>JAITYX010000026.1:0-4800000 GCA_021018815.1 Talinum fruticosum
GATTGAAGAATTACAATTATTAGAGGTTCAATAAGAACCCGAACCTGCTGAATTAAAAGTTGAATAACAACCTGAGCCTCATGCAATGGAAGAAGAAATTGAAGAAGGAGAACTACAACAATTCATCTCAACCACAGGTGAAGGTACGTATGATTTATGCTAAACATATGAGTTATTGGAAACACGCTGAAGTTATATTGTTGTGTAACTTGTGTTAATTTGTTAGTTTTCATATTATTGCACGTTACATGTTTGATAAAATTTCTTAAAGACAATATTCTTAAAAGTTAAATCACGAGGTATGAAAAGATCCTATAATTTTTATAAAAGATACACTAATTTGCTGATAAAGATACACTATCGAAGGTACACTAGATTAACAAACAATATAAATGACTAATAATAGTGTTTAGCTATTCAAGTTATTCTATTTTATTTCTCTTATAAGTTATTATCCTAAATTGCAGATCCTCAAAATAAAAATCTTACTGAGAAATTATTTGAAGAGAATGTTGAATTTGAATTAATGGGGAAAACGGTCAACTCCGAGCAAGAAGCATATGATCCGTATAACAATTATGGTTTAATGGTGGGATTCAACATTCGTCGCCACAATAACGGACCTAGAACATATGGCATTGGTATAACTATGAAGAGGTATTGTTGTGCGAAACAAGAAAGTAAGAGACAAAGTGGGAAAAATGAAGAAGAAGGTGACAAAACGGCATACATTAAGAAAGTCACAAGAGTTGGTTGCAAAGCAATGGTTCAGTTCTCAGTACATATAAATGATGTGTGGACTGTCGTGAGACATGATAAGCTGCACAATTATCCATTTTGCAATGTGAACAAACGTCACTTTATGAAGTCTCAACGAAAAGTTACTAGTGCTGAATTAGAGTTTTTGAAACTAATGAAATCATGTAGAATAAAAGTTTCTAATACGGTGAAAATATTGAAGAAGGAGCTAGGCGGTTCACTCTGCCCTCCGGTTTACCATCGGAGATGCATATAATATGCTTGCTGCAGATAAAAGAAAGCACTTGGATGGTACTGATTGTAACACTTTAATGGGAATATTGTGGAAAAGGGAAGTTAAGGATGTCAACTTTTACTTTTACTTTGAACTTGGCGAAGGATCAAGTCTCACTAGCATTTTTGGAGGGATAGCATGATGAGAGAAGATTATGATCTCTTTGGAGATGTGATTATATTTGACACCACATACAGGACCAACAAATACAACATGATATGTGCACCGTTTGTTGGAATAAACCATCACAATAAGAATATAATGCTTGGATGTGGGTTCATTTTGATTGAAAGGATAGAGTAATTTATCTAGCTTTTTAGACTTTCTTGGAATCAATGGGTGGAAAGCATCCTAGGACTATAATGACAAACCAAGCACCTTCCATTGCTGCTGCTATCGAGTGCTATTTCCACAAGCAAAGCACAGATTATGTGTGTAGCATATTATTGAAAATTCAAAGAATCATATAAGAATGTTAAGATGTCAAGAGAATTTCACAGACAAATTCAACCATGTACTCATGGGTTGTGATACTAAAGAAGAATTTCATCATTATTGGACTAGGTAAGAGATTCATTCTAGCTTCTTTTCCGAATTAATTAATTTTGTTTTCTTAATGTAAAAAAGATATCCTGCAAAAGACTAAAAGTTTATTACATAATAAAATTGATACCCTGCAAATAGAGTAAAGGTTCACTATACAAGACTATTTTAGAATGATTCCTTAGAACACATTCATATAGAAAGGATTTCTTGAATTTGAGTAAAGATACCCCGCAAGTTAGTAAAGGATCAACAACAACATTTGCCTTATCACCACTCACTGAATCCTTTTGTTTTCTTTTGATTTTTCCAGGTTGACTACAGAATACAATTGTGTTGAAAATGATTGGCTCAAGAAGCTTCATAGAAGTACACATCATTAGTGTCCGGCTTTTGGTAAAGATTTTTTTTTCGGGGCATCTTATCTTCCCAAAGGGTCAAATTAACCAATCGCTAAATTTCTTGTAGACTTCAAGCAACTACTAACCTTTGTGAATTTTATAATAACTTTCTTGATGTTGTAGTTGAGTGGAGAAGTAAAGAGAACAGAAAAGACTGTGATTCTTGGGATAGATGGCCAAAAACCTATTTTGCCCATGTACATCTACCGATTCACGCAACGGAAGTGTATACGGCTAAAGTGTATCATATTTTTCAGCAAGAGTACAAAAAGGAGTATCTTGTGCACAAGCCAAAATTCAAGAGATCGCTTCATGTTTAATATATAGAGTATGGAGGGAACAAGTTGATGAATTTTTCCACATTGTTAACATCAATTGGGTCAATGAAACGACTTCTTGTACATGCAAAAAATTTGAAGAGATGGGAATTTTGTGCTTCCATATCTTGAGGATATTTAACATGTATTGTGTCAAGAAGATACCTAAGAAATATATACTAGAAAGATGAAGGAAAAAAATCAAGGCTTGGGAAGGTGATAACAATGCAAGATGTTTCAACAAATCTATCGACACATCTTCATCGGTTTGGCGGTTGCAAGCACTTCGAAAATTCAGTACCCCGATAATTGCATCCGCCACAAATGCGAAAATAAGAACTTTATGAGACGAATTGTTTCGAAAGGATAAGGATGCTCTTGAAAAGGATATTGGCCCAATATACCATTGCGCATCGAAGAGGAAAATGTAAACTCAAGAGGAATAGTCCAAAATCCCAATAAGACAAGGGAGAAAGGGCAAAGAAATAAAAGAAAAGTGAACATAGCTAAAAAGATGAGCAATCAAGTGAAGGCAAGAAAGAAGAATTCTTTAAAGCAAGCCACAAATAACTTTAGCCCTATTAACATACACCCAAACATTCCAGCAGACTCGGTGAAGACATGTTCGGATGTTGAAGAACACACATGAAATTCATTGATGATTCCAAATTGATCATTGAAGATGTCGAACGTTGAAAAACTTGTTTGAGCACCTTTATAGTATTAAAACATATATGGTACATTTATTGGTTATTATTTAAACTTACACAATTATAGTGATTATTATTGGTCGTTATTGACTCTTATTAGTTGTGACACATTGATGGTTTCAATTTTTATAGAACTTTAGTTTACTTTTCAACTATTTCAGTGAACCTTTTCTCTAATGCAGTGAACCTTTTCTCTAATGAAAGTTTGTGAGACATTGATGGTCATGAAACGTGACTCTTTCTAAATTGCGAGTGAACCTTATTTTTAAATTTCAGTGAACCTTTTCCATATTGTAGTGAGTCTTTTCTCTACTACTATAGTGAACCTTTTTCAAATTTATTATATAATCTTATAATTTTATAAGATGCCCTCTATAATCATTCAACTGCTTGCACGAACTTTCATTCACCAACTACAATTATACCAAAATATATGCCTTCTATAATTAAAGTTAACATCATCTCTTAATGTAGATGTCTCGATGATATACAATTCAATATTTATTTAGTAGGAATTATTTCTTACCAACAGCTCAAACTCGACGAATAGCACAATGCTATCAACTGTGGGCTCTAATAGAAAACACAAGATTAACATGTAATAATCTCAACTATCCAATTCATTTCTACCAAATAAACAAAACAACCCCTAAAAAATCTAAACGAAAAGACAGCCAACACAAACTCTACACATAAATCCAGAAGTCAATTTGTTCAATTTGATGTCCTTTGCAAATACAAACGAAACTTCCTCCCTCTCACCCTTTCACATCAGTCCTACTCCTTTATAAATCCTTGGGATGGACAATCGGAAACCTGTTATGTCCATGTACTTCTACCGATTCATGCAACATAAGTGTATACGGCTATGAAACTTTCATTCACCATACATAAGCTACAAATTATCCTCTATAATCATTCAATTGCTCGCACAAACTTTCATTCACCATATATAAGCTACAAATTGTACCAACTACAACTATACCAAAAAATATACCTTCTATAGTTAAAGTTAAACTAAAACATCATATGTTAACAAGAGAAAGTGCCTTGTATAGTTAACCTAACCCTTGATGTTGCCATGTAGCCTCTCGGTTCTCCTTCTTGCAGGAGCACCTTCCTGCTCATGCTCTAATTGAAAACCACCGAAGGACAACTCTTATATAATTCTATTTTGGTAATTTGTACACTTATTTTCATTCAAAGAAGAAAGTTCATTTTAATCATTGATGATGATATCTGTAGCAATATTTGGCCCTTAACTTCTTCAACAATGCATCTTATAGAAGGAAAAAAAGAAATATAAGAAACTCAATTAATAACATCTTATAAACTCAAAAAAGTATTTCAACTTACTTTGCATTTCTTAAATCCAAGCATCCTATTTGTCGGGATCTATCTTGTACCTCTCCGTGTGTCACATTGCATAAATCCCCGAATTAAGATATGATTCGTTTGAAGCAATAGTTGTCCATGACAATTTCAAATGTTCAAGTTGGAAACTAGCCAAAAAAAAACAACTTTACCCCTTGTTGATATGGGGATTCTATTTATACAATGATGATAGTACTCCGAAAAGCAACGACACTAGCAAAAAAAAAAAAAAAAAAAGAGCATGGTATAGTAAGGATGTATTTATCATGGATTGTTAGCAACTCATATTTAGTTACGGTACATTTTTGCATAATTTTCATAGAACTTTAGTGGACCTGTTTTCTATTGTAGTGAATCTTTTTTGTAATGTAGTGCACCTTTTCCCTAATTCGAGTGAACCTTTTCTCTAATGCAGTGAACTTTTTCCATAATCATTAAACTGCTTGCAAAAACTTTCATTCACCATATATAAGTTAGCATTTGTAATGTCATAAGGTGGTTCTAATTCGGAAAGAAAAAAAAACTAAGGCAACAAGGCATATCAACATAAATTCATCATGCATCAAAAAGTAATACCTAAAAAACGATAAAATTAAGGTAGAAGATTACCAAGAGGTATAATCACCATGATTTTTCTCACTTTTCTAAGAAACATTATCTATAATCTCCACCTTCTTTCTCAAAAAATTGAAACACACCACAAAGTAACGCCTATTATGGAATATAGGAAAAATATCTGCACATATCAACGCAATTTTAAACATCATATGAAAGCAATGTCAAGCCGAGCAATTGAAATGAAAATACTAACAAGATCTTACCAGATTTGACTTAAGAATGTCAAGCCAGGTAGTCATTTGAATCGCATCATTTATAATTTTTCAAAAGATTTAAACTTCTCCACGGAGTATTCACTATCGTCATCCCCACCTTTAAGCTCTATCTATGTCATAACATTTAAATTAATTGAACATGGACTACAAAGAGCAAGCACAAACTAAAGTATCTAAAAAACAACAAATTACTTACATATGGAGCACACCCAAAAAAGAACCTTGACGGTGATTGAGAACTTTTTAATTTCTCCGAATGATTTAGTAAGTATGAGAATAAATCAATCACATTAGGATCCAAATCATCCACACCCCAGAGTTCTAATCACCAATCTAGGAACCTTGAAATGTACATCGGCAAATAATATTTCACTGAAAAAAAAAATGGATGTATGGTGACCTCAAATGATATTTCACTGAAAATAAAAATTAACAACATCTAATAAATTTATGAGAATAAAAACTTCTTACAGGATTACCTCTATAGATGAATTTCATCAATTGGAAGAAAACCCCAATCGAAACACGCTTCTCTTTAGTGGTCAAAGACTTCAAGGCATCAATGTGCCTTTGGAAGTATGGTGTCCTCAAATAAAGCCCTTGTAATTTCTTCTTTGGTGGTTGAACACTGCATATATCTTCATCTCCATCTCTATCTTGGCTCAACTGGGGCTGCATTGTATATGAGTTCTCGATCCACTTTGAGGATCTCCTTCATCACCAGACACTTCGTTAATTCCTTCATTATCCCCAGGACTTGGTTGATTATGACCTTCTACATCCCCATGACTTGTTGGATTAGGTTCTCCTTCATCCCTATTACTTGGTTGATTAGGCGATGGCTGAGATGAGGTGAAATCAAATCCTAAATCAAAGGTTGGAGGTGTAAAGTGGCCTGGACCAGAAGTCCAGTCATAAGTCTTGGCCAATTCAATGCAAGCCTCCCAAAATCCTTGATCATTTGCAAACAAGTTGCCATCTTGACTTAAAGGAGGTGCTTGTTTTCCTAAGAATTTTCACGTTCACCAACATGAAGATTTTTGCATTGAGCGAACAGACCAGCTACATCCTTAAAAACTTCCAATTTCAAGCACTAAATTAATACATCCACCAAAGTACCTTCAACTTTGGACATGGTGGAACTCATTGGAAACATCCTACATGCCTCACGAACCAACCAAACAACATCAACTAAAGTATTCGAAAAGTTCTTCACCGACATAGAAACTTTATGAATGCATGCTTGCAAAAAAAAAAAAAAAGAATAAGAAAAGGACCTTGCAGAAGACAAACGATACCCTGCACATGACAAAAGGTACACTGCAAACGACAAAAAGATAACATGAAAGAGGATACATTGTCAATACCTTTTTGACCTAACCTCTTAATCAACTTCATCTTGAATGTCACATTCTTGTGAATCCGGTACACAATTCCATCATCTATAACCCCTTTTCCAAAGCACTTAACAAATTTCATTTCATAATTCATTTTATCCAAAAGATGTTTCCTAGTCCAATTTGATAATATAGGAAATCTCCTTCCAATCACTCTTGTTTTGAAGAAGACATGATCCACATAGCAAAGCTATAATTTAAGATAAAGAAGAAAAGTGATCATTAGAACATAAATTTCTACCAAAAAAAAACGCACATTGTACTCTAAAAATTTATATGAATTAGAGTATTTACGATCAAGAATAGAATTGGGCCTCTAAATATTCCATTTGGTTTCAACATCCATGTGTCCGTACACTTAACCAAACTATCCAATGTATATTTACAGCAATGCGGGTTCTTCACCTCTTGCAAATTGAAAACACTTTTCAGCGAAGGCTGATTAACCCTAAAACTTTGATGTCCCTTAATAATGCAAGTAACCACATAGACAACAAAGTTCCTCTTAAAATCATCACCCCCTTTCCTTTGATGTCTTAATTTTTGAAGAAGTTGATTTGTCAAAGGAAATTTCCCATCCTATTGACTTTTCCACTGATTAACAAATTACTTATAAAAATTTGGTTCATTCTTTTTAGCATCTTCAACATCTTTAGGTCCCCTTTGAAAACCTAATGTCAAATACACATCTTCTTCTCTAATTATCAACTCATCATTTCCAACCAACTTCAACGATCGTCTGCAAGTGTCAAATTTTTCAACAAGCCATCTAGATAGCCTTGTCGAGATTGCATCAATTTTCAAACTAAATAAAGAACCAAAACCCATCTCAATAATATCTCTCTTCTGCTCCACTTATACATTTGAAAGAAAACTAACTAGAGAAGAAGGATACATTCTTCTCTTGAGTTTGATAAGATCATGTTCCATACCAGAAACATCTTTATCACCTAAACAACCGATAATGATTGATTACAATCTTAATAAAAAAAGTATTTAAAAGAGTAAATTAAATTAAATAGCAATTAAACGTACCAAGATTATTAGTTTCTTGTGGTGAAACTTCCGAACGAGTTCTTTTATATTTCTTACATGCAACGAGTCTTGACTCGCTTTTTCCTCATGTTATTATCACAAGAAACAAAACAACAACCTTTAATAAGCTAATAGGATAACAGAAAATATATAATACAAAAGAAAAAATATACCCTGAAAAACAGAAAAGGTACCTTACAAAGGACAAAAGGTACCTGCACAACTTAATTTCGATTAAGACTGAATCGAACTTAATAATAGTTCAAGGTGATAAAAGGTACCATGTACAAGACAAACGAAACCCTGCAAAAGAGAAAAGATACCCTGCATAGGACAAAATGAAGTCAAACCAATTCTGGAAAAGTTTAGATTTGGATGAATACATTAATGATGAATTAAATCCAATTCAACTTAGTGGCTCAAAAATCCAACCCATAAAAACAAAATGACAAAGAAAAATGGGGACTGATCCAGTAAGCACTTTTTGAGAACATTTTATGATGTTCCTAAAACATGAATTGATTTGCTAAGGGACTAGCTATGCAGCATAGACTTGCTTACATAATTCGGCAATTTCAACTTTACACATGTAGTCTACTAACTACACCACCCAGCGAGGACATCTCTTACATGCCACCTAAGCATGACGGACAAAGATTCCCATTCAACCACAAACTAACGGAAGAATACACGTATGCAATTGTGATCATAAGCGAGGTTGCTTTTGTAAGTGTGTTTATCAACAATACCCTGCTAGGCAGTACTCTTGGAGACCCGAGGTAAGGATATATGTCTTTATCATCAAACTAATAGCAGGAGGCAAATAGTTCTTGATTTTCTAAGTGACTTTAACGCTAATGAGTTGTTTGTTTCAGTTGAGTAAGAATTAAAAACTAAATGTTCAAACTCCAAGGGTAGAGAAGATGCAAACTTTAATGGGGTAGGCAGTAGAAAAACCTTCAAAATTAACCCACTAAAGATAGCGAGTGTAGAAGAAGGGAGATCTGTGATTATCCATTCCGACTTGTCTTATAATTTAAAGGTAGTAAGACTAAAAAACTTTAGTAGGCCACTAGGAAGTTGCTATTCAATAACAGAGAGAGTCTAATCCCATTAAGTAATCAACCTATAATTCATAAAACAAATCCAATAATGCAAGATGCAAAAGAAACTGAAGAGCGAACTGGATGGATCATACATGATCTAAATTGAGGATGCTTTCGCTGATCATAATTGTGATCATCGTTCACATTCTCGCCTAGCAGGACTCTTCAAGTTCAAGGTATTAATATATGCGATTATCAATATCATCAAATTTATAACAGGAGGCAAAAGAAGGTTGCTCATTTCTGTAAATGCAATAAGGAAACAACTCTTTATTTCGATCACCTTAGATTTAGAGTACAAAGGGTGGCCTCAAGAAACTGTAACCAATAAAAGACATTCTTTTTGAGAAACCACTAATAAGGCTAGTGCCAACTATTGAAACGACTAATCTACGAGTCTCAATTAACATAACTCTTGATTGAAAACCTACTTCGGACATGGCTGAGACACTATGTTAGGGTGGTCTCTTTCCAAAGCTGGAAAACTCCAACTCTAGGATTAACGGTTGTTTCCACCACAACTTTCAATCATCACCAAGTGATTGGACAATCTTTTGGAGGCAAGAGCCGTTGCACTACATTCACATCCCAATGGATCTTTTCCGAGTGACTCGGAAGAGTTGTTACAATGGCTAGTGAAGACTTCCGTCCGGAATCAAGACTCAATGGTCACTCTGCCTGGTTGGATATAAAAAGAACCCACCTCACAAGACTAGAAGGTTGCTAAACATTATTGTTGGACACATTACTTAAGCGAAGTTATTGTTTTCATCCTTAGTCAATCTTCTACGTACAACTCCAAGTCCGTATTTAATATTTTCTGAGTTGTAAAGAAAGTCTTGTAATAAGTCATATTCTTCTCTTACTTTCCGAGTAAGGTTCCTTGACTGAGCTGTAAGGGTTAACTCAACTCAGTTGTGCATGATTGTAAAGGTTATCTCAGTTAGGAAGTACTAGATTAGATAAGTGAACTTCGAGTTTAGGAAAACATTGTAGAGAATTATTTAAGGGATCAATTTTGGTAGAGTTAGTCCTTGTATTTTGTGGATTCAAAATAGTGGATTTGACTTGGTGCTTAGATTAGCATTGTCTATGGTTTTCTACCCCAGGAGGGTTTCCACGAAATCTGTGTTATCACTTTTCCGAGTCCAATCTAGACTCGGAATCTCATTGTTTAACTTATTTGTAGCAAAAATCGTTTAAATTTCGTCATCACCGCATTCGCCCCTTCTCTAGGGTGACATAGACTCTCCATGAGAAAACCTTCAATCGGTATTAGAGCCTAGCCTTTCAAGAGGATCTCACCATTCAAAGGTATAAAGATCATATGGCTTAGAACAATGGAGAGTTCAATAAAGGAAGATAATCTAGTAGACCACTTGAAGTTCAAAGGGTCAAACTTTGCCCATTGGAAGAAGATCATGGAATGTTTCTCGATAGACAAATGATGAAGATGTTTGGAACATCATCCAAGCTGACAACTACATTCTAATGAAGACAGAGAATGAAACTCTGGTACCTAAAGCCAAATCTGAGTTCACCACCGAGGAGACCGAGAAATTTAGAAAGAATTTCAAAGTCTGTGAACACATTGATGTGTGCCATTAGCATAGAAGAATACAATAGGGTCTCAGCCTGTGACACGGTTAAAGAGGTGTGGGACACACTTGTCAACACCTATGAAGGAACAAGCCAAGTGAAACAACCAAAGATAAGTCGAGTATCTTCATAAGTGTGAGCTGTTCAAGATGGAGCCAAAAGAAAACATCACCGAGATGTATGTTCGGTTCACAGAGATTACCAATAATCTCAAATCTCTTGGGAGAAGGATTTCTCACGAAGAAATGTCCAGAAAGATTATGAGAAGTCTACCAAAGAAGAGATGGGCTCCCAAAGTGAAAACCATTGAAGAAGCTCGGAACCTCTTTCAACCGAGGCCAAACGAGCTTATTAGCAAGCTACTCACTCACGAGATTCATCCGGAGGAAGAGGATGCCGAGGTCGGCACCAAAAGGAATATTGCGCTGAAGGCCTCAAAAAGAAGACGTGAAAGTTTGAGCTCTTGAAAATCATAAGAGGACACTATGGCACTAATAGCCTGCCGTTTGAAGAGAATGATGAAATACAAGAAGTAGGAAAAGAGGCCAAAGGATGAGTTATACAAGAAAGATAAGAAGGACAAAAAAGGTAAATATTCTTCTCCTTTAAAGTTCTCTTTATCTAAGAACTCCGGTTGCTTTTAATGTGGCAATAAGGAGCACATAGTAAAAGACTGTCCCAAGAGAAAGAAAGACAGAAAGAAGAAGGCTATGATGGCTACCTGGTGTGATGATAACTCATTTGAAGAAGATGACTCGGATGACTCAAAGTGTCTTATGGCACTAATGGATTCGAAGCTGAATCGAGTCGGACAACGAAGACTCGGATATTGATGAGGTAGTTGAATAAATTCTCAAAATTTCTAAAGTTGATCTAGCACGATACATTTTCACTTTGGAAGAGAAGTTGAATTCGACTCTTTCCAGTTTAAAGAACAAATTGAGTCTCTTAGTGATGAGAGCAATGTTTTGAAAAATGAATTGGAAAAGCCGAGACAAAATCTGAAAAAACTTAAGACTGGTACTCAAGCAAATGAGAATATGTCCGAGTCACTCGGAACGAGAGAATGAGCAAGTGAAAGGAAAACTCAATGAGTCCGAAAGGGTTATTTAAAAATTTACTTAAGGTCAGAAAAACCTTGATATGCTATTAGGCTCTCAGTGTGTCTCCTTCAGGAAAGAAGGACTTGGTTTCAATGAAAAGGGGAATCAAAATCTTATTCTAAAAAGGATTCCAAAATTGCAAAGTTCACGTAGGCTGAGCATGGTCCTATTTATACACATGAACAGAGGACTAAGCCCAAACCAACTTATAGGAAAAAGCCTTTTCCTCTAGTTTACAAAAGAAAATATTTTCAAAAGAAAGAGACACAAACTCAATTTTCTAGAAGGAAGACTTAGAATCAGACCAGCACCCAAAGTTATTTAAATCCGGGTTCCCAAAAGTACTCTGCCTCGAAAAGGACCATTGTAAAGGGAGTTACTTGGGTTCGTAAGAGAAAGTGAGAAGGGTTAGCTTGTTTCGTCTTGCAGGTAACTCGGAAGAAGAAGAAAGGTCATTGGTACTTAGACAGTGGTTGCTCACGCCACATGTCAGTAGATTCAAGACTCTTCCCCGAGCTAGAAGATCCGAAAGGAGGAAAAGTCACATTTGGAGATAACGGTAAAGGCAAGATAGTAGGGATTGGCAAAATAGGGGAAGGAATCAACACAGTCGACCCATTCTACCTTATAAAAAGACTCAAGTACCCCCTTAGGATTTGTAAGCTATGTGACAAAGGTCAAGAGGTAATGTTCACTTAGACCAACTGCTACATCTCCGATGCAGCCACTAAAGAGGCCAAGCTCTTAGGTCCGAGGTCGGGTAACACTTACATTATTCCTCTCTCATATTCAAGTCAAAATTTATCTTGTTTGAAAGCATCCGAGATTGATGATTCATGGACCTAGCATCGTAGACGAGGTCATATCAGCATGCATAGTATTAAGAAACTTGCATCTCATGGATTGGTTAGGGTTCAAACCAGTCAAAACTATGTCTACATCCAAAGTGCTTGAATTGGTTCATATGGATTTGTGTGGTGAAATTCCTATAAAAAGTCTTAGAGGTAAATCGTATGTACTTGTCATTGTTGATTATTTCTCATGATTTACCTGGGTATGTTTTCTCAAGAACAAGAATGAAGCCTTTAAAGAGTTCACTAAGATCCGTAGAAAAATTCAAGTGGAGTCTCGGACTCAAATCGGGAGGATTCGAACCGACCATGGAAGGGAATTCGATTACTTAGAATTTACACACTTCTCTCGACAAGAATGACATCTCTGACAAGTTTTCTGCACCAAGAACTCCTCACTAGAATGGAGTAATGGAGAGAAAGAACAAAACACTTGAAGGAATAGGAAGGACGATGATGATTGAAAATGATCTACCTTACTATTTTTGGGCTGAGGCAGATGAACACAATAAATTACACACTCAACGGATGCCTCATTAGATCCATCTTGAAGAAAACACCCTACGAGATTTACAAAGCGAAGAAACCCAACATCTCCTTCTTTAAACCATTCGAGTGTAAGTGTTTTGTCTACAACAACGATAAGGAGGATTTGACTAAGTTTGATGCTAGGTCGGATGAAGGTATATTTCTAAGTTATTCATCTTATAGCAAAGCTTATCGAGTTTTTAACAAAAGAAATAACAAAGTGGAAGAAAGTATCCACGTTGTCTTTGACGAAATTATTGGCGGGATAAGTAAGTCCACATACTCAAATCTCGGACTTAACAGAGATGAAGATGACCTTGCTGAAGCCGAGCTAAAAAGAGTCAAAACACAATTACTAAGGCAACTCGGAATGGAGCAACTCAAAATGTTAAGATTTAAACCGAACAAAATCAAGAGGTAGCTCGGAATATCGAAGAACCAAGTCAATGAGACTTAGTAAGATCCACCAACCGAAGATTAGCCTATTCAACCAACAAACTTGGTAAATCGGAGGACAGGTAAAGCTTTTGAATATGCATCCAGCCACCCACCTGAAAACATACTTTCTAACATCAACAAGTGGGGTAAGAACTCGGTCTTCTTTGCATATTCTGGGTGCATTTTCTGCATTCACATCATTAATAGAACCCAAAAATGCAATAGAAGCCCTAAATGAACCTCGAACAGGTAGAGGCCATACAAGAAGAGCTCAATCAATTTAAAAGAAACAAAGTCTGGAATCGACCAAACGACCATCTAATCACCCAGTCATAGGACCCAAATGGGTTTTTAAGAACAAAATGGGCTAGACTTTCTTGTTACCTAGGGTTACAATCAAGAAGAAGGAATTGATTGTGGGGAAACCTTTGCACCTGTTGCTAGGATTGAGGCAATCAAAATCTTGTTCGCATTTACATCTAGCATGAATATTAAGCTTTATCAAATGGATATGAAATGTGCTTTTCTGAATGGTTTTACTCAAGAAGAAGTCTATGTTTAGCAACCCCTTGGATTTGAAAAATCAGAATTTCCAAATCATGTTTTCAAATTGCAAAAGGCTTTATATGGTCTTAAAAAAGCTCGCAGAGCTTGGTATGAAAGACTTAATAGTTTCTCTTTTGAAAATTATTTTAAAAGAGGTTAGATTGACAAAACTCTTTTCATAAAAACCAAGGGGAAAGATTTTCGCATTGCCTAGATCTATGTTGATGATATGATTTTTAGAGCTACTAATGAAATTTTGTGTCAAGAGTTTTCCGAGTTGATGAGACAGGAGTTCTAAATAAGTATGATGGAAGAACTCAACTTCTTTCTTGGTTTACAAATCAAACAAGACAAGGATGACATTTATGTCCATTAATCCAAGTATACCAAGGAGCTTTTGAAGAAGTACAAACTACAAGATGTGAAGCATGCAACAACACCTATGAGTAGTAGTTTGAAACTGGACTCACATGAGAAAGGTAAAGCTATAGGACGTAAACTCTACAGAGGTATGATTGGATCTCGTACTTTATCTCACATCTAGTAGGTCGGATATCATGTTTAGTGTCTGCCTTTGTGTAAGATTTTAAGCTAATCCAAAAGACTCACATCTCACTGCGGTGAAGAGAATTTTCAAATATCTTACAGGGACTCGGAATCTTAGTCTATGGTTTTCAAAAGACTCGAACCGACTCTCACCTGGATACTCGAGATGCCGACTACGCTGGATACAAAGTTGATAGAAAGAGCACATCAGGAGCATGCCAATTTCTTGGTCAATCCCTTAACTCCTGGCATTCAAAGAAATAAAATTTTGTTGCTTTATCAACCGCCAAAACTGAATACATTGTAGCTAGAGCTTGCTCTGCTTAGATTATGTGGATCAAGCAAAACTTGAAGGATCTAGGGTTATCATTAAAATCTATCCCAATCAAGTGTGACAATCGAGTGCAATCAGCATTACCAAGAATCCGATTTAGCACTAAAAAACAAAGCATATTGAGGTCGGATATCATTTTCCGACTGGACCATTCTGAGAAAGATGATATTGAACTTGAATTCATTCCTACGAAATTTCGGTTAGTTGATATTTTCACTAAGCCACTTAGTGAGGATCATTTTTTTTTATTAGGAATGAGCTTGGCATGATTAATTCATGATTATGTGTTTTCTAAGTGAACTTTCCTTGCATAATTATGTGTTATATGTTTTGTTTTAATAACAAATCGATCGGTTGACCGAGTGAAACTGGGCTATGAGTTATTAGGTCTCTAAGTGTTCCGACTCACTCGAAACCCTACTAAGTGAGACTCGGTTTTGAGCAAAGTGGATATCAAACTTCGGAATTATCTATAGATAAATGGAGAATTTCATAAATATTTTCGAAAAGTCTTTCTTCTCTCTCTCTTTCTCTAACGTGTGTTTCGATTAGAAGAAAACTAGCCATTGGAAGAAAGTCTGCTGGAATTCTAGCCATTGAAGAGTAGAACGTCACACTCGTTTGAGACCGCCATTAGAGCTTCAAGTCATACCGAAGGCCAAAGGTCATTTCTTTTCGCTATAAATAACATCCCTTTACCTTCATTTCTTTACTTGACTCACTGCATTCTTACTCTCTAAGAATTCTTGCTTTCTCTCTTTGAATTCTAAGCACTCTCTCTCTGTTTGCTCTCTCTCTCGTGTCCTCTCTGTTTCTCGAAAAATCTCATCATGCCTAAAAGAGGTTCGATACCTGATTTGTTGGGGTCTCGCTACCAAAAAGGCCTGCACTAAAACTCATCAAGAGGGTACCTCTAACCCCTCTAAAATCTTTGTCACCCAACATCTCACGTTGGATGATAAATTCTTCCCAACCACTTCTTTTTATGGTTGAAACATATCAAAAGCACTCGGAGTGTACAATTATTTGTGCTTCGAGTGAATTTATCTATCCTAAACTCGTTGTCGAGTTCTATTCTAACATGTATTACTCGAGGGAATCATTACCTCACGAGTTCAAGAGAAGGTTGTTCGAGTCAACCTCTCTCTTCTTCATCGCCTTTTCAAAGTCTCTTCTCTCTTTCTCAACTGCAATCCCATACCATTTACGGAGATTGCCGATGAATTCTTCAAGAAGTAAACCAAGGAAGTTCTTGAGTCACGCAAGAATTTCTCGGTGACTCGAGATGAAGACGGGGCCAAACTACTCTGTTTCTTTTTATGAGAACCTTCTTCTCTCATCATTCTAGCAAAGAGAATCCTAACTCAAAGATTCTTAAAGCTTTATTTGATATCTTAGAGGGCTATGACATAGACCTCTTCCCCTCTATCGTTGAAGCAAATGGCTTCGCACTACCTCAATCAAAGAAATCTACTCCATTTTCCTTCAAAGCTCTTTTGACTGTTATTCTCAAACAGTTCAAAATTCCCCTCCCCTTAGATCCAAATGCCATTTTTGAGGCTACCTTTGTGGATGGCGAAATGAGCTTCGGGCTACAACTACAAGGAAGTCAAGCCAGGTGTCTCGGTCCATGGGTTTGAGTTGAAATCTCCTTCAACACCTCCTACTCACACTCACATTCTTTTACCACTTCCTCCTCCCTTTGCTGGTCCCTCTACTTCTCAACCACCTTTTACGACCTCTACCGCTATGCTTACCGTATTGGTTGACAAAATTTCTTCTGTGTCCAAAGAACTTCGAGACACCCTCCGTTCTCTAAAAATGTCCTTTAAGGCCTAGTTATTAATTAGAAAACCGGCCAGTCTCGGATCCGGGAGAACCATGATCCGTTGATCGAGCTCAAGGGCATCATCAATGAGTAGCGTGAGCGGCTCTATCTTCTTCAACAATGCGGATCCAAGGCCGCTTAAGACCAAGAAACTTCGGATACTTCGAGGAATCCTCCAGCCTAGCCAAGACTACCTCGGCTAAGGTAAAAGTAGAAGATGAAGCAGCCCGACCTGACAAAGAGAAGGAAGAGGAGAAATAGAATGATGAGGCCACTCAACCCGAGGGCCAAGGTGCAGCAGCTCTTGAACTGGAACCGATCTCCTCGGACCTCGATCCGAGTAGGTTAGAAGAAGTCGGGGACATTGGTCAATCCACAGCTTACTAAGTCGGATGTACTTCCCTCCGCTGTTTTCCAAGGGGATAAGCCTCGAGGAGGATATACCACTAGCTCACGTAACCAAGACGGAGCAACTTTTGAACATTCCCGTGCTGCCGCCACCAAAGTCATCCACCTTCAATCAAGCATATGAGCATCGTTGCACTCGCTCATACCTACTTCTCCTTATAGCAAGCCCCCTTCTTAGTCTATTTTTCTCTTCTCTTTAATTTTTTTGTCCAACATCAGTTGTACCAGCTTGCAATTCTCTTCCCTCTTTTTGATGAAATGCTAGGGGGTGATAATATAGAAAACTTGATGTTATGTTTAGGGGTAGCTCATCATCTCTTTCTTTGAATAATGAATGAATGAATAATTTTTTTAAACGAGACTTATTTCTTAGTTACATGTTTCGTGTTCAAGATTTCTTCTTACTTTTCTCGCTTCCGATATAATATATTCATTTCTTTGCTCGATATGTTACCCGCATAACTGTTATGAGTGATGATATGATCTACAATACATTTTATAAGTATGGAATGCTTTTCATTCATCACTCTTCATTCCGATATGTTCGATCATTAAATATGAAAATTCATGTCTCGCACTAAAAAGTTTCTATCTATGTGTGGAATGCCTTTCATAAAAAAAGGGAGATTGAAGACTCTATTTCTAAGTCTAAGTCATTTTGAGTATTACATGAAGAACTTGGGTATAAATCTTATCTCTCCTAAGTTTTGATTTCAAGTCATTTTGAGTTTTATAGAAGCTCTTGTATAAGTTTTCATTCGTTTTTGACTGATTTATAAAGCATCTTATTACATGTCTCCTACATCGATGTTTCGATTCACTCGGACATCACTTAGAACTACCGCGTGCTCAAATAATTTCTCTAACACTCTTATTCCGAGTACCGATCTGTGTATTTCAACACAAAGAGAATTACGAGTGTTCATTTCTTATTCTAAGTCGGTTTATTTCCTTGAGAATTATTTGATCGGATCAAGTTGTTTGACTCGATATTTTACTCAGTCTACTTGATCATCCTTAGGATTGACTCAGATGGAATTTGAGTATATTAAATATTAGAGTCGAAAATTCTATTCTTCTAGGCCAAAGATAATTAAGCTTTTAATTGTTCTAATTTAATTAATATCGGTGCCTAATCTTGGACCAAAGTATTTTATACTTTGAGAACCACTGTGGTTTGCTTTTGTAGGTTATTCAAACGAGGCTAACCCATTTATGAAATACAAAAGCAACCGGCTTCTAGCTGTCAAACACCAGTAGACAAGGTTTACCTACTTCGGACATGGCTCGGACACCATGTTAGCGCTGTCTGTTTCCAAAATTGGAAAACTCCAACTCTAGGATTAACAGTTGTTTCCACCATAATTTTCAGTCACCACCAAGTGATTAGACTATCTTTTGGAGCCAAGAGCCATTGTACAACATTCACATTCCAACGGATCTTTTCTAAGTGACTTAGAAGAGCCGTTACAACGGCTAGTGAAGACTTCGTCCATAATCAAGAGTCAACGGTCACTCTGCCTGGTTGAATATAAAAGGAAGCCACCTCATATGACTAGAAGATTAGTAAACATTATTGTTGAACATATTACTTGAGCGAAGTTGTTTTCATCCTTATTTAATCTTCTACATACAACTCCAAGTCTCGTATTTAATATTTTCGGAGTTGTCAAGAAAGTCTTGTAATCAGTCATATTCTTCTCTTACTTTCTAAGTAAGGTCCCTTAACCGAGTTGTAAGGGTTAACTCAGCTCGCTTGTCCTTGATTGTAAAGGTTACCTCGGTCAGGAAGTACTAGATCAGCTAAGGGAACTTCTAAGAGTAGGAAAACATTGTAAGGAATTATTTAAGGGAGCAATTTGGGTAGAGTTAGTCATTGTATTTTGTGGATTCAAAATAGTGGATTTGACTTGGTGCTTGGATTAGCACTGTCCGAGATTTTCTGCCCGGGAGGGTTTCCACGTAAATCTGTGTTATCATTTTTTGAGTCCAATCTAAACTCGGAATCTGCTGTTGAGCTGATTTGTAGCAAAAATCGTTTAAATTCTTCATTACCCTATTCACCCCCTCTAGGGTGACTTAGACACTCCAGGAGCAAACCTTTATATCCATCTTCTCGGACAAAGCTACCAAAGTATACGTTAACTATTTGGTGAACATAGTAGAACTAGACAAGTTTAAGGACCTTAATTAGGGTGAGTCAACTTACACTTGTCTTATAAAGGGTTTCTGCTCCATGGTTAGGCATACAAAGGCTATGAAGGATTTGATGAACTACATGCCCTTATGTGTCTTGTGGAAGATTACCGAGGTATGTTCCATCCCTTTTGTTAATTCCAAAATAGTTTATATTGCATGGATAAAGGTCTCATTTGCCTTGCAAAATTACAGCTTGTGGCTATACGAATATTTTGCTCATCTTCCGCCGGTTCAAGGAATCATCCTACATTCTCGGCCTCGATTGCATGGGCCAAAGTTCACCATCAACGACCGAAGGCACATTATCTTGACTTTTGAGGTCCGCCCTTAACCGCATTACTTCAGTTTGTCACTTCAAAGCTTTAAAATTTTAGCTAAAACAACCCAAAAATTTTCCTTTCTTTCTGTCTAGTCTCGTTGCCCTAGCCGACGACTCCGTGCTGGCCCTGTGGGCATGGCCGTGGTGGCGGCGCCGGCCATAAACTCGGGCATTTGCTGCCTAATTTTACTAACTTCCATCCTGGGACCCAAATTAAGCTCCATCCACACTTAGGCATAGCACGAGAAATGAGCCAAAGTAGGGTTTTGCTTGAGGGTACCTTTTGATTTTGTTGGTATCTTGGTGAGCGAGTCAAGCCGCAAATTCGTTAGAACAATTCCTTTTGTTCCCCAAGATCCTCCACAAATGATGTTTTACTTCTACTCTATTACTCAAGAGGAGCAGTAGGAAATGACCACCGGGTATCTCTATACCCAGCTTTTTGAACATGAATTCCTCCTATGCTCAACATTTAGGGCGAATTATGACTCGATTGGTGAATCTTCATCTATCCTTTTTGTGTAGTTGAACTCTTGTATGGAAAATAACTTTATCTTTTATAGATTCTCCTAGATGACATCTATATTCCAAGCCTTGATGTCAACATGTCCGAACGCGGAGAGTCCCCATGCTATGTTAAGATCCCAAAGATTCCCAAACATGAATGTATGGGGCATCCTCTCCCGAAGAATTGGAAAGGAGTAAGAGTACTATACTCTTTTACATTTAGTTGTATGCTAAAAGTGACATGCTAACATAATGAATTTTGTCTGTATGACTTGGAGTAATCTCGAATTATGTCTATCAATCTCTAGTATGCCCTTAGAGCTTTTAAAGGATTTGTTTATTGGAAAGACATTCTAAACAGTTCGGGTGAGTCTTGGATAGTGAAAGTGCTAACTCTTTGAGCTTTTAGTAGATGTGCTAACTGCTCCATTATTTTTGTAGGGTCATTGATCTAGATCTTCTTCATTAGGATGTTTCCTTGGAGTCCTTGGGACTTAAGCACGGGCCTCTAGCCAGCAAATGCCATCTAGTAACATGATCGGAGCAGGTACTTCCCATCCGTTATGGTGTTCCCATCATTATGGTGCTTCCGAGGCGGGGCCTAGTACATATGTACCGGGCCTAGTTCTTCTAGTGTTGGGCCTAGCTCCTGCCAAGCCAATATAGATATCATGCCTCTTTAAGCACTTGAACCTCATGGTAACCAGTTTAATTTTCACCGGATGTCATATAGTAGGCGTTCTTATGAAACTTCTCAATCCACATGGGACTATGGGGCTAGCTCCTCGCAAGCTGGTGGGGACAGATGGGTTTCCACTTCAATTTTGAGGATTTTAGTAACCGTATCTTCGATGATGCCTCCGATGATGCAGATTGATCATCTCCTTGTAGGGTGCTTGTGTTAATATTAATTTTTGTATCATTTTGACTCTATGCAATGAAATGAATGCAAAGACTTAATTCTAAAGTGCTTTGTTTTATTTATTTGATGCGAAAAATCCTAAGAAAAAAATTCAAAGACAAATAAAAAAATTGCACTTGCACTAGCCCCCATTCCCCAAAAAAATTAAAATGAAAAATAGGAAATGGTAAGTGCATGGTCCAAAAATATTAGGGTTTGGCCGAAATGGCGAGAAGCAAAAACTAAAATTAGGCCTAAGGAGTGCTCGGGCTGAAAAAGACAAAAATAAAGCAAACTGGTTGGTTTGGCCAACGCCAGCAAACCCACGGCTTAGTAGCTCGGCGGATTGCGGTGGTATGACGTGGAAGGACTTTGGTCCTAGAATCTGCTATGAAAGGGATGTGGCGATTGGTTACACCTTCCAATTCTCATCTCGCAACTCTATCTCGAAAAACAGTTCCTAAAAGAATTCCCTAGTGCCTTTTATTCCTTTCCCCCTTTAAAGATGAATGTCATGACTAAACTATCCCACTTGGATGCACGGATAACTAAGGTTGATAAAAGTAGGGTTGTCCCTCTATGGACTAAATACCCTATTTAGCATTCGGCAAGTAAAGTCTACTAGACTCTATTAAAGGTTGTGGTGGCCCTTTGGAATCAAAAATACCACTTTTTTATGTTTCGGCGCTATAAAAGGGACGTGGTGATTGGTTACACCTTCTAATTCTCATCTCGCAACTCTATCTAAAAAGCTATTCCTAAAATAATTCCCTAGTGCCTTTTATCCATTTTCCCCTTCAAAGATGAATTTCATGACTGGACTATCCCACTAGATGCATGGGATAATTGAGGTTGATAAAAGTAGGATTGTCCCTCTATGGATCGAATACCCTGTTTAGCATTCGACAAGTGAAAGTCTACTAGACTCTATTAAAGGTTGCAGTGGCCCTTTGGGATCCGGAATACCACTTCTTTAGGTTTGGGAATAGAGAATTATGTCCCCTTCTTGAAGAATTTGATACCATCCTAGGCATTCATCGTCGGACCAAACCCGTTATTCCGACGCCCTCTAGCAATATGTATGAAACGTATAAGCATCGTCTGAAGCTAAATAATAGGGACAAGTTGCATCTAATAAATCTGTTGTACTACCGTCCGATACATTCTTCGGGGCACGCACATATCCAAAGATGTCAAATAAGGACATGGAACCCGCTACATTGCTTAACTTTATCGAGCAGTTGGAGGATCACTTCTCCCTAACGCCAAATGATTGTAACAGAAAGTATTATGGGGCTCGACTAGGTTGAAGCAAATCCAAACAAGGACTTCGCGGGAACCAGCAAAAGAAACTATGTAGGCGGCCCGGCGAAGAGCCAATAGCCCAACGCTGGCGAGGCTAAAAAGTCTCCGACTTCACCCAAAGTCTAACCTTTTGCACTTTTCTCTTTTTTAAAAATATGTTTTGCTCCTGTTCGGCCACAAATAATGATGATTTCAACCGTGCATGACTCTAATATGGCTATATGTTGTGTGCGGATCTTGTTGGTATAGGCATCGGTAAGAAAGGACTAGGACCTAGCTACGTAGTTTTGTCAATGACGACGGCTAAGTGCTTTGACGGACCATGCAACTTCTTGGTGGAAAGCTTGGTTAAGAGTTGGGCATCCCATTGAGTGGTGTATCAAACATTGGAGAGTCTCCTAATTTAGGACTCATGTTAAGCAACATCCTTTTGTACGTTTGCTAGGTCCGAAAACCAGTACGTACTATTTCCCTGATCATGTTATGCGCCAAATGGGATGGGTCCAGGAGATCCACGACTTGGATTGCATCTCGCCTCGCTTCTTTTAAAGTATTTGCAGGTTTGGGTAGCTCGAGGCGAGTTTCAACATGGCTTGATTATTGAACAAACCTGCCGAGGTTTTTGAAACCTAAAGATAAGGGAACTACTATAGTTTCGAATTTTATCCGGAATGGGTAAAAGAGGTTAACCCCAAATGACGCAAGGCACCGAGGATTCAAGAACGGGACCTAAGAGGAGCTATCCTCGCTGCAGACACCACTTGAAATTTGAGAATTGAACCCACGGATAGATGAGTGAGCCAACAGGAGGGAAGCTAAAGCTAAAAAGCTGAGGAGAGGAGGGCTCGCAGGATTAAAGAGCTGAAAAGCGAACCCAGTGAGGACGAAGCCGAGTCTTGCGCAAAAGGGAAGAAAGTAAAAATTGATCGGGGTAAAATTAGGATGAATTAAAAATTTCGGAAGAAATAAAAAAGAACCGAGGAAGTTTAGTTTTGCCTCATTAGAACATTTTATTTTTCAATTAGTGTGCTTATTTTATTTCCCTTTTATATAGCTATGTAGTCGGATAAGTAGTAGGCTAACCTTTTATTAATAATAAAGTAAAAAGTAAGTTTTGTGCTAACTTTTACGCATCATTTATTTTATCGCTCACTTAGAGGAAGAAATACAAATTGGACCACCTAATTGGACCGTCCTGAAAATAACAATTAAGGACAAAATACTTCCCTTAAAGGAAGTAACTAATTATGTGGACCGCCTGATTGGACAGATCGAAAAAATAAAAACTATAGTCGGAGGGATTTCTCAACCCGGCCAGCCCACCGTTGTCCGGATGGTGGCTGACGCCGGATAAGGTGTACCCTGGTTGGGTCGGTACTTAGCTAATTACGGGAACTGTTTAGTGTTATGCTAAACATAATACTTCTTTAATTGATCCAAGTTTGTATATTGAATGATTTCTTCA
Organism: Talinum fruticosum; assembly: GCA_021018815.1. Classification (NCBI taxonomy): domain Eukaryota; kingdom Viridiplantae; phylum Streptophyta; class Magnoliopsida; order Caryophyllales; family Talinaceae; genus Talinum; species Talinum fruticosum. Next base: position 23,627 of record JAITYX010000026.1, read on the forward strand.
TTGTGCAAATCGATCGATTTAACTTGTCCCTCCTTGTAGTATTTGACCAAGTATGAATAGGCCTTGCCAATTGGGCCTAACATTCCTAGAGGATCTTGAATTAGTGCTCTAATCTGCTTAAGGACCAAATCTCCAATCTACAAATTAGGAGGCTTCACTTTCTAGTTAAATTCCCTTCATATACATGCTTGGTATATTTCAACATTATATAAAGCATTTTAGCGTCTTTCATCTAGTAACACTAACTCCTCGCAGCGTGCCCTAGCCTATTCTACATCAAGAATTTGACTTTCTACAATGATCCATAATGAAGGAATGGTGATTTCTATTGGAAGGACTACTTATACCATATACTAGGGAGTAGGGTGTTGCTCCCATTAAGGTGCTAATAGGGGTCCGGTATCCCTATAAAGCGAAGGGTAACTCGTAGACACCAAAAACTTTTTATCCTTATCTCTTTTGTTTATGTATTTTATTTTTATCGGGTCGGTGATGAAATCTTAGTCCTGTTTGTCGGTTTGGTTCACAGTCGGTATTTGATTTGACTGAGGGAAGCCGAGTAAACCATAAAAAAACCCTTTAGCACCAAAAAAATCCTGTTACCTTAGATCGGTCCAGGAATCCATTTCTTCGGATGGTCTAAGCCTGGTAAACGCTCCCGAGTCAACTCTTGGTGGGCGTCGCACGAAGGGCACTACTACACTCAAAATATCGTGTTTCACCTTCAGCGTCCAACCGACATATAGAGCTAAACTCGTCCGTATGACGTCGCATTGGTTGGTGTCGTGTTTCATGGCAAATATAGCCAAAACACTCGTGTTTTGCTCCAAGCATCCAACCGAGACACGGAGCTCACTTTTTCAAAACGACGTCGTTCAAGGCTGGTGCCACGTTTCGGGGACTTTGGCCCTAAACACTGCGTTTCACCTAAGAGTTTAGCTGCAACGTGGAAGGAAACAGAGTTCTTATGATGCCTTTTATGGCCCGCGCCGTGCATCACGACACTTGTTCCCATGATCTAATCCAAGCTTGATTTGGTTAAGTTTTTTATGATTCCGCTAGCTAGTTTTCTCGCCTATTTTGTGTAGCTGTATTCAGTTGAAACCCTAGGTGATTGGTGACCTAATCCTCTCCTATAAATAAAGAGCTTAGGTTCTCATTTTTCATACAACTTCTTCCTATGCGTTATCTTGCTTGGAACTAAATTAAGAGCTACTAACTACACCTTTTTGTATTTTGATCTCTTGGTTTCTTTTCAGCCTATTCTCATTATACTCTCCATACTTGATGCCTAATCCTTCATCATTTATCAATATCAACCTACCCTAACAAAATTTCACAAAAATCCTACTCTAGCCACCATCATCAAGCTTTCGGATCCGGTTCGAGATCCGGATCAGCAAGTGGGACAACCTAAGGATGCCAAATATGCCTTCTACAACGGATTATTTAATCTCGTTATTTTTGCTTTTAGTATTGTGCACAAGAATGTAATCGTTTTTAATTCCTCCCCACCTGATGTAATCTTTTATTTTTGTTATCGCTTTCATTTATTTTTCCTTTTGTTTTCTCGTATCGCTTTCATTTTTTCTTTCATATCCGGCTTATTGCTTGTCATTAGCATGCCTTGATTGTTTTAAATTTCACACTTAATGTTGTATGTTTGTCTTTAGTACATCACCTAAACTTACTCCTCAAATTAATAAAGGTTGTCTGTTGACGGGCGGAACGGAAGGACTTATCCCTACGTTTCGTACATTCGTCCTCGAATCTGGATTCTCGGTTCTAGATCGATAGAGAATATTTTAAACCTCTCAAGCTTAGTTTTCCTATACTAAGATTGGAGGAGTATTTGTTTTTAGTTTTTATTCCTAAAGCCGATTGCCGACTCTAATTTTCTGTTTTATTTCTTTTAATGTGCTCCTCAGCATTTTTGGCTAAAAATTACAAAAAAGAATTTTTTTCTCGACAGTCGAGGCCATGGACCGAGACCGACCACCTCGATCACGACCCATGGCCAACACCATGAACCGCACAACGTTGGCTCTAGCGACGCCGAGGCCAAAACAAATTCATCTTCAATTGGGAATAATCATTTATGCGTTCCAATTATGCATTGGCCAAATCACAAATCATTCAAAATTAAGTTATAAGCATCATTGCATTTCATTTCATTTGCTTTGCATTCCTTATGTGCATCCAAATAAAAAGCATTCTTACTTCCTTCGAGTCCTGCGCTTAGGCCCCTTCCTCCCAAAAGTTTGTGTTCCTTCACATGGTTCTAAGCATTATCCTTTCGTCTGCAGAATACACAAGTGTATCACCATTGGGTATCGTCGAAATTCGAGCTCCAAAAGATTAGAACGCCTTAGTAAGAAGTCCACAACCGCTTCCCCTCGCTTTGCACCATGCCGGTGCGATCTACCTCGATGCATAATACACCTATTCAGTATTTTCCATCGTAGGATAGTACCGAAAAAGAATTCACCTCCAATGGACGAAACACCAAAGCAACCTCCAATTCTTGCTTTGCCTAATGAATCCTAAGCTCGGATGGAAGCTCGAATTGAGCATCGGGATAAGAAGATAGAATCCATATCCGAAACTCTTGCGAGTCATCGTAAAGACTCTTCAGGATAATAAGAAAGATGGTGAAGAAGAAGAAGAAGAAGTAGCGAGGAAGAAGTCCTCTACCCGAACCTTCCCTACCGAGCGAGTCCCGAACACAAGCCTATGTCCGATCCACGCATATATTAGATAGAACAAATCTTAAGAAGTTCATCCATGTTCAAAAGTCACTACTTTGATAATACATTAAGTTTCGACGTTATAAGAACCCCCATCATCATATTCGCCACTTCTTAGGAGCAATGACTCTTAAGAACGTACTTAAAGACACCTACCACATCATCATCCCATGGACTTTCGACAATGATGTAAGGAAGTGGTATAACGTGCTTGACCTAAGCAAGCTCACCAATTAGAGTGATCCGTGTAAGGAGTTCCTACACTAATACTCCTATAACACTTATCTACCTGTCACACTTAAAGATTTAGAGTTAATCAAACAAGGCGAGAAAAAAAGCTTTACGAGACTTTCTCACCGGATGGAGGGCAAATTCTGCCCACATGGTATTCCGACCTTCTAAGAAGCATCAAGTCGGAAGAATTATGAAGAATCTCCCACCTGCCTAGAATCATCACCTCAAATTCTTCCCATTCATGAGTTTCTCATCTCTTGAAGATGTTGGGATGCTGATAGAAGAAGAATTATCTACCATGACGAAAAAGTTATGACTACATATAGAGGTAATTATCAATCCAAGAATAAGAAAACCTCCAATCAAGGCAATACCAGCAGGGGTGTAGATGTCGGTGCCTTTAATAGGTATAATTATTGCACTCTTATTGATACTACTCTTGACCGTCCGTTGTCTAAAGGGAAAAATGAATTACCACCTATAAGAGTGAAATCAAAAACCGTGAAATATTCTAAAAACTAGGACACGGAAAAATTTTTGTAAATACCATCGTGCACGTGGACACGACACCGAGAAATGTTAAGACATTCAAGAACAAGTAAGAGAGCATGTTCCAATGGACAACTTGGTCTCCCTAAGACCGCCCAGAAACCTAGTAACAACAACAATCCATTCAGCGGTACCTTAGCCATATTCTCCGACCATTCTAGGTCACTGGGACCCATATGTCTTTTTATAGATACCAATGAGTCCAAACCACTTGCTAGCTTACCATCTCTAAACCCAAAAGTACATGGATAGTGGGTAAGCGATGAAGAAGACGTACATAGAACCGAAAGATGATAGTGTTGATAACATCCGAGGCGGACTAGAAATTGGATTTCTAACAATGACACTTTAACAACCAATGATAAAATTAATCGTTTAAAAGTTGTTAATAACGATGAAATTATTTTTTTGTCGTGCAATTTTATCAAATATCTATCATGAGACAACGAACGAAAAAAGGTCGTTATTAATTTTTATGTTGGTTGTTAATACTATTATGACTCATAAAATTAATTATTAGTATTTACTATTATAAGGTAAAATTATCAAGACTCATAAAATTAATTATTAGTATTTTCTATTCTAAGGTAAAATTATTAGGGAAAAAAATTAAACTAGGATTTTTATCTAAGTTAAAATGATTAGGGGAAAATTGATGAAGTAATTGATTAATGATTCAAAAAAGCTGATGAACATTTATCTCGTTCTTGATTCATAACCCCGCGAAACCCACCCCTGTCCCTCGTCCTCGTCCCTGTCCCTCTCACACTACTCTCATGCAGCGAAATTGCCCCCGAGTCTCAAATTGTCGGCCACCAATGGCCCCCACTCCACCGTCCTCTTTCATACGGTCTCTCTCTCTACCTCTCAAGTGCTCAATCGCCGGCCGCCGACAGCCTTGCCACTCTGTCAACCCTTGCGCTGCCTCACTTGATCCGATGTTTGGACATGTCCTTTTTATGCATTGTGTCTTGTTTATGTGTAATTTTTATGGGTTATTTGTTTGTGTGAGGATGGGATCAAATTCTAGGTTTTCTTGATTGAACTTTGATTGAATTTTAATTATAGGTCTTGCCTTGCTACGGCCAACACCTCACTGCAGCCGCCTACTGTCGTAGGTACTCCTTATTGGTTGCTGCCTCCTGTCAATTGCTGTAGCCCCTAAATTGTCGATCCCTACTTTGTCTATGCTCATCCGAGTTTCTTACGTCTCTTGATCGGAAATCCCTTGCTTGCTCAATCTAGGTACGAGGGTTTCGTTCTAAATTATCCCCTAATTTTGTGGTTGATTTCTGGTTTGATTTTTAGCCTTTTATTCTTTTAGATGTTGTCTTATTGTGTGTCCAGTGATTTTGAATTTTTTTGGTGAATTTGGAGGTTCGAACTTATGACTCGTTGAATTTCTGTTCCTATCGAGAGAGACAAAGAAAGAGTAGGTTTAGTTGCGATATCTTTAATTAGATGATCTTTTCTCCAAACCTTTTTTCTATTTTAGAAATATGCTTGTAAATCGTTCATCACCGATAAGCAATGAAATACTTGTGGCTTTTGTGCTTATGATTGTATGCCTTACTAGGTTGAAGGTTTGCTCTTGGAGAGTCTAAGTCACCCTAGGAGGGGGTGAATAGGTTGATGAAGAAAATTAAACAATTTTTGCACCAATACAAACGAAAGCGATTTTGAGTCTAGATTGGACTTCGAAAGGCAATAACACGGATATACGGGAAACTCTTCCGGGACAGAAAACCACGGATAATGCTAATCAAAGCACCAAGTCAAATCCACTATTTTGAATCCACAAAACACAGAGGCTTGACTCAACTAGAATTTCTCCCTTAAACAATTCCTTACAAAGTTTTCCTAGACTCAAAAGTTCCCTTATCCGATTTTGTATTTCCTGACTGAGGTAACCTTTAACATCAAGGACAACTAAGCTGAGTTAATCCTTACGGCTTAGTCAATAGACGTACTAAGAAAGTAAGAGGGGTATGTAGTTGATTACAAGACTTTCTTTATAACTCGAGAGGATATTAAATACGGAATTGGAGTTGTAAGTACAAGATTGACAGCGTATGCACTCGGTAAGTATTTAACAATCTATTCGAGCAATCTTCTATGTAGACTTAGGTATGACTGACCAACCCTTGAATGTGTTTTGATTTCATGCATTCATATAAATTTAGGATAAAAGAAGAAGAATCCTGAACGAAATTCATTTAACTAAGTCATATCTTTGTATAATTCATTATTTCAATATTAGTTATTCTTGATCGAACTCGGACTTAAGTATATTAAGATTATCCGACTAAGTTTGAGACTCAAAAAGTAAAATCTGACTTAGTTATGACAGATTGAGTTAGACCGACCTACTCGGATCTCGGATTCGACCTACTAAGTCGGACCCGGACATTTAGTTTGCCTACGCTATTATTTGTTTAATAATGCGTAATCGTGAATTGTCTAAATAACTTATCTCGCTTATTAAGATTGGATGATTTATTTATGAGTTTTGGCATATCTCGGAATCTTAGTATATTGAATATTAGACTTGAAATATTCCCGATTAATAGATTAGCGTAATTAGTCATTAAATGCTTCATTTAGACTATCCTTATCTAATTATGAACCAAAGTACATTTATACTTTGAGAACCATTGCACTTCATGTTTTTGCGGGGTTTTCTAATGTCAATCATTTGAAGAAAAAGCAAAAACAAAAGGCTTCGACTTGTTAAAACACTCGCCGGACAAAAAGCTAGAATTTCCGGAAAAGCTTAGAACTTACCGATAGCCTTGTATGTTATTGTTTTGGGTAATATTTTATTTACGAGTCTAACGATCTTTTCTTTCTTCTTTTCAAGTTTACACAAGCTAGAAAAAGAGTTGTTGGAAGCTAGGACTAAGGCACAACAGACTATTTCAAGGTGGTCCAGAAATCCGAGTGACTAAGACTATCCGATTACAACGGCTACTTGACTCGAACGAGCTTCAACGAGAAAGACTTTGGGGGCTCAACATCTATCTCTTAAAGGCGGACTATTTATAGAAGTCTTAGTACTAGATTTCAACTCATGAATGGAAGAAAAAGGAAGACTATATTGAACATCTTCTATAGCATACAACTCCAAAGCTGTAATTCTAATATTACGAGTTGTTTTCTTCGAGTTAGTTGTATTGTAGTTCTTACTACTCTTCTACTCTTTCTCTCTGACTGAGTTATGAAGGTTACCTTAACTCAATTGTCCCAAACTGTAAAGGTTACCTCGGTTTGGAAGTACCGAGTTAGATAAGGGAACTTCAACATGGAAGTACTAGGTCAAATAGATAAGGTAAATTCGAGCTTGGGAAAATTGTAATAGATTTATTTGGGGACAAATTTGGGTAATCATATTCATTGTAATTGAGGATATAATTAGTGGATTTGACTTGGCGACCAGGAGGGTTTCCACGTATTTCTTTGTGTGTTGCACTTTTTGAGTCTAATCTAGACTCGGAATCTATTTTTGTCTCTATTCACGTGCAAAAGAGTTTGATTTTCTCAAAAATCTTCCATCACCCTATTTAACCCCCTCTAAGGTGACTTAACTTCTCCAAGAGAAAACCTTCAATTGGTATCGAGCCTAGCCTTTTAAAAGGATCATACCATCCAAAGGTTTAAAGATCGTGGCTGATCCTATTAGAGAATTCGGAGAAGGAAGATCTCGTTTGAGGCCACCCAAGTTCAAAGGCTCAAACTTTGCACTTTGGAAGAAGCCGATGCAATGCTTCATCTAAGATCTTGATGAACAAGTGTGGAAGGACATCACCGAGGAAACTATACTCCCACAAAGCAAGAAAGTGACCAAACAAGTTGCAAAACTAAAGTCAAAATACACCACCGAAAAGAAGGAAAGGTACAGGAAGAACTTCGAGCTATGACCATCCTTCTACGAGTCATAGATGCTTCGGAGTACAATAGAGTCTCGGCTTGTGACACAGCTAAGGAGGTGTGGGACACCTTGGTGACAATATATGAAGGAACAAGCCAAGTGAGACAAACTAAGATCAGCCAATACCTCCACAAGTATGAGCTATTCAAAATAGATGAAGCTGAGAGCATCACCGAGATGTATATCCGATTCACAAAGATTGTTAATAATCTCAAATCTCTCAGTAAAAGATGCCTAATGAAGAAGTTATTAGAAACTTCGAGGAGCCTACAAAAGAAGAAATGGGGTCCAAAGGTGACGACAATAGAAGAAGCACACGATCTCAACAAAGCGAAGTTAGATTAACTCATAGGAAACCTTCGACCTATGAGCTACATCTCCAAGAGGAGGATTCTAAGAAAATCCCAAGAAGGAACAATGCATTAAAAGCCTTAGAAAAAGCTGAACTAAGTTCAAGTAGTTTTGACTCGAAGAGGACTCAATAGAGCAAATTGCAAAAGGCTTCAAGAAGATGATAAAGCATCGAGATATTGAAAAAGAAGCCTAAATCCGAGGTCTTCGGACGAGAAAGAAAAGGTAAACTCTCTCATCCTCTTAATTCTTTTTCTACTAATTATTCTGGGTGTTTTGAGTGTGATAGCAACGAACACACCATCAAATATTACCCAGAAAGGAAGAGAGATTACAAAAGAAGAAGACCATCACTTATAGTGAGGATGAGTCCAAGTGTTGAATAGCAATGACTAACTCAAACACATAAATTGAATCATAACAAGACTCATTTGATGTTGAGGAAAATTATCCTCAAGAGGTAATTAATTACTATCTTACCTTTTTTAAGATAGATCTAGCAAAGTACATTTTTTCTTTTAAGGAAAAGTCCAACTACGATTCTTCCCTCTTTTAAGAAAAGCTTGAGTCTCTTGAAGCGAGAAAAATTTTCTTAAAAATGATATAGAAAAACTGAGACTCGGTTTAAAGGTACTTGAGACTAGCTCACATGGTAATGAGACTGATTTTGAGTGCCTCGGATATGAAAATTTGCTTTTAAAGAAAAAGTCAAATAAGTCTCGAAGTTGATTTTAAAACTCGGTCAAGGTCGGGAAAACCTTGATCTCCTTCTTGGTTCTCGGTGTGTTTCTTTTCGAAAAGAAGGTTTGGGTTTTAATTCGAAAAGGAGGATAACCCTATAAAGGTCCTTTCAAGAAGGATTCTTGAAAAATCTCTTTCAAAAATTTTGAGTCCAGTTCAACTCGGACAGTGAAAAAGAGAACTCAGCTCGAAAGGTTTATCAAGAGAAGTACGCTCGGACTTTTTACAAAAGAAAAGATTTTGACAAACTTGAAACTCAGTTTTCAAAAGGAAGACTCATAATCAGACCCTTCCAAAAATTATTCAAATTTGGGTTCCCAAAAGTGTCATTCGTTCAAAACTAACCTCGGTGAGAATTATTCTTACTGGGATTTGTTAGAGGAAGCAAGAAGGGTTACTTTGTTTTCTTTTTGCAGGTACACTACAAAGGAAAGGAAGACTCGAGTCCGACCCTCGGAGAGTGCTCGGAATTTCAACATGGTAAGTCGGAGATTTGGAAAAGCACTCGGGTAAAAGTCTAGTCATCTCCTTGATAATATCATTTCAAACATCAATTAAGGTACGACTGACCTTATCATTACATTCAATTGGTATATATAATTCTTCTATTCAAAATCTTGTTTTCTCCTTGTTTATTTTTGATGAAATGAATTAGTGGGAGAGAATAATGAACTTTGTGGACTCATTTACTTAGGGAGAGTTCAATGGTTTACGGGAAGCGAATTTTAAAAAGCTTCACAAATTTAAAATGCTCCTCATGTCGTTTTAATTATCCCCGATAATTATGATGAATTTCTTTGCGTCATTATTTAGTTGAATGCCTTTCATAAAAAGAGGGAGATAGAAGACTCAGGTATGACTAACTAACCCCTTGAATTTGTTTAATTTCATGGATGCATCTAAATTTAGGATAAAACAAGAAGCATCCTAAAAGAAATTCATCTAACTAAGTTATATGCTTTATAATTCATCATTTCAATATGACTTATTCTTGACTGAACCGAGACTTAATTATATTAAGATTATCTGACTAAGTCCGAGACTCAAAAAGTAGAATCTAAGTTAGTTCTAACAGATCGAGTTAGACCGACCTACTCGGATCTCATATTCGACCTACTAAGTTAGAGTGAGATATTTAGTTTGCCTATGCTATTATTTGTTTAATCATGCGTATACGTAAAATGTCTAAATAACTCATGTGCCATTAAGATTGAATGACTTATTTATGAGTTTTGGCATATCCGGAATCTGAGTATATTGCATATTATACTTGAAATATTCTAGATTAATAGATTAAGGTGATTAGTCATTAAATGCTTATGTTTTTGAGAACCATTTATACTATCCTTATCTAATTATGGACCAAAGTATATTTATACTTTAAGAACCATCGTGCTTCATGCTTTTGCAGGTTTTTCTAATGTCAATCATCTGAAGAAAAAGAAAAACAAAAGGCTTCGATCTGTTAAACCACTGCCAAACAAAAAGATGGAATTTACGGAAAAGCTCGGAACTTACTAACGACCTTGTTTATTATTGTTTTAGGTAATATTTTATTTCTAAGTCTAACGGTCTTTTCTTTCGCTTTTCGAGTTTACATAAGCTGTAAAAAGAGTTGTTGCAAGCTAGAACTAAGGCACAACAACTATTTACAGGTGGTCCGAATCTATGTGACTCGGACTATTCGTTACAATGGCTAGTTGACTCGGACAGCTTCAACAGAAAGACGTTGGAGGCTCAACGGCTATCTCTTTAAGGCGGACTATTTATAAAAGTCTCAGCACAAGATTTCAACTCATGAATTGAAGAAAAAGAGAGACCATATTGAATATCTTCTCTAGTATATAACTCCGAAACTGTAATTCTAATATTCCGAGTTGTATTCTTCGAGTTAGTTGTATTGTAATTCTTATTACTCTTCTACTCTATCTCTCTGATCGAGTTATAAAGGTTACCTTAACTCAATTGTCCCAAACTGTAAAGGTTACCTCGGTTTGCAAGTACCAGTTTAGATAAGGGAACTTCTAACCTTGGGAAAAATTGGAGGATCCTAAGTTGATAAGGTAACTTCAACTTGGAAGTACTAGGTCGGTTAGATAAGGTAAATTCGAGCTTCGAAAAATTGTAATAGATTTATTTGGGAACAAATCGGGTAGTCATATTCATTGTAATTGAGGATTCAATTGGTGGATTTGACTTGGTGTCTGGATTGACATTATTCGTGGTTTTCTCGCCCAGGAGGGTTTCCACGTATTTCTTTGTGTTTGCACATTCCGAGTCCAATCTAGACTCATAATCTATTTCTATCTCTATTACGTGCAAAAGAGTTTGATTTTCTCAAAAATCTTCCATCACCCTATTTACCCCCGTCTAGGGTGACTTAACTTCTCCAAGAGTAAACCTTCATTCTAGTCTTGTGAAGTGACTTTTATTTATAGCCAACCAGACAGAGTGACCGTTGAGTCTTGTTTCCGGACTAAAGTCTCCACTAACCATTGTAACGACTATTCTAAGTCACTTAGAACAGATTCGTTGGGATGTGATCGTTGTGCAATGGCTCTTGGCTCCAAAAATATGGTCTAATGGCTTGGTGGTGACTTAAAATTGAGGTGAAAACAACCATGAGGCCTAGAGTTGAAGTTTTCTAGTTTTGGAAACAAACAAACCTGACATAGTGTCTCGGCCATGTGCGGACGTAGCTAAAACTTGTCTCTTGTTGTTTAACAGGTAGAAGCCGGTTGCTTTTAAAATTCAAAAATAGATTAGCCTGGTTTGAAAAAACCTACAAAAGAAAACCAAATTGGTTCTCAAAGTATAAAATACTTTGGTCTATGATTAGGCACGAGATAATAATTAAAATAGAGTAATTAAATGCTTAGTTATCTTTGGCCTAAAAGAATGGGATTTTCTCGAGTCTAATATTCAATATGTTCAAATGCCATCTTCGATCAATCCTAAAAATGATTAAGTTAGAAACAGTGGAATATCGAGTATAACAACTTGATCTAGTCAAATAATTCTCAAAGAGATAGATCGACTTAGAATAAAGAATTAATGCTGTAATTCACTTTGCGTTAAATTACAAAGTCGGTGCTCAAAATAAAAGTGTTAAAGAAATTATTTGAGCATGCGATAGTTTTGAGTGATGTCCGAGTGAGTTAGAAACAACGAGTGTAGGAGATATGCGAGTAAAGCGCTTTCGAGTCGATCATAACATAATGAAAATGTAGATAAGAGTTTCTATGATATGCAGAATAACTTAGAATCAAAACTTAAGAGAGATAAAGATTTATACCCGAGTCTTTAATCTCCCCTTTTTGTTGAAAGGCATTCTATACGTATGATAGACACTTGTTAGTTCAAAACATGTGTTTTCGTTAGCAATGATTAGAACAGGAAATAATGTTCTCTCAAGTTGTAGAGCGAGAGTGACTGGAGATACTTATAAGTTGTAGTTCGAGATCATATCATAACCGAGAACAGTCATGCGGATAATAAATTCGAGTAAAGAAAGAAAATAAATAAGCGGATTATATCCTAAGCGAGTAAGTTACAAAGTTAAATATCACAACATCAAGGGAAACATATAACTCAAAACCAAGTACGCTCGAAAGTAATAATCATTCATTGCTCACGAAAATGGAGGAACTCCCCTAAACTAAACATTAAGTTTTCTCTATTTTTTCCCCTTAGGATTTCATCAAAAAGAGGGAAGAAAATAGTAGATAAGTACAACCGATGTTGGACAAAATAAAAGAGAAACAAAAATAGGAACAAAGAAAAGAAATGAACTAAGAAGAGAGGGCTTGATGTCTAGAGAAGGAGGGACAAGCAGTGCGCCTGCACTGTATGCTGCGTAGAAGCTGGATGAACGGGCGAGCTGCACAGACTGGGATGTCCGGAATTTTCCCTTAAAGACTCGGACTCTAGATCTAAACCATTTTGAGTACTACATGAAGACTCGGTACAAACCTTATCCCTCCTAAGTTTTGATTACAAGTCATTCGAGTGTTATAGAAACTCCTGTATAAGTTTTCATTCATTTGTGACTTACTAAAAAACACATTCTTGTATATCTTCCGCATTAATGTTTCGACTCACTCGGACAACACTCAGATTATCGCATGTTCAAATAATTTACGTAACACGTTTATTCCGAGTTACGATTGCATATTTCAAAGTAAAGTGAATTGCGGTGTTACTTGCTCTTTCTAAGTCGGTTTGTTTGTTTGAGAATTATTTGTCCACATCAAGTCTTTATACTCGGATAATTCTACTCTTTTTAACTTGATCTTTCTTAGGATTGATTCGATGGAATTTGAGTATATTGAATATTAGACTCGAGAATATTCCACGGTTTTAGGCCAAAGATAATTATGCACTTAATTATCCTAATTAAATTATTATCTGTGCCTAATCTTGTACCAAAGTATGTTATACTTTGAGAACCAAAGTGATTTACTTTTGTAGGTTATCCAAACAAGGTTATCTCATCTTTGAATTATAAAAGTAAGCTGGCTTCAAGTCGTTAATCACCAGACAAACAAGTTTTATCTACATCCGAATAGGGCTTAGACACTCGTATCGAGATTGTCTATTTTCAAAGCTGGAAAACTCGAATGCTAAGCTCAACGGTGGTTTCCATCTTGCTTTTCGAGATATCACCGGTTGATTGGAGCACTTTTTAGGAGCCAAGAGCCGTTGCACAACGTTCACATCTCCACGGATCTTTTCGAGTGACTCGGAAGAACCGTTACAACGACGATAAAGAATTCTGTTTGGAACCAAGACACAACGGTCACTCTGCTTGGTCATCTATAAATAGAAGCCACTTCACAAGACTTGAAGATTGCTTGTACCCATTGCTTGCAACTATCTCTCTTAGTACATTACTCATTTAATCTTCTTCTTACAACTCCAAGTCTGTAAATATTTTTCTGAGTTTTAAAGTCTTGTAATTTAATCACATACTTCTCTTACTTTGTGAGTAAGGTCTCTTAACCGAGTCGTAAGGGTTAACTCAGCTTAGTTGTCCCTCGCTGTAAAGGTTATCTATGTTAGGAAGTACTAGGTCGGATAAGGGGACTTCGAGTGTAGGAAAACATTATAAGGAATTGTCTAAGGGAGCAATTCTAGTATAGTTAGTCTGTTGTATTTTGAGGATCAAAATAGTGGATTTGACTTGGTGCTTGGATTAGCATTGTCCGTGGTTTTCTAAGTATATACCTTTCTGAATCTAATCTAGACTCGGAATCAGCTATTTATCTTCTTTCAAACATAAAAGATTCTAAGTTTGTTAATATTTCCTCATGACCCTATTCACCCCCTCTAGGGTGACTCGGACTCTCCAGGAGCAAACCTTCAATTGGTATCGAGCATAGCCTTTCGAGAAGGATATAAAAATCCAAAGGTCTAAAGATCGGATGGCTCAGAACATTGGAGAGTTCGATGAAGGAAGATCTTCCACCGGACCACCAAAGTTTAAAGGATCAAACTTCGTGCACTAGAAGAAACTAATGGAATGCTTTCGTTGGACAACGATGAAGATGTCCGGAGCTTTATCAAAGAAGGAAACTACATTCCAACGAAGATGGAAGGTACAAGATCTATGCCTAAAGAAAAATTCTAGTACACCAATGAAGAGTCGAGAAGTTCGGAAAGAACTTCAAAGCAATGAACATTCCGATGTGTGCTAAGAGTACAATAGAGTGTCGACTGTGACATAGCCAAAGATGTGTGGGACACTCTTGTCAACACATACGAAGGAATGAGCCAAGTGAAAGAGGCAAAGATAAGCTAGTATCTTCACAAATATGAGTTATTCAAGATGGAGCCGGATGAAAACATCACGTAGATGTTTATTCGCTTCACTCATATTACAAATAATCTTAAATCTCTAGGTAGAAAGATTTCTCACAAAGAAATGTTCAGAAAAATTCTAAGAAGTCTACTAAAGAGAAGATGGGAGTCCCAAGGTGACAACCATCAAAGAAGCTCAAAACCTCTCCGAACTAAAGCCAGCCGACCTGATTGGGAAGCTACTTACCCATGAAATTCACCTAGAAGAAGAGGACGCCGAGTTCAGCGAATAAAAGAAAATGGCACTGAAGGCCTCGGAAAGTAGAGGGGAAAGTCTTAGTTCCTCGGACTCGGAAGAAGACCCAATGACACTTATTGCCCGAGGCTTCAAAAGAATGATGAAGTATAAGAAATGGGAAAACATGCCAAAAGAAGAGTTCTACAAGAAGGATAAGAAGGACAGAAAAGGTAAATATTCTTCCCCCTTAAAGTTATCTTTAACTAAGAACTCGGTCTGTTTTCAATGTGGTAGCAAAGATCACATAGTTAAGGAATGTCCAAAGAGAAAGAAAGACAAAAATAAGGAGGCTATGATGGCCACATGGAGTGATGAAGACTCATCTAAAGAAGGTGATGATTCCGATGACTTAAAGTGTCCGATGGCACTAACGGACTCCGAGTTAGACTCGACAACTTAGACATCGAGAAGACAAGTCCCTAGGAGGTAATTGAATACTTTCTCAAGTTCTCCAAAGTTGATTTGGCTAAATATATTTACACTTTGGAAGAAAAGTCTAGTTCCGATTCTTCTCGGTTCAAAGAACAACCCGAGTCTCTTAATTTTGAGAGCAAGCTGTTTGAAAAATGAATTGGAAAAACTTACACTAACTTTGAAAGAACTCAAGACTAGTACTTAGACTAATGAGACAGAGTCCGAGTCACTCAAAAGAGAAAATGAGCATCCGAAAAGAAAGCTTAATGACTCTCAAGAACTTGTTTTGAAGTTTACTCAAGGTTAGAAAAACCTTGACATGCTTTTAGGCTCTCAATGTGTCTCCTTCATGAAAGAAGGACTTGGTTTTAGCGAAGAGGAGGAATCTAATTCCTACTCAAATCTTTTCAAAAGGATTCCAAAACTATAAAGTTCGGAAAGCTGAGCATGGTCCTATTCATAAGAATGAAAGAAGGACTGAGCCTAGACCAGTTCATCGGAGAAAACCTTCTCCACATGTTTATAAAAGAAAAGATTTTTAAAAGAAAGAGACACGGACTCGGTTCTCTAGAAAAAGACTTAGAATCGGACTAAACCCAAAGTTATTCAAATTTGGGTTCCCAAGAGTCTTCTTCCTCAAAAAGGACTAGAGTAAAGGGAGTTACTCGGGTTTGTTAGAGGAAGTCGAAGGGTTAGCGTGTTGCTCGACTTGCAGGTAACTCGAAAACGACGAATGGTCATTGGTACTGAGACGGTGGATGCTCACGCCAAATGTTAGTAGATTCAAGACTCTTTTTTGAGTTAGAAGATTTTAAAGGAGGCAATGTCACTTTTAGAGATGACAAGTAAGGGCAAGATAGTTGGTATTGGCAAGATTAGGAAAGGAGACAACCTGGTCGGCCCATTCTATCTTGTCAAGGGATTAAAGTACAATCTACTCAAGCATCTCTCGGTTGTGTGACAAAGGTCAAGAGGTAAGATTCACTTAGAACAACTGCTATATTTCCGATGCAACTACCAAAGAGACTAATCTCTAAGGTAAGAGATCGGGTAATATCTACACTATTCCTCTTTTTGATCCAAGTAAGAATTTATCTTGTTTAAAAGCATCATTACATGATGATTCTTGAACATGGCATCGTAGACTATGAAGGTTTGCTCCTGGAGAGTCGAAGGTACCCTAGAGGGGAGGTGAATAGGGTGTTGGAAGATTTTTAGAGAATTAAACTCTTTTGCACGAGAATAGAGATAGAAACAGATTCCGAGTCTAGATTGGACTAAAAAAGTATCAACTCGGAATTATGTGGAAACCCTCCCGGGGTAGAAAACCACGACCAGTGCTAGTTCAAGCACCAAGTCAAATCCACTATTTTGAATCCACAAAATAAAGTAGACTGACTCAACCAGATTTGCTCCCTTAAACAATTCCTTACAAAGTTTTCCTAAACTTAGAAGTTCCCTTATCCGATCTAGTACTTCCTAACTGGGGTAACCTTTACGAGTTATGGACAAGCGAGCTGAGTTAACCCTTACGACTCAGTCAAGGGACCTTACTTAGAGAGTAAGAAAGCGAGTTTGTAACTAATTATAAGACTTTACAACTCATAAAGATGTTAAGTACGGACTTGGAGTTGTAAGTAGAAGATTGAATGAGTATTATATAGACAAATATAATTTCAGCAATGGGTTCAACAATCTTTAGGTCTTGTGAAGTGGCTTCTATTTATAGATGATCAAGCAGATTAGCCGTTGTGACTATCTTCGATTAGAAGTCCTCTCGTGACCGTTGTAACGATTCTTCCGAGTCGCTCCGAAAAGACCCATTGAGATGTGAACGTTGTGCAACTGCTCTTGACTCCTTAGGATGTCCCAATCCACTTGGTGGTGTCCGATAAGTAGGGTGGAAACAACCGTTGAGCTTAGGGTTGAAGATTTCTAGTTTTGGAAATAGACAACCCTAACACGATGTTTGGACCTTGGTCGGAAGAAGAAAAAGCCTTGTCTGCTGGTGATTTGACATCTTAAAGCTGGTTACTTTTGTAATTCAAAACTAGGATAACCTCGTTTAGATAACCTACAAAAGTAAACCAATTTTGGTTCTCAAAGTATAAAATACTTTGGTCCAAGATTAGGCACAAATAATAATTTAATTAAGATAATTAAGAGCACAATTATCTAAGTCCTAAAAGAGTGGAATTTTCTAAGTCTCATATTCATTATAGTCAAATTCCATTTGAGTCGGTCTAGAGAAAGATCAAGTTATACGAGAGAATATTAGAGTATACTTGATCTAGACAAATATACTTCTAACAAAACATGCTGACTTAGAAAGATGAATTAACGCTGTAATTCACTTTAACTTAGAATATGAAGTCGAACTTAGTTTGAAAGAGTTAGAGTGAATGTTTGATCATGCGATAAATCCGAGTGATGTCCGAGTGACTCGGAACCGTCGAGTGAATTGATGAACACGAGTGTGCTTTCTAGGTCGGTCGAATCGGATGAAAACATTCCGTAACACTCGAAAAGGTTTCTATAACACTCGGAATAGTTTCTATAATACTCGGGATGACTTGTAATCAAAACATACAAGGGATGAAGTTGGTACCTGATTCCTTGATAGTACTAAGAATGATATGCATGTAGAATATGAGTGTTCAATCTCCCCTTTTTTATGAAAGGTATTCCATACTTAGATAGAAACTTTGTTAGTGAAACAATCCCGATTTTTCATTCTTTCTCAAAGAGTATATCGAGTTTAGAGATAGAATCACAAACTTAGATTATTTTAGAGTTATTATACTTATGTTTTATCATAGCAAAGAATGAAATATCACATAGAAATCAATGAAGTGTTGTAGACTTAGAATATTGCTTACATCGAGTAGAGATAAATAAATGAGTGGATATATCGGATCAAGATACACTAAGAAATTGAAACTTAGAAAGAAGTTAAACTTAATAGTAAATAAGCACGAAATCGAAACTTCATTCATATAAACTTAGAAAATATATGTAGAAAGTGTGAGAGAACTCCCCTAAACAAGACAACAAATTTTCTAAATATTCTCCCCCATGCCTTTCAAAGAAAAACAAAAAGAGGAAGAATGTATCAAGTAGATACAATTTGTGTGTCCGGACAAAAAATAAAAAACAAAATGAGAATAAAAAATAAATAACTAAGAGGGTGGAGTGGGAGCTGTGTGGGTTGAAGCGGATGAACGTGTCGTGCTCTTGTGCTAGTATGAGCGTGAAGACGTTGAAGATCTTGGCAGGGGCAACACCGGCAACTGCGGGATGGGCTCAACTCGAGTGGCCGACCTAGAACAAGGTCGTCTAGAGGTTCGTCCTCTTGGAACTCGACGGGGAGGTGCTTGTTCGGGCTCGACTCGCTGTTAACCGACCTTATCGGCGGTGTCTTCGACTCACTCGGACTCACTGTCCGAGCTAATCGGTTCTAGTTGAAGGGCGGGAGCACCTTGTCCCTCGGCTTCTTCCTTTTCTCGCTCCTTCTTTCTCTATCTCTTCTTCTTCCTTCTCCCCTTCTTCCTTCTCCTTAGAAGGAGCTGCCTCGACCACAGCCTCCTCTTCTTCTTATTCCGCCTCTCCGGAATGAGATTTGGTAGGGCTCGAGGACTCTTCGAATGTGTCCGAGCCGACCGGGTCTCGAGCTGCTTTGGAGTGCCTTTCTTGGAGGAGCTCAATCAACTCTTGCTGCTCCTTTACCAATGCCTTCATCTCAAGGAGCACGTCTTGCTGCTCTCGGATTTGAGATTGGGTAGTCTTTCGGTTTATGGTCATAGATCGAAAGACAGTCTTGAATGATCTGGAGAGTGTCCTTGATTTCGAGGACACTAAGGAGAGCTTGTCTATCACGGCAGTAGACAAAGCGAGAGTGGTTTGGAGTGGAGGGCCGGTGTTAGAGGGACCACTAGGTGGAGGAGGGAGAGAGAGTGGAATCTTAGTTTGAGTCCGAGGCGGAGGAGAAGGTTGCCTCGGTTCGAGTCGTGGACCCAAAAACCTCATTGGGTCTCCTGGTATCCATAGCCAAGAAGCTCTTTTCCGCCAACTACTATGGCAGCCTCAAAAACCGTGTTAGGATCCGAGGGGAGCGGGACCTTGAACTATTTGAAAATGAAGGTTAGAAGAGCCCCAAAAGGAAGAGGGGTGGATTTCTTTGTCTAAGCCGCACAGAGGCCATCTACTCAATGATAGCTAGGAAGAGGTCTACTTCGTAGCCCTTTAGAATGTCAAAGAGAACGTTGAGAATCTTAGAGTTCGGATTCTCTTTGCTCGAATGCTTGAGAGAAGAAGGTTCTCATCAGGAGGAAACAAAGAAGACGAGCTTCGGACTTCATCCGAGTCACCGAAATTTTTTGCGTAACTCGGGAATTTCTTTTGCATACTTCTCGAAGAATTCATCAGCAACCTCGTTGAAAGGAATAGGGTTGTTGTTGAGGAAAACAGAAGATACTTTGAATAAGCGGTGGAGGACAGAGACGTTGATTCGAACAACGATATCTTGAACTCTAGAGGTGAGGATCCCTTCGAGCTAGTAAGATTTGAATAGAACTCGAAACTATTTCTAGGTAAATAAACTAGCTGAAATTGAGGAAATTGTAAACCCTGTGGTTTTGATATGGTTCAGCCATGAAAATTTTGTGGTGGGGAAGAATTTGTCATCCAACGTCGGGTGTTGGGTGACAAGGATTTCGAGAGGGGTTGGAAGGACCTCTTGGCTTTCGGTTCTAGGTTTCTTGGTTTTAGAACCAAGAAAGTCCGGGTGAGAACCTCTTTTAGGCATGGTTGTGGATTTTTTTGAGAAGAGAGGAGATGAACTTTGAGAGAGAGAGCGAGAGAAGACGGCTCGGAGAGAGAGAAAGAGAGAGAGAGAGAGTAGTGTGTAAAAAGAAAATAAGAGAGTAGAGAGAGAAAGCTAAGAGCTTTCGGTGCTTACTTGAAATGATTTCTTGCTTTGCTTGAGATAGAGAAGGTTTGCTCTTCGAAAACACTGAACTTGCTTGTGAGGTTGTATACGAGAGAGTGAGTGAGTAAAGAGTAAAGTAGCGAAATGAAGGAGAATGGATGCTATTTATAGCAAAAGAATTATCCTTCGATATTCGTTCTTACCCAACTCTCCAACGGTCGCCTCGGATCGGTGTGACTCGTTATGCTCTCCAACGGTTAGAATTCCAGTGTTTGTCCGCTAACGGCTAGTTCTTTAATTGATACGCACGAGAGAGAGAGAGAGAAAAAGAGAAATTTTAAAAGAAATTTATGAAATTCTCCACTAATCTAAAGATGATTTCAAAAGTTTGATGTCCATCTTTCCTAAAAACTAAGTTTGACTTAGTAGAGTTTCGAGTGACTCGAAACTACAAGTAAGCAATAACTCACAGCTCGGTATCACTGGGTCAACTGAACTAATAGTTATTAAAACATAAAAAGAAACATTTAACACATAATCATGCCAAGTAGTTTCACTTAGAAAAGCACATAATCATGCATTAATCATGCTAAGTTCATTCCTAATAAAGCAAAACCGATCCTCACTAAGTGCCTTAGTAAACATATCAGCTAGTTGAAGTTTGGTAGGAATGAATTCAAGTTCGATATCACCTTTCTCGGAATGGTCTCTTAGAAAATGATACCCGACCTCAATATGCTTTGTCTTTGAGTGCTTAACTGGATTCTTAGTGATGTTGATCACACTTTGATTGTCACACTTGATTGGAATTTATTTGAATGACAGTCCAAGATCTCTCAAGTGGTTCTTGATCCATAAAATCCGAGCACAGCATGCTCCAGCAGACAATGTACTCAGCTTCAGCGATTGATAGAGCTATTGAGTTCTACTTCTTTGAGTGCCAAGATATAAGGGATTGACCTAGAAATTGGCATGCTCCTGAGGTGCTTTTTCTATCAACCATGTATCCATCATAGTCGGCATCCGAGTATCCAGGTGAGAGTCGGTTCCGAGTCTCTTGAGTACCTTAGACCTAGATTCCGAGTCTCTATAAGATATCCGAAAATTCTCTTCACCACAGTGAGATGTGAGTCTTTTGGATTAGCTTGAAAAGTTACACACGGACATACACTAAACATTATGTCCGGAATACTGGAAGTAAGATACAGCAGAGATCCAATCATACCTTGATAAAGTTTCTAATCTACGACTTTACCTTTTTCAGTCCGAGTTCGGTTTTATACTTGTTGCTCATTGGTGTTGCTGCATGTTTTGCATCTTGAAGTTTGTATTTCTTGAGAACCTCCTTGGTATACTTTGATTGATGGACATAGATGTCATCTTTGTCTTGCTTGATTTGTAAACCAAGGAATAAATTGAGTTCTCCCATCATTCTCATTTGGAATTCTGTCTTATTAACTCGGAAAAATCTCGACAGAAATTTTCATTAGTTGCTCCAAATATTATATCATCAACATAGATCCGAGCAATAAGAAAGTCTTTCCCCTTGGTTTTAATAAAAAAGTCTTGTCAATCTAACCTCTTCTAAAATCATTTTCAACTAAGAAATTACTCAATCTTTCATACCACGCTCCGGGAGTTGTTTGAGACCATAAAGAGCTTTTTGCAACTTGAAAACATGATTTGGAAATTATGATTTTTCAAATCCAGGGGTTGCTCAACATAGATTTCCTCTTGAATGAAACCATTAAGGAAAGCACATTTAACATCCATTTGATACAATTTGATATTCATGCTTGATGCAAATGCCAATAGGATTCTAATAGCTTCAATCCTAGCCATAGGTGCAATGGTTTCCCCACAATCAATTCTTTCTTCTTGATTGTAAACTTGAGCCACAAGTCTAGCCTTGTTTCGACTACCAACCCACTTTCACCCAGCTTGTTCTTGAAAACCCATTTGGTTCCTATGATTGGGTGGTCGAAGGTCGTTTAGTTAAGGTCCGAATTGGTTTCTTTTGAATTGATTAAGTTCCTCTTGTATGACCTCTACCTATTCAGGTTCATTAAGGGCTTCTAGTGCATTTCGGGTTTACTTAATGATATAAATGTAGTGAATGCACATAGATTTTGTAGAGAGGAACGAGTTCTTACCCCACTTGTTGATGTCGGACAGGATATTTTCGAGTGAATGGATCGATGCGTATTTGAAAGCTCTACATCTTCTCTAGTTCACCAGATTTATAGGTTGAATTGGTTGATCTTTAGTGGTCCGATCCGATTAAGCTTGCTCTTCCGGTTCACTTTCAGCATTCCGAGTTGGCTCTTGAGTCGATTCATTTTCGATCGATTGTTCCGAGTTGCTTCATTCCGAGTTGCTTTTCCTTGACTCTATCTCGAGGTCATCTTCAGTAGGATCATCATCTCGACCGAGCTTCAGATTTGAGAATGTTAACTCACTTGGTTTTCCCTGATCAATCTCATAAAAAACAACGTGGATGCTTTCTTCCATTTTGTTATTTCTTTTATTAAAAATGCGATATGCTTTAGTATGAGATGAATAACCAAGAAAGATACCTTCATTTGATCGAGCATCAAACTTGGTCGAGTGATCCTTACCATTGTTGTGAACATAACACTTACATTCAAAGGGTTTAAAGTATGAAATGTTGGGTTTCTTCCCTTTGTAAAGCTCCTATAGAGTTTTCTTCGGGATGGGTCTAACGAGGCATCTATTTAGTATATAGTTTGCTATGTTGACTCGCCTCAGCCTAGAAATAGTAAGGTAGATTATGTTCAATCATCATTGTCCTTCCTATTTCTTCAACGAGTTCGGTTCTTTCTCTCTACTACTCCATTCTGTTGAGGAGTTCTTGGTGCTGAGAAGTTGTGGGAGATACCATTCTTATCACGGAACTCTGCAAATTCCGAGTAATCCAACTCCCTTCCATGGTCGGTTCAAAGTCTTTTGATCCGAGTCCGAGACTCAAGCATGGATTTTCCTGCAGAGCTTGCTTGAACTCTTTAAACGCTTCATTTTTAAGAAAACAAACCCGGGTAAATCGTGAATAGTCATCAACAATCACAAGTACAAAAGATTTAGCTCCGAGACTCTTTACAGGAATTTCACCACATAAGTCCATATGCAACAATTCAAGTACTTTGGATGTGGAAACCGTTTTGAGAGATGTGAAAGATGATCCGACTGTTTCCTTTTTGTGCATGCTTCACATATTTTATCTTTCTTAAATGGACAGTTAGCAAACCTCCGACTAAACCATGAGATGGAAGCTTTTTAATGGTGTGAATGCTAACATGACCTAATCTACGATGCCATGACCAGGAATCATCATGTAGAGATGCTTTCAAACAAGATAAATTCGACTAGGGTCGAGAGAGAGGAATAGTGTAGGTATTACCCGATCTCTTACACTGGGAGCTTAGTCTCCTAGGTAGTTTCATCGAAATATAGCAGTTGGTTTGAGTGAACCTTACCTCTTGATCTTTGTCACACAATTGAGAGATGCTTGAGCGATTGTACTTTAATCCCTTAACAAGGTAGACTGGGCTGACTAGATTATGTCCTTTTCCAATCTTGCCTATCCCAACTATCTTGCCCTTGCTATTATCTCCAAAAGTGACTTTGCCTCCCTTGTATTCTTCTAACTCGGAAAAGAGTCTTGAATCTCCTAACATGTGGCGTGAGCATCCACCGTCCAGTACCAATGACCTTTTGTCTTTTTTGAGCTGCTCGCAAGTCAAAAACAAACTAATCCTTCTCACTTCCTCTAATAAACCTAGTAACTCCCTTTACTATGGTCCTTTTCTAAGGAAGAAGACTCTTGGGAATCAAGATTTGAATAACTTTGGGTTTGGTCCGATTCCGAGTCCTCCTTTTTGAAAGCTGAGTCCGTGTCTCTTTCTTTTGAAAGTCTTTTCTTTTATAAACCAGTGGAGAAGGCTTTCTCCTGTAAGCTGGTCCAGGCTCGGTCCTCCTTTCATTCTTATGAATAGGACCGTGCTCAGCCTTCCTGAACTTCACAGTTACGGAACCCTTTTGAAAAGATCCGAGTTGGAATTAGATTCTTCCTCTTTGTTAAAACCAAGACCTTCTGTTATGAAGGAGACACATTAAGAGCCTAAGAGCATGTCAATGTTTTTCGACCTTGAGTAAACTTTAAAAAAGTTCTTGAGACTCATTCAGCTTTTGCTTTAAATGCTCATTGTCTCTTCTAAGTGACTCGGAATCAGTCTCATTAACTTGAGTACTAGTCTTGAGCTTTCTTAGAGTAAGTCTCAGGTTTTCTAATTCATTTTTCAAAGAGATGCTCTCGAAGTGATAAACTCAAGTTGTTCATCAAATCGAGAGGAGTCGAATTGGAGTTTTCTTCCAAAGTATAAATAAATTTAGCTAAATCAACTTTGGAAAACTTGAGGAAATATTCAATTACCTCCCGAGGATTCATTTCCTCATGGTCCGAGTG
The DNA here is from genome assembly GCA_021018815.1 of Talinum fruticosum. Lineage (NCBI taxonomy): Eukaryota > Viridiplantae > Streptophyta > Magnoliopsida > Caryophyllales > Talinaceae > Talinum > Talinum fruticosum. The sequence goes on from JAITYX010000026.1 coordinate 48,098, forward strand.
GTCGAGTCCGACTCGGATTCGGCTTCCGAGTCCGATAGAGCCATCGGACACTTTGAATCATCGGATTCTTCATCTTCTTCAAATGAATCTTCATCACTCCATGTGGCCATCATAGCCTTCTTCTTCTTTCTGTCCCTCTTTCTCCTTGGACAGTCTTTGATTATGTGATCTTTGCTTGCCACATTTGAACCAGCAAGAGTTCTTAGTTAAAGATAACTTTGAAGAGGAAGAGTGTTTACCTTTTCTATCCATCTTATCTTTCTTGTAAAACTCATCTCTTGGCCTTTTCTCCCACCTCGTGTGCTTTATCATTCTTTTGAAGCCTCGAGCGATAAGTGCCATGGGATCTTCTTCCGAGTCCGACGAATTTAGATTTTCTTCTCTGCTTTACGAGGCCTTCAGCGCAATATTCTTTTTAGTCCCGACCTTAGCGTCCTCTTCTTCCAGGTGAATCACATGGGTGAGTAGCTTCCCAATAAGTTCATCTAGCTTTAATAAGGAGAGGTTTTGAGCTTCCTCGATGGCTATCACCTTGGGACCCAATCTTCGTTGGGTAAACTTCTCATAATCTTTCTGCACATTTCTTCGTGGGAAATCTTTGTACCTAGAGATTTGAGATTATTAGTAATCTCGGTGAAGCGGATGAACATCCGAGTGATGTTTTCTTCTAGCTCCATCTTGAACAGCTCATAGTTGTGAAGATATTGGCTTATCTTCGCTTGTCGACTTGACTGGTGCCTTCATATGTGTTAACCGAGTATCCCACACTTCTTTTGTTGTGTCACAAGTCGACACTCTATTGTATTCTTCCGAGCTGATGGCGCACATCGGAATGTTCATTGCTTTAAAGTTCTTTCGAACTTTTCGCCTCTTTAATGGTGTACTAGATCTTTGCTTTAGGCACGAGTCTTGTTTCCTCCATCTTCATTGGAATGTAGTTGCCTTCTTTTATGATGTTCCATACATTTCATCGTGATCCAGTGGAAACATTCCATGAGCTTCTTCTAGTGTACGAAATTTGATCCCTTAAACTTTGGTGGTCTACTCGGAAGATCTTCCTTTATCGAACTCTCCATTATTCTAAGTCATTTGATTTTTAAACCTTTGGATGGTTAGATCCTTTACGAAAAGGTAGGCTCGATACCAATTGAAGGTTTGCTCTTAGAGAGTCTAAGTCACCGTAGAGGGAGGTGAATTGGGTGATGAGGAAATTTGAATAACAAATGAAAGATTAAAGTTTAAAATAAACTTAGAATTACGTGGAAACCCTCCTAGGGCAAAAAACCACGGCTAGTGCTAATCCAAGCACTAAGTCAAATCCACTATTTTGAATCCACAAAATACAATGGATAGACTCAACCGAATTGTTCCCTTAGAAAATTCCTTACAAAGTTTTCCTATACTCGAAGTTCCCTTATCTAATCTAGTACTTCCTAACCGAGGTAACCTTTACAGCTAGGGACAAGCGAGCTGAGTTAACCCTTACAGCTCAGTCAAGGGACCTTACTTAGAGAGTAAGATAGAGAGTTTGTAACTAATTTTAAGACTTTACAACTCGAAATATGTTAAGTACGAGACTTGGAGTTGTAAGTAGAAGATTGAATGAGTATTATATACACAAATATAATTTCAGCAATGGGTTCAGCAATCTTCAAGTCTTGTGAAGTGGCTTCTATTTATAGATGACCAAGCAGATTAGCCCTTGTGACTATCTTCGATTAGAAGTCCTCTGTGACCATTGTAACGGTTCTTCCGAGTCGCTCGGAAAAGACCCGTTGAGATGTGAACGTTGTGGAACGGCTCTTGACTCCTTAGGATATCCCAATCCACTTGGTGGTGTCCGAAAAGTAGGGTAGAAACACCATTGAGCTTAGCTTTGAAAATTTCCGGTTTTGGAAACAGGACAACCACGACACGATTGTCCGGACCTTGGTCGGAAGAAGAAAAAGCCTTGTTTGCTTTGGCGATTTGACATCTTGAAGCCGGTTACTTTTATAATTTAAAAGTAGGATAACCTCATTTAGATAACCTACAAAAGTAAACCAATTTTGGTTCTCAAAGTATAAAATACTTTGGTCCAAGATTAGGCACAAATAATAATTTAATTATGATAATTAAGCGCATAATTATCCGAGTCTTAAAAGAGTAGAATTTTCCGAGTCTAATATTCATTATACTCAAATTCCATCCGAGTCGAGTATAGAGAAAGATCAAGTTAGACAGAGAATATTAGAGTAAGAGTACTTGATCTAGACAAATACATACTTCAAATAAAGCATGCTTGACTTAGAAAGATGAATTAACGTTGTAATTCACTTTAACTTAGAATATGAAGTCGAGCTTAGTTTGAAAGAGTTAGAGTGAATGTTTGATCATGCGATAAATTTGAGGGATGTCCGAGTGACTCGGAACCGTCGAGTGAATTGATGAACACGAATGTTCTTTCCGAGTCGGTCGGAATCGGATGAAAACATTCCGTAACACTCGGAAAAGTTTCTATAACACTCAAAATAGTTTCTATAATACTCGGAATGACTTGTAATTCAAACTTAGAAGTGATGAAGTTGGTACCTGATTCCTTGATAGTACTAAGAATGATGTAGATGTAGAATCCGAGTCTTCGAGACTAGGTCATGTTAGCATGCACATTATCAAAAAGCTTGCATCTCATGGTTTAGTTAGGGGTTTACCTAACTGTGCATTTAAGAAAGATAAAATTTGTGAAGCATGCACAAAAGGGAAACAAGTCGGATCATCCTTCAAACCTCTCAAAACTATTTCCACATCCAAGGTGCTTGAGGTGCTACATATGGATTTATACGGTGAAATCTCTGTGAAGAGTCTTGGAGGTAAATCATATGTACCTGTAATTGTTGATGACTACTCACGATTTACCTGGATTTGTTTGAGGATGGGTTGGTAGTTAGAAATAAGGCTAGACTTGAAAGTTACAATCAAGAAGAAGGGATTGATTATGGGGTAACCTTTGCACCAATTGCTAGGATTGAAGCAATTACAATTCTGTTGGCATTTGCATCAAGCATGAATATTAAGTTGTATCAAATGGATGTCAAACGTACTTTTCGAAATGGTTTCATTCAAGAGAAAGTCTACGTTGAGCAACCCCTAGATTGGAAAACTCGAAATTTCCAAATCATGTTTTCAAATTGTAAAAGGCTCTATATGGTTTTAAACAAGTCTGCTAAAGCTAAGTGTGAAAGACTAAGAAGCTTCTTGCTTCATAATGATTTCAAAAGAGGTCGGATTGACAAAACTCTTTTCATAAAAACCAAGGGGAGAGATTTCCTTACTTGCTCATATTTAGGTGCATGATTATCTTTGAAGCTACTAATAAAAATCTCTGTCGAGAATTTTCTAAGTTGATGTGTAACACCCCAAAACACCCCTATGAGTATTACATCGCCGAGTTCCATAAAGGAACTCTCAAGGCTCTTTCCGGTGTTGGTTTGGTCTGTCTAAATTCAGCTTGAAGATATTAAGGGTGATTTTCCAAAAGAATCTGCGATTTCCTAAAAATTTCGGCAGAATTCTGTTTGTAATGTAGAATAACCCTTAGGCTTAAAGCCCTAAAACCCTGCATAAAAAGCATAACATAACTCAACGAGCCACCCGCTCGGAGCATACTACTCAATGGCCACACGCCGAAGTCTAACCAATTATGCGATAAACTTAAAACAATCTAAGTGGTTTACTATACATTTGGTACAACTATATGAACTAAATTACAAAGTACAACCTTTAGAAATACAAGAAATGCACAACCGTCGCTTGAATCACTTAGCAAACAGCACACGGTAATAAGCGGGAGTCCTGAATACGCTACGAACCGCATATATCTCTTAAGAGTGTACCTGCAACACTAGGAGGGAAAAGGGGAAATTTGTGCGGGTGAGCAATAAACCACGGGCTCACCGGAATCTCACACTCTTAAAATGGAAATTCTTTACACATATTACTCATAATAATGAAATCGGCGAAAACATAATCACATAATACAAATCTATATACTTTTCAATGAAATCTCTTGAAATCATTCGCAACATAAAGCTCATAACACTTGAATCATTTAAAGGCACGAATTGCAATCATTTTAGGAATGGAACAACTTTAAACAAGGTGGAACCATCTGCACTATCTTTTAAATACTTTCATCCATAGACTAAAAATTCTTTCGGGGATTTAAACAATTGAACTAGCACCGAGGCGGTTCTCGGGGTGCGACCCCGACTCGGAGTTCCGGGACCTATCTCTAAGCAAACACCGGAAGGCTCCGTTTTCGTCGTCAAGAAAGAATCAACCTCTCGGTTGATGGGCATCCTGATACGCAAGGACCCCGTGGCTCGATACGCACGACCACCTCCTTCATCCGATCTAAACAATCCTTAGCCCAAAATTCATTTAAACCGAAGTGATCACGAGTCACTTATCAAACTTGGTTTCTAACCAAGATCTCAAATCAATTTATCATCGTAGAAGGCATGACACACGTGTCACCCTTCTAAATTCACTTTCTAAATCGGTTTCACTTCTTATAGAACACATTTCAAGTTCGATAGCATTTCTCAAGAATCATACACAAGTATCATTTTGTGTAAACATTTGAACTCTTTTTAAAACTAACTTTCAAGAATTATTTAGAATCAAATCATTTCACGTGTCAAGCATCTCTATACTAAGACGTAACGTTCCAAGTTAGCACATTTATTCAAGTATTCGCGCAAGTATCTCACATCTACTCGTATTCCTCCATATTCTACTCAAGCATGAGTCTCCTATTCCCATATAAGTAGTTCTCGCCGTATTTTGTTTTCAATGCCGCAAATCAATCTACATGGATTGTTAAGCTTGTCGTACAGCAACAAATTAAACCACTACTTAGACTTATAATAAACAATATAGTAAGGGCAAGTAGGGATCGAATCCACGAGGAAAGATACTGTAAAAAATCAAACTTCCAATCTAATTAAACTAACTATTCTAGTTATTTACCTTATAAAATTCAAACAAACCAACTTAACTACTAAATTTCTAATTTTAATTCTAAGAAAAACTTCTGAGATTATGCACTATAATTCTAATAATCTAAATTTAACAAAACTATCCTAATTAATTCTGGAAAAATCAAAACAGAAAATCAAATAAAAACTTAAACAGAAAATTAAAACGTAGAATAATTCAGAATTAAATAACTAAAAATAACAAAAAATTATCTAATAATAAAAATAAATATTCCAGACAGAATATAAAGCTTGGAATAAACCACGAATGTTTTTTTTATAAATTTTCAGAAAAGAAAACTAAAGCAGAAATTAAATAAATTCTAAAACAGAAAATTAAATAAATAAGATTCTGCACTAAAATAATTACGAAAATAAATACTAAAATTACCCAGAATAATAATACTAATTTTCTAAACCTAACCAGACCCTAAAAATATAAAAACAAAATTTAAAATCTAATTTACGAATTTATTTTATTAAAAACCTGCAGTAATTAAATTCAAGAATTAAATCTGAAAAAATATCAAATTAATTCCAAAAATTCTAAAATTTAATCACAGCAAACTAGGACTCTATCTAAACCCTAAAAGAAAATAAAACAAGAAAAATAACAAAAGAAACTATTTTTAAACTAATTTCTAACAAACTGACTCAAAAATAATAAAAACTGACAGAAAATTAATTCTGAAAATTAAAATATGTAAAGACTCAAAATTAAATTAAAATAAAATTACTAAAACTAACCTAAAATACTGATCTTTAGGGGGTAACGAAATTAATAATAAAAGACTATATATTTATAAATAAAAATTGACAAACTAAAGAAAATAACTAAAAAGCAAACAAATAATTATCAAAGATAGCAAATTTATAAAAACACTTAGTATAATCTATATCCACCATGCAAATTATTATTTATCATTAACACACAAATTGATCTACCCATGAGCTAAACCGTAGAAGACAACCACTAGCGGATCTTCCCCGTTTTTCCTTAGTTATTAGTTTACTTAGGCCTAGCCCTAATATAAACCCTACTAATATTGATAACCCTAGCACTAGCACTAGAATTTAATCAAATTAGAGCATTAAGTATTAGAAAAACATCATCTAGCACCTAATAACCAATCTACTAGCAAATTGATTTAAGAAGGATCTATGATAATTTCCTAATTAAAAGAGATGGGTATGAGCCATCCATGATTAACTAGGGTGATACTTATGTCTAAAAGATCAAGCAATTACGTACTTAAACCCTCTAAACTATCACATGAATTTATATAAAACTAAATAGCGTGCACTCTAATTAATTAGACATAAATTCATAAACATTAAACACAAATTATCATAGAATCATGGATCAAATCAATAAGACAATAAAAATCAAAACTTTGTTTCAAAATAAATAATTTAACATGGCTTCAATGAGATTATACTAAGTGTAAGAAAAACTACTCACACATCATGTAATTTAAAACATGTAAACTAAATAAAAATAGCATCTTTAGTATTAACCTATCAATAAAAACTCAATCTTTTCTAATAAAAATTACAAAACTAAATTATACTACCGATATTAGTTTCTTTGACCCGGGAAGATGAAGAAGATGATGATGGATGGTGGTGTTGGTGTGGGCTGGCAGCAAACAGCAGAAGCAAGCAGTGCGGCAAGAAGGTGCAGCTAGGAACAAGCAGACAGCGGCAGCAGCCAGGAGCAAGCTGGACGAGCAGCAGAGTAGGCGGCGGGTGGTGGTCGGGCAAGCAGGTGCAGGCGGCAGCAAGCAGTAAGAGGTGGTGATGATGTGTGGGTGCTAGGTCTTCGGTCTCCCTCTCCATGATGATAATAAGTAGTATATATAGGGTGAAAGAGTTAGGGTTTATTTCTCTTTCTTCTCTTCTAAGTTTCCTTTTCTATTCCAATTAGGATTTCCTAAAATATAATATCCTAAAATTAATATTTTATTACATATTATATTTATGGACCGACTTCATATATTTTCTTGGATGCTTGTCGGTAGCTAAAAATCCACTTTTAACGACTATTTCTTCTCTTCCCCACTTTATTCGATAATTACCTATAAATAGACAAAATAGAATAAATTAGATAAAATAAACTATATAATATAAACTAAATAACTACTAAAAATACGTATAAAATACGACTTAACAAATCCCCCACACTTAGACTTTGGACGTCCTCGTGCAAAGAAATCTAAGACTCGATCTAATAATACGCTTTCTTATAAAGATATACAAAAACATAAAATATACCCTAAGTTTGCCTTGCTTTCAAAAATACTTTGATGAAATTTTTGTCTTTCCCAAGCAAGTGAAGAACTAAACATTTCATTGCCATCGAGAGTTTATTCATCAGCCTCACAATATCTCTTTTAATTAAGCAACAATCAAAAATTTATCCATCTTTTTCAAACATGTACATTCCGGTCAAGAGGTCTAAAACTTTTTAGGATGGGAAAAATTAAGGTGCAGTATGGTTATAGAGACATTGAATCAGCAGATAACTCACTAAAAATCGATAATAAACTTGTTTTGCAAACCTTTTTTTTTTTTTTTTTTCAATTATATATATATATATAACTCCATTCAAGCACATATTCGAGGCCCATATAGGGTCTTAGAAATATAACACTCCTCGTCTCCCACTCACCCAAACAGAGGTGCCTGGAGTTAATGCTCTATTTTTTTTTTTTTTTTTTTCCGTTAGTATGGTTCGAGCCATTGATCGGCCTAAAAGGGGCATGACCCTCCCAGCATGGGTTACTCCATTCATAAGGCTCAACTTGAGACCTAAACTTAAGGGGAAATGGCGCCGAGCCACCAACTCCGACCCATGTTGGTAAACTAACAATTTTTTTTTTTTTTTTTTATAAGCCAAACAAGAAAAATCAAAATTTTAATGAGTCAATCTGCTAAGTTCAGTAGTCTAGGTGAACGGTTTAAGTCAATTTATTGCCTCTATCACGATCATATAACATGATCAAATTGACAGAAAAATTATGATTGTCACTAATTGAAGAAATATATGAAGATCAACTCAAACAACTCGAATGACAATTAACATGTTCAAATTTCTCACTTTCAAAGGGAAAGAAAAATTAGAAACAGAAAAATTTAAGCAAGTTAACCTAACATATATTCATGTTCATGCATTTCTTTACAAGAATTATTTTTTTTTTTTTTTTAAATTTTTTTTAATTTTTTTTTTTCAAAAATAAGATAAAGATAAATGCAAAAAATTAAAATGTAATAAAGATAAATGCATAAAATTAAAATGCAGGATGCACTCCCCACACTTAATTCATGCATTGTCCCTAATGCATGCTAAATAAAAATAAAAATTAAATTAAAGTAAAAATTATAGAAACTTCCCGAAAATGTTGGGTTGCCTCCCAACCAACGCCTTTGTTTACTAGTCTTTGGCTCGACATCGTTGTCACTCATGGATCTTCTAAATGTATCTCCTCTACTAAGCAAATTTGGCTTCCTTCATAAAAATTCTTTAACCTCGTGACCATTCACCTTAAAAATTTTGTTAGTAGAATAGCTTTTAATCTCAACAGACCCCATGTGGATAAGTCTTTACTACCTCAAATGGTCCTAGCCATCTAGAGTTTAACTTTCCAGGAAAAAGCCTTAGTTTTGAATTGAATAATAACACTTTCTCCCCTTTTGAAATTCCTTCCCGACAAGCTTAAGCATCATGAAATGCTTTGGCTTTACCTTTATAAATTACCGAATTGTCATAAGCCTCCATACGAATCTCTTCTAATTCTTGCAGTTGCAGCTTACGTTCCTTTCCCGCTAAGTCATAATCTAAATTACACTTCTTTACAGCCCAATATGATTTATGCTCTAACTCTACAGGAAGATGACATGCTTTTCCAAAGACTAGTCCGTAAGGTGACATACCTATAGGGGTCTTGTATGCAGCTTCGTAAGCCCGAGAGCTTCATCTAACCTAAGACTCCAATCCTTCTTATCCGGTCTAACAACTTTTTCTAGAATTCCTTTGATTTCTCTATTAGAGATTTCAGCTTGGCCATTTGTTTGGGGATGATGACTTGTAGATACCTTATGAATTACATGGTATTTAGCTAGCGGGGTACCTAATGTTTTATTACAAAAATGCGTCCCTCTATCACTAATGATTGCTCTAGGTACTCCATATCTATGTAGAATACGAGATTTAACATGCTTCACCACAGTCTTAGCATCATCGGCTTTAGTAGCTATCGCTTCAACCCATTTAGACACATAATCAACAAACAGGAGTATGTAAGTAAAACCAAAGGAAAAGGGAAATGGTCCCATGAAATCCACTCCCCACACATCAAATATTTGACACACATACATATTATATAAGGGCATTTGATTCCTCCCCGATAAATTTCCTCGTCTTTTGGCATGCTTCACATTTTTTGCAAAAATCATAAGCATTACGAAAAATAGTAGGCCAATAGAATCCACATTCTAAAACTTTGTGTGCTGTTCTTTTTGGGCCAAAATGCCCTCCACTTTCGGATGAGTGACAGAAAGTTAAAATCGAATGAAACTCAGTGTCATCTACACAACGCCTTATAATTTGATCTCCACAAAATTTCCACAAGTACGGGTCATCCCAAACATAATATTTAACCCGAGATCTTATCTTTTCTTTTTGGGCTCTAGACATGTCTCTTGGAAAAGTTTTGGTAACTATGTAATTTACTATGTCAGCATACCAAGGTAATTTATCAATGACAACATATAAAGTCTCGTCAGGAAAACAATCACCGAAAGAATCACTACTTTCCCCATTTTCTAGCCTACTCGGATGGTCTGCGACTAAGTTTTCAGCTCCTCGCTTGTCTTTAAATTCTATTTCAAATTCTTGTAGTAATAAGACCCATCTAATCAATCTTGGTTTAGAGTCGTTCTTTTTCAAGAGATATTTAATAAGCAGCATGATCAGTATAAACAAGTAACTTTCACACCTAGCAGATAAGGACGAAACTTTTCGAGAGCAAAAACAATAGCATACATTTCCTTTTCTGTCGTGGTATAGTTACATTGTGCTTGGTCAAGAGTTCTAGAAGCATAATGAATTACATGTGGTACCCTTCCTACTTTTTGACCTAAGACAGCCCCTACCGCCTTATTACTAGCATCACACATCAACTCAAAAGGTAAGGCCCAGTTAGGAGGTTGTACAATAGGAGTAGTGGTCAATTTTAGCTTCAGCTCATCAAACGCCCTCTCACATTCCTCATGAAAATCAAATTTAACATCTTTTGCAAGTAAAGCACATAAAGGAGAGGCAATCTTTGAAAAGTCTTTAATAAATCTCCTATAAAATCCAACATGACCTAAAAATGATCTTACATCCTTAACGCATTTGGGGTAGGGTAAAGATTGAATGATGTCTACTTTTGCCTTGTCAACTTCTAAACCCTTAGATGACACAAAGCATGCCCTAATACGACCCCATGTTCAACCATGAAATGACACTTTTCAAAATTAAGTACCAAATTAGTTTCGATGCACCGCCCGAGTACTAAAGTAAGGTGATGTAAACACTCATCGAATGAATCACCATGCACGATAAAATCATCCATGAAAACTTCCATAATCTTGGTGATAAACTCGGAAAAGATACTCATCATACATCTTTGAAATGTAGCAGGAGCATTACATAAACCAAAAGGCATTCTCCTAAAAGCATAAGTGCCAAAGGGACATGTAAAAGTGGTCTTTTCCCGATCTTCAGGAGCTATAGGGACTTGAATATACCCCGAATATCCATCTAGAAAACAATAATGTGTCTTTCCAGCTAATCTTTCTAACATTTGGTCCATAAAAGGCAAGGGAAAATGATCTTTCTTTATGGCTTTGTTCAGTTTTCTATAGTCAATGCACACTCTCCAGCCGCTCCGGACTCTAGTAGGGACTAGTTCACCTTCCTTGTTTTGTACTACTCGTTGTACCCCCTTTTTAGGAACTACATGAATTGGACTAACCCATTCGGAATCAGCTATGGGGTAGATCACTCCAAAGATCGATCCACTTAAGAATTTCTTTTGCACTACCTCCATCATAGGTGGGTTTAATCTACGTTGAGGGTCTCTCTTAGGCTTAATCTCTAACTCTAAAGTGATTTTATGTGAACACAATGTTGGGTTCAGCCCTTTCAGTGTCTGCTAAAGTCCACCCTAAAGCTTCACTATGTTCTCTAAGCACCTTAATAAGCTTATCTTCCTGTTCAAGTGTTAGTGCATTAGAAATTATAACATGTAAGGTCTCATTATCTCCTAAATAAGCGTATTTTAAATTTTCAGGCAAGGGTTTCAAATCTAATTTAGGGGGTGAAACAAGAGAAGGTAGCAACTTTTCATGATTTACGAGCAACTTTATCATATTAGGTTTTTCCATTACTTGCAATTGTAACAAAGACTCTATACTATCTACTAGTCCTGAGTTAACATGATAGGGTATAGCATGAAATACGGAATGATCCAACCCTTTGGTAATCACAGTTAACAATTCATCTTCTTGAGACAAATCATAAACATTTTGGGACATTTCATCAATTGTATCAAGTGCACAAACATAATTTACATCTGCAGGAAATCTCAAGGCATCAAAAATATTGAACTTAATAACATCACCATCAAATTCCATAGTCAATGTTCCCCCATGTACATCTATTTTTGTCCTAGATGTTTTAAGAAATGGTCTACCAAGCAAAATAGGAATGTCATGGCATGCATTACCCATGTCCAAGTACATAAAAATCAGCAGGAAAAATAAGCTCGTTGACTTGGACTAAGACATCCTCTAAGACTCCATCCGGATACGTACTACTTCTATCAGCCCAACCGAATTACTAGCCCAATTTTCTTCAACTCTCCCAAATTCAATTTATCATAAACAGACCGAGGCATCACATTAATGGAAGCACCTAAATCAAGCATGGCTCAGTCAAAGTATAGGTTTCCAATCTTACAAGGGACAGAGAACACACTCGGGTCCTTACATTTAGGAGGGAGCTTCTTTTGAAAAACAGCAGATGCATTCTCCCCACACTTATCTTCTCATTTCCTTTTAATTTTCTTTTAGAAGTACAAAGCTCCTTAAGAAATTTAGCATAACGAGGAACTTGTTTAATGGCATCTAGGAGAGGAATGTTGATCTCTACCTTCCTGAATGTTTCTAAAATTTCTTGGTTTGCCTCATCTATTTTAGGAGTTATGCTTCTCGATCTACTAGGGAAAGGTGGAATAGGTTCATAGCGACTTTTCTTAGTGTCACTTATCTCTTTAGCATTAGAGGAGTTATCCTTCTTTAAGTCGAGTTCGGATTCCTTAACCTCTAGTTCGAGTTCTACCTCTCTCGTTGTTTTTAGGTTCATTAAGTTCCTTTCCACTCCTTAGTCTTATCGTACTCACATTTTCTTTGGGATTCCGGAAGGGTTGAGATGGTAATCTATTTTGCAATTGGGCTTGCAGGTTACTAAACATGGTATCCGTTGCGCTTTGTCTCTCTTGAACCCGCTTAATACTCATTTCTAAACTTTGGAACCTAAGGTCGATTCCTTCTTTTGGTCATCCATTTTCTTAATCATTTGCTCCAAAAGGAAGTTCGTTTTATCTTGAGCAGATGGTTGACGCTGGGTTTGGTCAAAACCAGGGGGTTGTTTCTAGGTCCATACCTAAGGTTAGGATGATCCCTCCATCCTTCATTGTAGGTGTTTGAAAATGGATCGTACTTTCTTTGACCTTGGTTAGGGAAAACAAGCATTTACTTCTCCCCCTTGTAATGTAGGACATGAATCAGTAGGATGCCCTTCTAAACAGCAAATTCCACACACTATCGCCTTTTGAACTCCTCCGAGTGACGAGTTTGTTCAACATAGCAGATGATTTGAGTCGATTGGTTTTCCAATGATGTACTTGAATTTAGTTCATTAACCTTCCTAAATTGGACATCTCTAGTCCCAAATTGTTGAGTATTTTGGGCCATGTTATTAAATAATTCTCTAGCTTGAGCTGGAGTCTTATTAACCAAAGCCCCCCACTAGCAAGCATCTACCATATTTCTATCAATTGACAGTAGCCCTTCATAAAAATATTGAATCAGTAATTGTTCGAAATTTGATGTTGGGGACAACTAGCACATAATTTATTAAAACGTTCCCAGTATTCATAAAAAGTTTCTCCATTCATTTGTTTAATGCCACAAATTTCTTTTCTAATGGATCCAATCCTAGGTGTTGGAAAGAATTTTTCTAAGAATGCTTTATGAACTTGGGTCCATGTAGTAAATGTTGCAGGGGTATGTAATATAACCAGTCTTTAGCCTTATCTTGAAGTGAAAAGGGAAAGGCTCTTAATTTAATTTGGTCTTGTGTGATTCCCTCGGGTTGCATGGTAGAACAAGTAATCATAAATTCATTAATATGACGATATGGGTCCTCACCGGTAGTCCATGAAACTTAGGTAGTAAGTTCGAAATCCAGAATTCAATTTAAGAGGTCGGTCCAAAGTAGGGTATGATATAGACAAAGGTTGTGTTTCTAAATTAGGTGCAGCAAGCTCACGTAAAGTAGCCATTTCAAAGTTTATAGAATCAACCTCAATTTCGCTTTCGAAGTTTCAGATTGTAGAGATTCGATGTCGTTCTCAACTTTTTCCGTCGAATGCTCTTCCAATTCTCCGATCATACGACCACTTCGTAATTGCATGAACTAACCGTAATCAATTAAAATGCATAAGTTCAAAAATATATAAATAGTTAATTAAATTAGATTGAAAGAAAACTAAGATTTTTTAATTTCTTTCCCTGACAACTGCGCCAAAATTTGTTAAGCTTGTCGTACAGCAACAAATTAAACCACTACTTAGACTTATAATAAACAATATAGTAAGGGCAAGTAGGGATCGAATCCACGAGGAAAGATACCGTAAAAAATCAAACTTCCAATCTAATTAAACTAACTATTCTAGTTATTTACCTTATAAAATTCAAACAAACCAACTTAACTACTAAATTTCTAATTTTAATTCTAAGAAAAACTTCTGAGATTATGCACTATAATTCTAATAATCTAAATTTAACAAAACTATCCTAATTAATTCTGGAAAAATCAAAACAGAAAATCAAATAAAAACTTAAACAGAAAATTAAAACGTAGAATAATTCAGAATTAAATAACTAAAAATAACAAAAAATTATCTAATAATAAAAATAAATATTCCAGACAGAATATAAAGCTTGGAATAACCCACGAATGTTTTTTTTATAAATTTTCAGAAAAGAAAACTAAAGCAGAAATTAAATAAATTCTAAAACAGAAAATTAAATAAATAAGATTCTGCACTAAAATAATTACGAAAATAAATACTAAAATTACCCAGAATAATAATACTAATTTTCTAAACCTAACCAGACCCTAAAAATATAAAAACAAAATTTAAAATCTAATTTACGAATTTATTTTATTAAAAACCTGCAGTAATTAAATTCAAGAATTAAATCTGAAAAAATATCAAATTAATTCCAAAAATTCTAAAATTTAATCACAGCAAACTAGGACTCTATCTAAACCCTAAAAGAAAATAAAACAAGAAAAATAACAAAAGAAACTATTTTTAAACTAATTTCTAACAAACTGACTCAAAAATAATAAAAACTGACAGAAAATTAATTCTGAAAATTAAAATATGTAAAGACTCAAAATTAAATTAAAATAAAATTACTAAAACTAACCTAAAATACTGATCTTTAGGGGGTAACGAAATTAATAATAAAAGACTATATATTTATAAATAAAAATTGACAAACTAAAGAAAATAACTAAAAAGCAAACAAATAATTATCAAAGATAGCAAATTTATAAAAACACTTAGTATAATCTATATCCACCATGCAAATTATTATTTATCATTAACACACAAATTGATCTACCCATGAGCTAAACTGTAGAAGACAACCACTAGCGGATCTTCCCGTTTTTCCTTAGTTATTAGTTTACTTAGGCCTAGCCCTAATATAAACCCTACTAATATTGATAACCCTAGCACTAGCACTAGAATTTAATCAAATTAGAGCATTAAGTATTAGAAAAACATCATCTAGCACCTAATAACCAATCTACTAGCAAATTGATTTAAGAAGGATCTATGATAATTTCCTAATTAAAAGAGATGGGTATGAGCCATCCATGATTAACTAGGGTGATACTTATGTCTAAAAGATCAAGCAATTACGTACTTAAACCCTCTAAACTATCACATGAATTTATATAAAACTAAATAGCGTGCACTCTAATTAATTAGACATAAATTCATAAACATTAAACACAAATTATCATAGAATCATGGATCAAATCAATAAGACAATAAAAATCAAAACTTTGTTTCAAAATAAATAATTTAACATGGCTTCAATGAGATTATACTAAGTGTAAGAAAAACTACTCACACATCATGTAATTTAAAACATGTAAACTAAATAAAAATAGCATCTTTAGTATTAACCTATCAATAAAAACTCAATCTTTTCTAATAAAAATTACAAAACTAAATTATACTACCGATATTAGTTTCTTTGACCGGGAAGATGAAGAAGATGATGATGGATGGTGGTGTTGATGTGGGCTGGCAGCAGACAGCAGCAGCAAGCAGGCGGCAGCAAGGTGCAGCTAGGAACAAGCGAGCAACGGCAGCGAGCCAGGAGCAAGCGGACAGACGGCGGCGAGCTGGCGGGTGGTGGTCGGGCAGCAGAGTGCGAGCGGCAGCAAGCGGTAAGAGGTGGTGATGATGTGTGGGTGCTAGGTCTTCGGTCTCCTCTCCATGATGATAATAAGTAGTATATATAGGGTGAAAGAGTTAGGGTTTATTTCTCTTTCTTCTCTTCTAAGTTTCCTTTTCTATTCCAATTAGGATTTCCTAAAATATAATATCCTAAAATTAATATTTTATTACATATTATATTTATGGACCGACTTCATATATTTTCTTGGATGCTTGTCGGTAGCTAAAAATCCACTTTTAACGACATTTCTTCTCTTCCCCACTTTATTCGGTAATTACCTATAAATAGACAAAATAGAATAAATTAGATAAAATAAACTATATAATATAAACTAAATAACTACTAAAAATACATATAAAATACGACTTAACATGGATGCATATTCCCTTGATATTCTAATTTCCCGTTCCTCCTCTATATTCCACATTCAAGTCATAGTATTCACCAATTCAGGAGTAACTACACACCAAGCATTATAATAGTGATTTATCACTTTTCGGACCTCAATTGAACATCTGTCCCCAATACAAATTCTCATTCCCTTTTTCATACTTTAGGCCGTCATATTTACAAACCCAAGCTTTCGAAACTCATAGAGTTTCATCATTATATTCAACCATATAATTCTCATTTCTACTTCATGACCCACTCTTCTACAATCAAGGTAATCTTCCTATTCAATTTAATTACCAAGAATTATCTTCGCTTTCATTTTTAGTAATCTATACTCAGCTCTTCTTGCCAACGAACAAAACCCGCAACAATTTCTTCTTATCTCGGTCTACCCATTACAATATCACGGTGAGTCTCCATACCTCAATTTAACATTCTAATCCCATTAATACCAACCCAAACCTTCAAATTCATCAGGCACGTAATAATTTGACATCAAATACTTAAACCCACACATCTGCAATTTAGCTTATTCTTCCCGTTTCAACTTTAACTATGTAACCCAAGTAAATCCTCTCATGTCCCAATTCAGCCTTAACAATTCCCTAAATTCATTCTAAGTTCTTAATTCAATCTGAAACAACTACTAAACTCGTTCTGCAATACAAATGCTCAAAATTCACAACAAATTCAATATCACAAGCAAACATCCAATATTCACAATAAATCCATTTGGGTTTCGAAATTACTAATAGTTTAGAGCATGAGACTAGCCACCTCGAATTCTAGGGTTTGGAATTGATTGAATTGCTTGTTGTCCGTGTTCTGCGTTTGGTTGTGTTGGGTTCCGTGGAACTCCCTCGCTTCTAGTTCGGCGTTTCGGTTCCCATTGCCCTCGTTTGCTCGCCCTTTGGTCCTCCTCCTTGCCGCCGTTCCTTTTCCGGTTTCGGCATCCCGAACTCTCGTTCGTCTGTCTCTTTTCAGGCCTCTCCTCTGCCCTCGCTATGCCCCAGTCTCTCGCTTTCTTCCTCGCTCGCCGCTGCTTGTGTCATCGGCCGTCGTTTTACGGGTCTGCGGCGATCATCGGCCCCCTCCCGGGTCTCCTGCACCGCTCGCCTCTTCTCTCTCTCTTTTTCCCCACTCGGTGCTCCCTCTTTCCCCTTCCCTTGCTTTGCTTCTTTTCCTTCGCCTTCGTTCGCCGCCTGCCCACGTTCGTCGCTTAGCTCGCCGGCCTCGGCCTTTGCTCCGGTTCCGCGCGCCCTCTCTTGCTTTGTTCTTCCTCTCTTTCTCTCTGTGTTCTCCTTCCCGTGTTTCCCTTTATTTTCCTCTGCTTGGCCTTTGGGCCTTCTTCTTTGCTTCCCTCTTTCTCCACCGAATGGATGGCTTGGTGCCTCACTATTATTGGACCCCCAACTTTAGTTTCTATCTAATTTCTCTACTAAAGCCATCTCCACTTAAACCAAAACCCACCTCCTTATTTCCTTTTTCCCCTTCTTGGTAAGTAAAATAGGGTTGGTTCAATTAATAGTTACCGGGCCCATTCTACCAAGTCCAACTCGACTTGTTATTTAGCTAGTCTAAGCGGAGAATTTAGAGGAAAGAATTAATACGCTTTACTAATTATAGTTACGTGATAATAATAATTCGCTCAATTAGTTTTACGAATATCTAATCATGTATATATCTTGGTCATTCGAGCTACTCTATTTAATCAAGGCTAAATAATTAACTTCAGCTTGTAGACTACCTAACCCAAAATTACGGGTCTTACATGATGAGACAGGAATTCCAAATGAGCATGATGTGAGAGCTCAATTTCTTTCTTGGTCTACAAATTAGACAAAATAAAGATGGCATCTATGTCCATCAATCTAAGTATACCAAGGAACTACTAAAGAAGTACAAGCTTCAAGATGTGAAACATGCAACAACACCTATGAGAAGCGAGAATGAAACCGGACTCGGACGAGAAAGGTAAAGCAGTAGATCGAAACTCTATCGAGTGATGATAGGTTCTCTGTTATATCTCACATCTAGTACCCAAGACATTATGTTTAGTGTATGTCCGTGTGCAAGATTTCAAGCTAATCCAAAATAATCACATCTCACTTCGCTGAAAAGAATTTTCAGATATCTTGCGAGGACTCGGAATCTTTGTCTATGCTTTTAAGAGACTCAGAATTGACCCTCACCTGGATACTCGGATGTTGATCGTGTCTGCTAACAAGGTTGATAGAAAGAGCAAATCAGGAGCACTCTAATTTCGAGGTCAATCTCTTATATATTGGCACTCAAAGAAGCGTAACTCGGTTGCTTTATCAACTGCTGAAGCCGAGTACATTGCAGCTGGAGCTTGTTGTGCTCGGATTCTATGGATCAAGCAACACTTGAAGGATCTTGGACTTTTATTCAAATCTATCCCAATCAAGTGTCATAATCGAGTATAATCAACATCACTAAGATTCCAGTTCAACACTCAAAAACAAAGCATATTAAGGTCATGTATCATTTTCTAAGAGACCATTCGAGAAAGGTGATATTGAACTTGAATTCATTCCTAAGAAATATCGGTTAGGCGATATTTTCACTAAGCCACTTAGTGAGGATAAGTTTTGCTTTATTAGGAATGAGCTTGGAATGATTAATGCATGATTATGTGATTTTCTAAGTAAAATTGCTTGCATGATTATGTGCTATATGTTTTTCTTGTCCTTGATAACAATTGGTTCGAGTTGATCGAGTGAAACCGAGCTAAGAGTTATTATGTGTTTGAGTATTCCGAGTCACTTAGAAACCATACTGAGTCGGACTTAGTTTTTGCGCAAAATGAACATCAATCTTCCGAAATCATCTCTAGATAAGTGGAGAATTTCATAAATTTCTTTGAAAATTTTCTCTCTCTCTCTCTCTACCATGTGCATCGATCAAAGAACTAGCCATTGAAAGATAGTCACTGGAATTCTAACCATTGGAGAACATAAACGTCACACCTGTTAGAGGCGACCGTTGGAGGTTCACATCAAATTGAATATTAAAGGACACTCCTTTTCGCTATAAATAACATCCCTTTACCTTCATTTCGCAACATTACTCTATGCCCACTTACTCTCTAAGCTTACTCGCTCTCGCTCTCAAAATTCTCGGTCCTCACTCTCTCATTTTCTCTCTCTCTCTTTCGAGTTCACTCTCTCTCTCTCTCTCTCTCTCAAATCTTCAGCCATGCCTAAAAGAGGTTTAGCCCAAGACTTTATAGGGTTTGCAACTAAGAAACCCCGCACCAAACCACCTCAAGAGGGTACCTCTAACCCCTCTAAGGTTTTCATCACCTAACACCTAACGTTGGATGACAAATTTTTCCCAACCACATTGTTTTCGTGGTTGCCACACATCAAACCACTTGAGTCTACAATTTTTTGTGCTTCAATGAGTTCATATACCTTGAACTCGTTGCCGAAGTTCTACTCTAACTTGTCTTACTCTAAGGGAGTCATTACCTCATGAGTTTAAGACACGCTTGTTTGTATCAACCTCTCCCTCCTTCACTAACTTTTCAAAGTCTCCTATCTCTTTCTAAACTGCAATCCCATCCCATTCAATGAGATTACTAATGAGTTATTCGAGAAATATGCCAAAGAGGTCCCCGAGTCACGCAAAAACTTCTCTATGACTCGGATGAGGACGGAGGCCGGATTGCTTTGTTTTCTTTTGATGAGAACCTTCTTCTCTCATCACTCGAGTAAAGAGAATCCCAATTCCAAGATTCTCAAAGCTATTTTTGATATTTTAGAGGGCTACGATGTAGACCTCTTCCCAGCCATCCTCGAGGAAATGGCTTCTGCGCTAGCTCAATCTATAAAGTCCTCTCCTTTTCCCTTCGGAGCCCTTCTAACTACTGTCTTTAAACAGTTTAGGTTCCCCTCCCCTCGGACCCAAATACGAGTGTCCGAGGCTGCCATAGTGGTAGGCGGGAAGGAGCTTCGGGCTACGGATATATGGAAATCAAGCCTCGGTGTCCGGGTCCATGGGTCCGAGTTAAAGCCCCCTCACCTCCTTCTACTCGGACTCGGACTCCCTATCTCTCCCTTCTCCACCAGGTGGTGCATCCACCGAGAACCACCTTCCGCGAAACTACTCGCTTTGTCTACGCTTTGGTAGACAAAATCTCCCAGTGATCGAAGAACTTCGAGGCACTCTCCGTTCTCGAAAACGTCCTTTAGAGTCCGGTCATCAACCGAAGACGACTCGATCTCGGATCCGGGAGCACCGGGATCTCGCTCATCGAGATAAAGGGACTTATCAAGGAGCAGTATGAGCAACTTCAACTCCTCCAAGATCACAAATCTAAGGCCGCTCAAGACCCAAAAGCTCGAGACACTTCTCGGGAGTCCTCGAGCCTAGCTAAGTCCCCCTCGGCTAAGGTCGAAGAAGAAGAAGCTGCGGCTGAAGCAGCTCAGCCTAAGGAGAAGGAGGAAGAGAAGGAAGAGAAGAATGAGGAAGAAGAAAAGGAGAAGGAGGAAGCAACTCAGCAAGAGGGACAAGGTGTTATAGTCCCTGTACGGAGGTCGATCGGCTCGGACAACAATCCGAGTGGGTCGGAAGACCTTGCGGACACCGGTCGGTCCACGAGTGGTCAAGTCGGAAGAAGCACCTCCCTCTGCTGTTTTCCATGAGGATGAGCCGGAGGATGACTTGGGTATGGGTCGGTCTACCAAAACGGACCCACTACCTCACATCCCCTGTGCTTGCTCGCTCCTCCACTTCAGCACCACCAAGCACTCCCGTCTTAGTTTCTTTTCTTTATTTTTTGATTTTTTTCTTTTTTTTTCCTTTTGTCCAACATCAAGTGTATCTTTTTGATGTTTTTCTTCCCTGCTTTTGATGAAATACAAGGGGGAGAAAGATAGGAAAATTGATGTTATTATGTTTAGGAGGAGTTCACCCGCTTTTTGTTTTTCTTTATGTATATTTGAATGAATTTCCTTTCTTTGAGTAGAATCATTTTTGAGTTATCTCCTTCGAGTTCGATTTCTCATTCTATTTCTTTTCTACTTTGATATATATGTTCATTCTTTTTGCTAAGTGTTATTCACAAGCAATGCATTCTTTGAGTATGAAATATTTCACTCACTACTTCTTATTCGATATGTTCTATTTAGTAAGAATGAAAACTCATGTTTTACACTAACAAGTTTCTATCCGAATGTGGAATGCCTTTCATCTAAGGGGGAGATTGAAGACTCGGACTCTAGATCTTAACCATTCTAAGTACTACATGAAGACTTAGGTACAAACCTCATCCCTTATAAGTTTTGATGACAAGTCATTCCGATTGTTATAGAAATTCCTGTATAAGTTTTCATTCGTGTTTGATCGACTCGGAAAACACATTCTTGTATATCTTCCGCATTGATGTTTCGACTCAATCACACAACACTCAGACTATCGTATGTTTAAATAATTTCTCTAACACTCGTTATTCCGAGTTCGATCGAATATTTCAAAGCAAAGTGAATTGCAATGTTAATTCCTCTTTCTAAGTTAGTTTGTTTGTTTGAGAATTATTTGTCCAGATCAAGTCTTCATACTTTGATAATTCTACTCTTTTAACTTGATCTTTCTTAGGATTGACTCAGAATATTCCACGTTTTTAGGCCAAAGATAATTATGCACTTAATTATCCTAATTAAATTATTATTTGTGCCTAATTTTGCACCAAAGTATTTTATACTTTGAGAACCAAAGTGGTTTACTTTTGTAGGTTATCCAAACAAGGCTATCTCATTTTTCATTTACAACGAGTAACGGGCTTCAAGCTATCAATCACTAGCGGACAAGTTTTATCTATTTCCGAACAAGGCTCGGACACCGTGTCGGGATTGTGCTGTTTCCAAAGCTGGAAAACTCAAACACTTAGCTCAATGGTGGTTTCCACCTTGCTTTTGATATATCACCGGTTCATTGGAGCACCTTTAGGAGCCAAGAGCCATTGCACAATATTCACATCCTGATGGATCTTTTACGAGTGACTCAAAAGAACCATTGCAATGGCCGATAAAGACTTATGTTTAGAACTAAGACACAACGGTCACTCTGCTTGGTCATCAATAAATAGAAGCCACTTCACAAGACTTGAAGATTATCGAACCCATTGTTGAAACTTTCTCTCTTAGTACATTACTCATTCAATCTTTTTCTTACAACTCCAAGTCCGTACTTAATATTTTTCGAGTTGTAAATTCTTGTAATTCAATTACACACTTCTCTTACTTTACGAGTAAGGTCCCTTGACTGAGCTGTAAGGTTTAACTTAGCTCGGTTGTCCCTAGCTGTAAAGGTTATCTCGGTTAGGAAGTACTAGATCGAGATAAGGGAACTTCGAATCTAGGAAACATTGTAAGGAATTGTCTAATGGAGCAATTCTGGTAGAGTAAGTCCGTTGTATTTTGAGGATTCAAAATAGTAGATTTGACGTGGTGCTTGGATTAGCACTGTCCGTGGTTTTCTGCCCCAGGAGAGTTTCCACGTAATTCGAGTGTATACCTTTCCGAGTCCAATCTAGACTCAAAATCAACTGTTTATCAACTTCCAAGCATAAAAGATTCTAAGTTTGTTAATATTTCCTCATCACCCTATTCACCCCCTCTACGGTGACTTAGACTCTCTAGGAGCAAACCTTAAGTCCTGTCCCAGTTCTATGAACCTAGGGCGCATAATCCTCGAGCTCGTCTTCCTCGAAGACACCAGCTGGCTGTGCTCTTGGGACAACGTCTTTGGACTCGACCAACTTTGCCAGCCTCTTCTAACCCACTCGGAGCATAATCTGAGGAGATCAGCCTCGGTTCTAGTTCTTTTGCACGTTAGCCCTCGGGTTGAGCAGCCTCTTCTTTTTCTTTGTACTCTTCTTCCTTCTTCTCGGGTTCTCCTTCCTTAGCTTGAGCTTCTTCCTCGGTTGTTTCCTCAATCGCCTCTTCTACCTCAACCGAGGTAGACTTAGCTGAGCTGGAGGACTCCTCGGAAGTATCCATAGTTTCTCGATCCTCAATAGTTTTTGATCTTCGTTCTTGGAAAAGTTGGAGTTGCTTGCACAGTTGCTTGATGATGTCCTTGAGCTTGATCATCGGATCTTGGTTCTCCCGAATCCGAGACTACGCGGTCTTCCGGTTAATAACCGGGGTTTGAAAGACATACTTAAGAGATCGGAGAGTGCTATGAAATTCTTCAAACATAGAAGCGATTTTGTTTACCAACTCAGCGAATATAGCGAGCAAACGGAGGAGGAGATGGTAGAGAAGTAGAGGGACAAATAGAAAGGGGTGGAAGTGTTGGTGTAGTCCGAGTCCGAGTTGGTGGAGGAGAAGAAGGTCGCAACTCGGACCCAGGAACCCGGGCACCAGGTTTGACTTCATGGTACCCGTATCGCAAAAGTTATTTTTCGCCAATGATAATGGCGACCTCGGATACAACTTTTGGTTCCGAGGTAAGGGGACTTTGAACTGTTTGAAGATAACAATCAAAAGGGCTTCGAAAGGAAATGAAGCGGATTTCTTTGAGTAAGCTGGCATAAAAGCCATCTACTCACCGATAGAAGGGAAGAAGTCTACGTCATAGCTGTCTAAGATATCGAACAACACTTTGAGAATCTTGGAGTTAGGATTCTCTTTACTTGGAATGATGAGTGAAAAAGGTCCTCATCAAGACAAAACAAAGCAATCTTGCCTCGGTCTTCATCCGAGTCACCGAGAAATTCTTTCATGACTCAGGAATTTCCTTGGCATACTTCTCGAAGAATTCATCAGCAATCTTCATAAAAGGTATGGGATTGGAACCGAGAAAAGAGAAGAGACTTTGAAAAGTCTATGAAGAAGAGAGAGGTTAATATGAATAACCTTCTATTGAACCCTTAAGGTAATGATTCCCTTAGAGTAGGACATGTATGAATAGAACTCGGCAACGAGTTTTGGGTAAATGAATTCACTAAAGCACAAATAATTGTAAACCCTAGTGTTTTTTATGTGCTGTAACCACGAGAAAGAAGTGGTTAGGAAGAATTTATCATCCAATGTGAGGCGTTCGGTTACAATGATTTTTGAAGGATTGGAGTTTCCTTCTTGAGCATTTTTTGTTCGAGGCTTTTTGGTAACGGACCCCAATTCTTGTCCCGATCCTCGCTTAGGCATGGTGATTGACGATAAACACAGAGAATAAGAAAAGAGAGAGAGAGAGTAGATAAAGCTTCGAATTGATAGAGAAAGAATATGAGTGGGCAGAGATGTTGAGAGTAGAGAGCAAGTAAGCAAGTGAACAAACTAAAGAAAAGAAGGTAAAGGGGTGCTATTTATAGCGAAAATAAATTACATTCAAGATTCTTTCTCACCCGAATACGAAGCAATACTCTCGGACCGGTGTGACGTTCGCACCGCAATGGCTAGTATTCTAGCCGCTTTCTTCTAACGGCTAGTTTTTCCTAATTGAAACGCGTGGCGAGAGAGAGAGAGAGAAAAAAAGAGTTTTTCAAAAAGATTTCTGAAATCCTCCATTTATCTAGATATGATCTAAGAAGTTTGATGTCCATTTTACTCAAAAAAAGTGGGTCTAACTCAGTATAATTTCTAAGCGACTAAGAACACTCATAGAACTAATAACTCACAGCTGAGTCTCACTCTGTCAATTGATTCCTAATAAAACAAAACTGATCCTCACTAAGAGGCTTAGTATAAATATCAACTAACTGAAATTTCATAAGAATGAATTCAAATTCACTATCACCTTTCGAGAGTGGTCTCTCGGAAAATGATACCTAACCTCAATATGCTTTGTCTTTGAGTGTTGGGTTGGATTCTTGGTGATGCTAATTGCACTCGATTATCACACTTGATTGGGATAGATGTGAAAGATAGCCCTAAATCCTTCAAGAGTTACTTGATCCATAAAATCTAAGCACGATAAGCTCCAGCTCCAATGTATTCAGCCTCTGCAGTTGATAGCGCAACCGTGTTATACTTCTTTGAATGCTAGGAGATGAGGGATTGACCAAGAAATTGGCATGCTCCTGATGTGCTTTTTCTATCAACTTTGTATGCAGCATAATCAGCATCTAAGTATTTAGTGAGAGTCAATTCTGAGTCTTTTGAAAACCATAGACCAAGATTTTGAGTCCCTGTAAGATATTTGAAAATTCTCTTAACCGCAAGTGAGATGTGATTCTTTTGGATTAGCTTGAAATCATGCACACAGTGCAGACACCGAACATGATATCTGGCCTACTAGATGTGAGATAAAGTAAAGATCCAATCACACCTTTGTAGAGTTTTTGATCTACAGCTTTACCTATTTTCGTATAAGTCCAGCTTTAAAACTATTACTCATAGGTGATGTTGCATGCTTCACATCTTATAGCTTGTACTTCTTCAACAACTTGTTGGTATATTTAGATTGATGGACATAGATGCCATCCTTATCTTGTTTGATTTGTAGGCCAAGAAAGAATTTGAGTTCTCCCATCATGCTCATTTGGAACTCCTGTCTCGTCAGCTCGGAAAACTCTTGACATAGAGTTTCATTAGTAGCGCAAAAATGATATCACCAACATAAATCTGAATGAGAAGAAAATCTTTCCCCTTGGTTTTTATGAAAAGAGTTTTGTCAATCCGACCTCTTTTGAAATCATTTTCAACCAAGAAACTGCTCGGTCTTTCACACCAAGCTCTAGGAGCTTATTTAAGACCATATAAAGCCTTTTGTAACTTGAAAACATGATTTGGAAATTATGAGTTTTCAAATCTAGGGGGTTGCTAAACATAAACTTCTTCTTGAATTAAACCATTCGGAAAAGCACATTTGACATCCTTCGATAAAGCTTGATATTCATGCTAGATGCAAATGCTAACAAGATTCCGATTGTCTCAACCCTAGCAACGGGTACAAAGGTTTCCCCACAATTAATTCCTTTATCTTGATTGTAACCCTGAGCAATTAGTCTAGCCTTATTTCTGACTACCAACCCTTCCTCATCTAGTTTGTTCTTGAAAACCCATTTGGTTCCTATGACTAGGTGGTTAGAAGGTCGTTTGGTCAAAGTCCAAACTTGGTTTCTTTCAAATTGATTAAGCTTTTCTTGCATGGCCTCTACCCAATCAGGTTCATTTAAGGCCTCTAGTGCTTTTTGTGTTCAAATAATAATATGAATGCAGAAAATGCACATAGATTATGCAAAGAAGATTGAGTTCTTACCCCACTGTTGATGTCGAAAGTATGTTTTCGGTGGGTGACTCGGATGCATATTTGAAAGCTTTACCAATCCTCCGATTTACCAAGTTTGTTGTTTGAACAGTCCGATCTTTAGTTGGTTGATCTTGCTGAGTCTCTGCATTGACTTGTTCTTCATCATTCTAAGTTGGCTCTTGAGCTTGTTTAGTCCGAGTCATCACATTCCGAGTTGCTCCATTAATTCTACTTTGACTCTTTCTATGCTCAGCTTCAAGCAAGGTCATCTTCATCTCTGTTAAGCCTCGAGATCCGAGTATGTGGACTCACTTATACTTCAAAGATATATCTTACAAAAAAGTTGATACTTTCTTCCACTTTGTTAGTTACTGTTGTTAAAAACACGATAAGCTTTGCTATGAGATGAGTAACCCATAAATATTCCTTCATCTAACCTAGCATCAAACTTAGTCGGATGCTCCTTACCATTGTTGTGAACATAGCATTTACATCCAAATGGTCTGAAGTAGGAGATGTTGGGTTTCTTTCCCTTGTATAGCTCGTAAGGAGTTTTCTTTAAGATGGGTCTAACGAGGCATCCGTTGAGTGTGTAATTTGCTCGTGTTGATCGCCTCAACCCGTAAATAGTAAGGTGAATCATCATAGTCCTTCCTATTTCCATAAGAGTTATATTCTTTCTCTGTACTACTCTATTTTGTTGAGGAGTTCTTAGTACGGAGAAGTTGTGAGAGATGCCACTCTTGTCACGAAGTCTACAAATTCCGAGTAGTCGAACTCCCTTCCATGGTCGGTTCGAATCCTCCTAATCCGAGTTTGAGATTCCACTGGAAATTTCCTTCGGATCTTAGTGAACTCCTTGAAGGCTTCATTCTTGTTCTTGACAAAACATATGCAGGTAAATCATCAACAATGATAAGTATTTAAGATTTGCCTCCAAGGCTTTTCACATAAATATCACCACACAAATCCATATCTACTAACTCGAGTAATTTAGATGTAGACACGGTTTTGAGTGGTTTGAAAGATCATCTTACTTGCTTTCCTTTTGTGCATGCTTCATATATTTTATCATTATTAAATACACAATTAGGTAATCCCCTAACCAATCCAAGAGATGCAAGTTTCTTGATGGTATGGATGCTAATATGACCTAGTTTACGATGCCAAGTCCATGAATCATCATTCACGGATGCTTTCAAACAAGATAAATTATGACTTAAGTCTAAGAGAGGAATAGTATAGGTGTTACCCGACATCGGACCTTAGAGCTTAGTCTCCTTGGTGACTATATCGAAATGTAGCAGCTTGTTCCGAGTGAAGCTTACCTCTTGTCCTTTGTCACATAACCGAGAGATGCTAAGGAGATTGTATTTCAGCCCTTTGACAAGATAGACTGGACTAACTAAGTTGTTTCCTTCACCAATCTTGCCAATCCCTACTGTCTAAGCTTTGTTATTGTCTCCAAATTTGACTTTTCCTCCTTTCAGATTTTTCAACTCAAAAAGAGTCTTGAATCTCCTAACATGTGACATGAGCAACCATTGTCTAGGTACTAATGACTTTTCTTCTTCTAAGTTACCTGAAAAACGAAGCAAACTAACCCTTCTCACTTCCTCTTATGAACCCACTAACTCCCTTTACTCGTGGTCCTTTTATAAGGAAGAGCATTCTTAGGAATCCTGATTTGAATAATTTTGGGTCTAGTCTTATTCTTAGTCCTCCTTCTAGAAAATTGAGTCTTTGTCTCCTTCTTTTGAAAATCTTTTCGTTTGTAAACAGGTGGAAGGCTTTTTCCTATAAACTAGTTTGGGCTCTGTCCTCTTTTCATTCTTATGAAGGGGACCATGCTCAACCTTCCCGAACTTTACGAGTTCGAAATTTATCTTGAATAGACTTGAATAGGAATTGGATTCCTCTTCAACATTGTAACCAAGTCCTTCTTTCCTAAATGAGACACAATGAGAGCCATGTAAATTATCAAGGTTTTCCTGACCTTGAGTAAGTTTTAAAACAAGCTCTTGAGACTCATTGAGCTTCCTTTTCAGTTGCTCACTCTTTGTTCCGAGTTACTCGGACTTATTCTCATTTTCTTGAGCACTTGGTCTTAAGTACTTTTAGTTTTTGTCTTAGGTTTCCTAACTCATTTTTCAAAACATTACTCTCAGTAGTCGGATACTTAAGTTTTTCTTTGAACTGTGAAGAGTTAGAATTGGACTTCTCTTCCAAACTATAAATATATTTGGCTAAATCAACTTTGAAGAACTTGAGAAAGTATTCAATTACCTCCTTAATATCTAAGTTCTCATTATCCGATTCAGATTCAGCTTACGGTTCTTTAAGTACCATACGACACTTTGAGTTGTCGAATCATCTTCATCGGATGTGTCGTCATCACTCCAGGTAGCCATCATAACCTTTTTCTTTCTGTCCTTACTTTTCTTGTAGACCCCATCCTTTGGCCTCTTTTCCTACTTCTTGTATTTCATCATTTCCTTGAAGCCGCGGGCTATGAGTGTCATAGGATCCTCTTCGATTCCGAGGAACTCAAACTTTTACATCTATTTTTGAGGCCTTCTAGTGCTGACCACGGCATCCTCTTCCTCTAGATGAATCTCGTGGATGATTGCCAATAAGCTCGTCTGGCCTTAGTTGAGAGAGGTTTTGGGCTTTTTCAATGGTCTGTCACCTTGGAACCCCATCTCTTCTTTGGTAGACTTCTCATAATCATTCTAGACATTTCTTCACGAGAGATCTTTCTACCTAGAGATTTGACATTATTAGTAATCTCCGCGAACCGAACATACATATGAGTGATGTTTTCTTCGGCTCCATCTTGAACAGCTCATACTTATGAAGATATTAACTTATCTTCACCGCTTCACTTGGCTTGTTCCTTTATAGGTGTTGACCCACACCTCTTTGTTTATGTCACAGCCTGAGACCATGTTGTATTCTTCTATGCTAATAACACACATTAGTGTGTTCTTACCTTTGAAGTTCTTTCCGAATTTTTCGGTCTCTGCAGTGGTGAACTCGGATGTGGATTTAGGCACAAGAGTTGCATTCTCCGTCTTCATTGAAATGTAGTTGCCTGGTTGGATGATGTTCCAAACATCTTCATCGTTGTCCATCGGGAAGCACTCCATCATCTTCTTCCAATGTGCAAAGTTTGACCCTTTGAACTTTAGTGGTCCAGTGGATGATCTTCCTTCATCGAACTCTCCATTGTTCCGAGCCTTCGATCTTTATACCCTTAGATAGTGAAATCCTCTTGAAAGGCTAGGGTCTTATACCAATTGAAGGTTTCCACATGGAGAGTCTAAGTAACCCTAGAGGGGGTGAATAAGGTGGTGAAGAAAATTAAGCAATTTTTGCACCAATACAAACCAAAAGCAAATTTTGAGTCTAGATTGGACTCGAAAAGGCAATAAAACATATATACGTGGAAAGCCCCCTAGGGCGAGAAAATCACGAGACAATGCTAATCCAATCAGCAAGTCAAATCCACTATTTTGAATCCACAAAATACGGAGGACTAACTCAACTAGAATTACTCCCTTAAACAATTCCTTACAAAGTTTTCCTAGACTCGGAAGTTCCCTTATCCGATCTAGTACTTCCCGACTAAGATAACCTTTACAATCGGGGGCAACTAAGCTGAGTTAACCCTTACCACTCAGTCAAGGAACTTACTAAGAAAGTAAGAGGGGTATGTAGTTGATTACAAGACTTTCTTTACAACTCGAGAGAATATTAAATACGGAATTGAAGTTGTAAGTAGAAGATTGATCAAGTATGCACTTAGTACGTGTTTAACAATCTGTTCAGCAATCTTTTAGTCTTGTGAAGTGGCTTTTATTTATAGCCAACCAGGCAGCGTGACCGTTGAGGTTTGTTTTTGGACTGAAGTCTTCACTAGCCGTTGTAACCGCTATTCCGAGTCACTCGAAAAGATCCGTTGGGATGTGAACGTTGTGCAATGGCTCTTAGCTCCAAAGATGGTCCAATCACTTGATGGTGACGGAAAACCGAGGTGAAAACAAGCGTTAGGCCTAGAGTTGGAGTTTTCCAGTTTTGGAAACAAACAACCCCGACACGGTGCTCGAGCCATGTCCGAAGTAGTTAAAACTTATCTGTTGGTGTTTAACGGCTAGAAGCCAATTGCTTTTGAAATTCAAAGAATAGATTAGCCTTGTTTGAATAACCTAGAAAGGCAAACCACATTGGTTCTCAAAGTATAAAATACTTTGGTCCAAGATTAGGCACAGATAATAATTAAATCGGAGTAATTAAATGATTAATTATCTTTGGCCTAAAAGGATGGAATTTTCTGAGTCTAATATTCGATATGCTCAAATTCCATCTTGAGTCAATCCTAAAAATGAACAAGTTAGAAAGAGTAGAATATCGAGTATAACATCTTGATCTCGGTCAAATAAATCTTAAAGAGATAGATCGACTTAGAATAATTCACTTTCCGTTGAATTATAAAGTCGGTGCTTAGAATAAAAGTGTTAGAGAAATTAATTGAGCATGCGATGGTTCTAAGTGATGTTTGAGTGAGTCGAAACACCAGTGTAGGAGATATGCGAGTAAAGCACTTTCCGAGTCGGTTAGAACATAATGAAAACTTAGATAAGAGTTTCTACAATACGCTGAATGACTTAGAATCAAAACTTAAGAGAGATAGAGATGTATACCTAAGTCTTCATAGGTAACATCTTTGTAGAGTCACCCTTATCGTTCAAATGCTTGTCATGTAGATATTTGACTCCTCAAGGCTTGGCTGATACACTTTGTGGTTTTCCATTGTATACGGCTCCTAAAATAATAATTCAAAACCGAAATATGATATGAAGGTGGCAAATGATTTCTTTCAAGTCCGTAAATTGTGGAATTATGTAAACTTTAGAGATTATGTAATACATTTTACTTTGTGAAAGACAAGTTTGGAAGTCGGACTTACACTCGTAAATAGTTGAAAATGTGCTATTCCGGATTCTCTGTGATGGCATTGATGCTATTTACGTAGGGATGGCAACTTCATCGGCGAGTTGGGGAATAATTGGCCAAGTTCACTTTTTTATTTTTATAAGGTTGGGATCCGGAGCAGATTGTAGTCATTACCAGCTAGTATCCATCCATCATTCTATTACTATGGCTTTATCCGATGTTGGCAATACTTCGATGTTGCTCTTATCGTCTCGTGTTCTATACATTCATCCCTTTAAATCTTTAATTGTCATCCAGTTCTTCAAATCGATTACTTTTCTACTCAGCAAGTTTCCCTTCTTTTGTAAGTGATACTCATTGAAGACTCGACTCGACACTATATCATTCGTAGTAGTACCAAAAGACTCGTGTACAAACCTCATCCCTCCTAAGTTTTTATTACAAGTCATTCCGAGTGTTATAGAAACAACTCGCATAGATTTTCATTCGATTCCGATTGACCCGGAAAACACATTCTTGTCTATCTTCTCACATTGATGTTTTTGAGTCACTCACACATCACTAAGATTTATCGCATGATCAAATATTCTCTCTAACACTTCTTATCCGAGTTACGATCGCATATTCGAAGAAGAGTGAATTACTACGTTAATTCAACTTTCTAAGTCAGCAAATTTGTTTAAGAATTAATTGTCTAAATCAAGTACGTATACTCGATATTTTCACTCTTATAACTTGATCTTTCTTAAGATTAACTCTTATGGAATTTGAGTATAATGAATATTAGACTCGGAAAATTCCACTCTTCTAGGCCTAGATAATTATGCACTAAATCGTCTTAGTTAAATTATTATCTCGTGCCTAATCTTAGACCAAAGTATTTTATACTTTAAGAACCAAAATTGGTTTACTTTTGTAGGTTATCCAATTTTTGAATTACAAAAGTAACCTGGCTTCAAGTTGTCAATCACGAGCGGACAAGGCTTCCATACTTCTCAACAAGGCCCGTAAGTCTGTGTTAGGGTTGTTCTGTTTCTAAACCGGAAAACATCAATGCTAAGCTCAATGATGGTTTCCACCTTACTTTTCGGACACCACCAGCTGATTGGAGCACCTTTAGGAGTCAAGAGCCGTTGCACAACGTTCACATCTCAACGGATCTTTTCCGATCACATCTCAAAGGACTTTTGTTCGAAACTAGTCACAACGGATAATCCGCTGGTCATCTATAAATGAAGCCAACTCTCAAGACTTGGAGATTGCTTGAATTATTGTCAATACACATTACTTAAGCAAAAGTCATTGTATTCATATTCAATCTTCTACTTACAACTCCCAACTTGTAATTCTTACTTTCCGGGAGTTAGAAAGTCTTGTAATCGATTATAAAGTCTTTCTTACTTCCTAAGTAAGCTCCCTTGACTCGAGCTGTAAGGGTTAACTCAACTCGGTTGTCCCTAGTCTGTAAAGGTTACCTCGGTTAGAAAGTACTAGATCAATAAGGGAATTTGTGAGTCTAGGAAAAATCTGTAAGGAATTGTTTAAGGGAGCAATTCTGGTTGAGATAGTTTGTCTGTATTTTGTGGATTCAAAATAGTCAATTTGACTTGGTGCTTAAACTAGCACTGTCTCGTGGTTTTCTACCCTATGAGGTTTCCACATATATCCGAGTTTATATTTTTCTGAGTCCTATCTAGACTCGGATTGTCTTGATTATTCTTTTCAAAGCTTAAATCTTCCAAGTTTGTCAAAATTTCCTCATCACTCTATTCACCCCCTCTAGGGTGACTAAGACTCTCTAAGAGCAAACCTTCACTCATTACTCAGCAGGTAAGAGATTTTGATTTATTGTTTAAAATCATTGAGCTTATGTGATTCAAGAAGCTCCATTAGATGGAAATAGTTGGCTGTAGGTTTGCTTTTGTTTATTATTTAGCTTATGGAAACTCTACAGTAGATAACATAATTGTTAACGTAAGGCTATAGCTTCTTAGAAGTCCCTATTCTCAGTACTTAATGTAGCTCACAAATTTTCCTCTCTATAAAGATTTTTCATAATATTTTAACATCTACAGAGCTGCGGTTCCTCGAGGGTGCTCTCAAGGTCCCGCATCATGACTTTGTGGAATTTTGTAGAATTCTTTTGCGTCAAAACCCAGTACCAAGGAGGTTTCGATCAATCCAAGTATACCAAGGAGGTTTCCATCAATCCAAGTATACCAAGGAGTTGCTAAAGAAGTAGAAGCTTCAAGATGCAAAACATGCAAGCAACACCAATGAGTATGAAGACTCGGACACTGCTCTATATCTTTATGAGTCATGCAAAAGGAATCGGTATAACGATGTCATTCATATAGAGTTTTGATTCCAAGGCATTCTCTCGTGTCTTAGAAACTTACTTGTGTTAAATAAGTATCTTCTCTATGCGATTCGGCCTTCACATATCTCTTTCATCGCTTTCGCTAGCGTCTCGTAAAATTGGTTCTTTATTCCGAGTCCACTCTTACTCGATTAATCGCATTTTGAATATACCAAGTATTCCGTCGTTTCTCACTCGAATCCGACTTGTGGTGATTTACTCTATTGTTTGCATAGTCAGCATTCATAGTTCATTTCATGCTTAGTCTATATCAAGTTCTTTCTCACTCGATATTCGCTATAGAACGTGTTTCTTTACTTAAGACTAAGTCATATGGAATTCCGAGTATCATGGATATTAGACTCTGAAAATTCCATTTCTTTTCCGACTCGTATAATCAATTGCGCAATTTTTCAAAATTATTTTGTTATCTATGTCTAACGTTGGACCAAAGTATTTTATACTTTGAGAATCGAAGGTGTTTTACTTTTGTAGGTTATTCAATCGAGGATATCTTTTCAAACTACAAAAGTAGCCTGGCTCGTAACGTCAAATCACCAAGCAGATATAGCTTTTCACCTTCCCCGCTTTAGTCTCCGAAGATTGTGTCGAAGTCGTCCGCTTCCATATCCGGAAAACTGGAACGCCAAGCTTAACAGTGGGTCTCACCACATTTATCAAGACACAACCGATGGTTTTGGGACTTCCAAGAGAGTTAAACCGTTGTCCAACGTCCATATTTCAACGGATACTTTCGAGTGACTCGAAAGCCTTTCACAACGGTCACAGAGGACTCTCGGTCGCAGATGAAGACAACGGCTACTCGCCCGGTCTTCTATAAAAGAAGCCACTTCACAAGACTTGAAGGTTGCCGAATATATTGTCAATACACTTACTTGATAAAAGTTATTGTATTTACTTTCAATCTTCAACTTACAACTCCCACTCAGCAATTCATTACTTTCCGAGTTGTAAGGTCTTGTACTTAGTTACGAACTCTTCTTACATTCTTTGTAAGGTCCCTTGACTAAGCCGTAAAGGTTAATTCAGCTTAGTTGTCCCTAGCTGTAAGGGTTATCTCAACTAGGAAGTACTAGATCGATAAGGTAACTTCGAGTCTAGGAAAATCTTGTATAGAGTTGTCCAAGGGAGCAACTCGGGTTCGCCAGCTCACGGTATTTTGTGGACTCAAAATAGTGGATTTGACTTCGTGTCCGGATTGACACGGGCCGTGGTTTTCTGCCCCAGGAGGGTTTCCACGTAAAATCTCTCGTGTTCTCTCTCCGAGTTCATTCTAGACTCGCATGCCCCGCTCGTACTTGTTTATTCCGATTCATTGCATTCTCGAGTTCAATATTTTCCGACCCCGTGCTTAGACTCGTAATCTGTCTTTGCCTCTTCTCTCGTCAAAAGTGTGTGTTCTCGCAAAGATTTTTCCATCACCCTATTCACCCCCTCTAGGGTGACTCGTACTCTCCCCGAGCAAACCTTCAATTGGTATCGTAGCCTAGCCTTTCGTAAAGGATCTAACAGTCCAAAGGTTTAAAGATCGATGGCTCGTAACACCGGAGAGTTCGACGAAGGTAGATCTTCCAACGAGCCACCAAAATTCAAAGGTTCAAATTTCGGTCACTCGGAAGAAGCTTATGGAATGTTTCCTTATGGATCACGATGAAGAAGTATGGGAAATCATACAACAAGGAAACTACATTCCAACAAAGACAGATGAATTCGTAATCCTTCCAAAGACAAAGGCCGAGTTCACGCTGCACAGGCGCAGAAGTTCGTAAAGAACTTCAAAGCCATGAACATCCTCATGTGCGCCATAAGCTCGTAAGAATATAATCGAGTCTCCGCTCGTGACTCGCTAAAGAGGTGTGGGACACTCGGTCAACACCTACGAAGGTACAAGTCAGTGAGACAAGCAAAGATCAGCCAAGCATCTTCACAAATATGAGCTTTTCAAAATGGAGCCGAAGAGAACATTACTCGATGTTCATACGCTTCACCGAGATCACCAACAATCTCAAATCTCTCGGGAAAGAAGATCTCCCATGAAGAAATGTGTCGAAAAATTCTCGTAAGCCTACCCAAGAGACGATGGGGTCCTAAGGTGACTCGCCATAGAAGAGGCTCGTAACCTCTCACTCTTGAAGCCGACGAGCTCATCGGAAAGCTTCGACTCATGAGATACACTTGGAAGAAGAAGATGCCGAGGGTACTTCCAAAAGGAACATTGCGCTTAAAGCCTCGTAATCCAAAGAAGCAATTCCGAGCTCCTCTCGAATCGAAGATGATCCCATGGCACTCATTGCAAGAGGCTTCAAGAAAATGATGAAGCACAAAAGATGGGACAAAAGACCAAAAGAAGAATTCTACAAGAAAGACAAAAGAGATAGAAAAGGTAAGTTTTCTTCTTCTTCAAAGTTATCTCTCGTCTAAGAATTCCGGATGTTTTGAATGTGGCAAAGAAAGACCACATAGTCAAGGACTCGTCCAAAACGAAGACGGGACAGAAGAAGAAAAAGGCCATGATGGCAACATGGAGCGATGAGGAATCATCTCGAAGACGACGAGGATTCAGATGACTCAAAGTGTCCGATGGCAGCCACCGACTCGTAAGCCGAAAAGAGTCGACTCGCATACGTACTCGTATAATGAGGAAACCGATCCTCAAGAGGTAATAAACTACTTCCTCAAATTCTCCAAAGTTGATTTAGCTAAATACATCTTTACTTTGGAAGAAAAGTCCAATTCTGATTCTTCTCATTTCAAGGAACAACTTGAGTCAATCACTTCGAGAGCACTTCTTTAAAAACGAATTGGAAAACCGAGACTCACACTCGGAGAACTCAAGACAAGTGCTCAAACTAATGAGACCGAGTCCGAGTTACTCGTAAAAGAAAATGAGCAACCGAAACGTAAGCTCACCGAGTCTCAAGATCTCGGTTTTAAAATTTACTCAAGGACGTAAGAACCTTGATATGCTCTTAGGTTCACAATGTGTCTCTTTTAGAAAAGAAGGTCTTGGTTTCAACAAGGAGGAAGAATCTAATTCTTACTCGTAATTGTTCAAAAAGGATTCCGTAACCGTTAAGTTCAAAAAGGCCGAGCATGGTCCCATTCACAAAAATGAAAGGAGGACTAAACCCAGCACCTATTTACAAAAGGAAACCATTTTCCTCTCGTTGCAAAAGGAAAGGTTTTTAAAAGGAAAGAGACACAGTACTCGCTCTTCGAGAAGAAGAAGACTCGTAATCGACTAAACCCAAAGTCATTCAAATCTGGGTTCCGAAGCACCTTCTTCCTCGTAAAAGGACCACAAGTAAGGAATGTTACCGGGTTCGTTAGAGGAAGTGAGAAGGGTTAGATTCTCTCTGTTTTGCATGTCTCTCGTAAAAGATCAAAGGGCACCGGTACCTGGACAACTGGATGTTCTCGACATATGTCAGTGACCAAGGACTCTTTTCCGAGCTGGAGTCATATAAAGGAGGAAAGGTGACCTTTGGTGATGACAAAGAAAGGCAAGATAGTGGGCATTGGGAAGATTGGTAATGAAAACAATCTGGTGAGCCCAGCCTACCTTGTCAAAGGACTAAAGTACAACTTACTTAGCATCTCCCAACTTTGTGACAAAGGTCAAGAGGTAAAATTCACTCAATCCAAGTGCTACATCACGTATGAGATCACCAAAGAGGTAAAACTTTCAGGTAAGAGATCGGTAATACCTACATCATCCCTCTTCTCGACCCAAGTCGAATTTATCCTCGTTTGAAAGCATCTCTTCAAGATGATTCTTGGACTTGGCATCGTAGATTAGGTCATATTAGCATGCATACTATCAAAAAGCTTCGCATCTCATCATCTCGGTTAGAGGATTACCTAACCGTGCGTTTGAGAAGGATAAAGTATGTGAAGCATGCACCGTAGGGAAACAAGTCGATCTTCATTCAAATCTCTCAAGACAGCTTCCACATCCAACGTGCTTGAATTACCGCATATGGACCTATGTGGCGAAATTCCCGTAAAGAGTCTCTGAGGTAAATCTTACATACTTGTTATCATTGATGATTTTTCAAGATTTACCTCGGGTGTGTTTTCTCAAGCATAAGAATGAAGCCTTCAAGGAATTCAAGTAAGCTCTGTAGAAAGATTCAAGTGGAGTCCTGCACTCGCATTCAAAAGATTCGAACCGACCATGGAAGGGAGTTCGATTACTGCAATTCTCGTAGTTTTCGTGACAAGAATGGAATTTCTCACAACTTCTCAAGACCCGTAACTCCTCAACGTAATGGAGTAGTTGAGAGAAAGAACAGAACCCTTGAAGAAATAGCAAGGACGATGATGATTGAACACAACTTGCCTTACTATTTCTCGGCGTAGGCAAGAAACACAGCCTAACTACACTCTCAATCGATGCCTCATCGTACCCATTCTCAAGAAAACACCTTATGAGCTCTACAAAGGGAGGAAGCCAAACATTTCCTATTTCGCATCTTTCTGATGTAAGTGCTTTGTCCACAACAATGGTAAGGATCATCTCGACCAAGTTTGATGCTCTGGTCGACGAAGGAATTTTTCTAGGTTACTCTTCTCATAGCAAAGCTTACCGTATCTTCAACAAGAGAACTAACAAAGTGGAAGAAAGTATCCACGTAGTGTTTGATGAGCTTGAACAGAAAACCAAGTGAATCTTCATACTCGTAACCGAAGCTCGAAAGGATGATGACGAAGATGAGCTTACAAAGACTCGTAAGGAGATCACTCGTAACGAGGAAGTTCAGAATGAAATAGCTCAAGAAGTCGCCGTAGCGAGCAAGTCAATGGAGCCGATCACTCGTAACAAGCTTCAAGATCAAGCTATTCAACCCACAAACCTCGGTGAATCAAAGAACCGGTAAAGCATTCAAATTTACTTCCAACCATCCCCAAGAAAACATAATTTCGATATCAACAAAGGGGTAAGAACTCGTTCTTCTCTTCATAATCTATGTGCATTCACCGCATTCATTTCACTAACCGAACCCAAAATGCACTAGAAGCCCTTAATGAACCCGAATGGGTAGAGGCCATGCAAGAAGAGCTGAATCAATTCGAAAGAAACCAAGTCTCGGACTCGACCAACCG
Organism: Talinum fruticosum; assembly: GCA_021018815.1. NCBI lineage: Eukaryota > Viridiplantae > Streptophyta > Magnoliopsida > Caryophyllales > Talinaceae > Talinum > Talinum fruticosum. Next base: position 86,987 of record JAITYX010000026.1, read on the forward strand.
ACTCTTCCGACCACCCAGCTATAGGAACCAAATGGGTTTTCAAAAACAAACCGGATGAGGGTGGAATAAGTAGTCGAAACAAGGCTAGACTTGTAGCTCAAGGTTACAATCAAGAAGAAGGAATTGATTGTGGGGAAACCTTTGCACCAAGAGCTAGAATTGAAGCCATTAGAATACCGTTGGCATTTCGCATCCCGCATGCATATTAAATTATATCAAATGGATGTTAAGTGTGCCTTTCTCAATGGTTTTATTGAAGAAGAGGTCTATGTCGAGCAGCCTCCCCGGTTTTGAAAACTCGTAATTTCCAAATCATGTTTTCAAACTTCAAAAGGCTCTCTATGGTCTTAAGCAAGCCCCTAGAGCTTGGTATGAAAGACTCGAGCAGCCTTCCCGGTTCAAAATGATTTTAAAAGAGGTCGATCGACAAGACCCTATTCATAAAGACCAAAGGGAAAGATTTTCTCATTGTTCAAATATATGTTGATGATATTATTTTCTGTGCTACTAATGAATTTCGTGCCGAGAATTTTCTCGAGTCGATGAGTCAAGAGTTCCAAATGAGTATGATGGGAGAACTCAATTTCTTCCTTGGGCTGCAAATCAAACAAGACAAAGATGGAATCTTTGTTCATCAATCAAAATACACCAAGGAACCGCCGAAGAAATACAAAATTCAAGATGCAAAGCACGCATCTACTCCTATGAGCAAGCAAGATAAAGCTCGACTCGGATGAGACAGTAAAGCAAGAGATCGAAACTCTATCTGGGTATGATTGGATCACCGCTATATCTTACTTCAAGCGCACTCGTATATAATGTTCAATGTTTGCTTATGCGCACGATTTCAAGCTAATCCAAAAGAATCACATCTCACTCGCGGTGAAGAGAATATTCGGATATCTTGCAGCACTCGTAATCTAGGACTATGGTACTCCGTAGACTCGTAACCGACTCGACCGGGTACTCGGACGCAGTACTATGCAGGATACAAAGTTGATCGAAAGAGCACATCCGGAGCTTGCCAATTTCTGGGTCAATCCCTAATATCCTCGGCACTCAAAGAAGCAAAACTCGCAGCTCTATCAACCGCGTAAGCCGAATATATTGCCGCTGGAGCTTGTTGCGCCGCATTCTCTGGATAAAACAACACTTGAAGGATCTTGGACTATCTCTCAACTCGGCCCAATCAAGTGTGACAATCAAAGCGCACCGCATCACTAAGAATCCTGTCCAAAGACTCAAAAACAAAGCATATTGAAGTCGGTATCACTTCTTACGCGATCACTCGGAAAAGGGTGATATTACACTTGAGTTCATTCCTACTAATCTTCAATTAGCCGATATCTTTACTAAGCCTCTTGGTGAAGATCAATTCGTTTTATTCTGAATGAGCTTGGTATGTTAAATGCTTAGTTTTGTGTTATGATTCTTGAATATTTCGTGCCATGTGCTTTCATTGTTAATAACCATTAGTTCGACTTGATCACGTGATACCGGGCCGATAGTTATTTCGTGTTTCGAGTCACTCGTAAACTTTTCCGAGTCAAACTCGCACGTAAGAGAAATTTGGACATCAAATTTTCTCAAGCTATCTCTAGAACAATGGAGAGTTTCTGGATTATAATTTCAAACCCTTTTTCTCTCTCTTTCTCGAGCGCCGCGATCGTATCATAACCGCAGATTTTAAACCGCCGATATCTCAACCGTCGAAGAAGAACCGTCACACCGGCATTAATGATCGATGGACAGGCCGAGTCGAACGGAGTTACTTAACGGATAGTGAACGGGCGCGCGTACTCACTATAAATAACGACTATCCATCTTCATCTCGATATTCTAAAACTCCTTCCCTCTCAAACGAAATTCTTCTCGCGGAAGTTTGCTACGTGAATAGTGTTCCCCGATCGTCCGCGTACGTCGAAGAAGCTCTCTCTCTCTCTCGTAAGTTTTCGATCGCTCATCTCTCTTTCTTCTACCATTTTTCGTTATCTTCTCTTCTACACCTCATTCTCTTTCTCTTTCGAAAAGCTTCATCTTTTCTTCTCTCACCATGCCTAAAAGAGGAAACCATCCCGACTTTCGTGTTTCTTCAACCTCTAAAAAGCCTCGCACCAATAAGCCGTAAAGCTCAACCCCTTCTAAACCCTTTGTCACCCAAAGATCTTGCGCTGGACGACAAGTTCTTCCCAACAACCAAATTCTCCTGGTTGTCCAACATTCAAACCACCTGAGTATACCCTTTCTTGTGTTTCAGCCGAGTTCATCTATCCCGAACTCGTTTCGAGTTTTATACTCACCTCTCTCACTCGAAAATGTTCTAACCTCTCGGTCCGTAACATTACCGTTCAGTATCAACACCTCCCTTCTTCACTGCATCGTTCAAAGTTTCTTCTCTCTTCTTGAACAAGTAACCCTATCCTTTCACCGAAGTCGCCGACGACTTCTTTGAAAAGTATGCTAAAGAATTCCCCGGGTCCGTAAAGAACTTTTCGTGACTCGCTTGAAGTCGAAGCCGAGCTTCAGTGTTTCCCGCCGATGAGAACCTTCTTCTCACAAAGCATTCTAGCAAGGAGAACCCCAACTCCAAGCACCTCAAAGCCCTCTTCGATATCCTCGGAGGGATACGAAGTCGACCTCTTCCCCTCCATCATTGGAGCGTATGGCCGCCGTGCTAGCTCAACTCCAAACCAAGAAGAACACCTCCCTTCCTTTCTGCTCTTCTCACCCTTGTTTTCAAACAATTCCAAGTTCCTCTTCCCTCTCGACCCTAACGCGGTGTCCGAGGCGGCCATTGTGGTCGGCAAGAAGGAACTCAGTGGGTACGGATACCAGAAACTAACCCCGGTGTCCGGGTTCACAACTCGTAGCCGAGGCCTCCTTCTCCACCTCGCACTCGTAAATCAACCCCTCTTCCTCTTCCCTCTTCACCTGGTGGTGCCTCCACCTCCAGTGCTTCCAAAACTCTCTCTCGCCCTCTTGTCCCCTCGTTTTCATGGACAAGATCGCCTCGTGTCTTCCGAACTCGTAGACATGGCCAGTGGCTTTCAAATCTGCTTCTTCGTGGTCCGACCATCAACCAAAAGACCGGCCAGCCCCAAATCCGAGAGCAAGCAGCTTCTCGTTCTTGAGATGAGGGAGCCGGTTAAGGAGCAGTAGGAGCCGGCCGAGCTCCTCGTAGAAAGACGGTCCAAGGCGGCTCAGACCCGGATGACTCGTACACATCCGAGGCGTCTTCGAGCCTGCAGCTCGACCTCCTGACAGCGAGGAAGCCGAGGAAGCAGAGGAAGAAGCTGCAGATGCAGCGGAGGATGCCGAGGAACCCGCGGCCAAGCAGCCCTTCCTGGCAAAGGGAAGAAGAGGCCGTGGCGACCGCTCCCCAAGCTCAAATTGTCAGTACTCGCCTCGCATGCTAGCCTCGAGTGGGTCGAAGATCTCGCTCCTCCAGCCGAGTCGCCCAGAGCAGCCCCTCCAGCCCCGAGGTCCCAAGGGAAGAACCCTCGATCCACTCTCTCCGGTCAGCCCTCGTAGCCGAGCCCTTGAGAACTATTCCGGCTTCTCCCTTCGCCGCGCTCAAGCACATCGTCAAGATCGTATCGCGCCGGCGCACCTCCGCCTCCACTCGAAATCCCTCCTTCCTAGTTGGAGCCATGCACCGAGTCACAATTCCTCGCTGTCTCCGCACTTTCTTCTTTCAAATTTTCTTTTTGTCCGCACAACTTATGTGTATTATTTGTACTTTTCTCCATTCGTTTTGCTTCTTGTTTTTGCCGAAAGGCAAGGGGGAGAAAATGTAGTCGAAACTGGTTGTCTTGTCTAGGGGGAGTTCTTTCAGCCCTTGTAATTTTTTTTTAAATGAATTGATGCATTTCCTTATTCATTTCGAGTTCTTTCTTTTCTGAGTTAATGAGTTAAAGCATACTTTAATTTGCTCGATATATTGTATATTGCTCGATCTATTCAATATGCCTTACTTTTTATTCAAACTACTCGTAATCAATCTATTTTCCTCTAACAAAGTTTCGTTTAAGTATGGAATGCCTTTCATCAAAAAGGGGAGATTGAAGACTCGTACACTCGCTCTATATCTTTCTCGAGTCATGCAAAAGGAATCGGTATAACGATGTCATTCATATAGAGTTTTGATTCCAAGGCATTCTCTCGTGTCTTAGAAACTTACTTGAGTTAAATAAGTATCTTCTCTATGCGATTCGGCCTTCACATATCTCTTTCATCGCTTTCGCTAGCGCTCGTAAAACCGGTTCTTTATTCCGAGTCCACTCTCACTCGATTAATCGCATTTTGAATATACCAAGCATTCCGCCGTTTCTCACTCGTAATCCGACTTGTGGTTATTTACTCTATTGTTTGCATAGTCGCATTCATAGTTCATTTCATGCTTAGTCTATATCAAGTTCTTTCTCACTCGATATTCGCTATAGAACGTGTTTCTTTACTTAAGACTAAGTCATATGGAATTCCGAGTATCATGGATATTAGACTCGTAAAATTCCATTTCTTTTCCGACTCGTATAATCAATTGCGTAATTTTTCAAAATTATTTTGTTATCTCGTGTCTAACCTTGGACCAAAGTATTTTATACTTTGAGAACCGAAGGTGTTTTACTTTTGTAGGTTATTCAATCGAGGATATCTTTTCAAACTACAAAAGTAGTCGGCTTCGTAACGTCAAATCACCAAGCAGATATGGCTTTTCACCTTCCCCGCTTTAGTCTCGTAAGATTGTGTCGAAGCCGTCTCGCTTCCATATCCGAAAACTGGAACGCTAAGCTTAACGGTGGGTCTCACCACATTTATCAAGACACAACCGATGGTTTCTGGGACTTCCAAGAGAGTTAAACCGTTGTCCAACGTCCATATTTCAACTGGATACTTTCGAGTGACTCGTAAAGCCTTTCACAACGGCCACAGAGGACTCTCGGTCAGCAGATGAAGATAACGGCTACTCGCCCGGTCTTCTATAAAAAGAAGCCACTTCACAAGACTTGAAGGTTGCCGAATATATTGTCAATACACTTACTTGATCAAAGTTATTAGTATTTACTTTCAATCTTCAACTTACAACTCCCACTCGCAATTCATTACTTTCGAGTTGTAAGGTCTTGTACTTAGTTACGTACTCTTCTTACATTCTTTGTAAGGTCCCTCGACTAAGCCGTAAAGGTTAATTCAAGCATAGTTGTCCCTAGCTGTAAGGGTTATCTCAGCTAGGAAGTACTAGATCGTATAAGGTAACTTCGAGTCTAGGAAAACTTGTATAGAGTTGTCCAAGGGAGCAACTCGGGTTCGGCCAGCTCACGGTATTTTGTGGACTCAAAATAGTGGATTTGACTTCGTGTCCGGATTGACACGGGCCGTGGTTTTCTGCCCCAGGAGGGTTTCCACGTAAAATCTCTCGTGTTCTCTCTCTCGAGTTCATTCTAGACTCGCATGAGCCCCGCCGTACTTGTTTACTTCCGATTCATTGCATTCTCGAGTTCAATATTTTCCGACCCCGTGCTTAGACTCGTAATCCGTCTTTGCCTCTTCTCTGTCAAAAGTGTGTGTTCTCGCAAAGATTTTTCCATCACCCTATTCACCCCCTCTAGGGTGACTCGGACTCTCCCCGAGCAAACCTTCGAGTAGCAACCGAAATTAGACTCGGACGAAAAAGGTAAAGCAAGAGATCAAAAACTGTATCAAGCTATGATTGGATCACTACTATATCTCACATCCAATAGACCGGACATTATGTTTAGTGTATGTCTCGTGTGCAAGATTCCAAGCTAATCCAAACGAATCACATCTCACTGCAGAGTGAAAAGAACTTTTAGATATCTTGCAGGAACTCAAAATCTAGGTCTAAGTACTCGAGAGACTGGGAACCGACCCTCACCGGATACTAAGATGCCGACTATGCTGGATACAAGGTTGATAGAAAGAGCACCTCAGGAGCATGCTAGTTTCTAGGTCAATCCCTTATATCTTGGCACTCAAAGAAGCGTAATTCAATTACTCATCAATCGCCGAAGCCGAGTACATTGCAACCGGAGCATGTTGTGCTCGGATTCTATGGATCAAGCAACACTTGAAAGACCTTGGACTTTAATTCAAATCAATTCAATCAAGTGTGAGAATCGGAGTGCAATCAGCATCACTAAGAATCTAGTTAAACACTCAAAGACAGATCATATTGAGGTTAGGTATCATTTTCCGAGAGACCATTCTAAGAAAGGTGATATTGAACTTGAATTCATTCCTACGAAATTTCAGCTTAGTCGACATCTTTACTAAGCCACTTAGTGAGGATCAGCTTTGTTTTATTAGGAATGAACTTGGCATGATAAATACATGATTATGTGTTTTTCTAAGTGAAATTATCTCGGCATGATTATTTGTTAATAACAATTAGTTCAATTTACCCAGTGATACCGAGGTAGAAGTTATTATCTGCTTGCGCTTTCGAGTCACTCGTAAACTTTACTCATTCGTACTAAGTCTTTGAGAAAATTGGACTTCAAACTTCGAAATCATCTCTAGATTAGTGGAGAATTTCATAAATTTCTTTCAAAATTTCTCTTTTTCTCTCTCTCTACCGTGCACATCGATCGCTGAACTAGCCGTTGGGAGACAGTACACCGGAATTCTAACCGTTGGAGAGCAGTATCAGCCACACTGGTCCGAGGCGACCGTTGGAGGTTTGGATCGAACTGATATCGAAGGACATTCTTTTCGCTATAAATAGCATCCATTTTCCTTTATTTCGCTACTTTACTCTCTACTAACCTAAACTCTAGCATAATCACTCTTGCAACCTAAGCTCTTAAGCACTCTCGCACTCTCTCTTCTCTCTCTCTCTCGTTTCTTTGAGTTAACTTACTTTCTTCTCAAGCTTCTCAACCATGCCTAAAAGAGGTTCCGCTCCGGACTTTCTAGGGTCTACAACTAAAAAGCCTAGAATCAAGCATCAAGAGCGTCCTTCTAACCCCTTCAAAATCCTCGTCACCCAAAATCTTACGTTGGATGACAAATTCTTTCCAACCACAACCTTTTCGTGGTCGAAACACATCAAAATCACAGGTGTATACAACTTTCCGTATTTCAGCGAATTCATATACCCGTAACTCGTTGCTCGAGTTCTATTTTAACCTTTCGCGCTCCGAGGGAATCATAACCTCAAGAGTTCGCAACATTGTGGTTCATATAAATCTCTCTCTCCTCCATCGTCTTTTTAAAGTCTCTTCTGTCTTTCTCAATAGCAACCCCATCCCTTTCAACGAAGTTGCTGATGAGTTTTTCGAAAAGTATGCCAAGGAAGTCCCGCAGTCACGCAAGAATTTTTCTCGTGACTAAGATGAAGACTAAGGCTAGACTTCTTTGCTTCTTGCCGATGAGAACCTTCTTTTCTCATCATTCCAGCAGAAGACAATCCGAAATCAAAGAATCTCAAAGCTTTGTTTGACATTCTCGAGGGCTACAACGTAGACCTCTTCCCTCGCTATCATCGAGCGAGATGGCCTCCGTGCCAACTCGGACTAAGAAATCCACCCCTCTTTCTTTCGGAGCCCTTCCGACCCTTATCTTCAAACAATTCAAAGTTTAACTCCCTCGGACCCAAACGAAGTATCTGAGGCCGCCATCGTCGTTGGCGTAAAAGAGCTCTGAATACGGTACCAGGAAACCCAACCTAGTGTCTGGGTCCATAGCTCGAACCGAGGCAACCTTGTCCTCCGCCTCGGACTCATACTCCTCTCTCACTCCCTCCTCGACTCGGCAATGCTTCCACCTCAGGTCCTCCTCGCAAATCCATCGTTACCTTGTCTACCACACTCATAGACAAGATTACTTCTATGTCTCAGCGGAAATCTAAGACACTCTTCGCTCCTTCAAGTTCGTCCTTTAGTCCATGACCATTAATCAAAAGATGGCACAATCTCATATTCGAGAGCAACAAGATGTGCTCCTTGAAATGAAGTCTCCGGTTAAGGAGCAATAGGAGATGCTTGAGCTCCTCGGAGAAAGGCGCACCAAATCTGCTCAGGCCCTGCACAACTCGGATACGTCTCGAAGAGTGCTCGAGCCTCGCCAAGTCTCCATCTGGAGAGGTAGTCAAGAAGAAGAGGACGTTGCAGCTGAAGCAAGCACCTTCTCAGGAGAAGGAGGAAGGAGAGAAGGAAGAAGAGAAAGAGGAGAAGGAGAAGAGAAGGAAGAAGCCGAGGGACAAGGTGCTCCCATTCCTCAATCGAACCGATAAGCTCGTATAGCGGCCGATTGACAGTCGAAGACCCTACGTATGTTAGATAGTCCATAGAAGTCAAGCCGGAGGAAGCACTCCCTCCGTGATGTTTCAAGAGGATGAGCCTCTGGACAACCTTGTTCTCGGCTTAGCCACTCGGAGCTGAGTCATTCCCAAAATATCGATGTTGCCACAGCCCAGCATCTTCATCATCTTCACAAGCATACCAACGCAGCGCATTGTATGCTCATCCGCCTCAACCTCGCACCGCCCCAAATCCACCATCTTAATTTCTTTTTCTTTTTTTTTTTTTTGTTCGTACATCAAATTGTATAAGCTTGATACATTCTTCCCTTTTTTTTTTTTTGTTTGCTGAAAGGCAAGGGGAGAATACTAGAAAATTTGTTGTCTTGTTTAGGGGAGTTTTTCTCACCCTCTTTCATGTACTTTCTGTGTTTTGTTTTTCGTATATATATAAATGAAGGTTTTAGTTTTGAGCATACCGATTTCGAGTTTACTCTTTCTTATTTAAGTTTTGCTCGATATATCAACTCGTTCCTCTATCTTACTCGATATCATTACTCACAACTTTTCGCCATATGAGTTATCTATAGAAATAATCAAAGTAAAAATCACTTCATTCATACTCGAGATATTCTATTAAGTAAGAATGAAAACTCATGATTATTTCTCTAACAAAGCTTCTATCTAAGTATGGAATGCCTTTCATCAAAAAGGGGAGATTGAAGACTCGCACTCGAAACTATATTATTCTCGAGTACTATCAAAAGACTCGTGTACAAACCTCAACCCTCCTAAGTTTTGATTACAAGTCATTTTTAGTGTTATAGAAACTACCGCATATGTTTTCATTCGATTCTCGATTGACCCGTAAAACACATTCTTGTCTATCTTCTCACATTAATGTTTCGAGTCACTCGTGACATCACTTAAATTTATCGTATGATCAAATATTCTCTCAACACTTCTTATCTAAGGTCCGATCGCATATTCTAAGAAGAGCGAATTATTGCGTTAATTCAACTTTCTAAGTCAGCATATTTGTTTAAGAATTAATTTTCCAGATCAAGTACGTATACTCTGATATTTTCACTCTTATAACTTAATCTTTCTTAAGACTAACTCGAAGGAATTTGAGTATAATGAATATTAGACTCAAAAATTCCACTCTTCTAGGCCTAAGATAATTATGCACTTAATTGTCTTAATTAAATTATTATCTCGTGCCTCAATCTTGGACCAAAGTATTTTACACTTTGAGATCCAAAATTTGTTTACTTTTGTAGGTTATCCAAACGAGGTTATCTCATTTTTCAATTACAAAAGTAACCGGCTTCAAGTTATCCAAACGACGCTATGTCATGGTTGTCTCGTTTCTAAAACTCGAAAAACATCAACGCTACGCTCAACAAGTGGTTTCCACCTTACTTTTCAGACACCACCAAGCTGATTGGAGCCCCTTTAGAAGTCAAGAGCCGTTGCACAACATTCACATCTCAAAGGATCTTTTCCGAGCAACTCGTAAGAACCGTTACAATGGTCACAAAGGACTTCTGCTTCGAAACCGGTCACAACGACTAATCCGCTTGGTCATCTATAAATAGAAGCCAACTCTCAAGACTTGGAGATTGCTTGAATTATTGTCAATACACATTACTTAAGCAAAAGTCATTGTCTGCATACTCAATCTTCTACTTACAACTCCCGCCTAGTAATTCTTACTTTCTAAGTTGTACGATCTTGTAATCGCTTACAAACTCTTTCTTACTCCTAAGTAAGGTCCCTGAGCTGAGTTTAAGGGTTAACTCAGCTCAGTTGTCCCTAGCTACAAAGGTTGCCTAAGTTAGGAAGTACTAGATCGAGATAAGGAAATTTCGAGTCTAGGAAACTCGTAAGGAATTGTTCAAGGGAGAAATTCTAGTTGAGTCGGTTCGTTGTATTTTGTGGATTCAAAATAGTGGATTTGACTTGGTGCTTGAAGTCTGCACTGTCCGTTGTTTTCTGCCCCAGAGGGTTTCCACATATATACGAGTTTATATCATTCTAAGTCCAATCTTGACTTCAGTTGTCTTGATTGTTCTTTTTGAAAGCTTAAATCTTCCAGGTTTGTCAAAATTTCCTCATCACTCCATTCACCCCCTCTAGGGTGATTAAGACTCTCCAAGAGGAGAAATTCTAGATAATGTTTGTTACCGGAAATTTTCTTGTCTTTCGAATGATGGGACGAAAAAAATTAGAGTCAAAAGAAAATGCCATTTTGGAGTTTTGTACAACAATTTGCTTGTGTGGGATGGGACCCAGAGTATTTTGAAATCCTTATGTAAGAATTCACGAAAAAAATTCTTTCAATAAAGATGCGGAATTAGGACTGGATTAGTCGAGTGAAATATGAATGTAGTACTGAACCTTGATATACACTCCAAAAGCAATACATTTTGTTACCGAGGGATCATATTGTGAGTTCTTCGGATCTTTGATTGGAATGAAATTTGGAATGGTACATTTGATGATCAGATCATTTGAAACATAAACGTATTCGTTCTGTACAGCGAACCTGCTTGGGATCAATCCTTCACTCATTACTCAGCAGGTATAAACTTTGACTATCGTCTCAAAATCATTGAGCTTATGTGATTCGGAAGCCCGATTGATGGAAGACAGTTCAGCTGTGGGTTCGCTTTGCTTATTATTTAGGTTTTGGAAACTCTATAGTGATAACTATAATTGCTCGTAGGACTATAACTAGAAGTCCTCGTTCGTACTTATGGTAGCTCATAAATTGTCCTCTCTATAAAGATTTTCCATAATATTTTAACATCTACTGAGCCGCAGTTCCTCGAGGGTGCTCTCAAGGTCCCGCATCATGACTTTGTAGAGAACTTTGTAGGAGTCTTTGCGTCAAAACTCAGGTACCTTCTTTCATACTTATTCAAAAAGAGGTGAAGTTCTCTTTGTCTTATGTTGGTATCACGTTTCGATTTTGATGCCTAGGAGTTAAAAAGACGCATAACATAAATAGAAACCTTACAAATATCTTTCTTTGCTTATATCTTAGCTAGGTCCGTGGTTGTTATTTTTGTAGTCTAGTTGGGCTTGCATTCACTTCCCTAGGATTATAAAAAGATATTTCTATGTGTTGTCATTATTAGATGTTATAGCCACAAGGATTTCTGTATAGAGCAGCTGAACTGCAGAAACAAGCATGTGTTTTAAGGTCCTAACAAATTAGGTGTATGATCTATGGAGAGCCTCGTATTGGTTAGAAGAAGACATCCCTGTGGTGAATCATAGTAGAAATATTTCACGTTCAAATGCTGTCGAAAAGTCAATTTAAAAGACCTTGTAGTAAGTTAGCAACTACTTCGCATGTCCGGGTGTCGTAGCCCGGCTTCCCACATTTTTCCTGAGGAGCTACTCCCAGCTTATCTGTGATTACTTCATGCCTTGTCCTATTGAACGTTATTAGGATGCACATCTGTCAGATTATCATTATCTTTCTATTATCATTGTCTTTTGCTGTTGTACCTTTTAGTTGGTCAATACTCTGCGCTAATAACAACGCTAATAACCATGTTGATAATGTTTTTCTTTCAATTTAATAGTAACTCTTTTGTCACTCAAGACTTTGGAAAGATTTTTCCTTTTTTTCCACTATACTCGTGTAAGATGTATAATGTGATTATCCACCTCCCCTTCACTTTACAAAGTCGACCCTAAATATATGCAAGTTTAATCTTGGCTAATATAGTTCTAGTGGTGGTGCTCTAACTTGATACTTCATCGTCAATCTCCTTATTACCTTGTACAGTCAAGCCCAAATAATTAAACTGTTTGGACTTGGGTATCATAGTCGTACTAATTTTGACTTCCCCATCTGTCTCGCCTCCTGCTACCTCATGGAATTTGCAATTCAAGGTCCTCAGTCTTAGCCTGAGAGGCATTGTTCTATAGTTTGGATTGGGTGCCATGACATATTTTATTAATTTCAACTTCCCATATGTGTCGTATGATTGCATGATATAAGGTTCAAGCTCTAACATTTCAGGGATAACTATTTTCATGCATGTGGTGGAAATGGCACCTTTTATGTTTCTAAATTATAGTGCTACTACGAACTGTTTTCCTTTGTTTTGGAGACAAGTGAAAAACGAGTTGCTGAGTATTGTAGGTGTTATTGTTGTGCAGTTGAACGGTTAACTCTTGTTAATTTTCTCACTTACATTTATACTACCTTTGTTTTGTAGATGGTTGAAGTAACGGAATCCTCGGTGGGAGTTCTACCATTTTCATCGTGTAATTAGTTGACGACGCGGAATGCTCTATTCCCTCCTCCCCTTTTTTGCACTATTTGAACATCTCCACAAACACCAACAATTTTAGTTTCTAGAATTAGTTTTTAAGTTTCAAAGTGCTTTGATATTATAGTTATACGTTTTGTTGCAAATATTTGCAAACTGATAAGTTTTATATATATTTCAAATTCACTATTACTATTTTTGGATTTTTTTATATTAATCACATCATCATATTGAATGACATTATTAACAACGAAAACAATTAGTTATTAGATAATGTAGTAGTGATTTTTAACAACGAAAATGTTTCGTCGTTAACCTTGATTAGCAAAAGTCGCAACAAACCAATGTCAGTCGTTAATTATAATATTTTAATTTTTAATTTTACAAATACAAAACAAATAATTTCGTCGTTATTAATATGTTTTTGGTCGTTGATTAGCTAACTTATAACGACGACACGTATTTTTGTCGTTAGTCTAATAACGACGAAAATTTTCATTTCATCGTTAAAACTAATAATAATGGGAAAAATAACGACGGACGATAACCAACATTTTTTTGGTCGTTAAAGCTTTTAACGACTATAAATCATGCTTTTAACAACCAACTTTTTCATCGTTAGAAAGCATTTTTCTAGTAGTCTCCGAAGCGATACAACTTGTGGGGAAACCGAAGAGTGGAGAAATCTAATTCCTTAGTAGGTATGGGCGACATAATGCAGCCATGGATCCACAATAGACTTAGGAAGCCCCAAAAGAACCCTAAGCTGCTAAGGAAGAAGACCAAATCCTAAAAGAACTTTGAAAACCGAAAGTTGATATCTATATTAGAAAACTCATATCCGCTTCCCAAAAGCATATGCAAGGCTTGATTGATGAATTTAGCAAAATTGACGTCTCTTTTGAAACTACGCTCGAGTAAGTAGTAGGATTGTTTAATAATGGGGATGGAAAGATCACCTTTGACAAGAACGATCTCCCTGAAGAAGTCATTTCACACAACAATGCTCTTTATTTGATTGTAACTTGTATTAACAAGTTCATCTCTCTAACCTTAGTAGACAACCGATCTGCCATAAATGTTTGTCTTTGGAGGACCGCCAAAAGGTTAGGCATCACGGAGTAATAACTCTTTAAGAAAACTGTTCATCTTCGAGCTTATAATAATTCTAAAAGGACAGTTTTGGAACAATGACTCTGCCAATTAATGTTGGATCGGTAGTTAAAAACATCAACTTCTAAGTCTTAGACATTCGAGCTACTTTTAACCTTCTTCTAAGACGTCTTTGCTTACATGACCATTAGGCGAGTGCCCTCCACACTGCATCGAAAGTCAAGATGATCATGAAAGGTCAAGTTGTAACCATTAACTGGGACAATCTCCGTCCCACCATCACCTCTAAAGAGTCCGTCGTAGAAGTTAAACACGATGCGAACGATGAGGAGCATTATGGGTTTGAGACTATCGTTGCTATAGGAAAGGATGAAGCACCTCTCAACTTCAATACTTATGGAAACTCTAGTGTCCACTCAATGTTATGAAAGAAAGGGGTATTTTCCTGGCCTAACTCCAAGCGAGGAGGACATACCGCCCAATCTTTCGAATCCTTGAACCCACCAACAACTATAAGTTCAGCCTAGGCTACCAACCAACCGCTAAGGAAATATACCAAGCCATGTGGGAGATTCTAACTAGGAGGACTGCACCATTCATAGTCCGTTCTATCAAACCCTTTCCTCGGACTCTAAATGGACAATTCTCGAAAGAAGGGGATGACTTTCCCTATTATGGCTTTCCCGACCCACACTACTTCAAATATAAAGGCATTCCGGTACCTAGTTTACGTGTCCTTAGCAACTGCTATATACTAAACAAGGAGGCTCTTGGAGACACCTAAAACATGTCATCCTTATCTCTTTTATTTCTATAACTTATTTTGTTGGCCCGATGATGAAATCTTAGTCCTGTTTGTGAATTTGAATCATGATCGAAGTCTCATCGAATAACGGAAGCCAATAAACAACAAAAAACCCTTTAGCACCAAATAAAAACCTTTTTGCCTTAGGTCGGTCCAAAAATCCTTTTCTTTCGAATGGTCCAAACGCGGTCAACCCTCCAGAGTCAATGGTGGCCGGTGCCGTAGAAAAGGCTTTGCTACACTCAAAATGTTGCGTTTCGTCATCAACGTCTAATGAAGACACACAATTGAAGTCACCTAAAATGTTGTATTGTCGACACCACGTTTAATGGTTAGTAGCATCAAAAAGCTGCGTTTTGCTCCAAGTCCAACCGAGGCACGAAGCTTATCTTCACAAAACGATGTTGTTGAGTCCGGCGCCACATTTCAAGGGATTCTACCCCTAAACACTCGCCTTTTCATAGAATTGAATTGCAACACGAAGGAGCCGAGGGACGTACGAGTGTTTTGGTCCGGTGCCGCGCACCGCGGCTCAAATCCCGGATCCAATTCAATCTTGTTTTTGGTCCAGCTTTTTTGTGATTTCCTCAGTCGGTTTCTAATCATTTTTGGATGGCTACCTCAGCTATAAACCTAGGTCATTTGTGACCTAATCCTCTCCTATAAATAGAGAGATTAGGCTCTCATTTTCATACGGCTTCTTTCCTATGCACAATCGCTGTCGAATTAACTTAAGAAAGCTTTTTCCTAAACATTATGGTGCTTTATCTTGACAAATAGCTATTGAATATTCATTTATTCCGATCTCTTGGTCTCCTTTCAGCTAATCTTTCCTACTCTCCGGACATCCGATCCAAAATACTCCATCAACTACACATCTTCCTACTTATCTTCACAAAAACTTTATAAACGACCTCTTTCAATTCACCACCGTCACACTTTCGGATGTAGTTCGAGATCCGGATCGGTAGTAGGACAACCTGAGGGCACCAATTCAGTCTTCAACCTACGGTTTGTTTATTAATTTGGTTATTTTTCGTTTTTGGTATTGTAGAGAAAGATGTAATCACATTTAAATTCCTCCCCGCCCAATATAATATTTTCTTTTCATTTTGTTTCTTTTCTCTTTTCTTTTCGTTTCTTGATCCTTTTCATTTATTGCTTTTACTATATGCTTTTGTTGATTTCGTGTAGCATGCTTTGCTTGCTTTTAATTTCGTATCTAGTTATGTTGTATGCCTGTCTTGAATGCGTTATCCGAACTCACATCTCAAACTAGTAAAGGTTTTCTTTTGACGAGCGGAATGGAAGGGCTTATCCCTACATTTCGTACCCTCACCCCTAAATCTAGAGTCTCGGTTCTAGATAGATGGAGTGAATTTTAAACGTCTTCCAAGCTTAGTTTTTCCATACTAAGATTAGAAGAGTATTTTGTTTATTTTTGTTCATTTTATTCTTAAAACATACTGGCAACTCTATTTTCTAATTTACTTCTCCTAATCCGTATCTTGGCTTTTCCGATCGAAAATAAAGAAAATGGGTTTTTTTATTTGACAGCCGGGCCGGAGACCGAGACCGATCACCTCAGTCATGGCCTCTAGCTGGCACCACCCACCGTACGGCGCCGGCTTTCACCGACGCTGGACGATAAGTGGGTAGGGCCTTGGTCATAGATGGTGTTTTCACACCGATTTGGCCCGAAAGCCCTACGGCAGAATCAAATTAACCCTAATTTGTTTTATTTTTCAGATGTGAAATAACATCTCAGGATTTCTAAAAATAATTCCTAAAATAAAATGATTAAGAAAATTGCCATTTAATCTTACTTTATTTATTTTAAATTATATTATCAAACTCGGAAATCTTAATAAGAGATTCATCCCCACTTTCAAACTCAAATTATTTTGTCTTCAAAAAGAAAAATCTCGCCAATTCATTGGGAAGCTCGGGCCTATAGGGCTCCTGTGGTTCCTTAAGTGGCGACTCCACTGGGGATAATCAGTTATTAAGAGGGCGAAACTTGAAAGTTTGAGTTGCGAGTTCGATAATGTATTTGGATTAGGCATCCAACATTTAGGCAACCTCGAACATAGTTGTTTTTATTGTTTGACCTTTAGACTTTACCCTTTTAAGAACAAATTTTGGAAGAGGTTCAAACTGCTACCTAAATGGGCCCAACTAGGCTTGATTGTCAAGGAGGTGGTACCTCTTCCCTCATAACATGCTCTCTTCGGAGGCAGCGAGGATTCATGCTTTTCCTATCATGCACCCAACGGAGGACTAAATGCTCAGACTATGAGACAAATTAGATGGGTCAGATTTTACATTTGGCATTTTCATTTAGCCAAGACAAATCCATCTTTAATTAGGAATAATCGTTTATGCTTTCTAATTATGCATTAGCCACATCGAGAAAATCATCCCAAATTAAGTCACAAGTATAACGGCATTACATTTGATTTATTTTGTGTTCCTTAAGTTCATCTAAATAAAAGGCACTCTTAATTCCTTTGGGTCTTGCGCTTAAGTCCCTTCCTCCCAAAAGTGGTATTCCTTCACATTGTCCTAAGCACTATCCTTTGGGCTGCAGAATAAGTAAACGAATGAGGAAGTTTACTACCATTGGGTATCATCGAATCCGAGCTCCAAAGGTTAGAATGCCTCAACTATGAGTCCGACATATCTGCCCCTACTTTACACCATGCTCTACCCCACGGTCTACACCGGTGCGACCTACCTTGGTACATACTATACCAGTTCGGTTTATTTTTCCTCGTAGGACACTTCCTAAAAATAGTTTCCCTCCAGTGGATAAAACACCGGAACAAACTCCTTTGTCACTTTACTCAATGAATCCTAAGCCAATCTAGAAGCCCGAATTGACGCTTAGGATAAGAAGATAGAATCTATATTAGACACTCTCAAAGCCATCCCAAAGGATATCGAGGATAATAAGAATGATGATGAAGGAGAAGAAGAAATAGTAGGAGGAAGCCCTCTACCTAATCCATCTCCTCCATGCAGTCCCAAACATAAACCCAAGTTTGATCCACGTATAGATCAGATAGAACAAATGGTAAGGGAGTCATCGGTGTTTAGTAATCACTACTTTGATCATAAGGGATTCACAACAATCACCAAAAGGAAGCTACCCCTAAGTTCACCATGCCCGACATCAAGTTTTGAGATTTCGAGAATCCCCATCACCATGTTCACAACTTCTTAGGAGTAATGACTTTTAAGAACATACCAAAAGACACTTACGACATCATCCGGACTTTCGATAGTGAAGTAATGAAGTGGTATAACATAGTTGACCCACGTAATGTCACCAATTGGAATGATCTCGTGTAAGGAGTTCCTACACCAATACTCCTATAACACCGATATTCCGGTCACACTTAGAGACATGGAGTTAATCAAGCAAGGCGAGAAAGAAAGCTTCACGAGACTTTCTCACCGGATGGAGGGCGAAGGCTGCCCACATGGTAGACCGAGCTTCCTAGAAGGACCAAGTACGTCATTGCGAAGAACATTTAACTTGTTATAGGAACCCACGACCAGGGGCCCTCAAAAATCGGGATCGCATTGGGTTTCCCCACGAATGTTTACCTTTTTTTTGTTGGCTTAAAGGTTTTCGAAAATGGAAAAAATGATTTTAGGATTTTAAAGATGGATTTTAAAAAGTGGGGAGGAATCTTTTACTAAGAGTCCTGAATTTTATAAAGTTGAATTAACAAGTTAAATCGAATTAAATTGATTGCCGTTTTATTAATCATTTTTATTTTATACATTATTTTCAGAATTTCCAGGATATTACTTCCTAATTAAAGGACAAATAAAAATAGAAACTAGGGTTTTACGCCATGAGGCTTTAGGGACGGATCGGTGTGAAAACATCGATTTACGGGCGCCAACCATAGGCATGGGCTGACATGGTCGGCCTCGACCTCCGGCCTTGCGAGCGAGATCCGGGTTCTATTTTTTTTTTTTTAACCTCGCAACCGAGAAAATAACCGAGATGTGATTTTTAACAAGAATAAAGTAAAAAGGAGTCGCCGAGTTAGTTTTAGGGCGGAAACTAAAAATACATAAAAAATGCTCTTTCGATCTTAGTATGGAAAGACAAAGACCAAAAAAGGCTAAAGTTTACTATATCGATCTTTGAACCGAGAATCAAATTCGGGTGCGAGGGTACGAAATGTAGGAAAAACCTTTCCATTCCGCTCGTCCGAAGACGGCCATTACTAGTTTGCGTAGTATATTAAAATAACGTGCTACACACAAGTATACAACATGCTAAACGACAATGAAAAACAACCAAGCAAAAATAAAGGAAAAGTAATAAAGAAAGCGGCAAAGAAAGCGATAAAGAAAAGTGGAAAATAAAGAAAATTACATCGAGCGAGGAGGAATTGAAATAAGCGATACATCTTTTTAATCCACAATACGAAGGTGATAAACAAAGCATAAAAATAATATACACCGCTTGAAGGCCGATGGCAACAAATCAAAGAAAAGGGCTTGTTTTTGTGAATTATGTAAAGGTGAATGTGAAAAGAATTGGAAAGATCATTTGAATGAGTGCGCAAAGGTCGAATAACTGAATATTCTGTAGCTCTTTGCACGGATTCAACGGTGGTAGGTACAGAGAAGATGAATGGTTAATACTAATTTCAGCAGAGTAACGGTTAGGTAAAAGTGCTCTAGTTAGCTTTCGCAGCATTACGCATAGAGAAAGCCATATGGGAATGAGAGCCAAGGCTATCTATTTATAGGGAGAGACCTAGGTCACAAATGACCTAGGGTTTGCATGCAACCTTTCGTTCAAAACAAGCACAAATAAAACCGGGCCAATAAATCAAGAGATTGAACGGGATAGAACCGGATAGAACCTGGCTAGCGGGTGCGGCTATCCGAGCTCTCCTAGGGTTTCGTGGCCTACCGTGCTTCCAAAGGATTCTCCAAGCCAAAACTTCGAAATCATCTCTAGATTAGTGGAGAATTTCATAAATTTCTTTCAAAATCTCTCTTTTTCTCTCTCTATCGCACACGCATCGATCGGACAACTAATCATTGAGAGACAGTCACTGGAATTCCAACCGTTGGGAATTAGTATAGTCACACCGGTCCGAGGTGACCGTTGGAGAAGCCGAGTCATAACGAATACTGAAGAACGATTATTTCTCTAAATAGCGTCTATTTTCCTTCATTTCGTTACTTTACTCTCTACTTACTCTCACTCTCGCACTTACTCCAACTCGAAACAAGCTCTGTGCACTCGAAGAAACATACGTTCTTCCTTTTTTTGTTTTTGCTGAAAGGCAAGGAGGAGAATAGTTAGAAAAATTTTGTTGTCTTGTTTATGGCGAGTTTCTCTCACCCTATTTTGTGTAAACTCTTTAGTGTAAATTATAATGCATTTCATTAATAATTCTGCTATCTACCTTCTAAGTTGCACTATCTCCGAGCTTATCGCTTAAAGCAGTTATCTTTGAGTTTATTATTTCGAGTTTTAATTTCTTGCTCGGTATTTTTCTTTGCTCCGATTCAACAACTATGTCTATCATTGCTCCGATACTCGGTTATTTTCTTGCTCGTGATACTTTAGCTCTTTTTATGCAATCTCAGCTTATCTACTCCGATAGAATATAAGTTTCATTCACTATATTTTCTCTACACAATTCTATCATGTTTCTTTTTTTACTTATTCCTTGAGAAAGGATGAAAAACCAGATCTATATCACTAACAAAGTTTCTGTCTAAGTATGGAATGCCTTTCATCAAAAGGGGAGATTGAAGACTCGGACCTTACATATATATACCATTCTGAGTTCCATCAAGGGATCAGGTATAAGACTTCATCTCTCATAAGGTTTTGATTAAGAGTCATTCTATCCGCTTTAACGAGCTTTTCGAGTGATATAGCATCTTTTCTTAGTGTTACAGAATCTATCGTATATATTCTCTTTCAACTCGATTGACTCGTAAAGCATATTCTTGCTTATCAGTTCACACACAATTTCTAAGTCACTCGGACAACACTCAGATATATTGCATGTTCAAACACTTGTTCTATTTTGCATAAACTTAGGTCCGACTTCATGATCTAAGTTTGATTGGATTACTTGTGTTAATTCATATTTCTAGGTCAGCTTGCTTGGTTTGAACATTGGCAGTCTAGATCAAGTCTTTCCACTCTGATGTTATTTATTTGACTTGCTTGACCTCTAGACTAACTTAGATGGAATTTGAGTATAATGGATATTAGACTCAGAAAATTCCATTTCTTTCGACTCAGATAATTATGCACTTAATTATCTTAATTAAGATTGTTATCTGTATCTAACCTTGGACCAAAGTATTTTATACTTTGAGAACCAAATTGATTTACTTTTGTAGGTTATTCAAACGAGGCTATCCTATTTTTGAATTACAAAAGTAACCGGCTTCAAAATGTCAAATCACCAGCGAGACAAGGCTTTTTCCATCTCTGACCAAGGCCCGGACACTATGTCGGGGTTGTCTATTTCCAAAGCTGGAAATCCGCAACGCTAAGCACAACGGAGGTTTTCCACCCCACTTTTCAGACAACAACAGTGGATTGGGACTTCCAAAGGATTCAAGAGTCGTTGCCCAACGTTCACACCTCAACGGATATTTTCCGAGTGACTCAGAAAATCCATTGCAACGGTCACAAAGGACTTCCAGTCGGAAGATAGTCATAACGGCTAATCCGCTTGGTTATCTATAAATAGAAGCCAATTCTCAAGACTTGAAGATTGCTTGAACCAACTATCAATACACGCACTTAAGCAAAAAGTCATTGTATTTCATTCTCAATCTTCTACTTACAACTCCAACTCGTACTTAATATCTTTCTGAGTTGTAAGGTCTTGTAATCAGTTTACAAACACTCATTCTTACTTTCGAGTAAGGTCCCTTGACTGAGCTGTAAGGGTTAACTCAGCTCGGTTGTCCTTAGCTCGTAAAGGTTACCTCGGTTAGGAAGTACTAGATCGGATAAGGTAATTTCGAGTCTAGGAAAATCTTGTAAGGAATTGTCTAAGGGAGCAATTCTGGTTGAGTCTTTCTACTGTAATTTTATGGATTCAAAATAGTGGATTTGACTTGGTGCTTGGATTAGCACCGACCGTGGTTTTCCGCCCCGGGAGGGTTTCCACGTAACTTTCGAGTTAGCACTTTCCGAGTCCAATCTAGACTCGGACTCTCCACAAAGTCATCTCTAGTTTTATTCTTCCATTACTTGATTAAATTTCCTCATCACCCTATTCACCCTCCTCTAGGGTGACTTAGTCTCTCCAAGAGCAAACCTTCAATTAGTATCGAGCCTAGCCTTTCGGAAAGGATCTAACCATCCAAAGGTTTAAAGATCAAATGGCTCGGAATAATGGAGAGTTCGATGAAGGAAGATCTTCCAGCGAGACCACCAAAGTTCAAAGGATCTAACTTCATGCACTGGAAGAAGCTCATGGAATGTTTCCTGCTTGGATCATGATGAGGATGTCTGGAACATCATACAAGTAGGCAACTACATTCCCATGAAGACGGAAGAAACAAGACTCGTGCCCAAGACAAAGGCTGAGTTCACTGCTGATGAAGCAGAGAAGTTCGAAAAGAACTTCAAGGCGATGAACATTCCGATGTGCGCCATCGGCTCAGAAGAGTACAACCGAGTGTCTGCCTGTGACACGGCCAAAGAAGTATGGGACACACTGGTCAACACTTATGAAGGCACAAGCCAGGTCGGACAAGCGAAGATAAGCCAATATCTTCACAAGTATGAGCTGTTCAAGATGGAGCCAGAAGAGAACATCACTCGGATGTTCATCCGCTTCACCGAGATTACCAATAATCTCAAATCTCAGAGTAAAAAGATTTCCCACGAGGAAATGTGCAGAAAGATACTCGAAGCCTACCCAAGAGAAGATGGGGTCCCAAGGTGAATGCCATTAAAGAGGCTCGGAACCTGTCCCAACTCAAGCTAGACGAACTCATTGGGAAGCTACTCACCCACGAGATCCATTTGGAAGAGGAGGATGCAGAGGTCAGCACCAAAAAGAACATTGCGCTTAAAGGCTCGAAACCAGAGAAGCAAATCCGACTTCCTCGGACTCGAAGAGGATCCCATGGCACTCATCACTAGAGGCTTCAAGAGAATGATGAAGCACAAGAGATGGGATAAGAAGCCAAGAGAAGAGTTCTATAAGAAAGACAAGAAGGATAGAAAAGGTAAGCACTCTTCCCCTTCAAAGTTATCTTTGACTAAGAACTCGTCTGTTTTGAATGTGGCAGCAAGGAACACATAGTCAAGGACTGTCCCAAGAGAAAGAGGGACAGAAGGAAGAAAAAGGCTATGATGGCCACATGGAGTGATGAAGACTCATCAGAAGATGATGAGGACTCGGATGACTCAAAATGTCTGATGGCACTCTCGACTCGGAAGTTGAAACAGAGTCGGACTCGGATCACTCGAGACAGTGAGGAAACGAATCCTCGGGAGGTAATTGAATACTTCCTCAAATTCTCCAAAGTTGATTTAGCCACATATATTTTTACTTTAGAAGAAAAGTCTAATTCCGATTCTTCTCGGTTTATAGAACAACTTGAGTCTGTTACTTCGAGAGCATCTCTTTGAAAAACGAATTGGAAAAACCGAGACTTACTCGTAAGAGAACTCAAGACTAGTGCTCAATCTAATGAGACCGAGTCCGAGTCACTCAGAAGAGAGAATGAGCAATTGAAGCAAAAGCTCAACGAGTCTCAAGAACTTGTTTTAAAATTTACTCAAGGTCAGAAAAACCTTGATATGCTCTTAGGATCTCAATGTGTCTCCTTCGAAAAGAAGGACTTGGTTTTAACAAAGAGGAGGAATCCAATTCCTACTGAGAACTTTTCAAAAGGATTCCGAACTGTGAAGTTCGGAAGGCTAAGCACGGTTCCATTCATAAGAATGAAAGGAGGATCGAGCCCGGACCAGACTTACAGGAGAAAACCTTCTCCACTAGATTATAAAAGAAAAACTTTTCAAAAGAAAGAGACACGAGACTCAATTCTCTAAAAGAAGGACTCAGAATCGGACCAAACCCAAACTTATTCAAGTCCGGCTTCCCAAGAGTCTACTTCCTCGAGAAAGGACCACGAGTAAAGGGAGTTATTGGGTTCATTAGAGGAAGTGAGTGTTCGGTCTAAATATTACGTTATTTATACCTTTATTTATCTAGTTTTTATCTCGTAAAATAATTTTTTTTTTTTTAGATTTTTATTTATTTTGTTTCATTTTGTAGGTAATAAATTGGGTTGAGTGGATCCCATAATTTGAGCTCGAAATAAATGAAAAATACAGATTGAGAGACTAATTTGAGCAAATCGGGTTGATCAAATGCGGAAATACGAGGCCCAAAATCTATATTTCATTAACATGCATTGCAAAGAAAAAAAAAGAAAAGGAAACAAGATTCGATGATGACATCAGCATGATGTCATCATCGGAATTCCTAAGGATTGCAAAGGAAATCAAGGGCTTGTGAGGTTGGGGTATAAAAGCAACGGCTGGGGAGGCTGCAGCCTACAGGGAGGTTGGAGCTCGGGTTTTTCACCGCAACAATTAGGTTTAGTTTTATTATTAGGTTAATTTAGTTTAATTTAATTAATAATCCTCTTGTAAATAATTTAGATTCAATTTATTTTAGTTTTAATTATTAGTTCAGAAAGTTTAGTTCCCGACAGTTTTCGCTTCGATTCGATTCGTCCCCGGTAACTTCTTCCCTTTTGTCTCTCCCTTCTCTTTAGTTTGTTTCGTTTAGTTTAAAGGTTCGATTTTTATTATATTTTGATGTTAGTTGTAGTCATATTATTTGTTTATTTTATGTTTAATTTTATTTTGTTAGTTTATGTCGTTCTTCGAGTCAATTTTTGTTAGTAGTTGTTAGATTAATTTTGTTTCATGTTAATTAGTTATCAATTTTGTCACTTTGGTTATGATTAGCCTCCTTGATGGCTAATTAATTTTGTTTAGGCTTTTACTTACCTAGTTTATGCTAGTATTTTGGGATTGTTTCTCATACCTACCACATAGGTTCGATGAGATGCCCGAAAGGGTCTTTTCATCTTACTTTTTAGGCGGTTGGTCTATCACCGAAAGGTGGAGTCAATTTGCTAGTGTGAGTATAGAGAATAGTTGGGATTTTGGCATGAAAATAGTTTAAATCCTAACTACGTCCGAGGTTGTTATTTTTGTAGCTTAGTTGGGCTAACCCCACGAAAGTAGGTGGTTAGAATAACTAAACTAGCTTATGACCCTCGAAAGTGTGGCTTGAATAGGTTTCGATGGTGCAACCGACCACTCCTAAATACTTGTATAAACTTGGTTAGGTTTAGCCTTGACTTGATTAATTAGTTTATTAAGTGGTAAAATCACAACACGAGTATTTTATTTTTTATTGCTTTCTAGGTTAGTTTAATCACCATTTCTATCTCATTTGTGTTGATTCGCCTAGATAGAAAGTTTAAGTTAGCTTTGATATTTGAAACACAACTCTTTGTGGACACGACCGAGTGCTTGCCGGCTAGCTACAACTACGCCGTGCACTTACGGTTAATAAATTTTAGAACTTAATTCTTCCCAACAAGTTTTTGGTGTCGTTGTCGTGGAGTTATTTGTTTCAATATTGGAGCTTACTTGAGCATTCTAGATTAGGCATTTAATTGAAAAATCTAAAAAATTAAAAAATTAAAAAATCAAAAAAAAAAATGAAAGCATGTCTACTTACCATTATCCATAGTATGAGCATGAATTATTTTATCAAGTACTTTGATCGACTTAATGCTCTTCTTGCTCTTTCTGGTAACTATTTGGAGAAATGGGAAGTATTGAATATTGTCTATGAGGGTATGAATAGTGAAACTCGTGCTCTTTTAGAGTATTGGGATTTTTGTGCTAAAAGTGTTGATGAAGCTTGGGATTTACTTGAATGGATTGCTTGGATACTTGTGAATTTGAAAAGGCATGTACTGATTCTAGATTTTCATGTCCCGACCCTTGTGCTTATCATGCTAGATCTTACATCCAATCCCCTTATATTCTCGATCCTACCCCTCTTTGGTGTAAAAAGTGTAACTCTTCCGATCATGATATTAGTTCTTGTCCTTATTATGATACTTTATGTCATGAATGCTATGATAATTGTTATAAAATGATAAGGGCTATGAATGAACAAAATGAGCAACTTGCATGTCTTACTAAGATTAGAGAGTCCGACCTATTGCATGAAATTGACCTTAGTCTTAGTTCTGGAAAAATTGAGGCATTTTTCTATGATGATGATGATGATGAGTCTTCCTTTTCTTTAGAGTCCATACTAGAGAAAGAGATTGACCCTCTCTTTACTACATTTCCCACAGTTGCTTCATCCTTACCTAGTACACATAGGGACAACATTGAGTCTACCTTTGGTGTTGATGCTAGTTTAGATAGTGAGGGTGATTTATATTGTGAATCGGAAGATGTTTTAGTTGAGGTGTTTGATGAGGAGACTCCTTTAGAGGAGTCATGTGAGGTGGCTGTGGTCAAGGCATCGCCTACTAGTCTTGATGTTGATGATCATGTGTCCCCCAACCCACTTACTTTGATCCATGCTTTCCCTATTTGTTCACTACCCTGCCCTTCCCCCAAATATCACCGACATATTTGTTGTTGTGTTCTCTTATTTACATTCATTTGAGTTTTGTGCTCAGGAATTTGATAAGCTCCTTAGAGCTCGATAGCATCCGAGTTGGAGCTTGATCTTGAGATGAGGAGGAGTGGCTGATGCTCCTCGAGCCTTCTTAGTACTATTTTAGGAGGCATTAGTTTAGGTGCACCTAGCACCTAACCTAGTATACTCGTTCCCTCTCTTTCTCTTTTTCTTATTATTATTATTTTTTCTTCTTTCTTTCTTTATATTTTTTTCTTTTTTTTTCCTGTTTTTAGTTGTGGATATTTAAGGTTGTGTTTTTCTTTTTGCTTTTAGTGGTGGATATTTAGGATTGTGTTTTTGTGAGGTGATCATTTTGAGGATAAACTTTAGATATCTGTTAAGCCATGTTGGCCATGATCACCCACATGTATGTATTCTTGTTTTATTTTTATTATTATTATTATTATTTTGGGTGGTGTCTTTGTATATAATTGAATCTGTTTTGTTGGTGTGGTTGCTCCTTGGCTCCCAATGAGGATATTGTGAGATCTAGGTGTGGGGGAGGAGAAGCCATGCTTCAATATTTTGAAAAAAGAAAAAAAGAGAAAGAAATTTTTCAAAATTGCAAAAAGATTTTTGATTTTTAAAAATTATTTTTGGGGAGTTTGTGGCATTTTGATTAATTTTGACCCCTTGTGACTTGGCTATTAGTTTGTATATATTTATGATGTATATAATAGACTTTGATCCAAAATATGTCATTCTATGTCCTTTTTGAATCCCGACATTTAATTATTGAGTTAGTTCGACTTTGGTAGAGGAACCTGTGAGATTTTGAGTCTTATAGACTAATTCATTAATTTTAGTCTCATATTTCATTTCATGTGTGACTCTTCCTTGGTGCATTTCCTCTAGAACTTGCTTTGTCTCTCTTTGAGATCACATTTGGCATTTGCATTATGTAATATGATAAAGGCATTCATTGATTTTTAAACTACATGAGCCAAAAAGCCACCATACTATATATACCCTTTTTGCTAGCCCTTTGAGCTTTAACCTATTCTTTGTTATACCTACATCCACTTTACCCTTGGCCCATATATATTTCCAATACCTAAGCCAGGTCCAAGTGGAGCAACATTTCTTGAGATGGGTTGTTTTGGGTTATATATAATTGGTGTTTTGTTTATTTCTATGGTTTGAAAAGGGGATTTATATTAATGAAAAGTTAGATGTATTCCCTAGTGGTTGATAGACCCTTTGGAATTGAGTTGTGTTCATGATTCCTATGCCAATAGTATTTGTTTTCAAAACAAAAGAAAAAATTGAGAAAAGTAAAAAAAAAGTGAAAAAGAAAGAATAAAAAAACACGAATAAGTGATTGACATGAGGAAAGTTCAAAAGTTGTTATACTCATTCCTTAGGTTCTATTGGGTTTGTTTGTACTTGAAAAAGTGAATTGGGAGAGAAGTTTTAAGTCATATTTGGAAGTGTTTTTTGCTCCTTAGTCATTAGGCCTTGGCTATTTAGCTCCACATTTTCCAAATTGATTCCCTTTCTAACCCATGAACCTTAGCCCCATTACAACCCTTAAAAAGTCCTCTTGATTGCATTTGCATTTTACCTACATAGTGGTGAAGAATTGAGAGTATGACCAAGCCTATGGTAGGGTGCGCTATTGAAATGAGTTTTGAGTGAACGATTATTATATATTCTGAACACATGAGTGTGAGTGTTCCACTTTACCTTAAAGTGAGGTTCTACCAGTCTAACTTGCTCATTATTTATTACATGGGGTGAAAAATTGGTACGTGGATGTTATTAATGGAGGATCGAATGTCTTGATGTGTGCATTATCTTTATATGCATGTTAATATCCGACGTACGAGGGTGATATGGCTTATTAGAATGTGTACAATTCCTTCCCACTTTGTATATATGTTTGCAAAAATTTTCGAAAAACCAAAAAGATTTTGGAATATTGGATTCTAAAATCCCCAACTTTGGGGTCTTTTGATCGGAATATCCCAAAATATCGATTGGCATCGCAGCATTCCGAATTTAAACCCTAATATTTGTAGGTATCTCACCACCGAGTTACGGTTAAAACGACTCGGTGGCGATATGACGTGGCAGTGGCGATTGTAAACGTGGCTAATGTTGACGCGCTTTTTGACTTTCACTAAGGACACGTTTACACTCCCTCTCTCTCTCTTCCTTCTACCCCCACTAACCCCTCTGTATCAACTAAATCAGAATCAAACTATCAAAGCCGAAAGTGCAGAAACTAAAAATCAAGAAGCAAGAGTATTATACCAGCAACTCGGTTCCAATAACAACTCAAAATCAATAGCACAAACCAACACCAATAGCCTCGAACTTTAAGTACATCAATTGAATTCAAAACTGAAGAGCTTAATTGTGAAATATAAATTGCAAAATTACGAATTGAATATTTGAAACTAGGAAACTAAGATTTGAGGAATTAGAACTGAAATTTGAAGAAAAAAGCTAAATCTAAACTTGGACCTTGGCTCGGCTCCGGTCTGTCACACCTTTGCCTCCATCGTTCGACCTCCCCCTTATGTGCTATCTCGCTGGTCCCTTTTATCCTCTTCGTCTCCCCTTTGTTTAGGTCTCGAAGGTCTTGGTTTCCGGGTGAGAAGGGTGAGACGATCCATTTCAAAGGGTGATATAAGCAGGCGGCTGAGGAATTGAACCATCCACAAGGCCAAGCAACTAGTGCATAACAACAAACGAGGTGAATTTTGTGCGCCAGGAGAGCAAGTCATCAACCAACACCAAGGTAGTGGTGATATAGTTGTTGATATTGATGGTCCTAATTGTGGGCGGTAGTCGAGTTAGACCACCCGGAAGATCTGGATGAGGAGCCATGGTGGCTGGCCAAGAGGAAGCATCACTAGTCACGGTCACAAAGGAGAGGGCAAGGCGGCAAAGGACTCGTGAGGGCGCAGACCACGCCGTCTTGGAGGTGGCCGGAAACATCTCCGGGAAGGACGGCACCGGCAACGACCACTGGAAGCGGGGCAAGGGCGGCGCAACCAACGGAGAGGAAGAGAAAGAGGAAAGAGAGGGAACAATTGCAATCGAAGAATCGGTGTGAGAAGGTGTCGTGGACAGGGAATTTGAAAAGGAGAAGGAGTTTAAAGGGCGTGGAGAGCTTGGTTTCCGGAGTAAGAAGGAAAGGAATGGGGTTAGGATTTTCGGGTCCGGTGATGGACCGAAGAGAGGAGAAGAGTCCGAGATAGGGGTGGAGTCTTCGGTTCTAGCATAAGGAAGAGAAAGACAATTAGGGTTTGTGGGATTTTGCCTAATGAAAGGGGAAACAGAGGCGTGAGGAAGATGAGGGGAGGGAGATTTCTTGGGCTAGCGAAGGAGGAAATGAAGCCCGCATGAAATGTAAACGTGTCATTAGTGAAAGTCAAAAGCGGGTCAACATTAGCCACGTTTACAATCGTCACCGCCACGTCATATCGCCACCGACACGTCATATCGCCACCGACACGTCATATTGCCACCGAGTCGTTTTAACCGTAACTCGATGGTGGGATACCTACAAATATTAGGGTTTAAATTCGGGATGCTTCGCGATGCCAATCGATATTTCGGGATATTTCGATCAAAAGACCCCAAAGTTAGGGATTTTAGAATCCAATAACCCAAAGATTTTCTATTCTCTCTTTCTCTTTTCTTTTTTTCTTTTCTAAGATTTTGTGGGTATATCTTCCACAAACACTCATGAGACCTCACTCGTCCACTTGGGCTACCAAGGGGTTTAAAGGACTTGTTGCACGTGCTAAGTGCAATCGCGATTCTGCGAAAGTGAGTTAGGTGTGGGGATCTTTGTTCGGTCTAAATATTACGTTATTTATACCCTTATTTATCTAGTTTTTGTCTCGTAAAATAATATTTTTTATAGATTTTTATTTATTTTGTTTGGTAGGTAATAGATTGGGTTGAGTGGATATAATTTGAGCTCGAAATAAATGAAAAATACAAATTGAGAGACTAAGTTGAGCAAATCGGGTTGATCAAATGCGGAAATACGAGGCCCAAAATCCATATTTCATTAACATGCATGGCAAAGAAAAAAAAAGAAAAGGAAACAAGATTCTGATGATGACATCAGCATGATGTCATCATTAGAATTCCTAAGGATTGCAAAGGAAATCAAGGGCTTGTGAGGTTGGGGTATAAAAGCAACGGCTGGGGAGGCCGCAGCCTGCTGGGAGGTTGGAGCTCGGGTTTTTCGCCGCAACAATTAGGTTTAGTTTTATTATTAGGTTAATTTAGTTTAATTTAATTAATAATCCTCTTGTAAATAATTTAGATTCAATTTATTTTAGTTTTAATTATTAGTTCGGAAAGTTTAGTTCCTGACGACTTTCGGTTTCGGTTCGATTCGTCCCTGGTAACTTCTTCCCTTTTGTCTCTCCCTTCTCTTTAGTTTGTTTCGTTTAGTTTAAAAGTTCGATTTTTATTATATTTTGATATTAGTAGTAGTTATATTATTTTTTTAATTTTATGTTTAATTTTATTTTGTTAGTTTATGTCGTTCTTCGAGTCAATTTTTGTTAATAGTTGTTAGATTAATTTTTGTTTCATGTTAATTAGTCTGTCAATTTTATCACTTTGGTTATGATTAGCCTCCTTGATGGCTAATTAATTTTGTTTAGGCCTTTACTTACCTAGTTTATGCTAGTATTTTGGGATTGTTTCTCACACCTACCATATAGGTTCGATGAGATGCCCGAAAGGGTCTTTTCATCTTATTTTTAGGCAGTTGGTCTATCACTGAAAGGTGGAGTCAATTTGCTAGTGTGAATATAGAGAATAGTTGGGATTTTGGCATGAAAATAGTTTAAATCCTAACTAGGTCCGAGGTTGCTATTTTTGTAGTTTAGTTGAGCTAACCCCACGAAAGTAGGTGGTTAGAATAACTAAACTAGCTCATGACCCTTGAAAGTGTGGCTTGAATAGGTTTTGATGGTGCAACTGACCACTCCTAAATACTTGTATAAACTTGGGTAGGTTTAGCCTTGACTTGATTAATTAGTTTATTAAGTGGTAAAATCACAACACGAGTATTTTATTTTTTATTGCTTTCTAGGTTAGTTTAATCACCATATCTATCTCATCTATATTGATTCGCCTAGATAGAAAGTTTAAGTTGGCTTTGATATTTGAAACACAACTCTCGGTGGACATGACCCGTGCTTACCGGCTGGCTACAACTACGTCGTGCACTTGCGGTTACAATTTTAAGACTTAAATTCTTCTTAACGAGTGAGAAAGGTTAGTTTGGTTCGACTTACAGGTAGCTCGAAAAGAACAAAAGGGCATTGGTACCTAGACAGTGGATGCTCACGCCACATGTCGGGAGATTCAAGACTCTTTTCCGAGTTAGAAGAATACAAGGGAGGAAAAGTCACGTTTAGAGATGACAGCAAAGGCAAGATAATTGGGATAGGCAAGATTAGAAAAGGAAGCAATTTGGTCAGCCCAGTATACCTTGTCAAAGGATTAAAGTACAATTTGCTCAAGCATCTCTCAAGCTGTGTGGCAAAGGTCAAGAGGTAAGATTCACTCGGACCAACTGTTATATCTCTTATGATGCTATCAAGGAAATCAAGCTCTCAAGTAAGAGATCAGGTAACACTTATACTATTCCTCTATCTCGACCCGAGTCGAAATTTATCCTGTTTAAAAGCATCTCTTCATGATGATTCATGGACATGGCATCGTAGGCTAGGTCATGTTAGCATGCATACCATTAAGAAACTTGCGTCTCATGGTTAGTCGGAGGATTGCCTCATTGTTCATTTAAGAAAGATAAAATTTATGAAGCATGCACAAAGGGAAACAAGTCAGATCATCCTTCAAATCTCTAAAAGCTGTTTCTACATCCAAGGTACTTGAAATGTTGCATATGGATTTATGTTGTGAAATCCCTGTCAAGAGTCTCGGAGGTAAATCATATGTGCTTGTCATTGTTGATGACTACTCACGATTTACCTGGGTGTATTTCTTAAGCATAAAAATGAAGCATTCAAAGAGTTTAGCAAGCTCTGCAGAAAAATCCAAGTTGAGTCTCGGACTCAGATTCGGAGGATTCAAACCGACCATGGAAGGGAGTTTGACTACTCGGAATTTGCGGAGTTACGTGACAAGAATGACATCTCTCACAACTTCTCAGCACCAAGAACTCCTCAACAAAATGGAGTAGTGGAGAGGAAGAATTGAACTCTTGAAGAAATAGCTAGGACAATGATGATTGAACATAATCTACCCTACTATTTCGGGCTGAGGCGATCAACACAGCCAACTATGCATTGACCGGATGCCTCATCGGACCCATACTGAAGAAAACTCCATACGAGCTCTACAAAGGGAAGAAACCTAATATTTCATACTTCAAACCCTTTGGACGTAAGTGCTTCGTCCATAACAATGGTGAGGATCACCTGACCAAGTTTGATGCTCGGTCGGATGAAGGTATTTTTCTTGGTTATTCATCTCATAGTAAAGCATATCGTATTTTCAATAAAAGAACTAATAAAGTGGAAGAAAGCATCCACGTTATGTTTGATGAGATTGAACAGGAAAAACCAAGTGAGTCAACATTCTCAAATCTGAAGCTCAACGAAATGATGATCTTGATGAAAATGAGCTCATCAAGAATCAAATCCATGTCACTCGGAATGAAGTCACTCGGACTCGAATGAGACGACTCAAGAGCCAGCTCGGAATGTTGAAGGTCAATCTGATGAACAAGCTCACTCGGAACATACTACTGAGGATCAACTAATTCAACCTACAGATCTAGTGAACCAAAGAACAGGTAGAGCTTTCAAGTATGCTTCTAGTTACCCACTAGAAAACATCATATATGACATCAACAGTAGGGTAAGAACTCGTTCCTCTCTTTAAAATCTATGTGCATTCACTGCATTCATATCATTAACTAAACCCAGAAATGCACTAGAGGCCCTAAATGAACCTAAATGGGTAGAGGCCATGCAAGAGGAACTCAATCAATTGAAAAGAAACCAATTCTCAACTCCGACCAAACGACCTTCCGACCACCCAATCGTAGGAACCAAATGGGTTTTCAAAAAAAAACTGGATGAAGGTGGGTTGGTAGTCAGAAATAAGGGTAGACTTTTGGCTTAAGGTTACAATCAAGAAGAAGGGATTGATTGTGGGGAAACCTTGCACCTGTTGCTGAACCGAAGCTATTAGAATCTTATTGGCATTTGCATCTAGCATGAATATCAAGTTATATCAAATGGATGTTAAATGTGCTTTTCTCAATGGTTTCATTGAAGAGGAAGTCTATGTTGAGTAACCCCTAGATTTGAAAACTCAGAATTTCCAAATCATGTTTTCAAATTGTAAAAAGCTCTCTATGGTCTTAAACAAGCTCCCAGTGGCTTGGTACGAAAGACCGAGCGATTTCTTGGTTGAAAATGATCTCAGAAGAGGTCAGATTGACAAAAATCTTTTTATAAAAACCAAGGGGAAAGACTTTCTTATTGCTCAGATCTATGTAAATGACATAATTTTTGGAGCTACTAATGAAATTCTATGTCGAGATTTTTCCGAGTTAATGAGACAGGAATTTCAAATGAGTATGATGGGAGAACTCAATTTCTTTCTTGGTCTACAAATCAAGTAAGACAAAGATGGCATCTATGTCCATCAATCAAAGTATACCAAGGAGCTGCTAAAGAAGTATAAACTCCAAGATGCAAAACATGCAGCAACACCTATGAGCAGACAACATCAAACTAGACTCGGACGAGAAAGGTAAAGCAAGTAGATCGAAACTCTGCCGAGGTATGATTCCAGTAGGCCGGACATAATGTTTAGTGTCTATCTCGTGTGCAAGATTTCAAGCTAATCCAAAAGAATCACATCTCACTACGGTGAAGAGAATATTCGGATATCTTGCAGAGACTTAGAATTTAGGTCCATTGTACTCCGGAGACTCATAACCGACTCTCACCGGATACTCGGATGCTGACTATGCTGGATACAAAGTTGTTATAAAGAGCACCTCAGGAGCCTGCCAGTTTCTAGGTCAATCCTCGATATCTTGGCACTCAAAGAAGCAAAACTCAGTAGCTCTATCAACTGCTGAAGCTGAGTATATTGCGGCTAGGGCATGTTGTGCTCGGATATTATGGATAAAGCAACACTTGAAAGATCTTGGATGTTCATTCAAATCTATTCCAATAAAGTGTGATAATCAAAGTGCAATCAGCATCACCAAGAATCCAGTTCAACACTTAAAGACTAAACATATTGAGGTCAGGTATCATTTTCTAAGAGACCATGTTGAGAAAGGTGATATTGAACTTGAATTCATTCCTACCAATTTTCAATTAGCCGATATCTTTACTAAGCCCCTTAGTGCGGATAAGTTTTGTTTTATTAGGAATGAGCTTGGCATGACTAATGCATAATTAATTTTTTTACTTTGCATGATTATGTGTTGTGTGCTTACTTTCCTTAATAGCCATTAGTTCGATTGAACGAGTGATACTGAGCTGACAGTTATTAGTTATTTGCGGTTTTAAGGCACTCATAAACTTAACTAAGTCGGACTCGAGACTTTGAGAATATGGACATTAAACTTCTAAAATCATCTCTAAATTAGTGGAGAATTTCAGAAATTTCTTTAAAAATCTCTTTTTTCTCTCTCTATCTCGCACGCATCGATTAGACAACTAGCCGTTGAGAGACAGTCAGCTGGAATTCTAACCGTTGGGAAGCAAGATGAGTCACACCGGTCTAAGGTGACCGTTGGAGAAGCCGAGTCATAACGAATACTGAAGGACGATTATTTCTCTAAATAGCATCTATTTTCCTTCATTTCATTACTTTACTCTCTACTTACTCTCAATCTCGCACTTACTCCAACTCGAAACAAGCTCTGTGCACTTGAAGAAACATACGTTCTTCCTTTTTTTGTTTTTGCAGAAAGGCAAGGGGAGAATAGTTGGAAAAATTTTGTTGTCTTGTTTAGGGGAGTTTCGTCACCCTATTTTGTGTAAACTCTTTAGTGTAAATTATAATGCATTTCATTAATAATTTTGCTATCTCGCCTTCTAAGTTGCACTATCTCCGAGCTTACTCGCTTAAAGCAATTATCTCCGAGTTTATTATTTCGAGTTTCAATTTCTTGCTCAGTATTTTTCTTTACTCCGATTCGACAACTATGTGTATCATTACTCCGATACTCGGTTATTTTCTTGTTGTGATACTTTAGCTCTTTTTATACAATCTCGACTTATCTCGCTCCGATATAATATAAGTTTCATTCACTACATTTTCTCTACACAATTCTATCATGTTTCTTTTTTTTACTTATTCCTTGAGAAAGGATGAAAAACCAGATCTATATCACTAACAAAGTTTCTGTCTAAGTATGGAATGCCTTTCATCAAAAGGGGAGATTGAAGACTCGGACCTTACATATATGTACCATTTTGAGTTCCATCAAGGGATCGGGTATAAGACTTCATCTCTCATAAGGTTTTGATTAAATGTCATTTTATCTCGCTTTAACTTTTCTAAGTGATATAGCATCTTTTCCGAGTGTTACAGAATCTATCGTATATATTCTCTTTCAACTCGATCGACTCGAAAGCTTATTCTTGCTTATCAGTTCACACACAGTTTCGAGTCACTCGGATGTATTGCATGTTCAAACACTTGTTCTATTTTGCATAAACTCGAGTCCGACTTCATGATCCGAGTTTGATTGGATTACTTGTGTTAATTCATATTTCTAGGTCGACTTGCTTGGTTTGAACATTGATAGTCTAGATCAAGTTTTTCCACTCGATGTTATTTATTTGACTTGCTCGACCTCTAGATTGACTCAGATGGAATTTGAGTATAATGGATATTAGACTCGGAAAATTCCATTTCTTTCTAACTCGAGATAATTATGCACTTAATTATCTTAATTAAGATTATTATCTGTATCTAAGCTTGGACCAAAGTTTTTTATACTTTGAGAACCAAATTGATTTACTTTTGTAGGTTATTCAAACGAGGCTACCCTATTTAAAAGTAACCTAGGCTTCAAAATGTCAAATCACCAGCGAGACAAGGCTTTTTCCATCTCCGACCAAGGTCCGAGACATCGTGTCGGGGTTGTCCGTTTCCAAAGCTGGAAATTCGCAACGCTAAGCACAATGGAGGTTTCCACCCCACTTTTCAAACACCACCGGTGGATTGGGACTTCCAAAGAAGTGAAGAGCCATTGCCCAACGTTCACACCTCAACGGATATTTTACGAGCAACTCATAAAATCCATTGCAACGGTTACAAAAAGACTTCCAGTCGGAAGATAGTCATAATGGCTAATCCGCTTGGTTATCTATAAATAAAAGCCAATTCTCAAGACTTGAAGATTGCTAAACCAACTGTCAAGACACGCCTTTAAGCAAAAAGTCATTGTATTTCATTCTCAATCTTCTACTTACAACTCCAACTCGTACTTAATATCCTTCGAGTTTTAAGGTCTTGTAATCAGTTTACAAACACTCATTCTTACTTTCGAGTAAGGTCCCTTGACTGAGCTATAAGGGTTAACTCAACTCGGTTGTCCTTAACTATAAAGGTTACCTCGGTTAGGAAGTACTAGATCGGATAAGTTAATTTACGAGTCTAGGAAAATCTTGTAAGGAATTGTCTAAGGGAGCAATTCTTGTTGAGTCTTTCTACTGTAATTTTGTGGATTCAAAATAGAGGATTTGACTTGGTGCTTGGATTAGCACCGACCGTGGTTTTCCGCCCGGGAGGGTTTCCACGTAACTTTCCGAGTTAACACTTTTTGAGTCCAATCTAGACTCGGACTCTCCACGAGTCATCTCTTGTTTTCTTCTTCCATTACTTGATTAAATTTCCTCATCACCCTATTCACCCCCTCTAGGGTGATTTAGTCTCTCCAAGAGCAAACCTTCACCGACCACGATGTTGTTTTGAGGGGAAAAGCTATTAGTCTCGTGTGGACTGTTTTGTGGATCTTAAACGCATCACTGTAATGCTCGTGATCACGAAATCAAATGCTTTAACGCTGTCTTTTGGTCTTCAACCCCTGTCCGATTGGACAAAAGTAAAATGTAGTATTATAAAATAGGAATTTCCTAGTACACGACTATGGACTCCGTTGTCTCTCGAAGGCTTGGCCTCGGTTCTTGGATCGCCGGAAAGAAACGAGGATTTGTTGACTTACCCAAGCCAAAAGACTATTTATTTGGTGCTCGGGGTTCTTTGTGATTTACTAGCTCATATCGCACCAATCGAATCACGATCCGAGATCAAAATCCTCAAACAGGACTCGGGATTTCATCATTGTGCTAACAAATAAAAAACAGAGAAAAGAACGACACTTTTTTGGTGTCTACGATTAGCCCCCACTTTGATCGACTTTGAAAGACGATGGTCAAAGTAGACACTAAAGGGTAATTATCTCGGTGTACCCGGTGTAAACATACCGATCCGACCAATAAACACCTTCTAATAGTACTACTAGACAAGGATCTTCAAGACGTTCTTCACGACGTGGGCATCATAGGAATGCTTCCGAGACAGGACCTAACACATCCGGGCCTAGTGCTTCCAGGTGCGGGACTTAGCTTTTCTCAGAGACCTTAAACATCTTGCCCCTGCAGCTTTCGACTATCACGTAAATCCTCTTTATTTCCCCGGTCTTCGTACAACGGGCCAAACCATGAAGCTTTGTAATCTTGGGACCACGGAGGTAGCTCTTATCAAGGTGATAAAGGTGGTCGATTCGCCACATTTGTCTTGGACGACTTTGGAAATTACATCTTTGACGACGATTCGATGGCGATGCTTAGAAGATTCCTTGCTCGCTTCCATTGTTGATGATTAAGGAGTCCCTTGTACGGTGTTTGTTTATTTTGTATTTGCTTTGTAATGAGGACTCTTATGTAATGGGATGAAATGCAATACTTAATTCTAAGAAATGTGTTCTTTTATCTAATATGATGCAAAAGGACTTAAGGAAATTTACAAAGACAAATCGAAAATTTTTTTGCACTAGCCCCATTCCCTCTAAACGAAAATAATAAAAAGAGAAAAGGAAAATCTCAAGTGCATGGTCCGAAATATCAAAACGATCTACAGGAAGCGGACTGGGGTGGGAAAATAATAAGGTCCAAGGAGTGCTCGGGCCATAGAAAACCGCGGAACGGGCCGGATGTGGCCGGTGCCCACCACCCATGAACTCCGTGGTGTTGTCAACTAAACAATGATCAAGTTAGAGTAGGATTCTAATAACTCCGAAAAACCCCTATAAATAGGATCCACTCCGATGCTTGAAAAAACGTGCCTAACTCAAAACCCTTCTACGAAACAAACGAAGAGCATACTCGTATCCTCTTTTTCCTTTCAAAAGATATTAACTTCATGATTAAGCTAACACAATGGACACATGAGATGAGTAATATGGATAGATCCGGGTTATCAAACTATGGGCTGAATGTCCTATTCAAGCATTCGCTAGGTGAAGGTCTATTAGACCTTCTTAAGGGCTCTTGTTGCCTTTTGGGATCCTCACCATCACGTCTTCAGGTTTGGGGATAAGGAATTGTGCCCCTGCCTGAAGAATTTGATGCCATACTAGGCGATTATAGGCGAACAAAACTAGTTATACCCAAATCATCGGAAAACCTCCACGAGACTTATAAGTATCTCGCTCAAACTAAGCAATAAGAATCTAGGGTGGATTCTCATTAGGAACCGAGTAAATCTGACTAACCCGATGAAATACTATCAAAACACATATGCCCATGCTGAAGTAATCATCATCCCGAGGCAGCGGGCTATTATCACTCGTCCGATAGGTGGATTCCTGCTAGTAGGAGGTCACGGGGACTTAGCACCAGCAGCGCTATTGAGTTTAATTGAACAATTAGAAAATTATACTTCTCTAACTCCCATAATAGTTGTTGAGACAATCATAGGCTTACACCGGGTTGAAGCAAATTCGGTGGAAGACTTCTCCGGAGCCCCCTATTGTTGCAGGTAAGCACGTAACGATAGTCGAGACCAAACAGTGTGGCCCGGTCAACGATGTCGGCTAAATGGCAGTCATGTGGCGCCGCCAAGGCTGAAAACGCCTCTAGTTTATACCGTAAGACTCTAAATTTTGCTCCTTTTTATTTTCGCTTCTTCGTTTGCATCCGTGATGTGCGGATCTAGTTAATAGAGCATCTAAAACTTATTCGAGCTCCCCAAAAGCTGATGCATATTTAGTGATTCACTTACGCATGAGAAAATGAAAACGGTGGTAGCCGATCACCCGACCTTTTGGTGGGAAGAATACCTCAAGAATCACGATGAACGATGCAATTTGGTACGGTGTGCATTATAACGTGTCCTAGTTCACAACGCATACGTTGCGAGCATCCTTTATACGTCTGCTAGTCCTAGAGAACAAGTACCTACTAGTTCCCCGACCGTGTGTTGTGGCGGATGAAAAGAGAACAAATGATTCCTTTGTTAGACCGCATCTAGCCTACTACCTTTGAATTGTTCAAAGAGTTTGGTAATTCTAAACGGACAAAGTCATGGCCCGAATACTTGGATGAACTCGCCGAAGTTATTGACACCTTCAGGCATACCCAACACTTTTGTTTCTCCCTATTATCTAGAGGGGATAATAGAAGTAGATCCCCAACGGCGTAAGGCATTGAGAACCGAGAGAGATGGATCCTAAAGAAGTTGTCCCTGCTGCTAACCCTCTCCAAATTCGTGAAATAAACCTTCGGGTGGCTGAACGCTTCGTCGAAAAGAAACCGAAGCCAAAGAAGCTGAAGAAAGGAGGGTCCGTAGAATCGAAGAATTCAAGGAATGCACCCGGGATGAAGAAGCCGAGTCTAGTGACCCTAAAGGAAAGAAAGTAAAGATAAACTAGGGATTAGATCTTTGAGAAAAGAACTTAGGATAGAATAAAAGAAAAGGAGATTTGGTTTTGCCTCTTCGAACAAAGTTGTTATTATTTTATAAGTAGTGTGCTTGTAATGATTTTCCTTTATTAGCTATGTATTGAGGTAAGTAGTAGGCTTCCCTGTTATTAAATAAAGGTAAATTATTTGATATACTTTTATATTTTATCGCTCACCTAGAGGTAAAAATAAATAAATTGGACTGCCTAATATGACCGCCCTCAAAATAAATAAAAGATACAAACGGACTCCCTAATCAAACAGGTAAAAGCAAATTACGAGTCAAAATAAAGAACTTGGCTCGACTGACCCACTATTATCCGGGTGGTGGCCGGCGTTCGCCATAACCTCGGTCTAGTTGGGTCGGGCTCGCCTGCTGTCTAGGGTCATGCTAGACATAATACTTCTTCAGCTGATCCGAATTCGTGTACTTGGAAAATTTCCTGTCCATCCAAATCAGCTAATCTCACCGCTCCGCTAGGTAAGATCCGACTAAGTACAAATGGGCCTTGCCAATTAGGCTTAAATTTCCATCGTAG
The DNA here is from genome assembly GCA_021018815.1 of Talinum fruticosum. Taxonomy (NCBI): domain Eukaryota; kingdom Viridiplantae; phylum Streptophyta; class Magnoliopsida; order Caryophyllales; family Talinaceae; genus Talinum; species Talinum fruticosum. The sequence goes on from JAITYX010000026.1 coordinate 127,710, forward strand.
GTCTTGAATCGGTGCTCTTATCTCCTTAAGGACTAAATCTCCAATTTTCAGATTTCGAGACTTAACTTTCTTATTAAACGCCCGGATATACGCGCTTGGTAAACTTGGACATTGTGCGGGCGTTGAGGCACCTCTACCCATTTTGTGAAGTAGTCGATTGTCTGCTAGCACGAATTCGTGACCGCTTATTCCCTTAGAGGTCACCTTGCAAATAATGTCTATTCCCCAAATCAAGAATGGCTAGGGTGAAGCTAATGTTGTGAGAAATGACGGTGGTTGGTGCTGCAAATTTGCATGCACTTGACATTTATGGCACTCTCTACCCAAATTATGACGGTTTGCCGCCACGGTTGACCAGTAATAGCCGAGTCTCCGAACCTTCCGGACCAGCATCTTATCATTCATATGAGGTCAATACTCCCCATCATGAATCTTTTCCATGATGCGATTTGCTTCATGTTGATTGACACAAAGGAACCTAATCATAAAATTGGTTTTCTTATACATTTGCCTTTAATCCATAAAGAATTGGGCAGCCAACATCCCGATGGCTCATTGGGCTCTAGGTGTATCATGATACCAACTGGTATGGTAAGTATTAGACACTTATAATGTACGGACGTGTGCGGGGTGACTCTGTCGCTCAACATTAACGGGCATTGAATGAATGCCGGGAGGGATATTGATCATGGATGCTAACTTAGCTAGTGCATCCGCGAATTGGTTATCGACCCTAGGAAGATAGGTGAAAGAAATGTTCTCAAAGTGTTTAGATAATTTTATGAGATATGCTTGGTATAGTGTCAAGGCTTCACTACGTATCTTCCACCTTTGCGAAATCGATTAATGATCAAACAGAGTCACCGAAAACCCCGATATTCTTGACCCCCATCTCATTAACGGCTTCAATTCCTGTGATGCAAGCGTCGTATTCTGCGGTGTTATTGGTGACTTTCGAAGTCTAGTTTGACTCGAAATGGGAGTATGTATTCCCTTCGGTGAGACTAGAGGAATCCCTACTCTAAAGCCCTTCTGATTGGAAGCATCATCGATGTATATCGTCCAAAAGTCCACCTCTACTTGTAAAACATCTCATCCGGATAGTCAAGGTACTTGAGTTGCAATTCGGTACGGGTAGATCGGTTAAGAATTCTAACACTATCTTTTCTTTGATAGCTTTTTAGGGACAAACTTAAGCTCAAATTCGACAGGCATGACATTGCATCTTGCTATCTTGCTACTCGATATAGGTTGCTTAAGTATGTATTTAATAGGATCCGTAGGTGCTACCACATGTACTCGTGTGGCTAACATGTAGTTCCTGAGCTTTTTAGTAATGTAGACTAGTGCCAATGATGTCTTCTGTAATGGCGTGTATCTAGTCTCATAATCTAGGAACTTTCTACTTAGGTAGAAGATCGCGCATTCCACTTTCCCATCTCGTTCAGCTAGCATGGCTCCCATAGCCGTTTCCGTCGTGGTGACATACGAAGCAAAGGTTTCCTTGGTTGGGGTGGAACCAACACTTGAGAATTAGACAGTATTCCTTAACCTTCTTGAATGCTTGTTGCCACTCGACATCCCAAATGGGCTCACATCTTTTCTTCAATTTCTTGAAAATAGGTCCATAAACCATAGTCAATTTTGATACGAAACGACCGATGTAGTGTAAACGTCCTAGGAAACCCCTTATCTCTTTTTCCGTGCTCGGTGGAGGGATCTCCTAAATGGCTTTGATGTTAGATGGATCAACTTCAATTCCTCTAAGACTCGACAACATAACTAGCGGTTTGCTCGAGGTCGCTCCAAAGGCACACTTTTGAGGGTTAAGGCGCATGTTGTATTTCCCGAGTCTCTAGAAGAATTTCCTTAGGTTGGGTAGGTGCCCCGCCCTATCTTTGGACTTTATGATCATGTCATCCACATAAACCTCAGCTTCTTTATGGATCATATCATGCAATAAGGTTGTTGTTGTCCTCCGATACATTGCACCAGACATTCTTGAGCCCAAATGACATCACCACATAGCAATTCATCCCCCATTGAGTGACGAAGGTCGTCTTTTCCATATCCTCTTCAACCATCTTCACCTGATTATACCCAACATAAACTTCCATGAACGAGAGAAAAGCATGACCCGCTGTGCTATCTAGAAGGATCTCGATATGAGGTAACTAAAAATCATCTTTAGGACGGGCCTTATTCAAATCTCTCGAAGTCGACACACATACGAACCCTGCCATATTTCTTCGGAACCGGTACAATATTTGCTACCCACCGAGGATAGTGAACTACCTTGATAAACCCAACCTCTAACCGCTTCTAGATCTCTTCCTTAACCTTCGAAGCCCACTCGGGTTTCATCTTCCTCAATTTACGCTTAATCGGCTTACCATCTTCATAAAGCAGAATTTTATGTTCTGCTATGCTCGGATCTATACCCGACATGTCTTTTTAGAACCATGCAAAGACATTTATAAACTCTGTAAGGAGCGAATAAAATTGCTTCGCACTTCTAGATCCATTGTTTTCCCAATCTTAACTTCTTGGGGTTGATCAATTGACTCCAGATTAATTGTTATTGTTTCCTCTATTATTGCTTGAGCAATTTTCATGATCTTCCATAACTTTTATTAATTCTTAAGGGATTTCTTATTCATCATTGAGGCAAAACAATTAAAAGCAAGAGGAGGCAAAGACTAAGCGGAAAGTTCACTTTATTGAATGAAGCAATGAGTACATCGGACTCGAAACCGAAGACACGTAAGCTGGAAATGACAGAATTAGGAAAAGAACTAGAAATAACGAAGGAGAAATACAAGCCCTAGTACTAGACTCAAAAAGAGAATGCGCTCCTAGGTCGACAGCGAATTCTTGGCCCTCCTTGGTGTCAATCCAAGTGACATGCTTGGACCTTTCAACATCAACATCGGTGATGAACCCGAACGGATCAAACTGCGAGTGCAACATAGCTCGTGACAATATCGAGACAGAATTACCTTCTAGTTTACCCTCTTGTCCAAAAAGAAGACAAAAAGATTATTCCTAGTGAGATTGGTCCAGTCTGGTGTGGATTATCCCTCTTTAAGGAGGTAAGGTGCCTCCTTCTCTAGAATATAGCAATCACTGAAAATCTCCAAGCCAGTGCTCGGGATGCCCTTTTCCTAGATATAGTAGGGCTCAGGAAAACCATAATAAGGGAAGTTATATCCTTCTTTTAAGAACTGCCCGTTCGGAGTATAGGAAAGGGCTTGATAGAGCGGATTATGTGCGGTGCAATCCTCTTAGTCTCGAATTTCCCACTTGGCTTGGGCTATTTCCTTAGCAATAGGTTGATAGCCTTGCCCGAAGTTGTAGTTATTAGTAGGTTCAAGGGGTAGAAAATTCGGGTGGTATGCCTTTCAGCTGCAAGCAAGACCTGGAAAATACCCCTTCTTCCTAAGCATCGAATGGACAATAAGGTTGACATAAGGATTGAAGTTAAGAAGTACTTTATCCCTATCCGAGGCAATGACAGTCTCGAATCCATATAGTTCCTCATCATTGGCATCGTGGTTGATCTTAACTAAGGATTCTTTAGAAGTAATAGTGGCACAAAGAGTATCCCCATTGACGGTTATAACTTGACCTTTCATGATCGTCTTATCTTTCGATGTGGTATAACCAAGGGCATCCTAGAAGTAAATTGAAGGTAGCTAGGATATGTAGGACTTGGAATTCGATGTTCCTTTCTACTAGCCCTATATTGAGTGGAAAGGTCACTTTTCCCAAGACTGTTCTTTTGGAATTATCATAAGCTCGAAGATGGACGAGTCTATTTAGAGAGTTGTTGCTCCCCGATACCTAACATTCTAGCAGCTTCTCTAGGGACATAGGTTTACTGCCGATCGATTATCTACCAAGGTTAGGAGAAAGAACTTGTTGATGGAAGTTATGGTTAAGTATAGGGCATTGTTGTGTGCAACGCCTTCATTTGGGAGATCCTTCGATCAAAGGTAATAGTTCCATCCCCATTGTTAATCAATCCTATTACTTCCTCTACCGTATTTTTAGGAGAGACCTCGATCTTACTAAGTGTGTCAATCAAAGCCTGTCTATGTTTTGGGAAGTAGATATTAATTGCCGATTGAGATATCGACCTTTAATTTCTAGAGCTACTTAAGGATTAGGTCTTCCTCTTTTATAGCTTTAGGCTCTTTTCGGGCTTCCCGAGTCTGTTTTGGACCCGGGGTGCGTTGTGTCATCCAAATCTACTAAGGAATTGGACTGCAGGACTTTTCTTGTCTCCTCAAAAGTCTTCTTCTAAGGGTGGTGTGCTCCGAAGTCATCACTATTGTTGTCAATGTTGCTTCTCGTTTCGTAGACATCTTCTTCATCACTCACCCACAACCCCTGGACTTCTAGATCTAATGGAGGTAAACCGAGAAGCGATTTAGACTCATCGACATTTTGGATAAAAACAGATGGATCCCACTAACCTGAAGTAGGTTTAGTGAAAATGGCTAAGGTGTCACTAAAAGGATTTTTATTGTCGCTTGGTTTATGGGCAGCTTTAGGCAAAGGTAGTTGGCCATTTCAAAACATTCTTTCTAGTTTGTTCTTGAATGTCCAGCATTGTTCGGCATTGTGTCCTCATGCACGATTATATTTGCAAAATTTTCCCGCGTCCTAATTTTTGGATTGTTTCGCGGTTTTTGATTCTGCTCGAATGGCTCGAAATTCTGTCTTCCCTTTTTCCAAGAGACGGTTGAGGGCTATAGTGTAGGTAGTATCAATAGGAGTGTAGTTAGTATACCTGCTTAGGGCATTGCCATCTGCACCCCTACTAGCATTGCTTGTATTGGACGTTTTCTTACCTTTGGAATGATAATTACCACTATACCTAGTCACGACTTTTGTGGTCGCGGTAGACAACTCTTCTTCTATTAGTAAACCACCATCTAAGGGTTGAAAAGTTCATCATAGGTAGGAATTTGAGGTGCTAATTGTAATTGGGCTTAAGGTTTTTCACAATTATCCGGACTTAGTCGTTCTCAAAGGGTCGATCAACCATGTGAACAGACCTTTGGTCTTCATCTAGTGTAGATATCTCGTGAAGCTCTCCTTCTCACCTTGCTTGATTAATTCCAAGTCTCTAAGCGTAACAGGCAAATTAGTGTTATAAGAGTATTGCTGGAGGAACTCCTTGCATAGATCGATCCAGCTTAGCAACCTCGCGTGGTTAGACCGTATTATACCACTTCATTACATCGTTGTCGAATGTCCAGGGGAAGATAATGTGGTAAGTGTCTTCAAGAATGTTCTTAAGAGTCATTGCTCCTAATAAGTTGTGTGCGTGATTATGGGGATTCTCGGAACCTTTAAACTTAATATCGGGCATGGTAAATTTAGGAGGTAGTTTACCCTTTAGGATTGAAGTGAATCCCTTATGATCAAACTAATGATTACCGAACATGGATGACTCGCCTTAACATCTGTTTTATCTAATCTATAGGATTATCGGACTATGACTTGGATACACGTTTAGTGGATTCGTGTTTGGGACTGTCCGGAGGAGACAAGATAGATGGAGGGGCCGGAAATAATCCTTCTCCTCTTCTCAAACATTCAGCTTCCTTATCTCTTTTACTCGTCCTCAATAGCCCTTATGATAGTCTTAATACCCTCGAAATAGATGACCTTTTCTCCTCTTGATCATTCAATCTAATTGCCACCCTAACTATATTCTCATTAAGTAAATTGAGATCCAAAGGCTGTTCGGGGTTTAGATCCATTGGAAGGGAACTCTTTCTAGGCACCTGTCTTATGCCCAGGAATAGATCGAGACAGAGTGTATCGTTGTTAGCTTGTCGCACAACTACAAATTAAACCACTACTTAGGCTTATAACTAACAATATAGCATAGGAAAGTAGGGATCGAATCCACGAGGAAAGATATAATAACATGCAAGCTTAAATCTAATTAAATTTACTACTATTTAAAACAAAACAGAAAATATAAATTAGTAAATTAATAGCTATAAATCACATAAAATTATGCACTAATAAATAAATAATTTATACAGAATATAAAAAATATAGTAACCCAGAAATATTTTTTATATATTTTTTAGAATAATTAAAATAGAAAACTAAAGCAAAAAATAAACAAGTTCTAAAACAGAAAATTAAATAAGTAAAATTCTATACTAAATTAATTACGAAAATAAATACTAAATTACCTATAATATTAACACTAATTTCTAGACCTAATCAGACCCTAAAAATATAAAAATAAAATTTAAAACTGAATTTATGAATTTATTTAACTAAAAACCTACGAGTAATTAAATTTAAGAATTAAATCTGAAAAATTATCAAATTAATTCCAAAACTTATAAAATTTAGTCACATCAAACTAGGACTCTATCTAATCCCTAAAAGAAAATAAAACACAAAAAATAATAAAAGAAACTATTTTTAAACTAATTTCTAACAAACCGACTCAAAAATAATAAAACCGATAGAAAAATAATCTGAAAATTAAAATATATAAGGACTTAAAATTAAATTAAAATAAAATTACTAAAACTAACCTAAAATACTGATCTTGAGGGGGATAATGAAATTGATAATAAAAGTCTATAAATTTATAAATAAAAATTGACAAACTAAAGAAAATAACTAAGAAGCAAACAAATAATTATCAAAGATATCAAATTTATAAAAGCACTTAGTATAATCTATATCCACCATGCAAATTATTATTTATCATTAACACATAAATTGATCTACCCATGAGTTAAACTGTAGAAGACACCCACTAGCGGATCTTCCCGTTTTTCCTTAAATATTAGTTTACTTAGGCCTAACCCTAATATAAACCCTACTAATATTGATAACCCTAGCACTAGCACTAGAATTTAATCAAATTAGAGTATTAAGTATTAGAAAAACATCATATAGCACCTAATAACCAATCTACTAGCAAATTGATTTAAGAATGATCTATGATAATTTCCTAATTAAAAGAGATGGGTATGAGTCATCCATGATTAACTAGGGTGATACTTATGTTTAAAAGATCAAGCGATTACGTACTTAAACCCTTTAAAATATCATATGAATTTATATAAAACTAATTAGCGTGCACCCCAATTAATTAGACATAAAATCATAAACATTAAAATCAAATTATCATATAATCATGGATCGAATCAATAAGACAATAAAGATCGAAACTTTACTTCAAAATAAATAATTTAACAAGGTTCCAAGTAGATTATACTAAGTATAAAAAAACTACTCAAACATAATGTAATTTGGGACACATAAACTAAATAAAAATATTATCTTTAATATTAAACTAACAATAAAAATAGAGTCTTTAAAATAAAAATTACAATAATAAAAATTGCTACCATAATATTCCTACCATAGTGATGATGATCAAGACGATGAGGATGATTGACATGAGGTGGTGAAAGGGATTATGATGATGGTGGAGTAAGCAGGATGTGGCAAGGGAGGAAGAAATTGGAAGGCTAATTGATGGTGTGACTGTGATTAGCGAGGGAGACGGGGTAACGTGAGATATTGTGAGCAGCGAAAGAAAGGCGTAGAAGAGCAGCGAAGGGAAGTTGTGATGGGCGGCTGTGTTTGTACGTAGAAGGGCTGCGGCCAGCCAAGAGGGGGTAGCAAGGGCTGCGTGAGCAACAAACCCCGTGATGATGAGGGTAAGTGATATATATGTGGTGAAGGAATTAGGGTTATTCCTCTTTCTTTTCTTCCAAGTTTTCTTTTCTCTTCCAATTAGGATTTCCTAAAATATAATATTATAAAATAAATATTTTATGACATATTATATTTATGGACCGACATCATATCTTTTCTTGGATGCTTGTCTATAGCTAAAAATCCACTTTTAATGTCTTTTCTCTTCTTCCCCAATTTATTCGATAATTACCTGTAAATAGACAAAATAGGATAAATTAGATAAAATAAACTATATAATATAAACTAAATAACTACTAAAAATATGTATAAAATGCAACTTAACAAATCCCCCACACTTAGACTTTGGACGTCCTCGTGCAAAGAAATCTAAGACTCGATCTAATATTATGGTTTCTTATAAAGATATAGATAAAATATACAAGCATATACTAGGGTTGCCTTGCTTTGAAAAATAGTTTGATGAAAATTTGTCTTTCCCAAGCAAGTGAAAAAAACTAAACATTTCATTGTCATCGAGAGTTTATTCATCAGCCTCACAATATCTCTTTCATTTAAGCAACAATCAAAAATTATCCATCTTTTTCAAATATGTACATTCCGGTCAAGAGGTCTAAAATGTTTTAGGATGGGAAAAATTAAGGTGCGAGTATGGTTATAGAGACACCGAATCAGCAGATAACTCACTAAAAATCGATAATAAACTTGTTTTGCAAACTTCCTTTTTTTTAATATATATATAACTCCATTCAAGCACATATTCGAGGCCCATATAGGGTCTTAGAAATATAACACTCCTTGTCTCCCACTCCCCAAACAGAGGAGCTGGAGTTAATATTCTATTATTTTCTTTTTCTTTTCGTTAGTATGGTTCGAGCCATTGATCGGCCCAAAAGGGGCATGACTCTCCCGGCATGGGTTACTCCATTCATAAGGATCAACTTGAGACCTAAACTTAAGGGGAAATGGTGCCGAGCCACCAACTCCGACCCATGTTGGTAGAATAACATTTTGTTTTTTCTTTTCTTTTTTTTTGTTTTTTGTTTTTTTTTTGTTTTTCTTTTTTTTTTTTTGAAAGGCAAAACAAGAAAAATTAAATTTTCAATGAATCAATCTGCTAAGTTCAGTAGTCTAGGTGAACGGTTTAGGTCAATTTATTACCTCTATCACAATCATATAACATGATCAAATTGACGGAAAAATTATGATTGTCACTAATTGAAGAAATATATGAGGATCAACTCAAACAACTCCGAATGACAATTAACATGTTCAAATTTTCTCACTTACAAAGGGAAAGAAAAACTATAAATAGAAAAATTTAAGCAAGTTAACCTAGCATATATCCATGTTCATGCATTTCTTTCCAAGAAATTTTTTTTCAAAAAATAAGACAAAAATAAATGCATAAAATTAAAATTCAGGATGCACTCCCCACACTTAATTCATGCATTGTCCCTAATGCATGCAAAACAAAAATAAAACTAAAATTAAAGTAAAAACTATAGAAACTTCCCTGAAAATATTGGGTTGCCTCCCAACCAGCGCTTTTGTTTACCGTCTTTGGCTCGACACCTCTGCAGGTCAAGGATCATCTAATTGCATTTCCCACACTAAACGAGATCCGGTCTCCTGCATACTTGCAATTAGCGGGAGATTTCTCTTTGAAAAGAGCAGATGTATTCTCCCCACACTTATCTTTTTGTTCCTATTCAATTTTAATTTGTTCGTGAATAGATCTTTAAGGAACTTAGCATAACGAGGTTCTCGTTTCATGGTATCTAGAAAAGGAATGCTGATTTCTACCTTCCTAGATATTTCTATGATATCTTCATTTGCCTCGTCTATCGTAGGAGTTGTGCTTATTAATCTACTACGAAAAGGTGGGATAGGCTTGCAAAGATCTTTTTATTTTCCCTTATTTCCTTAACATTAGAGGCGTCATCTTTATTTTGGTCAAGTTTAGATTACTTAACCTCTAATTCTGGCTCTACCTCTATGTTTTTCATAGATTCCTCTAACTCTTTCCCCTATTAAGTGTTATGACACTCACATTTTCTTTTGGATATTGGAAAGGTTAAGATTGCATTTGGGCTTGCAGGTTACTAATTATGGTAACATTGGCGATCTGTCTATCTTGAACCCGCTTAATGGTGATCTCTAAGCTTTGGAACCTAAGGTCAGTCTCCTTTTTCTGGTCATCCATCTTCTTAATGATTTGCTCTAAAAGATAATTAGTTTTGTTCTGAGCAATGGATTGATCAAATTCTAGAGGGTTTTCTTCAAATCCATACCTAAGGTTAGAGTAGTCACTCCATTCTTTATAAATGTTCAAGAATGGATCATGGTTCATTTGACCTAGGTTGGAAAAAATAGCATTCACATGCCTTCTTTGTTGTGTAGGGCATGAATTAGCAACATGACCCTCTAAACGGCAAATACTACAAACTACTACTTCTTCTCTATGGACCAATTTGTTCAACATAATAGTAATTTGGGACAATTGAGTCTCTATAGGTGGACCTAAACTGAACTCATTAACATTTCTAAAGTGGGTATCTCTAATTCCAAATTGTTGAGTATTTTGGGCCATAATATTAAACAATTCTCTATCTTGAGCTGGAGTCTTATTAAACAAGGCCCCTACACTAGCAACATCTACCATATTTCTATCTATTGGTAATAAACCTTCATAAAAATATTGAATCAATAAATGCTCACAAATTTGATGTTGGGGACAACTAGCACATAATTTATTAAAATGCTCCCGATATTCAGAAAAATTCTCCTCGAGTCATCCTGTTTCGTACCACAAATTTCCTTTCTAACTAACCCTATCCTAGATGCAGGAAAAAATTTCTCTAAAAATGCTTTATGAACTTGGGTCCATGTAGTGAATGTTGTAGGGGGTAGGTAATAAAACCAATCTTTACCCTTATGCTCGAAGTGAAAAGGGAAAGGTTCTTAACTTAATTTGGTCTTGGGTAATTCCCTTAAGTTGCATAGTGGAACATGTAATAATAAACTCATTGATATGACGATATGGGTCATCACCAGGGAGTCCACGAAATTTAGGTAACATATTTAAAAATCCAGAGTTCGGTTTTAGTGGTCGGTCCAATGCAGGATATAAGATAGGTAGAAGTTGTATATCCAAGTTAGGTACAGCAAGCTCACGTAAAGTAGTCATCTCAATAATTTCAAAACTTACGTAAACAGTAATCGAAACACTTACTTGGCTTCAACTTCGTTAAATGTATGCTCCTTGTTAAAATAAAATAAACACTACGAAAAAAACTATTAAAGTCACACGAAGTAATAAAAGTAGTAAATCTAAATTAAATAAAACTAACAACTATTATTTTCTTTCCCTGACAACGGCGCCAAAATTTGTTAGCTTGTCGTACAGTTACAAATTAAACCACTACTTAGGCTTATAATTAACAATATAGCATAGGAAAGTAGGGATCGAATCCACGAGGAAAGATATAATAACATGCAAGCTTAAATCTAATTAAATTTACTACTATTTAAAACAAAACAGAAAATATAAATTAGTAAATTAATAGCTATAAATCACATAAAATTATGCAATAATAAATAAATAATTTATACAGAATATAAAAAATATAATAACCCAGAAATATTTTTTATATATTTTTAGAATAATTAAAACAGAAAACTAAAGCAGAAAATAAACAAATTCTAAAACAGAAAATTAAATAAGTAAAATTCTGCACTAAATTAATTACGAAAATAAATACTAAAATTACCTAGAATATTAACACTAATTTTATAGGCCTAATCAGACCCTAAAAATATAAAAATAAAATTTAAAACTGAATTTACGAATTTATTTAACTAAAAACCTGCAGTAATTAAATTCAAGAATTAAATCTGAAAAATTATCAAATTAATTCCAAAAATTATAAAATTTAATCACATCAAACTAGGACTCTATCTAAACCCTAAAAGAAATTAAAACATAAAAAATAATAAAAGAAACTATTTTTAAACTAATTTCTAACAAACTGACTCAAAAATAATAAAAACTGACAGAAAAATAATATGAAAATTAAAATATATAAGGACTTAAAATTAAATTAAAATAAAATTACTAAAACTAACCTAAAATACTGATCTTTAGGGGGATAATGAAATTGATAATAAAAGTCTATAAATTTATAAATAAAAATTGACAAACTAAAGAAAATAACTAAAAAGCAAACAAATAATTATCAAAGATATCAAATTTATAAAAAAACTTAGTATAATCTATATCCACCATGCAAATTATTATTTATCATTAACACACAAATTGATCTACCCATGAGCTAAACTATAGAAGACAACCACTAGCGGATCTTCCCCATTTTTCCTTAAATATTAGTTTACTTAGGCCTAACCCTAATATAAACCCTACTAATATTGATAACCCTAGCACTAGCACTAGAATTTAATCAAATTAAAACATTAAGTATTAGAAAAACATCATCTAGCACCTAATAAACAATCTACTAGCAAATTGATTTAAGATGGATCTATGATAATTTCCTAATTAAAAGAGATGGGTATGAGCTATCCATGATTAACTAGGGTGATACTTATGTTTATAAGATCAAGCGATTACGTACTTAAACCCTTTAAACTATCATATGAATTTATATAAAACTAATTAGCGTGCACTCCAATTAATTAGACATAAAATCATAAACATTAAAATCAAATTATCATAAAATCATGGATCGAATCAATAAGATAATAAAGATCGAAACTTTGTTTCAAAATAAATAATTTAACATGGTTTCAAGTAGATTATACTAAGTATAAAAAAAGTACTCAAACATAATATAGTTTTGGGTACATAAACTAAATAAAAATGTCATCTTTAATATTAAACTAACAATAAAAATAGAGTCTTTAAAATAAAAATTACAATAATAAAAATTACTACCATAATATTTCTACCATAGTGATGATGATCAAGATGATGAGGATGATTGGCATGAGGTGGTGAAAGGGATTATGATGATGGTGGAGTAAGCGGGAGGTGGCAACGGAGGAAGAAATTGGAAGGCTAATTGATGGCGTGGTTGTGATTAGCGAGGAGAGGGGTAACCCGAGATATTGTGAGCAGCGAAGGAAAGGTGTAGAAGGGCAGCGAAGGGAAGTTGTGATAGGCGGCTGTGTTTGTATGTAGAAGGGTCGCGGCCAGCCAAGAGGGGGCGATAAGGGCTGCGTGAGCAACGAACCCCGTGATGATGAGGGTAAGAGATATATATATGGTGAAGGAGCTAGGGTTATTCCTCTTTCTTCTTTTCCAAGTTTCCTTTTCTCTTTTAATTAGGATTTTCTAAAATATAATATCATAAAATAAATATTTTGACATATTATATTTATGGACCGACTTCATATCTTTTCCAGGATGCTTGTCCGTAGTTAAAAATCCACTTTTAACGTTTTTCTCTTCTTCCCCAATTTATTCGATAATTAACTGTAAATAGACAAAATAGGGTAAATTAGATAAAATAAACTATATAATATAAACTAAATAACTACTAAAAATATGTATAAAGTGCGACTTAACAACTATGCATCGAAGCTTGTCCCATCGATGTAGATCGTAGAGTGGAAAGAAAAGAAGATGTGCCGAACTCCTTGGTGAGGCATTATAATCTTTTAGAGCTTGGATTCCAACGATACTCATTTGTTGTAGACTTCCCTATTCTCCAACCCAAAGGATGAGGTTTAGGACCATGTGAGAGAAGATCATTTTGGGAGGAATGGACTTAAGCGCGAGTCCCGAAGAAACTAAGGACGCTTATATTTGGAAGCACATAAAGAATGAAATAATGAAGTGATGCATGACTTAGTTGAGATGATAATCTAGCTAATGAATGATTGATCTTTAAAGAAAACATGCTTTCTATTCTAGCTAAGTGATAATGCATTTTTTTGTATTTGTTATGAATTTATTTTAGGCTAAATGCAAATGCAAAACGAACTTAGCTAATATAAGATGAATGGACTCATCTAATATGGGATTAATGAAAATGGACTCATCTAATGTGATATGAATTTGATTAGGCTAAGGCAAATGGACTCACCTTATATGAGATGAATTATATTTGGCTAATACAAATGAAAGATGGACTCATCTAATATGAGATGAATTTTATTTGTCTAATGGAAATGAAACATGGACTCACCTAATATGAGACGAATTTTATTTAGCTAATGCAAATGGAACATGCTCTCACCTAATATGAGATCATTTTATTTGGCTAATGCAAATGAAATATGGGAATGTGAAAGAAAAAGAAAAAAGGAAGAAGTCAAAGAAAAATGACCAAAGATAAAGGAGATCTCTGTTAAGACCCCTTTTGGACCGACAGAGCAGTGACTACTTAGACTACTTAAAGAAAATTTTAGTATGACTCGGAAGTGCAAATGATGGACAAACCATAAGAAAAGATATTTTGACTTTTGGCTAAATGCACATGACTCTAGGAAATTCATTAAAGTGTTTTATTTTCACCCATGCAAGGGCTTAACCAAGCACTCCTCACCTATTCCTAAATGCTCACAATCAAAGGATTAAATCTAAAATACACACACTCAATTAAGCATGCAAATGAAGTCAAAGGGACCATCTATTAGTCCAAAAGTTCTATGGTCAAAGAGTTTTATATGGTAGGATACATGGTAACACTTAGTCGGTCCTCCGTATGGGGCAAGGCAGGAAATCAACCAGAATCCTCGGTGCCTCTCCGTGAAGCAAAAGGTTTGACCTAAGAGCGCATGTTACAAGGAAAGAGGTATCATTTCCTTAAGCAATCAAGCCTAGTTGGGCCCCCTTAGGATCCGAGTAGGAGTCTCATTCCGAAAAGGGTAAACAGGGGGTAGAATAAACTTTTCTTAGGGGTCAAAAACAATATTTAAACTAGTTCAAATGTTGCTAAATGCAGGATGCCTATTGTAGGCGAGATCATTAAAATATACTACTCAAATTTTCAAGTTTCACCCTCTTAATAAAAAATTTATCCCCAGTGGAGTCGCCATCGTAGGAACCCACGGCCGCGTGCCCTCAAAAACCGAACCGGGCTGGGCTTCCCCATGAATGTTTATTTTTTTTGTTAGCTTAAAGGTTTTCGAAAATGGAAAGAATGATTTTATGGTTTTGAAGATGGATTTTAGAAAATAGGTGAAGACTCGGACTCGGAAAGTAGACCATTCCGAGTACTACCAAAGAGAGGTACAAACCTCTTCCCTTGTATGTTTTGATTACAAGTCATTCTAAGTATTATAGAATCTATTGAATATGTTTTCATTCGATTTTGATCGACTCGAAAACTTATTTTCATCTATTATTTCACACTAATGTTTCGAGTCACTCGGACACCACTCACATTTATCGCATGTTCAAATAATCTCTCTAACACTTCATACCGAGTTCGACTACATATTTTGAAGTAAAGTGAATTACAACGTTAATTCAATTTTCTAAGTCGAGCATGTTTGTTTGAGAATTATTTGTCTAGATCAAGTACTTAAACTTTGATGTTTTCATTCTTATAACTTGATCTCTCTTAAGACTCGACTCGATGGAATTTGAGTATAATGAATATTAGATTCAGAAAATTCCATTGTTCTAGGCTCGAGATAATTATGAACTTAATTATCCTAATTAAATTATTATCCGTGCCTAATCTTGGACCAAAGTATTTTATACTTTGAGATCCAAAATGATTTACTTTTATTGGTTATCCAAACGAGGTTATCTTATTTTTGAATTACAAAAGTAACCGACTTCAAGCTATCAATCACTAGCGAGACAAGGCTTTTCTACTTCGAACAAGGCTCGACGCCGTGTTAAGATTGTCTGTTTCCAAAGCTGGAAAACTTCAACGCTAAGCTCAACGGTGGTTTTCACCTTACTTTTCGAGACAACACCAGTTGATTGGACAACCCTTAGGAGTCAAGAGCCGTTGCATAACGTTCACATCTCAACGGATCTTTTCGAGCGACTCGGAAGAACCGTGACAACAGATCACAAAGGACTTTTGTTCAAAAATTAGTCACAACGGCTAATCTGCTTGGTCATCTGTAAATAGAAGCCAACTCACAAGACTTGAAGAATTGCTAGACATATTGTCAATACACATTACTTAAGCAAAAGTCATTGTATTCATTTTTAATCTTCTATTTACAACTCTCGGTTTGTAATTCATACTTTCTAAGTTGTAAAGTCTTATAATCCGTTACATACTCTTTCTTACTTTCGAGTAAGGTCCCTTGACTGAGCTGTAAGGGTTAACTCAGCTCGGTTGTCCCTAACTCGTAAAGGTTATCTTAGTTAGGAAGTACTAGATCAAATAAGGAAATTTTTGAGTCTAAGAAAACTCGTAACGAATCGTTTAAGGGAGCAGATTCGGTTGAGTCGATCTGCTGTATTTTGTAGATTCAAAATAGTGGATTTGACTTGATACTTGGACTAGCACCGGCTGTGGTTTTCTGCCCGAGGAGGGTTTCCACGTATATCCGAGTTCACACTTTTCGGAGTCCAATCTAGACTCGGACTGTCTTGATTATTCTTTTTAAGTGTAAATCTTCCAAGTTTGTTAAAATTGCCTCATCGGCCTTTTCACCCCCTCTAGAGTGACTAAGGCTCTCCAAGAGCAAACCTTCAATTGGTATCGAGTCTAACCTTTCGGAAAGGATCTAACAATCCAAAGGTCTAAAGATCGGATGGCTCGGAACAACCTAAGTTCGATAAAGGAAGATCTTCCAGCAGACCACCTAAGTTTAAAGGATCAAATTTCGTGCACTTGGAAGAAGCTAATGGAATGCTATCTGCTTGACCACGATGAAGATGTATGGAACATCATACAAAAAGGCAATTACATTCTAATGAAGATGGAAGATACAAGACCCGTGCGTAAAGCAAAGTTCGACTACACCACCGAAGAGGCGGAAAAGTTCGGAAAGAACTTTAAAGCAATGAACATTCCGATGCACGCCATCAGCTCATACAATAGAGTGTCGACTGTGACACGCCTAAATATGTGTGGGACACTCTTGTCAACACATATGAAGGAACAAGCCAAGTAAGACAAGCAAAGATAAGTCAATATCTTTACAAATATAAGTCTGTTCAAGATGGAGCCGAAGAAAACATCACTTAGATGTTTATACGCTTCACTAAGATTACCAACAATCTCAAATCTGTGGGTAGAAAGATTTCCCATGAAGAAATGTGCGGAAAAATTCTAAGAAGTCTACCCAAGAGAAGATGGGGTCCCAAGGTGACAGCCATCGAGGAAGCTCGGAACCTCTCTCAACTAAAGTCGGATGAACTGATTGGGAAGCTTCTTACCCATGAAATCCATCTCGGAAGAAGAGGATGCCGAGGTCGGCACCAAAAAGAACATTGTGTTGAAAGCCTCGTAAAGCATAGGAGAAAATATGAGTTCCTCATATTCGAAGAAGATCCCATGGAACTCATTGCTCGAGGCTTCAAAAGAATGATGAAGCACAAGAAATGGGAGAAAAGGCCAAGAGAAGAGTTCTACAAGAAAATTAAGAAGGATAGAAAAGGTAAACACTCCTCCCTTCAAAGTTATCTTTAACTAAGAACTCGATTGTTTTGAGTGTTGCAGCAGAAAATCACATAGTCAAAGACTGTTCAAGAAGAAAAAGGGACAGAAAAAAGAAGAAGGCTATGATGGCCACATGGAGTGATGATGATTCATCTAAAGAAGATGAACACTCGGACGAATGAAAGTGTCCGATGGCACTATCGGACTCGGAAGCCGAATCCGAGTTAGACTCGACAACTCGGACATTGAGGAGACAAATCCTCGGGAGGTAATAGAATAATTTCTTAAGTTCTCTAAAGTTGTTTTAGCTAAATATATTTACATTTTGGAAAAAAAGTCCAATTTTGATTCTTCTCAATTCAAAAAACAACTTGAGTCTCTCACCTCTAAGAGCATTGGTTTGAAAAATGAATTGGAAAAAGTGAGACTTACTCTAAGAGAACTCAAGACTAGTATTCAAACTAATGAGACCGAGTCCGACACACTCGGAAGAGAAAATGAGCATTTGAACAAAAGCTCAATGAGTCTCAAGAGCTTGTTTTGAAATTTACTCAAGGTCGAAAAACCTTGACATGCTTCTAGGCTCCCAATTTGTCTCCTTCGGAAAGGAAGGACTTGGTTTTAACAAAGAGGAGGAATCAAACTCTTACTCGGATCTTTTCAAGAAGGATTCTAGAACTGTAAAGTTCAGGAAGGTCTGAGCATGGTCCCATTCATAAGAATGAAAGGAGGACTCGAGCCCAGCACCAGCCTACAAGAAAAAGCCTTCTCCACCTGCTTATAAAAGAAAAGATTTCTAAAAGAAAGAGATACGGACTTAGTTTTCTAAAAGGAAGACTCGAGAATCATACCAAACCCAAAGTAATTCAAATGCGGGTTCGCAAAAGTCTTCTTCCTCGAAAAGGATCACAAGTAAAGGGAGTTACGGGGTTCATTAGAGGAAGCGAGAAGAGTTAGTGTGTTTCGACTTGCGAGTAACTAAGAAAAAGACAAAAGGTCATTGGCACTTAGACAGTGGATGTTCACGCCACATGTCGGGAGATTCAAGACTCTTTTTGAGTTAGAAGATTACAAAGGAGGCAAAGTCACTTTTGGAGATGACAATAAGGGCAAGATAGTTGGCATAGGCAAGATTGGAAAAGGAGACAACCCGGTCGACCCGATCCTATCTTGTCAAGGGATTAAAGTACAATCTCCCTCTTTCTCTCGGCTACGCTGGTGTAGTCGTCTTTACCTTGCCTCGGTTGTGGTGCTCGCTGGTGTCTTTGCTTCTCTCTCGGTCTAGCTCTAACTTTCCTCTCGTTGGCTATGGTGTTCCCGGAGAGAGAAGGGGACGAAGATGGCTTAAATAGCACAGTGAAGGAGCATGTGATATAAGCGGATGAGAGAGAAAAGGGGAGAGAGCGGGGACCGAAGAACCAGAGTATTTGAAAGTAAAAGCTACGCTGTCGAAGGATAAAGAAGAAGGGGTAGAGGAGAGAGAAAGGAGGAGAAGGATCAACTGGAGGTTTAAGTTAGGGTTACACTTTAATTTGTTCTTATAATAATTTTTTTAGTAAATGTAAATTTAAATGGGCTTTTTTTGGACCATATGATATGATTTATTAGTTTTTAAATCCTTTTTTATAAAATATGCCATTTTTTCTATTAAATATAAAAAAATACAATAACAAGAAAAAAATAAGAGGATATATATAGAGAAAAAATTTTATGATCGATCGAGTCATGCCGGTTTAATCTAATTCAACCATTAACCGGGTCAAACGGTCTAATCCAATCCAAACGGTCCGATCGGTTGAACCATTGACCCACTCTTCCGACCGGTTCGATGACCAGGTCGGTTCTCTTAACATAGCCCCCGAGCCGATGTATTCATTCATAGCACGAATGCCATCAAGAGTCTCCCAATTTTTAGAGATTTGTGGACACCTAACAGGTTAGTGCTGCCCGAACCGAGGTTCATCCCTCCGAATAACACCCACATGAGTCTAGGACATCGCCGGCAGAAGGCGGGGTAGCCAGGCAGAGCACCGTTGGGTTGTATCAAATGAAGCATAGAAAAGAAATTTTAAAAACCAACAAAAACCAAAATCATAAGCATTCGACTTGCTGATAAAATAAATCCTCAAAATCTGCAGTCTGTCTATCAGTACATGAACAAATGCGAAGCATTACGGCATTATACAATGATGCAATCACGCTATTACACACACCCTCTTATAGCCTATAACTCAACATTCAAAAAATGGCATCCAAAAATCATTCACCCTTATTTATCGCTTCTCTGATGACAGTAAACAAACTTCAACTGATAATATACAAAGGCATACTTAAATAATGCCAGGGAAATAGGTAACCCCTAAAAAGAAAAGCTTCCTGTCCAGAGACTTTCTGACAGGTTCAAGTTCATAATGCTTAACAGCCGTAAGCACCAAGAAAAGTCGCTTGACACACAAACAGCCCAACATTTCCATCCACTTGCCTCAAAAACAGATTTAGCATATGTATATATCCACCTAAGAGCCAACCCTAATATTTCAAACATATGAACTAGATGTCTGAGCCAGATGTGAAGTTTCCAACGGACGTTAGATTTTTCACTCGTCCACTTCATTTGGATTGAACTTTAACGACTCCCTCCATATAAGCTCCTTGATGTCTTCCTCGTCTAAGGCAGACTGCTCAAAATCAAACTGAAAAGGCCTTGCACATGTGGGCTCCTCATTAATCTCATGCAGGCTTGCTAAGTATGGGTGGTTCAGTGCTTCATCAACTGTTAGTTCAGTTCATTGAAATGAGAAAAGTCTAGTTTAGGAACTACCGAACTAGTGAAGAAAAGGATGCACTGCTAGCTAGCCAAGGGAATATCAACAGCGTACCAGTTATCCGTTTGCTTGGATTGAATACAAGCATTTTCTCAGCCAGATCTAGTGCTATTGAGGACACATTTGGAAACTTCTCTGTGAAAGCTTGCTTTGGGACTTGAGGAAGCTGCTTTACATACTTTCTTGCATTGTCACTTCTCAAAAATCCAAGATCAGAATCTTCTGGAGAACCTAGTAGCTGATAAAAGTTTGAGAACACAGAAGTTAATCAGGGACAGAAATCTTCAAATTAATCTACTACATAAGATGCCATTCAATCTATCAGGTTTGTCTCACGTTTATATTCCTACTCTGAATGAAATTGAAATGAGTCAGATTTGTCCTCAGAAAGCATCTTAGCCCATAATGCCTATAAGTATGCATAATAGTTTTCACACATATTTGGCACTGTAGCAACTGTATATTCAGACCTGGTCAATGGGTTGTTCAATTTGAGTAAGGGTTTGGGTTAAGCTCGGATTGGGTCATATTTCTGGTCAACGACATTTCGGTTTGGGTCAGGTTTGGATCGTCTTCGCGTAATGTTCATCCAATAAGCTTCTTGCAAAATAAGCGCCTTCATAGTAAACTTCGGTTTGGGTTTGTTTTCATTCGGGTTTCAGGTGAGCATGTTCCAGGTGTTAGGTCAGGGATGGATACGACGAGTCTTCAGTTTTGGTGCTGGGCCAGTATTGTCGGGTCAGTATATTGTTGATATTGGCAGTCTTTTACAGCAAGACCAAGAGTAAGAACAGGCACCTCATTTATAAGCTGTAATTGCTGCAAGTAGTCCTTGCCAGGGAAAAGTGGTTCCCTTCTTATGATCTCCATCATGATGCAACCAACTGACCAGATATCAATTGCTGCAGTGTACTCTGAACAATTAAGCAGCAGCTCAGGAGCACGATACCACCTAGTTACAACATATTCTGTCATGAAATCTGTCTCTGCAGTGGTCCTTGCAAGGCCGAAGTCACATATCTTGAGGTCACAGTTAGCATTTAGTAGCAAATTGCTTGGTTTCAGGTCACGGTGCAATACGTTTGCCGAGTGAATATACTTTAACCCCGCAAGATTTGGTACAAGAAATACTGCAATGCAAACAAAATGGTCATTTTCGTCATTCCATGGCTTCATCAGCATTTTATCATCTAATAGATGAGGTCAAATGTTATAACCTAACCACAATTATAACACTCTACCATGAGAGCACACCAGCAAACAAAAAAATATCATAACAAGCCTGTGAGATGGACAGAAATAATTCTGATATTAGAATTCAGAATGATTAGAACAGGACTGATTCAATTATTTTTTAAGAAATCCTCTAACTTGATCTTACATATGCTAAGGGTAATCAACTCAGTAAATAGATGCGCTCTACTCTTCCACAAGGTTAGGCAGAGATCATATACATGCCAGCTAGGCCACCACCACGCATTGCCTCCATTCACAGACCAAATGAAGGTTGTACGCAGAACTCAAAGAGAAGAGAAACCAAAGAAGACATCAACTGCATTGGCATCTATCTTATATGTATCTAATGTTCATGAAGCTAAATATAACAGAATGATCCTTGTTTGTAAATAATACAGGTAATCAATAGAGTAGAGCAAGATTTCTTGGTAAGGTAGAATAGATACGAGTATTTATCAGACTCCAATTTATTAATAAGAAAAAATCTAGAAATTTGAGAGAATCTAGAGACTCCAATTTATTAATAAAACATAAGCATCTAACATTTATGCCGTTCAGATACCACAATGAAGTAAGCTGTCTCTGTTATAAAGGACTTAGGCTGCAAGGTTCACAAGTGTCGCTTTTACATAATGTCTACTATTGCTTCTTGCTTAATCGTAATGGGAAGAGTCCTAAGCAGGTCCTGAATTCAAATATCTCACAACTCTGTTTGTTGAATTAGCTAGCAGATAACTTCAAACATCAATGTGCACCATGTAAATGCAAATTAAAAGGCTTACTAGACAGATGGTTTGGTATAGAGAGGTTTATTACTTTATTTAATGGCTCGATACACTTTACCACATTTGCTTGGATCTGCTTGACAATTAGAAATATTTTACTAGATTTAGGAGCCTTACTAAAAGCTTAGCAAGGGGGTGATTACTGTATCTAGTACGGTTAAGCTCAGAAAGCACAAGCAGCAACCAAAAGCTACACAGCACTTCTCGAAATGTCCATTATAGGTTTTACTGCAAGCAAAAAAAACTATTACATTCATTTCTATTAGAAATTTACCGAACATCCTTCTAGTAAAATGATTATGTATTCTCAAATCCTAATGCCAATCTTACCATAGGCAGGCAGGAACAGAAATGCAGTTGCAGTCAAAATAATGGTCACAAAATGACATTATACCAGTTGTGACTGTTGCAGAGAGAATATTAAAGAAAAACTAAGGTGTTTGTTGAACTGATTATCACAAAGTTTTAGCCTAATAATAATGTTGATAACATAATATACTAAAGTATACATTAAAAAGTCTTATAAAATAATATAAGTTTAAGAATCAAATAAAATGTCTCAAACATGTAGTAGACTAATCATAATAATCAGATAAATACATAAATAAAGTAATGAACAATATGGCAGATGTAACAACCATATCGCCCAAATACCCAAAAGTCCAATACACTGTATGTAGCGGTCATAATAACCTTTATGTTTGTGATCATTGCAAAGCAGGGTATCACACTCAAAAGTGACTCCATAAATGTTGACAATGCAACAGCTATCAAGTATCGGCCTTATCTGATCCATGTACTCGGGCTTTAATTTACTCCATTTCATATTCCCACATAACAAACAAGAGTGGGAATTAGGTTGCAAATTCCCAGTATTGTTTGTTACGGTGAATTGCAATCCCATTTTCAAAATCCCACCAACCAGTTATTCATGCCTATGCCATTACAATTGTGAAAATAATCCTCGCCAGCTTCTATCTTTAGAGTAAGAACATACCAATTCGTCCTAGTATATGAAACAAAATATCTAACAACAGCTAAAAGCTTGACAGGCTAGAACTGAGGACTGATTTTCCCTTATGAGAGACAATCTCGCTACAAAAACTCTATTGTGAACACTTTGAAACAAACTTGCTAGATTCTCGTGCTTATCATCTCCACTACGTTGCCTACCCAGGATTTGGGAAGATCCATATGTAAGAAATGTAAAACCCTACAAGTACAGAGGCTGCATCCTAGCAGGTTGACATCTCTACAAATCAATGAATTGTTTGCATAACATACAAGGAACCAAGGATACCTGGCAGTGATCATCTGTGAGTTCCTGCTTAGAGCGTATAATCTGATGCAGATCAGTATCCATTAATTCATAAACAATGTAGACATCATTGAACTTATCCTTTTCGGGTGGCCGTATGATGTCCCTTATCTTGATAATCTGCATTTAAAGCAGTAATACACATCATCAGGATCAGAGGCTGAGGAAATTTACCACCAGCATTATTTTTAGGAGTGCCGTGAATATGAGCTAGAAAGACCATTAATTCATATCTTCATAATAAATATGAACCATAAACTATTAGGAAATCTCAATATTTCCCCAAAACGCCACATGAAGTTAAAGGAAAATCATTAGCCAAAAAGTGGCAGTAGGCTGACAATCTTATCTAAATGTCGCACAAGAAAGTAAAACAGTGGTATGCTATTCTAACCAACTATGGATATTTTTGCAGCTAAGAGATTTACATTGTCATGGTCCATATGGCAGAGAAGTTTAATCTCACGCAATGTCCTTTTCGCATCAATTCTATTGTTAAAAGCATCTCCAATCTTCTTAATGGCAACCTCTTCATTTCTCTCTGAATTTCTCGCACAGCTGCCACCAATAAAAGAGAAGAGAGCCAACCGAGTTATATATGGTCCCGAGACAGAAGAAATGTGTATATTTGATCAAAACTCAGAGGCAAACACAGTGAATAGAGTACAAAACATTTCACTTTAGAACAAGATAGACTTCATGAGATTCCTTGCACATGGCCTATTGCTGCTTATTATCCACAGAGTGAACAAAAAATCTAAGAATTTGTTCAACCTACAATCAACCACCACCTGGTATTGATCATACCAAAGCAGAGTCATGGGAGATCTAAATGCTGGTAACCATACCCCTATTAGCATTGTGAGACCACAAAAACTCTTAAAAAACATTTTAGAAAACAAAGTTGAAATACATTGGAAGGAAGGTGATATATAATATAAGGGATAAAACGTGCAAAGCCTTTTTCTTTTATTGTGATAAAGAACAAAACATAAAGAGTTAATAATTTTTACAAAGCATTAGAAATATATAAAAGAGCACAAAAATTAAGATAAAAAAATCACACTGAGATAATACAGCTTCAGACATGGGAGGACACATGAAAGAATTAAAAATAAAGAGTAACTACATTGACAACAATAATAATGAAAGAAATTGGACCACATACTACAAAGTATAGGTGAAAATCAGTGTTAAAGAGTAAGGGATGGTGCAAGTTCATACAAATGACTAGGTATCTAGAGACAAAGAAGTGCTGGAATCCACATATAAAGTGTGGAACTCTAATCCAAGATCATCACATACTCCTATCAAGTGTCATGTACTTAGCGAGATGAACCACATTCATGTCTAATGACTTCTCCCTAATTCTACAAAGTTATCTTGTGCCTCTCTTACAGTTCAATAGGGGAATCTTTTCAGGCCTCCTTAGTCCTGCACTTGTCCTCCAAACCACCTAAGCCTAAGTTCCAGCGTCTCTTCCTCAACAACGGGCTAAGGACAACTCCCACCTTATTTCAAAGCACTTAATTTCTTATTCCATGTAGCCTAGTATGCGAGCATATCAACCAAACCATCCTCCCTCTTCATCTTTTTCTTTTGCTACTATCATCTTTTGAACATTAGCTGTCACCTGAACTACGAGTAGGGCTGTATAACTATGAAGAATTACACAATACTTCTCTATGACATAATTTTTGGAACATTCGTTCATTATTATGAACCCCCTTATATGATGAATCATGTCATTGTCAATCTCTCTTCCTTAAACCTTAATATTCTAGAATATCCTCGAAAACACCAACTTATCCTTCATTCCTCTAGTCACATCAACCAAGACTATATATATTATCAGCAACTAAAATACATGACAGCATATCATCCTAAATCAAGACAGCTTGCCTACAAAACACCAAAGGGAAAAGGTCTTTCAGTTAATCCCTAGATGCAATTTTTTCAATTAGGATTTTTGGTGCAAAGAAGACTAGAGGAGAATATCATGCAATTCAGGTGAGATTCAAATCCAAGTCTTTAGTATAAATCTCAAGTCCCAAATACTTTACCAATGGAGTTAATCGACACTCACTATCCCTAGATGTAATTCTTAGTGCCCAAACCACATATTATTGTCACATCAATCATATATATATCCTAAAAACCACACACCATTCTCCATACATCACCCTTAATAACTTTAGATAAGCAATAGGGATCTTATTCATCTCCAGACATCTCCATCAAAGCTCTCTTAGCGTTTTACCACAAGCATTTTCTAGGCGGATATGAAATTAACAATCATATTATGTATTCATCATGGGTTCAAAAAAGGTTGTTCAACGATGAAATGGCTACATCAAAAAGCTTTTGATGTTCGAGAAATCGTGTTTTCATTCCCTAACAACTATGACAAATTACATGATAGCCGCATTAAAGCGGTTTTGCAATTATGCACCCATTAACACAATCGCAACCAAAACCCCATTTTGAACCCTTGGTTTACGTAATGTTCCATTAATCTTCTCATGAGATGAATCATTTCAATACAAATCTTCCGAAAATAAAACCATATTGCTTCTCTAATATAACTAGGTTCATCATCTACCTTTTTCCAAATCACCATTTCCCATAGTTTCCAAGTATATCAAAGTTAGTATGGCTAAGTAACTTTATACTCTTGTAATTGTTACATCTTTGGGTGCCATTTTAGTTTCTTGTGTAATACGATCATTGAAATCTCTATTCATTGAACATATTAGCAATCTCATGGGGCACATTAAACAACCCTATCAAACAAGCATGTCTTCTTCCATGCATTTTTGTACTTAAGGCTCATTTTTTAAGCTAAAAGGAGGAACCGTAAGCCGTAAAAAATTCTAAAGAGTCGTGAGAAATTGTAGGATGTACTAAGAGGTCCAAGGAGCCCTAGAATAGTTATAAGGTAGTTGTTAGGTATTGTAAGGGGTTGTAAAGAGTTGTTATAAGCTAAAAGAGCTATAAAGAGTTGTAAGTTGTAAGCTTAACCTTCTAAAAGCAAAAGAAACAAGGTTTTCCACTAAAATAATTAAGGAGAACCATCTTACTATAAAATTGTTTAAACAAATTTTCCGGAAGGCTTTGACCTTTTTCTCTATCTCTTTATCATTATTTTTTTTGTTTATAATAACTTGTGAGGAACACTAATCAATTGATTCCCTCTGTTTGAACTTTGAAGATCTCATTGGATGTTGGTTGTTTTAGTGTCTCAACTTAGCGTTAGGTGTTAAAAATCATTGAAGAAAAATCTGTTTTAAAAACACAACGGTTGGATATCAAAATGTTGGCTAAGATTTGGGCCATTGGATGCACAATGTTTGCTATCTCACATTGGCTGGCACAGAATACCAGGTTAATTGACAATTTCTCAAGGCTTGTACCTTAAAACTCAATTATAATTAATAACATGTACCAGAAAACACTAAGCTTTTCGGAGAAAAAGGAGAAGACATCATCTGATTCTGGAGCAACTCTATAGCCACTTATACAATAAAAGGGGCCCATATGGAGCTTCATAAACATATTCCAGTTAGACATCTAGCTCACTGCAATAACAAAACTGCAATAGACATTAGAAAATACCATTCAATTTACTACAATAGTCTAAATCCTGCAAACATCTCATCATTCTTCAAAAGATGAGATTAGAATCACACACATTTGTTATAAGGTTTAAATATTAGGTTCCCCACAGTCACAATGCATTAGAAATGAGGGCAAGGCGAGCAAGCACATACATAGAATCACCGATAGCTCAAGAGACAACCCACTCTCTAAATGACACCCCTCCAAACATGTCCAATTACTCGCCTTTGACAAGATAACCCATACTTCCATGATAGTTTGAAGCACCTATAACAGCTATTGATCGACAAGATGCTCAAGGAAAAGCTTACCGAAGAACCAGCTTGGGCACTTATTTGGCCAACTTAGTACTGTAATTCCGGGTGAGGTCAAGGTCAAGCTTAGAAATAGACCATTCTTAATCACTCCGTAAAGATCATGGGGAAAATTGACCTCAAGGCCAGTTGTACAAGGTTTACGTTTTGTGGCCAAAAGTGGTATGGACACGACAATTTCTCAGCATCAAATAGTCCACAACGCCCTTGTAATTGCTGCATACTATGTTTTAAGTTTCGTATACTTGACTTCCTAACTTATGCGTACCTCCTTAAATTTTTCAATAAAATCTTTCATAACCAATAAACATACAGCTATACAACTATTTGTCATGATAATACGAGATACAATAATTTATGTGTATGATATATATACCTATTTAAATCACATTAATTTGTAGTTGTATTATGTATACTGTTTGTACTAACTGCATACTTCCATAAATTATTGTATACCATGTTCAAAGTTTTGCATACTTAATTTCCAACTTATTTATAAACAATATATATTATACACCTCTTTAAGATCACATTTATATTATTTGTACTATATGCACTAAATACATACCTTCTTTCAGATTTGTATATTATGTTAAATACACAACTTATGCATAGTGACTTCCGACTTTTGTATGCAAGGTGCATCCTCATAGTCACATTTGTACTATCTGTTCCAAATACAGACACATTTACAGTTTTTGCATGCCATATTAAAAAACTGAACACTTGGCTTCCATCTTATTTAAACATAATTAAATTTTTATTTCTAGATTGAAACCTTGCGTAACCAATAAAGATTCAACTATTTCTATTAAAAATATAAGATACAACAACTACTTGTACTAAATGCATATCTTTTAAGATCACAACTTGTACTCTGTGTTATTTGTACTATGTTTACTTTGCGTGCAAAGTTCTTCAAGACATATGCAGAAGGGCATGTATGTCATTGTAAAAGAAATATGATGAAAGGCTAAACGGCCTCGAATCTATGAAATTTGGAACCCAGGGCCAGCTCAATTTTCCCAAAGATCATTTGCATAAAAAACGTGAAACCACTAAAACTTCATGAAATCAGAAAGTACCCATCATTAGTCTTCAATTGGGGAGGGTGGGAGGGACACAAAGCTGTTCAGAATTTTTTGTCTGAAGACCATTAGTACTGACTACTGAAGCAGCACTACCTGTACTTGCCAGCATAGCTGGGATTCTGAATTGGATCATCTCGCCCTTGAAACCCCCAATGCAAAAAAAGACACAAAAGGGGGGAGGAAGGGCAAACCCACAAATGATCTTGATAAAACTAAGAAAAATCTCAATTGAAGAAAGCTGCTAAGAGGATAAAGAGAGATACCAAACAATGCCATAGGCGCCGCGACCAACGGGCTGAATAGGCGGCGTATACTTGGAGGAGACCTCGAAAATGTTACCCAGAATGTTGTATAGAGTGTGTCGTCCTCCATGGGTTGGAACTCCCGGACTTCGACCCCCTTCGCTTCCTTTTCCATCTCTCTCTCTCTCTCTCTCTCTCTCTCTCTCTCTCTCTATATCTATCTCTGCTGGTTGGAGTCTGAAAAGTAGTCTCGGAGCAAAAAGGATTTGCTCTAGAGTTTGTGAAGCAGAGCAGAGTGTGGATGGATCTCTTTTTCAAGTTTGAAATTTGAATAGAACGCATACGCAATCCATAAAACGCCTGCCACTTGCAAATTGTTTTCTATTTTTTCAGGAAAAGAAAGTGAATTCACACCAAAACTGAAAAAGTAAATTAATGAAAAAATTATTGAAAAGAGAAGAATATTAGCAAATTATAAATAGTTTAAAGGGGAATTTACACATGCATCATACTTCAATTTATCAAAAAATTACTCGAAATACCTTGAGTTCTTATCAAACTATTTTTAGATCCAAAATTTTAAAAAATGATTCTAAATCCCTTAAATTATGGTGTAAACTATATTTGTGCTCCAAATCCAGCTCGGAGGGTTAACGGAGGTGTAAAATGTCTATAATATCCATCATTTATCTCTCTCTCTCTCTTGCTCGACTCTTTTTCTATCTCTCCTTGTTCCCTCTCTCATCCCCTGCTCTCCGAATCTTTCTCTGTCTTTATAATAGCTTCTCACTCTCTGTTCATCTTCTCTACTTGTTCTTCTTCCCTCTCCTGCCCCTACTCTGCTTTCTCTCGTTCTCTCGCCCTTTGTCTTATTCCCAGCCTCCATCTTCACTCTTCTCTCTCTGCCCCTCTCGCTCCCCACTCTCCGTCTTCCCCTCTCTATCGCCGCTCTCATCACCCCCTCTTTGTTTTTTCCTCTTCGTTCTCCTTCTTTCCCCCTTTTTGTTGCTCTCGCTCACAACCGACGCTTCTCCTTGGCCGGAAACGCTCGCCGAAGCAAACCCAACCTCATGACCCGGCCGGACTTAGAGGAGGAAAGAGGAAATTGTAGATTTGCAACAAGTTGATTGGTTGATTGAAGGGATATTTGGGTTGGGAATTGGATTTGCTTGGTCCGGTAGAGATGAGGGGGATTATGGGTTTCCTCCATTTTAGGAGCTCTCCAATGGTGGAGCTCTTTGAGGCCATTGCCATGGGAGATTGAGAGAGAGAGAAGAGAGAGACTTTGAGAGGGAAAATGGATGAAGTTGAGGGTAAATTCGGGCTATTACACCTCATTAAGGGTAAATTCGGGTTTCTAACTTTAATTTTTAAAAATCCCGCCTAAACACTCAATTTTCTAACATCATCAGCTGGATCCGGGCTACTAATATAGTTTACACTATAATTTAAGGGGATTCGAATCATTTTTCGAACTTTGGGTCTAAAAATAGTTAGACAAGAACTCGAGGTACCTCAACGTAGTTTTTTGTTTAATTTATAATTACAATTTCAGTTATTTAATTTACCTACAAGTCATGCTTTGTGTGGTGCCCACATGAAGGTTGGTTTGGGTGTGGAAAAATAAAAAGACCAAAAAGTCCTTAATGATATTGGGTTGATTTTTGGTGCCGATGGAGGATTGGAGGCGATAATGTCTGTGGAAGGAGTTCAAAGGGGTCAAGAAAAGCGTAGAAAGAGAGAAAAAGAAAGAGATATTAGAGCGGAAGAGTGAGAAGAAGAAGAAGAAAAAAAGAAGAAGAAGAAGAAGAAGAAGAAGAAGAAGAAGAAGAAGAAGAAGAAGAAGAAGAAGAAGGGTGATTAAAATAACTACATCAAGAAGAGCGAGAAAGAGAGGGAGAAGAAGAGTGAGAAGTACACGGGGAAGTACTCGGAGAAGAACAGACGAGAACAACTAGAATGAGAAGAAGGGCGAGAAGAAGAAGAAGCATCATCGAAGAGAAAGAGATTTCATTGAACGGTGTGAGGAACAAGATCGAAGGAAACTTCAACCGAGTAAGTTTTGTACATTTGTGGGGTTTTCGTTCAAATGGTTTGTGTTGGTTGGGGATATAATTTGTTTCAAAATGGGTTGAATTTGTTAGAATTGGAATGAAATTTGATGTCAATTTTGAATTTTTTTGTATTGGAAGAGGACTATTATTTGTTTGAAAGTAGATTAAATTTCATTTGCATGGAATGAAATTGTTGCCCATTTATGGGGGTATATTAGGAATGCTTTCATTTGTCATCTTGAGGAGTGCTTGTTGATATCCCTAAATTGTGTAATTTGGAGATTTGGTATTACATATTGAAATGAGTGAACTTTGTCTGGTTATGTTTATTGAGGTGTCCCATGTAATTCTCTCGATTTATTGTGGCATGTTAAATTAACTATTCTAGTTATCGTTGGTTGTGAAAATGCGTTATTAGGATTGGTTTTATTTGTTAACATGAAGAGTGGTTCTTGACATCAAAGGATTGTGTAGTTGCAGATTTGGTATTACATATTGAAATGAGTGAATATTGGTGGTTAGGTGATTTTTTTGAGGGCTTTCATTCACTATTTTAATTTTAAGTATACGAGGATGTTTAATTAAGTATTGTTATGTTTGTCGGATTCTTTGGACATGGTTTGTGCGATTTTATAAGGTCTAGTGATTGCAACATTTGTGTTGTTGTGGCCTACAGTTGGATTATGGTAAAAATACATTTGTGACCCCTCCCCTCCCCTCATCATTTCTTTAATATCATAAGCTCTAATAGTGTTCTCTTATATCATATCTAAATGTGTGAATCCTAGTGATATTAGTAATAGTGGCCTAAAATGGCCCGGAACTTCGATGTGTCGGACCAAAATAGGGTTTGTGTATTTTGTAAATTGGAGATGCTTTGAAATAGTTCCACTAGTTCGTGTAGTTAACCATGAAGGAATGTATTCGGTTGGATCGTCATTTAAACTCAAACCGTACTCGATTGTGGCTGGAGACCAGGATTGGTATTAGGAAAGCTAGTTTTAAATGATGTGAGAGTGTGTTGAAACATGAAAGAAAAAGAGAGATACAAAGAAAAATTTGATGTGTTTTATTCACTCGTCCGTTGATGCATCGACCTTTATATTGAGAACGGCTGAAAACCCGAAACTATTACGAAGATTACATTAGCACTTTATATAGAGAAAGGTTGAAATCATTTACGAGGCTGAAACTAACTAGTCTAGTAACCAACGAGCCTTAGCTAACAAGCTGTGTAAAAGATTGGTCTTAGATAACGACTTTGGAAACAGGAAGTTCCTTTCTCAAGGGAACTTCAAACGAGAATGAGACGTACTATTGAGATTCTACATAAAGCTTTATAAGTCTCTGAATTCTAAGCCTCAGTTGGGTGTGTACGTGTGAGGTTGATAGAACTTGATTTTGCATTTTGTATTGGTGAGACTCTATAAACTCCTTGCTATCCCTAAGCGAGAATACTAGCCGCTTAGCCTCGGCTTCCTCTTTCTATTCTCCACTCTTCCTCAGGCGGGGTTTGTGGAAGTTGCCATTGTGTCCCATCAATTGATCTTCTCATCTTTCAACCAAAAGCATAATAAAATATTTTTTAATGCAATGCCATAGTAGACATTGACTTCCAACTCAAGCTTATTTATTATCTTTATGAGACATTTTTTGTTATCTTTAAACTTTTTCCATGGGCTAGGATACCATACAGCTACACATTTTAGCAGACCTTAGATTTTCTTGTTGTTGCTAAGGTATATTTCCATTAATTATAATATTTGTGTGATTGTAGTTTTGTTGCTTTCATTTCTTTAGTGTGGTTTGTCATGTGCAGCAAGAGTTGCTAGAATCCTTAACTCGCTGTAATAGAACAACTCGTAGTGCTTTTCCCTTTCAAATTTTAAATGTTCGGTGTCTTTTCTCTTCAAATTAGTTGTTGATTGGCTAGCAACCTTCATTTGTATTTTTGCTTTGCCTATCTCGGTCCTCCAACCTCGACTGGGATATCCTCCGATCCTCCAACCAATGCAGTTGGCATTCTCTTAGACTTCTATTCTTGTTGCCTACATTTGTATTTTATGCTCTACCTATCTCGCTGCATCAATTGGCTTGGGGCAAGGAGTTGGAACCTAACTCGGGATAAAAGAAGGATTTGTATATTTTACTAAAGTTTTCTTTCTTAATGTTTCTTTTCCTTTTCTTTTGAGTCTGCTCTTTAGAGAAAGTCAAGGATTTACATTTTTCACTTTCTTGCACACCTTTTGCTTTGTAATATCTTTGCTGATTTAATTAAAGTAAAGCAATTTCCTGGGACCTCTCCCACTCCTTTTGTTTATGTACTGGCATTAAAGTTACAATTTCGTGTTTCTATTTCAAACATTTTTACATTTCTATTTGTGTGACATGTATGTGTGGTTGTGGTTGCGAGTGTGATGAGCTAAAGTTGAATAATATGTGCTAACATCTTTTCAGGGAATGGCAATACTAGTTGGAAAGCTTTCTCTGTACATTGCACTTGGTGGCATTGCCCTTCAGCGGTATGTGCTTGATATATTTGTAGTCCCTTGATTTCCCCCTTTTTATGCCTTGATGAATTATAAATTTTTTTAAAAGAAAAGGTTTCATTAACCAATGTTTGTCCCCCCATTCTTTTTAATGTTTGATTAGCCCTCCTCCTAAGGGCGAGTTGACGTTGTCGACACTACATTTGCAAGTTAATTTAAGTGGAAAAAGCCATAAATTTCTAATTTAGTGGGGTGGTCCAGTTCGAGCCCCCACTTTAGCTTTTTTACTATATATCTAGAAGTATGGTGCTTTTTTCTCCATTTGGTTATTCCCACCTTTTGTTGTCAACATGATTTTTTTATCAACTGCTAAGGTGCTTTGTCCATTATGCATACAAGTTTCCATTTTTGCCTTTAGTAATCTTTGCTAGTCATTTGCGTTGATGATTCCGTTGTGCATATAGATTCTTGTAAACCTTGATGTTAGATAATGGAAAGGTTTGACATAATTCTTGATGTTTCCAATGCTTATCAATTACCATTGATAAGCACCATACTCCTACATATATATTGGGATTCGCTAAAGGAGAGCAAGCTGGACGAGTTGGCTATTCGTTACTTCTAACATTAGTAATTTGGACAGGCATTTAGTTTGAGGGCCCTAAAATACTTAATCCTGAAATTTTTATGATGCAGGAATATGCTTGAACCGATGCATGAATTCATGACGGCAGTTAAGAAGTTTTACGAGGAGAGGTCCTCATTCGGGTAAGCTAACAACAAACTTAGTTTATCCATAGCAGACAGATTAACCATTTCCTTTCACCTTTTTATGGGGATATGTTATAAGTGATTTTTGCATTAATTATAGTTTGAAGATTTTGCCAACCATAATGCACTTACTCGCAAAATATGGCAGTACCCATCTTGTATTCAATGACGATATACAAGTAAGTTTAGGTTTAGTTGTCCATGTCTTTATTAGCTTCACATTGAATCCCTTATAACGCTTACTTTTGGGTATATATATTCTAGGGGCGACCTCTATGGTCCTTTTGGTCTTCTTGCGGCTCGAAGTTAGTAGGGAAGACATTAGCTGCCTAGACTTTCCTATTTTTAGGGGCTAGAGAGGTATATTCAACATATCCGACTTTCTTTTTTTTTTTTTGTATGTTGATCAAGTTTTCTTTTGCTCATTTTGTTTTGTTGAGTTTCTTCAAGCTTAGGGAGCTTATATTCGTATCTTGCATTGTTACTTTACTTCCTTATGTCTTACTCGACGAGTTGTTTCTTCTTTTGGGGTAATTTTTTTTTATTGCAGTGCTGGTATCTGGTATAGCCAAGCTCATAGCTCTTGAAATTTCAAAGTTAGTTAGAATGCAATTACTAGCTTTTAAGAGTTTGTGATGGTGATTTCCTTTTGAGCAACTAATGGACAAAATGAAAGATAAGCTGATTCATGCTTATTATTCATACAAACAAATATCCCTCTTAAGGAGGCTCGTAAGAAGATCCGGATTATGGATTCTAAGGTTCAAGAAATAGGATTTTTCCTTCTTTAATCATCTATTACATGTGTGTGTGAGAAAAAGATTGACTTTGTGCTATTGAATGCATGATATATCAAGAGGGACTTATAGTTAAGAGCTGCATAGATTCTCTACAACATTTTAAGAAGCCATGGGCTCACGACCATGAACCTATTAAGGGACTTCTCAATGTTGTTAATGTGAGCTTTGTTATATGTGCAATCTATATTTTCTTCCTGGAAGTCCCCTTGGGGGCTTGAAATCTAGCCGAGGTCTAACTCCTTTTGTTTGCATTCTAAATGCCTTGAAACCTACTTGTCTTGATTGGTTTTTGAAAGTGGGAGCCTATTCCCTACTATTGAGTATGAATGCAAGAGTTTTACACCTATACGGGTAATCACTAGTGATCTCAATAATTTTGTCAAAGTTCTTATTTAGATATGAAGTAGTATGATGTTTTTGAAAGTTGTACTGCAGGCAAATAATGCATATATCTTCTCTAGCTTTGGTCTTGGCTTGATAACGTCCGGTGCCATCCGTGTTTATGATGAAATGCTTTTAGCAGACATGTAAGTCTATGCACACTGTATTTTTTCATATACCCCATTGTCGTTGGCTGAAATTGCAAGTAGTATATCTTCGAGAGACTAGTGTTTGGGTTTCCTCAATGTCTTGCTTAATTTCCCTTTTTTCCTCCTATAAGACCCGTGATTTTGGGTTAGATAGTTATATGAGTTAAATTAATTATTTTAGCCTTAATTTAATTAAGTAGGTCAAATGACCAAGTTATATACGTGGTTAGATATTCATAAATTTATTTGAGCAAATTATTATTAGTTCGCGTAACTATAATTAGTAGTACGTATTGATTCCTATTCGAACTTTCCGCTTGAACTAGCTAAATAAAAACCCCGAGACCGCTAATACTACGTATGTAGGTTTAGTTATTATGAGGATTAACTAAAGAAAAGAAAAAGGGAAATAAGAAGGATTAAGTGGATTGTTAGGGACTTGATTAGTGTAAAATTAGGGGAGTGCTGGCAATTTGTGAAGGGGCCACATCAAAAGAAAAGAGAAAAGAAATTAAAGGGAAAATAATAGAAGGAGTCTGGGAAACAAAGAAGTAGAAACAGATCGAGGGAGAGGAGAGAAGGGAGGATCGAGCACGAGCAAAGTGGATCGGGCGAGGGAGAACAAAGCGAGAGAGGGAGAAAGCGCGAGAGCCGGGAGGTCGGTGGCCGCGACCGCGCCCCCGAACGGTGAGGACACCGCGGCCAGCAAGTGCCGGAGGGAGAATCGAGAAAGAGAGAGAGAGGCGCGAGGGACCGAGCCGAGGCCGGAGGCCGGCGAGCTGAGCGGCGAACAAAGGCAAAGGCGGCCGACGCACGCAGGGAAACGGAGGAGCGAGAGAAGGAGAGGGCCACCATAGCGAGAAGACAAGAGAGGGGAGGCCCGAGCCCACAGCAAAAGATGGAAGAAAGAGAGAGCGTGAGCAAGAGCCCGCAGCCCGTGGCCTTCCTAAACGACGAAAATGTTGCGGCCAGCTAGCAAAGGAAGGGAGAAGGCCGGACTCGAAACAGAGCGAGAGGAGAAAAGCAAAGCGCGAGGGACCGAGGGCAGCGACCGGTGAGCAAAGAAATGAATGAGGGGCCGAGACGAACGAGAGGCGGAAGAAGGACTCCAAGCGAGAGATAGAGAGCGCGGAGAGCAGAGGAAGCAAGAAACGCTAAACCGGAAGCAAGAAGAAGTGAGAGTCCCCGAAATCGAACGTAGAACACGGGCAACAAGGAATTCAACTAATTCCAAACCCTAGAATTCGAGGTGGGTAGTCTTATACTCTAAACTATTAGTAATTTCGAAACCCAAATGGATTTATTGTGAATATTGAATGTTTGCTTGTGAATATTGAATTTGTCGTGAATTTGGAGCATCCGTATCGCGAAACGGACTCGGTAGTTGTTTAAGATTGAATTAAGAACTTAGAATGGATTTAGGGAATTGTTAGGGCTGAATCGGGACATGAAGGGATTTACTTGGTTAAATAGTGGAGTTGAATTGGCAACTTTGAAGAAATTTAGTAGTTACTTAAAGTTGAATTGGGAACCCGGTGATTCCGATGAAGTTAGATTGTTTGGGTCTAGTGAGTAGTATTGAGATTTGGGGATAAGTACGTTGTGGTTTGGGTATAAATTGTGAATTAATATTTCCGATTGAGCCTTAGAGATTTACTGAAATTGCAGCATTAGGAAATGATTGCTAATATCGGGAAATAATTAGTGAAGTATAAAGAGGAGTACGAATTCATGTTGATGGATGAACAAGCTGAGACATGGGAGTGAGAAATGCGTGATTATCGGATTAATTGAGTTCGAAGTATATTTAAATCACCGAGGTTGAACTAAATGTGAATGTAAGCGAAGCTAAAGGAAATTGAGTGATGAAAAGTGATTAAGAATTTTATAACTAAGGATGGACGAACAAGAGTTGATTAATAAGATAGAGACATACAATGGGAGTTTGAGGCGGGAAAATGATGAGTTGGGAATTGTAAGGTTAAGTTGAGTTTGGAATGTATCTAAGTCTTTGAGATGAAATTAAGTCGGAAGATGAGCCTAGCAAAAAGGAACCTAAGTGATAAAGTGAGATTAGGAGTTATATGGCTGAGTATGAGCAAAAGAAGTTGATTTATAAAGTTGAGACCTAGAATAAGGAATTGAAGTAAAAGATAGAGAATTGTGAAAAGTTGAGACGTTGAATTGGATGGTACCTACTTGTGGTTATTGTGACTCGGAAAAAGGGAATTAATTTTACTAAATTGGTGAATTTAGAAAGGTACAGTTGGCGAGGAACTAAGGATGACTATCGGTGTTGAACTGTGGCTATCCGTGTAAGTGATTGTGTTAAGTAATGTTCAAAAGTAGTTTTGAAAGGAGTTATGTATTTTACGTGAATGATTTTTGAATGCAATTTCTTGAGAACTCGCCTTTCAAACATGAATATGTTTTAAAGAAGCAAAACTTATTTGAGAAAGTGAATCGGATTTGAGAAAATGAATTAATAAGGGTGACACGTGGTGTCATGCCTTCCTTGATGTTAAATCGATTTGAGAAAGCTATTGAAGTGAATGTGATGAATGATTATATGCAAATTGTTTTGAATCGACCGGCTACGGATCGTTTAGCATACCGAAGGGTTCGAACCGGGGACGCCCAACTAAAAACTTCGAGGGAAGGGTTCTAATAGGGGTCCTGCGTTGGCGGGATGCCCGATCCGAGACTTCCTGAAGATAGGTCTCGGGAGCCTTTTCTTCGGGGTCGCCCCTAGAAATTAAAGAAGTGCTAGTTTGAATCCCAGAAGGCCCGGAAAGTTTATTCAAATTGAAAAAGAATTGTGATGAGTGTAAAACCGCATTTCAAATGATTAAAGTGTTGAGATTCATATGTGACAATTGATTTCAACGGATTTCGAGTGAAAAGTATATGGATTTGTATTATGTTATTATACTTTTTCCGATCTCATTATTATGAGTAATATGTGTAAAGAACTTCCATTTTAAGGGTATAAGAACTTCCACTTTCGAAAGGTATAATCCACACTTAGTATATTCCGGACTCTTGCTGATCGCTGATTCACGATTGTTGAAGGAACTCAAGTGGTTGGCGTGCATTCTTATGTTTCTAAATATTGTACTTGTAATTTAGTTCATGTAGTTGTAGCCGATGTACCATAAACCATTTAGATTGTTTTAAAGTTTTATCGTATGATTGATTGAACTCCGGCATGTGGCCGTTAAGTTGTATACTCTAAGCGTGTGGCTCGTCGAGTTGTATTACGATTTTTATGTAGGTTTTAAGGCCTTAAGCCTAGGGGATAGTCCATATTACAAACAGAACTCTGCCGAAATTTTTAGGAAATTTCAAATTCTTTTGGAAAACTACCTTTATTACCCGTTAAGTTGGAATTAGAAAGTCGAACCGACACTGATAGAGCCTTGGGAGTTCCTGTAAGGAACTCCGGCGATGTAATACTTCCAGGGGGTGTTTTGGGGTGTTACACCTCCCCTTCTTTTTGGGATAGTTTCAAAGTAATGGTGACAAGATGTTAATCCGGCCTTGCTAATTTTCTTGGAAATGATGAATGTTTGTTTGGTGTGCAGCTAAAGCCCTCGCTTCCTAAGTAACGAAGGGCACTTTGCTAAGGGGCTCCTATATCCTCCGTTTAAGAACATCGGAAAATTTCACCACATATTACAGCCAATGCGGCAGCCAAAGCTTATGAACTTGGTGAGTTACTCTCTCAACAAAATGTTTTATACCTCATGAATGAGGCATAGGGCCTACTAGGACCCGAAACAAGATATTCTCTAAACGATAATAATTTATGCTAAGTTCCTATTTGTGGTTGGGTTCACAGGACTTACAACTCGGCTCCCATAACCCGCTAACGTGGTGAAGTATGTAGAGAGTTGCATGTACAACCCCGCTTACGATTCCTACCAGTGATGAGCTTCTCATGGAGATCCGAGAAAGATTTATAGTGCTCTTTTTGTTCTTATGTTAAACTCGATTAAATAGTTTGATCGTTGTTTTATTGTTTTGTTTCGCACGATCTTGTGATTTTGTATTACTTTGCAGCCTCTAAGAAGAGGAGGATGTCTACACCTGAGTGATTAAAAGTATATTAGAGGCCTAGTATTAGCCCTATTAGTTAAGGTAACGAAAGCAAACGATGAGAAAGGAAAGGCCTAAAACACATGTACTTGGAATCCCTTTCTTTGATTTGAATGAATCAGGTGAGGTGAAGTGTAAGTCTGTGAATGAATTAGTTTAAAGTCAAGCCTCTTGAATCTTGGAACCTATTCTTCATTCTTTAAGTCTGTGTTCTTCTCGACTTGGGCATTTTTATGAATACTTGTGGGCCTAGTATTGTTTTTGTTATAGTGTAAGCCTCTTGAATCTTGGAAAGGCGAGATGGAGTAAATTGGTCATTCACAATAATCTAAAGCAAAATTGCATATATCTTGAACTACTCCATAACTTGTTAGGGGTTTGTATTTAATGTCCGATTGATAGTAATCAAAGTGCGAGTATACTAACAAGTAGCTTAAAAATATTTATAAAATAAACTTTATCCCCCAAAGAAAAAAAATGCAGAAGAAATAAAAAATAAGAAAACCAAAGCCATTTTCACCCACCACAGGTGCCACCATAGCTTGTGGGGCATGCCATTATGGTCTGCAGCGAATGCAGTGGCCATAAACACTCACCACGGCCACTCCCACAGGTTGTGGGATACCCTATGCTGGCCAAAATAAGTTCTCACCAGCTGTGGGAAGCCCTGTGATGACCTGTACAGTCAACCATTCACCCCCACTAGCTGTGGAGAGCCCCGTGATTACCTCTATAGTCAACCATTAACCCCACTACATGTGGAGAGGTCCGTGATGGCCTCTAAACCAATTACAACCCCCACAACCTAACACGTAGACCTTCTTCCCTAGCAACATACAAATACACATGATTCTCATTTCCCTACATTATATTCACAACATCATAATCTCTAACAAAAGGTAGTAATATCCTCCTATCAAATTTCAGATTGTACCATAACTTTCGTCCTCCGTCATCCACACACAATGGTTCCTCCCTCTTACATACTTCATTAATCCGCTCACTCCATCTTCTAAGTATCCGCCCACTGACACATACACAAGTAACTCCTTCGATGTGCGAACCGTTCCACCAACAATTTAAAGTTCCATTTACAATAATAATAATAAACACTATGTATAATATCAAATATCAATTACTAACATATAAATGATAACAATAATACCAACAAAGTTATGCACAACATTATAACAAAAACAACAAAAAAATAACCATATTTGAATCAAACCTCACAACACTAAAACCAACCAACCTAACCGAACACCAACTACACCAAGTAATACTGGAAGTACAAAGTCACCATCCCGGGATATCAAACACAATGCATTAGGATAACTCAAACACATAACATAACCAAACTCATGGCCATCTACAATGCGAGACAATGTGACTCCACTACATGCATTATTTATTGCAAATCAAACACTCAATTTTAGGTAATACCACATTACCCTCATGAACATCCCAGGGTATCAACAGTCATTACAAGGGATAACCTAAATAGTTATAAACCACAATTTGCTTCACAACAAACCTCCCATCAAATTATACACCACAAATCCAGAACCCGGATAACTCAATAAAACCAAACATATGGTTTTTCCGAGCCCTACTACATCAAGGAAAAAGGCATCCTAGTACCTAGTCCGGAGATTTTTGTGATTGCTATATTCTGGAAGAGGAGGCACACTACCTACTTAAAGAGGTACAGTCCATATCAGATCGAACCAATCTCGCTGGAAATAATCTTTTTGGTCTCTTGTTCGAACAAGAGAGTAGTCTAGAAGGGAACTCGGTCTTGGTACTATCATGAGCTATGTTGCACCTACGGTTTGATCTCGTCCGGGTTCATCATCGACACGAGATATTGAAGGGTCCAAGCATGTTACTTGGATTGAAGTCGAAGAGGGCCGGAAATTTGTCTGTTAGCCTAGGAGTGCATCCTCTTTCCGAGTCTAGTGCTAGGGCTTGTACTTCTCCTTCGTTGTTTCTAGTTCTTTTCCTAGTTACGTCGTTTCTAATTTTGTTTCCGAGTCCGATGTACTCGTTGCTTCATTCAATCAAGTGAACCTTTTCGCTTACTCCTTGCCTCCTCTTGCTCTTATTTGTTTTTCCTCTAATGATGAACAAGAATTTCTTAAAGAATTAATAAAAGCTATGGAAGATCATGAACATTGATCACCAATAATAAAGAAAACAATAACAATTAATCTGGGGTCGGATGATCAACCTTAAGAAGTTAAGATTGGGAAAACTTTGGATTCAAAAGAGCGAAGCAATTCACTTCGCTCCTTACGGAATTTATCGATGTCTTTGCATGATCCTTTAAAGACATGCCGGGTATAGATCCGAGTATAGCGAGAACACAAAATTCCGCTTTATGAGGATGTTCAACCAATCAAGTAAAAGTTGAGGAGGATGAAACCAGAATGGGCTTTCAAGATTAAGGAAGAGGTTCGAAGCGGTTAGAGGTTGGGTTCATTAAGGTAGTTCACTATCCTCGGTGGGTAGCAAACATAGTTCCGAGTCCCGAAGAAAGATGGCAAGGTTCCTATGTGCATTGACCTTAGGGATTTAAACAAGGCCATTCCTAAATATGATTTCTTGTTGCCTCAAATTGATCTTCTAGTAGATAATAAAGCAGGTCATACTCTACTCTCCTTCATGGATGGGTATCGTTGGGTATAATCAAGTGAAGATGGCTGAAGAAGATATGGAGAAGATGACCTTCATCACTCAAGGGGAACTTACTTGTTATATGGTGATGCCATTTAGGCTCAAAAATGTTGGTGCAACATATCAAAGGACAGCAAAAACACTACTTGCATGATATGATCTATAAAGAAGTTGACGTCTATGTAGATGATATGATCATAAAATCCAAAGATAGGGAAGGGCACTTACCCAGCCTAAGAAAATTCTTCCATAGACTCGGGAAGTACAACATGCGCCTTAATCCTCAAAAGTGTGCCTTTGGAGTGACCTCGGGTAAACTGCTAGGCTATGTTGTTAGTCTTAGAGGAATTGAAGTTGATCCATCCAAGATCAAAGCCAATAAGGAGATCCCTCCACCAAGAACTTAAAACGAGATAAGGGGTTTCCTAGGACGTTTGCGAGTACATCGGTCGTTTCATGTCAAAATTGACTATGGTTTGCGAAGCTATTTTTAAGAAATTAAAGAAAGGATCCGAGCCCATTTGGGATACCGAGTGCCAACAAGCATTTGAGAAGGTTAAGGAATACCTGGCTAATAATCTAGTGTTAGTTCCACCCCAATCGGAGAAACCTTTACTCCTATATCTCACCACAATGGAAAAGCTATAGGAGCCATGCTAGCTCAACGAGACGGGAAAGAAGAACGCGTAGTCTATTATCTAAGCAAGAACTTCCTGGATTATGACACTAGATACACACCATTAGAAAAGACGTTATTGGCATTAGTTTGGGCTACCAAGAAGCTTAGATAGTACATGTTAGCCCACACGGTACATGTAGGAGGACCTTTGGATCCTATTAAGTACATACTTGAGCAACCGACTATCGGCAGTAAGATAGCACGATGAACCGACATGCTATCAAAATTCGAACTCAAGTTCGTCCCTCAAAAACGATCAAAGAAAGGATAGTGTCGGAATTCTTAGCCGATCTGCTCGTGCCCGAATTGTAACGCGAACACGTTGACTTTCTAGACGAGGATATTTTGCAAGTAGAGGTGGACGTTTGGACAATGTACTTCGATGGCACTTCTAATCGAAGGGCTTTGGAGTAGGAATTCTTTTAGTCTCGTCTGGAGGGAGCACATACTCCCATTTCGATCAAACTAGACTTCGAGGT
This sequence comes from Talinum fruticosum, assembly GCA_021018815.1. Classification (NCBI taxonomy): domain Eukaryota; kingdom Viridiplantae; phylum Streptophyta; class Magnoliopsida; order Caryophyllales; family Talinaceae; genus Talinum; species Talinum fruticosum. The sequence continues at coordinate 171,027 of JAITYX010000026.1, forward strand.
CACCAATAATGTCTGCAGAGTACGAGGCTTGTATCACAGGAGTTGAAGCTACAATAGAGGTCGAGGTCAAGAATATCAAGGTTTTCGAGTGATTCCGAGTATGATCATCAACCATATTTCACAAAGGTGGAAGGTACGTAGTGAAGGCTTGGCACCCTACCAAGCATACTTGACGGAATTATCTAAACACTTCGAGAACATCTCTTTCACTTACCTTCCTGTAACAACCCGACCTTAAATCACATTATTTATCTTATTAATTATAAGATTTATATAATTGAGCGCGTGCACTTCAATTCGATATTTTATAGTTAAATTATTTTTATATGTGTGTTATGCGGCTAAGGCGACGAAGTGGCCTCCAATAACATTTCATATCAATAATTATAAATTTACAAATATGCATAAAAAGAAGATTTAGAAATTCGCATAAATATATATCGAATATAAATGTGAAGATACATGATTATAAAGTTAATAAAGATTATATTTAAACGAAGCGTTACATTTAAAACAGAACGTATAACCTATTTACAACATTATTAGAATATAATAATAATAATAATAGTAATAATATAAATTGGATGTATAAAATAAAATAAATATAAATAAAAAAAATGTAGATTTTTTTTTCTAGATGTAAATCTTCCGGAATTCACCACAAAAAAAAGGAAGAAGAAAGGCGGTTAAAGATAAAAAATAGTTGGGGTTTTTAGTCCATTTCTTCATTTGCGTTCCCCGCTTCTGTGCTTGAAGCTCCCCTGCTCCTCCCTCTCGCCGGTGTCGCCTCTTTCGGCCACCAGCACGGCTGACACCGGCTAGAAGACCGGCGTCGGCCATCCTTTCCCTCCCACTCTTTCTCGCACCCTCGCTCTCCCTCTCTCTACCCGCATAGTCCCCGTTCCTTTGCTCCCTGCCGCGGCCCTTAGCAGCCAACCACCAGCCGTAGCGGCCACCGGAGCTAGTCGCCGCCCGCCCGGTGGTCGCCGGTGCAGCCGCCACACAACACCACCTCTCGCCTCCCATCTCTCTCTCTATCGTGCTCTCGCTCTCCCTCTCGTTCCCGCGTGGCCCTGCCCCTGCCGCGGCCAACCACCGCAGCCCCGGCGTCGAGGCACATCGCCGGCCTCTCCCAGCGAGTCACCATAGCGGCAACCGCACACCAACATCGCCTCCTTCCTCTCGCTTGACTTCTCCTCTGTGAATTCGAAGGTAAAATCCTAAACCCTAAATTATCAAGTTCATTATTTATTTGAGTAATTGTAATTGTAAATTGAAGTATATGATTTAGAAATATGTTTATGGTGTGAATTCAAGGTTTGAATTGGGGAAATTTTGAATTGGTGTGAACCATTGTGATTAGTAATTTAGTGGAGTAATTGTGTGTGAATAAATGAGATTTCTTTTGGGGAAATTATGACTTAGTGAATGATATTGGGGATGTCTTATCATAGGATTGAGTAATTTGATGGATTTGTTATATTTTAGAAATAGTTGAATTGAGCGAGATGAAAGGGAATGCGTATGTGGAAATTGAAATTAGATATCGAGTAATGTATAGAGGCATGAAAAATAATTGAGCACTAAGCATACCTAATTGTGGTTGTGAATGTGAATTCTGTTGAGAAAATAATGCTTAGGCCTTAAAGTGGTGTATGTATGAACTTTGGGCAATTCGGCAAATTGTGGAACCTTCCTATGGAAGGACATTTGACGGATTAATTAACTATTTAACTATGGGTTTTGAATGCAGGGAAGGGATAACTAAGGAATAAATTAGGAATAAGTGATTATTTATGTATATGTATATATATACACACCATTTTCAATCCAAGTTAACTAACAAATTGAATTACATCAAAATCATTGAGTATCTAATTAGCATAATCAACTTCTTCAATTAGTATGTATTGTATTCAATAATTGAGTAATGTATAGAGGCATGAAAAATAATTGAGCACTAAGCATACCTAATTGTGGTTGTGAATGTGAATTCTGTTGAGAAAATAATGCTTAGGCCTTAAAGTGGTGTATGTATGAACTTTGGGCAATTCGGCAAATTGTGGAACCTTCCTATGGAAGGACATTTGACTGGATTAATTAACTATTTAACTATGGGTTTTGAATGCGAGGAAGGGATAACTAAGGAATAAATTAGGAATAAGTGATTATTTATGTATATATATATATATACACACCATTTTCAATCCAAGTTAACTAACAAATTGAATTACATCAAAATCATTGAGTATCTAATTAGCATAATCAACTTCTTCAATTAGTATGTATTGTATTCAATAATTGAAACGGAATTAACGCGATAAAGTTAAGTAATACAAATGTTAGTTTAATCGATTATCGTATAAGTATAGGAAATGAAATAAATTGTCAATGCTTATACAAATTCAATTAATAAAACTCAAGAGATACATTACTAATAACAAAAATCTATTTGAAACGAAGCTGAGGCCACTTCGAGTTGCCGAATAGCTGGTAACTTAAATTTTTACGAAGGGGAGAAACAAATATTCTCGGTTCGAGCACGTTCATTGCTTGTACCTTTCGAAAACTCACATGTTTCATCAAATCTCAACATTTCTCATATATACAACTAATAATGAATCATTTGCAAATCAAGTTTTGTCACCTAATTAAGTGGTCCCCGCTCAATTATCAATTATCAATTATCGGGGCTTATGCCCTTCAATTCCACCCGCGGCTTCATCTCGGGTTCTCGGTCGGCTCGGGAGGTGTGCACCTTACTAAGATTGTATCAATTATCAAGGGGTTCCACTTTCGAGATAATAACCGGCAAGCAAGTTTTACTCATATTCTCTCCCCTTGATTTTAAACTAAAATGAATTGAAATGCGTGCGCTCAATAAGAATGTTTTCAAAGCGGTTTTACGAGTGTAGGAATGTTCGTACTGAGTTTCGACTCATTCTTTGAAATATTTTACTTGTTTTTGTTTTTAGGGAAAGCATATGTACATAGTCCATTGCCTAAGAAGTCCGATGCAAGCAAGACTTAGCTGGACAAATCGTTATCACCGATCTATTGATGGGTCTAGAAGCTCACGAGTGGTTTTTCCTCACATCTGGTTTTTGGGTTTGACTTAGAAGGTAATTAAATAATGTGTATTTTCGGTCATAGACTCGTTGTATTAGCTTGTTAATATCTATAAAGATGTAGCGAACCGTACTTTGGGATTAGTTTATTTAAATTGTCGAGCTTGACTTCCTACGACGTAACATTCAATGCTTTCCCGACTTATCGAAGCATAACCGATGGACACGAGGTTATCGTGGAATTTTATTTTAGCCTTGTCCTATTATTAGGGCGGCGATAACGCCTTCGATCATTAACTTCCGCTGCGACCTTACCTAATATTCTCGAATTAGGGAATTATTAAGTAATGGTAACTGGGGCATTACACTTCCAAGGGATGATAATCAATTTGCGAGATGTATTAGCTAAGTTAGCATCCATGATCAATATCCTGCTGGCATTCACTCAATGCTTGCTCATATTGAGTAACGAGTCATCCTACACTCATCTGCGCATTAGAAGTGTCTAATACTGACCATACTAGATGGTATCATGATATTTATTAGTATTTTGATAAATGAGAGTATCCCTTGGACTCCATACCTAGAGCCCAATGAGCCATCATAATGTTGGCCGCCCAATTCTTAATTAATTAGGGGCAAGCTGTTCAAGAAAACTAATTTTGGGATTAGATTACTTTGTGTCAATCAACATGAAGCAAAGTGCATCATGGAGGAGATTCATGGTGGGGAGTGTAAACCTCATAAGAATGGTAGGATGTTGGTCTAGAAGGTTCAGAGGCTTGGTTATTATTGGTCAACCATGGCATCAAACTGTCATGACATTGCTGGAAGGTACCATAAATGTCAAGTGTATGCAAATTTACAACACTAACCACCATCAATTCTCACAACGTTATCTTCACCCCGACCGTTTTCGGTTTAGGGAATAGACATTATTGGCAAAGTGACTCCTAAAGGAACAAGTGGTCACGAATTTGTTAGCGAGCAATCGACTACTTCACTAAATGGGTAGAAGCAGCTTCCTATGCAACTTTGACGTCGAAGCGGGTAGCCAAATTCATTACCTAGAATATTATCTCGTCATTGTGGGGTGCCCCATGAGTTAATTAGTGATCATGGTAGCCATTTTAAGAAAGAAGTACCAGATTTGTTGGATAAGTATAAAATCCAAGCATCATAAATCTTCCCCATATTGCCCTCGGACAAATGGAGCGGTTGAGGCAGCTAAGAAGAATATTTGGAAAATAGTGGAGAAATTGGTAGTTACCTATAAGGATTGGCCGGATAAGTTGCCTTTCGCCTTGTGGGGATATAGAACTTCCATTAGAAACTCTACGGGAGCAACGCCTTATTCTTTAGTTTATGGCATGGAAGCAGTCCTTCCAATTGAGATTGCGATTGCCTCGTTAAGGATAATTACTTAAAGCCAAATTCCAAAAGCGAGAATGGGCTAAAGCACGTTATGAGGAGTTAGTATTATTGGACGAGAGACGCCTCAATGCCTTACATAATGTCCAAATATACTAGGCTTGTATATCTAGGGCATTTAATAAAAAGGTTAAGCCTTGAAATTTGAAAATTGGGCATTTGCTCCTTAAGGAGATAAGAGCACCAATTCAGGACCCGTGAAGAAAGTTTAAGCCTAACCGGCAAGGCTCGTTTATACTTAGTCAAATTTTTCCAGGCGGAGCGGTCAAAATAAATGATTTGGACCGAGAAGAGATTTTCTAGTACACCAACTTAGATAAGTTGAAGAAGTATTACGCCTAGCATACCCCTAGGTAGTAGGTCGAGCCCAGCCCAACCAGGCTAGGCTAAGGTAGGCACCGGCCACCAACCGGACAACGGTGGGCTGGCCGGGCCATGGTTATCCCTCTTATTCTATTTTTTCCTTTGATTATCTAGTTTGTTTATTTGTCGGGCAGTCCAATTAGGCGAGTCCTATGTGTTCTTTCGGTTCTTGAATTCGACGGGCCCTCCTTTCTTCAAGTTCTTTGACTTCAGTTTTTTTCGACGAGCGTGGGCGGCCATTTGAGGGTTTATTTCGCGAATTTGCAAAGAGGCACCAGCAGGAACAACTTCTTCAGGACCTATCTCTCGAGTCTCGGTGCCTTCCGTCGTTCGAGATCTACTTCTATTATCCACTCCGGATAATGGGGAGAAACAACAATGTTAGGTTTGCCTTCAGGTGTCGGCAAGTCTGCAGGAGTCGGTAGTTTCGGCGGACCTCTGCAGTACTCGAGCCACGACCTGGTTCATTTAAAGCTACCATGACCTTTGAACAAGTTAAAGGTAGCAGGCCATATATAATCCAATAGTGGTATTACTTGCTCTTTACCCATTTGTCACACCAGGGAAGTAATACGTGCTCTCCTTTAGGCCCCGTAGACGTATGAACGGGTGTCTGTGAGGTATGTGTTTTAAACTGGGACACCTTCCAGTGTTTAACATACCATAGAAGACCGTTGCTATGATTTCTAAGGTATTCCTCCCACTAAGACACGGGGTGATTAGCTACCACTCGGTTTTTGTTTTCGCTGGCGAAGTGAGTCGCTAGGCATATATCCAACTTTGGAGGAGCATCAATAAACTTAAGGTGTTCCATCAACCGGATCCGCACATCACGGATGCAAAATCAAATGTTAGTGTCCTGCACGGTCAAAGCTCAATTCTTTTAGGCCCAATAGGAGAAAAATCGAAATAATAATAAATAGCGACAAAGAAGCAGAGATGAAAGTTAGAGTCTTTGAGGCACAAACCGGAGGCGTCTCGGCCTCGGTGGCACCGGACAACCGCTTTATGGCCGTTGCCACCGACCGGTCCACGCTCGCTGTTTTGCGCTTACCCGCATAACAGGGGCTCTCGCTGAAATTTTGCTCAGCATTGGCTTCGACTCGTCTAAGCTAATTATTGTTTCAGCTACTATTAGTGGAGTTAGGGAACAATAATCCTCCAATTGTTCCACTAGATTTAGTAGGAACGCCGACGCAAAGTCTTCATGGCCTCCTACTAGCAAGAATCAACCTATCATACGAGTGATGCTAGCCCGCTGCCTAGGGATGATAATGGGATCAACATAGGCATACATGCTATGGTATAGCTTCATCGATTGGTCAAACTCACTCGGTTCCCAATAAGAATCCACCCTAGATTCTTATTACTCAATTTTAGTAGGTAATTGTATTTCTTGTGAAGGTTTTCTAAAGATTTAGGAACTACTGGTTTTGTTTGCCTAAAGCTGTCTAGTATGGCATCGAACTCTTTATGCAGGGGGCACAGTTCCTTATCCCCGAACCTAAAGACATGGTAGCGAGGATCCCAGTATGCCACATCGGCTTTTAGGAAGGGCCAATACATCTTTACCTGGCGAATGCTCGAATAGGACATTCGAGTCCATAATTGGTTAACCCGGATCTATCCATGTTACTCATCTCATGCAACCACCGGGTTAACTCGATCATGTAATTCATGGTTTTTGAGAAGGAGATATGATATGTTTTTAGTTTGGGTTATCGAAGATTTTTGTGTTTGTATTTCTTACGCATCGCGCCGATCCTATTTATAGGGGTTTTTCCGAATTCTCGGAGTCCTACTGCAACTCAACCACTAACCAATCCCAACCTGTCCCAGGACTTGCAGGTGGTCGGCGCTGGACACGGCTGTGGCCTAGCCCGTTTTGTGGTTTTCTTTGGCCCGAGCAACCCTTGGACTATTTTGCCTCAGCCCATGGCGCATACTGTGTTATTCTTTTGAGCCATGCACTTGAGATTTTCCTTTTTTTTATTATTTTCTTTTTGGGGGAATGGGGGTTAATGCACTTTTTTTTAAAACTTTTGTTTTTGCAACTTTTTCCTAAGTTTTATGAATCATATTAAATAAAAGAAAACATTTTTAGAATTAAGTCTCGTATTTCATCCCATTATATAAGAGTCTTTATTACAAAGTAAATAATACATTAATAAACAAATACCCTACAAGGACTCATTAATTAGCAAGCAACAAAAGCGGCAAGGTGTTTTCTACGCATCACTATCGGAGTTGTCATTGAAGATGTAATTCGAAGTCATCCAAGACAAACGTAGAGAATTGGCCACCTTCATCACTTTGATACGAGTTACCTCCTTGGTCTCAAGATTGAGAAGCCTCATGGGATGGGCTGCTATAAGAAGACCAAGGGAAATAAAGAGGATTCCCGTGACGATCAAAGGTTTACAAAGGAAGGATGTTTAAATTCTCCCTGGAATAGCTAGGTCCCGCATCGGAAGCGCTAGGTCTGGATGTACTCAGTCCTGCCTTGGAAGCACTCCTATGATGAGCACGCCGCGAAAAACACCGTGAAGAACCTTGTCCGGTATTACTACTAGAAGGTAATTGTTGATCGGGAACATGAGTTTATGTCTTGGGAATATTAGGGAGACTATCGAAAGAAGGAGCTCTAGATCGGCGCCTCTACAAGATCAAAAGAGTGGTTAGCAAATCACTAAAAGCTCAATAAAATTAGCACTCTACTAATCAAGGACTTACCCGGAAATTAGGAAAAGATCGCCCGATCAAGAAGTTTTGGATTCCACAGAGAGTCGACTAAAACCGATAGACATGGTTCTAGATTGCTCCCAGTTATACTACAAAATTTATTCGATTATATCAACAAGAAAAATATCTTTAGCATACAACTAAAGGAAAGAGAGCATATAACTCTTAACCCTAGCCAATTTCTAGGGAAGGGATGCCCAACACATTCCTCTTTCGGGATTTTAGGAATTCTTATGAAAAAGGAGATTCGCCGAGAAGAGTAACATCCACATCGAAACTTGGGATATGGATATCAGTAGGAGTGAGCTACCAAAAGATGAAAATTAATTTCCATACCAAAAATTCAAGTTATAAAGAAGAAATTGAGAACTCACCAATTGGGTCATAATACAAGCTGCATGATGAGCTTAAGATGTGTTCAAGTTTAAGAATGAGGTAAAAGGATACTCCACCATAGTCCCCGCTTGCTCATCCGGAGGAAGAGAACGAAAATATAACATTGTTGAAAGCAGATCGGCCGGGATAAATAGAGGCCATGTGTTAACCTGGATTTGAGGAGTAATCCTCTCCTATAGATACCAACAAAACCCAAAAGGACCTTTAAACAAGATCCTTCTTTCGCTCAATTCCCGTGCCACAAGGACACTTTAAGGAAGTTGAAGTTGGGCCAAAGGATGGAAATTGGCATACATATAGGAATTATCAAGAAATCAGCTAGCAAGGATGAAAAGCAACAAGAAAACAGGACGAAAAAAGTAACAATTCAGGGCTAGAGTCTACCACCGGCAGCCCCACAAGCAGTGGTACAGGCCGTGGGCAAGGACAAAGGGCTAAAAATTTGGTAAAAAGTTCTTTTAAACATGTTTTGGAGCAAGTTTTTAGAAGAGAAGAAACATACCAAGTCCACACGGTTGAGGGTTGACCTTAAGAAGTCTATTCCATGAATCTTTGGACGTTGAAGATAGACTTTGTCCCATGGCATAGAGGCAGGAAATATAGGTCGATTTTATTGAGCCAGGAGAGAGATGCGGGAAGTATTCGTACAACCACGACTACATTTTGACAAATAAAGTAAGGCTTTTTATCCACACAAGATGAAAATTATAAATATTGGGAAAAAGGAGAACTTGAGCATACCTTAATAATCTTCCATAAGCCATTCAAAGGAAGATAGTTGGTGGAGTCTCGGATCCAGTTTTGTGTGCCACACACCGGCACGGAGACCCCTAATGAGGCAAATGTATGCGGAAGCACCCCAATTAAGCTCCTTTATTTTATCTAGGTCCACTAAGTTCACTAAATAGTGAACATGAACCTTGGCGGCATGGTCAAAAAGGAGGATCGTACTTAAGAGAAGAGCAAGCACGATCTCGACTTGTTATTGAGGAGAATGTCGAGGCCAGAAAACAACATCCTCAAAAGCCTCAAAAGAACAAGTATATTTAAAGTGATTATTATGTGGAAATTTATCGGCTATAGGGCCAAAGAGGTGACGAAGATAGCCACGGTTTATGTACAAATTTTGGTCATAAGTTAGAGGTTCTCCCCAAAAGCCCAAATCGGATAAAATAACAAAATCAAAAGGAGTTGTTGTAATCTCACCGAATGGAAGGTAGAACGTGTTAGAAGTATCCCGTAAGCGCTCGCTAATGGCTTTAATGGGATCCCTCTCCTTCTTATCAGTAAGATGATATAAAGCAATGTAAAGATGTCCGAACCGGGCATTGTACATGACATTCTCAAGAGGAAAGTTCATCCTCCTACATGTCTTCATGAATTTGGGAATGGCTCCACTACTTTGAATCGAGCCTTTTTGCAAGAAAAATCCAACAAGATTTTGGTTAAAAGAGTTACACTAAATGAGCAAATGAATTAGCTTGCTTGAAGAGGAAATAGCCAGTGAGGAAACATGGTTTTCAGCCTCAACTAAAAGCTCACTTAGATTCCATTCCCTTTGAGGACACCATTCTCGTTCAAGGAAAGAGTCTTGAGTAAGCTTCTCCGCTCTAGTTCTTCCAGCGGGATGAGCTTTTCTTCTAGACATTTTGAAGACAAGAAATTCTTGAGAACCAACTAGTTTTTAAAAAGGAGCAAAGCAAGGAAACACAAGAGAATAGTAAGAGTAAGATGAAGAGTTGATGTGCAAAATAAAACACACCATGCACTCCCTTTTATAGGCAAATTTGGTCAAGGCATCCAAGCACATAAGACAAGAGTCAAGCAAATAGTGGGGAACTAAGGGAATCCGGTAGGACAAACCGAGGGCCATGCTCGCCGAAGGATGGCTAGTGTTGAGAGGTCCAATCGATGATAACCTTTGCAGCCTAGCCCACCTCCCTAGTCTATTTAGCCTTGTCCAACCGAGACATGTAATCTTTGTCCGCTTGTGCATGCAAGTGCGAGTGAACTTTTCTGAACAGTTTTATCGATCTGTTTTTGACTGAATTACTTAGGTAAAACACTTAACTTTTGTCAATTTAATTACACACTAACAAGCATGTCGATACAATAGATTATTTAGCCAAGCTTCGGATCAAAGAATGATCGAAGTTTCAGCACCAACATCTGCCAAGCTTTAGGCTCCGATCAAGCCAAGCTTAGGATTCTTTTACCGGACTTCAAAATGCATGCATCGGGATCAAGTCCAGCCCCCATTTTAGAGTTTAGGTTCGATTACAACCAATTCCAAGTAACACATAACACTTTACAAAAATTGAGGTAAGTATCCTTTAGTGTCTACTTTGACCCTTCGTCGTTTAGACTTGGTCAAAGTGGGGGCTAACTCGTAGACACCTAAAAAGTGTCGTCCTTTATCTCTTTATTTACGTATTTTTTTGTTGGCTCGATGATGAAATCCCGAGTCTTATTTGAGGATTTAGATCTCGGACTGTGATCGATTGGTGCAACATAAGCCAGTAAACCACAAAAACCCCCGAGCACCAAATAAATAGCCTTTAGCCTTGGGTCGAGTCCACAAGTCCCTTTTCTTTTAGACGATCCAAGAACCGGGCTAAGCCTTAAGAGACAATGGAGTCCGAGTGTTGTGTGCTTGGGAAATTCCAAGTTCGGAATACCGCATTTTACTTTTGTCCAAATAAGACAAGGAGTCGAAGACCCGAAGACGGCATTAAAATGTTACATTTCATGATCGGGAGCATCAAAGTGCTGCGTTTAAGCTTCACAAGATAGTCCACATGAGATTAGAAGCTTCTCCCCTCGAACGACGTCGTGGCCGACACTTGCCTTCTAGAAGCACTAAGTGGAATACCGTATTTTGGCTTTGAGAGTCCTTTGGAGACACAACTAGGGCACGAAACCTTAGGTAGCCCGGTTGGCCGGCGCCCGCCAATTGGATTCTATCCGGTTTTATCCCTTTCTAATCCCGTTATACCTCTTAGGATTTGGCCCGATTTATTTTCAATTGTTTGGACGGCTGAATGGAGGCAAACCCTAGGTCATTTGTGACCTAGGTCCTCTCCTATAAATAGAGAGCCTTGGCTCTCATTCCCATACTTGTTTCCTGCCTTAGCATTATGCTTGCTAAAAGCCAACTTGAACGCTCTCATCTAACTGTTACTTTACTCGAATCCGTGCAAAGAGTTAAAGAATATTCGATTGTTCCGATGTCCGGGAACTCATTCGGTTGATCACTGCCATACCCTAGACATAAATCATAAAACTAGCCCTTTTCTTCGGATTGTCACCATTGCATCGAGAGATCCAACGAGGAGATCTAGATTAGCAAGGTGGGACAACCTGAGGGGCATATTTCAGCCTTCGAACGGTCATACTAATTTCTGTTTTATTCGCTTTCTATATTGTGGTTTAAGAGATGTAATCGCTTTAATTTCCTCCCGACCGATGTAATCTTTTGTTTTTTGCTTTTCTTTCTTTTATTGCTTTCTTTATTGCTTTCCTTTATCGCTTTCCTAGTTATGTTTTGGTTGCTTTAATTTTGCTTTGCATGTTGTTGTATGCTTGCTTTCTTACATCTTTATCAACACACTACTCAAACTGGTAATGGCCATCTTTGGACGGGCGTAACGTAAGGGTTTGTCCTTACGTTTCATACCCTTACCTTCGCCCCGAATCGATTCTCGGTTCAAGACTCGATGGAGTCATTTTGGTCTCTTTTAGCCTTAGTTTTCCCATACTAAGATTAGAAGAGTAATCATTTTACTTTGTATTTTTGTTAGTTTTTTCTTTCTTCAAAACCGATCGGTGACGCCCTTGTTTTATGTTTTATTCTACGTAAATTCACATCTCTGTGTTTTCTAGTTGTAGGGACGAGTAAAAGAAGTTCCGGGTCTACCCTCCCGGGCAGAGGCCAAGGTTGACTCTGTCAACCCCAGCCTCCGGCACGCCCCGCCTCCTCCTCGGTATAAGCCGCCGCTTGTACCGGGTGGTTGGAAGGTCGAGCTTCGGTCCGATTGGTGTTTTCACACCAGTCCGGCCCTAAAGCCTCACAGCAGAATTGAAACCCTATTTTTTTTCCTTAATTAGAAAATAAGATCCCGACTTTTAAAATAATTACCAAAATAAAATGATTAATAAAATCGCAAATCAAATCGATTTAATTTATTTCAACTTGATTTAATAAAACTTGGAAATCTTAATAAAAGGTTCATCCCCACATTCTAAAATCGGCTTTTAAAAATCATCTTCAAAATCAATCTTTAAAAAGAGAGACCCGACACAAGTGGGGAAGCTCGGCTTTGGGCCCTCGGGCCGTGGTTCCTACGAGTGGCAACTCCACTGGGGACTAATCATTTATTAAGATGGCGAAACTTGAAAATTTGAGTAGTGAGTTTTAATTATGTGCTTGCATTTGGCATCCTGCATTTAGCAACCTTTAAACTAGTTTAAATATTGTTTTGGACCACTAGGAAAAATTTATTGTACCCACTTGTTTAACCCTTTCCGGAGAGAGGCTCCCACTTGTTTCCTCGGCGGGCCCAACTAGGCTTGATTTGTCAAGGAAACATACCTCCTCCCGCGTAGCACGCACTCTTGGGCTAAACACCGTGGTTCACCGAGAGGCACCAGAATTTTGGTTGATATCCCGAATCCATGCAACCCAAGGGGACCAAATTTCGGACTACGTGTCACCATGTTTCCAAACTCTTGAACTCTTGGTCCATAGAACTTTTGGACTTCTAGGTTTTGCTCCATATTCATTTGCATGGTTGAATGAGTGTGTTTGTTTTAGATTTAATCTTCTCGCTTGTGAGTCTTTAGGAATAGGTGAGGAGCGCTTGATTAGACCCTTGCATGGGTGAAAATAAAACACTTTAATAAATTCCTAGAGTCGGTCCAATTATGTGCATTCAGCCAAAAGTCAAAGTGTTTTTTTTTCCAAATAGGGTTGGTCCATCGTTTGCATTTTTCCATGTCATTCCAAAATCATCTTCCTAATAGCCTAAGTAGTCTGCTATTTGTGAAAGGGTCTTACCGGAAGCTCCCTTTTCTTATTGTCTAGTCCTTTTATTTTCTTTTTCACATTTCATTTTTGCATCATCTCATATTAGGTGAGTCTATTTGCATTAGCCAAATAAAATTATCTCATATTAGGTGAGTCCATTTGTACTAGCTAAATAAAATCATCTCATATTAGGTGAGTCCATTTGCATTAGCTAAATAAAATCATTTTCATATTAAGATAGATGGTTCGTTATTCTCATTTTGCATTTAGTCCTATGTTCATCTCAAATAGGAAAATGCATTATCATATAAGAAGCATTTTTCATATCTTATCATCATTGCATTCTTTGTGTGCATCTCGAATAAATAGCATCCTTAGTCTCCTCGGGTCTTGTGCTTAAGCCCCTTCCTCCTAAAAGTGATCTTCTCTTACACGATCCTAAACCTCATCCTTTGGGCTGCAAAATAGGGAAGTCTATGACAACCGATTATTGTCGGAATCCGAGCTCTAAAAGATTAGAACGTCTATCCAAGGAGTCCAAGCACATCATCATTTCTTTCTACTTTGCGATCTACACCGGTGCGACAAGCTTCGATGCATACTACACTGTCACAATCCACTCCTTATTCTAAGACAAGTACCTAAAAAGAGTTTCCTTCCAATGGATCCTAATCCCGAACAAGTATCTTAGCCTCAATATGCTTAATGTGAATATAGCTAAGGTGGAAACCCAGTTGAATGATCAATAGGAACAGATATCCTCTATATCAAGAGATCTTAAGACCATCATAAGGGCTATGGAGGCTAGTCGGAGAGATGAGGAAGTTGAACGTAGGAGAAGGAAGAGGCCGAAGAAGCTCGGCGTTTGCTAAGGGAAATGGCTATGGTTATGCCACCTCACCCATCCAATGTTCTCCGAGATAATCCTAAACTTGAATCTCCTAAGCATGAATCCAAAACTCGGTCTCGATTCTTATATAGATTAGATAGAGCGGATGTTGAGGGAATCATCTATGTTCAGCAATCATTATTTCGATCATAAGGGATTCACTTAAATTCCTAAGGGTAAACTACCTCCTAAGTTTACCATGCCCGATATTAAGTTCTAAGGTTATGAGAATCCCCGTCATCATGTACGCAACTTCTTGGGAGCAATAACTCTTAAGAACATTCCTGAAGACATTTACCATATCATCTTCCCCTGGACGTTTGATACCGATGTCATGAAATGGTATAACGCGGTCGACCCATGCAAGGTTGTCAATTGGATAGATTTGTGCAAGGAGTTCCTCCATCAATACTCCTATAACACATATCTACTTGTTACTCTTAGGGACTTGGAATTAATCAAGCAAGGTGAGAAGGAGAGTTTCACCGATTTCCCGACCAAATGGAGAGCAAAGGCAGCCCACATGGTTGACCAATCCTCCGAGAAAGATCAAGTCCACATTATTGTAAAGAACCTTTAACCAAATTATAATCAGCACCTCAAATTCCTACCTATGTAAAGAACCTTCAACCAAATTATAATCAGCACCTCAAATTCCTACCTATGATGAACTTTTCGACCCTCGGAGATGTCTGGTTTGTTGATAGAAGAAGAATTGTCCATCTGCGACCACAAAAGTCGCAACCGGATATAGAGGTAATTATCAATCCAAAGATAAGAAAACCTCCAATACTGGAAATGCTACCAGGGGTGAAGATGTTATTGCCCTCAACAGGTATACCGATCACACTCCTATGGATACTACCTATGCTCAAGCCCTTGATCGTCTCTTAGGGAAAGGGACAATAGAGTTGTCACCTATTAGAGCAGAATCGAAACTGCGAAGCAATCTAAGAATTAGGATGCGAGAAAATTTTAGAAATACCATCGTGTACGAGGACATGATATCGAACGGTGTTGGACATTCAAGAACAAACTAGAAGATAAGTTTCAAAATGGCCAATTACCCCTACCTAAGGCTGCCCAGAAACCAAGTAATAACAAAAACCCTTTTAGTGGTACCTTAACTATCTTTGTTGAACCCACACCAGGTCGGTAGGATCCTTCATCTTTATTCGAGATGTCAATGAGTCACAACCGCTTCTTAGTCTACCATCATTAGATCCGAAGTCCAGGGGCTATTAGTAAGTGATGAAGAAGATGTCTACAATAGTGACGACTTCTAGGGCAAACCACCCTTAGAAGAAGACTTTTGGGGAAACACTAAGAGCCCTGCTGTTCGGTTTCTTACTAGATCGGGACGACACAACACGCCCTTGGGTCAACAACGTAATCGAAAGCCCCAAAAGAACCGGAAGGCTGCAAAGGAAGAAGATCCAATCCTTAAACAACTTCGAAATTAAAAGTCGACATTTCTATATGGCAATTAATATCTGCTTCCCGAAGCACAGGCAAGCTTTAATCGATGCACTTAGTAAGATTGAAGTTTCTCCCGAAACCACGCAAGAGGAAATAGTAGGATTGGCTAATAGTAGGGACGAAACCATTACTTTTGACCGGAAGGACCTCCCGAAGAAGGCGTTGCACACAACAATGCTCTTTATTTAACCGTAACTTACGAGTAACAAGTTTGTTCCCTTAACCTTGGTTGACAATGGATCAGCGAGTTAACGTGTGTCCCTTGCGAACTACTAAGAGGTTAGGAATTAGGGAGCAACAACTCTCTAAGCGGACTATTCATCTCCGAGCATATGATAATTCTAGAAGAACAATCTTGGGAACATTGACCTTACCAATTAATATAAGGCCAGTGGAGAGGAACATTGAATTCCAAGTCTTAAATATCCCAACTACTTTCAATCGCTTCTAGGATGCCCTTGGTTACACGATCATTGAGCAGGGCCCTCTACACTACATCGAAGGTCAAAATGATCATCAAAGGTCAAGTCATAACCGTAACGGGGATAATATTTATGCTACTATCACTTCGAAAGAGTTTGTAATAGAGATCGAGCGCGATGCTAATGATCAAAGGTCAGGTCATAACTTTCTAAGTAAAAGTTAAGAAGTCGCTATATGGTTCCAGATCCTGAAGAAAGATGGAAAAGTTCGCATGTGCGTCAACTTCGAGGATTTAAACAAGGCCGGTCGTGAGGATGATTTCCCATTGCCTCATATTAATCTTCTAGTAGATAATACAGCGGGTCATGCTCTTCTCTCGTTTATGGATGGTTATGCGGGTATAATCAAGTAAAGATGGCTAAAGAAGACAAGGAAAAAACAACCTTCATCAGTCAATGGGGGACTTATTGCTATGTGGTGATGCCATTTGAGCTTAAAAATGCGGGTGCAACATATCGAGAGGACAGCAACGACACTACTACATGATATGATCAAGAAAGAAGTCGAGGTATATGTAGATGATATGATCATAAAATCTAAAGACTGGGCAGGGCACTTACCCGACTCGAGAAAATTCTTCCATAGGCTTAGGAAGTATAACATGCGCCTTAATCCTCAAAAGTGTGCCTTTGGGGTAACCTCGGGTAAATTGTTAGGCTATGTTGTTAGTCTTAAAAGAATTGAAGTTGATTCATCCAAGATCAAGGCTATTAAGGAAATCCCTCCACCAAGTACGGAGAAAGAGATAAGGGGCTTTCTAGGATGTTTGGAGTACATGAGTCATTTCATATCAAAACTAACTATGGTATGTGAACCCATTTTCAAGAAGTTAAAGAAAGGGTCTAAGCCATTTGGGATACCGAATGCCAA
The DNA here is from genome assembly GCA_021018815.1 of Talinum fruticosum. Classification (NCBI taxonomy): domain Eukaryota; kingdom Viridiplantae; phylum Streptophyta; class Magnoliopsida; order Caryophyllales; family Talinaceae; genus Talinum; species Talinum fruticosum. The sequence continues at coordinate 187,774 of JAITYX010000026.1, forward strand.
CAAGCATTCGAGAAGGTTAAGGAATACCTAGCTAATCCTCCCGTGTTAGTTCCACCCCAATCAGGGAAACCTTTTGCTTTTGTATCTCACCGTAATAGAGACAGACTATGGGAGCCATGTTAGCCCGAGTAGGACGGGAAAGAGTAACGCACAATTTACTATCTTAGTAAGAAGTTCTTAGATTTTGAGACTAGATATACACCGTTAGAGAAGACATCTTTGGTTTTAATTTATGCTACCAAGAAGATCGGACACTACATGTTGACCCACACAGTACATGTGATAGCACCCATGAATCCTATGAAGTACATACTTGAGCAACCGATTATCAGCGAGTAAGATAGCATGATGGATCTGTCATGCTATTAGAATTCGAAGTCAAGTTTATTCCTCAAAAGCGATTAAAGGTAGAGTAGTATCAAAATTCTTGGCGGATCTACCGGTGTCCGAATCTCAACCCGAACACCTTGACTTCCCACACGAAGATATTTTATAAGTAGAGGTGGACATTTGGACAATGTATTTTAATGGCGCTTCCAATCGGAAGGGCTTTGGAGTAGGGATTCTTGTAGTCTCACCGAAAGGAGCACACACTCCCATTTTAGTTAAGCTAAATTTCGAGGTAATAATGCTTGCAGAATATGAAGCTTGTATCACAGGACTTGAAGTTGCAATAGAGATCGAGATCAAGAATATCGGGATTTTCGGTGATTTCGGTTTGATCATCAACCAGATTTCACAAAGGTGGAAGGTACGTAGTGAAGCCTTGGCACCCTACCAAGCATATTTGACAGAATTATCTAAACACTTCGAAAATATTTCCTTCACATACCTTCCTAGGGATGATAATCAATTTGCGGATGCACTAGCTAAGTTGGCATCTATGTTTAATATTCCTAGTAGCATTCACTCAATGCCTATTCGCATCGAGCGACGGAGTTAGCCTGCACACGTCCGCACCTTCGAAGTATCCAATATCGACCATACTAGTTGGTATCATGATATCTATCAGTATTTGGATAATCAAGAATATCCTTTGGACTCTACACCTAGAGCCTAACAAACCATCGGGAGGTTGGCTGCACAAATCTTCCTTAATCAAGGATAGTTGTTTAAGAAAACCAACTCTAGGATCCGTTTACTTTGTGTCAATCAACATGAAGCAAAATGCATCATGGAAGAAATTCACGGAGGAGAATGTGGACCTCATATGAACGGTAGAATGTTGGTCCAGAAGGTTAAGAGACTTGGCTATTATTGGTCAACTACGGCAGTGGATTGTTACAACTTTGTTAGAAGGTGCCATAAATATCAGGTGTATGTAAATTTACAACTCCAAGGCCCATTATTTCTCACTAAACTATCCTCACCCTGGCCGTTTTTAGTTTAGGGAATAGACATTATTGGCAAGGTGAATCCTAAAGGAATAGGTGGTCATGAATTTGTCTTTGTAGTAATCGACTACTTTACCAAATGTGTGGAAGCAACTTCTTATGCAACCTTGACGTCGAAACAAGTAGCCAAATTTATCACCTAGAATATTATCTATCGTTATGGAGTGCCTCACAATCTTATAAGTGACTATGGCAGTCATTTTAAGAAGAAAGTAGCAGATTTTTTGGATAAGTATAAAATCCAGCATCACAAATTTTCTCCCTATAGTCCTCGGACCGACAGAGCGAGTTGAAGCCGCTAATAAGAACATTAGGAGAATAGTGGAGAAAATGGCGATTACTTATAAGGATTGGCCGGATAAATTAGCCTTCGCTTTGTGGGGTTATAGAAATTCTATTAGATCCTCCACGGGAACAATGCCTTACTCCTTAGTCTATGGCATGGAAGTAGTCCTTCTAGTTGAGATTACCATTGCTTCGTTAAGGATAATTGCTAGGAGTCAAATTCCGGAGGCTAAGTAGGCTAAAGCACGTTATGAGGAATTAGTATTGCTGGATGAGAGACACATCAACACCCTGCATAATCTCCAAATATACTAGGCTAGTATATCCAGGCATTCAATAAGAAAGTTAAGCCTCACAATTTGTAAATTGGGGATTTAGTCCTTAGAGAGGTCGAGCTCCAATTCAAGATCTACGAGGGAAATTTAGGCCCCACTGGCAAGGTGCATTTATACTAATGTGGATTAGTTAAAGAAGTATTGTGCCTAGCATGTACCTAGGTAGTAGGCCAAGCCCAACCCAACTAGGTTTGGGCCAAGGCGGACATCGGCCACCACCCGAGTAAATGGTGGACTGGTCGGGCCGTGGTTTTCCTTCTATTTTTTCGGTTTTCTTTAGTTCATTCATTTGCTGGATAGTCCAACTAGATAGTCCAATATGTATGTTGGTTTTCTATTATTGTACCTCTAAGTGAGCGATAAAGGATATGAAAAGTATAGCATTACACTTAGTTTTATTCAATAAGGGTAAGCCTACTACTTACCTAAATACATAGCTAATAAAGGAATTTAAATTGCAAGCATACTACTTGTAAAACAAATAAACACTGTTCTAAAGAGGCAAAACTAATCCTCATTTTATTCTATTTCAAATTCCTAAGAATTCGAGTCCTAGTCTATTTTCACTTTGTTTCTTTTAGGATCACTAGAGTCGGTTTCCTCGTATCGGGTGCGTTCCTTGAGCTCCTGGATTCGGCGGGCCCTCCTTTCTTTGATTTCTTTTGCTTTAGTTTCTTTTCGATGTGCACGTGCAGCCATCCGAGGGTTTACTTCATGAATTTGTAGAGGGGCAGCAGCAGGAATGGCTTCTTCGAGATTTAATTCTCTAAGTCTTAGTGCTTTCCGTCACTCGGAGTCGACTTCTATTATCCACTCTAGATAATAGGGAGAAGCGACAGTATTTGTAATTCCCTCATGTGTTCTCGGGATCACAAGAGTCAACAGTTTTCGGGAGACCTCTCCAATACTCGGGCCATGGACCCAATTCGTTTAGAGTTACAGGTGTCCTTTAAACAAGTCAAATGTCGCGGGCCGGATGCAATCCATTAGTGGAATCACTTGTTCTCTACCCATTTACCGCACCACACGGGTGCAAAAGGAATAAGTGATCTCCTCTAGGTCCAATTGCAGAATGCATTTTGAATTGAGATACCTTCCAATGCTTAACATACCATAATAGATCATTGGTGTGATTTTTTAGATATTCTTCCCATCGGGAAGCAGGACGGTAAATTACCACCGATGTCCGTTTACGCTGGCAAAAGTGAGTTGCTAGGTTTATGTCTAAGCTAGGGGAGCCTCGATGAGTTTCGGATGTTCCTTTATCCAGATCCGCACATCACGGATGCAAAATAAAAAATTAGTGTCCTGCATGGTCAAAGTCTATTTTGTTTAAGCCCAATAGGAACAAAATCGAAATAAAAAAATATAGAGTCGAAACAGTAGGGGCGAAAGTTAGGTTTCAATATAGGCTGAAGATCCCTCGGCCTTTAGCCGGCGTCGGACTGCCGCCTTATGGCTGGCGCCGTCGCCTAGTTACCGTTGTTTGCTTCTGTTTGTTTTTGTGCTTACCTGTAATAATAGGGGCTACCGCAGAAATTATATTCGGCATTGGCTTCAACTCGGTCTAAGTCAATGATTGTTTCAGCAACTATTATCGGAGTTAGGGAACAAGTAATAGTTTAAGCTGTTCCATCAGAGCTCAGCAGTGACGCTAGTGCCAAATCCTCATGACCCCTACTAATAGGAATCCTCCTATCATGCAAGTATTCTTCTTGTTACGCTGAACGATTGTATTTATTGGAGTTTTTCTAGAGCTCTTCAATTCCTATTATGATTAGAACAACAAAGCACTACAGTCCTTGTGGGACTCGAAGATGGCCGACGTCGGCCCCACCTTAGGCCTGGCCTGTTTCGTATTTTCTTGCGGGCTCGAGCGGTTCTTGGTTATTTTGTTTCTCGTCCCAGCCCATGGCGCACACATTGCCTGGACTATGCACTTGTGATTTCTTATTTTTCTTTTTATTATTTTCTTTTAGGTGGAATGGGGGCTAGTGTCCAAATTTTTTTCTTCTTTTTATTTTTCCTAGGTTTTGTGCATCATATTAAATAAAAGAACGCATTTTTTAGAATCAAGTCTTGCACTTCATCTCATTGCATAAGAGTCTTTATTACACAATAAATAATATAATAACCACCCTACAAGAGGTCCATTAATCAGCTGTAGCAGAAGCAACAATGAATCATCTACGCATCACCCTCGAGTCATCATCGAAGATGTAATTCCCGAAATCCTCCAAGACAGATATGGAGAATCGACCACCTTCATTATCTTGGTACGAACCACCTCCTTGATCCCAAGGCTGAGAAGCCCCATTTGATGGTTCGCTATAAGAAGACTGAGGGAAGTAAAGAGGGTTCCCTTGTCGATCAAGGGCTTGGAAGGGTACAATGTCCAAGTTTTCCTCAAAGAAACCTTATTCTGCATTGGAGGTACTAGGCCTAGAAGCATTAGGTCCTGCCTTGGACGCACTCCTATGGTGAGTACGCTGCGAAGAACGCCATGACGAGTCCTGTCTAGCATTACTACTAGAAGGCATTTGTTGCTCGTAAGTTTGGGATGATGTCTTGGGCACACCAAGAATACTACTAGAAGGAGTGACTCTCGATCAACGTCTCTACAAGATCAAGAAAGTGATTAACATATCACTAAAAGCTTAAAGAATTTAGCACTACACTAATTAAGGACTTACTCAGGAAGTAGAGCGACCGATAAAGAAATTCTGGATTCCACGAAGAGCCGACTTAAATCTAATAGATATAGTTCTAGATTGCTCCCGGTCATACTGCAAAGGTTATTTGAGGTTATGAACAAGGAAGGTACTTTTAGCACATAACTGAAAGAAAAAGAGCACAAAACTCCTACCCCTTCCCAATTTCTAGGAAAGGGATGCCCAACACATTCTTCTTCCGAGATTTCAGGGATTGTGACGAAACGAGGTCCCCGGGCATAGTGACATCCACATTGAGACTTGGGATATGAATATCAGCAGGAGTGAGCTACCAAGGAAAAAGAGATGATGATTAATTTCCATACAAGAAATTTAAGGTTGTATAAGAGAGGAGTCGCGTGCTTACTAGTTGAGTCATGATGCGAGATGCATGATGGGCATAAGAGGTGTGTAAATTTAATAGTGAGGTGAACGGATAACCCACCATGGCCGTCACTTGCTCGGCCGGAGAAGGAGAACGAAAGTAGAACATGGTCGAAGGAGGATCTACCGGAACAAATGGAGGCCATGTGTTAACTCAAATTTGAGGAGTGACTCTCTTCCCAAGATACCAATCAAATCCAAAACGACCTTCAAATAAGATCCTTCTCTCACTCAATTCTCGGGCCACAAGGACATTTTTGGGAAGTTGGAATTGGCCCAAGGATGGAAGTTGGCCTACATACAAGAATTATCGAGAAATCAACAACACAGAATGAAAAAACAAGAAAATGGGGAAAAATCATGGATATAAGGGGCTGGAGAGCACCATGGGCGGCACCACAGGCAGTGGTCTAGGCTGTGGGCATGACCAGAATGCTAAAAGTGTGCTGAAAAGCTCGTTTAGGCCTATTTTGGAGCAAGTTTTGAGAGTAAAAGTAACACACCGAGTTAACACGATTGAGGGCTGACCTCAAAAAGCCTATCTCAAGTATTGTAGTTTGCTCAAGATTTATTCTAGCCCATGATATGGACGCCGAAAATGCGGGCTGATTCGTTGAGCCGGGAGAGAGACGAGGAAAGTATTCATACGACCACAGCTATATTTTGACAAGTTAAATAAAGCCTTTTATCCATACAAGATGAAAAGTAAATATTGAAGAAAAGAAAATTTGAGCATACCTTAATAATCTTCCATAAGCCGTTCAAAGGAAGATAAGTGGTAGTGTCCGATTCTGGTCTTGTGTGCCGCACACTCGGCACGGAGGCCTTTAATGAGGGAGCACCGCAATTGAGCTCCTTTATTCTATCTAGGTCCAATAAGTTCACCAAGTAGTGAATATGAATCTGACGAGCTTGGTTAGAGAAGAGGATCATGCTCAATAGAGGAGTAAGCACAACCCTAGCTTCTTGTTGAGGAGAGTGTTGAGGCTAGAAAACTTCATTTTTAAAAGCCTAAAAAGAATGGTATATTTAAAATGATTATTATGTGGAAATCTTGCTGCAATGGAGCTGAAAAGGTGACAGAGGTAATCACAATTCTTATACAAATTCCAGTAATAGGCTAAAGGTTCCCCCAAAAGCCCAAACCGGATAAAACAGCAAAATCGAAAGGAGTTACTCTCATCTCAGCAAAGGAGAGGTGGAACGTATTGGTGGTATCCCAAAACCGCTCACTGATGGCTGTAATAAGATCCCTCTTTCTCCTATCAATGAGGTGGTGTAAGGCGATATAGAGAGGTTCAAATCCAGCATTGTACTTGACGTTTTCGAGAGGAAAATGCATCCTCTCACAGGTCTCTATGAACTTGGGAATAGCTCGCTACTCCGAATCGAACCTTTCTACAAGACAAATCCAATAAGATTTTGGTTAGGACATTACTCTAAATGAGCAAATGAAGAGTTTTAAGCCAATTAGCTTACCGAAGAGATGGCAAGTGAGCAAACATGGCTTTCAACTTCAACTAAAAGATCACTTGGGTCCCACTCGCTCTGCGGACGCCATTCGCGCTCGAGGAAGGAGTCTTGAGCTACACTCTCAGCACTAGTTCTTCCTACAGGGTGAGCCTTTCTTCTAGGCATTTTGAAGGCAAGGAATTCTTTAGAACCAACTAGCTTTCAAGAAGGAGAAAAGTAAGGAAATGCAAGAGGAGAGCAAGAATAAGAAGAAGAGTTGGTGTGCAAAATGGAACACACCATGCACCCCTTTTATAGGCAAACCGATCAAAATGTCGAAGCACATAAAACAAGAGTCAAGAGATTAATGGGGAACTAAGGGAATCCAGTCAGGCACCTCTTTTATAGGTAAACCGGTCAAAATGTCCAAGAACATAAAACAAGAGTCAAAAGATTAATGGGGAACCAAGGGAATCCGGTTAAGCATGCCGGGAAGCCACGCCTGCCAAAGGCTGGCCGGCATTGGCCACGAGGCGCTATGGTGTCCAATCGGCGGTAACTTTTGCATCCTAGCCCACTTCCCTAGTCCGAGCAGCTTTGTCTTCTTGGAGCATGTGATTTTCGTCTCTTATGCATGCAAGTGGGAGCATCTGGGCCCACCAATCAGCTTTTTGGAATAGTTTTATCGATCTGTTTCGATCTGAATTATTCAGGTAAAAACATTAATCTTTTGTTAATACAATTATACACTTACAAGTATGCTAGTACAGAAGATTATCGCGCCAAGCTTCAGATCAAAAGGCGATCAAAGTTTCAGCGTCGAAACTTGCCAAGCTTCGGATCAAAAGACGATCGAAGTTTCAGCGAGTGAAACACACCAAGCTTCAGGCTCGATAAAGCGAAGCTTAGGATCCTTTACCGAACTTCAGAACGCATGCATCGCGATCAAGTTCAGATCTCACTTTGGAGTTCAGGTTTGACTACAAACAATTCTAAGCATCACATAATGCCTTATAAAAACCGAGGTAAGTACCCTTTAGTGTCTACTTTGACCCTTCGTCTTTATAGACTCGGTCAAAATGGGGGCTAACTATAGACACCTAAAAATTGTCGTCCTTTATCTTGTTATTTTTGTGTTTTATTTTGCTAGCTCGATGATGATAATGCCGAGTCTCATCTATGGATTTGGATTTTGGACTAGGATCGATCGAGTGCAATATAAGCCGAGTAAATCACAAAGAACCCCCAACACCACTTAAATAGCCTTTTGTCTCGGGTCGGTCTACAAATCCTCTTTTCTTTTGGACCATCCAAGAGACTGTGGAGTCCCTAGATGTGTGCCAGGAAATTCCAAGTGTAAAATACCACATTCTACTTTCTCCTTCAAGTCATACATGGAGTCGAAGACCTAAAGATAACATTAAAGTGTTGCATTTTACGATCAAGAGCATCAAAGTGCTGCATTTTGAGCTTCACGAGACAACCCACATGAGGCTAGAAGCTCTTTCCCTAAACGACGTCGTGAGGCCGACACCCCCTTCTAGAAGCCTGGTGGAACGCTGCATTTTGGCTTGGAGAATCCTAAGGAAACACAACTAGGGCACGAAACTCTAGGAGCGCGCGGTTGGCTGACGCCCGCCTTCTCCATTTAAACCGATTATATTCAGTTTTGTCTCTTTCTATCCAGTTCTATCTCATAAGGAATGGTCCGATTTTTCTTTCAACTGTTTGGAAGGCTGAATGGAGGTAAACCCTAGGTCATTTGCGACCTAGCTCCTCTCCTATAAATAGAGACATATGGCTCTAATTCCCATACAAGTAAAGCCAACTTGAACGCTCTCATCTAACTCTTACTCTACTGAATTTTCCACAAACATTCATCTTTCACCGTTGAATCCGTGCAAAGAGCTAAAGTATATTGGATTATTTTGATATCTAGGCACTCATTCAACTCGATCACCGCCATACCCTAGACATAATTCATAAAACTATCCCATTTCTTTGGATTGTCACCATTGGATCGAGAGAAGAGATCCAGATAAGCAAGGTGGGACAACCTGAGGGCTATATTTCAGCCTTCGAATCGATGTAATTGCTTTAATTTCCTCCCGACCGATGTAATCTTTTGTTTTATGCTTTTCTTTCTTTTATCGCTTTCTTTACTACTTTCCTTTATCGCTTTCCTAGTTATGTTTTAGTTGCTTTAATTTCTCTTTGCATGTTGTTGTATGCTTGCATTCTTACATGTTTATTAACACACTACTCAAACTGGTAATGGTCGTCTTCAAACGGGCATAATGCAAGGGTTTGTCTCTACGTTTCGTACCCTCGCCCCACCCCGAATCCGATTCTCGGTTCAAGACCGATAAAGTCATTTTGGTCTCTTTTAGTCTTAGTTTTCCATACTAAGATTAGAAGAGCAATCGGTTTACTTTATATTTTTGTCAGCTTTTTCTTTCTTAAAACTGACCGGCGACTCCCTTGTTTTATGCTTTATTCTTTGTAAATTCGCATCTTGCTATTTTCCGGTTGCAGGGACGAGTAAAAGAAGTTCCGGTCTGTCCTCCGGGCAGAGGCCGAGGGTGACTCTGTTAGCCCCAGCCTTTGGCAAGCACTCGCCTCCTCCCGGCACAAACCGCCGCTGTACCAGGTTGTTGGCAGGTGGGGCTTCGGTCCAGATTGGTGTTTTCCTCCCGATCTGGCCCTAAAGTCTCACTGCAGAACCGAAATTTTATTTTTGCCTTTTCCTTAATTGGAAAATAAGATCCTGGGACTTCTAAAATAATTGCCAAAATAAAATGATTAATGAAATCGCCAATCAAGTCCGATTTAATTCATTTCAGCTTGATTTAATAAATCTCGAAAATCTTAATAAAAGTTTCATCCCCACATTCTAAAATCAGCTTTTAAAAATCATCTTCAAAATCAATCTTGAAGGTTTGCTCAGGGAGAGGCTAAGTCACCCTAGAGGGGGTGAATAGGGTGATGATGAAATTTGCTTCAAATTTAAAATAGATATGAATCTAATGTGAGCGAGAGTCGAGATGAGCTCAAAAGCACTAACTCGTAAATCGGTGAAGAGTGAAGAAACAGATTAAACAGAAACTTTAAACCTGTCTCGAGTCTAGAATGCACTCAGAAAATTAATAACTCGGAAAGTACGTGGAAACCCTCCTGGGGCAGAAAACCACGGACCGTGCTAATCCAAGCACGAAGTCAAGTCCACTATTTTGAGTCCACAAAATACAGAGATCGACTTGACCTGAGTTGCTCCCTTAGACAACTCTTTACAAGTTTTTCCTAGACTCGAAATTTCCTTATCTAATTTAGTACTTCCTAACCGAGATCACCCTTACAGTTAGGGACAACCGAGTTGAGTTAATCCTTACAGCTCGGTCAGGGGACCTTACTTAGAGAGTAAGAAATAAAGTGTTTGTAATCGAGTACAAGACCTTACAACTCGTAATATTATGACATACGTAATTGGAGTTGTAAGTAAAAGATTGAGAATGAATACAATGACTTTTGATCAAGTATGTATATTAACAATAGATTCGGCAATCTTCAAGTCTTGAAAGTTGGCTTCTATTTATAAATGACCAAGCAAGCATAGCCATTGTGTCCATCTTTTGACTCGGAAGTCCTTTGTGACCGTTGTAAAGAATTTTCTGAGTCACTCAGAAAATATCCGTTGAGATATGAACGTTGAGCAATGGTTCTTGACTCCTTTGGAAGTCCCAAAACCACTGGTGGTGTCTTGAAAAATAAGGTGGAAACCATCGTTGAGCTTGGTGTTGCAGATTTCCGGCTTTGGAAACGGACAACCCCGACACGGTGTCCGGGGCTAGGTCGGAGGTGGAAAAAGCCTTGTCTCGCTGGTGATTTGACGTTTTGAAGTCGGTTACTTTTGTAATTCAAATTTAGGATAGCCTCGTTTGAATAACCTACAAAAGCAAATCAATTTGGTTCTCAAAGTATAAAATACTTTGGTCCAAGATTAGACACGGATAATATTATAATTAAAATAATTAAGTGACTAATTATCTAAGTCGGAAAAGAAAAGGAATTTTCTGAATCTAATATCCATGAAACTCAAATTCCATCTTAGTCGAGTCTAGAAGGCAATCAAGTCGGATAAAGAATATCGTAGTAAACAAACTTGATCTAGACTAAATAAAATTCAAACTAAATATACCGATTTGGAACAATGTAATTCCTGAATCATGAAGTCGACTCGAGTTTGAGCGCGGAAAAGATAGTGTTTGAATCATGTGATATATCTCGAGTGTTGGGTGACTCGGAATTGAGTGAGAAGTAGCATATAGAATTATGCTTTCCGAGTCAATTAGAGGCAGGCGAAAAACCCCATACTAGATTCTATAACACTCGAAGAAATGTTATATCACTCGGAAAAGTTTTTAAGATGCATGGAATGTCTTGAAGTCAAAACCCTATAAGAGATGAAGTCTTATACCCGATTCCTTGATGGAACTCGAAACGAGTAAGTAAAAGTTTGAGTCTTCAAATCTTTGAAAAAGAGACACCCGACACAAGTGGGGAAGCTCGGCATTGGGCCCCGAATCCGATTCTCGGTTCAAAGACTGATGGAGTCATTTTAACCCTTTTCGGTCATAGTTTTCCCATACTAAGATCGAAGGAACAAATCTTTATTTTGTTTTTTGTTAGTTTTTTCTTTCCTAAAACCGACTAGCGACTCCTTTATTTTATGCTTTTTCTCGTTTAAATTTGCATCTTGGTGTTTTCTCGGTTGTAGGAACAGTAAATAAGGTTCTGGATCTGCCTAATAGGGCAGAGGCCGAGGCCGACTCCATCATCCCTTGCCTCTGGCCGGCATCCGCCACCACCGGCACGAGGCTATCGCCTATACTTGGGTGGTCGACAGGTGAGGCTTCGACCAAGATTGGTGTTTTCACACCAATCTCGCCCTAAAGCCTCACGGCAGGACCAAAACCCTAGTTTTATTTATTCCTTAATTACAAAATAAGATCCCGGAACTCTAAAAATAATTGTTAAAATAAAATAATTAATAAAATTGCCATTCAAACTTTGACTAATTAGATTTAATAAAACTCGAAAAATCTTAATAAAAGGTTCATCCCCACATTACAAAATCGACTTTTTAAAACCATATTCAAAATCAATCTTCAAAAAAGAGACCCGACATAAGTGGGGAAGCTCGGCGGGCCTCGATTGGCTGCGGTTCCTATACCATGATATCAAAAATAAATGGTGGGAAGTACATCTTAAGTTGGCATAATGTAACGATCACACCACACTCAAGATCATCCAATTTCTCCAAATTAACGACTTTGCTATATATGACTTTAAAGAAAAAGAAAAGTCTTGGAATCGACTGTCTTACATGTTGGCATCACGGCTTGGATAGCAATCGGCATAATTTGTTGCATCAAAGCATGACAATCATGAGATTTAAGACCGATTAGTCTATAATCGGACATCAAAACAATTCTACTCGCTGTTAAAAGAATATCCCTATGGCACTTTGAGTTTCTTCAAGGTCTCACAAAAATGTTGTTTTTCCCTTCTACTCAATATGTAAGACGCAAGAGGCAAATACGTTCTCTTCCCCTTTGGTTGTGGTGCTAATTCCTCCCATATTCCCATTTCACACAAATCAACTCATGCTTTCTCTCCATAATTAGTCTTCCTCGATATGTTCAAAAGAGTGCCAATAAGACTTCCATAGATGTTTTTTTTTATATGCATTACATCAAGACTATGTCTCACTTACAACTCTTTCCAATATGGAAGATTAAAAAATATTGATCTCTTTTTCCACACATTATTTTCGGATTGACATCGGTATGGCTTGCTGAACTCCACATCAAGATCCTTCACTTGGTCATAAATTTGATGTCCTGTTAATGGAGTTGGAGCAGAATCCGTGACGGTTTCACCGTTAAAAGCCTTTTTTCTTAAGATATTAATGGAAAAAGGGAAGAAACTTTCAATGTCCAAGATAGGCCCTTTTTTTTCCGTGGTTAAGTTGATAGGATCAAGTATCCTTTGCATAAATGGGGCATGCCTTATGGCCTTTGACGGTGTATCCGGACAAGTTTCCGTATGCGGGAAGTCATTGATTGTGGTAAAGATCATAGCGCGCAATGTAAATTTCTCTTGACAAGTATGCATCATAAACCAAAAACCTTGATCCTACAATAGCTTTAAATCTTCAACAACAGGCGCCAAATACACATCTATATAATTTCCAGTCGTTTAAGCCCGTAAATGAGCATTGACAAGAGAATGTACTTACGCTTCATACACAACGATGATGGTAGGTTGTGGATAACCAAAAGAACGGGTTACCATATGTAGGAACCATGGCTAGCAGGGGCCAGCCGAGCTTCCCCACTTGTGTCGGGTCTCTTTTTAAAGATTGATTTTGAAGATGGTTTTAGAAAGTCGATTTTGGAATGTGAGGATGAACTTTTTTATTAAGAATTTCTAAATTTTATTAAATCTGATTTAAAGCGAATTAAGCAAAGTTGAGTGGCGGTTTTTTAACCATTATATTTTAGGAATTTTTCTTTAGAATTCCGAGGATCTTCTTTTCTAATTAAGGAATAAATAACATTAGGGTTTTGATTTTACCGTGAGGCTTTGGGGCCATATTGGTGTAAAAACACCAATCTGGACCGAAGCCTTATTGGCTGACCCCACGGAGCAGGCAGTGGCCTGCACCTAGGGGTGGCCGATGTCGAGCAGAGGCCATGGCTGGTGGAACCAGCCTCGGTCTCTTCCCAGTGGGCAGATCCAAAATCTAACGTTATCGTTCTCTGCAGCGTAAAACACCGAGATGTAGATTTGAATAGAAATAAATGAAAAGGGAGTCGTCAGTCGGTTTTAGGAAAGAAAAACTAACAAAAACAAAATAAAAAATTTGCTCTCCCAATCTTAGTATGGGAAAATTAAGACTAAAAAGGCTAAAAATGACTCCATTGGTCTTTGAACCGAGAATCGGATTCGGGGTGAGGGTACAAAACGTAGGGAGAAACCCTTTCGTTCCACCCATCTAAAGACGACCATTACTAGTTCGAGTAGTGAATTAAAATAATGTAAAATAAGCAAGCAAGCAACAACATGCGATAAAGAATTAAAGTAACCAAAACATAATTAAGGAAAGCGATAAAGGTAGAAATAAACAAAGGGGAAATGGGAAAAGAAAAGCAAAACAAAAAGAAAAGAAAGGGCAAAGCGAAAAGAAAAGAAAGCGGAAAACTAAAAGGCTACATCGGGCGGGGAGGAATTAAAAGTGATACAACATTTGTCCATAATATGGACATAAATAAAGAAAACATAAAATAGAATAAACTGTTGTAAAACTGGATCTCGTGCCCTTAGGTTGTCCAACCTGCCGATTTGGATCTCGGATCCGGATGTCTTGATGCGACGATAGTGAACCGAAAAAGGCTTTTTGTGAGTTTAGATGTGCGACGGATGTAGTTTAGGGATCGGATTTATGGAGTATGATGGAAGTAGAGAAGGAATAGGTTGAAAAGGGACCAAGAGATCGGAATACGGAATGGAGTATACGGTAGCTCTTAGGCGAATTTCAATAGAGTAACATTGAGGGTTGAGCCATTGGAAGAATGAGAGCTAAAGCTCTCTATTTATAAGGAGATGTTAGGTCAAGTAATGACCTAGGGTTTGCATGCAGCTAGCTGTCTAGAACATCTGAAAATAAATCGAGGCCAAGATATCACAAGATTGAACCGGATAAGAAGAGATAAAACCGAATAGCACCGGAAGGCGGACGCCGGCCATCAAGGGTTGCCTAGGGTTTCATGCCCTAGCATGCTTCCAAGGGAGTCTTTGGGCCAAAACACAATGTTCCACTTAATATTTTAGGGTGGCAAGCGCCGACCATGGCACCTTTCCAAAAATGGAAAGTTTTTATTTTTGGTAGGTTTCCATTTTTGGAAGGTTTCTATTTTTGGCAGGTTCCAATTTTGATGCGGGATGCGTGCTCTTAGTCTCGACTAGACTGTCTTAGAGCCAAAATGCAGCACTTGTGATGCTTGTGATCATGAAATGCAGCGTCTAACATCGTCTTGAGGTCTTCGACTCCTTATCTCGGTTGGATCGAAGTGAAATGTAGTATTCGACCCTTGAATTTCCCGGTATGTGACATTGGACTTCCGTTGTCTCTAAGGGCTTGGCTCGATTTTGGATCGTCCGACGGACAAGGGGATTTTTGGACCGACCCAAGGCAAAAGGCTATTTATGTGGTGCTGGGGGTTCTTTTGTGGTTTATCGGCTTCCGTCGTACCAATCAAATCCCTACCATGATCCAAATCCTCAAATAGGACTCGGGAACTCATCGTCGGGCCAACAAATAAAAACAATGAAAAGGACGACACTTTTTAGGTTGCTAAATGTAGAATGCTTAATTGAAGCACATCATTAAAAACACACTACTCAAATTTTCAAGTTTCGCCCTCTTAATAAAAAGCTTCCCTAGCGGAGTCACCACCGTAGGAACCACGGTCGGTCGGGGTCCGCCGAGCTTCCCTACTTGTGTCGGGTGCCTGTTTTAAAGATTGATTTTGAATATGGTTTTAGAAAGTCGATTTTAGAATGTAGGGATGAACCTTTTTATTAAGATTTCTGAATTTTATTAAATCTAATTTAAAGCAAATTAAGCAAAGTTGAATGGCAGTTTTATTAACCATTTTATTTTAGGAATTAATTTTAGAATTCCCGAGATCTTATTTTCTAATTAAGGAATAAATAACATTAGGGTTTTGGTTCTGTCGTGAGCCTTTAGGGCCGATCCGGTGTAAAAACACCAATCTGGACACCAATCCGGACCGAAGCCTTACTCGGCTGACCCCACACCGCAGGCAGTGGCCTACACCTAGGGGTGGTCGGCGCCGGCCAAAGGTCGTTATTGGTGGTACTAGCCTCGATATCTGGCCAAAGGGCGGATCCAAAATCTAACGTTACTATTCCCGCAACCGGAAAACACGGAGATATAGATTTGAATAGAAATAAATGAAAAGCAAGTTGCCATAAAAACTAACAAAAATAAAATAAAAAATTTGCTCTTCCAATCTTAGTATGGAAAAACTAAGACTAAAAGAGGTTAAAAATGACTTCATTGGTCTTTGAATCGAGAATCGGATTCGGGGTGAGGGTACAAAATGTGGGGACAAACCCTTTCGCTCCGCCCATCCGAAGACGACCATTACTAGTTCGAGTAGTGAATTAAAATAATGTAAAACAAGCAAGCAAGCAACAACATGCGATAAAGAATTAAAGAAACCAAAACATAATTAAGGAAAGTGATAAAGGCAGAAATAAAGAAACAGGAAAAGCGAATAGAAAAACAAAACGAAAAGAAAAGAAAGGGCAAAGCGAAAAGAAAAGAAAGCGAAAAACTAAAAGATTACATCGGGCGGGGAGGAATTAAAAGCGATACATCATTTGTCTACAATACGGAAAGCAATAAAGAAAGCATAAAATAGAATAAACTATTGTGAAAACTAGATATGTGCCCTCATGTTTTCCCACTCGCTGATCTAGATCTCGGATCCGGATCTCTTGATGCGATGGTGGTGAACTAAAAGGGGCTTTTGTGAGTTTTTGTGGAGATAGGTATGCACATGTGTGACCGATATAGTTTATGGATCAGATGTATGGAGTATGATGGAAGTAGAGAAGGAATAGGTTGAAAAGGGACCATGAGATCGGAATACGTAATGGAGTATTCAGTACCTCTTAGGCAAATTTCAGCAGAGTAACATTGAGGGTTGAGCCATTGAGAGAATAAGAGCCAAGGCTCTCTATTTATAGGGAGATTTTAGGTTAAAGAATAACCTAGGGTTTGCATGCAGCTAGCCATCCAGAACAGATTGAAAATAAACCGGGCCAAGATATCACAAGATTGAACTGGATAAGAAGAAATAAAACCGGATAGAAACGGGAAGGCGGACACCGGCACATCAAGGGTTGCCTACGGTTTCATACCCTAGCGTGCTTCCAAGGGAGTCTCCAAGAAAAACGCAGCGTTCCACTTAATATTTTGGGGTGGCAGGCGTTGGCCATGGCTCCTTTCCAAAAATGAAAAGTTTCCATTTTTGGCAAGTTGCCATTTTAGGTAGGTTATATTTTGGGCAGGTTCTAATTTTGATGTGGGATGCGTGCTCCTAGTCTCAACTCGGACTGTCTTGGAGCCAAAACACAACACTTTGATGCTTGTGATCAAGAAATGCGAGTGTCTAAAGTCGTCTTGAGGTCTGCAGCTCCTTGTTTGGTTGAACCGAAGTGAAATGCGTATTCGGACCTGGAATTCCCGGAATATGACATTGGACTTCCGTTGTCTCCAAAGGCTTGGCCTGGTTATGGATCATCCAAAAGAAAAGGGGATTTTGGGATCGACCCAAGGCAAAAGGCTATTTATGTGGTGTTGGGGGTTCTTTTGTGGTTTACTAGATTCGATCGAACTAATCAAATCCCCGATCGTGATCCAAATCTTCAAACAGGACTCGATAACTCATCATCGGGCCAACAAATAAAAACAGAGAAAATGGCGACACTTTTTAGGTGTCTACACCATGGCGGTTTATTCCTTCGTATAAAGACCCGGACGTAGATTCCGTGCTTCCCTACCAAATTTTGAGAATAATGAATCAATCTATTTCTACTAAGGAGAATGGGCAGGGTGACATAGCTTGTCATCACAAACTCTTCCATCGGCATGCCACGTCAAGTTCTTGGCATCGGTTGCACTTCAAAACAAGCGCTAAACTTAGGTATTATCGGCAAGTACCTCAACAGCTTTGCGGGGGTCCCTTAACACACTTTCCATCGATTTTTTCATTTTGTATTGAGGTACACCACATTTAGAACATTCGTGTCTATGTGCACGCTATTTTTGGTACAATATGCAATCGTTAGGGCATGCATGTATCTTCTTATACCCCATGCCCATATGACACAACATCCTCTTTACTTGATATGTACGGCTTGGAAGGGCATTGCCTTGTGATAGTATATCTTTAAGCACACTCAAGCAAGTCCGTGAAAATTTTGTCACTCCAGCCATTAGCCGTTTTCATGTTCATCAACCTCAACAAAGCTGATAAATAGGTATATTTATCACATCCCAGTAAAGAGGCTTCTCCGAATCAGCTAACAATTGCTCCAATACATGTTGTTGATAGACTAATTCACGTTCTACTCCACAAACCAGATATTCAGGTTGATCTTCTAATTCCATACTACTAGCTTCATTTTCATCATAACCTTCATCTTCTCCTACGCCATTATTCACGGACTCCTCTTCCCTATGCCATACCCATACCTTATAAGTTGTGTTAAATGCTGATATAGGTGACCTTTTACAACCTTAGGGGACAATCTTGAGGCATTAAAACTCCTTTAACACGCACGAGAATATGGGTTGTTCTCCGAATTTGGTGCATGTTCGAAGGCAATCTCTAGAAAGTTAACACCATCACAATATTCTACACTTATCCTATCGATATAAACTTATGCTCGATCCATATCTTACCTATAAACACGAGAAGAAATTCACCACATACCATATATAGTTTGAAAAGTATCTACTTTCATTATATATGAAGACTCACGTATAAATCTCTATCTCTCTTAGGTTTTGATTCTACGTAATTCTAAGTATTGTAGAAATTCTTACATAAGTTTTTATTCTAGTCCGACAGACTATAAAAGCACCTTATTGCACATCTTGTTCACTTGTGATTCTGAATCGCTTAGACATGACTCGGAACCATCGCATGTTCAAATAATTTCTCTAACACTCTTCTTCTAAGCACTCGACTTTGTATTTCAACGCAAAATGAATCACATCGTTAATTCTTTCTTCTAAGTCGGTTTATATTTGTGAGAATTATTTGATCGGATCAAGTTCTTATACTCGATATTTTACTCTTTCTAACTTGATCATTTGAGGATTGACTCAAGATGGAATTTGAGCTTATTGAATATTAGAGTTAGAAAATTCCATTCTTTTAGGACAAAGTTAATTAAGCATTTAATTACTCCGATTTAATTATTATTTGTGCCAAATCTTAGACCAAAGTATTCTATACTTTGGGAACCAATGTGGTTTGCTTTTGTACGTTATAGGCTAATGTATTTTTGAATTATAAAAGCAACTTGCTTCTACCACGTTAAATACAAACAGACAAGTTTTAGCTACTTCGGACATGACTCGCACACCGTGTTAGGGTTGTTTGTTTCCAAAACTGGAAAAATCGAGCTCTAGGCTTAACGGTTGTTTCCACCTTAGCTTTCAGTCACCACCAAGTGACCATCTTTTGAAGCCAAAAGCCATTGCACAACGATCACATCCCAACGGATCTTTTTCCGAGTGACTCGGAAGAGCCATTACTGAATCCGAGTCTTGACTGGACTCGGAAAAGTATACACTCGAAATACGTGGAAACCCTCCTGGGGCATAAAACCACGGACAGTGCTAATCCAAGCACCAAGTCAAATCCGCTATTTTGAATCCTCAAAATTCAACGGATCGACTCAACCAGAATTGCTCCCTTAGACAATTCCTTACAATGTTTTCCTAGACTTAGAAGTTCCTTTATCCGATCTAGTATTTCCTAACCGAGATAACTTTTACAGTTAGGGCAACCGAGCTGAGTTAACCCTAACAGCTTAATCAAGGGACATTACTCGAAAGTAAGAGAAGTATGTAATTGATCACAAGACTTTACAACTCGGAAAAGTATTAAGTACAGATCGGGGTTGTAAGTAGAAGATTGAATGACTAATGTACTAAGAGAGATAGTTTCAGCAATCTTAAAGTCTTGTGAAGTGGCTTCTATTTATAGATGACCAAGCGAGTGACCGTTGTGTCTTGGTTCCGAACAAAAGTCGTTATTGGCCGTTATAACAACTTTTCGAGCCACTTAGAAAAGATCCGTTGGGATGTGAATGTTGTGCAACGGATCTTGGCTCCTAAAGGTGCTCCGATCAACTTGTGAGGTCCGAAGAGCAAGGTGGAAACCACCGTTGAGCTTAGTGTTGCGGTTTTCCATTTTTGGAAACAAACAACCCTAACACGGTGTCCGAGCCCTGTTCGAAGTAGATGAAACTTGTCTCGCTGGTGATTGATAGCTTGAAGCCAGCTACTTTTGTAATTAAAAAATGAGATAATGTCGTTTGGATCACCTCATTGTTCTCAAAGTATAATATACTTTGGTATAAGATTACGCACGGATAATAATTTAATTAAGATAATTAAGTGCATAATTATCTTAGGCCTAGAAGAGTGGAATTTTCTGAGTCTAATATTCAATATACTCAAATTCCATCAGAGTTAGTCTTAAGAAAGATAGAGTTAAAAGAGTAAAATCATGAGAGTATAAAGACTTGATCTGGACAAATAATTCTCAAATAAATAAACGAGACTTAGAAAGAGGAATTAATATTGTAATTCACTTTGCATTGAACTATGCAATCGAACTCAGAATAAGAGTGTAAGAGAAATTATTTGAACATGCGATAGATCCGAGTGTTGTCCGAGTGAGTCGAAACACCAATGCGGAAGATATACAAGAATGTGTTTTACGAGTCAATCGAAAGGAATGAAAACTTATATGGGAGTTTCTATGACACTCAGAATGACTTGTAATCAAAACTTAAGAGGGATGAGGTTTGTACCGAGTCTTTATGTAGTACTCAGAATGGTTTATATTTAGAGTCCGAGTCTTCATGCTTTGTTATTAAGTTTTGATTTTTAGGAGTTTGACTCCTGCAAGCGGATGAATGCAAGACTATACTCTAGGAATAGATTCATTCTTTTATTAAGATGAGGCAAAAAGTTCAAAAAGACAAAGAAAAAGTTACACTTTTAGCCTCCACTCCCCAAAGTATAGCCTAAGGAATGTGTCACTTGAACCGCAATGTACTACTACTGGCGAGTGAACCGTGATCTTGATGATTTTGCATCAAATCATAATGGCATGCTTCTCGATTGATTTGGTGTCATTTCATGATTGATTTCCGCTCCTTTGAGTATGGAAAAGTGGCTTTAAATTTGGAAATTGGAAATTAGTAAAGCTTTTGGGCCAAACCGGTATAAAAACAACGGCTTGGACCAAAGTTGTACTCGATGACCATCCGGCGCCGACAAGAGCTAGCGAAGTATGGTCGCCGGTGCCTGCCATGGTGGTGACCGAGGTGGTCGGTCTCGGTCCATGGCTTGGCTGTTAGAAAAAAACCTTTTTTTAATTTCTAGTAAAAAATGACGAGGAGCAATTTCAAAAAGACAAAACAGGAAAATAGAGTCACCAATCAGCTTTAGGAATAAAAACTAACAAAAATAAAGAAATACTCTTCCAATATTAGTATGGGAAAACTAAGATTCAAAGTGATTTAAAAAGATGACTCCATCGGTCTAGAACCGAGAATCCAGATTCGGGGTGAAGGTACGAAACGTAGGGATGAGCCCTTACGTTCCGCCCGTCAATAGACGACCTTTACTAATTCGAGAACCGAGTTTAGGTAATGTATTAAAAGCAAGCATACAACATATTAAATGCGTAATTTAAATCAACCAAGGTATGTTAAAGAAAGCGAGAAAAGCAGATTTGAAATCAATAAATAAAAGCAATAAAGGAAAACGAAAGGAAAAGTGAAAGAAAACAAAAAGAAAAGATTACATAAGGTAGGGAGGAATTGAAAAAGGAATTACATTCTTTCTCTACACTACCGAAAGCAGTAAATAATGCAAATTAAATAAAAATCTCAATAGTTGAAGGCCGATTTAGCGCCCTCGGGTTGTCCCGCTTGTTGATATAGGTCTCGAACTAATCTAAGAGCGTGACGGTGGTAAATTGGAAGTGGCTTTTTGTGAATTTTTATGAAGGTGGAAAGATGTATGTAACTTATGAAGGATTAGGGATTGAATGTTTGTAATATGGTGAGGATTGGATGAAAGGAAACCAAGAGATTATAATACGAGAAGCATTCAGTAGCTCTTAGTCAAGTTTTAGCAAAATTTTGGCAGCGTAATGCTTAGGAATTCGCCTATATCAAAATGAGAGCCTTAACTCTCTATTTATAAGAAAAAGATTAGGTCACAAATGACCTTGGGTTTCAGCTAATTCAGCCATCCGAAATGAGCAGAAAACCGCCTAGTAAAATCACAAAAATATAGAACCAAATCCAACTTGAACCGGGATCCGAGGAACGAGTGTCAAGATACGTAGTGTCGGATAAGAAACGTCGTATGATTTCCGCCTCCTTCTATGTTTTAACTTAACTCCGGAGAAAAACACAACGTTTGGAGGAGAACTCCCTAAAATGCGGTGCAAGTCAAGAACGACATCGTTTGGAAGGAAAGGAGCTTTGTGTCTCGGTTTGACACTTGGAGCAAAACGCAGTGTTTTGACTATGTTTTCCTTGAAACGCGGTGCCTGTCAATTCAACGTCGTACGGACGAGATTAGCTCTATGTCCGGGTTGGACGCCGATAATGAAACATGGTGTTTTGAGTGTAACAAAGCCTTATGCGCGGCGCAAGCAAGTGTTACCTCTAGAGCGTTGACCTAGGCTTGGACAAGCCAAAAAAAAATGGATTTTTGGACCTACCTAAAGCAAATAAAATTTATAGTTTGATGCTAAAGGGCTTTTGTTGGTTCACTAGCTTCGTCACGCCAATCGGACTCGATCGTGGTCCAAATCGAAAACGAGGATTGGGATTTAATGATTGGGCTTGACAAAATAAAATATATAAATAAATAGATAAGGATGACATGTTTTAGGTGTCTACAGTTAGCCTCAACTTTAACTAAATCTACAAGACAAAGGGTCAAAGTAGACACTAAAGGATACTTATCTCATTATTGGGCATTGCTTCGAATGTTTGTTGATTTGTAGTGTGTAGAATTGGTCACTATCGAACCTGAACTTTGAGATGGGGCCTAGACTTGATCACTCTCGTGCGTTTTGAAGTCCGCTAAGAAGATCTTAAGCTTGGCTTTATCGGAGTCCTGAAGCTCGGTGAATTTCTGCTCGAAGCCTTGATCGTTTCTTAATCTCAAGCTTGGCCTAATGGTCCGCTATACTAACATGCTTGTTAGTGGATAATTATATTTATAAAAGTTTAGTGTTTTACCTGAATAATTCAGTAAAAATAGACTTTAAATCAGATTTGATAAAGTTGACATAGTGAGTCCAAAGTCCCACTTGCACGCTCATTGAAGGTTTGCTCTTGGAGAGTCTTAGTCACCCTAGAGGGGAGAATAGGGTGATGAGGAAATTTTAACAAACTTGGAAGATTTATGGTTGAAAAGAATAATCAAGACAGTTTGAGTCTAGATTGGACTCGGAAAATGTGAACTCGGATATAGGCGGAAACCCTCCTGGGGCGGAAAACCACGGACAGTGATAGTCCAAGCACCAAGTCAAATCCACTATTTTGAATCCACAAAATACAGCAGACTGACTCAACTAGAATTACAACCTTAAACAATTACTTACGAGTTTTCCTAAACTCGAAATTCCCTTATCCGATCTAGTACTTAACTAAGGTAACCTTTATAGCTAGTGACAATCGAGCTGAGTTAACCCTTAGAGCTCAGTCAAGGGACCTTACTCAGAAAGTAAGAAAGAGTATGTAACTTAATACAAGATTTTACAACTCGGAAAGTATGGATTACAAGTTGGGAGTTGTAAATAGAAGATTGATTATGAATACAATGACTTTAGTTTAAGTAATGTGTTTCAACAATAGTTCCAGTAATCTTCAAGTCTTGAGAGTTGGCTTCTATTTATAGATGACCAAGCGGATCAGCCGTTGTAACTAGTTTCCGAACAACGAGTCCTTTGTGACCATTGTAACGGTTCTTCCGAGTCACATAGAAAAGATCCATTGAGATGTGAACGTTATACAACGGCTCTTGGCTCCTAAAGATGCTCCAATCAGCTGGTGGTGTCCGAAAAGTAAGGTGGAAACCACCGTTAAGCTTAGCATTGAAGTTTTCCAATGTTGGAAACAGACAATCCCGACACGGCGTCCGAAGCTTGTTCAAAAGTAAAAAGCCTTGTCTGCTGGGTGATTGACATTGAAGCCGGTTACTTTTGTAATTCAAAAATAAGATAACCTCTTTTGGATAACCTACAAAAGTAAATCATTTTGGTTCTCAAAGTATAAAATACTTTGGTCCATGATTAGGCACAGATAATAATTTAATTAAGACAATTAAGTGCGTAATTATCTTAGGCCTAGAAGAGTGGAATTTTCCGAGTCTAATATACATTATACTCGAATTCGTTCGTAGTCGAGTCTTAAGAAAGATCAAGTTATAAGAGTGAAAACATCAAAGTATACGTACTTGATCCGGACAAATAATTCTTAAACAAACATGCTCGACTTAGAAAAATGAATTAACACTCGTAATTCACTTTACTTCAAGATATCCAAGAAGAAATTAGATATGAAGTGTTAGAGAGATTATTTGAACATGCGATAAATCTGATTAGTGTCCGAGTGACTTAGAAAGATCAGTGTGAGATGATAGATGAAAATGTGTTTTCGAGTCAGTCATAATCGAATGAAAACATATGCAATATTTTCTATAATACTCGTAATGACTTGTAATCAAAACATAGGAGGGAAGAGGTTTGTATCTGTCTTTGGTAGTACTCGACTGGTCTAGTTTCCAAGTCTGAGTCTTTACTCATGGTTCCAAGAACCCACTTGCTACGCTTGATTGAACCCACTTGCCACCGAGGGGATGCTGATCGGGCCTCATAGCTGGCCCTTGCCAGCCTTTGGGCGAGTCTTGTCCCGGCGTGCTCTTGGATTCACTTCTTGGTCTCTTTTTACTTTTTGTATTTTGTCTTGTGTGTTTGTCATGCTTAGCAGAATTTGCCTATAAAAGGAGGGGTTAATGTGTTCATTTTGCACACTTTACTAACTCGTCTCTTTTCTTCTTCTTGCTTGCTTTACCTTTGCTTTAGTTTGCTCCTTATTACCTTGAGAAAACTAGTGTGATTTTTAAACATAACTCCTCAAAATGTCTAGAAGAAGAGCTCATACTATTAGGAGGACAAGAGTTGAGAGTTTGGGTCACGACAATTTCTTAGAAAGAGAATGGCATCTTCACGATGAATCGAGCCCTAGTGACCTCCAGGTGGAAGCCGAGACCCATGTCTTTTCGCTTGGTATTTCTCCTTCGGTAAGCTTGTTGGCTTGAGTTTCTTTCTTTGCACATTTAGATTAATATTTCTACTAAAGTCTTATTAGATTTTCCTTTTGTAGAGGGGCATTATTCGGAGCAGCGATGCTATTCGGAAATTCATGGAGATGTTCAGGGAAAGGAACTACCCTCCGGAGAACACCATGAACAGCTTCGAGTTTAGTTCTTTCTATATTGTTTCAAACCACTTATGTGATCGGAAAGACCATAACCCTACCAAGGTCATTAGTGAACGTTTTTTGGGATACTACCAACACATTTCATCTCCCTCTCTGGGAGATGACCATAACTCCTCTTGACTTTGCCATTCTCTCGAGTTTGGGCTTCTCGAAGGAACATTTGGTCTATGATTGGGACTCGTAAAAAAACGCGTGACGATTTACGTCACCTTTTGGTCCCATTGCTAGCCAATTTCCTCAAGCTAATTTCTTCAAGTACACTCTCCTTTTGAGGCCTTTGAAAATGTTGAGCTTTGGGCTCAACATACTCTGTAACAACAATCCGAGTATTGCTAGCTCTCATGCTAAGCATATCCATCTTCTCGAACAAGCCTCGAAGGTTTATGTTCACTATTTGATGAACTTAGCGGACCTAGATAAGGTTAAGGACCTTAATTGGGATGTGTCCATTTATGCTTGTCTCGAAGGGGTTTATGCTCCGGTGTGAGGCATATAAAGGCTGAAAGAGATTTAATGAACTATCTCCCTTTATGTGGCTTGTGGAAGATTATCAAGGTATATTTCACTTCTTCCCTTAATTTTTCAAAATACTTTATCTTGCATGGATAAAGGTCTCATTGGTCTTGCAAAATTGCAGTCGTGGCTATATGAATATTTTCCATATCTTTCGAGCAGTTCAACGAATCATCCTTTGTTTTCGGCTTCAGTATCATGGGCCAAAGTTCACCTTCAATGACCCAAGGCACATGATCTTGACTTCTTGAGGTCCGCCCTTAACCGCGTGACTTCGGTAAGTCACTTCTAATCTTTAAATTTAAGCTAAAAAATGTAAGAATTTTTTCCTATCTTTTTGTCTAGTCTTCTGCCTCAGCCCACGGCTTGTGGGCACGACCGTGGTGGCTGATGCTTGGCGAAAAGGTCGGGCGTTTGGTGCCTAATTTTGCTGTTTTTTGCTTGTTTCATTATGGGTCATGTGTGTGCAGGCTAACTTCCATCCATGGGCCCAAATTAAGCTCCCTCCAAGCTTAGGTGTAGCACGAAAATTGAGCAAGAGGAGGATTTTGCTTGAGGGTCCCTTTGGGTTTTGTTGGTATATTGGTCGGCGGGTCTCACCACAAATCTGTTACAACACGTGGCCTCCTTTCGTTCCCCAAGATCCACCATAAATAATGTTTTACTTCTGCTCCATTACACAAGAGGAGCAGGAAGAAGTAACCACCAGGTATCTCTATATCATGTTTTTGAACATGCATTCGTCCTATGGTCAACATTTAGGGCGAATTACGACCCGACCTGGTGAGTCTTGATCTACTCTCTTTTGTTGTATTTCTTGTGTGGAAATTAATTTCATCTTTTCCCGGAGGACATCTATATCCCAAGTCTTGATGTCGATGTGTCGCAACCCGGGTAGTCCCCATGCTATGTCGGAATTCTAGAAATTACTAAAGATCGGTGTGTGGGGTACCCTCTCTCGAAGAATTGGAAAGGGGTAAGAGTACTATGCTCTCTTACTTTTAGTTGTATGCTAAAAGTGTCTAGCTAATATAATGTACTTTGTAGTATGACTCGGAGCAATCTCGAATTATGTCCATAAACCTCCAGTCTATCCTCGGAGCTTTTAAAGACTTGTTTATAGAAAGACTTTCCGGACATTTCGAGTGAGTCCTAGTTAGTGGAAGTGCTAACTCACCGAGCTTTTAGTAAATGTGCAAATAGCTACATTATTTTTGTTTGAAAGGTCACCGATCAAGATCTTCTTCGTCGGGAGGTTTCCTTGGTGGTCCCGGGACTCAAGCGCACTCCTCTAGTCGGCAAATGTCATCTAGTAGCACAGGTTGGAGTTGGTATTTCTCATCGTTCTTCACGACGTTTGCATCATCATAGTGCTTCCGAGGCGGGGCCTAGTACATCTGTACCTAGGCCTAGTTCTTCTAGTGTTGGGCCTAGTTTCTCTAAGGACTTTATGGACATTATGCCTCTTCAAGCACACGACCCTCATGGTAACCCATTTGATTTCCAATGGATATCATATAGCGGACCTTCCGTTAAGCTTGTCGTACAGCAACAAATTAAACCACTACTTAAACTTATAATAAACAATATAGCAAGGGCAAGTAGGGATCGAATCCACGAGGAAAGATATAATAACATGCAAGTTTTAATCTAATTAAATTTACTACTCTTAAAAACAAAACAGAAAATATAAATTAAAATCAATAATTAAAATTCATAGAAAATTATCTAATAACTAAATAAATAATTTATACATAATAATAAAACTACAATAACCCAGAAATATTTTTGTATATTTTTTAGAACAATTAAAACAGAAAACTAAAGCAGAAAACAAACAAATTCTAAAACAGAAAATTAAATAAGTAAAATTCTGCACTAAAATAATTACGAAAATAAATACTAAAATTACCCAGAATAATAATACTAATTTTCTAAACCTAACCAGACCCTAAAAATATAAAAACAAAATTCAAAATCTAATTTACGAATTTATTTTATTAAAAACCTGCAGTAATTAAATTCAAGAATTAAATCTGAAAAAATATCAAATTAATTCCAAAAATCCTAAAATTTAATCACAGCAAACTAGGACTCTATCTAAACCCTAAAAGAAAATAAAACACGAAAAATAACAAAAGAAACTATTTTTAAACTAATTTCTAACAAACTGACTCAAAAATAATACACACTAACAGAAAATTAATTCTGAAAATTAAAATATATAAAGACTCAAAATTAAATTAAAATGAAATTACTAAAACTAACCTAAAATACTGATCTTTAGGGGGTAACGAAATTAATAATAAAAGACTATATATTTATAAATAAAAATTGACAAACTAAAGAAAATAACTAAAAAGAAAACAAATAATTATCAAAGATAGCAAATTTATAAAAACACTTAGTATAATCTATATCCACCATGAAAATTATTATTTATCATTAACACACAAATTGATCTACCCATGAGCTAAACTGTAGAAGACAACCACTAGCGGATCTTCCCTGTTTTTCCTTAGTTATTAGTTTACTTAGGCCTAGCCCTAATATAAACCCTACTAATAATGATAACCCTAGCACTAGCACTAGAATTTAATCAAATTAGAGCATTAAGTATTAGAAAAACATCATCTAGCACCTAATAACCAATCTACTAGCAAATTGATTTAAGAAGGATCTATGATAATTTCCTAATTAAAAGAGATGGGTATGAGCCATCCATGATTAACTAGGGTGATACTTATGTCTAAAAGATCAAGCAATTACGTACTTAAACCCTCTAAACTATCACATGAATTTATATAAAACTAAATAGCGTGCACTCTAATTAATTAGACATAAATTCATAAACATTAAACACAAATTATCATAGAATCATGGATCAAATCAATAAGACAATAAAAATCAAAACTTTGTTTCAAAATAAATAATTTAACATGGCTTCAATGAGATTATACTAAGTATAAGAAAAACTACTCAAACATAATGTAACTTGGGACATGTAAACTAAATAAAAATAACATCTTTAATATCAAACTACAATAAAAATAGAGTCTTTAAAATAAAAATTACAATAATAAAATTACTACCATAATCCTTGCCATGATGATCAAGAAGGTGATGAGGAGAGTTGATGATGATTATGATAAAGAGGTTAGATGATGATGAGGATGATTATGATGATGGTAGGTAAAGAAAAGGACAGCAAGAGATGGCGTGAAAGCTAATGGTGATGAGCAGCAAGGGTAGGATTAGCGTGAGGGGAGCAGCGATGAAGTGGGCAAGGGTTGTGTGTGCTGTCGGCAGCAAGGGGAAGCCAGCAAGAGGAGGGAAGGGGTGTGTGCAAGGGCTGCGTGGCTTTGGGCAGCAGCTGATGTTGTGGGCAAGAGCCCCCTGTCTCCCTCTCCATGATGATAATAAGTAGTATATAAAGGGTGAAAGAGTTAGGGTTTATTTCTCTTTCTTCTCTTCTAAGTTTCCCTTTTCTATTCCACTTAGGATTTCCTAAAATATAATATCCTAAAATAAATATTTTATTACATATTATATTTATGGACCGACTTCATATATTTTCTTGGATGCTTGTCGGTAGCTAAAAATCCACTTTTAACGACTTTTCTTCTCTTCCCCACTTTATTCGATAATTACCTATAAATAGACAAAATAGAATAAATTAGATAAAATAAACTATATAATATAAACTCAATAACTACTAAAAATACGTACAAAATACGACTTAACACCTTCTCATAAGCTTCTCAATCCTCTTAGGACTATGGGCCTAGCTCTTCGAAGACTAATGGGGACAGATGAGTTTCCACTTCAATCTTCGAGGATTTCAGTAACTATATCTTCAATGATGCCTTTAATGATGAAGATTGATCACCACGTCCTTGTGGGGTGCTTTTGTTAATATGTAATGTTTTGTAATATTTTGACTCTATGCAATGAGATGAATATAGAATCAATTCTAAAATGCTTTCTTTTGTTTATATGATGCGAAAAATTTTAAGAAAAATTGAAAAGACAAATCGAAAAAAAATGTACTAGCCCCCATTCCCCCAAAACAAAATAATAAAATGAAAAATAGGGAATGTTAAGTGCATGGTCCAAAAATATTAGGGCTCGACCAAAATGGGCCGAAGCGGAAAATTAGAATTAGGCCCTAGGAGTGCTCATACTGAAAAGAAAATCAAACCGATTGGTCCGGCTGGCACCAGCCAACCTACAACCTAATGTCTCTAGCAAACTCCAGTGGCGGAAGGACTCTGGTCCTAGAGATTGCTATATAAGGGACTTGACGGTTGGTTACCGAAAATTACACCTTCCAACCTTTTTTCCGTAACACTTTCAGAAAACAGCTTCCTAAGAAATTCCTCAATGCCTTTAATTCCATGTGCCTTTCAAGGATGAATTTCATAACCAAATTATCCAGCTGGATGCACGAAATGACCGATATTGACAAAGTGGGGTTGTCCCTTTATGGACTGAATGCCCTGTTTAGCATCCGACAGGTGATAGTCCATTGGACTCTTTTAAGAGTCTGTAGTGGCCTTTTGGGATCCAATAGACCACGTCTTTAGGTTTGGGGATAGAGAACTATGTCTGCTTCCCGAGGAATTTGATACCATCTTAGACATCGGACCAAACATGTGATGTTGACACCCTCTACTAATATGTATGAAACGTACAAGTGTCTGCTGAAGCTAAGTAATAGGAATCTAAGTAGGATTCTTATTAGGGAGGAGGTGCATCTAATGAATCTATTGTTGTACTACCATCCAATGCATTCTTCGGCGCACGAACATATTCAAAGACATCGAGCCATAATCACTTTCCCGATAGGTGGTTTCCTATTAGTGGGAGGCCACGGGGACATGGCACTGCTACTTTGTGTAGCTTCACCGAGCAGTTAGAGGACCATCACTCCTTAACTTTGCTGATTGTCGTTGAAACTATTATTAGGATGGACCGTGTTGAACTAAATCCGGACTTGAACTTGATAGACAACCCCTGTTATTCCAAGTAAATAGAAAATAATTTTCGGGACCCAGCCAGCGAGGCTAGTTAGGTGGCGCCGACTAACAAGTGGCGGCTCGAGCACCGGTGAGGCTAAAATGCCTCTAGCTTTTCGCAAAATCTCACTTTTTACCTTTTTTTAATTTTAAGTTTGCTCCTGTTGGGCCGTGAATGAATTCGGCCATGGAGGACCCTAATAATTTTTTTATCTGTTGTGTGAAAATCGGTAAGTGGAGCACCTTATGTTGGTGTAGGCACCGAAAAAGTGAACCAAGTATCTAGCCACGTAGTGTGGTCGGTGGCGACGATTGAGTGTATTTACTGATCATGCAACCTCTTGGTGGGAGGCTTGGTTTAGAGCTGCACACCCCATCGAGTGGTATATTGAACACTTGGAAGGTGTCCTAATTTAGGACACATATTGAGCAGACAAGCTTTTGTACGTTTGCTCGGGTCCGAAAACCTCTATGTACTATTTCCCGACCATGTAATGCAGCAAACAGGACAGGTCCAGGAGCTCGCTTACTTAGATTATGCTTGGCCTGCCTCTTTTGAACTCGTTTGCGAGGTTTTGGCAGCTCAAGGCGAGTTTCGACATGGCTTGATTATTGGACGAACGTGCCTAAGTTGTTAAAACCTCTAGATAAACGAACTACTGAAGTTTCGAATATTATCCGGAATGGATAAAAGAGGTTGTCCCCAAATGTCGCAGGGACCGAGAATTCGAGAACCGGACCCCGGAGGAGCTGTCCTCGCGGTAGCACTCGCTTCAAATTCGTGAAGTTAACCCATAGATAGACGAATGAGTCCGCAGGAGAGAAGCTTAAACTAAAGAAGTCGAAGAGAGGAGGGTTCGCATGAACGAAGAGATGAAGAAGCGAACCCAGGAGGATGCAACCGAGTCTAGCAATCTAAAAGGGAAGAAAGTAAAGATTGAGTAGGGTTGAAAATTTTAGGAAGAATTTAGGAAGGAATAAAGAATTTAGGGAATTTTAGTTTTGCCTCTTTAGAACAATCTATTTTTCAAGTAATGTGCTTGTTTTATTTCCCTTTTGCTTACCTATATATTCGGGTAAGTAGTAGGCTTACCTTTTCTGAATAATAAAACTAAAAGTGAGTTTTATGCTCACCTTTATGCTTCAATTATTTTATCGCTCACTTAAAGGAAAAAATAAAAAATTAGACCGCCTAATTGGACCGTCTTTAAAATAATGATATATACTTCCCTTGAAGGAATTACTTAATTGGACCGTCTGATTGGACATTCAAAATAAAATAACAATTAAATAGAAAATATGGCCATAGAGATTGCTCGGCTTAGTTAGCTTGTCATTGTTCGGACGAGTGGCGGACATCGGCTAAGGCGCGACTTTGTTGGGCCAGGCTTAGCTAATTATAAGAACTGTTTAGTGTCATGCTAAACATAGTATTTCTTTAATTGATCCAAGTTTGTATATTGAAAGGTTTCTTCACTGTCAAAATCAGTCAATTTAATTACTCCTCTTGGCAGTATTTGACTAAGTATATATGAACCTTGCCAATTGAGCCAAAATTTTTCCCGGGGATCCTGAATTGGTTCCCTAATCTCCTTAAGGACCAAATCTTCAATCTGCAAATTACGAGGTTTTACTTTCTTGTTAAATGCCCTTGATATACCTTGGTATATTTGGACATTATGTAAAGTGTTTAAGCGCCTTTCATCTAGCAACATTAACTCCTCGTAGCGCGCCTTAGCCTATTCCGCTCGGGAATTTGACTTTCCGTAATGATCCGTAACGAAGGAATGACGATTTCTATTGGAAGGACTGCTTCCATACCATAGACTAGAGAGTAGGGTTTTGTTCCCGTTGAGGTTCTAATGGAGGTCCGATAGCCTCAAAAAGCGAAGGGCAACTTGTTAGGCCAATCCTTATAGTCGACAACCATTTTCTCCACTATTTACGAATATTCTTATTGGTGGCCTCGATTGCTTCATTTATTTGAGGGTGATAGGGAGAAGACCTATGGTGTTTGATCTTATATTTGTCTAATAAGTCCGTTACTTCCTTCTTGAAGTGAGTACCTTGGTCACTAATCGGTTCATGTGGCACCCCATATCGACATATAATGTTACGAGTGATAAACTTAGCCACATTCTTCTACGTGAAGGTTGCATAGGAGGCTACTTCAACCCACTTGGTAAAGTGGTTAATTGGTACTAGCACAACTTTATGACCACCCGTTCCTTTAGGCTCACTTTGCCAATGATATCAATGCCCCACACTCGAAAATGGCTAGGGAGATGCAAGTGTCATTAGAAAAGATGACGGTTGGTGCTGCAAGTTTGCATACACTTGACACTTGTGACATCTCTTAACAAATTCATGATAGTTTGCTACCATGGTCGGCTAATAGTATCCTAACCTCTGGATTTTCCGAACCAACATTCTTTCATTCATATGGGGTTTGCATTCCCCACTATGAATATCTCGTCATGATGCACTCTACTTCATGTTGATTGACAGAAAGTAAGCTAATTCCTGTGTTGGCTTCTTATAAAGTTGTCCTTGGCTGATGAAGAATTACGCGACTAGCATACGGATGGCTAGATAGGTTGTAGGTGTGGAATCCGGTCGGTATTCATAATTTTCTAAATATTGATATATGTCATGGTACCAACTAGTTTGGTCGAGTACTAGACACTTCGAGTGCGTATTTGCGCGCGAGTTGACTCCATCATTGTATATGAATAGGCACTAAATGAATGTCACCAGGGATATTAATCATGGATGCCAACTTAGCTAAGGCATCCGCAAATGGTTATCATCCCTAGGAAGGTAAGTGTATGATATACTTGTTAAAGTATTTCGCTAATTCCATCGGATGTGCCTGGTAGGGTGCTAAGGCTTCACTATGTACCTTCCACTTCTATAAAATCTGATTAACGTTCCGATTGGAGTCATCGAAAACACAACATTCTTGGCTCCGATTTCTATGGTAGCTTGAAGTCCTGTGAGGCACGCTTTGTATTCTACGACGTTGTTAGTGACCTCAAAGTGTAACTTGACTGAAATAGGATTATGTGCTCCTTCTAGCAAGACTAGAAAGATTCCTACTCCAAAGCCTTTCGATTAAAAGTTCCATCAATGTACATTATCTACATGTCGACCTCTACTTGTAGGATGCTTTTGTATGGAAAATCAAGATGTTGGGGTTGCGATTCAATTAGTGGTAGATCGGTTAGGAATTTCGATACTACCCTTTCTTTGATTGCCTTTTGAGGGACATACTTGAGTTCAAATTCGATAGCATGACTATCTTACTACCGATAGTTGGTTGCTCAAGAATGTACTCCATGTGAAGACTCGGGTATAACTCTCTATCTCTCTATGGTTTGTCCTTTTAACCGTCGTTAAGAACCCGTCGTTAAAAGTGGTTTCGAGTAGTGAGGCCATGGAGAGAAGGAACCCGAGGTCCTCGTTCTTTCTGCTCCACTCGTACTACTCCACCTCCTTCATGATTTCAATTTTTTTTTGTTCAGCATTTCTATATCTCTTTTTCCTCCATTCTCTCGTTTATTTTGATGAAATGCATAGGGGAGAGAAAAGATAGATAGATGTTTGCTATAGGGGAGTTCATTTTATTTTATGTCTTTGTACTTATTTTTCCGAGCAATGACATATCATTATTTCTAAGCATCATTGACTTGTATTATCCAAATCTCTTCATTTCTGCTTTGATTTTATCGTCGTAATACTTGCTTTTATGTTTTGATGATTTTTGCTCCGATATACTTTGCATCAATTAGCTCTAACAATGAATTCCGACATAGTTTCACAAAGAACATCTTATAATCATTCGTTTATGAGAAATGAAAACTTAACTCTCTAAACTTTTAGCTTTTATCTTAAGTGTTGAATGCCTTTCATCAAAAATGGGAGATTGAAGACTTAAGTATAACTCTCTATCTCTCTATAGTTTTGATTTCAGGTCATTCTCAGTCTTTAAGAAGCTTATCTTTAAATTTTCAATAATGTTTGACCTACTCGGAATGCATTTCTTGAGTAAGCCGACACTTCACTAGGTTTCTAACCCACTCGGATGCAACTCGGACAGTTGTACTCGAGTGAATAATTTCACGTGCATATCTTATTCCGAGCATCGACTTTCTGAGTTAACCGAAAATGAATTATCGCCTTAATTCTTATTTCTAAGTCTTATTAAACGAAATTGTTTTCCTAATAATTTTGATGCATGGTGTCTTTATATTCTTAATCATTTAGGGATAGGCACAAGATGGAGTTTGAACCTATCGAATATTAGGCTTAGAAAATTCCATTCCTTCGAGTTAAGGATAATTAAGTGCTTAATTATTATGAATTAATTTTTATCCTTAATTAATCATAGACCAAAGTATTTTTATAATTTGAGTAGCACTTTGATTTGCTTTTGCAGGATGATTAAATTATTTTAATCTTTATTTGTAAAGCGAAGCGATTGACCTCAAACCGTTAAACACCTGAGCGACGTAAAAGCACTGCTTTCGAGACAAGGGTTAGACACCATGTCGGGGTTGTTTGTAACCAAATCCAAGAAACTTCAACGGCTAATCTGAGTGACTCAGATTACAATGGCTAGTGAAGCTCTCATGTCTAGAATTAGTCACAACAGTTAATCTGTCTTGCTTTGTGTATAAATAGAAGCCTTTCTACTAGACTTGAATATTGATGGAACTAAATGAAATCTTTCTCTCTTAATCTTCTAGCTTTTCCAACTCGTACTTAAGTTTATACTTTATGACTTGTAAAGAAAAAAACTCTTGTAATCATACTTATTTATTTCAATTCTCTACAAAGTCCCTTGATCGAGCTGTAAAGTTAACTCAGCTTGTCCCTAGCTATAAGGCTGATCTCTGTTAGGAAGTATTAGAACGAGATAAGGTAAGTTCTATGTCTAGGAAAATCTTCTAATTGAATTGTGTAAGGGAGAAATTCTAAAAGAGTCAATCTTTGTATTTTGTGGATTCAAAATAGTGGATTTGACTTAGTTATTGGATTGGCACTGTCCGTGGTTTTCCGCCCGGACGGATTCAATGTACTTTATGTGGTCAGCACTTCTAACTCCAATCTAGACTCATGATAGTTTTTAAGTCTTTTGTTCGCAAAAAACTTTGTAATTCCGCAAAATTTCCTGCACACCCTATTCACCCCCTGCGGGGTGATTCGGACTCTTAAGAGCAAACCTTCATCATGGGATCCATTAGTGTTACTTCATGTATCGTATGGGACAACAAGTAGTTCATGAGCTTCATGATAGCCCAAACTAAAGCCAACGATGTCTTTTCTAAAGGCGTATACCGAGTCTTGTAATCTAAGAATTTCTTACTTAGAAAATACACTCGTATACTATTCCTTTCCATCTCGTTGAGCTTGCTTAGGTCCCATTGCAATGTCTATTGTAGCAAGGTATAGGAGCAAAGGTTTCCCTGGTTGGGGTGGAACCAACACCGGCAGATTAGCCAAATACTCCTTAACTTGTTCTAATGATTTTTGGCACTCCTCATCCTTAATTCGCTCGGATCCTTTCTTAAGCTTCCTAAAGATAGGTTTACGGACCATAGTCGGTTTTGATATGAAATAACTAATGTACTCGTAAATATCCCGGATAACCTCGTATCTCCTTCTTTGTCTTCGGTTGTGGAATCTCTTGGATAGTTTTGATCTTGGATGGATCAACATTAACATGATAAACTTCAATTCCTCTAAGACTTACAACATAGCCTAGTAGTTTGCTCGAGGTTACCCCAAAGGCACACTTTTGTGGGTTAAGGCATATAATGTATTTTCTTAGTCTTTCGAAAAAATTTCCAAGGCTAGGTAAGTGCCCTGCCTTATCCTTGGACTTGATGATCATGTCGTTCACATAAACTTCGACTTCCTTATATATCATGTCGTGTAGTAATGTTGTGGCTATCTTTTGATATGTAGCTCCAGCATTCTTGAGCCAAAATGACATTACCACATAGCAATACGTCCCCATTAAGTGATAAAAGTCATTTTTTTCATGTCTTCTTTAGCGATCTTCACCTGATTATACCCAACATATTTGTCCATGAACGAGAGCAAAGCATGTCCCGTCTGTATTATCTACTAGAATGTCAATATGAGGTAACAGGAAATCATCTTTAGGGGTTACCTTCTTCAAGTCTCGAAGACTTAGTTTCTAGCTCTAAGTTATTCCGAGTATTACATGAAGACTCGGTATAAATCCTATCTCTCTTAAGTTTTGATTTCAAGTCATTCTGAGTACTATAGAAACTCGCGTGTAAGTTTTCATTCTGTTCTAACTGAATCAGAAAGCACCTTATTGCATATCTTCTACACTAATGTTTCGACTCGGAACTATCGCATGCTTAAATAATTTCTCTAACACTCTTATTCCGAGTACCGAGTTTATATTTCAATGCAAAGAGAATTACAAGTGTTTATTCCTTATTCTCGGTCAGTTTATTTCTTTGAGAATTATTTGACCAGATTAAGTTGTTAAACTCGAAGTTCTATTCTTTTAAATTGATCATCCTTTGGATTGACTCGGATGAAATTTGAGTACATTAAATATTAGACTTATTCTATTCTTCTAGGCCAGAGATAATTAAACATTTAATTGTTCTAATTTAATTATTATATATGCCTAATCTTGGACCAAAGTATTTTATACTTTGAGAACCATTGTGGTTTGCTTTTTGTAGGTTATTCAAATGATGCAAACTCATTTTTGAAATACAAAAGCAACCGGCTTCTAGTCTGTCAAACACTAGCGGACAAGTTTTACCTACTTCTAAACATGGCTCAAACACCGTGTCAAGGTTGTCTGTTTCCAAAACTAAAAAACAACTCTAGGCTTAACGGTTATTTCCACCACAACTTTCAGTCACCACCAAGTGATTGAACCATCTCTTGGAGCCAAGAGCCATTGCACAATGTTCACATTCGAATGGATCTTTTCCGAGTGACTTCGAAGAGCCGTAACAACGGCCGGTGATGACTTCTTTCCAGAACCAAGACTCAATGGTCACTATGCTTGGTTGGATATAAATAGAAGCCTCATCTCAAGACTAGAAGATTGTTGAATCGATTGTTGAATATATTGCTTAAATTGAATTTGTTGTTCTTATTCAATCTTCTATTTACAACTCCAAGTTCCGAGTTGTAAAGAAAGTCTTGTAATCAGTGAAGTTCTTTTCTTACTTTCTGAATAAGATCCCTTGACTGAGCTATAATGGTTAATCGAGCTTAGTTGTCCCCGATTATAAAGGTTACCTTAGTGAGGAAGTATTAGATCGGATAAGGTAACTTCTAAGTCTAGGAAAACATTGTTAGAAATTGTTTAAGGGAGCAATTCGGTAGAGTCGGTTCTTGTATTTTGTGGATACAAAATAGTGGATTTGACTTGGTTCTTTGATTAGCACAGCCCATAGTTTTCTGCCCTAGGAGGGTGTAACACCCCAAACCCGTAATCACCGGTTTTAGACTAAGCAAGCCGCTAAACAGAGTGATTAGCCCAAGTGAAAAGTAGGTTAAGGGCATTACTGCCGCCCTCACCGAGAGGAAAGGGCAAGGCTATAATAATATATATATTTTTAACCTTGGTTACACTTGCTTTGCCACTAACAACAAGTGACTCATGATAAGGCATAAACTATAACTTGTAAAAAGATTAAGCATAAGTACGGACTACGATCCGGTAAACTACAACAACGACACTTAACCCTTGATACCCCAACTAGGTTATCGCTGCGAGCCTCTAAGTCCTTAACAGACCTTTGCTTCAAATCTTCCACATCTTTACCTAAAATAAAATAAGAAAATATTTTCGAAATGTGAGCCGAAGCTCAAAATGTTCACTATCATGCGAGTAAAATAATAGTTATGAAGTAATTGAGTTGAGCGCATGCATTTCAATTCATTTGCAAATGAGGGAGAGTGAACAATGTAAAACTGTTGCTAATTAATTATCCGTGTGGTTACCCTTGCGATCATCGGGTTTCCCTACATGTGTACACTCTCGGACCGATCGGGAAGTCCAGTTGGTGCGGCGTAGTTACGGTGTGCCGACTTTGAAAAATGGTGAAGTATCAATGGGCGGGTCCACTTTAATATGGCAAATAATGTTGCAAATGATTCTTTGTTGGTTGTTAATGGCGGCCATATCCGGCCTTGATTTGTAAATAAAACATTGAAGGGCACGATCAATGAACGTACCTTGTACCGATGTTCTTTATCCCTTTTGGGCGGAATCCGGATGAACGCACGACGCTTGATGGCCTTAAGAGATATAAAAGATTTTATTAATGAACTGAATTTTCATCTATTATTTATTAAATTACTTCAAGGATACTTGAAATGAAGATTAACAAAGTTAGTTTTTACTTAAAGAATACTTTACTTAAAGAATACTAGTGATATCTTTTATATACTATTTATTTATCTTATTTTATACAATGCATGCATGAATATGTATATGTATATATACATATATATAGCAACCTTAAACTATAAATAGCTTTCTTCTAAAGAATACTAAGGTTATTTCTAACCTATGAGGTTTATTTATCTCCCTTTTATAAGATACATACATAAATATATGTATATAATAACATCGGATATTATCTCCTCCTTTTCTACTAAAATTCTATTAATAAGCAATATTGATAATAATTATTTTAAAATTAAGAAAAGGTTTATTTTTAATTACTGTTATTAGTTATTTTATTATGCAATTACCTTTATTCATTCTTTTATGCACCTATTTTCTAACCTTATTTTGTTTTATGAAAGCATAATTAATTCCTCGGAATGTGCTAATCTTCAATATTACTCCAGACTTCCCATACCTTTTCAGTACTTTAAAACATCCTCAATTCTTCTCCTAATCTTACCATTAGATCAAATGGTCATCTAAATTAATCCATATCCTTTATACGTAAATTGTCCATAATTTGTTTTCGGTTTCGGTATATCCAGATCTCACAAATTTTTCCATGCATCAATTACATAAATACCATAATCAACTGAAATCTCCAAACAGGAAAAGAATAACCGAGTACAACTTAAATACTCAAATAAAAGCCGAATCGAAAAATTATCCTAAGAAATTAAATTCATAGAACCGAATCGGAAATGTTACCCTAGGCAATTAGATGGAGGAGGTTAATTTAAGAGGGGTTTTTGTGATGCTTGAAGGTTGGAGGGTTGAAGGCCCGGGCTAATGAAACAGAACAGTCGCGAGAGTGACTAATGGCGCCGGTGACCGGCGAAGGTGGTTGAGGCCGGATAAGGCTTGAGGACCGAAGAAGCCGCGACCAAACCGGGCAGAATCGGGCGTAAACAGGACCAAGGGCGATGGTGTGCTGGTGTTTGATGGTTGGGACGGTGACAGGGCGGCAGTAGGTGGTGGTAGCCGCTGTCGGTGTGTCGTGGTGGTGTTTCCGGTGGCTGAGATGAAGAATAAGGGGGAGGCGGAAAAGGTAAGTGAAGGAAAGGGGTTGTTGCTTGGGCGGTTTGATGATGAGGCCGACGAAGGTGATTGTGAGGATGATGGTGGCTGACCGGCGGTGGCTGTCGGCATGGTCAGCTGCCGCTAGGGTTGTCGGTCGGCGAGTGAAGACGGGACGAAGGCGAGGGTAGGGGATTCGGTGGTTGGAGAAAGAGAGGGAGAGAGAGAGTTATGAGTGGAAGGGGCTAGGTTAAAAAATGAATCCGAACACATAACTTGGCTTAAATACTCCCATTTCTATTCCCTTCGTTGGGTCGACCGACTTAACCCCATTTCTCCGGCCCAATTCTCATCTTAATCCAACTTCTTAGCCTCATCTAATTCCCAATGCCTATTACGATGTTTTCTACTTAAGCCTTATCTTAATCTAAGAATTTTATTTTTAATAATATTAAGTTTATAAGAATTATATTAATTTCATTCGTTTAAGGATTTTAGAACTCAAAATAAATTAGTTATGTAATAATGTTAATTATCTTTTGAATCATTAAAATTTATAGAGTATGTTCGTGCGTCGTCGTTGTCATCATCCGATTCCTGCACTTTAAACAACATTGACATATATATATATATATATATATATATACACACACACACGTGTAATATGAAAATATTAGGAAATTTGAAATGCATGCGCTCAAGCTAATCTTGAATGTATTTAAAGTTAATTATTTTCTTAGGGACGCGTTGTTACAGTCTTTCCCCCTTAGAATAAGTTTCATCCTCGAAACTTGCAGGCAAACTGGTATAGATATTACCTTAGAATAAGTGTGGGTGCTGGTTTCTCATATCTTCTTCGGTTTCCCAAGTGGCTTCAGTTGAAGTGTGATTTGACCATAAGACCATGACCGGAGGGATAGTTTTATTACGAAGTCTGTTTAATCCTCCGATCCAAGATTTGGACCAGATATTCCTCATGTGTTAAATTCTGGGCAATTTCCACTGGTTCAACCTCTATGATGTGGCTTGGGTCGGATATGTAGTTCCGAAGTTGAGATATATGAAAAACATCATCGATATTCTCCGGATCGACTGGTAAGGATAATTTATAGATCATAGGGTTTAACTTCCGAAGTATCTCATATGGCTCAATGTATCTAGGGTTTAATTTCCCCTTAATTCCAAATCTTTTGATTCCTTTGGTTGGGGATACTTTGAGAAAGACCATATCCCCTACTTGAAATTCTAGAGGTTGCCTTCGTCGATCTGAATAGCTCTTTTGTCTACTCAGCCTCTCCGATTTGTTGTTGTATTACCCTCATCTGTTTCAGTAGTTTCTTACATCAACTCTGGTCCTATGGTGAGCGTCTCATCTAAATCGCTCCAATAAGGGGTTTTGCATTTTCTTCCATAAAGGGCTTCAAATGGGGCCATTTTTATTGTGGCATGGTAGTCGTTGTTGTATGAAAATTCAATCGGAGCGAGATACTCTTCCCATTTTCCTTGTAAATCAAGGATGGAAGCCCATAACATATCTTCTAGGATTTGGTTAACTCTTTCAGTTTGACCATTTGTCTCTGGATGGTATGAGCTACTAAAGTTCAACTTAGTCCCAAAAGCTTGCTGTAAGGCTTCCTAAAATCGAGATTGGAATCAGGTGCCTCTATCGGACACTCGTATCTTTGGGTATTCCATGAAGTCCGACAATCTCTTTTAAGTATACTTGAGCTAATTTGTCCACGGTCCAATTGTCACTAATTGGTATGAAGTGTGCGGACTTTGTAAGACGATCAATTACCGTCCAAATAGCATTTCTCCTGGTGGTAGATGGAGGGAGTCCTATGATAAAATCCATTGATATAGAATCCCATTTCCAGGTTGGGATCTCCAAAGGCCGTAACTCGCCCACGTGGCGTTGGTGTTCTGCTTTCACTTTTTGACATGTAAGACACCTATCCACATATCTCGCAACTTCTCGTTTCATGTTGGGTCACCGGAAATTCTTCTTTAGATCTATATACATTTTTGTTCCCCAGGATGAACAAAATATAAAGTCATATGAGCTTCATCTAAAATCTTCATTTTAATCTCCTCTTGGTCGGGCACACACAAACGATTTTGGAATCTCAAAGTTCCGTTCTCATGCAAGATGAATCCCGGAATTTACCCTTTTTAATATTCTCGCTTAATCCTCAAGCAACCTCTCATCTTTCCTTTGTCCTATTTTGTCCTATTTTGATCTCATCCGCAATTGACGGTTTGACTTCTAAAAAGTTTAGCACCCTTTTGTCTCCTTGGTGTCCAATGATTTCAATTCCTGGTCCGTGTAATTCCCGAATATGAATTGGTTGGGTGATAATCGTGGTATTTACAATATGCTCGAGCTTTTCTACTCAAGGCGTCGCCTACGACGTTGGCTCTAACTGGATGGTATTGAATCTCCAAGTCATAATCTTTTAACAGTCGCAACCATTTCCTTTGTCTCAAATTAAGCTTCTTTTGAGTCAACACTCGAAGGTTTGCTCGGGGAGAGTCTCGAGTCACCCTAGAGGGGGTGAATAGGGTGATGAAAAATTCTTTGCGAAAGTACACACCTTTTGACAGAGAAGAGTCAAAGACGATTCCGAGTCTAAGCAAGGGGTCGAAAATATTGGACTCGTA
The DNA here is from genome assembly GCA_021018815.1 of Talinum fruticosum. NCBI lineage: Eukaryota > Viridiplantae > Streptophyta > Magnoliopsida > Caryophyllales > Talinaceae > Talinum > Talinum fruticosum. Next base: position 230,434 of record JAITYX010000026.1, read on the forward strand.
ATGTAATGAATTAGAGTAAACACGTTCAGCAGGCGATCCGAGTCTAGAATGAACTCGTAAATAGAACACGGAGAATTTACGTGGAAACCCTCCCGGGGCAGAAAACCACGGCTCGTGTCAATCCAGACACGAAGTCAAATCCACTATTTTGAGTCCACAAAATACCGTGAACTTGATGTAACCCGAGTTGCTCCCTTAGACAACTCTATACGATTTTCCTAGACTCGAAGTTACCTTATCTCGATCTAGTACTTCCTAGCTGAGATAACCCTTACAGCTTAGGGACAACTAAGCTGAGTTAACCCTTACAGACTTAGTCAAGGACCTTACAAAGAATGTAAGAAGTGTTTGTAATCGAGTACAAGACCTTACAACTCGTAAAGTAATGAATTACAGAGTGGGAGTTGTAAGTTGAAGATTGAAAGTAAATACAATAACTTCTATCAAGTAAGTGTATAGACAATATGTTCGGCTATCTTCAAGTCTTGTGAAGTGGCTTCTATTTATAGATAACCCAGCAGAGTAGCCGTTATCTTCATCTCGCTGACCGAGAGTCCTCTCGAGACCGTTGTGAAAGGCTTTCCGAGTCACTCGTAAAGTATCCGTTGAAATATGGACGTTGGACAACGGTTTAACTCTCTTGGAAGTCCCAAAACCATCGGTTGTGTCTTGAAAAGTGTGGTGAAAACCACCGTTAGGCTTGGCGTTCCAGCTTTTCCGGATATGGAAGCGCATGACCTTCGACACAATCTTCTCGGGACTAGAGCAGGGAAGGTGAAAAAGCCATATCTCGCTAGTGATTTGATGTTTTGAAGCTCGGCTACTTTTGTAGTTTGAAAAGATATCCTCGATTGAATAACCTACAAAAGTAAAACACCTTCGGTTCTCAAAGTATAAAATACTTTGTTCCAAGGTTAGACACAGTATAATAATATAATCGTGAAAATTAACCAACAGATTATCTCGAGTCGAAAAGAAATGGAATATTCTCGAGTCTAATATCCATGATACTCGTAATTCCATAAGACTTAGTCTTAGGTAAAGAATCAAGTTCCATAACGAATATCGTAGTGGGAAATACTTGATGTAGACTAAGCACGAAAAGAACTACGAATGCCGACTTTGCAAACAATAGAGTAGATAATCACAAGTCGATTCTCGAGTGAGAGTGGACTCGTAATAAAGAACAAGTTTTCCGAGTCGCTAACCGAAAAGCGATTAAAGAGATAAGTGAAGGCCGAATCGCATAGAAAAGATACTATTTCACTCAAGTAAGTTTCTAAGACACAGAGAATGCCTTGGAATCAAAACACTATATGAATGACATCGTTATACCCGATTCCTTTTGCATGACTCGTAAAGATATAAAGCAAGTGTCCGAGTCTTCAATCTCCCCTTTTTGATGAAAGGCATTCCATACTTACACGTAAACTTTGTTAGAGGGAAATAGGTTGATTCTGAGTAGTTTGATAAAAAGTAAGACATATTGAACGGAGCAATATACAATATATCGTAGCAAAAATAAAGTATGCTTGAACTCATTAACTCGTAAAAGAAAGAACTCATAAATTCATAAAGAAATGCTTTAATTCATTAAAAATATCAAGGGAATAAACTCCCCTAAACAAGACAACCAGTTTCTTACTACATTTCTCCCCTTGCCTTTCAAAGAAAAACAAGAAACAAAAAGAAGGGAGAAAAGTACAAGTAATACACATAAGTTGTCCGGACAAAAAGAAAATTTTGAAACGAAATTCGGAGACACCGCGGAATCGTGACGCAAGTGCATGGCTCCAACTAGGAAGGAGGGGATTTCGAGTGGAGGCGGAGGTGCGCCGGCGCCGATAAGATCTTGACGATGTGCTTGAGCGCGGCGAAGGGAGAACCGAAACAACTCGCAGGGGCTCGGCTCCGAGTGGCCGACCCGGAGAAAGTGGATCGAGGGTTCTTCCCTTGGGACCTCGGGGCCGGAGGGGGTTGCTCCGGCCGACTCGCCGGAGGAGCGAGATCTTCGACCCACTCGGACCGTCGTCCGAGCCGAGTACAGCGATTTGAGCTTGGGGAGCAGTGGTGTCCCTCGGCAGCTTGCCACGGCCTCTTCTTCCCTTTGCCCGAAGGAGCCGCCTCAGCCGCAGGTTCCTCAACATCCTCCGCCGCATCCGCAGCCTTCTTCCTCTCGCTTCCTCGGCTTCCTCGCTCTCCGAGGAGGTCGGGCTCGGGCTCGAAGATGCCTCGGATGGGTCCGAGTCATCCGGGTCCCGAGCCGCCTTGGACCGTCTCTCTCTCGAGAAGCTCAGCCAGCTCCTTCTCGCTCCTTAACCAGCTCTCTCATCTCAAGAACGAGAGACTGCTGCTCTCGGATTTGGGACTCGACCGGTCTTTTGGTTGATGGTCGAACCTCGAAGGACGGACTTGAAACCTCCGAGCATGTCTCCGAAATCGAAGACACAGAGGTGATCTTGTCCATGAAGACAGGGGACAAGAGGGCAGAGAGAGTTTTGGAAGCACCTGGAGGTGGAGGCACCACCAGGTGAAGAGGGAAGAGGGAGAGGGGTTGATTTCGAGTCCGAGGTGGAGAAGGAGGCCTCGGCTCCGAGTTGTGAACCCGCACACCGTGGTTAGTTTCCCGGTATCCGTACCCTCGGAGTTCCTTCTTGCCGACCACAATGGCCGCCTCGCACACCGCGTTAGGGTCGAGGGAAGAGGAACTTGAAATTGTTTGAAGACAAGGGTGAGAAGAGCACCGAAAGGAAGGGAGGTGTTCTTCTTGGTTTGAAGTTAGCCGGCACAGCCGCCATCCGCTCAATGATGGAGGGGAAGAGGTCGACTTCGTATCCCTCCGGGATATCGAAGAGGGCTTTGAGATGCTTGGAGTTGGGGTTCTCCTTGCTAGAATGCCGAGAGAAGAAGGTTCTCATCAGCAGGAAACACGAAGCCTGGCTTCGACTTCAACCGAGTCACGTAAAAGTTCTTTCTGGACCCAGGGAATTCTTTAGCATACTTTTCAAAGAAGTCGTCGGCGACTTCAGTCAAGGGGATAGGGTTGCTGTTCAAGAAGAGAGAAGATACTTTGAACAGGACGGTGAAGGAGAGAGGTGTTAATACTGAACAAGTAATGTTCCGAACCCTAGAGGTTAGAACATTTTCGTAGTGGGAGAGATGAGTATAGAACTCTGAAACGAGTTCAGGATAGATGAACTCACTGAAACACAAGAAAGGGTAGACTCCTGTGGTTTGAATGTTGGACAACCAGGAGAATTTGGTTGTTGGGAAGAACTTGTCGTCCAGACGCAAGATGCCGGGTGACAATGGGTTTAGAAGGGGTTGAGCTTTCGGCTTGTTGGTGCGAGGCTTCTTTGAGGATGAAGAAACCCGAAAGTCGGGGTGGTTTCCTCTTTTAGGCATTGTGAGAGATGAAAAGATGAAACTTTTCGAAAGAGAAAGAGAAAGAGAAGGATGTGTAGAAGAGAAGAAAACGAAAATGGTAGAAGAAAAATGAGAAGAGAGCAACTGAAAACTTACGAGAGAGAGAGAGAGAGCTTCTTCAACACTTGCGGATGATCAAGGGTCACTGCTCACGTAGAAAACTTCCGCGAGAGGGTTTTCGTTTGAGAGGGAAGGAGTTTGAGAATACCGAGAGGAAGATGAATAGACGTTATATATAATGAGTACGCGCGCCCGTTCACTATCCGTTAAGTAACTCCGTTCCGTCTCACCCGTCCATCGATCATTAATGCCCGGTGTGACAGTTCTTCTTCAACGGTTGAGATATCGATGGTTTGAAATCTACGGTTAAGATCTCGATCGTAGCGCTCGAGAAAGAGAGAGAAAAAGAGTTTGAAATTATAATCCGAAACTCTCCACTGCTTCTAGAGATAGCTTCGTAAAATTTGATGTCCAATTTTCTCTACATCCGAGTTTGACTTCGAAAAGTTTCGAGTGACTCGTAAACACGTAAATAACTATCAGCCCAAGATCACATGATCAATCGAACCAATGGTTATTGACAACGAAAGCACATAGCACGTAAATATGCAAGAGTCATAACACAAAACTAAGCATTTAACATACCAAGCTCATTCCGAATAAAATGCAATTGATCTTCACCAAGAGGCTTAGTAAAGATATCAGCTAATTAAAGATTAGTAGGAATGAATTCAAGTGTAATGTCACCCTTTTCGAGTGATCGCGTAAGAAATGATACCCGACTTCAATATGCTTTGTTTTTGAGTGCCGGACAGATTCTTAGTGATACCGATTGCGCTTTGATTGTCACACTTGATTTAATATCCTTCAAGTGTTGTTTTATCCAGAGAATCCGAGCGCAACAAGCTCCAGCGGCAATATATTCAGCTTTCGCAGCTTGATAGAGCTACCGAGTTTTGCTTCTTTGAGTGCCGGGATATTAGGGATTGACCCGTAAATTGGCAAGCTCCGGATGTGCTCTTTCGATCAACTTTGTATCCTGCGTAGTCCGCGTCTCGAGTACCCAGCCAAACTCGGCTCGAGTCTCCGGAGTACCACAGTCCTAGATTCTCGAGTGCCTCGCAAGATATCTCGAATATTCTCTTCACCGCAAGTGAGATGTGATTCTTTTGGATTAGCTTGAAATCGTGCACATAAGCAAACACCGAACATTATATCCGGTCTCGCTCGAGTAAGATATAGCAGTGATCCAATCATACCTTGATAGAGTTTCGATCTACCGCTTTACCTGTCTCATCCGAGTCGAGCTTTATACTCGTCGCTCATAGGAGTAGATGCGTGCTTTGCATCTTGAAGTTTGTATTTCTTCAGCAGCTCCTTGGTGTACTTTGATTGATGGACAAAGATTCCATCTTTGTCTTGTTTGATTTGCAGCCCAAGGAAGAAGTTGAGTTCTCCCATCATGCTCATTTGGAACTCTTGGCTCATCAACTCGTAAAATTCTCGCACGTAAATTCATTAGTAGCACCGAAAATAATATCATCAACATATATTTGAACAATGAGAAAATCTTTCCCTTTGGTCTTTATGAATAGGGTCTTGTCGATCCGACCTCTTTTAAAATCATTTTGAACCAGGAAGCCGCTCGCTCTTTCGTACCAAGCTCTAGGGGCTTGCTTAAGACCATAGAGAGCCTTTTGAAGTTTGAAAACATGATTTGGAAATTCCGAGTTTTCAAAACCAGGAGGTCGCTCGACATAGACCTCTTCTTCAATAAAACCATTGAGAAAGGCACACTTAACATCCATTTGATATAATTTAATATGCATGCAGGATGCAAATGCCAACAAGTATTCTAATGGCTTCAATTCTAGCTACCGGTGCAAAGGTTTCCCCACAATCAATTCCTTCCTCTTGATTGTAACCCCGAGCTACAAGTCTAGCCTTGTTTCGACTACTATTCCACCCTCATCCAGCTTTGTTTTTGAAAACCCATTTGGTTCCTATAACTCGGGTGGTCGAAGGTCGGTTGGTCGAGTCCGGACTTGGTTTCTCTCGAATTGATTCAGCTCTTCTTGCATGGCCTCTACCCATTCGGGTTCATTAAGGGCTTCTAGTGCATTTTTGGGTTCAGTTAGTGAAATGAATGCAGTGAATGCACATAGATTATGAAGAGAAGAACGAGTTCTTACCCCACTCGTTGATATCGAAATAATGTTTTCTTGGGGATGACTCGGAAGTAAATTTGAATGCTTTACCAGCTCTTTCGATTCACCAGGTTTGTTGGTTGAATTGCTTGATCTTCGTAAGCTTACTCTAAGTGATCTTCTTCATTGACTTGCTCGCTTCGAGCGACCTCCGGAGTTGTCTCATTCTCGAGCTTCCTCGTTCGAGTGGTCTCCTTCGAGTCTTTATAGACTCATCTTCGTCATCATCCTTTCGAGCTTCAGCTCCGAGTATGAAGATTCACTTGGTTTTCCCCTGCTCAAGCTCATCAAACACTACGTGGATACTTTCTTCCACTTTGTTAGTTCTCTTGTTGAATATACGGTAAGCTTTGCTATGAAAAGAATAACCTAGAAAAATTCCTTCGTCTCGACCGAGCATCAAACTTGGTCGATGATCCTTACCGTTGTTGTGGACAAAGCACTTACATCCGAAAGATCTCGAAATAGGAAATATTTGGCTTCCTTCCTTTGTAGAGCTCATAAGGTGTTTTCTTCGTAATGGGTCCGATGAGGCATCGATTGAGAGTGTAGTTGGCTGTGTTTACCGCCTCGCCCTGTAAATAGTAAGGCAAGTTGTGTTCAATCATCATCGTCCTTGCTATTTCTTCAAGGGTTCTCGTTCTTTCTCTCAACTACTCCATTCTCGCTGAGGAGTTCTGGGTGCCGAGAAGTTGTGAGAAATTCCATTCTTGTCACAAAACTCGAGAATTCCGAGTAGTCGAACTCCCTTCCATGGTCGGCTCGAATCTTTTGAATCCGAGTCCGAGACTCAACTTGAATCTTTCTACAGAGCTTGCTGAACTCCTTAAAAGCCTCATTCTTATGCTTCGTAAAACACACCCGGTAAATCTTGAAAATCATCAATAATAACAAGTATGTAAGATTTACCTCCGAGACTCTTTACAGGATTTCACCACATAAGTCCATGTGTAGTAATTCAAGCACGTTGGATGTGGAAACCGTCTTCAGAGATTTGAATGAAGATCTCGACTTGTTTCCCTTTGGTGCATGCTCCACATACTTTGTCCTTCTCAAACACACAGCTAGGTAATCCTCTAACCGGATGATGAGATGCAAGCTTTTTGAGAGTATGCATGCTAATATGACCTAATCTACGATGCCAAATCCAAGAATCATCTTGAAGATATGCTTTTAAACATGATAAGTTCTGACTTGGGTCGAAAGAGGGATGATGTAGGTATTACCCGATCTCTTACCCGAGAGCTTTACCTCTTTGGTGGTCTCATCCGTGATGTAGCACTTGGATTGAGTGAATTTTACCTCTTGACCTTTGTCACAAAGCCGGGAGATGCTAAGTAGGTTGTACTTTAGTCCTTTGACCATGTAGACTGGGCTCACCAGATTGTTTCCATTACCAATCTTCCCAATGCCCACTATCTTGCCCTTGCTGTCATCACCAAAGGTCACCTTTCCTCCTTTATATGACTCCAGCTCGTAAAAGAGTCCTTGGTCACCCGACATGTGTCGAGAACATCCGCCGTCCAGTACCAGTGTCCTTTGATCTTTTCCGAGTGACCTGCAAAATAGAGAAAATCTAACCCTTCTCACTTCCTCTAACGAACCCAAGAACATTCCTTACCGTGGTCCTTTTCGAGGAAGAAGGTGCTTCGGAACCCGCATTTGAATAACTTTGGGTTTAGTCCGATTCTCGAGTCTTCTTCTTTTCGTAGGACCGAGTCCGTGTCTCTTTCCTTTTAAAAACCTTTCCTTTTGAAACAGAGGAAAATGGTTTCTTTTTGTAAATAGGTCCGGGTTTAGTCCTCCTTTCATTTTTGTGAATGGGACCATGCTCACCTTTTTGAGCTTAACAGCTTCGGAATCCTTTTGAACAATTCCGAGTAAGAATTAGATTCTTCCTCTTTGTTGAAACCAAGACCTTCTTTTCGAAATGAGACACATTGTGATCCTAAGAGCATATCAAGGTTCTTCTCGTCCTGAGAAAACTTCAAAACCAGATCCTCGAGACTCAATGAGCTTCGTTTCGCTTGCTCATTTTCTTTCTCGAGTAACTCGGACTCGGCCTCATTAGTTTGAGCACTTGTCTTGAGTTCTCTCGAGTGTGAGTCTCAGCTTTTCCAATTCGTTTTTTAAAAAGATGCTCTCGAAGTGATTGACTCCAGTTGTTCCTTGAAATGAGAAGAATCGAATTGGACTTTTCTTCCAAAGTAAAGATGTATTTAGCTAAATCAACTTTGGAAAATTTGAGGAAGTAATTTATTACCTCTTGAGGATCAGCTTCCTCATTATCCGAGTCCGTGTCTCGAGTCCGACTCTTTTCGGCTTCGAGTCGTTGATTGCCATTAGACACTTTGAGTCATCTCGAATCCTCGTCGTCTTCGGATGAATCCTCGTCACTCCATGTTGCCATCATGGCCTTTTTCTTCTTCCTCGTCCCTTCTTCGTTTTGGACAGCCCTTGACTATGTGGTCTTTGCCGCCACATTCAAAACATCCAGAATTTCTAGACAAGGATAACTTTGAGGGTGAAGAAAACTTACCTTTTCTCGTCTCTCTTGTCCTTTTGTAGAATTCTTCTTTTGGCCTTTTATCCCATCTTTTGTGCTTCATCATTCTCTTGAAGCCTCTTGCAATGAGTGCCATGGGGTCATCTTCCGAGTCGAGGAGCTTGGACTTGCTTCTTTGGATTCTCGAGGCTTTAAGCGCGATGTTCCTTTTGGAAGTACCCTCAGCATCTTCTTCTTCCGGATGTATCTCATGGGTCGAAGCTTTCCGATGAGCTCGTCTCGGCTTCAAGAGTGAGAGGTTCTCGAGCCTCTTCTATGGCAGCTTACCTTAGGACCCCATCGTTTCTTGGGTAGGCTTCCGAGAATTTTCCAGCACATTTCTTCATGGGAGATTTTCTTTCCCGGAGATTTGAGATTGTTGGTGATCTCAGTGAAGCGTATGAACATCCGAGTAATGTTCTCTTCGGCTCCATTTTGAAAAGCTCATATTTGTGAAGATACTCGGCTGATCTTCGCTTGTCTCACCTCGACTTGTACCTTCATAGGTGTTGACCAGAGTGTCCCACACCTCTTTAGCAGAGTCACAGTGCAGAGACTCGATTATATTCTTCCGAGCTTATGGCGCACATGAGGATGTTCATGGCTTTGAAGTTCTTTTCGAACTTCTCTCGCTTCGCCGGCGTGAACTCAGCCTTTGTCTTTGGAAGGATTCTCGAATTCATCTCGTCTTCGTTGGAATGTAGTTTCCTTATTGTATGATTTCCCATACTTCTTCGTCGTGATCCATAAGGAAACATTCCATCGCCTTCTTCCAAAGGACCGAAATTTGAACCTTTGAATTTTGGTGGCCTCGTTGGAAGATCTACCTTCGTCGAACTCTCCGTGTTCCGAGCCATCCGATCTTTAAACCTTTGGACTGTTAGATCCTTTCGAAGGGCTAGGCTCGATACCAATTGAAGGTTTGCTCGGGAGAGTCTCGAGTCACCCTAGAGGGGGTGAATAGGGTGATGAAAAATTCTTTGCGAAAGTACACACCTTTTGACAGAGAAGAGTCAAAGACAGCATTCCGAGTCTAAGCAAGGGGTCGAAAATATTGGACTCGTAATGTAATGAATTAGAGTAAACACGTTCAGCAGGCGCTCCGAGTCTAGAATGAACTCGTAAATAGAACACAGAGAATTTACGTGGAAACCCTCCCGGGCGTAGAAACCACGGCTCGTGTCAATCCGGACACGAAGTCAAATCCACTATTTTGAGTCCACAAAATACCGTGAACTTGATGTAACCCGAGTTGCTCCCTTAGACAACTCTATACAGATTTTCCTAGACTCGAAGTTACCTTATCTCGATCTAGTACTTCCTAGCCGAGATAACCCTTACAGCTAGGGACAACTAAGCCGAGTTAACCCTTACAGACTTAGTCAAGGGACCTTACAAAGAATGTAAGAAGTGTTTGTAATCGAGTACAAGACCTTACAACTCGTAAAGTAATGAATTACAGAGTGGGAGTTGTAAGTTGAAGATTGAAAGTAAATACAATAACTTCTATCAAGTAAGTGTATAGACAATATGTTCGGCTATCTTCAAGTCTTGTGAAGTGGCTTCTATTTATAGATAACCCAGCAGAGTAGCCGTTATCTTCATCTCGCCGACCGAGAGTCCTCTCGAGACCGTTGAGAAAGGCTTTCCGAGTCACTCGAAAGTATCCGTTGAAATATGGACGTTGGACAACGGTTTAACTCTCTTGGAAGTCCCAAAACCATCGGTTGTGTCTTGAAAAGTGTGGTGAAAACCACCGTTAGGCTTGGCGTTCCAGCTTTTCCGGATATGGAAGCGCATGCGCTTCCGACACAATCTTCTCGGGACTAGAGCAGGGAAGGTGAAAAAGCCATATCTCGCTAGTGATTTGATGTTTTGAAGCCGGCTACTTTTGTAGTTTGAAAAGATATCCTCGATCGAATAACCTACAAAAGTAAAACACCTTCTGGCTCTCAAAGTATAAAATACTTTGGTCCAAGGTTAGACACGTATAATAATATAATCATGAAAATTAACCAACAGATTATCTCGAGTCGAAAAGAAATGGAATATTCCGAGTCTAATATCCATGATACTCGGAATTCCATAAGACTTAGTCTTAGGTAAAGAATCAAGTTCCATAACGAATATCGAGTGGGAAATACTTGATGTAGACTAAGCACGAAAAGAACTACGAATGCCGACTTTGCAAACAATAGAGTAGATAATCACAAGTCGATTCTCGAGTGAGAGTGGACTCGTAATAAAGAACAGGTTTTCCGAGTCGCTAACTCGAAAAGCGATTAAAGAGATAAGTGAAGGCCGAATCACATAGAAAAGATACTATTTCACTCAAGTAAGTTTCTAAGACACAGAGAATGCCTTGGAATCAAAACACTATATGAATGACATCGTTATACCCGATTCCTTTTGCATGACTCGGAAAGATATAAAGCAATGGTCCGAGTCTTCAAACACATATGTCAAATTTTGGTGATCAGTATATACCTTACATGACACTCCATATAAATAATGTCTCCAAATTTTCAAAGCAAACACAACTGCAGACCAATTCCAAATCATGAGTAGGGTAATTTCCTTCATATAGTTTTAAGTGCCGAGAAGCATATGCTACCAACTTACCATTTTGCATCAATACACACCCTAATCCGTGTTTCGAAGCATCACTATATATGGTATACTCCTTGCCTTTTTCAGGGAGGGTCAGCATCGGGGCAGTAGTCGCCTTTCCTTTTTCACACTCAATAGGCCATTCAAATTTAGCGGTTTTCTTTAAGAGGTTAGCCAAAGGCGTGGCTAGTTTTGAAAAGCCTTGTACAAATCTTTGATAGTATCCAACTAACCCTAGAAAACTTCTGAACTCAGTGACATTGGTTGGTCTAAGCCATTTGGTAATCGCTTGTACCTTGTGTGGGTCTACCTTTATCCCTTCTCGGGATACCACATGTCCTGAAACGTCACTTCATTTAACCGTAACTCACACTTTTGTAATTTGGCCTATAACCGGTACTCCCTTAAGACTTGTAATACTATCCTCAAATGATGGACATGTTCCTCTTTATTCTTCGAGTACACCAATATATCATCAATGAAACAAACCACAAACTTGTCTAGATAAGGTCTGAAAATTCTATTCATCGGATCCATGAACTTGGCAGTGCATTAGTTAACCCAAAAGGCATGACAACAAACTCATAATGGCTATACCTAGTTCGAAATGCGATTTTAAGTATGTCTTCACTCCTTATCCTAAGTTGATGGTATCCGGACCTCAAGTCTATTTTTGAAAATATTTTAGCACCTTGTAGTTTATCGAATAAATCGTCGATCCGGGGTAAAGGATATTTATTCTTGATCATAAGTTTATTCAACTCCTTATAATCAATGCATAACCGCAAGGTGCATCCTTTTTCTTCACAAATAACACTGGTGTTCCCCAAGGTGAAGTACTTGATCCGATAAATCCCTTTTCCATAAGTTCTTCCAATTGACTTTTCAATTCTTTCAACTCGCTGCGGCCATTCTATAGGGTGCTTTAGAAATTGGTCAGGCTTCGGATATAATTCTACTTCAAAATCTACTTCTTTCGAGGTGGCAATCCTGAAAGTTACTCAGGGAAACATCGTGGAATTCACTTATCATCGGAATATCCTCAAGTCTTACTTTTTCCTTTTTTAATAGTATAACACTAATAACCTTGACATTCTTTTCTCAAAAGTCTCGTTGTATTTACCCAAAGATATCATGAAATATTTCCTTACATTCTTATTGTGATATAGCCTATATTCTATCCTTACCAACTCTCTATTATCGCCCTTTCGTTTTCCGCAAGTAAATCCTTGGTATCACAATTCGATAATTCTTTCGCTCTTCCCAAGCATTATCTCAAGGTCGATTAAACAAACTGAATGAGGTTAGTGGTAAAATCTTCCCTAACCATTGTTATCAGAATTTCTTTACAAAGGTTCTATCATATTACATGATTCATGGATAATGGACACAAAATTTTTGATTTGGTTGAGTTTTGGCCATTCTTGGCATGCGGTTCCCATTGTGGTTTTGGTTTCCTCAAGAATTCTATTTGGGGTCTTTCTAAGTTGTCCCATTCTTAAAACTCTTTTCCTCTAGCTGAGAAGAGTATAACTCGGCCCTAATTTTCTTCAAAATTTGGCCAAATGTAAACTCACTTCCCTAATATCTCCTATAATCGTGTTGTACTATATGTCTTTGAATTTCCTGCTAGATGTGATGTCCTTATAGTCACCTTTTTAGTCTTCAATAACTGCAACCTCTCTTCTATATTCCTAATCAATCTTCCCATCATATCCTTTGGGGTTCCTTTTGGCATTTTGGTTTGCTTTCCTATATTGTTGGAGAATCCGTAGGGGTAGATATGTTCCTTTGGGTATGTTTTCCTTAGTATATATTTATATAGGGTTGATATTTATCTTTGAAATTTAGAGAGGCAGGGAGTTGAGTTTGTCAACTTCCTGTTGATATGCATATGAAGGTTTATGGATGTATGGTCCTCCATTTGTTTAGGATTATCATCCTCATGTTAATTATTGTTTACAACTTTTGAGATTTAATTGGGCATTATGAGTATTTTCCATTCCGCACTTCGTACAAACATTTAATAATAAGGCACTTATACTTTCTATTCTAACTAAATCCTCATTGTTCCTATATGGCTCGCAGGAATCTTTTAAACATAAGCTCGATACCACATCCGTAACACCCCAAACCCGTAATCATCGGTTTTTTACTAAGCAACCCGCTAGCCGATGATTAGCGCAATGGAAAGTAGGTCAAGGGCATTACCGCTGCCCTCACCGGAGGAAAGGGCAAGGCTATAATAATATATATATTTTTAACCTTGGTTACACTTGCTTTGCCACTAACAACAAGTGACTCATGATAAGGCATAAACTATAACTTGTACAAAGATTAAGCATAAGTATAGACTACAGTCCGGTCAACTACGACAACGGCACTTAACCCTTGTTACCCCAACTAGGTTATCGCTGCGAGCCTCTAAGTCCTTAACGGACCTTTGCTTCAAATCTACCACATCTTTACCTAAAACAAAACAAGAAAACATTTTCGAAATGTGAGCCGAAACTCAATACATTCACTATCATGCAAAGAAAATAATAGTTATGAAGTAATTGAGTTGAGCACATGCATTTCAATTCATTTGCAAATGAGGGAGAGTGAACAATGTAAAACTGTTGCTAATTAATTATCTCGTGTGGTTACCCTTGCGATCATCGGGTTTCCCTACATGTGTACACACCCGCACCGATCGGGAAGTCCAGTTGGTGCGGCGCAGCTTACGGTGTGCCGACTTTGAACAATGGTGAAGTATCAATGGGCGGGTCCACTTTAATATGACAAATACTGTTGCAAATGATTCTTTGTTGGTTGTTAATGGCGGCCATATCCGGCCTTGATTTGTAAATAAAACATTGAAGGGCACGATCAATGAACGTACCTAGTACCGATGTTCTTTATCCCTTTTGGGCGGAATCCGGATGAACGCACGACGCTTGATGGCCTTAAGAGATATAAAAGATTTTATTAATGAATTGAATTTTCATCTCTTATTTATTAAATTACTTCAAGGATACTTGAAATGAAGATTAACAAAGTTAGTTTTTACTTAAAGAATACTAGTGATATCTTTTATATACTATTTATTTATCTTATTTTATACAATGCATGCATGAATATGTATGTATATATATATATATATATATATATATATATATATATATATATATATATACATATATATAGCAACCTTAAACTATAAATAGCTTTCTTCGAAGAATACTAAGGTTATTTCTAACCTATGATGTTTATTTATCTCCCTTTTATAAGATACATACATAAATATATGTATATAATAACATCGGATATTATCTCCTCCTTTTCTACTAAAATTCTATTAATAAGCAATATTGATAATAATTATTTTAAAATTAAGAAAAAGTTTATTTTTAATTACTATTATTAGTTATTTTATTATGTAATCACCTTTATTCATTCTTTTATGCACCTATTTTCTAACCTTATTTTGTTTTATGAAAGCATAATTAATTCTTCAGAATGTGCTAATCTTCAATATTACTCCAGACTTCCCATACCTTTTCAATACTTTAAAACATCCTCAATTCTTCTCCTAATCTTACCATTAGATCAAATGGTCATCTAAATTAATCCATATCCTTTATACGTAAATTGTCCATAATTTGTTTTCAATTTCAGTATATCCAGATCTTACCAATTTTTCCATGAATCAATTACATACATACTATAATCAATCGAAATCTCCAAACAGGAAAAGAATAACCGAGTACAACTTAAATACTCAAATAAAAACCGAATCTGAAAAATTATCCTAAGAAATTAAATTGATAGAACCGAATCTGGAAATTTTACCCTAGGCAATTAGATGGACGAGGTTAATTTAAGAGCGGTTTTGTGATGTTTGAAGGTTGGAGGGTTAAAGAACCGGGGCTAATAAAACAGAACAGTCGGCCTCGGTCCAAGCGAGTCGCCGAGAGTGACGAATGGCGTCGGTGACCGCTGGAAGGCGGTTGAGGCCGGAGAAGGCTTGAGGACCGAAGAAGCCGTGACCAAACCGGGCAGAATCTGGGAAGAAACAGGGCAAGGGCGGTGGTGTGTCTGGCGTTTGATGGCTGGGACGGTGACGAGGCGGTAGGTGGTAGCGGCTGTCGGTGGTGTCGTGGTGGTGTTTCCGGTGGCTGAGATGAAGAATAAGGGTGAGGCGGAAAAGGTAAGTGAAGGAAAGGGGTTGTTGTTGGGCGGTTTGATGATGAGGCCGACGAAGGTGATTGTGAGGATGATGGTGGCTGACCGGCGGTGGCTGTCGGCGTGGTCGAGCTGCCGCTAGGGTTGTCGGTAGGCGGTGAAGACGGGACGAAGGCAGGGGTAGGGGATTCGGTGGTTGGAGAGAGAGGGAGAGAGAGAGGGAGAGAGCGAGTTATGAGTGGAAAGGGCTAGGTTAAAAATGAATCCGAACACATAACTTGGCTTAAATACTCCCATTTCTATTCCCTTCGTTGGGTCGACCGACTTAACCCCATTTCTCCGGCCCAATTCTCATCTTAATCCAACTTCTTAGTCTCATCTAATTCCCAATGCCTATTACGATATTTTCTACTTAAGCCTTATCTTAATCTAAGAATTTTATTTTTAATAATATTAAGTTTATAAGAATTATATTAATTTCATTCATTTAAGGATTTTAGAACTCAAAATAAATTAGTTATGGAATAATGTTAATTATCTTCTGAGTCATTAAAATTTATAGAGTATGTTCGTGCGTCGTCGTTGTCATCATCCGATTCCTGCACTTTAAACAACATTGACATATATATATATATATATATATATATATATATATATATATATATATACACACACACACATGTGTAATATGAAAATATTAGGAAATTTGAAATGCATGCGCTCAAGCTAATCTTGAATGTATTTAAAGTTAATTATTTTCTTAGGGACGGGTTGTTACAGAGGATTTCCACGTAAATTTGTCTTATCACTTGTCCGAGTCCAATTTAGACTCGGAATCGCGGTTTAGCTAATTTGTTTCAAAAATCGTTTAAATTTGTCTATCACCCTATTCACACTTCCTCTAGGGTGACTTAGACTCTCCACGGGCAAACCTTCAATTGGTATTAGAGCCTAGCCTTTCAAGAGGATCTCACCATCCGAAGGTATAAAGATCAGATGGCTCGGAACAATGGAGAGTTTGATGAAGCAAGATCATGTACCAAACCACCGAAGTTTAAAGGGTGGTCAAACTTTGCCCACTGGAAGAAGATGATGGAATGTTTCCTAATGGACAAAGATAAAGAAGTTTGGAACATCATCCAAGCCGGCAACTACATTCCGATGAAGACAGAGAATGTCGAAGACTCGGAATCCGAATCTAAATCATTTTGAGTACTACATAAAGACTCGGATACAAACCTCATCCCTCCTAAGTTTTGATTACAAGTCATTTTGAGTGACATAGAAACTCTTGTATAAGTTTTCATTCATTTCGATAGACTCAAAACACACGTTATTGTTTATCTTCTTACATTGACGTTTCGAGTCACTCAAACATCACTCATATCTATCACAAGATCAAATAATCTCTCTAACACGTTCTATCCGAGTTCTAACTGCATATTTCAACGCGAAGTGAATTATAGTGTTAATTCATCTTTTTAAGTCAGATTGTATGTTTGAGAATTATTTATCTAGATCAAGTTCTTATACTTTGTTATTTTCACTCTTAAAACTTGATCTCTCTTAGGATCGACTCGATGGAATTTGATTATAATGAATATTAGACTCAGAAAATTCCACTCTTCTAGGCCCGAGATAATTATGTATTTAATTATCTTAATTAAATTATTATCTCGTGCCTAATCTTGGACCAAAGTATTTTATACTTTGAGAACCAAAGTGGTTTACTTTTGTAGGTTTTCCAAATGAGGTTATCTCATTTTTGAATTACAAAAGTAGCCTACTTCAAGCAATTAATCACCAACGAAACAAGTTTTATCTACTTCGAACAGAGCTCGGACACCGTGTCGTGGTTGTCTGTTTCCAAAACTGAAAAACTTGAAAGCTAAGCTCAACAGATGGTTTCCACCTTGCTTTTCGGACATCAACAGTTGATTGGAGCACCTTTACGAGCCAAGAGTCGTTGCACAACGTTCACATCTCAAAGGATCTTTTCTAAGTGACTTAGAAGAGCCGTTATACCGCCAGGAAAGACTTCGTTCGAAACCGGACACAATAGCTAATCCGCTTGGTCATCTATAAATAGAAGCCACTTCACAAGACTAGAAGATTGCTGGAATTATTGTTAAAACAACATTACTTAAGCAAAAGTCTTTGTTTACTCATTCAATCTTCTTTTTACAACTCCAAGTTTATACTTAATATTTTTCTAAGTTGTAAAGTCTTGTAATCAAGCACATCTACTTCTTACTTTCGGAGTAAGGTCCCTTGATTGAGTTATAAGAGTTAACTTAGCTCAGCTTGTCCCTAGCTTTAAAGGTTACCTCAGTTAGGAAGTATTAGATTAGATAAGGGAACTTTTGAGTCTAGGAAAACTCAAGTAAGGAATTGTCTAAGAGAGAAATTTTGGTTGAGTCGAGTCCATTGTATTTTGAGGATTCAAAATAGCGGATTTGACTTGGTGCTTGGATTAGCACTCGTCCGTGATTTCTGCCATAGGAGGTTTTCCTTATATCTATGAGTTTACACTTTTCCGAGTCCAATCTAGACTCGACTATCTTGTTCATTCTTTTCATGCTTAACGTTTCTAAGTTTGCTAAAATTTCCTCATCACCCTATTCAGCCCTCTCTAGGGTGATTAAGACTCTCCAAGAGCAAACCTTCAATTGGTATCGAGCCTAACCTTTCAAAAAGGATCTAACAATCCAAAGGTGTAAAGATTAGATGGCTCAAAACATCAGATAGTTCGATGAAGGAAGATCTTCCACAGGACCACCAAAGTTAAAAGGATCAAACGTCGTGCACTCGGAAGAAGCTAATGGAATGCTTTCTATCGGACAACGATGAAGATGTTTGGAACATCATTCAAGAAGGTAATTACATTCCAATGAAGATAGAAGGTAGAAGATTTGTGCTTAAAGAGAAGTTCGAGTACACCAATGAGGAGTCAAAAAGTTCAAAAAGAACTTTAAAGCGATGAACATTCTGATGTGTGCTATCGCCTTAGAAGAGTACAATAGAGTGTCGACCGTGACACGCCTAAAGATATGTGGGACACTCTTATCAACACATATAAAGGAACAAGCCAAGTGAAACAGGTGAAGATAATTCAATATCTTCACAAATATGAGCTGTTCAAGATAGAGCAAGAAGAAAACATCACTCGGATGTTTATACGCTTCACCGAGATTACAAACAATCTCAAATCTCTCGGTACAAAGATTTCCCATGAAGAAATGTGTAGAAAAATTTTAAGAAGTCTACCAAAGAGAAGATGGGGTCCCAAGGTGACAACCATCGAAGAAGCTCAGAACCTTTCTTAACTAAAACTAGACAAACCGATTGGGATGCTTTTTACCCATGAAATTCACTTGGAAGAAGAGGATGCAGAGGTCAGCACCTAAAAGAACATCATGCTAAAAGCCTCGTAAAGTAGAAGGGAAAGTCCGAGTTCCTCGGACTCGAAGAAGACCCTATGGCGCTCATTGCCCGGAGCTTTAAAAGAATGATGAAGCACAAGAAATGGGAGAAGAGGCCAAAGGAAGAATTCTACAAGAAAGATAAGAAGGACAAAAAGGTAAATACTCATCCCCTTCAAAGTTATCTTTAACTAAGAACTCAGGTTGCTTTGAATGTGGCAGCAAAGATCACATAGTCAAAGACTGTCCAAGGGAAAAGAGGGACAGAAAGAAGAAGAAGGCTATGATGGCCACATGGAGTGATGAAGACCCATCTCGAAGAAGATGAAGATTCGGATGACTCAAAGTGTCCGATGGCACTAACGGACGCAAAATCCGAATCCGAGTCGACTCGACAACTCGGACACCGAGGAGACAAGTTCTCGGGAGGTAATTGAATACTTTCTTAAGTTCACCAAAGTTGATTTAGCGAAATATATTTATACTCGTAGAAGTCCAATTCCGATTCTTCTCGGTTTAAAGAATGACTTGAGTCTCTCACTTCGAGAGCAATGATTTGAAAAATGAATTGGAAAAGCCGAGCCTAACCCCGAAACAACTCAAGACTAGTACTAAAGCTAATCGGACCGAGTCCGAGTCACTCGTAAGAGAAAATGAGCATTGGAAAAGAAAGCTCAATGAGTCTCAAGAGCTTGTTTTGAAATTCACTCAAGGTCGAAAAACCTTGATATGGTTTTAGGCTCTCAGTGTGTCTCCTTTAGGAAAGAAGGACATGGTTTTAACGAAGAGGAGGAATCTAATTCCTACTCAAATCTTTTCAAAAGGAATCTAGAACTGTGAAGTTCCGGAAGGCTGAGCATGGTCCAATTCATAGGAATGAAAGGAGGACCGAGCCCGGATCGACTTACAGGAGAAAACCTTCTCCACCCGTTTATAAAAGAAAAGATTTTCAAAATAAAGAGACACGAGACTTAGTTTTCTAAAAGGAAGACTCGGAATCGGACCAAAGCCAAAGTCATTCAAATCTGGGTTCCTAAGAGTCTTCTTCCTTAGAAAAGGACCACGAGTAAAGGGAGTTATTGGGTTCGTTAGAGGAAGTGAGAAGGGTTAGTGTGTTTTTGACTTGTAGGTAACTCAAAAAAGGATGAAAGGTCACTGGTACTTAGACAGTGGATGCTCACGCCACATGTCAGGAGATTCAAGACTCTTTTCCGAGTTGGAAGATTACAAAGGAGGCAAAGTCACTTTTGGAGATGACAAGTAAGGGCAAGATAGTTCGAATAGGCAAGATTAGGAAATGAGACAACCTGGTCAACCCAGTCTATCTTGTCAAGGGATTAAAGTACAATCTACTCAAGCATCTCTCAATTGTGTGACAAGGGTCAAGAGGTAAGATTCACTCGGACCAATTGCTATATTTATGATGCAACCACCAAAGAGACTAAGCTCTTAGGTAAGAGATTAGATAATACCTACACTATTCTTTTTTTGATCCAAGTCAGAATTTATCTTGTCTAAAAGCATCATTGCATGATGATTCTTAGACATAGCATAGTAGATTAGGACATGTTAGCATACATACTATCAAAAAGCTTGTATCTCATGGTCTAGTTAGAGGTTTGCCTAAGTGTGCATTTAAGAAATATAAAATCTATGAGGCATGCATGAAAGGGAAACAGGTCAGATCATCCTTCAAAACTCTTAAAATCTGTTTCCACATCCAAAGTGCTTGAAATGTTGCATATGGATTTATGTGGTGAAATCTCCGGAAAGAGTCTCGGAGGTAAATCATTTGTACATGTGGTTGTTGATGACTATTCATGATTTACTTGGGTTTGTTTCCTCCAAAACAAAAATGAAGCCTTCAAAGAGTTCAGCAAGCTCTGTAGGAAAATTCAAGTAGAGTCTCGGACTCGGATCGGAAGAATTCAAACCGACCATGGAAGGGAGTTCGATTACTCGGAATTTACAGAGTTTTGCGTTAAAAATGGTATCTCTCACAACATCTCAGCACCTAGAACTCCACAACAGAATGGAGTAGTGGAGAGAAAGAACCGAAATCTTGAAGAAATAGGAAGGACGATGATGATTAAACATGATCTACCTTACTATTTCTGGGCCGAGGCAGTCAACACAACAAACTACACACCGAACAGCATGCCTCATCGGACCCATCTTGAAGAAAACTCCATACAAGCTCTACAAGGGGAAGAAACCCAATATCTTATACTTCAAGCACTTCGGATATAAGTGTTTCGTTCACAATAATGGTAAGGATCACCCGACCATGTTTGATGCTCGATCGGATGAAGGTATCTTTCCGGGTTATTCATCTCATAGTAAAGCATATCGTGTTTTTAATAAAAGAACTAACAAAGTGGAAGAAAGCATCCACGTTGTGTTTGATGAGATTGATCAAGGGAAAACAAGTAAGTCAACCTTCTCGGATCCGAAACTAAGTAGAGATGAAGATGATGTTGAAGCTAAGCTCAGACAGTAATCAAAAGAAAGCAACTCGTAACAAGGCAGCTCATAACATCACGACTCGGATCGAATCAACTCATGAGCTAACTCAGAATGTTGAAGATCAAGCAAATGAGCAAACTCAGCCGGATCGGATCACCGAAGATCAGCCTAGTTCAAACAACAAACCCGGTGAACCGAGAGAACAGGGAGAGCATTCAAATATGCTTCAAGCCACCCACTTGAGAACATTTTATCTAACATCAACAAGTAGGGTAAGAACTTACTCTTCTTTGCAAAATCTATGTGCATTTTGCATTCATATCATTAACTGAACGCAGAAATGCACTAAAGGCCCTAAATAAACCTGAATGAGTAGAGGCCATGCAAGAGGAACTTAATCAATTTGAGAGAAACCAAGTTAGGACTTTGACCAAACGACCTTTTGACGAACCAGTCATAGGAATCAAATGGGTTTTAAAAAAAAGCTAGAAGAGGATGGGTTCGTAGTCGAAATAAGGCTAGATTTGTGGTTCAAGGTTATAATCAATAAGAAGGGATTGATTGCGGGAAACCTATGCACTAGTTACTAGGATTAAAGCAATTAGAATCCTCTTAGCATTTGCATCAAGTATGAATATTAAGTTGTATAAAATGGATGTTAAATGTGCCTTTCGAATGGTTTTATTCAAGAGGAAGTCTATATTGAGCAACCCCTGGATTTGAAAATTCAGAATTTCCAAATCATATTTTCAAATTACGAAGGCTCTTTATGGTCTTAAGCAAGCTCCCGGAGCTTGGTATGAAAGACTGATCTGTTTCTTGGTTGAAAATAATTTCAAAAGAGGTAAGATTGACAAAAATCTTTTAATAAAAACCAAGCGGAGAGATTTTCTCATTGCTCACATTTATTTTGATGATATAATTTTTGAGCTACTAAAGAAAATCTCTGTCAAGATACTTCAGAGTTAATGAGACAAGAATTCCAAATGAGCATGATGGGGGTGCTCAATTTCTTTCTTGGTCTACAAATACAACAAGATAAAGATGGCATCTATGTCCATTAATCCAAGTATAACAAGGAGTTGCTAATGAAGTAAAAGCTTCAAGATGCGAAACACGCATCAACACCAATGAGTAGCAGATCGAAACCGGACTCGGACGAAAAAGCTAAAACAAGTAGATCGGAAATTTTATCGAGGTATGATTGGATCTCTACTATATCTCACATCCAAGTAGGCCGGACATTATGTTTAGTGTATGTCTGTGTGCAAGATTCCAAGCTAATCCAAAAGAATCACGTCTCACTACGGTGAAGTGAATTTTTATATATCTTATAGGGATTCGGAATCTTGGTCTATGGTTCTCAAAACACTCGGAACTCACCGTCACTCGATACTCGGATGCCGACTATGCTGGTTACAAGGTTGATAGAAAGAGCACATTAAGAGCATGCTAGTTTATGGGTTAATCCTTTATATCTTGGCACTCAAAGAAGCAAAACTCGGTTGCTCTATCAACTGCTGAAGCTGACTACATTGAAGCTGGAGTGTTTTGTGCTTAGATTCTATGGATTAAGCAACACTTGAAGGATCTCGGCCTTTGATTCAAATCAATTCCAATCAAGTGTGATAATCGAGTGCAATCAGCATCATTAAGAACCCAGTTCAGCACTCAAAGACAAAGCATATTGAGGTCACGTATCATTTTTTGAGAGACCATTCTGAGAAAGGTGATATTGAACTTGAATTCATTCCTACGAAATTTCAGTTAGTTGATATTTTCACTAAGCCACTTATTGAAGATTAGTTTTGTTTTATTAGGAATGAGCTTGGCATGATCAATGCATGATTATGTGATTTTCTAAGTGAAATTGTCTTGCGTGATTATGTTAAATGTTTTATTTCTATGCCTTAATAACAATTGGTTCAATTGACCAAGTGAAACCGAGCTAGGAGTTATTATGGGTTTGCGTTTTCCGAGTCACTCGAAACCATACCGAGTGAGACTTAGTTTTTGAGAAAAATGGACTTTAAACTTCTCAAATCATCTTTAGATTAGTGAAGAATTTCATAAATCTCTTTAAAATTTCTCTTTCTCTCTCTCTTTACCGTGCGCATCGAGCCAATGAATTAGCCGTTGGGAGAAAGTCATTGGAATTCTAACCGTTGGAGAGCGGAAACGTCACTCATATCCGAGGCGACTGTTGGAGGTTTACATCGGACCAAATGTTGAAGGACATTTCTTTCCACTATAAATAGCATCCCTTTACCTTCATTTCGCTACTTTACTCTCTCTCGCTAACTCACGCTCTTGCTTACTCTTTCGCACTCAAAGCTCTTAGTACTCTCTCTCTCTCTCTCTCTCTCTTCGAGTTCACTCTCTTTCACTCCAAAATCATCAGCTATGCCTAAAAGAGGTTCAGCCTAAGATTTTCTAAGCTTTGCAACCAAGAAACCTCACACCAAACAAGCACAAGAGGTTACCTCTAACCCCTCAAAAATTTTTGTCACCTAACACCTCACGTTGGATGACAAGTTCTTCCCAACCACATCGTTTTCGTGGTTGTCTCACATCAAAACCACTAAAGTTCACAACTTTCTCGCTTCGATGAGTTTATTTACCCGAAGTCATTGCTAAGTTCTATTCTAATCTATCCTCGCTCTAAGGGAGTTATCACCTCACAAGTTCGCAACACGGTTGTGCGCATCAACCTTTCCCTTCTCCATCGTCTTTTCAAAGTTTCCTCTCTCTTTTACAACTACAATCCCATCGGTTACAATGAAATTGTGGATGAGTTCTTCGAAAAATATGCCAAGGAAGTCCCTAAGTCACGAAAAAATTTCTCAATGACTCGGATGAAGACCGAGGCCGGACTTCTTTGTTTCCTTGTGATGAGAACTTTCTTCTCTCATCACCCGAGCAAAGAGAATCCTAACTCTAAGATTCTCAAAGCTCCATTTGATATCCTCAAGGGCTACAATGTAGACCTCTTCCCAGCCATCATCGAGAAAATGGCCACCATGCCAGCTCAATCCAAGAAATCCTCTCCTCTTCCATTCGGAGCTCGTTTAACTTTGGTTTTCAAGCGGTTTAAGGTTCCCTCCCCTCGGACCAAAATGCAGTGGTCCGAGGCTGCCATTATTGTTGGTAGGAGGGAAGTTCCGGGATACGGGTACCAGGAGACCAAGCCCGGTGTCCGGGTCCATGGGTCGGAACTAAAGCCCCCTTCACCCTCTCCTAAGACTCGGACTTAGACTCCCCTATCTCTCCCTCCTCCACCGGATGGTGCTTCTACCTCGGAACCTCCTCCTGCAGCCTCAGCTGTCTTGTCTTCGAGCTTAATAGACAGGATCTCCTCTATGACCGAAGAATTTCGAGCCACTCTCCGCTCCTACAAAAATGTCCTTCAAAGTATGGTCATAAACTTTGGAAGAAGCTGAATCGGAGTGAGACAACGAGGATCTAGATATTGATGAGGTAGTTGAATACTTTCTCAAATTTTGAAAAGTTGATTTAGCACGATATATTTTCACTTTGGAAGAAGAGTCCAATTCGACTCTTTTCAATTTAAAGAACAGACTTGAGTCTCTTACTAATAAAAGCAATGTTGTGAAAAATTAATTGGAAAAACTGAGACAAAATTAGAAAGAAATTAAGACCACTACTCAAGCAAATGAGACTGTTCCGAGTCACTCGTAACGGAGAATGAGCAACTTAAAAGAAATCTCAATGACTCTCAAGAGCATGTTTTAAAATTCACTCAAGGTCGAAAAACGTTGATATGCTATTAGGCTCTCAGTGTGTCTCCTTTATGAAAGACGGACATGGTTTTAATGAAGACGAGGAATCAAATTCCTGTTCTCATCTTTTCAAAAGGATACCGGAACTATAAAGTTCAAGAAGGCCGAGCGTGGTCCCATTCATACAAATGAACAGAAGACTAAGTCCAAACCAGACTTACAGGAAAAAGGCTTCCCTCTAGCTTACAAAAGAAAAGATTTTCAAACGAAAAGACACAGTACTCGGTTTTCGGAAGGAAGACCCAACATCGGACTGCACTCCAAAATTATTCAAATCTAGGTTCCCAAAAGTGCTCTTCCTCGAAAAGGACCACAGTAAAGGGAGTTACTCGGGTTCGTACAAGGAAGTGAAAAGGGTTAGTTTGTTTCGTCTTGCGGGTAACATAGAAGAAGAAGGAAGGTCATTGGTGCTTAGATAATTGTTGCTCACGCCACATGTCCGGAGATTTTAGACTCTTGTCCGAGCGAAAAGATCGAAAGGAGGAAAAGTCACATTTGGAGATAATAGCAAAGGTAAGATAGTAGGGATTGGAAAAATTGGTGAAGAAAACAACACCTGTCATCCCAGTCTACCTTGTCAAAGGACTTAAGTACAATCTCCTTAACATTTCTTAGCTATTTGGCAAAGGTCAAGAGGTAGTGTTTACTCGGACCAATTGCTACATCTTTGATGCAGTCACCATAGAGACTAAGCGCTTAGGTCCGAGGTCGGTAACACCTACACTAGTTCTCTATCATATTCAAGTCAGAATTTATCTTGTTTAAAAGATTCCGTGAATGATGATTCATGGACTTGGCATTGTAGAGTAGGTCATATCAGCATGCATACTATCAAGAAACTTGCATCTCATAGATTGGTTAGGGGTTTACCTAACTCGTGCCTTCAAGAGAGATAAAATATGTGAGGCATGCACAAAGGGTAAGCAAGTTAGATCATTTTTTAAGCCACTCAAAATTGTATCTACATCCAAAGTGCTTGAATTACTTCATATGGATTTGTGTGGTGAAATTCCTGTGAAAAGTCTTGGAGGTAAATTATATCTACTTGTTGTTGTTGATGATTTCGCACGATTTACTTGGGTGTGTTTTCTTAAAAACAAGAATGAAGCCCTCAAAGAATTCACTAAGATCTCGCACAACAATTCAGGTGGAGTCTCGGACTCGGATCGAAGGATACTGAACCGACCATGGAAGGGAGTTCAATTACTCGGAATTTGCAGATCGTTGTGACAAGAATAACATCTCTCACAACTTCTCTACACCAAGAACTGCCCAACATAATGGAGTAGTGGAGAGAAAGAATAGAACTCTTGAAGAAATATGAAGAAGTATGATGATTGAAAATGATTTACCTTACTATTTTTGGGCTGAGGTAGTAAACACAGCGAATTACACACTCAAGAGATGTCTCATCGGACCCATCTTAAGAAAACACCCTACGAGCTCTACAAAGGAAAGAAACCCAACATCTCCTACTTCAGACCATTTGAGTGTAAGTTATTTGTCCACAACAATGGTAAGGAGTATCTAGTTTGATAATAGGTTAGATGAACGTATATTTATGGGTTATTCATCTCATAGCAAAGCTTATCGAGTTTGTAACAAAAGAACTAACAAATTGGAAGAAAGTATCCATGTTGTCTTTGATGAAATTGATCTTGGCAGGATAAGTGAGTCCACATACTCAGATCTTAGACTCGAACGTAAATGAAGATGACCTTGTTGAAGCTGAGCTCGGAAAGAGTCAAAGCAGAATTACCGAGGCAACTCATAATGGTATGACTCGGACCGAACAAACTCAAGAGCCAGCACATAATGGTGAAGAACAAGTCAATAAGACTCAGCAAGATCAACCAATTGAAGATCAGCTTGTTCAACCAACAAACTTGGTAAATCAAAGGACAAGCAAAGCTTTCAAACATGCATCCAGCCACCCACCTAAAAACATACTTTCCGATATCAACAGTGGGGTCGGGACTCAGTCTTCTTTGCATAATCTGTGTGCACTTTCTGTGTGCATTTTCTGCATTCACATCACTAACTCGTACCAAAAAATGCACGAGAAGCCCTAAATGAACCTGAATGGATAGAGGCCATGTAAGAAGAGCTCAATAAATTTGAAAGAAACCAAGTCCGGACTCTAACCAAATGACCATCTAACCACCCAGTCATACGAACCAAATGTGAAAACTCATATCTTAACTCTAAATATTTTATGATAGTCTCGGTATAAACTTCTATCTCTCTTAAGTTTTGATTGCAAGTCATTCTAAGCTACATATAAACTCCTATCTAAGTTTTCATAAGTATTTTGAGTATCTCACAAAGCACACTATTTTCTATCTTATCCACTCGAGGTATTCTTATCTATTTAGAATCTACTTGGAACCATCGCATGATCAAATAATTCTCTTAACGCACTTTTTCGAGTACCGACTGTGCTTGCTGAAGTAAATTGAATTACACTCGTTAATTCAGTCTTCTAAGTCAGTTTATTTCTTAGATAATTATTTTATAGATCAAGTTCACTTTCTCTATTGATTATTCTTTAACTTGATCTTTATAGGAGTTATTATGAGCTGAGTTTGAATCTATTTGATATTACGCTCTTACCTACTCAAATTTAATTAATATCTTTGCCTAACCTTGGACCAAAGTATTTTATCCTTTGGGAACCAATGTGGTTTGCTTTTGTAGGTTATTCAAACAAAGCTAGTCTATGTTTTCTTAATCTTAAAAGCAACCGGCTTCTAACCGTTAAACACCAGCGAGACAGTTTTAGCCAATTCTGGACAGGACTCGGACACCGTGTCGGGGTTGTCTCGTTTCCAAAACTAGAAAACTCCAACGCTAGGCTCAATAGTGGTTTGCACCTTACTTTTGAGACAACATTAGTTGATTAGAACACCTTTTGGAGCAAATAGCCGTTGCCCAATGTTCACACACCAACGAATCTTTTCGAGTGACTAAAAAAAGCCCTTACAACGGCTAGTGAAAACTTTAGTCCGTAAATCAAACTCAAGGGCTACTCGCTTGGTCATCTATAAATAGAAGCCACTTCACAAGACTAGATGATTGTTGAAACCATTGATCAATGCATTGCCTAATTTCCTTTAGTACATTACTCACTCAATCTTCTATTACAACTCTAAGTCTCGTATTTAATATTTTTGAGTTGTAAAGTCTTGTAATCAGTTACATACTTCTCTTACTTTCTCAGTAAGGTCCCTTGACTGAGCTGTAATGGTTAACTCAGCTCGGTTGTCCCCGATTGTAAAGGTTATCTCAGTCAAGAAGTACTAGGTTAGATAAGGGAACTTCGAGTCTAGGAAAACACTCGTAAGGAATTGTTTAGGGAGCAATTCTATGAGAGTCGATCCTTTGTATTTTGAAGATTTAAAATAGTGGATTTAAGTTGGTGCTTTGATTATAACTCACCCTTCTTTTCTGCCCCAAGAGGGTTGCCACGTATTTTTGAGTGTTTCCATTTCGAGCGCAATCCGGACTCACACTTAGCAGCTGATTTCTTTCTTAGAAAAAAATACCTAAGTGTGTTTAAATTTCCTCATCACCCTATTCAACCCCTAGGGTGACTTAGACTCTCCAAGAGCAAACCTTCAAAATGGGTTTTTAAGAACAAACTGGATCAGGAAGGGTTGGTAGTTAGAAATAATTGTAGACTTGTTGCCTAGGGTTACAATCAAGAAGAAGGAATTGATTGTGGGGAAACCTTTGCACCTGTTGCTAGGATTGAGGCAATCAGAATTTTGATGGCATTGGCATCTCGCATGAATATTAAGCTTTATCAAATGGATGTGAGATGTGCTTTTTTGAATGTTTTCATTTAAGAAGAAGTCTATGTTGAGCAATCCCTTAGATTTGAAAACTCAGAATTTTCAAATTATGTTTTCAAATTGCAAAAAGCTTTATATGGTCTTAAAAAGCTCCCGGAGCTTAGTATAAAAGACTAAGCGGTTTCTTCGTTGAAAATGATTTCAAAAGATGTGAGATTGACAAAACTCTTTTCATAAAAACCAAGGGGAAAGATTATCTTATTGCTTAGATCTATGTTGATGATATCATTTTTGGAGTTACTAATGAAACTCTATGTCAAGAGTTTTCCGAGTTGATAAGATAGGTGTTCGAAATGAGTATGATAGGAGATTAACTTCTTTAACAAAAGAACAAACAAAAGTGAAAGAAAGTATCCACGTTGTGTTTGATGAGATAGGTCATGGAAGAACAAGTGACTCAAGCTTCTTAGATCCGAAACCCAGTTGAGATGAAGATAATCTTACTGAAACTCAGCTCCGAAAGAGTTAGAAGAAAGCAACTCGAAATGGGGCAGCTCGTAACATTGTTACTCGGACTCAACCAGCTCAAGAGCCAGCGTAAAATGCTTGAAGGACAAGAAAATGAGGAGACTCCGCAAGCTCAAACAACTAAAGATCAGCCAGTTCAACCAATAAATTTGGTAAACCAGAGAATAGGTAAAGCATTCAAATATGCATCCAGCCACCCACTTGAGAACATTCTATCTAACATTAACAAGTGGGGTAAGAACTTGTTCTTCTTTGCAATATCTATGTGCATTCACTGCATTCATATCATTAACAAAACCCAAAAATGCACTAGAGGCCCTAAATGAACCTGAGTGGGTCCAGCCATGCAAGAAGAGCTTAATCAATTTGAAAGAAACCAAATCCGGACTCGGACCAAACAACCTTCCGACAACCCGATCATAGGAACCAAATGGGTTTTCAAAAATAAACTGGATGAGGATGGTTTGGTAGTCGAAATGAGGCTAGACTTGTGGCTCAAGGTTACAATCAAGAAGAACGAATTGATTGTGGGGAAACCTTTGCACGAGTTGCTAAGATCAAAGCAATCACTTGTTGGCATTTACATCTAGCATGAATATTAAGTCTGTATCAAATGGATGTTAAATGTGCTTTTATAAATGGTTTCATTCAAGAGGAAGTCTATGTTGAGCAACCCCTTGATTTTGCAAACTCGGAATTTCCAAATTATGTTTTTAAACCGCAAAAGGCTTTATATGGTCTAAAACAAGCTCCTAGAGCTTGGTGTGAAAGACTAAGCAGTTTCTTGGTTGAAAAGGTTTTCAAAAGAGGTCAGATTGACAAAACTCTTTTTATAAAAACCAAGGGGAAATATTTCCTTATTGCTCGGATTTATGTCGATGATATTATTTTTGGAGCTACTAATGAAACCGTATGTTGAGCGTTTTCGAGTTGAGGAGACAAGAGTTTCAAATGAGCATGATGGGAGAGCTCAATTTCTTTCTTGGTCTACAAATCGGACAAGACAAAGATGGAATCTATGTCCATCAATCTAAGTATACCAAGGAGCTATTGGAAAAGTACAAGTTTTAAGACGTGAAACATGCAGCCACACCTATGAGTAGCGAGTATAAAACCGGACTCGGACGAAAAAGGTAAAGTAGTAGATCGAAACTTTATCGAGGTATGATTGGATCTCTGCTATATCTCACATCCAAGTAGGCCGATGTAATACCCGGAATTTTAAAGAAAGGCAGATGAAAAACATAGAATTATCGAATATTATTCCCCGCAACTAGGGGTTGAGTGACTTATTTTATTTACTGACGGACATATTACATTAATATCCCTTTGGAGGCTGGTGTTGAATAAGTTAAATCAAGGAAATTGCCTTCCTTTTTCATCCGAGCTAAACTGTTGGGTGATTAGGAATTGTCATGGCCGGCGTATTAAAATAAGTTAGGACGCAACGAACGTAAGAGGACGGAAGGGAAGGGTTATGGACTTATCTTATATAGGCCGGTGATTACTTAGTTGAATTATGAAGAGATGGGATAGAAATTGAACTAGGGGCCCAATAAGGATCATTAACCAACGGAATTAGGCGGTGGAAGAGAGGGAAGCAAAGAGGGCTCCGTGGAGCTCGAGCAGCGAGAGGAGCGAGCAGGAAACAGAGAGGGTGGGAGAGAGAGAACGAGCGGGAGCTGGAGCAGAGGCCGGTGGCCGCCTGAACAGCGAGCGACCGGTGGGCAAAGGAAAAGCAAGGGCTTGGGAAGGCTAAAAAGGGAAGAAACAGAATGAAGGAAGGAAGAGGGAAGACCGAGCGCAGAGAGAGAGAGAGATAGGGCAAGCAGTGCAAGAGTCGAGGAGACCAAGGGGTGGTTCGAGACCACCGCAGACCCGGCGGCAGCCAGCGACGCAAGTGGGCCGCGAGCGAAGGGACAGAGCGAGGGACGGAAGAGAGACCCGAAACAGAGACAAACCCGAGAGAGTCCATGAGATCGGTAACGGGAAGAAGGGGCGGCGACGAGAGAGTAATACCGGCGGCGAACGCCCGAGGGCCGGACCGAGGGTGGCCGGAAACCGAAACGCTGAACCGAAGCAAGAGGAAGCGAGAGTCCCCGAAACCGAACGCAGAACGGAGACATCAAGCACTTCAATCAATTCCAAACCCGAGGATCCCGGTGGGTAGTCTTATACTCTAAACTATTAGTAATTTCGAAACCCAAATGGATTTGTTGTGAATGTTGAATGTGTTATGTGAATATGGAATTTGTGGTGAACGTTAAGTATCCGTATTGCGAAACGGACCTAATCATTGTTTAAGATTGAAATAAGAGCTTAGAATGGATTTAAGGAATTGAGAGGGCTGAATCGTGAAATGAAAGTAGTTACTTGGGTTAAACAAGTAGAATTAAATTGGGAACTTCAAAGAGATTAAATAGTTACTTAAGGTTGAATTGGAACCCGCTGATTCGAAGAGGTTAGATTGTATAGGTCAAAGGAGTAGTATTGAAGTTTCGATTAGTTATTAAGGATGAAGAGTTGGGACATGGATATGAATTATGAGTTAATTAAGTTTTAGAGATTCTTGAACCTGCGGTATTAAGAGCTAATTACAAACATTGGGGAATGGTAGGTCGAAGTATAAAGAGAAGTATGAATTCGTATTGAGTAATGCACAATTGGGACAAGTAAGTGAGAAATGGGTGATTGTGAGATTAATTACGTTCAAAATTTATTTAATTCCTCGAGGTTGAACCGAGCGTGAAAATAAGCAAAGCTAACTGAAACCGAATAATGAAAAGTGATTAAGAGTTACATAACTAAGGATGGACGAGCAAGAGTTAAGTAATGAGTTAGAGACATACAACGGGAATTTGAGGCGGGGAATGGTAATGTTAAGTTGAGGAATTGGAGTAAAGGCAGGGAGTTGAGGAAAGTTGAGACGTGAGCAAACAAAGTGATTCATAAAGTAGAGACATAAGGTGAGGAATGGAGGTGAAGAGAATGAATTGTCACGAATTGAAACGTTAACTTAAGTGATATATGCTTGTGGTTACTGTGACTCAGGAAATGGAGATTAATCATACTAAAGTGAGGGATTGAGAAAGCATAGTTGCAAAAGAATTGAGAATGATTGCTTGCATTGAATGGTGATTATTCGTGCTATGTGATTGCTTTACGTGATGCTAAAAAATAGTTTCGAAAGGAGTTTTGTATTTTACGTGAATGATTCTTGAATGCAATTTCTTGAGAACCGCCTTTTGAACGTGATTATGTTTTAAAGAAGCAAAGCTGATTTGAGAAAGTGAATTTATAAGGGTGACACGTGGTGTCATGCCTTCCTTAATACCAAATCGATTGAGAAAGTTGTGAAGTGAATGTGATGAATGAGTATGTGCAAAGAGTTTTGAATCGACAGAGCTACGGATCGTTTAGCATACCGAAGGGTTCGAACCGGGAACGCCCAGCTAGAGACTTCGAGGGAAAGGTTCTAATAGGGGTCCTGCAGAGGCGGGATGCCCGCTCCGAGACTTCCCGAAGAATGGTCCCGGAGCCTTTTGTCGGGCTCGCACCCGAATTAAAGAAGTGCTAGTTCGAGTCCTCGGAAGGCCCAGAAAAGTTGATTCAACCCCAAAAGTATGTTCATGAATGTGAAACTGTGTTTTTAAGTGATTGAAGAGTCTTGATCTTTTTCAGTGCAAGAGATTTCAATGAAAAGTATATAGATTTCTATTACACTATTATGCTTTCGCAGATTTCATTATTATGAGTATTATGTGTAAAGAATTTCCTTTTAAGGGTGTAAGACTCCGGTGAGCCCGTGGATTATTGCTCACCCCCACAAATTCCCCCTTTCTCTCCCCAGTGTTGCGGTATACTTTCGAGGCGTAATCGACGCTTACCATACTCCGGACTCTAGCCGACTACCGATGGTTGACTCAAGTGACTCAAGTGGTTGGCTTGCATTCTTATGTGTTTAAATGTTGTACTTGTAATTTAGTTCATATAGTTGTACCCGATGTATCGTAAACCATTTAGATTGTTTTAAGTTTTATAGCATGATTGGTTGGACTCCGGCGTGTGGCCGTTGAGTTGTATACTCCGAGCGTGTGGCTTGTTGAGTTATATTATGCTTTTATGCAGGGTTTTAAGGCTTTAAACCTATAGGTTGGTCCACATTACAAACAGAACTCGCCGAAATTTTTAGGAAATCTCGGATCCTTTTGGAAAACCATCTTTATTATCCTTTGATTGAGTTTAGACAGACCAAACCGAACCGAGAAAGAGCCTTGGGAGTTCCTCCGGTGATGTAATACTCCCGGGGGTGTTTTGGGGTGTTACGACCGGACATTACGTTTAGTGTATGTCCGTGTGTAAGATTCCAAGCTAATCCAAAAGAATCATATCTCACTACGGTGAAGTGAATTTTTAGATATCTTATAGGGACTCGGAATCATGGTCTATGGTTCTCAAAAGACTAAGAACTCACCCTTACTGGATACTCGGATGTTGACTATGCTGCTTACAAGGTTTATAGAAAGAGCACATTAGGAGCATGCCTGTTTCTTGGTCAATCCCTTATATCTTGGCACTCAAAGAAGCAAAACTCACTTGCTCTATCAACTGCTGAAGCTGAGTACATTGAAGTTGTAGTGTGTTGTGCTCGGATTGTATGGATTAAGCAACACTTAAAGGATCTCGGCCTTTGATTCAAATCAATTCCAATCAAGTGTGATAATCGAGTGCAATCAGCATCGCTAAGAACCTAGTTCAGCACTCAAAGACAAAGCATATTAAGGTCGGGTATCATTTTCCGAGAGACCATTCTGAGAAAGGTGAAGCCGAACTTGAATTCATTCTTACGAAATTGCAGTTAGTCGATATTTTCACTAAGCCACTTAGTGAGGATCAATTTTTTTTATTAGTAATGAGCTTGACATGATTAATGCATGATTACATGTTTTACTTGTATAATTTTGGTTTATATTTTAACAAATGGATCGAGTTGATGTAAAAATAAGACTGAGTCTGTGAGTTAATAGATTTTTAAGTTGCTCGGAAACCATACTTGAGTCGGACTCGTTTTTGAGCAAAATGGACACCAAACTTTTGATATCATCTCTAGATGAATGGAGAATCTCAAAAAGTTTTTCTTTAAAACTCTCTTTTCTCTCTCGACACGTGTCGCTGTTAAAGAAATCAAATCATTAGACAGAAAACTGCTTGGAATTGTAGCCGTTGGACTGCTCTACGTCATGTCTGTCTTAGAATGTCGTTTGAATGTTAAGTAAGAAAGAAGGTTGAAGGGCATTTCCATCTTCTCTATTTATAGCATCTCTCCATCTTCATTTCTTCACTTTGCTCCTTACTCTTTTCACACGAAATACTCTATTCTCTCATACCCTCTCCTTTCTTTCAAAGCTCTCTCTCTCTCTCTCTCTCTCTCTCCGGTAACCTCCGATTTCTCCATTCTCACAATGCTCGAACGAGGTTACGTATCCGAGTTCATGGGGTCTACAACCAAGAAGGGCTCGAAATATCGTTGAAGAGGGTATGTCTTACCCTTCAAAAGTGTTTGTCGTCTAGCACTTCACATTGGATGACAAGTTCTTCAAGACAACTTTGTTTTCTTGATCGAAATACATTCAAGAAACTGGAGTATATAATTATTTATGCTTCAGCGACTTTATCTATCCGAGCCGAGTTCTATGCCAACAAATCCTTCTCTGAGGGAGTCATCACCACGAAAGTTCAAGGTACGGTTTTGAGGATCAACCTCCCTCTTCTCCACAAGCTTTTCAACGTCACCTTTGTTTTTCTCAATTGCAATCATATTCCATTCCTAGAAATTATCGATGATTTTTTAACAAATTCGCCAAACAAGTGCTCGAGCAAGTGGAAAAACTTTTCCATGACTTAGATGAAGAGCGAAGTTAGATTGGTCTGCTATATTCCGATGAAGACTTTCTTTCCTCACTACTCGAGCAAGGAGAATCTAAACTCCAAGGTTCTCAAAGTTTTGTTTCATATCATGGAGGGCTACGATGTAGACCTCTTTTTATTCATTACCAAAAGACCGACCAATCTCGGATTGAGGACTGTCAATCCCTTATGCTTGAGTTTAAGGGAATTCTCGGCTAGCAGCATGAGCGAGCTTCAACTCCTTTGGGAGCTCGGGACGAAGGCTGCGAAGGACTTAGAATCCTCCGACACATCCGACGAGTCCTCCAACTCGGCCAAGTCTACCTTTGATGAGGTAGAAGAAGAATAAGAAGTTGAGGTCGCAGCTGAGGCGGACAAGGCTCAGCTGAAGAGAAGAATGTACATGAACAAGAAGCAAAGGACAAGGCCGCTCCACAAAAAGATAAGGGTGCTATGGAGACCGAACTTGAATTGATCGCCTCGGACCTTGATTTGAGTGGGTCGGAAGACGCTAGGGACATTGGACAGTTCAAACCAATTGACTCAAAAGCCCCTGTAATTTTTCAAGAGGATGAGCCGGAGGATGATATTGTCCTAACTCGACCACCCAGTGTCCGAGCCGCTTCTCAACATCCATGTGTTGTCATCGCCGCGCTCTACCACCTCCTCCCGGACATACCAGCGCAAGCACACTCGCTTGTCTGTCCTTTTCCGACCAACTAGCTCCACCTTCCTAATCTAATTTTTTTCTATGTTTTCGTCCAACATTAAGTGTAATCACTTCCAAATTTTGTTCCCTCCTTTTCTTTGAAATGCTAGGGGAGAAAATATAGAAACCTTGATGTTATGCTTAGTGGGAGTTCCTCTCCTCTTTTTGTTCTACATATTTTTATGAATGAATGTCATAGTCTATCTTTTCTAAGCTCCGATCGTTTCCGAGTTTCTTTTCATATTTATCTTATCTACTAAGAAATCTTTATTGGTTTTGATATCCGCTATTTACTTTTAAGCCATGATTTGATCTGCAATTTTTTTCTCTTTCCTTATTGTACATACTCGACACATATGAAAGCACGAGATCACTGGCACTAAAAACTTATATTTTGTTGCAACAAGTTTCTATCTTAAGAATGGAATGCCTTTCATCAAAAAGGGGAGATTGAAGACTTAGATCTTAATTGTAAGTATTTTTGAAAGTCTCAAGTATAAACTTCTATCTCTTTTAAATTTTGATTGTAAGTCATTCCGAGCTACATAGAAACTCCTATCTAAGTTTTCATCAATATTCGAGTAACTCGAAAGCACACTATTTTATATGATCTCCACTAAGTTATTCCGATCTACTCAAAATCTACTTGGAACCATCACATGATTAAATAATTCTCTTAACGTACTTTTTCTAACTACTGATTGTGCTTGTTGAAGCAAACTAACTTACAGTATTAATTCGAGTCTTCTAAGTTAGTTTATTTCTTAGATAATTATTTGATAGATCAAGTTCATTTCCTCTGTTGATTATTCCTTAACTTGATCTTTCTAGGAGTTATTTTGAGTTGAGTTTGAACCTATTTGATATTTGACTTCTCTAGCCCCAAGATAATTACGCTCTTAATTACTCAAATTTAATTAATATCTTTACCTAACCTTGGACCAAAGTATTTTATACTTTGAGAACTAATGTGGTTTGCATTTGTAGGTTATTCAAACAAAGCTAATCTATCTTTTTGAATCTCAAAAGCAACCGACATCTAACTCGTTAAACACCGAACAAACAGTTTTAGCTAATTCCGGACGAGGACTCGGACACCGTGTCAAGGCCGTCTGTTTCCAAACTGGAAAACTCCAACTTTAGGCTCCACGAGTTGTTTCCACCTTGCTTTTCCGACAATACCAATTGATTAGAACACCTTTTAGAGCAAATAGCCGATGTGCAACATTCACACTCCAACGGATCTTTTCGAGTGACTCAAAAAGCCCTTACAATGGCTAGTAAAGACTTTAGTCTAGAAATTAGACTTAACATCTACTCGCTTGGTCATCTATAAATAGAAGCCACTTCATAAGACTTGAAGATTGCTGAAACCATTTATCAATACACTACCTAATTGTCTTAGTACATTACTCACTCAATCATCTACTTATAACTCCAAGTCTATATTTAATATTTTCCGAGTTGTAAAGTCTCGTAATAAGTTACATACTTCTCTTAGTTTCTAAGTAAGGTCCCTTGACTGAGCTGTAGGGGTTAACTCAGCTCGGTTGTCCCTTATTGTAAAGGCTATCTCGGTCAGGAAGTACTAGATCGGATAAGGGAACTTCGAGTCTAGGAAAATACTGTAAGGAATTGTTTAAGGGAGCAATTTTGGTAGAGTCGAGTCCTTTGTATTTTGAGGATTCAAAATAGTGGATTTGACTTGGTGCTTGGATTAGCACCGACCATGGTTTTCCGCCACAGGATGGTTTCCACATATTTCGAGTGTTTGCATTTCGAGTCCAATATAGACTCGGACTCAACAACCGATTTCTTTCTTAGAAAAAATTGCCTAAGTATGTTTAAATTTCCTCATATCCCTATTCAACCTGCTCTTGGGTGACTTAGACTCTCCAAGAGCAAACCTTCAAAATGGTTTTTTAAGAACAAACTGGATGAGGAAGGGTTGGTAGTTTGAAATAAGGCTAGACTTGTTGCCCATGGTTACAATCAAGAAGAAGGAATTGATTGTGGGGAAACCTTTGCACTGTTGCTAGGATTGAGGCAATTAGAATTTACTTAGAATTTGCATCTAGCATGAATATTAAGCTTTATCAAATGGATGTGAAATGTGCTTTTCGAATCGTTTTATTCAAGAAGAAGTCTATGTTGTGCAATCCCTTGGATTTGAAAACTCAGAATTTCCAAATTATGTTTTCAAATTGCAAAAAGCTTTATATCGTATTAAAAAGCTCTCGAGCTTGTATGAAAGACTAGGTAGTTTCTTGGTTGAAAATAATTTTAAAAGGGGTCGGATTGACAAAACTCTTTTCATAACAACTAAGGGGAAAGATTTTCTTATTTCTCGGATTTCGTTGATGATATTATTTTTGTAGCTACTAATGAAACTCTATCTCAAGATTTCTCCGAGTTGATAAGATAGGAATTCGAATGAGTATGATGGGAGAACTCAACTTCTTTCTTGGTCTACAAATCAAACAAGACAAGGATGGCATTTATGTGCATCAATCCAAGTATACTAAGGAGCTTTTAAAGAATTACAAACTATAAGATGTGAAGCATACAACAACACCTATGAGTAGCAGTTTGAAACCGGACTCGGATAAGAAAGGTAAAGCGATAGATCGGTTTTGCTTCATTAGGAATGACCCGGTATGATTAATACATGATTATAAGATATATAACTGATTTATCTTGCATAATTATGTGTTATATGTTTTCTATTGTTTTAATAACAAATGGATCGATTGATCAAGTGAAACCGAGCCATGAGTTATTAGTTCTCTCGAGTATTCCGAGTCACTCAAAAACATACTGAGTCGGACTCGGTTTTGAGCAAAATGGACATCAAAGTTCTGGAATTATCTAGAGATAAATAGAGAATTTCAAAAATATTTTTTAAAAATATTTCTTCTCTCTCTCTCTCTCTCTCTCTCTCTTTCTTTCTCTACCGCGCATTTTGATCGGAGAAAACTAGCTGTTGGAAGAAAGCTGCTGGAATTCTAGCCGTTGAAGAGTAGAACGTCACACCTGTCTAAGATTGCCATTAGAGATTTAGGTTACATCGAAGGCCAAAAGTCATTTCTTTTCGCTATAAATAGCATCCCTTTACCTTCATTTCTTTACTTTACTCGCTGCCTTCTTGCTCTCTAGTCAAAGAATTCTTGCTCTCTCGCATTTTCTCTCTCTCGTCTCTAAATTCTAAGCGCTCTGTTGTCCTCTTTGTTTCTTGTTTTGCTTTAAAAATCTCACCATGACTATAAGAGGTTCAACACCTAATTTGTTAGGGTCCGCTACCAAAAAGCCCCACATCAAAACTCCTCAAGAGGGTACCTCTAACCCCTCTAAAATCTTTGTCATCCAACATCTCACGTTGGATGATAAATTCATCCCAACCACTTCTTTTTGTGGTTGCAACATATCAAAAGCACTAGAGTGTACAACTATTTGTGCTTCAGTGAATTCATTTATCCTGAACTCGTTGTCGAGTTCTATTCTAATATGTCTTACTCGAGGGAATCATTACCTCACGAGTTCAAGAGAAGGTTGTACATATCAACCTCTCTATTCTTCATAGACTTTTCAACGTCTCTTCTTTTTCTTAACTGCAATCGCATACCATTTACGGAGATTGCTGATGAATTCTTTGAGAAGTAAGCCAAGGAAGTCCCCGAGTCACGCAAAAATTTCTCGGTGACTCGGATGAAGACCGAGGCCACACTACTTTGTTTCCTGTTTAATGAGAACATTCATCTCTCATCATTGTAGCAAAGTTGATCCCAACTCCAAGATTCTCAAAGCTTTATTTGATATTTTAGAGGGCTATGACGTATACCTCTTCCTCTCTATTATTAAGCGAGATGGCCTCCATGTCATCTCGGTCCAAAAATCTGCTCTATATGCCTTTGGAGCCCTTTTGACTCTTATTTTCAAACAGTTCAAAGTTCCCTCCCCTCATATCGAAATGCGGTTTCGAGGCTGCCATTATGGTTGGAAGAAAGGAGCTTTTAGGCTACGAGTACCGGGAAGTCAAGCCTGGTGTGCGGGTCCATGAGTCCGAGTTGAAACCTCCTTCACCCCCTCTCACTCAGGCTCATACTCTTCTACCACTCCCTCCTCCCTCTCGCTGGTCCCTCTACTTCTCAACCACCTCCTACGGCCTCTATTGCTATGTTTACCGTGTTCGTAAACAAAATCTCTTACGTGTCCGAAGCACTTGGAGCCACTCTTTGCTCTCTAAAAATGTCCTTCAAGGCCTGGTTATCAACCGGAAGATCGACCAATCTCGGATCCGGGAGAATGAGGATCTATTGATTGGGCTCAAGGGCATCATCGCCGAGCAATACGAGCAGCTCTAACTTCTTCAAGAACGTAGGTCCAAGGCTGCTCAGGACCCGAAACCTCGGATACCTCCGAGGAGTCCTCAAACCCAGCCAAGTCTACCTCGGCTAAGGTCGAAGAAGAAGCTGAAGCGTAGCGGCTCGAGCTGAGGAGGAGAAGGAAGAGGAGAAGAATGTAAAGGAGAAAGAGAAAGAGGAGGTCGTGTAACCCGAGGGCCAATGTGTAGCAGCTCTAGAACCGAAGTAATCTCCTCGGATAACAATCCGAGTGGGTCGAAGAAGCCGACGACGTTGGTCAATCCACAATTGTTAAGTCGAAGCACCACCTCTCGTAGTGTTTCGGGAAGATGAGCTTGAGGAAGACATGTTGCTAGCTCAAACAACCAGGACGGAGCAACATCCGGACATCCCCGTGCTACCGCCACCGTGATCATCCACCTCCTCCTAAGCTTATCGGCGTCGGCGCACTCGCCTGTCCCTCCTCCTCTCGACAGCCTAACCTCCTCCCCCTTCCCTCTTAGTCTATTTTCTTCATTTTTTTTATCCAACATCAATTGTACTAACTTGATATTTTCTTCCCTTCTTTTGAATGAAATACTAGGGGAGAAATATAGAAATCTTGAAGTTGTGTTTAAGGGGAGCTCACACTCTCTTTCTTTGAGCAATGAATGAATACTTTTCTACTTCGAACATACTTATTTCTAAGTAACATGTTTATGTGTTAGATATTTCTTCTTACTTTTTTTCTCGATATAATCAGTTCATTTCTTTGCTATGATTTATTTTCTGCGTAAGCTGTTATGAGTGATGATACGATCCGTAATACATTTTCTAAGTATGGAATGTCTCTCATCTGTCACTCCTTGCTCTGCTATGTTTTGTACAATGAAAATGAAAACTCATGCTTTACACTAACAAGTTTCTATCTCAGTGTGGAATGCCTTTCATCAAAAAGGGGAGATTGAAGACTCAATTTCTAACTCTAAGTCATTCCGAGTATTACATGAAGAATCGGTATAAATCATATCTCTCTTAAATTTTGATTTCAAGTCATTCTAAGTACTATCAAAACTCGTGTGTAAGTTTTCATTCGTTATGAATGACTCGAAAGCACCTTATTGCATATCTTCTACACTCGATGCTTTTTATTCACTCGGACATCACTCGGAACTATCACATGCTCAAATAATTTCTCTAACACTCTTATTCGACTACTGATCTGTATATTTCAACGCAAAGAGAATTAAAGTTTTAATTCCTTATTGTAAATCGGTTTATTTCTTTGAGAATTATTTGACCGGATCAAGTTGTTAAACTTTGATGTTCTATTCTTTTAACTTGATCATCCTTAGGATTGACTCGGATGAAATTTGAGTATATTGAATATTAGACTCAAAAATTTCATTCTTCTAAGCCAATGATAGTCAAGCATTTAATTATTCTAATTTAATTATTATCTCGTGCCTAATCTTGGACCAAAGTATTTTGTACTTTGAGAACCAATGTGGTTTTCTTTTTGTAGGTTATTCAAACAAGGCTAACTTATTTTTGAAATACAAAAGCAACCGACTTCTAGTCGTCAAACACCAGCAGAAAGGTTTTACCTACCTCCGAACATGGCTCGGACACGGTGTCGGGGTAGTCTGTTTCCAAAGCTGGAAAACATCAACTCTATGCTTAACGGTTGTTTCCACCACAACTTTTAGTCACCACTAAGTGATTGAACTATCTCTTGGAGCCAACAGCCGTTATACAACGGTCACATCCAAACGGATCTTTTCCGAGTGACTCGGAAGAACCACTACAACGGTTAGTGAAGACTTCTTTCCGGAACCAAGACTCAACGATCACTCTGCTTTGTTGGATATAAATAGAAGCCTCCTCACAGGACTACAAGATTGATGAATCGATTGCTGAACATGCTTGCTTGAACTGAATTTGTTGTTCTCATTCCATGTTCTATTTACAACACCAAGTTTGTATTTCATATTTTCTAAGTTGTAAAGAAAGTCTTGCAATCAGTCATATTCTTGTCTTACATTCCGAGTAAGGTCCCTTTACTCGAGCTGTAAGGGTGAACTCAACTCAATTGTCCCCGATTGTAAAGGTTACCTCAATAATGAAGTACTAGTTCGGATAAGGTAACTTCGAGTCTAG
This sequence comes from Talinum fruticosum, assembly GCA_021018815.1. Lineage (NCBI taxonomy): Eukaryota > Viridiplantae > Streptophyta > Magnoliopsida > Caryophyllales > Talinaceae > Talinum > Talinum fruticosum. The sequence continues at coordinate 272,515 of JAITYX010000026.1, forward strand.
GAAAACATTGTAAGGAATTGTTTAAGGGAGCAATTCTGGTAGAGTCGATCCTTGTATTTTGTTTATTCAAAATAGTGGATTTGACTTAGTGCTTGGATTAGCACTCGTCCGTGGTTTTCTCGCCCTATGAGGGTTTCCACGTAAATTTTTGTTATCACTTTTCTAAGTCCAATCTAGACTCATAATATGTGGTTTAGCTAATTTGTTGCAAAAATCGTGTAAATTTCTCTATCATCCTATTCACCCCCTCTAGGGCGACTTAGACTGTCCACGAGCAAACCTTCAAAGTTATTCAAGTCGATGCATATCCGAACCCTGCCATTTTTCTTTAGAACTAACACTATGTTTTCTACCCACTAAGGGTGGTGGACCACTTTGATGAACTCGGCTTCTAATCGCTTCGGACCTCTACCTTAATTTGCGAGTGCCCATTCGGGTTTCATCCTCTTAAGCATCATGATAAAGTGGAATTCTATGTTCCGCTATACTTGGATCCATCCCCTACATGTCATTGTAAGACCATGCAAAGACATTTATGAATTCGGTAAGGAGTGAAGTGAATTGCTTATGCTCTTCTAGATTTAGTGTTTTCCCAATTTTGACTTCTTGGGGTTGATCAAATGATCCTAAGTTTATTGTGATTGTTTGCTCTATTATAGGCGAGTGATTTTCATCATCTTCCATAGCTTTTATTAATTCTTTAGAGATTTCTTATTTATCATTAGAGACAAAACAATTAAAAACAGGAGGATTGAAAGAGTAAGCGAAAGGTTCATCTTATTAAATGAAGAAATGAGTATTAAGACTTTGGTATAAATCTCTATCTCTCATACGTTTTGATTCTAAAGCATTCTTTGTATTATAGAAACTCTTATCTAAGTTTTCATTCTGTTATGACTGACTCAAAAGCGTCTTATTACATATCTCCAACATGGATTTAATTGAGGCTAATTTCTTTTTGAATTACAAAACCAACTCGCTTCTAGCCGTTAATCACCGGGAGACAAGTTATAGCTACTTACGGACATGGCTCACACACTTGTGTCGGGGTTGTTTGTTTTCAAAAGTGAAAAACTTCAACTCTAGGCCTAACGATTGTTTACGCCTCGATTTTCGAGTCACCACCAAGTTATTGGACCATCTTTTGGAGCCAAGAGTCAGTTGCACAATGATCACATCCCGAGTGGATCTTTTCGATTGACTTAGAAGAGCCGTTACAATGGCTAGTGAAGATTTTAGTCCAGAACCAAGAATCAACGCTCACTCTGCCTCATTGGATATATATAGAAGCCACTTCGAAGACTAGACGTTGGCACGAATTAATGCTAAACACATTGCCAAACTTACTTGTTGTTCTCATTCTTACTCAATCTTCTATTTACAACTCTAAGTCTCGTATTTAATATTTTCTGAGTTATAAAGAAAGTCTTATAATCAATTACATGCTTCTCTTACTTTCTTAGTAAATCCCATGACTGAGCTGTAAGGGTTAACTCGGCTAAGTTGTCCCCGATTATAAAGGTTACCTTAGTCAGGAAGTACTAGATCGGATAAGAGAACTTCTAAGTCTAGGAAAGCTTTGTAAGGAATTGTTTAAAGGAGCAATTTCGGTAGAGTCAGTCCTTATATTTTGTGGATTCAAAATAGTGGATTTGACTTGGTTCTTGGATTAGTCTGTATCATTGGTTTCACGCCCGGGAGGGTTCCTACGTATATCCGTGTTATTGCCTTTACGAGTCCATTCTAGACTTAGAATTTGTCTTTGATCTTTATTGGTGCAAAAATTGTTTAATTTTCTTCATCAACCTATTTACCTCCACTCTAGGGTGACTTAGACTCTCCAAGAGCAAATCTTCAATTGGTATCAAAGCTTAGCCTTTTAAAAGGATCTAACCATTCAAAGGTCTAAAGATCGGATGGCTTAGAATAATGGAGAGTTCATTGAAGGATGATCATCCACTAAACCACCAAAGTTCAAAGGGTCAAACTTTGCCCTTTGGAAGAAGATGATGGAATGTTTCCTAATAGACAAAGATAAAGAAGTTTGGAACATCATCCCAACAAGCAACTACATTCCAATAAAGACGGAGAATGCAACTCTTGTGCTTAAAGCCAAATCCGAGTTCATCTGCTGAAGAGACTGAGAAGTTCGAAAGAACTTCAAAGTTATGAACACAGTGATGTATGCCTTTAGCATAGAAGAATATAACAGAGTCTTAGCTTGTGACACAGCTCAAGAGGTGTGGGACATTCTTGTGAACACTTATGAAGGAACAAGCAAAGTGAAGCGAGCGAAGATAAGCCAATATCCTTTCAAATATGAGCGGTTCAAGATGGAGCCGAAGAAAACATCACTTAGATGTATGTTCACTTAACGAGAGATTAAAAACAATCTCAAATCTCTGGGTAGAAAGATCTCTCACGAAGAAATGTCCAAAAAGATTCTTAGAAGTCCGCCAAAGATGACATGGGGTCGCATAGTGACAGCCATTGAGGAAGCTCAAAACCTCTCTCAACTAAGACCAGACGAGTAGATTTCTTAGAATCTTTCCAATGAAGACAGAGAATGCAACTCTTGTGCCTAAAGCCAAATCCGAGTTCACCATCGAAGAGACCGAGAAGTTTAGAAAGAACTTCAAAGCTATGAAGACACCGATGTGTGCCTTTAGCACGGAAGAATATAACAGGGTCTCAGCTGTGACACAGCTAAAAAGGTGCGATACATTCTTGTCAATACCTATGAAGGAACAAGCCAAGTGAAGTAGGCGAAGATAAGCCAATATCTTTACAAATATGAGATTTTCAAGATGGAGCCGAAGAAACTATCACTCGGATGTATGTTCGCTAACGGAGATTACAAACAATCTCAAACCTCTGCGTAGAGAGATCTCTCACGAAGAAATGTCCAGAAAGAATCGAGAAGTCTCGCCAAAAATGAGATGGGGTCTCATGGTGACAAGCATTGAAGAAGCTCGGAACCTCTCTCAACTAAGACCAAACGAGCAGATTGGGAAACTACTCACCCATGATATTCATCCTGGATGAAGGGGATGTCGAGGTCAGCACCAAAAGGAAGATTGCTCCGAAGGCCTCGGAATGCGGACGTGAAAGTCCGAGCACCTCAAAATCGAAAGAGTATCCAATGGCACTCATAGCCCGCAACTTCAAGAGAATGATGAAATACAAGAAGTAGGAAAAAGACCAAAGGACGAGTTCTACAAGAAAGAAAAGAAGGAGAGAAAAGGTAAATATTCATCCCCTTCTAAGTTATCTATGTCTAAGAACTCTAGTTGCTTTGAATGTGGCACCGAGGAGCACATAGTTAAGGATTGTCCCAAGAGAAAGAAGGATAATAAGAAAAAGGCTATGATGGCTACCTGGAGTAATGACTACTCATCTGAAGAAGATGCTTGTGATGACTCAAAGTGTCTTATGGCACTTACGAGACTCAAAAGTTGAATCCGAGCCAAACAATGAGAGCTCGAGATATTGAGGAAGTAATTGAATACTTTCTCAAATTCTCCAAAGTTAATTTAACCGAGATATATTTATACTTTGGAACAAAAGTCCAATTCGACTCTTCACGGTTTAAGAAAATCTTGAGTCTCTTACTAATGAGAGCAATGTTTTGAAAAGTGAGTCGGATAATTTGAGACAAAATCTAAAAGTACTAAAGTCCAATGCTCAAGAACATGAGGCTGAGTCTAAGTCACCGAGAATAGAGAATGAGCAACTAAAAAGTAAGCTCAATGAGTCTCAAGAGTTTGTTTTAAAATTCACTCAAGGTCAAAAAACCTTGATCTTTTACTTGAGGTCTCGAGTGTGTCTTATTTAGGAAACATGGACTTGTTTATAATGAGGAAGAGGAATCACATTCCTATTCTAATCTTTTCAAAAATACTCCGAAGCTGTAAAGTTTAGGATGGCTGAGCATGGTCTAATTCATACCAATGAAAAGAGGACTAAGTTCAAACCAGTTTACAAGAAAAAGCCTTCTCCACCTGTTTACAAAAGATAAGATTTTTAGAAGGAGACACGGACTCGGTTTTCGAGAAGGAAGACTCGGAATTGGACCGGACCCAAATTACTCAAATCTGGGTTCCCAAAAGTGCTCTTCCTCAAAGAAAGATCACAGTAAGAATAGTTACTGGGTTTAGAAAAGGAAGTGAGAAGGGTTAGCTTTTTTCTATTTTATAGGTAACCTAGAAGAAGAAAGGTCATTGGTACCTAGACAGAAGTTGTACATGCCACACCTCGGGAGATTCAAGACTCTTTTCCGAATTGGAAGATCCGAAAGGAGGAAATGTTACATTTGGAGATCACACTAAAGGTAAGATAGTAGAGATTGGCAAGATTAGTGAAGGAAACAACACGGTTAGCCCAGTCTAACTTGTCAAACGACTCAAGTACAATCTCGTTAGCATTTCTCGGCTATGTGACAAAGGTCAAGAGGTAATGTTCACTCGGACCAACTGCTACATTTCGATGCACTCACCAAAGAGACTAAGCTCTCGGGTCCGAGGTTAGGTAATGCCTGCACTATTCCTCTCTCAGATTCAAGTTAGAAATTATCTTGTTTGAAAGCATTGGTGAATGATGATTCATGGACTTGGTATCATAGATTGCGTCATATCAACATACATACTATCAAGAAACTTGCATCTCATGGATTGGTTAGGGGATTTCCTAACTATGTATTTAAGAAAGATAAAATCGTGAGGCATGCATAAAAGGCAAGCAAGTCAGGTCATCTTTCAAACCACTCAAAACTGTATCTACATCTAAAGTGCTTGATTTGGTTCATATGGATTTGTGTGGTGAAATTCCAGATGAAAAGCCTTGGAGGTAAATCGTATGTACTTGTTGTGATTGATGATTTCTCACGATGTACTTTAGTATGTTTTCTCAAGAACAAGAATGAAGCTTTCAAAGAGTTCGAGTAAGCTCTATACGAAATTTCAAGTGGAGCCTCGGACTCGGATCATAAGGATTCGAACCGACCATGGAAGGGAGTTCGACTACTTAGAATTTGCGGACTTCGTGACAATAATGGCATCTCTCACAACTTCTCTCGCACTAAGAATTCCTCAACACAATAAAGTAGTGGAGAGAAAGAACAAAACTCTTGAAGAAATAGGAAGGACCATGATGATTGAAAATGATCTACCTTACTATTTCTTGGTCGAGGCGATCAACACAACAAATTACACACTCAACGAGATACCTCATTAGACCCATTTTGAAGAAAACTCCCTACGAGCTTTACAAGGAAAAGAAACCCAACATCTCCTTCTTCAGACCATTTGGATGTAAGTGCTTTGTCCACAATAATGGTAAGGAGCATCCGACTAAGTTTGATGCTAGGTCGGATGAAGGTATATTTCTAGGTTACTCATCTCATAGCAAAACTTATCGTGTGTTTAAGAAGAGAACTAACACATTGGAAGAAAGTATCCACATTGTCTTTGATGAGATTGATCTTTGCAGGATAAGTGAGTCAACATACTCATATCTCAAACTTAACCGAGATATAGACGACCTTGCTTGAAGTTGAGCTCGGAAAGAGTTGAAACAGTAACTACCGAGGCAACTCGGAATGTTATGACTCGGATCGAATAAGTTCAAAGAGCCGAGCATAGAATACTGAAGAACTAGTCAATGTAGAGACTCGTCAGGATCAACCAACTGAAGATCAGAATGTTCTACAAACAAACTTGGTAAATCAAAGGACAGGTAAATCTTTCGAGATATGCATCCAAGTCACCCACCTTAGAACATACTCTCTAACATCAACTATGGGGTAAGAACTCAATCTTCTTTGCATAATCTGTGTGAATTGTCCGCATTAATATCATTAGCTGAACTCAAAAGGGCACTAGAGGCCCTAAATGAACTTGAATATGTAGAGGCCATAGAAGAAGAGTTTAATCAATTTGAAAGAAACCAAGTCTAGACTTTGACCAAATGACCTTCTAACCACTAAGTCATAGGAACCAAATGGGTATTCAAGAACAAACTGGATGAGAAAGGGTTGGTAGTCGAAAATAAGGCTAGACTCATTACTCAGGGTTACAATCAAGAGGAAAGGATTGATTTTGGGGAAACCTTTGCACCTGTTGCTAGGATTGAGGCAATCGGAATCCTGTTAGCATTTGCATCTAGCATGAATATCAAGCTTTATCGGATGGATGTCAAATGTGCTTTCCTGAATGGTTTCATTTAAGAAGAAGTTTATGTTGAGCAACCCCCTGGATTTGAAAACTCAGAAATTCCAAGTCATGTTTTGAAGTTGTAAAAGGCTTTATATGGTCTTAAACATGCTCCCAGAGCTTGGCATGAAAGACTAAGGAGATTCTTGGTCGAAAATGATTTTAAAAGAGGTCGATTAACAAAACTCATTTCATAAAAACCAAGGGGAAAGATTTTGTTATTGCTCAGATTTATTTTGATGATATAATCTTTGGAGCAACTAATGAAACTCTATGTCCAAGTGTTTTCCGAGTTAATGAGACAGGAGTTCCAAATCCGCATGATGGGAGAACTCAACTTCTTTCTTGGTCTACAAATCAAACAAGACAAAGATGGCATCTATGTCCATCAATCCAAGTTTACCAATGAACTTTAGAAGAATTACAAACCGAAGGTTTGCTCAGGGAGAGACTAAGTCACCCTAGAGGGGCGTGAATAGGGTGATGGAAGTTTTTCGTGAAAAACAAACTCTTTTCAACAATGTATAGATAGAAGCGATTCCGAGTCTATATTGGGGTCAGAAAAGTATGAACTCGGAATATAGTGAAGAGCAAAGACGTAGATAAAAATGAAAATTTAAATGCATCCGAGTCTAGAATTTCTTAGAAAATGATACCACGTAAAAATACGTGGAAACCCTCCTCGGGACAGAAAACCACGGACCGTGCTAATCCAAGCACGAAGTCAAATCCACTATTTTGAGTCCACAAAATACAGTAGACTGACCGAACCCCGAGTTGCTCCCTTAAACAACTCCTTACAAGTTTTTCGTAGACTCGAAATTCCCATATCCGATCTAGTACTTCCTAACCGAGATAACCCTTACGGTTAAGGACTACCGAGCTGAGTTAACCCTTACAGCTCAGTCAAGGGACCTTACTTAGAGAGTAAGAAAGAGAGTGTTTGTAACTAAGTACAAGACCTTACAACTCGGAATATAATGAATTACAGAGTGGGAGTTGTAAGTAGAAGATTGAGTATGAATATAAAGACTTTTGATCAAGTATCCGTATTAACAACTAGGTTCGACAATCTTGAAGTCTTGAGAGTTGGCTTCCTTTTATAGATTACCAAGCAGCTTAGCCGTTGTGTCCATCTTCCGATCTGGAAGTTCCTTTATGACCGTTGTGAAGGATTTTCCGAGTCACTCGGAAAATATCCGTTGATATGCTAGGCAACGACTCTTGACTTCCTTGGGAGTGCCTAAAACCACTGGTGGTGTCTTCAAAAGTAAGGTGGAAACCACCGTTAAGCTTAGTATTGCAGATTTCCATTTCGGCAAAAGACAACCCCGACACAGATGTCCGAGGCTAGGTCGAGGTGGAAAAAGCCTTCTACCTAGGTGATTTGACGTTTTGAAGCCGGTTACTTTTGTATTTCAAATATAGGAAAGCCTCGTTTGAAACACCTACAAAAGTAAATCAATTTGGTTCTCAAAGGATAAAATACTTTGGTCCAAGATTAGACACGAGATAATAATATAATTAAGATAATTAAGTGACTAATTATCCGGGTCGGAAAAGGAATGGAATTTTACGAGTCTAATATTCATGATACTCAAAATTCCATCCGTGTCGATCTAAAAGTAAATCAAGTCAAATATGAAATATCGAGTCGACGGACTTGATCTAGACTAAACACAATTCAAACTAAGATACCGGAGTTAGAGCGCGAAAAGATAGTGTTTGAATCATGCGATATGTCCGAGTGTTAAGTGACTCAAAGCCGAGTGAACCATGCGGAGATGATTTACGAGTCACACGAGTTATGCATAAATGCATGAGATAGATTCTATAACACTTAGAAAAAATATCATATCACTCAGAAAAGTTTCTAAGACACAAGGAATGACTTGGAATCAAAACTTTATAAGTGAGAAAGTCTTATACCCGATTCCCTAGATAGAACTCGGAAAGGTGAGATGTAAAGTCCGAGTCTTCAATCTCCCCTTTTTGATGAAAGACATTCCATACTTAAATAGAAACTTTGTTAGTGATAATATATTGAGTTTGTAGTCTCGCTCGGAAAAGAAACTTAAATTCTCATATATAATAGAGCAAGAAAGAGATCTAGAACAATAATTGTTAATGATGCTAAGCAATAAGACATATTAGATGGAAACTCGAAATGCTTGCATTTATCATTGTACTCGAATTGGAACAAAGCGCATAATTTCATTAAACAGAGTGAGGGAGAGAGAAGCTCCCCTAGACAAGACAACAAATTTTCTAATTATTCTCCCCCTTGCCTTTGAGCAAAAACCAAAAAAATGGGAAGAATACAAGAAATACAAGTTTGATGTCCGGGCAAAAAAAAGAAAAAAATAGAACAAATGAAGAAATTAAGAGGGGGAAGGGTTTGTCCGAGTGGAAGAAGAAGGACGAGTGGAGCGCCGCGCTGATAGGATCTTGATGATGTGCTTGAGCGCGGAGGAGGAAGGACAGGGATCTCCGGCATAGGCTTAGTTCCGAGTGGCTGACCCGAACGAGGGGATCCAGAGGTTCTTCCTCTTGTAGCTCGGCAGCTGGAGGGATTGCTCGGGCCGACCCGCTGCTGAGTGTCCTTGTGCAGCCGGGTCTTCTAACTCACTCGGACTGCTGTTTGAGCTCGAGTACTTCCAGTTGAGCTTGAGGAGCACTTGTTCCCTCAGCTGTAGCTCCTTGTTGTTCCTTTTGTTCCTCCCTTTAGCCGAGAAAGAGTTGCCGCGGCCGCGGGCTCTTCGGCTTACGCTTCTTCTCGATCTTCTTCTTCTTCTTCCTCGCCTCTTTCTAAGGAGGTCTTGGCCGGGCTCGAAGACTCTTCGGATGTGTCCGAGTCGTGTTGGTCTTGAGCTGCCTTTGACTGTCTCTCCTGGAGAAGCTCTAGCAGCTCCCTCTGCTCCTTCACCGGGGCTTTCATCTTAATGAGCATATTTTGCTTGCTCTCGGATTTGAGATTGGGCAATTTTCCGGTTTATGGTCATAGACGAGTCTTAAGTGACCGGAGTATGTCCTTGAATTCCAAGGACAAGGAGCTGATTTTGTCCATGAAGGCTGAGGACAAAATGGAAGTGAGAGATGTAGAGGCACCTGAGGTGGAAGCACCACCAGGTGGGGTTGGAAGAGAGAGGGGATTTCTTTCGAGTCCGAGATAGCCTAAGCTCGAGCTATGTACCCGGATACCGGGTTCGGTTTCTGGTACCCGTACCCCTAAAGTTCCTTTTTGCCAACAACAACGGCAGCCTCGAAACAACGTTTGGGTCCGAGGAAGAGGAACTTTGAATTGTTTCAAAACAAGGGTGAGAAGAGCACCGAAAGGGAGAGGGGTGTTCTTCTTGTTTTGGAGTTGAGCTCGCACAGCTGCCATTTGCTCAATGATGGAGGGAAAAAGGTCTACTTTATAGCCCTCAAGAATGTCAAAGAAAGCTTTGAGGTGTTTGGAGTTGGGATTCTCTTTACTTGGAATGCTTAGAGAAGAAGGTTTTCATTAGTAAGAAGCACGAAGCCGTGCCTCGACCTCAGGCGAGTCACGGAAAAGTTTTTGCGTGACCCGGGGAACTCTTTGGCATACTTTTCAAAGAAGTCGTCGGCGACCTCGGTGAAAGGAATTGTATTGTTGTTCAAGAAGAAAGAAGTGACCTTGAACGGACGATGAAGAAGAGAAGTGTTTATGCGAGCTGTGATATTCCGAACCCCGAAGGTTAGGACACCCTCGGAGCTGGTGAGATGAGTGTAAAACTCGGATACGAGTTCGGGGTAGATGAACTCGCTGAAACAAAGAAAGTTATAAACCCCGAGTTGTTTGGATGTGGGGCAACCACGAGAATTTTGTGGTTGGGAAGAGCTTATCATCCAGCACAAGATGCTTTGGGTGACAATAGGTTTAGAGTTTGAAGGGCCTTCTTGGCTTTTAGTTCGGGGTTTCTTTGTGGCGAGCCAAGAAAGTCGGGATGAGAACCTCTTTTAGTCATTTTTGAGAGAAAAGAGAGAGTAGAAAGGCTTGAGAAGGATGAGGAGAGAAGAGCTCTAAGAGAGTAAAAGTAAAAGAGTAGAAGAAGGAGATGAGAGCAGGTCGAGCTTACTTGAGATGGTCTTCACGAAACTTGAAATGTACCGGAAATCGCTGTAGACGCAGAAAGCTTTGTGCGCGAAGTTTTGATTTAGAGAGAGAGAGAGTAAGTGAAAAGTCAAGTAACGAAATGAAAGACAATAGTCGCTATATATAAGAAAAATAATCGTCCTCCAATATCCTTTCGACTCAGCTCTTTCATCAGTCACCTCGGACCGGTGTGATGGTTCTCTCCTTTAACGGTTAGAATTCCAGCGGTTTGCCTTCCAACGGTTAGTTGTCCGATGACGACGCGCGAGAGAGAGAAAAAGGTTTTAAAAGATAAATTCTGAAATTCTCCACTTATCTAGAGATGATTTCGGAAGATTGATGCCCATTTTTCTTAACGTCCGAGTCCGACTCAGCTCGGTTTCGAGTGACTCGAAACTGGAAGCAAAAATAACTACCAGCTTAGTATCACTAATTCAACTGAACTGATGGTTACTAAAGAATTCTAAACACTTAACAAATAATCATGCAAAGAAATTTTTCACATAGAAACCACATAATTATGCATTTAACATACCAAGCTCATTCCTAATAAAGCAAAACCGATCCTCACCAAGAGGCTTAGTAAAGATATTAGCTAATTGAAGATTAGTAAGAATGAATTCAAGTTCAATATTACCTTTTCGAGAATGGTATCTTAAGAACTGATACCTGACCTCAATATGTTTTGTCTTTCACTCGTTGAACTGGATTTTTGGTGATGTTAATTGCACTCTAATTGTTGCACTTGATTGGAATTGATTTGAAAGTAAGTCCAAGATCTTTCAAGTGTTGCTTTATCCATAAAATCTAAGCACAGCATGCTCCAGCTGCAATATACTCAGCCTGGGCGGTTGATAGAGCTACCGAGTTTTGCTTCTTTGAGTGCCAAGATATTAGGGATTAACCCAAAAATTGGCAAGCTCCGGAAGTGCTCTTTCTATCAACTTTGTATCCAGGGTAATCAGCATCTAAGTATCCAGTGAGACTCGGTTCCGAGTCTCTTAAGTACCACGAGACCTAAATTTTGGGTCCCTGCAAGATATCTAAATATTCTCTTCACCGCAGTGAGATGTGATTCTTTTGGATTAGCTTGAAATCTTGTACATAGACAGACACTCGAACATTATGTCCGGTCTACTTGAAGTGAGATACAGCAAATATCCAATCATACCTCGATAGAGTTTCGATCTATTGCTTTACCTTTCTCGTCCGAGTCAAGTTTTAAGCTCGTTGCTCATAGGTGTAGCTGCATGCTTCGCATCTTGGAATTTATATTTTTCAGTAGCTCCTTGGTGTACTTTGATTGATGGACATAGATTCCGTCTTTGTCTTACTTGATTTGTAAACCAAGGAAGAAATTGAGTTCTCCCATCATACTCATTTGAAATTCCCGACTCATTAACTCGAGAAAAGTCTCGACATAGAATTTCATTAGTAGCTCCAAAAATTATATCATCAACATAAATTCGAACAATAAGGAAATCTTTTAATTTGGTTTTTATAAAGAGAGTCTTGTCGATCGACCTCTTCTAAAATCATTTTGAACCAAGAAATTACTCAGTCTTTCGTACTAAGCTCTAGGAGCTTGTTTAAGACCATAAAGAGCTTTTTGAAGTTTGAAAACATGATTTGGAAAATCCGAGTTTTCAAAACCAGGAGCGCTGCTCGACATAGACTTCCTCTTTAATAAAACCATTAAGAAACGCACACTTAACATCCATTTGATATAACTTGATATTCATGCTAGATGCAAATGCCAACGAGATTCTAATGGCTTCAATTCGGCAACAGTGCAAGGTTTCCCCACAATCAATCCCTTCTTCTTGATTGTAACCTTGAGCCACAAGTCTAGCCTTGTTTCGACTACCAACGCACCTTCATCCAGTTTGTTCTTGAAAACCCATTTGGTTCCTATGATCGAGTGTTCGGAAGGTCGTTTGGTCGAAGTCCGGACTTGGTTTCTCTCGAATTGATTGAGTTCCTCTTGCATGGCCTCTACCCATTCAGGTTTATTTAGGGCCTTTAGTGCATTTTTAGGTTTAGTTAATGAAATGAATGCGAGTGAATGCACATAGATTCGAAGAGAGGAACGAGTTCTTACCCCACTTGTTGATATCGAGATAATATGTTTTCTAGTGGGTGGCTAGAAGCATACTTGAATGCTCTACTGTTCTCCGATTCACCGGATCTGTAGGCTGAACTGCTTCATCTTTAGAAGCTTGTTACGAGTGATCTTATTCAACAGATTGTTCTTCAACATTCCGAGCGAGACTCTTGAGTTGTCTCGTTACGAGTCACATTATTACGAGTCGCTTCATTACGAGCTGGTTGGGTTTGAATCTCGATGGATTCGGTTTTATCATCTTCTCTGTTGAGCTTCGGATCCGAGAATGATGACTCGCTATGTTTTTCCTGTTCAATCTCATCAAACACAACATGGATGCTTTGTTCCACTTTGTTAGTTCTTTTATTAAAAATGCGATAAGCTTTACTATGAGATGAATAACCTAGAAAAATACCTTCATCGATCAGAGCATCAAACTTGGTCGAGTGATCCTTACCATTGTTATGAACAAAACATTTGCATCCAAAAGGCTTGAAATAGGAAATATTGGGTTTCTTCCCTTTGTAGAGCTCATATGATGTTTTCTTCGGTATGGGTCCGATGAGGCACCTATTCAAAGTGTAGTTGGGCTGTGTTGACTGCCTCGGCCCGAAATAGTAGGGTAGATTGTGCTCAATCATCATGGTCCTAGCTATTTCTTCAAGAGTTCTATTCTTTCTCTCCACTACTCCATTCTGTTGAGGAGTTCTTGGTGCTTGAGAAGTTGTGAGAGATACCATTCTTGTCACAAAACTCCGAGAATTCGAGTAGTCGAACTCCCATCCATGGTCGGTTCGAATTCTCGGATGCGAGTCCGAGACTCAACTTGAATTTTTCTGCAGAGCTTGCTTGAACTCTTTGAATGCTTCATTTTTGTGCTTAAGAAAACACACTCAGGTAAATCGTGAATAATCATGAATAATAACAAATACATATGATTTACCTCCAAGGCTCTTAACGAGGATTTCACCACATAAATCCATATGCGGCGGTTCAAGCACTTTGGATGTGGAAACTGTCTTCGATGATTTGAATGATGATCTTACTTGTTTCCCTCTTGTGCAAGCTTCACAAACTCTGTCTTTCTTGAAAGCACGAGTTAGGCAAACCTCTAACTAAACTATGAGATGCTAATTTCATAATAGTATGCACGCTAACATGGCCTAATCTACGATGCCATTTCCATGAATCATCATGAAGTGATGCTTTTAAACAAGATAAGTTTTGACTAGGGTCGAGAGAGGAATAATGTAAGTGTTACTCGATCTCTTACTTGAGAGTTTGATCTCCTTGGTGGTGTCATCGAAATGTAACATTTGTTTTGAGTGAATCTTACCTCTTGACCTTTATCACATAATTGAGAGATGCTGAGCAGATTGTACTTTGATCCTTTGACAAGGTAAACTGGGCTGACCAGATTGCTTCCCTTTCCAATCTTGCCTATCCCAATTATCTTGCCTTTGCTGTCATCTCCAAAAGTGACATTTCCTCCTTTATGCTCTTCTAACTCGGAAAAGAGTCCCGAGTCTCTTGACATATGGCGTGAACATCCACTGTCAAGATACCGGTGTCCTTTTAATCTCTTCCGAATACCCTGCAAAACAGAGATAATCTAACCCTTCTCACTTCCTCTAACGAACCCAGTAACACTCTTTACCGAGGTCCTTTTCGAGGAAGAAGGTTTTTCGAAACCCAAATTTGAATGACTTTGGGCTTAGTCCGATTCTCGAGCCTTTCGTTTAGAGAACCGAGTCCGTGTCTCTTTCTTTTGAAGGATTTTTCTTTTGAAAACGGGAGGAAATGCTTTTCTCTTGTAAACTGGTCCGGGCTCATTCCTTTTTTCTTTCTTAAGAATAGGACCGTGCTCAGCTTTCCGAACTTTACGGTTACGGAATCCTTCTTAAAAAGTTCCGAGTAGGAATTGGATTCCTCCTCTTTGTTAAAACCAAGACCTTCCTTTCTGAAGGAGACACATTGAGATCCCAAGAGCATGTCAAGGTTTTTTGACCTTGAGTAAACTTTAAAACAAGATCTTGAGACTCATTGAGCTTTTGCTTTAGCTGCTCATTTTCTCTTCGAGTAACTCGGACTCGGTCTCATTGATTTGAGCACTAGTCTTGAGTTCTCCGAGTGTGAGTCTCAATTTTTGAACTCATTTTTTAAAGATATGCTCTCGGAGGAAATTGACTCAAGTTGTTCTTTAAAGTGAGAGGAATCGGAATTGGACTTTTCTTCCAAACTAAAAATGTACTTAGCCAAATCAACTTTGGAGAATTTAAGAAAGTACTCAATTGCCTCTTGAGGATTAGATTCCTCATTGTCCGATTGATCCGAGTCCGACTCCGTTTCTACTTTTCGAGTCGAAAGTGCCATCGGACATTTTGAGTCATCCGAGTCGTCGTGATCTTCCGATGAGTCCTCGTCACTGCATGTGGCCATCATAGCCTTTTTCTTCTTTCTGTCCCTTTTTTCTTAGGACAGTCCTTGACTATGTGTTCCTTGCTTGCCACATTCAAAGCATCCGGAATTCTTAGTCAAAGATAACTTTGAAGGAGAAGAGTATTTACCTTTTCAATCCTTCTTGTCTTTCTTATAGAACTCTTCTTTTGGCTTCTTGTCCCATCTCTTGTGCATCATCATTCTCTTAAAGCCTCTAGTAATTAGTGCCATGGGATCCTCTTCGAGTCGGAGGAGCTCAAACCTTCTTCTCTCGGTTTCTAAGGCCTTTAGCGCAATGTTCTTTTTGGTGCCGACCTCTGCATCCTCCTCCTCTAGGTGGATCTCATGGGTGAGAAGCTTCCCAATGAGTTCATCCGGCTTTAGTAGAAACAAGTTCTAAGCCTCTTCGATAGCTGTCACCTTGGGACCCCATCTTTTCTTGCGTAGGCTTCGAGTATTTTTACTGCACATTTCTTCGTGGGAGATCTTTTTACCCAGAGATTTGAGATTGTGGGTAATCTCTCTAAATCGAATGAACATCCGAGTGATGTTTTCTTCGGCTCTATCTTGAATAGCTCATATTTGTGAAGATATTGGCTTATCTTCGCTTGTCCGACTCGGCTTGTTCCTTCACAGGTGTTGACTAACGTATCCCATACTTCTTTAGGCTGTGTCACGAGCAGATACTCGATTGTATTCTTCCGAGCTGATCGCGCACATCGAATATTCATAGCCTTGAAGTTCTTTCGAACTTCTCCGCTTCATCGGGAGTGAAGTCGGCCTTTGTCTTGGGAATGAGTCTTGTTCCTTCTGTCTTCATGGGAATGTAGTTTGCTTGTTGTATGATATTCCGGACATCTTCATCATGATCCAGGAGGAAACATTCCATGAGTTTCTTCCATCGCACGAAGTTGGATCCTTTGAACTTTGGTGGTCTGCTGGAAGATCTTCCTTCATCAAACTCTATGTTGTTCTAAGCCATTTGATCTTTAGACCTTTGGATGGTTTGATCCTTTTCTAAAAGGCTAGGCTCGATACCAATTGAAGGTTTGCTCGGGGAGAGACTAAGTCACCCTAGAGGGGGTGAATAGGGTGATGGAAGTTTTTCGTGAAAAACAAACTCTTTTCAACAATGTACGGATAGAAGCGGATTCCGAGTCTATATTGGGGTCGAAAAGTATGAACTCGGAATACGAGTGAAGAGCAAAGACGCAGATAAAAATAAAACTTTAAATCTGTCCGAGTCTAGAATGTCCTCGGAAAATGATACCACGTAAAATACGTGGAAACCCTCCCGGGGCGAGAAAACCATGGACCGTGCTAATCCAAGCACGAAGTTAAATCCACTATTTTGAGTCCACAAAATACGATAGACTGACCGAACCCCAAGTTGCTCCCTTAAACAACTCCTTACAAGTTTTTCCTAGACTTAGAAATTCCCATATCCGATCTAGTACTTCCTAACTAAGATAACCCTTACGAGTTAGGGACAATCGAGCTGAGTTAACCCTTACAGCTCGGTCAAGGGACCTTACTTAGAGAGTAAGAAAGAGAGTGTTTGTAACTAAGTACAAGACCTTACAACTCAAAATATAATGAATTACAGAGTGGGAGTTGTAAGTAGAAGATTGAGTATGAATACAAAGACTTTTGATCAAGCATGTGTATTAACAAATAGGTTCGGCAATCTTCAAGTCTTGAGAGTTGTGTCCATCTTCCGACAGGAAGTTCCTTTATGACCTTTGTGAAGGATTTTCCGAGTCACTCGGAAAATATCCGTTGATATGTGAACGTTAGGCAACGATTCTTGACTTCCTTGAGAGTGCCTAAAACCACCTGGTGGTGTCTTTAAAAGTAAGGTGGAAACCACCGTTGAGCTTAGTGTTGCGATTTCCATTTCGGAAACGGACAACCCCGACACGATGTGTCCGAGGCTAGGTCGAGAGGTGGAAAAAGCCTTGTCTGCTGGTGATTTGACGTTTTGAAGCTGGTTACTTTTGTATTTCAAATATAGGAAAGCCTCGTTTGAAACACCTACAGAAGTAAATCAATTTGGTTCTCAAAGTATAAAATACTTTGGTCCAAGATTAGACACGGATAATAATATAATTAAGATAATTAAGTGACTAATTATCCTGGTCGGAAAAGGAATGGAATTTTCCGAGTTTAATATTCATGATACTCAAAATTCCATCCGAGTCGATCTAAAAATAAATCAAGTCAAATATGAAATATCGAGTAGACAAACTTGATCTAGACTAAACACAATTCAAACTAAGATACCGAGTTAGAGCGCGAGAAAAGATAGTGTTTGAATCATGCGATATGTCTCGAGTGTTAAGTGACTCGGAACCGAGTGAACCATGCAGAGATGATTTCGAGTCACACGAGTTATGCATAAATGCATGAGATAGATTCTATAACACTTAGAAAAATATCATATCACTCGGAAAAGTTTCGAGACACAAGGAATGACTTGGAATCAAAACTTTATAAGTGAGAAAGTCTTATACCTGATTCCCTAGATAGAACTCGGAAAGGTGAGATGTAAAGTCTTAGTCTTCACAAACTACAAGATGTGAAGCATGTAACAACACCTATGAGTAGCGAGTTTAAAATTGGACTCGAACGAGAAAGGTAAACCTGTAAATTAAAAACTCTATACAGGTATGATCGGCTCTCTGCTTTATCTCACATCTAGTAGGCAAGATATCATGTTCGAGTGTCTGCCTTTGTGTAAGATTTCAAGCTAATCTAAAAGAATCACATCTTACTCGCGGTTAAGAGGATTTGTAGATATCTTGTAGGGACTCGAATTTTCGTCTATGGTTTTCAAAAGACTCGAACCGACTCTCACTCGATACTTGGATGCCGACTATGCTTGATAGAAAGAGCACATCATGAGCATGCCAATTTCTTGGTCAATCCCTCATCTCCTACCCTTCAAAGAAACAAAACTCAATTGCTCTTTCAATCGCCGACGCCGAGTACATTGCATTTGGAGCTTGTCGTGCTCAGATTTTGTGGATCAAGCGAGCATTTAAAGGATCTAGGACTATCAGTCA
The DNA here is from genome assembly GCA_021018815.1 of Talinum fruticosum. NCBI lineage: Eukaryota > Viridiplantae > Streptophyta > Magnoliopsida > Caryophyllales > Talinaceae > Talinum > Talinum fruticosum. The sequence continues at coordinate 290,449 of JAITYX010000026.1, forward strand.
CATATATTCCAATCAAATGTGACAATAAGAGTGCAATCAACATTACTAAAAGTCCAATCCAAGTACTCAAAGACAAAGCACATCGAGTTCAGGTATCATTTTTTGAGACACCACTCGACAAAGGTGATATTGAACTTGAATTCATTCCTACAAAATTTGAGTTAGTTGATATTTTCACTAAGCCTCTTACCGAGGATCGGTTGCGTTTTATTAGGATTGAGCTTGGCATGATTAATGCATGATTATGTAATTTATTAAGTGAATTATCTTTCAATAATTGTGTGTTATATGTGTTAATAAAGAATGGATAGGTTGACATAATGAGATTGAGCTATGAGTTATTAGTTTTCTAAGTGCTCTAAGTCACTCGGAAATCTTACTCGAGTAAGACTTAGTATATGAGCAAAATTGACATCAAACTTCGAAATCATTTCTAGATAAATGGGGAATTTTAGAAATGTTTTTGAAAAGTCTCTCTTCTCTCTCTCGGCCACGCGTTTCAATCGAGAGAATTCTAGCCGTTGGAAGAAATTTGCTGGAATACTAGCCGTTGGAGAGCAGTAATGTCACATGTGTCCGAGAGTACAGTTTGGTATTCGGGTCAAAATGAAGGTTGAAGGTCATTTCCTTTCGATAAAAATAGCACCCCTTTACCTTGTCTTCTTTACTTTGCTCATTGCTTACTCGCTCTCTATTCTCGCAATCTCTGCTCACTCGTACTCTCTCTCTCTCTCTCTCTCTCTCTCTCTCTAGTATTCCTTTTGTTTCTCTTCATTCACCATGCCAAAGCGAGGATCGGGACTAGAGTTGGGGTCGGCTGCCAAGAAGGCCCGCACCAAAAATGCTTAAGAGGGTACTTCTAACCCCTCTAAAATCTTCGTCCTCCAACACTTTACGTTGGATGCTAAATTCTTTCAAACCACCTCCTTCTCGTGATTACCGCACATCAAAAACACATTTCATGGATGGTATGTTCTACGCTAACATGTCCCACTCGAGGGTGTTATCACCTCAAAGGTTCAAGGGAAGGTTTTTCATATCAACTCCCTCTAGGCCTAGAAAGTAGCACCTATTACTTCCCGACCGTTTATTATGGTAGATGGGAAGGGAGTAAGTAATCCCTCTTCCGGATCTGTATTTAGCTCGCTACCTTCGACTTGTTTGAGGGCTTTGGCAACTCTAGGAAGACGAAATCATGGCCTCATTACTTGGATGAACCTCCCTAAACTACCGACACCTCCGAGCAAACCAAATATTGTTATATCTTCCTATTATCTAGAGTGGATAATAGAAGTGGATCCCTAACGGCGTAAGGCACTAAGACCTAGAGAGATAGATCCTGATGAAGTTGTCCTCGTTGCTGCACCTCTCCGATTCGTGAAAAATCTCTCGGATGGCTGAATATGAGCGTCGAAGAGAAACTGAAGCCAAGGAAGCTGAAGAGAAAAGGGCCCCGAAGAATCAAGGACCTAAAGAAGCATATCTAGGATAATGGGGCTAAGTCTAGTGACCCCAAAGGAAAGAAAGTTAAGATAAACTAGGGCTTTAGATTTTTAAATAGAATTTAGGAAAGAATAAAAGAAAAGGAGCATTAGTTTTGCCTCTTTACAACAAATTTGTTGCTTTTTACAAGTACTGTGCTTGCATTTATTTCCCTTTTATTAGCTATGTATTTAGGTAAGTAGTACGCTTACGTCAAGACTCGGGTATAATTCTCTATCTCTCTTAGGTTTTGATTCTATGTCATTCCGAGTCTTATAGAAACTTCTATTTAAGTTTTCATTACTGTTCCGACCCACTCGAAAGCATGTTATTGCATACCTCTTTATGCTTCGACCCACTCGAGACATCACTAAGAACTATCGCATGGACAAATAATCTCTCCAACTTATTTATTCCGAGCACCGACTTCTTGTTTCCAGTTAAAATGAATTACAACATTAATTCTTTGTTTTAAGTTAATATATTTTTAGAGAATTATTTGTTGGATCAAGTTCATGTATTCTTATATTTTATTCTTTCCAACTTGATTATTTAAGGATTGACTCAATAAGGAATCTAAACCTAATGAATATTAGACTCGTAAAATTCCACTCTTTTAGGCCAAAGATAATTAAGTGCTTAATTACTCTAATTTAATTATTATCTATGCCTAATCTTGGACCAATGTATTTTTATACTTTCAGTACCAATGTGATTTGCTTTTGTAGGTTGTTTAAACAAGCCTAATCTACTTTTATAGTACGAAAGCAACCAGTTTTTAGTCGTTAAACACCAACATGATAGTAAAGCAACTATTTCTGGATATGGCTTAGACATCGTGTTAGGGTATTTGTTTCCAAAACATGAAAACCGCAACTTTGAGTCTAATCGTTATTTCCACCTCGGTTTTCAATCACCACTAGATGATTGGAACATCTTTCGAGCCAAGAGCCGTTGTAGAATGTTCACATCCCAACGGATCTTTCTTGAGTGTCTCTCCATTATAATGGCTAGTGATGATCACAAGTCTAGAACCAGCACTCAACAGTCATTTTGCTCGGGTACTTATAAATAGAAGCCAACTTACAAGACTTGAAGGTTGCTTGAAATTATTGTTGAACCAATTGTTGGTTTAATTCTTACTTAATCTTTTGGTTACAACTCCAAATTTGTAATTCTTACTTTATCGGTTATAAAGGAAGTCCTGTAATCACTTACATTCTTTTCTTACTTTCTTTGTAAGTCCCTTGACTAAGGGTTAACTCAGCTTAGTTGTCCCCGACTGTCGGGGTTAACTCGATCAAGAAGTACTAGATCGGATAAAGAAACTTTTGAGTCTAGGAAAAACTTGTAATGTGAAGACTCGGACCTTACATATATATCATTCTAAGTTCCATCAAGGGATCAGGTATAAGACTTCATCTCTCATAAGGTTTTGATTAAAAGTCATTCTATCTCGCTTTAACAGACTTTTCCGAGTGATATAGCATCTTTTCCGAGCATTACGGAATCTATCGTATATATTCTCTTTTGACTATGACTCGACTTAGAAAGCGTATTCTTGTTTATCATTTCACACACCGTTTCGAGTCACTCGGACAACACTCAGATATATTATATGTTCAAACACTTGTTCTAGTTTGCATAAACTCGCTTCGACTTCATGATCTAAGCTTGATTGGATTACTCGGGTTAATTCATGTTTCTAAGTCATCATGCTTGGTTTGAACATTAGCAGTCTAGATCAAGTCTTTCCACTCTAATGTTATTTACCTAACTTGCTTTGCTCGTAGACCGACTCGGATGGAATTTGAATATAATGGATATTAGACTCGAGAAAATTCCATTTCTTTTTGACTCGAGATAATTATGCACTTAATTATCTTAATTAAAATTATTATCTATGTCTAATCTTGGACCAAAGTGTTTTATACTTTGAGAACCAAATTGATTTACTTTTATAGGTTATTCAAACGAGGCTATCATATTTTTGATTTACAAAAGTAACCTGGCTTTAAAACGTCAAATCACCAGCGAGACAAGACCTTTTCCACCTTCGACCGGGGCCCGGACAATCGTGTCGTGGTTGTCTGTCTCCAAAACTAGAAATCTGCAACGCTAAGCTCAACGGTGGTTTCCACCCTACTTTCCGGACACCACCAGTGGATTGGGACTTCCAGAGGAGTCAAGAGTCGTTGCCCAACGTTGACAACTCAACGGATATTTTCCGAGTGACTCGGAAAATCTATTGCAACGAGTCACAAAGGACATCCAGTTAGAAGATAGTCACAATGGCTAATCTGCTCGGTTATCTTTAAATAGGAGCCAACTCTCAAGACTTGAAGATTGTTGAACCAACTGTCAATACACATACTTAAGCAAAAGTCATTGTATTCATACTCAATCTTCTACTTACAACTCCAACTCGTACTTAATATCTTTCCGAGTTGTAAGGTCTTGTGATCGGCTTACAAACACTCATTCTTACTTTATGAGTAAGGTCCCTTGACTGAGCTGTAAGGGTTAAGTCGGCTTAGCTGTCCTTAATTGTAAAGGTTACCTCGGTTAGGAAGTACTAGATCGGATAAGGTAATATCTCGAGTCTAGGAAAATCTTGTAAGGAATTGTCTAAGGGAGCAATTCTGTTTGAGTCGTTCTACCGTATTTTGTGGATTCAAAATAATGGATTTGACTTGGTGCTTGGATTAGCACCGACCGTGGTTTCCTGCCCCATGAGGGTTTCCACGTAACTTTATGAGTTAGCACTTTTCGAGTCCAATCTAGACATAGACTCTCCACGAGTCATCTCTAGTTTTATTCTTCCTTTATTTGCTTAAAATTCCTCATCACCCTATTCACCCCCTCTAGGGTGACTCAGTCTCTCCAAGAGCAAACCTTCAATTGGTATCGAGCCTGGCCTTTCGTAAAGGATCTAACCATCCAAAGGTTTAAAGATCAAATGGCACAGTAACAATGGAGAGTTCGATGAAGGAAGATCTTCCAGCAGACCACGAAAGTTCAAAGGATCTAACTTCGTGCACTCGGAAGAAGCTCATGGAATGCTTCCTGCTGGATCATGATGAGGATGTTTGGAACATCATACAAGTAGGCAACTACATTCCCATGAAGACGGAAGAAACAAGACTCGTGCCCAAGACAATGGCCGAGATCACTACCGATGAAGCGAGAGAACTTCGAAAGAACTTTAAGGCGATGAACATTCCGATGTGCGCCATCAGCTCGAAGAGTAGAACCGAGTGTCCGCCTCTTACACAGCCGAAGAAGTGTGGGACACACTGGTCAACACTTATGAAGGCACAAGCCAGGTCGGACAAGCGAAGATAAGCTAATATCTTCACAAGTATGAGCTGTTCAAGATGGAGCCGAAGAAAACATCACTAAGATGTTCATCCGCTTCACCGAGATCACCAATAATCTCAAATCTCTGGGTAGAAAGATTTCCCACGAGGAAATGTGCAGAAAGATACTTAGAAGCCTACCTAAGAGAAGATGGGGTCCCAAGGTGACGGCCATTAAAGAGGCTCGAACCTGTCCCAACTCAATCCAAACAAACTCATTGGGAAGCTACTCACCCACGAGATCCATCTCGGAAGAAGAGGACGCAGAGGTCAGCACCAAAGAGAACATTGTGCTTAAAGCCTCGAAACCGGATAAGCAAATTTGAGTTCATCGGACTCGAAGAGGATCCCATGGCACTCCTCGCTAGAGGTTTCAAGAGAATGATGAAGCACAAGAGATGGGATAAGAAGCCCGGAGAAGAATTCTATAAGAAAGACAAGAATGATAGAAAAGGTAAGCACTCTTCCCCTTCAAAGTTATCTTTAACCGAGAACTCGGTTGTTTTGAATGTGGCGGCAAGGAACACATAGTCAAGGACTGTCCCAAGAGAAAGAGGTACGAAAGAAGAAAAAGGCTATGATGGCCTCATGCAGTGATGAAGACTCATCGAAGATGATGAGGACTCGAGATGACTCAAAATGTCCGATGGCACTCATCGACTCGGAAGCCGAAACAGAGTCGGACTCGGATCATTCGAGACAGTGAAGAAACAAATCCTCATGAGGTAATTGAATACTTCCTCCAAAGTTGATTTAGCAAAATATATCTTTACTTTGGAAGAAAAGTCCAGATCCGATTCTTCTCGGTTTAAAGAACAACTTGAGGCAATTACTTCGAGAGCATCTCATTGAAAAATGAATTGAAAAAGCTGAGACTTACTCTAAGAGAATTCAAGACCAGTGCTCAATCTAACGAGACCGAGTCCGAGTCACTCGGAAGAGAGAATGAGCAATTGAAGCAAAAGCTCAACGAGTCTCAAGAGCTTCTTTTGAAATTTACTCAAGGTCGAAAAACCTTGATATGCTCTTAGGATCTCAATGTGTCTCCTTAAGAAAGGTAAGACTTGGTTTTAACAAAGAGGAGGAATCTAATTCCTACTCGGAACGTTTCAAAAAGGATTCCGGAACCGTGAAGTTTCGGAAGGCTGAGCACGATCCTATTCATAAGAATGAAAGGAGGACTGAGCCCGGACCAGCTTACAGGAGAAAACCTTCTCCACTGGTTTATAAAAGAAAAACTTTTCAAAAGAAAGAGACATAGACTCCGCTCTTTAAAAGAAAGACTCAAAATCGGACCAAACCCAAAATTATTCAAATCTGGATTCCCAGAGTCTACTTCCTCGGAATAGGACCACAGTAAAGGGAGTTACTTGGGTTCATTAGAGGAAGTGAGAAAGGTTAGTTTGTTTCGACTTGCAGGTAGCTCGAAAAGAACAAAAGGGCATTGGTACCTAGACAGTGGATGCTCACGCCACATGTCGGGAGATTCAAGACTCTTTTCCGAGTTAGAAGAATATAAGGGAGGAAAAGTCACATTTGGAGATGACAGCAAAGGCAAGATAATTGGGATAGGCAAGATTAGAAAAGGAAGCAATTTGGTCAGCCCAAGTATACCTTGTCGGAGGATTAAAGTACAATCTACTCAGCATCTCTCAACTGTATGACAAAGGTCAAGAGGTAAGATTCACTCGGACCAACCGCTATATCTCCGATGATGCTACCAAGGAAATCAAGCCCTTAGGTAAGAGATCGGGTAACACTTATATTATTCCTCTTTCGACCCGAGTCAGAATTTATCATGCTTAAAAGCATCTCTTCGTGATGATTCATGTACATGGCATCGTAGACTAGGTCATGTTAGCATGCATACCATTAAGAAACTTGTATCTCATGATTTAGTCCGAGGATTGCCTAATTGTGCATTTAAGAAAGATAAAATCTTTGAAGCATGCACAAAAGGGAAACAAGTCGGATCATCTTTTAAATCTCTGAAAACTATTTCCACATCCATGGTGCTTGAAATGTTGCATATGGATTTATGTGGTGAAATCCCTATCAAGAGTCTCGGAGGTAAATTATATGTGCTTGTTATTGTTGATGACTACTCACAATTTACCTGGGTGTGTTTTCTTAAGCACAAAAATGAAGCTTTCAAAGAGTTCAGCAAGCTCTACAGGAAAATCCAAGTTGAGTCTCGGACTCAGATCCAGAGAATTCGAACCGACCATGGAAGGAAGTTCGACTACTCGGAGTTTGCAAAGTTTTGTGATAAGAATGGCATGTCCCACAAGTTCTTAGCACCAAGAACTCAACAAAATGGAGTGGTAGAGAGAAAGAATAGAACTCTCGAAGAAATAGTAAGGACAATGATGATTGAACACAATCCGCCCTACTATTTTTGGGCCGAGGCGATCAACACACCAAACTACACATTGAACAGATGCCTCATCGGACCCATCCTGAAGAAAACACCATACGAGCTCTACAAAGGGAAGAAACCCAATATTTCATACTTCATACCCTTTGGATGTAAGTGCTTTGTTCATAATAATGGTAAGGATCACTTAACCAAGTTTGATGCTAGGTCGGATGAAGGTATTTTTCTTTGTTATTCATCTCATAGCAAAGCATATCGTATTTTCAATAAAAGAACTAACAAAGTAGAAGAAAGCATCCACGTTGTGTTTGATGAGATTGAACAGGAAAAACCAAGTGAGTCAACATTCTCATACCCGAAGCTCAGTAGAAATAGTGATCTTGATTAAAATGAGCTCATTAAGAATCAAATCCATGTCACTCGGAATGAAGTCACTCGGACTCGGAATGAGACAACTCAAGAGCTAGCTCGGAATGTTGAAGGTCAATCGATGAACAAGCTCACTCGAACAGCCTATCGAAGATCAACCAATTCAACCTACGGATCTCGGTGAACCAAAGAACAGGTAAAGCTTTCAAGTATGCTTCTAGTCACCCACTAGAAAACATCATATCTAACACCAATAAGTGGGGCAAGAACTCGTTCCTCTCTTCAAAATCTATGTGCATTAACCACATTCATATCATTAACTGAACCCGAAATGCACTAGAGGCCCTAAATGAGCCTGAATGGGTAGAGGCCATGCAAGAGGAACTCAATCAATTCGAAAGAAACCAAGTCCGGACTCGACCAAACGACCTTCCGACGACCCAGTCATAGGAACCAAATGGGTCTTCAAAAACAAATTGTATGAAGGTGGATTGGTAGTCGAAATAAGGCTAGACTTATGGCTCAAGTTTACAATTAAGAAGAAGGGATTGATTGTGGGGAAACCTTTGCACTGTAGCTGAATTGAAGCTATTAGAATCTTATTGGCTTTTGCATCTAGCATGAATATCAAGTTATATCAAATGAATGTTAAATGTGCTTTTCTCAATGGTTTCATTGAAGAGGAAGTCTATGTTGAGCAACCCCTGGATTTGAAAACTCGGAATTTTCAAATCATGTTTTCAAATTGCAAAAAGCTCTCTATGGTCTTAAACAAGCTCCCGGAGCGTGGTATGAAAGACTCAAGCAATTTCTTGGTTGAAAATGATTTTAGAAGAGGTCAGATTGACAAAACTCTTTTTATAAAAACCAAGGGGAAAGACTTTCTTATTGCTCGGATCTATATTGATGACATAATTTTTGGAGCTACTAGTGAAATTACGTGTCGAGATTTTTCCGAGTTAATGAGACAGAATTTCAAATGAGTATGATGGGAGAACTCAATTTCTTCCTTGGTCTACAAATCAAGCAAGACAAAGATGGTATCTATGTCCATCAATCAAAGTATACCAACGAGCTGCTGAAGAAGTATAAACTCCAAGATGCAAAACATGCAAGCAACACCTATGAGCAACGACGATAAAAGCTGGACTCGGATGAGAAAGGTAAAGTAGTAGATCGAAACTCTACCGAGATATGATTGGATCTTTGCTCTATCTCACTCCCAATACACCAGACGTAATGTTTAGTGTCCGTGTCAGTGTGCAAGATTTCAAGCTAATCCAAAAGAATCACATCTCACTACGAGTGAAGAGAATATTCGGATATCTTGCAGGGACTCAAAATTTAGGTCTATGGTACTCCGGAGACTCGGAACTAAATCTTACTAGATACTCAAATGCTGACTATGCTGGATATAAAGTTGATACAAAGAGCACCTCAGGAGCTCGCCGGTTTCGGGTCAATCCACGATATCTTGACACTCAAAGAAACAAAACTCAATAGCTCTATCAACTGCTAAAGCTGAGTATATTGCGGCCGGGGCATGCTGTGCTCGAGATCTTATGGATAAAGCAACACTTGAAAGATCGTGGACTTTCATTCAAATCTGTTCCAATCAATTGTGATAATCAAAGTGCAATCAGCATCACCAAGAATCTAGTTCGAGCACTCAAAGACTAAACATATTGAGGTCGGGTATCATTTTCCGAGAGATCATTATGAAAAGGGTGATATTGAACTTGAATTCATTCCTACCAATCTTTAATTAGCTGGTATCTTTACTAAGCCCCTTAGTGAGGATCGGTTCTGTTTTATAAGGAATGAGCTTGGCATGATTAATGCATAATTAATTTTTTAATTACTTTGTATGATTATGTGTTGTGTGCGTACTTTCCTTAATAGCCATTAGTTCGGTTGAACATGTGATACTGAGCTAATAGTTATTAGTTGTTTACCGTTTCGAGTCACTCGAAACTCAGCTGAGTCAAACTCAGATTTTGAGAACACTCGGACATCAAACTTCTAAAATCATCTCTAGATCAGTGGAGAATTTCAGAAATTTCTTTCAAAATCTCTCTTCTTCTCTCTCTATCTCACGCGCGTCGATAAAACAACTAGCCATTGAGAGACAGTTGTTGGAATTATAACCGTTGGAGAGCAGAACAGTCACACCGGTCCGAGGTGACCGTTGAGGAAGGTGAGTCAGAATGAATACTGAAGGACGATTATTTCTCTATAAATAGCGTCTATTTTCCTTCATTTCGTTACTTTACTCTCTACTTACTCTCACTCTCGCACTTACTCCTACTCGAGACAACCTCTCTGCATTCGAAGAAACGTACATCGCTCTCAAGCTAAGAGAAGAACATCTCAAGTAAGCTCTGTTGCTATCGGCTTTCTTTCTTACTACTCTTTCACTTTTCTTTTTCTCTTCGCTCACTTACGTCGAGCTTTTCCTCTTTCTTTCTCTCTTTTAAACGTTCATCTCTTTCCTCTCTTTTTAATAACAAACATGCTGAAAAGAGGTTCCCACCCTGATTTTCTTGGTTACGCCACCAAGAAACCTCGCACAAAAAGCCAGGAAGGCCCTCTACTCCTTCCAAACCTCTTGTCACCCAACACCTCACATTGGATGACAAATTTTTCCCGACCACTAAGTTTTCGTGGTTGGCTCACATAATGTCCACAAGGGTTTACAATTTCCTCTGTTTCGGTGATTTCATCTACCCAAAACTCGTTTATGAGTTCTACTCCAATCTTTCTAGCTCGAGGGTATCCTCACCTCAAGAGTTCAAGACATCACTTGTCCGTATCAACACTTCTCTTCTCCACCGTCTTTTCAAACTGTCTTGTATGTTCTTGAACAACAACCCCATACCTTTCAACGAGGTTGTTGATGATTTCTTTGAGAAGTACGCTAAAGAGTTTCCGGGTCACGTAAAAACTTCTCCGTGACTCAACTCAAATCGAAGCTCGCCTTTTATGTTTTCTACCGATGAGGACTTTCTTCTCTCAAGCATTCTAGCAAGGAGAACCCTAACACCAAGCACCTCAAAGCTTCAGTAGCCCTCTTTCCCGCCATAGTCGAGCAAATGGCAGCTGTGCTGGCTCGGACTCGAACGAAAAGAACACCCCTCTTCCTTTCGGGGCTCTTCTCACCCTCATCTTCAAATAGTTTAAAGCTCCTCTTTCCTCGGATCCTAACGCGGTTTCGAGGCTGCCATTGTTGTTGGCAAAAAGGAACTCCTTGGGTATGGATACCAGGAGACCCAATCGGGTGTCCGGGTCCATAGCTCGAAGCCGAGGCCACCTTCTCCGCCTCAAACTCGGACTCAGCCGACTCTCTCTCTACCTCCTTCACCTAGTGGTGCCTCCACCTTAGGTGTTTCTTATATTATTTCTTCCGCCTTGTCCACTCGCTATCATGGACAAGCTCTCATCGGTGTCCACTAAGTTCAAGGAAATCCTCCCATCATTCAAGACTGTCCTTCAGCCTATGACCATTAACCGAAAACCGCTCAATCCCAAATCCGAGAGCAACAAGATGTGCTTCTCGAGATGAAGGCCCTGGTTAAGGAGCGAGAGGGAGCTGCTCAAGCTCCTTCAGGAGAGGTGATCCAAGGCTGCTTAGGATCCGGTTTACTAAGACACTTCGAAGAATCCTTGAGTCCGACCAAATCATCCTCGAAGGGGAGATGAAGAAGAAGAAGGAGAAGAAGAGGAGCCTACGGCTGAGGCAGCTCCATCCGAGGCAGGGGAGAAAGAAGAAGAACAAGGGGCAGCAGTAGTAGAGGGCCCAAGTGCTCCGGAACCTCAACTAGAAATGATCGGCTCGGACAGTAGTCGAGTGGGTCGAAGACACTACCGACCATGGTCGGTCAGCAGCTGGTCGGCCTGAGCACACCCCTTTGTCGGCCAAGTGCCGGGAGGATGAACCTCCGGACGACTTAGTTCCGGGTCAGCCACTCGGAGCTGAGTCCATTTCGGAGATCCCGGTGTTGCCTCCACCTCACTCGTCCACATCTTCGGATCTTATTAGGGAAGGCGCACTCGCTCGTCCACCTACCTCAACTAAGACTCGCTCCATCTCCTCCATCTTAATTTTTTTTCTTTTCAATGTTTTTTTGTCCGGACATCAAATTTGTATTTACTTGAGACATTCCTTTTTTTTTTTTTTCTTTGAAAGGCAAGGGGGAGAATATTAGAAAAATTTGTTGTCTTGTTCAAGGGAGTTTCTCTCACCTTCTTTTGTGTAAACTCTTTAGTTTAAATTATAATGCATTTCATTAATAATCGCTATCCGCCTTCCGAGTTGCACTATCTTTGAGTTTACTTGCTTAAAGCAATTATTTCGAGTTTCAATTTCTTGCTCGGTATGACAACTATGTCTATCATTGCTCCGATACTCGGTTATTTTCTTGCTCTAATACTTTAGCTCTTTTTATGCAATCTCAGCTTATTTTGCTCCGATAGAATATAAGTTTCACTTCAATTACTCTACACAATTCTATCATGTTTTTTTTCGACTTATTCCTTGAGAAATGATGAAAAACCAGATCTATATCACTAACAATGTTTCTATCTAAGTATGGAATGCCTTTCATAAAAAGGGGAGATTGAAGACTCGGACCTTACATATATATCATTTTAAGTTCCATCAATGGATCAGGTAGAAGACTTCATCTCTCATAAGGTTTTGATTAAAAATCATTCTATCTCGCTTTAATGACTTTTCGAATGATATAGCATCTTTTCGAGTGTTACGGAATCTATCGTATATATTCTCTTTTGACTCGATCGACTTAGAAAGCATATTCTTGTTTATCATTTCACATGCTGTTTCGAGTCACTCGGACAACACTCGAATACATTACATGTTCAAACACTTGTTCTAGTTTGCATAAACTCGGTTCGACTTCATGATCTAAGCTTGATTGGATTACTAGGTTAATTCATGTTTCTAAGCCATCATGCTTGGTTTGAACATTGGCGGTCTAGATAAAGTCTTTCCACTCTAATGTTATTTACCCGACTTGTTTTGCTCGTAGATCGACTCGGATGGAATTTGAGTATAATGGATATTAGACTCGGAAAATTCCATTTCTTTCCGATTCGAGATAATTATGCACTTAATTATCTTAATTAAAATTATTATCTATTTCGAATCTTGGACCAAAGTATTTTATACTTTGAGAACCAAATTGATTTACTTTTGTAGGTTATTCAAACGAGGCTCTCATATTTTTGAATTATAAAAGTAACCGGCTTCAAAACGTCAAATCACCGAGTAGATAAGGCTTTTTCCACCTCCGACCAAGGCCTAGACAACGTGTCGGGGTTGTCTGTTTCCAAAACTAGAAATTCGCAACGCGAAACTCAATGGTGGTTTCCACCCTACTTTTCGAACACCACGAGTGGATTGGGACTTCCAAAGGAGTCAAGAGCCCTTGCCCAATGTTTACACCTCAACCGATAGTTTCGAGTGACTTAGAAAATCCATTGTAACGGTCACAAAGGACTTCCAGTCGAAGATATTCACAACGAGCTAATCTGCTTGGTTATCTATAAATAGAAGCCAACTCTTAAGACTTAAAGATTGTTGAACCAACTGTCAATACACGTACTCGAAGCAAAAGTCATTGTATTCATACTCAATCTTCTACTTACAACTCCAACTCGTACTTTATATCTTTCTGAATTTTAAGGTCTTGTAATCGGTTTACAAACACTCATTCTTACTTTCTAAGTAAGGTCCCTTGACTCGAGCTGTAAGGGTTAAGTCGACTTAGCTGTCCTTAATTGTAAAGGTTACCTCGGTTAGGAAGTACTAGATCGGATAAGGTAATTTCGAGTCTAGGAAAATCTTGTAAGGAATTGTCTAAGGGAGCAATTCTGGTTGAGTCGTTCTACTCGTATTTTGTGGATTCAAAATAGTGGATTTGACTTGGTGCTTGGATTAGCACTGACCGTGGTTTTCTCCCAGGAGGGTTTCCACGTAACTTTATGAGTTAGCACTTTTCCGAGTCCAATCTAGACTTGGACTCTCCATAGAGTCATCTCCAGTTTTATTCTTCCTTTATTTGCTTAAAATTCCTCATCACCCTATTCACCCCCTCTAGGGTGACTCATTCTCTCCAAAAGCAAACCTTCATAAAGGAATTGTTTAAAGGAGCAATTCTAGTTAGAGTCAACCCTTTGTAATTAAGGAATCAATTAGTGGATTTAACTTGGTGCTTGGATTAGCACTATCCGTGGTTTTCTCGCCCTATGAGAGTTTCCATGTACTTCGTTAGTCTACCTTTTTGAGTCCAATCTAGACTCATAATCTGCTTTTGCTAAATTCTTTGCAAAAAGAGTTTGATTTTATTTAAAATCTTCCATCACCCTATTCACCCCCTCTAGGGTAACCTAACCTCTCCAAGAGCAAACCTTCAATTGGTATCAAAGCCTAGCCTTTCAAGAGGATCTCATAATCTAAAGGTCTAAAGATCAAATGGCTTAACAATGGAGAGTTCGATGAAGGAAGATCATCTACCGGACTCACCGAAGTTTAAGGGGTCAAACTCGCACATTAGAAGAAGATGATGGAATGCTTTCGATAGATAATAATGAAGATGTCTAGAACATCATCTAGAATAGGAAGTTCATCCCAATGAAGATGGAAGGTGTAAGAACCGTGCCTAGAGAGAAATCCGAGTACACCACTCGAAGAAAATGTGAACTACATAAAGAACTTCAAAGTTATGAACACACTCGAAGTGTGCCATCAGCTCGGAAGAGTACAACAGGGTCTCTGCTCGTGACATAGCCAAAGAGGTATGGGACACTCTTGTCAACACCTATAAAGGAACAAGTCAAGTGAAGCAAGCAAAGATAAATCAATATCTTCACATGTATGAGATGTTAAAGATGGAACTAGAAGACAACATCTCTTAGATATATGTTTGGTTCACGGATATTACTAACTGTAGACACCTAAAAAGTGTCATCCTTTTCTCTATTTTTTTATATGTTGGCCTCGATGATGAGTTCTCGAGTCCTGTTTATATATTTGGACCGCGATCGGGATTTGATTGGTGCAACGGAAGCTAGTAAACCACAAAGAACTCCCAAGCACCACATAAATAGCCTTCTCCCTTGGGTTGATCCAAAAATCCCCTTTTCTTTTAGACGATTCAAAACCAGCACCAAGCCTTCACAAACAACGGAGTTCAATGTTATGTGCAGGGACATCCCAAGTTTAGAATACTACATTTTACTTCATTACAGCCGGATAAGGAGCTGAACACCTCAAGATGACGTTAGACGTTACATTTCATGATCATGAGAATCAAAGTATTGCATTTAAGCTCCAAGACAGTCCACCCGAGACTCGGAGCCCACAATCCCCTTGAAAGCCCAACATGGCTGGTGCCCATTATCGGTAATTTCACTCAAACCGCTGTGTTTTGACTAAGGAATACCGAGACATCACGGAAAGGGCAAAAACCCTAGAAAACCACCCATGGCCGGCGCCTTCTACCCTACATTTTGCCTCAAAACACTCGTGTTCCGGTTCACGGACTCCCGTGGTAGAACGTCAGGGCACGAAACCATAGGCAACACTAGTTCGCCGGCGCTTGCCTCCCCTCATTTACCCAGTTCTATTCGATTTTATCCTTTTCTTTATCCATGAAGGTTTGCTCTTGAAGAGTCTTAGTCACCCTAGAGGGGAGTGAATAGGGTGATGAGGAAATTTTAACAAACTTAGAAACTTTAAGCTTGAAAGGAATAAACAAGACAATCCGAGTCTAGATTGGACTCGGAAAAGTATAAACTCGGAGATACATGGAAACCGTCCCGTGGCGTAAAACCACGAAAGTACCAGTCGAAGCACCAAGTAAAATCCACTATTTTGTATCCAAAAATACAGACATACTCGACTCAACCAGAATTGTTCCCTTAAACAATTCCTTATATAGTTTTCCTAGACTCGTAAATTCCCTTATCCGATCTAGTGCTTCCTAACCGACGTAACCTTTACAGGTTAGGGACAATTAAGCTGAGTTAACCCTCACAGCTCGGTTAAGGGACCTCACTCAAAAAGTAAGAAAAGTATATAACTAATTATAAGACTTTACAATTTAGAAAGTATGAATTACAAGTCGGGAATTATAAATAGAAGATTATATATGAATACAATGACTTTTGCTTAAGTAATGTGTTTTAACAAATAATTTGAGCAATCTTCAAGTCTTAAGAAGTGGCTTATATTTATAGATGGCCGAGCGGACTAGCTATTGTGTCCGATTTCTGAACCGAAGCCTTCTTGACCATTGTAACGGTTCTTCCGAGTCGCTCGTAAAATATTCGTTGGGATGTGAACGTTTGGCAACGGCTCTTGGCTCCTAAAGGTGCTCCATTCAACTGGTGTTGTTTGAAATGTAAGGTGGAAACCACCATTGAGCTTAGCATTGAAGTTTTCCAGTTTTGGAAACAGACAACCCCGACATAACGTCCGAGCCTTGTTTAGATGTAGAAAAGCCTTGTCTCGTTGGTGATTGACGACTTGAAGTCGATTACTTTTGTAATTCAAAAATGAGATAACCTCAGTTAGATAACCTACAAAAGTAAACAATTTTGGTTCTCAAAGTATAAAATACTTTTGTCTAAGATTAGGCACATATAATAATTTAATTAAGCCAATTAAGTGTATAATTATCTTAAGCCCAAAAGAGTGAGATTTTCCGAGTCAAATATTCATTATAATCAAATTCCATTAGAGTTAGTCTAAGAAAGATCACGTTATAAGAGTGAAAACATCAGAGTATATGGACTTGATCCGGGCAAATAACTCTCAAACAAATATCCTTACTTAGAAATAGGAATTAATACTCGTAATTCACTTTGCTTTGAAATATACAATCGGAACTCGGATAAGAAGTGTTAGAGATAATATTTGAACATGCAATAAATCTGAGTGATGTCCGAGTGACTGAGAAACTTCAAAGTGAGTGGATAAACAATAATGTGTTTTCCGAGTCAGTCAGAATCGAATGAAAACTTATGCAGGAGTTTCTATAACAATCGAATGACTTGTAATCAAAACTTAAGAGGGATGAGGTTTGTATCTCGAGTCTTTATGTGATACTTAGAGTGATCTAGTCTTAGAGTCCGAGTCTTCAATATCCCCATTTTTTATGAAAAGACATTCCATACTCGGATAGAAACTTTGTTAGTGAAAGTCATGAGTTTTCATTCTTACTTAGTAGAACATGTGAAGTAGTGAGTGAAGCAGTTTATACTTAGAACATTTCGGATAGTATCACAACTTAGAAAATCTAATTATGCTCTAAAATAAAAACTTAATTCATATATTCACAAAAAAATACAAGAAAAGAGGGTGAGAAAACTCCCCTAAACAAGACAACAATTTTTCTAGTGTTCTCCCCCTTGCCTTTCAAAGAAAAAAAAAACAAAAATTGGGAAGAACGTATCAAGTTAATAAAATTGATGTCCGGACAAAAAAACGAAATTAAGATGGCAGAGTTGAGGCGGTTTGTGTTGAGGTGGATGAGGGTGTCGTGCGCTTGTGCTGGTATGCTTGGGAGGACGTTGAGGATCTCAGGTGGCGCAGAGACTCGGAATCTCTCGGTAATGGCTCAGCTCCGAGTGGTTGACCCATAACTAAGTCATCTAGAAGCTCAACCTCTTGGAAAATTGCAGAGGGAGGTGCTTCTTCGAGCTTGACCGCTGTGGATTGTCTAACATCCGCGAGGTCTTCCGACCCACTTAGACTACTGTCCGAGCCGATCAAGCACTAGTTGAGGAACGTCGCACCTTGTCCCTCTACTTCTAACTTCTTCTTCTCTTCTTCTTCCTTCTTCTCTTCCTCCTCTTCCTTCCTCTCTTCCTCCTTCTCCTCGTAAAGAGCTACTTCACCCGCAAATTCCTCTTCTTCTTCTCGCCTCTCCTAAGGTAGACTTGGCATGGCTCGAGGACTCCTCGGAGGTATTTGAGCTCTCCGGGTCCCGAGCAGCTTTGGTATGCCTTTCTCTCGAGGAGCGCAAGTTGCTCATGTTGCTCCTCGACCAGATTCTTCATTTCGAGGAGCACATCCTATTGCTCTCGAATATGGGATTGCACAGTCTTTTGTTTTATGGTCATGTTTTGAAGGACGGTTTTGAAGGAGCGGAGAGTGTCCCAAAATTCCGCGGACACGAGAGGTGAGCTTGTTTAGCAGGGCTGAAGTCAAGGCTATAGAGGCTTGAGGAGGAGGACCCGAGGTGGAAGCACCACCGGGTAGAGGAGGGAGTAAAAGGTGAGTCTAAGTCTTAAGAGGTGAAGGGGGCCTCGGCTTCGACCCGTGGATCCAAACACCGGGCTTGGCTTCCTAGTACCCGCATCTAAGAACCTCCTTCCTTCCAACAACGATGACAACCTCGCATACAGCATTCATGTCTCGAGGGGAGGGAACCTTAAATTGTTTGAAAATTAAGGTCAAAAGGGCTCTAAAGGGAAGAGGGGTGGATTTCTTTGACCGAGCCGGCACAAAGTGGCCATTTGCTCGATAACTAGCTGGAAAGAGGTCTACATCGTAGCCCTCAAGGATATCAAAAAGTGCTTTGAGAATCTTTGAATTAGGATTCTCTTTGGTGGAATGATTCGAGAAGAAAGTTCTCATCAAAAGGAAAAGAGAAGTCTAGCCTCGGTGTTTATCCGAGCCACACCAAAATTTTTGCACGACTCGGGGACTTCCTTGGCATATTTTTCAAAGAATTCATCCGTAATCTCATTAAAGGGGATGGGATTGTAGTTGAGAAAGATAGAGGAAACTTTGAAAAGACGATGGAGGAGAGAGAGATTGATGCACACCACTCGTGTTGCGAACTCGGAGGTGATGATTTCCTCGAGTAGGAAAGGTTGGAGGAGAACTCAAGCAACGAGTTATGGATAAATGAACTCACTAAAGCATATGAAATTGTAGACTCCAAGTGGTTTTGATGTGCTTCAACTACAAGAAGGAAGTGGTTGGAAAGAACTTATCATCCAACATGAGATGTTGGGTGACGAAGATTTTGGAGGGGTTAGAAGGACCCTCTTAGGTTTGCTTGGTTCTAAGTTTCTTGGTCACAAACCCTAGAAAGTCTTGAGCTTAACCTCTTTTAGGCATGGCTGAATTTTGAAGTGAAAGAGAGCGAGCTTTGAAGAAGCGAGAGAGAGAGAGAGAGAGAGTACTGAAAGTGCTGAGAACTTTTGAGTGCTAAAGTGAGTATGCGAGAGATTAGGTTAGCAGAGAGTAAAGTAGCGAAATGAAGGAAAAGGGATGCTATTTATAGTGAAAAGAATGTCCTTGAGTATTCGTTCGACCTAAACCTCCAACGGTCGCCTCGGATAGGTGTGACTGGTTCTATTTACAAAGGTTAGAATTCCGAGTGTCTTTCTCCCAACGGCTAGTTCACCGATGTAACGCCCTCGCTACCATTACTTAATACTTCCCTAATCCGAGAATATTAGGTAAGGTCGCAGCGGAAGTTTAACGATCGAAGGCGTTACCGCCGCCCTAACGAAGGACCAGCTGAGTTAAAATACCATAATAAACAAGTGTCTACTAATTATGCTACATATTCACGGATATTAGTGGCCATTACAACGATCTGCGATAGGAATTATGCAACATTTAATTACAACCCAAGGTCAACCCCAAAATTAGCAAGGATGAAAATCACTGTGTGCAACTAACCTATCACACCACCATGACAATGAAGTATCCAGCTAAGTCTTGCTCCCGTCAGGCTTCTTAAGTGCAGGGCTGTTCACGGACGCTTTTCCTAAAAACAAAAACATCAAAATAATTCGAAGAATGAGTCGAAACTCAGTACTGAACATTCCTCCACAATCAAATAATTTTGAAACACAATGATTGAGCGCACGCATTTCAATTCATTTTAGTTTGAAATCGAAGCGGAGAGAATATAATTAAAACTTGCTTGCCGGTTATTATCCGAAAGTGGAACCCCTTGATAATTGATACGATCTTAGTAAGGTGCACACCTCCCGGGCCGACCGAGAACCCGAGTTGAAGCCGCGCGGGTTAGGCATAAGCCCCGATTATTGATAATTGATGGGCATAAGCCCCGATCATTGATAATTGGGCGGGGACCACTTGATTAGGTGGCAAAACTTGATTTGCAAATGATTCATTATTAGTTATATATATGAGAAATGTTGAGATTTGATGAAACATGTGAGTTTTCGAAAGGTACAGGCAATGAACGTACTCGAACCGGGAATGTTTGTTTCTCCCCTTTTTATAAAAGTTTAAGTTACCAGCTATCCAAGCAACCGAAGTGGCCTCGGTTACTGTTTCAAATAGATTTCCATTGTTAATAGTGTTTTTCTTGAGTTTTAATACTTGAATTCGTATAAGTATTGGTGCCTTACTTCATTTTCTATATTTGTTACACAATCAAGTAAACTACATTTCCCTTACACAACTTCACCGCATTAGTTACGTTTTGATCATGGACAACAACGTCTACTAACTAAAGGAGTCGATTAAGCTAATCGGATAACTAATGTTATTTATGTAATTCAGTTCATTGTTGGCGTGAATTGAAAAGGTGTATATATATATATATACATGTATGATCAATCACTTGTCGTTATTATATTTATTAAAAAGATGTGAAACATGCTCTTAATAATTCTTATTATTGCTACCCACATTGTTGTTGTCATTACTATTAGCATTATTATTATTATTCTTATTTGATGCAACTAATTCGATTAATTTGCCAGCTCAACTTATCTTTCGATCCTCATTCCCAACGTAATTTCTTTATTCCTCCTTTCATCGAATTCAAACCCATAGCTAAGTGATTACTTAATCCACCAATGCCTTCCCATAGGAAGGCTTCACCATTAACCAAATTGCTCAAACTTCATACATATATCAATTTAAGGTCATGAGCATCATTTTCACAACAAAATTCACATTCACAATCACAATTAGGCAACTTAATGCTCCAAGTTTTCTTTACGTCTCTATATTTACACGTTAGCTAGTTTAGTTTCTACATGTACTCGCCCTTCGTTTGCTCAATATATTCATTCCCCAAAATATCCGAATTCATCCAATTACTTAATTATATAACAAAACATCCCTAATCCCATTCTCTAAATTATAATTTCCCAAAAGAAATCACATTTATACGCAATCGATGCATCAACCGCCACCCCTCCATCATCCATACCAATCTGAATTTTCCCAATCAATCCTCGGATTCACTCAACAACACATTTCTAAATCATACACTTCAAATTACAATCACAACTACTTAAATAAATAAGGAACTTGGTAATTTAGGGTTTAGTGTTTTACCTCCAAATTCGGGGAGAAGGAGTTCGGAAGACGAGCAGGGGCGGTGGCGCGGCGGCTGCGAAACCGCTGGCGAGGCGGCGACGAACTCCGGCGGCTGCTGCGGCTAGGGTTGGCTGCCAAGCGAACTGCGACAGAGGAACCGGGAGGCGGGGAGCAGGCGCGGTAAGAGAGGAAGAAGGAAGGTAGGGAGCGCAGCAGCGAGAGGAAGGAGGGAGAGCGAAGGCCGGCGCCGGTCCTCCGGTCGGCGTCGGCTGGCGCTGGTGACCGGAGGTGGCGCCCGCGGGGAAGGGAAAGGCAGGGGAGGACGGGAGGGCAGAGGAACGGGAGGAGCAGAGGAAGAAGCAAGTGAGGAGATTGAAATTGAAGTTGCCCGATTATTTGATCTTAACCGCCCTTTTTTTTCCTACTTAATTCCGGATAAATCTGTATCTGGATTTTTCTTTAAAAAACTCGGTTAATTTATTTCATTTTCATTTTTTTTTCTACATTTATTTTTATATATTTATTTAGTTACTTATTTATTTATTTATTATTATTATTTTTATTATTATTATTATTATTATTACTTTTTAATTTTATTTTAATAATGGTGTTCACAAATTATAACCTTATTATGAGATTTTTATTAGGGCCACTTCGTCGCCTTAATCGCATAACGCATGTATAAAAATAATTTAAATATAAAATATCGAATTGAACTGCACGCGCTCAATCATATAAATCTTGTAATTAATGAATTAATTAAATAAACAATGTGGTTTAGGGTCGGGTTGTTACAACCGATCAATGCGCGCGGTAGAGAGAGAGAAAAAGAGATATTTTAAAAGAAATTTTTGAAATTCTCCACTAATCTAGAGATGATTTCGAAGTTTGAAGTCCATTTTTCTCAAAAAGCTGAGTCTAACTCACTAATGTTTCGAGTGACTCGTAAAGCGTAAGCAAATGATAACTCCTAGCTCAGTCTCACCGGGTTAACCGAACCAATTGTTATTAAGACAAAGAAAAAAAAACATATAACACATAATCATGCAAGACAATTTCACTTAGAAAACACATAATTATGCAAGACAATTTCACTTAGAAAACACATAATCATGCATTTATCATGCCAAGTTCATTCCTAATAAAACAAAACCGATCTTCACCAAATAGCTTGGTGAAAATATCAGCTAATTGAAACTTTGTAGGAATGAATTCAAGTTCAATATCACCTTTCTCATAATGATCTCTCGGAAAATGATACCTGACCTCAATATGCTTTGTTTTTTTAGTGTTGAACTGGATTCTTAGTGATGCTGATTGCACTCGATTATCACACTTGACTAGAATTGATTTGAATAAAAGTCCATGATCTTTCAAATGTTGCTTGATCCATAGAATCTCGAGCATAGCATGCTCCAGCTTACAATGTATCGAGCTTCAGCAGCTTGATAGAGCAACCGAGTTCTGCTTCTTTGAGTGCTAAGATATAAAGGATTGACCTAGAAACCGGCATGCTCCTGATGTGCTCTTTTCTATCAGCCTTGTATCCAGCATAGTCATCATTTGTATATCCAATGAGGGTAAGTTCCGAGTCTCTTCGTAACCATAGACCTAGATTCCGAGTCCCTCCAAGAGGTCTCGAGAGTTCTCTTCACCGTAGTGAGATGTGATTTTTTTGGATTAGCTTAGAATCTTGCACACAGTACATACACTAAACATAATGTTTGGTCTACTGGATATAAGATATAGTAGAGATCCAATCATACCTCGATAGAGTTTCGATCTACTCGCTTGACCTTTTTCAATCGAGTCCAGCTTCATGTCGCTACTCATTGGTGTTGCTGCATGTTTTGCATCTTGAAGCTTGCACTTCTTCAACAACTCCTTGGTATACTTAGATTGATGGACATAGATGCCATCTTTATCTTGTTTGATTTGTAGACCAAGAAAGAAATTGAGCTCTCCCATCATACTCATTTGGAATTTCTGTCTCATTGACTCGAAAAATCTCGACATAGATTTTCAATGGTAGCTCCAAAGATTATATCAACAACCTAAATCTGAACAATAAGAAAGTCTTTCCCCTTGGTTTTTATGAGATGATATGACCTGTTCCCATTTTGTGCATGCTTCACGATTTTATCTTTCTTAAATGCACAGTTAGGTAAACCTCTAACTAAGCCATGAAATGCAAGCTTTTTGATAGTATGCATGCGAACATGACGTAGTCTACCATGTCTTGTCCAAGAATCATCATGCAATGGTTCTTTTAAACAAGATAAATTTTGATTTGGATCGAAAGAGGAATAGTGTCGGTATTACTCGATCTCTTACCCGAGAGCTTAGTCTCTTTGGTGGTTGCATCGTAAATATAGCAATTTGTCCGAGTGAACCTAACCTCTTGACCTTTGTCACACAATTGAGAGATGCTAAGTAGATTGTACTTTAGTCCCTTGACAAGATAGATTAGACCGACCAGTGTTATCTCCTTTCACAATCTTCCATATTCTAACTATCTTGCCCTTACTCGTCATCTCAAAAAGTGACTTTGCCTCCTTTGTAATCATCTAACTCATAAAAGAGTCTTGAATCTCCCGACATGTGGCGTGAGCATCCACTATCTATGTACTAATGACCTTTTGTCCTTCTCACTTCCTCTAATGAACCCAATAACTCCCTTTACTCGTGGTCCTTTTCGAAGAAGAAGACTCTTGGGAACCCAGATTTGAATAACTTTGGGTTTTGTCTAATTCCGAGTCTTTCATTTAGAAAACTAAGTCTCGTGTCTCTTTCTTTTGAAAATCTTTTCTTTTATAAATAGGTGAGGTTTCTTCCGAAAACCGATCTAGGATCGATCCTCCGTCCATTTTTATGAATAGGACCATGCTCAGCCTTCCCGAACTTCGTAGTTTTGGAACCCTTTTTGAAAAGATTTGAGTACGAATTAGATTCCTCCTCTTCATTAAAACCAAGTCCTTCTTTACTCGAAGGAGACACGCCGAGAGTCTAAGACCATGTCAAGGTTTTCTAACCTTGAGTAAATTTCAAAACAAGCTCTTCGATTCATTGAGCTTTTATTTTAGATGCTCATTTTCTCTTCGAGTAACTTAGACTCAATCTCATTAGCTTGAGTTCTCTTAGAGTAAGTCTCAGCTTTTCTAATTCATTTTTCAAACCAATGCTCTCGAAGTGAGAGACTCAAGTTGTTCTTTGAATTGAGAAGAATTAGAATTGGACTTTTCTTCCAAAGTATAAATATATTTTGCTAAATCAATTTTGGAGAACTTGAGAAAGTATTCAATTACCTCCCGAGGATTTGTCTCCTCGGTATCCGAGTTGTCGAATCTAGCTTAGATTCATCTTCGAGTCTTTTAGTGCCATCGGACACTTTGAGTCGTCCGAATCCTCATCTTTTTCTAATGAGTCTTCATCACTCCATGTGGCCATCATAGCCTTCTTCTTCTTTCTATCCCTCTTTTTCCTTAGACAGTCTTTGACTATATGATCTTTGCTGCCACATTCAAAATAGCAGAGTTCTTAGTTAAAGATAACTTTGAAGGGGAGGAGTGTTTACCTTTTCTATCCTTATTATCTTTCTTGTAGAACTCTTCCCTTAGCCTCCTCTCCCATTTCTTGTGCTTTATCATTCTTTTGAAGCCTCGAGCAATGAGTGCCATGGGATCTTCTTCTAAATCGGAGGAACTCAGATTTTCTCCTTTGCTTTCGAGGCCTTCAGCGCGATGTTCTTTTTGGTGATGACCTCGACATCATCTTCTTCCAAATGGATTTCATGGGTAAGTAGCTTCCCAATCCATTCATCCGGCTTTAGTTCGGAGAGGTTCCGAGCTTCCTCGATGGCTGTCACCTTGGGACCCCATCTTCTCTTGGGTAGACTTCTTAGAATTTTTCTGCACATTTCTTCATGGGAAATCTTTCTACCGAGAGATTTGAGATTGTTCGTAATCTCGGTGAAGCGTATGGACATCCGAGTGATGTTTTCTTCCGGCTCCATCTTGAACAGCTCATATTTGTGAAGATATTGACTTATCTTCTCTTGTCTCACTTGGCTTGTTCCTTCATATGTCTTAACAAGAGTATCCCACACATCTTTAGCTGTGTCACAGGTGGACACTCTGTTGTATTCTTCCGAGCCGATAGCACACATCGAATGTTCATCGCTTTGAAGTTCTTTCCGAACTTTTCTCACTCTTCATTGGTGTACTCGAACTTTGCTTGAGGCACTAGTCTTGAATCTTCAATCTTCATTGGAATGTAATTGCCTTGTTTTATGATGTTCCAAACATCTTCATCGTTGTCCAACGAAAGCATTCCATTAGCTTCTTCCAATGCACGAAATTTGATCCTTTGAACTTAGGTGGTCTCTTGGAAAATCTTCCTTCATTGAACTCTCCGTTGTTCTCAGCCATCCGATCTTTAGACCATCGGATTATTAGATCCTTTTTAAAAGGCTAGGCTTTGATACTAGTTGAAGGTTTGCTCTTGGAGAGTCTTAGTCACCCTAGAGGGGGTGAATTGGGTGATGAGGAAATTTTAGCAAACTTAGAAATTTTAAGCTTGAAAGGAATCAACAAGACAATCTGAGTCTAGATTGGACTCGAAAAGTGTAAACTCGGAGATACGTGGAAACCCTCCTAGGGCAGAAAACCACGGACAGTGCTAGTCGAAGCACCAAGTCAAATCCACTATTTTGAATCCACAAAATACAAGCAGATCGACTCAACCAGAATTGCTCCCTTAAATAATTCCTTACGAGTTTTCCTAGACTCGTAAATTCCCTTATCTCGATCTAGTAGTTCCTAACCGAGGTAACCTTTACAGCTAGGGACAACCGAGCTGAGTTAACCGTTACAGCTCGGTCAAGGGACCATACTCGGACTGATTGCAAGACTTTACAACTCGAAACTATGAATTACAAGTCGGGAGTTGTAAATAGAAGATTGTATATGAATATAATGACTTTTGCTTAAGTAATGTGTTTTAATAAATAATTCCAGCAATCTTCAAGTCTTGAGAGGTGGCTTCTATTTATAGATGACCAGGCAGACTAGCCGTTGTGTCCGATTTCCGAACCGAAACCTTCTTGACCGTTGTAACGGTTCTTCTAAGTCGCTCGGAAAATATCCGTTGGCATGTTAACGTTGGCCAATGGCTCTTGGCTCCTAAAGGTGCTCCAGTCAACCGGTGTTGTCGGAAAAGTAAGGTGGAAACCACTCGTTGAGCTTAGCGTGAAGTTTTCCAGTTTTGGAAATAGACAACCCCGACACGAGTGTCCGAGCCTTGTTTAGAAGTAGAAAAGCCTTGTCTCGCTGGTGATTGACAGCTTGAAGCCGATTACTTTTGTAATTCAAAAATGAGATAACCTCGGTTACATAACCTACAAAAGTAAACAATTTTGGTTCTCAAAGTATAAAGTACTTTGGTCCAAGATTAGACACATATAATAATTTAATTAAGACAATTAAGCGCATAATTATCTTAAGCCTAGAAGAGTGTAATTTTCCGTGTCTAATATTCATTATACTCAAATTCCATCGAGTTAGTCCTAAGAAAGATCAAGTTATAAGAGTGAAAACATCGGAGTATACGGACATGATCCGGGCAAATAACTCTCAAACAAATACCCTCACTTAGAAATAAGAATTAGCAATGTAATTTACTTTGCTTTGAAATATGCAGATCGGAACTCGGATAAGAAGTGTTAGAGAGATTATTTGAACATGCAATAAATCTAAGCAAGTGTCCGAGTGACTCGAAACTTCAAAGCAAGTGGATAAACAAGAATGTGTTTTATGAGTTACTCGTAATCGAATGAAAACTTATGCAGAAGTTTCTATAACGATCGAATGACTTGTAATCGAAACTTAGGAGGGATGAGGTTTGTACCTAAGTCTTTATGTGATACTCATAATGATCTAGTCTCATAGTCCGATTCTTCACTCCGGCTTATTCTGAAGATATTGCTACCCAGCTTTGTACCCTATTCGGACCGGCTGGCCGAGCTTAAACCTAGGTCATTGCTTAACCTAACCTCTACCTACAAATAGAGATCCTTGGCTCTCATTCTCCCAAGGGCTCAACCCTCAATGTTACTCTGTTGAAATTCACCTAAGACCTACTCGAATACTCCATTCTATATTCTAATCTCTTGGTCTCTTTTCAGCCTCTTCCAACTCTATTTCCATCATACTCCTTGCATGTGATCCCTAAACTCCATCAATCACACATTTGCGTACCTATCTCGCACAAAAACTCCATAAAAGCTACTTTCAATTCACTATCGTCGCATCAAGAGATCCAGATTCGAGGTCCAAATCAACAGGAGGGATAACCCGAGGACACAGATTCGATCTTCAACGGCTTATTATTTACTTTTATGCTTTCTTTGATTGTTTTTCGTATTGTTGAAAAATGATATATCGCTTTTAATTTATCCTCGCTCGATGTAATCTTTTATTTCCGCCTTGTTTTCTTTTCGCTTTTACTCTCTTTACCGCTTTCTTTCCTTTTGCTTTTATTGCTTTCTTTCATTATGTTTAGTCGCTTTTAATTCTCATCGCATGTTTCTTGCTTGTGTTTTGCATCATTTTAAATTCACTAGTTGAACTACTAATGGGGGTCTTTGGACGGGCGAAACGAAAGGGTTTGCCCCTACATTTCGTACCCTCGCCCCAGAATCCGATTCTCGGTTTAAAAACCGATGGAGTTATTTTTAACCTCTTCTTGTCTTAATTCTCCCATACTATGATTGGAAGAGCAAATTTTTATTTTGTTTTAGTTAGCTTTTCTTTCCAAAACACCGATCGATGTCTTCTCTTTTACTTTACTTCCATTGAATTGCATCTCGGCCTTCTTCCAAGATTAAAATTTTAGGGCTCCCGATCTGCAATCCGTGGTAGAGGCCGAGGCTGATTTCTCAGCCCTAATCTCTGGCCGGCGTCGGCTTCCCTAGTGCAGGCCACTCGCTGCACCGTGGGATCAACCGTGGTGGCTTCGATCCCGATTTGTGTTTTCACACCAATCTGGCCCTAAAGCCTCACGACAGATCTAGAACCCTAATTTAATTTATCTTTCAATTATGAGATAACATCCCCGAACTTCTTAAAATAATTTCTAAAATAAAATAATTAATAAAATCGCCATTCAAACTTTTGACTAATCGGATTTAATAAAACTCAAAAATCTTAATAAAAGGTTCATCCCCACATTCCAAAATCGACTTTCTAAAAACCATCTTCAAAATCAATCTTTAAAAAAGAGACCCGACACAAGTGGGGAAGCTCGGTAGGCCATGGCCGACCGTGATTCCTATAGTGGTGACTCTGCTAGGGATAAACTTTTTATTAAGAGGGCGAAACTTGAAAATTTGAGTAGTGATTTTTAATGATGTGCTTGCATTAGACATCCCGCATTTAGGAACCTTTGAACTAGTTTAAATATTGTTTTGGACCACTAGGAGAACTTTATTGTACCCCTATGTACCCATTTTTAGAGAGAGGCTCCCACTCGGTTTATGTTGGCGGGCCCAACTTGGCTTGATTGCTCGAGGAAACGGTACCTCCTCCCTCGTAGGATGCTATCTTAAGGTAAACCTTTTGGTTCACCCAGTGGCACCAGAATTCTGGTTGGTATCCTTGTCCGTGCAACCCATGGGGGACCAAATTTTGGAGTAAGTGTCACCATGTATCCAAACTCTTGAACTCTTTGACCATAGACCCTTTGACTATTAGGTCAACTTGCCTTCATTTGCATGCTTGGATGAGTGTGTTTGTTTTTTTAGATTTAATCTTCTGCTTATGAGCCTTTAGGGATAAGTAAGGAGCACCGAATAATCCTTGTATATGGGTAAAAAAATCAAAACTAAAATTTTGAGTCGGTCAAATTATGTGCATTTTAGCCAAAAGTTCAAAATTACATTCCCTTTTATGTCAGTCCATTCATTCCATATTCGCATTAGCTAAATCAAAAATTATCCCTCTTAAGGTTGGTCTATTCATTTCATTTTTGTATTAGTGAAAATAAATTTCATCTCATAGTAGGTGAGTCCAATATTTCATTTCATTTTTACATTTGCATTCCCATTTTGCATTTAGCCAAAGTCAAAATTATCTCATAATAGGTGAATCCATATTTGCATTCTTCTTTTTGCATTTAGTCAAAGTCAAAATTCATCTCGAATTAGCTGAGTCTACTTTGCATTTTCATTTCTCATTTAGCCAAAACAAATTAGGAGAGTCTTTCATTTGCATTAGCCAAACAAAAATTCATCTTGAATTAGGTGAGTCTACTTTGCATTTTCATTTCTCATTTAGCCAAAACAAATTCATCTTCCATTAAAATCAATCATCTATGCATTTCAATTCCGCACTAGCCAAATCATAGAATCATCCCGCATTAAGTCTTGTGCATCATTGCATATATTCCATTCCATTTGTTTATGTGCATCCAAATAAAAGAGCATATCATTTTCTTAGGATTAGTTGTTCCTCGGGTCAAGCACTTAAGCCCCATCTCCCTTAGAAGTTCTTCCATGAGCAAATCTTGAGCGTACTCTTTTGGGATACATGATAAGGAAATCCTATGCAAGTCGATAATCTTGGCATGAAGCGTCTAGGAAGTAAGAGATCTACTTCAACACCGACGCGGTCAACACCGATATGTCTCACATTAGCACTTACCACACCAGTACGTCCCTTTTGCTTGTGACACCGGTGCATCGTCTAAGGTCTAAACTCAATCCTCCTCCTAAAATGGCTAACCAGCCAGAGCAAACTCCCTCATGACCCTATTCGAAACCCTCGGCCTCATATGCAAAGAACTAGAGAGGAAATAAAAAAGAAGAAGACGGATCCTGCCTTGAACCTCAACCTAGGCCTCAGTCCGATCCAAGCATAGATCAAATAGAGAAGATGTTAAGCGAGTCCTCAATGTTCAACCACCACTATCTAGCCCAAGGATTGACTTCTATCCCTAAAGGCAAGCTACCCCCTAAGTTTACCATGCCTAACATCAAGTTTCATGGAATTGAGAACCCTCACCATCATGTAAGAAACTTTGTGGGGGCAATGACTTTGAAGAATGTATCGGAGGACACATACCATGTCATGTTCCCATGGACGGTTGACACGGATGTTATGAAGTGGTACAATGTTGTTAACCCATGCAAGACCACCAACTTGCAGGATCTTTGCAGGAGTTTCTACACCAATACTCCTATAATACTTATCTACTAGTCACTCTCCGGGGACTTAGAGCTGATCAAGCAAGGAGATGAGGAAAGCTTCACCAACTTCCTTACTCGTTGGAGGGCGACAGCTGCCCACATGACTAATCGACCATCCGAAAGATTAGGTTAGGCTCATCTTCAAGAATCTCCAACTCGTATATCATCGGCACCTAAGGTTCTTGCCTATCATGAACTTGAAAGCACTTAGAGACGTTGGCATGCTCATAGAAGAGGAGCAAACATCCACAACCATCTAGAAGACAATCCAATGAGCCCACTATTCATCAAGGATGCAAATAAAGCCTACACATCCCTCTTTTATATCTATTCTATGTCTATTTGCTTTGTCGCTTTTCCTTATCCATTGTATTTCCTTTTTCCTGTCTTCCAAAAATAAATAAAAAAAAACCAAACTAAGCCCAAATTACCTTCCTTTTTGAACTATGAAGGCCTGATTTCCGTTATTGTGGATACGTAGGAAGCGTACAAGGTATTGCCCGAGGCCTTATTATGATCCCAATTTTTTCTTCTAATTTCCCAAATCCAAGAAAACCACTTTGCCCTATCCAAAAGAGCAAAAACCCATTGGGAAAATGCATCGAATCATCAAGGAGCACGCTAGTTAAATTCAGCATCAAACCTGTCGGGATCATGGTTCATCGTCGGTAGTAGTACATCGCAGTTCAAACAACTTATTCTTCTTTAGGCTTTACTTTAGGGAGTGGGGGCTAAAGTGCATTTTTATCTTTGTCTTTTTGAATTTTTTGCATCATCTTAATAAAAGAATGCATTTGTTCTTAGAATCGAGTCTTTGCATTTCATCTCCTTTGCATGATTCAAACTCCTAAAATACAAAAATTAATAACAAAGGACCCCGCAAGGA
The DNA here is from genome assembly GCA_021018815.1 of Talinum fruticosum. Taxonomy (NCBI): domain Eukaryota; kingdom Viridiplantae; phylum Streptophyta; class Magnoliopsida; order Caryophyllales; family Talinaceae; genus Talinum; species Talinum fruticosum. The sequence goes on from JAITYX010000026.1 coordinate 321,508, forward strand.
ATTATTCAATCAAGAATCATCAAGCAGACTTCAAACATCAAGTCAACATCGAGGAGGTCACCGGCACCATCATCTTCAAAGAGGATCTTCTATACCATCAACTAATCAAAGCTAGTCTCCAACATTCAAAGAAGAGCTACACACAAGCACCTAGGAAGAATGTGAAGATCGAAAGGGTTATACAACCACAACAACTTTAAGAATACTCATGGGAACACACAAATCGTCTACCTTATAAAGGAGCTATTAGCACACAAACTAAAAGCTCAAATTTCGAATGAGGCACATCACCTCATAGAAAATCATATTTTCAAGCAAGCGGACTTCAGTCATCCAACGACCAAGTCTAGGCAAGAATTCTTACATAAAGATAAGCATATGTTCCTATTCGACTAAAGTGGACAGAAGTTGAATCTCGGTCCCTGCAGTGGTCAAGGTTCAAACACAAATCGAGACGAGTTTCGGGCCTAGTAGCGGTCAAGGTTCGGACACAACTTAGTCGAGCTTCAGCCCCAACAGTGGTCAAGGTTTAAACATTTCAATCGAGCTTCGGGCCCATCAACGGTCCAAGTTCATACACAACTTAGTCGAGCTTCGAGCCCAATAGTGGTTAAGGTTTAGACACCTCGGTCAAGCTTCGGGCCCAGCAGCGGTTAAGGTTTAGACACAACTCGTCGAGCTTCAGGCCCAACAGGGTCAAGCTTCGGACATAACTCAATCGAGCTTCGGGCTCAACAACGATCAAGGTTCGGACACTTCGGTCGAGCTTCGAGCCTAGTAGCGGTTAAGGTTCGGACATCAATCCCTTTGTCAAGCTTCGAGCCGAACATCGGTTAAGGTTCGGACACCACAATAAGACTTCAGGACCACTCTATGGCCAAGTCAAGGAACCATATTTGAAACATGATTTGATTACAAATTATCTTCGGTAACACTTAAAACTATGTACATTTGATTATTAACTAACGAAATTGTTAGTGCAAAAATTTCAACCAAGCTTCCCCGAGTGGTCAAGGTTAAGATACCCTTAACCAAATCCCTAGTGGTCGAGTTCAAGCACCCCGAGCTGGACTTTAGACTTTACTACTTGAGTCAAGTTCAAGTGGCCCGCCAAGCTTCGGACTAAGCACATGGTCGAGTTTCGGCACACTAATCCGAACTTCAAGTCTCTAAGCAACCATGTTCAGGAATCAACAACCCGGACTTGAAACTTCATCAGTCAAGCTTAGGCCCATCAAAAGCTACTTAATTTCATATCCATCAATTCAATTAGATTACGAAACAACACCGATACCAGGTAAGTACCCTTTAATGTCTACTTTGACCTTCGTCTTTCGGACTTGGCCAAATTGGGGGCTAATTGTAGACACCTAAAAAGTGTCGTCCTTTTCTTTGCTTTTTTTAACTTGTTGGCTCGATGATGAGATCCCGAGTCCTGTTTGTGGATTTGGATCACGGTTGGGATTTGATTAGTGCAATGGAAGCTAGTAAACCTCAAAGAACCCTAGCACCACACAAATAGCCTTCTCCCTTGGGTCGATCCAAAATCCCCTTTTCTTTTGGATGATCTAAAACCAAGCCAAGCCTTCACGAGACAAAAGAGTTCAATGCTATGTGCGGGAAAATCCCAAGTTTAGAATACTACATTTTACTTCATTACAACTAGACAAAGAGCCAAAGACCTCAAGACGACGATAGATGTTGCATTTCATGATCGGGAGAATCAAAGTGTTGCGTTTAAGCTCCAAGATAGTCCGCTTGAGACTAGGATCCTACAATCTCCTTGAAAGACCAACATGGTTGGCGCCCCATACTAGTAATTTCACTCAAAACACTGTGTTTTGACTAAAGAAACTCGAGACATCATGGAAAAGGGCAGAAAACCCTAGAAGAACACCCATGGCCGGTGCCTTCTACCCGGTGTTTTGCCTCAAAACGCTGTGTTCAAGTTTGCAAACTCGCAGGGTAGCGAGGCTAGGGCACAAAACCCTAAGCAACACCGGTTGGCTGGTGCCCGCCTCCCCTCATTTACCTGGTTCTATCTCGATTTTATAATTTGCTTTATCCGGTTCAATCTCAAGATATTCATGCTCTATTCTACATGGTTGGCTAAGCTTAAACCTAGGTCATTGCTTGACCTAACCTCTCCCTATAAATAGAGAGTCTTGGCTCTCATTCTCCCAATGGCTTAACCCTTAATGTTACTCTGCTAAAATTCGCCTAAGAGCTACAGAATGCTTCATTCTATATTCCGATCTCTTGGTCCCTTTTATGCCTTTTCCCACTCTATTTCCATCATACTCCTTACATCCGACCCCTAAACTCCATTAGTCACACATCCGATTACCTATCTCTACAAAAACTCACAGAAAGCCTCTTTCAATTCTCTATCATCGCATCAAGAGATCCGGATCCAAGATCCAAATCAGCGAGCGGGACAACCCGAGAGCACGTATTCGATCTTCAACGGTTTATTATTTACTTTTATGCTTTCTTTTGTTGCTTTCCATATTGTGGACAAATGATGTATCGTTTTTAATTCCTCCCCCTAATGTAATCTTTTATTTCCGCTTTGTTTTCCTTTTCACTTTTCCTTTCTTTACCACTTTCTTTCCTTTTTCTTTTATCGCTCTCTTTCATTAGGTTTGGTTGCTTTTAATTCTCATCGCATGTTGCTTGCTTGTGTATTACATCATTTTAAATTCAGTAGTTGAACTAGTAATTGTCATCTTCGGACGAGCGGAACGAAAGGGTTTGTCCCTATGTTTTATACCCTCACCCCGAATCTAATTCTCGGTTCAAAGATTGATGGAGTCATTTTTAGCCTCTTCTTGTCTTAGTTCTCCTATACTATGATTGGAAGAGCAAATTTTTATTTTGTTTTTGTTAGTTTTTCTTTCTTAAAAAATGACTGGCGACTCCTCTTTTACTTTACTTTCATTCAATGTCATGTCGACCTTCTTTCTAACTATAGGATAAAAATTTTAGGGCTCCTGATCTACCAATGGTGGCAAAGGCAAAGGTTGATTTCTCAACCCCGGCCTCCGGCTGCTGCCGGCCTCCCCGGTGCAAGCCACTTCTGCACCGTGGGATCGGCCATGGTGGCTTCGGTCCTGGTTGGTGTTTTCACACAAATCAGCCCTAAAGCTTCACAAGCAGATCTAGAACCCTAATTTAATTTATCTTTCAATTAGGAGATAACATCCCGGGACTTCTTAAAATAATTTCAAAAATAAAATAATTAACAAAATCGCCATTCAAATTTAAGTAATCAGATTTAATAAAACTCGAAAATATTAATAAAAGGTTCATCTCCACATTCTAAAATCGACTTTCTAAAAACCATCGAAATCAATCTTTAAAAAAGAGGCATGACACAAGTGGGAAAGCTCTACGGGCCCCGACCGCCATGGTTCCTACACTAAGAATCTCAAATCTCTAGGTAGAAATATCTCACATGAGGAAATGATCGGAAAAATTCTAAGAAGTCTACCAAAGAGAAAATGGGGTCCTAAGATGTCAGCAATTGAAGAGGCTCGGAACCTCTCCAAACTAAAGCCAAACGAGCTTATTGGGAAGCCGCTTACTCATGAGATTCATTTGGAAGAAGAGGATGTCAAGGTCAGCACCAAAAAGAATATTGCGCTGAAAGCCTCAAAAGCGGACGTCAAAGTCCGAGCTCCTTATAATCAAAAGAGGATCCCATGGTGCTCATATTCCGAGGTTTCAAAAAGATGATGCAGTACAAGAAGTGGAAAAATAGGCCAAAGGAAGAGTTCTACAAGAAAGATAAGATGGACAGGAAAGGTAAATACTCATCCCCTTCCAAATTGTCTTTAACTAAGAACTCTGGTTGCCTTGAATGTGGCAGCAAGGAGCACATCATCAAGGATTGTCCGAGAGAAAAGAAGGATAGAAAGAAGAAAAAGGCTAAGATGGCTACGTGGAGTGATGATGACTCATCCGAAGAAGATGATTCATCCGAAGAAGATGATTCCGATGACTTAATGTGTCTTATGGCATTGACGAGTAGAAGTTGAATCCGAGTCGGCCAATGACAACTCGGATATTAAGGAGACAAGTCCTTAGGAGGTAATTGAATAATTCCTTAAGTTCTCCAAAGTTGATTTAGCAAGATATATTTTTACTTTGGAAGAAAAGTCCAATTCGACTCTTCAAAGTTCAAAGAACAACTTCAGTCTCTTACTACTAAGAGCAATGTATTGAAAAATGAATTAGAAAACCTCAAGACCAAGTGCTTAAGATAATGAGACTAAGTCCGAGTAACTCGTAACGAGAGAATGAGCAGCTAAAAAGAAGCTCATTGAGTCTTAAGAGCTTATTTTAAAACTCACTCAAGGTAAGAAAAACCATGATCTTTTACTAGGCTCTTAATGCATCTCATTCAGAAAAGAAGGACTTGGATACAATGTTAAAGAGTATTCCAATTCTTATTCCAGTCTTATCAAAACCGATTGCGAACCGTGAAGTTCAGGAAGGTTGAGCACAGTCCCATTGAATCTCATGAAAAGAGGACTGAGCCCAAACTAGTTTACAAGAAAAAGCCTTCTCCTCGTGTTTATAAAAGAAAGGATTTTCAAAGAAAAGAGACATAGACCTAATTTTCGAGAAAGGAGACTTAAAATTAGACAAAACCCAAAATCATTCAAATTTGTGTTCCCAAAAGTGCTCTTCCTCGAAAAGGACCACAATAAAGGGAGTTACTGGGTTTGTAAGAGGAAGTGAGAAGGGTTAGTTTATTTATGTTTTACAGGTCACCCGGACACGAAATGGTCACTGGTACTTAGACAAGTGGTTGCTCATGTCATATGTCCGGAGATTTAAGGCTCTTCTCGGAGTTAGAAGATCTTAAAGGAGGCAAAGTCACATTTGCAAACAATAGCAAAGGGAAGATAGTAGGGATTGGTAAGATTGGTCAAGGAAACAACATAGTGAGTCTAATCTACCTTGTTAAAGGGCTTAAGTACAATCTTCTCAGCATTTCTCAACTACGTGACAAAGGCTAAGAGGTAAGGTTTACTTAGACCAACTGCTTCATTTCGATGCGAGTCACCAAAGACACAAAGCTCTCGGGTCCGAGGTTAGGTAACACTTATACTATCCCTCTTTCAAATTCTAGTTAAAACTTATCTTGCTTGAAAGCATCTTTGAATGATGATTCGTGGACATGGCATTGTAGACTAGGTGATAGTAGCATGCATACTATCAAGAAACTTGCGTCTCATGGATTGGTTAGGGGTTTACCTAACTGTGCATTTAAGAAAGATAAAATTTGTGAAGCATGCATGAAAGGAAAGCAAGTCAGATCATCTTTCAAACTACTCAAAATTGTGTCTACATCCAAAGTTCTTGATTTAGTTCATATGGATTTGTGTGGCGAAATTCATGTGAAAAGCTTAGGAGGTAAATCTTATGTGCTTATCATTGTTGATGATTATTCACGATTTACCCGGGTATGTTTTCTGAATAACAAGAATGAAGCCTTCAAAGAGTTCACTAAGATTTGCAGGAAAATTCAAGAGGAGTCTCAAACTCATATCGGAAGGATTCGAATCGACCATGGAAGAGAGTTCGACAACTCAAAATTTATAGATTTATGTGACATGAATGACATCTCCCACAACTTCTCTGCACCAAGAACTCCTCAACAAAATGGAGTAGTGGAGAGAAAGAACATAAACCTTAAAGAAATAGGAAGGACCATGATGATTAAAAATGATCTACCTTATTATTTCTAGGCCGACGCAGCTTAACACAAAGAAACTACACACTCATCGGATGCCTCATCGGACTTATATTGAAGAAGACACCCTATGAGCTGTACAAAGGAAAGAAGCCCAACATTTCTTACTTCAAACTATTTAGATGTAAATGCTTCATGCATAACAATTGTGAGGAACATCCGACTAAGTTTGATGCTAGATCGGATGAAGGTATATTTCGGGTTATTCATGTCATAGATCCGACTAAGTGGAAGAAAGTATCCACGCTGTCTTTGTTAAGATTGATCTTGGCAGGATAAGTGAATCCACTTTCTCTTATCTCAAGCTTCATAGACATGAAGATGATCTTGCTAAAGTTGAGCTCGGAAGGAGTCAAAACAGAAGAACCGATGCAACTCGGAATGAGGTAACTCGGAACAAGCCAACTTAGAATGTTATGACTTAGAATGAACAAGTTCAAGAGCCATCTTAGAATCCTAAAGAACGAGCCAATGCAAAGGCTCAGCAAGAAGAACCAACTGAAGATTAGCCTATTCAACCAACAAACCTGGTGAATAAGAGGACAAGTAGAGCTTTCAAACATGCATCTAGTCACCCACCTGAGAACATACTTTCCGATATCAACAAGTGGGGTAAGAACTCGATCTTCTTTTCAAAATTTATGTGTATTCTTTGCATTCATATCATTAACAGAACCTAAGAATGCACTAGAGGCCCTATATGAACCTGAATGGGTAGAGGCCATGCAAGAAGAGCTTAATCAATTTGAAGGAAACCAAGTCCGGACTTTGACCAAACCACCTTCTAACCACCCAGTCATAGGAACCAAATGGGTTTTCAAAACAAACTGGATGAGGAAGGGTTGGTAGTCAGAAATAAGGCTAAACTAGTTGCTCGGAGATACAACCAAGAGGAAGGAATTGATTTTGGGGAAACCTTCACACCTGTTGCTAGAATTGAGGCAATCACAATTATTTTCGCATTTGCATCCAAGCATGAACATCAAGCTTTATCAAATGGATGTCAAATGTGCATTTGTCAATGGTTTTATTCAAGAAGAAGTTTATGTTGAGCAACCCCCTGGTTTTGGAAACTCAGAATTTCCAAATCATGTTTTCAAGTTGCAAAAAGCTTTATATGGTCATAAACGAGGCTCCCGAGTTTGGTATGAAAGACTAAGCAGTTTCTTGGTTGAAAATGATTTGAAAAGAGGTCAGATTGACTGAACACTTTTCACAAAAACCAAGGGGAGTGATTTGTTTATCATACAAATATATGTTGATGATATCATTTTTGGAGCTACTAATGAAACTCTATGCCAAGAGTTTTCCGAGTTGATGAGATAGGAGTTCCAAATGAGTATGATGGGAGAACTCAATTTCTTTCTTGGTGTGCAAATCACACAAGACAAGGATGGAATCTATGTCCATTAATCTAAGTACACTAAGGAGCTATTGAAGAAATACAAGCTATAAGATGTGAAGCATACAGCAACATCTATGAGTAGCAGTTTGATACTAGACTCAAACGAGAAAGATAAAGTTGTAGATCAGAATCTTTCAGAGGTATGACTAGATCTTTGCTTCATCTCACATCTAGTAGGCCAGATATCATGTTCAATGTCAGCCTTTGTGCAAGATTTCAAACTAATCCTAAGGAATAACATCTCACTATGGTTAAGAGGATTTTTCGATATCTTGTAGGGACTCGGAATCTTGATCAATAGTTTTCAAAAGACTCGAAATGACTCTCACTAGATACTTAGATACCGACTATGCTTGATACAAGGTTGATAGAAAGAGCACTTCAGGAGCATGTCAAATTCGGGTCAATCCCTTACCTCCTGGCATTTAAAGAAATAAAACTCGGTTGCTCTGTCAACTACCGAAGATGAGTACATTGCAACTGCAGCTTGTTGTGCTTAGATTTTGTGAATCCAACAACACTTGAAGGATGTTGGACTATCACTCACTTCCATCCCAATCAATTGTGACAATCAAAGTGCAATTAGCATCACTAAGAATCCAGTTCAAGCACTCAAAGACTAAGCATATCAAGGTCAGGTATCATTTTTTGAGATACCATTTTGAGAAAGGTGATATTGAGCTTGAATTTATTCCTACTAAGTTTCAGCTTACCTAATATTTTCACTAAGCCACTTAATGAGGATCATTTTTGTTTTATTAGGAATTAACCTAGCTTGATTAATGCATGATTATGTGATATATTACATGATTTATCCTCTCATGATTATGTGTTGTATGTTTTGTTTAAATAACAAATGGATCAGTTTACTCGAGTGAAACTTAGCTACAAGATATTCGCATTCCGAGTGTTCTTAGTCACTCACAAAATTACCGAGTCGGACTTAGACTATGAGTGAAATGGACATCAAAATTCCGAGATCACTTCTAAATAAATGGAGAATCTCATAAATGTTTTCGAAAACTCTTTCTCCTCTGTCTCTCTGTCTCTCTATCTCTCTCACGCGAACAATCAGCAAAAACTAGCCGTTGGAAAAAAGCGTGGAAAACTAGCGGTTACGAGTGCGGAATGTTACAATGGTGTGAGAATCGTTGCTTGGTATTTGAGTCGGAAAGACGGATGGAAGCCCTTTTCTGCTATAAATAGCACCGCTTCATTTTCTTTTCTTCACATTACCAACTTATTACTCGCACTCTTGCTCTCTTTGCACTTAAACTCTCTCTCTCGCTCACTTTATTTTCTCTCCGAATCTCAAATCTTTTTATTCTCTACCCTTTGTTAACCATTCTCTCTCAAATCACTTTACAACCATGGATAAGAGAGGTACTGCTCAAGAAGGAGGTTCGGCCCTAAAGAAGGCCGGAACTAAATATACTTAGTCGGAGATTTAGCAAGGTAAGGGAAAAGAACTTGCCTCGGATGTTCTAAAATTCGTTGCTTGCTCAACATTTCATTCTAAACGAAAAATTATTTCCCTCCACCTCTCTTTCCTGGTTAAAACACATCATGAAAACTGGTGTATACAACTATCCGTGCTTTTGTGAGTACATCTATCCGAGGCTTAGTGTATCTATCCGGGCTTAGTGTCCGAATTTTACTCTCATATGACTACCAATGAAGGCGTTATAACTTCTACTATTTAGGGTAAGACTGTGCGGATCAACCTTGCTTTACTTTATAAACTTTTTGATGTAAAGACTCCTTTTCTTAACTCTAACCTTATTCCCTTCAATGAATTCGCGGACGACTTCATTGAAATATTTGCTAAAAAGTTCCTCGATCCGTAAAGAATTGCTCTGTGACTTAGATGAAGTCGAAGCAAGACTTCTTTGCTTTATTCCGATTAGAACCTTCTTCTCTCATCATTCCTGTAAGGAGAACCCCAATTCAAAGGTTCTCAAAGTTCTCTATGATATTCTAGAGGGTTAGGAAGTAGACCTCTTCCCTTCGATTCTAGAGTAGATGAAAACTATGCCTGCTCGGTCTAAGAAATCTAATCTTTTTCCTTTTGAGGCACTTCTAACTGCTGTTTTCAAGTAGTTTCAAGTCCCTCTTCCCTCTAACCCCATGGCTTGCTTAGAACCTTTTGTCTGTTTGAGCAAAAACGAGCCTACGGGGCTAGGCTACTAGGAAGTCAAACCCGGAGTCCGAAATTATGCTTCGAGTTACCTCGTCCTCCTCGGACTTAGACACCTCCCGAGGTCCCAGTATCGACTGTTGGACCTTCTACTTCTCAACCTACTCCTTCTCTTGAGCTATTTACGTAAATGGCCAACAAATTTGCTTCTTGTTCGAGGATTTTCAAGCAACTCTGAAAATCTTCAAAACTTTTATTCCAACCTTGGTTCTGCTACAAAAACAAGCTTAGTCTCAGCTCCACGAGAACTAAAAACTGATTTCTTAGCTCAAGGAGATCATCAAGGAACAACGCGATCAGATCAAACGACCCCATGAGCGTATGTCCAAAATAGCTAAGGACTCCGAAAACACTAATACTTCTTTAGGAGTCCTTCGGCCCTACTAAGTCATCATCGGTTGAAGTTAAGGTAGAACTTGAAGTTGAGAAAGAAACCGAGGAAGCAACCGATGTAGAGAAAGTAGAAGGAGAAGCTAAAGAAGGAGAGAAAGAAGTAGAAAACAAAGGGGAAGAAGTTGCTCAGCTCGAGGATCGGGGTAACAAAGAGCTCGAGCTGATCACTTCGATCATGCTCTAAGTAGCTCGGAAGAAGTTGGCGATGCTTGGTCGGTCAAAAGCACCCGCCTCAAAAGCCCAACCAGCAGCTATTTTTGAGGAAGAAGAAGGTGAGGATGATATGGCTTTGGTTCCAAGAACCAGAACATGAATACTTCCTACCAATCCTGCAGCCTTTTACTCAACTACTTCCACACAAGCTTATAGGCCAAGTCGTAGTGCTCGCTCCTTAACCCGAAGACAACCCACCCTTTTTTTCCTTAGATGCCCAACATCTTTTGTACTTGCTCTTTCCTCCCTCCTTTTGGTATGTTGCTTGAAATGCAGAGAAGGAGAGAAAATATAGAAAATTATGGCTCAAACACTATGTCAAGGTTGTTTGTTTCCAAAACTTAAAAACTACAAATTTGAGTATAACGGTTGTTTCCACATCAATTTTCAATCACCACCAGATGATTGGACCATGATTTGGAGCCAAGAGCCATTGCACAATGTTCACATCCTAACGAATTTTTTTAAGTGACTCATAATAGTCGTTACAACGGCTAATGAACATCACAAGTCTAGAACCTTACTAAATGGTCATTATACTTGGGTGCTTATGAATAAAAGGCAACTTACAAGACTTGGAGATTACCGAAATTATTGTTGAACCAATTGCTGGTCTCATTCTTACTCAATCTTCTATTTACAACTCCAAATCTGTAATTCTTACTTTATGAGTTATAAAGAACGTCTTGTAATAACTTACATTCTTTTCTTACTTTCTTTGTAAGTCCCTTGACTGAGCTATAAGGGTTAACTTAGCTTAGTTGTCCCTAACTATAAGGTTTATCTCAGTGAGCAAGTACTAGATCAGATAAGGGAACTTCGAGTCTAGGAAAACCTTGTAAAGGAATTATCTAAGGGAGCAATTCTGGTTACAATCGAGTCCTTTGTAATTGAGGATTCAATGATTTGACCTGGTGCTTCGATTACCACTGTTCGTGGTTTTATGGCCTAGGAGGGTTTCTACATACTTCTATTTGTCTACCTTTCCGAGTCCAGTCTAGATTCATAAGCTTATTCTCGCTAAATTCTATGCAAAAAGAGTTTGATTTTATTTAAAATCTTCCATCACCCTCGTTCACCCCCTCTAGGGTGACTTAACCTCGCCAATAGCAAACCTTCATTACCTTTAAAAATACATAAGCGGACCACCGAATTGGGTATCCAACAAATGAACGAATTAACCGTCTAATTGGACAGTAATAGATGAATTACCGAGTTAGATTCAAAAAGGGATATTCCGAGTGGCGGCCATACTGAAATATTTCTTCACCATCTAAATATGTGAGTTTCACTGCTCCACTTGACAAAATCTGACTAAGTACAAATGGGCCTTGCCAATTAGGATTAAACTTCCCTCATGGATCCTAAATTTGTGCTCTAATCTCTTTGAGGACCAAATCTCCAATTTACGGGTTTTGAGGATTCACACTTTTATTGAATGCCCTTGATAGATGTGCCTAGTATATTTGGACATTGTCCAGGGCGTTGAGGCACCTCTCATCTAGCAAGTACTAACTCTTCGTATCATGCTTTAGCCCACTCTAGTTCCGGAATCGACTTTCAACAATGATCCTTAATGCAGGAATGACAATCTCTATCTCGAAGGACTCGCTTCTATCCCATAAACCAGGGAGGTGTTGCTCCCGTAAAAGTTCTAATAGATGTTCGATAGCCCCATGAAGCAAAAGGCAATTTATCGAGCCAATCCTTATAATTGACAGCCATCTTTTCCACTATTCTACAAATTTTCTTATTGGCGGCCTTGACTTGTCCATTGGTCCGAGGACGATAAGGAGAACACTTATGGTGCTTAATTTTATACCTGTCCAACAAGTCTGCTACTTCCTTTTAAAGTGACTACTATGATCACTAATGAGCTTGTGGGGCACCTCGTAACGGCAAATGATATTACGGCTAAGGAACTTATCTACCTACTTGGATTTCAGGGTTGCATAAGACATCGCCTTGACTCACATAGTGAAGTAGTCAATTGCTACTAACACCAATTTATGACCGCGTGTTCCTTTAGGGGTCACCTTGCCAATAACGTCTATTCCCCAAACCGAGAATGGCCAAGGGGATGCTAATGTTGTAAGAAATGAAGGTGGTTGGTGTTGTAAACTTGCATACACCTAACACTTATGGCATTGTATAGTTATAGGAACCGCGGCCGGCTAGAGCCCACCGAGCTTCCTCACTTGTGTTGGGTCTCTCTTTTTTTAAAGATTGATTTTCAAGATGGTTTTTGAAAGTTGATTTTGGAATGTCGGGGATGAACCTTGAAGGATTGCTCGGGAAGAGTCCGAGTCACCCTAGAGGGGGTGAATAGGGTGATGGAAGTTTTTCGTGCGGACTTTAACTCTTTTGTCACGGAAGAGACATAGACAGTGTTACGAGTCAACAACAGAGTCGAAAAGTATGGACTCGGAAATGCTTAACACAAGTAAAGAAACAAATTAAGCGAAGCTTTAAAACCGTCCGAGTCTAGAATGAACTCGGAACGAAAATACTTAGAGATTTCGTGGAAACCCTCCTGGGGCAGAAAACCACGGACCGTGCTAATCTAAGCACGATGTCAAATCTACTATTTTGAGTCCACAAAATACCGTGAACCGACCGAACCTGAGTTGCTCCCTTAAACAACCCTATACAAGTTTTCCTAGACTCGAAATTCCCTTATCTCGATCTCGTACTTCCTAGCTGAGATAACCCTTACAGACTAGGGACAACTAAGCTGAGTTAACCTTTACACCTTAGTCAAGGGACCTTACTCGAAAGTAAGAAAATGTTTGTAACTAAGTACAAGACCTTACAACTTAGAAAGTAATGAATTACGAGTGGGAGTTGTAAGTAGAAGATTGAGAGTAAAATACAATGACTTTGCTCAAGTTTGTGTATTAACAATAACTTCGGCAATCTTCAAGTCTTGTGAGGTGGCTTCTATTTATAGATAACCAGGCAGGGTAGCCGTTATCTTCATCTCGCTGACCGGGAGTCCTTTGTGACCGTTGACATAAGCTTTACGAGTCACTCGGAAAGTATCCGTTGTGATATGAACATTGGGCAACGGTTCTTAACTCTCTTGGAAGTCCCAAAATCACTAGCGAGTGTCTTGAAGGATAAGGTGTAAACCTCCGTTAAGCTTGGCGTTCCAATTTTCCAGATTTGGAAACAGACAGCCCTGCACACAATCTTCAGGACCTGGAGCAGAGAAGATGAAAAGCCATGTCTCGCTGGTGATTTGACGTTCTAAAGCTCGGTTACTTTTGTAATTTAAAAAGTGTATCCTCGTTTGAATAACCTACAAAAGTAAATCAATTTTGGTTCTCAAAGTATAAAAATACTTTGGTCCAAGATTAGACACGAGATAATAAAATAATTAAGATAATTAAGTTGGTAATTATCCGAGTCGGAAAGAGAATGGAATATTCCGATTCTAATATCCATATAACTCAAAATTCTATCCGACTTAGTCTAAGCGAGGAATCAAGTTATGTAACGAATACCGGAAAGAAATAACTTGATATAGACTAAGCATGAAACGGACTAGAAGCACTCGACTATAACGGAATAGAGCTTATAACTAGAAGTCGAGTTCGAATGAGAATAGACGAAATACTAGTCTATTCAACATGCGATAAAGCCGAGTGATGAGGGACTCGGAACCGAGTGAGATACGCAAATCGGTTTTCGAGTCACTCAAGGATACGCAAGAAATGCACGAAGTAAAAGGTATATTACTTAGATAAGATACCATATCACTCGGAAAAGTTTCTAAGATACGAGTATGCCTTGGAATCAAAACTCTATAAGTAAGAAATTGTTATACCCGATTCCTTTTATACAACGCAGAAAGTGTTGTGCGATGTCCGAGTCTTCAATCTCCCCTTTTTGATGAAAGGCATTCCATACTTAGACAAAAACTTTTCTTTTCGAAAAATGTGCATGAATTCGGATGAGTGAAGCAAGCTTAGTGTATCGAGCATGAAATGAAGTATGCTTTAACAATGAAGTAATGTTAACTCGGAATTGGTGCTGTAAACACGGATAGAATTGAAGAGAAAACATTAATTCATTAAAAATTAAAGAGAATACACGAAGGAGAGGGAAGGCTCCCCTAAACAAGACAACAAGTTTTTCCGACTCTATTTCTCTCCCTTGCCTTTCAGAAAAAACAACAACGAAAAAAAGAAGGGAAGAAAAGAATAATTAGTACAACTTTGATGTTTGGACAAAAGAAAGAAGTAGAAATCTCTCGAAAGAAGAAGAATCTGCGGACCGAGGAATTGTGACTCAGGTGCATGGCGCCTACGAGGGAGAGGGGGATTTCGAGCGGAGGCGGAGGGATTGGAGGTTCGCCGCGCTGGTAAGATCTTGACAATGTGCTTGAGCGCGGCGGAGGGAGAACCGGAATGATCGTCAAGGGCTCGGCTCCGAGTGGCCGACCCGTAACGAGTGGATCGAGGGTTCTTCCCTTTGAACCTCTGTAGCTAGAGGGGGCTACTCGGTCCGACCCGCCGGTGCAGCTAGGTCTTCTTACCCACCCAGCATCGCTGTCCGAGCCGAGTACTGACTATTTGAGCTTGCGGAGCGATCGACCCTCAGCAGTTCCCACTGCGTCTTCTTTGTTTTCCTCCCCTTGCCCGAATGGAGCTGCCTCGCCGCGAGCTCCTCGGCATCTGCGGCTTCGCATCTGCAGCTTCCTCTTTTCTTCCCCGCTGTCCGAGGAGGTCGGACCTGGGCTCGAAGATGCTTCGGACGCGTCCGAGTCACCATGGTCCTGAGCCGCCTTGGACCTTCTCTCTCTAAGGAGCTTAACCAGCTCCTTCGCTCCTTCACCAGTTCCCTCATCTCAAGAACCAGAGACTGCTGCTCTCGAATTTGGGATTAGGCGGTATTTTGGTTGATGTTAATGTTTTGGAGGACAAGTTTGAAAGACCGGAGCGTGTCCTGGAAAACGAGAGGACACGGAGCCGATTTTTCCATAAAAACAAGGGACAAAATTACAGAGAGAGACTTTGAGGCACCTGAGGTGGAGGCACCAACAGGTGGAGAGGGAGAGAGAGAGGGGTTGATTTCTTAGTCCGAGGCGGAGAAGGTGGCCTCGGCTCGAGTTGTGCACCCGGACACCAAGTTGAGTTTCTTGGTATCCGTACCACTGGAGTTCCTTTTGCGGACAACAACGGTAGCCTCGGACACAGCATTGGGGTCCGAAGGGAGAGGAACTTGGAATTGTTTGAAAACAATGGTGAGAAGAGCACCGAAAGGGAGAGAGGTGTTCTTCTTTGTTTGAAGTTGAGCTGGCACAGCTGCCATCCGCTCAATTATGGAGGGGAAGAGGTCTACTTCGTAGCCCTCAAGAATGTCAAAAAGAAATTTGAGGTGCTTAGAGTTGGGGTTCTCCTTGCTGGAATGCTCGAGTGAAAAAGGTTCTCATCGGCAGAAAGCACGAAGGCGTGCTTCGACTTCAACCGAGTCATCGAAAAGTTTTTCCGTGACTCACGAAACTCTTTAGCGTACTTTTCAAATAAGTCGTTAGCGACTTCAGTGAAAGGAATGGGGTTGCTGTTTAAGAAGAGAGAGGAGACCTTGAACAGAGCGGTGGAGGAGAGAGGTGTTTATGCGAACGGTTACATTTTGAACCTTGGAGGTTAGGACACCTTTAGAGTCGAGTGAGGTGAGTGTAGAACTCAAAAACGAGGTCGGGAAAGATGAACTCGCTGAAACAAAGAAAGTTGTATGCCCCGGTGGTTTGTATGTGAGACAACCAAGAAAATTTGGTTGTACGAAAGAACTTGTCGTCCAGCATGCAAGGTGCTTGGGTGAGAATGGGTTTGGAAGGGGTTGAGCTTTCGGATTTTTGGTGCGAGGCTTTTGGAGGAGGAGACACGAAAGTCGGGATGGTTACCTCTCTTAGGAATTTTGAGAAGAGGAAGGAAAGATGAAGCTTTTGAGTAAGAAGAGAGAGGAACAGGTAGATGAGATGAAACGAAAAAAGTAGAAGAAAGAGATGAGAGCAGATCGAAACATACTTGAGATGGCCTTTACGTCGCTTGAAGAAGTTCAAAGTTCACCGTGTACGTAGAAATCTTCCACAAAAGTTTCGTTTGAAAGAGACAGAAATGTAGAGTATCGAGACGAAGATGAATAGACGCTATTTATAGAAAAATACACACCCGTCAACTATCCGTTAAGCATAACTCCGTTCGACTTCGCTTGTCCATCGAGTCATCGTAGACCGATGTGACGGTTCTCATCTCAACGGTTAAGATTTCAGCGGTTAGAGATCCACGGCTATCGTCCGATCACCGCGCTCGAGAGAGAGAGAAAAAGATTTTGAAAATATATTCGAAACTCTCCACTATTCTAGAGATAGTTTCGAAAATTTGATGTCCAAGATTTTCTCTACGTCCGAGTGTGACTCAAATAGATTTCGAGTGACTCGAAACAAGAAATAGATACTAACCCAATATCACCGAATCAATCGAGCTAATGGTTATCAATAATTTGAAAACACATAACACGATAATCATGCAATGAATAATAATAGCATATAATTAAGCATTTAACATACCAAGCTCATTCCGAATAAAGCAAAACTGATTTTCACCAAGAGGCTTGGTAAAAATATCAGCTAATTAGAGATTAGTAGGAATGAACTCAAGTTCAATATCACCTTTCTCGAATGGTCTCTTAGGAAGTGATATCTCGACCTCGATATGCTTTGTCTTCGAGTGTTGGACTGGATTCTTGGTGATGTTGATTGCACTTTGATTGTCACACTTGATTGGAACTAATTGAAAAGAGAGTCCAAGATCTCTCAAGTGTTGTTTTATCCATAAAATCTGAGCGCAACATGCTCCTGCTGCAATATACTAAGCTTCAGCAGTTGATAGAGCTACTGAGTTACGCTTCTTTGAATGCCAAGATATTAGGGATTGGCCCGAAATTGGCAAGCTCCGAAGTGCTCTTTCGATCAACCTTGTATCCAGCGATAGTCCGCATCCGAGTACCCAGTGAGAGTCGGTTCCGAGTCTCTTGAATACCATAGACCTAAGTTCCGAGTTCGTGCAAGATATCCGAATATTCTCTTCACCGTAGTGAGATGTGATTCCTTTGGATTAGCTTGAAATCTTGCGCATAAGCAAACACTGAACATTATCTCCGGTTGGCTGGAAGTAAGGTATAGCAAAGATCCAATCATACCTCGATAAAGTTTTTGATCTATTGCTTTACCTTTCTCGTCCGAGTCAAGCTTTATACTGTCTGCTCATAGGTGTAGATGCATGCTTTGCATCTTGAAGTTTGTATTTCTTCAGCAGCTCCTTGGTATACTTGGATTGATAGACATAGATCCCATCTTTGTCTTGTTTGATTTGTAAACCAAGGAAGAAATTGAGTTCTCCCATAATACTCATTTGAAATTCTCGACTCATCAACTCGGAAAATTCTCGACACAAAAATTCATTAGTAGCACTCGAAGATAATATCATCAACATATATTTGAACAATAAGGAAATCTTTCCCCTTGGTCTTTATGAAGAGAGTCTTGTCGATTTGACCTCTTTTGAAATCATTTTGAACCAAGAAGCTACTCGGTCTTTCATACCAAGCTTGAGGGCCTTGTTTAAGACCATATAGAGCCTTTTGAAGTTTGAAAACATGATCTGGAAATTCCGAGTTTTCAAAACCAGGAGGTCTGCTCGACATAAACTTCTTCTTCAATAAAACTATTGAGAAAGGCACATTTAACATCCATTTGATATAATTTAATATGCATGCTGGATGTAAATGCCAACAATGAAGGTTTGCTCGGGAGAGTATGAGTCACCCTAGAGGGGGTGAATAGGGTGATGAAAAATTCTTTGTGAAAGCACACACCCTTTTGACAGAGAAGAATCAAAAACAGATTCCGAGTCTAAGCAAGGGGTTATAAAAATTGGACTCGTAATGTAATGAATCGTAGTAAACACGTTCAAGCAGGTCTGTCTCGAGTCTAGAATGAACTCGTAAATAGAACACGGAGAATTTACGTGGAAACCCTCCCGGGCGTAGAAAACCACGGCCCGTGTCAATCCAGACACGAAGTCAAATCCACTATTTTGAGTCCACAAAATACCGTGAACTTGACGTAACCCGAGTTGCTCCCTTGGACAACTCTATACAAGTTTTCCTAGACTCGAAGTTCCCTTATCTCGATCTAGTACTTCCTAGCTAAGATAACCCTTACAGCTAGGGACAACTAAGCCGAGTTAACCCTTACAGACTTAGTCAAGGGACCTTACAAAGAATGTAAGAAGTGTTTGTAATCGAGTACAAGACCTTACAACTCGTAAAGTAATGAATTACAGAGTGGGAGTTGTAAGTTGAAGATTGAAAGTAAATACAATAACTTTGTTCAAGTTGGAGTATTGACAATATGTTCCGCTATCTTCAAGTCTTGTGAAGTGGCTTCTATTTATAGATAACCAGGCAGAGTAGCCGTTATCTTCATCTCGCTGACCGAGAGTCCTCTCGTGACCGTTGATAAGGGCTTTCCGAGTCACTCGGAAAGTATCCGTTGAAAATATGGTCGTTGAACAACGGTTTAACTCTCTTGGAAGTCCCAAAACCATCGGTTGTGTCTTGAACAGTGTGGTGAAAACCATCGTTAAGCTTGACCTTCCAGCTTTTCCGGATATGGAAGCGCATGCCTTCGACACAATCTTCCGGGACTAGAGCAGGGGATGGTGAAAAGCTATATCTCGCTGGTGATTTGATGTTCCAAGCCGGCTACTTTTGTAATTTGAAAAGATATCCTCGATTGAATAACCTACAAAAGTAAAACACCTTCGGTTCTCAAAGTATAAAATACTTTGGTCCAAGGTTAGACACAGATAATAAAAATAATCATGATAATTAACAAACAGATTATCTCGAGTCGGAAAAGAAATGGAACTTTCGAGTCTAATATCCATGATACTCGGAATTCCATAAGACTTAGTCTTAAACAAGGAATCAAGTTCTATCAACAAATATCGAGTGGGAAACACTTGATGTAGACTAAGCACGAAAAGAACTATGAATGCCGACTTTGCAAACAATAGAGTAAATAATCATAAGTCGATTCTGAGAGAGAGTGGACTCGGAATAAAGAACAAGTTTTCCGAGTCGCTAACCGAAAAGCGATTAAAGAGATAAGTGAAGGCCGAATCGCATAGAAAAGATACTATTTCACTCAAGTAAATTTCTAAGACACAGAGAATGCCTTGGAATCAAAACACTATATGAATGACATCGTTATACCCGATTCTTTTTGCATGACTCGTAAATATATAGAGCAGTGTCCGAGTCTTCAATCTCCCCTTTTTGATGAAAGGCATTCCATACTTAAACAGTAAACTTTGTTAGAGGGAAATAGGTTGATTCCGAGTAGTTCGAATAAAAGTAAGACATATTGAACAGAGCAATATACAATATATCGAGCAAAATAAAGTATGCTTGAACTCATTCACTCGTAAAAGAAAGAACTTAGAAATTAATAATGAAATGCATTCAGTTCATAAAAAAATTATATTACAAGGGCGGAAAAAACTCCCCTAGACAAGACAACCAGTTTCGACTACATTTCTCCCCCTTGCCTTTCAACAAAAACAAGAAACAAAAAGAAGGGAGAAAAGTACAAGTAATACACGTAAATTGTCCGGACAAAATAAAATTTTGAAAAGCAGAAATTCCGGAGGCACCGAGGAATCGTGACTCGGTGCATGGCTCCAACTAGGAGGGAGGGGATTTCGAGTGGAGGCGGAGGTGCGCCGGCGCCGATAAGACCTTGACGATGTGCTTGAGCGCGGCGAAGGGAGAACCGGAACACTCGCAGGGGCTCAGCTCCGAGTGGCCGACCCGGAGAAAGTGGATTGAGGGGTTCTTCCCTTGGGACCTCGGGGCCTGGAGGGGCTCGCTCCGGCCGACTCGCCGGAGAAGCGAGATCTTTCGACCCACTCGGATCGCTCGTCCGAGCCGAGTACAGACAACTTGAACTTGGGGAGCAGAGTTGTCCCTCAGCCAGCTGCCACGGCCTCTTCTTCCCTTGGCCCGGAAGGAGCCGCCTCACCTGCAGGTTCCTCGGCGTCCTCCGCTGCATCTCGCTGCTTCTTCCTCTCGCTTCCTCGGCTTCCTCGCTCTCCGAGGAGGTCGGGCTCGGGCTCGAAGACGTCTCGGATGGGTCCGAGTCTTCGGGTCCCGAGCCGCCTTGGACCGTCTCTCTCCGAGGAGCTCAGCCAGCCTCCTTCGCTCCTTAACCAGCTCTCTCATCTCAAGAACTAGAGACTCGCTGCTCTCGGATCCGGGACTCGACCGGTCTTTTGGTTGATGGTCGACCCGAAGGACGAACTTGAAACCTCCGAGCATGTCTCTCGAAATCGAAGACACCGAGGTGATCTTGTCCAAGAAGACAGGAGACAAGAGGGCGGAGAGAGATTTGGAAGCACCTGGAGGTGGAGGCACCACCAGGTGAAGAGGGAAGAGGGAGAGGGGTTGATTTCGAGTCCGAGGTGGAGAAGGAGGCCTCAGCTCCGAAGTTGTGAACCCGCACACCGTGGTTAGTTTCCGGTATCCGTACCCCGGAGTTCCTTTTACCGACCACAATGGCCGCCTCGCACACCGCGTTAGGGTCGAGGGAAGAGGAACTTGAAATTGTTTGAAGACAAGGGTGAGAAGAGCACCGAAAGGAAGGGAGGTGTTCTTCTTGGTTTGGAGTTGAGCTGGCACAGCGGCCATTTGCTCAATGATGGAGGGGAAGAGGTCGACTTCGTATCCCTCCGTGATATCGAAGAGAGCCTTGAGGTGCTTGGAGTTGGGGTTCTCCTTGCTAGAATGCTGTGAGAAGAAGGTTCTCATCAGCAGGAAACACGAAGCCCGGCTTCGACTTCAACCGAGTCACGTAAAAGTTCTTTCTCGGACCCAGGGAATTCTTTGGCGTACTTTTCAAAGAAGTCGTCGGCGACTTCAATGAAGGGAATAGGGTTGCTGTTCAAGAAGAGAGAAGAAACTTTGAACGATCCGTGAAGGAGAGAGGTGTTGATATCGAACGGTAATGTTCTCGAACCCTTGAGGTTAGAACATTTTCGGAGTGAGAGAGGTGAGTATAGAACTCGAAACGAGTTCAGGATAGATGAACTCGCTGAAACACAAGAAATGGTAGACTCCGGTGGTTTGAATATGGGACAACCAGGAGAATTTGGTTGTTGGGAAGAACTTGTCGTCCAGACGCAAGATGCTCGGGTGACAATGGGTTTAGAGGGGGTTGAGCTTTCCGGCTTGTTGGAGCGAGGTTTCTTTGAGGATGAAGAAACCCGAAAGTCGGGGTGGTTTCTTCTTTTAGGCATTTTGAGAGATGAAAAGATGAAACTTTTCGAGAGAAGAGGAAAGAGAAGGAGGTGTAGAAGAGAAGAAAACGAAAATGAGAAGAGAGCAATCGAAAACTTACGAGAGAGAGAGAGAGCTTCTTCAACACTTGCGACGATCAAGGAAACACCGTTCACGTAGACAACTTTCCGCGAGAGGGTTTTCGTTTGAGAGGGAAGGAGTTTGAGAATACCGAGAGGAAGATGAATAGACGTTATTTATAGAGAATACGCGCGCCCGTTCACTATCCGTTAAGTAACTCCGTTCCGTCTTACCCGTCCATCGATCATTAATGCCCGTGTGACAGCTTCCGCTTCAACGGTTGAGATAACAACGGTTTGAAATCTGCGGTTAAGATCTCGATCGCAGCGCTCGAGAAAGAGAGAGAAAAAGAGTTTGAAAATATAATCCGAAACTCTCCACTGTTCTAGAGATAGCTTTAGAAAATTTGATGTCCAAATTTTTCTCTACGTCCGAGTTTGACTCGTAAAAGTTTCGAGTGACTCGTAAACACAGAAATAACTATCAGCCCAAGTATCACATGATCAATCGAACCAATGGTTATTGACAACTAAAGCACATAGCACGTAAAAATGCAAGAATCATAACACGAAACTAAGCATTTAACATGCCAAGCTCATTCCGAATAAAACAGAATTGATCTTCACCAAGTGGCTTAGTAAAGATATCAGCTAATTGAAGATTAGTCGGAATGAATTCAAGTAAAATATCACCCTTTTCCGAGTGATCGCGTAAGAAATGATACCCGACTTCAATATGCTTTGTTTTTGAGTGCTGGACAGGATTCTTAGTGATACCGATTGCGCTTTGATTGTCACACTTGATTGGGACCGAGTTGAGAGATAATCCGAGATCCTTCAAGTGTTGTTTTATCCAGAGAATCCGAGCGCAACAAGCTCCAAGCGGCAATATATTCAGCTTCCGCAGTTGATAGAGCTACCGAGTTTTGCTTCTTTGAGTGTCGGGATATTAGGGATTGACCCGTAAACCGGCAAGCTCCGGATGTGCTCTTTCGATCTACTTTGTATCCTCGCGTAGTCCGCGTCTCGAGTACCCGGTCGGACTCGCTTCGAGTCTCCGGAGTACCACAGTCCTAGATTCCGAGTGCCTGCAAGATATCTCGAATATTCTCTTCACCGCAGTGAGATGTGATTCTTTTGGATTAGCTTGAAATCGTGCACATAAGCAAACACCGAACATTATGTCTGGTCCGCTCGAAGTAAGATATAGCAGAGATCCAATCATACCTCGATAGAGTTTCGATCTACTGCTTTACTCGTCTCATCCGAGTCAAGTTTTATACTCGTCGCTCATAGGAGTAGATGCGTGCTTTGCATCTTGAAGTTTGTATTTCTTCAGCAGTTCCTTGGTGTACTTTGATTGATGGACAAAGATTCCATCTTTGTTTTGTTTGATTTGCAGCCCAAGGAAGAAATTGAGTTCTCCCATCATGCTCATTTGGAACTCTTGGCTCATCAACTCGAGAAAATTCTCGGCACGTAAATTCATTAGTAGCTCCGAAAATAATATCATCAACATATATTTTAACAATGAGAAAATCTTTCCCTTTGGTCTCTATGAATAGAGTCTTGTCGATCCGACCTCTTTTGAAATCATTTTGAACCAGGAAGTCGCTCAGTCTTTCATACCAAGCTCTAGGGGCTTGTTTAAGACCATAGAGAGCCTTTTGAAGTTTGAAAACATGATTTGGAAATTCTGAGTTTTCAAAACCAGGAGGTCTGCTCGACATAGACCTCTTCTTCAATAAAACCATTGAGAAAGGCACACTTAACATCCATTTGATATAATTTAATATGCATGCAGGATGCAAATGCCAACGATATTCTAATGGCTTCACTTCGCTACTCGGTGCAAAGGTTTCCCCACAATCAATTCCTTCTTCTTGATTGTAACCCCGAGCTACAAGTCTAGCCTTGTTTCGACAACTATTCCACCCTCATCCAGCTTTGTTTTTGAAAACCCATTTGGTTCCTATAACCGGGTGGTCGAAGGTCGGTTGGTCGAGTCCGGACTTGATTTCTCTCGAATTGATTTAGCTCTTCTTGCATGGCCTCTACCCATTCGGGTTCATTAAGGGCCTCTAGTGCATTTTTGGGTTCAGTCAGAGAAATGAATGCAGTGAATGCACATAGATTATGAAGAGAAGAGCGAGTTCTTACTCCACTGTTGATATCGAAATAATGTTTTCTTGGGGATGCCCGGAAGTAAATTTGAATGCTTTACCAGCTTCTTTGATTCACCAGGTTTGATGGTTGAATTGCTTGATCTTCGAAGCTTGTTCCGTGTGATCCTCTTCATTGACTTGCTCGTTCGGAGCGACCTCCGGAGTTGTCTCATTCCGAGCTTCCTCGTTCGAGTGGTCTCCTTCGAGTCTTTATAGACTCATCTTCGTCATCATCCTTTCGAGCTTCAGTTCCGAGTATGAAGATTCACTTGGTTTTCCCCTGTTCAAGCTCATCAAACACTACGTGGATACTTTCTTCCACTTTGTTAGTTCTCTTGTTGAATATACGATAAGCTTTGCTATGAGAAGAGTAACCTAGAAAAATTCCTTCGTCTCGACCGAGCATCAAACTTGGTCGATGATCCTTACCGTTGTTGTGGACAAAGCACTTACATCCGAAAGATCTAAAATAGGAAATATTTGGCTTCCTTCCTTTGTAGAGCTCATAAGGTGTTTTCTTCGTAATGGGTCCGATGAGGCATCGATTGAGAGTGTAGTTGGCTGTGTTTATCGCCTCGCCCAGTAATAGTAAGGCAAGTTGTGTTCAATAATCATCGTCCTTGCTATTTCTTCAAGGGTTCTGTTCTTTCTCTCAACTACTCCATTCTGTTGAGGAGTTCTGGGTGCTGAGAAGTTGTGAGAAATTCCATTCTTGTCACAAAACTCGAGAATTCCGAGTAGTCGAACTCCCTTCCATGGTCGGTTCGAATCTTTTGAATCTGAGTCCGAGACTCAACTTGAATCTTTCTACAGAGCTTGCTGAACTCCTTGAAGGCCTCATTCTTATGCTTCAGAAAACACACCCAGGTAAATCTTGAAAAATCATCAATAATAACAAGTATGTAAGATTTACCTCCGAGACTCTTTACGAGGATTTCACCACATAAGTCCATGTGTAGTAATTCAAGCACGTTGGATGTGGAAACTGTCTTCAGAGATTTGAATGAAGATCCGACTTGTTTCCCTTTGGTGCATGCTCCACATACTTTATCCTTCTCAAAAGCACAGTTAGGTAATCCTCTAACCGGACCAAGAGATGCAAGCTTTTTGATAGTATGCATGCTAATATGACCTAATCTACGATGCCAAATCCAAGAATCATCTTGAAGATATGCTTTTAAACATGATAAGTTCCGACTTGGGTCGAAAGAGGGATGATGTAGGTATTACCTGATCTCTTACCCGAGAGCTTTACCTCTTTGGTGGTCTCATCCGTGATGTAGCACTTGGATTGAGTGAATCTTACCTCTTGACCTTTGTCACAAAGTCGGGAGATGCTAAGTAGGTTGTATTTTAGTCCTTTGACCAGGTAGACTGGGCTCACCGGATTGTTTCCATTACCAATCTTCCCAATGCCCACTATCTTGCCCTTGCTGTCATCACCAAAGGTCACCTTTCCTCCTTTATATGACTCCAGCTGCAGAAAGAGTCCTTGGTCACCCGACATATGTCGAGAACATCCGCTGTCCAGTACCAGTGTCCTTTTGATCTTTTCTCGAGTGACCTGCAAAACAGAGAAAATCTAACCCTTCTCACTTCCTCTAACGAACCCAAGTAACATTCCTTACCGTGGTCCTTTTCGAGGAAGAAGGTGCTTCGGAACCCAGATTTGAATGACTTTGGGTTTAGTCCGATTCTCGAGTCTTCTTCTTTCGGAGAACCGAGTCCGTGTCTCTTTCCTTTTAAAAACCTTTCCTTTTGAAACAGGAGAAAATGGTTTCTTTTTGTAGATAGGTCTGGGTTTAGTCTTCCTTTCATTTTTATGAATGGGACCATGCTCAGCCTTCTTGAACTTAACAGTTCTGGAATCCTTTTGAACAATTCCGAGTAAGAATTAGATTCTTCCTCTTTGTTGAAACCAAGACCTTCTTTTCGAAATGAGACACATTGTGATCCTAAGAGCATATCAAGGTTCTTCCGTCCTTGAGAAAACTTCAAAACCAGATCTTGAGACTCAATGAGCTTCTGTTTCAGTTGCTCATTTTCTTTTCTGAGTAACTCGGACTCAGTCTCATTAGTATGAGCACTTGTCTTGAGTTCTCCGAGTGTCGATCTCGGCTTTTCCAATTCATTTTTTAAAAAGGTGCTCTCGAAGTGATTGACTCAAGTTGTTCCTTGAAATGAGAAGAATCAGAATTGGACTTTTCTTCCAAAGTAAAGATGTATTTAGCTAAATCAACTTTGGAGAATTTGAGGAAATAGTTTATTACCTCTTGAGGATCGGCTTCCTCATTGTTCGAGTCCGTGTCCGAGTCCGACTCCTTTTCGGCTTCGAGTCGGTGATCGCCATCGGACACTTTGAGTCATCTCGAGTCTTCGTCCTCTTCGGATGAATCCTCATCACTCCACGTTGCCATCATGGCCTTTTTCTTCTTCCCTGTCCCTTCTTCGTTTTGGACAGTCCTTGACTATGTGGTCTTTGCTGCCACATTCAAAACATCCAGAATTTTTAGACAAGGATAACTTTGTGGGTGAAGAAAACTTACCTTTTCTGTCTCTCTTGTCCTTTTTGTAGAATTCTTCTTTTGGCCTTTTATCCCATCTTTTGTGCTTCATCATTCTCTTGAAGCCTCTTGCAATGAGTGCCATGGGATCATCTTCCGAGTCGAGGAGCTTGGACTTGCTTCTTTGGATTCCGAGGCTTTAAGAGCGATGTTCTTTTTGGAAGTACCCTCAGCATCTTCTTCTTCCGGATGTATCTCATGGGTCGAAGCTTTCCTATGAGCTCGTCCGGCTTCAAGATTGAGAGGTTCCGAGCCTCTTCTATGGCAGTTACCTTCGGACCCCATCGTTTCTTGGGTAGGCTTCGAGAATTTTCCGGCACATTTCTTCATGGGAGATTTTCTTTCCCAAAGATTTGAGATTGTTGGTGATCTCGGTGAAGCGTATGAACATCTCGAGTAATGTTCTCTTCCGGCTCCATTTTAAAAAGCTCATATTTGTGAAGATACTCGGCTGATCTTCGCTTGTCTCACCCGACTTGTACCTTCGTAGGTGTTGACCGAGTGTCCCACACTTCTTTAGCAGAGTCATAGGCAGAGACTCGATTATATTCTTCCGAGCTTATGGCGCATATGAGGATGTTCATGGCTTTGAAGTTCTTTCGAACTTCTCCGCTTCTGCTGGCGTGAACTCGGCCTTTGTCTTTGGAAGAATTCCGAATTCATCTGTCTTCGTTGGGATGTAGTTCCCTTGTTGTATGATTTCCCATACTTCTTCGTCGTGATCCATAAGGAAACATTCCATCGGCTTCTTCCAGTGGACCGAAATTTGAACCTTTGAATTTTGGTGGCCTATTGGAAGATCTACCTTCGTCGAACTCTCCGGTGTTACGAGCCATCCGATCTTTAAACCTTTGGACTGTTAGATCCTTTACGAAAGGCTAGGCTCGATACCAATTGAAGGTTTGCTCGGGGAGAGTCCGAGTCACCCTAGAGGGGGTGAATAGGGTGATGAAAAATTCTTTGTGAAAGCACACACCCTTTTGACAGAGAAGAATCAAAGACAGATTCCGAGTCTAAGCAAGGGGTTATAAAAAATTGGACTCGTAATGTAATGAATCGAGTAAACACGTTCAGCAGTGCTCGTCTCGAGTCTAGAATGAACTCGAAATAGAACACGGAGAATTTACGTGGAAACCCTCCCGGGGCAGAAAACCACGGCCCGTGTCAATCCAGGACACGAAGTCAAATCCACTATTTTGAGTCCACAAAATACCGTGAACTTGACGAGAACCCGAGTTGCTCCCTTGGACAACTCTATACAAGTTTTCCTAGACTCGAAGTTCCCTTATCCGATCTAGTACTTCCTAGCTGAGATAACCCCGATTGCTAGGGACAACTAAGCTGAGTTAACCCTTACGAGCTTAGTCAAGGGACCTTACAAAGAATGTAAGAAGTGTTTGTAATCGAGTACAAGACCTTACAACTCGAAAGTAATGAATTACAGAGTGGGAGTTGTAAGTTGAAGATTGAAAGTAAATACAATAACTTTGTTCAAGTTGGAGTATTGACAATATGTTCCGCTATCTTCAAGTCTTGTGAAGTGGCTTCTATTTATAGATAACCAGGCAGAGTAGCCGTTATCTTCATCTGCCGACCGAGAGTCCTCTCGTGGCCGTTGATAAGGGCTTTCCGAGTCACTCGGAAAGTATCCGTTGAAAATATGGTCGTTGAACAACGGTTTAACTCTCTTGGAAGTCCCAAAACCATCGGTTGTGTCTTGAACAGTGTGGTGAAAACCATCGTTAAGCTTGACCTTCCAGTTTTCCGGATATGGAAGCGGACGGCTTCCGACACAATCTTACGGGACTAGAGCGAGGATGGTGAAAAGCTATATCTCGCTGGTGATTTGATGTTCGAAGCTCGGCTACTTTTGTAATTTGAAAAGATATCCTCGATTGAATAACCTACAAAAGTAAAACACCTTCGGTTCTCAAAGTATAAAATACTTTGGTCCAAGGTTAGACACGGATAATAAAAATAATCATGATAATTAACAAACAGATTATCCGAGTCGGAAAAGAAATGGAACTTTCCGAGTCTAATATCCATGATACTCGGAATTCCATAAGACTTAGTCTTAAACAAGGAATCAAGTTCTATCAACAAATATCGAGTGGGAAACACTTGATGTAGACTAAGCACGAAAAGAACTATGAATGCCGACTTTGCAAACAATAGAGTAAATAATCATAAGTCGGATTCGAGAGAGAGTGGACTCGGAATAAAGAACAAGTTTTCCGAGTCGCTAACCGAAAAGCGATTAAAGAGATAAGTGAAGGCCGAATCGCATAGAAAAGATACTATTTCACTCAAGTAAATTTCTAAGACACGAGAGAATGCCTTGGAATCAAAACACTATATGAATGACATCGTTATACTCGATTCTTTTTGCATGACTCGAAATATATAGAGCAGATGTCCGAGTCTTCAAACAATATTCTAATAGCTTCGATTACGGCAACCGGTGCAAATGTTTCCCCACAACCAATTCCTTTTTCTTGATTGTAACCTTGAGCCACAAGTTTAGCTTTGTTTCGACTACCACTCCACCCTCATCCAGTTTGTTTTTGAAGACCCATTTGGTTCCTATAACTCGGGTGGTCGGAAGGTCGGTTGGTCGAGTCCGGACTTTGTTTCTTTCGAATTGATTGAGTTCTTCTTGC
This sequence comes from Talinum fruticosum, assembly GCA_021018815.1. NCBI lineage: Eukaryota > Viridiplantae > Streptophyta > Magnoliopsida > Caryophyllales > Talinaceae > Talinum > Talinum fruticosum. Next base: position 350,298 of record JAITYX010000026.1, read on the forward strand.
ATGGCTTCTACCCATTCGAGGCTCATTAAGGGCCTCTAGTGCATTTCTGGGTTCGGTTAATGAGATGAATGCAGTGAATGCACATAGATTTTGAAGAGAGGAACGAGTTCTTACCCCATCTGTTGATATCGAGATATTATGTTCTCTAGTGGATGACTAGAAGTAAACTTGAATGCTTTACCGGTTCTACGATTCACGAGATTTGTGGGCTGAGTCGCTTGATCTTCGAAGCTTGTTCCGAGTGATCTTCTTCATTGGCTTGTTCGTTACGAGCGGGCTCTTGAGTCGTTTCATTCCGAGTCACTTCGTTCGAGTCACTTCATTCCGAGCTGGTTGAGTCCGAGTCTTTGTGGGCTCGGCTTCGTCATCATCTTTACTGAGCTTCAACTCCGAGTATGAACACTCGCTTGGTTTCTCCTATTCAAGCTCATCAAACACAACGTGGATGCTCTCTTCCACTTTGTTAGTCCTCTTATTGAAAATGCGATAAGCTTTGCTATGAGAAGAATAACCTAGAAAAATACCTTCATCCGACCAGAGCATCAAACTTGATCAGGTGATCCTTACCATTGTTTTGATTCGAATGGTCCGAAATCGGAAATATTTGGCTTCTTCCCTTTGTAGAGCTCATAAGGTGTTTTCTTCATAATAGGTCCGATGAGGCATCTATTCGGAGTATAGTTGGCTGTGTTGATCGCCTCGCCTCGAAATAGTAAGGCAAATTGTGCTCAATCATCATCGTCCTTGCTATTTCTTCAAGGGTTCTGTTCTTTCTCTCTACTACTCCATTCTGTTGAGGAGTTACGGGTGCTAAGAAGTTGTGAGAGATGCCATTTCTGTCACAAAACTCCGAGAATTCCGAGTAGTCGAACTCCCTTCCATGGTCGGTTCGAATCCTCCGGATCCGAGTCCGAGACTCAACTTGAATTTTTCTGCAGAGCTTGCTGAACTCCTTGAAAGCTTCATTTTTGTGCTTAAGAAAACACACCCAGGTAAATCGAGAATAATCATCAATAATAACAAATATGTATGATTTACCTCCGAGGCTCTTCACAGGGATTTCACCTCATAAGTCCATATGCAGTAGCTCAAGTACTTTGGATGTGGAAACTATCTTCGAGAGATTTGAATGAAGATCCGACTTGTTTCCCTCGGTGCATGCTTCACGAGACTTTGTCTTTCTCAAAAACACGATTAGGCAAACCCCTAACCGAGACCATGAGATGCCAACTTTTTGATAGTATGCATGCTGATATGTCCTAATCTACGATGCCAAGTCCATGAATCATCATGAAGAGATGCTTTTAAGCAAGACAAATTCGACTCGGGTCGAAAGAGGGATGATGTAGGTGTTACCCGATCTTTTACCTGAAAGCTTCATCTCCTTGGTGGTAACATCGAAATGTAACAGTTGGTCCGAGTAAATCTTACCTCTTGACTTTGATTGCAAAGTTGAGAGATACTCGAGCATATTGTATTTCAATCCTTTGATAAGATAGACTGGACTCGACCAGATTGCATCCTTTTCCTATCTTCCCTATCCCAACTATTTTACCTTTGCTATCATCTCCAAACGTGACCTTTCCTCCTTTATGCTTTTCCAACTCGAGAAAAAGAGTCCTACATCTCCCGACATGTGGCGTGAACATCCACTCGTCAAGGTACCGATGTCCTTTTGATCTCTTCGAGTGACCTGCAAAACAGAGAGAATCTAACCCTTCTCACTTCATATAACGAACCCAGTAACATTCTTTACTCGTGGTTCTTTTATGAGGAAGAAGGTTTTTCGGAACCCAGATTTGAATGACTTTGGGCTTTGTCCGATTCTCGAGTCTTCCTTGTAGAGAATTGAGTATGTGTCTCTTTCTTTTTGAAAACCTTTCCTTTTGAAACAGGAGAAAATGGTTTCTTTTTGTAAATAGCTTCGGGCTTAGTCCTTCCTTCATTTCTATGAATGGGACCATGCTCAGCTTTCCCGAACTTTACGGTTACGGAATCCTTTTGAATAATTCCGAGTAGGAATTGGATTCCTCTTCTTTATTGAAACCAAGACCTTCTTTTCGAAAGGAGACACATTGTGATCCTAAGGGCATGTCAAGGTTTTTCCGACCTTGAGTAAATTTTAAAATCAGATCTTGAGATTCGGTGAGCTTCGTTTTAGTTGCTCATTTTCTTTCTCGAATAGCTCAAACTCGGTCTCATTAGTTTGAGCACTAGTCTTGAGTTCTCCGAGTGTGAGTCTCGGCTTTTCTAATTCATTTTTCAAAGAAGTGCTCTCATAAGAAATTGACTCAAGTTGTTCTTTGAATTTAGAAGAATTAGAATTGGACTTTTCTTCCAAAGTAAAAATGTATTTAGCTAAATCAACTTTGGAGAATTTGAGGAAATAGTCAATTACCTCTTCGAGATTAGTTTCCTCATTGTTCGAATCGAGTCCGACTCTTTTTAGCTTCGAGTCGGAGATTGCCATCGGACACTTCGAGTCATCCGAGTCCTCGTCATCTTTTGATGTGTCCTCGTCATCTTCGATGTGTCCTCATCGCTCCATGTAGCCATCATAGCCTTCTTCTTCTTTCTGTCCCTTTTCCTTTTCGGACAGTCTTTGACTATATGATCTTTGCTGCCACACTCAAAACATCAAGAATTCTTAGATAAGAGTAACTTTGAAGGTGAAGAATACTTACCTTTTCTCGTCCCTCTTATCTTTCTTGTAGAATTCTTCTTTTGTCCTTTTATCCCATCTTTTGTGCTTCATCATTCTCTTGAAGCCTCTAGCAATCAGTGCCATGGGATCGTCTTCCGAGTCGGAGGAGCTCGGATTTGCTTCTTTGGATTCCGAGGCTTTCGGTGCTATGTTCCTTTTGGTACTGCCCTTAGCATCCTCCTCTTCTAGATAGATTTTGTGAGTGAGAAGCTTTCCGATGAACTCGTCCGGTTGTATGAGTGAGAGGTTCCGAGCTTCCTCTATGGCAGTCACCTTGGGACCCCATCTTCTCTTGGGTAAGCTTCGAGTATCTTTCTGCACATTTCCTCGTGGGAAATCTTCTTACCCAGTGATTTGAGATTGTTGGTAATCTCGAGTAAATCAAATGAACATCCGAGTGATGTTTTCTTCGGCTCCATCTTAAATAGCTCGTATTTATGAAGATACTCGACCGATCTTCGCTTGTCCGACTTGGCTAGTTCCTTCGTAAGTGTTGACAAGTGTGTCACACACTTCTTTTGCTGAGTCGCAGGCGGACACCCGATTGTATTCTTCGAGCTAATGGCGCACATCGGAATGGTCATTGCCTTGAAGTTCTTCCTGAACTTCTGCTTCGCCGAGAGTAAATTCGGCCTTTATCTTGGGAATGATTCGAATTCTTCCATCTTCATTGGAATGTAGTTTCCTTGTTGTATGATTTCCCATACATCTTCATCATGACCCATGAGGAAACATTCCATAAGTTTCTTCCAAGTGCCCAAAGTTTGATCCTTTGAACTTTGGTGGTCTGCTGGAAGATCTTTCTTCATCAAACTCTCCGGTGTTCCGAGCCATTTGATCTTTAGACCTTTGGATGGTTAGATCCTTTACGAAAGGCTAGGCTCGATACCAATTGAAGGATTTCTCGGGAGAGTCCGAGTCACCCTAGAGGGGGTAAATAGGGTGATGGATGTTTTTCATGGAGACTTTAAGTCTTTTGTCACGGAAGAGACATAGACGGGTTCCGAGTCAACAACGAGTCGGAAAAGTATGGAATCGAAATGCTTAACACAAGTAAAGAAACAAATTAAGCGAAGCTTTGAAACTGTCCGAGTCTAGAATGAACTCGGAATGAAAATACTTAGAGATTACGTGGAAACCCTTCAGGGCGAAAACCACGGACCGTGCTAATCCAAGCACGAAGTCAAATCCACTATTTTGAGTCCACAAAATACCGTGAACTGATCGAACTCGAGTTGCTCCCTTAGACAACTCTATATAAGTTTTCCTAGACTCGAAATTCCCTTATCCGATCTAGTACTTCCTAGCTGAGATAACCCTTACAGCTAGGGACAACTAAGCTGAGTTAACCTTTACGGCTTAGTCAAGGGACCTTACTCGAAAGTAAGAAAATGTTTGTAACTAAGTACAAGACCTTACAACTTAGAAAGTAATGAATTACGAGTGGGAGTTGTAAGTAGAAGATTAAGAGTAAAATACAATGACTTTGCTCAAGTTCGTGTATTAACAATAACTTCGGCAATCTTCAAGTCTTTTGAGGTGGCTTCTATTTATAGATAACCGGGCAGGGTAGCCGTTATCTTCATCTGTCGACCGAGAGCCCTTTCGATTGTTGACATAAGCTTTCGAGTCACTCGAAAGTATCCATTGTGATATGAACGTTGGGCAACGGTTCTTAACTCTCTTGGAAGTCCCAAAACCACCGGCGGTGTCTTGAAGGATAAGGTGTAAACCTCCGTTAAGCTTAGCGCTCCAGTTTTCCAGATTTGGAAACAGACGGCCACGACACAATCTTACGGAGCTGGAGCGAGAGAAGATGAAAAGCCATGTCTGCTGGTGATTTGACGTTACGAAGGTGGTTACTTTTGTAATTTGAAAAGTGTATCCTCGTTTGAATAACCTACAAAAGTAAATCAATTTTGGTTCTCAAAGTATAAAAATACTTTGGTCCAAGATTAGACACGAGATAATAAAATAATTAAGATAATTAAGTTGGTAATTATCCGAGTTAGAAAGAGAATGGAATATTCTAAGTCTAATATCCATATAACTCAAAATTCCATCCGACTTTGTCTAAGCGAGGAATCAAGTTATATAATGAATATCGAGAGAAATAACTTGATACGGACTAAGCATGAAACGGACTAGAAGCACTCGACTATAACGAAATAGAGCTTATAACCGGAAGTCGGTTACGAGTGAGAACAGACGAAATACTAGTCTATTCAACATGCGATAAAGCCGAGTGATGAGGGACTCGGAACCGAGTGAGATACGCAAATCGGTTTTACGAGTCACTCAAGGATAAGCAAGAAATGCACGAAGTAAAAGGTATATTACTTAGATAAGATACCATATCACTCGGAAAAGTTTCTAAGATACGAGAGGATGCCTTGGAATCAAAACTCTATAAGTAAGAAATTGTTATACCGATTCCTTTTATACAACTCGAAAAATGTTGTGCGATGTCCGAGTCTTCAAACCTTTTATTAAGATTTTCGAATTTTATTAAATCTTATTAGTCAAAGTTGAATGGCGATTTTATTAACCTTTTATTTTAACAATTATTTTTAGAATTCCCGGGATCTTATTTTCTAATTAAGAAATAAATAAAGCGGGGTTTTGGTCCTAACATGAGGCTTTCGGGGCCGGATTGGTGTGAAAACATCAATCGGAACCGAAGAGTTATCCGCCGACCACCAAGTATAGAGGCATCCTATGCCAGGCGGTCGCAGCGCCGGCCGAGGCAAGTGCTTATGGATGTCGGCCTCGGCCTCTACCCTAGTGGGCAAATCCGGAACCTCATCTTAGTGTTCCTACAACCAAAAACACCGAGATGCAAATTTTATAGAACAAAGTATAAAATAAGGGAGTTGCTAGTCGAGTTTTTAGGAAAGAAAAACTAACAAAAAACAAAATAAAGATCTACTCCTTCGATCTTAGTATGGGAAAACTAAGACCAAAAAGGCTAAAATGAGTCCATCGGTCATTGAACCGAGAATCGATTCGAGGCCGAGGGTACGAAACATTGGGAAAACCCTTCCATTCCGCCCATTCGAAGACGACTATTACTAATTCAAGTTGTGTATTAAAATGATGTAAAACAAACAAGCAAGCGACATATTACAACGATAAATGAAAGCAACCAAACATAGTTAAGAAAGCAACAAAGAAAGCGGTAAAGAAAGTGATAAAGAAAAGAAAAGCGAAAAATAAAAGAATTACATCGGTCGGGAGGAATTAAAAAAGCGATTACATCTCTTAAACCACTATACGTAAAGCGATAAAAAACATGAAAATAAGTAAACCGTTTGAAGGCCAAATAATTGCCCTCGGGTTGTCCCACCTTGGTAATCTTGATCTCCACATTGGATCTCTCGATGCAATGGTCAATAAGTAAAAGAAAAGGGCTTATTTTTATGAAATATGTGCGTATGGTATGCTAACGATCGATTGAATAAGTGACCAGAGATCAAATTAATTGAATATTCTTTAGCTCTTTGCACGGATTCAATGGCGGTAAGAAATAATTAGATGAATGCCTAAGATTGATTGCGACGGAATAGCGTTTAGATGAGAGAATTTTGGTTAGCTTTTGACATCTGTGATGCTAACGTATGAAGTCATACGGGAATGAGAGCCAAGGCTCTCTATTTATAGGAGAGGACCTAGGTCACAAATGACGTAGGGTTTGCCTCTATTTAGCCTTCTAAATAGCTAAAAATAAACCGGGTCAAATCCTAAGAGATAGAACCAGATAAAAAGGGATAAAATCGGATAGAATCCGATTGGCGGCGCCGCCAACGGGCCCCCTAGGGTTTCGTGCCTTAGTTGTGTCTCCAAAGGACTCTCAAAGCCAAAATGCAGCGTTCCACTTGATGCTTCTAGAAGGCGGCGCCGACCACGACGTCATTCCGAGGAGGAAAGCTTCTAGTCTCATGTGAACTGTCTTGTGAAGCTTAAACGGAGCACTTTAATGCTCCCGATCATGAAATGCAACATTTTAACGTTGTCTTCGTGTCTTCGACTCCTTATACTCGCATAAAAGTAGAATGCGGTATTTTGAAGCTCGGACTCCATTGTCTCTTAAGGCTCAGCCCAGTTCTTGGATCGTTGGAAAGAAAAGGGATTTGTGAACCGACCTAAGGCTAAAGGCTATTTATTTGGTGTTGAAGGTTTTTGTGGTTTATTGGCTTATGTTGCACAAATCGATCACGAGTGCAAGATCCAAATGCTCAAACAAGACTCGAGACTTCATCATCGAGCCAACAAATAAAAATACAAAAATAAAGAGGTAAGGGACAACACTTTTTAGGTGTCTACAGTTAGCCCCCATTTTGACCGAGTCCGAAAGATAAAGGGTCAAAGTAGACACTAAAGGATACTTACCTCAATTTTTGTAAAGTGTTATGTGTTACTTGGAATTGGTTGTAATCAACCCCGAACTCACAAATGGGGGCCTGGACTTGATCGCGATGCATGCGTTCGATGTGCGGTAAAAGAATCCTAAGCTTGGCTTAATTAGAGCCTTAAGCTTGGTATATTTTGGTGCTGAAACTTCGATCGTTTTTGATCTAAAGCTTCCTTAAATAATCTGTGGTGCTAGCATACTTGGTAGTTCATAACTGAATTGAGAAAAGTTCGAGTGTTTTACCCAAGTAATTCGGTAAAAAATACCGATAAGCCTCGTTCCAAAAAAGCTAATTAGTGGGCTCGGAAACTCCCACTTGCATGCACAAGGGGATAAAGATCACATGTCTTGGTTGGACAGGGCTGTATAAACTAGCGAGATGGGCGAGGCTGCAAAGGCTGTCACCGATTGGATCTCTCCGTGCCTCATGGGTGGCGTCGGCCGGCCTTTGACAGGCGTGGCCCCTGGCGTGTCCTACCGGATTCCCTTGGTTCCCCACTATTTGCTTGACTCTTGTCTTATGTGCTTGGATGCCTTGACCGAATTTGCCTATAAAAGGGAGTGCATGGTGTGTTTTATTTTTCACACCAACTCTTCCTCTTACTCTTGTTATTGTCTTATGTCTCCTTGCTTTGCTCTTGCCCCTTTGCAAATTCGTTAAGTAAACCCTCAAATGGCTGCCTGCTCTTTTAAAAGAAATTAAAGCTAAAGAAAATGAAGAAAGGAGAGCTCGCCGAATCCAAGAGCTAAAGGAATGCACCCGAGACGAGGAAACCGAGTCAAGTGTAAAGACCCGGACTACGAATCTAGATAATTCCGAGTACTACATAAAGACTCAGGTACAAAGCTCATCCCTCCTAAGTTTTGATTACCAATCATTCCGAGTACCTTAGAAACCCCTGTTAAGTTTTCATTTGATTCCGATTGACTTAGAACACACGTTCTTACCTATCTTCTCACATTGATGTTTCGAGTCACTCGAGACACCACTCGATTTATCGCTTGTTCAAATAATCTCTCTAACACTTCTTATATGAGTTCTGATTGCATATTGTAAAGTAAAGTGAATTACAACATTAATTCATCTTTCTAAGTCCGTATGTTTGTTTGAGAATTATTTATCCAAATCAAGTACGTATACTCGATGTTTTCACTCTTATAACTTGATCATTCTTAGGATTGACTGTGATGGAATTTGAGTATAATGAATATTAGACTCGGAAAATTCTACTCTTCTAAGCGTGAGATAATTATACACTTAATTATTTTAATTAAATTATTATCTCGTGCCTAATCTTGGACCAAAGTATTTTATACTTTTAGAATCAAAATTATTTACCTTTATAGGTTATCCAAACGAGGTCATCTTATTTTTGAATTACAAAAGTAACCAGCTTCAAGCGGTCAATCACCAGCAGACAAGGCTTTTCTACTTCGAACAAGGCTCGGACGCTATGTCGGGGTTATATATTTCTAATACTTGGAAAACTTCAACGCCAAGCTCAACGGTGGTTTCCACTCTACTTTTCGGACAACATTAGTTGATTGGAGCATCCTTAGGAGTCAACGAGTCGTTGCATAACGTTCACATCTCAACGGATCTTTTACGAGCGACTCAAAAGAACCGTTAAAATGGTCACAAAGGACTTCGTTCGAAATTAATCACAACGGCTAATATGCTTGGTCATCTATAAATAGAAACCACCTCTCAAGGCTTGAAGATTGCTAGAATTATTGTTGAAATACATTACTTAAGCAAAAGTCATTGTATTCATACTCAATCTTCTATTTACAACTCCCGACTTGTAATTAATACTTTCTAAGTTATAAAGTGTTGTAATCAATTACATACTTTTCTTACTTTCCGAGTAAGGTCCCTTGACTGAGCTGTAATGGTTAACTCAACTCACTTATCCCTAGCTATAAAGGTTACCTCGGTTAGGAAGTACTAGATCGAGATAAGGGAATTTCGAGTCTAGGAAAACTCTGCAAGGAATTGTTTAAGGGAGCAATTCGGTTGAGTTAGTCTACTGTATTTTATGGATTCAAAATAGTGGATTTGACTTGGTGCTTGGACTAGCATTGTCTGTGGTTTTCTCGCCCGGGAGGGTTTACACGTATATCCGAGTTCACACTTTTCCGAGTCCAATCTAGAATCAGATTGTCTTGAGTACTCTTTTTAAGCTTAAATCTTCCAAGTTTGTTAAAGTTTCCTCATCACCCTATTCAGCCCCCTCTAAGGTGACTAAGACTCTCTAAGAGCAAACCTTCATGACTCATGCAAAGGAGATGAAATGCAAAGACTCAATTCTTAGAACAAATGCATTTTTTATTAAGATGATGCAAAAATTCAAAAAGACAAAGACAAAAAATGAACCTTAGCCCCCACTCCCTCAAGTAAAGCCTAAAGAAGGGTAAGTCGTTCAAACTGCGATGTACTGCTGCCGACGATGAAACGTGATCCTGACAGTTTGATGTTGAATTTGACTGGCATGCTTCTTCATGATTCGATGCATTTTCCCAATGGGTTTATGCTCCTTTGGATAGGGCAAAGTGGTTTTTTCGATTTGGGAAATTACAAGCGGAAATTAGGATCAAAGTAAGGCTTAGGGCCAAACCTTGTGGACTTCCTACGTATCCGCAATAACGGAAATCAAGCCTTTGTAGTTCAAAAAGGAATAATTAATTTTGTTTTATTTTTTTTTATATTTTTGGAAGATAGGAAAAGGAAATGCAATGGAGAAGGAAAAGGGACAAAGCAAATAGATCGATATAAAAAGGGAAATGCAAGCTTTATTCGCATCCTTGATGAGTAATGGGCTCATTGGATGGTTTTCTAGTTAGATGTCCGCTCTTCTTCTATGAGTATTCCAAGTATCTCCGAGTGTTTTGATGTCCATTGTGGGTAAGAACTTCAGGTACCGATGATAGGCAAGTTGGAGGTTCTTGATGATTACCCCGACTCGATCCTTTTCGGATGGCCAATCGATCATCCGGGCGGTTGTCACCCTCTAGTGATTGGTAGATCAATTCGGATCCCAAAGTGATTGGTAGATCGGTATTGTAGGAGTATTGATGTAAGATCTCCCAACAAAGATCTTCCCAATTTGTGACCTTATGTGGGTCGATAGCATTGTACCACTTCATGACGTCTATGTCAAACGTCCATGGGAAGATGACATGGTACGTGTCCGCCGGTACATTCTTCAAAGTCATTGCCCCCATAAAGTTTCTCACGTGATGGTGAGAGTTCTCAATTCCATGAAACTTGATGTTAGGCATGGTAAACTTAGGGAGTAGCTTGCCTTTAGGGAGTGATGTGAATCCCTGGGCCGGATAGTTCCGGTTGAACATTAAGGACTCCCTTGACATCTTCTCTATCTCGATCTATTCTTGGATCGGACTGAGGCCTGGGTTGAGGTTTAGGATGGGATCCTTCTTCTTTTTCTTTCCCTTTAGACTTTGATTTCCTCTCTAGTTCTCTCGCATATGAGACTAAGGGATTCACATATAAACTCAATCTGTTTATCATGGGCATCAAGCTTAGCCTCTACTTTTACAACACACTCCTTAAACAACAGTCATGAGGGTAGTTTGCTTTGGCTGGTTGGCCATATTTGGAGGAGGATTGAGTTTAGACCTTGAACGATGCACCGGTGTCACAAGTAAAGAGGGACGTATCGGTGTGGTACGTGCTAATGTGGGACGTATCGGTTTTGACTCGTGTCGGTGTTGAAGTTGTTCTCTTACTTCCTAGACACTTCATGCCAAGAATCTCAACTTGCATAGGATTTCCCGATCCTCGTATCCCGAAGAGTACGCTCGAGAGTGGCTCGTGGAAGAACTTGTAAGGGAGATGGGGCTTAAGTGGTTGACCCGAGGAACGACCGATCCTAAGAAAATGATATGCTCTTTTATTTGGATGCATATAAACAAATAGAATGGAATGTATGATGTGCATGACTTAATATGGGATGGTTCTATGATTCGGCTAGTGTAGAATTGAAATGCATAGATGAAATATCTTTATAGAAGATGAATTTGTTTTGGCTAAATGTAAATGAAAATGCAAAGCAAACTCACCTAATCTTAGATAAATTTTTTTAGCTAATGCAAATGAAAGGCTCTCCTAATTAGAGATGAATTTAAGTTTGGCTAATACGAAAAAATGAAATGAACGGACTCACCTACTTTGAGATGGATTTTAATTTGGCTAGTGCAAAAAATAAAATGGGTGGGCTCACCTTAATTGAGATGATTTTGCTTTTGGCTAATGCAAAATGAAATAAATGAACTCACCTTAATTGAGATGAATTTAACTTTGGCTAAATGCAAAAAGAGGAATGCAAATATGGACTCACCTATTTTGAGATGATTTTGACTTTGGCTAAATACAAAAAGGAAATGCAAATATGGGCTCACTTATTTTGAGATGAGTTTAACTTTGGCTAAATGCAAAAAGATGAATGCCAATATGGACTCACCTAATTTGAGATGATTTTAACTTTGGCTAAATGCAAAAGGGAATGCAAATATGGACTCACCTATTTGAGATGAAATTTATTTTGGCTAATGCAAAAATGAAATGCAAGATTGGACTCACCTACTTTGAGATGAACTTTATTTTGGCTACCAAAAATGAAATGAATGGACCAACCTTAAGAGAGATGATTTTTTATTTAGCTATGCAAATATGGAATGAATAAACCGACCTAAAAGGGGATGTAATTTTGGACTTTAAAATGCACATAACTAGATCAACTCAAAAATTTTATTTTGATTTTTTATTTTTACACCCATACAAGGATTATTCAATGCTCCTCACCTATCATTAAAGGCTCACAACCAGAAGATTAAATCTAAAAAGAAAAAACAAACACACTCATCCAAGCATGCAAATGAAGGCAAGGTGACCTAATAGTCAAAAGGTCTATGGTCAAAGAGTTCAAGTGTTTGGATACATGGTGACACGTAGTTCAAAATTTGCTCCCCCATGGTTTGCACGGACAACGATACCAACCAGAATTCTGGTGCCTTTCGGTGAACCAAAAAGGTTTAGCCTAAGATGGTGTGCTGCGAGGGAGGAGGTACCGTTTCCTCGGGCAATCAAGCCTAGTTGGGCCCGCCTACAGGAACCAGTGGGAGCCTCTCTCTAAAAAGGGTACACAAGGAGTATAGTAAAGTTTTCCTAGTGGTCCAAAATAGTATTTAAACTAGATCAAAGGTTGCTAAATGTAGGATGTCTAATGCAAGCATGTCATTAAAACTCACTACTCAAATTTTCAAGTTTCGCCCTCTTAATAAAAAGTTTATCCCCAGTGGAGTCGCAATTGTAGGAACCACGGCCGGCCAGGGCCCGTCGAGCTTCCCCACTTGTGTCGAGTCTCTTTTTTAAAGATTGATTTTGATGATGGTTTTGAAAGCTGATTTTGGAATGTGGGGGTGAACCTTTTATTAAGATTTCCGAGTTTTATTAAATCCGATTTAAAGCAAATTAGGCAAAGTTGAATGGTGGTTTTATTAACCATTTTGATTTTAGAATTATTTTGAGAAGTCCCAGGATATTATTTCTTATCTAAAAGATAAATAAAATTATGGTTCTAAATCCGCCTTGCGGCTTTAGGGCCGGATCAATGTGAAACACATAAATCTAAAACGAAGCCACCATGGATGATCCCATAGTGGAGGCAGTGGCCCTAAAATCGGTCTCGGCCTACGCCACGGTTGACGAGATCGGGAGCCCTAAAATTTTGATCCTGCAGTTAGAAAGAAGGTCGAGATGCAATTGAATGGAAGTAAAGTAAAAGAAGAGTCGCCAATCGGCTTTTAGGAAAGAAAAATTTGCAAAAACAAAATAAAAACTTGTTCTTCCAATCTTAGTATGGCATAAATAGGACAAGAAGAGGCTAAAAATTACTCCATTAATCTTTGAATCGAGAATTAGATTCGGGGCGAGGGTACAAAACGTAGGAAAAACCCTTCCGTTCCGCCCGTCCGAAGACAGTCATCACTAGTTCAAGTAGTGAATTTAAAATGATGTAGAACACAAGCAAGCAACATGCGATGAGAATTAAAAGCAACCAAACATAATGAAAGAAAGCGATAAAAGCAAAAGTAAAGAAAGCGGTAAAGAAAGTAAAAGCAAAAAAGAAAACAAGCGAGAGATAAAAGATTATATTGGGAAGGGAGGAATTTGTAACACCCCTGGACCCACCCTAGGAGTATTACATGCCGGGGTTCCCGGGAGGAACCCCTAAGGCTGCTTAAGATCTCAACTTGGGGTTAATAACCCTTTCTTGGATTGGCGGAAGCGTAATTCTAGGTTTTCAAAGGTTTTTCGGAAATTTCGGCAGAGTTTCCTCTCGTAAGCTGGCTAAACCCATAGGCTTAAAGCCCTAACCCCGCACGAATACAATCTTAAACTCAACGAGCCACACGCTCGAGAGAAACACAACACAACTCAACGAGCCACACGCTCGGAGTATTCACATAGGGATTTTACATTCATAGGTAAAACTTAAGTTCGGATACAACAGTCTTTACAACATCTTTACAAACAAAAGACGAGAAAAACAAGCGATGAAGTCCGGCATCTCCTATTCGTCTCGCTATTTCCAAAAGCCAAAGGCAACTCCTGCCGGTCTTAACTTCGTACCTGAAATGTTGGTGATGTCATGAGCTCACTAGCCCAGTGAATAATCCAAACCCAACCCCGAGTTTCACTTTGCACATTAATTCATTAACAAACACACGTAAGTTCATAACTCATTCATGACATGCGATTCGAGATCATACATGCTTAAGACATGCAAGATTCTAAACTTACCAACTTGCCGAGAGACATAATGACATCATTTGCTTATGAACTCAATCAAACATGCTTCATTCATCTTTCTACGCAAGAAAGTCATAGAATCATTCATCATGCGAATCATTCATCACGTAAATCATATCTTAGTTCTTATCGCACACATTTCTTATGAAATCAAGATTCGATCTTCTTCTTATTCTTCTTCTTGAGTTCAATCGTGCATTTCATAAATCATTGCTTCTTTCTTTCTTGTTCGATATGCACGATCATTCGTTTCTTCATATCGTAATTCTTTTAAGTCTTCTTAATTTCGAATGGAAAGAAGATTTATGTTCCGCTCTAAAGACCCAGTTCTTGGAGCCAAAAGAATTCGTGGGCTCAGCTCACGAAGGCATACAATTTGTGGCCTTAAGGCAAAACAATTCGTGGCCTCGAGGCAGCCTCCCTTCCCCGAAGGACGCATACTGTCAATAATTCTTAGAAGCAATTCAATTCGTGGCTTCGGGTTGACGAGACACTTCTATGGCCATAGCTTCGAGACAGTTCTTTAATTCATGGGGTCTTAGATTAATAACACAATCCTTTCTCCCTTCTTTAGTTCTTTATGTTTCTTCTTATTACTTATATATATAATATACTTAATTCATATAATTTATGCTTAACACATTCATACGTAACGTCTTCAAAACAAGCAATTCACATAAGCATGTTCCAACTCAAGTATAATCAATTCAACTCATATAGGCATGCTTATGTCATTTATCATCAATGTAATTCGGGATAAACACATAATCACATAAACATGCCAACTAGGATTCTACTTAACGAACTTGTCGTTTTCATGATCGCGCATTATCGCGTATAAGTGGTTAATGGTTCTATAACTTTTCTTAATCAATATGTATCTTTTAATCTAGCCAATAGCTTCTTAAATCTCAGCTCTTAATTCAGTTACTCACTTAGTTCTAATTTTGCTCAAAACATGACATTTTCACTTAAAATTGCATATCTCCCAATCTACTCATCCAATGCATACCAAATTTTACAGGAAATTTCCATAAATTGCCACAAAGCTACAGTAAAAATTACAGGAAATTTGGGCTACACATGAATTCACAGAAATTCGGACAGCATGCTTAATTCATAGAAATCCGCACATAAATCATGAAATTCAATTCCCGATTTTTCTCAATAATTCTGTTCAAGCTAACTTCACTAAATTCTCAATCACACAGCTCCATAATCATGCTCAACAATGCTCAAATATCATTAAACTCATAACCTAGGCATAAATCGCAACATGCTTTTCAATTCATGAGTTTCTAGTTTCTTCAATTTAAGCCTCTAACTTCTTCAATTAACTTAGGGTTTCCAATTTCATGAATCAATTTCGAGTTCAAGCCACCTAATTCATTTTAATTCTTGAGGATGAATTCAGATTACTCACCTTAAATTCTTAGAGTTTCTAAGAATTCAGTTTTGGAAGGTTTCGAATTAGGTTTCGATTTGGGTTTTGCTTCCTCTTCTTCCTCCTTTCGCTGCCCTCGTTGCTCTCTCGCTTTGTCTCTCCTTCTTTCGCCCTCTGCTTCCCTTTCCTTTCCCCTTCGTCCGCTGCCTGTTCTCGGGCTCGCCGTGCCTGCCGGCTGCCGATTTCCGGCGTTCCTCTCGCTCCCGCTCGCTCTTCCTCTCTCCCGGTGCATTCTCGCTCCCTCTCGCTTTCCCTCGCTTCCGCGTTCTTTCGCTCCCCTTTCTTCTTCCGCTCTGCTCGGCCTCCCGAGCTCTCGCTCTCCCTTGCCCACCTACGGCGGCGTCCTTGCCGTTCGAGCAGCCACCGGCTTATCGCGTTCTCTCCCTCTCTCGGTCTCCCTCTCGCTCTGCCTCTTCTTTTCTTTCCTTGCTTCGCTTCGCTTCTTCGTTCCTCTTCTTTTGTTCTCAATCCTAATTTCTCTCTCCTAATTTCCTTATTCCACCTCATGAGCTTTGCTGCCTAATTCTAATTGGACCCCATACTCCTTTGCTTAATTCCTTGCCAGCCATCCTTCTCAATGCCAGCCAATTCATCCATTTTTCAATCCCTCTTCTTTTTTTTTAATTGGGCCTAAGTAGCTTCACAAGGCCCAATTTAGCTAGCCCACGCTCGGGTTTCTAATTCCGACTCCGAAAATTCTAATTCACTAGCAAGCAAACACCGAAATTTCTGGGTCTCACCGAATTAAAAGCAATACATCATTTGTGCACAATACGGAAAGCAATAAAAGAAAGCATAAAAGTAAATAATAAACCGTTAAAGATCAAATCTGTGCCCTCGGGTTGTCTCGCTCGCTAATCTGGATCTCGGATCCGGATCTCTTGATGCAACGGTAGTGAATTGAAAGAGGCTTTTTGTGAGTTTTTGTGGAGATAGGTAAGCGGATGTGTGAATGATTGAGTTTTAGGGATAGGATGTAAGGAGTATGATGGAAATAGAGTGGGAGATGCTGAAAAGGGACCAAGAAATAAGAATACATAATGGAGTATTTAGTAGGTCTTACGTGAATTTCAGCAAAGTAACATTGAGGGTTAAGCCATTGGGAGAATTAGAGCCAAGGCTCTATATTTATAGGGAGATGTTAGGTCAAGCAATGACCGAGGTTTAAGCTCGACCAACCGTCCGAATAGGGTACAAAACGGGGCAAAGATCAAAGTGATAAGACTGGATAAAGCAAAGGATAAAATCGGATAAAATCGGGTAAATGAGAGGTGGCAAGTGCCTGCTAACCGATGTTGCCTAGGGTTTTGTGCCTTAGCGTGCTACCTCAGGAGTCCGCAAGCTAGAACACGGTATTTTGAGGCAAAACTCGGGGTAGAAGGCGCCAACCATGGGTGGTCTTCTAGGGTTTTATGCCTTTTCGTGATGTCTCAGGATTCCTTAGCCAAAACGTAGCGTTTGAGTGAAATTACCTATATGGGGCGCCAGCCATGTTGGGCTTTCAAGGAGATTGTTGGCTTGTAGTCTCGGGTGGACTGTCTCGGAGCTTAAACGCAACACTTTTATTCTCGTGATCATGCAATGAATGTCTAACGTCGTCCGGAGGTCTTCGACTCCTTGTCCGGTTATACTGAAGTAAAATATAGTATTGGATTTCTCGGAGCACAACATTGCACTCGTTGTCTATGAAGGCTTGGCCCAGCTTTGGATCCTCCGGAAAAAGGTGGATTTTGGATCGACCCAAGGGAGAAGGCTATTTATGTGATGTTGGGGGTTCTTTGTTGTTTATCGGCTTCCGTCACACCAATCGGACACTTCCAAGATCCAAATCCTCAAACATGACTCGGGATTATCATCACCTGGCCGACAAATAAAAATCCAAGAAAAGGACGACACTTTTAGGTGTCTACGACGGCCAACATCATGATGGCTCGTTGGGTTCTAGGTGTGGATTCTAAGGGATACTCTCGCTTATCCAAACGCTGATAAATATCATGATACCAATTGGTATAGTTAGTATTAGACACTTCTAGTGCGCAAATTTGTGCGAGATGACTCCGTCACTCAACAAGAACGGGAATTGAGTGAATGCCAGTAAGGATATTGATCATGGATGCTAACTTAGCTAATGTATCCGCAAATTAATTATCATCCCTAGGAAGGTAAGTGAAAGATATGTTCTCAAAGTGTTTAGATAATTTTGTCAAGTATTCTTTGCGAAATGTAATTGATGATCAAACTGGAATCATCGAAAACCTTAATATTCTTGACCGCGATCACTGTTATAGCTTCAAGCCCCGTGATACAAGCCTCGTACTCTGCAGCGAGTTGGTAATCTCGAAGTCTAGTTTGATTGAAATGGGAGTACGTGCTCCCTCCGACAAGACAAAAAGAATTCCTACTCCAAAGCCCTTCGATTAGAAACGTCATCAAAGTACATTGTCCAAACGTCCACCTCTACTTGCAAAATATCCTCATCCGGAAAGTCAAGATGTTTGGATTGCGATTCAGCTAAGAATTCTAACACTATCCTTCCTTTGATCGCTTTTGAGGGACGAACTCGAGTTCGAATTCGATAGCATGACGATCCATCGTGCTATCTTACTACTATAGTTGGTTGCTCAAGTATGTACTTAATAGGATCCATAGGTGCTACTATATGTACCGTGTGGGATAACAAGTAGTGTCTAAGCTTCATGGTAGCCCAAACTAATTCCAATGATGTCTTCTCTAATGGCGTGTATCTAGTCTCATAATCCAGGAACTTCTTGCTTAAATAGTGGATCGTGCGTTCTTCTTTTCTCGTCTCGTTGAGCTAGCATCGCTCCCATATCTCGTTTCCGTTGTGGTGAGATATAGGAGTAAAGTTTTCCCTAATTGGGGTGGAACTAACATTGGAGGATTAGCCAGGTATTCCTTAACCTTCTCGAATGCTTATTGGCACTCGGTTTCCAAAATGGGCTCGGATCCTTTCTTTAATTTCTTGAAAATAGGCTCACAGCACCATAGTCGGCTTTGATATGAAATGACCGATGCATCGTAAACGTCCTAGGAAACCCCTTATCTCTTTCTCTCGTTGTCTATAGGAGGGATCTCCTGAATGGCATTGATCTTGGATGGATTAACTTTAATTCCTCTAAGACTAACAACATAGCCTAGTAGTTTACCGAGGTCACTCCAAAGGCACACTTTTGAGGATTAAGGCGCATGTGTTGTTGTTGTCCTCTGTTACGTGGCACCAGCATTTTTGAGCCCAAATAGCATCACCACATAATAGTAAGTTCCCCATTGAGTGATGAAGGTCGTCTTCTCCATATCTTCTTCACCATCTTCACTTCATTATACCCAAGCATACCCATCCATGAATGAGAGTAGAGCATGGTCCGCTGTATTATCTACTAGAAGATCGATATGAGGCAACGGAAATCATCTTTAGAACTGGCCTTGTTTTAATCCTTGAAGTCGACGCACATACGAACCCCGCCATCTTTCTTCGAGACTAGAACTATGTTTGCTACCCATTGAGGAGAGTGAACTACCATAATGAACCCAACCTCTAACTACTTCAAAACCTCTTCCTAAATCTTCAAAGACCATTTTGGTTTCATCCTCCTCAACTTCTTCTTGACCGGCTTAGCATCCTCACAAAGCGAAGTTTTGTATTCTACTACATTCGGATCTATACCCGGCATGTCTTTATAGGACCATGCAAAGACATCGATAAATTCCGTAAGGAGCGAAGTGAATTGCTTTTGTTCTTGTCGATCAAAAGTTTTCCAAATATTAACTTCTTGAGGTTGATCATCCGACCCCAGATTAATTGTTATTGTTTCCCTATTATTGGTGAGTGATTGTCATGATCTTCCATAGCTTTTATTAATTCTTTAGGAATTTCTTGTTCATCATTAGAGGTAAAATAATTAAGAGCAAGAGGAGGTAAGGAGTAAGTAGAAATGTTCACTTTATTGAATGAAGCAACGAGTACATCGGACTCGGAAACGGAACTAGGAACGACGGAACTAGGAAAAGAACTAGAAACAACGGAAGGAGAAGTACAAGCCCTAGCACTAGACTCGGAAAGAGAATGCGCTTTGTAAGACCCGTAATTTTGGGTTAGGTAGTTATATGAGTTAAATTAATTATTTAGCCTTAATTAATTAAAGTAGGTCGAATGACTAAAATATATACATGGATATATATATTCGTGAATTTATTTTAGCGAATTATTATTAGTTCACATAACTATTATTAGTGAAGCATATTAATTCCTTCCTCCGAATTTTCCGCCTGAGCCAGCTAAATAGAACCCGAGACCCCTTATACCACTTACTTAGGTTAAACCTAAGTGGTGCTTAATAAAAACAACGGGGGTAGGGAGAGAAGAAAAGTGGAAGAGGGGCAATTAGGTGTTAAGCATGAGAAGGATTAGTGTAGGGCTTGGAAAGGTGGTCTTTTCCTGAGTAAGCCAAGGCAGAGAGAGAGAGAGAAGGAATCGGGGGAGCAGAAACAAAAGGACAGAAATAGAAGCGAGGGAAAGGAAGGGCGAGCGAGAGAAGCAAAGAGAGAGGGAAGGCGCGTGAGAGCCAGCAAAGAGGCCGGTGGCCCACCCGAACAGCGAAAACACCGTGGCCAGCGAGCAAAGGAGAGAAAGCGGGGATTAAGGAGCCAAACACAAATACAAAGAGAGAGAGACCTGGTGAGATAGAGGGAAGGAAAAAGAAAGCAAAAGGAGAGCGAGAGGTCGACGAGCCGGCGGACTCGAGGACAGCAGCCGGCGATAAGGGTAGGTAGCAAGCAAAGAAAGAGCAAGGGATTGGGACAGGGCGAGAGGCATAAAGAGAACCCGAAATGGAGATAGACGAGAGAGAGTTCGAGAGGTTGGGAACCAGGAAAAGGAACGGTGACAAGGGAGGAGGACCGGCGGGCAAGCAAACGAGGGCCGAACGAGAGGTAGTGAGAACTAAAAACGCCGAACCGAAGCAAGAAGAAGCGAGAAGAGAGCGAGAGTCCCGGAACCTCCCCGAAACCGAATGCGGAATGCGGGTGAGAGCAAAAGGGGCGGGCAGCAAGCAATTCAACCAATTCCAAACCCTAGGAGTCGAGGTGGGTAGCCTTATACTCTAAATAAATAGTAATTTCGAAACTCAATTGAATTCGATTATGAATATTGAATATTTGATGCGATTATTGAATGGTTGTGCTATAAAATGAATTTAGGAAGTAGTTAGGGATGAATTAGAACCCGAGAAAATCTGATTGAGTATTAAGGGCTAAATTAGGACATTAGAGAATCCGATTGAAGTAGATTGGTACGGTCTTATGGGTGATATTGGGAGTTCAGACTAGTGACAATGGAATTCTTGTGATTTCGGTGGTAGAATGTCGGTTCGAGCGACAGTTGAATCAATTGTGACTTCCTGAATTTTTGAAGTTAAATTATAAATAATTACATTGAGAATTAGATATTTGGAATAAAAGGGAATAGGAGTTCATTTTAATTAATGCACAATGGAGGCGTGGGAGTGAGAAATGAACGATTGCTAGGTTAATTGAGTTCAAAACATATTTAACTCCTTGAGGTTGAACTAAATTTGAAGATAAGCAGAGCTAGAGGAATTTGAGCAAAGAAGTGAGATTAAGAGTTATATGGCTAAGTATGGGCATTAGAGAGTTAGCTAAGGATATGGAGACATAATATAAGAATTTGAGGAAGGATTATATTATGTGAAGAGTTGCAACCTTTGGGTTAAGCTATAATTATTTGTGGATATTGTAGCTCTTGTGAACTAAATTAGTGAAAGGAAAGATTAGGAAGATACAATATTCGGGTTCGAATTGAATTTGGTAGTTTGTGACGAGTTGTGACAATTTGGGCTAAATTATGATGGGTTGTGATTATGTATGGTTTTACCACTTGTGATTATTGTGGCTCGGAGGAGTTCTAGTTGCTGAGTTCGTTGTGCTTAAAAATGAATTGAGTTAAAGAATACGAATGTTGGAGTGTAGAAAAGGAGCGGGAATTTGGAGTATCAAGGGAATAGGTATCTATATTGATTGATTGTTACTTGGAAAATAGAGTGAAGTAAGAATTACGTATATGGGAAATAGGAGACTTGCTTGAATAGAATATGGATGAATATGAGATGTTAAGTACTTGGGTGAATCCTTAAGTTAATGTGCTAGTTTGGAATGTTAAGTCTTAGTATAGAGATGCTTGACATGTGAAGTGATTTGATTCTAAATAATGCTCGAAAGTTAGTTTTGAAAAGAGTTCAAATGTTTACGTAGAATGCTACTTGGCATTATTCTTGATAACTGTTTTTCAAGCGTGAAATGTGTTCTAAAGAAGTGAAACCGAGTTGAGAAAGTGAATTTAGAGGGGTGACGCGTGGTGTCATGCCTTCTATGATATTAAACCGATTTGAGATTGTGGTTTAAAACCAAGTTTGATAAGTGATTGTGATCACTTCAGTTTTGAACGGATTTTGGGCTAAGGATTATTTAGACTAGAGGAAGGAGGTGGTCATGCATATCGGGCCACGGGGTCCTTGCGTATCAAGATGCCCATTAACCAGAGAGTTTGATTCTTTCCTGACGAGGAAAGCGGAGCCTTCAAAGTATTTGACTAGAGATAGGTCCCGGGAACTCGAGTCAAGGGTCGCGTCCCGAGAAATCATGTCCGGTGCTACTTCAATCGTCTCGAAGCCCCAAAAGGATTTTCAATTAGGATTGAAAGTATTTGAAAGAAAGTGCAGGTGGCACCTTGTTTAAAGTGATTCAATTCCCAAAATGATTGCAATTCGTGCTTTTGAATGATTAAAATGTCATGATCCTTAAGTTACAAGAGGTTTTAGAAGATTTCATTGAAAAGTATCTAGATTTGTATTATGTTATTATACTTTCACCGATATCATTATTATGAGTAGTATGTGTAAAGAATTTCCGTTTTAAAAGTGTAAAATTTCCGGTGAACTCGTGGTTCGCTCAACCCTACACATTTCCCCTTTTCCCTCACAATGTTGTGGGTATGCTCTTAGGAGGCGCGTGCGGTACTTAGTATATTCTGGATTCCTGCTGATTAATGTTTGCTGTTTGCTTGAGTGATTCAAGTTGTGGACGTGCATGTCTTATATTTCGAAGTATTGTAGTTTGTAATTTAGTTCATATAGGCTATACCAGATGTATAATGAACCACTTAGATTGTTTTAAGTTTTAATGCATGATTGGTTGGACTCCGGCGTGTGGCCGCTGAGTTGTGTACTCCGAGCGTGTGGCTCGTCAAGTTATATTATGATTTTTATGCAGGATTTTGAAGCTTCAAAGCCTAGGGGATAGTCCATATTACAAACGGAAATTTTCAGTAAATTTTCAAACTCTTTTAGAAAATTAACTCAATTACCTTAAGTTGGAATTAAAAAGCCAAACCGACACCTGAATGAGCCTTGGGAGTTCCTTGTGAGGAACTCGGCAATGTAATAATCCTAGGGTGGGTTTTAAGGTTTACACGCTCCTAGGCTAACAGCAAATTAGCCCTCCTCGGCGTCAATCGAAGTAACATGCTTGGACCCTTCAATATCTACATTGGTGATGAACCCGGAGAGATCAAACTGTGGGTGTGACATAGCTCATGACAGATGCGAGACCGAGTTCCCTTCTATATTACTCTCTTGTCCGAACAAGAGACCAAAAAGATTGTTTTTGACGAGATTGTCCGATCGATGTGGACTATCGCTCTCTAAGGAGGTAGGGTGCCTCCTCTTCTAAAATATAGCAATCACTAAAAATCTCCGGACCAGGTACTAGGATGCCTTTTTCCTTGATGTAGTAAGGCTTAGGAAAACCATAATAAGGGAAATTGTCTCCTTCTCTTAGAAGCTGCCCATTCAGCGTATAGAGAAAAGGCTTAATAGAGTAGGCTGTATGTGGTGCAATTTTCTTCATTTGAATTTTCCACATGGCTTGAGCCATGTCCTTAGTACTAGGTTGATAGCCTACTCGAAGTTGTAGTTGTTAGTGGGTTCAAGGGTGAAAAAATAGGGTGGAATGCCCTTCGGTCTGCAAGCAAGACCCGAAAAATACCCCTTCTTCCTAAGCATCGAAAGGACAATAGGGTTATCATAAGGGTTAAAGGTAAAAGGTGCTTCATCCCTTTCTAAGGCAACAACGGTTTCAAATCCATAAAGTTCTTCATCATTTGCATTGTGCTCAATCTCAACTACAGATTCTTTGGAGGTAATAGTAGTAGAGAGATTATCCCTATTGACGAGTTATGACTTGACCTTTAATGATCATCTTGACCTTTTGATGTAGTGTAGAGGGCACTGCTCGATGATCATACAACCAAGGGCATCCTAGAATCGGATTGAAAGTAGCTGGGATATCTAAGACTTGGAACTCGATATTCCTCTCCACTAGCCCTATATTGATTGGCAAGGTCACTTGTTCCCAAGATTGTTCTTTTATAATTATCATATGCTTGAAGATGGATCTGTCTGTTTAGAGAGTTGTTGCTCCTCGATTCATAACCTTCTAGTAGTTCTCCAAGGACATATGTTTACTCGCTGATCCATTGTCTACCAAGGTTAGGGGAACAAACTTGTTGATGCAAGTTAGAGTTAAGTAAAGGGCATTGTTGTGTGCAACACCTTCTTTTGGGAGATACTGTCGACCAAAGGTAATGGTTCCATCCCCACCATTAACCAATCCTACTACTTTGGCATGGTTTCAGGAGAAACTTCGATCTTGCTAAGTGCATCGATCAAGGCTTGTCAATGTTTCGGGAAGCAAATATTAATTGCCGGATTGAGATGTCGGCTTTAAATTTTTGAAGTTGCTTAAGGATTAGGTCTCTTTCCTTTTGCGGCTTCGGTCTCTTTTGGGGCTTCCCGAGTCCGTTGTTGACCTAAGGGTGCATTATGCCGTCCAGATATAGTAAGAAACTGAATTGTAGGACTCCTAGTGTTTCCCCAAAATTCTTCTTCTCCCAAGGGTGGTGTGTCCGAAAAGTCGTCAATATTGTCGTCGTTGTTGCTTTGTGTTTCATAAATATCTTCTTCATCACTTACCATAGCCCTTTGTCTTCGAGGATCTAATGGAGGTAAACTAAGAAGTGGTTTCGACTTGGTAGCATCTTCGATAAAAACAGACATGATCCCACTCGACCTAGAGTAGGTTCTTTGAAAATAGCTAAGGTGCCATTCAAGGGATGTTTACTATTGCTTGGTTTATGGGCAGCCTTAGGCAAGGGTAGTTGACCATTTCAAAACATGTTTTCTTGTGTGTTCTTGAATGTCCAACACTATTCATTATCATTTCCTCGTGCACGATGGTATTTGCAAAATTTTCCCATGCCCTAATTTTTGGATTGTTTTGCGGTTTCGATTCTTCTCTAATAGGTGGCAATTCTATCTTCCCTTTTTCCAAGAGACGGTCAAGGGATTTGGTGTAGGTAGTATCAATAGGAGTGTAGTCGGTATACCTATTGACGGCATTGACATCTGCTCCCCAGTAGTATTGCCAGTATTGGAGGTTTTCTTATCTTTGGAATGATAATTACCTCTATACCCAATCGCGACTTTTGTGGTCGTAGTAGGCAACTATTCTTTTATTAGCAAACCAGCATATCTAAGGGTTGAAAAGTTCATCACGGATAGAAATTTGAGGTGTTGCTTGTAATTGGGTTGAAGGTTTTTTACAATGATTTGAACTTGGTCTTTCTCGGAGGGTCGATCAACCATATGGGCTGCCTTTGCTCTCCATCCGGTAAGAAAATCGATGAAGCTTTCCTTCTCGCCTTGCTTGATTAACTCTAAGTCTCTAAGAGTAACAAGTAAATCGGTGTTATAGGAGTATTGATAGAGGAACCCCTTGCATAAATTTATCCAATTGGCAACCTTGCATGGGTCAACCACATTATACCACTTCATTACATCGGTATCCAATGTCCAGGGAAAATGATGTGGTATATGTCTTCGGGAATGTTCTTAAGAGTCATTGCTCCTAAGAAAGTTATATACGTGATGACGGGGATTCTCGGAACCTTTGAACTTAATATCGGGCATGGTAAACTTAGGATGTAGTTTACCACTAGAGATTAAAGTGAATCCATTATGATCGAAGTAATAATTACCGACCATGGATGACTCCTTAACATCCATTCCATCCGATCTATACGAGAATTAGGCTGAGATTTGGATTTGTGTTTAGGGGATTTGCATTTGGGACTACTTGGAGGAGGAAAAATAGGAGGACGTGGCACAATCAAGGCTATTTCCCTTCTCAAATGTTCAGCTTCTTCGGCCTCTTCCCTTTTTAGCGTTTAGCTTCCTCATCTCTCTTACTAGCCTCAATAGCCCTTATGATAGTCTTAAGATCCCTAGATATAGATGATATCTATTCTTCTTGATCATTCAACCCGGTGTCCACCTTTAGCTATATTCTCATTGAGTAAACGCGAGGTTAAGATACTTGCTCTAGGTTAGGATCCATTGGAAGGGAATTCCTTTTAGGTATTGTCTTAGAACAAGGAGTAGACTGTGACGGTGTAGTATGCACTGAAGCTTGTCACAACGAAACACACCGTGAAGTAGAAAGAAATGAAGATGTGTCGGACTCCTTGGTGAGACGTTCTAATATTTTAGAGCTCGGATTTCGACGATACTCGGTTGTCGTAGACTTCCCTATTCTGTAGCCCAAAGGATGAGGTTTAGGACCATGTGAGAGAAGATCGCTTTTAGGAGGAAGGGACTAAACGCAAGACCGGAAGGGACTAAGGATGCTTTTATTTGGATGAACATAAAGAATGCGATGATGATATGATGTTGTAGACACTTAAAAAGTGTCGTCCTTTATCTCGTTATTTACGTGTTTTGTTATGTTGGCCTAATGATGATAATCCCGAGTCCTGTTTGTGGATTTGGATTCGAACTATGATCAATCGGTGCAATATAAGCCAATAAACCACAAAGAACACCCAGCACCACTTAAATAACCTTTTGCCTTGGGTAAGTCCACAAATCCTCTTTTCTTTCGGACCGTCCAAGAGCCGGGCCGAGCCTTTAGAGATTGTGGAGTCCCATGATGTGTGGTGGGAAATTCCAAATACGAATACTGCATTCTACTTTTTCCAAGTCATACAAGGAGCTGAAGCCCCGAAGAAGACGTTAAACTGTTGCATTTTATGATCGGGAGCATCAAAGTGATGCTTTTGAGCTTCACAAGACAGCCTACACAAGGTTAGAAGTTTTCCCCTCTAAACGACATTGTGGCGGTGCTCACGCTCTAAAAGCATGGTGGAACGCTGTGTTTTGAGCTTGGAGAGTCCTAGGAGACACAACTAGGGCACGAAACCCTAGGAGGGTCCGATTGGCTGGCACCCGCCTTCTCTCTTTTAACCGGTTCTATCCAATTTTATCATCTTCCGATCTCATTCTATCTCTTAAGGAATGGCTCGATTTTATTTCAGTTGTTTGGACGGCTAATAAGAGGCAAACCCTAGGTCATTTATGACATAGGTCCTCTCCTATAAATAGAGATCCTTAGCTCTTATTCCCACATGGCTTCTTACCTTGGCATCACGCTGCTGAAAGCCAACTTGAATACTCTCATCTAACCATTACTCGCCGAATTTTCTATAAACATTCATATTTCACCGTTGAATCCGTGCAAAGAGATAAAGAATATTCGATTATTCTGATCTCTAGGCACCCATTCAACTCATCACTACCATATCCTAGACACAGTTCACAAAACTAGCCCTTTTCTTCGTATTGTCACCATTGCATCGAGAGATCCGACGAGGAGATCCGGATCAACAAGGTGGGACAACCTCGAGGGCCATATTTTACCCTTCAAATGGTTATATTTATTTCTGTTTTATTTGTTTTCCGTATTGTGGTTTAAGAGATAAAGAATATTCGATTATTCTAATCGTTGTAATTTCCTCCCGGACGGATGTAATCTTTTCTTTCCCACTTTTCTCGCCGATCAATGTAATCTTTTATTTCTCGCTTTTCTTTCTTTTATCACTTTCTTTATTGGTTTCCTTTATCGTTTTCCTTGTTATTTTGGTTGCTTTAATTTTGTTTCACAAGTTGTATGCTTGTTTTCTTTCATCTTTATTAATACACTACTTGAACTAGTAATGGTCGTCATCGGACGGGTGGAACCAAAGGGTTTATCGCTACATTTCGTACCCTCGCCCCCAAATTCTATTCTCGGTTCAAGACCGATGGAGTCATCTTTTAGCCTCTTTCGGTCTTAGTTTTCTCATACTAAGATTGGAAGAGCAAATTTTGTTTTTGTTAGTTTTTCTTCCCTAAAAAACTAACTGGAGACTCCCTTGTTTTATGCTTTATTCTACGCAAATTCGCATCTCGGTGTTTTCTGGTTGCGGGAAGAAATGACGTTAGAATATGGATTCGCCCATAGGGCGAGACCGAGGTTGGTTTCACCAGCCACGGGCTCTGGCCGGCACCTGCCTTCCCTCGGGGCAACGGTGGTGGAGTGCCATGGCGAGAATCATAACCCTAATATCATTTAGTCCTTAATTAAAAAATAAGATCCCAGGATTTCTAAAATAATTGCTAAAATAAAATGACTACTAAAACCATCATTCAACTTTGCCTAATTAGATTTAATAAAACTCAAAAATCTTAATAAAAGGTTCATCCCCACATTCCAAAATCGACTTTCTAAAAGTATCTTCAAAATCAATCTTTCAAAGAGAGACCCGACACAAGTGGGGAGCTCGGTGGGGCCCGGGTCGGTCGTGGTTCCTACTTGTGGCAACTTCAGCTGGGGATAAACTTTTTATTAAAAGGGCGAAACTTGAAAATTTGATTAGTGTGTTTTTAATAATGTGCTTGCATTAGACATCCTGCATTTAGCAACCTTTGAATTAGTTTAAATATTGTTTTGGACCACTATGAAAACTTTATTGTACCCACTATTTAACCCTTTTCGGAGAGAGGCTCCCACTGGTTCATCGGTGGGCCCAACTAGGCTTGATTTGCCAAGGAAACAGTACCTCCTCCTTCATAGCACGCCGTCTTGGACTAAACCTTTTGGTTCACCGAGAGGCACCATAATTCTCCTTGGTATCCTTATCCGTGCAACCCATGGAGGACCAAATTTTGGACTACGTGTCACCATGTGTCCGGACTCTTGAACTCTTGGGGCATAGAACTTTTAGACTTCTAGGTTTTCCCTCGGACTTTATTTGCATGCTCGAATGAGTGTGTTTGTTTTAGATATAATCTTACGCTCATGAGCCTTTAAGAATAGGTGAGGAGTGCTTGATTTAGACGCTTGCACGGGTGAGAATAAAACACTTTAATAAAGCACTTTAATAAAACTCCTATAGTCAGTCCATTATGTGCATTTAGACAAAAGTCAAAATGCCTTTTTCCCTAATAAGGTCGATCCATTATTTACATTTTTTCGTGTCATCTCAAAATTATCTTTCTAATAGCCTAAGTAGTCGCTATTTGTGAAAGGGTCTTACCGGAAGCTCCCTTTTCTTATTGTTCAGTCTTTTTATTTTTTTGCATTGTCACATTTCATCTTGCATTATCTCATATTAGATGAGTCCATTTGCATTAGCCAAATAAAATCATCTCATATTAGATGAGTCCATTTGCATTAGCCAAATAAAATCATCTCACATTAGATGAGTCCATTTGCATTAGCTGAGATAAAAACATTTCATATTAGGAGAGATAAGTCCACCATTCTCATTTTGCACTTAGCCTAAAGTTCATCTCAAATAGGAAAATGCATTATCATATAAAAAGCGTTTTTCATATCATATCATCATTGCATTCTTTATATACATCCAAATAAAAAAACATCCTTAGTCTCTTCGGATCTTGCGATTAAGCCCCTTCCTCGTAAAAGTGATCTTCCCTCACATGGTCCTAAACCTCATCCTTTGGGCTGCAGAATAGGGAAGTCTACGGCAACGAGTATCGTCGGAATCCGAGCCCTAAAAGATTACAACGTCTAGCCAAGGAATCCAGGCACATCATCATTTCTTTCTACTTCGCGGTCTACACTGGTGTGACAAGCTTTGATGCATACTACACCGTCACAATCCACTCCTTGTTCTAAGACGAGTACCTAAAAGAGTTCCCTTCCAATGGATCCTAATCCCGAATAGTATCTTAGCCTTAGTATGCTTAATGAGAATATCGCTAAGGTAGAAACTCGGTTAAGTAATCAAGAGGAACAAATATCCTCTATATCAAGAGATCTTAAGAACATCATAAGTGCTATGGAGGCTAGTCGGAGAGATGAGGAAGGCTGAAGGTAGGAGAAGGGAAGAGGCCAAGGAAGGCGAGCGTGTTCAAAGGCCAACAGCTACGGTTAGACCACCTCTACCCATCCAATCTTCTCCAAATAATCCTAAACATGATTCTCCTAAGCTTGAATCCAAAACTCGGTCCGATTCCTGTATAGATCGGATAGAACGGATGTTGAAGGAGTCATCCATATTCAAGCAATCATTATTTCGATCATTAAGGGATTCACTTCAATTCCTAAACTACCTCCTAAGTTTACCATGTCTTATATTAAGTTCAAAGGTTACGAGAATCCCCATCATCATGTACGCAACTTCTTGGGAGCATTGACTCTTAAGAACATTCTTGAACACACTTACCACATCATCTTCCCTGGACATTTGATACCGATGTCATGAAGTGGTATAACGCGGTTGATCCACGCAAGGTTACAAATTGGACAAATTTGTGTAAGGAGTTCCTCCGTCAATACTCCTATAACACATATCTACTTGTTACTCTTAGAGACTTAGAGTTAATCAAGCAAGGTGAGAAGGAGAGCTTCACCGATTTCCTGTCCGGATGTAGAGCAAAGGCAGCCCACATAGTTGACCGGCCCTCCAAGAAAGATCAAGTCCGCATTATTGTGAAGAACCTTCAACCCAATTATAATCAACACCTCAAATTCCTACCCATGATGAACTTTTCGACCCTTAGAGATGCTAGCTTACCGATAGAAGAAGAACTATCCATCACGATCACAAAAGCTGCAACCCGATATAGAGGTAACTATCATTCTAAAGAGAAGAAAACCTCCAATACTAGCAATGCTACCAGGGTGCGAGATGTCAATGCCCTAAACATGTATACCGACTACACTCCTAAGGATACTACCTATGCTCAAGCCCTTGACCGTCTCTTAGAGAAAGGGAAGATAGAGTTACCACCTATTAGAGCATAATCGAAACCGCAAAATAGTATAAGAATTAGGACGCGGGAAAATTTTGCAAATACCATTGTGCACGAGGACACGATACTGAATGGTGTTGGACATTCAAGAACAAACTACAAGATATGTTTCAAAATGGCTAGTTACCCCTACCTAAGGCTGCCTGAAACCAAGTAATATTAAAAACCCGTTTAGCAGACACCTTAGCCATTTTTACTAAACCCACGCCAGAGTTAGTGGGATCCTTCTATCTTTATTTGAGATGTTAATGAGTCACAACTACTTCTTAATCTACCATCATTGGATTTAGAAGTCCAGGGCTGTGGGTAAGTGATGAAGAAGATGTCTACGAAACGAGAGATGACGACCACAATAGTGACGACTTACGGGGACACCACCCTTAGAATAAGATTTTTGGGAAACA
This sequence comes from Talinum fruticosum, assembly GCA_021018815.1. Taxonomy (NCBI): domain Eukaryota; kingdom Viridiplantae; phylum Streptophyta; class Magnoliopsida; order Caryophyllales; family Talinaceae; genus Talinum; species Talinum fruticosum. The sequence continues at coordinate 381,344 of JAITYX010000026.1, forward strand.
CTAAGAGCCCTACTTGTTTAGTTTCTTACTAGATCAGCATGGCATAACGTGCCTTTGGGTCCACAATAGACTCGGGAAGCCCTAAAAGAATCGAAGCCGCAAAGGAAGAAGACCCAATCCTTAAGCAACTCTAAAAATTAAAAGCCGACATTTCTATCTCGGCAATTAATATCTCGCTTCCTAGAAACATAAATAAGCTTTAATCGATGAACTTAGTAAGATTGAAGTTTCTCCCGAAACCACGCCGAGAAAGTAATAGGATTAGTTAACGAGTGGGGATGGAACCATTACTTTTGATCGAAGGATCTCCCGGAAGAAGGCGTTGCACACAACAATGTTCTTTATTTAATCGTAACTTGCATTAACAAGTTTGTTCCCTTAACCTTGGTAGACAATGGATCGGCAGTTAACGCGTGTCCCCGCGAACTGCTAAAAGGTTAGGAATTAAGGAGCAACAACTCTCTACGCAAACTGTTCATCTCCAAGCATATGATAATTCTAGAAGAACAATCTTGGGAACAGTGACCTTACCAATCAATATAGGGCCTATGGAGAGGAATATTAAATTCCAAGTCTTAGATATCTCGGATACTTTCAATCTACTTCTAAGATGCCCTTGGTTGCACAATCATCAAGCGAGTGCCTCTACAATGCATCGAAGGTCAAAATGATCATCAAAGATCAGGTCATAAGCTGTTAAGAGGGATAATCTTTGTGCTACTATCACTTCCAAAGAGTCTCGTAGTGGAGATCGAGCATGATGCTAATGATGAAGAATTATATGGATTTAGAATCGTCGCTACTTTAGAAAGGGATGAAGCACTTTTTACCTTTAACACTTATGGCAACCCTAGTGTCCAATCAATGCTTAGGGAGAAGGGGTATTTTCCAAGTCTTACAACGAGCCGAAGGGCATACCGCCCTATTTTTCCACCACTTGAACCCACTAACAACTACAACTTTGGACTAGGCTATCAACCTACCACTAAAGAAATAGCTCAAGCTAAGTGGGAAATCCAAGTAAAGAGGGCTGCACCATATACGGTATGCTCTATTAAGCCCTTTCCTTATACCTTGAATGGAAAATTTCTTAGAGAAGGAGATAATTTCCCTTATTATGGTTTTCCTGAGCCCTATTACATCAAGGAGAAGGGTTTAGTTTGGGCTACCAAGAAGCTCGGACACTACATGTTGACCCACGCGGTACATGTGGTAGCACCCATGAATCCTATTAAGTACATACTTGAGCAACCGATTATCACTAGTAAGATAGCGTGATGGACTGTCATGCTATCAAAATTCGAACTCAAGTTTGTTCCTCAAAAAGTGATCAAAGGAAGAGTAGTATCGGAATTCTTGGCAGATCTACACGTGCCCGAATCACAACCTGAACACCTTGGCTTCCCAAACGAAGATATTTTACAATTACAGGTGGACGTTTGGACAATGTACTTTGATGGCGCTTCCAATCGGAAGGGCTTTGGAGTAGGGATTCTTTTAGTCACACCGAAAGGAGCACATACTCCCATTTAAGTTAAGCTAGACTTCGAGGTCACTAATAATGTCTGCGAGTACGAAGCTTGTATCATAGGACTTCAAGCTACAACAGAGATCGGAGTCAAGAAGATTAGGGTTTTCGGTGATTCCGGTTTGATCATCAACCAAATTTCGCAAAGGTGGAAGGTACGTAGTTAAGCCTTGGCACCCTACCAAGCATATTTGACAGAATTATCTAAACACTTGAAGAAGATTTCCTTCACTTACCTTCCTAGGATGATAATCAATTTGTTGATGCAATAGCTAAGTTAGCATCCATGATCAATATTCATGTTGGCATTCACTCAATGCATGTTCGGATCAGCGGCGGAGTCGACTGCATACGTCCGCACCTTAGAAGTATCTAATATCGACCATATCGGTTGGTATCATGATATTTATCGGTATTTGGATAAGCAAGAATATCCTTTGAACTCCACAACTAGAGCCCAACGAGTCATCGGGAAGTTAGTTGCCCAATTCTTCCTCAATTAAATACGGTTGTTTAAGAAAACTAATTTTGGAATCGGATGGTGGAGAATGTGGACCTTATATGAACGGTAGAATGTTAGTCCGGAAGGTTTAGAGACTTGGTTATTATTGATCAACTATGGCGACAGATTGTCACGACTTTGTTAGAAGGTGCTATAAATGTCAAGTGTATGCGGACTTACAACAATAACCCCTGTCATTTCTCACTACATTATCCTTACCTTAGCCGTTTGCGGTTTGGGGAATAGACATTATTGGTAAGGTGACTCCTAAGGGAACAGGATGTCACGAATTCGTGTTAGTAGTAATCTACTACTTCACCAAATGGGTAGAAGCGACTTCTTATGCAACCCTAACGTCGAAACAGTAGCCAAATTAATCACCCGGAATATTATCCGTCGTTATGGAGTACCTCACAAGCTTATAAATGACCATGATAGTCATTTCAAGAAGGGAGTAGCAAATTTGTTGAATAAGTATAAAATCCAGCATCACAAATCTTCTCCATATCGTCCTCGGATAAATGGAGCGATTGAAGCCGCTAATAAGAACATCCGAAGAATAGCGGAGAAAATGGTAGTTACTTACAAGGATTGGCTAGATAAATTACCCTTCGCTTTGTGGGGTTATAGAACTTCCATTAGATCCTCCACTTGGAGCAACTCCTTAGTCTCTAGTCTATGGTATGAAAGCAGTCCTTCTAGTTGAGATTGTCGTTCCTTCATTAAGGATAATTGCTGAGAGTCGATTCCGGAAGCTGAGTGGGCTAAAGCACGTTATGAGGAATTGGTGTTCGCTGGATGAGAGGCACCTCAACACCCTCCATAATGTCCAAATATAACAAGCTCGTATATCCAAGGCATTCAATAAGAAGATTAAGCCTCGCAACTTGCAAACTGGGGATTTAATCCTTAGAGAGGTTAGAGCTCCAATTCAGGATCCATAAGGGAAATTTAAGCCCAATTGGCGGGGCCTATTTATACTTAATTAGATTTTACTCAGCGGAGCAATAAAATTAACTAATTTAGAAGGAGAAGAGATCTTTCAATATACCAATTTGGATTAGCTTAAGAAGTACTATGCCTATCATACCCCTAGGTAGTAGGTTGAGCCCAGCCTAACTAAGTTTGGCCAAGGCGGCCGGCCACCACCACCCGGTCGACGGTGGACTGAGTCGGGCCACGGTTTTCCTTTTCTTTCTCCTGGTTTTCTTTGGTTCATTTATTTGCTAAACGAGTCCAACTAGATGGTCCAATATATATGTTGGTTTTTTTATTATTATTCTACCTCTAAGTGAGCCATACTACTAATCCTCCTTTTTATTCTATCCCAAATTCCTAAGAATTCGAGTCCTAGTCTATTTTCACTTTCTTTCCTTTAGGATCATTAGACTCAGCTTCGTCATCTCAGGTGCGATCCTTTAGCTCTTAGATTCATCGGGCTCTCCTTTCTTCATTTTCTTTAGCTTTAGTTTCTTTTTGACGAGTACGTGCAGCCATCCAAGGGTTTACTTCACGGATTTGTACCTACTTTAGGGTTTAGCTCTCTAAGTCTTAGTGCTTTTCGTCGCTCGGGGTTGACTTCTATTATCCACTCTAAATAATAGGGAGAAAAAATAGTATTTGCAACTCCTTCAGGTGTCAGCAGCGTCGCAGAGTCAACAGTTTCGGAAGACCTCTCCAGTACTCGGGCCATGACCCAATCCGTCTAGAGCTACTCGTGTCCTCCGAACAAGTCAAAAGTAGCGGGCCGGATGAAATCCAGCAACGGTATTACTTGTTCTCTACCCATTTCTGCACCACACGACTTGGAAAGTAATAAGTGCTCTCCTCCAGGCCCAATAGACGAATGTATACATGTTATGCAGTATTCGTTTTGAATTGGGATACCTTCCAATGCTTAACATACCATAACGGATCATTGCTTGTGATTTTTGAGATATTTTTCCTATCGAGAAAGCGGGACAATCGACTACCGCCGATGTTTGTTTACGTTAGCGAAGTGAGTTGCGAGGTACGTGTCCAACCTAGGAGGAGTATCAATGAATTTCAGATGTTCCATTAGCCAAATCTACACATCATAGATGCAAAATCGAAATTAGTGTCCTACACGGTCAAAGTATAACTTTTTCAGCCCAACAGGAGCAAAATCGAAATAATAAAAATAGAGTCAGCGAAGCGGGGACAAAAGTTAGGTTTTTCTATATAAGTCGAAGGCACCTCAGCCTCTAGCCGACGTCGGACTGTCACCTTATGGCTGGCGTCATCACCCGATTCATTGTTATTTGCTTCCGTTTGTTTTAGTGCTTACTTGCAATAACGGGGGTTACTGCTGAAATTGCGTTCGGCGTTGGCTTCAACTCGGTCTCAGCCAATGATCATTTCAATAACTATGAGGAGTTAGGGAACGAGTAATCCTCTAAGCTGTTCCACCAAACATAGCAGAGACGTTGGTGCCAAATCCTCGTGAGCCCCTACTAGCAAGAATCCCCTATCGGGCAAGTAATTATAGCTCACCATCTCGGGATATCGATGGACTCGAGCATAAGAATACACGTTGAAGTAATGCTTCATAATATTGATTAAGCTAACTCGATTCCCAATAAGGATCCATCCTAGATGTTTTTACTCGGCTTTAGAAGATATTGATACTTTTCATGGAGATTTTTTAGGATTTGGGAACAACTGGTTTTTTCACCTAAAACCGCCTAGTATAGCATCAAACTCATCGGGCGGGGACACGGTTCCTTATCCTAAACCTAAAAACATTTAACCCACAAGTCATTCTAAGTGTTATAAAAACTACTACATATGTTTTCATTTGATTCCGAGTGACTCATAACACACATACTTGCTTATCTTCTCACACAGATGTTTCGAGTCACTCGGACATCACTAAGATTTATTGAATGTTCAAATAATCTCTCTAACATTTCTTATCCGAGTTCGATCTGCATATTCTAAAGTAAAGTGAATTACGGTGATAATTCATCTTTCTAAGTCAACATGATTGATTGAGAATCATTTGTCCGGATCAAGTACTTATACTCCGATGTTTTCACTCTTATAACTTGATCTTTCTTAAGACTAACTCTGAAGGAATTTGAGTATGATGAATATTATACTCGGAAAATTCCACTCTTCTAGGCCTAAGATAATTATCTTAATTAAACTATTATCTCGTGCCTAATCTTGGACCAAAGTATTTTATACTTTGAGAACCAAAATTGTTTACTTTTGTAGGTTATCTAAACGAGGTTATCTCATTTTTGAATTACAAAAGTAACCTAGGTTTCAAGCTGTCAATCACCAGCGAGACAAGGCTTTTCTACTTCTAGATCGGCCATTGTGTCGGGGTTGTCTATTTTCAAAATTGAAAAGCTTCAACGCTAAGCTTAACAGTGGCTTCCACTCTACTTTTCGGACAACACTGGTTGATCGAAGTACCCTTAAGAGTCAAGAGCCGTTGCACAACGTTCACATCTCAACGGATCTTTTACGAGTGACTCGGAAGAACCGTTACAACGGTCGGAAAGGACTTCTATTCGAAACTAGTCACAACGGCTAATCTGCTTGGTCATCTATAAATAGAAGCCAACTCTCAAGACGTGAAGATTGCTTGAATTATTGCTGAACACATTACTTAAGCTAAAGTCATTGTATTCATATTCAATCTTCTATTTACAACTTCCAACTTGTAATTCATACTTTCTCGGTTGTAAAGTCTTGTAATCAGTCACATACACTTTCTTACTTTCTATGTAAGGTCCCTTGACGAGCTGTAAGGGTTAACTCAGCTTAGTTGTCCCTAGTTGTAAAGGTTACCTCGGTTAGGAAGTGCTAGATCGAGATAAAGGAATTTACGAGTCCAGGAAAACTCTATAAGAAATTGTTTAAGAGAGCAATTACGGTTGAGTCGATCTGCTGTATTTTGCAGATTCAAAATAGTGGATTTGACTTGGTGCTTGGACTAGCACTCGTCCGTGGTTTTCTACCCCGGGAGGGTTTCCATGTATTTCTAAGTTTACACTTTTCTAAGTTCAATCTAGACTCACATTGTCTTGATTATTCTTTTCAAGCTTAAATCTTCCAAGTTTGTTAAAATTTCCTCATCACCCTATTCATCCCCCCTCCTTTAGGGTGACTAAGACTCTTCAAGAGCAAACCTTCAATTGGTATCGAGCCTAGCCTTTTAGAAAGGGTCTAACAACCTAATGGTCTAAATATCGGATGGCTCGGAACAACGGAGAGTTCGATGAAGGAAGATCTTCCAACGAGACCACCTAAGTTCAAAGGATCAAATTTTGTGCATTGGAAGAAGCTAATGGAATGCTTTTTGCTAGACAATGATGAAGATGTTTGGAACATCATACAAAAAGGCAATTATATTCCAATGAAGATGGACAATACAAGACCTGTGCCTAAAGCAAAGTTCGAGTACACCACTGAAGAGGCAGAAAAGTTCGAAAGAACTTTAAAGCAATGAACATTCCGATGTGCGCCATCGGCTCGGAAGAATACAATAGAGTGTCGACTTGTGACACGGCTAAAGATGTGTGGGACACTCTTGTCAACACATATGAAGGAACAATCTAAGTGAAACAAGTGAAGATAAGTCAATATCTTCATAAATATGAGCTGTTCAAGATGGAGCCAGAAGAAAACATCACTCGGATGTTACGAGATTACAAACAATCTCAAATATCCGGGTAGAAAGATTTCCTATGAAGAAATGCGTAGAAAATTCTAAGAAGTCTACCCAAGAGAAAATGGGGTCCCAAGGTGACAGCCATCGAGGAAGCTCAGAACCTCTCTCAACTAAAGCTAGATGAATTGATTAGGAAGCTACTTACCCATGAAATGCATCCGGAAGAAGAGGATGCCGAGGTCAACATCAAAAAGAACATTGCGTCTGAAGGCCTCGGAAAGCGAGAGGAGAAAATTTGAGTTCCTCAAATTCATAAAAGATCCCATGTCACTCATCGCTCGAGGCTTTAAAAGAATTATGAAGCACAATAAATGGGAGAAAAGGCCAAGAGAAGAGTTCTTCAAGAAGGATAAGAAGGATAGAAAAGGCAAACACTCCTCCCCTTCAAAGTTATCTTTAACTAAGAACTCGACTATTTTGAATATGGCAGCAAAGATCACATAGTCAATGACTGTCCATGGAGAAAGAGGGACAGAAAGAAGAAGGCTATGATGGCCACATGGTGTGATGAAGATTCATCTAAAGAAGATGACGACTCAAAGTGTCCGATGGCATTATCGGACTCGGAAGCTGAATCCGAGTCGGACTCGACAACTCGGACAACGAGGAGAAAAATCCTCAAGAGGTAATATAATACTTTTTAATTTCTCCAAAGTTAATTTAGCTAAATATATTTACACTTTGAAAGAAAAGTCCAATTCGATTCTTCTCAATTGAAAGAACAACTTGAGTCTCTCACTTCGAGAGCATTGGTTTGAAAAATGAATTGGAAAAGCCGAGACTTACTCTAAGAGAACTCAAGACTACAACTCAAGCTAATGAGACTGAGTCCGAGACACTCAAAAGAGAAAATGACCATCTGAAAAACTTGTTTTAAAATTTACTTAAGGTTAGAAAAACCTTGACATGCTTTTAGGCTCTCAATGTGTCTTCTTCAGGAAAGAAGGACTTGGTTTTAACAAAGAAAAGGAATTCGATTCCTACTCGGATCTTTTAAAAAGGATTCTAGAACTGTGAAGTTCACGAAGGCTGAGCACGGTCCTATTCATAAGAATGAAAGGAGGACTGAGCCAAAACCAATCTACAGGAGAAAGCCTTCTCCACCTGTTTATAAAAGAAAAGATTTTCAAAAGAAAGAGACGCAGACTCGGTTTTCTAAAAAGAAGACTTAGAATCGGACCAAACCTAAAGTTATTCAATTTTAGGTTCCCAAGAGTCTTCTTCCTCATAAAAGGACCATAGTAAAGGGAGTTACTGGGTTCGTTAGAGGAAGTGAGAAGGGTTAGTGTATTTCTAACTTGCGGGTAACTCGAGAAAAGACAAAAGGTCATTGGTACTTAGACGGTGGATGCTCACGCCACATGTCGGGAGATTCAAGACTATTTTCCGAGTTGTAAGATTACAAAGGAGGCAAAGTCACTTTTGGAGATGACAGTAAGGGCAAGATAGTTGGAATTGGCAAGATTAGAAAAGGAGACAACCCGGTCGCCCAGTCTATCTTGTCAAGGGATTAAAGTATAATCTACTCGAGCAACTCACAACTATGTGACAAAGGTCAAGAGGTAAGATTCACTCGGACCAATTGTCATATTTACGATGCAACTACCAATGAGACTAAGCTCTCGGGTAAGAGATCAGGTAATACCTACACTATTCCTCTTCCCGATCCAAATCAAAACTTATCTTGTTTAAAAGCATCTCTGCGTGATGAGTCTTCGACATGACATCGTCGACTAGGTCATATTAGCATGTATACTATCAAAAAGCTTGCATCTCATGGTTTAGTCGGAGGTTTGCCTAACTGTGCATTTAACAAAGATAAAATTTATGAAGCATGCACAAAAGGGAAACAGGTCGAGATCATCTTTCAAATCTCTCAAAACTGTTTCCACATCCAAAGTGCTTGAAATGTTGTATATGGATTTATGTGGTAAAATCCCTGTAAAGAGTCTCGAAGGTAAATCATATGTACTTGTGATTGTTGATGACTACTCATGATTTACCCGGGTTTGTTTTCTTAAGCACAAAAATGAAGCTTTCAAAGAGTTCAGCAAGCACTCGTAGGAAAATTCAAGTAGAGTCCCGGACTCAAATCGGAAGAATTCGAACCGACCATGGAAGGGAGTTCGAATACTCGGAATTTGCAGAGTTCTGCGATATGAATGGTATCTCCCACAACTTCTCAGCACCCAAAACTCCTCAACGGAATGTGGTAGTGGAGAGAAAGAACAAAACTCTTGAAGAAATAGGAAGGACAATGATGATTGAACATGATTAGCCTTACTATTTCTAGGCTGAGGCAGATGAACACAACAAACTACACACTCGAACAAATGCCTCATCGGACCCATTTTGAATAAAACTCCATACGAGCTCTATAAGGGAAAGAAACGTAACATCTCGTACTTCAAACCCTTCGGATGTAAGTGCTATGTTCACAACAATGGTAAGGATCACTTGACCAAGTTTGATGCTCAGTCAGATGAAGGTATCTTTCTTGGTTATTCATCTCACAATAAAACATATCGCATTTTCAATAAAAGAACTAACAAAGTGGAAGAAAGCATCCACGTTATTTTTTATGAGATTGATCGGGGAAAACCAAGTGAGTCAACATTCTCGGATCTGAAACTTAGTCGAGATGAAGATGATCTTGCTGAAGCCGAGCTCGGATAGAGTTAAAGAAAATCAGCTCGAATGAGGCGACTCATAATATCATGACTCGAGGCTAAACCAACTCAAGAGCCAGCTCAAAATGTCTGAAGGTCAAATAGATGAGCAAGCTCAATCAGATCAAATCACTGAAGATTAACCAATTCAACCCTCAAATCTAGTGAACTAGAGAATAGGTAGAGCATTCAAATATGTTTCGAGCCACCCACTCGAGAACATATTGTCCGACATCAACAAGTGGGGTAAGAACTCGCTCTTCTTTGTAAAACCTATGTGCATTCACTACATTCATATCATTAACTCGAACCTAGAAATGCACTAGAGGCTCTAAGTGAACCTGAATGGGTAGAGGCCATGCAAGAGGAACTTAATTAATTTGAAAGAAACCAAGTCTAGACTCGACCAAATGACCTTCGACCACCCAGTCATAGGAACCAAATGGGTTTTCAAGAACAAACTGGATGAGGATGGGTTGGTAGTCGGAAATAAGGCTAGACTTGTGGCTCAAGGTTACAATCAAGAAGAAGGGATTGATTATGTGGAAACTTTTGCACCAATTGCTAAGATAGAAGCAATTAGAATCCCGTTGGCATTTGCATCAAACATGAATATTAAACTCGTATCAAATGGATGTCAAATGTGCCTTTTGAATGGTTTCATTCAAGAGGAAGTCTATGTTGAGCAACCCCCTAGATTTGAAAACTCATAATTTCCAAATCATGTTTTCAAGTTGTAAAAAGCTCTTTATGGTCTTAAAGAAGCTCGAAAGATCGAGTAGTTTCTTGGTTGAAAATGAGTTCAAAAGAGGTCGGATTAACAAAACTCTTTTCATAAAAACCAAGGGGAAAGAATTTCTTATCGTTCAAATTTATGTTGATGATATAATTTTTGGAGCTACTAATGAAAATCTCTGTCGAGATTGTTTTGAGTTAATGAGACAGGAATTCGAAATGAGTATGACGGGAGAGCTCGATTTCTTTCTTGGTCTACAAATCAAACAAGACAAAGATGGCTTCTATGTCCATCAATCTAAGTATACCAAGGAATTGCTTGAAGAAGTACAAACTTCAAGATGCAAAACATGCAGCAACACCAATGAGTAGCGAGCATGAAATTGGACTCGGACTGAAAAAGGTAAAGCGAGTAGATCGAAACTCTATCGAGGTATGATTAGATCTCCGTTACATCCGACATCCAGGAGGCCGGACATTATGCTTAGTGTATGTCTGTGTGCAAGATTTCAAGCTAATCCAAAAGAATCACATCTCACTCGCGGTGAAGAGAATTTTTAGATATCTTGTAGGAACTCGGAATCTAGGTCTATGGTTCTCAAGAGACTCGAAGCCGACCCTCGCTGGATACTCGGATGCTGACTATGTTGGATATAAGGTTGATAGAAAGAGCACCTCAGGAGCATGCCGGTTTCGAGTCAATCCCTTATATCTTCGCACTCAAAGAAGCGAGAACTCGGTTGCTCTATCAACTACCGAAGTTGAGTACATTGCGGCTAGAGCATGCCTGTGCTTGGATTCTATGTATCAAGCAACACTTGAAAGACCTTGGACTTTCATTCAAATCAATTCCAATCAAGTGTGATAATCAAAGTGCAATCAGCATCATTAAGAATCCAGTCCAAGCACTTAAAGATAAAGCATATTGAGGTCGGGTATCATTTTCGAGAGACCATTCGAGAAAGGTGATATTGAACTTGAATTCATTCTTACAAAATTTCAATTAGTTGATATCTTCACTAAGCCACTTAGTGAGGATTAGTTTGGTTATATTGGGAATGAACTTGATATGATAAATGTATGACTATATGCTCTTCTAAGTGAAATTATCTTGCATGATTATGTGTTCAGTATTTTTTTTTTTTTTTGTCTTAATAACAATTAGTTCGGTTGACCCGGTGATACTGAGCCAGGAGTTATTATCTGTTTGTGTTTTCCGAGTCACTCGGAAACTTTACTTGAAGTCGAGACTTAGTTTTTGAGAAAATTGGACTTCAAACTTCTTAAATCATCTCTAGATTAGTGGAGAATATCATAAATTTCTTTCAAAATTTCTCCGTATCTCTCTCTCTACCACGCGCATCGATTAGTGAACTAGCCGTTGGGAGACAGACACCTGGAATTCTAACTCTTGGAGAGCGGAACGGACACACCGGTCCGAGGTGACCGTTGGAGGTTTGGGTCGAACGGATACTCGAAGGACATTCCTCTCCCTATAAATATCATCCCTTTTCCTTTATTTCGCTACTTTACTCTCTGTTAATCTAAACTCTCGCATACTCACTCTTGTAATCTAAGCTCTCAAGCATTCGCAACACTCTCGGTACTCTCTCTCTCTCTCATCTCCTTGAGTTCACTACAACCATGCCTAAGAGAGGTTTCGCTCTAGAATTTCTAGGTTTTGCAACTAAGAAGCCTAGAACCAAGAACCAAGAGGGTCCTTCTAATCCCTCCAAAATTCTCGTCACCCAGACATCTTACGTTGGATGACAAATTCTTTCTAACCACAACCTTTTCGTGGTTAAAACGCATCAAAACCACCAGTGTATACAACTTTCTCTGTTTTAGTGAATTTATCTACCCAAAACTCATTCTTGAGTTATATTCAAACCTTTCTTGCTCCGAGGGGATCATTACCTTAAGAGTCCGCAACACCGTGGTTCGTATAAATCTCTCTCCCCTCCATCGTCTTTTTAAAGTTTCATCTATCTTTCTCAACGGCAACCCCATCCCCTTCAACGAAGTTGCTTGATGAGTTCTTCGAAAAATATGCCAAGGAAGTCCCCGAGTCATGCAAGAATTTTTACGTGACTCGGATAAAGGCCGAGGCTAGACTTACGTGCTTCTAGCTGGTGAGAACCTTCTTTTCTCATCATTCCAAGCAAAGAGAATCCAAACTGAAAGATTCTTAAAGCTTTGTTCGACATTCTCGAGGGCTACGACGTAGACCTCTTTCCTATTATCATTGAGCGAGATGACCATCGTGCCAGCTCGAACTAAGAAATCCACCCCTCTTCCTTTCGGAGCCCTTCTTACCCTTGTCTTTAAACAATTCAAGGTTCCGCTCCTCTCGGACCCAAACGAAGTGTCTAAGGTTGCCATCGTTGTTGGCGAAAAGAGCTTCTTAGATACGGGAACTAGGAAACCCAACCCGGTGTCCGGGTCCACGACTCAAAGCGAGGCGACCTTCTCCTCCGCCTCGGACTCATACTCATCTCTCACTCCCTCCTCCACCTAGCGGTGCTTCCACCTCGAGTCCTCCTCTCCAAGCGGCTATTGCTTTGTCTACCGCACTAATAGACAAGCTCACTTCGTGTCCACGGAATTTAGGGACACTCTCCGAAGACTCGGACACTCGCTCAATACTCTTCCGAGTTATGAAAAAGGAATCGGGTATAACGATTTCATACATATAGAGTTTTGATTCCAAGGCATCCTCCGTGTCATAGAAACTTAGTTGAGTAAAATAGTATTTTCTCTAAGTGATACATCCTTCACTTATCATATTTATCGCTTTTCAGTAAGCAACTCGAAAACTGGTTCTTTATTACGAGTCCATCCTCACTCGATTAATCGCATTTTGAATCTACCATTATTCCGCCGTTTCTCACTCGGAATCTGACTTGTGGTTATTTGTTCTATTATTGTTATAGTCAGTATTCTTAGTTTATTTCATGCTTAGTCTATATCAAGTTAATTCTCTCTAATATCCTTTATCGAACTTGATTCTTCGCTTAGACTAAGTCGGATGGAATTCGAGTATCATGGATATTAGACTCAGAAAATTCCATTTCATTTCCGACTCGGATAATCGGTTGCTTAATTATCATAATTATTTTATTATCTCGTGTCTAACCTTGGACCAAAGTATTTTTACTTTGAGAACCGAAGGTGTTTTACTTTTGTAGGTTATTCAATCGAGGATACATTTTTCAAACTACAAAAGTAGCCGGCTTCGAACGTCAAATCACCAGCAGACATGGCTCTTCACCTTCCCCGCTTCAGTCCCGGAAGATTGTGTCGAAGTCGTCCGCTTCCATATCCGGAAAACTGGAACGCCAAGCTTAACGGTGGTTTCCACCTCATTTTTCAAGACACTACCGATGGTTTTGGGACTTCCAAGAGAGTTAAACCGTTGTCCAACGTTTATATTTCAACGGACACTTTCCGAGTAACTCGGAAAGCCTCTATCAACGGTCACGGAAGACTCTCGGTCAGCGAGATGAAGATAACGGCTACTCGCTTGGTTATCTATAAATAGAAGCCACTTCGCAAGACTTGAAGGTTGCCGAATATATTGTTTATACACATACTTGATCAAAGTTATTGTATTTATTTTCAATCTTCAACTTACAACTCCCACTCTGTAACTCATTACTTTCGAGTTGTAAGGTCTTGTACTTAGTTACAAACTCTTCTTACATTCTTTGTAAGGTCCCTTGACTAAGTCGTAAAGGTTAACTCAGCTTAGTTGTCCCTAGCTGTAAGGGTTATCTCAGCTAGGAAGTACTAGATCGAGATAAGGGAACTTCGAGTCTAGGAAAACTTGTATAGAGTTGTCTAAGGGAGCAACTCGGGTTCGATCGGTTCACGGTATTTTGTGGACTCAAAATAGTGGATTTGACTTCGTGTCCGGATTGACACGGGCCGTGGTTTTCCGCCCCGGGAGGGTTTCCACGTAAAATCTAAGTGTTATCTTTCCGAGTTCATTCTAGACTCAGGCGCTTCTATCGCTCTTATTTCTTCGATTCATTGCTTTCGAGTCCAATCTTTTCGACCTCGTTGACGGACTCGGAATCTGTCTTTGTCTCTTTTCCGCGCAAAAGTGTGTGTTTTCACTAAGAATTTTCTATCACCCTATTCACCCCCTCTAGGGTGACTCGAGCTCTCCCCGAGCAAACCTTCAATTGGTATCGAGCCTAGCCTTTCGTAAAGGATCTAACAATCCAAAGGTTTAAAGATCGGATGGCTCGGAACATCGGAGAGTTCGACGAAGGAAGATCTTCCAATCGGCCTCCAAAATTCAAAGGCTCAAACTTTGGGCATTGGAAGAAGCTTATGGAATGTTTCCTCATGGATCATGATGAAGAAGTATGGGAAATCATACAACAAGGAAACTACATTCCAACGAAGACAGATGAATTCAGAATCCTTCCCAAGACAAAGGCTGAGTTCACACCAGCGAGGCGAGAAGTTCGGAAAGAATTTCAAAGCCATGAACATCCTTATGTGCGCCATAAGCTCGGAAGAATACAATCGAGTCTCTGCTCGTGACTCGCTAAAGAGGTGTGGGATACTTTGGTCAACACCTACGAAGGTACAAGTCGGGTGAGACAAGCGAAGATCGGTCAAGTATCTTCACAAATATGAGCTTTTCAAAATGGAGCCGGAGGAGAACATTACTCGGATGTTCATTCGCTTCACCGAGATCACCAACAATCTCAAATCTCTCGGGAAAGAAAATCTCCCATGAAGAAATGTGCCGGAAAATTCTCGAAGCCTACCCAAGAGACGATGGGGTCCGAAGGTGACTCGCCATAGAAGAGGCTCGGAACCTTTCACTCTTGAAGCCGGACGAGCTCATCGGAAAGCTTCTAACGCATGAGATACATTTGGAAGAAGAAGATGCCGAGGGTACTACCAAAAGGAACATTGCGCTTAAAGCCTCGGAATCCAAAGAAGAAAGTCCGAGCTCTTCGACTCGAAGACGATCCCATGGCACTCATTGCAAGAGGCTTCAAGAGAATGATGAAGCATAAAAGATGGGACAAAAGACCAAAAGAGGAATTCTACAAGAAAGACAAGAGAGATAGAAAAGGTAAGTTTTCTTCTCCCTCAAAGTTATCCTTGTCTAAGAATTCCGGATGTTTTGAATGTGGCGAAGAAAGACCACATAGTCAAGGACTCGTCCAAAAAAAAAGGGACAGGAAGAAGAAAAAGGTCATGATGGCAACATGGAGCGATGAGGACTCATCGGAAGACGACGAGGACTCGGATGACTCAAAGTGTCCGATGGCAATCTCGACTCGGAAGCCGAAAGAGAGTCGGACTCGGACTCGGACAATGAGGAAACAAATCCTCAAGAGGTAATTGAATACTTCCTCAAATTCTCCAAAGCTGATTTAGCTAAATATATTTTTACTTTGGAAGAAAAGTCCAATTCGATTCTTCTCGTTTCAAAGAACAACTTGAGTCAATCACTTCGAGAGAACTTCTTTGAAAACGAATTAGAAAAACCGAGACTCACACTCAGAGAACTCAAGACAAGTGCTCAAGCTAATGAGACCGAGTCCGAGTTACTCGAGAAAGAAAATGAGCGACTAAAACGAAGCTCACCGAGTCTCAAGATCCGGTTTTAAAGTTTACTCAAGGTCGAAGAACCTTCACATGCTCTTAGGATCACAAGTGTGTCTCTTTTCGAAAAGAAGGTCTTGGTTTCAACAAAGAGGAAGAATCTAATTCCTACTCGGAATTGTTCAAAAGGATTCTAGAACCGTAAATTTCGAGAAAGCCGAGCACGGTCCCATTCATAGAAATGAAAGGAGGACTAAGCCCAGAGCTATTTACAAAAAGAAACCATCTTCTCCTCGTTTCAAAAGGAAAGATTTTCAAAAAGCAAGAGACACGGACTCGGCTTCTCGAGAGGAAGACTCGGAATCAGACAAAACCCAAAGTCATTCAAATATGGGTTCCGAAACACCTTCTTCCTCGTAAAAGGACCACGAGTAAGGAATGTTACTGGGTTCGTTAGAGGAAGTGAGAAGAGTTAGATTCTCCTTGTTTTGCAGGTAACTCAGAAAAGATCAAAAGGACACTAGTACCTGGACAGCGGATGCTCTCGACACATGTCGGGTGACCAAGGACTCTTTCTCGAGCTAGAATCATATAAAGGAGGAAAAGTGACTTTTGGAGATGACAAAGAAAGGTAAGATAGTGGGCATTGGCAAGATTGGAAAAGGAAGCAATCTGGTGAGCCCAGTCTACCTTGTCAAAGGGCTAAAATACAATCTACTTAGCATCTCCCAGACTCTGCGACAAAGGTCAAGAGGTAAGATTCACTCAATCTAAGTGCTACATCTCGTATAAGACTACCAAAGAGATAAAGCTCTCGAGTAAGAGATCGGTAATACCTACATCATCTCTCTTTCTAACCCAAGTCGAACTTATCTTGTTTAAAAGCATCTCTCCATGATGATTCTTGGACTTGGCATCGTAGATTAGGTCATATTAGCATGCATACTATCAAAAAGCTTGCATCTCATAGTCTAGTTAGAGGATTACCTAACCGTGCTTTTGAGAAAGACAAAGTATGTGAAGCATGCACCGAGGGAAACAAGTCAAATCTTCATTCAAATCTCTGAAGACAGTTTCCACGTCCAACGTACATGAATTACTACATATGGACTTATGTGGTGAAATCCCCGTGAAGAGTCTCGGAGGTAAATCTTACATACTTGTTATTATTGATGATTTTTCAAGATTTACCCGGGTGTGTTTTCTCAAGCATAAAAATGAAACCTTCAAGGAGTTCAGCAAGCTCGTAGAAAGATTCAAGTTGAGTCTCGGACTCGGATTCAAAAGATTCGAACCGACCATGGAAGGGAGTTCGATTACTCGAATTCTCGAGTTTTGTGACAAAAATGGAATCTCTCACAACTTCTCAGCACCCGTAACTCCTCAACAGAATGGAGTAGTAGAGAGAAAGAACAGAACCCTTGAAGAAATAGCAAGGACGATGATGATTGAACACAACTTGCCTTACTATTTCTCGGGCGGAGGCGAGAAACACGACCTAACTACACTCTAAATCGATGCCTCATCGGACCCATTCTCGAAGAAAACACCCTATGAGCTCTACAAAGGAAAGAAGCCAAATATTTCCTATTTCGGACCATTCGGATGTAAGTGCTTCGTTCACAACAATGGTAAGGATCATCCGACCAAGTTTGATGCTCGGTCGGACGAAGGTATTTTTC
Source organism: Talinum fruticosum (assembly GCA_021018815.1). NCBI lineage: Eukaryota > Viridiplantae > Streptophyta > Magnoliopsida > Caryophyllales > Talinaceae > Talinum > Talinum fruticosum. The sequence continues at coordinate 398,739 of JAITYX010000026.1, forward strand.
TAGGTTACTCCTCTCATAGCAAAGCTTATCGCATCTTCAATAATCGTACTAACAAAGTGGAAGAAAGCATCCACGTAGTATTTGATGAGCTTGAACAGGAGAAACCAAGCGAGTCTTCATACTCGGAACCGAAGCTCAGGAAAGATGATGACGAAGTTGAGTCTACAAAGACTCGGACCCAACATGCTCGGATTGAAGTCACTCGAACGAGGAAACTCATAATGAAATAGTTCAAGAGCTGACTCGTAACGAACAAGTGAATGAAGAGGATCACTCGGAACAAGCTTCGAAGATCAACCGGTTCAGCTCACAAACCCGGTGAATCAAAGAACTGGTAAAGCATTCAAATTTACTTCCAGATCATCCCCAAGAAAACATCATTTCGATATCAATAGTGGGGTAAGAACTCGTTCCTCTTTACACAATCTATGTACATTCACTGCATTCATTTCATTAACTCGAACCCAAAAATGCACTAGAGGCCCTTAATGAACCTGAATGGGTAGAGGCCATGCAAGAGGAACTTAATCAATTTGAGAGAAACCAAGTCCGGACTCGACCAACCGACCTTCCGACCACCCAGCTATAGGAACCAAATAGGTTTTCAAAAACAAACTAGATGAGGGTGGAGTGGTAGTCGAAATAAGGCTAGACTTGTGGCTCAAGGCTACAATCAAGAAGAAGGAATTGATTGTGGGGAAACCTTTGCACCAGTAGCTGAATTGAGGCAATTAGAATATCGTTGGCATTTGCATCCCGCATGCATATTAAATTATATCAAATGGATGTTAAGTGTGCTTTTCTCAATGGTTTTATTGAAGAAGAAGTCTATGTCGAGCAGACCTCCTGGTTTTGAAAACTCAGAGTTTCCAAATCATGTTTTCAAACTTCAAAAGGCTCTCTATGGTCTTAAACAAGCACCTCGAGCTTGGTATGAAAGATCGAGTAGCTTCTTGGTTCAAAATGATTTCAAAAGAGGTCAGATCGACAAGACTCTATTCATAAAGACCAAAGAGAAAGATTTTCTTATTGTTCAAATCTATGTTGATGATATTATTTTTGGTGCTACTAATGAATTTCCGTGCCGAGAATTTTCCGAGTTGATGAGTCAAGAATTCCAAATGAGTATGATGGGAGAACTCAATTTCTTCCTTGGGTTGCAAATCAAACAAGATAAAGATGGGATCTTTGTTCATCAATCAAAGTACACCAAGGAACTGCTGAAGAAATATAAACTTCATGATGCAAAGCACGCATCTACACCTATGAGCAAGCGAGCATAAAACTTGACTCGGATGAGAAAGGTAAAGCAAGTAGATCAAAAACTTTATCGAGGTATGATTGGATCTCTGCTATATCTTACTTCAAGCAGAGCCGGATATAATGTTCGAGTGTTTGCTTATGCGCAAGATTTCAAGCTAATCCAAAAGAATCACATCTCACTGCGGTGAAGAGAATATTTAGATATCTTGCAGGCACTCGGAATTTAGGTCCGTGGTACCCCGGAGACTCGAACCGACTCGACCGGATACTCGGACGCGGACTACGCAGGATACAAAGTTGATCGAAAGAGCACATCCGGAGCTTGCCAATTTCTGGGTCAATCCCTAATTTCTTGGCACTCAAAGAAGCAGAACTCGGTAGCTCTATCGATCGCGGAAGCTGAATATATTGCCGCTGGAGCTTGTTGCGCTCGGATTCTTTGGATAAAACAACACTCGAAGGATCTTGGACTATTTCTCAACTCGGTTCCAATCAAGTGTGACAACCAAAGCGTAATTAGTATCACTAAGAATCCTGTCCAAGCACTCAAAAACAAAGCATATTGAGGTCGGGTATCACTTCTTACGCGATCACTCGAAAAGAGTGATATTGCACTTGAGTTCATTCCTACTAATCTTCAATTAGCTGATATCTTTACTCAGCCTCTTGGTGAAGATCAGTTTTGTTTTATTCGGAATGAGTTTGGAATGTTAAATGCTTAATTATGTGTTACTCGTATTGCATAATTCCGTGCTATGTGCTTTCTTTGTTAATAGCCATTAGTTCGATTGATTCGGTGATACTCGGGCTAATAGTTATTTCGTGTTTCGAGTCACTCGAAACCTTTCGAGTCAAACTCGAGCGTAGAAAAATTTGGACATCAAATTTTCGAAACTATCTCTAGAATAGTGGAGAGTTTCGGATTATATTTTCAAAATCTTTTTTCTCTCCTTCTCGAACGCTGCGATTAGATCTTAACCGTGGATTTCAAACCGCCGGTATCTCAACCGTTGAAGAAGAACCGTCACACCGGTCTTTGGTGATCGATGGACAAGCCGAGTCGAACGGAGTTACTTAACGGATAGTGGACGGGCGCGCTTATTTTCTATATATAACGTCTATCCATCTTCATCTCGGTATTCTAAACTCCATCTCTTTCAAAAGAAACTTCTCGCAGAAGATTACTACGTGAACAGTCGCTCTTGATCGTCTCGCAAGCATCGAAGAAGCTCTCTCTCTCTCTCTCGTAAGTTTCGATCGCTCTCATCTCTTTCTTACGCATTTTCTTTTTCTTCTCTTCTACACCTCCTTCTCTCTCTCATTCGAAAAGTTTCATCGTTTTTCTCCTTCTCTCAAAATGCCTAAACGAGGAAACCATCCCGACTTCCAGGTTTCTCCCTCCTCCAAAAGCCTCGCACCAACAAGCCGTAAAGCTCAACCCCTTCCAAACCCGTTGTCACCCGAAGCACCTTGCGCTGGACGACAAATTCTTTCCAACAACCAAATTCTCCTGGTTGTCCAACATCCAAACCACCGGAGTCTATCACTTCTTGTGTTTCAGCGAGTTCATCTATCCCGAACTCGTGTCCGAGTTCTATACTCACCTCACTCACTCCGAAAATGTTCTAACCTCTAGGGTTCGAACATTACCGTTCGCATCAACACCTCCCTTCTCCACCGCTTCGTTCAAAGTCTCTTCTCTGTTCTTGAACAGCAATCCTATCCCTTTCACCGAAGTCGCCGACGACTTCTTTGAAAAATACGCAAAAGAATTCCCGGGTCCAGGAAAAACTTTTACGTGACTCGCTTGAAGTCGAAGCTCGCCTTCAGTGCTTTCGCCGATGAGAACCTTCTTCTCACAAGCATTCCAGACAAGGAGAACCCCAACTCCAAGCACCTCAAAGCCCTCTTCGACATCCTCGAGGGATACGAAGTAGACCTCTTCCCCTCCATCATTGAGCAAATGGCAGCTGTGCCAGCTCAACTTCAATCCAAGAAGAACACCTCCCTTCCTTTCGGTGCTCTTCTAACCCTTGTCTTCAAACAATTTCAAGTTCCTCTCCCCTCGGACCCAAACGCGGTGTCCGAGGCTGCCGTTGTGGTCAACCGGAAGGAACTCCGGGGTACGGATACCGGAAACTAACCCCGGTGTCCGGGTTCACAACTTCGGAGCCGAGGCCTCCTTCTCCACCTCGGACTCGGAAATCAACCCCTCTCTCTCTTCCCTCTACACCTGGTGGTGCCTCCACCTCGAGTCCCTCCAAATCTCTCTGCCCTCTTGTCCCCTGCTTTCATGGACAAGATCGGCTCCGTGTCTTCGAACTCGGAGACATGCTCGGGGCTTTCAAGTCTGTCCTCCAAGGTCCGACCATCAACCAAAAGATCGAGTCGAGTCCCAAATCCGAGAGCAGCGAGCTCTCGTTCTTGAGATGAAGGAGCTGGTCCAGGAGCGAAGGAGCTGGTCGAGCTCCTCGAGAGCGACGGTCCAAGGCGGCTCAGGACCGGGATGACTCGGACCCGTCCGAAGCGTCTTCGAGTCCAGTCCGACCTCCTCGGACAGCGAGGATGAGGAAGAAGAGGAAGAAGCTGCAGATGCAGCGAGAAGATGCTAAGGAACCCGCGGTGAAGCAGGCCCTTTCGGATAAAAGGAAGAAGAGGCCGTGGCCACTGCTGAGGGTCGATCGCTCCCCAAGCTCAAATCACGAGTACTCGGCTCGGACAGCGAGTCCGAGTGAGTCGAAGACCTCGCTCGTCCGGCGGGTCGAGCAGAGCGGCCCCTCCGACCACCGAGGTTCCAAGGGAAGAACCCCTCGATCCACTCTCTCCGGGTCGGCCGCTCGAGCCGAGCCCCGAGGACAATCCCGGTTCTCCCTTCGCCGCGCTCAAGCACATCGTCAAGATCATATCGGCGCTGGTGCACCTCCGCCTCCGCTCGAAATCCCTCCCTCCCTCGTAGGAGCCATGCACCGAGTCACAATTCCTCGGTGTCTCCGAATTTTTCCCTTTCTAAATTTTTTTTTTCCGGACATCTCGGTTGTCTTATTTGTTCTTTTTCTCCCTTTCTTTTCTCGTTATATTTTATTGTTGAAAGGTAAGGGGGAGAAATAGAGTCGAAACTGGTTGTCTTGTTTAGGGGAGTTTCTTCCACCCCTTTTGAAATTTTAATGGATTAATGCATTTCATTATTATCTTTTAAGTTCGGTTTTGCCTTGCTTTATTTTACGAGTTAATGTTAAAGCATACTCTATTTTGTTTTGCTCGATATATTATATATTGTTCGATCTATTGAATATGTCTTACTCATGAGCAAACTACTCGGAATCAATCTCTTTTCCTCTAACAAAGTTTCGTTTAAGTATGGAATGCCTTTCCTCAAAAAGGGGAGATTGAAGACTCGAGACATCTGCTCAATACTCTTCGAGTTATGAAAAAGGAATCGGGTATAATGATTTCATACATATAGAGTTTTGATTCCAAGGCATCCTCTCGTGTCTTAGAAACTTAGTTGAGTAAAATAGTATTTTCTCTAAGTGATACATCCTTCACTTATCATATTTATATCTTTTCCAGTAGCGACTCGAAAAGCTGGTTCTATATTACGAGTCTATCCTCACTCAAATTAATCGCATTTTGAATCTACCATTATTCCGCCGTTTCTCACTCGAGAATCGACTTGTGGTTATTTGTTCTATTATTGTTATAGTCAGTATTCTTAGTTTATTTCATGCTTAGTCTATATCAAGTTAATTCTCTCTAATATCCTTTATCGAACTTGATTCTTCGCTTAGACTAAGTCGGATGGAATTCCGAGTATCATGGATATTAGACTCGGAAAATTCCATTTCATTTCGACTCGAGATAATCAATTGCTTAATTATCATAATTATTTTATTATCTCGTGTCTAACCTTGGACCAAAGTATTTTTACTTTGAGAACCAGAAGGTGTTTTACTTTTGTAGGTTATTCAATCGAGGATACATTTTTCAAACTACAAAAGTAGGCGGCTTCGAACGTCAAATCACCAGCGAGACATGGCTCTTCACCTTCCCTGCTCCGAGTCCCAGAAGATTGTGTCGGAAGGCATGCGCTTCCATATCCGAAAAGCTGGAACGCTAAGCTTAACGGTGGTTTCCACCTCATTTTTCAAGACACTACCGATGGTTTTGGGACTTCCAAGAGAGTTAAACCGTTCTCCAACGTTCATATTTCAACGGACACTTTACGAGTGACTCGGAAAGCCTCTATCAACGGTCACGAGAAGACTCTCGGTCAGCGAGATGAAGATAACGGCTACTCGCTTGGTTATCTATAAATAGAAGCCACTTCGCAAGACTTGAAGGTTGCCGAACATATTGTTTATACACATACTTGATCAAAGTTATTGTATTTATTTTCAATCTTCAACTTACAACTCCCACTCTGTAACTCATTACTTTACGAGTTGTAAGGTCTTGTACTTAGTTACAAACTCTTCTTACATTCTTTGTAAGGTCCCTTGACTAAGCTATAAAGGTTAACTCGGCTTAGTTGTCCCTAGTCTGTAAGGGTTATCTCAGCTAGGAAGTACTAGATCGAGATAAGGGAACTTCGAGTCTAGGAAAACTTGTATAGAGTTGTCTAAGGGAGCAACTCGGGTTCGGTCGAGTTCACGGTATTTTGTGGACTCAAAATAGTGGATTTGACTTCGTGTCCGGATTGACACGGGCCGTGGTTTTCTGCCCCATGAGGGTTTCCACGTAAAATCTAAGTGTTATCTTTACGAGTTCATTCTAGACTCGGATCGCTTTATTGCTCTTGTTTCTTCGATTCATTGCTTTACGAGTCCAATCTTTTCGACCCTGTTGATAGACTCGGAATCTGTCTTTGTCTCTTTTCCGCGCAAAAGTGTGTGTTTTCACTAAGAATTTTCTATCACCCTATTCACCCCCTCTAGGGTGACTCGGACTCTCCCAGAGCAAAACTTCACTCTCCGCTCCTTCAAGATTGTTCTTTAGAACATGACCATCAACCAAAAAATGGCCCAATCTCATATTCAAGAGCAACAAGATGTGCTCCTCAAAATGAAGAATTTGGTTAAGGAGCAGCGAGGAGATGCTTGAACTTCTCGAAAAAGGTGCACCAAAGCTACTCGGGACCCGGATAGCTCGAGATACGTCCGAAGAGTCCTCGAGCCTCGCCAAGTCTCCATCCGGAGAGGTAGCTAAAGAAAAAGAGGAGGCTACGATCGAAGCAGCTCTTTACGAGGAGAAGGAGGAAGAAGAAAAGGAAGAAGAGAAAAAGGAAGAAGGAGAGAAGAAGGAAGAAGCCGAGGGATAAGGTGCTCCCGTTCTTCAACCAGAACTAATAAGCTCGGACGGCGATCCGAGAGAGTCGAAGAACACTGCATATGTTGGACGAGTCTACAGCCGTCAAGCCGGACGACGCACCCCCTTAGTGGCATTTCAAGAGGATGAGCCTCTAGACGACCTCGTTCAGGGTCGACCACTCAAAGTCGAGCCACTTCCGGAGATACCGAGTGTTGTCGCGCCCGGATCTTCAACATCATCCCAAGCGTGTGGCTCGTTAGAGGCTAGGTTCATCAAGGTGGTTCACTATCCTAAAATTCCACTTTAAGAAGATGCTAAGTCCGTTAGCGAGAAACTAAGAAGGATAAAACACTGAACGGGTTTTGAAGATTAAGAAAGAAGTCCGAGAAGCGGTTAGAGGCTAGGTTCATCAAGGTGGTTCACTATCCTCAATGGGTAGCTCGTACATTGCTCTCCTTTCTTTCCTTTCTTTTTGTAGGTCATGAGTAAAAACTCTTGTCATTCGTGCCATGAGTATATTGTAATTTAGATATGAAACATCTGCTTGAAAAGTTCCACGATATACCAACTTGGTATAGGCACAATTAAAAAGAGGTTGTTATGTGATAGATCAACATCTTCACATAATGCACATTTCAATTCACACTTAATACCAAATCTCTACGATCTGTATCATGTGAGGAGTCTCCGTACTAAAGCATTACGCAAGAAATAAAAGCACATTTAGGTATTCTTACTTTATGACATACTAACTCGTATCCGACACTTGTATTATAAGTTCCGATTGTACACTCAAGGTAATCACCAATACTTGAGGCATAAAGGTGTGTTAATGAGTTCATAGTTTGTGGCTTTGATTCTTGATGTTCTTAGTTTTAGTAAAATTGGTATATTTACGGTAGTTTATTAGTGTTAGGAAGGTAAAGCATCCAAGTCCGAGTCGACCCATAGGAAGAATCACGAGGCTGGAGTTTGGCTGGGCATGAATCGAGACCAGGGTGAAAGAAAACCGTGATTTTATACTTGTCTTTGATGTTTCTTTCGTGGTTTGCACTAAGCGACGGGTAGATGAGACTGTCGGTTTCAATCGGTTGAGTGATGATTCATGTGTTTTGTAGTTTAATTATCAATGGCATAAACAAAATGAGGAACACTTCACTCCCTCAGCGTTCAACTTCCGAGGAATTATCGATAAGAAGAAATTCAAAGCGTCCAACTCTAGAATCGTTTCATATTGGGGATGACACTGAAGATCAAGATGCAATTTTCGAGACCGTGGCGAAGTTTGTCTAATCAAGATTGTGTTGGAGCGTTGATTAGGTTTACCAAACTTCAAGTGGACTATATAATCATTGCTATGAAATGCTATGAAATCAATGTTTTTCTACTTTCTTGTTTTCGGCTATGGGAGATTAGGCTTGAGCTGGGATGGGAACATGTTTAATCGGGAGGGGAGCCTCATTATTAGTCTATCTCCCTAGTTTGCAGAAAACATGGTTAAACCTTCTAGTTCGTGACATAATTCTATCTCTAATTTTATTTCTAATGCTTTCTTGTGTTAATAGGTTGATGGTTTGAGCGATATAACTCAAATGAAGGTCTATCAAGCTCTTTCTTGCGGATCCCAATTCAGCCGGAGCTTTTCTTGCTTGGCCAAGTGTTAGTCATGCTTTACGGTTGAAAGTGAAGTTTGGCAATGATATCTAATTTGTTAGCATCTTATCCGTTATGGATTGTAAATTTTATGTTTGATTTTTAAAATGTTTGGAGAGATGATGAATAGTAGTGCTACTTTTGGGATTGTTAGGGATTTAATTTTACCATTTGGTTTTTTTGGCAATGTTAAAAATGGTTATGAGCTCCTTGTTAAATTTGGTTTTTGGTGACAATGTTAAAAACGAGTTATGAGCTCCTCGTCAAATTTGGTTTTTGATTTTTTCAATGTGATGGTAATTTCTTATTGATTACTTGTATGTTGTAAGTGATTAGTTTAGTCATCGTTAACTTACATAAGCTGGTATGAGAGCTTGCATACAATAATTTAATGAAGTTAGAAACTCACTAGGGTAGGTTTTTTTTTATTTTTCCAATCAATTTTCCTACTTCCAAACAATGGAAAAAATGTTAGTTGGAAAATCAATTTTTTCCTTGTGTTTTTCTCTAATCCAAACAAGGGAAAAAATAAATAAATTTCTCTCAACTTTTTTTCCTTTGAATTTTCTTTCCAAACTACTTTCCTAGGTCCAAATAGAGCCTAACTGTCTCTTATTTTTCTGTTTATTCTAGAATCTAAATATTAGAAGTATACCTTGTGTTTTTCTCACAATAGTTTTTTTTTAAGTTTCAAGTGAATCATGTTAAGATATATCTAACTCCTTTCTTCTTTTTTTTTTTTCTCGGATACTCTGCAACATGGAAAAGGAAAAAATGAAAAAAGTCAACAAGGACAAGAAATCACAAGTCTAGTGGTCTAAGCCAATGCAAAAAGAATTGCTTTGTTTTTTAGCCAATGAGTCTAAGGAGGGGAATCAAGCTGAACAACACTTTCAAGTCTATCTCCTTTGTTGGAGTCTGCAAATATAATATCAAGAAAATTCAATGTCAATTGCCTCTCGAATCACGTTAACAATCGTCTCGGAACAATAGAACTTGTATAGGAGAGCATATGCAAACTTATGGCTTCGGATGGGATAAAAATATGAATATGATTTGTACTATAATTCTCTAAATCCAAGCTCAACGTTGAACTACTTTATCAAGAAGTCACAAAGATTGAAGGTTATGAAGAAGTTTTTGCCTTACGCATTTGATTATCCGATTGCAAATGAAAGTCAAAACAATATTTATAATGAAAAATGAGAAGTTTCGTAGGATATGATTTAAGAACTTCACGAAGAAGAACAAAACTTAAGCTGATGGTATTATGCATTTGTTGTGGCATGATAAACTCCGTATTTGGCTTCTTTCATGCCTTTTCTTCTTACAACATTGTTCAAACTCTATATTTTCTACATTTTGGCTTGTTGAAACATGACCTAAGTACTTCTTTAAATTAGAAAATAACTTAACTTTGTTTGAAATAACACTATGATTTTCGAAAAATATATGAAAATGACTTAACTTTGATTTCTTTTTTGTTTGATTTTTCAAGAGATATTATTGGTTTCTTTTGTTTTGGGGGAGGGGTTAGGGTATGGGGTTTAGGATTTAGGGTTTAAGGTTTGGGTGTTTAGAGTTTAGGGTTTAGGGTTAGGGTATGATGTTTAGGGTATAGGGTTTATGGTTTAGACGTTTAGTATTTGGGGTTTGGGGTTAAATAATAGAGTTTAGGGTTTAGAGTTAGGGTTTATGATATTAATTTCGTTCCTACCAAACAATGAAAATGTATTTTTCGATAACTATTTTTCCATCTACCAAACAAAGAAAAATGTTACTAAAAAATTATTTGTTTATATTTTTGCATAGAAAATTGTTTTCCGGAAAATCCTCCCAATCAAACACACCCATTGTAAAATAGTCCAAGAGTGTACTCGTTTCTCATCAACATAAAAGTTGGGAATATTATTAGTATTTGCATATCAAAAAGCAAGACCAAATAAAAAAGATGAAAAGAAAAAAGAAAAAGAAAAAAAAAGAAAAAAGAGAAGAAATCTTCATTAATACAAGAATTATTACACATCAATCAGCCCTACATAAAAAACATCTCCTTCTGGTGGGAGTTGGGTTATCCTAGTTGGCTCAACCTCAACTCTACCCCTTCTCTCCTGGGCATGCTCTTAACGGGAATTCCAAAAAGTGGGCTCATTTCAGAAGACAGTGGGGAAAAGAAAACGGGGAACTCATTTGATATTAGTAGGGGTATGATCCTTTCGCCCTGCAAGAATCATAGAGATCTGGAGACCTCTGCTAAAGGCTTGGTTGAAGAGCAATCTTGTTTGGAACTCTGAAACGAATGGGAACCATGAAAGTACAGCTAAGGGCATGAAGATCACAAGTCCCATCACATATTCGTAGGCTCGTGCAAGCTCCTTAATAGATTCCCAGAACCTCAGACTCTTCACCAACCCTCTTGATGCTTGTGCAATCTTAAATGGTACATGAGGAACAGGGGACAAAAAAAAAGCAATTAGTCATTTTGCTTAAGCCAAGAAGCTCACAAACAAGAAACGAGCTAATATATTTTTTAACAGAGCATCAACTAGAAGGATTTATTCAGTTTCAAGTGCTTTTGTAGTAACGGAATATATCCTCTCTGTGCCATTTTACTTTTCCTTGGTTCTTTGTTTTGTCACTGAACTTTTTCTCGCCAGATGTACCTCCGAAGATTTATGTTTGTCAATTCTGCCACTGAATTTTAAGTCGGCAGCAGAACTGCGATTCAGTTACATAACAGTGCATTTGATTACAAACTTGACAATGCTGAAGCACAAAACTAAATATAATAGTAGTCGCAAAATTCCCCAATTAAAGGGAAATAGGGACGTTCTCATGCCAAACTTCAGTGGCACAAATAGAGTTTTAACTCCATAACTAAACGAACCAACCACTTTCAGATACATGAAATCAACCAAGCAAACTTCTAGTATTTTCTGGGGATCTTGTCATAAGCAGCATATCTTTTTACATTTCAAATGACCAAGAAATTGTGTGCTTGAAGCCTTGAACTTACCAGGAGCAGAGCCCATCCAGTAGGCAAGAAAGCGAGGATAGAGGCAAACAGATCTGATATGCTGAGGCCGCATACCACAAACAGTACTGTCATTACTGATACAAAGCCGAGGAACAAAAGTCCTTTGAGGATTCTAAACATTAGCTGAAAATCAGTGCCGAATCTTCTCCTGCCCATTGAGACCATCTGATGAAAAGACAAAAACATAAAAGGCAGAATGAGAACACACAGAGGCACCAATTCCCTCACAATCAAGTTGGTTTTGAATCTCAGTTGAGGCCAAGGGAGTTTTACCCCCTCATGCCTTTCCTTTAAGTGTCGTCATGTTGGTACAACTCTTAAAGTGAGTCATCCTAACTATATCCCTCTGTAAACCCAAATAAAAAATTGCTGATGCAAAAAATCATAGTATAAGACTTTCATGAGAAGAATGTAAATAGTTACTGGTGAAAAAGATGCAGAGCACATCAGACTACAGCAAGTCAGCAACATTAGTTCATTCCATGATATTTATAAGCAAGGATAAGCAACATGTAATGACAAATGAAGGCCCCTTTTTTCTGGTTTTGTTTGAAGGCCATAGGGAAGGGGGGAGGCAATGCATGCATATTACCTTCAGGACAAGGAGGACAGTAGCCATGACAACCCAAGAGAGTGCATACACCTATTTGGAAAGAATCAAGAGGGGAAACATCAGGTTGCAGCTTACAGCTGAACAAACAGGAAACAGGTATTGGAAACAAAAATGATACCAGAATGTGCTTGCTGCCATGAGCTATGTCCAGATGGTAGACAATCCCATACTGGTATATTAAGAAGCGACAAGCAAGGAGTATTTCCAAAAGTCTTCCTCTAACAGTTGTGTGCTTCAGATGCTCTTGCTCTCCATCCCACCATGATTCCCAGCTTTTATCAGGCGGTATGCCAATTCCACCACGGTTTCCCATCCACCTCTTCCAGTCTGTCCAGTCATCTACTGTTTTTTGCCAGTCAAAACCAGATGGATTGAAGATGAAAGGAGCGAACAGCCAAGAAGCAACAAGGAACCACATGGACCAAGTAATGAATAGGTAAAGATTAGAACTACGATATGTATGACCGTAGGCTTGATACACAATTAAAAGTATAAACAGCTCCAATGCCTTCACAAAATGACTCCGTGAATACCGCCTGTAGTTATCAGCAAATTTTGCATGAAAGACAACGAAGCCACGACCTGTTGCTCGGTACTTAGAACCTCCATGTAAGATTGTTCTTCCATAATAATGTGCCTTTGTTCCAAGCTGGAAAGTAAAGAACACAGAAGCTAGCTGAAGCTGCATAATTATAAAATCACCTATAGCTTGCCGGAAACCTCTTTCCAAGCCGATCTCCATAACCATTGGCAGTACAAGAAGTATACCAATCTGAAACAGACTTTGAGATGCGAGAGCCTCCTCAAGGGCCTTGCTCTGGTTTATATTCGGACTTTTAATGATAGACTTCTCTAGCCCACTCAACACCATGTACACTCGTCCATATAAAAATATGTAGACAGTAAGAACAGTGACCTGAAAAAGGGACCATCAAATGGCAATCACCAGTGCATCAATCATCTCTAGATAAAGAAAAGGAGTTTAAATCCAAGATACAAGCAACACATGCCCCAGTCAGAAAAAGATTTGCAAAGAAGAAAAAGGAAATATAAATTAAGGGAAACCAATATGTTAAAACACTGAGTTTTAAACTCTAAGAATTGTAAAGCTCCGCAACATGTCTAACAAAACATTTTGTCATGGAATTCAGGTAAGCTGTATCTGCAATTCTCAATATGGTTTTGCCTGCTACAGCAACGTAATGATACCTTTGAGGTGTCATCTTTACAACCCTCAACCATTGAACTTAGGTGTTCTTAACTCTGGGCCGTACAACAATGCCAGTAATGTCCACCACACAGTAAAGAGTCCCTATTTGCCTGATTGGAATCCTCTTATCACACAATACTACAGATGCATTCCTCCATTTTTTGTCAACCTATCCTTACATGGTGTACAATGACCTCATCGATGTCATTGTTGCTTGTATGAATAGACCCAACTATTTAAACTTCTCAATCTATGGTATTTCCGTATCGCCAATGATGACTTCTCTTAGTATCCCGTCTCCCCGTTCACCCTACATTCTAAGTACTTCGTCTTTGACCTGCTCACTCTAAAACCTTTAGTCTCCATAGTATCTGTCCACCGTTCTATCTTGTTAATTACTTTCTTAGTCTCATCCATTAAGACAATATTGTAGGCAAATAACATATACCAAGGTACCTCATTTTACCACACTAAAGTATTGTGAAACAGCATGATACAAATAATAAGGTAAATATTGTGAGACAACCATACCATGCTACTAAAATAGAAGCCCACTGTTGTATAGTAGAATGAAAGCATCCTGTAAAAGTCAAATTGTCGTCCAAGTCGATAGACATCCCGGCTCGAGTGTCTGCTCTCCATTCCCATTGGCGACTTTAGCTTCAAAAAGTGATATTTGATTCATTCCAACATCGCGCCCCTTCCCTACTTGAATGTACTCATGGTGTGTGACAAAACCTCCGCGTAAAGTTGAATTGAAACCTATGCAAACCAATGTAAGTCATCATAGTTTACCAAAATATGAGTTTTGCTCTCGAGATAAAAAGGAACACCTGCAAATATGTCCTCGCTCAAGTTGATGACTTTTGAGGCTTTGCTGATCCCTCCCTAGTTATATGAAAGAGTCTATCAAATATATCTGGATGACCATAGTGGAATCGCACCCTGTTCAGTGAAGAAACAGGAATAGACATTAGCAGATTTCACAATTAAAAAGCAGAAATCAAATGCTGCATTGAAAATGATAGATAAGAAGCAAACCGGAAACTCTTTTCCTAAGTCTAGGGGTCTGGTTGCAGATATTAGAAACAGTAATCAACTTGAAATTAGAACATGAAGGATATGGGACATTTACAAGATCTCTCAAATGCTTTATATATCCAGTTTAAAAGATGTAAAAAGGAAGATGAAGAAGATGATGAAGACAATGATAACGATGTAATGACGAGAATGACCATGATGATATTGGACTTTTGACCAAAAATAAATGGAAAAAATAGATTTAAAAAATGTTAATATAGATATGGAAAACTTGAAACTTCTTATTATGGACAGCAGTACAATTCCTACAAAGCAAGTCCAATCTAATATGAGCCTAGTCCAATGTGAACCCAAATGAAAAAAGTTGATCTTATTCTAACCCATGCTAGAAAATTCCAGTCTTAAGTCAACTGGATTGCATTTGATTTATCCTGTTAAGGATGTAGATCTCATAGCCAAACCAAACCCAACCAAAAACAATACCCTAAACTCTGCTCATGCGAGGTGTTGGGAAGACATACATACACATTACAAATGTATATGATATATGAGTTCTTGGATCAAAGTGCCTTTAAAGTTCATAAAAATATTCGCTTTTGTCACTGAACTAATTTTTGTTCAAATCTATCATTAGTCATCTGAAAACATTCAAATATGCCCTTGGGGGCCACAACTTACCGCTTGTAGCCCTAAGACCCACAACAAAAAAAAGGAAAAAGGTCAGAAACCAGCTACAACTCGTAAGTTGTAGGCCCAAGGGTAGATTTGAATGTTTTCAAATGACTAATGATAGGTTTGAACAAAAAATTAGTTCAGTGGCAAAGAGAATATTTTGTAAACTTTGAGGGAAATTTGATCCGAAAACTCTATGATATATCTATAATTCATAGAAGCAGGCGCCTTTAGCGAGGATGAGATACCTGGATATCGAGTTCACACAAAATGAAGCAGTTGTGGAATGTAGCTATTGTTTGACCGACACAAATGCTATTTTTTTTGGTATGATGTTATAAGTGCGTATGTTCTCACTGTTCTTGATTTTGGGATACAAGAAATCAAGCTTCATGCTTTTGAACTCATTTTCGATACAATGGTTATAACTAGCCTCATATTCAAAGTGAAACAGTTCCTTGATTGTTAATAGCTAAAGTACCAGGTGATTATTGCTATTAGTATTAAACTAACCCACATATTACGTAACAAAATGAATGAGATAATCCAGAGAGCCTTACCTCAGAGGGTTGGCCAGGACACGTTGACCTATGGTTACAAAGCTAGTCTCCTGATTGGACATGAACCATGCCAAAGATGAGACACTGAAAGTGACACAAAAAACAGTAAGTTATCAATAAAATAAGCAAGCATAGTTATATAGACAGAATATAGGCAAACCTTCCAGTGAAAATATGCTCTCTCAAACCCAATATTGTAGGTCTTCGATGTTTGCGACGTCTTTTTGAAACTCTTCCAAAACATTTCTCATTTTAAAAGCTTCTTCAAAGTAATTATCCTGTCAATGAATCTCAACATGACTAATTATGCATGCAAAGCCAAAAACTTTTGCTAGATTATCATCCACAACAAATTCCAAGTAGGTTCTCAGTGAAAGACTCCGCATATTCCTTTAATGAAAACCAAAAATAATGGGAAAATAAAAGTTTTCTGCTTAGGCTCAAAACTGAAAACCATAATGAGGTGCAACACCAACCCTCCAAATAATCAGAACTTTCATGCAGCAAAGACCATAGAAATAGAATGCGCTACAAGGTTATCCCCTTTGCATACACCCTCCACTAAGGGGGAGGGGGAATCCACTTGAAGACATATGTTAGTTGCATTTAATCATAGTTGCAATTCATGTCCTTCACCTAAGTATTGTTTCTAGATTCTATCACAAGATTCATAACAGTCCCTTGTAGCCCCCAAACACTGTTATACAGATGGAGCAATATAGCTTTTTCGATGAAGCAGGAACCAATAGATTTTCACCTGATTCATGTCTATTGTCTGCAAGGCTTCTCCACGGGTGAAAATAATGGCATGATTTTGATTCTCAGGCTTCCCTTCGCCTATCTCTGTTGGTGGACCAGGAAGCTTGATGCGATATATTTCCTATAGATACAAGACGAAGCCCACCAACTAAATTGTCATATTTGTATGATATGGGATACCAACAAATAAAAAAGACAATCTAAGTATCAAACAGAGCATGAAATAAGTCACTCTAAAGTAACTAAAGAAAAATAAGAGAATTTTGCCAAAGAAAAATGGCTATAGCAATAGGAGTTCAGGCCAACTAGCTGAGCTCAATTATAAGCCAGCATATGGTAGAAGTTGAAAGAAAGGCAGTCATAACCCGTCACGTAATTCTGAGAGAATAGGGCATATACAGCAGCAACCAAGAATATTTTGCACGCTCAAATACATAGTGGACCACCTTACCAGATAAACAGACAGTTCCATAAGTAATACCATAATTACCCAACTCCATCCAAGTACCCCCTCTGTGGAGCGGAGCACAAAGGAATGATCTGAATTCAATGATCCTAGACACAAAAAGGCTGAGGATCACATTCCAATTCTACAAACCCGAAACCCCACCACAAACCAAAGATTTGACACAGACGAGAATTAATTGAAAAAGGTGTCCTTAGATCAAGATATTATATATTGGATGTGAAAAAAAATATTACCTATTTAAGAAATATTATATTACCTATGTAGGTGCTAATTGGGGTTTTGGACACTAGTAATCCCAATTTTGGGGGTATTGAACGACAATATTACCTATTTAAGAAATAGCATCCGCTCCGGACTTTGAGGATATTCATTTAGTAATACCATCAACGAGTCAAATATACTTTGACTTACTGATTTATGATCTTATAGCTTATCACATGTAAATAGTATATTTTCATTCCTTTCTCAATACCATCATTATTTGATGCTTTGTCTCATTGTTTTCATCTTTTTCCTTCTTGCCCTTTTATTCTTCCAATCCAGCTCTACATTTTGGACCCTCATTGTCGTCATTTCAGGTTTTTCCTCACCGTTGCTCCTCAAGTTCTATTGTCGCTTCTCCTTCCCTTTTGTTCTCTATCATTGGGCTAGTTTTTAATCTCTCCAGTGCCACTTGGGAACACTCTCCAGTAATAATTTGATACATTTCCCTAAAATCCTATCTCTACACTTTGAGACTTGAGACAAAGCTTCCATCGGCTCCTACAATTGCACAACTCCCCCACCCTCCCCCCACCCCCCCGCCCCCAGCACCCCACCCCAATCTGGGCTTGGTGATGCCTTGGACTTAGACACCTCATCTAAAAGGCACCTATATCAGTAATTCTCACAATAATCCTCTTGCTATTAAAACAAGGAAATTCCAAACTCTCCTGCCAACTTAGATACCTTCCTAGAATATTATAACTAATAGAACAAAAGCTTAGCGAACTGTAAGATTTTCATGCTTTACTTTCATTGATCTCAGCAATACCCTAAAACAATCACTTGCAAACCTTCGCTTCATGTCATCCTCTCCACTTCCCTCTATTTCCCTCTAACAATATCAACATTATCAATATTTTGGTTCAAAACAATGCACAAAAGTGCTAGCCATCACATTTCATGAAACGAACCTGTTTTCCTTTTCTACCTTACTACTTTTGAAGACCTTGTTTATAAGACTTGTTCATTGAGTCCATGAACCCAAATTTTCGACACAAGGAAAGATTCCAATATCTGGTTTTGGGTGCCGACACAAATTTTAAAAAATCACACTTCATTCTTATACTTTGCAGCTATTAAATTTCCACTTCATTCATCTAATTTGCAGCTGCATGTACAACATAATACAGCACCAGAATGCAATCCTCATCAGGGGAGAAGGGGGAGGAAGAAAAATAAAAAAATTACAACTATTGCTGAGTGCATCCTATGAGATTCCCTGTCACAAAGCATCTCTGAAGGAGATGGGAAGCCCCCTACATCAACTGCCATCTAAGGGGTCAGCTGTATCCTGCATGTATTTGCTTGGAGAGTGTCTTAACTACAAACTCCATTAAAATGACATAGATGATAGACCCGCTTTCTATTTTCTAATACATAAAAAATAGAAGAACAACCGGTCAGACAATTTATTTCACTATACACCGTAATTGAAAGGTGAAATGGGCTTAATAAAGAGTCTCAAAGCTCATTGACAATGGACGTAAAACGTATTAACTTTATAAGAGGAACATATTACCATCCATAAAACATTAGTTGTGTCACAAATCTAATAGGAGAAATGAAAACCCTTCCATAATTAAATCTAATAACTTATTGTTTGATTTGATTCCAAGCATCCAGAAGTCTCAAAGTTCTGGTTTATTTTTTGGGTACTGCTACCCATGATTATCTTTTAGGCAGTAGTATATAATGTCTAGGAGTGAAATTGGTCAACAAAATTTTACGCAAGTTTTGAGGCAGCAAGCATACCACAATCTACTAATGCTACTAAAACAATAACAAGAAACACTTCTCAATCTATCAGCAGAAATTCAGACACCTTACTGGGACACAGAACCCCTCCACTGGAACATATAACTGTAGTGACCAGGCACCACGTATATCATGCAAAGTAGAAAATCAAAGGGAAAAAAAGTTGATGGAAGTGGCTGGGGGAAGGAGAAAATGTTGGCTGTAAAATACTCCACACAAAAATAGATCAACAATTAGTAAGGCATTATGCTCTTGTCCACTACAATCTAAGCAAAAAGAATTGCCAAAATGACATTTTCAGCTGAAGTCATGAAGCAGTGGTGGAAATAGCATGCAGAACACGGGTGGAGAAACATTAGGTGATTCTCTGATTTAATAGAAGCTGCGAGATCAATCTTCACATATGTGAAAATGTAGGTGCAGGACAAATACAACCTTGAAAAATAAATGAAATATGAGAGATAAAATCAGTCAATTTCATACCTCATCCAACTTGTCACCTCCTTTGACAAGAACTGAGTAATAGACCTTCTCAGTCTTTCCATTCACTTTCTCTTCTCTCTCATCAATATAAGCAATGCGTAAGGATGGGTATCTATGAACTTCTTGTATTAGTAAAACATCTCTTTCGCTATCATGTATACAAAATTATGAATTTTGTGTATAACAGCAACTTACGTGAGCATGAGATTAAGAATGTTATTGGCACAGCTTCTATCCCGAGCATCACTGGATTTCTTTTGATTGCCATAAACTTGACAAGAGACAACGTAGGTGAACTTCAAATCAGTGAGAGCTTGTGAATAATCAAATATCTTCCTATGGGCATCACTTTTCTCAATGGTTCTGTAGCCGCTGAAGATAGCTGCAAAGAAAAAAAAAAACAAACAGCATAAGTAATCCAAAATGAAACTCTGTGCTAATTTGTAGCAGAAAACAGAGGAAGGAGAATTTGTACCCTTATCCTCTGCATACTCCAAGAAGCATTGAAGATCCAAAGCCTGACGATAGTACATCATTCCTCTGACTAGTACACACAAAGAAGCACAGCCTGAGTGACAGGTGTATAAACTTCTAGAGGAGAAAAATTACTTAAGATGAAAAGTTATTCAAACCTGTTCTAGAAAGTGTTTGCCCTCTGTAAGATACCCAATGGCGAACCAGCTCCTTACTATCTTTGCTAGCATATCCAAGCTTTGGATCATTTATCCTCTCCAAAAAGTTGTTCCATTCATCTAGAGTGGTTCCAAAGTAGGAAGCAGTGCATGAAAAGACGAAATTAAGACACCCCTTAGTAGAGCAGAAAATAATCGAAGAAAAGATATAGACTCACCAGGATATATCTTCGAAGATAGAATACGATCGAAATTCCATCCTCGTTTTCCTCATGAAGTTCGTCCCAAGAATACGGAACGTCTTCTTTGTAATAAGGGGTCAACACACTATACCGGATGTGACCCAAAAAAATAAAAAAGGCAAGAAAAGCTTAATTTTTATAAAGCGGAAAACAAATTTTAAAAAATGGAATATGGAAAAAGAAAGAAAGCATAAAACGAGCAGTCTAAAGTTCATTTCCCTCGTATTAAACCCCGCACCCTAAAAAGAAAGGAAAAAGGAAAAAGATCTCATTGGTTTGAGGGAAGCGCCAATGTGAAACGCGAGTGCACTTTTATCTTTGTTCCCTGTCCCCTTGATTCAAAAGTCAAAAAGTTATCAATTGCTTAAAACTTGCCGTTTGGGTTTTTCCACCACATGCACTTTGAAGACTCGGACTTTATACTTACACTTTTCGAGTTCCATCGAGGAATCGGGTATAAGACTTCCTCTCTTATAGGGTTTTGATTTCAAGTCATTCCATGTGCCTTAGAAACTTTTCGAGTGATATAACATTTTCTCCGAGTGTTATAGAAACTATTATATATGTTTACGCTTGACTCGATCGACTCGTAAAGCATACTTCTACATGCCACTTCACACTCGGTTCCGAGTCACTCAACACTCGGATATATCGCATGTTCAAACACTTTGTTTCACGCGCATAAACTCAGGTCGATTTCGTGTTCCAAGAATTACCGTGTTAATTCATTTTTCTAAGTCGGCATATTTTGTTTGAACTTTGTTTAGTCTAGATCAAGTTTGTTTACTCGATATTCTTTATCCGACTTGATTCACTTTTAGATCGACTCGGATGGAATTTGAGTCTCATGGATATTAGATTCAGAAAATTCCATTCCTTTTCCGACTCGAGATAATTAGTCACTTAATTATATTAATTATGTTATTATCTCGTGTCTAATCTTGGACCAAAGTATTTTGTACTTTGAGAACCAAATTGATTTACTTTTGTAGGTTATTCAAACGAGGCTATCCTATTTTTGAATTGCAAAAGTAACCGGCTTCAAAACGTCAAATCACCAAGCACACAAGGCTTTTTCCACCTCGACCTAGCCCTGCATCTGTCGAGTTGTCCGGAAAACTACAACACTAAGCTCTACGGTGGTTTCCACCTTGCTTTCAAAGGCACCACCGAGTGGTTTTGGGACTTCCACAGGAGTCAAGAACCGTTGCCCAACGTTCATATCTCAACGGATATTTTCCGAGTGACTCGGAAAATCCATTACAACGGTCACAAGTGACTTCTAGTCGGAAGATGGACACAACGGCTAAGCTGCTTGGTTATCTATAAATAGAAGCCAACTTCCAAAAGATTGCTTGAACCATCGAACCACTTGTTAATACACATACTTGAGCAAAAGTCATTGTATTAATTCTCAATCTTCTACTTACAACTCCAATTCCGTATTTAATATTGCTCTCAATTGTAAGGTCTTGTACTCGATTACAAACTCTCTTTCTTACTCTCTAAGTAAGGTCCCTTGACCGAGTTGTAAGGGTTAACTCAGCTCGGTTGCCCCTAACTGTAAGGGTGATCTCGGTTAGAAAGTACTAGATCGGATAAGTTAATTTCGAATCTAGGAAAAACCTGTACGGAGTTGTCTAAGGGAGCAACTCGGGTTGAGTCGATCTATCGAATTTTGTGGACTCGGAATTTTGTGGACTCAAAATAGTGGATTTGACTTTGTACTTGGATTAGCACGGTCCGTGGTTTTTCGCTCAGGAGGGTTTCCACATACTTTCCGAGTTATTACTTTTACGAGTGCATTATAGACTCGGATCGTTTCAAAGTTCAGCTTAATCTGTTTCTTCACTCTTCACTGAATTCCGAGTTAGTACTTTTCCGAGCTCATCCTTGACTCTCGCTCACCTCAAATTCATATCTATTTTAAATTCAAGCAAATTTCATCATCACCCTATTCACCCCCTTCGGGGTGACTGAGCCTCTCCCGAGCAAACCTTCACATTTGATGTAGTACAACCTTTAACAATAACTTAGTAGTTAAAAGAACTATCGTCAAGATGGAAAGATAAAATTCAAAATGTTAATTTGAGAAAGTATTCAAAAATAACAAGTAATCTGCAATCAAATACATCGCTCACAACTCAAGCCTTTTGAGCTTAAGTAACGGGACACTGGGTAGTGTTAAGAGTATGAAAATGGGGTTAATTTGTTCCACATTGATAAAATTAGAGGCGTTGGGCATCTAATAAGCTAGTGAATCACTCCACCCATTGTCGATTGGTTTTGGCATGGAACCTCCAACTTATCTGCAATGTTTCTTTTTTAGGCCCGAATTCATTTAAAATTTAACTTGACAACAAAGCAGGTGGTTATTGTTGATTTGCCACCATCCTCATTTGATTGATTGTGTCATGTGTTGAGTCTTGCTGGCAGCCCACACATGAGGGGGCATGTCGGAGTATGACGAGTGAGGTTAATTTGTCCTCATTGATAAAATTAGGGCGTTGAGGACGTATATGAATTAGTCGAGTTACTACCATCGCTAATTGGTCTTGGGAGGGAACTTCACGTGAGTTACATGAATTGTTTGTTTTATGTCCAATTCATTTAAAATCTAATTTTTGGATCATATAAACACATTGACAATTTTGTGGCCTAAAGCATGTGCAATGCCAATTGGTTTTGGTTCAGAACTTAGGTTCTATCTGTTGCTCATTTGTTTCATGCCCAATTTACATAAAAATTCAAAGAGCTATTGGAGCAGGTTCCTCATTTCTAGTTTGCCACCACCACCCATTTGATTAATTTTGTGCATTTGTTGGACTTTATTAGTAGCCCATATGTAAGTGGCGTGTTAGATTACACGAAAGTAGGGTTGTCCCAAATTGCCAAATTTGGTCGCCTTAAGCATGTATATAACCTATTGAGTGCCGATTGATTCTTGGTTGGAACCTGACTTAGGTTATATGCATTGCTCGTGTTTCACGCCCTATTCATGTGAAAAATTAACTGGTAGAACTCATGTATTAAGAATCCACAATCACTGCTTTAATTAATTATTCCCACTTTTCAATTTATTTCATGCTCTTATTCTTTAAGAAGGCTGAAGATGGTCATATCTTCCAAATAACCAAGGGGAACTGGTAGGTTTCGCAGGTGAAATCATCATCTCCCCCAAAATTTATAACATGTTCCTTTTTGCTGCTTGACTTCAGAGAAAACAGAAATTTGGAATGACAAGGTTAGAGACAGTCAAAACTCCAGAGCAGCAACAAATAATATAATATGGGAGCCACAGAAGACAAGTACGACAAAGCACACAAACCTGCCCAACCAGCCTCTAGTAGCCTAACCTCAAAAAATAATAATAAAAATATATTTTCAGAACTCGCCAAGAAAGCAAAAGAAGCTGATATCTCTCCAGAGAACATTAACTCGAGTCCAAGATCATCAAAGTGGCGAGAGTGCATAACGATACTAATTAAGAATACAGAAGATGATGTCAGCTTCTTGAATATTGTGTAATGCTGTCCTTAGATATTGTGACTCAAATGGGTCCCTGTAGACTCTACTATAGAACCAAACTGAGGCATAAGGTGGCTTCAGAAACCACATAACAACATAGTAAATAAATTCCGGCCGTTTCAAGTATAATTCATGAACATACCTAAAGGAAAGCATATTGCGAACATAGGGTGCATATGGCATCATCATGAATAATGAATTAGTAAAGAATGTCATGCGGCGACGAGCTTCCAAATTCATAGGCACATTTATGGCAGATTCCTTTTCACTCAAAAGCACATGTAAGCGAACCACCTATGGAGGTAAAATCAAGAAAGGGATCATTTCTAGAGGTATTTGATATTTAAAAAAGAATGAAGAAAAAGACAAGATTAATTATGGCATACCTTTTCTCTCCATGATTTGTTACGTAAGAGAAGGATATTTATCTTTTCAAACCTCTGCTCCCTTTTGCTATCATCATCATATAGATGATTTGGTTGAACCTTCTTTAGAATACTAGAGCATACGCACTATTCAGTTTACCGGCATTGAACGGTGCAGATTGCCACATCTGAAAACAAAAACAAGAAACTTACTCATGTCCATCAATCATGACGTCTTGTGTGATGATCTCCATAATGTCCTGCAGAACATTGATAATATGGGACTTGAATAGGTCTTCATCTTCATAATCACCATCACTCAGCTGTAAAAGATATAATCTTATGAGAACAGAAAATTAGCGGACTTCGCCCGCATCAACCACATGCTCAAGGTATGTATTGCAGAAGCAGCAACAGCTATGGCATCGCAGAATTACGCTAAGACGGCAATAGCATAACAGATCAAAGTTTTCTCAGAGCGAATTTTCCAAAAGGATTCACCAAACGATCTCTGGTACTTCTACTAGGAAAGATTGGGTTTATTACTAGCATAAATATAACAGGTTTTGTCACAAGTAGATGTGAATTATAAAATATGTCATACAATAAATACTAGAAAAATAACACATTGAAGATATAAATGGCGTTAAGCATTCTAGAATGGTCTTCATGCCTGATACCATGGCCATTCTCGATTTCAGAACAATAGCTGTGGCTTTTCCAAGTTGGAACTTGACAAACAACAAAATCAGCTAAATGCAATTCACACAACTTCAAAACCTTTTTGATGTGGCTGTTTCATCATGGAATAACCACATTTGAATAGGCATTTCTGCCTAAGGCAGGATCCAGGGATAATCAGGTGTGCACACATCTTCACACCTGAAATTGCAATTACAGAGACGCTGTCCCCTGTAGCGTTTGTAAAATACATATTCCTCCACAATATGTAGTAGAAGACTTCTATTTTGATAATTATGTTAATTAAAAATTTACATGCAATGATACAAAGCTGAAAATTATGTTAATACATTACTATGGAGAGTGAGAAGAGAAGCCACAACTCAAAAATAAGAAGAAACAAAGAATAATAGGGGAAGATAGACAAATACATGAACAGTGGATCCTACCAAAGCAGGGTCTGACCATGTCAAAAACGTGCCTGGACTTACTGCTAACAAGCACAAAGACTATTTCTGGAAGACCCGCGCCTTTTCTTCCTTTTTTTTCGGGAGGAAAAGTTTTTGAAGGCACCTAAAAGATAAGGAATGAAAAATACAAGATAGAAATATGGAAGAAATCAAGTAAAGAAGAAGTCACAATATGCAAAATGAGAGAGGAGGGGTGAGGAAATATGCATACAAAACCCACATAGCAAGAAAGTCAATATGGGGATAAGAATCCGGCAAATGTAAAACTCAAAAGCAAGTTAAGCAGTCTTTGGGGGCAGAAAGGCACAATATGAAAGACAAATGCTACCAGTAATTTTAGGAACTTCTCCAACTTGTCATGAAGCATAGGCAGCCCATTCATACGAAAATCATTGAGAAAATCACGTTGATGTATACTAGTTTTAACTTTGTTGCATATCTGCTCAATTGCACTGCAGACAAAGTAAAATATCAGCATTCCTAACATACTAAAGTGCAGTTTGGAACTGAGGAAATTCCATCCATCATAACGCAAGTTGTCCAAGAGTAAATTTGTCTCACTATTTATCATCTTCATCTTCCAAAAGCTCCAAGAGAATCTCTCTGAGAGTCTCATAGCATTCAATGACTGCTGAATACATGTAGTCATCCTCCTGGATCTTGTTAAACAGCTCTGCATCATCCTTTTTCTTGAAATCTTTTGCCATGTCTACTGCTATAGGAATCTATTAAGTAAAAAGTAGCAGTCTAAAGTCAAAAACTGTGTGCATAAAAGGTTCCAAATAGTGAATTGACAGTACACACCTTACTAGCAAGAAGGAAGGGAGGCCACTGGACAACCGAAACCTCACTTGCAGAATATGGTACAAGCAGTAGATCTCTTTCCCTAAGAGAAAATAAAAAGTTAAGCAGCATAGATATCAGAAGACAAGGCTTAGAATAAGATTTTTTACGGAGTGGGGGAGGGGGGAGGGGCAAATACAACTTTATGCAGATTTAGAAAGCGTCTCATAAGAGGACTCAACCTATGGCTGATCAAATCCTCCAGCCGCAGAGAGTGTATGAATTCATTCCATACTTGAGAGAATTTTGCAATGCTCTTCCGCTCCTCCAAGCTATCCAGCTATTCAAAAGTATACTTTAGCTTGAAAAGACGCAAAATGCAGTTCATAAAGGTCTTATTCATGCCCAATGCACACACAAAAAACATACAAGGAATTTAGTGGTAAAGTGAGAGTACCCTATGTCCCCGTTTCTTTTCTTCTGTAGATCGTGGCACAAGACGTTTCCTGAAAGCTATAGGTACAGACTCAAATCTAGAGCGCAACATTCCAAGTGTGCGTATCTGTACCAAGAAAAGAGGTTGCAGAAAAGAAAAGCGTATAAGCTTATGAAAGCTATTCATATGCTACTGAATAAGGCAACAGCTCCATCTCTCCATTTCTTAAGTAGTCAACACATTATACAGTCCCCTAGTCTAACGACCACTACCAGAGTCCAGGGATAACATCAAAAGGGTAGGAGAAACAATGTTCAATGAAGGTGGAGGCCACGGGAACGGAA
This sequence comes from Talinum fruticosum, assembly GCA_021018815.1. NCBI lineage: Eukaryota > Viridiplantae > Streptophyta > Magnoliopsida > Caryophyllales > Talinaceae > Talinum > Talinum fruticosum. The sequence continues at coordinate 425,306 of JAITYX010000026.1, forward strand.
CCCAGGCAACAACATTCAAAGCCACTGCTGCTTGAACTAACTGATTCCCCTCATAAGAGGGAGCTTTAGATAATTTATGAACAGGTGTTCCACTTTAGAGTAAAGAAAGCACATACCTCACCCAAGTGACTGAAAGCTCCAAGGATCCCACCAACAACAGTAGCAAATATGGCATACCATATTTGTGCATCCATAAGATAGACCTAAACAAGAATGGAGGATGCCATTATATGAACAAAGAGATTTGCAAAGCATATCGTCTATAGGAGTGTATTTTCTTCTCTGTTCTTAAGAACTTACAAGTACAATTGGAGCCCATATAGCAACTATGACACCAATATTATGTGTAGCTACATCCAATACAAAACCCAAATTAGCAGATCATGGAGAATGCCAAAAGGAAATCATGGCAACATATTGCTCACTGCACGCTTACCATTAGGGAAGAACTCATGCCACTGGTAGGTATCCACTTTATACTGCCATATTTGCTTTGTCGGCTCTACCAATGGTAATATCTATTCACCACATTTGAATGATTAGAATACAGAAGTAGCCGCAACAATTTGTAAATCCAACTACAGAATTAAGTAAATGCAAGATCTAATATGTGACACAGAAAGAAATATACTAATATTTAAATATTTGTATCATAAATTAAACAACATTTTATGAGCAAAAAATAAAATTAATTGACAGAATAAATCGTTATTTGATATTTTTATTTCTTCTCCTTCTCGCCGGGGAGTGGCAAGGAGGGACAAGGCCAGGAGTAAATGAGAGGAAAATTTTCCTTTCGGTTGTTAGTCTAAATTCTCAAATATAAAGAGAACTTTTTGGTTCTTCTCCGTTTAAGGCGGAAACAAAATTCATGAATAGACTCCAAGTTGAACATTATTCTAATTAAGAGCAAGGGCCAATGAGAAAGAGCAGATTTTAGTGGTAGTAAATGTAAAAGCTCTTGAGATAAAGCAGCCCAAGGATGAGGATATCAATCCATTTAAGAATAACCAAGAAGAAAATCAGAGAGATTTTAGAAAAACAGAGCGTTCACAACCAGCTGGAACATTGTAAGTGAAAGTCTAGAAAGATTATCAGCAGAAATTCAAAGCAAACTGCAGTTGCTGTGACCTACTGAAATGACTATTTAAATTGCACAAACTTTACCTCCACATAGTAGCTGAATGCCAGCTTACACATTAGCAACAAGATCCAGAAAATTGTATACCTGAAAAATAAATTCAATTTTCTGTTAGTGATACAAGAAGCAAAAGTAATTCACTGCCAAGAATCTCAGAAACAAATGTTAAGAACAGTGACTGGAATTGCACGGCTAGGAAATCAAGAAGTATGATAGTCAGTGAAAATATCTAATTGCTCTTCCTTGAATACATCAAACTGTAGCCTTCTTACTTCAGAAGTGAAAATGTATCTTCATGCATGCCTCTTCCTACATATAATTTTGGCTGCACCAAAAATTTAGAGTTAAACCAACAAGAAAAGAATATTGGAAGTTGCAGAAAATTTAAATGCATCTAAGGAGACCGTAGAGTATAAAACACTTGCCTGAGCCCACCACATAATAAGTCTAATGATCTGTGAATCTGATCTTTCCATGCACTTTCGGATGGATGGAAAGAAAAATAGTAAAGCAGCCAAAATGTTCGGGGCCAAATATACAGCAATGGCAAATTTGAATAAAGTCTGGCTCCGCAAATTTGCAGCCCAACTGGTCAAGAAATTGACAAGCCCTGTAGGACTCTGCACATAGCTGGAATACCCTATAGGCAACACCACCGCCCACATAGCTGCAACTACGAATTTTAAAAGGTACCGCAGTATTTGAGAAAACTTCATACTACCCCAAGCCTTCCAACTGAGAATGATATCCAACATAGCTACAAGGAGAAAGCTTAGAGAGCATTAGAGATAAATAGACCATCTCACAATTAAAATTGAAAAAAAAAAAAAAAAAAAGGCTCCTTCTGCAGGCAAAATTATCATCAGTAAATCATACATTTTGCAAGCAATACGAAAATATTGATCTGCCATAATAGACTAATGAAAAGCTCAACAACAACAGGTTACTCATATAAAGTACCTCCCACAAGATTGAGGAAAGCAGCAGTAATGAAAATGCTCAAAACTCTTATGAAGACATCCTCCTCAAAAATCGAAGTAACTGAACCAGAGGGGCTCCATGCAACAATTACCATTGTCTGGAACAAGTACAGATACAACTGCAGTCAAAACAGTTGTTTGCATATTGAACAACAATCTGTATCCTAGTTACTACAGAGTACAGAGGCAAAAGATAATCTAAATATATTAATTCATCAAATACCTGGAAAGCAAGCATGAAAAATATCCACATACGGTTGAAACTTCTGAATAGATGCCAGAAACTACGCACTTCGACAAAATTAGTCTTAGGCTTCCTCTTCCCAATAGCAGCTTGATCATGCCTCTGCCAAACAAGCTTGCATTTTATTATAAAAAAAGTACACAATCTTAAAACTATTTTTAACATATACTGCACTTTAGCATGTCACATGTAAAACTGAAAGTACTTAGCAGGAACCCAAAAATACGAAAGAAAGCAATATCCAAATATTCAATAAGCCAGAAGAAAATGATTGCTATATAGAATATAGTATAGCTTTTAGCTTTTATTTCCATGACATTAGCAGATGGAATCCTACACAGATTTTCTATCAATTACAATGGGTAACAAAAGTCTTCTGCTACTGCTGCCAACTTTTCTAGTACTTTAATACGAAATCCTTTTACTACATTCCATTCACATCATCATTAATCAATTTTACTCTTAGGGTCTATTTGATTCTTGGAAAATTGGGTGGAAAGAAATTTTTTAGGAAAGTAAGAATTTTTGTTGTGTTTGGTTCAAGGAAAATAGAAAGGAAAAAAATCATGTGGAAAATTTGGTGGAAAATGGATAATTTTAGACAAGTTTATTTTCTTTCCAAAAACATGAGGAACGTTAGAGGAAAATTTTCTGTGAAGATCCAGTCCTCTCTATGCTTCTCTCTGCTTCCTTCTCTCTCCTCGCTTCTTTCAATCAACCAAAGTCTTGCTCCATTTTCAGCCCCCTCAATAACTAAATTATACACAATTTCATGGTAAATTACGTTGGAGACAGAGAGATAAGAGGGGGCCTCAACTCTCAATGGATGAGAGAGAAAGTGACCCAAATGGGGATTCAAGTTGGAAAGAGAGAAGTAAGAGGGGTCTCAACTTTAAAATGGAGAGAGAAAGTGGGGGTTTTGAAAATAGGGATTCAAGAAACAATTAACAAAAATGAGGGTTTTTTTCCTCAATTTCCTAGGTCCAAATGGAAGAAAAAAAAATCAAGATTTTCTTTTTAGTTCCTACCATTTTTTTTCCTCGGCATTTTCTTTCCACCTAATTTTCTTAGAATCAAATAGACCCTTGGGGTTTTCTTGAGAAGGCCACTCTTTGTTCAGGATAAAGTAGGTACAGTTTGACCTCCCGTACTGCACCTAAAGCCGGCAGGTCTTCATTAAGCGGTGATAAACATCCTATAGGACAAGCACCAGCATGGTTGACATAACGGCATAGGATAAAAATTAGGAGTTTCAGCAGCTGAGTTGTGGTGAAAAAATGCTACAGACCAGAACATCTACGACAAAAGGAAAGTGCAACATCCACATGACAACAGAACGTCTAAAAGAATTTCCAAACACATTCATTTGGATAAGCCTCAAGGAAAGCTGCAGCTGCTACTATGTTCACAACAGAAAGCACAAAAGGAAGGAATGGACCTTTGGCTTTGAAAGCTCAATCTCCTCAAACCTCCAGTAAATGTACCAAGTAAAATGGCATCGAGCAAATTAATTCCCAGCCCTCTTCCAAAGAGAACCCTAGAAACTCCTACATGGACTTTGGCATATTGACAGAGCTTAAAACATTTAAAGTGCCAAGAACACCATCAATGAGTTGATCTTGTAACTAGCAGACTCTAGAGAGATCGACACATACACAAGTTATTGCAGATGGACACAGCTGGCTGCATATCTAATACTAACTATTGTATATGCATTTCTTTCATTCCAACCATAGGACTCCTGCTTCTCCACTTCCATCTTTAAGAATTGATTGACCATCCTTTTATCCATGTTCTGTTTACAACCAATTTGAGGAACAGAAGTCCGGACAATGATGAAAGTAGAAGCCAGGAACATAACCTTGGGATCAAAAGGCAAAACACCTATTACCATGCTTGAATGTCGTGTCTCATCAGAAGGCACAAAAAAGTCAGCACTGCGATCCATTGGCCACCCCAATTTAAAACATTTCCGGGACCTAGTGAAGAACTTCACCAATTAGCATCATCAAATATAGGATGCAAACCAAAGCAGTCCCCTGAGACTGACCAAAAGTATTCATTCAGATCATCATAGTTTCTCCACGATGAGTGACTTGCTGTGCCTCCTTTGTTTCTTCTTGCTTCCTTTCAAGACAATGGATTATCCTTGTGAAGAAAAAATATTGCAAGTAAATAAATCAATAGGAATACAAGCATAGAAGATAAAATATGTTACCTTCCTCAGAACATCATATATCGGTGCTATGACATTATCTAAAAATGATTCATCACTATGCTTTGCACTTTGGTATGTCTCTCCTGTGATAGCAGATACATTACTATCCAAAATTTTATGAATTTCACTGGCCATCTGCATTGCAATATAGAATGCCATGAGATATGCATGTTGATTTTGCGAGGGTGGTCTCACTCTAGGAAGTCAAAAATAAAGATCTTTGTTTCTTTTGTAAATGGGTGACATTCTTTGGTGTCCTTCAAATATAATTTTTTATTACTTATCCAAAAGAAAATACTCCCTCCATACCATAACCATTGTCAAAATTGGTCAAAAATGGCTATACTTTAGTTCTAAAATTCAACAAACTATAAATATACAAGTGATTATTTATAAACTACTAGAAAAGTATTTTGAACTTTTCTTAGTAGAATTTTTTGTATTTTTTTCTCATCCTTGACTAATTTTGACAACTATTATGAGAGAGTGAGAGTAAATGTTTTGGTTTTTTTTCTTTTTGAAAGCTGGTAGAAATCATATTGAAGGTTATAACTTATGCATTCTCAAACCACCTGTTCATTTCAGATCTTCATGGTCTCATGCTGGAGAGTTTTCACAAATATTTGTCAGCAATCGCATGGTGTGGAGCCATATACAGTAAAACATTTCTGAATACAGGCTGACTACAGAGAGAGAGATAACTTGGATAATTGTGCATTCAGAATATACCACATGATGATGTTCATTGGTCATAAAGTAATAAAGGGGTTAACTTACATTATGGAAGATGTAGCATAGGCATTCTGGCATGAACCGGATATTTGAAGCTTCACCCCAGATGAGAAGATAGAGTGCAATATATAAGAGGTCCAATTGTTGAATGTGAGTTCCCCGGGAAACCTTGAACATCCAACATGGAAACCAAGTTAACCCCTCAACATAGTATTACATTTAACTTCATATCATAATTGAGTAATAATTTTTCGAGTCCAGAGTATAAGTCTACTCACTTCAGATTTGATTTACAGTGAAGATAATTACACCACAATTCATAATTTTTAAAAATTACCCCCTGAGCTGGTCAATAGTGTGTGGGGAAAGCTGCAACAAATATACAATTATTTAAGCACGACTAAAGCAGAAAGGAGCAGAAACTATACAAAAATGACAGAAAATGACAATGGTTAACAACTTACTGTTTCATAATCTTCTGACCTGTGAACCCTTACATCCATATTTGCCAATATCAATATTAAGTGCTCCCTCTGATTCGCAACATTTCCTTTCTTTTTCCCAGTAGCAAAAATGAGAAAGAAAGAGATCAAAATAAAAAATTATCAAATTTATCCAACCTTTACTATCTCAGGAAGAAACAAGGCTAAATCGAACATACGATCTGCGCTCACCATAAAACACAGCAAAGGGATATCTACTGTATACAGTTGCCTCATACAATATAGCAATAGCTTGTTCTAGAAAGATAATTAATATGGTTTTCCATCAAAACAGTGCATACTTTCATTCATGTTCTATTACCAAAAGAAGCAATCATGCAAATGACCTTAAAGATTAACAGCTCAAATTTCCATGATTTTACCTCATTTGATACTTTGGAGTATTTCGAGGGAGAGAAATAGAAGAGCACTTGAGGGTGTCGAAAATACTCTTCAGCGATTAAAGGATGACTTCATCAAGAATATTTTTTTGGAGAATGGGAAGTTTTGCTCTTCCCCTTTTAAGGTGGCCAATTTTGTGGATAGTTTGTATTTTGGTTATATATAACCTTTTGTAGGATGCTAGCTTTGCATCCAATTCTGTTGTTCATTTCATATAAAATTACTTTTTCCTTATCAAAAAAAAAATAACACAGTTCAAATTCCTTTTCTCTCCTAGTTCTTTTAAAAGAGCACCAGAAACTCATCTTTTTGTAGCAGTGCCGCATATTGAACGCAACAGAATGGAGAAATACAACTCCTTAGGGGTGAAGGGAATAAAAGAATAAGTAATAATTCCATAAGTGACCTCATACACCAAGACAAGTGGCCATGCTGGAGATTTTTGGGCAAGTTTAAGTAACATAGGTTTGCACTATTTGTCAAAATTTAAGTGCAATAGCACCATTAGAATGATAAGACATGAAAATTGTATGACCTCATGTAACTCATCCTTAGGATTGTTAATTGTGAGATTATTCCAAAGAAAAGGCAAGGGATGTCTTGCTTCCTATGATAAGCCAATATTTGTTCCTTCTTTATTCTTTTTTTCTTTTTCTTTGGGGGAGGTGGGGGTGGGGGTGGGGGTGGGGGTGAGGGGTGAGGAGTCCTCTTTTAAAAGAATTATTAGGATTGAGAACTACTACATATCGTCACGCTGTCATGAAAACACAATGTCAATTTAATCTCTAAACCCAAATTTTCCCTACTTTCTCCATCCTCGTGTATTACAATTAGATTTTTCATCTTTTCATATGCCCTGTTAAGGTAGTAGGAAAGAGATTGCACCACTTACGTAAGCTCAAACCACTTATGCTAGCATCCCATTACCTATTGGACGTTATCAGTTCTGTATTGGTTATATGAATTTTGGACACGTTTATCTATCTTTTTGTATTTATCTAAGAGCCTTAATGTACATTTGAGCCTCAAGAAGTCAGGACTATATCCAAATCTTTTCAGGCAAGCTCAAATTGGAGTCTCACAAAGGGATGGCATCAGGCGGAGATTCCTCGGCCCCGCCACGGACTCGCCCCGAAGCGGGTAAAATTCCCCAGCCCCGTCCCCATTGTCGGCAGCACTATTTCTCAATGATAAATTCTTTTCTTCTACCAAACTGTCTTGGGTTGAAAAACTCAAGAAAACAGGGTTTTCGATTTCATATGCTATTGTGACTATATCTACCCGGATTTAGTCGTGGAATTTTATCTAAACTTGTCTGCGCTCAGAGTTGATTGAAAATCTTTCGCCACAACAGTTTGCTGCCATCTGCTCGAAGAGTTGAGCAAAGGGGACAGATTGAGAGGAAGGACCAGCTGCCAGAAGAAGAGTTTCTTGTGTATTCTTCTTGGTAGGAGAAGGAAGAGGAATGATCTCAGAAGAGTGAGTCCAGATTGGTGTCTGAATAGGCTGAATTTCCTAGTATCCAAGATTCATAAGCTCGCTTCTGCCGAAACAGTTGGCTCCAAAACTTTGTTGGGATACTCAGGAGTTTAATCCCAAAGTGAATAAAAATTTTGGTTAGAAGGGCTCCAAAAGGAAGAAGGGGCTTCTTTGAGTCCGTGGGACTGAAGAGATGTGCTCACTTATGAAAGGGAAGAGATCAACCTCATACAGTTCAAGAATGTCGAACAAAACTCTGACTAATGAGCTCCAAGACACCATCAGAAGACACCAAGAGCAAATCAGGCTCTAAGGAGCCTCAGGCAGAGGAAGAAGAAGAAGAAGAATCCTCCTCAGAGTCATAGGAAGAAGCCCCAGAAGCTGTAGATAAGAAGAATCCTCTTCTGAGGACACAGAAAGAAACAGCTTGTGAGGAAGTTGAAGAAGTTGAAGAAGTTGGCAACTCGGTGGCCCCTCCATCTCCTCAGCCCATTCAACCTATTCCAATCGAGGGCTCAGAAGTGGAAGAAGAAGAAGAACAACCCTTGCTTTAGTGAGAAAGCTCACTGCGAAGCCTGCTCACTCTGAACCCTCTTCATCACTTCCTCCACCTCCACCATCGTCGACCATGCAAGCCCCTAGCTCCTCTCTCCTCTTGCATATATCACCAAAGGGGCAGGGCACCCCGGCCATCCTCTTGCACTCAGACTGCTCCACCCCGTCTTGATTTTAGTTTCTATTTTTTTGTCCAACATTTTGTCTCTCCCCCTTTATTTTGATAAAATGCACAGGGGGAGAAAATAGCTATTTGGTTTAGGGGAATTTGTTTTAGTTTGTTTTAATTTTTTTAGTATCTTTTGAATTTTTTTATCAGCTTATCTAATTCCATGACAACTAAAGTTATTCATTTTCTTTCTGTGTGTTAACACTCCTCTGATATTATCATATTTTATGCTCTTAAACTCCAACTTAAATATCCTCTTTGCTTTAATGATCATATTTTGCTCTGATTTTAAGTTATGAGCTCACACTTGGCATGTCTGTTGAGATACTTAATGACACAACTCTCCCATATAAATTGCACACTTTGCTCTAATGATATTTTTTGAGCTTTTGTTTCATTATGTCTAAATTTTACTGATCTAAGATACTAACTCAACTTTCTAAGTATTGAATGTCTTTCATCAAAAAGGGGAGATTAAAGACTCCTACTTATAGTTTTGAAGTCAAATCATTCCTACACCTTAGAAATGTTATCTTTGAGTTTTTCATTTCTATCTAACCCACTCAGGCAGACTCAGACAGAAAATTTGCCCAAATAATTTCACGTACTTAACTTATTGTTTTAACTGGGTTGTTTTCTATTTCAAAACTGAATTACAGTGCTAGATTCATTTAGTTGAAATTATTTTCATACAGCAAACACTGAAATATGTCTATATAATTTCTTCAACTCATTTATCATTCAAATATAGACAATTGAATTGCAATATATTTAATATTAGACTTGAAAATTTTCATTTAATTAGATTAAGGGTTCTCAATTCATAATTAATTTATTTAATTATAACCTTTGTCTAATCTTGGACCAAAGTATTTTTATACTTTTAATACCACTTGGATTTTGTTTTTGAAGGTTGATTAAAAATTGATTAATCTCTATTTAAAAAGCAAAAACAACCAACTTCTCAGTAATTCCAGCAGGCTCAGACACCATGACAGTTGGTAAACTTCAACTTTCCACTGTAGATTCCAGAACCGATGCACAACTAATACTTCCACAACGGTTCAATTTCTGAGGACTCAAACTATCCATTGTAACGGCTATTCCGAAAGGTCAAGCCCAAGACTCAAAATTGCTGGAAGCCCCTTTACAAGAATTACAAGATTGCTGGATACTTGCTGAAACAATACTCTTAACACTAATTCTTCTAACATTCAACTCTTGTACTTAGTTTCTCAACTTTCTAAGTTGAACAAGAAATTCTTGCAATCACTCTCAATTACTTCTACTCATTACTTCTGTATTTTCCCTTGACTGAGTTGTAATTAGTTCAAAATAAATGAAATGAACCCCCGGCTGAAGAGAAAATCTCCCTCCCTTTTACTAAAGGGGAGCCTCGAGTAGTTTACCTGACAAGCTAGGTAAGTACAAGGGAAGATACGGTAGCTTCTGTGCCTAAGAAAACTTGTATTGAATTGTCTAAGGGAACAATTCTAAGAGTCGATCCTTGTATTTTTGGATTCAAAATAGTGGATTTGACTTAATATCCGGATTGATAGTGAGCACAACCGGTTTAGTGCCCAAAGGGTTTCCACGTAAAAATCAGTTGTTTTATTCTTTCCTTCGAGTCCAATAATCAGGTTGTTTTTTTTAGTTCGCACAAAGTTTTTATTTTCTTCAAAATTTCATTCACACCCTATTCACCTCCCCCTCTAGGGTGACTCAAACTCTCGTAGTTCAAACCTTCATTAGACTCAAAGCCTTGCAATAGCTTAACTTAGGCTCGAATCTTAAACGAGCCTTCGACGGGTAGAGCCTTTGATGTTGGAAGCACAATTCAAATTGAGAACTTGGCCTTCGAATTCCTCCCCAACAGCTTATATTTGAATTCCTCCCCAACAAGGATATGAAGGACAAGGATGTTGGAAGGATGCCCATTGTTGATGAACCTTTTCTTCTTCAAAAGTAAGCCTACCCTTCAAAGACTCGGTAGAGAGAGAAAGAGTGCGCCAAAGAGAGGGTGAGAGAGAGTGTTGTCGGGCGAGAGGCAAGAACCGAGACCGAGAGAGGAAGCGACAGACTTGATGTGCCTAGCTAGGCGAGAGGCAGCGGTGAGTTAAGCGGATAGAGTTGCCGAGGAGGGGAGGGAGGTTGGCACTGGGAGAGGGAGGGTGTAGCGAGGGTGCCGCACAAGAGAAAGAGAAGAAGCAACAGCAAGCAAAACACAAATATAAAAAACCCTAACTTTTAACGGTCTTCCGTCCGGACCGAAACCGAATAACAAAAATTTGTTGGTGCATGTCTAGACCTGGAAAAATTTATGCGGCCCGACCTAACTCGAACCCATCCGAAAAAGTTGGGGTATTGGACAAGATTTTAGAACCTAAACCTGTTTGGGTCAAACCCGTTAGGGTTAGGGTTGAAGCGTTTGGGTTAGATTAATTATTTTTAGAAGTTTTTTTAACGTGAAATTTCAATTTATCCAATTATTTTCTAGCATTTTGTCTTTTAATATTTATAAGCAACCATAAAACTTAACTTCAAAAAAAAAAAAAAACTTATATGTTTGCCCCTTCTTTTAAATGTTTTCCTATCTTTCCTCCATCCATGTCATTATTGTAGTAATCATTAAATATTTTACTGTTAGAAATTAGGTGTTTAGATATCTATGTAATTTTCTTGAGTATAGATTGGCTCTTGGAAAGCAACTTAGTACCAAATACAAAAATTTAACAGATCAATTCATTTTTTATTTAAAACAATTATTTGTATGCTTATAATGTCATAGGAAAACAAAAATCATTATATACATTTCTAATCCGTTGGGTTGACTCGAACCCGAAACTTCAAGATTAGAGTTTAGCACTTTTAAACTTGAACATGAAGTACGACCGACCCGCATTTTACCCGCCCGTCGAGTTGGCAGGTCTATGCATGCCTCCTATTTGAAGTGAGCGAAATTATGGAAAACTAAGGCATACAATTAATTATGAGTTTAGGCAGAGATCTCTGCTAGCATTCTTGAAAGGGATGCAAATTGATGGTGCATGACAATGTGAATTTATCAGTGATTGTAAGTTGTAATCCACATCTTTTTTGGTGGAGTGTTCAGGAAAGCCTTCCCAACATAAATATTTTATGTGAAACTATTTGCTTATTTGTTTTCCCTTGGAAGGGGAGCTCATATATGCATTGGGTGATAAAGCTAGACAAAAAGGAGGACCCCAACTGTATGCGATTGAAAATAAAGTGATGGCAGCACATCCTTCATGAATTTCATAACAAAATTGGAGGGGGGCAGGAGCCTAGTATTAATGCTTGCCTGGAACCCAAAGATAGATGCTAGCCAATCAAGAATGTCATTGATGGACTTGTCCCTGTACTCTGGCATAATAACATTCTCTTCTTGGTTACTGGGAGCAATAGGGATACGAGGTATTGGAAGATTGTCCAAATTACGTATGGCCAGGATTGCAACTTTTATCTATATTACCAAATGAAAAAGAAAAAAAGAAAAAAGGGATCAATGAATCAGTTCAGTAACACAATAAAAAGTGTACACAGAGCATATAAGCAACCTCAGGGAGTTCCATGATTGCAGGTTTAATCCCAACAGCAAATAAGGGAAGAATGTTATAGTGCTCATACTGCTCTCTGTTCCTTTCCACTTCCTTCGCGTACCTTTCTGTCTGTAGTAATTTGAATCAGGAATTACACTTTGATCTCATATAACATGAAGGGGAAGCAAACATAAAATGAAATGAAACACCAAAATTGAAGCAGAAAATTTATATAGAGTGTGAGCCAGACCTCTTCATCAACGTTAGCGTTGGGTACCACTGTCCTTAGTACATCGTATAGTACGGTTGCTATCTGATAAATTTTGGCCATTTCCTCCCTTCAAAAAGCAAAAGAAAGAAATTACTTATATACAATCAGCAGCAGAATACATACTTTGCCACTAGAAGAGATATCCCTCAAAAGCACAAATAGGAAGGGAACTCCTTATATGCAATGCTCGCCCCCTTCTCCTCACTTACTTATCCATCCAAGGTACAATCTGTCCCCCTTTTCCCCTTATTTTTCCCAAGGGGAGGGGTTGAAGGGGGCTGTCACATTATGACTTACGGTGTCTTTGTGTGTTGACCCTGTCTAATGTTCTTCTCACAGAAATTTTGGTAGAACTTCTGGATTTCCCTTGGATCAGTTTTAGCTAGTATTGGGCGAGTTTCTGCCTCCTCCTGCAACAAAGAGAATTCAGAATGTTCTTGGTGAATCTTAATTGGCATACATCATAAATACATGCTGAACCTCACAGGACAAAGTTTTTGGGTCCACAATTTCTACCACAGAGACAGTTGTTTACACTGATTCAGGCTTCTGGACAGCATCACAGTATACAAATGGTATAAAACAGGAGCATATTGCATGGTCTTTGAGTGTTCATAGAAACAAGTCGTTCTCAGAAAGAAAGTCAAACATAATCCAACTTTTTCTTGTTTTTCCCTCGTTGAAGACAGAGCTTAGAACTAGGGACAGCAATTAGTTTAAATCCAAAGAAAATCCAATCCTATCCAAGGCAAAATAATTGGATCTAAACACACAAAAAAATAAAATCTAATATGAATCAGACAAAAATATCCGAATCCGAGCTAGAGCGGATTGGATTGGATTTGAATAGAGAGTTCTTCCGACCCAATTAGCCGCTTACCCAGTTATTTCAATATCTTCCTTTTTTAAAGTATTCACTCCTATATCATAATCATATATTATTCTGAAAATTGCATAATGGTTGCTGAGTTGACCGGTAGAACCAACCCCTTGACACCCCCTCAATCTTCAACTCTTCATTTGTGGCACCGCTAAGCAGAATAACCTCCACACTCTCTTGCTCAAGACTCTCCCCTTCTCTGCTCCCTATCGTACAACAGCAATCAGATACAGAGGAAAGGGTTGTGCACTTGTTATTATGCCATTGCTTTTATAGATAGGAATCTCTGTTAGTGACTTTGCTTCAGGACTAAAGCTGCCTACATTCGGATCTCCCCATACCCATAAAAAAGGGACCTGCACTAGAAACTGTTTGTTACATTTGTAGGTAGGAGAAAATAAGGTGGTAGATAAAAATATGCAAAAATGGAAAAAATATTATTGGATGTAATTAGATCACTTTTGAATTTAATCTGATCCAACATGGAGTGGACTTGGATTGAACATCTTAAACTGAAGATTGGACAATTTCAATCAGATTTTCAGATAAAAAATTAGGTGGATCAGATTTGCTTTTGCATAGATTCAATTCAAATCATATCCATTGCTGATCCTACTTGGAACTAGACTATCGGCAGGACTAAAATTCTAAAGTCAAACCATACTCGGTAGAAATGGTGGCATCCAAGCATGTCAATCGAAAATGCGTTAAAAGTTCCCATGAAAGAGTATCTCTTATGCGGCTGCCTGCCTGCAGCCAATAATTAATCTCAATATAACAACACTTTGCATGAAATAAAGGCAGCACCCTAGCAATAGAGGCTGAAAATTTGCAAGTATGTTGGAGACTAGGAAAGGAACCTTCTCTCTATTTCTGAAGACAGGATTATTGCCAATGAAATCATTAATGAGTAGTACAAATTCATGGACCGTATCCATACGTACAAACAGAAATTTCCTATGACCATGCCAGGGTAAGGATTATAGAGGACTTTTGGGCAATTTTTTCAGATTGCTATCCTTTACTTCCTTTCTATAGAGTATAGAATAGTAGGAAATTAATGGATTTTAATAAAGGGTCTACGGAAACCCGCCTCTCTGTAATAGTAAGATCAGAAGCAACACCCCCCTGGGCGGGATTCTTTGGGCCTGAATTTGGTTTTGGATTTTTTACTAAGCCAGTCATGCCAGGATAACCTTATTGTCTTCGGAAGGCAGCAATACGTCCCTTCTGCCACTATTCTTGTACAAAAAGGTGCAGCCGTTAACAGTTATCGATTATGCTTCTTGATTTCCTATCACATGGAGAAAACAAAGTTTAAAAACTTTATAAATTAGTAATGAAAAAGGAAGGTTTCTTATGGACCATTCTTTTCCCAATATGGACTGAAGAATGTTGACCTACTATGTTGCCTGACTCTTCATTTCACCTCAAATATCCTCATCACATACTCAGCAGTCCAGCTTAGTCATTGAAAGGTTCATTTGAACCCAACTGTGAGCTAAATTCCCACGAAATGGCGAGAATTGGTTGGCACCTCTTGGTTGTTTGTCCTTTTTACCCTTTTTTGGTTTTTGGACGGCAAGTACGTATACGGAAGAAAATAATCAGAGAAAAGACCACATTCTACAGCATGCAAATTTCCACAATTAGTCATTCCAATAGAACCAGATAACACAGCAACAGAAACTTGAACTGAATGGCCCCAACATTTCTGACAACTATCACTACATATACAGCTGTATGCATGGAGGATCAGCTTTCCAATCGGCATTCACACTATTCGAGCATCAGAACTTATATTGGTGAATAATAATGTTACTGCCAAGTGCCAAGCAGAGAAGGAGTAAAGATGAACCCAATATCCTTGCAAATCAGGAGATCATCAAATATGTCAAAAGACTTCATTCCAAAGCCAAGCATATATACTCTTTGTGAAGCCAAGAAACATGTGGTTCAATGGCAACCAGATCATCTTCCCAAGTCCAAGTCAACTGCATATTTAAGCGGGAAAATGTAGATGTTCTGTGCCAAAGCGCCCCCACCCCCTCTTATGGGGATAAAACCCTTAGCCAAACTCCAACTAATAATGAGAGTCAACCGGTTCTGACTGATAATTCTTAGCGCTCGGAATCCCGAGTCCTCAAAATCCAAGATCGAGCCTTCACTGTTGATACGAGCTGCCAGGGAATTTTGGCCACACTCGAAATATTTGTCTCGCCTTCTTAGACGGGAGTAAGGGAGTAAGGAAGCCGGACAAGTCCGAAGTATTCGGAGATAATAAGCCAAGTGATCTTTTCTCGAGTCGTTTCGAGCTCGGCTTTGTAGATACACTCGGATCCACTTTGGCATCATCTAGGCGCCTTCAGTAGAGCCAAAAAGGAAAGCTTAAGGATCGAAAGCACAAGAATTTGGTGATAACGATTACAGATTCATAACCGTACTATTTTGTACTACTTATTCCGTGGTCCCCCTTCTTTTCTGCTTTCCTTTTTCTACTTTTTCTACTATAATTATTTACCTTTTGTCCTTGTTTTTGTCCTTTTATTTTGCTGAATACATCATAGCCCTTGATTGTAAAGGGGATTTATAACCCTTAGATTAGAGTGATATAACCTAGCTAAGAGGCTTATAAATATGTAAGGGCTCTCTCATTGTAAAAACAACTCGATTTTGATATTGGCTATATGCTAAGTAAAGTTGAGCCAAGCTCCTTTCAACTCCGAAATTCTCTTTTTCTTGTCTAATTAGTGGAGTAATTAAGTTTTCTGAAGAGTCTATCTTACACTTAGAGTGGTGATCACCCTAGTTTATCCTTGGTGGTGATATCTTTATATCCTTGGGTATTCTACTTTTATCTTATTCTTGTTATTCTTAGTGATGTTACGTTATTAATCATATCTTCACGCGTAATTAGCTTAGTTCTTATTGCTTAACATTGTATTGGTCATTTCGAGTCCATTCCGAGTCGCTCAAAATTGTGTTCCACGCACTCTGCTTTCGGGAATGGAGTAGCCTATCATCATGGCACATCACCCCACCCCCAACCCACTCAAGCAAATGAAAAAGAAAAGAAGAACCTCATGCCCTATCCTTACATCAATGTCCGTGGGGGCCAAGTTAAAAGATGCACTATTCTCGCAAAAGAATACTCAAAATGACACATCACCAAAAGTCAACTCATAGCAACGGAGGTAGACGTGAACAAAAGAAAAGTGTGAAGACTCGGACTCGAATCTAGATCATTCTAAGTACTACATAAAGACTCGTGTACAAACCTCATCACTACTAAATTTTGATTACAAGTAATTCCGAGTGTTATAGAAACTCCTGTATAAGTTTTCATTCGTTTCGATCGACTCGTAAAACACATTCTTGTTTATCTTTTTCGATGACGTTTCTCGGACATCACTCGGATTTATCGCACGTTCAAATAATCTCTCTAACACTTTTTATCTAAGGACTCCGTATTTCAAAGCAAAGTGAATTACATCGTTAATTCATCTTTCTAAGTCAGCTTGTATATTTGAGAATTATTTGTCCATAACAAGTCCTTATACTCGATAT
This sequence comes from Talinum fruticosum, assembly GCA_021018815.1. Taxonomy (NCBI): domain Eukaryota; kingdom Viridiplantae; phylum Streptophyta; class Magnoliopsida; order Caryophyllales; family Talinaceae; genus Talinum; species Talinum fruticosum. The sequence continues at coordinate 441,986 of JAITYX010000026.1, forward strand.
TTTTTCACACCTATAACTTGATCTTTCTTTGGACGGACTCGATGGAATTTGAGTATAATGAATATTAGACTCGTAAAATTCCACTTCTCTAGGCCTAAGATAATTATGAACTTAATTGTCTTAATTAAATTATTATCTCGTGTCTAATCTTGAACTAAAGTATTTTATACTTTGAGAACCAAAGTGGTTTATTTTTGTAGGTTATCTAAACAAGGTTATTTCATTTTTTAATTACAAAAGTAACGAGCTTCAAGCCGACAATCACCAGCAGACAAGGCTTATCTACTTCGAACAAGTCTCGGTGTCGAATTGTTTCTAACCGGAAAACTTCAACGCTAAGCTCAACGGTGGTTTCCACCTTACTTTTCGATCATGACTCGGAGCACCTTTAGGAGCCAAGAGCCGTACGGATCTTTTCTAAGTGACTCGAAGAACCATTACAATGGTCAAGAAAGACTTCGTTCGTAATTTACAACGGCTAATCCGCTTGGTCATCTACAAATAGAGGTCACTTCACAAGACTTGAAGATTGTTTGAACTATTGTTGAAACACATTACTTAAGCAAAAGTCATTGTATTCAATCTTCTACTTACAACTCCCAACTTGTAATTCATACTTTCCGAGTTGTAAAGTTTTGTAATCGCTACATACTCTTCTTACTTTCCGAGTAAGGTCCATTGACCGAGGTGTAAGGGTTCCCTATCTCGTAAAGGTTACCTCCGTTAGGAAAACTCTGTAAGGAATTGTCTAAAGGAGCAATTCTGGTTGAGTTAGTCGATTGTATTTTGTGGATTCAAAATAGTGATTTGACTTGGTTCTTCGACTAGCACCGTCCGTGGCTTTCTACCAAGGAGGGTTTCCACGTATCTCCGAGTTACACTTTTCCGAGTTCAATCTAGACTCGGATTATCTTGTTCATTCCTTTCAAGCTTAAAGTTTCTTAGTTTGTCAAAATTTCCTCATCACCCTATTCATCCCCCTCTAGGGTGACTAAGACTCTCCAAGAGCAAACCTTCAATTGGTATTAGAGCCTAGCTTTTCGTAAAGAACCTAACAATCCAAAGATCTAAAGATCGGATGGCTCGTAACATCGGAGAGTTCGATAAAGGAAAATCTTCCACCGCACCACCAAGTTCAAAGGATCAAACTTCATGCACTCGGAAGAAGCTAATGGAATGCTTTCTACTAGACAACGATGAAGATGTTTGGAACATCATCCAAGAAGGCAATTACATTCCAATGAAGATGGAAGATGTACCTAAAGCAAAGTTCGAGTACACCAATGAGGAGTCGAAAAGTTCGTAAAGAACTTCAAAGCAATTAACATTCCGATGTGTGCTATCAGCTCGGAAGAGTACAACAGAGTGTCACAACAGAGTGTAAGCTCGTGACACGCCTAAAGATGTGTGGGACGCTCTTTCAACACATATGAAGGAACAAGTCAAGTGAAACAGCGAAGACAAGTCAATATCTTCACAAATATGAGTTGTTCAAAATGGAGCTAGAAGAAAACATCACTCGGATGTTTATATGCTTCACCGAGATTACAAACAATCTCAAATCTCCGGGTAGAAAGATTTCCTATGAGGAAATGTGCGGAAAAATTCTAAGTCTACCAAAGGGAAAATGGGGTCCCAAGGTGACAGCTATCAAGGAAGCTCGTAACCTCTCTCAACTAAGGCCAAGACGAACCGATTAGGAAGCTACTTACCCTTGAAATCCATCCGGAAGAAGAGGATGCCGAGGTCGACACTAAAAGAACATTGCGTCGAAGGCCTCGTAAAGCAAAGGAGAAAATCCGAGTTCCTCGGCCTCGAAGAAGATCCCATGGCACTCATTGCTCGAGGCTTCAAAAGAATGATGAAACACAAGAAATGGGAGAAGAGGCCAAAGGAAGAGTTCTACAAAAAAATAAGAATGACAGAAAAGGTAAATACTCCTCTCCTTCAAAGTTATCTTTAGCTAAGAACTCGGTTGCTTTGAATGTGGTAGCAAAGATCACATAGTCAAAGACTCCGTCCAAGGAGAAAGAGAGACAGAAAGAAGAAGAACGCTATGAACTTATGTGGTTAAATCCTCGTAAAGAGTCTCGGAGGTAAACCATATGTACTTGTGATTGTTGATAACTACTCACGATTTACCCGGGTTTGTTTTCTTAAGAACAAAAATGAAGCTTTCAAAGAGTTTAGCAAGCTCGCATGAAAATTCAAGTAGAGTCTCACACTCAAATCGAAGAATTCGAATTGACCATGGAATGGAGTTCGATTACTCGGAATTTGCAGAGATATCTCTCACAACTTCTCAAGCACCTGAACTCCTCAACGGAATGTAGTGGAGAGAAAGAACCGAACTCTTGAAGAAATAGGAAAGACGATGATGATTGAACACGAACTACCTTACTATTTCCGGGCCGAGGCAGATCAACACAACAAACTACACACTCGACAAATGCCTCATCGGACCCATCCCGAAGAAAACTCCATACGAGCTCTACAAGGGAAAGAAACCTAACATCTCATACTTCAAACCCTTCGGATATAAGTGCTATGTTCACAATAATGGTAAGGATCACCTAATGCTCGGTCGGATGAAGGTGTCTTTCCGGGTTATTCATCTCATAATAAAACATATCGTGTTTTCAATAAATGAACTAACAAAGTGGAAGAAAGCATCCACGTTGTGTTTAATGAGATTGATCGTGGAAAACCAAGTGAGTTAACCTTCTCGATTTGAGACTCGACCAAGATATAGATGATCTTGCTAAAGTTGAGCTCGGACAAAATACAGCAGCTCGTAATGAAGCGACTTAGAACATCATGACTCGGATCGAACCAGCTCAGGAGCCGACTTAGAATGTCGAAGGTCAAGAACTTGAGCAAACTCAGCCGGATCGGACCACCGAAGATCGACCAAGACAACCAACAAATATGGTAAACCGGAGAACAGTAGAGCATTCAAATATGCTTCGAGCCACCTACTCGAGAACATCATGTCTAACATCAACACTGGGTAAGAACTCGCTCTTTGCAAAATCTATGTGCATTCACCGCATTCATATCATTAATTGAACCTGGAAATGCATAGAGGCCATGCAAGAAGAACTTAATCAATTTGCGAGAAACCAAGTCTCGAACTCGACCAAAAGACCCTCCGACCACCCAGCCATATGAACCAAATGGGTTTTCAAAAACAAATTGGATGAGGATAGGTCGGTAGTCGAAATAAGGCTAAACTTGTCGCTCAAGGTTACAATCAAGAAGGAATTGATTGTGAGGAAACCTTTGCACCGATTGCTTAGGATAGAAGCAATTAGAATCTTCTTGGCATTTGCATCAAGCATGAATATTAAGTTGTATCAAATGGATGTCAAATGTGCCTTCGAATGGTTTTATCTAAGAGGAAGTCTATATTGAGCAACCACCTGGATTTGAAAACTCGAATTTCCTAATCATGTTTTCAAGTTGCAAAAGGCTCTTTATGGTCTTAAACAAACTCCCGGAGCTTGGTATGAGAGACTGAGCAGTTTCTTGGTTAAAAATGATTTCAAAAGAGGTCAGATTGACAAAAATCTTTTCATAAAAACCAAGGGGAAAGACTTTCTTATTGCTCGATTTATGTTGATGATATAATCTTTCGAGCTACTAATGAAAATCTCTGTCGAGATTTTTCCGAGTTGATGAGACAGGAATTCCAAATGAGCATGATGGGAGAGCTCAATTTCTTTTTAGTTTACAAAACAGACAAGATAAAGATGGCATCTATATCCATCAATCTAAGTATACCAAGAAGTTGCTAAAGAAATACAAGTTTCAAGATGCAAAACATGCACCAACACCAATGAGGAGTAGCGAGCATGAAATTGGACTCGGATCGAAAAAGGTAAGCCAAGAAATCGAAACTCTATCCATTGGATCTCTGCTATATCTCACATCCAAGAGGCCGGACATTATGTTTAGGGGTATGTCTCGTGTGTAAGATTCCAAGCTAATCCAAAAAATCACATCCGATCTGCGACGAAGAGAATTTTTAGATATCTTGTCGGGACTCGGAATTTACGTCTATTGTTCTCAAGAGACTCGGAACTAACCCTCACTAGATACTAAGATGATGACTATGCTCGGGTACAAGGTTGATAGAAAGAGCACGAGGAGCATGTCAATTTCTCGGGTCAATCCCTTATATCTTCGCACTCAAAGAAGCAAAACACAGCTTGATATCAACCGAAACCGAGTACATTGCAACCTGGAGCATGTTGTGCTCGGATTCTATGGATCAAGCAACACTTGAAAGATTTTAGACTTTCATTCAAATCAATTCCAATCAAGTGCGATAATCGAGTGCCATCGGCATCACTAAGAATCCACTTCGAGCACTCAAAGATGAAACACATTGAGGTCGGGTATCATTTTTGAAGAGACCATTCCGAGAAAGGTGAAATTGAACTTTAATTCATTCCTACGAAATTTTAGTTGGCTTATATTTTCACTAAGCCACTTAGTGAAGATCGAGCTTTGTTTCATTAGGAATGAGCTTGGAATGATTAATGCATGATTGTGTAATTTTCTAAGTGGAATTGTCTTGCATGATTATGTGTCATATGTTTACTTTCTTTGTCTTAATAATAATTGGTTCGATTGACCGGTGATGAGCTAGGAATTATTATATGTTTGCACTTTCCGAGTCATTCGAAACCAAACCGAGTCGGACTTAGTATTTGAGAAAAATGGACTTCAAACTTCGAAATCATCTCTAGATTAGTGGAGAATTTCATAAATTTCTTTTAAAATTTCTCTCTCTCTCCACCGCACGCATCGATCGGTGAACTAGCCGTCGGGAGAAAGACAGATGGAATTCTAACCGTTGGAGAGCGTAAACGTCACACTCGTCCGAGGCAACCATTGGAGGTTTAGGTCGGACCGAATATCGAAGGACATTCCTTTCGCTATAAATAGCATCCCTTTTCCTTCATTTCGGTACTTTATTCTCTATTCTCTCGCTAAACTAATCTCTCGCTTACTCGCTCTCGCACACGTGACCGAATACTCGAAGGACATTCCTTTCGCTATAAATAGAATCCATTTTCCTTCATTTCGCTACTTTAATCTCTCGCTAAACTAATCTCTCGCTTACTCGCTCCCGCACACAAAGCTCTTAGTACTCTGCAGTCTCTCTTTCGAGTTCACTCTCTTTTACTTCAAAATCATCAACCATGCCTAAAAGAGGTTCAGACCTAAGACTTTCTAGGGTCTACAACCAAGAAACCTAGAACCAAGCAAGCTCAAGAGGGTCCTTCTAACCCTCCCAAAATCTTTGTCACCCAACACCTCACGTTGGATGACAAATTCTTCCCAATCACATCCTTCTCGTGGTTGAAGCATATTAAAACCACTCGGAGTTTACAACTTCCTTTGCTTCGATGAATTTATTTACCCGGAACTCGTTGCTTGAGTTCTACTTCAATCTATATAGCTATGAGGGAGTCATTTCCTCAAGAGTTCGCGACATAGTTGTGCGCATAAACATTTCCCTCCTCCATCGTCTTTTCAAAGTTTCCTCTCTCTTTCTCAACCGCAACGAGATTGCGGATGAGTTCTTTGAAAAATACGCCAGGAAGTCCCCGAGTCACGAAAGAATTTCTCGGTGACTCGGATGATGACTCGAGATGAAGACTAAGGCCGGACTTCTCTGCTTCCTTCGATGAGAACTTTCTTCTCTCATCAATCAAGTAAAGAGAATCCTAACTCTAAGATTCTTAAAGCTTTGTTCGATATCCTCGAGGGCTACGATGTAGACCTCTTCCCAGCTATCCTCGAGCGGATGGCCACTTGTGCCGGCTCAATCAAAGAAAACCTCTCCTCTTCCCTTCGAAGCCCTTTTAACCGTAGTTTTCAAGCGGTTTAAGGTTCCCCTACTCTTCGACTCGAGGCTGGTCTACCATTGTTGTTGGCGAGCAAGGAGCTTCTAAGATACGGGGTACCGGGAAAGTGGTGTCCGGATCCATGGGTCGAACCGAGGCCTCCTTCACCCCTCGTTAGACTCACCTATCTCTGTCTCTCCCTCCTCCTCCTCCACCTGGTGGTGCTTCCACCTCGGATCCTCGTCCTCAAGCCACTGCCGCTCCGTCTACTATCATAACAGCCAAGCTTTCTTCGGTGACCGAGGATTTTCGAGGCCACCCTTCGCTCCTACAAAATCATCCTTCGAATATGGTCATCAATCGAAGACGGTCCAATCGAGCACCAAAACCCGCTCCTCGAAATGAAAAGCCCGGTCAAGGAGCAACAGGTAGCTTGAGCTCCTCCGAGAAAGGCGAATGAAGGCTAGACGACTCACCGTGGGTGAAGCGGCTCTTTACGAGGAGAAGGAGGAAGGGAAGGAAGAAGAGAATGAGGAAGAAGGAGAAAAGAAGGACGAAGCCGAGGGACAAGGTGCTTGAAGTTTCTCAACCGAAGTCGATCAACTCGGACAGGTAGAAGACCCCGTGGATAGTCAATCCACGCGGTCAAGCCGTAAGAAGCACCCCCTCGGTAGTTTTCCAAGAGGATGAGCCTCTCAATGACTTAGTTCCGGTCGGCCACCGATAGCTCGACCACCACCGGAGATCCCAGCACTGCCGCCGCCGGATCTTCAACGTCCTCCCAAGCATACTAGCTCGGGCGCATGGCTCGTCCACCTCCGCACACACCGCCCCAACTCTACCATCTTAATTCCTTTTCTTTCGGTTGTTTTTTTTTTTTTTTGTCCGGACATCAAGCTGTATCAACTTGATATGTTCTTCCCTGTTTTTGTTTTTTTTTGCTAAAAGGCAAGGGAGAGAACAATAGAAAAATTGTTGCTTGAAACATTTTTTCTAAGTATGAATCGCTTCTCTCACTACTTATTATTTTGATTTGTTACTTGAGTAAGAATGAAAACTTATGTTTTTCACTAACAAAGTTTCTATCTAAGTGTGAAATGCCTTTCATAAAAAGGAAGAGATTGAAGACTCGGACTCGAATCTCGATCATTCCGAGTACTACATAAAGACTTGGGCACAAACCTCATCCCTACTAAGTTTTGATTACAAGTCATTCGAGAGTTATAGAAACTCCTGTATAAGTTTTCATTCGTTTCTAACTAACTCGGAAAACACATTTTTGTTCATCTTTTCACATTGATGTTTCGAGTCACTCGGACATCACTCGATTTATCGCATGTTCAAATAATCTCTCTAACACTTTTTATGTAATCGTGTATTTCAAAGCAAAATGAATTCCAGTGTTAATTCATCTTTCTAAGTCGGCTTGCATGTTTGAGAATTATTTGTCCACAAGTCCTTATACTCGATATTTTTCATACCTATAACTTGATCTTTCTTAAGACTCGACTACGATGGAATTTGAGTACAATGAATATTAGACTTAGAAAATTCCACTCCTCTAGGCCTAAGATAATTATGCACTTAATTATCTTAATTAAATTATTATCTCGTGCCTAATCTTGAACCAAAGTATAATACTTTGAGAACCAAAGTGGTTTACTTTTGTAGGTTATCTAAACGAGGTCATCTCATTTTTGAATTACAAAAGTTCAATCACCAGCAGACAAGGCTTATCTACTTCGAACAAGGCTCGGACGTCGTGGTAGGATTGTCTGTTTCCAAAGCTGGAAAACTTCAACGCTAAGTTCGACAGAGTGGTTTCCACCTTACTTTACTTGGAGCACCTTTAGGAGCCAAGAGTCGTTGCATAACATTCACATCTCAACGGATCTTTTACGAGCGACTCGGAAGAACCATTACAACGGTCAAAAAGACTTCGTTTAGAATTCGAGTCACAACAGTTAATGCAGCTTGGTCATCTATAATAGAAGTCACTTCACAAGACTTGAAGATTGCTTGGAACTATTATTGAAACACATTACATAAGCAAAAGTCATTGTATTCAACCTTCTACTTACAACTCCCAACTTTACAATTCATACTTTCGAGTTGTAAAGTTTTGTAATCGATTACATACTCTTCTTACTTTCGAGTAAGGTCCCTTAACTAAGTTGTTCTCAGCTCAATTGTCCCTAATTGTAAAGGTTACCTCAATTAGAAAATACTAGATCGGATAAGGGAACTTCTTAGTTTAGGAAAACTCTGTAAGGAATTGTCTAAGGGAGCAATTCTGGTTGAGTCGATCTGTTGTATTTTGTGAATTCAAAATAATGGATTTGACTTGGTGCTTGGACTAGCAATGTCCGTGGTTTTCTGCCTCGGAAGAGTTTCCACGTATCTCCGAGTTACACTTTTCCGAGTGCAATCTAGACTCAAATTATCTTGTTCATTCCTTTCAAGTTTAAACTTTCTAAGTTTGTCAAAATTTCCTCATCACCTTATTCACCCCCTCTAGGGTGACTAAGACTCTCCAAGAGCAAACCTTGGAGTGCTAATTGTAAGTGTAATCTCTAGGCACCAACAATCAGTAGATCATCAAAGGAAAATTTAACTTTGTGGAATGAAGGACAAAGTCACAAAGTGAACAAAAGAAAAAGTAGGTTTATTCCGATATCATCGAATCTAATAGAGGTTGCAATTCTTCCATTAGATATTGACGAAACTCAAACTAGCACAACAAGCTGAAATGGGTCACAGCTTTTATTACAAAAATGAAGAGCCCGGAAAACATATTATTAAAGGAGAAAGGCACACCTTTTCAAGTCTATGCAACGAGATAAGTCTTGAACCGACGAACACCACGTCCACTAGATGTTGGATCCATCTTATGAGCCTTCTCAAAAGCATGAAAGCGACCTGTTTGAAAAGAGCACCAAGAAAAAGAAGGGCATCATAGAGAGAAAATTATGCTTCACAAGTAACACATTTACCATATACATTTCATATCACACTATCGGAAAAATTGAAATCATCATTTTATGTGTAGCTCAATGAGGCAAAAATGAAGCCACAAGAAACGAAGTAGTTCACAAAATTACGAGGCAACTCGGAAGCAATTACACAAGTTATAATTGTTTAGTTAGTTTAACACCTCTAAAGTACGAACAAAAACCGAGTGTTATGAACGTTTGATATGCTTTACTTTAATAAATGCAATATTGCTTCTCGGAGGAGATTCGGAGGCTACCAATTTTTCTTCAAACAACACCGCCCCGCATGCGCACCCGGGAGGTGGCGGATGAGAAGTAAAGCCTCTATTGACTTTATTAATATCTTCTAAAAATTCATGCTTGTATACGAGACCCTACAAACCCTTTTTAAGATCTCCATTTCTAGGGCCCTAAATTGTTAGAAAATTACAATAAAAAACAAAACTTAGCATATGAGAAATATGTTTCGATGAATTAGAAGTTTCTTACGTCCCACATTGTATTAAATACTAAGATCAACTTGGATCAAACTATATTTGATTTCAAAAAATGTATAGAATTTGTGAAAAGGAGGCCATAATGTCCAGAAACTGAATAGGCTTTTGTAACTTCTGCGTTCACACTATTTAAGTTGTCAACCACAATATGAGAGTACAATTGTCATAAGGCAATGGTACAATGAGAAGGTGGCCTCATAAACACTAGGTAAGGGACATTAAGAGTCTTATTGATTCCAATTTCATCCATTACAAAGTGTGTATCACACTATCACGAGCACGTTAATTACAATAGGAGTTGATTCTCTTACATGGGTAATTGGCAAGTGAAGGATCTAAAACATGCTAAATTCACACTGTTCCTACAATTCAAATGGCTTTGTTCATTTCAACTTGTCGGAAAATAAGGCAATCCTCTAAGCACATGAAAATTCTAAAGCACTCTGTTTATCAGCACTTTGTTTATCTCCATCCTAAACTTCAAAAATAAACATAAATTTCAGAATGAGATGAACAAAATGCCAGTGATTGTTACACCTCAGCATTAATGATTGGAGAGGGGTTTTCCTTAGACAAACCCGACAAGGTCCTAGTGGTATAAGTCCTGAAACAAACTACTTAAGTCGCACTTGGGGAATTTAAAAACAAAAAAAACGGAAAACAAAAGAAATTTTTCCCATTCCTAATCAAAATTTACAGCTTCTCAGAGTTTGCTTTGGAAGCACAACTTAAGAAGAAAGTTGATCCTATCTTTGAGAAAGTAAATGTTGGAATAAACTGAATTCAGCATCTCATGGCCAAAGTTCGATATATCACCCTATTTCATCCACATTTCTCCAATCACACAAACAATTTCACGATAGGCAAATATAAAATCAAAGAAATTCCAACCATACAAGACGCAGAATAACACATACAGAGATAAGCAACCCTAGGGTTTTCCTTCTCGATCTCATTGGCTACCCGAAGAATGGGAGCAATTGGGGCGAGCGAAGAAGGCACAAGCTCACTGTCAATGGGGATACTCTCATCCTTATTTGGGTCGATCATGGTCAGAGCTCGAGTCATCCGCCTGGACAACGTCCTCTGAGGACCCCAATCGTCCTTGGTGCCGCTCGAACTTGCCATGGCTGCCGAGCTCCAGCGCCACTGTACTGAACTTCAAATTCTCCCTCCTCCTCTCTGGTTGAGCTCTGGAAATTGAGGAAACTGAGGATGGAGAGACAATGGGCACCATTTTGTGAAGATGAAAGAAAGATACCTTGGGTGCAACTGAGGTGATTCCGAGTGCTTTTCAGGATTCGCTTTTTGTTTTTTTTCTGGGGTTTCTGGGGTTTCTCTACGAGCACGAAAAGAACGGAAGATTTTCTGTCTTTAGTTATTCATACTTCACAGTTCAGAGAGAAGGGGGGTTTGGAAACAAAAGGCGCCATATGGGAAACATTTTTATGTTGATGCCAAGGTACAAATTCTGAAATACTTCCGAGAACATATACTATTAAGATATAAAAATAAAGATTAAATTCATAAAATTTTCTTCTATTTTTCTTCGTCCAACTATCTCGTGACATCTATACTATATATAATAGTAATCTTTTCAAAAAGATGATATGGCGGTGTGAAAATAAATTTAGGAGTTTCGTCCAATAAAAAAAATAATTTATCATTGAAAAAATAGGTTTCCATTCATATATGGACTCTTTTTGACCCAATGCCAAAATAATAATAATAATAATAATATATAATTTTTAGAAAAATTAAACAAAATTAAAAATAAAAAAATAAAAAAATAATCTTAAACTAAAAGTTAAACAAATAATAAAATGCACTAAATAAATACGAAAATAAATAATTAAATTATCAAAATATTAAAACTATTTTCTGGACCTAATAGGCTAAAAACCTAAAATAAAAATAAAAAATTAAATTTATAAATTTATTAAATTAAAAATATGCTTTAACCTAAATTAGTAAATAATTCTAAAAATTATCAAATCAGTTATATATTATAAAATTATCTAATCTTAATATAAAAATTAAATAATAATTAATCATCCATTAATTCATAAAAATATAAAACAGAAAATAAAAACAAAACTAAGTAGAACATTAATAGATAACAAATATACAAAATTATATAATAAATTAAATCAAAAATCTGAAAAAATATAAAAGTAACCTAAAACCCAAAAATATTTTTTTACAGTTTTCCAGAAAAATTAAACAGAATTAAAAATAATAAAATAAAAATATAATCTTAAATAGAAAGTAAAACAAATAATAAAACTGCACTAAATAAATGAGAAAATAAATAATTAAATTACCAGAATATTAAAATTATTTTTTGGACCTGAATATGTCTTAAACACCTAAAATTAAAATGAAAACACTAAATTTATAAATTTATTAAATTAAAGACCTGCTTTAACCTAAATTAGAAAAAAATCTAAAAAATTATCAAATCGGTTATAAAAACTAAGAAAATTAATACTAACACATTAAGACTCTAACTAAACCCTATGAAAATATAAAAATAAAATTAACCAAGAAGACTAATTTCATTCTAACTTCTAACAAACTGACTAGAAAATAACAAAAACGAATAGAAAAGTAATCTGAAAATTAAAATATATTAAGACATAAAATAAAATTAATATATATAGTTATGTATTTATTTATTTAGGGTTTAGATTGTATATTAACTCTCATTTATTTTTATTTATATTTCTATGCAATATTATTTTCGGCCCGAAATATAATAATTTTGTCTAACATTATTAATTTTTCATTGTTGATGGTGTTTTTTGACTTGGTGCCATAAAATTGTATTAGTTTAAAATATATTTATTATAAGAATTGTTAAAATTAAAATCAATAGGAATATGTTATAAAAATAATATTTATTTCATTGTTGATGGTGTTTTTCTGACTTGGTGCCATAAAATTGTATTAGTTCAAAACATATTTATTATAAGAATTTTTAAAATTAAAATCAACAGGAATATGTTATAAAAATAATATTTAAATATTTAACTATCCGAGGAAGCAATTTGGTTATTACATTCATCGTATGTATAAAATGATTTAATAAACTTTAAGAAATCATAAATTAATATAATAAAAATATAACAACTACATATATACTTGATATTAATAATTAAAAATGCCTACAAGATAGAAAGTTATGATTCAAATATGTTGTAAAATAAAACGTAATGACTAAAAAGTTAGAAATTATATTGCTTCGGTTCAGTAATTTGTGAACTTTAAGTTCGTAACTTGTGTTATGTTTAAAGGATTGCAAATTTAATATGCCAACTTCTATTAAGCCCATAGGACTTCGAATAAATTCATTTGTCTCAAAATTTTTGCACAACATGCGAGATCATTTTTTTGTTACAAATACAGTTTATTTTAGTTTCTTCCTAACATGTCTATCTCGTGACTTATTATGGACAAACATATTTAAATCATGTCTTTTACTATTGTAAGTTTTCTAAATTATTAAAAGATGAGTATTTGCCATCGAACCTCCCCACCATCGTGAAATAGAACTTCATGTTACTCTTATTATGTTAATTAATTGAAAGGAAGAATTGTGTATAGAGGGAGCAATTGGTTGTTAATATAATAAAACATATATTTATAAAATCTCAATTGTATCAATATTTTTGCCCCATAGATTCACTACTAAAATCGCGATCAATTTTCAATATAAGTACGAAACACGGATGATTTTATTACCCTACGCCGCGAATTGACTTATTGTGATACAAATTACCTATTATTGTTAAATATATTTGGATCACTTCTATCATTATAATATTTTTCACTATTAATCTCAATATAAGTAGTTATTATATGTTTAATTATCTTTGTGTGCAGAGGTAGGTAAGAATGGATAAATCATTATATTCACCTTATAATTTTTAAAAAATGAGATCCCATTATGGGTATATGTATACTTTTAAGAGTTCGTGTAATATTTAAGCCAATGATGTTTTAGTAAGTTGGTTGCATATAAATATTTATCTAGGCGTCAATTAAGTTAAATTAGTAGTGACTTTGTAGAGAGTTATGAGTTATAAAAGTTTGATATTCTTTTATTGATTCGATGTACGTTGTGTTTAATATTAATTTGTGACATAATGATATTTATTGTCATCTATAGGTCATCTAACTCAATATTTACCAATTATATATTATTCATTTTCCTGCTAATATTTACCTTTTGATGCCCAAACATATTGTCACATTATTTCTATAACTGTATGAGTTAGGATTATTTAAATTATTTGACTCTTAGAGGGGTCTGGCTTCTTAATATTCCAAATCACGAGTGTAATCTTAAAACCTTGATGATATTTTTTAACATTCTTTTTTATTTATTATTTTAGATCATTTATTTATTCTTTTGAAATTTAGAATGATTGGAATATGAATATGTGTTGGGCTCTAATGATTTTTATGTGTTGGGTTCTAATAACTTTGATGAGTCACGTTCTCTATGAGGGGATAACATGTAAAAGAATGTTGTTGAAAGTAAAACCATTCAATAAAATCAAATGATCGAGAAAAAAAACTTACAAGTACAAAATCGCTCCAGTAATTCAATAATTTCTTAAGTTATGCATTGTACAAAATTGCTCAGTGCATAGCATGGGTCCGGACTAGTATGGCGAGGAGCAAATAATTTGGGGAGCATTTAAGATGCTTTCTGCTAAAGGTGGACACGAATATCGGTACTACGAAATCTAATCGAATTTATCGAGTAAGATATTACAGGCGGAATTATTTGACGATTTTGGATAAGGCTCATAAAATTTAGGAATTGAATAGTTCTTATTTCAATTCTAAAAATCAAACTCTGCAAATGTTAAGACAAGTTTAGGTTCCTCGAACCATCGATACCTAGCACAATGTTTTATATTTCAATTTTTTTGTTTTTAATATAAGATCCAGGTGATTTTCACTTTTGAGTTTTCAATTAATTAAAAAATCATAGGTAATACTAGTGAGTACTCCCACTTTTTTCTTTTTATAACAATAATGGTATGGACATGGTACTTCGAAATCGGACCCCATGGTTCAAGTTTAAGTTCCTAAAATTCAAGAACCAATCAAACAAGTTTCGAGTTCAAGTTTCTTACATACAAGAACGGTCAAACGAGTTCGAGTTCGAGTTCACATTCCCAATTTTCGGACATAGTGTCCGGAAGCGCTTACCCTATTTGATGTAAGTTAAGGCATGAAAAGATAAGCTTCCAAGAGTTAAGACAAGTTAAGAGAGACTACTTTTAATAGTTGTTTCTAGCGCTGGCAAAACTTTGGGTTTGGGTCAATTCGGATTCGGATAATTCGGACATTCAAACAAAAACACCATACCCAAACCTTATCCGAATTGCGATTTGGACGTCCTGACCAAACCCGAACCTAGTGACGGAGCCACTTGAAGGCCAACGATTTGGCCCAAAAAATAAAAAAAATAGTTTATTTTTAGAGTAAAAATTTTAAATTATAAGTAATTGGACACCCTTGAATTTGACCCAAAAGATGTTGGACACCCTTATTTCGAATTCCTAGCTCCGCCACTGCCCGAACCGGAACCCGAATGTCCGATCTCCGAATCCGAATGTCCGAATTTGTGATATAAACTTTTGAAAATTAAACTGAAATTATGTATGTGACCAAACCCGAACTCGAACCCGAATTTTCGTTGTCCGAACCCGAATGTCCGAATATTTTATTAAAAATTTTGTAGATGTTGGAATGAATTATACCTAAACCCGAATGACCGAATGTCTAAACCCGGTTGTCCGATTGTCCGAATTTGTGTGAACCCGAATAAGTTACAAAATTAAGACAACCTGGACCCGAATTGTCAAACCCAAACCCGACTCGAATTTCAATTCGGACATGACCGATTGCCCGAATTTAAAATTCGAGACAAATATTTTGTGATGGGACCCAATTTTTTCGGTCGGACAAATTCGGACTATTGGGTCGACGCAATTTTTGCCAGCGCTACTTGTTTCCAAATCATTGCTTCAATCGCCACATAATTAGTATAGAAGTTGTTTGAAATTACTTTATATAGTTATCGGTGTAGACGACGGGCATCCTTAGACCAATTAACTTAAACAAAGCATATTTCGTCTTAATTAAGGATTATTAGTAGGCTTCTAACCGTTCTTGAGGCCCAAAAGCGGGCCTTTGAGCTTTAATAAGTACACGTAAAGTCTCTTCGAGAGAAGGTTTCGAGTTGGAGGATGGGGAAAGAAGAGATATCATTATTGACAAGCATAGATGCGTGCAAGGAGAGACTCCTCAATTCAAAGGAGATGAAGAGAAATTATAATACTAGGGGAAACTGTTAATTACCTATATAAGAATGGAAGGATGGAGTGGGATTTAGTAGAATAGGAAAGATTTTTCAATGGGAATCGACTAAAAGGATATTAGTGCTACCAATCGGAGAGGAAATATTGGAGGATGAAGTGGTATGGGGAAGACAAGAGATGGGGAATTCACCTGTAAAAACAGGGTATGTTTTTTTAATGACTATAAAAGAGAGAGCGGAGGAGTTTCGGGGGAAGGGAAGAATTGGAAATGGTTGTGGACAATGCAAATTGAGCCCAAAGTGAAGATGTTCATTTTGAAGATGCTTAACAATGCTTTACGTCTAAGGGATAATCGATACGTAGGGGAGTGATGGAGGAGGTTAAATGCAAGTTTTGTAAGGAAAAGGATAAAGGCTTCGAAGACTTATTTAAAGGTTGCCGAGGTTGTGAAAAGAATCTAGGCGAGTGGGCGGTTAGGTTTGAGAATAGGTCGGTTGGTTGATATAACATTTCAAAAATGGTTTTGGGATTGGTTCCGATATCTAAGGAACATAGGGGGAAGGAAGATGTAAATAGCTTAATGTACTTTGTTGCAACCTTCTAGCAGATTTGGAAAGCAAGGAATGAATGTGTTTTCGGGAATGGGAACATAGATCCCGGGTAAAAGGCAAAATCAATGTTCCTATATCAGCAAAATGAGGGAAGAGACTCTCAACTATGGGATATGGAGATATATGGTGCCTGGAAGAGTAAAACACGTAAAGGGTGGCAGCATGGGTAATTACATCAAACTTAGGGGAAGTATACAAGGGAGGTTGGCAAGGATATGGGGAGTCGGCGCTGCAAATGGAATACATGGCATTAGAAGGTGGATTGAAGGAAGCGGGTATGAGGGGGTGTCGTCGGATGAGAGTTTGAACAGGACTCGCGAGGTTTTAGTAGCGAAATCAAAGGAGGGAAAGGTTTAGGAGGATCAAAAGAAAATAAAGTTCTATGTCATAGCGTATTTCCCATTTTGAAATCTTTTCAAATAGTTCAAATTGAAAAAGTATCTAGGAATCAAGTAAGTCAAGCGGATCAACCGGCAAGAGCAAACAGGGATAGGAGATCCATTATGTAATTTTCGTCTGTTTGCTAAAAAAAAAAAAGTATAAGCAAAATTGTGACCATATTTTTAAGGGAACATAAAAACTAATTTATTTTTAATAAATATTTTAAAACAATTCCTGTAACCCCGGACAGCGAATAACTTGCCTCTTAGGCAAACAAGCCAAGAGCTAGGCCATAGGGGATGGAGGTGCGACCAATAGTTGAGATCAAAGTTTGCCCACCGATATTGCTCGTTGAAACTACCTCTACTAAGGATTTCAACCTGAATATAAAAAATTATGAATGTCATGCTAATAATTCCAACTTCATGCAAGATTGGATTTTTAGTGATTAAATGCGTCAAGAACATAATTGTTTGCTGGCCACTTCAAAATTAATATTATTTATATGCTATATGAAAAAAAGAAAAACTAAAAGCAATGAATTTAGTGATCACTTCTTATTAACGTGATTTTAAAAAGTTAAGACTATGCACAAAAGATCATATCATAAAAGATTTAGAAGAAAAAAGAAGAGTATGAAGAAAATTGCAATGAAATTAAAGAAAACTAGTTATTATTCTCTTAATTTTAATTGTCAGGACATACCTCAACTCAGGTGTAATTAGCTAACTTCTTACTTAGTTTTGAGTTAAGGACCTTCGTCTAAATTTAAAATTAACCAAGAAACTTTCTAAAAAGAAATTCACAAGATAAAGTCATTTGAAATAACAATCACTTATGACTAATAGATGATGACCAAAGACTTGATCTTAGAAGATTTCTTATAAAAATCTAAAGACACAATTTTGCTTCAAAAGTAGAAACCGATTCGATCATATTAGCCGAGCATGACTAAGCTACTCGGTTCCCGAAACCGACCCCACTTAGTATAACTCGGGCATCAAGTCTGCCCAAGTAATTTCACTTTTATAACTTCACTCTAAATTTGACATGCTTCAAGAATTAAATTAGAATTACTTATCTTAATTTTATTTAAGCCAAATTCATTTACCCGAAATTGATTAACTTGGCAAACACACGAAAATGTTAAATAACTCATGTACTCATCAATATTAAACTTGTTCCTTGAGTTAAGACATACCTGGAAAGGAATTTGAACATATTGAATATTAGACTAGAAAAATTCAAGATTAATAGATTAAGGAGAATTAGTCCTTAAGTGCTTTATTTAGGTAATCTTAATCTAATTATGGATCACAATATCTTTATACTTTGAAATTCATTGTTTCTAATTTGTTTTTTCAGGTTTTCTAAGGTAGATAAATCTTAAATAAAAGAAAAGGCAAAGGCTTATTTAGCATTAAAGATCCGTATACGGAAAAGCCGAAAAATTTGGATTAGCTTAGACTAAGTCTGAAAAGTTTGTTTGTTACCATTTTGGGCGATTTCTCATTTTTGAGTCTAACGAATTTTTTTACCTGATTTTTAGACCGATGAAGTTGGCAGAAAAAATTTTGGAAGCCAAGACCTAGGCTAATTCAAAGATGGTCCGAAACTAAGCTCTCGACTATCCGTTGCAATGGTTAGTCGACCTAGTTCTTCTAGCTAAAGACTTAACGACTTTACCTCAAAGTAGACTATAAATAGAAGTCTTGATACAAGATTCTCACTAAAATTATTCATTTCATACTTGTAGCTTACAATTTCGAATTGTAAACTCTTAATTTTTGAGTTGTAATTTTTTGTGAGAAAAGTCTTGTAAACGCTTTATTTACTTCAAACAATGTTCTAGTCTTCCCTTGACTGAGTTGATAACGTAACTCGGTTGTCCCAAGTTGCAAAGGGTATCTCAATTTGGAAGTACTAGATCGGATAAGAGACTTTTTGAGCACTGGGAGAAATTTGTGATAGATTTGTCTAGGGGAACAAATCCGGGTAGTCATTATCTTTGTATTTGAGGATTCAAATAGTAGATTTTGACTTGTTGCTTGGAATAGCATTGTCCAAGGTTTTCTACCCCGAAGGATTTCCTCGTAAAATCACCTGTCCTCATACTTTCTCATTTCTAAGTCACTCTAGACTCAATTTTTCTGTTTGAGTAGTTAACTCAATTTTTAATTTTAAATTTTCACCTTTTTCCTTCAATACCCTATTCACCCCCTAGGGTGATTACTCTCTTTATTTGAACTTTTCACGGGTTTTGCAAAACAAAGAACTCCAAAGATCCTCTACTTCTTGCATGTCAAGGAAAGTAGAAGGTATTCTAAAAGTGATGTTTTTTAAAATATCGTAAAAGGGTGCCTAGGGAGAAATTAGAGAAAAAGGGAGAAGAAGAGAACTAGAGCAAAGTGCAATTTCTTTAGAGATGAAAATGAGAATAATGTGTAGTCCGTGTCTTTAAATAAAGAGAAGACACCTATATGAATTCTTTAGTAGTGCTTACCCACCACCATAGCTAGCAGGAAATAGCTCTGAAGGTTTGCTCTTTGAGATTCCGAATCACCCTAGAGGGGTGAATAGGGTGTAAAGGAAATTTTATGGAATTAAAGTTTTTCAGCATAATTCAGAACTCAAAAAGGAATTTTGAGTCTAGAATGAACACAAAAAGTTTGAACAATAAGAAATACATGGAAACCCTCCTGGGCGAGAAAACCACGAGATAGTGTTAATCTACCAAGTCAAATCTACTATTTTAAATCCATAAAATACAAAGGACTGACCGAAAGTTTGCTCTTGGAGAGTCTTAGTCACCCTAGAGAGGATGTGAATAGGGTGATGAGTAAATTTTAACAAACTTAGAAACTTTAAGCTTCAAAAGAATGAACAAGATAATCCGAGTCTAGATTGGACTCGGAAAAGTGTATACTCGGAGTTACGTGGAAACCCTCCCGGGCGAGAAAACCACGGACAATGCTAATCCACGCACCAAGTTAAATCCACTATTTTGAATCCTCAAAATACAACGGATCGACTCAACCAGAATTGCTCCCTTAGACAATTCCTTCCGAGTTTTCCTAGACTAAGAAGTTCCCTTATCCGATCTAGTACTTCCTAACTGAGATAACCTTTACAGCTAGGGACAACTGAGCTGAGTTAACCTTTACAGCTCGGTTAAGGGACCTTACTCGGAAAGTTAGAAGAGTATGTGACTCGATTACAAGACTTTACAACTCGGAAAAGTATTAAGTACATACTTGGAGTTGTAAGAAGAAGATTGAATAAGTATTGTACTAAGAGATATAGTTTCAGCAATATGTTCAGCAATCTTCAAGTCTTGTGAAGTGGCTTCTATTTATAGATGACCAAGCAAATTGGCCGTTGTGTCTTGGTTACGAACGAAGTCTTTATCGGCCGTTGTAATGGCTCTTCGAGTCGCTTAGAAAAGATCCGTTGGTATGTGAAAGTTGTGCAATGGCTCTTGGCTCCTCAAGGTGCTCCAATCAACTGGTGATGTCTAAACATTAAGGTGGAAACCACCGTTGAGTTTAGCGTTGAAGTTTTCGGTTTTGGAAACGAGACAATCCCGACATAGTGTCCGAGCCTTGTTCGAAGTAGATAAGCATTGTCTGCTGGTGATTGACGACTGAGGCGGTTACTTTTGTAATTCAAAAATGAGATAACCTCGTTTGGATAACTTACAAAAGTAAACCATTTTAGTTCTCAAAGTATAAAATACTTTGGTCCAAGATTAGGCACGAGATAATAATTTAATTAAGACAATTAAGTGCGTAATTATCTTAGGCCTAGAAGAGTGGAATTTTCCGAGTCTAATAATCAATATACTCAAATTCCATTAGAGTCGAGTCCTAAGAAAGATCAAGTTAAAAGAGTGAAAACATCGGAGTATAAGGACTTGATCTCGGACAAATAATTCTCAAACAAGCAAACTGACTTAGAAAAAGGAATTAACGAGTGTAATTCACTTAACGTTGAAATATGCAGTTAGAACTCGGATAAAAAGTGTTAGAGAGATTATTTGAGCATGCGATAAATCTGAGTCTCTGTCCGAGTGAGTCGAAGCACTAATGCGGAAGATATACGATAATGTGTTTTCCGAGTCGATCGAAACGAATGAAAACTTATACAAGAGTTTTTATAATACTCGAATTACTTGTAATAAAAATTTAGGGAGGATGAGCTTTATACCTGAGTCTTCATGTAGTAGTTAGAATGGTTTAGATTTAGAGTCCGAGTCATCAATCTCCCCTTTTTGATGAAAGGCATTCCACACTCGAGATAGAAACTTTGTTAGTAAAAATAGACATGAGTTTTCATTCTCACTTAGTGAAGTATTTCGGACTTAGAAAAAGCATTTCAAATACTATCACTACTTAGACCATTTATGCGGATAACACATTTAGCAAAGAAAAATTTACATAGCTATATCAAGGCATAAGAAAAAAATATGAACGAGATATATCGGAGTCGGGAAATAACTAATAAGAGATCGAACTCGGAAAGAGTTAAGCGAGAAAGAATTCTACTCAAAGAAAGAAAATTCATTCATATATACACATAAGGAAAAAAAAATACAAGAAAGAGGGTGAGCTCCCCTAAACATAGCAACATCAATTTTTCTATTTTTCTCCCCTTGCATTTCATCAAAAACAAAAACAGGGAAGAAAACCTCAAACGGATAAAGTTGATGTTGGACAAAAACAACTAAATAAAAGAAATTAAGATGGGGGTGCTTGTGTATGCTGAGGTGGATGAGCGTGCGGTATGTTGGCGCCGATAGGCTTGGGATGACGTTTAAGACCGTGGCGGTGGCAGCACCGGGATCTCGAGGATTGGTTCGGTTCCGACTGGCTGACCCGGAACTAAATCATCTAGAGGCTCATCCTTCGGAATACTGCGGAGGGAGGTGCTTCTTCTAGTTTGACCACTTGTGGACTGACCAACGTCCGTAGGATCTTCCGACCCACTCGAGCTGCTGCCTGAGATGATCGGCTCCGGTTCGGGGACTTCGAGCACCTTGTCGCTCTTGCTGAGCGGCTTCCTCCTTCCTTTCTTCTTCTTCTACTTTTGCGGAGGGGGACTTGGCGGGGTTCGAGGACTCCTTAGAAGTTTCTCGGTTGTCGGGGTCCTCGAGCAATGTTGGATCTCCTTTCTTGAAGGAGCTGAAGTTGCTCCTATTGCTCCTTGATCAGTCCCTTCATCTCAAGGAGCAGATCCCGGTGCTCCCGAATATGAGACTAAGCCATCTTCCGGTTTACGACCATGCTACGAAGGACGTTTTTGTAGGAGCGGAGAGTGGCCCTAAATTCTTCGGTCACGGAAGAGATCTTGTCTATCAAGGCTGAAGAAAAGGCGGCAGAGGCTGCGGGAGGTGGTTTTGAGGTGGATGCACCACCGGGTGGAGGAGGGAGAGATAAGGAGTCCGAGTCCGAGTCTTTGGAGGGGGTGAAGGGGGCTTCGGTTCGACCCATGGACCCGGACACCGGGCTTGATCTCCCGAGTACCCGTATCCCGAAGTTCCTTCCTACCCACTACGATGGCGGCCTCGGACACTCTGCGTTTGGATTTGAGGCGAAGGGAACCTTAAAATGCTTGAAAACCACAATTAAAAGGGCTCCGAAAGGAAAAGGAGAGGATTTCTTAGATTGAGTTGGCACAGTGGCCATTTGCTCAAGAATGGTCGGGAAGAGGTCTACATCGTAGTCCTCGAAGATATCAAACAGAGCCTTGAGAATCTTAGAATTAGGATTGTCTTTGCTCGAGTGATGAGAGAAGAAAGTTCTTATCGAAGAAAGCAAAGCGATCTAGCCTCGGTCTTTATGTGAGTCACCGAGAGATTCTTTCGTGACTCGGGGACATCCTTGGCATATTTTTCGAAAAACTCATCCGCAATCTCGTTGAAAGGGATGGGATTGCAGTTGAGAAAGAGAGAGGAGACTTTGAAAATACGATGGAGGAGGAAAAGGTTGATGCGCACAACTATGTCTCGAACTCGTGAGGTGATGATTCCCTCGAGCAAGACATATTAGAGTAGAACTCAAGCAATGAGTTCTTGGTAAATAAACTCATTGAAGTAGAGAAAGTTGTAAACTCCGAGTGGTTTTGATGTGAGCCAACCACGAACATGATATGGTTGGAAAGAACTTGTCATCTAACGTGAGATGTTAGGTGACGAAAATTTTGAGGGGTTAGAGGTAACCTCTTGTGTTTGTTTGGTGTGCGGTTTCTTGGTCGCAGACCCTAGAAAATCTTGGGCTGAACCTCTTTTAGGCATGGTTGAAGATTTTGGCGCGAGAGAGAGAGTGAGCTCGAAAGAGAGAGATAGAGAGAGAGAGAGAGAGAGAGAGAGAGAAAGAATAAGAGAGTAAGTACTGAGAGCTTTGAGAGCGAGACCAAGATAGCAAGAAAGTAAGTGAACAGAGAGTAAAGTAGCGAAATGAAGGTAAAGGGATGCTCTTTATAGTGAAAAGGAATGTCTTTCAATATTCGATCGACCTAAACCTCCAACAGTCACCTCACATAGGAGTGATGTTTCGATCTCCAATGGTTAGAATTCCAGGTGGCTTTCTCCCAACGGCTAGTTCAGCGATCGATGCGCACGGTAGAGAGAGAGAGAGAGAGAAAGAGAAATTTTAAAAGAAATTTCTGAAATTCTCCACTTATCTAGAGATGATTTTAGAAGATTGATGTCCATTTTGCTCAAAAGCCGAGTCCGACTCGGTATGGTTTCTGAGTGACTTAGAAAACACAAACACAAACACATAATAAATCTTAGCTCGGTTTCACTCGATTAACCGAACCAATTATTGTTAAGGCAAAGAAAGAAAACATATAACACATAATCATGCAAGACAATTTAACTTAGAACATCACATAATCATGCATTAACCATGCCAAGTTCATTCCTTATAAAACAAACCGATGCTCACTAAGCGGCTTAGTGAAAATATCAGCTAACTGAAATTTTGTAAGAGTGAATTCAAGTTCAATATCACCTTTCTCGGAATGGTCTCTCGGAACATGATACCTGACCTCAATAAGCTTTGTCTTTGAGGGTTGAAGCTGGATTCTTAGCGATGCTGATTGCACTTTGATTATCACACTTGATTGGGATAGATTTGAAAGAAAGTCTAAGATCCTTCAAGTGTTGCTTGATCCATAGAATCCGAGCACGGCACGCTCCAACCGCAATGTACTCGGCTTCAGCAATTGATAGAGCAACTAAGTCCTGCTTCTTTGAGTGCCAAGATATAAGAGATTGACCCGAAACCGGCATGCTCCTGATGTGCTCTTTCTATCAACCTTGTATCCGAGCATAGTTAGCATTTGAGTATCAAGGGGGTCAATTCGAGTCTCTTGAGAACCATAGACCAAGATTCCGAGTCCCTGCATGATATCTAAAAATTCTCTTCACCACGAGTGAGATGTGATTCTTTTGGATTTGCTTGAAATCTTGCACACGAGACATACACTAAACACGATGTCCGGCCTACTTGGATGTGAGATATAGCAGAGATCTAATCATACCTCGATAGAGTTTCACTGCTTTACTTTTTCGTTTGAGTCCGGTTTTATCTCTGCTACTCATTGGTGTTCGTTGCATGTTTTGCATCTTCAAGCATGTACTTCTTCAGCAACTCCTTGGTATACTTAGATTGATGGACATAGATGCCATCTTTATCTTGTCCGATTTATAGACCAAGGAAGAAATTGAGCTCTCCTAGCATGCTCATTTGGAATTTCCATTTCATTAACTTAGAAAATTCTCGATAGAGATTCTCATTAGTAGCTCCAAAAATTATATCATCAACATAAATCCGAGCAATGAGAAAGTCTCTCCCCTTTGTTTTTATGAAAAGAGTTTTGTCAATCTAACCTCTTTTGAAATCATTTTCAACTAAGAAACTGCTTAGTCTTTCATACCAAGCTCCGGGAGCTTGTTTAAGACCATAAGGAGCCTTTTGCAATTTGAAAACATGATTTGGAAATTTTGAGTTTTCAAATCCAAGGGGTTGCTCTACGTAGACTTCCTCTTGAATGAAACCATTCGAAAGGCACATTTGACATCTATTTGATACAATTTAATGAAGGTTTGCTCTTGGAGAGTCTTAGTTACCCTAGAGGGGGTTGAATAGGGTTATGAGGAAATCTTAACAAACTTGGAAGATTTACGCTTGAAAAGAATAATCAAGACAGTCTGGGTCTAGATTGGACTCGAAATTGTGAACTCGGATATACGTGGAAACCCTCCCGGGGCGGAAAACTACGAACGAGTGCTAGTCTAAGCACCAAGTCAAATCCACTATTTTGAATCCACAAAATACAGCGAGACTTACTCAACTAGAATTGCTCCCTTAAACAAATCCTTACAGAGTTTTCTTGGGCTTAGAAATTCCCTTATCTAATCTAGTACTTCCTAACCGAGATAACCTTTATAGCTAGGGATAAGCTGAGCCGAGTTAAACCTTACAACTCAGTCAAGGGACCTTACTCGGAAAGTTAGAAAGAGTATGTAACTGATTACAAGACTTTACAACTTAGAAAGTATGAATTACAAGTCGGGAGTTGTAAATAGGAGATTGAGTATGAATACAATGAATTTAGCTTAAGTAATGTGTTTCAACAATAGTTCCAACAAATCTTCAAGTCTTGAGAGTTGGCTTCTATTTATAGATGACCAAGCGGATTAGCCATTGTGACTAGTTTACGAACGAAGTCTTTTGTGACCGTTGTAACGGTTCTTCCGAGTCGCTCGAGAAAGGTCCATTGAGATATGAACGTTGTGCAATGGCTCTTGGCTCCTAAAGATGCTCCAATCAGCTGGTGGTGTCCGAAAAGTAAGGTGGAAACCACCATTGATCTTAGCGTTGAAATTTTCCAGCTTTGGAAACGGACAATGCTGACACAGTCGTCCGAGCCTTGTTCAAAAGTAGATAAGGCTTGTCTGTTGGTGATTGACAACTTGAAGCCGGTTACTTTTATAATTCAAAAATAAGATAACCTCGTTTGGATAACCTACAAAAGTAAATCATTTTGGTTCTCAAAGTATAAAATACTTTGGTCCATGATTAGAGACTGATAATAATTTAACTAAGACAATTAAGTGCGTAATTTTCTTAGGCCTAGAAGAGTGAAATTTTATGAGTCTAATATACATTATACTCAAATTCGTTCGAGCCGAGTCTTAAGAAAGATCAAGTTAAAAGAGTGAAAACATCGGAGTATACGCACTTGATGTGGACAAATAATTCTCAAACGAACATGTCGACTTAGAAAAATGAATTAATGCTGTAATTCACTTTACTTCAAGATATCCAGTCAGAACTTAGATATGAAGTGTTAGAGAGATTATTTGAACATGCGATAAATATGAGTACTTGTCCGAGTGACTCAAAAAATCGAGTGTGAGATGATAGATGAAAATGTGTTTTACGAGTCGATCGGAATGGAATGAAAACATATGCAATAGTTTCTATAATACTCAGAATGACTTGCAATCAAAACATAGGAGGGAAGAGGTTTGTACCTGTCTTTGGTAGTACTCGGAATGGTCTAGTTTCCGAGTCCGAGTCTTCAATCTCCCATTTTTTGATGAAAGGCATTCCATACTTAGTCGGGAACTTTGTTAGTGAAAGAATCATGAGTTTTCATTCGACTCGAGTGAAATATCGTAGAAAATAGAGTAATGAGTGAAGTGTTTCAAACTTTAAATATTTCTACGAGATAACTCATATGGTGAAGAGTGGTGAGTGATTATATCGAGTAAGATAGAGAAACAATCGATATATTAGAGCTAAACAAAATGAGAAATTCAAACCGAGAAAGAGTTATACTCATAAATCAATATGCTTGAAATTAGAAACTTCATTCATATATATACATAAAAACATAGAAAATACATATAAAAGAGAAGGTGAGAAAACTCCCTTAAACAAGATAACAAATTTTCTAGTATTCTCCCCCTTGCCTTTCAAAGAAAAGCAAAAAAATGGGGAGGAATGTATCAAGTTGATACAATTTGATGTCTAGATAAAAAAATAAAATAGAAAAGAAAAAAAAGATGGTGGAGTTGGGGCGGTCCGAGTTGAGGCGGATGAGCATGCAGGTGTGCTTGCGCTGATATGCTTGTGAAGATGTTGAAGATCCGGGCGGTGGCGGCATTGCTATCTTTGGGAGTGGCTCAGCTCCGAGTGGCTGACCCGGAATGAGGTACTCCGGAGGCTCATCCTCTTGGAACGTCACGCAGAGGGGTGCTTCCTCCGGTTTGACTGCTGCGGACTGTCTAACATCCGTAGGGTCTTTTGAGTTACTTTGACTACTCGTATGAGCTTATCAATTCCGGTTGAGGACCCGGAGCACCTTGTCCCTCTCGCTTGTTCTTCCTTCTCTTCTCCTTCTTCCTCTTTCTCTTCTTCCTTCTCTCCTTCCTCCTTCTCCTCAAAAGGAGCTGTCTCAGCCGCAACCTCCTCTTCTTCTTTAGCTGTCTCTCCGGATGGAGACTTGGCGAGGCTCGAGGACTCTTCGGATGTATATGAGATATCTAGGTCCTGAGCGGCTTTGGTGTGCCTTTCTCCGAGGAGTTCAAGCATCTCCTGCTGCTCCTTAACCAAATTCTTCATTTCAAGAAGCACATCTTGTTGCTCTCGAATCCGAGATTGTCTTGTCTTTTGGTTAATAGTCATGGATTGAAGGAGGGTCTTGAAGGAGCAAAGAGTGTCCCGAATTTTCGTGGACACGGAGGAGAGTTTGTTTATCGGTGCGGTAGACAAAACAATAGTGGCTTCGCGAGGAGGGCCTGAGGTGGAAGCACCACCAGGTGGAGGAGGGAGTGAGAGAAGAGTCCGAGTATGAGGCGGAGGGGAAGGTTGCCTCGGTTCCGAGCTATGGATCCGGACACCAAGTTGGGTTTCCGGTACCCGTATCCAATAAACTCTTTTACGCCAACAACTATGGTAGCCTCGGACACTTCATTTGGGTATGAGGGAGTGGAACCTTAAATTGTTTAAAGATAAGGGTAAGCGGGGCTTCGAAAGGAAGAAGGGTGGATTTCTTAGTCCGAGCGAGCACGGTGGCCATCCGCCCGATAATGGCGGGGAAGAGGGCTACGTCGTAGCTCTCGAGAATGTCGACCAGAGCTTTGAGAATCTTTAAGTTGGGATTGTCTTTGCTTGGAGTGATGAGAAAAGAAAGTTCTCATCAGCAAGAAATAGAGAAGTCTAGCCTCGGTCTTTATGAGTTGCTTTCTTTTGACTTTGTCTGCGCTCGGCTTCAAGCAAGATCATCTTCATCTTGACTTAGTTTCGGATCCGAGAACGTTGACTCGGTTGTTTTTCCCCGATCAATCTCATCAAACACAATGTGGATGCTTTCTTCCACTTTGTTAGTTCTTTTATCAAAAACACGATATGCTTTACTATGCGATGAGTAACCCAGAAAAATACCTTCATCCGATCGAGCATCAAACTTGGTTAGGTGATCCTTACCATTAGTGTGAAAAAACACTTACATCCGAAGGGTTTGAAGTATGAAATGTTGAGCTTCTTTCCCTTGTAGAGCTTATATGGTGTTTTCTTTAAGATGGGTCCGATGAGGCATCCGTTTAGTGTGTAGTTTGTCTGTGTTGATCGCCTCAGCCCGTAAATAGTAGGGTAGATCATGTTCAATCATCATTGTCCTTCTTATTTCTTCAAGAGTTCGATTCTTTCTCTCCACTACTCCATTCTATTGAGGAGTTATGGGTGCTGAGAAGTTGTGAGAGATACCATTCTTATCATGGGCTCTCGGAAAATGATACCCGACCTCAATATACTTTGTCTTTGAGTGCTTGAACTAGATTCTTAGTGATGCTCGAGTGCACTCTGATTGTCACATTTGATTGGAATTGATTTGAATGAAAGTCCAAGGTCTTTCAAGTGTTGCTTAATCTATAGAATCCGAGCATAGCATGCTCCAGCTATAATGTACTCAGCTTTAGTAATTGATAGAGCAACCGAGCTCGCTTCTTTGAGTGCCAAGATATAAGGGATTGACCCGAAACCGGCATGCTCCTAAGGTGCTCTTTCTATCAACCTTATATCCAGCATAGTCGAGTATCCGAGTATCTAGTGAGGGTAAGTTCGAGTCTCTTGAAAATCATAAACCTAGGTTTTAAGTCCCTGCAAGATATCTAAAAATTCTCTTCACCGCAGTGAGATGTGATTCTTTTGGATTAGCTCGGAATTTTGCACACAAACATACACTAAACATAATGTCCGGCCTACTTGGATGTAAGATATAGCAGAGATCCAATCATACCTCGATAGAGTTTCGATCTACTACTTTACCTTTTTGTCCGAGTCCAGTTTCATGCTCGCTACTCATTGGTGTTGCTTGCTTGTTTTGCATCTTGAAGCGTGTACTTCTTCAAGAACTCCTTGGTACACTTAGATTGATGGACATAGATGCAATCTTTATCTTGTTTGATTTGTAGACCAAGAAAGAAATTGAGCTCTGCCATCATGCTCATTTGGAATTCCTGTCTCATTACTCGAAAAATCTCGACATAGATTTTCATTAGTAGCTCCAAAAATTATATCATCAACATAAATCGAACAATAAGAAAGTCTTTCCCTGTGGTTTTTATGAAAAGATTTTTGTCAATGTGACCTCTTTTAAAATCAATTTCAACCAAGAAACCTCTCGAGTCTTTCATACCAAGCTCCGGGAGCTTGTTTAAGACCATAAAGAGCCTTTTGCAACTTGAAAACATGATTTGGAAATTCCGAGTTTTCAAATCCAAGGGGTTGCTCAACATAGACTTCCTCTTGAATGAAACCATTTAGAAAAGCACATTTGACATCCATTTGATACAATTTAATATTCATGCTAGATGCAAATTCCAATAGGATTTTAATTGCTTCAATCCTAGCAACTGGTGCAAAGGTTTCCCAACAATCAATTCCTTCTTCTTGATTGTAACCTTGAGCCATAAATCTAGCCTTATTTCTGACTACCAACCTATCATCATCCAATTTGCTCTTGAAAACCCATTTGGTTCCTATGATCGGGTGGTCGGAAAGTCGTTTGGTCAAAGTCCGGACTTGGTTTCTTTCAAATTGATTAAGTTCCTCTTGCATGGCCTCTACCCATTTAGGTTCATTTAGGGCCTCTAATGCATTTTTGGGTTCGAGTTAATGGTATGAATGCAGTGAATGCACATAGATTTTGCAAGGAAGAGCGAGTTTTTACCCCACCGTTGATGTCGGACAAGATGTTTTCGAGTGGGTATTTGAATGTTCTACCTATTCTCCGGTTCACCGGATTTGAGGGTTGAACTGGTTGATCTTCGATGATCCGATCCGATTAAGCTTGCTCATCTATTTGACCGTCGGCATTCCGAGTCGGCTCTTGAGCTGGTTCGGTCCGAGTCATGATATTACGAGCTGCCTCATTCCGAGCTGCTTTCTTTTGACTCTGTCCGAGCTTAGCTTCGATAAGATCATCTTCATCTTGATTGAGTTTCGGGTCTAAGAACGTTGACTCACTTGGTTTTCCCGGATCAAACTCATCGAACACAACGTGGATGCTTTCTTCCACTTTATTAGTTCTTTTATTGAAAATGCGATATGCTTTACTATGAGATGAATAACCAAGAACGATACCTTCATCCGACCAAGCATCAAACTTGGTAAGATGATCCTTAACATTATTATTGCACTTACATCCGAAGGGTTTGAAGTATGAGATGTTTGGTTTCTTTCCCTTGTAGAGTTCATATGGAGTTTTCTTTAAAATGGGTCCGATCGGTATTTGTTCGAGTGTGTAGTTTGTTGTGTTGACTATCTCAGCCCAGAAATAGTAAGGCGGATCATGTTCAATCATCATTGTCTTTCCTATTTCTTCAAGAGTTCTGTTCTTTCTCTCCACTATCCCATTCTGTTGAAGAGTTCGGGTGCTAAGAAGTTATGGGAGATGTCATTCTTGTCACGTGAACTCTGCAAATTCCGAGTAATCGAACTCTCTTCCATGATCGGTTCGAATTTTTCTGATCTAAGTCTAAGACTCTACTTGAATTTTCCTGCAGAGCTTGCTGAACTCTTTGAAGGCTTCATTTGAGTCCGAGACTCTACTTGAATTTTCCTGCGGAGCTTGCTTGAACTCTTTGAAAGCTTCATTTTTGTTCTTGAGAAAACAAAAGGTAAATCGTAAATAGTCATCAACAATCACAAGTACATATGATTTACCTCCAAGACTCTTTACAGAGATTTCACCACATAAATCCATATGTAGCATTTCAAGCACTTTGGATGTGGAAACAGTTTTGAGAGGTTTGAAGGATAATCCGACTGTTTCCCTTTTGTGCATGCTTCATAGATTTTATCTTTCTTAAATGCACAGTTTGGTAAACCCCTAACTAAACCATGAGATGCAAGCTTTTTGATTGCATGCATACTAACATGACCTAGTCTACGATGCCATGTCCAAGAATCATCATGAAATGATGCTTTTAAACACGATAAATTCATACTTGGATCGGAAAGAGGCATCGTGTAGGTATTACGTGATCTCTTATCCGAGAGCTTAGTCTCTTTGGTGGTTGCATTAGAAATATAGCAATTGGTCCGAGTGAATCTTACCTCTTAACCTTTGTCACACAACCGAGAGATGCTAAGTAGATTGTACTTTAATCCCTTGACAAAATAGACTAGACTAACTAGGTTGTCTCCTTTCCCAATCTTTCCTATTCCGACTATCTTGCCCTTACTATCATCTCCAAAAGTGACTTTACCTCCTTTATAATCTTCCAACTCAGAAAAAGTCTTAAATCTCATCACATGTGGCTTGAGCATCCATTGTCTATGTACCAATAACCTTTTGTTCTTTTCGAGTTACCCGCAAGTCAAAAATTCACTAACCTTTCTCATTTCCTCTAACGAACCTAGTAACTCCCTTTACTGTGGTTCTTTTATGAGGAAGAAGACTCCTGGGAACCCAGATTTGAATGACTTTGGATTTGGTCCGATTCTGAATCTTCTTTTTAGAAAACTGAGTCTGTGTCTCTTTCTTTTGAAAATCTTTTGTTTTATAAACGACTGGAGAGGGTTTTCTCCTGTAAACTAATATGGGCTCAGTCCTCCTTTCATTTTTATGAATAGGACCATACTCAGCTTTCCTAAACTTCACAGTTCGGAATCTTTTTGAAAAGATTTGAGTAGGAGTTATGTTCCTTCTCTTCATTAAAACCAAGTCCTTCTTTCCCGAAGGAGACACATTGAGAACCTAAAAGCATAACAAGGTTTTTTGACCTTGAGTGAATTTCAAAACAAGCTCTTGAGACTCATTGAGCTTTCTTTTCAGTCTTGCTAACATATTTTCTAATAACAGTCAAATACATGTTAACATTGAGAGTTTCTTTTGAAAAACACGTCATTTAATCAAATCGAAAAAAAATTAATTTATGTCCGATTTTTATAGATGAATGTAGAAATCAAAACTTTAAATTTGTAAATTCTTATTTTCTAAATCCTAAGGATAACTGGATTTTGCTTTTCATATTTTACCCTCTTGTTAGTTTTAGTTTATTCTTCCCTCTCATGTAAAAGGTTAGGATTAAGCATATTTTAGAAAAGAGTTGGCTAATTAATGGAGTTGAATTAATTAAATGGGGAAATCGATTAACCATTTTCTCAATTTGGTTACAGTTTTGAATTTTGATGAATTGAAAATTCAGGTAACCAATAAAAGCTTTTATCTTGATTGAAGTTTTTTGTTTTTTTAAACTATCATCTCGATTAATCCAACAATATATCCACTTTATTCATCCATAGACATAAAATTTATAGTCCATTGTGGAGATTGTCATGCCTTATTGGCCGACTTATTGATTGCACCCCTATTTTGAAGACAATACAATACGCATTCGCTCAATCCTGGATCATGGTTACAGTGTCTTAATACAATAAGCATTTCCTCGATCCTAGATTATGGTTAAAGTGTGTCTTAAAACATTTAAAGTGACTTTTTATATCACTAACGGTGTGTTTTTTTATTTAGGAAGCTCACTCTAAAAAACTTCATGGTTAAACGTGCTTATTATGGATTAGCCTTGTGAATTACGCTGGAAAGATTTCTTGGGTTAGTTGTCGATCCTTAAAGCTATTCTTAGTAACTGCTCGTGATTTGAGAAGAGATCAAGATTTTACAAATGGTATCGGAGTCGACCTGCAACCACGAATTGCACTAATGAATGAGGGAGCTTCGGCGGTTGCCTAAGGGCAAAGGTTTTGAGTTTGGCCACCGATTAAAGGACACATAAGTTGGTCATTTTGTGAGGCACAACATGGTTAAAATATAACTTAAAGAAATTGAAGTATATGCTTATCTCACTAATGTGCACCTTCATTTTTAGAAGTCCACTTTTAAGAAACTTAAAGTTAGCCATCCGTATTGTGGATTAGTTTTGGGATGAGTTATCTCCAAGTAGTGTGGTTAAGGATAAAACATGCTTGAAAGGTTTGTGGTGATTTATGGGGTAAGTAGATCAATAAAGTCATTTCTAGTAACTATCCATGGTCCTGGAGGAGGTTAAGGCGTTGATCCTCCTCCATGACCGCTTTGTTGGTGTTGATAAGAGTATTAAATAATGGTAAGGAGTAGTGAGGACTGACCTTAGTGTGGAAGCAATCGCATCGATTGCTGTTCTTAGCCTACGTGTGAATTCCCGAGTTAAGGACATGCCAGTTTGGTTGTACATCCAAGTTTCGAATTTATCGGTATTACCCGGTGTAGTGTACTTGACGGCTACCGAGTCGCCGAAATAGCAATGAATCAAACCCAATGATCCCTTTGATGATTGGCCTTAATGTGATAGAGAATGGTATTGCCATAGAGAGGAAGTGAATTTCAAATTCTGGTTGCTACACACAATCGGTAAGTTTTTCCACTTAAGAAGAAAAATCGCCCCTTAATTAATAGGTTAAATAATGATAATTTATTTCCTAAATCAATTCCCTTATAATCAAAAACTGATTCTTGGAATCAATTAAACTTAATTGTGGACAACTCCTACTCGGTCACATAAGTTGTAGGTTACATATCTCTCTATCAACATATCTCTTCATGTTTCATACTCGGGAATAAGACGTGCGACATAAGTAACCAGTAGTATTATATTAGTTCACCATCTAACTAACATAACACTTTCACATAAAACGACACCCCAAATTATCCAAAACTTCATCCGAAGCATACACTCGTCTGTTTATGCTTCTAAGATATATCATATAATTATATTCCAAATATAATCACTCGGATTGATGTGATGAAGATGGAAAAAATTCTTCCTCGGACACTCATGATATTTTATCTTAGTTTAGTTGCTTGCCTAATGTGATTTGTTGAATCGCAAACATCTTGGCCTTTGGAAATCACATTAAAGTAGCAACACCAAAACTTTAACTTCATACCATAGTTCTATGTCAAAGGGTTTTGTACTCTTTAGACACAAAGTCCACAAGGATCACATTGTGACAAAGAAGGGATACAATTGTCGCCCCTCTAAAGGTTGACAAAGCATACACAGTATGATATGTGTGTCACGACATAGCTCCCACTAAGCCGAGCATGTCACTCTTTTATGCCATACGAATCATAACTCTAGTTTAATGGAAAAAACTAACTTAGACCACCAGATTAACATACCTAATGTCAATCTTGACACTTAAGATTCGGTTTTAAGACTTTAATATGAAATCGGGGCATTTCACATTTCAACTTGACAAAGTCTCATCTTAGACTTACTGAGGCGCCTATAAGAAATAACTTATCATTCATACAACACAACTATAAAGATAATATAACATTACACACACCTAGTGTTAATGTTATTCGATCTCATCCAATCTGCTACTCAAGTGTTAAGGTGATTACCTATGTGATAGGGTCAATCATAAGCCCGGTGACATTTCAACGAGCCTAATCAAGGAGTTATTAGTGTATAAGCATATGAAAGAAAACATCATCTTTTCAATAAACGCTTTATACAAAACTAACATGTCCATCATAAAACAAGATCCATAAGATAAAAACTTATTCTTTGAACTTCAAAATGACGAGCAACAAATTTTACTTACACAATCATGCTTTCAATCGCATCTTGACATAGCTCATCCACTAAAGATGAAAAACATATTGTGAGGTTGGTCACCTAGACTTTTATAGATTACATCCATAGTCAGCAATTGAGTATCATTTTATTTAGCGCCGATAAAAATCCGTCCGACCCGATAGTCCGGATTTGTCCGACCCGAAAAAGCCAAGTCCAATCACAAAATTTTTTTTCAAATTTTAAATTCGGACAATTGGTCATGTCCGGATTGAAGTTCGAGTCGGTTTTGGGTTGTCCGAATTTTGTGACATTCAAGTTTAGATAAATTTGGATAATTGGACAATTGGGTTTGGACATTCGATCATTTGG
This sequence comes from Talinum fruticosum, assembly GCA_021018815.1. Lineage (NCBI taxonomy): Eukaryota > Viridiplantae > Streptophyta > Magnoliopsida > Caryophyllales > Talinaceae > Talinum > Talinum fruticosum. The sequence goes on from JAITYX010000026.1 coordinate 477,139, forward strand.
ATTTACGTATAATTTAGTCCAAAATCCATAAAATTTTCAATAAAATATTCGAACATTCAAGTTCGGACATCGAAAATTCTAGTTCGGGTTCGAGTCACATACATAATTTCAGTTCAATTTTTAAAAGTTCATATCACAAATTCGGACATTCGGACATTTGGGTTTGGACATTGGACATTCGGGTTTGGGTTTGGGTGCTGGTCGGGCCGTCCGAATCCGCAATTCAAATAGGGTCCGGATATGGTGATTTTATCCGAATGTCCAAATTATCCGAACCCGAATTTTTTCCAGCGCTAATTTTATTGTTAAGCTTCCTTGAAAGAAAAACAATTAGATTACTCATACCACAAAGGTAATGCCAAAATTATCTTAACAGACTTGCTAACAAGCGTGTTAAATGTGAAGTGATGTACGTAACATGCTAAACATTTAAGTTTTCTACACAAGTAACATAGGCAACTTGTTTAGCCTTCTTAAGGCACTTGATCAAGGCTCGAGGTTAGACCTTTATCAACCGGAGTTTCAATGGGTTTAGAATAACATACTAGAGGATGTTCTAAGATTTCCCGAATATGTACAAACTTATCAATATCCTAGGAACTTCTTAGGTTGATTTTTGGTACTGATTATTCCCATGAGTAGTACATATCTAGCTACACTAGTGTCTTCCACTCTCACAAATTGGAAAACAACCACTACTTAGTGGTTTCAAAACATATCCAAGTTATTTCCAGCCAAGAACATGTCATACAAAATATGAGAAACATAATATCTCTTGTTGTTGACACACATACATCATAATATCTGATTACACAATGATTGGAAGATTGCTTAAGACATTATATGGACTTTACAAGATGACACATTTTATCCTCTTGACCTTATTGTTAAAAAACAATAGTTGGATCCATATAAATCTTCTCCCTTAAGATCGTAACTTGGGGAGAACAATCTAGATGTTATTTGAACTCGACCTTATTATCCAAATGGACAACTAAGGAAGCAAGTAGTGACCATAAACATATCCCAACATATGAGGTCAAGTCTCTACATAGTCTGTACTCCCCAATATGGGTAAAGACTTTCACCACTATGTGAATTTTGAATTTATCAATTAATCCATCATCCGATGAATGATTTATATTGGAAAAAATGTCAATTCTCAAAACCTCACTCTTTGTATATGTATTCATTTTATTCCTTAAAGCATATTTCCACTTTTTGTGGGTTGGTGAATCATTAGCCTCTACAAAAGAAATAAATATTTCTATTTCCATAAAGACCTTCATAATTGTCTAATGTAACAGAGGTTTCCTCCCCCTTTTCTCGTAGAGAATCACTCCCACTATCCCTTAGGTATGTGAGATCCTTAATGTGTTGACTAACTTCACATTAGGAGTTAGAGATTAAGACAAAACTGATTCTCAAGATGATTCTCCTGTTAGACAAAAAATCCAACATCTAGAACAAGTAAGACTTTCCCACTATCCCTTTCACATAGAAGAATTATACTATCCTCGGTGACTTGGTGGGCACACAAATTCTCCCACTCACCGAGAGATAAATCTATATCTCTTTACTATAACCCATACAGCTTTTAGGTCCTTTTGAAATCACCAATATTTAGCAACTTATCTATAAGAAAATCAACATTTCTAGGTTGTCAATTTTAGTCATGTCACCACCTAGATAGCTCTTAGACTAAGTTTTCATATTTGTGGCTTAGTTATGCGGATAACTAGCCAATAAATACAAAGAGGCCCAATAAGAATTTTTTATACCATTCCATAACTTTTATGGTGTGTGGATATATATGTGACCTGTTTGACAAATAACTATTAGTCTGTTTGTATTAGTTGTTTACTATTAACTATTTACATTAGTCGTTTGCAATAGTCTGTTTGAATTAGTTGTTTCTTGAAAATGTGTTTGGTAAAATTAGCTGTTAGAGGAAAAAAAGTGTTTGGTGAAATTTCATTTATGCCCTTATGTCCAAGTTGTCTTTTAAATAAATATATATTTTTAATTGATTATTTTATTTTATTCAAATATAATTATATTATGTTATGTATACAAATTATATTCATTTATAAAACTTTATTTTCTTATTATTTTTTATAAAATTTATACTGATTTTTTACCTAATATAATATTTATTATATTTAATTAAATAAAAATTGTCTTTAACGACATTTAAAAGGATAAACTGTCATGAAAAATTGACCGGTGACATTTTTGTAAATAAGAGGCACAATGTTCATCGGTGAATCTCCGGGGTCTCCATGATGACGTCTCCCACGTCCCCACGTCCACCATGCGAGGCACCCCTGCTATGATCTGTTCTAGACATTTTCTATATATACAAAAATACATCGGGAAGAGATTAACGCAACACAAAATATTAGAGAATTAAAATGTCGAACTTATTACACGTGTAATAATAAAATTTGAAATATCATGATAATAATAAAATTTAAAAACATAAATCACAAAATAATGGCCTTATGAACTAATACAATTTATTCCTATCGAAAGTTGACTTAGCTAGTCATCATCATCATCACTATGTAATATCATCTCACCTTCATCAACATCAAGTATCTTCCTCTAAATTCTCCCACTCATCATCATCGAGGTCATCATTATTATCAGTCTCTCTTTATCCTCTTATGTAACACCTCAAAACACCCCCTAGGAGTATTACATCGCTAGAGTTCCTCAAAGGAACTCCCAAGGCTATTTCAGGTGCTAGTTTGGCTTTCTAATTCCAGCTTGAGGTAATAGAGGAAATTTCTCCAAAAGAGTTGACCACTTTCTAAAAATTTCGGGAGAGCTCCATTTGTAATATGGACTATCCCCTAGGTTTAAAGCCGTAAAATCCTGCATAAAAATCATAATATAACTCGACGAGCCACACGCTTAGAGTATACAACTCAACGGTCGAGTCCAACCAATCATGCGATAAAACTTAAAACAATCTCAATGGTTCATTATACTTCGGTACAAACTATATGAACTAATTTACAAACAACGAGTGCTTGGAAACATGAAATGCACATCAGCAACTTGAGTCACTTTAACAATCAGCAGTCAACGAGCGGCATGCGAGAGTCCATAATATGCTAAGTACATAACACACCTTTTGAGAATGTACCCGCAACACTAGGGAGGGGATAATGGGGAATTTATGGGGGTGAGCAATCCAAGAGCTCACCGGAGAGTCTCACACTCTTAAAATGGAAATTCTTTACACATACTACTTATAATAATGAAATCGCGAAAACATAATAACATAATACAAATCTATATACTTTTCAATGAAATCCCTTGGAATCATTTGTCACACATGGATCACAACACTTTAATCATTTAAAAGGTGGTTTCACACTCATCACAATTCTTTTTCAAACTGAAATCAACTTTCTTGGCTTTCATGGACTCGAACTAGCACTTTATAATTTCTCATAATTTCTCTTAGTTTCTCTCGGGCGCGACCTCGAATAAAAGGCTCTCGGAACCTATCTTCTAGGAAGTTTCTGGTTGGGCATCCCGATCCCCAGGACCCCTGTTGGAATCTTTCCTTCGAAGTTTCTAACCGGGCATCCTCACGAATGAGGACTCCAGTTCGAACCCTTCGATATGCTAAATGATCCTAGCTAAGTGGATTCAAAACAGTTTGCACATAATCATTCATCACATTTTCTTCAAACAACTTTCTCAAATTGGTTTAACACAATGGAAGGCATGACACCACGTGTTTATAAATTCACTTTCTCAAATCCGATTCACTTTCTCAAATAAGTTTCGCTTTTTTAGAACACATTTCAAGTTCAAAAAGCATTTCTCAAGAATCATACAAAAGTAGCATTTTGCATAACCATTTGAACTCATTTTAAAACTAATCTTTGAGCATTATTCTAGAATCAAGTAACTTCAAGGGTCAATCATTTCTATGCTAAGGCTTAGCATCCCAATTTACCATTTCCGCTCAAGGATTCTCCTAAGTGCTTAGCATCTACTCATATTTATCCATATTCTATTCAAGTATGAGTCTCCTATTCCCATATAAGTAATCCTCATCGTACTTTGTTTTCAATGCTACTTATCAATCCACATGGATACATATTCCCTTAGTAGTCCAATTTCCTGTTGCTTTTCTATATTCTAAAATCCATTCCCTTTAACTTAATTCACTTTCAAGCCTAACGAGTTTAGGAACTAAAACTTTTCAAGCCACAATAACCACAAGTAATCACCACTTAACTCCAACGCCCCAACTTTTCACAATTTGCCATCTTTACCTCAAATTTTCATCTTATGTTCCTACCTTATTAATCAACTCTTTCTTGCCCATATTCAATCATATAACTCTTAATTTCCTTTTTTACTCAAGTTCCGCTAGCTCCGCTTATCTTCAGGTTTAGTTCAACCTCAAGGACTTAAATATATTTTGAACTCAATTAACCTAACAATCACTCACTTCTCACTCCCATGCCTCACCTATGCATCAATCGATATGAATTCATACTCCTCTTTATACTTCGAATCATCATTTCCAATATTCGCAATTATCTCTCAATGCCGCAAATTCAAGAAATCTCTAAGGCTTAATTAACTCATAATTCGTACCCAAGTCACAACTCCTTCGTCCTTAATTGATAACCGAAACTTCAATACTACTCATTTGACCTATGCAACCTAGCTCCATCGAATTTCCAGATTCCCGATCCAATCTTAAGTGGCTACTATATTTCCTCAAAGTTCCCAATTCAACTTTAACTACTTAACCCGAGTAAATCCTCTCATGTCCCAATTCAACCCTAACAAGTCCCTCAATTCATTCTAAGTTCGTAATTCAATCTAAAACAACTACTAAGTTCATTCCGCATACGGATACTCAATATTCACAACAAATTCAATTGAATAGTTTAGAGTATGATGCTACCCACCTCGAATTCTAGGGTTTGGGCAATTGATTTGGGGGTGCTTTCCTTCTTCCTCTTACTCCTTCCTCTCGAGTTCTAGTCCCCAGTGTCCTTTTTGCTTTCGTTCTCTCTGTTTAGTCTTTGGTTCCGAGCCTTTGCTACTATTAGTTTCCTGCTCGCCGGTCCTTGCTTGCTGTCGCCCTCTATGTTTGTCGCTGCCGCAGTTCCTCTTCCTCTCTCGATCAATTGCTCTAGCTTGCTTTGCTTCCCGTGACTCTCGTTCGCTCACCGATTGTCGCCGTTCGGTCATGCCACCGGCCTCTTCTTCCTCTCTCTCTCGTTCTCTCTGCCTAAATTTCTAGCTCGGGGTCTCTCTCTCTGCTCTGTTCTTGCTCGCCCGCTGTTCATCTTCGCTTAACGGTGGCCATTTGTTTGCCGAGTCATGGCGTTCACGCCGTTCGAGCAGGAGGCACTCCGGCCTCTTCCACTTGGCTCTGGTCCCTCCATCTCCGCCTCCCTCTCTCTCTCGGTCGTGCCTTTTGGTTCCGCACCATCTTCCTCTCTATTCTCCCGGGCTCCTTTCTCTGTTCTTTCCCCGAGTCCTTCTTCTTATTTTTCTATACTTAGTTTCGTTTTCTTTTTCCTTTTGTGTTTTCCTCAGTGCTTCGTGGCTTCCCAAGAGAAGCCACCAACTCCATTTTGCCACTAATCACTTGCTTTTACCCTTTAATGCTTAATCATCCCTTTTTTTTTGTTAATCCTCATAATAATTAAACCCACATACGTAGCATAAGCGGTCTCGGATTTTTATTTAGCAAGGACGGGTGGAAAATCAAGAGGAAGAAATTAATATATTTTAGTAATTATGGTTACGCGAATCGACGAGTAATTCGCTCAAATAAATTAACGAATATATACCGCGTATATATTGTAATTATTTGACCTTCCCTATTTAATTAAAACTAAATAATTAACTTTAACTTATATAACTACCTAACCCAAAATTACAGGTCTTACATCTTCACCTTGTTCATGGAAAGTAGAGCGTATGTGAACTTCAACAACGTCAGGTGCAATTGAGTCGTCTACTAACGATGTCACAATGACCTCATCAACATTCATCTAGGTTATTGTATCCACTTGATGGGCAACGGGTAATTGTTCTTCAATTTTCGGTACACCACAAGGTTTGTTATGCAAGGCAATCCACCTATTAATTTTACCGTGTACTCGTTCGGGGTAACGAAGGTACACAACTTGAGTTGCGAGTATCCGCAAATATGAATGAATCATACTTTATGTATCGTTTGCTGTGATTCACCTCGGGATAATGAGAAAGTTTTGGATATCGTAACCCCGAGGAATAGTTGGGCCAAACCATATACAATTAACCAAAAGGCATCTTTTGATCGGTTCTCTAGGGTATTCGCTTCAAACAACCTTTTCAAGGGTGTTGTAATAATCCCCACCGACGTGTTCGCCTTCCCCAGTTCCTTGAACACAAACACCACAATTATACACTTTCTTACCTTCATTTCTGGCCTCATTGTGAAAGCAAATGTCCTTGACCTTATATCCCAAAAATACTTCAACATAATTTAGAGGTCCAAGTAGCCATGTCAATCAAATAAGATTGCTTTTCATCATTGAATATAGGGAATCTTGCAACCTACCAAATAATACCTTATTATATCGGGAGTATATTAAATTGGGTATGTTTTTTACATTTTGTATAAATGCTTACCACGATTTCAACCAAGTGGCAAAATTTTTCTCAATTTCTTGGTGAACGTCCTCATCACTTGCATTTGGATTGGTTTGTCGTAATTGAAGTTTGAAATATCTATTATAAGAAATGTTGAAGTTAATTATAAATATACAAAATGTTATTTAGTGGGTGCACCATATTTGATGAGAAGCAAAACGTACTTACTCTAAGTAAGGCTGAACTTCCCGACAATTAAGTAAGATGTGAAGATGAGCAGCTCCATATTCCTATTCATTAAGGTATCTCCCATTATGTTGGCCGATTGGTTTTCCCTTATAACGAAATGTGGATAGATTTGATTGATATAATTGATCTTGTTGTTCTGTCTTATTTCTTCCAACTCTAGTGTACATGGGTTGCGCATTGGCCTCAAAATGGTACATTGCGCGTTGCTTAATTTCAAATTGCAAGTATGCTACTACCATCGAGGATTAAAAGAAGGCCTTATTCATGGATACTTGCTTCATCCAGCCAAAGTACCTTTCAAATGGGTACATCCATCGATATTGAACTGGCCCACCTAACGAAGTTTCCTCCGCCAAATGAATTGGTAAATACTCCATAACATTCCAAAACCTGGGGAAATATCATTTCGAACTTACATAGAATAATGGCTACATTCTTAAGTATCTCTTCAAGCATGTCAACTCGGAGTTCACTAGTGCAAAGATTTTTGAAGAACTCGCTTATCTAAACAAGTGGTGCCAACACATCTTGCGGAAGTGCGAGCAAATGCCATAAGAAGAAGGTTTTCTAGAAAAACATGATGGTTATGGCTTTTCATGTTTTGCAATTTAGTACTACATGGGTCAACCCAATTTCCCACATTAGAGTCTGTAACCATCGGACAACTTAAGCAATCCGAGCCATTCGAAGTGGCTCATCTTTGACCTAAGGACAATGCAAACATTGCTTTTGGCTTTCGCGTTCGACCTCCGAACGTTCCACCTAACAAATTCAACTCCTCTCTACTACGAGTACTACCATGTCCATGCGTTCTTTGATGTCATCTTTTGCTTTTCTTGTCACATCCATCACTGTGTTGATAATTTTTTAGAAACATTCTTTTCAATGTGCATGCCATCTAGGTTGTGACGCCATCGGAGATCTTTTTAGTAAGGTAATTCCCAAAAATATACTCTGTTTTGTCCAATTATGTTCATTCTCTTGAAATCCCAGAATTTGAAAATGAACACACTCAGTCACTTTAGGACAATTTGATAAGAAAGTATACAAGTGTTCCCTAGTGGCCCGTTTAGAAGGACCTCCTCGAACAATGACACCTTTTGGAAACACCGACTTGTTACTCCTGTATGAATGGTTACGGGTAAGAATCAGCGATGACAATCAAAACCACGATGGTTTTTGCCCATATTGTAATTATAAGGCAAGTTGTTCATGCATACAAACCGAACATGCCAGTAAACCATGTATACTCCATCCCTACAACATTCCATATCGCTGGAAAGTCGTTAATAGTTCACATTACGGCGACCCGCATTTAAAAATTTTGTCGAACAGTATATGTCATATGTCTCTACCACAGCCCATAACGTTTTTAATTCATTAATTAATGGTTTAAGTAAATATCAATCCTACTCTTTGAATTTGTTGGACTTGGGATGACACATGTTAAAAACATATACGGAATGGTTATGCACATCTCTGGTAGCGAGGTTGTAAGGTGTAACAACAATCGGCCACATAGAGTGTGATCTCCCCGCTATTGAGAACGGAATGAAACCATCATCACACAACCCTAGTCGAACATTTCGAGCGTCTGCTACAAAGTCAATGTGTTTTGAGTCAAAATCCTTCCACGCAAGACCGTCCGAAGGATGACGTAGGACATTAGGATCTTTAACATGCTCATTACGCCATCTCATATGCTTTGTAGTGGTATTAGAAGCGAGACAGTCTTTAGAGTCGCGGAATTAAAGATAAGTAATGCATCTTTGCATACGGTGTTCCTTTTTATTCCGAGAATTATATTTCCTCGATTTTCGTCTATCATGTCCACAAAACTTACAACACTCTAGGTTATCCTCATCTTTATAGTACAACATACAACCTTTCGGGCAAGAATAAATTTCTTGGACTTCCAAGCCTAATTCTTTCACTTTTCTCTTCAAATGAATGTATTTCTTTGGAATCCGTTAATATGCCACAAAACTTACAACACTCTAGGTTTGCTGATGGTTTCACTATCTTGGGGACATGTATCCATTAATATGCCAAGCATATCATTCATACAACTGTGAGAAATGTTGTGAGTTGCTTTTAGGCTTAATAGTCGGACATGGGCCTCAAGTTCGGATATATTTCCCCATCATATAAAGGTTGTTCGGTAGTTTCAAGCATATTGTAAAACATTTCAACATTCAAATTTGGGGAATCATTTATGTTCACTTGGTTCCCTCTCATTGCATCATTGATCATATTTTACATATGGTTTTCATCATGATTATTATTATCATCATCATGATCATTTTGACCCTAATAATCTGCAATACCCTTCTCACTCTTGATGATATATGTCATTGTGAGAGGTATAACTCACATTACCATAATTAGTGTGCACACTGTGTGCAGTACTTTAATCATCAAATTATTGACCGTCTACTTCCCCATGACTTGTCAAGTACCAGTAGCCTGGCATAAAACCCTTTTTATACGGATGTTGTTTCACAACATCGAAATTTGATAATCTATACTCCTACACTTCTTACACGGACAACTATACTAACCACTTATTATGTAATCATGTTCACTTTTTGGATAGTTATCAAATTCATCGACTCCATCCAACCACTCTCTACTTATTCCACCATGAAGACTTCTCTTATACATCCATTGTCGATGTAATGACCCTTCTATATTATATAGTTGTATAAGTACGTTTGTTAATTTCACAATTTATTATTTTGGTCAATAATAATATAATAATAATCTTTCCTATATAGTTGAAATAAAAATAAATATAATTAATAGTATATAATTATACATATAAAGATTTAAAATATTATTTCACTGTTTTTTTCTTGGCTCTCTCATTCAAATTTATTTTTTTACCTTTTATTATTATAACATTATTTTTCATGTCATAACTTATTTTACTTTAATTTATTTTATCTTTATTCCCATTGACGCTTATATATATACACACACAATCGATCGTCATTATACTATTTAGTGTATATGTAGTGTTATTTTTCTTTTTATTGTATATGTAATGTTATTTTTCTTTTCGTGTTTCTGTCTTTGTAATTTTGTCTTCTTTTTAGTCATGTTTTAATTGTTGGAGACTAAAATAAAAATTCTTATAATGGACATATTGTACAAAACGACCGGCATAATAATATTTCTTGAAATTTTCTTATAATTACGCTACTCGTTACAACTTGTTGAGTTTGGAAGGATGGCTCACCCACGTAAAAATATATGTATAGAGTTATTTTGTCAGTTTTAATAAAGTGCTAGATCTAGATAACAACAACATGAATAAATAAGACATTGAGTTCTAATATAAAAAACATGAATAAACATAAAATTGGGTTATCTACATTAATATTAACAAAAATCTATTTATGTATAATATCACAAATTTTTGCATACCTCATTATTATTTAACGTATAATTACAATTACACAAATTTAAATAACTTTTGTTCATATATAAATATCACAAATTTCAATTAACTTTTAAACTATTTAATGATATCATCATCAAAATATCATCACAAATTCATACTAATTTGTAATTATCTCAATTTGCGAATTTATTATGTATCACCTTCTCAAATTTTACTCACAATAACATCATTACAATATTATTATCATAATATATCACAAAAAAATAAACTAGTATTTTCTAATTTTTAACATTAATAAATAACTATCAAAACTATTAAAAACATCATTATCACTAATTTATGTACTAACCTTACGAATTTGTTGTAAAAGTGGTTCTGCGGCACGAAACCGGCTTCTTATGGCGGGTCTAGGCGGCTTTCGATGGTGGAGACACGTAGTGGATTCCGGCGGAAAGTTCACAATTTAATTTCAGCATGCAAATGAAAGAAAATGCTTTCGATTTGCACCTTCAAGCATCCCAAATGAATCACGCCTTGTTTATACGAGAAGATGTCGGGTATTGAAACGAATTATATGCCTATGCTGAAAATAATTCAAAAGTGGATCGTTGTCCAATGGGTTCCATCGGGTAACTTGTCGGACAACAGAGAATTTCTACCCCCTCCGGCAAAAGCTTCGGCTTTTCCCTGGGAGGACAAAAATGGTTTTGTTGTCCGACGGGTTACTCGATGGAACTCGTCGGACCACGATCCCGTTTCTACACTCCTCCGGAAAAGCTTCCGCTTTTCTCGGGAGGATAAAAATTGTCTTGTTGTCCAATGGGTTCCCCGATGGAACTCGTCGGACAATAAGACTAACTTTTGTCCTTCGACAAAAGCTGCGATGCAAGCATCGGAAGGGGGACATATGTCACTGTTGTCCTACGGGGTTCCGTTTGGGTAACCCGTCGGACCATAGTGTACATTTGTCCCCTTCTCTAACAAAATCTGCAAGTGTCCGAAAGTTTTGGAAAACTATCGTTCACCGACAAAAATTACACCAAGATCCGACGGTCCCATCGGAACTTGATGCAATTTTCTTAAGTGAACAGAACCGGACAAATAGAATTTTTATTTCATCGGCGATTGTTTTAATTGTCATCGAGGTGTCCGACGGGTTGGTAACCCGTTGTACACTATCTGTCGGTATTGGCTTGTATTTTTGTAATGTTAGTATAATTAATTATTTCAATTAATTTTAAGGACAGATCTAAATAGGCAGTCCAAATTTGTTTACTCCTTTAGGTGAGCGATAAATAAAATAAAGCATAAAAGTGAGCATGAAACTTACTTTTATTAATGAAAAGGTGAGCATATGACTTACATGAATACATAGCTAATAAAAAGGGAAAAACAAGGATACTACTTGAAAATAAATAAAATTGCTCTAAAGAGGCAAAACATAAATTCATTCATTCTTCCTATTCTCTCTAAAATTAAGCCCTAGTCTATTTTCACTTTCTTCCTTTTCGAATCACTAGACTCAGCCCCTCGGCTTGGGTACGCTTCTTTAGCTCCTTAGTTCTGCGGGCCCTCCTTTCTTCAGCTTCTTTAGCCTAAGATTCTCTTGTTTGGGATCGTTCATCTATACAAGGGTTTACTTCATGAATTTGGAGTGGTGCAGCAGCGGGAGCAGCTTCTTGGCGATCAAGCTCTCGAACCTTTAGTGACTTGCGATGTTTGGCATTTACTTCCGTTATCCACGCTAGATAATATGCCGATAATGTAGTGGTATGCTCGTCTACGGTAAAGGCTTGCTCTTGGAGAGGTTAAGTCACCCTAGAGGGAGGGGGATGAATAAGGTGATGGAAGATTTTTGTGAATTAACAAAGTATTCTCTACAACAAAGACTTAGAAAGTAATTCCGAGTTTAGATTGAACCCAAAAACAGATAAAACACGTAAGATATGTGGAAACCCTCATATGGTAGAAAACTACGGACAGTGCTAACAAGTGAAATTCACTATTTTGAATCCACAAAATACAAGGATCGACTCTTTACGGAATTGCTCCCTTAGACAATTCACTTATAAGTTTTTCCTAGACTTAGAAATTCCCTTATCCGATCTCGTACTTCCTAACCTGGGGTAACCTTTAAAGCTAGAGTCAACCGAGCTACGTTAATCCTTACAACTCGGTTAAGGGACTTAACAGAAAATTTAAAGTGTAGAAGTGATTAAAAGACTTTCTCTTTACAAGTAAGAAAGTAAGAACTTAGGAACTAGAGTTATAAGCTAGAAGATTGAGTGAGAGTAGATTATATTCGGTTCCAAGCACTCCTCAGCAATCTTCAAGTCTTGTAGGAAGGCTTCTATTTATACTCAGCAGGGTAGAGTATCCATTGAGGCTTGTTCTGGACTTGTGAGCTTCATTAGCCGTTGTAACGACTAGTCTAAGTCACTTTGAAATGGAGTTGTTGCAATGTGAACGTTGTGCTTTGGTCCTTGGCTCGAAAAGTAGTCCATACCGTGGATTGTGATAGAAATATGGGGTGGAAACAACTGTTAGACTCAAAGATGAAGTTTAATAATTTTGGTATCTAACAACCCCGACACGGTGTCCGAGCCTTGTCCAGAAAAGATAATTTTTATCTCGTTGGTTTTTAATGGTAGATTAGCCGATTTGCTTTTTCTTTTCAAAATAAGATTAAAATAATTTTGTTAAGTCGTATTTTATACGTATTTTTTAGTAGTTATTTAGTTTATATTATATAGTTTATTTTATCTAAATTATCCTATTTTGTTTATTTTTAGGTAATTAACGAATAAAGAGGGGAAGAGAAGAAAAGTCGTTAAAAGTGGATTTTTAGCTACCGGCAAGCATCCAAGAAAATATATGAAGTCGGTCCATAAATATAATATGTAATAAAATATTTATTTTATGATATTATATTTTAGGAAATCCTAATTTGAATAAAAAAGGAAACTTAGAAGAGAAGAAAGAGAAATAAACCCTAACTCTTTCACCCTATATATACTACTTATTATCATCATGGAGAGGGAGACCTAGGAAGCCAGCCACATACATCCCAGCCGCCTGCACCTGCTGCTTGCTCACGTCCACTACCCACACAAGCAGCTAGCCACCTAGCTACCCGCACCACCTCACGTTCTCTTGCTGCACTCTGCTGCCGCTGCTCCTTGTTGCACTCTGCTGCTTGCTGTCTCGCCGCTGCTCCTGGCTGCACCGTACTGCTGCTGCTGCTGTCCGCTGCCCAGCCAGCCACCATCCATCATCATCTTCTTCATCTTCCCGGGTCAAAGAAACTAATATCGGTAGTATAATTTAGTTTTGTAATTTTTATTAGAAAAGATTGAGTTTTTATTGTTAGATTAATATTAAAGATGCTAGTTTTATTTAGTTTACATGTTTTAAATTACATTATGTGTGAGTAGTTTTTCTTATACTTAGTATAATCTACTTGAAGCCATGTTAAATTATTTATTTTGAAACAAAGTTTCGATTTTTATTGTCTTATTAATTCGATCCATGATTCTATGATAATTTGTGTTTAATGTTTATGATTTTATGTTTAATTAATTAGAGTGCACACTAATTGATTTTATATGAATTCATTCAATAGTTTAAAGGGTTTAAGTACGTAATTGCTTGATCTTTTAGACATAAGTATCACCCTAGTTAATCATGGATGGCTCATATCCATCTCTTTTAATTAGGAAATTATCATAGATCCTTCTTAAATCAATTTGCTAGTAGATTGGTTATTAGGTGCTAGATGATGTTTTTCTATTGCTTCATGCTCTAATTTGGTAAAATTCTAGTGCTAGTGCTAGGGTTATCAATATTAGTAGGGTTTATATTAGGGCTAGGCCTAAGTAAACTAATAACTAAGGAAAAACGGGGAAGATCCGCTAGTGGTTGTCTTCTACAGTTTAGCTCATGGGTAGATCAATTTGTGTGTTAATGATAAATAATAATTTGCATGGTGGATATAGATACTAAGTGTTTTTATAAATTTGATATCTTTGATAATTACTTGCTTGCCTTTTAGTTATTTTCTTGAGTTTATTAATTTTTATTCATAAAGTTATAGTCTTTTATTATCAATTTCATTAAACCCCTAAAGATCATTATTTTAGGTTAGTTTTAGTAATTTTATTTTAATTTAATTTTGAGTCTTTATATATTTTAATTTTCAGAATTAATTTTCTATTAGTTTTTATTATTTTTGAGTTAGTTTGTTAGAAATTAGTTTAAAAATAGTTTCTTTTGTTATTTTTCGTGTTTTATCTTCTTTTAGGGTTTAGATAGAGTCCTAGTTTGCTGTGATTAAATTTTAGAATTTTTGGAATTAATTTGATATTTTTTTCAGATTTAATTCTTGAATTTAATTACTGCAGGTTTTTAATAAAATAAATTCGTAAATTAGATTTTAAATTTTGTTTTTATATTTTTAGGGTCTGGTTAGGTTTAGAAAATTAGTATTATTATTTTGGATAATTTTAGTATTTATTTTCGTAATTAATTTAGTGCAGAATATTATTTATTTAATTTTCTGTTTTAGAATTTATTTATTTTCTGCTTTAGTTTTCTGTTTTAATTATTCTAAAAATATACAAAAATATTTCTGGGTTATTGTAGTTTTATTATTCTGTATAAATTATTTATTTAGTAATTAGATAATTTTCTATGAATTTTAGTTATTGATTTTAATTTATATTTTCTGTTTTGTTTTTAAGAGTAGTAAATTTAATTAGATTAAAACTTGCATGTTATTATATCTTTCCTCGTGGATTCGATCCCTACTTGCCCTTGCTATATTGTTTATTATAAGTTTAAGTAGTAGTTTAATTTGTTGCTGTACGACAAGCTCAACAAATTTGATCAACCTGCAAAAGAAAATCAAAGTGGTATTCAAAGTATAAAAATACTTTGGTCCAAGATTAGATAAACATAATATTTAATTCAATATAATTAAGTGCTAAATTATCTTCAACCTGAAAGAATGAAATTTTTAAAGTCTAATATTCAATTGGTTCAAATTCCATCTTAAGTCAATCCTTTAAATGATCAAGTTATTAAGATTGAAAAATCAGAATGCATAAACTTGATCAAGTAAATAATTTCATTCAATAAACTGACCTAGACAGAGGAATTAACATTGTAATCATTTTCAGCTAGAACATTAAGTTAATGCTAAAAATATGAAGTGTTTGTGAAATTATTTACTCATGTCATCTTTCGGAGTTATGTCCGAGTGGGTTAGAAACCTAGTTAAGAGCGTTATGAAGGTTTGCTCTTGGAGAGTATAAATCACCCTAGAGGGGGTGAATAGGGTGATGAGGAAACTTACTTTCAAATTAAAATAGATATGAATCTAAGGTGAGCATGAAGCAAGGTTAAACTTAGAAAAGCATAAACTCGGATTTTAGTAAGTGGTGAAGAAACAGACTAAACGGAATTACGAAGCTGTCCGAGTCTAGAATGTACTAAAAAAAGTGATAATTCGGAAAATACGTGGAAACCCTCTTGGGGCAGAAAACCACGGATCGTGCTAATCCAAGCATGAAGTCGAATCCACTATTTTGAGTCCACAAAATACGAGTAGACTGACTTGACCTGAGTTGCTCCCTTAGACAACTCCTTACAAGTTTTTCCTAGACTCGAAATTACCTTATCCGATCTAGTACTTCCTAATTGAGATCACCCTTACAGTTAGGGACAATTGAGCTGAGTTAACGCTTACAGCTCAGTCAAGGGACCTTACTTAGAGAGTAAGAAAGAAAGTGTTTGTAATTGAGTACAAGACCTTACAACTCGGAAAGTTATTAAATACGGAATTGGAGTTCTAAGTAGAAGATTGAGAATGAATACAATGACTTTTTACTCAAGTATGTAAATTAACAATAGATTCGGCCATCTTCAATTCTTGAAAGTTGGCTTCTATATATAGATGACCAAGCGGGTTAGCCATTGTGTCCATCTTCTGACTAGAAGTCCTTTGTGACCATTGTAAAGGATTTTACGAGTCACTCGGAAAATATCCGTTGAGATATGAACGTTGAGCAACGGTTCTTGACTCCTTTGGAACTCCCAAAACCACTAGTAGTGTCTTTAAAAATAAGGTGGAAATCACCTTTGAGCTTGGTGTTGCAGATTTCCAATTTTGGAAACCGACAATCCGACACGAGTGTGCGGGGCTAGGTTAGAGGTGGAAAAAGCCTTGTCTGCTTGGTGATTTGATGTTTTGAAGCCGATTACTTTTGCAGTTTAAAAATTAGGATAGCCTCGTTTGAATAACCTACAAAAGTAAATTAGTTTGGTTCTCAAAGTATAAAATACTTTGGTCCAAGATTAGACATAGATAATAATATAATTAAGATAATTAAATGACTAATTATCCGAGTCGGAAAAGGAATGGAATTTTACGAGTCTAATATCCATGAAACTCGAAATTCCATCTGTTTCAATCTAAAAGAGAATCAAGTTAAGTAGAAAATCAGAGTAAACAAACTTGATCTAGACTGAACAAGGTTCAAACAAGATAAGTCGACTTGGAATAGAGAATTAACATTGTAATTCCTGGAACATGAAGTCGGACTCGAATTTATGTGTGTGAATACGAGTGTTTGAACATGCAATAATTCGAGTGTTGAGTAACTCGGAATTGAGTTAGTACAAGTATGCTTTCTAAGTCGAGTCGAGTCACACATACACATATGAAATATTTTCTAAAACACTCGAGTAAATGCTATATCACTCGGAAAACTTTCTAAGGTACATAGAATGACTTGAAATCAAAACCATATGAGAGAAGAAGTCTTATACCGATTTCTTGATGAAACTCGGAAAAGTGTAAGTATAAAGTCCGAGTCTTCAATCTCCCCTTTTTGATGAAAGGCATGCCATACTTAGACAGAATTTTTGTTAGTGATATTGCAAATTTGCTCCGAAAATAACGTAAGATTTCATAGCAAGAGCTAACATATTAGAGTAAGAAACAAAGCAAAAGCAAATAGATGCATTGCTTGTAAATAACATATCGGAAGCGAGAAACTTGAGATTATTGATAAAATGCACTACTTCATTAATTTAACAGAAAGAAATATTTACACAGGGTGAGAGAGACTCCCCTAAAATAGACAACAAACATTTTCTATCTATTCTCCCCCTTGCTTTCAGCAAAAGAAAAAACAAAAAAAAGGGAAGAATTCAACAAGAAATACATATTTGATGTCTGGACAAAAAAATGAAACATTGTAAGCAAGAGATTAAGAATCTAAGGAGGGGATGGATTAGACGGAGTTGAGGAGGAAGGACGAGTGGTTCGTCGGCGCTGATAGGATCTTGACGATTTGCTTGAGCGCGGCGGAGGAAGTACGAGGATCTCGGCATTGGCTCGGTTCCGAGTGGCTGACCCAGAACTAGGTCATCCAGAGGCTCATCCTCTTGGAACCGAACGACTCGGAGGGGTGTGCTCGGGTTGACTCGCTGCTGACTCGTCCTTGGTTCGCGGGTTCTTCGACCCATTCGAGGCTGCATGTCGAGCTCATCACTTCAGGTTGCGCTTTAGGAGCACCCGGACCCTCGGTTGTTGCTCCCTGTCCTTCTTGGTCTCCTTGGCCTTCTGGCTCACCATGCTCGAAAAGAGCTGCATCAGCCGTAGGCTCTTACGCTTCTTCTCGATCTTCTTCTTCACCCTCTCCTCTATCGGAGGAGGACTTGGCGAGGCTTGAGGATTCCTCGAAGTGTCCGAGTCTCCTTGATCTTGAGCTGCCTTGGATCGTCTCTCCTGAAAAAGCTCGATCAGCTCCCTCTGCTCCTTCACCAGAGCCTTCATCTCAAGGAGCACATCCTATTGCTCTCGGAGTTGAGATTGGGCGGTTTTCTGGTTGATGGTCATAGAGCGTAAGACGAGTCTTGAATGATCGGAGGAGGTCCTTGAGTTTCAAGGCCACAGAGGAGATTTTGTCCATGAAAGTAGTGGACAAAATGGAAGAGAGAGTTTTAGAAGCACTCGAGGTGGAGGCACCACCAGGTGGAGCGAGGAAGAGAAAGAGGGGTGTCTTTACGAGTCCGAGGCGGGGAAGGTGGCCTAAGCTCCGAGCTGTGAACCCGGACACCGGTTTCGGTTTCCTGGTATCCGTACCCCGAAGTTCCTTTTGCCAACTACAATGGCGGCCTCGAAACTGCGGTCGAGATCCGAGGGAAGAGGAACTTTGAATTGTTTGAAGATGAGAGTGAGAAGAGCACCGAAAGGAACAGGGGTGTTCTTCTTGTTCCGAGTTTGAGCTGGCACAGCTGCCATTTGCTCAATAATAGCAGGAAAGAGGTCTACTTCGTAGCCTTCTAGAATATCAAAGAGTGCTTTGAGGTTCTTGGAGTTGGGGTTCTCCTTGCTAGAGTGCTTTGTGAGAAGAAAGTTCTCATCAGCAAGAAACATAGAAGACGAGCTTCGACTTCAGGTGAGTCATAGAAAATTTTTGCGTGACCTAGGGAACTCTCTTGCATACTTTTCAAAGAAGTCGTCAGCAACTTCATTGAAAGGTATATGATTGCTGTTTAAGAAGAGAGAGGATACTTTGAACAGGATGATGAGGAGGGAAGTATTGAGTCGAACAGTTATGTTACGAACTTTGGAGGTTAGAATACCTTCGGAGCTGGAAAGATGAGTGTAAAACTCGAAACGAGTTCGGGATAGATGAACCACTGAAGCAAAGAAAATTATAGACCCCGGTCGATCGTATGTGAGGCAACCACCAAAATTTTGTGGTTAGGAAGAATTTATCATCCAGCAGCAAGATGCTTTGGGTGACAAGGGGTTTAGAATTTGAGGAGCCTTCTTGGCTTTTTGTGCGGGGTTTCTTTGTAGCGAGTTAAGAAAATCGGGGTGAGAACCTCTTTTCGACATATTGATGGAGAAAATTGTAGACCCCGGTCGATCAGTATGTGAGGCAACCACCAAAATTTTGTGGTTAGGAAGAATTTATCATCCAGCGCAAGATGCTTTGGGTGACAAGGGGTTTAGAATTTGAGGGGCCTTGGCTTTTTGTGCGGGGTTTCTTTGTAGCGAGTCAAGAAAATCGGGGTGAGAACCTCTTTTCGACATGTTGATGGAGAAAAGAGAGAGTAGATAGGCTTGAGAGAGAGTACGAGAAAAGAACTCGAAGAGAGTGAAACATAAAAGAAAAGAGTAGAAGAAGAATGAGTTTGAGAGCGACGAGCTTACTTGAGATGTTCTTCACGAAGCTTGAGAGCGTTGTGTGTCGCTTTTAGTCACTGAGAACATGGTCACGAGGATTTGATTTCGAGAGAGAGAGTAAGCGAAGAGTAAAGTAATGAAATGAAGGAGAATAGGCGCTATTTATAAGAAGAAAATAAACGTCCTTCGAGTATCTATTCGACTCATCTCTTTCAGCGGTCACCTCGGACAGGTGTGACTATTCTCTTCCACAACGGTTAGAATTCCAGCGGTTTGACTTCCAACGGCTAGTTGCTCGAACACGGCGCAAGAGAGAGAGAGAGAGAGAGAGAGAGAGAGAGAGAGAGAGAGAGAGAGAAAGAAAAGATTTTGAAAATAAATTCCGAAATTCTCCACTTGTCTAGAGATGATTTCGAAGTTTGATGTCCATTTTTCTTAAAGTCCGAGTCCGACTCAGCTAGGTTTCTGAGTGACTCGAAACTGGAAATAAATAATAACTAACGACTCAGTATCACTGAATCAACTAAACTAATGGTTATTTAAGAAATAAAATCACATAACACATAATCATGCAATAAAAATTTCACACAGAAAGTAAAAGAATTATGCATTTAACATGCCAAGCTCATTCCTAATAAAGCAAAACCGATCCTCACTAAGTGGTTTAGTAAAGATATCAGCTAATTGAAGATTGGTAGGAATGAATTCAAGTTCAATATCTCCTTTCTTAGAATGGTCTCTTAAAAAATGATACCGACCTCAATGTGTTTCGTCTTTGAGTGTTGAACTGGATTTTTGGTGATGCTGATTGCACTACGATTATCACACTTGATTGGAACTGATTTGAAAGAAAGTCCAAGATCTTTCAAGTGTTGCTTTATCCATAAAATCTGAGCACAACATGCTCCAGCTGCAATATACTCGGCCTCGGCGATTGATAGAGCTACTGAGTTTTATTTCTTCGAGTGCCAAGATATTAAGGATTGACCCAGAAATTGGCAAGCTCTTAAGGTGCTCTTTCTATCAACTTTGTATCCAGTGTAATCGGCATTTGAGTATCCAGTGAGAGTCGGTTCCGAGTCTCCGGAGTACCATAGACCTAAATTACGAGTCCCTGCAAGATATCTAAATATTCTCTTCACCGTAGTGAGATGTGATTCTTTTGGATTAGCTTGGAATCTTGCGCATAGACAGACACTAAACATTATATCCGGTCTACTGGAAGTAAGATATAGCAAAGATCCAATCATACCTCGATAGAGTTTCGATCTATTGCTTTTTCGTCCGAGTCCAGTTTTATGCTACTTGCTCATGGGTGTTGCTTTGCATGCTTTGAATCTTGAAGTTTATACCTTTTCAGCAGCTCCTTGGTGTACATTGATTGATGGACATAGATTCAAAAGGGGTGCATGCTAACATGGCCTAATCTGCGATGCCATGTCCATGAATCATCATGAAGTGATGCTTTTAAACAAGATAAATTCGATTCGGGTCAAAAAGAGGAATGATGTAAGTGTTACCCGATCTCTTACCCGAGAGCTTGATTTCCTTGGTGGTATCATCGAAATGTAACAGTTGGTTTGAGTGAATCTTACCTCTTGACCTATATCACACAATTGAGAGATGCTAAGTAGATTGTACTTTAATCCTTTGACAAGGTATACTTGGGTCGATCAGATTGCCTTCTTTTCCAATCTTACCTATCCTAATTTTCTTGCCTTTGCTCGTTATCTCCAAATGTGACTTTTCCTCCTTTGTACTCTTCTAACTCGGAAAAGAGTCCCGAGTCTCCCGACATGTGGCATGAGCATCCACTGTCTAGGTACCAATGCCCTTTTGATCTTTTCGAGTGGCCTGCAAAACAGAAAATAAACTAACCCTTCTCACTTCCTCCAACGAACCCAGTAACACCCTTTACTTGTGGTCCTTTTCGAGGAAGAAGGTTTTCGGAACCCAGATTTGAATGACTTTGGCTTTAGTTTGATTCTGAGTCTTTAGTTTAGAGAACTGAGTCTGTGTCTCTTTCTGTTGGAAAACTTTTCTTTTATAAACCGAAAGAGATGGTTTTCTCTTGTAAGTTGGTCTAGTCTCGGTCCTCCTTTCATTTATATGAATGGGACCGTGCTCAGCCTTTCCGAACTTTACGAGTTCTGGAATTCTTTTGAAAAGCTCCGAGTAGGAATTTGATTCCTCCTCTTTGTTAAAACCAAGACCTTCTTTTCTGAAGGAGACACATTGAGATCCCAAGAGCATATCAAGGTTTTTCGACCTTGAGCAAACTTTAAAACAAGATCTTGAGACTCGTTGAGCTTTTGCTTTAGTTGCTCATTTTCTTTTACGAGTAACTCAAACTCGGTCTCATTGGATTGAGCACTAGCCTTGAGTTCTCTGAGTGAGAGTCCCAGTTTTTCCAACTCATTTTTTAAAGAAATGCTCTCGGAAGAGATTGACTCAAGTTGTTCTCTACAATGAGAAGAATCGGAATTGGACTTCTCTTCCAAAGTGAAAATATACTTAGCTAAATCAACTTTGGAGAATTTGAGAATGTATTCAATTACCTCTTGAGGATTGGCTTCCTCATTATCCGATTGATCCGAGTCGACTCTGTTTCCGATTCCGAGTCGGAAAGTGCCATCGGACACTTTGAGTCATCTTAGTCCTCGTCATCTTCGATGAGTCCTCGTCACTCCATGTGGCCATCATAGCCTTTTCTTCTTTCTGTCCCTTTTTCTCTTTGGACGAGTCTTTGACTATATGTTCCTTGCTGCCACATTCAAAATAGCTAGAGTTTTTAGGTAAAGATAACTTTGAAGGGGAAGAATATTTACCTTTTCTATCCTTTTTGTCCTTCTTTTAGAACTCTTCTTTTGGCTTCTTATCCCATCTCTTATGCTTCATCATTCTCTTGAAACCTCTAGCAATAAGTGCAATGGGATCCTCTTCGAGTTAGAAGAACTCGGATCTACTTCTCTTGTTTACGAGGCTTTTAGCGCAATGTTCTTTTTAGTGCTGACCTCTGCGTCCTCCTCTTCCAGGTGGATCTCATGGGTGAGAAGCTTCCCAATGAGTTCGTTTGGCTTCAGTAGAGACAAGTTCCGAGCCTCTTCGATAGCTGTTACTTTGGGACCCCATCTTTTCTTGGGTAGGCTTACGAGTATTTTTCTGCACATTTCCTCGTGGGAAATCTTTTTACCTAGTGATTTGAGATTGTTGGTAATCTCGGTGAATCGAATGAACATATGAGTGATGTTTTCTTGTGGCTTCATCTTGAACAGCTCATATTTATGGAGATATTGGCTTATCTTCGCTTGTCGACCTGGCTTGTGCCTTCATAAGTGTTGACAAGAGTGTCCCACACTTCTTTGGTTGTATCACGGCTGACACTCGATTGTATTCTTCCGAGCTAATGGCGCACATTAGAATGTTCATTGCCTTGAAGTTCTTTCTTAACTTTTACGCTTCATCAGTCGTGAACTCGGCCTTTGTCTTGGGTACGAGTCTTGTTTCTTCTGTCTTCATGGGAATGTAGTTGTCCACTTGTATGATATTCCGGACATCCTCATCATGATCCAGTAGGAAACATTCCATGAGTTTCTTCCGAGTGCACGAAGTTAGATCCTTTGAACTTTGGTGGTCTGCTAGAAGATCTTCCTTCATCGAACTCTCCATCGTTACGAGCTATTTCATCTTTAAACCTTTGGATGGTTAGATCCTTTCTAAAAGGCTAGGCTCGATACTAATTGAAGGTTTGCTCTTAAAGAGTATAAATCACCCTAGAGGGGGGTGAATAGGGTGATGAGGAAGCTTGCTTTCAAATTAAAATAGCTATGAATGCGAGGTGAGCGTGATGCAAGGTTAAACTCGGAAAAGCATAAACTCAGATTTTAGTAAGTGGTGAAGAAACGGACCAAACGGAATTCGAAATTGTCCGAGTCTAGAATGTACTCGGAAAAGTGATAACTCGGAAAATACGTGGAAACCCTCCTGGGACAGAAAGCCACGGACCGTGCTAATCTAACCACGAAGTCGAATCCACTATTTTGAGTCCACAAAATACGAGTAGACCGACTTGACCTGAGTTGCTCCCTTAGACAACTCCTTACAAGTTTTTCCTAGACTCGAAATTACCTTATCCGATCTAGTACTTCCTAACCGAGATCACCCTTACGGTTAGGGACAACTAAGCTGAGTTAACCCTTATAGCTCGGTCAAGGGACCTTACTTAGAGAGTAAGAAAGAAAGTGTTTGTAACCGAGTACAAGACCTTACAACTCGGAAAGTTATTAAATACTGAATTGGAGTTCTAAGTAGAAGATTGAGAATGAATACAATGACTTTTTGCTCAAGTATGTAAATTAACAATAGATTTGGCCATCTTCAATTCTTGAAAGTTGGCTTCTATATATAGATGACCAAGCAGCCTAGTCGTTGTGTCCATCTTCCGACCGGAAGTCCTTTGTGACCGTTGTAAAGGATTTTCCGAGTCACTCGGAAAATATCCGTTGAGATATGAACTTTGAGCAACGGTTCTTGACTCCTTTGGAAGTCCCAAAACCACTCGGTAGTGTCTTTAAAAATAAGGTGGAAATCACCTTTGAGCTTGGTGTTACAGATTTCCAATTTTGGAAACGAGATAATCCCGACACGAGTGTCCGAGGCTAGGTCGGAGGTGGAAAAAGCCTTGTCTGCTGGTGATTTGATGTTTTGAAGCCGATTACTTTTGCAGTTCAAAAATTAGGATAGCCTCGTTTGAATAACCTACAAAAGTAAATTAGTTTGTTTCTCAAAGTATAAAATACTTTGGTCCAAGATTAGACATAGATAATAACATAATTAAGATAATTAAATGACTAATTATCCGAGTCGGAAAAGGAATGGAATTTTCCGAGTCTAATATCCATGATACTCAAAATTCCATCCGAGTCGGTCTAAAAGAGAATCAAGTCAAGTAGAAAATCGGAGTAAACAAACTTGATCTAGACTGAACAAGGTTCAAACAAGATAAGTCGACTTGGAATAGAGAATTAACATTGTAATTCCTGGAACATGAAGTCGGACTTGAATTTATGTGTGTGAATACGAGTGTTTGAACATGCAATAATTTCGAGTGTTGAGTAACTCGGAACCGAGTTAGTATAAGTATGCCTTTTGAGTCGGTCGAGTCACACATACACATATGAAATATTTTCTATAACACTCGGGGTAAACGCTATATCACTCGGAAAACTTTCCGAGGTACATAGAATGACTTGAAATCAAAACCCTATGAGAGAAGAAGTGTTATACCTGATTCCTTGAAGAAACTCAGAAAAGTGTAAGTATAAAGTCCGAGTCTTTACATTATACTCAATAGACAGTTTCGACTGGGTAAGACAAAATTGAAAACTTAAAGATGAGTTTCTTAAATGCTTAGAATGACTTGAAATCAAAACCATTGAGAGATAGAGAATTATACATGAGTCTTCAATCTCCCTCTTTTTGAGAAAAGCATTCCATACTTAAGATAGAAGCTATCGGTTCAAAAGTTAAGTTTTCATTACATTTTAATTAGAGGAAAAAAAATAAACGAAAATATTAGAGTGCTTTTAATCATATACAACTCGGAACATACTTATTGAAGTATCGGAGCATACTTATCAAGGAATTATGAGCAAGTATCAAAGCAATGATAAAATATGCCATAGTAAATGTAATATGCGAATGATATGGCTCATGTATGCTCGTAAATAAGAAAATTTCATTCAAGCTTAGAAATTGACATACAAAGATTAGAAAAAAAAACTTAAGAAAGTAAAGAATTAAAGAACTCCCCTGAGCCAAACATCTATCTATTTCTCTCCCCTATACATTTCATCAAAAACAAACAAGAGGGAGGAGGAACAATAAAGTACAAAGATGTTGGACAGAAAAAATTGAAATTAAGAGGGAGGAGTTGTGTGGGTGGAGGCAAAAGAATGGGGACATCATCTACATTTGTATCCTTGTGTAGATGGAGCTGGTCGAGGTAAAGCAGGGGCAAGTCAAGGACTTGTAGTGTACTCCGGGAATCGGAGGTTATTCTTCCTCTCGGTTCTTCTTCTAAACCCGCAGCCTCTTTAGCTAGAGGCTATTGAACCGAGGAGAGGGCTTTAGACTAGCTTGCATCACCAGCCTCTTCTAAGGCAGATTGAGTGTGATATGAGGAGATCACCTTAGGTTCTTTCTCCCTTTGGCCCTCGGTTTGAGCTACTTCTTCTTCTTCTTCTTCTATCGTTGTTGTTGTTTCTTCTTTTTACCTTCTTCTTCTTCTTCGAGTTTGAGTTAGAAGAGCTTGAAGTCTCAAAAGGTAGTGCTTCTTCAGAGGATGGTTTTGAGTCCTCAGTAGCTTTGGATCTTCTCTCCTTGAGGTGTCGAATTTGATCTTGTTGGCACTTGATCACCTCCTTAGTTCACCACCAAATGCTTGACTCCGGTCGATCCGATGCTCGAGCCTTTCTCTAGAACTAAGTCAAAATTGGTATGAAAGCCTGGAAAGCTGCCATAGCCGCTTGCGGCTCTTTGGCTAGGGAAGCAAACCGGGTTGCCGCCTTCGAAGCAACTCAATAAAAGGGGCGAGGCTAAGAGGATGAAGGTCCGAGTAGTAAGAAGGGGGTCTCAAAGTCTTTTTGAGTCTAAGGTGGAGGAGGAAGTGCAAGTTAAGATGAATGAGCCTAGACATCAGGTTGGATTTCCTACTATCCCAAACCAATGAGCTCACCTTTGCCTATACGGACGGCAAGCTCTAGAAATTTATGTGGATTAGAAGGGAGATCCACCTTAAACCGAGCGAAAACAAGTAGAAAGAAGAGTTTTAAAAGGAAAAGGAGGCTTCTTATGATCGGAAGGAACAAAAGCCATCTGCTCCAAGATGAAAGGGAAGTAGTGAACCTTATACCCTTTAAGGATATCGAAGAGAACCTTAAGAACTTTGTTGTTTGGGTTCTCTTTGAGGGACGAAACGAGAAGGACATCCTCATCCGATGTCACGAGAAAAGTTCTTTCCGGACTTTGGAATCTCCTTAGAGTATTGATCGGAAAAGTCATCGGCGACTTCATTGAATGAAATGGGGTTGGAGGTCAAGAAAAGAGTTTTGACCCCAAAGAGTTTGTGGAGAAGAGATAGATTGATGTGAATGGTTTTGCCTTGAACGAGTGAAGAGATTACATTATATCTCGCATACATGTTGGAGCGGAACTCGGTGACGAGTTACGTGTAGATATAGTCATAGAAACACAAGTACTTGTGAGCAACCGTGTCTGAGAGGCTCAATCCAAGAACCTTTTGTGATGGAGAAGAATTTCTCTTCTATGAAATAGTGCTTGGGCTACGATGAGCTTGTTGTCATCGAGGGCAAGGGCTTTACCTTTAGATGGATCCTTCTAAGGATTTTTAGAACAAGTGGATTTGGTTTGAGCCTTCTTCGTTGCCGAACCTCCTTCCATTGTGCTTCCTCTTTTAGGCATGGTTGACAGAGAGTAAAAGAAGTTGAGAGTAAGAGAGAGAAGAGAGTAGAGTAGATGAATGAGAAAGAGAGTAGAGCGAGGAGTTTATGAGTATGAGAGCAAAGAGTGCAAGAGTGAGAGCAAGAATTAGCCAAGTGATCGAATGAGAATAAAGTGGTGATATTTATAGAATGATAACTTTCATTAAAAAAGCCTTTCGACCCGACCCTCAAAGTAGCAGTTAGCGAGACCATTGAGTATTCCAGTGAGTAACGGCTATCTTCGAACTCGCTTCCCTTTAACGGCTAATTTGCAGATCGTTCGTGTGCCGAGAGAGAAAGAGAGATTTTCGAAAATATTTCCTAGATTATCCATTAATCTAGAGATGATCTAAGAACTTTTATGTCCATTTTTGTCATAAGCCGAGTCCGACTCGGTGATGTATCCGAGTGACTTAGAACACAATTTGAAAACTAATAACTCATAGCTCGGTCTCATCTTAGTTCAACTCGATCCATTTGTTATTCAATCGAAAGCATGATAATCAATCAAATTTTCAATAACTCATGCAATAATTCGGATAATCATGCAATTAACATGCCAAGCAAAACTAATCTTCACTTATAGGTTTTGTAAAAATATTAGCTAATTGAAATTTGGTAGGAATAAACTCAAGTTCAATATCACCTTTCTCATAGTAATCTCTCAAAAATGATACCCGACCTCAATGCGTTTTGTTTTTAAGTGTTGAACTGGATTCTTGGTAATGCTGATGGCACTTTGATTATCACACTTGATTGCAAAAATGTGAATGATAGTCCAAGATCCTTCAAGTGTTGCTTGATCCAGAGAATATGTGATAATTATTAAAGCACTAGAAACTTTTGGACACTCTAAACAAGTAGTAAAAGGAAAACGTTTCACAACTTTTCATCACCTCCCATATTCTTTCTACTAATATGTTATATTAAAGGTTAACTACTTATGAATAATGAACTAATAACTCTTGTTTGAACATTTTTCAAGGATATAAGAACTTCTTAATGCCTCCCTAAGAAGATAACTAACAGTTGGTTTCCATTATCCAACCACCCAAAGTTACGGAAAGATGTAAAATAATTTTTTTGATGATGTTATACAAGTAGCACCACTTAGTCAAAATGGAGTTGAAAAGATTCAAGAGAGGGGCTAGAGTTAGGCTCTTGTTTTGGTTATCATTTAGCTACTCATGATTCCAAGATTCCTCTAAACTCTTTTAGACTCCTTTTGTGTTGCCAATTGTATGAACCACGACTCGTCCCCTCCGTAGAGGGAACCAGATTGGAACCGAGTTTCCCCACGAATGTCGGGCCTCTTTTGTTTTTTTGAAGATTTTTTTGAAAGTGAATTTGGAAAGTAGGGATGTGTCTCTTATTAAGATTATTTATTTTTAGAATTTGATTTTGAAAGGGCGAATGACGATTTTTATTTAATCATTTTATTTTTGAATTTAATTTTAGAACATCTCGGGATGTTATTTCATAATTTAGAAAATAGAAAAATTTAGATCTACTTTCTGCCGCAAGGCTTCTATGCCAAAAAGGTAATAAGACCGGTTTGGACCAAAGCCAAGTCCGGCTATTGGCTGGTGCCGGTGAAAGTCGGCGCTGATCGGTGTCCGGCGTTGACCACGAGCCAAGACCGAAAAATTAGTCTCAGTCCTACAGCCTCGGCTGTAAGAAAATAAATTAAATTTTTTCATTTTTAAACCAAAGATGCTTTTAAGAGAATTAAAATAGAAAACAGAGAGTCCCCAGTAAGTTTTTAAGAATAAAAACTAACAAAAATAAAAGAAATACTCTTCGATTCTTATTATGGGAAAAATAAGTTTGAAAGATGTTTAGAAAATGACTCCATCGGTCTAGAACCGAGAATTCAAATTCGGGGCGAAGGGATGAAACGT
The DNA here is from genome assembly GCA_021018815.1 of Talinum fruticosum. Classification (NCBI taxonomy): domain Eukaryota; kingdom Viridiplantae; phylum Streptophyta; class Magnoliopsida; order Caryophyllales; family Talinaceae; genus Talinum; species Talinum fruticosum. The sequence goes on from JAITYX010000026.1 coordinate 506,029, forward strand.
AGGGATAAACCCTTTCATTCCGCTCGTCAACGGACGCCCTTTTCTAATTTGAGAAGTGAGTTTAAGTAATGTGTTTTAACAAGCAAGCAAACAACATATTAGATGTGAAATAAAGTCAATAGAAAATTTTAGGAAAGAGATAAAAGCAGGAATGAAAATAAAAGCGATAAAAGAAAGTGAAGGAAAGCGAAAGAAAGAGAAAAAGGAAATAAAAGATTGCATCGGGTGGGGAGGAATTAAAAAGCAATTACATCTTGAATCCACAATACTGAATATAATATCTAACATAAATAAATAAATCGTAAGAAAGCTTGAAAGCGGATTTGGCGCCCTCGGGTTGTCCCCCTGCCGATTTAGGTCTCGAACCGGATCCGGAAGCGTGACGATGGTGAATTGAAAGGGGCTTTTTGTGAGCTTTTGTGAGGGTAGATGGATATTGATGAATGATCAAGGATTTGGGATCGAGTGTTGGAAGTATAATAAAGATAGGCTGAAAAGAAACCTAGAGATCGAATACGTGCAAGTGCATTAAGTAGCTCTTAATTAGGTTTCAACAACATTTGGCATAGGAAATGACCATGTGTAAATAAGATCCTAAGCTCTCTATTTATAGGAGAGGATTAGGTTACAAAATGACCTAGGGTTTAGCTGGAGCAGTTGATCGAGATGAGTAATAAATTGGTCAACAAAATCATAAAAATCGGACCAAATCAAGCTAGAATTGGATCCCGAGAATCATTCGGGGTGCACGGCGCTAGCCTCTGGCCGACATCGTTTGGAAACCTTGGTTTCCGTGCTTTGGCTTAACAAGTGGAGCGAAACGCAGCGCTTGGCGGAATTGACCTTGAAGTGCGCCACCGGCCTTGTACGACTTCGTTTGCTGAAGTTTGACTTCCATGTCCGGCTTGGTCGTTGAGTGAAAGAGTGAAACGATGCTTTTTCCCAAAATAGAAGTAACCGGCGCCGACCTTAGCAACTTTCCTAAAATGGAAAGTTTCCATTTGTGACATGTTTCTATTTTTGGCATGTTTTTATTTTTGGTAGGTTTTATTTTTGGTGCGGGTTTAGGTTTCCTGGTTATGAGCCCGACCTAGGCTTGGTTCGGCCGAAAAAATGGGTTTATGTGCCGACCCAAAGCAAAGAAAGTTGCATTTTGTGGTGCTAAGGGTTTTTTTGTGGTTTAGTGGCTTCCGTCGAGCCAATTAGACTCCGATCGTGATCGAATCCAAAAACAGGAGTTGGATTTCAACATCGGGCCGATAAATAAATAAAAGAAAAAAGGGATGACACTTTTTGGGTGTCTACAGTTAGCCCCCACTCGTGACTAAGTCTAAAAGACGAAGGTCAAAGTAGACACTAAAGGGTAGTTGCTTGTTTCGGATGTCGATTTTAATCTATGCATCTAGCATTAGTTGTCTCTTGACGGGAACTCTTAAAGGAGAGCATGAACTTGACTAATGGAGTCCGAAGTCCGGGTGGCTGATTTCGAACTTGGCTAATTAAAGACCCGAAGCTCGGATTGGTGTGCCGTAAACTTGACCACGTACTTAGTCCGAAGCTTGGCAGAGAACTTGAACTCGACTCGGGTAGTAAAGTCCGAAGTCCAACTACGGGCTTAAACTTGACCGCTTCTTGGATCTAAAGTTTGGTCGGGTATCCCGAGCTTGGCTCGATTAATGTCCTGAAGCTCGGATGAGGGGCCTAAACTTTACCATTAATGGTCTAAAGCTTGGCTAAACCTTATGCACTAATAATTTTGTTAGCTAATAATTGAACGTAAATATTTTCAAGTGTTACTCGAATAACCACATCGTGCTTCATTGACTTGGCCATGGGGAGGTCCTGGAGTCTTAGCGTTGTGTTTGAACCTTGACCAACTGTTAGGCCTAAAGCTTAACCGGGATGTCCGGACCTTGACTCGTTACTGGGTTTGAGTCTCGACTAGAGTGTGCCTAAACCTTGACCATTGTTAGGTCCGAAGCTCGACAAGGGTTGTCCGAACCTTGACTACTGCTGGGCCCGATGATCGACGAGAGAGATGTTTGAACCTTCACCACTGTTAAGTCCGAAGCTCGATGGAGGTGTCCGAATCTTGACCTCTATTGGGCTTGAAGCTCGATGGAGAGATGTTTGAACCTTGGCCGCTGTTGGGCCCGAAGCTCGACGGGGGATGTCCGAACCTTGACCACTTGTTGGGCTTGAAGCTCTACGGTGATGATATATGAACCTTGACCGTTTTTAAGCTTGAAGCTCGACGGGGTTGTTTGAACCTTGACCGCTATTGGGCCCGAAGCTCGACTTTTATCCACTTTTGTCTGAATAGGGACATATATGTTCTTCCTTGAGAATTTAAAGTTCCATGAGGTTATATGCCCCATTCTAACTTTCGAGCTTTTTAGTCGAGTGTGCTAATAGCTTGTTTGTTTGTACGGTCGAAGATTTGTGCCTCTTCCTAAGTATTCTTGGAGTTGTTGTATGATCCTTTCAATCATGAGCCCCCACGTTCTTCTTAGGTGCTTGTGTCTAGCTTTTCTTGAATGTTGGAGAGTTAGCTAGCTTTGATGGAATATTTTTAAAGGGGCAATGCTGCGTGACCTTCCCGATGTTAACTTGATGAATGTTGCTTGATTGAATAATTCCTTATACGGTTCTTTGTTATTAAATTTTGTATTTTTAAGAGTTTGATTCATGCAAAGGAGATGAATGCAAGACTTTATTCTAAGAATAAATGCATTCTTTTATTAAGATGATGCAAAAGTTCAAAAAGACAAAGACAAAATTGCACTTTTAGCCCCCTCTCCCCAAAGTAAAGCCTAAAGAAAGGCATGTCACTTGTACTACAATGTACGACTACTTGTGATGAACTGTAAATGTGACGATTTGGTGGTGAGTGAGAATGACATGCTTCCCGATGATTTAACAGGAAAAAGAAAGTACTCGATTTGGTTTTGTTTTTGGAAAATAAGAAAAGGAAATAAATATAGAACAGATTTGAATGGGAAATCTACATTTTATTGACATCCTTGATAAGTGATGGGCTCATAGGATGATCTTTTAGCTAGTTGAAGCTTTTTGTGGATACCTGCTCCTCTTTTATAAGTATGTTGACATCTCGAACCTGTTTTGAAGTCCATGAAAGGTAATAACTTCAAGTGTTGCCGATAGGCGGGTTCGGGTTTTTGATAACGAGTCTAACCTTATCCTTTTCACAAGGTCGATCAGTCATGTGGACAACCTTTGCCCTCTAGCGAGAGAGGAAGTCGGTGAAGTTTTCTTGGTCTCCTTACTTGATCAACTCAAGGTCTCGTAGAGTGACTAGTAGATTGGTATTGTAGGAGTATTCATGTAAGAACTCCCTGCAAAGATCCTACCAGCTTGTGACCTTGCATGGGTCAACAACATTATACCACTTCATGACGTCTTTGTCAAATGTTCATGGAAAGATGTCATGGTATGTGTCCTTCGATACATTCTTTAGAGTCATTGCCCCTATAAAGTTTCTCACGTGGTGGTGAAGGTTTTCAATCCCGTGGAACTGGACTTCGTGCATGGTGAATTTTGGGGGCAATTTACCTTTGGGGATTAAAGTGAATCCTCGGGCCAGGTAGTAGTCGTTAAACATCGAGGACTTCCATAACATCTTCACTATCCGATCTATTCGTGGATCGGACTCGAGGCTTATGCTCGAGGTTTAGGCTGAGGTTCTTCCTCTTTTGATTTCTTGTCCAGTTCTTTGAGTATGAGGTTAAGGGTTTCTGCTATTAACTAAATCTTTTTATCTTGGGCCTTAATCTTAGCTTCCAATTTTGCAGCGAGAATCCTTGGACAAGGTCATGATGGGAGTTTGTTCTGGCTTGTTTGCCATTTTTTAAGGAAAGCTGTATTTTAACCTTAGGTGGTGTATTGGTGTTAAAAGTAAAGGTGTAGGGCGTACTGGTGTGGTACATGCTAGTGTAGGACGTATCGGTGTCGACCGTGTCGGTGTTGAAGTAGACTTCTTATTTCCTAGCCGTTTTGTGCTAGGATTTCCAATTTGAGTTGGATTTCCTATGCTATATCCCAAAAGAGTATGTGCTTAAGATTGGTTCGTGGCAAAAAGTTTTAGGGAGATGGGGCTTTAGTGCTTGACCCGAGGAACGACTAATCCTAGGAGAAAAAAAATGATATGCTCTTATTTGGATGCATATAAAGAATGCAAATTGGACCAAAATGAAATGCAACAATGTACATAGAGTCCCTTAGATTGGGATGAATTTGATTTGGCTAAGTGCAAACAAAGACTCTCCTAATTTGAGATGAATTTTAATTTGGCTAAATGCAAATAAAAGACTCTCCTAATTAGAGATTAATTTTAAATTGGCTATATGCAAACAAAAGATTAACCTATTTTGAGATGAATTTGATATTTGGCTAATGAATAAATGAACTCAATTATTTGAGATGAATTTAAAATTTGGCTGGTAAAAATGGACTCACCTATTTTAAGATGAATTTAAAATTTGGCTAATTGCAAAATGGATTAACTTGTTTTGAGATGAATTTAAAATTTGGCTAAATAAAAAATGAACTTACCTATTGAAGGTTTGCTCTTGGAGAGGTTAAGTCACCCTAGGGGGTGTAGACACCTAAAAAGTGTCGCCTCTTATCTCTTTATTGTCGTATTTTATTCTCGTTGGCCCAATGATGAAAATCCCGAGTCCTGTTTGAATATCGCATTTTACTTTTGTCCAGCCTATGTACCAGGAAATTCCAAGATCGGAATACAACATTTTACTTTTGTCCAATCGGACAAGGAGCTAAAGACTTCAAGACGGTGTTAAAGCATTACATTTCATGATCACGAGCATAAAAGTGCTATGTTTAAGATCCACAAGACAGTCCACACAAGACTAGGAGCTTCTCCTCAAAATGACGTCGTGGTCGGCGCCCGCCACCCCGAAGATTTAAGTGAAATGCTGCGTTTTGGTTTGGAGAATCCCTTGGAGACACGGTAGGGCACGAAACCCTAGGAGCGCTCGGTTAACCGGTGCCGTGAACCGGGTTCTATTCGTTTCTATCACTTCCTTATCCGGTTTAATCTTGTGAGATTATGGCCCCGTTTATTTGCAATCGCTTGGATGATCGGCCGAGGGTAAACCCTAGGTCATTTGTGATCTAGGTCCTCTTCTATAAATAGAGAATCTTGGCTCTCATTCGCAGAATGGCTTTCTCTTATGCGTAATGCCGCAGAAAACTAACCAGAGCACTCATACCTAAACGTTACTCTTCCAAAATTACTATCAACCATTCATCTTTTTTCTACTTATTGCCGTTGAATCCATGCAAAGAGCTAAAGAATATTCGGTTATTGTGATCTCTGGGCACTCATTCAACCGATCTTTACTACTCCCTACATACACTGTCTACAACAACAAGCCCTTTTTCTTTCGTTTGTCGCCGTTGCATCAAGAGATCTAGTGTAGAGATCCGGATTAGCAAGGTGGGACAACTAGAGGGCAATCGTGCAACCTTCAAACCGTTTATTATTTTTATGCTTTATTTACTACTTTCGTATTATAGATTAAACAGATGTAATCGTTCTTTTAACTCCTCCCCGCTCGATGTAATCTTTTAGTTTCGCTTTTCTTTTCTTTTCTTTTCGCTTTCTTTAGTGCCTTTTTTTTATTACTTCCTTTATTTCCGTTTGGTTGCTTTTATTTATGGTTTTAGCATGTTGTATGTTTGTGTGTGGGACGTTATTTGAATATACTACTCAAACTAGTAATGGCCATGGCCATCTTCGAATGGTAGGGTTTTCCCTCTATTTTGTACCTTCGCCTCCGAATCCGATTCTCGGTTTAAAGATCGATAGAGTCAATTTTTAGCCTTTTTAGTTTTAGTTTTCTCATACTAAGATTAAAAGAGAAACTTTTTGTTTTTGTTAGTTTTCATCCTATAAACTAACCGATGACTCCCTTTTTATGCTTTATTCTTATTGAATCCGCATCCCTGTTATTTTGTGATTGCAGGGTAAAAGGATAGGTTCTGGATTTGCCCATTAGGGCAGAGGTCGAGGCTTGTTTCCTTAGCCGTGGCCTCTCGTTCGACACCTAGCACCACCGGGTGGAGGCCGCCGCTCGCACCGAGTAGTCAGCAGTGAGGCTTCGGTCCAAATTGGTGTTTTCACACCAATATGGTCTTAAAGCCTCACAGCAGTAACCAAAACCCTAATCTTGTTTATCCTTTATTAGTAAATAATATCTTAGGAATTCTAAAAATAATTTATGAAAATAAAATAATTAATAAAACCGCCATTCAAGCTTTACCTAAATTAGATTTAATAAAACTCGAAAATCTTAATAAAAGATTCATCCCCACTTTCTAAAAGGCATCTTCAAAACCCTAAAATCATTCTCTAACTTCTCTAAAACCCTTACACCAAGGTAACGTGGGAAACTCGGCCCGGTCCCGGTGTGGGGCCGAGGCCGTGGTTCCTACAGAGGGCGTCTTCACCGGCGGGAAATCATTTATTAAGAGGGTGAAACTTGAAAATTTGAGTAGAGTGTTTTAATAATATGCTTGCATTAGGCATCTTACATTTAGTAACCTTTGATCCACTTTAAGTATTGTTTTGGACCTATAGGAAAATTTTACCGGGCCCCTTGTGTACCCTTTTTGGAAAGAGGCTCCCATGGGTTCCTTTAGGCGGGCCCAACTAGGCTTGATTTCCCGAGGAAACGGTACCTCCTCCCTCGTAGCATACACTCTTGGGTCAAACCTTTTGGTTCAGCGAGAGGCACCGAGAATTCTGGCTGATTTCCTATTGTGCCCCATATGAAGGACCAAATTATCTGACTATGTGTCACCATGTATCTAATCTTTTGAACTCTTTGACCATAGAACTTTTGACTATTAGGTCACCTTTGCCTTCATTTGCATGCTTGGATGAGTGTGTGTGTTTTAGATTTAATCCTCCACTTGTAAGCCTTTAAGAATAGGTGAGGAGTATTGATGAAGCCCTTGCATGGGTGAAAATACAACCATTTAATAAATTTCCTAGAGTAAGTACACTATTTGCATTTAGCCAAAAGTCAAAATTCCTTTTTACTAGGGTTAGTCCAATGTCCGCACTTCCATGTCATACTAAACTCCTCTTTTAGCGGATTAGGTTTACCACCTGCGAAAGGGTCTTACCAAAAGTCCCCTTCTTCTTTTAGTGGTCTTTTATTTCTTTTACATTCCCATTTGCATCTAATATTAGGTGAGTCCATTTGCATTAACCAAATAAGAATCATCTCATATTAGGTGAGTCCATTTGCATTAGTCAAATAAGAATTTTCTTATATAAGGTGAGTCCATTTGTATTAGCCAAATAAGAATAATCTCATATTAGGTGAGTCCATTTGTATTAAATAAAATCATCTCATATAGGCCCATTTGCATTTAGAATTCATCTCCTATTAGGTGAGTCCATTTGCATTGATTTTATATTAGGAAAATTCATTCTTTGCATTTGCATTTAGCCAAAAACAAATTCATTCTCAACTAAGGAAATGCATTATTGTTTAACCGAATAGAAAACATCTTTCCTTTAAAGGTCAATCATTCATTAGTTAGATTATCATCTCAACTAAATCATGCATCATATCATCATCGCATTCTTTATGTGGATCCAAACAAAAACATCCTTAGTTTCTTCGAGTCTCGTGCTTAAGTCCCTTCCTCTCAAAGTGATCTTCTCTCACATGGTCCCGAACCTCATCCTTTGGGTTGCAGAATAGGGAAGTCTATGGCAACCGAGTATTGTCGGTATCCGAGCTCAAAAATATTAGAACGCCTCACCAAGGAGTCCGACACGTTTACGTTTCTTTCTACTCCATGGTCTCCATCGGTGCGACTTCGGTGCACACTACGCCGTCTTAGTCTATTCCTTGTCATAAGACAAGTACCTAGAAAGACTTCCCTTCCAATGGATCTAAACCCGGAGCAGTCCCTTAATCTCGGTGTACTTAATGAGAACAAAGCCAGGCTGGGAACCAGATTGAACGATCAAGAGGAGAAATGTCATCTATATCGAGGGATATTAAGACTATCATAAGGGCTATTGAGGACAAGTAAGAGAGATGAGCAAGCTGAACGTTTGAAAAGGGAAGAGGCCTTGATTCTGCCACATCCACCTATCTTGTTTCCTCCAAGCAGTCCCAAACATGAATCCCCTAAACCCGATTCCAAATCTTAGCCTCGATCCCCGTATAGATCGGATAGAACGAATGTTAAAGGAGTTATCCATGTTTAGTAATCACTACTTTGATCATAAGGGATTCACTTTAATCCCTAAGGGTAAACTACCCGCTAAGTTTACCATGCTCGATGTTAAGTTTAAAGGTTATGAGAATCCTCATCATCACATATGAAACTTCTTAGGAGCAATGACTCTTAAGAACATTCCCGAAGACACTTACCATATTATCTTCCCTCGGACCTTCGACACCGATGTAATGAAGTGGTACAATACGGTTGACCCACGTAAGGTTGCCAACCTGGACCGATCTATGCAAGGAGTTCCTCCATCAATACTCCTATAACATTGATCTTCTTGTTACCCTTAGAGACTTGGAATTAATCAAGTAAGGCGAGAAGGAGCGCTTCATAGATTTCCTCATCGATGGAGAGCGAAGCCAGCCCACATGGTTGATCGACCCTCCAAGAAAGACCAAGTTCGGATCATCGTAAAAAACCTTCAGCCCAATTACAATCATCACCTCAAATTCCTACCCATAATGAACTTTTTAACCCTTAGAGATGCTGGTTTGCTGATAGAGGAAGTGTTGTCTACCGTGACCATAAAAGTCACGACCGAGTATAGAGGTAATTGTAATTCCAAAGATAAGAAAACCACAAATACAGTAATGCTAGAAGGGGTGCGGATATCAATGCCGTCAACAGTATACCGACTACACTCCTATTGATACTACCTACACCAAAGCCCTTGATCGCCTCTTGGAGAAGGGAAAGATAGAATTACCACCCATCGGAGCGAGAATCGAAATCGCGAAACAATCCAAAAATTGGGACGTGGGAAAATTTTGCAAATACCATCGTGCATGAGGACATGATACCAAACAATGTTGGACATTCAAGAACAAACTAGAAAGCATGTTTCGAAATAGCCAACTACCCTTATCTAAGGCCGCTAAGAAACCGAGTAACAATAAGAATCCTTTTAGTAGCACCTTAGCCATTTTCATCGAACCCATCCAAGGTCAGTGGGATCCCTATGTTCTTATCCGAGATGTTAATGAGTCTAAACCACTTCTTAGCCTACCTCCTTTAGATCCGTAAGTTCGAGGGCTGTGGGTAAGTGATGAAGAAGATGTCTACGAAATAAGAAGCAATAATCACAACAATAGTGATGACTTCTAGGGCACACCAACCTTAGAAGAAGAAGACTTTTGGGGAGACGCTAAAAGTCATGCAGTCCAATTCCTCACTAGATCCGGACAATATAATGCACCCTCGAGTCCATAACGGACTCAGAAGCTCTAAAAGAGCCGAAGCTGCAAAGGAAAATATCTCATTCTGGCAATTAATATCTTCTTCCCGAAACATAAACAAGCCTTGATTGATGCACTTAGTAAAATCGAGGTCTCTCTTGAAACTACACTTGAGCAAGTGGTAGTATTGGTTAATAGTGGGGATGGACTTGTTACCTTTGATCGAAGGATCTCCTAGAGGAAGGCATTGCACAGAATAATGCCCTTTACTTAACCATAACTTGCATCAACAAGTTTATTCCCCTAACCTTGGTAGACATTGGATCAACAAGAAATGTATGTCCCTAGAGAACTGCTAGAAGGTTAGAAATTAGGGTGCAACAACTCTCTAAAAAGACTGTTCATCTTCGAGCTTATGATAATTTCAAAAGAACAATCTTGGGAACAGTGACCTTGCCAATCAACGTAGGGCGAGTAGAAAGGAACATCGTATTCCAAGTCCTAGATATCCCAACTACCTTCAATCTACTCCTAGGACACCCTTGGTTACATGATCATCAAGCGGTGCCTCTACAAGTGCATCAAAAAGTTAAGATGATCATCAAAGGTCAAGTTATAATTGTCAACAGGGATAACCTTTGTGCTAGTATCACCTTTAAAGAATCCGTAGTCGAGATCGAGCATGATGCTAATGACGAGGAACGGTATGGATTTGAGACTGTCGCCGCCTTAGAAAAGGATGAAGCACCTCTTAACTTTAATCCTTATGGTAACCCTATTGTCCATTTGATGCTTAGGAAGAAGGGGTATTTTCCAGTGTCTTGCTGTAGGACGAAGGGCATACCACCGTACTTTCCACCCCTTAAACCCACTAATAACTACAACTTTGGATTAGGCTATCAACCTACCGCTAAGGAAATTGCTTAAGCCAAGTAGGAAATTCACACAAAGAGGACGGCACCACAAATAGTCCGCTCTACCAAGCCCTTTCCCTATACTCGAATGGGCAGTTCCTAAGAGAAGGAGATAACTTCCCTTATTATGGTTTTCCTAAGCCTTACTATGTCAAGGAAAAGGGTATGCTAGTCCCCGGTTTGGAGATTTTCAATGACTCGCCGTATTTTGGATAAGGAGGCACCTTACCTCCTTAGAGAGGGACAGTCCACATCAAACTGGACCAATCTCAGTGGGAACAATCTTTTTGGTCTTTTGTTCGGAAAAGAAGGTAACTTAGAAGGGAATTCAGCTTTAGTACCGTCACGATCTATGTCGCACCCGCAGCTTCGATCCGTCCAGGTTCATCACCGATGTTGTTATTGAAGGATCTAAGCATGTCACTTGGGTTGACGCCAAGGAGGCCAGGAATTTGCTCGTAAGCCTAGGACCACATCCTCTTTTTGAGTCTAGTACTAAGGCTTGTATTTCTCGTTCTTTTATTTCCAATTCTTTTCCCAATTCCGTCATTTCTAATTTTGTGTGTTCAGTTTCTTATTCCGATGTACTTGTTGCTTTATTCAATAAAGTGAACCTTTCCAATTACTCCTTGCCTCCTCTTGCTTTTAATTGTTTTGCCTCTAATGATGAACAAGAAATCCCTAAAGTGTTAATAAAGATATGGAAGATCATGAGAATCGTTCACCAAGCAATAGAGGAAATAATAACAAGAAGTTAAGATTGAGAGAACCTTAGATTCGAAGAGCAGAAACAATTTACGTCGCTCTTTACGGAATTTATAGATGTCTTTGCATGGTCTTACAAAGACATGCCGGGTCTAGGTTCGACTATCACAGAACATAAGATCCCGCTTACGAAGATGCTAAGCGTGTTAAGAAAAATTGAGGAGGATAAAACCGAAATGGGCTTTGAAGATTAAGGAAGAGGTTCATAAGAAGTTAAACGCTAGGTTCATTAAGGTAGTTCACTATCCTCAGTGGGTAGAAAATATAGTTCCAGCTCCGAAGAAAGACGGTAGGGTTCGCGTGTGTGTCAACTTCAGAGATCCGAATCCACCTCGTTGTAGATAATATAGCGGGTCATGCATTGCTCTCATTCATGGACGGTTATGCTCGGGTATTATAAGGTGAAGATGGCTGAAGAGGATATGGAAAAACGACCTTCATCACTCAATGGGGACTTACTATTATATGGTGATGCCATTTAGGCTTAAGAACGCCAACACAATGTATAAGAGGATAACAACAACCCTTACCGCATGATATGATCCATAAAGAGGCTGAATTTTATATGGATGACATGATCATAAAGTCCAAAGATAAGGCAAGGCACCTACCCAGCCTAAGAAAATTTTTCCCGAGACTCAGGAAATACAACACGCGCCTTAATCCTCAAAAGTGTACCTTTGGAGTAACCTCGAGTAAAGTACTAGGCTATGTTGTCGGCCTCACAGAATTGAAGGTGATCCACCCACGATCAAAGCCATTCAGAAATCCCTTCGCCAAGCACATAAAATGAGATAAGGGGTTTCCTAGGACGTTTATAATACATAACTCGTTTCATATCAAATCGACTATGGTTTGTGAACCTATTTTTAAGAAGTTAAAGAATGGATCTCGAGTCCATTTGGGATGCCGAGTGCTAACAAGCATTCGAGAAGGTTAAGGAATACCCGACTAATCCTCCAATGTTAGTTCCACCCCAATTAGGGAAACCTTTACTCCCGTATCCCACCATGACGTGAAATAGCTATGGGAGACATGTTAGCTCAATGAGACGGGAAAGAAGAACACGCGATCTACTATCCGAGTGAGAAGTTCCCGCATTATAAGACTAGATACACGCCACTAGAGAAGACATCATTGGCACTAGTCCGGGCTACTAAGAAGCTCAGGCACTACATGTTAGCCCACATGGTACATGTGGCGGCACCTATGGATCCTATTTACACACTTGAGCAACCAACTATTAGCAAGCAAGATAGCGATATGGACTCGTCATGCTATTAGAATTTGAACTCAAGTTTGTCCCTCAAAAAGTGATCAAAGGAAGGATAGTGTCGAATTCTTAGCCGATCTACCTGTACTCGAATCGCAACCCGAACACCTTAACTTTCCAAATGAAGACATTTTACAAGTAGAGGTTGACATTTAGACAATGTACTTCAATGGCGCTTCCAATCGAAGGGCTTTGGAGTAGGAATTCTTCTAGTCTCACCTGGAGGGATCACATACTCCCATTTCGATCAAACTAGACTTCGCAATCACTAATAACGCTATAGAGTACGAAGCTTGCATCACAAGGCTTGATGCTCGCTATAGAGATCGGGGTCAAGAATATCAAGGTCTTCGTGACTCCAGCTTGATCATCAATCGATTTCGCAAAGGTGGAATGTACATTGAAGGTTTGCTCAGTGGAGAGGCTAAGTCACCCTAGAGGGGGTGAATAGGGTGATGATGAAACTTACTTAAAATTTGAAATAGATATGACTCTAAGGAGAGTGAGAGTCAAATATGAACTCGTAAAATGAGCTAACTCGTAATTCAGTAGATGATTGAAGAAACAGATTAAACAGAATTCTAAAATTGTCCGAGTCTAAAATGTACTCGGAAAAGTAATAACTCGTAAAGTACATGGAAACCCTCCCGGGGCAGAAAACCACGGACCATGCTAATCCAAGCACGAAGTCAAATCCACTATTTTGAGTCCACAAAATACAATAGACAGACTCAACCCCGAGTTGCTCCCTTAGACAACTCCTTACAAGTTTTCCTAGACTCATAAATTCCCTTATCTCGATCTAATACTTCCTAGCCGAGATAACCCTTACAGCTAGGGACAACTAAGCTGAATTAACCCTTACTTACTTAGAGAGTAAGAAAGAGAGTGTTTGTAATCGAGTACAAGACCTTACAACTCGTAATATAATGAATTACGTAATGGGAGTTGTAAGTAGAAGATTGAGAATACAATGGCTTTTGATCAAGTATGTGTATTAACAATAGATTCGGCAATCTTCAAGTCTTGAGAGTTAGCTTCTATTTATAGATGACCAAGGAGCTTAGCCGTTGTGTCCATCTTCTAACCGGAAGTTCCTTTATGACCGTTGTGAAGGGTTTTCCGAGTCACTCAAAAATATCCGTTGAAATATGAGCGTTAGACAACGGCTCTTGACTCCTTTGGAAGTGCCTAAAACCACCGGCAGTGTCTTCAAAAGTAAGGTGGAAACCACCGTTGAGCTTAGTGTTGCAAATTTTCATTTCTGGAAACGGACAACCCCGACACAGATGTCCGAGGCTAGGTCGAGGTGGAAAAGCCTTTTCTGCTCGGTGATTTGACGTTTGAAGCTTCAGCTACTTTTGTATTTCAAATATAGGATAGCCTCGTTTGAATCACCTACAAAAGTAAATCAATTTGGTTCTCAAAGTATAAAATACTTTGGTCCAAGATTAGACACAGATAATAATATGATTAAGATAATTAAGTGACTAATTGTTTGGGTCGGAAAAGGAATGGAATTTTCTCGAGTCTAATGTTCATGATACTCAAAATTCCGTCCGAGTCAGCCTAAAAGAGAATCAATCTAACTAACGAATATCGGAGGAAATAAACTTGATCTAGACCGAGCATGAATTCAAACTAAAATACAGGAGTTAAAGCGCAGAAACTATAGTGTTTGAGTCATGCGATATTTCGAGTGTTGAGTGACTCGTAACCGAGTGAAACATGGTAAGTGCGGATATGCTTTCGAGTCATACAGAGTCATGTATAAATGCACGAGATAATTTCTATAACACTTAGAGAAAATCCCATATCACTCGTAAAAGTTTTTAAGAAACAGAGAATGACTTGGAATCAAAACTTTATAAGTGAGAAAGTCTTATACCCGATTCCCTTGATAGAACTCGGAAAGGTGAAATGTAAAGTTTGAGTCTTCATATTTTTTAGACCTCATTCATTGACTTCTTTTTCCACTTCTTTTGTTGCATCATTGTTTTAAAACCTCCGCCTAGAAGTACCATAGGCTTTTCCTTTAAATTTAAGTTGCTTGGACTTGGTCGAACATCTTATGAGGTGTTGAAGGTAATGTTCCTTCTTCAAAAACTTATTATCAATTTATAAAGACCCAACTTTTTCATGAAAAATAGATGAACCATAATTAAACTTTTTGTCTAAAAAAGATATATTTAGTGAGATCTTTCTTCAAAAACTTAAAGAAATAGTTAATTACGTTTGAAGAAACAGTTTCCTAAGAATCGAAAAATTTTCTTTTGAATTAGTTTCTTTGCTCGAGTCTGTCATTGCAATCAAACACTTGGATTCATCGTTAGTGTCATCCTCATAATCCTCAACATCTTTACTCCAGGTAGCCGCCATGATTGTCTTATTCTTGTTATATTTGTTCTTCTTTGGGCAGTCATTGCCTATATGTTCTTTACTTCCATACTCGAAACAACCGAACTTTTTAGTTATAGGTATTTGGTGAGCAATAGGCTTTACCTTTCTTGTCTAATCTAATGTCCTTATTCCTTTACTTCTTCTTCGTCGTATTGTGTTTCATCATTCTTTTGAAACCTCTTCCTAGAAGTACTATAGGGTCTTCCTCTAGATCTCGAGCCGCTTGGACTTGGTCCAACATCTTCCGAGGCTTTCAAGGTAATGTTCCCTCTTCTAAACCTTGTTCTCGGTTTCTAAAGACTCAACTTCTTCTTAAAAAACAGATGAATCAAAATTGAACTTTTAGTCTAAAGTGAAGATATATTTAGTAAGATCTTTCTTAGAAAACTTAGGGTAATAGTTAATTACCTCTTCAAGATCAATTTCCTCAAAAGCGTATAACTCGTTTTTTAAAATCGGTTTCTTTGTCCGAGTATGTCATAGCAATCAAAAACTTGTATTCATCCTCAATGTCATCTTCATCATATTATTCATCTTTACTCTTGGTAACCACCATGAATTTCTTATTCTTATAATCTATCTTCCTCTTTGCGTTATACTTGGTGATATGTTATTTGTTCCCATACTCAAAACAATCGGTTTTTTTAGTAGAAGAAGTATTTGGAGAGAAATAGGATTTACCTTTCTTGTCTTTCCTAAATACCTCGTTCCCTAGCTTCTTGTTCCAAGCACTTGTGTTTCATTAATCTTTTGAAACCTCCGCCTAGAAGCAACGATAGGGTCTTCTTGTAATCTGAGGTCGCTTGATCTTGGTCCAAGTATCTTCCGAGGCTTTCAAGGCAACATTCCTTGTTTAAAATCATTTTCTTAGTTTCTAAGGCCTTAAATTTTCCTTGAAAAATATATGAATCAGAATTAGACCTTTTGTCCAATGAAAAGATATAATTAGTAAGATCTTTCATTAAAAACTTCAAGAAATACTTAATTACCTCTTCAAGATCAGATTCCTCTAAATCAGTCCTTGGCTTTTCAATATCAGCTTCCTAAAAAGTAGACAACTCGTTGTTTAAAATCAGTTTCTTTGTCCGAGTATATCATAGCAACAAGACATTTGGATTCATCGTCGGTGTCATCTTTATCATCTTATTCATCTTCACTCCCGGTAACCATGAAGAATTTCTTATTCTTATATCTATCTTAATCATTAGGTAGTACTTGGTGATATGTTATTTGTTGCCACACTCAAAATAATCGAAAGTTTTAGTAGAAGAAGTATTTGGAGAGAAATAGGATTTACCTTTCTTGTCTTTTCTAAAGACATCATTCCTTGGCTTCTTCTTCCACTACTTGTGTTTCATCGGTCTTTTGGAACCTTCGCCTAGAAGCCCCATAGGGTCTTCCCGTAAATAAGAGGTTTTCAAGGTAACATTCCTTCTTCGAAACCTTTTCGTAGTTTCTAAAGACTCATATTTTTATTTAAAAAAAGATGAATAAGAATTGGACCTTTCGTCCAATGAAAAGATATAATTAATAAGATCCTTCTTCGAAAACTTGAAGAAATACTTATTTGCCTTTTCAGGATTAGTTTCTTCTAAATTAGACAACTTTTGTTTTGAATTAGTTTCTTTGTCCGAGTCGACTCATAGCAAGCGGACACTTGGATTCAGCCTTAGTGTCATCCTCATCATCCGATTCATATTCACTCTAGGTAGCCACCATGACCTTCTTATTCTTGTAATCTTTCTTCTTTTCTAGGTAGTATTTGATGAAAAAGAGGATTTACCTTTCTTGTCTTTTCTAAATACCTCATTCCTTGGCTTCATCTTCCACTCCTTGTGTTTTATCGTTATGTTGACACCTTTACATAGAAGTACCACAAGGTCTTCCTCTAAATCTTAGCTGCTTGGACTTGGTCAAGCATCTTCCGAGGCATTAAAGGCAAAGTTCCTTGTTCAAAACCTTGTTCTTAGTTTCTAAAGACTCAAATTTCTCTTGAAAAAGAGATGAATCATAAATGGTTTTATCGTGTAAAGTAAAGACATATTTAGTAAGGTCATTCTTCGAAAACTTAACGTAATAGTTAATTACCTCTTAAGGATCAGTTTGCTCATAATAATGAAGCTTTTATTTTGAATTAGTTTCTTTGTCCGAGTTTGTAATAACCATTAGACTGTTGGATTCGTCCTAAGAGTCAAGCTCAGTATTTGATTCATCTTTACTCCAAGCAGCCACCAGGAATTCTTTGGGTAGTCCTTGGCTATATGTTCCTTGCTACCATACACAAAACAACCAAACATTTTAATGGAAGAAGTTTTTGGAGAGAAAGAGGATTTAACTTGTATTTTTGTAAACCATATTCATTGGCTTCTTATTCCACTTCTTGTGCTGCATCATTCTTTTGAAACCTCTACATAGAAGTACAATAGGGTCTTCCTCTAAATTTGAGTTGCTTGGACTTGGTCCAAGCATCTTCCGAGGCATTGAAGCCAGCGTTCCTTCTTTAAAATCTTATTCTATGTTTCTAAACACTCAACTTTTTCGTGAAAAAGAGATGAATCGAATTAAACTTTTTGTCTACAAGTAAAGATATATTTAGTGAGATCTTTCTTCAAAAAGTCAAAGAAATAGTTAACTATGTCTTAAGGAACAATTTCCTCGAATTAGACTGAAGGTTTGCTCTTGGAGTGTCTAAGTCACCCTAAGGGGGTGAATAGGGTGATGAAGAAATTAAATAATTTTTGCACCAATACACACCAGAAGGAGTTTCGAGTCTAGATTAGACTCGTAATGGTAATAACACAAATATATGTGGAAACCCTCCTAGGGCGGACAATCACGGATAATGCTAATCCAAGCACCAACTCAAATCTACTATTTTGAATCCACAAAATACAGAGGACTGACTCAACCAGAATTGCTCCCTTAAACAATTCCTTATAATGTTTTCCTGAGCTAAGAAGTTCCCTTATCCGATCTAGTACTTCCCGACCGAGGTAACCTTTACAATCAGGGACAATTGAGCTGAGTTAACCCTTATAGCTCAGTTAAGGGACATACCAAGAAAGTAAGAGAAAGTATGTAACCGATTACTTGACTTTACAACTCGTGAGAAGATGAATTATAGACTTGGAGTTGTAAGTAGAAGATTGAGTAAGAATGAGAACAACAAGTAAGTTCGGCAATATGTTCAACAAATCGGTTCAACAAAATTAATTGAACAGTCTTCTAGTCTTGTGGAGTGACTTCTATTTATAGCCAACTAGGTAGAGTGGCCGTTGAGTCTTGGTTCTAGACAGAAGTCTTCACTAGCCGTTGTAACGACTCTTCCGAGTCACTCGAAAAATATTCGTTGGGATGTGATCGTTGTGGAACGACTCTTGGCTCCAAAAGATGGTCTAATCACTTGGTGGTGACTCGAAACCTAAGGTCGAAACAACTGTTAGGCCTAGAGCTGGATTTTTCCAGCTTTGGAAACAAACAACCCCGACATGGTGTTTGAGCCATGTCCTAAAGTAGCTAAAACTTGTCTCGCTGGTGTTAAACAGACTAGAAGCAGAGTTGCGTTTGTAATTCAAAAATAGATTAGTCTCGTTTGATTAACCTACAAAAACAAACCACATTGGTTCCTAAAGTATAAAATATTTTGGTCCAAGATTAGGCACAAATAATAATTAAGTCGAGTAATTAAATGCTTAATTATCTTTAGCCTAAAAGAATGGAATTTTCTTTGTTCAATATTCAATACGCTCAAATTCCATCTTGAGTCAATCCCGAAATGATCAAGTTAGAAAGAGTAAAATATCGTAGTATAAGAACTTGATCTCGATAAAATAATTATCGGAGATATAAACCGACTTAGAAGAAATAATTAACATTGTAATTAATTTTGCATTGAAATATAAAGTCAATGCTCGGAATAAGAGTATTAGAGAAATTATTTGAACATGCGATGGTTCCGAGTCATGTCCGAGTGAGTCGAATCACAAGTGAACATGATATGCAATAAGGTGCTTTTTGAGTCAGTCGGACCATAATGAAAACTTAGATGAGAGTTTATATAATATTTAGAATGATTTAGAATCAAAACCTAAGAGAGATAGAGATTTATACCCGAGTCTTCAATCTCCTCCTTTTTGATGAAAGGCATTCCATACTTAAGATAGAAATTTGTTAGTGCATTGCATAAATTTTCATTGCTAATGATCACAATAGAAAGTCACGTTCTCTTATGTATCGGAGGAAAATAATATTTTGTAAAGAATCATAGTAGAGATTGACTTGAAATCCCGAAAGTGCAGTTCGGATCATAACATTACTTAGAGCATATGTGCGCATAATGAAATATTAGAGCAAAAAGAATTGAAACCAGAGCGAGATATGTTAACGAGTTAAGTAGTAGAGCATAGTGAAGTATCGGATTATAAAACACTAAAAATATGTAACTTAGAAACAGGTATGCTCGTAATGGTAAACATCAATATTAGAGCATAGAAAAAACATATCGGAGCATCAACACAATTCAGAACTAAGTATGCTCGAAAAAAATTCATTACTTAGAGAAAAAAATAAACAAACTACAAAAACATCAAGTTTTTCGTATATTTTCTCCCCTAGCATTGCATCAAAAAGAGGGAAGAAAATAGCAAATGAGTACAACCGATGTTGGACAAAGGATAGAAATGGAAACGAAGAAAAGAAAATAGGCTAAGAACAGGGGGCTTGTTGTCCGGATGAGGAGGGTCGAGCATTACGCTTGCCCTCTAAGCTTATGAGGAGGTGGATGAGTGAGGCGGTTGCAGAGACTGGGATGTCGGAAGTTGCTTTGTCTTGGTTTTGTGAACCAAAAGGACATCTTCCTTAGGCTCATCTTCCTCGAAGACAGCTCGTGGGCTGTGCTTCGGGACAGCTTGCTTTGGACCGACTAATGTCCCCAACTTCTTCTAACCCACCGAGAGCATGATCCGAGGAGATCAGCTCCGGTTCGAGTCCTGGTGCCCCTTGGCCCTCCGGTTGAGCAGCCTCTTCTTTTTCCTTTTCTTCTTCCTTTTCTTCTTCCTTCTCTCGCTTCCTTTTCTTCTCCTTTCTCCTCTTCTTTCTCTTCTTCAGCAGAGTGCTTCTTCTGTCGCTTTCTCACTGCTCTTTTCGCCTCAGCAGAGGTAGACTTAGCTAGGCTGGAGGATTCCTTAGAAGAGTTTGAGTCTTGAGCAGCTTTAGATCGTCATTCGTGAAGGAGTTGGAGCTACTCATGTTGCTCCCCGATAATGGCCTTGAACTCGAGCATAAGTTCCTAACATTCCGTGATCCGGGACTCGCTCGGTCTTCCGGTTAATTACTAGGTCTTGATAGATGGGTTTGAGAGAGTGGAGAGTGTTCTGAAGAATGGGATTTTCTGAATTTAATATTCAATATACTCAAATTCCATCGCGTCAATCCTAAGGATGATCAAGTTAGAAGGATAGAACATAAGAGTTTAACAACTTGATCTAGTCAAATAATCCTCAAAGAAATAAACTAACTTAGAATAAGGAATTAACACCTGTAATTCTCTTTACGTTGAAATATGCAATCAATACTTAGAATAAGAGTGTTAGAGAAATTATTTGAGCATGCGATAGTTCCGAGTGATGTCTAAGTGAGTAAAAGACATCAATGCAGAAGAAATGCAATAAGGTGCTTTCCGAGTCAGTCATAACAGAATGAAAACTTACACACGAGTTTCTATAGTGCTCGTAATGACTTGAAATCAAAACTTAAGAGAGGTAGGATTTATACCTAAGTCTTCATATAATACTCGTAATGACATAGAGTTAGAAACCGAGTCTTCGGATCTATTCGAATTAGAAGAATGGATTAGGGGAATGAAAAATATATTTTATTTGTGAGGTACCTGAAGAAAAAAGGTGAACATAAGGACATATTACGTAATCGGTGAAGTAGACATTTAGTGGAGCGATGAAAAACAAATTTTGAGGTTGTGAGTTCACTTGGGGGAAATTTTTAGAAGTGCTTACAACTAAAGTTTACTCAACTAAAGTTCGGCGACAAAAAGAAAAAGAGTTTTTAGAGTTGAAAATAGACAAGCAACATGACGGTAATGCAAGTATGCTAGTAAATTTATGGAGCTATCTAGATTTGCCCGGACTTTGTCACTAGTGATATGATGAAAATGATAAGGTTTGAGAAGGGCTTGGCTGATTACATTGGACATTATCCCCTTGGCCAACCTATCAAAGATTATCCAAAATTGAATGAGAGAGCAAGCAGAAGTGGAACATGTAAAGAATGAACTAAGGGCCTTAAATCCCGAAAACTCAAAAAGGAAGTGGAATAATATAAGTGAAAGTATAGTTCAAAATAAACATGTTACTAGTTTAAACAAGGGTCACTCATTGAATACTTCGAACCCCGTAGGAAATATGGTCGAACAAATCATAACACACCGGATTGTCGAATGAGTAGTGATAAATGTATATGGTGTGGTAACCCTAAACATTTAGTAAATGCTTGCCCAAGAAGACAGAAAGTTGTAAAGAAGGGAGTTGTCAAGCCCCGATGGCACCTCGTTAATGACCCGTACCATCTTCCTAATCTGTGATCTGTCGGACGAGCATACATGAAGAACAAGAAAGAAGCCGTAATTTCAGTGGATGATTGTCACCGGTAGTCTTTTTCCATGCTCAAAGTCTTTTTATATTTAATTTGATTTGGGTGCCACCCATTCATTTATATTTACTCAAGTTGGCTCTTAAATAAATTCGGAAGATCATAAGGCCGAATAGAATACTAAATCAAGTTCCCAAATGGAAAAGTGGTAAAAGGCCGAATTCTTTATCAGCATTTACCAAGGTCATATGTGGGGAGTTATTTCCCACGATTTAATCCAAGTTAATCTATTGGAATTGTAACACCCTAAGACCCACCCTAGGAGTATTACATGCCGGGGTTCCCCGAGAGGAACCCCTAAGACTACTTATAGGTTTTCTTAGATTAGCGGAAGTGTGTTTCTAGGTTTTCAAAGGTTTTCCTAAAAATTTCGGCAGAGTTTCCTCCGTATATGGCTAATCCCATAGGCTTAAAGCCTTAACCCTACATAAAACACATTCATAAACTCAATGAGCCACACGGTCGGAGTATGAACAACACAAGCTCAACGAGCCACACGCTCGGAGTAAACACGACACAAACTTAACGAGCCACACGCTCGGAGTATTCACATAGGGCTTTTATATTCATAATTAAAACTTAAGTTCACATACAACCGATCTTTACAAACATCTTTACAAACAAGAAGACAGAAAAACATGTAGTGAGTCCGGCAACTCCTATCCGTCTCGCTATTTCGAAAGCGAAAAGCCACTCTTAAGAGTCTTACTTCGTACCTGAAATGTTGGTGAGGTCATGAGCCCCACGAGCCCAGTGAATAACCCAAACCCAACCCCAGGTTTCACTTTGCACATTAATTCATTAACAAACGCACGTAAGTACACCATTCATTCATAACACGCGATTCAAATCATACATGCTTAAGACATGCGAGATTCTAACTTACCAACTTACCAAGAAGTACAATGACATCTTTTAATCATGAATTCAATCAGAACATACTTCATTCTTCTTTCTAGGCAAGTACGTCATAGAATCATTCATCATCTAAGGCATTCATCACGTAAATCATATCTTATTTCTTATCGTATTCATTTCTTATGAAATAAGGATTTGTTCTTCTTCTCATTCTTCTTCTTGATTTCAATTATGCATTTCATAAATCATTACTTCTTTCTTTCTTGTTCATCATGCATAATCATTTGTTTCTTCATATCATAAGTCTTTAATTATTCTTAATTTCGAATGGAAAGAAGATTTATGTTCCGCTCTAAAGACCAGTTCTTAGAGCCAAAATAATTCATTGGCTCGGTTCTTGGAGGCAAAATAATTCGTGGCCTTGAGGCAAAATAACTCGTGGCCTCGAGGCTTGCCTCACTCGAAGGACGCATACCGTGAATAATTCATGGAAGCAAAATAATTCGTGGCTTCGGTTGACGAGACACTTCTATGGCCATAGCTTCAGAGGGTTCTTTGATTTGTGGGGTCTTAGATCAATAACACAATCCGTTTTCCCTTCTTTAGTTCTTTATGTTTCTTATTTTCTTACTATTTTCTTATTACATCATTAAGGTACACGTAATTCATATAATTCATGCTCAACACTTTCATATGTAACATCTTCACAACTAACAATTCACATAAGCAAGTTCCATTCAAGTACAATCAATCCAATTCATATAGGCATTCTTATGTCATTTATAATCAATGTACTTTAAAATAAACACATCAATTAGAATTTCTAATCATCGAATTTATTGCTTCATGATTACGTATTATCGCGCATAGGTGGTTTATGATTTCATAACTTTCCTTAATCGATATATATCTCTTAATCTAGCTATATAGCTTCTTAAATTTCAGTTCTAAACTCGGTTACTCAATTAGTTTCAATTTTGCCCAAAACAGCACATTTTCACTAAAAAACCATATCTTCCAATCTACTCATCCAATGCATACCAAAATTTACAGGAAATTCTCATAAATTATCAGGAAGCTATAGAATTTTAGGCTACACATGAATTCACAATAATTCGGACAAGTAGGATAAATGACTCGCAAAATCGCACTTAAATCATGAATTCAATTTTCTGATTTCTCTCACAATTCTATTCAAGCTACTTTCATCAATTCTCAATATACAACTCAACAATCATGCTCAACGATGCTCAAATATCATTAAATTTATGAACTAGGCATAAATCGCAACATGGTTTTCAATCTATGAGTAGCTAAATTTGTGAATTTAGCCCTCTAACTTCTTCAATTAAACCTATGGGTTTCAATTCCATAATTGAATTTCAAGTTCAATCCACCTAACTTATTTTATCTTTTGAGGATGAATTCAGATTACTCACCTTAGATTCTTAGTGGTTCTAAGAATTTCGGTTTTAGAGGATTCAATTTCGGATTGGGTGATTTTGCTTTGCTTTCTTATTTTTGGTTTTGGTCTCCTCTACCCGACTCTCTTTTTCCTCCTTTCGCTGCTCTCGGCACCTCTTGCTCGCCCCTCATTCTCCTTGGCCCTAGTTTCGATTCCGTTAATCTAGCCGTCTCCCTCCTCGCGCTCGCTAGCCGCACGAGGCACGCCGTGCCCCTTCTTCCTCTTTGTTCCCCTTCGGTCTCTGTTTCATTCTAGCTCTCTAGCTCTCTCTTTTCGGGTCTCGAACCCTCTCACTCTTCCTCTCAATCTCTCGTTCTCAATTTTTGCTTCGGTTCCTTCAATCCCTCGCTCTCTTTGCTATGCTCTTTTTCTTCTATTTTCAATTTTCCTTCTCGCTTCCCCTTTTCTTCTTTTGCTTGCTCCGGCTCTCCCTCAAACTCTCTTTCCTCTCTGCTCTGCTTTTGCTTCTTTCTCTCTCTTTGGACGATTTCTCTTAGTCCCACTTTGGGTTTCTCTCTCCTAATCTCCTTACTACACCTAATTAGATTTGTGAGAGCACACTATTGGACCCCTTAATTCCCGGACTTAGTTTTCTCGCAGTACTCCACTCCCATTTAAATGCTAGAACCTTTTTATCCCCCTTTTATTTCCTTTTATTTTTTTGTTTAAAATTTTCTACTTTGGGCTTTTAGTGTGAATTGAGCTCAAATTTAATTTCAATAAGCCCAATTAAGCTAGCCCATGCTCGGGTTTCAATTATCGATTTTAATTCCGACTCGAAAAATTCTAATTCACTTAATTTAATAATTTCAAATTTTTGACTTAACTTTTAATATCTTAATTCCTCACTAAGCAAGCACCTGAATTTTCAGGTCTTATAGGAATGTGATGTAATGTTAGGAATGGATTGATTGACAATTCATGAGGTGAACGTAGATTGTAGAGGTGTAAAGGTTATTTTAAAAGGCCGGAGAAGGGAAATAGTGTGTTTTGGGGTGAAAAAGATACAAAGTATTACATAATTTTAGTCATGAAGGCTAGCAAGTTAGTAAGACAAGGTTGTAAAGGGTATTTATGTTACTAAGGATATAGAAGAAAGAACAAATGTAGATGATATACGCGTGGTATGTGAATTTTCATAAGTAATTCCCGATGATTTACCTTACCTACTTCTTCGAAGGAAGATTCATTTTAAAATTTGAAGTTATTCCTGGTGCAAAACCTATTTCTAAAGTGTCATATAGGATGACCTCAACCGAACTTAAAGAGAACTAAAGTTAGCTTGATAAGTTATTACAAAAAGGAGTTATTAGGTCAAATGTGTCACCCTAGGGAGCGTCGGTCTTGTTTGTGAATAAGAAGAATTGCACTTTGAGACTTTATATGACTTATAGTCAAATAAGATAACTATCAAGAATAAGTATCCTCTATTTTGAATTGATGATTGTTTTGATCAATTACAAGGAGTTAACATGTTTTACCAACTTAGAATTGAACAAGAGTATATTCTGAAAACTGCATTTAGAATAAGATATGGGCATTATGAATTTATGAAAATGCCCTCTAAACTTACCAATGCACCTACTACATTGATGGATCTCGGGAACAAAATTTTCAGGACTTATTTGGAAAAGTTTGTGGTGGTATTTATTTATGATATTCTTATATACTCTAAGGGTAAGGGAGAACATGCGGAATATCCGAGAATAGCACTACAAATATTAAGAGAACATCAATCGCTTGCCAAATTACAAAAGTCTAAATTTTGGCCGGAAGAAGTGGCATTTTTATGGCATGTTGTTTCCAAGGAAAAGATTAAGGGCTGCCCTTATAAGGTAAAAATAGTAATTGAATGGCCAGACCAACTAATGTTACGAAGTGAAGAGTTTTCTTAGGTTGGCAAGTTATTATTGGAGCTTTGTACATGATTTTTCAAAAATAGCATCACCATTAACCAATTAGTTAAAGAAAATTTAAGTGGTCGGATAAATGTAAGGAGGTCTTCAAGAGTTGAAGAAAAGGTTAACCACAACCCCTATTGTTACCTTACTAATAGAAGGTAAAGAGTATACCATCTATAGTGATACTTCTAATAAAGAATTAGGATGCTCGTTAATGCAGGATGATAAGGTCATAGCTTATGCATCCCGACAACCCAAACGATATGAAACATTTGTTCTACATATGATTTGGAATTGGCTTATGTTGTATTGGCTTTAAATATGTGGAGTCATTACTTATATGGGGCCACATGTAACATTTATATCCACCATTGGAGTTTGAAGTACATTTTTACCCGTAAGAAGATCAATCTGAGGCAACCTCGCTGGTTAGAATTACTTAAGGATGATGACTCACAAATACAATATCATTCAGTGGAAGCAAATGTCATGACAAATGCGTTGAGTAGACATACAAAACATAGTTTGAATGCAATAACGATAACCCAGACTCATTATTCTACGAGAGCTCCATAACATGGGTATTGAATTACTCTCATGGGGACAAACGAGTGGATTCCTAGTAGTAATTGAGGTATAACCTATTATAATGAAGGAAAATTCAGTTAGGACAAAACGATGAAGTCGGGTTAGAAAGGATTAAGCGGAATATTAAAAAGTAAAAATCTCCTGGTTTCGAGGAATACATGAGAATGGAGCCTTAATGTTTCAGAATGAGTTTTGTATACTCGAAGAAAAAGGAATTAAAAAGGAAAATTCTTGAGGAACCACACAATACACGATACTTGGTATATCGAGAGGAAAAAAATGTTTAGCGACTTGAAGCAATATTTTCAGTGGAATAATATGAAAAGACATATCGCAGAATATGTAAATAAGTGTTTGACTTGTCAAATGGTAAAGGTCAAACATCAATGTCTTGTAGGTGAGTTAAGACCTTTAGAGATTCCTACCTGAAAATGAGATTCAATTTCAATGGACTTCATCATCGATTACCTCTTAAAAAAAAAAGGGGCCATATGGGTGATTGTTGAGCGATTTATTAAATCTGCGCATTTTGCACCAATACATTAACACATGGAATGTAGAGAGACTGACACAATTATACATTAAAGAAGTCGTTAGATTATATGAAACACGTAAGGACATCATATCTATTAGGGACAAGAGGTTCCAAGCACGTTTCGGCAAGCTTTGCAGTGAGCTTTTGAAACTATATTAAATTTTAGTAGTTCGTGTCACCTAGAAACAGATGAGCAAATTGAAACAGATGAATCAAATATGAGAAGATATAATGGTAGCATGTATATTCGACTTTCAAGGAAAACGAGAAGATTTATCTTTGGTGGACTTCTCCTATAATAATAGTTATCAAGCCACCATTAAAAAGGATCCATTGAAGCATTGCATGGAAAAAACAAAAGCAAAACCCTATTATGTTGGAGTAAGTTAGGTAAAGCATTCATTATAGACCCTCGGTTAATTCAAGAAATAACCAAAAGGGGTGAGGAAGATTTAAGAACACATCAAGCCAACTCAAAGTCGACAAAAGGGCTATACGAGATAAAAGTATTATTGAAAGTGTCCCGAGCGAAAGGGCTCAAAGATTCAATATTAAGGGAAAATCAAACCCAAGATACATTGAGCTGTATGAGATCATACAGAGGTTAAATCCAATGATTTATAGGTTAGCTTGTCGTCCGAACTCAAGTAGATGCTCAACACTTTTCATATTTTGCAGTTCATAGAATATGTACACGATCAAAGCCATAATATTGTGAGAAAGCCCTAAAAATCACTAATATTTAGTATATATGGAGCGTCCACTCGCAAATATTGGATTTTAGGATCAATAAACTCGTATTAAGAGCATTCCTTGGGTTAAAGTCTTGTGGACTAACCATACCTCGTGGAACCTACATGGAAAACCATGGAAGTTAAGAGAGATAAATATCATCACTTGTTTTTAAGGTAAGTCCTTAAACTTTATTTCCAAATGTGCAAGTTTCGAGGGTGAAACTTATTTTAAGGGGGAGGACTGTAACAAGTCGACCCTAAATCACATTATTTATTTTACTAATTATAAAATTTATATAATTGAGTGCGCACTTCAATTCGACATTTGGATTATTTATATATGTGTGTTATGCAGCTAAGGCGACAGAGCGACCTCCAATATAATTTCATAATAATGATTGTAAATTTACACTTATATTTAAGGAGAAAATTTAGAAATTTGTATAAATATATAACGAGTATAAATATGAAAGTACATGGTTATAAGGCTCTTAAAGATTATATTGTAAAGGAATCGTTATATTTAAGAATGAATCGTATAATTTATATGCAGTACTATTTAAATGAAATAAAATAGGAATGAAATAACAATATAATAATAATAAAAAAAAAAGAATACGCTAAAGATAATTGGAAACAAAGAAAGAAAAATAAAATAAATTAATGTTTATAAAAATATCAGCTTCAAATTTATCGAGCACAAACCAAATTCAATTTTCATTCCCTCATCTCTCTCTCGTCTTGTGCCCCGTGTCCCCCTCCCCGCCTTTCCATCCTTGCTGCTGCCTCACCGCTCCGGATAGCAGCATCGCCGACGCCGGCCGAAACCGGTGCCAGCCTCCCCCACTCTCTCTTTCTCTCTCGCTCTCCCCTTCTCCTTCTCTCGTGCACCCGTGTTGCGACCACTCCCTCACCAACCGCT
Source organism: Talinum fruticosum (assembly GCA_021018815.1). NCBI lineage: Eukaryota > Viridiplantae > Streptophyta > Magnoliopsida > Caryophyllales > Talinaceae > Talinum > Talinum fruticosum. Next base: position 534,520 of record JAITYX010000026.1, read on the forward strand.
GCTGCCTGTCCGCTGAAATTAGACGACGGCGCAACGAGTAGTCGCCGGAGCCCAACCGTGCTGCACCACCACCACTCCTTCCCCTTCTTGGCTTCCACTCTTGGTTTGAAGGTAAAACCCTACATCCTAGATTATCACACTTCATTATCTATTTAATGATTGTAGTTGTAAATTGTATTATATGGGTTTAAAAGATGTTCGTGGTGTGAATTTAAGGGTTGAATTGGAAAAGTTTGAATTAGTGTGAATGTGTGTGATTTGGTATTTTGGTGGAGTGTTTGTATTGTGAAAATGAATAATTGCGATTGTTCTTGTGAGATGGTGATTTAGCGAATTTGATTGGGGATATTTTTATGTAAATTTCGAGTAAATTGATTGTTATCATTGTATTTTGGGAATTGGATATAATTGAGCAAAAGAAAATGAAGTTGTGTAGAGATTGAGGTTAGATAATAAGTAAGCTTAGAGTCATGGAAAAATTTGAGCATTAGTGTACCTAATTGTGTATGTGGATGTGAATTTTGTTAAGGAAATGATGCATATAACCTTAAAGTAATGTTGTGGGACATATGGATTTTGAGCAAATTAAGTAAATTATGGAATCTTCGCATGGAAAAACATTTGATGGGTTATTTAATTATTTAATTATGGAGTTTGAATGTAACGAAATGAAGAGTGACGAGGTTGCGATAGTTAAGGTATAAGTGAAATTTCAAAATGAAAATATTTTGATTTAAGTAAATTAACAAATCGAAGTCATATAAAAATAAACAAAGCTAGCTTAACCAATTTTTATGAAGTTGTAAGCATTATGCAAATTTAATTAGAGATAGTATTGCAATGAAACTTAATTTAAATATTACAAATAATAAATACATATTTAAAACAAGCAATGAGGCCACTCTTGTCGTCGACAAGCCATTAAATCAATATTTCATAAAGGGGAGGAAAATATTTTAAATTCGAGTACGTTCATTGCTCGTACCTTTCGAAATTCACATGTTTTAGCAAATCTCTATATTTCTTGTATATATATGTAAGACCCGTAATTTTGGGGTTAGGTGGTCTTATGAGCTAGAGCTAATTATTTAGCCTTGGTTAAATATAGTGGGTTGAGCGACCAAGTTTTATACGCAGTTAGATACGCGTAAATTTATTTGAGCGACTTATAATTAGTTCGCGTAACTCTTATTGGTGAAGCATATTAATTCGCTTTTCGAGTTGTCGCCCGGACCAGCTACGTATTAATCGGAGACCGCGTATGTTACGTATGTGGGTTTAAGTACATTGAGGATGAAAAAAAAAGAAAAGAAAAGGAAAGGAGAAGGGGATTAGTATGGGAGAAGTAGGTGCTGGCTGCACTCGATGATAGCCACCGAAAGGAATAGGGCGGGGGACCGAACAAACCAGGAAGCAAGAGAGAGAGAGATCGAGCGAGGGAGATAGTGCAAGAGGGAGAAGACGAGCGAGAGTAGGGAAAGTGACCGGAGGCCGGCGAGCTCGCGGCGAACGGGGTGAGACGGCCGGCGAGCGCGGGAATCTGTCGAGCGTGAAGAAGGGCGAAACCGAGGCCGAAAGGGACGCGAACGCGAGGGCAGAGAGGGAGGCAGCCGGTGGGCGCGAGAATCGTAGCCGGCGACGGTGTCAAGCGTGGAGGGGGCTGCGAAACCGCAATCGGCGAGCAAAACAACACTAGCCGGCGGGCAAGGGCGAATGAAGAGGGAGGGAGGACGACAGAAGCGAGCAAGAAAGGAGAACGGAAGCGAAAACGAAAGGGAGATCGAGGGCAAGCATTAGAGGGGAATAAGAAGAAGATTAAGTAGATGACAGAAGGAAGAAGCAAAGAAGCAGAGGCAGAGAACGAGGGTAGGAGGTAGAGTGAGAGGTACAGAGGCGTGAACGGGAAGAAGAAGAGGGCAAGGAACCCAATCCGAATTCATCCAAATCGGATTACAAATCGTAAAATTCAAGGTGGGTAGCCTTATACTCTAAACTATTATTAGTTTCGAAACCCAAATGAATTTCTTATGAATATCGAATGTCTGTTTTATTGTAAATATCGAATGTTTGTTGGGAATACGGAATGATTGTACCATAGGAAGTGGTTAGGATGAATTAGAACTTGAGATAATCCGATTAAGTGTGAAGGCTGAATTAGGATATTAGGGATTATGAGAAAGTTAGATTGCGGAGGTCCAAGGACTATTATCGAAGTTTCAATTAGCGATCAAAGACAAAGAAGCTGCGATTTGAGTGCGAATTGCTTAGAGATTACTTGATTTTATGATGTTGAGGGGGAGATAACTACTAACATTGGGAAATAATGAGTTGAAGGAAAAGGAGAATATGAGTTTATATTGATTGGTACACAATTGAGGAACGAGAGTAGAAATCGATGGTTGGGTTAAATTGAATTGGAGATGTGCCCGAGTCCATGAGATTGAACTAGACTTGAATGTAAGCGAAGCTAACCAGAATTGAGTGATGAAAAGTGATTAAGAGTTATACAACTAAGGATGGACGAATAAGAGTCGGTTAGTAAGGAAAGAAGCATACCATGGGAGTTTGAGGCGGGAAACGACGAGCGGGGAGTTGTAAGGTTAAGATGAGTTTAGAATGTATCTAAGTCTTTGAGATGAAATTAAGTTAGAAGATGAACCTAACAAGAGGAATTTAAGTGATAATGTGAGAATAGGAGTTATATGGCCGAGTATGAGCAAAGGAAGTTGATTTACAAAGTGGAGACCTCGAATGAAGAATTGAAGCAAAGACAGGGAGTTGTGAGAAGTTGAGACATAAGCAAACGAAGTGAATTGACTGAGTAGAGACATAGAATAAGGAATTGAAATAAAAACAGAGAATTGGGAGAAGTTGGGGCGCTGAATTAGGTAACATCCGCTTGTGGTTATTGTGGCTCGGAAAATGGAAACTAATCGTACTAGAGTGATGGATTGAGAAATGTATAGTTGGAAAGAGTTGAGAATGATTGCTTGCATTGCATGGTGGTTATTCGTGCTATGTGATTTCTTTACGTGATGCTCAAAAGTAGCTTTGAAAGGTGTTTTGTATTTTACGTGAAATGATCTTCGATTACAACTTCTTGTGAACCGCCTTTCAAACGTGAATGTGTTTTAAAGAAGTAAATCTTGTTTGAGAAAGTGAATCGGATTTGAGAAAGTGAATTTAGAAGGGTGACAGGTGTGTCATGCCTTCTACGATGAGAAATTGATTGAGATCTTGGTAAGAAACCAAATTTGATAAGTGATTGTGATCACTTCGATTGAAATGAATTATGGGCTAGATTGTTTAGACCGAGAGGAAGGAGGTGGTCGTGCGTATCGGGCCACGGGGTCTCGATATGCGTATCGGGATGCCCATCAACCGGAGAGGTTGATTCTTTCCTGACGAGGAAAGCGGAGCCTTCCGGGTATTTGACTAGAGATAGGTCCCGGAACCTGAGTCGGGGTAGCGCCCGAGAACCGCCTCGGTGCTAGTTCAATCGCCGAAAGCCCCGAAAGAATTTTCGAAAGTATTCAAAAGAAAGTGCAAATGATTCCACCTTGTGTGTAATGTGATTCCATTCCTAAAATGATTGCAAATCGTGCTTCCAAATGATTAAAGTGTTATGAGCTTAATATTGCGAATGATTTCAAGAGATTTCATTGAAAAGGATATAGATTTGTATTATATTGTTATGCTTTCACTGATTTGATTATTATGAGTATTATGTGTAAAGAATTTCCATTTTAAGGGTGTAGGACTCCGGTGAGCCCGTTGATTATTGCTTACCCCCACAAATTTCCCCCTCCCGAGTGTTGCGGTACATTCCCGGTGTGCCACTTAGCTTATTCTGGACTTCATTGATTGCCGTTTGGTGGTTGCTCGCGCAATTGATGTTCATTCCTTATGTTTCTAAGTATTGTACTTGTAATTTAGTTCATGTAGTTTGTACCATAAGTGTAGTAAACCCTTTTAGATTGTTTTTAGTCATCGCATGATTGGTTGAACTCCGGTGTGTGGCCGTTGAGTTGTATACTCCGAGCGTGTGGCTCGTCGAGTTTTACTATGCTTTTTATGCAGGATTTTAAGGCTTTGAGCCTATGGGTTAGTCCATGTTACAAACGGAGCTCTGCCGAAATTTTCAGAGAATCTCGGATTCTTTTGGGAAAACCACCGGTATTACTTTTAAGTTGAGATTAGACAGCCAAACCAACACCGGAAAGAGCCTTGGGAGTTCCTGTAAGGAACTCGGCGATGTAATACTCCCGGGGGTGTTTTGGGGTGTTACAATATAACTAATAATGAATCATTTACAAATCAAGATTTGTCACCTAATTAAGTGATCCCCGATCGGTTATTAATTATCAATTATCAATTATGAGGGCTTAGGCCATTCAATTCCACCCGCGCAACTTCAACTCGGGTTCTCGGTCGGCCGGGAGGTGTTCAACTTATTTAAAGATCGCATCAATTATACAAGGGGTTCCACTTTCAAATAATAATTGGCAAGCAAGTTTGACTCATATTCTCTCCCCTCGATTTCGAACTAAATGAATTGAAATGCGTGCGTTCAATGAAAATGTTTTCAAAGTAGTTTTACAGAGTGCATGAATGTTCGTAATAAGTTTCGACTCATTGTTCAAAATATTTTACTTGTTTTGATTTAGGGAAAGCATTGGTGAACAATCAATTACCCGCCAAGTCTGCCGAAGGAAAACCATAACAGGACATGTTGCATTTATGGTTACTGAAGGTATTTAGATGCTCACAAGTGATTTTACGCTCAACCGTGGCTTGGGTATAACCTTAGGAATTATTACATGTTGCATATTATGTCGTGGAATAGACGAAAATGTGGGTTGTATAAATATTATGTCACTAAAGAACTCAACTGTATTTTGGGGTCTTATTTAAATATGAAGTATGACTTAGCTACTTGGGTGGTAAGCATTTACCCCTAAGAGGACCCAACAGAAATGAAACAGATTGGATGCGCAAATTGTATTTTATTTTATTTTACTTATTTAGACTTGTCCTATTTTTAGGATGGTGGTAATGCTTTCAATTGTTATCTTCCTGCGACCTTACGTAATATTCTCTAGTTAGGGGATTATGAAGTAATGGTGATTAGGGGCATTACATATAGCCAAGTACTACCCAAAGCAGAATATAGATTAGAAGAATAAGAAAGTCATGACAGCTACCTGGAATGGAGATGAATCAAATGATGGGATGAATCCAACTGATTACCATGATATACTCGGACAAAGAAACCGAAAATGATCCTGAAGAGGTAATTAACTATTTCCTTACGTTTTCGAAGATAGATCTTACTAAATATATCTTTACTTTAGACAAAAACTCCAACTTTGAATCATCTCTTTTTCAAGAAAAATTTGAGTCTTCAAAACCGAGAACAAGGTTTTGAAGAAGGAGCGTTGCATTGAAACCCTCAATAGCAGACTTATATTTAGAGGAAGACCCAATGGTACTTCTAGGCATAGGTTTCAAAAGAATGATGAAACACAAGAAGTGGAAGAAGAAGCCCATGAATGAGGTATTTAGAGAAGATAAGAAAGGTAAATGCTATTTCTCACCAAATACCTCTTATACTAAAAAGTTCGGTTGTTTTAAGTATGGCGAGCAAAGAACATATAGCGAATGACTTCTCATAGAGGAACAAATATTAGAAGAATAAGAAAGTCATGGTTGCTACATGGAGTGAAGATGATGATGAGGATGATGAGGATGACATTGAGGATGAATCTAAGTGTGAGACCCCGAAATTTCGTGTGCTTGCACTGGTAGTGAATTATTAGAATTTTTCCGAGTCGGAATTAGAAACCCGAGAACCAAAACCGAGCATGGGCTAGCTAAATTGGGCCTTGAGAAGTTGAAGTTGGGCCCAATTAAAAGAAAAAGAAAGGAAAATGGTTGGCAATTGTGGGATGAGTCGGCAATTTATGAGAGCAAAAGGTAAGGGGGTCCAATTAAGTTTAGGCAGCATAGCATTGAGGTGTGATTAGGAGAAGAGGAGAGAGAGTGAGGCGGAGACAAAAGAAAAGAACGAGGAAATGGAAGAAGCAGGGACGAGAGGAGGGCGAGAGAGGGAGGACGCACAGAGAGAGAAGGAGAGCGAGCGGGAGTGAGGGCAACGCCGAAACCGACAGCCGGCGGGCACGGCAGAGCCCGAGGACAGGCGCCAGACGAAGGAGAAAAGAAAAGGGAAACGAAAGAAAGGAGAAGCAGAGCAGAGACGAAGTAGAAGCGAAACAAAGCGAGAGCGGGAGAGAGAGAGAGGGGCCGGTGGCCGGTGAGCGCCCGAACGGCGAGGTCACCGCCGCCGGTGGGCGAACAAGAGCTCGGGAGGCCGAGCAGGACGAAGAAAGGGAAGAGCAGAGAGGCCGAGCGAACGAGGGGACCGAAGGGGTTCCGCGGCCAGCGAACGCGAGGGCCGAGGAAGGCGGTCGGTGGGCACGGAACAGCGGCCGACGGGCGGTGAGCGCGAGGAGGGGGACGAAGGGGACCTGAATCGGACCGAAACAGGGAAGTCGGAGACCGGGACTGAGGCAGCGAGAGGAAGAAGCAGAGGGTGAGGGAAGAAGAAGGGTTGAAAGAGCAGGAGTTAGACCAGAAATTGAAAGGCGGAAGAGAAATCGAAACCCAATCCGAAACCCTGTAGAACTGAATTCTTAGAACCTCTAAGAATCTAAGGTGAGTAATCTAAATTCATCCTCTAGAATAAAATGAATTAGGTGGATGAAACTTGGAATTGATTCATGAAATTGGAAACCCTAAGTTAATTGAAGAATCTAGAGGCCTAAATTCACGAAACTAGAAACTCATGAATTGAAAAGCATGTTACGATTTATGCCTAGTTTATGAATTTAATGATATTTGAGCATGATTATGGAGCTGTGTGATTGAGAATTTAGTGAAGTTAGCTTGAACAGAATTATTGAGAAAAATCGGGAATTGAATTTCATGATTTATGTGTAGATTTTTATGAATTAAGCATGCTGTCCGAATTTCTGCGAATTCATGTGTAGCCCAAATTTCCTGAAATTTTTACTGCAGCTTCCTGATGATTTATGAGAATTTCCTGTAAAATTTCGTATGCATTGGATGAGTAGATTAGGAGATATGCAATATTAAGTGAAAATGTTCTGTTTTGGGGCTAAATCGCATATAAGTGAGTAACTGAATTAAGAACTGAGATTTAAGAAGCTTTATGTCTAGATTAAGAGATATTTATCGATTAAGTAAAGTTATAGAACCATTAACCACTTATATGCGATAATACGCGATCATGAAAACGATGAATTCATGGATGGAGATCCTAGTTGGCATGTTTATGTGATTATGTGCTTATCTTGAATTACATCAATGATAAATGACATAAGCATGCGTATGTGCTATGAATGGATTGTGTTGGAGTCGGAACTTGCTTATGTGAATTGCTTGTTTTGAAGAAGTTACGCATGAACGCATTGAGCATGAATTATATGAATTAAGTATATCTTATGTATAAGTAATAAGAAAATAAGTAAACTTAAAGAACTAAAGAAGGGAGAAAGGATTGTGTTATTGATCTAAGACCCCACGAATTAAAGAACCCTCTGAAGCTATGGCCATAGAAGTGTCTCATCAACCCGAAGCCACGAATTGAATTGCTTCCACTAAGAATTGACAGTATGCGTCCTTCGGGGATGGGGGCTGCCTCGAGGCCACGAATTGTTATGCCTCGAGGCCACGAATTGTATGCCTCCGTGAACCGAGCCCACGAATTGTTTTGGCTCCAAGAACTGGGTCTTTAGAGCAGTGCATAAATCTTCTTTCCATTCGAACTAAGAAAACTTAAAAGAAGTATGATATGAAGAAACGAATGATCGTGCATATCGAACCAGAAAGAGCGAATCGATGATTTATGAAATGCATGATTGAACTCAAGAAGAAGAATAAGAAGAAGATCGAATCCTGTTTTCATAAGAAATGTGTGCCATAAGAACTAAGATATGATTTACGTGATGAATGAATTGCATGATAAGTGATTCTATGACTTACTTGCGTAGAAAAACGAATGATGCATGTTTAATTGAATTCATGAATAAGTGATGTCATATGATTCTCGGCAAGTTGGTAAGTTTAGAATCTCGCATGTCTTAAACTTAGTTGATCCGAATCGCATGTTATGAATGAGTTATGAACTTACGTGTGTTTGTTAATGAATTAATGTGCAAAGTGAAACCGGGGTTGGGTTTGGGTTATTCACTCGGCTAGTGAGCTCATGACATCACCAACATTTCAGGTGCGAAGTTAAGACTCCCTGGAGTTGCTTTTGGCTTTTAGAGGAAGCGAACCATCGGATAGGACTTCTCCGGACTTCTCCGTACTTTATGTTTTTCATGCTTGTAAAGACTGGTTGTATGTGAACTTAAGTTGATTATGAATGTAAAATCCCTATGTGAATACTCCGAGCGTGTGGCTCGTTGAGTTGTGTTGTGTTTCTCCGAGCGTGTGGCTCGTTGAGTTTTAGATTGTGTTTCGTGCGGGGTTAGGGCTTTAAGCCCATGGGTTTAGTCAGTTTACAAAGGAAACTCGCCGAAATTTCCGAAAAACCTTTGAAAGCCTAGAATTACGCTTCCGCCAATCCAAGAAAGGGTTATTAACCCCAAGTTGAGACCCTAAGCAGCCTTAGGGGTTCCTCTCGGGAACCCCGGCATGTAATACTCCTAGGGTGGGTCTAGGGGTGTTACAATAAGTGTCCGATGGCTTGACAGACTCACACAAAGAGACTGATTCAAAATAAAATTTGTCTCATTCTCGGGAAGCTATCTTGAAGTGGTAATTAACTATTTCTTTAAATTTTTGAAGAACGATCTCACTAAATATATCTTTATCATAGAAGAAAAGTTTAGTTATGATTCATCTCTTTTTCATGAAAAAGCTAAGTCTTTAGAAGCTTAGAATAAGGTTTTGAAGAAGGAACGTTGCCTTCAAAGCCTCGAAGATGCTTGGACCAAGTCCAATCAACTAAAACTTATAGGAACACCCTGTGGTACTTCTAGGTAGAGGTTTCAAAGAATGATGGAACAGAAGAAGTGTAGAAAGAACCCAAGGAATGAGGTCTTAGAGAAGATAAGAAAGATAACATGAATAAGAAAGTCATGGGGGCTACTTAGAGTGAAGATGAATCGGATGATGAGGATGACTCTAATGATGAATCCAAGTGTATGATGGCCATGAAAATACAGAAAAAGAAACTAAGTTAAAATAACAATTGCATGATTAAGAGCAAAGTGTTTCTGAGCAGGTGATTAACTATTTACTTAAGTTTTCAAAGAAAGATCTTACTAAATATATCCTTACTTTGCACAAAAAGACCAATTTTGATTCATTTCTTTTCAAGAAAAGTTGTGTCTTCGAAACTAAGAATAAGGTTTTGAAGAGGGAATGTTGCGTTAGAAGCTCGATAAGATGTTGGAGCAAGTCCAAGTAGCTTAGATTTAGAGGAACACGCTATGGTACTTCTAGGCGAAGTTTCAAATGAATGAGGAAACACAAGAAGTGGAAGGTGAAGCGAACGAATGAGGTCTTTAGAATGGACAAGAAAGGTAACTTCTTTTTATCTACAAATACTTCTTCTACTCGTAAAGTTCGGTTGTTTTTTGCATGGAAGTAAAAAGCATATGGACATTGACTACACAATAAGGAAGAAAGATTACAAGAATAAGAAAGTCATGGTGGGTAGCTGGAGTGAAGACGAATTAGACAATAAGGATGACACCGAGGATAAATAAAAGTGTCCGATGGCTATGAAAAACTCGGACGGAGAAATTGATTCAAAACAAAAGTTGTTTGATTGTGAGAAAACCGATCCTCAAGAGGTAATCAACTACTTCCTTAAGTTCTCCAAGAAATATCTTACTAAATAAATTTTTACTTTAGACAAAAACCCCAATTCTAATTCAACTCTTTTGAAAGAAAAAGTTGAGACTTTAGAAACCGAGAATAAGGTTTTGAAGAAGGAACGTTTCCTTGAAAGCCTCGGAAGATGCTCGAACAAAGTAAAAAAGCTCGGATTTAGAGGAAGACCCTATGGTACTTCTCGTCGGAGGTTTTAAAAGAATAACGACACACAAGAAGTGAAGAAGAAACCTAGGAATGAGATCTTTAGGAAAGACAAGAAAGGTAAATTATGTTTCTCTCCAAATACTTCCTCTACTAAAAAGTCCGGTTGTTTTGAGTGTGGTAGTCAAGAACATATATCCAAGGACATCCTAAAGAGGAAGGAAGATTAGAAGAATAAGAAAGTCATGGTGGCTACTTGGAGTGAAGATGAATTAAATTATAAGAATGACACCGAGGATGAATCCATGTGTACGATTCCTATGACATACTAAGACAAAGAAACTTATTTAACACAAATGTAGTCCGATTATAAGGAAAATGATCATGAAGAGGTACTTAACTATTTCCATAAGTTTTGGAAGAAAGATCGTACTAAATATGTCTTTACTTTAGACAAAAATTCGAATTCGTATTCATCTCATTTCCAAGAAAAATTTGAGTCTTTAGAAACTCGTAACAAGGTTTTGAAGAAGGATCGTTGTCTTGATAGCTTCGGAAGATGCTCGACCAAGTCCAAACAACTCGGATTTAGAGGAAGATGCTATGGTACTTCTCGGGAGAGGTATCAAAAGAATGATGACACACAAGAAATGGAAGAAGAAACCAAGGAATGAGATCTTTACAAAAAGACATGAAAGGTAAATCGTCTTTCTCTCCAAATACTTCTTCTACTAAGAAGTCCAATTGATTTGAGCATGGCAGCAAATAATGAAGGTTTGCTCTTAGAGAGTCTAAGTCACCCTAGAGGGGGTGAATAGGGTGATGAGGAAAGTTAATCAAACTTAGACAATTTTTTATTAGAAAGTGATAAACTCGCCGAGTCCGAGTCTAGATTGGACTAAAAATGCAAACACTCGAAATACATGGAAACCCTTCTAAGTCAGAAAATCACGGTTAGTGCTAATCAGGGCACCAAGTCAAATCCACTATTTTCAATCCTCAAAATACAAAGGCCTGACTTTACCGGAATAGCTCCCTTAGACAATTCCTTACAATATTTTCCTAGACTCGAAGTTCCCTTATTTGATCTAGTACTTCCGACTAAGGTAACCTTTTACAATAAGGGACAACTAAACTAAGTTAGCCCTTACAGCTTAGTCAAGGGACCTTACTCAGAAAGTAAGAGAAGAATGTGACTAATTACAAGACTTTACAACCGAGAAAATATTAAATACAGATCGGGAGTTGTAAATAGAAGATTGAATATGAGAACAATAACTTTTAGACAAGTAATGTGTTTTGCAATGATGTTCAACAATAATTCCAGCAATCTTCTTGTCTTGTGAGGTGGCTTCTATTTATATCCAACAAAGCAGAGTGACCGTTGTGTCTTGGTTCTCAACAAAAGTCTTCACCGGCCGTTGTAATGGCTCTTCGAGTCACTTAGAAAAGATCCATTGGGATGTGAATGTTGTGCAATGGCTCTTGGCTCAAAAAGATGTTCCAGTCATTCGCTGTTGTCTAAAAAGCAAGGTGAAAACCACCATTGAGCCTAGTGTTAGAGTTTTCTACTTTTGGAAATAAACAACCCTAACACGATGTTTGAGCTTTGTTTAAAAGTAGATAAAGCTTGTCTGCTGGTGATTGACAGCTAGAAGTTGGCTACTTTTGTATTTCAAAAATGAGTTAGCCTTGTTTGAATAAACTACAAAAGTAAATCAATTTGCTTCTCAAAGTATAAAATACTTTGGTCCAAGATTACGCATAAATAATAATTGAATTAGGATAATTAAGAGCTTAATTATCTTAGGCCTAGAGAAGAGGAATTTTATGAGTATAATATTCAATATACTGTAATTGACTTTGTGTTGAAATATGCCGTCGATACTCGGAATAAAAGTGTTAGAGAAATTATTTGAGCATGCGATAGTTTTGAGTGGTGTCCGAGTGCGTTAGAAACATCATTGTAGAAGATATATAATAATGACTTTTCTAAGTCAGTAAAAAACAAATGAAAACTTTTACAAGAGTCTCTCTAGCACTCAGAATGACTTGAAATCAAAACTCGGGAGAGATGAGATTTATACCTGAATCTTCATATAGTACTCGGAATGACTTAGAGTTAGAATCGAATCTTCAATCTCCCCTTTTTGATGAAAGGAATTCCACACTTAGATAGAAACTTGTTAGTGCAAAACATAAGTTTTCATTTTCACTATGCAGAACATATCGGAGCGAGGAGTGACGAGTGAGAGGCAATTCATACTTATAAAATATATTGTAGATAATATCATTACTCATAACAGCTTATGCCGATAACACATTAGAGCAAAAAAATTAGATTATATCAGAGCAAAAAAGATAATAAGAAACATCTAACTCAAAAATAAGTATGTTCTGTGAAGAAAAAAAGTTCATTCATTGATTATTCAAAGAAAAGAGAGGGTGAGCTCCCCTAAACACAACATCAAAATTTCTATGTTTCTCCCCTCGCATTTCATCAAAAAGAGGGAAGAAACTATTAAGAGAGTATAAATGATGTTGGAAAAAAAAAAACAGAGAAAATAAAACAAAAATTAAAAAGGGGAGGCTTGCTTGTCGGGAGGTGGAAGGACGAGCAGTGCGCCGACGCTAATATGCTTGAGAGGAAGTGGATGATCGTGGCGGCCGACCAGGGGCATATCATCCTTAGGCTCATCCTCCTGGAAGACAGCGGAGGGAGGTGCTTCTGACTTAATAGCTGTGGACTAACCAATGTCCCTAGCTTCTTCTTACCCACTCGGATCGAGATATGAGTAGATTAGTTCCGGTTTAGGAGCTGCTGCACCTTGTCCCTCAGTGTTGAGTGACTTCCTTTTTCTCTTTCTTCTCTTTCTTCTTCTCCTTTTCCTTCTCCTCCTCGAGCTGAGCTGCTTCAGCTGCATCTTCTTGTTCTTCAACCTCGGTTGAGGAAAACTTGGTTGGGCTGGAGGACTCCTCGAAGTATCTCGAACTTTCGGGTCATGTGCGACCTTGGATCGATGTTCTTGGAGGAGTTAGAGCTACTTATGGTATCTCCTTGATGATGCCTTTGAACTCGATTAGTATATCCTGGTGCTCCCAAATAAGAGACTAAGCTATCTTTTGGTTGATCACCAGGCTTTGAAGGACAGTCTTTAGAGAGCGGATGGTGCCCGTAAGTTCTTCGGACACAAAAGAGAGTTTGTCTACCAAAACAACACACAATGCACTAGACGCTATAGAAGGTGGTTGGGAAGTAGAGGGACAAGTTGATGGAGGAGGAAGTGATAGAGGAATTTGAGTTTGAGTGGGACCGGGTAAAGGGGGTTTCAACTCGGACTCCATAGACCTAGACACCGGGCTTGACTTCGTGATATCCGTAGCCCGAAGCTCCTTCCCGCCCACCACTATGGCAGCCTTAGAAATTGCATTTGGATCTTAGAGGAGGGGAACCTTGAATTGTTTGAAAACAACAGTTAGAAGTGCTCCGAAGGGAAATGGAGTAGTTTTTGGATTGAGCGAGGCATAGAAACCATCCGCTTAAGAATAGCAGGGAAGAGGTCTACGTTGTAGCCCTCTAGAATATCAAATAAAGCTTTGAGAATTTTGGAATTGGGATTCTCTTTGCTAGAATGATGAGAAAAGAAAGTTCTCATCAAGAGAAAACAAAGTAGTCCGGCCTCGGTCTTCATCTAAGTCACCGAGAAATTTTTTCGTGGCTCGGGGTCCTCCTTGGCTTTCTTCTCAAAGAATTCATCCGCAATCTCCGTAAAGGGGATGGGATTACAGCTTAAGAAAAAGAGAAGACTCTTTGAAGATTTTGCGATGGAGAGAGAGGTTGATACGAACACCTGTCTTGAACTCGTGAGGTAATGACTCCGTCGAGTAAGACATATTGGAGTAGAATTCGACATAGAGTTTGGGATAGATAAACTCACCGAAGCATAAGAAATTGTACACTCTAGTGCTCTTTATGTGCTGCAACCATGAAAACGAGGTGGTTGGAAAGAATTTATCATCCAACGTAAGATGTTGGGCGACGAAGATTTTAGAGGGGTCGAGGTACCCTCTTGAGGATTTTTGTGCGGGCCTTGTAGGTAGTAGACCCCAGTAAATCAGGTGTAGAACCCCTTTTAGGCATGGTGAGAATTTTTGAGAAAACGAAAGGATGAGAGAGAGAGAGAGCAAAAAGAGCGAGAGCGTTTAGAATTCGAGAGAGAAATTGGACTGAGTGAGAATGCTTAGAAAGTAAGAAAGCAAAGAGTAAAGTAAAGAAATTAAGGTAAAGGGTTGCTATTTATAGCAAAAAGAAATGACCTTCAGCCTTCGGTTTGATTTGAAGCTCTAACGGCTGTCTCCGACAGGTGTGACGTTTCGCACTCCAACGGTTAAAATTCCAACAATTTTCTTTTAACGAGTAGTTTTCTAATCAAAACGCGCAGCAGAAAGACTTTTCAAAAATATTTCTAAAATTCTCTATTTATCTAGAGATGATTCTAGAAGTTTGATGTCCGTGTTGCTCAAAAACTAAATTTAACACAAGTATGGTTTCCGAGTGACTCAAAACACTTTGAGACCTAATAACTCATAGCTCGGTTTCACTTCAATTGATCTATTTGTTATTAAGATAAAAGAATAACATATAACACATAATTATGTAAGAAAATTTCACTTAGAAAAGCACATAAACATGCATTAATCATGCAAAGCTCATTCCTAATAAAACAAAACTGATCCTCACTAAGTGGCTTAGTGAAAATATCGGATAACCGAAATTTCGTAGGAATGAATTCAAGTTCAATATCACATTTCTTAGAATGGTCTCTAGGAAAATGATACCCGACCTCAATATGCTTTGTCTTTGAGTGCTGAACTCGCATTCATAGTGATGTTAATTGTACTCGATTGTCACACTTGATTGGGATAAATTTGGATGAAAGTCCAAGATCCTTAAAGTGCTCGCTTGATCCACAGAATCCGAGCACAAGCAAGCTCCAGCTGCAATATGCTCAGCTTCAGTAGTTGATAGAGCAATTGAGTTCTGCTTCTTTGAGTGATAAGATATGAGGGATTGACCCGAAACCGGCATGCTCCTAATGTGCTCTTTCTATCAACTTTGAAACCAACATAGTCAGCATCCGAGTATCTAGTGAGGTATAGTTCTGAGTCTCTTGAAAACCACATACCATGGTTTTGAGTCCCTGCAAGATATCCGAAAATCCTCTTCACCGCAGTGAAGATGTGATTCTTTTGGATTAGCTTGAAATCTTACACGGACATACACTAAACATAATGTCCGGCCTAGTAGATGTGAGATAGAGCAAGGATCCAATCATACCTTTATAGAGTTTCGATCTACTCGCATTACCTTTTTCGTCCGAGTCCGGTTTCATACTGCTACTTATAGGTGTGGCTACATGTTTCATATCTTGAAGCTTGTACTTTTTCAACAACTCCTTGGTATACTTAGATTGATAGACTTAGATTCCATCTTTGTCTTGTCTGATTTGTAGACCAAGAAAGAAATTAAGTTCTCCCATCATGCTCATTTAGAACTCTTGTCTCATCAATTCCGAAAACACTAAACATAGAGTTTCATTAGTAGCTCCAAAGATAATATCATCAACATAAATCTGAGTAATAAGGAAATCTTTTTCCTTGGATTTTATAAAAGAGTTTTTTCAATCTAACCTCTTTTGAAATCATTTTCAACCAAGAAGCTACTCAGTCTTTCATACCAAGCTCTAGGAGCTTGTTTAAGACCATATAAAGCTTTTTGCAATTTGAAAACATTATTTTGAAACTATGTGTTTTCAAATCCAGGGGTTGCTCAACATAGACTTCCTCTTTAATGAAACCATTCAGAAAAGCACATTCAACATCCATTTGATACAACTTAATATTCATGCTAGATGCAAATACTAATAGAATTTCCGATTGCTTCAATGCTAGCAACTGGTGGAAAAGGTTTCCTCATAATCAATTCCTTCTTCTTGATTGTAAACGTTAGCCACAAGTCTAGCCTTATTTCTGACTACCAACCCATCCTTATCCAATTTGTTTTTGAAAGCCTATTTGGTTCCTATGACTGGGTGGTTAGAAGGTCGGTTGGTTAAAGTCTAGACTTGGTTTCTTTCAAATTGGTTGAGCTCTTCTTACGTGGCCTCTACCTAGTCAGGTTCATTTATGACCTCTAGTGCATTTCTAGGTTCTGTTAATGATATGAATGTAGTGAATGCACATAGGTTTTATAAAGAAGAATGAGTTCTTACCGCACTCGTTAATGTTAGATAGTATATTCTTGAGTGGGTGGCTGGATGCATATTTGAATGCTTTACTCGTCCTGTGGTTCACCAAATTTGTTGGTTGAACTGGTTGATCTTCAGTTGTTTGAGCTTGTTGAGTCTCCTCATTTTCTTGTCCTTCTTCATTATGAGCTGGCTCTTGAGCTTGTTTAGTCCGAGTCACAATGTTCTATGATGCCTCATTTTAAGTTGGTTTCTTCAAACTCTTTTTGAGCTCAGCTTCAACAAGATCATCTTCATCTCGATTGAGTTTCAGATTTCGAAGCTTGACTCACTTGTTCTTCCCTTATCTATTTCATCAAACACAATGTGGATACTTTCTTCCATTTTGTTAGTTCTTTTATTAAAAAACGGTAAGCTTTACTATGAGATGAGTAACCTAGAAATATACCTTCATATGACCTAGCATCAAACTTGGTTATGTGATCCTTACCATTATTGTGAACAAAGCACTTACATCCAAATGGTTTGAAGTATGAGATGTTGGGTTTCTTTCCCTTGTAAAGCTCATTGGGAGTTTTCTTCAAGATGGGTCCGATGAGTATGTAATTTGCCGTGTTGACTACCTCAGCCCTGAAATAGTAAGGTAGACCATTTTCAATCATCATTGTCCTTCCTATTACTTCAAAAGTTCAGTTCTTTGTCTCCACTAATACGTTTTGTTGAGGAGTTCAGGGTGCTGAGAAGTTATCAAGGATACCATTTTTGTCACAAAACTCTACAAATTTTGAGTAGTCGAACTCCCTTGCATGGTCGAGCTCAAATTCTTCTAATTTGAGTATGAGACTCCGCTTGAATTTTCTTGTAGAGCTTACTGAACTCTTTAAAAGCTTCATTATTGTTCTAAAGAAAACAAACCCAGGTAAATCGTGAGAAATTATCAACAATCAAAAGTACATACGGTTTACCTCCGAGGGTTTTCACAGAGATTTCACCACATAATTCCAAATGAAGCAATTCAAGTACTTTGGATGTGGAAGTAGTTTTAAGTACTTTGAAGGATGATCTAACTTGTTTCCCTTTTGTGTATGCTTCACGGATGTTATCTTTCTTAAATGCACAGTTAGGTAAACCCCTAATTAAAGCATGAGATGCAACCTTTTTGATAGTGTGCATGCTAACATGACCTAGTCTATAATGCCATGTCCAAGAATCATCATACAACGATACTTTTAAGCAGGATAAATTCTGAGTTGGATTAGAAAGAGGAATAGTATAGGTGTTACTTGACCTCTTACCCGAGAGCTTAGTCTCTTTGGTAACCGCATCGAAATATAGCAATTTGTCCGAGTGAACCTTACATCTTGACCTTTGTCACATAATTGAGAGATGCTGAAAAGATTGTACTTTAATCCCTTGACAAGATAAATTGGACTGACTAGGTTGTCTCCTTCACCAATCTTGCCAATCCCAACTATCTTTCCTTTAATGTCATCTCTAAATGTGAATTTGTCTCCTTTAAAATCTTCTAACTCGAAAAGAGTCTTGAATCTCCTAACATGTGGCATGAGCACCCACTGTGTAAGTACCAATGAGTTTTCATCCTTTTCCGAGTTACCCGAAAGTCGAAACAATCTAACCCTTCTCACTTCCTCTAATGAACCCAAGTAACCCCCTTTATCGGGATCCTTTTCTAAGAAAAAAGAGACTCTTGGGAACCCAGATTTGAATGACTTTGGGTTTGGTTTGATTCTGTGTCTTCTTTCTAGACAACCGAGTCCGTGTCTCTTCCTTTTGCAATAGGTGAAGAAGGCTTTTTCTTAGAAGCCGATCTAGGCTCAGTCCTCCTTTCATTGTTATAAATGGGACCGTGCTCAACCTTCCCGAACTTCACAGTTCGCAATCCTTTTGAACAGATTAGAGAAGGAATTTGATTCCTCCTCTTTATTAAAACCAAGTGCTTCTTTCCCGAAGGAGACACACCGAGAGCCTAAAAGCATGTCAAGTGTTTTCCGACCTTGAGTGAATTTCAAAACAAGCTCTTGAGACTCATTGAGCTTTCCTTTCGGATGCTCATTTTCTTTTCGAGTGACTCGGACTCAGTCGCATTAGCTTGAGTACTAGTCTTGAGTTCTTTCAGAGTTAGTCTCAGCTTTTCCAATACATTTTTCAAACCATTGCTCTAAGAAGTAAGAGACTCAAGTTGTTCTTTGAACTGAGAAGAATTAGAATTAGACTTTTCATCCAAAATGTAAATATATCTAGCTAAATCAGCTTTGGAGAACTTTAGAAAGTAGTTAATTACCTCCCGAGGACTTGTCTCCTTAGTGTCCGAGTTGTCGACATCCGACTCGGATTCAGCTTCTAAGTTAGTGCCATTAGACACTTTGAGTCATCGAATCATCTTCATCTTCGGATGATTCATCATCACTCCATGTGGCCATCATAGCCTTCTTATTCTTTATGTCCTTCTTACTCTTTGGATAATCTTTGACTATGTGATCTTTGTCTGTCATATTCAAAACAGACTAGAGTTCTTAGATAAAGATAACTTTGAAGGAGAAGAATATTTACCTTTTTGTCCTTATCTTTCTTGTAGAACTCTTCCTTTGGCCTCTTTTCCCACTTCTTATGCTTCATCATTCTTTTGAAGCCTCGGGTAATAAGCGCCATCGGATCCTCTTCCGAGTTTAAGGAGCTCAAACTTTCCCTTCTACTTTTTGAGGCCTTCAGACGCAATATTCTTTTTGGTGCTGACCTTGGCATCCTCTTCTTCCGGATGAATCTCATGAGCAAGCAGCTTCCCAATCAGTTTGTCTAGTTTTAATTGTGAGAGGTTTTGAGCTTCCTCGATGGCTATCACCTTAGGAACCTATCTCTTCTTTGGTAGACTACTCAGAATATTTCTGCACATTTCTTTGTGAGAGATTTTTCTACCCAGAGATTTGAGATTGTTTGTAATCTTAGTGAAGCGAATGAACATTTCAGTGATGTTTTCTTCCAGGCACCATCTTGAATAGCTCATATTTGTGAAAATACTGGCTTGTCTTTGCCGGTTTCCCTTGGCTTGTTCCTTCGTATGTGTTGACAAGGGTGTCACATACATCTTTGGCTGTGTCACGAGTTGACACTCTATTGTACTCTTCCGAGCTGATAGCACACATCGGTATGTTCATTGCTTTGAAGTTCTTTCTAAACTTCTCGCTTCGTCAATAGTGTACTCGAATTTTTATTTAGGCACAAATCTTGTTCCTTCCATCTTCATTGGGATGTAGTTGCCTTCTTATATAATGTTCCGGACATCTTCATCATTGTCTAGCAGAAAGCACTCCATCACCGTCTAGCGTAAAGCACCCCAATGTTTTGAGCTAATTTGATCTTTAGACCTTCGATTGTTAGATCCTTCTTAAAAGGCTAGGCTCGATACCAATTTAAGGCTTGCTCCTGAAGAGTCTAAGTCACCCTAGAGGGAGGGTGAATAGGGTGATGAGGAAATTTAATCAAAGTTAGAAGTTTTTGATTGGAAAGTGATAAACTCGCTGAGTCCGAGTCTAGACTGGACTAAAAAATGTAAACACTTAAAAATACATGGAAACCCACCGGGGCAGAAAAACCAGGATCAGTTCTATTCCAAGTACTAAGTCAAATCCACTATTTTGAATCCTCAAAATACAAAGGCCCGACTCTACCAAAATTGCTCCCTTAGACAATTCCTTACAATGTTTTCCTAGGCTCGAAGTTCCCTTATCCGATCTATTACTTCCTAACCGAGGTAACCTTTACAATTAGGCGCAATTGAAATGGGTTAACCCTTACAGCTCAGTCAATGGACCTTACTTAGAAAGTAAGAGAAGAATGTGACTAATTACAAGACTTTACGACTAAAAAAATATTAAATACAGATCGGGAGTTTTAAATTGAAGATTGAATATGAAAACAATAGGTTTTGGTCAAGTAATGTGTTTTGCAATGATGTTCAATAATAATTCTAACAATCTTCTTGTCTTGTAAGGTGGCTTCTATTTATATCCAACCAAGCAGAGTGACCCTTGTGTGTTGGTTCCGAAGAAAAGTCTTCACCGGCCATTGGAACAACTCTTCCGAGTCACTTAGAAAAGATCCATTGGGATGGTGAACATTGTGCAATGGCTCTTGGCTAAAATAGGCATTCCAGTCAGCTGGTGTCGTCTTAAAAGCAAGGTGAAAACCACCGTTGAGCCTAACTTTGGAGTTTTCCAGCTTTAGAAACAGACTACCCTAATACGGTGTGTGAGCCCTGTTCGAAGTAGATAAAGATGGCCTGCTGGTGATTGACAGCTAGAAGTCGGTTACTTTTGTATTTCAAAAATGATTAGCCTCGTTTGAATAACCTACAAAAGTAAACCACTTTGGTTCTCAAAGTATAAAATACTTTGGTCCACGATTAGGTACGAGATAATAATTGAATTAAGATAATTAAGAGCTTAATTATCTTAGGCCTAGAGAAGAGGAATTTTCTGAGTCTAATATTCTATATACTCAAATTCAATCGAGTCATTCCTAAAGATAATCAAGTAGAGAGATTAAAATATCGAGTATAACAATTTGATCCGACAAAATAATTATCAAGAAGATAAACTCGACTTAGAATGAGGTATTAACACCTGTAATTCTCTTTGGGTTAAAATATGCAGTTAATACTTAGTGAAGGTGTGCTCGGGGAGAGTCCGAGTCACCCTAGAGGGGGTGAATAGGGTGATAGAAGTTTTTCGCGGAAAAGTTAGCTCTTTTGTTAACGAAGGGACAGAGACAGGTTCCGAGTCAAACAGACGAGGTCGAAAAAGCTTGGACTCGAAATGCTATCACGAATAAACAAGCAAGTCAAGCAGGAGTAATATGACTGTCTCGAGTCTAGAATGAACTCGGAAAGATAACACTTGGAAATTATGTAGAAACCCTCATGGGGCAGAAAACCACGGACCGTGTCAATCTAGACACGAAGTCAAATCCACTATTTTGAGTCCACAAAATACCGTGAACCGACTCAACCCGAGTTGCTCCCTTAGACAACTCTATACAAGTTTCCTAAACTCGTAAATTCGCTTATCTCGATCTAGTACTTCCTAGCTGAGATAACCCTTACAGCTAGGGACAACTAAGCCGAGTTAACCCTTACGGCTTAGTCAAGGGACCTTACAAAGAATGTAAGAAAGAGTTTGTAATCGAGTACAAGACCTTATAATTCGAAGGTAATAAATTACAGAGTAGGAGTTGTAAGTAGAAGATTGAGAATGTATACAAAGACTTTGAGCAAGTATGTGTATTAACAATATGTTCCGCCCATCTTCAAGTCTTGTGAAGTGGCTTCTATTTATAGATGACTAGGCAGAGTAGCCGTTATCTTCATCTGCCGACCGAGAGTCCTCTCGTGACCGTTGATAGAAGCTTTCGAGTCACTCGGAAAGTATCCGTTGTAATGTGAACGTTGGACAACGGTTTAACTCTCTTGGAAGTCCCAAAACCACTCGGCGGTGTCTTGAAAGATAAGGTGGAAACCACCGTTAAGCTTGGCATTCCAGTTTTCTAGATTTGGAAATAGACAGCCCCGACACAATCTTCTGGGACTCGGAGCAGAGAAGGTGAAAAGCCATGTCTGCTGGTGATTTGACGTTCGAAGTCTGGTTACTTTTGTAGTTTGAAAAGTGTATCCTCGATTGAATAACCTACAAAAGTAAATCAATTTTGGTTCTCAAAGTATAAAATACTTTGGTCCAAGATTAGACACAGATAATAAAATAATTATGATAATTAATCAACTAATTATCCGAGTCGAAGAGAAGTGGAATTTTCCGAGTCTAATAACTATATAACTCAAAATTCCATCCGACTTAGTCGAAGCGATAGATCAAGATAAGTAAGAAATATCAGAGTGAGATAACTTGATATAGACTAAGTATGAAACAGACTAGAGGTACCGACTCTAATGAAATAGAGCTTATAATCGAAGCCGATTCCGAGTGAGAGAAGCTGAAACACTAGTCCACTCAATCTGCGATAAATCTGAGTGATGTTGGACTCGGAACAAAGAACCGGTTTTGTGAGTCTCTTAAGGATAAGCAAGAAATATATGAAGTAAAAGTCTGTATCACTTAGAGAAGATACCATTTCACTCAGAGAAGTTCTAAGATACAAACAATGCCTTGGAATCAAAACTCTATAAGTATGAGATGGTTATACCTAATTCATTTAATACAACTCGAAATGCGTTGAGCGAGTGTTTGAGTCTTCACTCGGAATAAAAGTGTTAGAGAAATTATTTGAGTATGCGATAGTTCCGAGTGAGACAGAAACATGAGTGTAGAAGATATACAATAATGCGCTTTTTGAGTCAATTAGAAACAAATGAAAACTTATACAAGAGTTTTTAAAGCACTCAAAATTACTTAGAATCAAAACTCAGGAGAGATGAGATTTATACTTGAATCTTCATATATAGTACTCAAAATAATCTAGAGTTAGAATCTTAGTCTTAAAATAACATATTGCCAAGGACTGCCCAAAGAGAAAGAAAGATTACAAGAATAAGAAACATTACAAAAATAACATAAAAATGGGGATAAACATTTTCCGATGGTTTTTTTTTTGGAAATTCCTATCGGAATTCCGTCTTTTTGGAAATAGCGACACGCAAAAATAGAAACTAATTCAAATATAAAGTTATTAGATTATGAGGAACCTAATCTCGAAGAGGTAATTAATTGTTTCTTTAATTTATCCAAGAAAGATCTTACTCAATATATATTTACTTTAGACGAAAATTCTAATTCTAATTCATCTTTTTTGAAGAAAAAGTTGAGTCTTCACAAACCGAGAACAAGGTTTTGATGAAGGAACGCTGCCTTAAAAGCCTCCGAAGATGCTGGACCAAGTCCGAAAAACCTAAATTGAGAGGAAGACCCTATGGTACTTCTCACCACAAGTTTCAAAAGAATGATGACACATAAGAAGTGTACGAAGAAGCCAAGGAATGAGACCTTTCGAAAGCCAAGAAATGTAAATCCTCCTTCTCTCAAAATACCTATTCTACTAAAAAGTTCGGTTGTTTTGTGTATGGCAGCAAATAATATATTGCCAAGGATTGCCCAAAGCGGAAGAAAGATTACAACAATAAGAAAGTCATGGTGGATACCGGAGTGAAGATGAATCAGATGATGAGGACAACAGTGAGGATGGATCTAGGTGTTTGATGGGTATGACAGACACATGCAAAGAAACTTATTCAAAACTAAAGTTGTTTGAATATGAGAAAACTGTTCCTCAGGAGGTAACTAACTATTTCCTTAGGTTTTGGTAGAAAGACCTTACTAAATATATCTTTACTTTGGACTTCAAGTCCAATTCAGATTAATCTCTTTTTCAAAAACAAGTTGAGTCTTTAGAAATAGAGAAACAGGTTTTGAAGAAGGAACGCTGCTTTGAAAGCCTTAGAAGATGTTGGACCAAGTCCAAGCAACTTACATTTAGAGGAAGACCCTATGATGCATCTAGGCAAAGGTTTCGAAAAATGATATAACACAAGAAGTGGAAGAAGAAGCCAAGGAATAAGGACTTTAGAAAAGACAAGAAAGGTAAACCTTCTTTCTCTCCAAATACTTCACCTACTAAAAATTTCGGTTGTTTTGTGTAAGGAACCAAGGAAAATATAGCCAAGGATAGCCCTAAGAGGAAAAAAGATTACAAGAATATGAATGTCATGGTGGCTACCTGGAGTGAAGATGATGAAGATGATGAAGATGACACTAAGGATGAATCCATGTGTCTAATGGGTATGATCGACTCGGACAAAGAAACTAATTCAAAACGAAAGTTGTCCGATTATGATAAAGCCGATCGTTGGAGAGGTAACAAGCTATTTCCTTAAAATTTCAAAGAAAGATATTACTAAATATATCTTTAATTTAGACGAAAATTCCAATTCTAATTCATCTCTTTTGAGGAAAAAGTTGAGTCCTCGAAACTAAGAACAAGGTTTTGAAGAAGGAACGTTACCTTGAAAGCCTCGGAAGATACTTGGACCAAGTCCGCAGCTCGGATTTAGAGGGACACCATATGGTACTTCTAGCCATAGGTTTCAAAAGAATGATGAAACATAAGAGGTGAAAGATGAAGCTAAAGAATAATTCCTTTAGGAATGAAAAGAAAGGTAAATCCAATTTCTCTCTCAATACTTCTACTAAAAAGTCTAATTTGAGTATGGCAGACAAAGAATAGCTAAGGACTACCCAAAGAGGAAGAAAGATTACAAAAATAAAAAGTCATGGTGGCTACCTCGAAGGAAAATGAATCCGATGATGAGGATGACACTAAGGATGAATCCAAGTGTCCGATGGCTATGACATACTCGAGCAAAGAAACGGATTTAAAAAAAAGTTCTCCGATTCTCGGAAACCGATTCGGAGAGGTAATTAACTATTTCCTTTAGTTTTCAAAAACAGATCTTACAAAATATATATTTACTTTAGATGAAAACTCCAATTCTAATTCTTCTCTTTTCAAGAAAAGTTGAGTCGTTAGATTCTATGAATCAGGTTTTGAAGAAGGAACTTGCCTTGGAAGTCTTAAAAGATGCTAGACCAAGTCTAAGCAGCTCAAATTTAATGGAAAATCCTATGGTACTTCTGGGCAAAGGTTTCAAAAGAATGATAAAATACAAGAAGTGGAAAAAGAAGTCACGGAATGAGGTCCGTACAAAATATAGGAAACTTAAATCTTATTTCTCTCCAAATACTTCTTCTACTAAAATGTTGAGCTGTTTTTTGTATTGGTGCAAGGAACATATAGCCAAGGACTGCCCAAATAGGAAGAAAGATTACAAGAATAAGAAAGTCATGGTGGCTATTTAGTGTGGTGATGAATCGGATAATAAGGATGACATAGAGGACGAATATTGACAAACTCAAACAAAGAAACCGATCCAAAACAAAAGTTGTCCGATTATGAGGGAACCGATCCTCAAGAGGTAATTAACTATTTCTGTAATTTTTCGATGAAAAGTTGAGTCTTTAGAAAATAAGAACAAGTTTGTAAAGAAGGAATATTGACTTTAAAGCCTCGTAAAGATGTTGGACCAAATCAAAGCAGCTCACATTTAGAGGAACACCCTATGGTACTTGTAGGTAGAGATTTCAAAATAATAATAAGACACGAAGTACAAGAAGAGGCGAAGCAATGAGGTCTTTAAAAAAGATAAGAAACGTAAATCTTTTTTTTCATCAAATACTTCTTCTACTAAAAAGTCTTGTTGTTTTGAGTTTGGCTGCAAACAGGAAGGAAGATTACAAGAATAAGATAGTCATGGTTGCTGCCTTGAGTGAAGAGGAATTAGATGATGAGGATGACATTAAGGATGAATCCAAGTGTCCGATGGCTATAGCGGACTTAGACAAAAAACCGATTCAAATTAAAAGTTGTCTAATTATGAGGAAACCGATCCTAAAGAGGTAATTACCTATTTCCGTGATTCTTTGAAGAAAGATATTACTAAATATATCCTTACTTTACACAAAAAGTCCAATGATTCATCTCTTTTTCAAGAAAAAGTTGAGCCTTTAGAAACCGAGAAAAAGGTTTTTAAGAAGGAGCATCGCCTTCAAAGCCTCCGAAGATGCCTGGAGCAAATCCGAGTTGCTCATGTTTAGAGGAAGACTTTATGGTACTTCTCGACAAAGTTTTAAAAGAATGATGAAACACAAGAAGTGGAAGAAAAAGCCAAGGAATGAGGTCTTTAGAAAACACAAGAAAGATAAATCCTATTACTCTCCATATACTTCGTCGAATAAAAACCGATTGTTTAGAATGTGCATATAAGAACATATAGCCAAGGACCACCCAAAAACGAGGATAGATTACAAGAATTAGAAAGTCATGGTAGCTACCTAGTGTGAAGATGAATCGGATGATGACGATGAAATTGAGGATGAATCCAAGTGTCCGATTACTAAGACATACTCGGACAAAGAAACTAACTTGAAACAAAGTAGTCTAATTCTATGGAACCTGATCCTAAAGAGGTAATTACCTATTTCCTTAAGTTTTTGAAGAAAGATATTACTAAATATATCGTTACTTTAAAGGAAAAGTCCAATTTTGTTGCATCTCTTTTTAAGAAAAAGTTCTCTTTAGAAACCGGGATAACATTTTGAAGGACTATTGTGTTGAAAGCCTAACAAGATTTAGAGGAAGACCCTATGGTACTTCTAGGCAGAGGTTTCAAAAGAATGATGAAATACAGGAACTAGAAAAACAGGCCAAGGAAATAGGTGTATACAAAATACAAGAAAGTTAAATTCTCTTTCACTCCAAATACTTATTCTACTAAAAAGTGCGGTTGTTTTCAGTATGACAAGCAAAGAACATATAGCCAAGGACTTCCCAAAGAGGAAGAAAGATTACAAGAATAAGATAGTCGTTGTCGCTACCTAGAGTTAAGATGAATCAGATGAATTAGATGACACTAAGGATGAATCTTATTGTTTGATGGCTATGACAGTCTAAGAAAAATAAACTAATTTGAAACAACAGTTGTCCGATTCTATGAAAACCGATCCTTAAGTGGTAATGAACTTTTTCCTTAAGTTTGTGAAGATAGATTTTACTAAATGTATCTTTACTTTGGACAAAAATTTGAATCTCCTCTTTTCAAGAAAAACTTGAGTTTTCGAAACCGAAAACAAGGTTTGAAGAAGAAACGTTGCCTTGAAGGCCTCGAAGATGCTGCACCAAGTCCAAGCAGCTCGGATTTAGAAGAAGACCATATGGTACTTCAAAGTAGGGGTTTCAAAAGATTTATGAAACTCAAGAAGTGGAAGAAGAAGCCAAGGAATGAGGTGTTTAGAAATGACAAGAAAGGTCAACCATGTTTCTCACCACATACCTTTTCTACTAAAAACTTCGGTTGTTTGGAGTATGGTAGCAAAGAACATATAGCCAAAGACTACCCAAATAGGAACAAATATTATAAAAATAAGCAATTTATGATGGCTACCTTTAGTGAAGCTGAATCGGATGATGAGGATGACAATAAGGATGAATCCAACTATCTAATGGCCATGACAGACTCAAACAAAGAAACTAATACAAAACAAAAGTTGTCTCATTCTAGGGAAACCGATCCTAAAAAGGTAACTAACTATTTTTTCAAGTTTCCGAAGTAATATCTCACTAAATATATCCTTACTTTAGACGAAAAGTTCAATTTTGATTCATCTCTTTTTCAAGAAAAAGTTGAGTGCTTAGAAACTATTAATAAGGTTTTGAAGAAGGAATGTTACCTTTAAAGCCTTAAATGATTCTGGACCAAGTTGAAGCAACTCAAATTTAGAGGAAGACCCTCTGCTATTTCTTGGCAAAGGTATAAAAAGAATGATGCAACCAAAAAAGTGGAAAAATAAACAAAGGAATGAGTTCGACACAAAATACAAGAAAGTTAAATTCGTTGCTCTCCAAATACTTCTTCTATTAGATGTTTTGGTTGTTTCGTGTATGGTAGCAAGGAACATATAGCAAAGGACTACCCAAAGAGGAAGAAAGATTCCTTGGAGTAAAGATGAATCAAATAATGAGGATTACACTTAGGGTGAATCCAAATGTCTAATGGCTATGACAAACTCATACAAAGAAACTAATTCGTAACAAAAGTTATCCGATTATGAGGAAACTCATCCTTAAAAGGTAACTAACTATTACCTTAAGTTTTTGAAGGATGATCTTACTAAATATATCTTTACTTTACACGAATATCTAGTTTTGATTCATCTCTTTTTCAAGAAAAATTTTACTCATATCTTTTTCAAAAAGTACTACATAAAGAGGAAGAAAGATTACAAGAATAAGAAGGTCATGGTGGCTACCTAGAGTAAATAGGAATTAGGTTTTAAGTATTATACTATGAATGAATCCAAGTGTCCGATGGCTATAACATACTCGGACAAAGAAACCGATTTAAAAGAACATTTATCCGATTTTGAGGAAACTAATCATGGAGAGGCAATTGACTTGTCTCCTTTATTTTTCAAAGAAAGATCTCACTAAATATATCTTTACTTTAAAAGAAAAGTCAAACTCTTATTCATCTGTTTTTTTAAAAAAGTTAAGTCTTTAGAAATTGGGAATAAGGTTTTGAAGATCAAACATTGCCTTCAAAGCCTCAAAAGATGTTGGACTAAGTCCAAGCAGCTCAACTTTAGAGGACGACCCCATTGTACTTCTAGGAAGAGGTTTCGAAAGAATGATGAAGCACGAAAGGGGAAAAAATAAGCTAAGGAAAGAGGTTTACATAAAATACAAGAAAGTTAAATCGTCTTTCTATTCAAAGATGTTTCTATTAATGTCCGGGTGTTTTGAGTATTGCGAGAAAGTCCATATAGCCAAGGTTGCCCAAAGAGGAAGAATGATTACAAGAATAAGATAGTCATGGTGGCTACCTAGATTAAAGATGAATCTTATGATGAGGATGACATTGAAGATGAATCCAAGTGTCTGATGGTTATGAGATACTTAGACAGAGAAATTAATTTGAAAAAACAGTTGTCCGATTTCAAGGATACCGATCCCGAAGAGGTAATTAACTCGTTTCCTTAAGTCTTTCAAGATAGATCTTACTAAATATATATTTACTTTATCCTAAAAGTCCAATTATGATTCATCTCTTTTCCAAGAAAAAGTCGAGTCTATAGAAATTGAGAATATGGGTTTTAAAAAGGAACGCCGCCTTGAAAGCCTCAAAAGATGCTTGGACCAAGTCCAAGCAGCTCGGATTTAAAGGATGTTCCTATAGTACTTTTCGTAAGAGGTTTCCAAAGAGTGATGAAACACAAGAATTGGAAGAAGAAGCCAAGAATTAGATCTTTAGAAAAGACAAGAATGGTAAATCCTCTTTCTCTCCAAATACTTCTTCTACTAAAAAGCCCTGGTAATTTTGAGTATGGCAAGCAAAGAACATATAACACACGACTACCAAAAAAGAAGATATATTACAAGAATAAGAAATTCATGGTAGCTACCTAGGGTGAAGATGAATCGGATGATGAGGATGACACCGAGGATGAATCCAAGTGTCCGATTGCTAAGACATACTTAGACAAAGAAACCGATTTGAAACAAAAGTTGTCCGATTCTATGGAAATTGATCCTAAAGAGGTAATGAACTATTTCCTTAGGTTTTTGAAGAATGATATTACTAAATATATCTTTACTTTAGAGGAAAAGTCCAATTTTGATTAATCTCTTTTCAAGAAAAAATTGAGTCTTTAGAAACTAGGATAAGGACTATTGCGTTGAAGGCCTAACAAGATTCTTCACTATGTCCCAACAGACTAAGATTTAGAGGAAGACCCTATGATACTTCTAGCCAAAGGTTTCAATATAATGATAAAACAGAAGACATGAAAGAAGAAGCTAAGGAATGAGGTCTTTAGAAAAGAGAAGAAAGTTAAATCCCCTTTCTCTCCAAAAACTTCTTCTACTAAAAAGTCTGGTTGTTTTGTTTATGGCAAGCAAAGAACATTTAGCCAAGGTCTGTCTAAAGAGGAAGAATGATTTCAAGAATAAGAAAGTCATGGTGGCTAGTGTAAGTGAAGGTGAACCAGATGATGAGGATGAATCCAAGTGTCCGATGGCTATAGCCGACTTAGACAAAGAAACCGATTCAAAACAAAAGTTGTCCGATTATGAGGAAACCGATCCTAAAGAGGTAATTACCTATTTTCTTAAGCTTTGGATGAAATATCTTACCAAATATATATTTACTTTAGACAGAATGTCCAAACTTGAATCATGTCTTTTTCAAGAAAAAGTTGAGTCTTTAGAAACCGAGAACAAGGTTTTGAAGAAGGAATATTACCTTGAAAACCTCGGAAGATGCTAGACCAAGTCCAAGAAGCTCGAGATATAAAGGAAGGTACTTCTAGGCACAGGTTTCAAAAGAATGATGAAACATAAGAAGTGGAAAAAGAAGCCAAGGAATGAGGTCTTTAGAAATGACAAGAAAGGTAAATCCTATTTCTCACCAAATACCTCTGTAGTAAAAAGTTTGATTGTTTTGAGTATGGTAGCAAAGAATATATAACCAAGGACTTCCAAAAGAGATACAAATATTACAAGAATAAGAAAGTCACGGTGGCTACCTGAAATGAAGATGAATCAAATGATAAGGATAACACCGAGGACAAATACACGTGTCTAATGGCTGTGGGATACTCGGACAAAGAAACCGATTTGAAACAACAATTGTCTAATTTTGAGCAAACCGATCCCGAAGAGGTAATTAACTATTTTCTTACGTATTCAAAGATAGATCTTACTAAATATATCTTTACTTTACCTTAAATTTCAAATTATGATTCATCTCTTTTTCAGGAAAAAGTTGAGTCTTAAGAAATTAAGAATACGTGTTTTAAGAAGGAACATTTCTTGGAAATCCTCAAAAGCTACTTGGACCAAGTCCAAGCAACCGAGATTTAAAGAATGTTCCTATGGTACTTCTGGCCGCATGTTTCAAAAAAGTGATCGAACATAAGAAGAGGGAGAAGAAGCCAAGAATTAGATCTTTAGAAAAGACAAGAATGGTAAATCCTCTTTCTCTCCATATACTTCACCTGCTAAAATACTTGGTTGTTTTGTGTATGGATGCAAGGAACATACAGACCAATGACTTTCCAAAGAGGAAGAAATAGTACAAGAATAAGAATGCCATGGTGGCTACTTGGAGTGAAGATTAATCAAATAATGAGGATGACACTTAGGACGAATCTAACTATCTAATGGCTTTGACAAACTCAGTACAAAGAAACTAGTTCAAAATGAACATTGTCCGATTATGAGGAACCCGATCATTAAGAGGTAGTTTACTATTTCCTTATGTTTTAGAACAATGATCTTACTAAATATAATTTTACTTTAGATGAAAAATCCAATTCTAATTCATCTCTTTTTAAGAAGAAGTGGAGTCTTTAGAAACCGAGAAAAAGGTTTTGATGAAGGAACTTTGCCTTGAAAGCCTCAAAAGATCCTAGACAAAGTCCAAGCAGCTCACATTTAGAGGAAGACCCTCAAGTACTTGTAGGCAGAGGTTTCAAAAGAATAATGAAATCCCGGATGTGGAAAAAGAAGCCAAGGAAGGGTGTACGCAAAATACAATAAAGTTAAATCCTCTTTCTATCCAAATACATCTTCTACTAAAAAGTGTGGTCTTTTCAAGTAAGGCAAGCAAATAACATATAGCCAAGGATTCCTAAAGAGAAAAAATGATTACAAGAATAAGATATTCATTATCGCTACCTATAGTTAAGATGAATTAGATGATGAGGATGACACCGAGGATGAATCTAAGTGTTTTATGGCTATGACAAACTCAAACAGAGAAACTAATTCAAAACAAAAGTTGTCCGATTATGGGGATACCGATCTTGAAAAGGTGACTAACTATATCTTTAAGTTTATGAAGAAATATCCTACTAAATATATCTTTACTTAAGACGAGAAGTTAAATTTTGATTGATATATTTTTCATGAAAAAGTTGAGTCTTTAGAAATTGAGAATAAGGTTTTCGAGAAGGAATGTTACCTTTAAACCCTCGGAAGATGCTTGGAGAAAGACCAAGCAACTCAAATTTTTAGGAAGACCATGTGGTACTTCTTGGAAAAGGTTTGAAAAGAATGATGCAATAGGAAGTGGAAAAATAAACCAAGGAATGAGGTCGACAAAGAAAGTTAAATCCTCTCTATCTCCAAATACATCTTCTACTAGATGTTTCGGTTGTTTTGTGTATGGCGTAAATGAACATATAGCAAAGGACTGCCAAAAGAGGAAGAAAGATTACTTGGAGTGAAGATGAATCAAATAATGAGGATGACTCTTAGGACAGATCCAACTCGTTTGATGGCTACGACAAACTCGGACAAAGAAACTTATTTAGAAAAAGTTATCCGATTATGAGGAAACTCATCCTTAATAGGTAATTAACTATTACCTTTAGTTTTCCAAGAATGATCTGACTAAGTATATCTTTACTTTACACAAAAGTCTAATTTTGATTCATCTGTTTTTTAAAAAAAGTTGAGTCTTTAAAAACTAAGAACAAGGGTTTGAAAAAGGAACATTGCCTTTAAAGCCTCGGAAGATGTTGGACCATGTCCAACCAGCTGAGATTTAGAGGAAGACCCTATAGTACTTCCGGTAAAGGTTTCAAAATAAGGATAAACACAAGAAGTGCAAGAAGAAGCCAAGGAATAAGGTCTTTAGAAAAGATAAGAAACGTAAATCCTCTTTTTAACTAAACGCTACCCAAAGAGGAACAAAGATTACAAGAATAAGACGGTCATGGTGGCTACTTGGAGTAAATATGAATTAGATGATAAGGATTATACTATGGATGAATCCAAGTGTGTGATGGTTGACATATTGAGATAAAAGAAAATGATTTAAAAGAACAGTTATCTTATTATAAGGAAACCGATCTTGAAGAGGTAATTAACTTGTTTCCTTAATTTTTCAAAGAAAGATCCTAGTACATATATATTTACTTTAGACGAAAAGTCCAATTCTAAGCCATCTCTTTTTAAGAAAAAGATGAGTCTTTAGAAATCGAGAATAAGGTTTTGAAGGTCAAACTTTGCTTTCAAAGCCTCGGAAGATGCCTGGAGCAAGTCCAAGCAACTCAAATTTAGAGGATGACCTTATAGTACATCTAGGAAGAAGTTTTAAAAGAATGATGAAACACAAGATGTGGAAAAAGAAGCTAAGGAAAGAGGTCTACACAAAATACAAGAAAGTTAAATCTTCTTTCTCTTCAAATGCTTTTTCTACTAAAAAGTCCCGTTGTTTTGAGTATGGTAGCAAAGTACATATTGCCAAATCTGCCTAAAGAGGAAGAAAGATTACAAGAATAAGATAGTCATGGTGGCTACTTAGAGTGAAGATGAATGAAATGATAAGGATGTCAATGAGGACAAATCGAAGTGTCCGATTGCTATAAGATACTCGGACAAAGAAACTTATATGA
This sequence comes from Talinum fruticosum, assembly GCA_021018815.1. NCBI lineage: Eukaryota > Viridiplantae > Streptophyta > Magnoliopsida > Caryophyllales > Talinaceae > Talinum > Talinum fruticosum. The sequence goes on from JAITYX010000026.1 coordinate 567,875, forward strand.
AATAATTGTTGTCCGATTTTGAGAAAACCGATCCCGAAAAGGTAATTAACTATTTCCTTTGGATTTCAAAGATAGATCTTACTAAATATATCTTTACTTTAAACTAAAAGTCCAATTCTAATTCATCCCTTTTTCAAGAAAAAGTTGAGTCTTAAGAAACTGAAAATAAGGTTTTTAAGAAAAATGATGCCTTGAAAGCCTCGGAAGATGCTAAACCAAGTCTAAGCAGCTAAGATTTAGATGAAGTTCCTATGGTACTTCTCGCCGGAGGTTTCAAAAACCGATGAAATTTAAGAAGTGGAAGAAGAAGCAAAGGAATGAGATCTTTAGAAATGACCCGAAAGATAAATCCTCTTTTTCCCCAAATACTTTAACTAAACCTGTCTAATTGGTTTGAGTATGACAATGAAGAACATATAGCCATAGACTTCCTAAAGAGGAAGTAATATTACAAGAATAAGGAAGTCATGGCAGCTACCTTGAGTGAAGATGAATGATAAGGATGACAAGTAAGGATGAATCCAAGTGTCTAATGGCTACGATAAACTCGGACAAAGAAACTTATTCAAAGCAAATGCTCTCTCATTTTGAGGAAGCTAATCTTAAGAAGGTAATTAACTATTTCCAAAAGTTTTCAAACAAAGATCTTACTAAATATATTTTTACTTTAGACGAAAAGTCAAATTCCAATAAATCTTTTGTCCAAGATAAAGTTGAGTCTTTAGAAACCGAGAATAAGGTTTTGAAGAAGGGATGGTTCCTTGAAAGCCTCAAAAGATGTTGGACCAATTCCAATCAACGTAGATTGAGTGGAAAACCCTCTGGTACTTCAAGGCCGATGTTTCAAAATAATGATAAAACACAAGAAGTGGAAGAATAAGCTAAGGAATGAGGTCTTTGAAATGACAACAAAGGTAAATCCTATTTCTCAAGCAAATACCTCTTCTACTAAAAAGTTCGGTTGTTTGGAGTCTAACAAGTAAAGAACATATAGCCGAGGACTGCCAACGAGAGGAATAAATATTACAAGAATAAGAAAGTCATGGTGGCTATGTTGAGGGAAGTTGAATCGGATAATGAGGATGACACTAAGGATTAATCCAACTGTTTGATGGTCGTGAGATACTAAGATAAAGAAACCGATTCATAAGAAAATGAAGGTTTGCTCCTGGAGAGTCTAAGTCACCCTAGAAGGGGGTGAATAGGGTGTTGGAAGATGTTGTAGAGAATTAAACTCCTTTGCACGTAATAGAGACAGAAATGCATTCCGAGTCTAGATTGGACTCGTAAAAGTATCAACTTAGAATTACATGGAAACCCTCCTGGAGCGAGAAAATCACGACCAGTGCAAGTCCAAGCACCAAGTCAAATCCATTATTTTGAATCCACAAAATACAGTAGACTAACTCAATCATAACTCGCTCCCTTAGACAATTCCTTACAAAGTTTTCCTAGACTCGAAGTTCCCTTATCGGATCTATTACTTCCTAACCGAGGTAACCTTTATAGCTAAGGACAACCGAGCTGAGTTAACCATTACAGCTCAGTCAAGGGACCTTATTTAGAGAGTACGAAAGAGAGTTTGTAACTAATTACAAGACTTTACAACTCGTAAAGTCGTTAAGTACGGACTTAGAGTAGTAAGTAGAAGATTGAATGAGTATTATACAGAGAAATATAATTTCAAGCAATGGGTTCCGCATTCTTGAGGTCTTATAAAGTAACTTCTATTTATAGATGACCAAGTAGATTAGCCGTTGTGACTATCTTGTGATTAGAAGTCCTCTCGTGACCGTTGTAACGGTTTTTCTAAGTCGCTTAGAAAAGACCCGCTGAGATGTGAACGTTGTGCAACGGCTCTTGACTCCTTAGGATGTCCCAATCCGAAAAGAAGGGTGGAAACCACTCGTTGAGCTCAGCGTTGAAGATTTCCAGCTTTGAAAATAGACGACCCCGACACAGTGTGTGGACCTTGGTCGAAGTAGAAAAAGCCTTGTCTGCTGGCAATTTGACATCTTGAAGCTAGTTACTTTTGTAATTCAAAAGTAGGATAACCTCGTTTAGATAACTTACAAAAGTAAACAATTTTGGTTCTCACAAGTATAAAATACTTTGGTCCAAGATTAGGCACAAATAATAATTTAATTAAGATAATTAAGAGCATAATTATCTCGAGTCCTAAAAGAGTGGAATTTTTTGAGTCTAATATTCATTATACTCAAATTCCATCCGAGTAAGTCTAGAGAAAGATCAAGTTAGATAGAGAATATCGGAGTAAGAGTACTTAATCTAGACAAATATACTTCAAACAAAATATGCTTGACTTAGAAAGATGAATTAACACTCGTAATTCACTTTAATTTAGAATATGAAGTCGAACATAGTTTGAAAGAGTTAGAGTGAATGTTTGATCATGCGATAAATCTAAGTGATGTCGGAGTGACTCGGAACTCGTCGAGTGAATTGATGAAAATAAGTGTGCTTTCCGAGTCGATCAAAATCAAATGAAAACATTCTCGTAACACTCTGAAAAGTTTCTATAAGCACTCGGAATAGTTTCTATAATACTCGAAGGACTTGTAATCAAAAGTTAGAAGGGATGAAGTTGGTACCTAATTCCTTGATAGTACTGAGAATGATATACAGGTAGAATCTAAGTCTTTAATCTCCCCGTTTTGATGAAAGGCATTTCATACTCGAGATAGAAACTTTTTAGTGAAACAATCCTAATTTTTCATTCTTTCTCAAAGAGTATATAAGAGTTTAGAGATAGAATCGTAAACTTAGATTATTTTAGAGCTATTATACTTATGTTTTATCGTAGCAAAGAATGAAATATCGCATAGAAATCAATGAAGTGTTGGACACTTAGAATATTGCTTATATCGAGTAGAGATATGTAAATGAGTAGGTATATTAGATCAAGATAACTAAGAAATTGAAACTTAGAAAGAAGTTAAACTTAGCAATAAATAAGCACGAAATCGAAACTTCATTCATATAAACTTAGAAAAGATATACAAGAAGGGTGAGAGAACTCCCCAAAACATGACAACAAATTTTCTAAATATTCTCCCCCTTACCTTTCAAAGAAAAACAAAAAGAGGAAGAATGCATCAAGTAGATAAAATTTGTGTGTCCGGACAAAAAATAAAAACAAAACGAGAAAAAATATAACTAAGAGGGTGGAGTGGGAGTTGTGTGGGTTAAAGCCGATGAACGTGCCGTGCGCCTACACTGGTATGAGTGTGAAGACGTTGAAGATCTTGGCGGGGGCAACACTAGCAACTCGGGATGGGCTCAGCTCCGAGTGGTTAACCCACAACAAGGTCGTCAAGAGGTTCATCCTCTTGGAACTCGACGAAGGGAGGTGCTTGTTTATGCTCGACTATCGCTGACTCGACCTTTGTCGCCAGGTCTTCGACTCGCTCGTACTCACTGTCCGAGCTAATTTGTTCCGGTTGAAGAGCGAGAGCACCTTGTCCTTCGGCTTCTTCCTTTTCTCGCTCCTTCTTCCTCTTTCTCTTATTCTTGCTTCTCCCCTTATTCTTTCTCCTTAGAAGGAGCTGCCTCAGCCACAGCCTCTTTTTCTTCTCGTTCGCCTCTTTGGAAGGAGATTTGGCAGTGGTACGAGGATTCTTCGGATGTGTCCGAGCCGACCGGGTCATGAGCCGCTTTGGAGCGCCTTTCTTGGAGGAGCTCAATCAACTCCTCGCTGCTCCTTTACCAGTGCTTCATCTCAAGGAGCATATCTTGCTCGCTCTCGGATTTGAGATTGGGCGAGTGTTTTGGTTTATAGTCATAGACCGAAGGACAATCTTAGATGACCGAAGAGTGTCCTTGATTTATGAGGACACCGAGGAGAGCTTGTCTATCACTATAGTAGACAAAGCGAGAGTGGCTTGAAGTGGAGGGCCTAAGGTGGAGTCTCCGCCGGTGGAGGAGGGAGAGAGAGTGCAGCTCGAGTCCGAGTCCGAAGAGGAGGAGAAGGTTGCCACGGCTTCGAGCTCTAGACCCGAAACCCGGTTGGGTCTCCTGGTATCCATAGCCAAGAAGCTCTTTTCTACCAACTACTATGGCAGCCACGAAACCGCGTTAGGATCCGAGGGGAGCGGGACCTTGAACTGTTTGTAAATAAAGGTAAGAAAAGCCCCAAAAGGAAGAGGGGTGGATTTCTTTGTCCGAGTTAGCATAGAGGCCTCCTCGCTCAATGATAGCTAGGAAGAGGTCTACTTCGTAGCCCTCTAGAATGTCAAAGGGAGCTTTGAGAATCTTAGAGTTTAGATTCTCTTTGCTCGAATGCTTAGAGAAGAAGGTTCTCAACAGCGAGAAACAAAGAAGACGAGTTTCGGACTTCATCCGAGGCACTAAAAAGGTTTTGCGTGACTTAGGAATTTCTTTTCCGTACTTCTCCAAGAATTCATCAGCAATCTCGTTGAAAGGAATAGGGTTATTGTTGAGGAAAAGAGAAGAAACTCGAATAAGCGGTGGAGGAGAGAGACGTTGATTCGAACAATGATATCTTGAACTCGGAGGTGAAGATCCCTTCAAAGCTAGAAAGATTTGAATAGAACTCGAAATAATTTCGGGTAAATAAACACGCTGAAATAAAGGAAATTGTAAACCCTCGTGGTTTTGATATGGTTCAACCACGAAAATTTTGTGGTTGGGAAGAATTTGTCATCCAACGTTAGGTGTTGGGTGACAAGGATTTTAGAGGGGTTAGAAGGACCCTCTTGGCTTTTGGTTCTAGGTTTCTTGGTTGTAGAACCAAGAAAGTTTGGGTGAGAACCTCTTTTAGGCATGGTTGTGGAGTTTTTTGAGAAGAGGGGAGATGAACTTTGACGAAAGAGAGCGAGAAAAGACTGGCTCGAAGAGAGAGAGAGAGAGTAGTTTGTAAAAAGAAAATAAGAGAGTAGAGAGAGAGAGTTGAGAGCTTTCGATGCTAACTTGAGATGATTTCTTGCTTTGCTTGAGATAGAGAAGGTTTGCTCTTTGAAAACACTAAACTTGCTTGTGAGGTTGTATACGAGTGAGTGAGTGAGTAAAGTGTAAAGTAGCGAAATAAAGGAGAATGGATGCTATTTATAGCAAAAGAATTATCCTTCAGTATTCGTTCGACCCAACTCTCCAACGGTTGCCTCACACTCGGTGTGACTGTTCCGCTCTCCAACGATTCGAATTCTAGTGTTTGTCTACCAACGGCTAGTTCTCCGATTCATACGCGAGAAGAGAGAGAGAGAAAGAGAGAGAGAAATTTTAAAAGAAATGTTTAAAATTCTCCACTAATATAGAGATGATTTCGAAGTTTGATGTCCATTTTTCTCAAAAATTGAGTTTGACTTAGTAGTGTTTCCGAGTGACTCGTAAACCACAAACAAGTAATAACTCATAGCTCAGTATCACTGGGTCAGCTGAACTAATAGTTATTAAAGCACGTAAAAGAAACATTTAACACATAATCATGCAAAGTAGTTTCACTTAGAAAAGCACATAATCATGCAAAGTAGTTTCACTTAGAAAAGCACATAATCATGCATTAATCATGTTAAGTTCATTCCTAATAAAGCAAAACTAATCCTTACTAAGTGGCTTATTAAAGATATCAGCTAGTTGAAGTTTGGTAGGAATGAATTCAAGTTCGATATCACCTTTCTAAGAATGGTCTCTTAGAAAATGATACCCGACCTCAATATGCTTTGTCTTTGAGTGCTCGAACTGGATTCTTAGTGATGCTGATCGCATTTTGATTGTCACACTTGATTGGAATTTATTTGAATGACAGTCCAAGATCTCTCAAGTGTTGCTTGCTCCATAAAATCCGAGCACGAGCATGCTCCAGACTGCAATGTAGTCAACTTCGGTAGTTGATAGAGCTACCGAGTTACGCTTCTTTGAGTGCCAAGATATACGGGATTGACCCGTAAATTAGCATGCTCGCTGAAGTGCTTTTTCTATCAACCTTGTATCTAGCATAGTCAGCATCCGAGTATCTAGTGAGAGTCGGTTATGAGTCTCTTGAGAACCATAGACCTAAATTCCGAGTCCCTACAAGATATCTTAAAATTCTCTTCACCGCGAGTGAGATGTAATTCCTTTGGATTAGCTTGAAATCTTGCACATAGACATACACTAAACATTATGTCTGTCCTATAGGAAGTAAGATACAACAGAGATCCAATTATACCTCGATAGAGTTTCGATCTACTACTTTACCTTTTTCGTCCGAGTCCAGTTTTATACTGCTCGCTCATTTTGTTGCTACATGTTTTGCATCTTGAAGTTTGTATTTCTTCAGCAACTCCTTGGTATACTTTGATTGATGGACATAGATGCCATCTTTGTCTTGCTTGATTTGTAAACTAAGGAAGAAATTGAGTTCTCCCATCATGCTCATTTGGAATTCCTATCTCATTAACTCGGAAAAATCTTGACAGAGATTTTCATTAGTTACTCCAAATATTATATCATCAACATACATCCGAGCAATAAGAAAGTCTTTCCCCTTGGTATAAAAAGAGTCTTGTCAATCTGACCGCTTCTAAAATAATTTTTAGCCAAGAAATTCCTTAGTCTATCATACCAAGCTCTGCAACCTTGTTTAAGACCATAAAGAGCTTTTTGAAACTTGAAAACATGATTTGGAAATTCCGAGTTTTCAAATCCAGGGGTTACTCAACATAGACTTCCTCTTGAATGAAACCATTAAGGAAAGAACATTTAACATCCATTTGATACAATTTGATATTCATGCTTGATGAAAATGCTAATAGGATTCTAATAGCTTCAATTCTAGCAACAGTACAAAGGTTTCCCCACAATCAATTCCTTTTTCTTGATTGTAACCTTGAGCCACAAGTCTAGCCTTGTTTCGACTACCAACCCACTTTCATCTAGCTTGTTCTAAAAAACCCATTTGGTTCCTATGACTGGGTGGTCGGAATGTCGTTTGGTTAGAGTCCGGACTTAGTTTCTTTCGAATTAATTAAGTTCCTCTTGGATGGCCTCTATCCCATTCAGGTTCATTAAGGGCTTCTAGTGCATTTGTGGGTTCGAGTTAATGATATGAATGCAGTGAATGCACATAGATTTTGTAGAGAGGAATGAGTTCTTACCCTACTGTTGATGTCGGACAGGATATTTTCGAGTGGATGGCTCGATGCATATTTGAAAGCTCTACTTGTTCTCTGGTTCACCAGATTTGTAGGTTGAATTGGTTGATCTTCGGTGGTCCGATCCGATTGAGCTTGCTGATCTGGTTGACTTTCAGCATTCGAGCTGCCTCTTAAGTCGATTCATTCCGAGTCGATTATTCCGAGTTGCTTTTCCTTGACTCTATCCGAGTTCATCTTCAGCAATATCATAATCTCGACTCAGCTTCAGATCCGAGAATGTTGACTCACTTGGTTTTCCCCGATCAATCTCATCAACAACATGTATGCTTTCTTCCACTTTGTTAGTTCTTTTATTGAAAATACGATATGCTTTACTATGAGATGAATAACCAAGAAAGATACCTTCATCCGATCGAGCATCAAACTTGGTTAGGTGATCCTTAGCATTATTGCGCACATAGCACTTACATCCAAAAGGTTTGAAGTATGAAATGTTGGGTTATTTCCCTTTATAAAGCTCGTATGGATTTTTCTTCAGGATGGGTCTAATGAGGCATCTATTCGAGTATGTAGTTTGTTGTGTTGATCGCCTCATCCCGAAATAGTAAGGTAGATCATGTTCAATCATCATTGTCTTTCCTATTTCTTCAAGAGTTCGGTTCTTTCTCCACTAGTCCATTCCGTTGAGGAGTCCTTAGTGCTGAGAAGTTGTGGGAGATACAATTCTTATCACATAACTCTGCAAATTCCGAGTAATCGAACTCCCTTCCATGGTCGGTTCGAAGTCTTTTGATTTGAGTCCGAGACTCAACTTGGATTTTCCTGTAGAGCTTACTCGAACTCTTTGAACGCTTCATTTTTATGTTTAAGAAAACAAACCTAGGTAAATCATGAGTAGTCATCAACAATCATAAGTACATATGATTTACCTCCGAGAATATTTACGAGAATTTCACCACATTAGTCCATATGCAACCTAGGTAAAAACAGCTCAAATTGGAGGTTGAGATCACCTCGAATTGATGGCTCAAAGTCTGTCTCGCTGGGTTGGAGTCCGGAATGATAGACTCTTGGTGTTTTGATGCGGGGGTCGACAAATGCTTGGATTGAGATGAGATTTGAGGGGGATGACTCAACGCATCCAGAGAGGTGTGGGTGAAATTTGGAATGAAGATTGTTCGTATTTTTGGAATTGTGGATTTTTGAAATTGGGTAACCTGGATAGTACCAAGGCTCCTAAAGGATACAGCGAACACCACCTAAAGGAACTTTAGGGCACCTCTCACTTAGCTAGATACAGCGAACACCACTAGCTAAGCTCAAGGACTCAAAGGACACCACCAAGTTGCGAAACTTGGATACAACATTTGAGGATTCAAAGGGGAAACGAGCAATCGAACTCAAATTCTCATTTCATATATTCATCATCAAAGTTATGTGTTACAAAGCTAAATACATTGAGTATTTATAGGGAATTAAAGCATGCTGAAAATATAATAAAGCTTAAAACAAAATAATAATCAAAGGCTTGAATTAAGCTTCCCTTCTTCAAGCAAGGATGGAGGGCCAGATGTGGAGGAGCATTTTTGGCCATGTTTTGAAACTCTAGGGAACATGTGGTGGAAAATGCATGGTGCATTTTCAGCCAAGTATCTTCCTTCCCCTTGTGCAAGCAAGCTTGTTATTGGTCCAACTCATGCCTTCCTCCACTAATGCTAGTGCTTAGGAATTCCTCTAGAATCTCCTTTCTTTCAATGCACATTTTCAGCTTGTTGACTCATTGGGATGGTCTGGCCATTGACCCTTGACCGAGCATGGAACCTTCGGCCATAAAATTCAGTTTAAGCAAAATGCCCCTAAAATACCCTTTAGGCATTTTTGGACCGTCCTTGATGCATGCTTTGCCTTAGCTCTTAAACATGAATTATTTATATACTAATTGTCATAGAAAGACAATTTCTACATCCTTGCAAGTTCTAGTTCCACTTGCTTCAATCCGGACTAGAATAGGCATTTTGGAGCCCAAAATGATCTTTAAATTAAGCTTGACTCCTCTTATGCCTTAGCTTGAGAACCCCATGACTCTTGGAAATTGAGTTTGGATAGAAATATCCATCAATCTCCCCTTGTTGAAAAGAATTTGTCCTCAAATTTGTATGGACAAGTTTTTCCAAGTGAGGAAAAATCAAGATCATTATAGCACAACTCTTGTCATTATAGGGGTATTGTCTCTTATTATCGGTTAAGGAAGATATGCCTTGCATGGGCATAAATCCGATTGTTCACAATAATTCCCCAATAAGTGCTTTCCATGTGACTCTTCAAGTTGAGACAAGCATGACCAATGGAGCCTAGGATCATAGTGAGACTCACATTGCTTCTTTCTTCTTCGGTGCTTACAATGCAAATCTCCAACTTGAGTAAAGATTTTTATGTGGATGTATGTCATGAAAAGCTCTTAGGACACAATTCCTTTTGGGCAGCAATTAGTAGCAAGAATACCAAGCCATTTCTCCATGATTAGTCTCAACTTCATACACCTTGGACAGCTTGCTTTCGGCCATAAGAGCATCAAGCACTCGGTTTAGGATTTTTGAGGAAAAATGGTCAAACCCTTGGCATCTAAAATACCTCTGGGCTGAATTGGGGCTATGGGAAATTTTGGGAGGTGGGATTGGTTTTTCTTGTGGAAAAAATGGGGGCTCGACAGATTAGGGGTAAGGCTGGACATATTGTGTTTTTGTGGGTGAAAAGGGCTTTTGGTTTTGGCTTTTGGTTTGTGGAGTAAGGTAAAAGTGGGAGGGGTTATGGGCAATTTGTGGGCATTTTTGGGAGAGGTATGAGAGTCTCTAAACCCATCATGGGCTAGTCTCTTGCAAAACAATAAAGGCAATTCCCAAAATGCAAAGCAAACACTTACAAGCATAGCAACATTCCACATGTCAATAATGCTTAACTTCAAAAAGCCAAAAGAATTCAAGCAAGGATGAACAAAGTGGCTTATACCTTCATAAGGTCGTGGGATGTCACTTTGAGGGGAGTGGTTGGTGGCTTGAATCTCCAAACGCTCATTACTAGTAGGCTCTTCTACCTCACTAGACAATGAACGAAAGATAATACCTCCATACTTCTCGACTTCAAGAAATTCTTGGCCACAATCATCAAAGATGGGAAGTAGTTCCTCTTGGCTTTCCTCATTGTTTGTAAGAGTTAGACTCACAATTTTCTCCACTTGTGGTGGGTTGGACACACCCAAGATTTCTTGCTCAACCACAACTTCACATGAAAAAGGGTCATTGATTTCTTCCTCATTAGAAGATAAAGAAGTTTCTTCCAAAACATTTCCATCATGCTCATCAAACTTAGGAGGAAAATCAAAGTCACTTGTTCGTTGGCAAAAATCCTCCAAAGCACTCTCAACATACTCATCAAGCTTTAGAGGTAAACCAAAGTTAGGCTCAATTTCCTCTTCATTAGGAAAAAGAGGATCGGCCATGGGTTTAGGTGGGGAAGTGGGGGTTTTTGTGGGGGTAGAGAGGGTTAGGCCAAGGGCTTTTGTGGAGGAGTGTGGTGGTTCCTTTTGTGGGAAGATTTAGATTTTTCTGGAGGTGGCGAGGGCTGGACATTTGGAGTTTCGGAAAGAGAAGAGGAGAGGGCTGAAAGTTTAGGAGAAAAGGAAAATAAGCTCCCCTTGTTAATAGGCTTGGTCTTGGACGGAAGAGCTTTGTAATAAAGTGGACCAAACTTTTTCAACAATTTTCCTGTCAACTTTCTCCATGTGCTCACCTTCTTTTGCCTTTCTTCTTCCTTCTCAACTTGTAGGCTTTCGACCAAGTGAGGGCATGACTCCTCAACTTAGACTCAACAATCTCAACCTTTTCATGCTCTTCTAATCTCAAATTTTCAAAGGCTTCTTCAGCCTTGATGAACCAACTAGAAAAGAGATCTTGTTGGCCATAAAATTTAGGCACAAATAGATTAGCCAACTCGAAATTAGAAGTAGCCATTTCAGCTCTCAAAAACCCAAATGACATGTGGTGTTCATGGCGGTGAAAGAAAAATGTGCAGAAAATTTTTTTGTTTTTTTTGGATTTTTTTGTGGATGGATGTGGTTAGGGAAGCTATTCACCCAAGGACATCAGAACTTGCTCTGATACCAAAGTTGATATATAGTGGTACGCTCTAATACCAAGTTGATGTATAGTGAGGGTAGATGGCAAAAGAGATGTCAAAACACCAAAAAGGGTAACCTGGACAGAATGGGTATTTTTGTGCGGTCTTGGGACAACGAGGTGATGGACGGGTAAATGGATGAGTTTGGATGTGAAACTTTAGGGGTGGATTCTTAGTGAGGTTAGGAAGGGCTGGTAAAAAGTGGGGATCATTCGAGGTTGGGATCACCTCGAACTAAGGGCAAACAGAAAGTTATGCTCATTCGCTTGTCCGAGAATGAGGTTCTTTGCTTGTTTTGGAGGTGGGGGTTAGGATAGTGTTTGGATGGAGCTGCAATTTACAGGGAAGTTTTGGAGGGAGTTGGGAAGAGGTGGTGAAAAATAGGGCTTCATTCGTGGTCGAGATCACCTCGAACGGATGGCTCAATGTCCGTCTCGCTGGGCTAGCGTACGGAATAACGAGCTCCGGGTGTTTTGATGGAGGGGTCGGACGATTGAGCTGAGATTTGTGGGGGATGACTCAACTTGTCCAAAGAGATATTGGTGAAATTTGGAATGAAGATGGTTCGTATTTTTGGATTTTTGGATTTTTGAAGTTGGGTAACCGAGATAGTACCAAGGCTCCTAAAGGACACGACGAACACCACCTAAAGGAACTTTCGGGCACCTCTCACTTGGCTAGATACAGATGAACACCACTAGTTAAGCTCAAGGACTCAAAAGGACACCACCAAATTGCCAAACTTGGATACAACATTTGAGGATTCAAAGGGGTAACGAGCAATCCAACTCAAATTCTCATTTCATATATTCATCATCAAAGTTATGTGTTACAAAGCTAAATACATTGAGTATTTACAGGGAATTAAAGCATGTTGAAAATAAAATAAAGCTTAAAACAAAATAATAATCAAAGGATTGAATTAAGCTTCACCTTCTTCAAGCAAGGATGGAGGGCCGGATGTGGAGGAGCATTCTTGGCGAAGTTTTGAAACTCTAGGGAACATGTGGTGGAAAATGCATGGTCTATTTTCAGCCAAGTATCTTCCTTCCCCTTGTGCAAGCAAGCTTGTTATTGGTCCAACTCATGCCTTCCTCCACTAATGCTAGTGCTTAGGAATTCCTCTAGAATCTCCTTTCTTTCAATGCACATTTTCAGCTTGTTGATTCATTAGGATGGTTCGGCCATTGACCCTTGACCAAGCATGGAACCTTCGGCCATAAAATTCGGTTTAAGCAAAATGCCCCTAAAATACCCTTTAGGCATTTTTGGATCATGCTTTGCCTTAGCTCTTAAATATGAATTATTTATATGCTAATTGTCATAGAAAGACAATTTCCACATCCTTGCGAGTTCTAGTTCCACTTGCTTCAATCCGGACCAAAATAGGCATTTTGGAGCCCAAAATGATCTTTAAAAGAAGCTTGACTCCTCTTATGCCTTAGCTTGAGAACCCCATGAATCTTCAAAATTAAGTTTGGATAGAAATATCCATCAATAGATTACATGAAAAAGAAAGTCATGGTAGCTAGTTGGAGTGAAGATGATGAGGATGATGAGGATGACATTGAGGATGAATCTAAGTGTCTTATTACTATGATATACTTAGATAAAGAAACTTACATGAAACAATAGTTGCCTAATTTTGAAGAAACCGATCCCGAAAAGATAATTAATTATTTTCTTAAGTTTTCGATAATATATGTTACTAAATATATCTTTACTTTAGACTAACAGTTCCATTATGATTCATCTCTTTTTCCAAGAAAGAGTGGACTCTTTAGAAACTTAGCATTAGGTTTTTCGGAAGCAACGTTTCCTTGAAAGCCTCGGAAGATGTTGGACCAAGTGCAACCAGCTCGGATGAATTCGATTAGGTCTTTCTCCCTAAATACTCGTTCTACTAAAAAGTTCAGTTTTTTGAGTATGACAATGAAGAACACATAGCCAAGGACTTCCCAAAGAGGAAGTAATATTACAATATTAAGAAAGTCATGGTGGCTACCTTTGGTTAAGATGAATTCGATGATGAGGATGACACCGAGGATGAATCCAAATGTCTCATGGCTACAACAAACTCGATCAAAGAAACTTATTCAAGGAAAAAGTTGTCTTATTCTAAGGAAACTAAGCCTAAAGAGGCAATTAAGTATTTCCTCAAGTTTTTGAAGAAAGTTCTTAGTAAATATATCTTTACTTTAAACAAAAATTAAAATTCCGATAAATTTGTTCTTCATGATAAAGTTAAGTCGTTAGAAACCGAGAATAAGGTTTTGAAAAAGGAACGGTTCCTTGAAAGCCTCGGAAGATGTTGGACCAAGTTAAAGCAGCGCAGATTGAGAGGAAGACCCTATGGTAATACTAGGCTAATACTTAAAAATAATGATAAAACACAAGAAGTGGAAGAAGAAACATAGGAATGAGGTCTTCATCAAAGACAAGTAAGGTAAATCCTATGTCTCACCTAATACCTCTTCTATTAAAAAGTTCAATTATTTTGCATATGGAAGCAAAGAACATATAATGAAGGACTGCCTAAAGAAGAACAAATGTTACAAGAATAATAAAGTCAAGGTGGCTACCTAGATTTGATGGCTATGATAGACTCGGACTAAGAAATTGATTCTAAATAAAAGTTATCTCATAATGAGGAAATTGATCCTTAAGAGGAAATTAACTACTTCTTTAAGTTATCGAAGAATAATCTCACTAAATATATCATTAATTTAGACGGAAAGTCCAATTCTTATTCATCTTTTTTAAGAAAAAGTAGAGTGTTTAGAAGATATTGGACCTAATCCAAGCAACTCAAATTTAGAAGAAGACCATATAGTACTTCTAGGCGAGAGGTTTCAAAAGACTGATGAAGCACAACAAGTGGAAAATGAAGCTAAGGAAAAAGGTTTACACAAAATACAAGAATGTTAAATCCTCTTTCGCTCCAAATCCTTCTTCTTCTAAAATGTCCAGGTTGTTTTGTGTATGCCAGCAAAGAACATATACCAAAGGACTTGCCAAAGAGGAAGAAGGATTACAAGAATAAGAAAGTCATGGTTGCTAGTTGGAGTTAAGATGAATAAGATAATGAGGATGAATCCAAGTGTCCGATGGCTAGACAAAGTCGAACAAAGAAACTAATTCAAAACAAAAGTTGTCTATGTGAGATCCGAGGTTTTAAGTAGCTTAATTATATAGTTAAATTAAATTATGTGATTTTTTTGCAATTATCAAGTGCTTATATAGTTCAATAAGTAGTTATATTCACTCTTTTTGACTGAACCTAAATGGACAAAAACTCGAGTCAACTTATATTCACTATTTTAATTTTCCACCTAAATTAACCCTAACAAAAAAAATTAAAGGGGATAACAAAGGCATTAAGAGTTAGAATTCTTAGGGAGATTAGTGTAAAGAGGAGCTAAGTGGCAGCATTAGGAAGAGGATTGTGGAAAAGGGGGAAGGAGGGGTTTTTGTGTTATGACCCGGGTAAGGCCACGGAATAAGAGAAAGAAAGTAAAGGAGGAAGAGAGAGACAGAGGGGTGTTAGATTGAAAAGAACGGAAACAAAGTAAGAAGAAGTGAAGGGGAAAAGCAAGAGGGAGAACAGAGAGAAAGCGGGAGCGAGTGTGAGGGCCAAAGAGAGAGAGAGAAGGCCAAGGAGGCCGGCAAGCACCGCAGCCGGCGAACTTGAGGACAACAGCCGGCGAACATGGGCAGGCAGCAAGCGAAGGAAAGAGCGAGGGACCGAGACAGAACAAGAGATGGAAGGAAAACCCGAAACAAAGAGCAACTAGAGAGCTCGGGAAAAGAAAAGACAACTTGGGAATGAGAACCGGCGAGCGTGTTGAGAAAGCGAGGGACGATAATCGGAGGTGAAAAGATTAATGATATTATGTGCGTTAGAAGGTAATTATTTATCTTGGGAAACAATGATTTGGAGTATAAAGGGGAAGTGTGAGTTTTTCTTGAGTAATGCACAATTGAGGTAAGAAAGCGGAGAAGAGGTGATTGTTAGGTCAAGTCGAGTTTATAATATGTCTAAGTCTTTGAGATTGAATTAAATTTAAAGATAAGCGGAGCTAGAGGAATTTTAGTGATGATGTGAGATTAAGAGTTATATGATTGACTATGGGCGAGAAAGAGTTGGTTAGTAATGTGGAGGTGTAAAATGAGAAATTGATGTAAAGATAACAATTTGTGAGAAGTTGGGACTTTTGGGTTAAATGGTGACTACTTATGGTTATTGTGGCTCGGAGGAGTCTTAAATTGCTGAATTTGTTAGGCTTGAAAGTATTGAGTTAGGGAAAAATAAACACCGAAGTATAGGAAAGGACCGGGAACTAGGGGTATTAAAGGATTATGAATCGATATGGATTGATTATGTCTTTGAACATGAAGTGAGACAAGAACTACGTATATAGAAGTAAGAGATCCTTGCTTTAATAAAATACGAGATGAATATGAGTAGATGCTAGATCCTTGGGTGAATCCTTGAGATAAATATGCTAGCTTTGGATGTTGAATCTTAAAATAGAGATGCTTGGCATGTAAAGCGACTTGATTCCGAATGATGTTTAAAATTTAGTTTTGAAAAGAGTTCGGATGTTTGCGCAAAACAATGCTTGAGTATAATTCTTGGTAACTACTTTTCAAACTTGAAATGTGTTCTACGAAGTGAAAATGATTTGAGAAAGAGAATTTAAAGGTATGGCACGTGGTGCTATACCTTCTATGATGTTAAACTCGTTTGAGATCATGGTTTAGAAACCAAGCTTGATAAGTGATTGTGATCACTTCGATTTTCAACGAATTTTGGGCTAAGCATTGTTTAGACGAGAGGAAGGAGGTTGTCGTGCGTATGAGGCCACGGGGTCCTTGCATATCAAAATGCCCATCAACCAGAGAGGTTGATTCTTTCCCGATGAGGAAAGCGGATTCTTCCAAGAGTTTGACTAGAAACCGGTCCCGGAGCCTAAGTCAAGGAGTCGTGCCCCGAAAGAAAACTGTCCGGTGCCGGTTCAATCGTCTAAAGCCCCGAAAGGATATTCGGTTTCAAACAGAAAGTATTTGAAAGAAAGTGTAGTTGCTTACCCCACCTTGTTTAAAGTTGGTTCAATTCCAAAAAGAGTTGCTAATGATTGCGAAATAGTGCCTTTAAATGATTGAAGTGTTATGATCTTTATGTTGCAAACGATTTTAGGGGATTTCATCTCAAAGTATTTAGATTTTTATTACGTTATTATACTTTCATCGATTTCATTAATATCGGTCGTATGTGTAAAGAATTTCTGTTTTAAGAGTGTAAGACCCTCCGGTGAGAGGATTTGTGCTCAGCCCCATAAATTTTCCCTCCCCAGTCTTACAGGTACTCTCTCGAAAAGTGTGACTTTTGCTTTAGCATATTCGGGACTCCTGCATGTCGTTTGCTAATTGTTGCTTGTTGAATGACTCAAGTTGTTGAGGTGCATTTCATACGTTTCTAAGTGTTGTAGCTTGTAATTAAGTTCATATAGTTTGTACCCGATGTATCACAAACCATTTTGATTGTTTTAAGTCTTAATGCATATTGGTTGGACTCCGGCGCCTGGTCGTTGAGTTGTGCACTCCAAGCTTGTGGCTCGTTGAGTTATATTATGGTTTTTATGTAGGGTTTTAGGGCTTGAAGTGTTAGGGATAGGCCATATTACAAATTAAACTTTGCCGAAATTTTTAGGAAAATTTCAAACTCCTTTGGGAAACTACCTTTATTACCTTTAAGTTGGAATAGAAAATTAAGTCGTCACCTGAATGAGCCTTGGGAGTTCCTTGTGAGGAACTATGGCGATGTAATACTCCTAAGATGGGTTTTGGGGTGTTACAAATATGGTATCGAGCATATATTTTGGTGACCTTAAGATTGCATTGCATATAGTCTGTCTACGATCCTTTGTTGTGTGATAATCTCTTTTATTTGGGACAAATATACGTGTGACCTCAAGTGCAACCTCTGACTTATAAGTGATTACCTAGTTGACTTAGTTGAATTAGTTGATTGTAAACCACCCATTAAGGTGATATGTGAGTGACTTGTGTATGGCAAATGTGTGAATGAGCATGGCTGAAATTTTATTCTCGTTTCATTATTTATTGGTTTCACCGAGCCTTCAACTAGAAATCCTTTACCTTTAGGACTCCATTGATTTGATTGCTTATGTGATTAACAAGGAGATGAGTTATGTGATTTGACTTATGACTTATATCCCTATATGTGTGAATGATAGAATTTTATATGACTTGTTTTATGTGCATCTATGATTACGTGGGTGCACTTGGGGTAATATGGTGGAGAGTTAGTAATGACCACCTAACTTAATCTTGCTTAGATAGCTACTGGGGAGGGAATCGGTAAGGCTGATGTGCACAATAATGTAACTAATCGCTAATAGGCACTAACGTTACGAACGAGGCTTTTGAAGTTGCAACCTCCCAAACTTAAGGGCACCACAAGTCCTATTGAGTTAGATAAGTGATTAAGAGAATAGCTAGTTTCTGCATGCTTTGTCATGACTATATTGACATGAGTGGGTTCATGTATATGGCTCGGATAGTAGTATTCAATTTAAAAACCAGCGATGGAATCGTTTCAAGCCAACTATTTGCCCTTTTCTAGCACGATTTGCTCCTTGGCGCCTTGTAATTAAGTGAGCGAGACATATTAAAATGATGGTGGAAAGGATGTTAGAACTCATAAAATTTTTAAAAAATTCTCAGCTTTTGCTCCCGACTTTGAATAATTAAGAGTTCATATTCCACTAGATTGTTATTCTGTTTTGTTTCACGGGAAGTTCGAGAGGAAGGGTACACTAACTCGTAGAGACTCCCCTAGGAATTCCTCTAATCATGGTTGTCTAATTGAGTTTCCTTCCATGTTAAGTATACTAGTGCACTTCATGTATATGCTTATATCTTACTCATTTGAGATATTACTTATTGCAAATTTCGGGGATGAAATTCTTTGAAGGGGAAGAAATGTGAGACCCAAAGTTTTAAGCGGAGTTAATGATATAGTTAAATTAAATTAGGTGATTTTGTGCAATTATCAAGTGCTTATATAGTTTAATTAGTAGTTATATTCGCTTTGTTTTCCCGAACCTGAATGGACGAAAACTCAAGACAACTTATATTCACTATTGTTATTTTCTACCTAAATTAACCATAAAAAAAAGAAAATAAAGCGGATAAGAAAGGCATTAGGAGTTACAATTCTAAGGGAGATTAGCGTAAAGAGGAGTTAGATGGTAGCATTAGGAACAAGATTGTAGAAAAGGGGGAAGGCGAGTTTTCGGTGTCAAGTATCATTTTCCGAGAGACCATTCCGATAAAGGTGATATTGAACTTGAGTTTATTTCCACAAAATTTCAATTAGCTGATATTTTCACTAAGTGTGTGAGTAAAGATCAGTTTTGCTTTGTTAACAATAAGCTTAGCACGTTAAATGTAACACCCCAAAACCTACCCTAGGAGTATTACATGCCGGGGTTGCCCGAGAGGAACCGCTAAGGTTACATATGATCTTAACTTGGGGTTATAGTTTTCTCTTAGATTGGCAAAAGCGCATTTCTACGTTTTCAAAGGTTTTCTAAAAATTTTGGCAGAGTTTCCTCCGTAATATGGCTAATCCCATAGGCTTAAAGCCTTAACCTTGCACGAAACACATTCATAAACTCAACGAGCCATATGCTCGGAGTATCGACAACACAAGCTGAACAAGCCACACGCTCGAAGCAAACGAGATAGGTCTTTTATTATACATAGTTAACATTCGGTTAAACATAGATCCGAGTCCTACAAACATGGAAACATAAGAACATATAGTAAGTCCGAGCATCTTCGATCCTTCGATCTGCTACTCCTAAAAGCCAAAAGTAACTCCAAGAAGTCTAGCTTATGTACACTGAAATGTTCGTGAGGTCATGAGCTCCACGAGCCCAATGAATAACCCAAACCCAATCCCTGGTTTCACTTTGCACATTAATTCATTAACAAACACATGCAAGTTCGGTATTCATTCATAACATGTGATTCGGATCATAGATGCTTAAGATACGCAAGATACTAAACTTACCAACTTACCGAGTGACACATATGACATCAATTACTCATGAATTCAATCATAACATACTTCATTCTTCTTTCTATGCAAGTACGTCACAGATTCATTCATCATGTAAGTCACTCATCACGTAAATCATATCTTACTTATTATCGTATTAATTTCTTATGAAATTAGGATTAATTCTTCTTCTCATTCTTCTTCTTGAGTTCAATCATGCATTTCATAAATCATCGATTCATTCTTTCTTGTTCATCATGCACAATCATTCATTTCTTCATATCATAATTCTTAAGTATTCTTAGTTTCGAATGGAAAGAAGATTTATGTCCTGCTTTGAAGACCAAGTTCTTGGAGCCAAAATAATTCGTGGGCTTAATTCTTAGAGACAAAATGATTCGTGGCCTCGAGGCTTGCCTCAAACTACGAAGGACGCATCATCGTCAATAATTCGTGGAAGCAAAATAATTCGTGGCTTCGGTTGACGAGACACCTCTATAGCCATAGCTTCGAGAGGGTTCTTTAATTTGTGGGGTCTTAGATCAATAACATAATCCTTTTTCCCTTCTTTAGCTATTTATATTTCTTATTTTCTTACTATCTTCTTATTACTTATTGAATAGATGCACTTAATTCATATAATTCATGTACAATCAATCCAACTCATATAGACATGCTTATATCACTTATAATCAATATACTTTAAGACAAACGTGTTATAACATAAACATATCAATAAGGATTTCGAACCTATCCTATCATGATTGCGTATTATCGCGCATATGTGGTTTATGGCTCTATAACTTTCCTTAATCATTACATATCTCTTAATCTATTTGTATAACTTCTTAATTTCGGTTTTAACCTCAAGCTGTTCAATCAGCCTCGACTTTGCCTAAAACAACACATTTTCACTCAAAAATCCATATCTTCCAATCTACTCATTCGACGCATACTACAATTTACAGGAAATTACTATAAATTATCATGAAGCTACACTCACATTTTGAGGAATTTTGGGCAACTCATGAAAGCATAATAATTCGGATAGCGAGGCTTAATTATTGAAAAATCGAACCTAAATCATGAATTCAATTTTCTAATTTCTCTCACTAATTCTATTCAAGGTACTTTCATCAAATTCTCAATATACAGCTCAATAATCATGCTCAACAATACTCAATCATCGTTAAATTTATGAACTACGCATAAATCGCAACATGCTTTTCAATTTGTGAGTTGCTTAAATTCGTGAATTTAGGGCTCTAACTTCTTCAATTAACTTAGGTTTTTCAATTTTATAAATCGATTTCAAGTTTAATCCACCTAATTCTAGAGGATGAATTCAAATTACTCACTTGATTCTTAGTGGTTATAGGAATTTTAGTTTTTGAATTGAATTTCGAATTTGAGTTGGGGTTTGCTTCTTACGCTTCCTTTCGATTTTTCCGATCCCGATTCTTCCTCCTTCTTGCTCTCGGTCTCGGTTCCTCTTTCTCTGCCCCTCGTTCTCCTTGTCCCCGGCCTTCGTTTTATCCGGTCTCGTCATCTCCCTCCTCTCGCTCGTCGGCCGCTGTTCTATCGCTTGCCAGGCCACGCGAGCACACCGTGCCTCCTCTTCCTCTCTGTTCCCCTTCGGTTTCTTTTGCTTCCCGATTCCTCTCGGGCTCTCTCACTACTTCTCCTTTGTTCGGCCGAGCTCTCCTTCCTCTCTTTGAATCCATCACCTCTCGGTCTTTGCTCTCTTTCCCTTTGCTCGATTCCGCTTCTTTCGGTTTCCTCTTCTACTTCCCTCGGTCTCTCTTTTGCTCCCTCTGTTTCTTCGTTCCCTTCTTTCTTTTCCCTGCTTCTATTTGCAGTCTCTGCTTAATCCTTCTTTTTGAGGTTTTCTCTCTCCTCACTTTATTTCAACACCTAATTAATTCTGTTGTTTCATTTCAATTGGACCGCCTCTCTTCTTTGCTTAATTCTTTGCTAGCTCCTCAATCTCAATTGCCAGTCACCCATCCTTCCCATTTTGTTTTTGTTTTCTTTTAATTTTAATTTTCTGGTGTGGGCTTTTATATGAATTGGGCTCAAAAATATTTCACAAGCCCATTTTAGCTAATCCTTACTCGGGTTTCAATTTTTGGGTTTTAATTTCGATTCGGAAGAATTATAATTCATCTTAATTTAAAATTTTCGAATTTTGACTAGCGTGTATTACGAGACTTCAGGCTACTTTAGAGATCGGGGTCAAGAACATAAGGGTTGTTGGTGACTCCAGTCTTATCATTAATCAAATGTCACAAAAATAGAAGGTACATAATAAAGCCTTGGAATCCTACCAGGCACATCCGATTGAATTATAAAAATATTTCGAAAGCATTTCTTTCACCAACCTTCTTGGGGATGATAATGAGTTCGTGGACGCTTTAGCAAAATTAGCATCTATGATCAATATCCCTAATGACATTCATTCAATCCCCGTTCACATAGAGCGATGAAGTCGACTTATACATGTCAATGCATTATAAGTATCTAATACTAACCAAACCAATTGGTATCATGATATCTATCAATATCCGGATAACCATGTATATCCGTTTGACTCCAAGCCTAGAGCCTTGCGAGCCATCGGGATGTTGGCAACCCAGCTTTTCATTAACCAAGGGCAATTTTATAAGAAAACCAACACGGGGATTAGCTTACTTTGTGTCAAGCAACATGAAGAAAAGCGCATCATGTATAATATTCATGGTGGGGAATGCGGGCACCATATGAAAAGAAAGATGTTGCTCTAGAAGATCCAGGGGCTAGGATACTACTAGTTGACCATGGCGGAAGATTTTCATGAGTTTGTCAAGAATCCATAAGGTTCAGGTGTGTGGAAATTCATTAATTATTTTAATTAATTTTAAGGGTCTTCCAATTAAGTGGTCCAATTTATTTATACCTCTAGGTGAGCGATTAAAAAAAATATATGTAAAGTATCAAGGTGAGCAGAAAATTTACTTTTATTTAATAAAAGGTAACCCTACTACTTACGTTAGGACATAGCTAATAAAAGGGAAATAAAACAAGCACAAGTACTTGTGAAAACTAATGTTCATAAATTCTTTTATTTCTTCCTAAAAATTCAATCTTGAAAAATAAGTCGTTGTTTATCTTCACTTTCTTGCCTTTTGGGTCACTAGACTCGATCCCATCATCTTGGGTATGGTTCTTTAGCTCCTCAACCCCTGCAGGTCCTTATCTCTTTAGCTTCCTTGGCCTCAGATTCTCTTCTACGAGACACGTTCAGCCATCCGAGGGTTCACTTCACTAATTTGGAGTGGTGTAGCCGTAGGGTTAGCTCCTTCGGGATTCAGTTCTCTAGTCTTCAATGGTTTGTGGCATTTGGGATCCACTTCCGTTATCCACTCTAGATAATGAGCGAGATATAGTAGTAGTTGGCTCACCTGGAGATTTGAACAACTTCAGCAGATGCATCTAATATTTAGGCCATGATTTCACTCACCTAGAATTACCAAATCCTTTCAACAGTTCAAAGGTAGCGGGGCTAGAAACAATTTAAAAGGGAATTTCTTACTCTCTTCCCATCGCCACAATACTTGTGAGGGAAGTAATAGGTGCTGCTTGGTTTTCGGATCCAACGACCATACAAAATGATGTTGTCCGGTATGTGTCCTGAATTAGGATACTTTTCAGTGTGCGATATACCACAATATGGTATTACTGTGGTTTCTAAACTATTCCTCCCACATAGAAGTAGGGTGATCAGCTACCGCCTCTACCCACTTTTGTTGACAGAGGTGCATGGCCAAATATGTATCTACTTTTGCAAGAGCTCGAATCAAATGTACATGCCCCCTTAGCGAAATCTGCACACCATAGATAATAAATAATATATATAAGTGTCCTACATGGTAAAAATTCAACCTTTCTCTAAGGCCCAAAAAGAGCAAAATAAAAAAAATGCACAAGAGAAAGCAAAAGACGAAAAATAGAGACATTAGGCGAGAACTAGTGGCGCCTCAGCACCGCTAGACAACCACCTTGTGGCGGGCGCCACCGATCGGTTCCCACTGTTTGGTCTTGGTAGTCATTATTTGATTACGTACAACAATAGGGGGCCCCAGTGAAATCTTCCTCCGGATCAGCCTCGACTAGGTCCAATCCTAGTATTGTTTCAACAACTATCAATGGAGTGAGGGTGCAGTAATTTTCCAGTTGCTCAACTAAGCAAAGTAGTGCCGCAGGTGCCATGTGCCCACGACCTCATACCAACAAGACCCCACCTACTAGAAAGGTGATGATTTCTTGATGTCTCGGAATAATTATAGACTTGGAGAATGCGTACATCCGGCGATAATGTTTAATCAGGTTCATCAGATTCATCGATTCCTAATAAGAATGCATCCTACATTCCTATTGCTTTATTTTAGAAGATATTTGTAAGTCTCGCGTAGATTTTCGAAGATTTGGGCACAACAAGTTTAGTATGGCGTTGAATGCCCGGAATCGCATCAACCTCTTCGGGTAGGGGCCATAGTTCCATATCCCCAAACTTGAAAACATGATGGTGAGGATCCTAGTAGGCCTTAAGAAAGTCCAATAGAATTTTATTTAGCGAACACCGAATAAAGTATTCGATCTATATTATGATAAACCAATCCTCTCTATGTTTATCATCTCATGCATCCAACGAGATAAATTAGTTATGAAATTCATCTTGAGAAATTAATAAGAAAATTGCGAGTCACCGGGAAATTTTCTATGGATCTATTTTTGTACGGAAGCTGTGGAAGAAGAAGGCACATTTTTTGGTCATTCGTAATGGTCAATTTATAACGATTTCCAGGCATAAAAGTCCTACTCGCACCAGCACCATCGGCATTCGTTAGCATTTGGGTCTTCATGGATGGCCGGCGCCAGCCAAGGCCTTGCACTCGCCAGTTCGCTTTATTTCTTTTAGCCCGAGCACTCCTTGGGCTATTTTTTATTTCAGCCCGCACAAGCCATATTATTTTTGGACCATGCACTTAAGAATTCCCATTTTTTTTTATTAGTTTCTTTAGGGGGAGGGAATAGGGCCTAGTGCAATTCTTTTTCGATTTCTTTTTAATATTTCCCAAGAATTTTGCATCATATTTAATAAAAGAAAGCATTTTTAGAATTGATTCTTTGCATTCCATGTCATAGCATAAGAGTCATAATCTTACAAAATATTAAACCTTAACAACAAAAACACCCTACAAGGGATTCACTAATCATCCACATTGGCAGCGTCATCGAAGATATAATTCCCGAAGTCCTCCAAGGCGGACGTACAAAATGGGCTATCTCCACCACCTTCGAAGAGTTAGCTCCATGGTCCCAAGATTCGGATAATCCATGAGAAGTTCCATTGTAAGAAGCCCGGTGGAAGTGAAATGTCTTCCCGTGATGATTAGATGCTTGAAGAGGCAGAATGTTCACACTCTCTTCAACAAAGTTAGGCCCCAAGCCGAAGAATTAGGCCCGGAGGTGGTAGGTCATGCTTTAGAAGTACTCGGATGATGCACACGTCATGAAGAATGATGAGAGGTACCCGCTTTAGATGTACAACCAGAAGTTGCTTGTTGGCCGGATGTTTGTGCTTGTACCCTAGGTCCGCCAAGGAAACCTCCCGATGAAGACGCTTTAGAACAACGCCTCTACAAAAATGACGGAGTGATTAGCACACCCTCTAAAAGCTCAAAACAGTTAGCATTTCACTAACTATAGACTCCCCAGGATGGTTAGGAAAGTCCTTCTAGTGATGAAGTCTCGGATCCCATAAGAACGGATTGGAGTCATATAGACATGGTCTAAGATTACTCCCGGTCATACTACAAAGATTTAATGGTATTAAAAAATACTTTTAGCATGCAACTAAAAGTAAAGAGCATGAAATTCTTACCCCTTGCCGGTTTCGGGAAAAGGATGCCCAACACATTTTTCCTTAGTGAGTTTAAGAATCCTTAAATATCGAGGAGATTCCCGAGGTTGAGAAACATCCACATCAAGACTTGGAATGTTGATATCCTCCGGAATAAGCTACAAAAGATGAAGTTAATTTCCATACTAGAAACTCACCAGCCGAATCCCAATCAGCGCCACATCATGTGCATAAGATGTGTATAAATTTAAGAACTGGGTATAAGAGTACCCAATGGGCGCTTCTACTTGCTCTTGATGGGAAAGAGAGCGGAAGTAGAACATGGTTAGTGATGGATCAAGAGCAAGAAATGGAGGCCATGTAGTGTCACATATTTGTCGTGTGACTCTCTCACCAAGGTACTAACGGAACCCAAAAGGACACTCAAATAAGATCGTCCTTTCAATCAACTCCTCGTGCAATACTTACATTTGGAGGGGTTGGAGTTAGGCCCAAGGATAAAAGTTGGCGTGCACATATATGATTCACAAAAAACAAACAAGCTAAAGTGCAAAAACAACAATAAAAGGGGTGTAGAACACGCACATCCTAGGTTGGCACTCGCCACAACCAAGCCCACAAGGCCCACCGTAGGCAGTGAGTGAGGACATAAAGACGAAGTGAAGTAATTCTTTTTTTCTAGACATATTTTGAGGTAAAATTAGAGCTTAACGTCAAGATATCAAAGTCACTTGGTTGAGGGCAGAACTTACGAAGCCTATGTTGGAGATTTTGGGCCATTAAAGATAGATTCTAGCCTATGATACGGATGTCGGAAACATTGGATGATTTGTTGAGCCTGGCGAAAGGTGCGGGAAATATTCGTACAACCATGACTACATTTTTGCAAAACATGTAAGATTTTTATCCACTAAATATGAGAATACATTGCAAATAAGTTATGAATTAGAGCATAGCTCGATGATCCTTCCACAAGCCACATAGTGGAAGACAGTTGGTCAAGTCTTTATCGGGTTTAGTGTGTCGCACACCAGCATGGAGGCCCCTAGTTGACCTTCTTTATTTTTTCAAGGTCTACTATGTTCACTAAATAGTGAACGTGAACCTTAAAGGCTTGGTCATAAAAGAGTATTGTGCTTAGTAAGAGAGCAAGCACGATCCGGACTTGTTGTTGAGGAGAATGTTAGGCCCAAAACCTAACATCCTCAAATACTAAGTTGTCCCATATCGAATATGGAATCTTGACCAACCGGCCTAGTATGTGTGTCATTCTTACCCTTCGACCAGTGATGCACCCTAGATAATTCGTTGAGCTAGCCCATCCAACTAGCCGGGCCATAGAATCTGCTTAGTTTATAGAGGATAAGGAGCTAGATGGTTGTGTGACATATTGAACTATATGTGTGCTAAGTTAATGTGCTGATTGCGTAAGTATTTAGTGGAGGCATTAGTGTTCAATTTAAAAACAAGTGGTGAGATAATTTCAAACCAACCATTTGATCTTTTCTAGTATGATGTGCTCCTTGATACCTCGTAATTAAGTGAGTAGACGTCATCGAAATCATGGTAGAGAGGAGGCTGGAGCTCATTAATCTATCGAGAGTCCCGTAGGAATTCCGACAACCGTGGCTACCCAATCGAGTTTCCCTTCCGTGCTAAGTATACTAGTGTGTTTCATTTATATGTGTATACCTTACGTATTTTAGATGCTTGCGTGATGCGAATTTTGACGGCGAAATTCTTTTGAGGGTGGAAGAAATGTAAGACCCGTAATTTTGGGTTAGTAGTTATATGAGTTAAATTAATTATTTAGCCTTAATTGAATAGAGTAGGTTGAATGACTAAAATCTATATACGCAAGTATATATTCGTTATTTTATTTGAGCGAATTATTATTGGTTCACATAACCAGAAGTAGTAAAATATGTTAATTCCTTCCTTTTCGTTTCCCGCCCAGCCTAGCTAAACAAAAACCCAAGATAGCTTGTGCTACATATGTAGGTTTAATTATTGTGAAGGTTAACAAAAGAAAAAGAAAAAGAGACAATAAGAAGGAGGATTAGGTGTTAGCTTAAGAGTTGGATTAGTGTAATAATGGATGTGGTGGCTGGTCCTTAAGAGGCCATGATAGAGAGACAGAACTAGCAGAGAGAGAGAGAGAGAGAGAGAGAGAGAGAGAGAGAGAGAGAGAGAGAGAGAGAGAGAGGGGCTTGGGATTGCAACAAAGAAAAAGAATGAGTGACAGAGAGGGAAGTAGAGAGCGAGAAAAGCAAGGGAATCAAAGCGGAAGAGAGGGAGGACGAGAGCAAGAGACAGGAAGGGATTGAGAAGTTGGAACCGAGGAATGAGTGAGCGAGGGCAAACAGAAGCACAGTGAAAGAGAGAGAGAGAGAGAGAGAGAGTGAGAGAGAGAGAGAGAGCGAGAGCGAGGGAAAACACCAAGGGGCACAAAGGAGAGGCAAAATCAAGACCCAAGGAGAGGAAGCGAACGTGAGGACCGAGAGAGAAAGCCGATGAGCACGGGAACTACGGCCGGTGACGGCGTCGAGCACGGAGGAAGGTGGCGAAACCGGGGCTAGGTCAGGCCCGGCAGCGAGAGGAAGAGGAAGGAAAGGAGGAAACAGACCTAGGCCAATCTGAAATTCAAGCAAACCATCGATCCCCGATTCGAGGTGGATAGTCTTATACTCTAAACTATTAGTAATTTCGAAACCCAAATGGATTTATTGTGAATATTGATTGTTTGTTGGGAATATGGAATGGTTGTGTTATAGGAAGTAGTTAGGGCGGAACTAGAACTTGAGAGAATCCGATTGAGTATTAAGGGGTTGAATTCGGACATTAGAGAATTTTATTGCATTAGATTGTTAAGACTTTATGGGCGATATCGGGAGTTCGAGTTAGTGACATTGGAATTCTTGTGATTTCAGTTATAGAACATCAGTTGAGGGGATAGTGAATTGTTTATGACTTCCTGAAGTTTCTGAGTTGGATCCTAGGTAATTATCTTATCAATTGGAGATTTGGAGCAAAGGTGAAGTAGAAGTGCATCCCAATGAATGTATAATTAAGGTATGGAGGTAGAAAACGGTCGTTGGGGAAAATTGAGTTAGAGATAGACCTCAATCCTTAAGTTTGAACTAAACTTGAAGATAAGCAGAACTAAAGAAATTTGTGTGGTAAAATGAGAATAAGAGTGATATAGTTAAGTATAAGCAAGGAAGACTTGGATAATAATATGGAAACATAATCGAAGAATTTAAGGTGAGGATGATATTTTGTGAAGAGTTGCAACGTTTAGGTAAAGCTATAACTATTTGTCAATATTATGGCTCTTGTGAACTAAATTAGTGAAAGGAAATATTAGGAAGATACAATATGTGGGTTTGAATTAAATATGGTAGTTTGTGACGAGTTGTGACAATTTGGGCTAAATTACGAAGGGTTGTGATTATGTATGGTTTTACTACTTGTGGTTATAGTGGCTTAGAGGAGTTTTAGTTGCTGAGTTCGTTGTGCCTAAAAATGAATTGAGTTAAGGAATACGAATGTTGGAGTGTGGAAAAGGAGCGAGAATGCGGAGTACGATTGGAATAGGCATCTTTATTGATTGATTGTGACTTGGAAAACAGAGTGAAGCAAGAACTATGTATATGGGAAATACGGGACTTGAACACAAAGCCATACGTATGTCCGCCACAAATAAAGCACATAATCACAAAAGAAGGATCCTAAACCATTTCCCTAAATTTTCGGTAGAATTCCGCTTGTAATATAGACTCTCCCTTAGACTTAAAGCCCTAAAACCCTGCAGAACAATCATAATATAACTCAACGAGCTACACCCTTGGAGTATACAACTCAATGGCCACATGCCGAAGTCCAACCAATCATGTGTTAAAAGTTAAAATAATCTAAAGGGTTCCTCATACATCCGGTATAAACTATATGAACTAAATTACCAAGTACAATACTTAGAAATATAAGAGATGCACGTTAGCAACATAAGTGACTTCAAGCAAACAACAAACACCAATCAGCGGAGTCTAGAATAAGCTAAGTAGCACACACATCTCCTCGAGTTTACCCGCAACACTGGGAGGGGGAAAAGGGGAAAATTTGTGGGGGTGAGAGAACCACGACCTCACCGGAAAGTCTTACACTCTTAAAATGGAAATTCTTTACACATACTACTCATAATAATAAAATCGGTGAAAGCATAATAACATAATACAAACATAGATACATTTCAATGAAATCTCTTGAAACCTTTTGCAACTTAAAGATCATAACATTTTAATCATTCAAAAGCACGAATTACAATCATTTTGAGAGTAGAGACACTTCAAACAAGGTGGTGCAATCACCTGCACTTTCTTTCAAATACTTTCGGTTATAGACCGAAAATCCTTTCGAGTCTTTAGACAATTGAAATAACACCGGATAGTTTTCTCGGGCGCGACCCCTTGACTCAAGTTCCCGGACCTATCTCTAGTCAATTACCTGGAAGGCTCCACTTTCCTTGTCAGGAAAGAATCAACCTCTCTGATTGATAGGCATCCCGATACGCAAGGACCTCTTGGCTTGATACGCACGGCCACCTCCTTCCTCAAGTATAAACAATCCTTGGCCCCAAATCTGTTCAAAATGGATGTGATCACAATCACTTATCAAACTTGGTTTCAAACGATAATCTCAAATTAGTTCACTTTCTCAACTCAGTTTCACTTCTTTAGAGCACCTTTCAAGTTCGAAAAGCATTTCTCAATAATCATACTCAAGTAGCGTTTTGCATAAACATTTCAACTCTTTTCAAAAGTAACTTTCAACCGTTATTTAAAATCAAATCACTTCATGTGTCAAGCATCTCTATACTAAGACTTAACATTGAAAACTAGCATATTAACTCAAGGATTCAGCCAAGTACTGAACATCTCATATTGATCCATATTCTATTCAAGCAAGTTCGAACCGATAATAATTCGCTCAAAAAATTGACGAATATATACCCACGTATATACATTTTAGTCATTCGACCTACTCTATTTAATTAAGGCTAAATAATTAATTTAACTCATATACTACTAATCCAAAATTACAGGTCTTACATGGAGTGCCCGGAACGGTTCAAGGTGCAACCGGCCACCCATCGGCTTGAACGCGAAGCCCAATTCGGTGGCATACGGTTAAGCCTTGCAAGGGAGGTTTTTAGTGACCTGGCCAGAACTTAAGGAATTACTGGAGGTGAAATATTACCCTAAACACGTCAAATGGGCTAAGGAGTAAGAATTTCTCTACCTCAAGCAAGGAGAGGACATGAGCCCGGTAGAATATGCTGTTAAGTTTAATGAGCTAAGTCGATTTGCACCATCCCGGTGGCAATCGAAGAGATGCGAATGGACGAGGTTTGAACATGGGTTAAGGCCCAACCGGAGGGCTTTTAAGATTGAAAGGGTACTGAACGAAAGCAGCTCTACGGATGCCCCAACTCCAAACCAAAAGGAGGTGTAAGTATGGTGATACCGACTCTTAATCCGACGAAGCTGCAAAAAATTTGACAAACAAGGTAACTCCTCCTGAGAAAAGGAACCATGCTTTAACCGCCTGGACATTTCATAGCCCATTGTCCCTAAGAAGTCGAAACTAATTGGAATGTTGTGCGAAGCATCAACATAACCCCAATCTTTCTCGCAAGTAAGGTCAACCCTCCGCGGTAGGAAGCCACAGGAACATGGAAGAGTCTATAGCATCATTAAAGAAGGAAGGGAGGACACCAACAATCTTATCACCCCGACAAGGAAATGGACAACCCCAACAACGTAGCGGCAACTACGGTACCCCTCGACAACCTCCATGCCTACGCTTTGTTTGATTCAGGAGCGACGCTTTCCATTGTGAATTCTAAATTTGCTATGAAATCAATGTGTAAACCTCTTACGACAAATGTTGGACTTCGCATATCAACTCCAATAGGGTCGAGCACTGAGCGGCACTGATTTATAGGAATCACTAATTAAGAATAAGTGGAACAACTCTTCCGATAGACTTGAGGGAGTTCGCGATATGAGATTTTCACATTATCCTTAGGATGGAGTGGCTATCAAAACATAAGCGGTTATAGATTGTGCCACGCGTTAGTATCTATGTCGACCCCTAAGGAAGAAAGAATACCTTCTAAGGTTGGAATGATAGATAAATCCATAGAAATACTCAAGGTAATATGGGAAAGGTTGTAGCTGCCAAGATAGACGAGAATACGCGGATCTAAAGCAGAGACTCGTAGAATTCCAAGTTGGGGATCACGTGTTTTGAAGAGTTTCTTTGCTAAAAAGGTAGCTTGAGATTTGGAAGAAGGGTAAACTTAGCCCTAGATTCATAGAGCCATTCCAAATTTTGCAAAGAAGTGGTCCTATAGTTTCCAGATTGTCTTTACCACCCTGTCCCTAAAATTCATGAAGTCTTCCATGTGACTAACCTTTGCAAATATGTGTTGGATCCGGAGTACGTCATTAGACATAAACCTTTGAAGAGCCACGATGACCTTACATCGGAAGAAGACTCGATCAAGCATCTCACAATGACAAGACTGGAAATTTAGGACTAAGATCGTTCCGTACGTTGAAGTACTCGGGAAACGCCATACGTCAATAGAAGCGACATGAGAACTAGAATGTGAAGTACGGGATAAATACCTTGCTTTATTTACATCCAATATCTAAATTTCGAGGATAAAATTTTTTGAAGTAGGGGAGAAATGTGAGACCCGAGGTTTTAAGTAGGTTAATAATACGATTAAATTAAATTAAGTGATTGATTTGGAAATTTTTTTATTTGGTATGAATTCTTGGTCTTTACGTGCTTTAATAAATTAATTAGCAGATTATGCTACTTTGTCTTGACTCCCCACCCCGACTAAGTAAATAAAACCCGAGAAAAATTATGCTCGCTATTTCTATTTTTGTTGCATCGGATAAGCCTGAAAAAAAGGGGGAAGATGACTAATTATGTTCACTTGGGGTTGATAAGCTATGGGGAAGACTAGTGTAATGTGAAGGGCTATGTCTGGCATCGTGTGGGAAAGCCACAAGAAAAAGGGAAAAGAAGAGATTAAGTGATAAGAAAAGAAGGAAGGCTCGGGGAAAGGAAAATCCCAACAAAAACATAGGAAAGAAGAAGGAGCAGAACCTAGAGTAGGGAAAACAAGAGAAAGGAGAGGCGAGGGAGAATAGAGCGAGAGAGAGAGAGAGAGAGAGAGAGCGAGTGCGACAAGCAAGGAAAAGGAGGCTACAGTGTCGGCATATTGAACGGCTGAAGGAAAGGTGGCCGGTGAATATGGGAAAAGCAAGCAATGGGCACGAAGGAGGGTGAAATTGAGACCAAAAGAGAGGAAGCGAGCACGAGGGCCGGAGAAAGGCAACCTGCGAGCAAGGAAACTGCAGCCAGCAATGGCGTTGAACATAGAGGAAGATGTCAAAATCGACACTAGACCAGGACTGGCAGTAGAGGAAGAGAAAGCAAATGAAGAGATCGATCTATGCTAATCCGAAATTCAGCAAACCTCTAATCCCAAATTCAAGGTAGGTGGTGTTATACTCTAAATTAATAGTAATTTTGAACCCAATTAAATTTCATTGTGAATGTTGAATGTTTATGCTATAGAATGAATTTAGGAAGTAGTTAGGGGAATTAGGATTTGAGAGAATCGATTAAGTGTAAAGGCTGAATTGGGAACCTATAAATTTTGAGGGAGTTAGGTTGTTTCGGTCCAAAGAGTAATATGGAAATTTCAGTTAGTAATGAAGGATAAAGAAGTTGCGATTTAGGTGCGAATTATGCGTTAATTGGGCCTTAGGGACTTTCTGAATTGTTTGCGTATGAAGGTAACTCGTCCATATTGGGAAACAATGATTTGAGCATAAAGGGGAGGTGTGATTTCAGCTTGATTAGTATACAATTAAGGTAGCGAATTGGAGAGCAAGTGATTGGTAGATTAATTTGAGTTGAAGACATATTTAAATCATTGAGAGTTAATTAAACTTGAAGATAAGTGGACCTAAAAGAATTTGAGTACCGAAGTAAGATTAAGAGCTATATAGCTAAGTATGGCTAAGAAAGAGTTTGATTAGTAATGTGGAGGTGTAATAGGAGAAATTGAGGCGACGATGGTAATTTGTGAGGAGTTGGGACATTTGCGTTAATTGGTAACTACTTATGGTTATTGTGGCTCGTAAAAAGGAATTAATTTTACTAAATTGGTATATTTAGAAAGGCATAGTCGAAAAGGAGTTGATGACGACTATCCGTGTTGACTTGTGGCTATTTGTGTTAAGTGATTGGGTTAAATGATGCTTAAACATTTAATTTTGAAAGAAGTTATGCATTTACGCAAATTGATACTTGAATACGATTTGTTGTTAGCTGTCTTCCAAACGTGTGAAGACTCAAGTATAACTCTCTATCTCTCTTAGGTTTTTGTTCTAGGTCATTCTAAGCTTTATAAAAACTCATATCTAAGTTTTCATTATGTTCGACCGACTCGGAAAGTGCTTTTCGGCATAATCCCTTACTTGTGTTTCGACTCACTCGGACAATACTCGGAACCATCGCATGCTCAAATAATTTCTCTACCACATTTATTCTGAGCACTCGACTTTGTATTCTAAGACAAAATGAATTACAACATTAATTCTTTATTTTAAGTTAGTTTATATCCTGGAGAATTATTTGATTGTATCAAGTTTATGCTTCTTGATAATTTAATATCTAACTTGATTGCGTTTTAGATTGACTCTCGATGAATCCGAACCTATTGTATATTAGATTCAGAAAATTCCGTTCTAAGATAATTAAGCTCTTAATTATTCTAATTTAATTAATATCTTTTCCTAATCTTGGACGAAAGTATTTTATAGTTTGAGAACCAATGTGGTTTTCTTATATAGGTTGTTTGTTTCCAAAACCGAAAAATTCTATCTCTAGACGTAACGAGTTGCTTCTACCTTAGTTTTCGATCACCACCAAGTGATTTGATCATCTTTTGGAGCCAAGAGCCGTTGCACAACGTTTACATCCCAACGGATCTTAGTATCTCGGAATAGCCGTTATTTCATTCCGGACTCCAAGACTCAACGGTCAATCTACCTGGTTTGCTATAAATAGAAGCCACTCTACAAGACTTGAAGATTGCTCGAAGGGATTGCTAGAACCGAACTTATTCTTGAACTAATTACTCGTTCTCATTCTTACTCAATTTTATACTTACAACTCCAACTCGTATTTAATATTCTCTCGAGTTGTAAAGAAAGTCTTATAATCAATTGTTTACTTCTCTTAGTTTCTTAGTAAGTCCCTTCACCGAACTGTAAGGGTTAACACAGCTCGCTTGTCCTTGATTGTAAAGGTTACCTCCATAAGGAAGTACTTGGATCGGATAAAGGAACTCCCGAGTCTAGGAAAACATTATAAGGAATTGTTTAAGGGAGCAATTCTAATTGAGTCAGTCCTTTGTATTTTGTGGATTTAAAATAGTGGATTTGACTTGGTGCTCGGGATTAGCACTGTCCGTGGTTTTCTGCCCTGGAAGGGTTTGTATAAAAAAGTGTTTCAATTTCCTCATCACCGTATTCAACCCCCTCTAGGGTGACTTAGACTCTGTAAGAGTGAACCTTCAATTGGTATCAAAGCCTAGCCTTTCAAAAGGATCACACCATTCAAAGGTCTAAAGATTAGATGGCTCATAATAATGGAGAGTTCTATGAAGGAATATCATCCACTAGACCACCAAAGTTAAAAGGGTCAAACTTTGCACATAGGAAGAAGATGATGGAGTGCTTTCGATGGACAACGACGAACAAGTCCGGGATATCATCCAAGGAGGAAACTACATCCCAATGAAGACGAAGAATGGAACTACCGTGCCTAATCTGAGTTCACTATCGAAGAGACCGATAAATTCGTAAAGAACTTCAAAGCTATGAACATATTGATGTGCGCAATTAGCACAAAAGAATACAGACAGAGTCTCAGCCTTTGACACAGCCAAAGAGGTGTGGGATGCTCTTGTCAACAGCTACGAAGGAATAAGTCAAGTGAAGTAGGCGAAGCTAAGTCAATATCTTCAAAAGTACGAGCTGTTTAAGATGGACCCGTAAGAGAACAACACTCGGATGTATGTTCGGTTCACAAAGATTAATAACAATCTCAAATCTCTGGGTAGAAAGATCATTCACGAAGAAATGTCCAGAAAAATCATGAGAAGTCTACCAAAGACAAAGTAGGGTCCCAAGGTGACAACCATTGAAGAAGTTGAGAACCTCTCTCAACTAAGACTAGACGAGCTTATTGGGAAGTTACTTACCCATGAGATTCATGTGGAAGAAGAGGATGCCGATGTCGGCACCAAAAGGAACATTGCACCGAAGGTTTCGGAAAACAGACGTGAAAATCCAAGCTCTTCGGAATCGAAGAGGATCCCATGGCACTCATTGCCTGTGGCATCAAGAGAATGATGAAGTACAAAAAGTGGGAAATGACGCCAAAGGATGAGTTCTACAAGAAAGATAAGAAGGACTCGAAAAGGTAAATATTCATCCCCTTCAAAGTTATCTTTAAGTAAGATCTCTAGTTGCTTTGAATGTGGCAGCAAGGAGCACATAGCTAAAGATTGTCCTAAAAGAAAGAAGGACAGAAAGAAGAAGGCTATGATGGCTACCAGGAGTGCTGATGACTCATATCAAGAAGATGATTCCGACGATTCAAAGTGTCTTATGGCACTAAAAGGCTCGGAAGCTGAATTTAAGTCACACAATGAGAGCTCAAATATTGAGGAGGTAATTAAATACTTTCTCAAATTCTCTAAAGTTGATTTAGCTAAATATATTTATACTTTGGAAGAAAAGTCTAATTCTTACTCTTCACAG
This sequence comes from Talinum fruticosum, assembly GCA_021018815.1. Taxonomy (NCBI): domain Eukaryota; kingdom Viridiplantae; phylum Streptophyta; class Magnoliopsida; order Caryophyllales; family Talinaceae; genus Talinum; species Talinum fruticosum. The sequence continues at coordinate 604,076 of JAITYX010000026.1, forward strand.
TTCAAAGAAAAACACGAGTCTCTTATTGTTAAGAGAAATGTTTTGAAAAATGAGTTAGAAAACCCGAGACAAAATCTAAAAGTACTTAAGACCAGTGCTCAATAAAATGAGATTGAGTCCGAGTCATTCGTAACATTGAATGAGCAACTAAAAAGGAAGCTCAATGAGTCTCAAGAGCTTGTTTCGAAACTCACTTAGGGTCTAAAAATCTTGATCTTTTACTTGGCTCTCAGTGTGTCTCATTCAGGAAAGAAGAACTTGCTTACAATGCTCGAAGAAGAATCTAATTCCTATTCTCGTCTTTTCAAAATAGATCCCAAAATTGTAAAGTGGAGGAAGGCTGAGCATGGTCCCATTCATAAGAATGAAAAGAGGACTGAGCCTGGACCAGCTTACAGGAAAAAGCCTTCTCCACCTGTTTACAAAAGAAAAGACATTCAAAAGAAAGAGACACGGACTCAGTTTTCTAAAACGAAGATTCGAGAATCGACGAGACCCAAAATCAATCAACTTTGGGTTCCCAAGAGTGCTCTTCCTCAAAAAGGACCACAGTAAAAGGAGTTACTGGGTTTGTAAGAGGAAATGAGAAGGTTAGTTCGTTGTTGTTTTGCACGTAACTCAATAGAAGAAAGATCATTGGTACTTGGATTGTGGATGCTCACACCACATGTCAGGTGACTCGGGACTCTTTTCTGAAGTCACATTTTGAGACATGAGTAAAGGCAAGATTGTAAGGATTGGCAAATTTGGTGAAGGAAACAACTCGGTTAGTCCAGTCTACCTTAACAAAGGGGTAAAACACAATCTCCTCAAGCATCTCCTAGTTGTGTCATAAAGACCAAGAGGTAATGTTTAATGCTACATTTCGATGTAGTCACCAAAGAGATTAAGCTCTCGTGTCCGAGGTCGGGTAACACCTACACTATTTCTCTCTCATATTGAAGTCAAAATTTATATTGTGTGAAAGCATCCGTGAATGATGATGCATGGACTTGGCATCATAGACTAGGTCATATTAACATGCATACTATCAAGAAACTTACATCTCATGGATTGGTTAAGGGATTACCTAACCGTGCATTTAAGAAAGATAAAATATATGAAGCATACACAAAAGGAAAGCATGTCGGATCATCTGTCAAACCACTCAAATTTGTGTCTACATCCAAAGTGCTTGAACTGGTTCATATGGATTTGTGTGGTGAAATTCCTGTGAAAAGCCTTGGAGGTAAATCATATGTACTTGTCATCGTTGATGATTTTTCACAATTTACACGGGTTTGTTTTGTCAAGAACAAGAATGAAGATTTTAAAGAGTTCATTAAGATCTACGTAAATATTCAAGTGGAGTTTCGGACTCATATCGGAAGGATTAAACCCGACCATGGAAGGGAGTTCGGCTACTCGGAATTCGCATATTTATGTGATAATAATGACATCTCTCACAATTTCTTTGCACTAAGAACTCCTCAACAAAATGGAATAGTGGAGAGAAAGAACAGAACTCTTGAAGAAATAAGAAGGATTATGATGATTAAAAATGATCTACCTTACTATTTCGGGCCGAGGCGATCAACACCGCTTATTACACGCTCAACGGACGCTTTATCGGACCTATCTTGAAGAAGACTCCCTATAAGCTATACAAGAAAGGAAACCCAACATCTCCTACTTTAGACCATTTGGGTGTAAATGATATGTTCACAACAATGGTAAGGAGCATCCGACTATAAGACCCGGAAATTTCAGGTGCTCGCTTACTAATGAATTAAGTTATTAAAAGTTAAGTTAAAAAAATTCGAAATTATTAAATTAAGTGAATTAAAATTTTTCCGTGTCGAATTAAAACCCTAGTGTGATTTAAGTAAGTGGGCCTTGTAAAGCTAATTTGAGCGCAATTAAAATAAAAAAAGAAGAAAAGGAAATGAGAAATGGATATGGCTGAGGCATTTTGAGGAGGAGGAGTTAGCAGATTACTAAGCAAAAGAAAGGAATTAGTCTAATTGAAATGAAACAACAGAAATGAATTAGGTGTAGAACTTAAGTGAGGAGAGAGAAAGTGTGGTCGAGAACAATAAAGAAGAAAGAGAAACGAAAGAAATAGAAATAGAGGAATGGGAAAGCAAGAGGGAGTAGAACAGAGTGTGAGAGGGAGAGAGCGCGAGAGGCCGGTGGCCTCTCGAACGGCGAGGGTGCCGCTGTCGGTGAGCAAGGGAGAGCGAGGGCTCGGGAGGCCGAGCAGAGCAAAAAGAAAGGGGAACAAAAGAACGCGGAAGCAGAGGAAAGTGAGAGGAGGACGAGAGCCGAGTAGGAACAAAGAGGAAGAGGAGGCACGATGTGCTCGCATGCCCGGGAGCGTGAGGAGGGAGACGAAGAACACCGGAACGAGAACAAAATAGAGGAAGTCTGGGGCCGAGACCGAGGCTGCAAGAGGAAGAAGTAGGGGTTAGGAAACAAGAAGGAAGGGGACAACCAAGAGGAAGAAAGGGAAAGTGAAAACATAAATCGAAACCCAATTCGAAACCCTCCAAAATTGAAATTCTTAAAACCTCTAAGAATCAAAGGTGAGTAATTTGAATTCATCCTCTAGAATTAAAATGAATTAGGTGGATTGAACTTGAATTTGAAGTATGAAATTGGAAACCCTAAGTTAATTGAAGAAGATAGAGGCCTAAATTTACGAATTAAGCAACTCACGAATTGAAAAGCATGTTGCAAATTTGATGTCCGATTCATGAATTTAGTGATGATTAAGCATTGTTAAGCATGATTATTGAGCTATATCCTGAGAATTTGATGAAAATGACTTGAATAGGTTTAGTGAGAAAAATTCAAAAATCGAATTTCATGATCTAAGTGTAGATTTTCATGAATTTACCCTACTCGTCTCAATTATTGTGAATCCATGTGTAGCCGAAATTCATGAAACTTTTACTCGTAGCTTCCTGATAATTTTATGAGGGTTCCTCGTAAAATATTTTGTATGCATTGGATGAGTAGATTAGAAGATATAGATTTTTGAGTGAAAATGTGCTGTTTTGGGCAAAAATCGAAATTAAGTTTGTAATCGAATTAAGAACTGAAATTTAAGAAGCTATATGGCTAGATTAAGAGATATATATCAATTAAGGAAAGTTATAAAACCATAAACCACCTATTACGCAATGATGAAAACGATGAGTTCATTGATTAGAAATCCTAATTGACATGTTTATGTGATTATATGTTTATCCGGCAAGTACATCGATTATAAATGACATAAGCATGCCTATACGAGTTGGACTAATTATGCTTGAGTTGGAACTTGCTTATGTGAATTGTTAGTTGTCAAGATATTGCGTATGAAGTCAGTTGAGCATGAACTATATGAACTAAGTGCATCTCTTTAATAAGTAATAAAAGATAATAAGAAGATAAGAAAACATAAAGAACTAATGAAGGGAGAAAGGATTGTGTTATTGATCTAAGACCCTATGAATTAAAGAACCCTCTCGAAGCTATAGCCATAGAAGTGTCTCGTCAACCGAGGACACAAATTATTTTGCTTCCATGAATTATTGACAGGTGTGCGTCCTTCGAGTAAGGCAAGCCTCCAGGCCATGAATTACTTTGCCTCCAAGAACTAAGCCCACGAATTATTTTAGCTCCAAAACTGGATCTTTAGAGCGGAACATAAATCTTCTTTCCTTTCGAAACTAAGAATACTTAAGAATTATGATATGAAGAAATGAATGATTATGCATGATGAACAAGAAAAGAAAGAAGCAATGATTTATGGAATGCATAATTGAACTCAAGAAGAAGAATGAGAAGAAGAACAAATCCTAATTTCATAAGAAATGAATACGACAAAAACTAAGATATGATTTACGTGATGAATGCCTTACATGATGAATGATTCTATAACTTACTTGCATAGAAAGACAAATGAAGTATGGTTGATTGAATTCATGAGTAATTGACATCATTGTGCTTCTCGGTAAGTTGGTAAGTTAGAATCTCGCATGTCTTAAGCATGTATGATCCGAATCGCATCTTATGAATGAATTGTGAACTTACTTGTGTTTGTTAATGAATTAATGTGCAAAGTGAAACCGGGGTTGGGTTTGGGTTATTCACTGGGCTCGTGGAGCTCATGACCTCACCAAAATTTCGGGTATAGAAGTTAAGACTCGCAGAAGTTGCCTTGGCTTTCGAAATAGGAGACGGATAGGAGATGCTTGGACTTACTACATGCTTTTCTGTCTTTTGTTTGTAAAGATGTTGTAAAGATGGATTGTATGTGAACTAAAGTTTTGACTATATATATAAAAGCCCCATGTGTTTACTCCGAGCGTGTGGCTTGTTGAGTTTGTGTTGTTGATACTCCACGCGTGTGGCTCGTGAGTTTTTGAATGTGTTTTGTGCGGGGTTAAGGCTTTAAGCCTATGGGATTAGCCATATTATAGAGGAAACTCGTCAAAATTTTTAGAAAAACCTTTGAAAACCTAGAACCACGCTTCCGCGAACCCAAGAAAGGGCTATTAACTCTAAGTTGAGACCTTAAGCACCCTTAGGGGTTCCTCTCGGGAACCCTAGCATGTAATACTCCTAGGGTGGGTCTTGGGGTGTTACATTGACTAAGTTTGATTCTAGGTCGGATGAAGGTATATTTCGGGTTACTCATCTCACAGAGAAAGCTTATTGTGTTTTTAATAAGAGAATTTACAAAGTGGAAGAAAGTATCCATGTTGTCTTTGATAAGATTGATATTGGTAGGATAAGTGAGTCCACATACTCGGATCTCACGCTTAGCAGAGATAAAGACAACCTTGCTGAAGCCGAGCTCGAAATAGTCAAAATAGAAGAACCGAGGAAACTCATAATGAGGAAACTCGGAATAAGGCAACTCGTAATACTCGACTCATACCGAACAAGTTTAAGAGCCGACTTCGAATGCTGATGAACAAGTTGATACAAAGACTTAACAAGATCAACAAACCGAAGATCCGCTCGCTCAATCAATCAACTTGGTAAATCGGAGGACAGGTAAAGATTTCAAATATTCATCCAAGTCACCCACCGGAAAACGAGACATTCTAACATCATCGGTGGGATAAGAACTCGATCTTCTTTGCATAATCTTTTGCATTTTCTCCATTCATATCATTGACGAAACCAAAAATGAACTAGAGGCCCTAACTAAACCTAAATGGGTAGAGGCCATGCAAGAAGAGCTTAACCAATTTGAAAGAAACCAAGTCCGGTCCTTAACCAAACAACCTTCTAACCACCCAATCATAGGAACCAAATGGGTTTTCAAGACCAGCGAAACTAGATGAGGAAGGGTTGGTAGTCGGGAATAAGGTTAGACTTGTTGCTTAGGGTTACAATGAAGAGGAAGGAATTGATTATAGGCAAACCTTCGCACCTATTGCTAGGATTGAGGCAATCGGAATTCTATTAGCATTTATATCTAGCATGAATATCAAGGTCTATCAAATCGATGTCAAATGTGCTTTTCTAAATGGTTTTATCCATGAAGAAGTTTATGGTTAGCAACCCTTTGGATTTGAAAACTCAAAATTTCCAAATCATGTTTTCAAATTACAAAATACTTTATCCGGTCTTAAACATGATCCCATAGCTTCATATGAAAGATCGAGCAGTTTCTTTGTTGAAAATGATTTCAAAAGAGGTCAGATTGACAAAACTCTTTTATAAAAGCCAAAGGGAATGACCTTCTTATCATTCAAATTTATGTTGATGATATCATTTTTGGAGCTACTAATGAAACTATATGCCCAGAGTTTTATAAGTTAATGAGATATGAGTTCCAAATGACTATGACGTGAGAACTCGGCTTTTTTCTTGGTCCGCAAATCAAACAAGATAAGGATGGCATCTATGTCCATCAATCTAAGTACACCAAGAAGCTATTGAAGAGATATAAGCTACAAGATGTGAAGCATGCAGCAACACCTATGAGCAGCAGTTTGAAACTAGACTCGGATGAGAAAGGTAAAGCTGTAGATCGAAACTCTACAGAGGTATAATTGGATCTTTACTCTATCTCACATCTACTAGGGCGGATATCATGTTAAGTGTCTGCCTTTGTGAAATATTTCAAGCTAATCCAAAGAATCACATCTCACTCTAGTGAAGAGAATTTTAAGATATCTTGCAGGGACTTAGAATCTTGGTCTATGGTTTTCAAAAGACTCATAACTTACTTAGTTTTGAGTCTCTTGAGTACCATAGACCTAGATTCTGAGTCCTCGCAAGATATCTTAAGATTCTCTTTACCATAGTTAGATGTGATTCTTTTGGATTAGCTTGAAATCTTGCACATGAGACATACACTAAACATTATGTCCGGCCTACTGGAAGTAATATATAGTAGAGATCCAATCATACCCTTATAAACTTTCCGATCTACTACTTTACCTTTTTCAGTCGAGTCCAGTTTTATGTTGCTGCTCATAGGTGTTGTTGCATGTTTTGCATCTTGAATTTTATTCTTCTTCAGCAGCTCCTTGGTAGACTTTCATTGATGGACATAGATGCCATTTTTGTCTTGCTTGATTTGTAGACCGAGGAAGACATTAAGTTCTCCTATTATGCTCATTTGAAATTCTTGTCTCATTAACCGAGAAAAATTATTGACATCGAATTTCATTAGTAGCTTTAAATATTATATCATCAACATAGATCCGAGCAATAAGAAAGTCTTTCCCCTTGGTTTTTATAATTAGAGTCTTGTAAATCCGACCTCTTCTAAAATCATTTTCAACCACGAAATTACTGAGTCTTTCATACCAAGCTTTGGGAGCTTGTTAAGACCATAAAGAGCTTTTGCAACTTGAAAACATGGTTTGGAAATTCCGAGTTTTTAAATCCAAGGGGTTGCTCAACGCAGACTTCCTCTTCAATGAATCCATTAAGGAAAGCACATTTAACATCCATTTGATACGAGTTTAATATTCATGCTTGATGCAAATGCCAATAGGATTCTAATAGCTTCAATCCTAGCCACTGGTGCAAAGTTTTCCCCACAATCAATCCCTTCTTCTTGATTGTAACCTTGTGCCACAAGTCCAGCTTTGTTCTTAAAAACCCATTTGGTTCCTATGACCGGTTGGTCGGATGGTCGTTTGTTCGTAGTCCAAACTTGGTTTCTTTCAAATTGATTGAGCTCCTCTTGCATGGCCTCTACCCATTCAGGTTCATTTAGGGCCTCTAATGCATTTATAGGTTCAGTTAATAAAATGAATGTAGTGAATGCACATAGATTTTGTAGAGAGGAATGAGTTCTTACCCCACTGTTGATATTAGATAAGATGTTTTCGAGTGGGTGGCTCGAAGCATATTTGAAAGCTCTACCTGTCCTTGAGTTCACCAGATTTGTAGGTTGAATTGGTTTATCTTTAGAAGTCTGTTTTGATTGAGCTTGCTCATCCGATTGACCTTCGAGCATTCCGAGCGGACTCTTGAGTCGTTTCATTCTAAGTCAGGTTGTTACGAGTTACCTCATTCCGAGTGACCTTTCCTTGACTCTTTCGATCTCATCTTCACTAAGAGCATCATCTCGGTGGAGCTTCAGATTTGAGAATGTTAACTCACTTGGTTTTCCCTGTTCAATCTCATCAAAAATAATGTGGATACTTTCTTCCACTTTGTTAGTCCTTTTATTGAAAATGCAATATGCTTTACTATGAGATGAATAACCAAAAAATACCTTCATCCGACCGAGCATCAAACTTGGTCGGGTGATCCTTACCATTATTATGAACATAACACTTACATCCAAAGGGTTTGAAGTATGAAATGTTGGGTTTCTTCCCTTTGTGGAGCTCATATGGAGTTTTCTTTAGGATGGGTCCGATGAGGCATCTATTCGAGTGTATAGTTTGTCGTATTGATCGCCTCGGCCTGTAAATAGTAAGGTAAATCATGTTCAATTGCCATTGTCCTTCCTATTTCTTCAAGAGTTCGATTCTTTCTCTCCACCACTCCATTTTGTTGAGGAGTTCTTAGTGCTGAGAAGTTATGGGAGATACCATTCTTATCACGGAACTCTGTAAATTCCGAGTAGTCGAACTCCCTTCCATGGTCGGTTCGAATTCTTTTGATCCGAGTCCGAGACTCAACTAGAATTTTCCTGCAGAGCTTGCTGAATTCTTTGAATGCTTCATTTTTGTGCTTAAGAAAACAAACCCGGGTAAATCGTGAGTAGTCACCAACAATCACTAGCACATATGATTTACCTTCGAGACTCTTGACAGGATTTCACCACATAAGCCCATATGCAACATTTCAAGCACTTTGGATGTGGAAATAGTTTTGAGAGATTTGAAAGGCGATCCGACTCGTTTCCCCTTGGTGCATGCTTCACAAATTTTATCTTTCTTAAATGCACGAGTTAGGGAATCCTCCGACTAAACCATGAGATGCAAGCTTCTTAATGGTCCGCATGCTAACATGACCTAGTCTACGATGCCATGTCCAGGAATCATCATGTAAAGATGCTTTTAAACAAGATAAATTCCGACTCGGGTCGAAAGAGGAATAATGTAGGTATTACCCGATCTCTTACCCGAGAGCTTAGTCTCCTTGGTAGTTTCATCGGAAATATAGTAGTTGGTCCGAGTGAATCTTACCTCTTAACCTCGTGTCACATAATTGAGAGATGCTAAGTAGATTGTACTTCAATCCCTTGACAAGGTAGATAGGGCTGACCAGATTATCTCCTTTTCCAATCTTACCTATCCCAATTATCTTGCCCTTGCTATTATCCCCAAATGTGACTTTACCTCCCTTGTAATCTTCTAACTCATAAAAGAGTCTTGAATTTCCCGACATGTGGCATGAGCATCCACCGTCCAGTACCAATGCCCTTTTGTTCTTTTACGAGTCACCTGCAAGTCACAAATAAACTAACCTTTCTCACTTCCTCTAAAGAACCTAGTAACTCCCTTTACTCGTGGTCCTTATCCGAGGAAGAAGACTCTTAGGAACCCGGATTTGTATAACTTTGGGTTTGGTCCGATTCTCGAGTCTTTCTTTTAGAGAACCGAGTCCGTGTCTCTTTCTTTTGAAAATCTTTTCTTTTAAAAACCGGTGGAGAAGGTTTTCTCCTGTAAGCTGGTCCGGGCTTAGTCCTCTTTTCATTCTTATGAATGGGACCATGCTCAGCCTTCCCGAACTTCACAGTTCTAGAATCATTTTTGAAAAGCTACGAGTAGGAATTGGATTCATCCTCATTAAAATTGAGTCCTTCTTTTCCGAAGGAGACAGAGAGAGACCCTAAGAGCATGTCAAGCTTTTTTAACCTTGAGTAAATTTTGAAAACAAGTTCTTGAGACTCATTGAGCTTTTGCTTAAGATGCTCATTTTCTCTTCTCAGTGACTCGGACTCGGTCTCATTAGATTGAGCACTAGTCTTGAGTTCTCTTAGAGTAAGTCTCGGTGTTTCTAATTCATTTTTCGGAGAAACTCTCTCATAAGTGATAGACTCAAGTTGTTCTTTAAATTGAGAAGAATTAAAATTAGACTTCTCTTCCAAAGTATAGATGTATTTAGCTAAATCAACTTTGGAAAACTAGAGGACATATTCAATTACCTCCCGAGGATTCGTTTCCTCGGTGTCCGAGTGATCCGAGTCTATCTCGATTCAGCTTCGAGTTTGATAATGCCATCGGACACTTTGAGTCATCCGAGGCTTCATCTTCTTCGAGATGATTATTCATCACTCCATGTGGCCATCATAACCTTCTTCTTCTTTCTATCCCGTTTTCTTCTTGGACAGTCATTGACTATATGATCCTTGCTCCCACATTCAAAACAGACTGAGTTCTTAGTTAAAGATAATTTTTAAGGGGAAGAGTGTTTACCTTTTCTATCCTTCTTGTCTTTCTTGTAGAAATCTTCCCTTGGCCGTTTGTCCCATCTCTTATGCTTCATCATTCTTTTGAAGCCTCTAGCGATAAGTGCCATGGGATCTTCTTCCGAGTTTGATGAACTCGGATTTTCGTGTCTACTTTCCGAGGCCTTCGATGCAATATTCTTTTTAGTGCTGACCTTGGTGTCCTCTTCTTCCGAGATGGATCTCATGGGTGAGTAGCTTCCTAATGAGTTCGTCTAGCTTTAACAGAGAGAGGTTTTGAGCTTCTTCGATGGCTGTCACCTTGGGACCCCATCTTCTCTTGGGTAGACTTCGAGTATCTTTCTACACATTTCCTCATGGGAAATCTTTCTACCCAGAGATTTGAGATTGTTAGTAATCTCGGTGAAGCGGATGAACATCCGAGTGATGTTTTCTTCGCCTCCATCTTGAACAGACTCATGCTTGTGAAGATATTGGCTTATCTTCGCTTGTCCGACTTGGCTTGTGCCTTTATATGTGTTGACAAGAGTGTCCCACACTTCTTTTGTTATGTCACAAGTCGACACTCTGTTCGAGCTTGTGCCTTCATATTCTTCGGAGCCGATGGCGCACATCGAATGTTCATCGTCTTGAAGTTCTTTCCGAACTTTTCGCCTCTTTAGTGGTATACTCGATCTTTGCTTTAAGCACGAGTCTTGTTTCTTCCGTTTTCATTGAAATGTAGTTGCCTTCTTGTATGATGTTCCATACCTCTTCATCGTGATCCAAGAGAAAGCATTCCATGAGCTTCTTCCAAGTGTACGAAATTTGATCCTTTAAACTTCGGTGGTCTGCTGGAAGATCTTCCTTCATCGAACTCTCCATTATTCTAAGCCATTTGATCTTTAGACCTTTGGATGATTAGATCATTTCGAAAGGCTAGGCTCGATACCAATTGAAGATTTGCTCTTGGAGAGACTTAGTCACCCTAGAGGGGGTGAATAGGGTGATGAGATAATTTTAACAATAAATGGAAGATTAAAGTTTAAAGCAAAATTTGAAACTGTCCGAGTGTAGATTGGACTCGTAAAAGATGTAAATTCGAAAATTACGTGGAAACCCTCCTGGGGCGGAAAATCACGGCCGGTGCTAATCCAAGCACCAAGTTCCAATAGTTTGAATCCACAAAATATAGTAGACAAGTATCAACCAGAATTACTCCCTTAGACAATTCCTTACACAGTTTTCCTAGACTAAGAAATTCCCTTATCCGATCTAGTACTTCCTAACCGAGGTAACCTTTATAGCTAGGGACAACCGAGCTGATTTAACCCTTACAGCTCAGTCACGGGACCTTACTCGGAAAGTAAGAAGAAAGTTTGTGACTCGATTACAAGACTTTACAACTCGGAAAGATGTTGAGTACAAAGTTGGAGTTGTAAGTAGAAGATTGATTATGAATACAAAGACTTTTTCTTAAGTATGTATATTGACAATTGTTCCAGCGAGTCTTCAAGTCTTGAGAGTTGACTTTTATTTATAGATGACCAACCAGCTTAGCCGTTGTGACTAGCTTCTTATTGGAAGTCCTCTATAACCGTTGTAACGGTTCTTCCGAGTCGTTAAGAAAAGATCCGTTGAGATGTGAACGTTATGCAATGGCTCTTGACTCATTAGGATGTCCCAATCCACTAGTGGTGTCCGAAAAGTAGGGAAGAAACCACCGTTGAGCTTAGCATTGAAGATTTCCAATTTTGGAAACGAGATAACCCCGACACGATGATCCGGGCCTTGGTCAAAAGTAAAGGAAGCCTTGTCTGCGGGCAATTTGACATTTTAAAGCCGGTTACTTTTTAATTCAAAAGTAGGATAACCTCGTTTAAATAAACTACAAAAGTAAATCAATTTTGGTTCTCAAAGTATAAAATACTTTGGTCTAAGATTATACACATATAATAATTTAATTAAGATAATTAAGTGTATAATTATTTGAGTCACAAAAGAATGGAAATTTCGAGTCTAATATTCATTATTCTCAAATTCCATCTAAGTTAGTTCACGTAAAGATCAAGTTAGAGAATATCGAATAAGAATACTTGATCTAGACAAATATAGTTCAAACAAAATGAGCTGAATAGAAGAGATGAATTGATGCTTGTTATTCACATGAACTTGGAATATGAAGTCGGACTCGAGTTTAAACGTATTCGAGCGAGTGTTTGAACATGCGATAAATCCGAGTCTTGTCCGAGTGATCGAGAACTACAAATGTGAAATGATGAGCAAGAGTATGCTTTCTAAGTCGATCGAAATAAATGAAAACTTATGTAGTAGTTTTTGTAACACTTAGAGAAGGTTCTATATCCCTCGGAAAAGTCTCTATATCACATAGAATGACTTGAAATCAAAACTTACAAGAGATGAAGTTTGTACCGATTCCTTGATAGTACTTAGAGATGTCATCTATGCAAAGTCCGAGTCTTCGAAGCTATCATTTGTAATGCCGTAAAAGAGGTTTTGGGGTACAGGTAGTAGGAGGTCAATCATGGTGTTTGGGTTCATGGGTCCGAGTTGACACCTCCTCCTCCTCCTCCCCCTCGATCTCGAGTCGCACCAGCTTCTTCCACCCGCTATCGCTAGTCTTTCTACTTCTCAACCTTCTCTCTCTATTGCTCTGTTTTTCGATAAGGTAAACAAGTTTACTTCTATGTCCGAAGATTTTCGGACTAATCTCCGCTTCTTCAAAAATATTATTTAAAACCTTGTTATTCACCCGAAAACCGCATAGTCTTAGATCCGGAGAACCAAGATATGATGTTTGAGCTTAAGGATATTATCAAAAAATAGCGCGAGCAGCTTTGTCTCCTCCAAGAGTGCAAATCAAAAGTTACCGAGGACTCGGATACATTTGATACTTTTAAGGAGTCCTCCAGCCTAGCTAAGTGAACCTCAGTCGAGGTTGAAGAAGAAGAAGTTGATGAAGAGGCGGCTGAGGAAGAAGCTCAAGCTGTAGAAGGAGAAGCTGCGGAGAAGGAAGAAGAAGAAAAAGAATAAGAAGCGGCTGCTCCACCCGAGGAACAGGGCACAAAGGAACCAGAACCGGTATCTTCATATCATGTTACGAATGGCTCGAAACAGTCGGCAATGTCGATCAATCAAAAGCCCCCGCCTCGAAGCTCCGCCCGCAGCTTGTCTTCAAGGAAGAAGAGCCTTAGGATGATGTTTCCTTGGTTCACTGAGAACAAGGACTGAGCGGATCCCCGATATTCCAATGCTCTAGCCTCCTCGTTCATCCATTTCTACACAAGCATACGATCGCGAGACACACTCGCTCATCCCTCTTCCTCTAAACAACACGCCCCCTCTTCTTAGTATATCGTTTCTCTTTTCAGTTCTTATTTCTTTTGTCCAACATATGTTGTACTTTGCTACTATTTTCTTCCCTACTTTTGATGAAACGCATAGGAGGAGAAAAATAGAAAACTTGATGTTTGGTTTAGGGGAGTTTCCTCCCTTTTTGTCTAAATTATTTATTTAAGCTCTCTACTTTCTTTTTCGAACAATGAATGAATTTTTCTTTCCAAGAGCGTCCTTGGTTATGCATTACACTCTTTTGTTTTTTTCTTGCCCTAATATTAAACTCTTTAACATATATGCTCTGGTTACAATTCTGTTTCTTTCTTTTCTTTGAGGAATTATCCACAAATTTGTTATGAGTTATGATATGATCCGTGCTCCACTTTGTAAGTATCTCAATTTGTACTTAAGAGAACCTCATTTCTTGCTCCGATCGTTTGCAATGAAAACTCATTCTTTACTAACAAGTTTCTATCTTAAGTATGCAATGCCTTTCATCAAAATGGGGAGATTGAAGACTCGGTATAACTCTATATCTCTCTTATGTTTTGATTCTAAGTTATTATGAGTTTTATAGAAACTCATATCTATGTTTTCATTCCGTTACGACTGGACTCGGAAAGTGCTTTTCTACATACTCTCTTACTTGTGTTTCGACTCACTCGGACATCACTTATAACCATCGCATGCTCAAATAATTTCTCTACCTCATTTATTCTAAGAACTAACTTTGTACTCTAAGATAAAATGAACTATAGCGTTAATTCTTTATTCTAAGTCAGTTTATATCCTGGAGAATTTAATTGATTGTATCAAGTTCATGCTTCTTGATAATTTGATATATAACTTGATTGCATTTAAGATTAACTCTGGATGGAATCTAAGGGAGCAATTCTGCTAGAGTCGAGTCCTTTGTATTTTAAGGATTAAAAATAGTGGATTTGACTTAGTGCTTAGATTAGCACTTGTCCGTGGTTTTCTCGCCTCGGGAGGGTTTCCACGTATTTACGAGTGTTTGCTTTTCTGAGTTCAATCTAGACTTAGACTTAGTTGTTTATCTCTTTCAAAGCAAAAATTGTCTAAGTTTGTTTAAATTTCCGGATCACCCTATTCACCCACACTCTAGGGTGACTCTAACTCTCCAAGAGCAAACCTTCAATTAGTATTAGAGCCTAGCCGTTTAAGAAGGATCTAACAATCCAAAAGTCTAAAGATTAGATAGCTCGGAACATTGGAGAGTTCGATAAAGGAAGATCTTCCACTGCACCAAGCAAAGTTCAAAGGATAAAACTTTGTGCACTCGGAAGAAACGGATGGAGTGCTTTCGTTGGACAATGATGAAGATGTCGGGAACATCATCCGATAAGGTAACTACATCCCAATGAAGATGGAAGGAACAAGATCCGTGCCTAAAGAAAAATTCGAGTACACCAATGAAAAATCAAAGAAGTTTAGAAAGAACTTCAAAGCAATGAACATTCCGATGTGTGCTATCAGCTCGTAAAAGTACAATAGAGTGTCGACTGCGACACGGCCAAGAATGTCCGGGACACTCTTGTCAACACATACGAAGGAACAAGGCAAGTGAAACAGGCGAAGATAAGCGAGTATCTTCACAAATATGAGTTGTTTAAGATGGAGTCAAAAGAAAACATCACTCGGATGTTTATTCACTCATTGAGATTACAAACAAACTCAAATCTTTGGGTAGAAAAATTTCTCACGAAGAAATGTACGTAAAAATTCCGATAAATCTACCAAAGAAGAAATTGGGTCCCAATGTGACAGCCATCGAGGAAGCTCGGAACCTCTCTCAACTAAAGCCGGATGAACGAATTGGGAAGCCGCTTACCCATGAGATTCACCCGTAAGAAGAGGATGTCGAGCTCAAGCACCAAAGGAACATTGCACTCGAAGGCCTTGGAAAGTAGAGGGGAAAGTCCGAGTTCCTCGGACTCGAAGAGGATCCAATGGCAGTCATTGCTCGAGGCTTCAAAAGAATGATGAAACATAAGAAGTGGGAAAAGAGGCCAAAGGAAGAGTTATACAAGAAAGATAAGAAGGATAGAAAAGGTAAATATTCTTTCCCTTCACGGTTATCTTTAACTAAGAACTCGGTTCGTTTTGAATGTGGCAGACAAAGATCACATAGTCAAAGACTGTCCGAAGAGAAAGAAGGACAGAAAGAAAAAGAAAGTTATGATGGCCACATAGCGCGATGACGACTCATCCGAAGAAGAAGATGATTCGATGACTCAAAGTGTCTAATGGCACTAACGGACTATAAGTCTGAATCTGAGTTAGATGCCGACAACTCAAACACCGAGGAGACAAGTCCTCAAGAGGTAATTGAATACTTTCTCAAGTTCTCTGAAGCTAATTTAGCTAGATATATTTACACTTTCGAAGAAAAGACAAATGTCGATTCTTCTCGGTTCAAAGAACAACTTGAGTCTCTTACTTGTGAGAGCAATGGTTTGAAAAATGAATTGGAAAAACTAAGACTAACTCTGAAAGAACTCAAGACTAGTATTCAAGCTAATCGGACTGAGTCCGAGTCACTCGAAGAGAAAATGAGCATCCGAAAAAAAGGTCAATGAGTCTCAAGAGCTTCTCGTGAAATTTACTCAATGTCG
Organism: Talinum fruticosum; assembly: GCA_021018815.1. Lineage (NCBI taxonomy): Eukaryota > Viridiplantae > Streptophyta > Magnoliopsida > Caryophyllales > Talinaceae > Talinum > Talinum fruticosum. The sequence goes on from JAITYX010000026.1 coordinate 619,913, forward strand.
GAAAAACATTTATATGCTTTTAAGCTCTCGGTGTGTCTCCTTCAAGAAAAAAGGACTTGGTTTTAATGAAGAGGAGGAATCTAATTCTTACTCCAATCTTTTTTCAAAAAGGACTCCAGAATTATGAAGTTCAAGAAGGGTGAGCATGGTCCCATTCATAAGTATGAAAGGATGACCGAGTCCGAGCTAGTTTACAGGAGAAAACCTCCTCCACCTGTTTACAAAAGAAAAGATTTTCAAAAGAAAGAAACACACACTCAATTCTTTAGAAAGAAGCTCGAGAATCACACCAAACCCAAAGTCATTAAATTCCGGGTTCCCAAGAGTTTTCTTCCTCGAAAAGGACCATAGTAAAGGGAGTTACTTGGTTCGTAAGAGGAAGTGAGAAAGGTTAGTGTGTGTCGACTTACGAGTAACTTAGAAAAGGTAGAAAGGTCATTGGTACTTAGACAGTGGATGCTCACGCCACATGTCGGGAGATTCAAGACTCTTTTCGGAGTTAGAAGATCTTAAAGGAGGCAAAGTAACTTTTGGAGATGACAGTAAGGGCCGGATAGTTGGGATTGACAAGATTCGTGAATGAGATAACCTGGTCGGTGTAGTTTATCTTGTCAAGGGATTAAAATACAATCCGCTTAGCATCTCTCGGTTGTGTGACAAAGGTCAAGAGATTAGATTCACTCGGACCAATTGCTACGTTTTTTATGCAGCTACTAAAGAGACTAAGCTCTCAAGTAAGCGATCGAGTAACACCTATACAATTCCTCTTTCTTATCCAAGTCAGAATTTATCTTGTTTAAAAGCATCATTGCATGGTGATTCTTGGACATGGCATCTTAGATTGGGTTTTGTTAGCATGCACACTATCAAAAAGCTAGCATCTCTTGGTTTAGTTAAGGGTTTGCCTAACTGTGCATTTAAGAAAGATAAAATATATGTAGCATGCACAAAAGGGAAATAAGTCGGATCATCCTTCAAACCTCTCAAAATTGTTTCCACATCTTGAGTGCTTGATTTGCTTCATATGGATTTATGTGGCGAAATCTTTGTGAAAAGCTTCGAAGGTAAATCATATGTACTTGTGATTGTTGATGACTTTTCACAATTTACCTGGGTTTGTTTTCTTAAGAACAAGAATGAAGCTTTCAAAGAGTTCGAGTAAGCTCTGCAGAAAAATTCAAGTGGAGTCTTAAACTCATATTAGAAGAATTCAAGCTGACCATAGAAGGGAGTTAGACTACTTAGAATTTGCAGAGTTTTGCGATAGGAACGGTATCTCGCACAACTTCTCAGCACCCGAACTCCTCAACGAACGGAGTAGTGGAGACAAAGAACCGAACTCTTGAAAGAAACAGGAAGGACAATGATGATTGAAAATGATCTACCTAACTATTTACAGGCTAAGGCAATCAACATAGCAAATTATATACTTAAGAGATGCCTCATTAGACCCATCTTGAAGAAAACTCCCTACGAGCTTTACAAAGGAAAGAAGCCTAACATTTCATACTTCAAACCCTTTGGATGTAAGTGCTTTGTTCACAATAATGATAAGGATCATCGGACCAAGTTGGATGCTAGGTCGGATGAAGATATATTACGGGTTACTCATCTCACGAGTAAAGCTTATCGTGTTTTTAACAAAAGAACTAACAAAGTTGAAGAAAGTATCAACATTGTGTTTGATGAGATAGATCGGGGAAGAACAAGTGAGTCGACTTTCTAAGATCCGAATCTCGGTGGAGATGAAGATGATCTTACTGAAGTTGAGCTTAGAAAGAGTCGAAGAAAGCAGCTCAAAATGAGGCAACACGAGAACACTCGAATTAGGCTGAACAAGATCAAAAGCCAGCTCGGAATGTCTGAAGGACCAGCGAATCAGGAGACTCAGCAAGCTCAAACTATCGAAGATCAGCCAGTTCAAATATGTTTCGAATATGCTTCGAGCCACGAACTCGAGAACATTCAATATGACATTAACAAGTGGGGTAAGTCTGTCGTTCTTGTTTTCAAAAATCTATGTGCATTCAGTGCTTTCATATCATTAACGGAACCCATAAATGCCTTATATGCCCTAAATGAACCTGAATGGGTAGAGGCCATGCTAGAAGAGCTCAATCAATTTGAAAGAAACCAAGTCCGGCCTCTTACCAAACGACCTTTTGACCACCCAATCATAGGAACCAAATGGGTTTTCAAAAACAAACTAGATGAGGATGGGTTGGTAGTCAGAAATAAGGCTAGAATTGTGGCTCAAGGTTACAATCAAGAGGAAGGAATTTATTGTGGGGAAACCTTTACACCTGTTCCTAGGATCGAAGCAATTAGAATCTTATTGGCATTTGCATCTAGCATGAAAATTAAATTGTATCAAATGGATGTTAAATGTGGTTTTCTGAATGGTTTCATTCAAGAGGAAGTCTATGTTGAGCAACCCCTAGATTTGAAAATTTAGAATTCCCTAATCATGTTTTCAAATTGCAAAAGGCTTTATATGGTCTTAAACAAGCTACCTGAGCTTGGTATGAAAGACTGAGCGGTTTCTTGGTTGAAAATGATTTCAAAAGAGGTCAGATTGACAAAACTCTTTTCATAAAAACCAAGGGGAAAGATTTCCTTATTGCTCGGATTTATGTTGATGATATTATTTTGGAGCTACTAATGAAACTATATGCCGAGAGTTTTCTAAGTTGATGAGACAAGAATTCCAAATGAGTATGATGAGAGAGCTCAATTTTGTTCTTGGTCTACAAATCGGATAAGACAAAGATGGAATCTATGTCCATCAATCTAAGTATACAAAGGAGTTGTTGAAGAAGTACAAGCTTCAAGATGTTAAACATGCAACCACACCTATAATTAGCGAGCATAAAACTTAACTCGGACGAAAAAGATACAGTAGTAGATCAAAAACTTTATAGAGATTTGATTGGAGCTCTATTATATCTCACATCCAATAGGCCAAACATTATGTTTAGTGTATGTCTATGTGCGAGATTTCAAGCTAATCCAAAATAATCACATCTCACTTGTGGTGAAGAGGATTTTAAGATATCTTGCAGGGACTCGGAATCTTGGTCTATGGTTTTCATGGGACTCGAAGTGACCCTCACTTGGATACTTAGATGTTGACGATGCTGGTTATAAAGTTGATAAAAATAGCACATCAGGAGCATGCAAATTTTGGGTCAATCCCTCATATCTTAGCACTCAAAGAAACAGAACTTAATTGCTCTATCAACTACTGAAGCTGAGTACATTGCAACTAGAGCTTGCTGTGCTCAAAGTCTATGGATCAAGCAGCACTTGAAGGATCTTGGACACTCATTCAAATCTATCCCAATCAAGTGTGACAATCAAATTGTAATCAACATCACTAAGAATCCAGTTCAGCATTCAAAGACAAAGCATAACGAGGTCAGGTACCATTTTCTTAGAGACCATTATGAGAAAGGTGATATTGAACTTGAATTCATTCCTATGAAATTTCGAGTTAGGCGATATTTTCACTAAGCCACTTAGTGAGGATCATTTCTGTTTTATTAGGATTGCGCTTGGAATGATTAATGCATGATTATGTGATTTTATAAGGAAAGTTTTCTTGCATGATTATGTGTTATATGTTTTTTTTGTCTTAATAACAAATGGTTCAGTTGACCAAGTGAAACTAAGCTATGAGTTATTAGGTCTTAGAGTGTTACGAGTCACTCGGAAACCACACTCGAGTCGGACTCAATTTTGAGAAAAATGGACATCAAACTTCTAAAATCATCTCTACATGAATGGAGAATTTCTTAAATATTTTTGTAAACTCTTTCTTGTCTCTCTCTTGCTACCATTCGCATCGATAAGAGAAAACTAGCCGTTGGAAGAAAACTGCTGGAATTCTAACCGTTGGAGAGCGGAATCGTCACACCTGCCTAAGATGGTCGTTAAAGCTTCGAGTCGGACCGAAGGCTAAAGGTGATTTCTTTCACTATAAATAGCACCCCTTTATCTTTATTTCGTTACTTTACTCACACCCTTCTTACTCTTTAAGCATTCTCGCTCTCTCTCGAATTCTAATCGTCGTTACTCCTCTCTCTCACTCAAGTCCACTCGATTTCACCAAAAACACCATGCCTAAAAGCGGTTATGCACAAGATTTTCCGGGGCTGCTACCAAGAAGCCCGACACCAAACTCCTCAAGAGAGTACCTCTAACGCCAAGAAGGTACCCGAGTCACGTAAAAACTTCGAGTGACTCGGATGAAGACCGAGGCCAGATTACTCGAGTTTTTCTTGATGAGAACTTTTTTCTTATCACTCTAGCAAAGAGAATTCCAACTCCAAGATTCTCAAAGCTCTTTTTAACATTCTAGAGGGCTACCACGTAGACCTCTTCCCTGCTATTTTTGAGCAAATTGCTTCGTGCCGGCTCAACCTAAAAATTAGCTCCATTCCCCTTCGGGGCCCTTCGACTATTTTTTCAAACAGTTCAAGATTCCCCTCCCTTAGATCCAAATACGGTTTCTAAGGCTGCCATAGTGGTAGGCAAGAAGGAGCTTTTAGGCTACGGATATCGGGAAGTCAAGCGTGGTGTTTGGGCCCACGGTCCGAGTTGAAACCCCCTTCGGCCCCTCCCTCTCGGACTCGGATTCCTTTACCACTCCCTCCTCCATCAGGTGGTCCCTCTACTTCTTAACCACTTCCTGCAACGTCTAATGCTATCTCTGTCGTTTTGGTAGACAAACTCTCTACTGTCTCCGAAGAACTTCGAGGCACCCTCCGCTCTCTAAAGACCGACCATCAAAGCCCGGTGATCAACCGAGAAGACAACCCGAGTCTCGGATTCGGGAGCACCAGGATATGTTGATCGAGATGAAGGGCATCATCAAGGAGCAGCACGAGTAGCTCCAACTCCTGCAAGAATGCCGATCCGAGGCTACCCAGGACCTAGAAAGTTCGAGACACTTTTGAGGAGTCCTCTAGCCCGACCAATTCTTTCTCAGCTGAGGTTGAAGAAGAAGGTGCAGCTGAAGCACCTCAGCTCGAGAAGGAGAAGGAATAATGGAAGGAAGAGGAGAAGGAGGAAGAGGAGAAAGAGAATAGAGGAGGCCGCTAAACCTAAGGGACAACGTGTTGCGGCCCCGAACCGGAGCCGATCGGCTCATATGAAGATCCGAGTGGGTCGAAAGACGCTGGGGACATTGGTCGAGTCCACGGTTGTTAAGTTAGAAGCACCTCCCTCTATTGTCTTTTAGGAGGATGAGCCCGAGAATGATATGGTCGTGGGTCAAACAACCAAAATGAAGCCACTTACGGATATCCCTGTGTCTGCTGCGGCCATGATCCTCAACTTCATCTCAAGCCTACCAGCACAGGCGCATCTGCTCGTCCCTCAACCTCCCGACAGCAAGCCCCCTTCTTAGTCTGTTTTTTTTTTTTTCTAACATCAAGTGTACTTCCTTGATATTTTCTTCCCTCTTTTTGATGAAATGCAAGGGGGAGAAATATAGAAATTTGATATTGTTATGTCTAGGGGAGCTCTCTCTCTTTATTTTATTTTAGCAAATGAATGAATGAATTTCTTTTACGAACGAGACTTATCTATGAGTTACTTCTTTCCGAGTTAGATGTCTCTTACTATTTTTTACGCTCCGATATTAATCTGTTCATCTCTTTGCTCTAAAGTGTTATCCACATAACGAGTTATGAGTGATGATAGCATCCGTAATGCATTTTATAAGTATGGAATATTTCTCAATTATTACTTCTCATTTTGAGATGTTACGCTTAGTAAAAATGAAAACTCATGTTTTGCAAATAACAAGTTTCTATATGAGGATTGAATGCCTTTCATCAAAAGGGGAGATTGAAGACTCGGATTCTAACTCTCGGTCATTCTAGATACCACATGTAGATTTAGATATAAATCTTGTCTCTTCTATGTTTTGATTTCAAATCATTTTGAGTGTTATAAAAACTTTTGTATAAGTTTTCATTCGTTTCGATCGAATCGGAAAACACATCATTGTATATCTTGTACGGTGATGTTTCGACTCACTCGGACATCACTTTGAACTATCGCATGTTCAAATAAATTTCTCTCACTCTTTTTACGTGTTACGATTGTATATTTCAACACAAAGTGAATTACAATGTTAATTCCTTTTTCTATGTCAGTTTGTTTGTTTGAGAGTTATTTGTCCAAATCAAGCTGTTATACTCGATGATTCTATTCTATTGACTTATCATCCTTAGGATTGACTCCGATTAAATTTGAGTATATTAAATATTAAACTCGAAAAATTCCACTCTTCTAGGCCAAAGATAACTATGAATTTAATTATCTTAATTTACTTATTATCTCTGCCTAATTTTGGACCAAAGTATTTTATAATTTGAGAACCAAAGTGGTTTACTTTTGTAGGTTATTCAAACGAGGTCAACTCATTTTTGAAATACAAAACTAGTCGGCTTCTAGCCGTCAATCTCCAACAGACAAGCTTTATCTACTTCTAAACAGGGCTCGAGACATCTGTGCTAGGGTTGTTTGTTTCCAAAACTGAAAAACAGGGCTCAACGGTGGTTTCCACCTTGCTTTTCAAACATCACCAGTTGACTGGAACACCTTTTGGAGCCAAGAGCCGTTGCACAACGTTCACATCCCAACCGATCTTTTCTAAGTGACTCAAAAGAGCCGTTATAATGGTCGATAAACACTTCGTTAAGAACCAAGACACAACGATCCACGCTGCTTGGTCATCTATAAATAAAAGTCTCTTTACAAGATTAGAAGATTGTTGAACATAATTTCAAAACACATTACTTAAGCAAACGTCATTGTTTTCATACTCAATCTTCTGTTTACAACTCCTAGCTTGTAATTAATATTTTCCGAGTTGTAAAGTCTTGTAATCAATTACATACTTCTCTTACTTTACGAGTAAGGTCCCTTCACTGAGCTGTAAGGGTTAACTTAGCTCAATTATCCTTGATTGTAAGGGTTATCTCGGTTCGGAAGTACTAGATCGGATAAGGGAACTTCGAGTCTAGGAAAACATTGTAAGGAATTGTCTAAGGGAGCAATTCGGTTAAGTCGATCCACCGGGAGGGTTTCGTTGCTCTTGTTAAAGACTTATGATCAACTCTTTGCGCATTCTAGGCTTTCATGGCTCTATTGACTCAGCCTCGGAGCTCGACTTAGAAGCGGATTGATCGAGTCAAGCCCCGGTAAACGAGCTGAAAAATGTCATCAAATAACAGTAAGACCTAATCCGCTTGATATTCTAACCGAAAATGAATTACTCGCATTAATTCCACTTTCTATGTCGGTTTATTTATTGAGAATTATTTACTTTATCGAGTTTGAATATTATGATAATTTATTCTTTCTAACTTGATCATTTTAATGATTGACTCAAGATGAAATTTGAACCTAATGAATATTAGACTCGGAAAATTCCATTCTTTTAGGTTAAAGATAATTAAGTGCTTAACTATTTTTAATTAATTATTATCTTTACCTAATCTTGGACAAAAGTATTTTTATACTTTGAGTAGCACTTTGATTTGATTTTGTAGGTTGATTAAATAAGCCTAATCTATTTTTGAAAACCAAAAGTAGCTAGGTTCTCGCCGTTAAAGAGCAACGAGACGAGAATCTGTTTCTAAGTCAATTTTGTGCAAAACAATTTGTAATTTCTAAAATTTCTTCCATCACCCTATTCACCCCCTCTAGGGTGACATAATCTCTCTAAGAGCTAACCTTCAATTAGTATTAGAGCCTACCCTTACAAGACGATCTCACAATCCAAAGGTCTAAAGATCGGATGGCTCATAACAATGGAGAGTTCGATGAAGGAAGATCTATCAACAAACCACCAAAATTCAAGGGATCAAACTTTGCACACTAGAAGAAGACAATGGAGTGATTTCTCCTGGATCATGATGAGGATGTTTGGAACATCATCAAACATGGCGACTACATTCCTACAAAGATGGAAAGAGCAAGAGTTATGCCCAAAGAAAAGCCGAGTACACTACTAAAGAGAGTGAAGACTCGGGTACAACTCTCTCTCACTTAGGGTTTTGATTCTATGTCATTGTGAGCCTTTTTGAAACTTCTATCTAAGTTTTCATTTTTTTCGACCCACTCGGAAAGCACGTTCTTGCATATCTCTTATAAGCTGTGTTTCGACCCACTCAAAGATCACTCGGAACTATCGAATGAAGAAATATTTTCTCTAACTTACTTATTCTAGCACTAACTTCATGCTTCAAGTTAAAATGAATTACAACGTTAATTTTATGTTTTAAGTCAGTTGATTTCTAGAGAATTATTTGTTGAATCGAGTTCATGTATCCTAATATTTTATTCTTTACGAACATAATGGATATTAAACTCATAAAATTCCACTCTTTTAGGCAAAAGATAATTACGTGCTTAATTACTCTAATTTAATTATCTATGCCAAATCTTGGACCAAAGTATTTTTATACTTTGAGTACTAATGTGTTATGCTTTTTTAGGTCATTCAAACAAGCCTAATGTATTTTTGAAATACAAAAGCAACCGAGTTTCTAACCGTTAAACACTAGTAGACGAGAGATTTAACCATTTCTAGACATGGCCCTAGACACCGTTGAAGACTCACTTTTTAACTCTAGGTCATTCTAAGTATTACATGAAGACTCGAGGTCTAAATCCTATCTCTCCTAAGTTTTGACTCCAAGTCATTCTAAGCACCATAAAAGCTGTTGTCTAAGTTTTCATTCCGTTACGACTTACTCAAAAGCGCCTTATTACATATGTCCTACACTGATGTTTCTGAATCACTCGGACATCCTTCAGAACTATCGAATGCTCAAATAATTTCTTTAACACTCTTATTCCGAGTATCGACTATATACTTCAACGCAAAGAGAATTACGAGCGTTTTTCCTTATTCTAAGTCAGTTTATTTCCTTGAGAATTATTTGACAAGTCCAAGTTGTTATACTCGATATTTTACTCTCTCTACATGATCATTCTTAGGATTGACTAAGATGGAATTTGAGTATAATGAATATTAGACTCAGAAAATTCCATTCTTCTAGGCCATAGATAATTAAGCATTCAATTATTCTAATTTAATTGTTATCTATGTCTAATCTTGGACCAAAGTATTTTATACTTTGAGAACAAATATGGTTTGCTTTTATAGGTTATTCAAACGAGGCTAACATACTTTTGAAATACAAAAGCAACTAGCTTCTAGCCGTTAATCACCAGCGAGATAAGTTTTAGCTACTTCTAGACATGGTGCGAGACACCATGTCGGGGTTGTCTGTTTCCAAAACTAGAAAACTCTAACTCTGGGCTTAACGATTGTTTCCACCACAACTTTCATCCACCACAAAGTGATTGGACAATCTTTTGGAGCCAATAGTCATTGCACAATGTCCACATCCCAACGAATCTTTTGTGTGTGACTTAGAAGAGGCTATTACTAACGGCTAGTGAAGATTTCTATCCGGAACCAAGACTTCCCTGTCACTCTGCTCGGTTGGATATAAATAGAAGCCACTTCATAAGACTAGAAGATTGGTGAATAGATTGCTGAACACATTGCTTGAATGAAATTTATTATTCTTACTCAATCCTCTATTTACAACTCCAAGTCCGTATTTAATATTTTCCGAGTTGTAAAGAAAGTCTTGAAATCGGTTACATTCTTTTCTTACATTCTAAGTAAGGTCCCTTGACTGATCCGTAAGGGTTAACTTAGCTCGGTTGTCCCTAATTGTAAAAGTTACCTCAATCGGGATGTACTAGATCGGATAAGGGAACTTCTAAGTTTAGGAAAACATTGTTAGGAATTATTTAAGGGAGCAATTCTGGTTGAGTTAGTCCTTGTATTTATTGGATTAAAAATAGTGGATTTAACTTGGTCCTTGGATTAGCACTCGTCCATGGTTTTTGGCCTCGGGAGGGTTTCCACTTAAATCGTGTTATTATTTTTCCGAGTCTAATCTAAATTCGAATCTGTCTGTTTAGTTGAATTCTTGAAAAAATTGTTTAATTTTCTTTATCACCCTATTCACCTCCCTCTATGGTGACTTAGAATCTCCACAAACAAACCTTCAATTGGTATCGAGCCTAGCCTTTCAAGAGGATCTAACCATCCAAAGGTATAAAGATCAAATGGCTCGAGAATAATGGAGAGTTTGATGAAGGAAGATCATCCACCGGACCACCAAAGTTCAAAGGGTCAAACTTTGCCCATTGGAAGAAGATGATGGTGTGTTTCCCGATCGAGAACGATGAAAATGTTTAGAACATCATCCAAGCAGTAAACTTCATTCTAATGAAGACGAAGAATGGAACTACTTTGCCAAAAGCCAAATCGACTTCACCACTTAAGAGACCGATAAGTTCAAAAAGAACTTCAAAGCTATGAAGAAATTGATGTGTGCCATTAGCATCGAAGAATACAACAGAGTCTCTGCTCGTGACACAACCAAAGAGGTGTGCGACACTCTTGTCAACACCTACGAAGGAACAAGCCAAGTGAAGCGGGCAAAGATAAGTCAATATCTTCATAAGTATGAGTTGGTTAAGATAAAACTAGAAGAAAACATCACTCGGATGTATGTTACTGTTTACATAGATTACCAATAATCTCAAATCTCCGGTAGAAAGACTTCTCATGAAGAAACATCCGAGAAAGATTCTGAGAAGTCTAGCAAAGAAGAGATCGGGTCCCAAAGTGACAGCCATTGAAGAAGCTTAGAACCTCTCTAAACTAAGGCCGAGACGAGCTTATCGAGAAGTTACTTGCCCACGAGATTCATCTTGAAGAAGAGGACGCAGAGGTCAGCACCAAAAAGAATATTGTGGTGAAGGCCTCGAAAGCGGACGTGAAAGTCCGAGCTCCTTAGAATCGGAAGAGGACCCTATGGCACTCATAGCCCGCGGCTTCAAGAGAATGATGAAATATAAGAAGTGCAAAAAAAGGCCAAAGGATGAGTTCTACAAGAAAGATAAGAAGGATAGAAAAGGTAAATATTCTTCTCCTTCAAAGTTATCTTTATCTAAGAACTCGGTTGCTATGAATGTGGCGGGAAGGAGCACATAGTAAGAGATTGTCCCAAGAGAAAGAAGGACAGAAAGAAAAAGGCTATGATGACTACCTGGAGTGATGACAACTCATTTGAAGAAGACGACTTAGATGACTCAAAGTCTTTTATGGCACTCACGGACTCGGAAGCCGAATCTCAATCGGGCAACGAGGACTCGGATATTGATGAGGTAATTTAATACTTTCTCAAATTTTTAAAAGTTGATCTAGCACGATATATTTTTACTTTGGAAGAAAAGTCAAATTCTAACTCGTTCCAGTTCAAAGAACAACTTGAGTCTCTTATCGATGAGAGCAATGCTTTGAAAAATAAATTGGATAAACCGAGACAAAATGCGAAAGAACTTAACACCGAGTACTCAAGTAAATGAGTACCTAAAAACAAAGCGCAATGAGTCTCAAGAGCTTATTCTGAAATTCACTCAAGGTAAGAAAAACCTTCATATGTTATTAGGCTCTCAATGTTTCTAGAAAGAAGGACTTGGTTTCAATGAAGAAAAGAAATCAAAATCCTATTCTAATCTTTTCAAAACTAATTCCGAATTCTAAAGTTCAGGAAGGCTGAGCATGGTCCCATTCATATAAATGAATAGAGGACTAAGCCCAGCACCAGTTTACGAGAAAAAGCTTTCTCTTCTTGTTTACAAAAGAAAAGATTTTAAAAAGAATGAGACAAAAGACTCGGTTTTCTCGAAGGAAGACTCGGAATCAGCCCGGACCCAAAATTATTCAAATATCGGTTCCCAAAAGTTCTCTTCCTTAGAAAAGGACCATAATAAAGGGAGTTACTAGGTTCGTAAAAGGAAGTGAGAAGGGTTAGTTTTTTCTGTCTTGTAGATAACTCGGAAGAAGAATAAAGGTCATTGGTACTTTGATAGTGGTTGCTCACACCACATGTCAAGAGATTCAAGACTTTTCTCCGAGCTAGAAGATCCGAAAGGAAGGAAAGTCACATTTAGAGATAATAGCAAGGGCAAAATAGTAGGGATTGGCAAACTTGGTGTAGGAAACAACACAATCAGCCTAGTATAACTTGTCAAAGGACTCAAGTACAATCGCCTTAGCATTTCTCAGTTGTGCGACAAAGGTTATGAGGTAATGTTCACTAAGACCAACTCGCTACATTTTTTATGCAATCACTAAAGAGACTAAGCTCTCAAGTCCGAGGTCAGGTAATACTACACTATTTCTCTCTCTAATTCAAGCTAGAATTTATCTTATTTAAAAGCATTTGTGAATGCTTGATTCATGGACGTGGCATAGTAGACTAGGTCATATCAACATGCTACAATCAAGAAACTTGCATCTCACGGACTGGTTAGGGGTTTACATAATTGTGCTTTTAAGAAAGATAAAATTTGTGAGGCATACACAAAAGGCAAGCGAGGTTATATCATATTTCAAGCCACTCAAAACCGTATCTACATCCAAAGTGCTTGAATTGCTTCATATGGATTTATGTGGTGAAATTCTGAGAAAAGTCTTGGATATGTTTTCTAATTTCTCACAATTTACTTGGGTATGTTTTCTAATGAACAAGAATGCAGCCATCAAAGAGTTCACTAAGCTCTGTAGCAAAATTCATGTAGAGTCTCAAACTAAGATCTTAAAGATTTGAACCGACCATGAAAGGGAGTTCGACTACTCGGAATTTGCGAGACTTCTATGACAAGAATGAGATTTCTCATAATTTCTCTGCACCAAGAACTCCTCAACACAATGGAGTAGTGGAGAGAAAGAACAGAACTCTTGAAGAAACAGGAAGGACTATGATGATTGAAAATGATCTAGCTTACTATTTCTAGGCGGAGGCGATCAACACAGACAAATTACACACTCAACGGATGTCTCATCGGACTCATCCTGAAGAAAACACTCAAGCTATACAAAGGAAAGAAACCCAACATCTCCTACTTCGGACCATTCAAGTTTAAGTGCTTTATCCAAAACAATAGTAAGGAGCATCCGAATAAGTTTGATGCTAGGTCGGATGAAGGTACATTTACGGGTTACTCATCTCATAGCAAAGCTTATCGTGCTTTTAACAAGAGAACTAACAAAGTGGAAGAAAGTGTCCAGATTCTCTTTGATGAAATTAATCTTTGCAGAATAAGTGAGTCCACATACTCAGATTTCGGACTTAACGTAAATGAAGACGACCTTGCTAAAGCTGAACTTAGAAAGAGTCAAAACAAAACTACCGAGGCAACTCGGAATGGAGCAACTCGGAATGTTACGAATCGGATTGAACAAACTCAAGAGCGAGCTCGGAATGCTGAACAAGTAAATGAGACTCAACAAGATCAAGCAATTGAAGATCAGCCTGTTTAACCAACAAACTTGGTAAACCAAAGGACGAGTAAATATTTTGAAATATCCATGCAGCCATCCATGTGAAAACATACTTTTTGACATCAGTAGTGGGGTAAGAACTCGATCTTCTTTGCATAATCTGTGTTCATTTTCTACACTCATATCATTAATTTAACCCAAAAATGCACTAGAAGCCCTAAATGAACCTGAATGGGTAGAGGCCATGCAAGAAGAGCTCAATTAATTTGAAAGAAACCAAATCTAGACTCTAACCAAATGACCATCTAACCACCTAGTTATAGGAACCAAATGGATTTTCAGGAAAAAACTAGATGAGGAAGGGTTGGTAGTCAAAAATAAGGATAATCTTGTGGCCCGGGGTTATAATCAAGAAGAAGAAACTAATTATGGCGAAACCTTTGCACTATTGCTACGATTGAGGCAATTAGAATCTTGTTGGCATTTGCATCTAGCATGAATATCAAGTTGTACCAAATGGATGTCAAATGTGCCTTTTTGAATGGTTTCATTCAAAAAGAAGTGTATGTTGAGCAACCTCCTAGATTTGAAAACTAAGATTTTCCAAATCATGTTTTCAAATTGCAAAAGGCTTTATATGGTCATAAACAAGCTCCCGGAGCTTTGTATAAAAGACTAAGAAATTTCTTGGTTGAAAATGATTTCAAAAGAGGTCAGATTGACAAAACTCTTTTCATAAAAACCAAGGGGAAAGATTTTCTTATCGCTCAGATTTATGTTGATGATATTATTTTCGGAGATACTAATGAATCTCTATGTCAAGAGTGTTCCGAGTTGATGAGACATGAGTTCCAAATGATTATGATGGGAGAAGTCAACTTCTTTCTTGGTCTAGAAATCAAACAAGACAAGGGTGGCATTTATGTTCATCAATCCAAGTATACCAAGGAACTTTTCAAGAAGTACAAAGTACAAGATGTGAAGCATGCAACAACACCTATGAGTAGTAGTTTGGAACTGGACTCACATGAAAAAGGTAAAGCCGTAGATCGAAACTTTACGGAGGTATGATTGGATCTTTACTATATCTCACATCTAGTAGGCTAGATATCATGTTCAATGTCTGCCTTTGTGCAAGATTTGAAGCTAATCCAAAAGAATCACATCTCACTACAATGAAGAGATTTTTCGGATATCTTGCAAGGAGTCGGAATCTTAGTCTATGGTTTTCAAAAGACTTAGAACTAACTCTCACTGGATACTCGGATGCTAAATATCATTGGATATAAAGTTGGTAGAAAGAGCACATCAGGAACATGTCAATTTATGCGTCAATCCCTCATCTCTTGGCACTCAAAGAAAGAAAATTTTGTTGCTATATCAACTGCCGAGGTTGAGTACATCACAGCTGGAGCTTGTTGTGCTCGGATTCTGTTGATCAAGTAGCACTTGAAGGATCTAGGGCTATCATTCAAATCTATCCCTATCAAGTGTGATAGTTAGAGTGGAATTAGCATTATAAAGAATCTAATTGAGCACTCAAAGACAAACCATATTGAGGTTAGGTATCATTTTTTAAGAGACTACTTAGAGAAAGGTGATATTGAACTTGAATTCATTCCTACAAAATTTCAGTTAGCTGATATTTTCACTAAGCCACTTATTGAAGATCAGTTTAGCTTTATTAGGAATGAGCTTGGTATGATTAATGCATGACTATGTGATTTCCAAGTGAATTATCCTTGCATAATTATGTGTTATATGTTTTCTTTTGTTTTAATAACAAATGGATCGGTTGACGAGTGAGACAGAGCTACGAGTTATTAGTTCTACGAGAGTTCTAAGTCACATAGAAAACGTCATTGCGTCACACTCAATTTTTGAGGAAAATAGACATCAAACTTTTGGGATTATCTCTAAATAAATAGAGAATTTCGTAATTTTTTTCAAAAAGTCTTTCTTCTCTCTCTCTCTCTCTCTCTACCATGCGTTTTGATCGGAGAAAACTAGCCGTTGGATGAAAGTCTGCTAGAATTCTAGTCGTTGGAGAGCGAGAACATCACACCGCTCTAAGAGTATTGTTCGGTATTCGGACAGAACGAAGGCTGAAGGTCATCTCTTTTCGCTATAAATAGCATCCCTTTCCCTTCATTTCTTTACTTTACTCACTTGCCTTCTTGCTTTCTACTCTAAGCATTTCTGCTCACTCGTATTCTCTCTCTTTTTGAATTCAAAGCTCTCATTCTCTCTTTGCTCTCTCATATGCTCTCTGTTTCTCAAATAATCATGCCTAACCAAGGTTCAGCACCTAATTTGTTGGGGTCTCGCTACCAAAAGCCCCGGACCAAAGATCCTCCGGAGGATACCTCTAACCTCTCTAAAATTTTCTTCACCCAACATCTCACTTTGGATGATAAATTCTTCCCAACCACTTGTTTCTCGTGGTTGCAACACATCAAAAGCACTCCGGTGTACAATTATTTATGCTTTAGTGAATTCATCTACCCGGAATTCGTTGCCAAGTTCTATTCAAACATGTCCTACTCGAGGGGATCATTATCTTAAGAGTTCAAGAGAACGTTGTTCATGTCAACCTCTCTCTTCTTCATATATTTTTGAAGTCTCTTATCTTTTTCTCAACTGTAATCCTTACCATTTATGGAGATTGCTAATGAATTCTTCGCAAAATATGCTAAGGAAGTTCTTGAGTCATGGAAGAATTTCTCAATGACTCAAATGAAGACTCGAGCAAGATTACTCTGTTTCATCTTGATGAGAACCTTCTTCCCTCATCATTCCAACAAAGAGAATCCTAACTCAAAGAAATCTGCTCCATTCCCCTTCGGAGTCCTTTTGACTGTTATTTTCAAATAGTTCAAAGCTCCTCTCCCTTCGAGATCGAAATGTTGTTTCTCAGCTGGCATTGTGGTAGGCGAAAAGAGCTTCTCGAGTACGGGTAGTAGGAAATCTAGCCTGGTATTTGGGTATATGGATCCGAGTTGAAACCTCCCTCACGCACTTCCACTTAGATTCGGATTCTTCTACCACTTCCATCTTCTTCGTTGGTCCCTCTACTTCTCTACCACCTCCTACATCCTCTCGCTGCTATGTTTACCGTGTTGGTAGACAAAATTGCTTCGTGTCCAAAGAACTTCGAGACACTCTCCGCTCTCTAAAAATGTCCTTCAAAGCCTGGTTATAAACCGGAAGACCGGCCAATCTCGGATCCGAGAGAACCAAGATCCGTTGATCAAGCTGAAGGGCATCATCAATGAGCAACGCAAGTAACTCCAACTTCTTCAGGAACACGGATCCAAGGCTGCTCAGGACTCGAAACTTCGGATACTACCGAGTAGTCCTCCATCCTAGCCAAGTCTACCTTTCGCTGAGGTAGAAGAAGAAGTTGAAGCCGCAATTGAAGAAGGAGTAGTTGAGCCTAAAGAGGAAAAGGAAGAGGAGAAAGGAAAAGAAGAGGTTGCCCTACCTTAGGGCCAAGGCACAGCTGATCCTGAGCAAGAAGTGATGTCTTTAGATCAAGATCCGAGTGGGTCGGAAGAAGTCTGGGGACGCTGGTTAGTCCAAAGCTGCTGGGTCAACAAGCACCGCCCTCTGCTGTCTTTCGGGAGGATGAGCTCGACGAAGATATGCTCCTGGCTCAAAGAACTAAGATAGAGCAACTTCCGGACATCCCCGTGTTGCCGCCGCCGCGATCATCCACCTCCTCCCAAGCTTATTAGTCCACGCGCATTGCTCGTCCCTCCTCCTCTCGACAGCACACCCCTCCTCGTAATTTATTTCTCTCTTGATGTCCACACATCAATTGTACTCATTTGCTATTTTCTTCCCTCCTTTTTGCTGAAAGTCTATGGGAAGAGTATAGAAAACTTGATGTTGTGTTTAGAGGGAGCTCACCCTCTTTTGAGCAATGAATGAAGTTTTTACTTTTTTGGAACAGACTTGTTTCGAGTTATATGTTTCGAGCTGTATGTTTCTTTCTACTTTTCTACTCGATACAATTTGTTCATTTCTTTGTTATGATGTATTATCCGCGTAATCGTTATGAGTGATGCTATGATCCGAAATGCATTATATAACTATGGAATGCCTCTTATCCGTCACTCTTTACTCGATACATTCGATAATTGAAAATGAAAACTCACGTTTCGCAGTAATAAGTTTCTATCTTAAGTGTGGAATGCCTTTCATCAAAAAGGGTGAGATTGAAGACTCAATTTTTCACTCTAAGTCATTCCGAGTATTACATGAAGACTCGGGTATAAATCTTATCTCTCCTTAGTTTTGATTCCAAGTCATTCTTAGCACTCTGTAAAAACTCTTGTCTAAGTTTTCATTATGCTCTCACTAACTCGGAAAGTGCCTTATTGCATATGTCCTACACAGATGTTTCTAAGTCACTCGGACATCACTCGGAACTATTGCATGCTTAAATAATTTCTCTAACACTCTTATTCCGAGCACTAACTGTGTACTTTAACGCAAAGAGAATTACAGCGTTAATTCCTTTTTCTAAGTTAGTTTATTTCCTTGAGAATTATTGGACAAGTTTAAGTTGTTATACTCTTATATTTTACTAACTCTACTTGGTCATTTGTAGGATTAACTCGAGATGGAATTTGAGTATATTGAATATTAGACTCGGAAAATTCCATTCTTTTACGCCAAAGATAATTAAGTATTTAATTATTCTAATTTAATTATTATCTATGCCCAATCTTAGACCAAAGTATTTTATACTTGGAGAACCAATGTGGTTTTCTTTTGTACGTTATTGAAACGAGGCTAACTTACTTTTGAAGGTTGCCGAAATTATTGTTTAACTAATTGTTGGTCTCATTCTTACTCGAATGTTCTTCTTATAGTCACTTACATTCTTTTCATACTTTCTTTGTAAGTCCCTTGACTTAGCTGTAAGGGGTAACCGAGCTCAATTGTCCCTAACTGTAAGGGTTGATTTATTCGAGAAGTATTAGATCGGATAAGGGAACTTATGAGTCTAGGAAATCTTATAGAGGAATTGTCTAAGGAATCAATTCTAGTTGGAGTCGATCCTTTGTATTTGAGGATTCAATTAGTGGATTTGACTTTGTGCTTAGATAGCACTCGTGTGTTGTTTTCTGCCCCAGGAGGGTTTCCACGTATTTCGTTTGTCTATGTTTCGAGTCCAATGCAGACTTAGAATCTGTTTCTACTCGGTTCCGTGTAAAAAGAGTTTGATTTTATTTAAAATCTTCCATCACCCTATTCATCCCCCTCTACGTTGACTTAATCTCTCCAAGAGCAAACCTTCAATTGGTATTAGAGCCTAGCCTTCAAGAGGATCTCACAATCCAAAGTTATAAAGATCAAATGGCTCGGAACAATGGAGAGTTTGATAAAGGAAGATCATCTACTAGACTACCCAAGTTCAAGGGGTTATACTTTGCACATTGGAAGAAGATGATGGAATGCTTCCTGATGGATAACGATGAAGATTTCTAGAACATCATCCAAAATGGGAACTACATCCTAATGATGATAGAAGGTGTAAGATATACCTAAAGAGATATCTGAGTACACTCATCGAAGAAACTAAGAAGTTCATAAAGAACTTCAAAGCTATGAACACACTAATGTGTGTCATTAGCTCGAAAAGCACAACAGGGTCTCTACCGTGACACAACCAAAGAGGTGTGGGACACTTTTGTTAACACCTATGAAGGAACAAGTCAAGTTAGGTAGGCAAAAAGAAGTTAATATCTTTGCAAGTATGAGCTATTTAAGATAGAGCCAAAAGAGAACATCTCTCGGATGTATGTTCGGTTCACAGAGATTACTAACAATTTGAAGTCTCTAGGTAGAAAGATCTCACACGAGGAAATGGTCCGAAAAATTCTAAGAAGTCTACCAAAGAGAAAATGCGGTCCCAAGATAACGAGCCATTAAAGAAGCTCATAATCTCTCTCAACTAAAGCCAAAGGAGCTCATTGGGAAGCTGCTTACTCATGAGATTCATCAGGAAGAAGAGGATGTCGAAGTCGGCACTAAAAAGAACATTGCGGTGAAGGCCTCGAAAGCGGACGTTAAAGTCTAAGCTCCTCAAAATCGGAAGAGGATCCCATGGCACTCATTATCCGAGGCTTCAAAAAGATGATGAAGTACAAGAAGTGGCAAAAGTGGCCAAAGGAAGAATTCTATAAGAAAGATAAGAAGGATAGGAAAGATAAATACTCACCCCTTCCAAGTTATCTTTAACTAAGACCTCTAGTTACTTTGAATGTAGCAACAAGGAGCACATAGTTAAGGACTATCCAAAGAGAAAGAAGGATAGAAAGAAGAAAAAGGATATGATGGCTACCTGGAGTGATGATGACTCGTCTAAAAAGATGCTTCGATGACTTAAAGTGTCTTATTACACTAACGGACTCGAAGCTAAATCCGAGTCGGACGATGACAGCTCGGATATTGAGGAGAAAAGTCCTCGGGAGGTAATTGAATACTTCCTTAAGTTCTCCAAATTTGATTTAGCTAGATATATTCTTACTTTGGAAGAAAACTCCATTTCGACTCTTCAAATTCTGAAGAACAACTTGAGTCCCTTACAACCGAGAGCAATGTTTCGAAAAATGAGTTAGTAAACTTGAGACAAAATATGAAGGTACTCAAGATTAGTGCTCGAGACAATGAGACCGAGTCCGAGTCACTCATAACAGCGAATGAGCAACTGAAATAGAAGCTCAATGAGTCTTTAGAACTTGTTTTAAAACTCACTCAAGGTCGAAAAAACTTTGATCTTGTACTTGGCTCTCGAGTGTGTCTCTTTTAGGAAAGAAGGACTTGGTTACAATGTTGAAGAGGAATCTAATTCCTTTTCTATTCTTTTCAAAACTCATTCCAGAACTATAAAGTTTAGGAATGCAGAGCATGGTCCTATTCATTCAAATGAAAAGAGCATTGAGCCCAGAAGCAATTTATAGGATAAAACCTTCTTCAACTATTTACAAAAGAAAGGATTTTTAAAGAAAAGAGACAAAGACTCGGCTTTATAGAAAAAGACTCAAAATCATACCGGACCCAAAATCATTCACATCTTGGTTACCAAAAGTGTTGTTCCTCATAATAGGACCACAGTAAAGAGAGTCGAGTGTGTTTGTAAGAGGAAGTGAGAAGGGTTAGTTTGTCTTTGTTTTTGCAGTGACTCGAAATGAAAAGGTCGAGTG
The DNA here is from genome assembly GCA_021018815.1 of Talinum fruticosum. Taxonomy (NCBI): domain Eukaryota; kingdom Viridiplantae; phylum Streptophyta; class Magnoliopsida; order Caryophyllales; family Talinaceae; genus Talinum; species Talinum fruticosum. Next base: position 640,526 of record JAITYX010000026.1, read on the forward strand.
GTACTAAGAAAGTGGTTTATTACGCCATATGTCCGGAGATTCAAGGCTCTTCTCGAGCTAGAAGATTTGAAAGGAGGCAATGTCAAGAAAATAGCAAAGGCAAGATAGTAGGGATTGGCAAGACTGATCAAGGAAACAACTTAGTCGAGTCCAGTCTACGATATCAAAGGTCTTAAGTACAATCTCCTTAGCATTTCTCATCTACGTGACAAAGGCCAAGAGGTAAGGTTTACTCGGACTAATTATTGCATTTCGATGCGGTCACCAAAGAGACAAAGCTCTCGGGTCTAAGGTCAGGTAACACTTATACTATCCCTCGTTTAGATTCTACTAAGAATTTATGTTGCGTAAAAGCATCTCCGAATGATGATAAATGGACTTTGTATCATAGACTAGGTCATATTAGCATACATACTATCAAGAAAGTTGCATCTCTTGGATTGGTTACGGGTTTACCTAACTATGCTTTTAATAAAGATAAAATCGTGAAGCATGCTTGAAAGGAAAGCAAGTCGGATCATCTTTCAAACCACTCAAAATTGTGTCTACATCCAATGTACTTGAGTTAGTTCATATGGATTTGTGTGGTGAGATACCTGTGAAAAGCTTAGGAGATAAATATTATGTGCTTGTCATTGTTGATGATTTTTCACGATTTACCTAGGTATGTTTTCTAAAGAACAAGAATGCAGCCTTCAAAGAGTTCACTAAGATTTGCAGGAAAATGCAAGTGGAGTCTTAGACTCAAATCAAAAGGATTCGAACCGACAATGGAAGGGAGTTCCACTACTTAGAATTTGTAGATTTCGGTGACAAGAATGCCATCTCACACAACTTCTCTACACCAAGTACTCCACAACAAAATTTGGATTAAAAATGATCTACCTTACTATTTCTAGGCTGAGGCAATCAACACACCAAACTATACACTCAGTAGACGCCTCATCACACCCATCCTAAAGAAGACACCCTATGAGTTGTACAAGGGAAAGAAACCAAACATCTCTTACTTCGGACCATTTGGATGTAAACGCTATGTACAAAATAATAGTATCCGACTAAGTTTGATGCTAGATCGGATGAAGGTATATTTACGGGTAACTCATCTCATAGTAAAGCTTATCGTGGGCTTAACAAAAGACTAACAAAGTGAAACTATCAATGTTGTCTTTAATGAGATTGATCTTGGTAGGATAAGTGAATCAACCTTCTCACATCTCAAGCTTAACGAGATGAAGATGACCTTGCTGAAGCTAAGCTTAGAAAGAGTCAAAACAGAAGAAGTAAGGTAACTTAGAATGAGGAAACTCATAACGAGCCAACTCTAAATGTTGTGACTCGGATTGAATAAGTTCAAGAGCTAGCTCGGAATGTTAAAGAACAAGCTGAAGATTCACGTATAAATCTCTATCTCTCTTAGGTTTTGATTCTAAGTCATTCTTGAAGGTTTTCTCTTGGAGAGGCTAAGTTACCCTAGAGAGGGGGTGAATAGAGTGATGATGAAATTTGCTTGAAATTTAAAATAGATACGACTATGAGGTGAGTCGGAGTGAAGGATGAACTCGAGAAAATACCGACTCGTAGTTCGAGTAAAGAATGAAGAAACAGATTAAACAGAACTTTAAAACTGTCTAAGTATAAAATGCACTCGGAAAAGTGATAACTCGGAAAGTATGTGGAAACCCTCCTAGGGAAGAAAACCACGGACCGTGCTAATCCAAGCATAAAGTCAAATCCACTATTTTGAGTCCACAAAATACAATAAACCGACTCAACCCGAGTTGCTCCCTTAGACAACTCCTTACAAGTTTTTCCTAGACTTAGAAATTCCCTTATCTCATCTAGTACTTCCTAACCGAGATCGCCCTTACAGGTTAGGGACAAGCGAGCAAAGTTAACCCTTACAGCTCAGTCAAGGGACCTTACTTAGAAAGTAATAGAGAGAGTGTTTGTAACTAAGTACAAGACCTTACAACTTAGAGAAATATTAAATACATAATTGGAGTTGTAAGTAGAAGATTGAGAATGAATACAATGACTTTTGCTCAAGTATGTGTATTAACAATTGGTTCAGCAATCTTCAAGTCTTAAAAGATGGCTTCTACTTATAGATGACCAAGCAGCTTAGCCGTTGTGTCCATCTTCCGACTAGAAGTCCTTTGTGACCGTTGTAATGGATTTTCCGAGTCACTCGGAAAATATCCATTGAGATATGAATGTTGGGCAACGGCTCTTGACTCCTTTGGAAGTCCTAAAATCACTAGTGGTGTCTTGAAAAGTAAGGTGGAAACCACCGTTGAGCTTAGTGTTGCGGATTTCCAGTTTTGAAAACATACAACCCTAACACGAGTGTGCGGGGCTAGGTCGGAGGTGGAAAAAGCCTTGTCCGCTAGTGATTTGACGTTTTGAAGCCGGTTACTTTTGTAATTCAAAAATAGGATAGCCTCCTTTGAATATCCTACAAAAGTAAATTAATTTGGTTCTCAAAGTATAAAATACTTTGGTCCAAGGTTAGACACAAATAATAACATAATTAGGATAATTAAGTGATTAATTATACGAGTCGAAAAAGGAATGGAATTTTCTGAGTCTAATATCCATGATACTCAAATTCCATCTTAATCGATCTAGAATATAATCAAGTCAAAAGGAGAAAATCGGAGTAGACAAACTTGATCTAGACTAAACAAAGTTCAAACAAGATATGCTTGACTTAGAATGGTGAATTAACAATATAATTCTCGGAACACGAAGTCAAACCCGAGTTTATGCACGTGAAAGAAAGTGTTTGAACATGCGATATACCCGAGTGTTGAGTGACTCGGAACCGATCGCGAAGTGGGATGTAGAAGTATGCTTTACGAGTCATTCGGAATCCAGCGTAAACATATACGATAGATTCTATAACACTCGAGAGAAAATGCTATATCACTTGGAAAAGTTTCTAAGGCACATGGAATGACTTGAAATCAAAACCCTATAAGAGATGAAGTCTTATACCTAATTCCTTGATGGAACTCGAAAGGTGTAAGCATAAAGTCCGAGTCTTCAATCTCCCCTTTTCGATGAAAAACGTTCGATACTTAGACAAAAACTTTGTTAGTGATATAAAACTGATTTTGCAAACATGCTCGGAAAATAACTTGAGATTTCATAGCTATCGAGCAAGAAAAGAAATAAATCAAGAGATAAACACAAGCAATTATTAATTAAATGGTTGACTTCATTAAAGTCAAAGAAAATATTTACGAGAGGGTGAGAGAGACTCCCCAAAACAAGACAACAAATTTTTCTATCTATTTTCCCCTTGCCTTTCAGCAAAAAACAAAAGAAATGGGAAGAATACAACAAGAAAGTACATATTGGATGTCTAGACAAAAGAGAAAAAGATGAAATACTCGTAAATAAAAAAAACTAAGGAGGGAAGGGAGCTATCCGAGTTGAGGAAGAAGGATGAGTGGTGCGCCGGTGCTTGATAAGATTTTGACGATGTGCTTGAGTGCGGCGGAGGAAGTACAAAAATCTCTAGCATCGGCTCGGTTCGAGTGGTTGTCCCGGAACGAGGTCATCCGGAGGGTCGTCCTCTTGGAACTCGACTGTTGGAGGGGTGTGCTCGAGGCTGACCGGCTGCCGACTAACCATGGTCGGCAGGGTCTTCGACCCACTCGGATCGTTGTCCGAGCTAATCATTTCTGGTTGTGCTTCAGGAGTACCCGGACCCTCAGTCATCGCTCCCGATACTTCTTTATCTTGCTCCGCTTGCTCAAAAGGAGCTGCCTCAGCTGCAGGCTCATCTACTTCTTCTCATTCTTCTTCTTCCTCTCCTCTGTCCGAGGAGGACTTGGCGAGGCTCGAGGATTCCTTAGAAGTGTCCGAGTCACCTTGATCCTGAGCTGCCTTGGATCTTCTCTCTGAAGGAGCTCGAGAAGCTCCCTTTGCTACCTACCCAGAGCCTTCATCTCAAGGAGCATGTTCTGCTACTCTCGAATTTGAGATCGGGCGGTTTTCGGTTGATGGTCATAGACTGGAAGACGAGTCTTGAATGACCGGAGAATGTCCTTGAGTTCCAAGGACATAGAGGAGATTTTGTCCATGAATGCGGTGGACAAAATGGAAGAAAGAGATTTAGAAACACCTGAGGTGGAGCAGGAAGAGAAAGAGGCTCTTCAATCCGAGTCCGAGACGGAGAGGGTTGCCTCATCTCTCGGCTATGGATCCGGACACCGGGTTGGGTTTTCGGTATCCGTACCCAAGAAGTTCCTTCTTGCCTACTACAATGGTAGCCTCCGAAACAGCGTTCGGATCGAGGGAAGAGAAACTTTGAACCGTTTGAATATGAGAGTGAGAAGAGCACCGAAAGAAAGAGGGGTGTTCTTCTTGTTCGAGTTTGAGCTGGTACAGCGGCCATTTGTTCAATGATAGCGGGAAAAAGGCCTATTTCATAGCCCTCTAGGATATCAAAAAGAGCTTTAAGATGTTTGGAGTTGGGGTTCTCCTTCGTTGGAATGCTATGACAAGAAGGTTCTCATCAGCAAGAAACATAGAAGACGAGCTTCGACTTTAGTCGGGTCACGAAAAGTTTTTGCTCGACCCGGGGAACTCTTTGCCCTACTTTTCAAAGAAGTCATCAGCGATCTCATTGAAAGGTATTGGGTTGGTGTTCAAGAAGAGGGAAGATACTTTGAACGAGAAGATGGAGGAGGGAAGTATTGATTCGAACGAGTAACGTTCGAACTCTGGAGGTTAGAATACCCTCAAAGCTTGAAAGGTAAGTGTAAAACTTAGAGACCTGTTCGGGATAGATGAACTCGCTGAAACAAAGAAAGTTGCGGACCCCGGTCAATTGTATGTGAGGCAACCACGAAAATTTTATGGTTGGCAAGAATTTATCATCCAGCGCAAGGTGCTTGGATGACAAGAGGTTTTGAATTTAAGGGGCCTTCCTGGCTTTTGTGCTTGGGTTTCTTGGTGGCGAGCCAAGAAAATCAGGGTGAGAACCTCTTTTGGCATTTTGATGGAGAAAAGAGAGAATAGATAAGCTTTAGAGAGAGAAGGAGAAAAGAGCTTAAAGAAAGTGAAAGAGAAAAAATAAAAGAGTAGAAGAAGAAAGAGTTTGAGAGCAACAAAGCTTACTTGAGATGTTCTTGACGAAGCTTGAGATCACCGGGTGACGCTTTAATCACGAGTGAGCTTGTTCACGAAGATTTGATTGAGAGAGAGAGAGTAAGCGAAGAGTAATGTAATGAAATGAAGGAGAATAGGCGCTATTTATAAGAAAATAATCGTCCATCGGTGTCCGTTCGACTCGGCTCTTTCGGCGGTCACCTCGGACCAGTGTGGCTGTTCTCTTCTTCAACGGTTAGAATTCCAGCGGTTGTCTCCCAACGACTAGTTGTTTGATCATGGCGCGCGAGAGAGAGAGAGAAAAGAAATATTTTGAAAATAAATTATGAAATTCTCAACTTGTCTAGAGATGATTTCACAACTTTGATGTCCATGTTTCTCAAAGTCTAGGTCTAACTCAACTAAGTTTCGAGTAACTCGAAGCTGGAAATAGATAATAACTATCGGCTCGAGTATCACTGGATCAACTGAACTAATGGTTATTAAAGAATCGTAAGCACATATCACATAATCATGCAATGAGATTTTCACATAGAAAACACATAATTATACATTTAACATACCAAGCTTATTCCTAATGAAGCAAAGCCGATCCTCACTAAGTGGCTTAGTAAAGATATCAGCTAATTGAAGTTTGGTAGGAATGAATTCGAGTTCAATATCACCTTTCTCGGAATGGTCTTTTAAGAAATGATACCGACCTCAATGTGTTTCGTCTTTGAGTGCTTGAACTGGATTTTTGATAATGCTGATTGCACTCGATTATGACACTTGATTGGAACCGATTTGAAAGAAAGTACAAGATCTCTCAAGTGTTGCTTTATCCATAAAATCCGAGCACGGCATGCTCTAGCTGCAATATACTCAACCTCGGCAGTCTGATCGAGTTTTGCTTCTTTGAGTGCCAAGATATTAAGCATTGACCCAGAAATTGGCAAGCTCTGAGGTGCTCTTTCTATCATCGTTATACCCAGCGTAATCGGCATCCGAGTATCCGGTGAGAGTAAGTTTTGAGTCTCTTAAGTACCATAGATCTAAATTACGAGTCCACTGCAAGATATCTGAATATTCTCTTCACCGCAGTGAGATGTGATTCTTTTGGATCTGCTTGGAATCTTGCGCATAGACGGACACTAAATATTATATCCGGCCTCTCGAAAGTAAGATATAGCAAAGATCCAATCATACCTTGATAGAGCTTCCGATCTATTGCTTTACCTTTTTCGTTTGAGTCCGGTTTTATGCTACTGCTCATAGGTGTTGATACATGCTTCGCATCTTGAAGTTTATACTTTTCAGCAGCTCCTTGGTGTACTTTGATTGATGGACATATATTCCATCTTTGTCTTGCTTGATTTGTAGACCAAGGAAGAAATTGAGTTCTCCCATCACACTCATTTGAAATTCTGTCTCATTAACTTAGAAAAATCTCAACATAGAATTTCATTAGTAGCTTCAAAAATTATGTTATCAACATATATCGAGCGATAAGGAAGTCTTTCCCCTTGGTTTTTATAAAGAGAGTCTTATCAATCTGATCTCTTCTAAAATAATTTTGAACCAAGAAATTGCTCAATCTTGCATACCAAGCTCGTGGGAGCTTGTTTAAGACCATAAAGAGCTTTTTGCAGTTTGAAAACATGATTTGGAAAATGCTGAGTTTTCAAATCCAGGAGCTGCTCAACATAGACTTCCTCTTCAATAAAACCATTAAAAAATGCGCACTTAACATCCATTTGATATAACTTGATATTCATGCTAGATGCAAATGCTAACGGGATTCTAATGGCTTCAATTCGGCTACAGGTGCAAAGGTTTCCCCACAATCAATCCCTTCTTCCCGATTGTAACCTTGAGCCACAAGTCTAGCCTTGTTTCGACTACCAACCCACCTTCATCCAGTTTGTTCTTGAAAACCCATTTGGTACCTATGGCTGGGTGGTCGGAAGGTCGTTTGGTCGAGTCCGGACTTGGTTTCTTTCGAATTGATTGAGTTCCTCTTGCATGACCTCTACCCATTCGAGGTTCATTTAGGGCCTCTAGTGCATTTTAGGTTCGGTTAATGAAATGAATGCGGTGAATGCACATAGATTACGAAGAGAGGAACGAGTTCTTACCCACTTGTTGATATCGAGATAATATGTTTTCTATTGGAAGACTAGAAGCATACTTGAATGCTCTACTTGTTTTCTGGTTCACCGGATCTGTAGAGCTGAATTGGTTGATCTTCGAAGTTTGTTACGAGTGAGCTTGTTCATCGGTTTGTCCTTCGACATTACGAGCGGGTTCTTGAGTTGTCTCATTCGAGTCATATTATTCCGAGTCACTTCATTCCGAGCTCGTTGGGTTTAATTCTCGATAGGCTTAGTTTTATCAAGGTCATCATCTCTGCTGAGCTTCAGGTCCGAGAATGATGATGCCCTTGGCTTTTCTGTTCAATCTCATCAAACACAAAGTGGATGCTTTCTTCCACTTTGTTAGTTCTCTTATTGAAAATGCGATAAGCCTTACTATGAGATGAATAACCCGGAAAAATACCTTCATCCGATCGAGCATCAAACTTGGTTAAGTGATCCTTACCATTGTTGTGAACAAAACACTTACATCCAAAGGGTTTTAAGTATGAGATATTGGGTTTCTTCCCTTTGTAGAGCTCGTATGGTGTTTTCTTTAGGATGGGTCGCATGAGGCATCTGTTCAAGGTGTAGTTTGTTGTGTTTCTTGCCTCGGCCCAGAAATAGTAGGGTAGATTATGTTCAATCATCATTGTCCTAGCTATTTCTTCAAGAGTTCTGTTCTTTCTCTCCACCACTCCATTTTGTTGAGGAGTTCTTGCTGCTGAGAAGTTGTAGGAGATGTCATTCTTGTCACAAAACTTTGCAAATTGCGAGTAGTCGAAGTCCCTTCCATGGTCGGTTTGAATTCTCTGGATGCGAGTCGAAGACTCAACTTGGATTTTCTGCAGAGCTTGCTGAACTCTTTGAATGCTTCATTTTTGTGCTTAAGAAAACACATCAAGGTAAATCGTGAGTAATCATCAACAATAACAAGTACATATGATTTACCTCCAAGACTCTTAACTGGGATTTCACCACGTAAGTCCATATGTAGCATTTCAAGCACCTTGGATGTGGAAACTATCTTTAGAGATTTGAAAGATGATCTAACTTGTTTCCCTTTTGTGCATACTTCATAAATTTTATCTTTCTTAAAAGCACAATTAGGCAATCCTCCGATAAACCATAAGATGCCAGTTTCTTAATAGTATGCATGCTAACATGACCTAATCTACGATGCCATGTCCATGAGTCATTAAGAAGTGATGCTTTTAAACAAGATAAATTCGACTCGGGTCGAAAGAGGAATAATATAAGTGTTACCTGATCTCTTACCTAAGAGCTTGATCTCCTTGGTAGCATCATCGGAAATATAATAGTTGGTATGAGTAAATCTTACCTCTTGACCTTTATCACACAGTTGAGACATGCTAAGCGGGTTGTACTTTAACCCTTTGACAAGGTATACTTGGGCTGACCAGATTGCATCATTTTCTAATCTTACCAATCCCCAATTATCTTGCCTTTGCTATCATCCCCAAATGTGACTTTTCCTCCCTCGTATTCCTCTAACTAAGAAAAGAGTCACTGAGTCTCCGACATGTGGCGAGAACATCCACTATCTAGGTAACAATGCCCTTTTGATCCTTTACGAGTGGCCTGCAAAATAGAAACAAACTAACCCTTCTCACTTCCTCTAACGAACCCAATAACACCCTTTACTATGGTCCTTTTCGAGGAAGAAGATTTTTCGGAACCCAGATTTGAATGACTTTGGGTTTGGTCTAATTCTAAGTCTTCCATTTAGAGAAGCTGAGTCTGTGTCTCTTTCTTTTGAAAAACTTTTTTCTTATAAACTAGTGGAGATGGTTTTCTCCTGTAAGCTGGTGCTAGGCTCGAGTCCTCCTTTCATTTTTATGAATTGGACCGTGCTCGGCCTTCCTGAACTTTACGAGTTCTGGAATCCTTTTAAAAAGCTCTAAGTAGGAATTGGATTCCTCCTCTTTGTTAAAACCAAGACCTTCTTTTCTCAAGGAGACACATTGAGATCCTAAGAGCATATCAAGGTTTTCTGACCTTGAGTAAACTTTAAAACAAGATCTTGAGACTCGTTGAGCTTTTGCTTTAGTTGCTCATTTTCTCTTACGAGTAACTCGGACTTAGTCTCATTGGATTGAGCACTAGTCTTGAGTTCTCCGAGTGTAAGTCTCGGTTTTCCAACTTATTTTTAAAGAAATTCTCTCAAAAGAAATTGACTCAAGTTGTTCTTTAAAATGAGAAGAATTAGAATTGGACTTCTCCTCAAAAGTGAAAATATACTTAGCTAAATCAACTTTGGAAAATTTGAGAAAGTATTCAATTACCTCTTGAGGATTTGCTTCCTCATTATCCGATTGATCTGTGTTTGACTCTGTTTCCACTTCGAGTAGGAAAGTGCCATCGAGACACTTTGAGTCATCCGAGTCCTCGTGATCTTCGATGAGTCCTCATCACTCCATGTGGCCATCATAGCCTTTTTTTCTGTCCATCCCTTTTTCTCCTTGGACGAGTCCTTGACTATGTGTTTCTTGCTGCCACATTCAAGACGACCAGAGTTCTTAGTCAAAGATAACTTTGACGGGGAAGAGTGTTTACCTTTTATATCCTTCTTGTCTTTCTTATAGAACTCTTCTCTTGGCTTCTTATCCCATCTCTTGTGCTTCATCATTCTCTTAAAGCCTCTAGCGATAAGTGCCATGGGATCCTCTTATGAGTAAAAGGACCTCAGATTTGCTTCTCACGGTTTCGAGGCTTTCAGTGCAATGTTCTTTTTGCTGCGACCTCTGCATCCTCTTCTTCTAGGTGAATCTCATGGGTGAGAAGCTTCCCAATGAGTTCGTCCGGCTTTAGTAGAGACAAATTCTAAGCCTCTTCGATAGTTGTCACCTTGGGACCCAATCTTCTCTTGGGTAGGCTTCTCGAGTATCTTTACGCACATTTCCTCGTGGGAAATCTTTTTACCCATAGATTTGAGCTTGTTGGTAATCTCGGTAAAGCGAATGAACATCGAGTGATGTTTTCTTCGGCTCCATCTTAAATAGCTCATACTTGTGAAGATATTAACATATCTTCGCTGACCGACTAGGCTAGTGCCTTCATAAGTGTTGACAAGTGTGTCCCACACTTCTTTGGCTATGTCACAGGTGACACTCGGTTGTATTCTTACGAGCTGATGGCGCACATCAAAATGTTCATTGCCTTGAAGTTCTTTACGAACTTCTCTGCTTCCTCAGTGGTGTACTCTGCCTTGATCTTAGGCACGAGTCTTGTTTCTACTTGTCTTCATGCGAAGGTAGTTTCCTTCTTGTATGATATTCCGGACATCTTCATCGTGATCTAATAGGAAATATTCCATGAACTTCTTCTAGTGCACAAAGCTAGATCCTTTGAATTTTGGTGGTCTGCTGGAAGATCTTCCTTCATCGAACTCTCCGTTGTTACGAGCCATTTGATCTTTAGACCTTTAGATGGTTAGATCCTTACGAAAGGCTAGGCTCGACACCAATTGATGGTTTGCTCTTAGAGAGGCTAAGTCACCTTAGAGGGGGCGAATAGGGTGATGATGAAATTTGCTTGAAATTTAAAATAGATATGACTATGAGGTGAGTGGGAGTGAAGGATGAACTCGGAAAAACACCGACTCGGAGTTCGAGTATAGAATGAAAAAGCTGATTAAATAGAACTTTAAAAGCTGTCCGAGTCTAAAATGCACTAAAAAAGTGGTAACTCAAAGAGTACGTGGAAACCCTCCTGCTGCGAGAAAACCACGGACCGTGCTAATCCAAGCACGAAGTCAAATCCACTATTTTGAGTCCACAAAATACGGTAGACTCACTCAACCCGAGTTGCTCCCTTAGACAACTCCTTACAAGTTTTTCTTAGACTCGAAATTCCCTTATCTCATCTAGTACTTCCTAACTGAGATCACCTTACGAGTTAGGGACAAGCTGAGCTTAGTTAACCCTTACAGCTCAGCCAATGGACCTTACTTAGAAAGTAATAGAGAAAGTGTTTGTAACTAAGTACAAGACCTTACAACTCGGAGAAATATTAAATACATAATTGGAGTTGTAAGTAGAAGATTGAGAATGAATACAATGACTTTTGCTCAAGTATGTGTATTAACAATTGGTTCGGCAATCTTCAAGTCTTGAAAGATGGCTTCTATTTACAGATGACCAAGCAGCTTAGCGGTTGTATCCATCTTCGGATTGGAAGTCCTTTGTGACCGTTGTAATGGATTTTACGAGTCACTTAGAAAATATCCGTTGAGATATGAACGTTGGGCAACGGCTCTTAACTCTTTTGGAAGTCCCAAAACCACTTGTGGTGTCTTGAAAAGTAAGGTGGGAACCACCGTTGAGCTTAGTGTTGCGGATTTCCAGTTTTGGAAACGAGACAAACCGACACGATTGTGCGGGGCTAGGTCGGAGGTGGAAAAAGCCTTGTCTGTCGATGATTTGACGCTTTGAAGCTAGTTACTTTTGTAATTCAAAAATAGGATAGCCTCCTTTGAATAACCTACAAAAGTAAATTAATTTGGTTCTCAAAGTATAAAATACTTTGGTCCAAGATTAGACACAAATAATAACATAATTAGGATAATTAAGTGATTAATTATACGAGTCGGAAAAGGAATGGAATTTTCCGAGTCTAATATCCATGATACTCAAATTCCATCTTAGTCGAGTCTAGAATATAATCAAGTCAAAAGGAGAAAATCAGAGTAGACAAACTTGATCTAGACTAAACAAAGTTGAAACAAGATATGCTTGACTTAGAATAGTGAATTAACAATATAATTCCTGGAACACGAAGTTAGACCTAAGTTTATGTGAGTGAAAGAAAGTGTTTGAACATGCAATATACCCGAGTGTTGAGTGACTCGGAACCGACTGTGAAGTGGCATGTAGAAGTATGCTTTACGAGTCATTCGGAATCAAGCGTAAACATATACGGTAGATTCTATAACACTTAGAGAAAATGCTATACCACTCAGAAAAGTTTCTAAGGCTATGTGGTTTGCCTTTATCGGTTATTCAAAAGAGGCTAATCTTTTTTTGAATGACAAAAGCTACTGGCTTCGGCCATTAACCACCAGCAGACAAGTTTTAGCTACTTCTAGAGAAGGCTCGGACACCGTGTCGGGGTTGTTAGTTTCCAAAACTGGAAAATTCCAACTCTAGACCCAACCGTTGTTTCCACCACAATTTTTAGTCACCACCAAGTGATTGGACCATCTTTTAGAGCCAAGAGCCATTGCACAACGTTCACATCCCAATGGATCTTTTATGAGTGACTAAAAATAGCCATTATAAGGGCTATCGAAGACTTCGAGTCCAGAAATGAGCCTCAACGGTCACTCGCTTGGGTATTGATAAATAGAAGCCACTTTGTAAGACTTGAAGGTTGCTTGGAATTATAGTTAAACCTATCATTGGATTCATTCTTACTGAATCTTCTACTTACAACTCCAATTACATACTTCTATCACTTTCTTAGTAAGTCCCTTGAGCGAGCTGTAAGGGTTAACTCAGCTCGGTTGTCTCTAATTGTAAAGGTTACCTTAGTCGGGAAGTACTAGATTAAATATGAGAACTTTTGAGTCTACGAAAACATTGTAAGGAATTGTTTATGGGAGCAATTTTAGTTGAGTCAATCCTTTGTATTTTGTGGATTCGATATAGTTTTACTTGTTGCTTGGATTAGCATTGTCCGTGTTTTTCTACCCCAAGAGGGTTTCCATGTATATTTGTGTTAGTGCCTCAAAATAGAGAATAAGCAACGGAAATAGAACATTTTAAAACTCACTCAAGGTTAGAAAAACCTTGATCTTTTACTTGGCTCTTAGTGTGTCTCATTTAGAAAAGAAGGTTTTGGTTACAATGCTAAAAAGGAATCTAATTCCTTTTCAAAACTAATTCCGAAGCTGTTAACTAAGGAACGCTGGGCATGGTCCCATTCAATTACATAGAAAAGAGACTGAGCACGGACCAACTTATAGGGAAAAGCCTTCTCAACCTATTTATAAAAAGAAAGGATTTCAAAGAAAAGAGACACCAACTCGGTTTTCTAAAAGGAAGACTCGGAATTAGAATAAACCCAAAATTATTAAAATCTAGGTTCCCAAAAGTGCTCTTCCTTAGGGAAAGACCACAGTAAAGACAATTACTAGGTTTGTCAAAGGAAGTCGAAGGGTTAGTTTGTTTACGTGTTACAAGTGACTCGAAACAAAAGGGTCACTCGGTACTTAGACAGTGCTTGCTCACACCATATGCCTGGATACTCAAAACTCTTCTTTGTGTTAGAAGATATGAAGGGAGAGAAAGTCACATTTGGAGACAATAGCAAAGGTAAGATAGTTCGGATTGGCAAGATTAGCCAAGGAAACAACTCGGTAAGTCCAGTCTACCTTGTTAATGGGCGTAAGTACAATCTCCCGAGCATATCTTAGTATGTGACAAAGGTCAAGAGTAAGATTGACTCGGACCAAGCTGCTTCATTTCGATGTGGTCTCCAAAGAGACAAAGCTCTCAAGTCCGAGGTGAGGTAACAATTATACCATTCCTCCATCGGATTCAGGTCGGAATTTATTATGTTTGAAAGCGTCTTTTGATGCACAAAACATTACTAGAAAATCAGCTGACAGAAAAATGTCATTTAGCGATAGAATTTCACAATTAGCGACGAAATTTACTGACGAAAAATTTCGTCGCTATTTTTCACGTCGCTAGAAATCGGGGACGAAATTCTACGATTTTGTCGCCGATTAGCGACAGAATTTGGTTTTGTAGCTAGCAAACGGAACAATTAATTACGTCAGCGATTTCAGTGATGGAATTGTCAATTCTACGCTATTTTATCACCAATTTTAAAAAAATTATACTATTTTGCGTGTTTTTGAGTGCTTAGTACAAATAATTTAGAACGAAATACAAATCCAAATAATTCGGCGAGTGTAACGATATCAAATTCAACTTCAATTCAAACACAAAAATCATATACAAGCACAAAAGTCCTAAATAATCCAACTTTAATTCACAAACCACCAGAAAAACTAATTAAAAAAAAACAAGTGTATTACATTGTTTATAAACACAAGTTATGCTCATCATCAATTAAGGATCCACTTCCTCTTCTTCTTCGTCTTCCTCATTATCTTCACCTTCTATCTCATTTTCATTCCAACCATTGCTATCAAAATAAATTACATCAAATTTTCTAAAATCTCAAATTTTATAGTAATCAAAGTAAACTCTAAATACAACCAACAATGAGGGTGGATGGAGAAAACAACAAACTAATTTAAAATTTTAAAATTTTGAATTAACAACACACTAATTCCATCGCTAATAAAAAAATTTTAAAAATTATAATTAACGATCGAATCGAGAACGACTCGATTCCATCGCAAAATAAAAAAATTGTCAAAAAGTTTTTAAAATTTATTTCCAAAATCAGTGGTTAATTTTTTCATTTACGTCGGCGAGTCCGTGGCTAATGAGTAAAATAGCAACGAATTTTATTTCCGTCGTGCAGCTGAATTTTATTTGACAAATGTCCGTTTACTGTCATTATTTTCGTTGCTAGTTAGCAATGGACTGTATTCCCTTCCTATTTTTCTTAGCTCTATAACATTTTTGTAGTAGTGAAAGGAAAGCAAGTCGGATCATCTTTCACACCACTCAAAGCCGTATCTACATCCAAAGTAATTGAATTGGTTCATATGGATTTACGTGGTGAAATTCTTGTTAAAAGCTTAGGAGGTAAATTATATGTGCTAGTTATTATCGATGATTATTCATGATTTACCTGGGTGTGTTTCCTAAAGAATAAGAATGAAGCCTTCAAAGAGTTCACTAAGATTTGCAGGAAAATTCAAGTGGAGTTTGAGATTCGGATCGGAAGAATTCGATCTCACTATAGAAGGGAGTTCAATTACTCAAAATTGGCATATTTACGTGACAAGAATTGCATCTCCCACAACTTCTCAACACCAAGAACTCTTCAATAGAATAGAGTAGTGGATAGAAAGAATAGAACTGTTGAAGAAAATGGGAAGGACAAGATGATTGAAAATGATCTACCTTACTATTGCTAGAGTCGAGGTCGTCAACATAGCAAACTATAGACTCAATAGATGCCTTACCAAACCCATTCTAAGGAAGACACCCTATGATATGTACAAGGAAAAGAAGCCCAACATCTCCTACTTCAAACCATTCCGATGTAAATGCTATGTGCATAACAATGCTAAATAACATCTTACTGAGTTTAATGTAAGGTCGGATGAAGGTATATTTACGGGTTACACATCTCATAGTAAAGCTTACGAGTTTTTAACAAAAGAACTAACAAAGTGAAAGAAATCATCCATGTTGTCTTTGATAAGATTGACCATGGTAGGACAATTGAATCCACCTTTTTAGATCTCAAGCTCAATAGAGATTAAGATGATATTGCTAAAGTTTAGCTTAGAATGAGTTACAATAAAAGAATTGAGACAGCTCGGATTGAGCTAACTCCGAATGAAGCAATTTAGAATGAACAAGTTCAAGGGCCAGCTCGGAATACTGAAGAAAAAGGCAATGTGGAAGTTCAGTAAGAGCAACCAACTAAAGATCAGCCTATTCAACCAACAAACTTGGTAAACATGAGGACAAATAGAGCTTTCAAATATGCATGAAGTCACCCACTTGAGAATATACTTTCGATATCAACGAGTGGGGTAAGAACTCGTTCTTCTTTGCAAAATCTATGTGCATATTCAGCATTCACATCATTAACTCGTACCTAAAAATATACTAGAAGCATTAACCGAACTTGAATGGGTAGAGGCCATGCAAGAGGGACTGAATCAATTTGAAAGAAACCAAGTCCAAACTCTTACCAAACGACCTTCCGACCACTAGGTAATAGGCAACCAAATGGGTTTTGAAGAACAAGCTGGATGAGGGAGGGTTGGTAGTCGAAATAAGGCTAGATTAGTTGCTCGGGACTATAACCAAGAAGACGCAATTGATTGTGGGGAAACCTTTGCACATGTTACTAGGATTTCGGTAATCGGGATTCTCTTAGCATTTGCATCTAGAATAAACATCAAGCTTTATCAAATGGATGTTAAATGTGCATTTCTTAATGGTTATATTGAAGGAGAAGTCTATGTTGAGCAACCCTCTGGATTTGAAAAATCTAAATTTCCAAATCATGTATTCAAGTTGGAAAAGGCTTCATATGGTCCGAAACAAGCTCCCAAAGCTTCGTACGATAGAATAAGCAGTTTCTTGGTTGAAAACGATTGAAAAATAGGTCAGATTAACAAAACCCTTCTTACAAAAACCAAGGGGAATGATTTGCTCATTATGTAGATCTATGTTGATGGCATTATTTTCAAAGCTACTAATGAAACTCTAAGTGAAGAGTTTTCCGAGTTAATGAAATAGGAATTCCAAATGAGCATGATGGGAGAACTCAATGTCTTTCTTGGATTGCAAATCAAGCAAGAAAACGATGGCATCTATGTCCATCAATCAAAATACACCAAGTAGCTACGGAAGAAATACAAGCTACAAGATGTAAAGCACGAAACAACACCTATGAGTAGCAGTTTAAACAGGACTCGGATGACAAAGGTCAAGCAATAAATGAGAAACTCTATACAGGTATGATTGGATCTCTACTTTATCTCACACCTAGTAGGCTAAATGTCATGTTTAGTGTTAGCCTTTGTGCAAGATTTCAAGCTAATCCTAAGGAATCATATCTCACTATGATGAAGAGAAAATTTAGATATCTTTTAGGGATTAGGAATCTTGGTCCCCGGTATTCAAAGGACTCATATCTAACCCTTACTAGATACACGAGATGGTGACTATGTTGGATGCAAAGTTGATAGAAAGGGCACATCAAGAGCATGCCAATTTATGGCTCAATCACCCATCTCTTGGCATTCAAAGAACCATAACTTAGTTGCTCTATCAATCGCTGACGCTAAGTATATTGCGAGTGGAGCTTGTTGTGCTCAAATTCTCTAGATCAAGTAGCACTTGAATGATCTTGGACTATCATTCACATCTACTCCAATCAAGTGTGATAACCAAAGTGTAATTAGAATCACTAAGAATCCAGTTCAGCACTCAAAGACAAAACACACTCGAAGTTAGGTATCATTTTCCGAGAGACCATTTTGAGAAAGGTGATATTAAACTTGAGTTTATTCCAACAAAATTTTAATTAGTCGATATTTTCACTAAGCCTCTCAGTGAAGATTAGTTTTGCTTTATTAGGAATGAGCTTCGCATGTTAAATACATGATTATCCGAGTTATTGTATGAGTTATTCTACTATGATTGATTGTTACATAATTTAAGTGAATAACAAATGGATCAGTTGACACGAGAATGAGACCGAGCTATGAGTTATGATTTTTCGAAGTGTGTTCCGAGTCACTCAAACACATTATAGAGCCGGACTCAAATTTTTACCAAAATAGACATAAAAATTTTGGGATCATCTCTAGATAAATGGAGAATCTTTGAAATGTTTTCGAAAATGCTTTCTTCTCTCTCTTTCTCGTGACGAGAATAGTTAGTAGAACTAGCCTTGGAATAAAGTTGTTAGAAAACTAGCCATTATGTGTTAAGAGACATAGTGGTTTGATAACCGTTGCTTGGAAACCGAGTCGAAAGGCGGTTGAAAGTTTTTGCTCTCTTGGAATAGCACCACTTCGTTTTCACTCATTCACTTTACCTACTTATTACTCACTCTCTCGCTCTCTTTCCTCTCGAATTCACTCACTCTTGCACTCAAACTCTATCTATGTTTCTCAATCATCTCGTTATATCTACTATCTCTCTTTACTCCCAAACACTCTCTATCTTCTCAATTATGCCTAAGAGAGGATCAATCATGGAAGAAGGTTCGGCCACGAAGAAGGCCAGAACCAAAACCACTCATTCCGAGGCTGCACAAGGAAAGAGGAAAGCCCCCGCCTCAAAAGGCCCAAAGCTTAATGTCACCCAACACTTCTTCCTGGATGATAAATTCCTCCCAAATACTTCTTTTTCTTGGTAGAAGAACATCACTAAAATTTGTGTTTTCAACTATCTATGTTTACGTAAGTATATCAACCCGGACCTAGTTACTGAATTCTATAATCACATGATAGCAAGAGATAACGTTATCTCTTCCATTGTCCAAGGCAAGATGATTCGGATTAACCTTGATTTACTTCATAAACTCTTCGATGTGATGTTTCTCTTTCTCAACTCTAATCCCATCCCTTTCATTGAAGTTGCGAGATGACTTCTCCGAAAAGTATGCCAAAGCATCTCCTCAGTCCAAAAAGAATTTTTGTGACTCGGATGACCTTTGAAGTCGGACTTTTGTGCTTCATACTTTTGAGGACTTTCTTTTCTTACTATACGTAGAAAGAGAACCCCAATTCTAAAATTCTCAAAGTTCTCTATGACATTCTAGAGGGATGCCATATAGACCTCTTTCCATTCATTATAGAACATATTTCTTCTCTTCCATCTGACCGAACACGAATCCCTATCCTTTCGGAGCTCTTCTTTCATTTGTTTTTACTCAATTTGGGATCGAACTTCCTTCCGACCCAAACTCTTTCGTAGAGCTCGCCATTTGTTTTTGTAGAGGTTAACTCATAGGTGTTGGATACCAGGAAATCAAAACTAGTTTCTTGGTTCACTCGTCCGAGTTAGCATACCCTCCTCCACCTCGGACTCGGACCGGTCCTCAAGTCCCACTTCTTACCGCTAAACCATCTACTTCTCTGCCTTCCCCTTTTATTGAGCTTCTTTAAAAGGTGGCCAACAAATTTGCTTTTCCGGCTATAAAGCTACAACCAACTCTAGGAGCCTTCAAGGCTTTCATCCCATTAATGACCGAGACGCAAAGTCGGGCTCGGACTCGGCTTAAGCAAAGTCAAGATCTAATTTCGAGCTAAAGAAGGTGATCAAGCAACAACGTGATCAGATTGGTCGCCTCCAAAAGAGAAGGTCCAAGGCAGTGGAGGACTTAGAACCTGAAGAAGACAAATCTAAGGAGTCTTCCAGTTCTTCCGAGTGTAAGTTAGAAGAAGCTAAAGAAGAAGTTGAAGAAGAAGCAACAAAAGGCCAAGGAAAGGCCGACGAAGGAGCCGAGGAAGGAGAAAATAAGGCTCAAGCAGTTCCACTTCAAGACAAGGGCACCAAAGAACCTGATGTGATCTCTTTTGATCGCACTCGGAGTGCCTCAAAAGAGGTTGGCAATATAGGTCACTCTAAGGCCCTTGCCTTAGAATATCAGCCTACGATAGCTCAGCTACTTTCGCTCAAGGATACAGGCGTAGGCGCACCACTAGTTGTTCTACTTCACGACGGGTTGCCCCTCCTTCTAAATTTTTTTTGGTCCAACATCTTTTGTATTCAGTTTATCTTTCCTCCCTCATTTTGTTATTTTTTGCTGAAATGCATAGGGGAGAGAAAAGATAGAAAAGTTAGATGTTTGGCTTAGGGGAGCTTTTTCTCTTAGTTGTGTTTATGAGTTTGTTTATTTTTAGTTTGTTTAAGTCATTGTATAAATACTTCTTGCAATGAATGAAACTTACTTATTTCTGAGCATTTACGTTTACGAGCGCATATGGTTCATACTTACTCTAATTATTTTACAAAGCATGTTTTGAATTATTTATAATATGAGATGAACTGTTATATATTCATAATTATTTTTCTTGCTTTGATCATCTCTCAATGAAAACTTAACTCTCGAACTAATTCGTTTCTATCTTAAGTATGGAATCCCTTTCATCAAAAAGGGGAGATTGAAGACTAAGGTATAACTCTTTATCTCTCTATGGTTTTGACTCTAAATCATTCTAAGTTTTTAAGAAACTCATATCTAAGTTTTCATTATGTTATGACCCACTTAAAAACCATTCATGAAGCATAACTTTCTTAACTCGTGTTTCTAACCCACTCGGACATGACTCGGAACAATGTCATGAGTAAATAATTTCTCAAACACTTTTATTCCGAGCACCGACTTGATATTCAAAGTGACAATGAATTACTACATTAATTCGGCTTTGTAAGTCGGTTTATTTATTGAGAATTATTTACTTGATCAAGTTTATATATTTTGATGATTTATTCTTTCTAACTTGATCATTTTAAGGATTGACTCAAGATGGAATTTGAAGCTAAGGAATATTAGACTCGAAAATTCCATTCTTTTAGGTTTAATATAATTAAGTGCTTAATTACTTTGAATCGATTATTATATTTACCTAATCTTGGACCAAGTATTTTTATACTTTGTGTACTACTTAGTTTGCTTTTGTAGGTTAATTAAAGAAGCCTAATCTATTTTTGAAAAGAAAAAGCAGCTGGTTTCTAGCCGTTAAAGACCAGCGAGACGAAATCAACCATTTATGGACATGGCTTAGACACCGTGTCAAGGTTGCTTGTTTCCAAATCCGGTAAACTTCAACTTTGTGTCCAACGGTTGTTTCCACCCTAGATTTCGATCACAACGAGAGGTATGAACCACTTTTAAGCCAAGGACCACCACACAATGTTCACATTTCAACGGATCCTTTTTTGAGTGACTCGGACTAGCCGTTATAATGGTTATTGAAGCTCATCAGTCCGGAACAAGTCACAACGGTCATTCTGCCATGCTTTGTATGAATAAAAGCCACTTCACAAGACTTGAAGATTGCTGAACACTTACATAGTGCATTCTTCCTCAATCATCAACTTAGAACTCCAAATCTGTACTCTCTTACTTTTTTATTTGCAAAGAAAGTCTTGTAATCACTTCTACTCTTTCTACTTTCTTTCTAAGTCCCTTGACTGAGCTATAAGGGTTAACCCAACTCAGTTGTCCCGGACATAAAGGATATCTCAATTAGGAAGTTCCAAATCGGATAAGGGAACTTCGAGTCTAGGAAAACTTGTAAGGGAATTGTCTAAGGAATTCTATAAAGAGTCAGTCCTTGTAATTATGGATTCAATTAGTGGATTTGACTTGGTGCTTAGTTTAGCAATGTTAGTGGTTTTACGCCTCGGGAGGATTTTCACGTACTTCTTTGTGTATTTTACTTTCCGAGTCCAAACTAGACTCAAAATTTGTTTCTAAGTCAGCTTTGTGCAAAATAGTTTGTAATTTTTGAAAAATCTTCCATCACCCTATTCACACCTTAGTCTCTCCAAGAGCTAACTTTCATAGATCTTACTAAATATATCTTTACTTTAGACAAAAGGTCTAATTTTGAATCATCTCTTTTTCAAGAAAAATTTGAAAAAAGGTTTTGAAGAAGGAAAGTTGCCTTGAAAGCCTCAAATGATGTTGGACCAAGTCCAAATAACGTAGACATGGAGGAAGACCCTTTGATACTTCTAAGTAGAGGCTTCAAAGGAATGATGAAACACTAGAAGTGGAAGAAGAAGCTAAGGAATGAGGTCTTTATAAAAGAAAAGAAAGGTAAATCCTACTACTCTCCAAATACTTCTTCTACTAAAAACTCTGGTTATTTTGAGTGTAGTAGCAAATAACACATAGCCAAGTAGTAAGAAAGTCATGGTAGCTACCGGAGTGAAGATGATGATGATGACACCGAGGATAAATCTAAGTGTCTCACTGCTATGACATACTCGGACAAAGAAACTAATATGGAACAAGAGTTATCCGATTATGAGGAAACCGATCCTGAAGAGGTAATTAACTATTTCATTAAGTTTTGGAAGATATATCTTACTAATATATCATTAGTTTAGACAAAACATCATATTTCGAATCATCTCTTTTTCAAGAAAAGTTATGTCTTTAGAAACCGAGAACAAGGTTTTAAAGAAAGAACGTTACCTTAAAAGTCTCGGACGATGCTTGGACCATGTCCAAGCAGCTCGATTTAGTACAACCATGGCTACATTTTTACAAAACAAGTAAGATTTTTGCCACAAAAGATGAAATTACATTGGAAATAAGTGAATAATTAGAGCATACCCCGATGATCTTCCACAAGCCGTATAGTGGAAGATAGTTGGTCAAGTCTTTATCGAGTTTAATGTGTCGCACAACGGCACGGAGGCCCCTTATAAGGCAAGTGAGTGAGCCTAAGTTCAGCTCCTTTATTTTGTCAAGGTCTATTAAGTTCAGCCAATAGTGAACGTGAACCTAACATCCTCAAAAGCGTAAAAAGAATGGTATATTTAAAGAAATTTTCTTAAGGAAACCTATCAACTACGAGACCAAAGAGATAATAAAGATAGCCATGATTTTGGTATAAATTTTCTTAAGGAAACCTAACATGATTTCTGTGTTTTATTTTGTTGGCGTGATGATGATAATCCCGAGTCTTATTTGTGGATTTGGATCTCGGATCGTGATCGATTGGTGCAACACAAGCCAGTAAACCACAAAAAACCCTAGCACAAAATAAATAGCCTTTTGCTTGGTTCGGTCCACAAATTCCTCTTTTCTTTCGAATCGTCCAAGAACCGGACTCGAACCTTTAGAGATTGTGGAGTCCAATGCTGTGTGCCGGGAAATTCCAAGTTCGTAGTACTACATTTTACTTCGTCTAAATTAGACAAGGAGCTAAAGACTTGAAGACGACATTAACGCGTTACATTTCATGACCATGAGCATCAAAGTGTTGTGTTTAAGCTTCACAAGACACCCAACACAAGGCTAGAAGCTTTTCCCCTCAAAACGATGTCGTGGCCGGTGCTCGCCTTCTACAAGCATTAAGTGGAACATTGCATTTTGGCTTGGAGAGTCCTTTAGAGACACAACTAGGGCACGAAACCCTAGGGCACATGATTGACGTTCCTGGTTCTATCCTCGTTTCATCCCCTTCGATCCGGTTCTAACTCTTAGAATTTGGCCCGATTTATTTTCAGCTGCTTGGACGATCGGATGGAGGCAAGTCCTAGGTCATTTGTGACCTAGGTCTTCTCCTATAAATAGAAAGCCTTGGCTCTCATTCTAAGGACGACTTCTTGCCTTAACATCACACTCGCTAAAAGCTAACCACAGTACTCTCATCAAAACGTTACTTTGCTAAAATTTCTATAAGATATTCATTGTTTACTCGTTCGTTGTTGAATCCGTGCAAAGAGCTAAAGAATATTCAGTTATTCCGATCTCTGGGCACCGATTCAACTTATCGTTACTACACCCTATACCCAATTTGCAAAACAAGGAATTTTCTTTGGCTTGTCGCCGTTGCATCGAGAGATCTAGTGTGGAGATCCGGATCAGCAAGGTGGGACAACTCGAGGGCAATTATTCAGCCTTCAAACAGCTTTTATTTATCTCTGTTTTTTATTGCTTTCCGTGTTGTAGTTTAAGAGATATAATCACTTTAAATTCCTCTCCAACTGATGTAATTCTTTCATTTCTCACTTTTCTTTGTTGCTTTCTTGATTATGTTTTGGTTGCTTTAATTTCACTTAGCATGTCGTTGTGTGCCTATGTTTCTCGTATCATTCTAGTACACTACTTGAACTAGTAATGGTCGTCTTCCGACGAGCGTGAATGGAAGGGTTTTCCATACGTTTGTACCCTAGCCCCGAATTTAATTCTCGGTTCAAAGACCGATGAAGTCATTTTAGCCTATTTTAGTCTTAGTTTCCTCACACTAAGATTGGAAGAGAAAATCTTGTATTTTTGTTAGTTTTTCTTTCTTAAAAGCTGGTTGGTGACTCCTTTATTTTATGCTTTCTTCTATTCAAATTTACATCTCTATGTTTTCCGGTTGCGAGAACGCTAATGTTAGGTTTTGGATCTGCCCACTAGGCGGAGACCGAGCCTGGTTCCACCAACCATGACCTGTGGCCGACGCCGGCCACCCCTAGGTGCAAGCCACTGCCATCACCATGGGGTCAACCAATAAGGCTTCGATCCAGATTGGTATTTATACACCAATCCGACCTTAAAACCTCACGAGAAGAACCAAAACCCTAATGTTATTTATTCCTTAATTAGAAAACAAGATCCCCGAAATTGTGAAAATAATTCCTAAAATAAAATAACTAATAAAACCGCCATTCAAACTTTTACTAATCTGTAATAACCGGAATTTTAAAGAAAAGCAGTTGAAAAGCATAGAATTATTGAGTATTTTTCCCGCATGACTAGGGGTTGAGTGACTCGATTTTAGTTACGACATATTACGTTAGAATCCTTTGGAGGCTGGTGTTGAAATAATTAAATCAAGGAAATTGCCTTCCTTTTTCATCCGAGCTAAACTGTTGGGCGATTAGGAATTGTCGTGGCCGGCGTATTAAAATACGTTAGAATGCAGCGAGCATAAGAGGACGGAAGGGAGGAGATATGGACTTGTCGTATATGGGCCGATGATTACTTTAGCTGAATTATGAAGAGATGGGATAGAAGCTAAATTTGGGGTCCAATAAGGATTATTAGCCAACCGAATTAGGCGGTGGAAGAGAGTGAAGCAAAGAGGGCTCGGTGGAGCTCGAGCGATAGAAGAACGAGCGAGGAAATAGAGAGGGAGGGAGGGAGAGAACGCGCGGGAGCTACAGCAAAGGCCGGTGGCCGCTGAACACCAAGCGGCCGATGGGCAAGGGAAAGCGAGGGCTCGGGAAGGCGAGAAGGAGGAGAAACAGAGCAAAGTAGAGTGGGGAAGAGGGACGACCGAGCGAGAGGAACCAAGAGGGAGAAAAGGCGAGCGGTGCAAGGGTCGAGGAGATCGAGGGGTGGCCGGCGACCACCGCAGACCCGGAAAGCAACAGCCGGCGACCCGAGCAGACGCAAGCGAAAGGAAAAAAGCGAGAGACCGAGGTAGAACGAGGGCGAAGGAAGGAACCGAAGCACGGGGTTGCGCGAAAGGGTCCAGGAGGCCGAAACCGAGAGAATAATGGCGGCAAGGGGGAGGACTGGCAGCGATCGCGCGAGGGCCCGGACCGAGAGTCGGCGGAGGCCGAAACGGCAAGCTGAAACAGGGAAGCAAAAAGCGAGCGACCGAGCAAGGACTGCGGAGACGGAGATCGAAATCGAAGGCGAGAGTAAAGGAGTTCGAAATCCATCCCTAAAACCCGAGAATTTCAGGTGGGTAGTCTTATACTCTAAACTATTAGTAATTTCGAAACCCAAATGGATTTGTTGTGAATGTTGAATGTGTTCTATGAATATTGAATTGTTGTGAACATTGAGTATCCGTATTGCGAAACGGACCTAGTCGTGGTTTGAGATTAGAAATAAAAGCTTGGAATGGATTTAGAGAATTGATAGCGCTGAATTGGGATGTGAAGGGAGTTACTTGGGTTAAATAGTAAAACTAAATTGAGAACTTTAAAGAGATTAGTAGTTACTTAAGGTTGAAGCTGAACGTGCTGATTTTAAAGAGGTTGGATTGCATAGGGCAAATGAGTGGTGTTGAAGTCCGGATAACTATTAAGGATGAAGGGGTGGGACATGGACACGAATTATGAGTTAATTAAGCCATAGAGATTTCTTAAACTTACAGTATTAAGAGCTAATTACGAACATTGGGGAATGATAGCTCGAAGTATAAGGAGGAGTGTGAGTTTGTATCGAGGGATGCACAATTGAGACGTGGGAGTGAGAAGTGGGTGACTATTGGGATAATTGAGTTCGAAAGATAATTAAATCCTTGAGATTGGACTGAATTCGAAGATAAGCGGAGCTAGCGAAGTGGAGCGATGTAAAGAAATTAAGAACTATGTGATTGAGTTGGATAGAAACTTAAGAGGAAGCCAATTACACTTGAAGATAAAGGGAATTAGAGGAATTTTAGTAGCGAAGTAAGAACGAGAACTACCGACTAAGCGTGATTAAGAAGAGATTGATGAGTAATGTGGAGGCGTAATCGAAAAGTATTGAAACAAAGATGGTAATTGGGAAGAGTTAAGTTATAAAGTAAAGGCATAAAAGAGGAATTGAGGTAAAGATAATGAATTGTGAAAAGTGAGAACGTTGAATTAAGTAATATCTACTTGTGGTTATTGTGGCTCGTAAAATGGAATCAATCGTACTAAACCGATGAATTGAGAAAGGCATAGTTGGAAAAGAGTTGAGAATGATTGCTTGCAATGAATAGTGATTATTCGTACTATGTGATTGCTTTACGTGATGCTCAAAGTACTTTCGAAAGGAGTTTCGTATTTTACGTGAAACGATTCTTGAATGCAACTTCTTGTGAACTGTCTTTCCAACGTGAATGTGTTTTAAAGAAGCAAAACTTATTTGAGAAAGTGAATTTATAAGGGTGACACGTGGTGTCATGCCTTCCTTGATGTGAAATCAATTGAGAAAGTCTGTGAAGTGAACGTGTGAATGAGTATGTGCAAATTGTTTTGAATCGACCGGCTACGGATCGTTTAGCATACCGAAAGGTTCGAACCGGGAACGCCTAGCTAGAGACTTCGAGGGAAAGGTTCTAACAGGGGTCCTGCAGAGGTAGGATGCCCGCTCCGAGACTTCCCGAAGATAGGTCCCGGGAGCCTTTTTGTCGGGGTCGCACCCTAAATTAATGAAATGCTAGTTTGAGTCCTCGAAGGCCTATAATGTTGATTCAACCCCAAAAGAATTGTTCATGAATGTGAAACTGTGCTTTTAAGTGGTTAAAGAGTCATGATCGTTTTCATTGCAAGAGATTTCGAGTGAAAAGTATAGATTTGTATTATATTATTATGCTTTCACAAATTTCATTATTATGAGTATTATGTGTAAAGAATTTCCATTTTAAGGGTGTAAGACTCCGGTGAGCCCGTGGTTTATTGCTCACCCCCACAAATTTCCCCCTTCTCCCCTAGTGTTGCAGGTACACTTCAGGAGCATGATTTACCCTTAGCGTATTCCGAACTCTCGCTGACTAGTGATCGTTGACCATTAAAGTGACTCAAGTGGCTGACTTGCATTCTCATGTTTTAAATGTTGTATATGTAATTTAGTCCATATAGTTGTACCAAGTGTGTAATGAACCATTTAGACTGTTTTAAGTTTTATAGCATGATTGGTTGGACTCCGACGTGTGGCCGCTGAGTTGTATACTCCGAGTGTGTGGCTCATTGAGTTATATTATGCTTTTCATGCAGGGTTCTAAGGCTTTAAGCCTATGGGTTAGTCCATATTACAAACAGAACTCTGCCGAAATTTTTAGGAAATCTCATATCCTTTTGGAAAACCATCCTTATTGTCTTTGAGTTGAGTTTAGACAGCCAAACCAACACCAAAAGAGCCTTGGGAGTTCCTTTAAGGAACTCCGGCGATGTAATACTCCTAGGGGTGTTTTGGGGTGTTACATAATCCAATTTAATAAAATTTAGAAATCTTAATGAAAGATTCATCCATACATTCCAAAATCAACTTTCTAAAACCATCTTCAAAATCAATCCTTAAAAGAAGAAGAGACCCGACATTATATGCATAGGCGAAAATAAAACAATTTAATGAATTTCCCTTTAGGAATAGGTGAGGAGAGCTGATTAGACCCTTGTATGGATGAAAATGAAACAATTTAATGAATTTTGTAGAGTCTATCCGTTATCCGCATTTAGGCAAAAGTAAAAATACCTTTTTCTTATTAGGGTTGGTCCATTGTCCGCACTTTCCATGTCATCCTAAAATTATTCTCTTAATAGCCTAAGTAGTTCCTATTTGGGAAAGGGTCTTACCGGAAGTCCCTATTTCTTATTGTCTAGTCTTTTTCTTTTGCAATTGCACTTTCCATTTGCATTCGGCAATGAAAACCATCTCACATTAGGTGAATCCATTTGCATTAGCCAAATAAAATCATATCATATTACTCGAGTCCATTTGCATTAGTCAAAAAATCATCTCATATTAGGTGAGTCCATTTGCATTAGCCAAATAAAATCACCTCATATTTGGTGAGTTCATTTGCATTAGCCAAATTAAATCAGCTCATACTACGTGAGTCCATTTGCATTAGTTAAAGAAAATAATCTTATATTAGGTGAGTCCATTTGCATTGGTCAAATAAAATCACCTCATATTAGCTGAGTCCATTTGCATTAGCCAAATAAAATCATTTCATATTAAGATAGGTGAGTCTCGTCCTTCTCATTTTACATTTACTCCAAAATTCATATCAAATAAGGAAATGCATTATCATATAGGAAGCATCTTTTCTCTAAGGATCATGCAATCAAGTCTTTCATTATATCATCGAGTGCATTCTTTATGTGCATCCAATTAAAAAGCATCCTTAGTCTCTTCGGGTCTTGCGCTTTAGTGCCTTCCTCCTAAAAGTGGTCTTCTCTCACATGGTCCAAAACCCGATCCTTTAGGCTGCAGAATAGGGAAGTTTATGGCAACCGAGTATGTCGAATCCGAGCTCGAAAAGACTAGAACATCTCACCAAGGAGTCCGACACATCGTTTTTTCTTTCTACTCTACAGCCTACATCGGTGCGACAAGCTTCGGTGCATACTACACGATCACAATCTACTCCTTGTTCTAAGATAGTACGTAAAAGAGTTCCCTTTCAATGGATTCCAACCCAAAGCAATATCTTAACCTCATTCTACTTAGTGAGAATATAGCTAAGGTGGAAACCAGGTTGAGTGATTAAGAAGAACAGATAACGTCTATATCGAGGGATTTTAAGGAAATCATAAGTGCTATTGAGGCTAGTAAAAGAGATAAGGAAAGGGAGTGTTTTAAAAGGGAATAGGCCAAAGACGTTGAACGTTTGAGAAGGGAAACAACTTTGGTTCTACCACCTCCACCTATCCAAGTGTCCTTCGGTAGTCCAAAACGTGAATCCCTTAAGCTCGAATACAAATCTTAGTCCGATTCCCGTATAGATCGGATAGAACGGATGTTGAGGGAGTCATCTATGTTTAGTAATCAATATTTCGATCATAAGGGATTGACTTCAATCCCTAAGGGTAAACTACCTCCTACGTTTACCATGCCCGATATTAAGTTCAAAGGTTTCAAAAATCCCCATCATTATGTATGCCACTTCTTGGGAGAAATGACTCTTAAGAACGTTCCTCAAACACTTACCACATCATCTTCCCTGGACATTTGATGGTTATGTAATGAAGTGGTATAATTTAGTTCACCCACGCAAAGTTGCCAATTAGACAAATTTGTGCAAGGAGTTCCTCTGTCAATACTCTTATAACACCGATCTCCGAGAGAC
Source organism: Talinum fruticosum (assembly GCA_021018815.1). Lineage (NCBI taxonomy): Eukaryota > Viridiplantae > Streptophyta > Magnoliopsida > Caryophyllales > Talinaceae > Talinum > Talinum fruticosum. The sequence goes on from JAITYX010000026.1 coordinate 669,914, forward strand.
TTGAATTAATAAAGTAGGGTGAGATGGAGAGCTTCATGGATTTCCTTACTAGATGGAGAGCAAAGGCAGCCCATACGGTTGACCAACCCTCCGAGAAGGATCAAGTTTGAATCATCATAAAGAACCTTCAACCCAATTATAATCAAGCACCTCAAATTCATACCCATGATGAACTTTTCAACCCTCGGAGATGCTAGTTTGCTCATAGAAAGAAGAGTTGTCCACCGTGACCACCAAAAGTCGTGACCGGATACAAAGGTAATTATCATTCCAAAGATATGAAAACCTCCAATGCTGGTAATACTACATGGGGTGTAGATGTGAATGCCCTCAATAGGTATACCGACTACACACATATTGATACTACTTACACCAAAACCCTTGACTATCTCTTAGAAAAAGGGAAGATAGAATTGTCCCCTATTAGAGCAGAATCGAAACAACGAAATAATCAAAAAATTGGGACATGGGAAAATTTTGCGAATACCTTCGTGCACGAGGACATGATACTAAACGAGTGTTAGACATTCAAGAACAAACTAGAAAGCATGTTTCAAAATGGCCAATTACCCTTGCCTAGGGCTGCTTAGAAACCAAGCAACAATAAAAATTCTTGTAGCGGCACCCTAGCCATCTTCATTGAGCCCACACCAGGTTAGTGGGATCTATCTATTTTTATTTGAGATATTAACAAGTTAAAACCACTTCTTAACCTATGTCCGTTATATCCGTAAGTCCAGGGGTTGCGGGTAAGTGATAAAGAAGATGTCTACGAAACAAAAACAATAGTGACGACTTCGGGGCACACCACCCTTAGAAAGAGAAGACTTTTGGGAAGATATTAAGAGCTATGCAATTTAATTTCTTACTAGATCAGGATGGCACAATGCACTCTTGGGTCCACAATAGACTCAGGAAGCCCCAAAAGAGCTTGAAGCAACAAAGGAAGAAGACCTAATCCTTAAGCAACTCCAGAAATTAAAAGCGGACATTTCAATTTGGCAATTAATATCTGCATCCTAGAAACATAGGGAAGCCTTAATCGATGCACTCAGTAAGATCAAAGTTTCTCCCGACACCACGCTAGACGAAGTAGTAGGATTGCTCAACACCGGGGACGGAACCATTACCTTTGATCGAAGGATATCCTAGAAGAAGGCATTGCACAAAACAATGCCTTTTATCTAACTCGTAACTTGCATCAACAAGCTTGTTCCCTTAACTTTAGTAGACAATGGATCAACAGTAAGCATATGTCCCTGGAGAACTACTAAAAGGTTATGAATTAGGGAGAAAAACTCTCTAAGCGAGATGTAAAACTCTCTAAGCGGACCGTACATCTTCGAGCTTATGATAATTCTAGAAGTAGGAATAGTGACCTTGCTAATCAATATAGGGCCAGTGGAGAGGAATATCGAATTCCAAGTCTTAGATATCCTAGCTACTTTCAATTTGCTTTTAAGTCGCCCTTGGTTGTACGATCATTGAGCAAGGTGCCTCGTACACTCGCATCGAAGGTCAAGATGATCATTAAAGGTGAAGTCATAACTATTAACGGGGATAACCTTTATGCTACTATCATTTTAAAAGAGTCCATAGTGGAGATCGAGCACGATGCTAATGATGAGGAACTGTACGAATTTGAAACCGTCGCCACCTTGACGAAGCACCTTTACCTTCAACCTTAATGGCAACCCTAGTATCCATTCGATTCTTAGGAAGAAGGGGTATTTTCCTAGTCTTGCTGCAGAGTCGAAGGGCATACTGCCCTATTTTTCCATCCCTTGAACCCACTAATAATTACAACTTTAGATTAGGCTATCAACCTACTCCTAACGAAATAACTCAAGTCAAGTGGGAAATCTAAGTGAAGAGGATACACCACACACAATCCATTCTATTACACCCTTTCGTTATACTCGAATAGGCAGCTTCTTAGAGAAGGAGACAACTTTCCTTATTATGGTTTTCATGAACCCTACTACATCAAAGAAAAGGGTATCCTAGTGCCTGGTCTAGAGATCTTCAATGACTACTATGTTCGGAAAATGAGGCACCTTACCTCCTCAAAGAGGGACAATCCACATCAAACCGGCCCAATCTCGCTGTAAATAATCTTTTCAATCGTTTGTTCGGACAAGAGGGTAATCTAGAAGGGAACTTAGTCTTGGTACTATCGCAAGCTATGTCGTACTCGTAGATCGATCCCTCCAGGTTCATTAACGAAGCCGATATAGAAGGGTCTATGCACGTCACTTGGATTGATGCTCGGGAGGGCCAACAATTTGCTCGTCGACCTATAATTGCATCCTCTCTCTAAGTCTAATGCTAGGGCCTTGTGCCTGTACTTCTTCTTGTTTTGTTTCTAGTTCTTTTCCTAATTTTGTCATTTCCCATTCCGTTTCGAGTCCGATGTTGTTCTTAATTGTTTTGCCTCTAATGATGAACAAGAAATTCCTAAAGAATTAATAAAAGCTACGGAAGGTCATGAAAATCGCTCTCTCTCCCTTCCCCTCCCCGGATTACCTAAACTGGACCAATCTCACCAAAAATACACAGTTGACGAGATACTAAGAAGATTATACTTAAGTCCCTTGATAAGATATACTTGGATTGATTGACTTGTCCGCTTGTCCAACTCTACCAATACCAACAATCTAGCCATTGCTCGCTATCTCCAAATATGGACTTTCCTCCATTCATCTCTTCTAGTACAAAGAAGATTCTTGAATAACCTAACATGTGGCAATAATATCCACTGTCTAAGTATTAATAACCTCTTTATTTCTGAGTGACTCGAAAATCATAAACAAGTTAACTCATCTTACTTTCTCTTAAAAACCTAGTAACTATTGTTACTCTGGTCATTTTCTCGAGGAAGAGCACTTTTGAGAACCCAGATTTTGAATGATTTTGAGCTTCATCTAATTCCGAGTCTTCCTTTTAAGAAATTGAGTTGTGTCTATTTCTTTAGAAATCCTATCTTTTTGTAAACCGGCTTAGAAGACTTTTTTTTTTTAAAGCTAGTATTAGCTTAGTCCCTTTCTTCTCTCGAATGAATAATACCATGCTCGAGCCTTCCTAAACATAATCATTCTTGAATCGGTTTTAAAAAGACTTTTATAGGAATTATCTTCCTATTCAGTATTGTAACCAAGTTCTTCTTCCTCATCACTTACCCATGGTCCACATATTGTTGATTCATCGTCCGTGTCTTCATCTTCATCGTCTGCGTCTTCATCGTCTTCCGATTTAGCATCGCCCCATGTGGCGACCATAGCCTTTTTCTTCTTTATGTTCTTTTTCTCTTTGGACGGTCGGTACTAGGTACCACATGAACTCATAAGTGGTTATGGTAGTCACATCAAGAATGAGGTAGCAGACTTCTTAGAGAATCCTTGAAAAGATTTCCAAGAGAAGGAACCTCACTAAAAACCAACACTCTACCTATATGTATCCATACATAGAATCAAATGAGAATCACTTCTTATATAAAAATTACTAAAAAAACATTCGAAAACCTAAATCATTGGATGTGAAATGAAGGCAAGGGCTAACTTTGCAAAACATTTAATATTTACTCCTCGGTTGTAATCGGCGGGATTACTACAGTAATGCCAACCGGTGGAGTGAAATTGACACCGGAACAATTAGCTCGTGTGATACAACGACAATTTCCTATGAAAGGTATGCCTGCTATAATCTCAATTTCCATTTTTATGTTTCTTATCCGCTCAAGTTTTGTTCTTGTGAATGGCATTTTATCGAACACCTTTTGGGCATAATGAAATAATCACCGAAAATTTGTGCTTATCATCTCACTCTAATGCCTTCTCTACCATAACAAACCACCAAGATTAACTTTAATAGCTTCCTGAAGTGAACCTATCTTATTAGTAATTAGGGTTTTGGGAAAACCCTATCTCGTTGCTTGCTATTTATGAAAGGTGGATGTATAAGTCACACAATAGTATAGTGAGAAATCATAATTGTCAAACATTATTTTTGAAGGGACCTTCTATGTGTGCCTCGAGTGTATCTCTATGTCTCGTATGTATATGTTTCGTTAGCACATAACATTAAATCTACTAAAAAGCTTGGTTTCCAGTTGGGTTAATTTTAGAAGGCATATATTGAAGTTCACTTCGATTCAAGATCGGACTCGGGTTCATGGCATGTTTGTGAGACCCCGAAATTTCGAGTGCTTGCTCGGTAGTGAATTATTAGAATTTTTCCAAGTCGGAATTAGAAACCCGAGAACCGAAACCGAGCATGGGCTAGCTAAATTGGGCCTTTGTGAAGCTAGTGTGGGCCCAATTAGAATAAAAAGAAAAAGGAAATAAGAATGGAGATTAGTGGCATTGTGTTGGCAAAGAAAGAAGTAAAGAATTGAGAGGGTCCAATTAAGTATGGGCAAGCATAGTATTAAGGTGTAATTAGGAAGAGAGGAGAGAGAATGGACCCGAGATCGAAGAAAAGAATGAGGGGAAGAGCAGCAGAGGAAAAATGAAAGAAGCGAGAGACAGAGGAGGGCGAGAGAGGGAGGACGCACAGAGAGAGAAGGAGAGCGAGCGGGAGTGAGGGCAACGCCGGAAACCGGCAGCCGGCGGGCACGGCAGCCCATGGACGAGCGCCGGATGAAGGAGAAAAGAAAAGGGGAACGAAAGAAAGAAGAAGCAAAGGAGAGACAAAAGTAGAAGCGGAACAAAGCGAGAGCGGGAGAGAGCGCGAGGGGCCGATGGCCGGTGAGCGCTCGAGGCGCCGCCGCCGGTGGGCAAGGGAAGCGAGAGCTCGGGAGGCCGAGCGGAACGAAGAAAGGGAAGAGTAGAGAGGCCGAGCGAAAGAGGGGACCGAAGGGGTTCCGCGGCCAGCGAACGCGAGGGCCGAGGAAGGCGGTCGGTGAGCACGGAATAGCGGCCGACGGCCGGTGAGCGCGAGGAGGGGGACGAAGAGGACCAGAATCGGACCGAAACAGGGGAAGTTGGAGACCGGGACCGAGGCAGCGAGAGGAAGAAGCAGAGGGTCGGGGAAGAAGAAGGGTTAAGGGAGCAGGAGCGGGAGCTAGACTAGGAATCGAAGGCGTAACAAGAAGCTAAACCCAATTCGAAATCGAAATTCAATCCTTCCAAAACCGAATTCTTAGAACCTCTAAGAATCTAAGGTGAGTAATCTGAATTCATCCTCATGAAATAAAACGAATTAGGTGGATTGAACATGAATTCGAAGCATGAAATGGGAAACCCTAAGCTAATTGAAGAAGTTAGAGGCCTAAATTGAAGAAACTAGCAACTCATGAATTGAAAAGCATGTTGCAAATTTGATCTAAGACCCCACAAATTAAAGAACCCTCCGAAGCTATGGCCATAGAAGTGTCTCGTCAACCCGAAGCCACGAATTGAATTGCTTCTAAGAATTATTGACGAGTATGCGTCCTTCGGGGATGGGAGGCTGCCTCGAGGCCATGAATTGTTTTGCCTCGAGGCCACGAATTGTTTTGGCTCCAAGAACTGGGTCTTTAGAGCATAACATAAATCTTCTTTCCATTCGAAACTAAGAAGACTTAAAAGAATTATGATATGAAGAAACGAATGATCGTGCATAACGAACAAGAAAGAACCAATGATTTATGAAATGCATGATTGAACTCAAGAAGAAGAATAAGAAGAAGATCGAATCCTATTTTCGTAAGAAATAATTGCGATAAGAACTAAGCTATGATTTATGATGATTTACATGATGAATGATTCTATGACTTACTTGCGTAGAAAGATGAATGAAGCATGTTTGATCGAATTCATAAGCAAATGATGTCATTATGTTTCTCGGCAAGTTGGTAAGTTTAGAATCTCGCATGTCTTAAGCATGTATGATCCGAATCGCATGTTATGAATGAGTTGTGAACTTACGTGTGTTTGTTAATGAATTAATGTGCAAAGTGAAACTTGGGTTTGGGTTTGGGTTATTCACTGGGCTAGTGAGCTCATGACATCACCAACATTTCAGTGCGAAGTTAAGACCGGCAGGAGTTGCCTTTGACTTTTGGAAATAGCAGATCGAATAGTACATGCCGAACTTACTGCATGTTTTTCCGTCTTTTGTTTGTAAAGATGTTGTAAAGATTGTTGTATCCGAACTTAAGTTTTACCTATGAATGTAAAATCCCTATGTGAATACTCCGAGCGTGTGGCTCATTGAGTTGTGTTGTGTTACTCCGAGCGTGTGGCTCGTTGAGTTTAAGATTGTATTTCGTGCGGGGTTAGGGCTTCAAGCCTATGGGTTTAGCCAGCTTACGAGAGGAAACTCTGCCGAAATTTCCAGAAAAACCTTTGAAAACCTAGAATTACGCTTCCGCCAATCCAAGAAAGGGTTATTAACCCCATGTTGAGATCTTAAGCAGCCTTAGGGGTTCCTCTCGGGAGCCCCGGCATGTAATACTCCTAGGGTGGGTCTAGGGATGTTACAATGTTCAACTATCCTATGAGTTCATCTAATAAGATTCTCTAAAAATGCAATCAATATCGATCAAGTCGGGCTAATTTGAGTTAGGTCAGCTTGGTCTTAAAATCAAGCGAGCACTATTTTTATGCCTAGTAACAACTAGCAAATTGATCAGCTCAAGCATAATGATGATTCAGTTTTCACAAATCTAGTTCACAATGACGGGACTTAATAACTTCGTGGAGATTATTATTTATCTAGCCAAGAATATGATCACAATAACCTTTCAGGAAATGTTGTGTACTCATTCGATGACATTTATTAACATGGGTGGATATTTAGAATGAAATCGAAATTTGAGTTACTTTAGCTCGAAACATAAGATATCTCATCCAAATCAAAGTCATCACCAAAAACCGAAATTGAGAGAGTGTATTGCACCTGGCTAGTTTGATTCACATTATTGCATTTCAAATTTCACCGAGATATTGGTCAGCTGAAAGTGGGGTTGACTAAAAGGATCAAAAACATATAACTTATCCAAGATTTCAAGGGGATGTTTCAAACTTGACCAATGAGAGAAAATCAACTCGCTCATTAGTCAAAATTGAAATTTACTCCTGAAATTAAGTTATCCAATAACAAAATGCTGCTATTATTATCAAAGTAGAGGAGAGAGAAACACATTAACAGATCTACCACCAAAATAAATAAAAAAGCCCATCAATTTCTATACTTTCTTATTAAAGATTTAACAAATTAAGTAATAATTAAGCACAAGAATTACGCACTTTCTCAAAACTCTAGTTGCCACTCCTTTTGGCCTTCCAATCCTCAATTCCAGCTAGGATTGAAGCAATGTAGTTGTAGATTTGGGGGAGGGGGAAGGGAGAGAGAGTGATTAGAATTACCCACTTTGATATCCAACTAAGGTGTTAGGGTTTGACCTTGGCCTCAGTTTGGTACGAATTCAATGGCATCCTCTATAGCCAGGTAATCTGATTGCTCAAGAAGAAGAATAGGGAATGGTCGTTTGCAAACGGATCCCGCAGCCAGTGTAATCTGATTGCTCAAGGAGAAAGAGAAAGAGAAACTGCAGCAACCCCAGCTGAGGGTCAAGAAGAGAAAGAACCCGAGGTGATCTCCTCATATCACACTCGGTCCGCCTCAAAAGAGGCTTGCGATACGAGCTAGTCTAAGCCCTCCTCATCGGTTCAACAGTCGGCAGTCGAAGATGTTGAGGGCTCAAAACAAGATCCACATGAGGGGATCACATGAGTGCAATTCAAATCCGTTATTTGTCTCTACATTTGCCTCCTTGCCCAGCTGCATCTACTCAAGGCTATAGGCGCAGACGCGGCCCTCGTTCTTCTACCTCAACTCGAACTCGCTCCTCCTCCCTCTTGATTTAAAATTCTTTGTCGTAGATCTTGGTAATTTATTGTTAATTCCTCCCTATTTTGTTTTGATGAAATGCATATGCAGAGAGAAAAGATAGATGTTTAGTTCAGGGGAGTTCTTTATTTCTTTATTTATGTTTTTTTAATATGTTTTAATAATCCTTTTTGAACTTTAATGAAATTTTCTTATTTCTAAGCATATATGGCCTATCTCTCTTATTTACTCGATATATTTTATCACTGCTCATAATTCTCGTGATAAGTATGCTCTGATACTTCAGTAAGTATGTTTTGAGTTGTATATAATCGAAAGCAATATGATATTCTTGTTTAATATTTTTTTCTCTTATTAAAATATCATGAAAACTTAACTTTCTGAACTCGTTAGCTTCTATCTTATGTATGGAATGTCTTTCATCAAAAAGGGAGATTGAAGACTCATGTATAACTCTCTATCTCTATATGGTTTTGATTTCAAGTCATTCTAAGTATTTAAGAAGCCCATTTTGAAGTTTTCAACTTTATCCGACCCCCTCGAAACCATCTATTTAGTATAATGCATTTAACTAGGTTTCTAACCTACTCGGACACAACTCGGAAGGATGACATGAGTAAATAATTTCACAAACACTTTATATTTTGAGCACTCGACTTAATGTTCTACCCGAAAATGAATTACTATGTTAATTCCTCTTTCTAAGTTAGTTTATTGAATGAAATGATTTAGTTGATCGAGTTTATGCATTCTGATTATTCAATCTTAATAACTTTATCATTTAAAGGATTGACTTTAGATGGAATTTGAACCTAATGAATATTAGACTCGGAAAATTCCATTCTTTCGGGTTGAAGATAATTTCGCACTTAATTATTTTGAAGTAATTATTATCTTTGCCTAATCTTAGGCCAAACTTTGATTTGCTTTTGCTGGTTAATTAAAGTATTTTAATGTTATATTGAAAAGCAAAAGCAACCAGCTTTCTACTATTAAAGACCAGTAGATAGAAAAACACCTTTTCCAAATAAGGCTCGAAGCTATGTCAAGGTTGTTTCTTACCAAATCCAAGAAACTTCAACTTTGAGTCTAACGATTGTTTCAACCTCATATTTTAGTCACAATCGATGGAATTGACTACTTTTAGAGCCAAGGACCAAAGCACAACGTTAAGATTGCAATGACTCCTTTTTTAGTGACTCGGACTAGCCGTTATAACGGCTAATGAAGCTCACAAGTCCAGTAACAAGTCCCAATAGCTACTTCGCCTGCTAAGTATAAATAAAAGCCTTCATATAAGACTTGAAGATTGACAAATAGATTGCTAATCACTTACTTAGTGCATACTCACTCAATATTTAGCTTACAACTCTAGTTCTTAAGTTCTTACTTTCTTAGTTGTAAAGAGAAAGTCTTGTAATCACTTCTACTCTTTCTATTCTCTCGTTTAGTCCCTTAACCGAGCGGTAAGGGTTAACTCAGTTCATTTGTACCTAGCTGTAAAGGTTTCCTGAATTAGGAAGTACTAAATCAAATAAAGGTATTTCTGAGTCTAGGAAAAGTTATAAGTGAATTGTCTAAGTGAGCAATTCTGTCAAGAGTCAGTCCTTGTATTTTATGGATTAAAAATAGCGTATTTAACTTGCTCCTTGGATTGGCACTCGTTCGTGGTTTTATGCCTCAAGAGGGTTTCCACGTATTTTCGTGTCTTATACTTTCCGAGTCCAATCTAGACTCAAAATTATTTTCTTTGTCTTTGTTGTGCAGAATTGTTTGTCAATTCACATAAATCATCAATCACCTTATTCACCCCTCTAGGGTGACTTAACCTCTCCAAGAGCTAACCTTCATTTTCATTTCTAAAGATCTCATTCCTTGGCTTCTTCGTCCACTTCTTGTGCGTCATCATTCTTTTGAAACCTCAAGCAAGATGTACCATAGGGTCTTCCTCTAAATCTGAGCTGTTTGGACTTGGTCCAACATCCATTGAGGCTTTCAAAGCAACGTTCCTTCTTCAAAACCTTATTCTCGGTTTCTAAAGTCTAAACTTTTTCTTGAAAAGAGATGAATCTGAATTGGGCTTTTTGTCTAAAGTAAAAATATATTTACTAAGATCAATCTTTGAAAGCATAAGGAAATAGTTGATTACCTCTTGAGGATCAGTTTTCTCATAATCAAACAACTTTTGTTTTGAATCGGTTTCTTTATTTAAGTCCTTGATAGCCATCAAACATGTAGATTCATCCTCAGTGTCATCCTCATCATTTGGTTCATTTTTGCTCCATGTAGCCACCATGACTTTCTTATTCTTGTAATCTTTCTACCTCATTGGGCAGTCTTTGTCTATATGTTCTTTGTTGTCATACACTAAACAATCGGACTTTATAGTAGAAGAAGTATTTGGAGATAAAAAGAATTTACCTTTCTGGTCTTTTTAAAGACCTCATTCCTTGGCTTCTTCTTCCACTTCTTGTGTTTCATCATTCGTTTTAAACCACTTCCTAGAAGCACCATAGGGTGTTACTCTAAATCCGAGCTACTTGGACATGCTCCAACATCTACGAGGCTTCCAACGTTCCTTCTTCAAACCTTATTCTCGGTTTCGAAGACTTAACTTTTTCTTGAAATAGAGATGAATAAAAATTGAACTTTTCCTCTAAAGTAAAGATATATTTAGTATGATCTTTCTTCAAAACTTTTATTTTGAATTTGTGTGTGTTTGTCATAGCCATCATACAGCTTGGATTAATCATCGGTGTCGTCCTCATCATCTAATTCATCTTCACTCCCTAAGTTAGCCACCAGGACATTCTTATTCTTGTAATCTTTCATCCACTTTGGGCATTCCTTGGCTATATTTTATTTATCGCCATACTCAAAACAACCAAACGTTTTAGTAGAAGTGGTAATAGAGAGAAATAGGACTTACCTTTCTTGTCTTTTCTAAAGAACTCATTCCTTGGTGTGTTCCACTTCTTTTGTTGTATTTTTCTTTTTGAAACCTCACGCTAGAAGTACAATAGGGTCGTCCTCTAAATCTTAGCTACTTGGACCTAGTCCAAGCATTTTTTAAGGCTTTCAAGGAAATGCTCCTTCCTCAAAACCTTGTTCTCAGTTTCTAAAGACCGAACTTTTTCTTTAAAAAGAGATGAAATAAAAGTGGACTTTTCGTCTAAAGTAAAGACATATTTAATAAGATCTTTCTTTGAAAACATAAGAGAATAGTTAATATCTTAAGGATCAGTTTTCCCATAATCAAACATCCTTTATTTTAAATAAGTTTCTTTGTCTCGAGTATGTCATAGCCATCAGTCACATGGATTCATCCTCAGTGTTATCCTCATCATTTGATTTATCTTCACACTAGGTAGCCACCATCACTTTCTTATTCTTATAATATTTCTTCCTCTTTAGGCTGTCTTGGCTATATGTTCTTTGTCTGCCATACTCAAGACAATCGGACTTTTTAGTAGAAAAAGTATTTGGAGAGGAAAAGGATTTACCTTTCTTGTCTTTTCTAAAGATATCATTACTTGGCTTTTTCTTCTACTTCTTATGTGTCATCATTCTTTTGAAACCTTTGGTGATAAGTACCATTGGGTCTTCCTCTAAATCTCAGCTTTTTTTTACTTGGTCCAAGCATTTTCTAATGCTTTCAAGGCAACGTTCCTTCTTAAAAACCTTTTTCTTAGTTTCTAAAGTCCGAACTATTTCTTGAAGAAGAGATGAATCGAATTGGGCTTTTTGTCTAAAGTAAAGATATATTTGGTAAGATGTTACTTCAAAAACTTAAGGAAATAGTTGATTACCTCTTGAGGATTAGTTTTCTCGTAATCAAACAACTTTTGTTCTGAATCGGTTTCTTTGTCCGAGTTTGTCATAGCCATCGGACACATGGATTCATCCTTATTATCTTATTAATTTGTACTCCAGGTAGCCACCACAACTTTTTTATTCTTATAATCATTCTGCATCTTAGGGTTGTCCTTGGCTATATGTTCTTTGTTGTTATATTCAAGAGAACCAGACTTTTTAGTAGAACAAGTATTTGGAAAGAAAAAGGATTTACCTTTCTTGTCTTTCCTAAAGATCTCATTATTTGACTTCTTCTTCCACTTCTTATGTGTCATCATTCATTTGAAACTTCTAGAGAAAATTACCATCGGGTCTTTCTCTTAATCTTAGCTTTTTTTACTTCGTCCAACATCTTCTAAGGCTTTCAAAGCAGCGTTCCTTCTTAAAAACCTTGTTTTCAGTTTCTAATGTCTTAACTGTTTCTTAAAAAGAGATGAATCAGAATTGGGCTTTTTGTCTAAAGTAAAGATATATTTGGTATCTTAAGGAAATAGTTGATTACCTCTTGAGGATAAGTTTTCTCATAATCAAACAACTTTTGTTTTTAATCGGGTTCTTTGTATGAGTTTGTTACAGCCATTAAACATGTCGATTCATCCTCAGTATCATCCTCATTATCTTATTAATCTGCAGTCCGGTAGCCACCATGACTTTTTTATTCTTGTAATCTATCTTCATCTTAGGTCATCATTGGCTATATGTTCTTTGCTAACTTATTCAAAACAACTGGACTTTTCAAGTAAATGAAGAACTTTGAAAGAAAGAGGATTTACCTTTCATGTCTTATCTAAAGATCTTTTCCTTAGCTTCTTCTTCAACTTCTTGTGTGTCATCATTATTTTGAAACCTTTGGGGAGAAGTACCATATGGTCTTCCTCTAAATCCGAGCTTTTGGACTTGGTCTATGATCTTCCGAGGCTTTCAAGACAACGTTCCTTATTCAAAACCTTGTTCTCAGTTTCTAAAGACTCAACTTTTTCTTCAAAAAGAGATGAATAAGAATTGGAATTTTCATCAAATGTAAAGACACATTTAGTACGATCTTTCTTCAAAAACTTAAGGAATTAGTTAATTACCTTTTCAAGATCGGTTTCTTGATAATTGGATAACTTTTGTTTTAAATAAGTTTCTTTGTCTTAGTATGTCATAACCATCGCAAACATGGATTCATCGTCGGTGTCATCCTCATCATTTAATTCATCTTCACTCTAGGTAGCCACCATGATTTTCTTATTCTTATAATCTTTCTTCCTCTTTGGAAAGTCCTTGGCTATATGTTATGTACTGCCATACTCAAAACAACGGGAGTTTTTAGTAGATGAAGTACTTGGAAAGAAAGAGGATTTAACTTTCATGTCTGTTGTAAAGATCTTATTCCTTGGCTTTTGCTTCCACTTCTTGTGTGTCATCATTATTTTTAAACCTCTAGCGAGAAGCACCATAGGATCTTCCTCTAAATCTAAGTTGTTTGGACTTGGTCCAACATCTATTAAGGCTTTCAAGGAAAAGTTCCTTCTTCGAAACCTTATTCTCGCTTCTAAAGTTTCAATTTTTTTCTTGAATTAGAATTTGGCTTTTTTCCTGAAGTAAAAATATATTTAGTAAGATCATTTTTCGAAAACTTAAGAAAGTAGTTGACTAACTCTTAAGGATCAGTTTTCTCAAAACCAAACAACTTTTGTTTTGGAATCGGTTTCTTTGTCTTAGTCTTTCATAGCCATCGACACTTGGATTCATCCTCGGTGTCATCCTCATCATTTGATTAATCTTCACTCTAGGTAGCCACCATTACTTTCTTATTCTCGTAACCTTTCTCCTTATTGGGTAGTCCTTGTCTATATGTTCTTTGCTGCCATACACAAAACAACCGGACTTTATAGTAGATGAATTTGGGGATAAAAGGAATTTACCTTTCTTGTCTTTTCTAAAGACCTCATTCCTTGGCTTCTTCTTCTACTTCTTGTGTTTCATCATTCGTTTGAAACCTCTCGCATAAAAGTAGCATAGGGTGTTCCTCTAGATCCGAGCTCCTTGGACTTGCTCCAACATCTTATCAGGATTCCAAGGCAATATTCCATCTTCAAAAGCTCCTTAAAAATTGGACTTTTCGTTTAAAGAAAAGATATATTTAGTAAGATCTTTCTTCGAAAACTTATGGAAATAGTTACCTCTTTAGGAATAGTTTCCTCTAAATTAGGTAGCTTTTTTTAAAATTAGGTTTTTGGTCCGAGTTTATCATAGCCGTCATACACTTGGATTTATCATCAGTGTGATCCTCATCATCTAATTCATCTGCACTCCAAGTAGACATCTTCACTCTAAAATCTTGTTCTTGTAATCTTTCTTCCTCCTTGGGCAGTCCTTGGCTATATGTTGTATGCTACCATACTCAAAACAACCAAACTTTATAATAGAAGTGGTATTTGGAGGGAAATAGGATTTACCTTTCTTGTCTTTTTCTAAAGAACTCATTCCTTAGCGTCTTCTACTTCTTTTGTTTCATAGCCATCGGACACATGCATTCATCCCCTCATTATTTGATTCATGCAGACGGCTGGCTTTAGAAATTTGTTTGAATCACAAGGAAGTTACACTTGGAATTGAGCAAAAATTTTTGAGAGGAGAGCTCCAAAGGCAGAGAGGATTCTTCTCATCCAAAGGAATAGAAGCGATTTGTTCAATGATGTAAGGGAAGAGGTCAACCTCGTATCCCTCAAGAATATCAAAAAGAACTTTGAGAAGCTTGGTGTTGGGGTTCTCTTTAGAAGGATAAAATGAGAACACACTTCTCATTAGAAAGAAGAAAAGAAGTCTAACCTCGGACTTCATTTGGTTAACTAAGAAATTCTTTCAACATTTTGTAAAGACCCGGGCATACTTTTCAAAGAATTCATCAGCAATTTCTTAAGACTCAAGTATAACTCTCTATCTCTCTATGGTTTTGATTTCAAGTCATTCGAAGTCCGTAAGAAGCTCATCCTTAAGTTTTCAACACCGTCGGACCTACTCGTAAAGCATCTCTTAATTAGAACACACTTCACTCGGGTTTCGACCTACTCAAACACAACTCGGATAGTTGTCATAAGTAAATAATTTCATAAACATATCTTATTCTGAGCATTGACTTAATGAGCTAATTGAAAATGAATTACTGCGTTAATTATTATTTCTAAGTCAGTTTGTTAAAAGAAATTGTTTACCTAACCAGTGTATGCATATTGTCTCTTTAATCTTAATATCTTGATCATTTAAATGATAGGCTCAAGATGGAATTTGAACCTATTGAATATTAGACTTAGAAAATTCTATTCTCTCAGGTTAAGGATAATTAAGCACTTAATTATGATGAATTAATTTTTTCCTTTCCTAATCTTAGACCAAAGTATTTTTATACTTTCAGTACCACTTTGATTTTCTTTTGCAGGTTGATTAAAGTATTTTAATCTTATTTTAAAAAGCAAAATCAACCGGCTTCTAACCGTTGAACACCAGCGGATACAAAAGCATTATTTTAGAACAAAGCTCGGACACCGTGTCAAGGTTGTTTGTTTCCAAATCCAATAAACTCTAACTTTGAGTCTAACAGTTGTTTCCACCCCATATTTCAATCATAACTAGTGGCTTGAACTACTTTTTGAGCCAAGCACCAAAGCATAATGTTCATATTTGTAGTGGCTCCTTTTGTGAGTGACTCGGACTATCCGTTACAACGGCTAATGAAGCTCTCAAGTCTAAAATTAGTCACAATGGGTACCCGACCCTGCTGAGTATAATAGAAGCCTTCTTACAAGACTTGAAGATTGCTGAACATTGTTGGAATTACACAAAATCTAATCTCTCTTAATCTTCTAGCTTTTACAAATCCATTCTTTAGTTCATACTTTCTAAGTTGTAAAGAGAAAAGTCTTGTAAACACTCTTACATCTTTCAATTCTCTATGAAGTCCCTTGACCGAGCTGTAAGGGTTAACTCAGGTCGGTTGTCCCTATCTATAAGGGTTATCTTAGCTAGGAAGTACTAGAACGAGATAAGGTAACTTCTGCATATAGGAAAAACTTGTAATGAATTGTCTTAGAGAACAATTCTGTAAGAGTCGATCCTTATATTTTGTGGATTCAAAATAGTGGATTTGACTTAGCGCTTCGATTAACACCTGTCCGTGGTTTTCTACCCCAGGATGGTTTCCACGTAATTTCGAGTTCTACACTCGTTGAGTCCAATCTAGACTCGGAATAGTTTTTTAAATCTTTTTTTCGTAAAACTTTGTAATTCCGCAAACTTTCCTTTACACTCTATTCATCCCCCTCTAGGGTGATTCGAGACTCTCAAAGAGCAAACCTTCAAGCCTAGCCTTCTTAAAGGATCTAACAAATCCAAGGTTGAAAGATCGGATGACTTTTAACTATGGAGAGTTCGATGAAGGAAGATCTTTCACTAGACCACCCAATTTCAAGGGATCAAACTTCGCACACTCGGAAGAACATCATGGAGTGCTTCATCTAGGATTATGATGAGGAGGTCTAGGGTATCATATACAATGGCAATTACCCTCCCACAAAGATGGAAGGAACACAAGTTGTGCCCAAAGTGAAGTCTCGCATTCACATGTGAAGAAAATGAGAAGTACGTAAAAACTACAATGCAATGAACACACTTATGTGTGCAATTAACGCAATAGAATATAACAGAGTATCTACATGTGACACAGCCAAAGAAGTGTGGGATACAGTGATCACCACACATCTAATTATACCCAAGAGAAGATGAGATGTTCAAAATGGAGCGTGATGAGAACATAACTCAAATGTATGTTCGCTTCCCGAGATTGTCAACAATCTTAAATCTGCTGGAAAGTAAATGTCTCAAGAAGAAGTCATTAGAAAGATTCTAAGTATACCCAAGAGAAGATGGGGTCCCAAGGTGACAGCCATAGAGGAAGCTCGGAACCTATCACAACTCAGAGCCGGATGAGCTCATTGGGAAGCTACTCACTCATGAGTTGCATCTAGAAGAAAAGAAGTTGAGGTCAGCACCAAAAGAAATATTGCTCTTAAGGCCTAAGAAGAAACAAGTCCAAATCTAAGCTCCTCAAATTCTGAAGAAGACCCTATGGCATTCCTAGCCCGAGGCTTTAAGAAAATAATGAAATACAAAAAGTGGCAAAAGAGGCCTAAGAAAGAGTTCTACAAGAAGGATAGAAAGGGTAAATTCTCATCCTCTCAAAATTTGTCTTTAACATAGAACTCTAGCTATTTTGAGTGTGGCAGCAAGGAGCACATAGTCAAAGACTGTCCAAAGAGAAAGAAGGACATAAAGAACAAAAAGGCTATGGTGGCTATCAGGAGCAATGATAAGTCAAAAGAAGATGATGACACCGATGATGAATTAAAGTGTCTAATGGCATTATCGGACTCGAAGCTAGATCTTAGTGAGACAACGATGCATCGGATGCTCTGGGAGACGAATCCTCGGAAGTAATCAACTACTTCTTTAAGTTTTCCAAGCATGATCTTGCTGGATATATTTTTACTTTGGAAGAATAGTCTAATTCTAAATCTTCTAAATTGAAAGAGAAAATGGAATCTCTTAATGCTAAGAACATCATTTTGAAAAATGATTTAGAAAACTTGAGACAAAATCCGAAAGTGCCCGAGACTAGTACTCAAGATAATGAGACCGAGTCCGAGCGCCTCGTAATAAAGAATGAGCAATTGAAACAAAAGCTTAATGAGTCTCAAGAGTTGGTTTTAAGACACATTCAAGGTCAAGCAAAACCTTAATTTACTACTTGGTTCTCAGTGTGTCTCATTTTGAAAACAAGGTCTTGGATTTAATGTTGAAGTGAAAGATAATTCCAATAAAAATCTTTTTAAAACCGATTCTAAAACTATTAACTTCAGGAAGGCTGAGCATGGTCCCATTTACTCACAAAGAAAAGGGACTGAGCTCGGACCAATTTTTATGAAAAAGCCTTCTCAACTTGTTTACAAAAAGAGAGGTTTTCAAAGAAAAGAGACAAAGTCATTTCTCAAGAAAGAAGACTCGGAATCGGACCAAACCCAAAATCATTCAAATCTGGGTTCTCAAAAGTGCTCTCCCTTAGAAAAGGACCACAAGTAAAGATAGTTAGTGGGTATATAAGAGGAAGTGAGAAAGGTCAGTTTATTTTTGTTTTTACAAGTTACTTAAAAGTGAAAGGGTTATTGATGCTTAAATAGTGGATGCTCACACCATATGTCTAGAGACACAAGACTTTTCTCGGAATTAGAAGAAATGAAAGGAGAAAAGGTCACATTTGGAGACAATAGTAATGGCAAGATAGTTGGAATTGGCGGAATTGTTGAAGGAGACAACTTAGTCAGTCCAGTTTACCTTATCAAAGGACTCAAATATAATCTTCCGAGCATCTTCAGTTATATGACAAAGAATAAGAGGTAAGGTTTACTCAAACCAACTGCTTCATTTCGATGCAGTCACCTAAGAGGCAAAGCTCTCAGCTCGGAGGTCGAGTAATACCTACACTATTCCTCTTTCTTATTCTAGTCAAGATTTATCATGTTTAAAAGCTTCTTTGAATGATGATTCATGGACATGGCATCATAGATTAGATCATATTAGCATGCATACTATCAAGAAACTCACTTCTCATGGATTGGTTAGAGGATTGCCGAACTCTTCATTCAAGAAAGATAAAATTTGTGATGCGTGCACAAAATGAAAACAAGTCAGGTCATCTTTTAAGCCACTCAAGACAAGTATCTACATCCAAAGTGCTCGAATTGATACGTATAGATTTATGTGGTGAAATTCTTGTCAAAAGCTTAGGAGGTAAATCATATGTGTTAGTTATTGTTGATGATTATTCACGATTTATCCGGGTGTGTTTTCTAAAAACACAAATGAATCATTCAAAGAGTTCACTAACATCTACAGGAAAATACAAGTAGAGTCTAAGATTCAAATTAGGAGCATTCGAACGGACCATGAAAAGGTGTTCAATTACTCAAAAATTGTAGACTTCAGTGAAAAGAATGGCATCTTCCACAACTTCTCAAGCACCAAGAACTCATCAACATAATGGAGTAGTAGAGAGAAAGAACATAACACTTAAAGAAATAGGACGGGCAATGGTGATTGAAAATAATCTACCTTACTATTTCTAGGCCGAGGCAGATGAACACAATAAATTACACTCTCAACAGATGCCTCATTCGACTCATTTTGATGAAGACACCCTGTGAGCTGTATAAAGGAAAGAATCCTAACATTTCCTACTTCAAACCATTCAGATATAAATGCTTTGCGTATAACAATGGTAAGGAACATCTTATCAAATTTGATGCAAGGTCGAGATAAAGGTATTTTTTTGGTTATTCTTCACATAGCAGAGCTTATAAAATCTTCAAGCAAGAGAACTAACAAAGTGGATCTTTGATAAAATTGATAATGGAAGGATAAGTGAATCAACTTCTCATATCTCAAGCTCAACCGATATGAAGATGACATAGTAGCTCGGAATGAACCAAAACAAAGGAACTAAGATAACTCGGAATGAGCAAGTTTAAGAACTAGCTCGGAATACTAAAGGATAAGCTAATGAAGATCAACAAGCTGAACTAGTTAAAGATCAAAACATTCAACCAACAAACCCGGTAAATCATAAGATAGGTAAAGCTTTCAAATATGCATCTAGTCACCCACCCGAGAACATCATTTTTTACATCAATAGTGAGGTAAGAACTCGTTCTTCTATGAAAAACTTATGTGCATTTTCAGCATTCATTTCATTAATTGAACCTAAAAATGTACAAGAAGCCCTACTTGAAATGAATGAGTAGAGGCCACGTAAGAAGAACTAACTCAATATGAAAGAAACCAAGTCTAGACTCGACCAAATGACCTTCGATTATACAATAATAAGAACCAAATGGGTTTTCAAGAATAAACTGGATAAGGGATGGTTAGTAGTCGAAAGAAAGCCGATTAGTTACTTAAGGATATAATCAAGAAGAGGGTATTAATTATGAGGAAACATTTACACCAGTTGCTAGGATTGAGGCAATCGAATTCTGCTAGAATTTGCATCAAGCATGAACATTAACTTATATCAAATAGATGTTAAATGTGAATTTCTCAACGATTATATTTAAGAAGAAGTTTAGGTTGAGCAACTCCATGGATTTGAAAACTCTCAATTTCAAAATCATGTTTTCAAATTGCAAAACGCTTTGTATGGTCCGAAACAAGCTCCCGGAGCTACTAATGATTTTAAAAGCAGATCCTATTAACAAAATTCTTTTCACAAAAACCAAGGGGAATGACTTTATCATTATTTTGATTTATGTTGCTAACATTATCTTTGGACCTACTAATGAAACTCTATGCCAAGAGTTTTCCGAGTTGATGAGACAGGAGTTCCAAATGAGCATGATGAGAGAACTCAATTTCTTCCTTGGATCGCAAATCATGCAAGAAAAGGATGGCATTTATGTTCATCAATCAAAATACACCAAGGAGTTATTAAAGAAGTACGAGCTACAAGATGCAAAATTTACAACGAACACCAATGAGTAGCGAGTACAAAACTGGACTCGGATGAGAAAGGTAAAGTCGTAGATTAGAAACTCTACAAAGGTATGATAGGATCTCTACTTTATCTTACATCTAGTTGGCCGGATAACATGTTTAGTGTCTATCTATGTGCAAGATATCAAGCTAACCCAAAGGAATCGAAGGTTTGCTCGGGGAGAGTCTAAGTCACCCTAGAGGGGGTGAATAGGGTGATGGAGGATTTTCAGAGAAATTCAACCTCTTTTGCCAAATAAGATACGTAAATGGATTCTCGAGTCAAAATCGAGTCGAAAAGTATGGACTCGTAAAAGCTGCTTAGAGTAAAGTGGCAAAGTAAATAAAGGCGTCGAGACAGCTCGAGTCTAGAATGAACTCGTAAAGTCAACACTTAGAGATTACGTGGAAACCCTCCCGGGGTAGAAAACCATGGACCGTGCTAATCCAAGAACGAAGTCAAATCCACTATTTTGAGTCCACAAAATATCGTGAACTGATCGAACCCGAGTTGCTCCCTTAGACAACTCTTTACAAGTTTTCCTAGACTTAGAAATTCCCTTATCTCGATCTAGTACTTCCTAGCCGAGATAACCCTTACAGCTAGGGACAACTAAGCCGAGTTAACCTTTACAGCTTAGTCAAGGGACCTTACAGAGAAAGTAAGTAAGTGTTTGTAACTAAGTACAAGACCTTACAACTCGAAAGTAATGAATTACGTAGTAGGAGTTATAAGTAGAAGATTGAGAGTAAATACAATGACTTGCTCAAGTACGTGTATTAACAATAATTTCGGCAATCTTCAAGTCTTGAACGTTGGCTTCTATTTATAGATAACCAGGCAGAGTAGCCGTTATCTTCATCTACCGTCCGAGAGTTCTTTGTGACCGTTGACAAAATCTTTTGAGTCACTCGTAAAGTAACCGTTGTGATATGAACGTTGGACAACGGTTTAACTCTCTTGGAAGTCCCAAAACCATCGGCGGTGTCTTGAAAGATAAGGTGGAAACCACCGTTAAGCTTGGCATTCCAGCTTTTCCAAATTTGGAAACAGACAGCTATGACACAATCTTATGGAGCTGAGACAGAGAAGATGAAAAGCCATGTCTCGTTGGTTATTTGACGTTTTGAAGCCTAAGCTACTTTTGTATTTTGAAAAGTGTATCCTCATTTGAATAACCTACAAAAGTATATCAATTTTGGTTCTCAAAGTATAAAATACTTTGGTCCAAGATTAGACACAAATAATAAAATAATTAAGATAATTAAGTTGGTAATTATCTCGAGTCGGAAAGAGAATGGAATTTTCCGAGTCTAATATCCATATAACTCAAAATTCCATCCGAGTTAGTCTAAGCAAAGAATCAAGTTAGAAAAATATCGAGTGAAATAACTTGATATAAACTAAACATGAATCACACTAGAAGCACCGACTTCAAGCAAGATAGAACAAATAACATTAAGTCGGATCCGAGCGGAAAACTAGTCTAGTCAGTATGCGATAAATATAAGCAATGAGCAACTCGTAACCGAGTGAGACACTCATATTCGTTTTCCGAGTCACTTACAAATAAGCAAGAGATATATGAAGTAAATATTGTAACACATAGATAAGATACCATATCACTCGTAAAAGTTTCTAAGGTACAGAGAATGCCTTGGAATCAAAACTCTATAAGTAAGAAATTGTTATACCCGATTCCTTTCATACAACTCGTAAAGTGTTATGCGGTGTCCGAGTCTTCAATCTCCCCTTTTGATGAAAGGCATTCCATACTTAGACAAAAACTTTTCTTTTGGATAATTGCTCATGAAGTCAGATGAGTAAAGCAAGCTTAATGTATCGTAGCGTAAAATGAAGTTCGCTTTAACAATGAAATAATGTTAACTCGTAAATGATTGCTGTAAACACAGATAGAGTTGAAGAGAAAGCATTAATTCATTGAAATTCAGAAAAGTACACAAATAGAGAGGGAAGGCTCCTCTAAACAAGACAACAAATGTTTCTAAGTTTCTTCTCCCCTTGCCTTTCAAAGAAAACAATAAAGAAAAGGGAAGAAAGCAAAGAAATAGTACAAATTTGATGTCCGGACAAAAGAAAGAAATAGAAATCTCGTAGAAGAAGAAGAATCTGGTAGATTGAGGAATTGTGACTCAGTGCATGGCGCCTACGAGGGAGAGGGGGATTTATGAGTGGAAGCGGAGGGATTGGAGGTACGCCGGCGCTGGTAGGATCTTGACGATGTGCTTGAGCGCGGCGGAGGAAGAACCGGAATGGTCGTCAAGGGCTCGCCTCGAGTGGCCGACCCGAACGAGTGGATCTAGGGGTTCCTCCCTTCGAACCTCGGTAGGCTGGAGGGGGCTGCTCTGTCCGACCCGCCGGTGCAGCCTAGGTCTTCGACCCACCTGGCATCGCTGTCCGAGATGAGTACAGCGATTTGAGCTTGTGGAGCAGCTCGACCCTCGCCAGCTCCCACTGCTGCGTCCTCGTGTGTCTCCCCTGCCCGGATGGAGCCGCCTTAGCCACGGGCTCCTCGGCGTCTGCAGCCTTCTTCTTTTTCTTCTTCCTCGCTGTCCGAGGAGGTCGGACTCGGGCTCGAAGACGCTTCGGATGCGTCTCGAGTCCCCATGGTCCTTAACCACCTTGGACCTTCTCTCTCTTAGGAGCTCGACCAGCTCCTTCTGCTCCTTCACCAGCTCCCTCATCTCAAGAACCAAAGTTTGCTGCTCTCGGATTTGGGATTGGGCGGTCTTTTGGTTGATATTCATGTTTTGGAGGACAAGTTTGAAAGACCGAAGCATGTCCTTGAAATCGAGGACACGGAGCCGATTTTGTCCATAAAAACGGGGACAAAATAGCAGAGAGAGATTTGGAGGCACCTGAGGTGGAGGCACCAACAGGTGGAGCAGGGAGAGAGAGAGGGGTTTCTTTCCGAGTCCGAGGCGGAGAAGGAGGCCTCGCCTGCGAGTTATGCACCCGGACACCGAGTTGAGTTTCCTAGTATCCGTATCCCCGGAGTTCCTTTTGCCGACAACAACGGCAGCCTCGCATACAGCATTGGGGTCCGAGGGGAGAGGAACTTGGAATTGTTTGAAGACAAGGGTGAGAAGAGCACCGAAAGGAAGAGAGGTGTTCTTCTTGGTTTGAAGTTGAGCCGGCATAGCCGCCATCCGCTCAATTATGGAGGGGAAGAGGTCTACTTCGTAACCCTCAAGGATGTCAAAAAGAGCTTTCAAATGCTTGGAGTTGGAGTTCTCCTTGCTAGAATGCCGAGAGAAAAAGGTTCTCATCAGCAGAAAGCTACGTAAGGCGTGCTTCGACTTCAATCGAGTCATCGAAAAGTTTTTCCGTGACTCAGAAACTCTTTAGCGTACTTTTCATAGAAGTCGTCGGCAACTTCAAGTGAAAGGAATGGGGTTGCTGTTCAAGAAGAGAGATGAGACCTTGAACAGGCGGTGGAGGAGAGAGGTGTTGGTGCGAACGGTTACATTTTGAACCCCGGAGGTTAGGACACCTTCAGAGTGGGTAAGGTGAGTGTAGAACTCGTAAACAAGTTCGGGAAAGATGAACTCGCCGAAGCAAAGAAAGTTGTATGCACCGGTGGTTTGTATGTGAGACAACCAAGAAAATTTGGTTGTAGGGAAGAACTTGTCGTCCAGATGCGACGTGCTGGGTGACAATGGGTTTGGAGGGGGTTGAGCTTTCGGATTCTTGGTGCGAGGCTTTTGGAGGAGAAGGAGACCCGAAAGTCGGGATGGTTACCTCTCTTAGGCATTGTGAGAAAGAGGATGAAAAGAGTGAAACTTTGGATGAAGAAAAAGTAGAAGAGAGCAAACGAAAAGAGTAGAAGAAAGAGATGAGAGCAATCGAACTTACTTGAGAAGGCCTTTACGACCCTTGAAGAAGTTCTAAGATCACCGTGTACGTAGAAATCTTCCGCGAAAAGTTTCGTTTGAGAGAGAAGGAAATGTAGAGTATCGAGACGAAGATGAATAGGTGCTATTTATAGAAGAAATACACGCCCGTCAACTATCCGTTAAGTATAACTCCGTTCGACTCGGCTTGTCCATCAGCCACGTAGACCGGTGTGACGGTTCTCTTCTCAACAGTTAAGATTCTAGCAGTTAGAGATCCACGGCTATTGTCCGATCACAACGCAAGAGAGAGAGAGAGAGAAAACGATTTTGAAAATATAGTATGAAATTCTCCACTTATCTAGAGATAATTTCGTAAAATTTGAAGTCCAAATTTTTCTCTACGTCCGAGTGTGACTCGGATGGATTTCCGAGTGACTCGAAACAAGAAATAACTACTAACCCAAGTATCACCGATTCAACTGAGTTAATGGTTATTTGAAAACACATAATATATATTCATGCAATGAGATTATCACAAGAAATATCACACGCTTATGCATTTAACATACCAAGCTCATTCCGAATAAAACAAAATTAATCTTCACCAAGAGGCTTAGTAAAGATATCAGCTAATTGAAGATTAGTAGGAATGAACTCAAGTTCAATATCACCTTTTTCGTAATGATCTCGTAAGAAGTGATATCTCGACCTCGATATGCTTTGTCTTTGAGTGCTCGGACTGGATTCTTGGTGATGATGATTGCACTCTAATTGTCACACTTGATTGGAACCGATTTGAAAGAAAGTCCGAGATCCCTCAAGTGTTGCTTTATCCATAGAATCCGAGCGCAACATGCTCCAACTGCAATATACTCAGCTTCAGCAGTTGACGAGCTACGGAGTTCTGCTTCTTTGAGTGCCAAGATATTAGGGAGTGACCCGAAATTGGCAAGCTCCGGATGTGCTCTTTCGATCAACTTTGTATCCAGAGATAGTCTCGCGTCTCGAGTATCCAAGTGAGAGTTAGTTCCGAGTCTCTAGAATACCATAGACCTAAGTTCCGAGTTCCCGTGAGATATCCGAATATTCTCTTCACCGCAATGAGATGTGATTCTTTTGGGTTAGCTTTAAATCTTGCGCATAAACAAACAATGAACATTATGTCGAGCCGGCTGGAAGTAAGATATAGCAAAGATCCAATCATACCTCGATAAAGTTTCGATCTATTGCTTTACCTTTCTCGTCCTGGGCAAGCTTTATACTCGTCGCTCATGGGTGTAGATGCGTGCTTTGCATCTTGAAGTTTATATTTCTTCAGCAGTTCCTTGGTATACTTTGATTGATGGACATAGATTCCATCTTTATCTTGTTTGATTTGTAAACCAAGGAAGAAATTGAGTTCTCCCATCATACTCATTTGGAATTCCCGACTCATCAACTCGTAAAATTCTCGCACGTAAGTTCATTAGTAGCACCGAAGATAATATCATCAACGTAGATTTGAACAATAAGGAAATCTTTCCCTTTGGTTTTTATAAAGAGAGTCTTGTCGATCCGACCTCTCTTAAAATCATTTTGAACCAAGAAGCTACTCAGTCTTTCATACCAAGCTCAGGGGCTTGTTTAAGACCATAGAGAGCCTTTTGGAGTGTGAAAACATGATCCGGAAATTCCGAGTTTTCAAAACCAGGAGGCTGCTCGACATAAAATTCTTCTTCAATAAAACCATTGAGAAAGGCACACTTAACATCCATTTGATATAATTTAATATGCATGCTCGGATGCAAATGCCAACAGGATTCTAATAGCTTCGATTCTAGCAACCGGTGCAAATGTTTCCCCACAATCAATTCCTTCTTCTTGATTGTAACCTTGTGCCACAAGTCTAGCCTTGTTTCGACTACCACCCCACCCTCATCCAATTTGTTCTTGAAGACCCATTTGGTTCCTATAACCGGGTGGTCGAAGGTCGGTTTGTCGAGTCCGGACTTGGTTTCTTTCGAATTGATTGAGTTCCTCTTGCATGGCCTCTACCCATTCAGGTTCATTAAGGGCCTCTAGTGCATTTTTGGGTTCAGTTAATGAAATGAATGCAGTGAATGCACATAGATTTTGAAGAGAGGAATGAGTTCTTACCCCACTCGTTGATATCGGATATTATGTTTTCTAGTGGATGACTAGAAGTAAACTTGAATGCTTCACCAGCTTCTTTGAGTCACGAGATTTGTGGGTTGAGCTACTTGATCTTCGGAAGCTTGTTCCGAGTGACCTTCTTCATTAGCTTGTTCGTTCCGAGCGGTGCTCTTGAGTTGTCTTATTCTCGAGTCACTTCGGTCCGAGGGACTTCATTCTCGAGCCGCTTGAGTTTGAGTGTTTGTGAGCTCGGTTTCATCATCATCTCTGAAAGCTTGATCTCCTTGGTGGTAACATCGAAATGTAGCAGTTGATCCGAGTGAATCTTACCTCTTGACCTTTATTGCACAGTTGGGAGATACTGAGTAGATTGTGTTTCAATCCTTTGACAAGATAAATTGGACTGACCAGATTGCATCCTTTTCCAATCTTCCCTATCCCAACTATCTTGCCTTTGCTATCATCTCCAAATGTGACCTTTCCTCCTTTATGTTTTTACAACTCGGAGAAGAGTCCCGCATCTTCCGACATGTGGTGTGAACATCCACCGTCAAGGTACCAGTGTCCTTTTGATCTCTTCGAGTGACCTCTTGAGGATTAGTTTCCTCATTGTCTCGAGTCCGAGTCTAACTCCCTTTCAGCTTCCGAGTCAAAAATTGCCATCGGACATTTCGAGTCGTCCGAGTCCTCGTCGTCTTCCGATGAGTCCTCATCGCTCCATGTTGCCATCATAGCCTTCTTCTTCTTTCTCGTCCCTTTTCTTTTCGGACAGTCTTTGACTATGTGGTCTTTGCTACCACACTCAAAACATCCAGAATTCTTAGATAAAGATAACTTTGAAGGGGAAGAATATTTACCTTTTCTGTCCTTCTTATCTTTCCTGTAGAAATCTTCTTTTGGTCTTTTATCCCATCGTTTGTGCTTTATTATTCTCTTGAAACCTCTTGCAATGAGTGCCATGGGATCTTCTTCGAGTCGAGGAGCTCGGACTTGTTTCTTTGAATTCCGAGGCTTTCAGTGCTATGTTCCTTTTGGTATCGCCCTCAGCATCCTCCTCTTCTAGGTGGATTTCGTGTGTGAGAAGCTTTCCGATGAGCTCGTCCGGCTTTAAGAGTGAGAGGTTCTGGGCTTCCACTATGGCAGTCACCTTGGGACCCCATCTTCTCTTGGGTAGGCTTCGAGTATCTTTCGCACATTTCCTCGTGTGAAATCTTCTTACCCAGTGACTTGAGATTGTTGGTAATCTCAAGAAATCGAATGAGCATCTAAGTGATGTTTTCTTCTGGTTCCATCTTAAATAGCTCGTATTTATGAAGATATCGGCCGATCTCTCGCTTGTCCGACTTGGCTAGTGCATTCGTAAGTGTTGACAAGTGTGTCTCACACTTCTTTTGCTGAGTCGCAGTGCAGACACCCGATTGTATTCTTCCGAGCTAATGGCGCACATCGGAATATTCATAGCCTTGAAGTTTTTCTCGAACTTCTCGCTTCGCCCGGAGTGAATTCGGCCTTAGTCTTGGGGATGATTTTGAATTCTTCTGTCTTCATTGGAATGTAGTTTCCTTGTAGTATGATTTCCCATACATCTTCATCATGATCCATGAGAAAACATTCCATGAGTTTCTTCCAAGTGCCCGAAGTTTGATCCTTTGAATTTTGGTAGTCTGCTGGAAGATCTTCCTTCATCGAACTCTCCGAGTTCCGAGCCATTTGATCTTTAGACCTTTGGATGGTTAGATCCTTTCTGAAAGGCTAGGCTCGATACCAATCGAAGGTTTGCTCGGAAGAGTCTCGAGTCACCCTAGAGGGGGTGAATAGGGTGATGGAGGATTTTCGGAGAAATTCAACCTCTTTTGCCAAATAAGATACGTAAATGGATTCTCGAGTCAAAATCGTAGTCGAAAAGTATGGACTCGTAAAAGCCGCTTAGAGTAAAGTGGCAAAGTAAATAAAGGCGTCAAGACAAGTCCGAGTCTAGAATGAACTCGTAAAGTAAACACTTAGAGATTACGTGGAAACCCTCCCTGGGCAGAAAACCACGGACCGTGCTAATCCAAGCACGAAGTCAAATCCACTATTTTGAGTCCACAAAATACCGTGAACCGACCGAACCCGAGTTGCTCCCTTAGACAACTCTTTACAAGCTTTCCTAGACTCGTAAATTAACCGTTGTGATATGAACGTTGGACAACGGTTTAACTCTCTTGAAGTCCCACCGTTAAGCTTGGCGTTCCAGCTTTTCCAGATTTGGAAACAGCATGACCATGACACAATCTTCCGGAACCGAGACAGAGAAGATGAAAAGCCATGTCTCGCTGGTTATTTGACCTTTTGAAGCCAGGTTACTTTTGTATTTTGAAAAGTGTATCCTCGTTTGAATAACCTACAAAAGTATATCAATTTTGGTTCTCAAAGTATAAAATACTTTGGTCCAAGATTAGACACAGATAATAAAATAATTAAGATAATTAAGTTGGTAATTATCTCGAGTCGAAAGAGAATGGAATTTTCTGAGTCTAATATCCATATAACTCAAAATTCCATCCGAGTTAGTCTAAGCAAAGAATCAAGTTAGAAAAATATCGAGTGAAATAACTTGATATAGACTAAACATGAATCACACTAGAAGCACCGACTTCAAGAATATAAAACAAATAACATGAAGTCGGATCCGAGCGGAAAACTAGTCTAGTCAAGTATGCGATTAATATAAGCAATGAGCAACTCGTAACCGAGTGAGACACTCATATTCATTTTCCGAGTCACTTACGAATAAGCAAGAGATATATGAAGTAAATATTGTAACACATAGATAAGATACCATATCACTCGTAAAAGTTTCTTAGGTATAGAGAATGCCTTGGAATCAAAACTCTATAAGTAAGAAATTGTTATACCCGATTCCTTTCATACAACTTAGAAAGTGTTGTGCGGTGTCCGAGTCTTCGTAATCTCATCTCACTACAAGAAAGAGAATTTTACATATCTTGTAGGGACTTAGGCACTAGGTCTCCGATATTTAAAGGACTAAGATCTAACTCTCATTGGATACTCAAATGTTGACTATACAGGATACAAAGTTGATAGAAAGAGCACCTCAGGAGCATGTCGGCTTTGGGTCAATCACTCATCACCTGGCATTCAAAGAAACAAAACTCAATTGCTTCATCAATCTGCTGAGGTAGAATACATAGCAGCTAGAGCTTGCTATGCTTAGATTCTATGGATCAAGCAACACTTGAAGGATCTTGGATTGTCATTCACATATATCCGAATCAAGTGTGATAATCAAAGTACTAGCAAGCATTACCAAGAATCCAAGACAAAGCATTACAAGACAAAACATATTAAGGTCGGTATCATTTTCCGAGAGACCACTCAAAAAGATGATATTCCAATTAGTTGATATTTTCATAAAGCCTTTGAGTGAAGATCAATTTTGCTTTATTAGGAATGAACTTGACATGATGATTGCATGATTATCTCGAAATTAAATAAATATTTGAGTGATCACATGAGATTGATTGTTTATTATTTGTTCCGACCGAATAACAAATGGATCGATTAAACCGTAATAAAACTAAATTATGAGTTATTGAGTTTGTGAGTGTGTTCTGAGTCATTCATACACATTACCGAGTTAGAATCAATTTATGAGAAAAATGGACATCAAAATTCCGAGATCATCTCTTAATCAATAGAGAATCTCATAAATATTTTAGAAAGTCGCTTTTTCTCTCTCTTTCTCACGAATGGTTAGAAAACTAGCTCTTAGAAGGAAGCAGCTTTAAAAAGTAACCATTGTACACTCGGAACGTCAAACGATCCGTTAGCCGTTACTCGAGTGTTGAGTCATAAAGGCTTTTGTTCTATGAGAGCTTTCGTTCTATAAATAGCACCTATTCATCCTCATTCATTCACTTTGCTATCTCTTGCTTTCTCACTCTCTTTGTCTCGAATACATAATTCTTTACTCGGATACTTGTTCCACTTCGTACTCTCAACTCTCTCGCTTTCTCTCTTTCTCACTCGCTCACTTATCTTACTCCTTTACTCTCTCAAATCTTTTCTCTTTCTCTTAAAAAATGCCTAAAAGAGGAACTACAACCAAAGGAGGTTCAGCCACCAAAAAGGATAGAACCGGAACCATTCAGCTCGAGAATCCTAAAAGGATACTTCTACTGGCAAGGCTATCACTCTCAATGATCAAAAACTCATTGCTGCCCAAGACTACTTCACCGAAGAAAAATTCTTCTTATCCACAAAAATTTCGTTGATCAATCCCATCCTCCAAATAGGTACTTTGAAGTAGTTGGGTTTCGTGACAACATCTACCCGTAACTCGTCACGGAGTTCTACACAAACATGGTTGCGAGAGACAACGTAGTCTCTTCTCTCCTTCAAGGGAAAACTATTCGCATCAACCTCTCTCTACTTCATAAACTTTTTAACGTTCATACTCTCTTCCCGAACTCAAACCAAATTCCATTAAGTGAAATCGCTAATGATTTATTTGACAAGTACACTAAAGATGTTCCTAAGTGAAGAAATAACTTTTCTATGACTCAAATGACTTCTGAAGCTAGACTTTTGTGCTTCATTCCGATGAGAACTATGTTCTCTTTCGATCCCTCTAAGGAGAACCCCAACAAGAAGGTTCTTAAGGTTCTCTTTGACATTCTCAAAGGGTATGAGGTTGACCTCTTCCCTTTTATTCTCGCAACAGTATAACTTATGTTCTATCTTATCGAAAAAGCCCCTCTTCGATTCGGTGCTTTACTTTCGTTGTTTTTGCTCACTTTGAAGTGGATCTCCCAAATGATCCATACAAATTTTTGGAGCCAGCTATTTGCATAGGCAGTAAATGAGCTAATTGGACTAGGATACGAGGAAATATCATCCGGTGTCCGGGTTCATTCTTCCGAGCTTCCACCTTCTCCTCCACCTCGGACTCAAGCAAAGTTCCGAGACACATCTTCTTACTCGCTGGACCATCCTCTTCTTAGCCTCGCCTCTTTCACGGACTTACTTCGAAGGTGGCTTCTCAATTCACTACTCTTACCAAAGAGTTACAATCAACTCTTATAGCTTTCCGTGCTTTCATGCCTATTATGACTTAGCTTCGTAGCTTGACTCGGAGGCAAATTGATCGAGTCAAGCCTTGGTCAACGAGCTGAAAGATGTCATCAAGCAGCAGCAGGAACCGTCACTTTCAAGTGCGAAGGCTGCTAAGGACTCCCACTCGAAGAAGAATCATCCTCGGAGTCCTCTAGCTTCTTTGACTCTAAGTTAAAAGAACAAGAAGAAGAAGAAGAGACCGAAGCGAGGCCAAGTCGAAGGCCAAGGGGAGAAGGAACCCGAGGTCATTTCCTTAGAACATACCGAGTTTGGCTTAGAAGAGGTTGGGGATGTTGGTCAATCACAGGCTCAATGTGCACATCCATCTCAAGTCGGAAAGGCTGAGGGCTCAAACGAGGAGATCAAGGAAATACAACCTTTGGCGTGCAGGTCCGCGACTCCAGCCTCGGACTTACCTTTGCTCCTACCACCTCTTCCTCACCTAGCAACTTCCACTCAAGGCTATCGTCGCAGACGATGAGGCTCCCATTCATCCTCCTCAACTTACACTACTCCACCCCCTTTTGATTTCAAAGTTTTTTATTTTGTCTAACATCTATGTATCTCATTTTACTCCCTTCCCCATTTAATTTTGATGAAATGCATAGGGGAGAGAAAAGTCATATGGATGTTTGGTGTATGGGGAGTTTAGTTTATTTTTTTCGTTTCTATGTATCTACTTTCTAAGCATCAATGAAATTTTATAATTTATGAGCATCATTAATCTATATTATCCATATCTCATTATTTTCTCGTCCGATTTTATGCTCTAATATTTGTTCTTATGCACTCGATAATTTTTGCTTTGATATTTGCCGCATCACTATGCTCTAAGCAACGAATTCTAACTTTATTTCACAAAGAAAATTCTACAATCATTCATTTCGAGTCATGAAAACTTAACTTTTTGAACTTTTAGCTTCTTTTGATAAGTGCTAAATGTCCTTCATCAAAAGGGGAAATTAAAGACTCGGATATAACTCTCTATCTCTCTATGGTTTTAATTTCAAGTCATCCTAAGTCTTTAAGAAGCTCATCTTTAAGTTTTCAACACTGCTTTACCTATTCGAAAGCATCTCTTGAGTAGAACACACCGCACCGGGTTTCTTACCTACTCGGACACAACTCGGACAGTTGTCATGAGTAATTAATTTCATAAACATATCTTATTCCGAGTACCGACTTAATGTTCTAAGTGAAAATGAATTACCGCGTTAATTCTTATTTCTCGCCGCTTTGTCAAAAGAAATTATTTACCCGATCAAGTGTATGCATATTGTCTATTTAATCTTAATATCTTGATCATTTAAGTGATAGACTCAAGATGGAATTTCAATCTATTGAATATTAGAATAAGAAAATTTCATTCTCTCAGAGTTAAGAATAATTAAGCACTTAATTATGATGAATTAATTTTTATCCTTTCCTAATCTTGGACCAATGTATTTTTATACTTTCAATACCACTTTAATTTGCTTTTGCAGCTTGTTTAAAGTACTTTAATCTTGTTTTGAAAAGCAAAAGCAACCAGCTTCTAACCATTAAACACCAGCAGTATGTAAAAGCACTCGTTTTAGGACAAGGCTTAGACACTATGTCGTGGTTGTTTGTTTCCGAATCTAGTAAACTCCAACTTTGAGTCTAACGGTTGTTTCCACCCTAGATTTAGTCACAACTAGTGGGTTGGAATCATTTTTGAGCCAAGGATCAAAGCACAACGTTCTTATTTGCAACGGCTCCTTTTTTAGTGACTCGGACTATCCGTTATAATCGGCTAGTGAAGCTCTCAAGTCCATAATCAGTCATAAAAAGTACTCTACCCTGCTGAGTATAATAGAAGCCTTGCTACAAGACTTGAAGATTGTTGAAAATTATGAAACTACATGAAATCTAATGTCACTTAATCTGCTAGCTTTTACAACTATATTCTTAAGTTAATAGATTCCGAGTTGTAAAGAGAAAAGTTTTGTAAACACTTTTATATCTTTCAATTCTCTATGAAGTCCCTTGACCGAGTTGTAAGGATTAACATAGCTCAGCTTGTCTCTAGCTCGTAAGGGTTGTCTTAGTTAGGAAGTACTAGAACAGATAAGGTAACTTCGTGCATAGGAAAACTCGTATTGAATTGTCTAAGGGAACAATTCTATAAGAGTCGATCCTTGTATATTGTGGATTCAAAATAGTGGATTTGACTTAGTGCTTGGATTAGCATTGTCCGTAGTTTTCTTCCCTAAGAGGGTTTCTACGTAATTTCTATGTTTTTCACTTCGAGTCCATTTTAGACTTATAATAGTTTTATAAATCTTTTCTTTTCGTAAAACTTTGTAATTCCATAAAATTTCCTTCACACCCTATTCACCCCACTCCTTCTAGGGTGATTCGGACTCTAAAAGAGCAAACCTTCAATTTTAGTGAAAGGAATGGGGTTTAAGTTTAGAAACAAACATTGAACATCAAACAAAAGATTGACAAGTGATGCTTTTTCCTTAAACGCAAGAATTAACGATATTGTCCTTTGAGGACATGTTCGATAGAATTCCAAGACAAACTTGGGATAGATATAGTCGCAGTAAACACAAGTAGTTGAAAATTCCTATTTTGATGAGTGGTTTGACCCATGAAAGTTTGGTGGAAAGGAAGAATTTCTCTTCCAGGAAGCAATATTGTGCAATAATGGAATGTTTTGGTTCTTCAAAACGAAAGCTTTAGCTTTTGACCTATCCTTTTGTGGAACCTCAAGCCGAGAAACTTGGATTCTTGTCTTCTTAGTGGCAGCACCTCCTTCAGCTTATGCTTGCTCTCTTGGGCATGCTGAGAGAAGTGGAAGATTTGATAAAGAATGAAGATTTGGGTGAGTAAGAATAAAAATGAGAGAATAGAGAAGTATGGTTCCGAGTCCGAAAGAGTGTTTGAGTGGGAGTTCCGAGTTAGAAAAGTGAGAGTGAGAAAGCGAAAATAGCAAAGTAAGAGAATGAGGGTGAACAAGGGCTATTTATAGATAAAAGGCTCTCATTTAACGAAGCCTCAACCGACTCGGCTTGCAGAGTAACAACTAGTTGACCATTTGGCATTCCAACGTCCTCTAACGATTACTAAAGACTCGGATATTAACTCTAAGTATTTTATGAAAGTCTCGGTATAAACTTCTATCTCTCTTAAGTTTTCATTGCAAGTCATTCCGAGCTACATAGAAACTCCTATCTACGTTTTCATTAGTAATCTGAGTAACTCGGAAGGCACACTATTTTATATCTTCTCCACTAAGGTATTCTCGATCTACTCAAAATCTACTTGGATCCATCGCATGATCAAATAATTCTCTTAACGCACTTTTTCTCGAGTACCGATTGTGCTTGCTGAAGTAACCGAACTACAATGTTAATTTAGTCTTCTAAGTCAATTTATTTCTTAGATAATTATTTGATAGATCAAGTTCACTTTCTCTCGTTGATTATTCTTCAACTTCATCTTTCTAGGAGTTATTCTTAGCTGAGTTTGAACCTATTTGATATTACACTTCAAATATTCCACTTCTCTAAGCCCAAGATTGAAGGTTTGCTCTTGGAAAGTCTTAGTCGCCCTAGAGGGGGTGAATAGGGTGATAAAGAATTTTAACAAGCTTGGAAGATTAAAGCTTGAAAAGAATAATCAAGACAATCCGAGTCTATATTGGACTTAGAAAAGTGTGAACTCGATATACGTGGAAACCCTCATGGGGCAAAAACCATGACCAGTGCTAGTCCAAGCACCAAGTCAAATCCACTATTTTGAATCCACAAAATACAAGCAGATCGACTCAACCGTAATTGCTCCATTAAACAATTCCTTACATAGTTTTCCTAGACTAAGAAATTCCCTTATCTCGATCTAGTACTTTCTAAATGAGGTAACCTTTACAATTAGGGACAACTGAGCTGAGTTAATCCTTATAGCTCAGCTTAAGGGACCTTTCTCGAAAGTAAGAAAGAGCATGTAACCGATTACAAGACTTTATAACTCAAGAAGTATGAATTACAAGCTAGGACTTGTAAATAGAAGATTGAGTATGAATGCAATGACTTTACTTAAGTAATGTGTATTAACAATATGTCCAAGCAATCTTCAAGTCTTAAGAGTTGGCTTCTATTTATAGATGACCAAGAAAATTAGCCTTTGTGACTAACTTCCGAACGTAAGTCCTTTGTGACCGTTGTAATCGGTTCTTCTAAGTGACTCGTAAAAGATCCTTTAAGATGTGAACGTTGTACAATGGCTCTTGACTCCTAAGGGTGTTCCAATTAACTGGTGGTGTTTAAAAAGTAAGGTGGAAATCACCGTTGAGCTTAACGTTGAAGTTTTCTAGTTTTGGAATCGCACAATCCCGACATAGCGCTCGAGCCTTGTTCGAAGTACAAAAGCCATGTCTCGCTGGTGATTGACGACTTGAAGCCGGCTACTTTTGTAATTCAAAAATAAGATAACCTCGTTTGGATAACCTAAAAAGTAAATCATTTTGGTTCTCAAAGTAAACTACATTGGTCCAAGATTAGGCACATATAATAATTTAATTAAGATAATTAAGTTCATAATTATCTTAGGCCTAGAAAAGTGGAATTTTATGAGTCTAATATTCATTATATTCAGATAACATCGTAGTCAGTCTTAAGAGAGATCAAGTTATAAGAATGAAAATATCGAGTATACTTGATCTAGACAAATAATTCTCAAACAAATATGTCGACTTAGAAAGTTAAATTAACGCAAGTAATTCACTTTACTTCAATATATGCAATCATAACTCAAATATAAGGTGTTAGAGAGATTATTTGAACATGCCATAAATCTGAGTAGTGTCTCGAATGACTCGAAACATCAGTGTGAGATGATAGATGAAAATGTGTTTTCCGAGTCAGTCAAAATCGAATGAAAACATATGCAATAGTTTCTATAATACTCGTAATGACTTGTAATAAAAACATATAAGGGAAGAGTTTTATACCTATCTTTGGTAATACTCGTAATGGTCTAGTTTCCGAGTTTGAGTCTTCAATCTCCCCCTTTTATGAAAGGCATTCCATACTTAGAAACTTTGTTAGTGAAAGAATCATCAATTTTCATTCCGACTTAGTGACATATCACGTGAAAATAGAGTCAAGAGTGAAGTGTTTCAAACTTAGAATATTTCTGCAGATAACTCGTATAATGAGAAGTCGTGAGTAATTATATCGTAGTAAAATAGCGAAATAAGCTGATATATTAGAGCAAAACTAAATGAGAAATTCAAACTCGAAAGAGTTATACTCGTAAATCAATATGCTCGAAATTAGAAACTTCATTCATATATATACCTAAAAACACAAAAATACACATAAAAGAGGGTAAAAACTCCCCTAAACAAGACAACAAATTTAGTGTATTCTCCACTTTGCCTTCCAGCAAAAAAAAACACAAAAAATGGGGAAGAATGTATCAAGTAGATACAATTTTGATGTCTGGACAAAAAAAAAGAAAAACTTAACAAGAGAAAAAAAGTTAAGACGGTGGAGTGGGTGCGGTCCGAGTTGAGGCGGATGAGCATGCAAGACGCCCGCGCTAGTATGCTTGTGAAGATGTTGAAGATCCGGACGGTGGCAAGCACTGGTATCTCTGGAAGGGGCTCAGCTCTAAGTGGCCGACCCGTAACGAGGTCGTCTAGAGGCCCATCCTCTTTGAACGTCACGTAAGGGGGTGCTTCCTCCGGCTTGACCGCCGCGGATTGTCCAACATCGCTTCGGTTGAGGACTTAGAGCGCCTTGTCCCTCGGCTTCGTCCCGCTTCTCTCCTTCTTCCTCTTTCTCTTCTTCCTTCTCTTCTTCCTCCTTCTCCTCGAAGGAGTTGCTTCAGCCGCAACCTCCTCTTGTTCTTCACCGCTTCTCCATATGGAGACTTGGCAGGGCTCGAGGACTCTTCGGATGTTTCGAGCTATCCGGGTCGTGAGCAGCTTTGATGCGCCTTTCTCCGAGGAGTTCCAAGATCTCCTGCTGCTCCTTAACCAAATTTTTCATTTCGAGAAGCACATCATGTTGCTCTCTAATTTGAGATCGGGTTATCTTTTGGTTAATGGTCATGGATCGAAGGACAGTCTTGAAGGAGCGAAGGGTAAAGGTTTGCTCGGGAGACTCGAGTTACCCTAGGGGGTGAATAGGGTGATGGAAGTTTTTCGTGAAAACTTTAGCCCTTTTGCCAAAGAAGAGTTAGAGACGAGTTCCGAGTCAAACAACAGAGTCGAAAAGTGTGGACTCGTAAACACTATCACGAATAAGTAAGCAGCTTAGGCAGGAGCTAAAAGACTGCTCGAGTCTAGAATGAACTTAGAAAGATAACACTTAGAGATTACGTGGAAACCCTCCTGGGCGTAAAACCACCGATCGTGCTAATCCAAGCACGAAGTCAAATCCACTATTTTGAGTCCACAAAATACCGTGAACTCGACTTAACCCGAGTTGCTCCCTTAGACAACTCTATACAAGTTTTCCTAGACTCGTAAATTCCCTTATCTCGATCTAGTACTTCCTAGCTGAGATAACCCTTATAGCTAGGGACAACTAAGCCGAGTTAACCCTTACAGCTTAGTCAAAGGACCTTACAGAGAAAGTAAGAAAGTGTTTGTAATCGAGTACAAGACCTTACAACTCGTAAAGTAATGAATTACGAGTAGGAGTTCTAAGTAGAAGATTGAGAGTAAATAGAATGACTTTTCTCAAGTGCGTGTATTAACAATATGTTCGGCAATCTTCAAGTCTTGTGAGGTGGCTTCTATTAATAGATGACCAGGCAGAGTAGCCGTTATCTTCATCTCGCCGACCGAGAGTCCTTTGTGACCGTTGACAGAGGCTTTCCGAGTCACTCGAAAGTATCCGTTGTAATGTGAACGTTGGACAACGGTTTAAACTCTTTTGGAAGTCCCAAAACCATCGACGGTGTCTTGAAAGATAAGGTGAAAACCATCGTTAAGTTTGGCATTCCAGCTTTTCCAGATTTGGAAACAGACAGCACCCGACACAATCTTCTCGGGACTCGAAGCGG
Organism: Talinum fruticosum; assembly: GCA_021018815.1. Lineage (NCBI taxonomy): Eukaryota > Viridiplantae > Streptophyta > Magnoliopsida > Caryophyllales > Talinaceae > Talinum > Talinum fruticosum. The sequence goes on from JAITYX010000026.1 coordinate 708,320, forward strand.
AGAAGGTGAAAGCCATGTCTCGCTGGTGATTTGACGTTATGAAGCTCAGGTTACTTTTGTAGTTTGAAAAGTGTATCCTCATTTGAATAACCTACAAAAGTAAATCAATTTTGGTTCTCAAAGTATAAAATACTTTGGTCCAAGATTAGACACGGATAATAAAATAATTAAGATAATTAAGTTGGTAAACATCCGAGTCGAAAGAGAATGGAATTTTCCGAGTCTAATATCCTTATAGCTCAAAATTCCATCCGACTTAGTCTAAGCGAAGAATCAAGTTATATAACGAATATCGAGTGAAATAACTTGATATAGACTAAGCATGAAACAGACTAGAAATACCGACTATAACAAAATAGAACTTATAACCGTAAGTCCGATCCGAGTGAGGAAAGATGAAATACTAGTCTATTCAACATGCGATAAATCGAGTGATGAGGGACTCGTAACCGAGTGAGATACGCATATCGCTTTCCGAGTCACTCAAGGATAAGCTAGAAATACACTAAGTCAAAGCTATATCACTTAGAGAATATATCTTTTCACTTAGAAAAGTTTCTAAGATATAGAGAATGCCTTGGAGTCAAAACTCTATAAGTAAGAGATTGTTATACCTGATTCCTTTCATGCAACTCGAAAGTGTTGGGCGATGTCCGAGTCTTCAAAGGGTGTCCCGGATTTCCGTGGACACAGAGGAGAGCTTGTTTATTAGAGTTGCAGTACAAGGCGGTAGTGACAACATGAGAAGCACCCGAGGTGGATGCACCGCCGGATGGAAAAGGGAAAGAGAGGAGTTTGAGTCCGAGGCGGAGTAGAAGGTTGCCTCAATTCGAGCTATGGACCCGCACACCGGGTTGGGTCTCATGGTACCCGTATCCAATAAGCTCTTTCTCGCCAATAATAATGGCAGCCTCGGACACTTCGTTTGGGTCCGAGGGGAGCGGAACCTTGAATTGTTTAAAGATAAGTGTGAGGAGGGCTCCGAAAGGAAGAGGGGTTGATTTCTTAGTCCGAGCTGGCATGGTGGCCGTCATACTCATTTGGAAATCCCGTCCGATCAACTCATAACTCTTAACATAGAATTTCATTAGTAGCTCCAAAAATTATGTCATCAACATAATGAGAAAGCCACTCTCCTTAGTTTTTGTGAAAAGAGTTCCGTCAATAAGACCTCTTTTTAAATCATTTTCAACCATAAAGCTACTTAACCTTTCATACCAAGCTCTTGGAGCTTGTTTCAATCCATACAAAGCTTTTTGTAATTTGAAAACATGATTAGGAAATTCAGAGTTTTCAAATCCATGGGGTTGCTCAACATAAACTTCTTCTTGATTATAACCATTAAGAAAAGCACCCTTAACATTTATTTGATATAATTTAATGTTCATGTTGGATGTAAAAGCTAAGAGAATTCTTATTACTTCAATCCTAGCAACAGTGTAAAGGTTTCCCCAAAATCAATTCCCTCTTCTTGATCCTCGAGTAACAAGTCTAGCCTTATTTCGACTACCAAACCTCCCTCATCCAATTTGTTCTTGGATACCCATTTGGTTCCTATAACTGGGTGGTCAAAAGGTCGTTTGGTCAAAATTCAAACTTAGTTTCTTTCAAATGGTGATAGTTCTTCTTGCATGGCCTCTACCTTTGTAGGTTCAAGTAGGGCTTCTAGTACATTTTTAAGTTCGAAGACCGAGACACTGTTCCGCCCAATTCGAGTTCTAACAAAGGAATCAGGTATAAGAATTTCTCACTTATAGAGTTTTGATTCCAAGGCATTCTTTGTACCTTAGAAACTTTTCTGAGTGATATGGTATCTTTTCTAAGTGATATAGCATTTACTTCATGTATTTCTTGCTTGTCTCTAAGTGACTCGGAAAACAAATTTGCATGTCTCACTCAGCTCCGAGTCCCTCATCACTTAGATTTATCGCATGCTGAATTAACTAGTATTTCGCTTAACCGCACTCGGGTCCGACTCCATGATATAAGTCCTATTCTGTTGGAGTCGGCATTTCTAGTCCGAATCATGCTTAGTCTAGATCAAGTTTGTCTCACTCTGTTATTCTTTGTATAACTTGATTCTCGCTTAGACTAACTCGGATGGAATTTTGAGTTTCATGAATATTAGACTCGAAAATTCCATTCCTTTTCCGACTCAAATAATTACTCGACTTAATTACCTTAATTATGTTATTATCTCGTGTCTAATTGTGAACCAAAGTATTTTATACTTTGAGAACCAAAATTGATTTACTTTTGTAAGTTATTCAAACGAGGATACACTTTTTAAAATACAAAAGTAACCAGACTTCAAAACGTCAAATCACCAAAGAAACATGGCTTTTCCTCTTCTCTCGTCCTAGTCCTAGAAGATTGTGTCGTGGTCGTCTCGTTTCCAAATCTGAAAATCGAAACGCCAAGCTTAACAGCGGTTTCCACCTTATCCTTCAAAACACCGCCAAGTGGTTTTGGGACTTCCAATAGAGTTAAGAACCGTTGTCCAACGTTCATATCACAACGGATACTTTCTAAGTGACTCGAAAGCCCCTATCAACGGTCACAAAGAACTTCCCGTCAGGAGTTGGAGATAACGGCTATGCTACTTGGTCATCTATAAATAGAAGACAACTCACAAGACTTGAAGATTGCCGAACCTATTGTTAATACACGTACTTGAGCAAAGTCATTGTGTTCACTCTCAATCTTCTACTTACAACTCCTACTCTGTAATTCATTATATTCTCGAGTTGTAAGGTCTTGTACTTAGTTACAAACACTTTCTTACTCTCTAAGTAAGATCCCTTGACCGAGCTGTAAGGGTTAACTCAGCTTAGTTGTCCCTAGCTGTAAGGGTTATCTTAGCTAGGAAGTACTAGATCGGATAAGGGACTTTCCGAGTTTAGGAAAACTTGTAAAGAGTTGTTTAAGGGAGCAACTTAGGTTCAGCCGCTCATCGTATTTTGTGGACTCAAAATAGTGGATTTGACTTCGTGCTTGGATTAGCACGGTCCGTGGTTTTCTCGCCCCAGGAGGGTTTCCACTCAATTTCGTGTCCTTACTTTCGAGTCCATTCTAGACTCGACAGTATCAAAGCTTCAGCTTGATCCGCTTCTTACTCAGTATTGCAATTCGAGTTCATACGTTTCGACCCCGCTCGGACTCGAATCGCTTCGTCATTACTTTGGCAAAAGAGTTTGATTTTCAATGAAAACCTCCATCACCCTATTCACTCCCCTCTAGGGTGACTCGGACTCTCCCCGAGCAAACCTTTAATTAGTATCGAGCCTAGCCTTTCGTAAAGGATCTAACCATCCAAAGGTCTACGGATCAAATGGATCGTAACAACGGAGAGTTCGATGAAGGAAGATCTTCCAGCAGACCACCAAAATTCAAAGGATCAAATTTTGTGCACTCGGAAGAAGCTCATGGAATGTTTCCTCTTGGATCATGATGAAGATGTATGGGAAATCATACAACAAGGAAACTACATTCCAATGAAGACAGAAGAATTCGTAATCATTCCCAAGACAAAGGCCGAGTTTACTCCAGGCGAAGCGAGAAGTTCAAAAAGAACTTCAAGGCAATGAACATTCCGATGTGCGCCATCAGCTCGGAGGAATATAATCGAGTATCTCGCCTATGATTCAGCCAAAGAAGTATGGGACACACTAGTCAACACTTATGAAGGCACAAGCCAGGTCGACAAGCGAAGATTAGCCAATATCTTCATAAATATGAGCTATTCAAGATGGAGCCGTAAGAAAATATTACTCGGATGTTCATTAGATTTACCGAGATTACCAACAATCTCAAATCTCTCGGGTAAGAAGATTACACACGAAGAAATGTGCGTAAAGATACTCGTAAGTCTACCAAAGAGAAGATGGGGTCCCAAGGTGACTCGCCATAGAAGAGGCTCGTAACTTATCACTTCTTAAGCTAGACGAGCTCATCGGGAAGCTTCTCACTCATGAAATCCACCTGGAAGAGGAGGATGCCGAGGGCAAGCACCAAAAAGAACATAGCACCGAAAGCCTCGAAACCGGAGAAGCCGATCTCGAGTTCCTCCGACTCGAAGAGGATCGCATGGCACTTATTGCTAGAGGCTTCAAGAGAATGATGAAGCACAAAAGATTGGACAAAAGGCCAAAAGAAGAATTCTACAAGAAAGATAAGAGGGACAGAAAAGGTAAGTACTCTTCTCCTTCAAAGTTATCTCTATCTAAGAATTCTAGATGTTTTGAGTGTGGCAAAGAAAGACCACATAGTCAAAGACTCGTCCAAAAAGAAAAAGGGACAGAAAGAAGAAAAAGGCTATGATGGCCACATGGAGCGACGAGGACTCATCGAAGATGATGAGGAGTCGATGACTCAAAATGTCTTATGGCAATCTCTCGACTCGAAGCCGAAAGAGAGTCGATTCGGACTCGCACAATGAGGAAACAAATCCTCAAGAGCTAATTGACTACTTCCTAAAATTCTCCAAAGCCGATTTAGCTAAGTATATTTTTACTTTGGAAGAAAAGTCCAATTCGACTCTTCTCGTTTCAAAGAACAACTTGAGTCAATTTCTTCCGAGAGCATTTCTTTGAAAAATGAATTGGAAAACCGAGACTTACACTCGGAGAACTTAAGACTAGTGCTCAATTCAATGAGACCGAGTCCGAGTTACTCGTAAAAGAAAATGAGCAGCCTAAAGCAAAAGCTCACCGAGTCTCAAGATCTCGGTCTTAAAACTTACTCAAGGTCGAAAAACCTTGACATGCTCTTAGGATCTCAATGTGTCTCCTTCGAAAAGAAGGTCTTGGTTTCAACAAAGAGGAGGAATCCAATTCCTACTCGTAACTATTCAAAAGGATTCCGTAACCGTAAAGTTCAGGAAAGCCGAGCATGGTCTCATTCACAAAAATGAAGGGAGGACTAAGCCCGTAATAGTTTACAAGAAGAAACCATTTTCTCCAGCTTTCCAAAGGAAAGGTTTTCAAAAGGAAAGAGACACAGACTCAGCTTCTTTAAAGAAAAGACTCGAGATCGGACCAAACCCAAAGTCATTCAAATCTGGTTCCGAAAACCTTCTTCCTCGTAAGAGAACCACAAGAAAGAATGTTACTCGGGTTCGTTAGAGGAAGTGAGAAGGGTTAGATTTTCTCTATTTTGCAGGTCACTCGTAAGAGATCAAAAGGACATTGGTACCTTGACAAGGGATGTTCACGCCACATGTCCGGAGACGCAGGACTCTTTTCCGAGTTGGAAAAACATAATGGAGGAAAGGTCACGTTTGGAGATGATAGTAAAGGCAAGATAGTTGGGATAAGCAAGATTGGAAAAGGATGCAATCCGGTCACCCAGTCTACCTTGTCAAAGGATTAAAGTACAATCTACTCAAGCATCTCTCAATCGTGCGATAAAGGTCAAGAGGTAAGATTCACTGCACTCAACTGTTACATTTCTGATGTTACCACCAAGGAGATCAAGCTTTCAGTAAAAGATCGGTAATACTTACATTATTCCTCTTTCGACCCGAGTCGAATTTATCTCGCTTAAAAGCATATCTTCATGATGACTCATGGACATGGCATCGTAGATTAGGCCATATTAGCATGCATACTATCAAAAAATTGGCATCTCATAGTTTGGTTAGAGGTTTACATAATCGTGCTTTTGGGAAAGATAAAGTTTGTGAAGCATGCATAAGAGGGAAACAAGTCAAATCTTCATTCAAATCTCTCAAGACAGCTTCCACATCCAAAGTGCTTCGAGTTGCCGCATATGGACTTATCTCGGTGAAATCCCTATTAAGAGCCTCTGAGGTAAATCATATATATTTGTTATTATTGATGATTATTCACGATTTACCCGGGTGTGTTTTCTTAAGCACAAAAATGAAGCATTCAAGGAGTTCTGCAAGCTCAGTAGAAAGATCCAAGTTGAGTCTCGCACTCGCATCCGGAGAATTCGAATCGACCATGGAAGGGAGTTCGACTACTCGAATTCTCGTAGTTTTGCGACAAAAATGGCATCTCTCACAACTTCTCAAGCACCAAGAACTCCTCAACAAAATGGAGTTGTGGAGAGAAAGAACAGAACCCTCGAAGAAATAGCAAGGACTATGATGATTGAGCACAACTTACCTTACTATTTCTGGGCCGAGGCAGCCATCACAACCAACTATACTCGAATAGATGCCTCATCAAACCCATATTGAAGAAAACACCTTATGAGCTCTACAAAGGGAAGAAACCAAATATTTCCTATTTCGCACCATTTGGATGTAAGTGTTTCGTTCACAACAATGGTAAGGATCACCCGACCAAGTTTGATGCTCTGGTCGATGAAGGTATTTTTCTGGGTTATTCTTCTCACAAGCAAAGCTTATCGCATTTTCAATAAGAAGACTAACAAAATGGAAGAAAGCATCCACGCCGTATTTGATGAGCTTGAACAGGGAAAACCAAGTGAGTCTTCATACTCGCATCTAAAACTCAGCAGAGAAGATGATGAAACCGAGTCTACAAAGACTCAAGCTCAACCGACTCGTAATGAAGTCACTCGAACGAAGTGACTCGTAATGAGACAACTCAAGAACCCGCTCGTAACGAACAAGCTAATGAAGAAGATCACTCGTAACAAGCTTCGAAGATCGAGTAGCTCAACCCACAAATCTTGTGAATCGTAGAACAGGTAGAGCATTCAAGTTTACTTCTAGTCATCCACTAGAAAACATACTATCTCGATATCAATAAGTGGGGTAAGAACTCATTCCTCTCTTCAAAATCTATGTGCATTCACCGCATTCATTTCATTAATCGAACCCGAAATGCACTAGAGGCCCTAAATGAACCTAAATGGGTAGAGGCCATGCAAGAGGAACTCGAATCAATTTGAAAGAAACCAAGTCCGGACTCGACCAAATGACCTTCCGACCACCCAGCCATAGGAACCAAATGGGTTTTCAAGAACAAACTGGATGAAGGTGGGGTGGTAGTCGAAACAAGGCTAGACTTGTGGCTCAAGGTTACAATCAAGAGGAAGGAATTGATTTTGGGGAAACCTTTGCACCTGTTGCCGAATCGAAGCTATTAGAATTTCGTTGGCATTTGCATCCAAAGATGCATATTAAATTATATCAAATGGATGTTAAGTGTGCATTTCTCAATGGTTTTATTGAAGAGGAAGTCTATGTCGAGCAGCCTCTTGGTTTTGAAAACTCGTAATTTCCAAATCATGTTTTCAAACTTCAAAAGGCTCTCTATGGTCTTAAACAAGCTCCCGAGCTTGGTATGAAAGACTCGAGCAATTTTTTGGTTCAAAATGATTTTAAAAGAGGTCAGATCGACAAGACTCTCTTTATAAAAATCAAGGGGAAAGATTTCCTTATTGTTCAAATCTATGTTGATGATATTATCTTTGGAGCTACTAATGAATATCTCGTGCCGAGAATTTTCCGAGTTGATGAGTCAGGAATTCCAAATGCGTATGATGGGAGAACTCAATTTCTTCCTTGGTTTACAAATCAAACAAGACAAAGATGGGATCTACGTCCATCAATCCAAGTATACCAAGGAGCCGCCGAAGAAATACAAACTTCAAGATGCAAAGCACGCATTTACACCCATGAGCAAGCAAGTATAAAGCTTGACTCGACGAGAAAGGTAAAGCAATAGATCATAAACTCTATCGAGGTATGATTGGATCTTTGCTATATCTTACTTCCAGCCTGCCGATATAATGTTCAGTGTTTTTGTTTATGCGCAAGATTCCAAGCTAATCCAAAAGAATCACATCTCACTGCGGTGAAGAGAATATTCAGATATCTTGCAGAACTCGTAACTTAGGTCTATGGTACTCAAGAGACTCGTAACTAACCCTCACTAGATGCTCGGATGCGAACTATGCTGGATACAAAGTTGATAGAAAGAGCACTTCTAAAGCTTGCCAATTTCTGGGTCAATCCCTAATATCTTGGCACTCAAAGAAGCAAAACTCAGTAGCTCTATCAACCGCTGAAGCTGAGTATATTGTAACCGGAGCATGTTGCACTCGCATTTTATGGATAAAGTAACACTTGAGAGATCTTGGACTTTCTTTCAAGTCGGCTCCAATCAAGTATGACAATCGTAGTGCAATCAGCATCACAAAGAATCCAGTTCAAGACTCAAAGACAAAACACATTGAGGTCGATATCATTTCTTAAGAGACCATTCTGAGAAAGGTGATATTGAACTTGAGTTCATTCCTACTAATCTTCAATTAGCCGATATCTTTACTAACCCTCTTGGTGAAGATCAGCTTTGTTTTATTTGGAATGAGCTTGGAATGTTAAATGCATAACTATGTATTTTTTTCTTTATGATAATCACATTGCTCGATCATATGCTATGTGTTTATGCTTTATTGTTGGCTATTAAGTCAGCTTGATTTCATGATACTCGAGCCGATAGTCGTTAGTTTCGAGTCACTCGTAACCCAATATGAGTCGGACTCGGACGTCGAGAAAAACTAGACTTCAAATTTTCTGAAATTTTCTCTAGATGAGGGAGAATTTCAGAATATATTTTTCATTTTTTTCTCTCTCTCCCGCTCTCTTGCGATCCGTGATGAAACGATAGCCAATGTATTTCAAACTCGCGATGAATCCTAACCGTCGAAGAAGAGAATCGTCACACCGGTCTAAGGTGACTCGATGGACAAGCCGAGTCACAACGGATAGTTAACTGACGTTTATCTTTCTATATATAGCTCCTATTCATCTTCGTCTCGTTACTTCACATTCCATTCTCTATCTCTCTCGTACGTAAAACTTCTCGCGGAAGCTTTCTACGTCTACAAGTGGTCACCTGGACATCTTCAAGCAACACAAAGCTCATCTCAAGTAAGTTCGACCGCTCTAAATCTCTTTCTCCTACTCTTTTTCTTTTGTTCTCGTCTACCTACTCTCTTCTTTTCTTCCTCAAAAGTTTCATCTTTCTTTCCTCATTCTCACATAATGCCTAAGAGAGGTAATCATCCGGACTTTCGTGTCTCCTCCTCCAAAAGCCTCGCACCAAAAACTTAGAAGGCTCAACCCCTTCAAAGCTTGTTGTCACCCAAAGATCTCACGCTGGACGAAAAATTCTTTCCCACCATAAAATTCTCGTGGTTGTCCCACATTCAAACCACCGGTGTATATAACTTTCTGTGTTTCAGCGAGTTCATTTACCCCGAACTTGTTTCGAGTTTTACACTCACCTCACTCACTCGAAGGTGTTCTAACCTCCGTGGTTCGGAATGTGACTGTCCGAATAAACACCTCTCTCCTCCAGCGCCTGTTCAAGGTTTCCTCTCTTTTCTTGAGCAGCAACCCCATTCCTTTCACCGAAGTCGCCGATGATTTCTTTGAAAAATACGCTAAAGAGTTCCCCGAATCACGGAAAAATTTTTCAGTGACTCAGCTGAAGTCGAAGCACGCCTTCGTGCTTCTTGCCGATGAGGACCTTTTTCTCTCAAGCATTCCAAGCAAGGAGAACCCCAACTCCAAGCACCTCAAATCTCTTTTGACATTCTTGAGGGCTACGAAGTAGACCTCTTCCCCTCCATAGTTGAGCGGATGGCAGCTGTGCCAACTCAACTCCAAAATAAGAAGAACACCCCTCTTCCCTTCGGTGCTCTTCTCACCCTTGTCTTCAAGCAATTTAAAGTTCCTCTCCCTCGCACCCCAATGCTACTTCGAGGCCGCCGTTGTGGTCAGCAAAAAGAAACTCCGTGGGTACGGGTACCGGAAACTCAACCTCGGTATCCGGGTACACAACTCAAAGCCGAGGCCTCCTTCTCCGCCTCGCACTCGTAAAGAAACCCCTCTCTCTCTCACCGCTCCACCTGTTGGTGCTTCCACCTCAGTGCCCAAAAATCTCTCGCTATTTTGTCCTCCGCTTTCATGAACAAAATCAACTCCGTGTCCTCTCGAATTCAAGGACATGCTCCGCTCATTTAAGATTGTCTATCGCTCTTTGTTCATCACTCAAAAAGAGCCCGAGCCCCAAATCCGAGAGCAAGCAAACACTGGTTCTTGAGATGAGGGAGTTGGTGAAGGAGCAGAAGAAGCCGGTCCAGCTCCTCCAGAGAGAAGGTCCAAGGCGGCTCAGGACCGTGGCAACTCGGACACTTCGAAGCGTCTTCTAGCCCGAGCCCGACCTCCTCGTAAAGCGGGAGGAAAAGAAGCGGATCAAGAAGAAGCAGACGCCGAGGAGCATGCGGCCGAGGCAGCTCCGTCTCGGGCAAGGGGTGGAAAACAAAGAAGAGGCAGCAGGAACAGCTGAGGGTCGATCGCTCCTCAAGCTCAAGTGGCAGTACTCGGCTTAGATAGCAGTCCGAGTGGGTCGATAGACCTAGCCGTGCTACGACAACATGCAGCGAGTCGACAGAGCAGCCCCTCCAGCCTACCAAGGTCCACAGGGAGGAACCCCTAGATCCTCTCGTTCGGGTCAGCCCACTCGTAGCCGAGCCCTTGACGACAATCCCAGCTCTCCCTCCGCCGCGCTCAAGCACATCGTCAAGATCCTACCAGCGCCGTGGTACCTCTAATCCCTCCGCTTCAACTCGGGCATCCCCTCTCCCTCGTAGGCGCCATGCACCGTGTCAAAATTCCACGATCCGCCGATTCTTCTTCTTTCGAGAGATTTCTACTTATTTCTTTTGTCCAGACATCAAATTTGTATTAACCTGTTTTATTCTTCCCATTTCTTTTGTTGTTTTTGCTGAAAGGCAAGGGGGAGAATATAAGATAGAAAACTTGTTGTCTTGTTTAGGGGAGTTTCTTCATCTCGTGTACTCTCTTTATTTTCAATGAATTAATGCTTTTTCTTCAATTTTCTCTCGTGAATATTGATTATTGCAACCGTTTCGAGTTAACAATCTTTCATTGATAAGCATATATTCTTTATAATCCGATACATTAAGCTTGCCTTATTTATCCGATTTCATATGCAAGTATTCAAAAGCACATCTTTATCACTAACAAAGTTTCGTCTAAGTACGGAATGCCTTTCATCAAAAAGGGGAGATTGAAGACTCGATACATCGCTCGGCCCAATTCCGAGTTCTAACAAAGGAATCGTGTATAAGAATTTCTCACTTATAGAGTTTTGATTCCAAGGCATTCTTTGTACCTTAGAAACTTTTCCGAATGATATGGTATCTTTTCTAAGTGATATAGCATTTACTTCATGTATTTCTTGCTTGTCTCTGAGTGACTCGTAAAACAAATTTGCATGTCTCACTTAGTTCCGAGTCCCTCATCACTTAGATTTATCGCATGCTCGAATTAACTAGTATTTCGCTTAACCGCACTCGGTCCGACTCCATGATATAAGTCCTATTCTGTTGGAGTCGGCACTTCTAGTCCGAATCATGCTTAGTCTAGATCAAGTTTGTCTCACTCTGTTATTCTTTGTATAACTTGATTCTCGCTTAGACTAACTTAGATGGAATTTTGAGTTTCATGGATATTAGACTCGTAAAATTCCATTCCTTTTCCGACTCGTAAAATTACCGACTTAATTACCTTAATTATGTTATTATTTGTGTCTAATTGTGGACCAAAGTATTTTATACTTTGAGAACCAAAATTGATTTACTTTTGTAGGTTATTCAAACGAGGATACACTTTTTAAAATACAAAAGTAACCTGGCTTCAAAACGTCAAATCACCATCGGACATGGCTTTTCCTCTTCTCTCGTCCTAGTCCCGTAAGATTGTGTCGTGGCCGTCTGTTTCCAAATCTGGAAAACCGAAACGCTAAGCTTAACGGTGGTTTCCACCTTATCCTTCAAGACACCGCCAGTGGTTTTGGGACTTCCAAGAGAGTTAAGAACCGTTGCCCAACGTTCATATCACAACGGATACTTTCTCGAGTGACTCGTAAATCCCTTATCAACGGTCACAAAGAACTTCCCGTCAGGAGTTGGAGATAACGGCTATGCTGCTTGGTCATCTATAAATAGAAGCCAACTCACAAGACTTGAAGATTACCGAACCTATTGTTAATACACGTACTTGAGCAAAGTCATTGTGTTCACACTCAATCTTCTACTTACAACTCCTACTCGTAATTCATTATATTCTAAGTTGTAAGGTCTTGTACTTAGTTACAAACACTTTCTTACTCTCTTAGTAAGATCCCTTGACCGAGCTGTAAGGGTTAACTCAGCTTAGTTGTCCCTAGCTGTAAGGGTTATCTCAGCTAGGAAGTACTAGATCGGATAAGGGAATTTCGAGTTTAGGAAAACTTGTAAAGAGTTGTTTAAGGGAGCAACTTAGGTTCGGTCAGCCTACCGTATTTTGTGGACTCAAAATAGTGGATTTGACTTCGTGCTTGGGTTAGCACGGTCCGTGGTTTTCTCGACCCGGGAGGGTTTCCACGCAATTTCGTGTCCTTACTTTCCGAGTCCATTCTAGACTCGACAGTATCAAAGCTTTAGCTTGATCTCGCTTTCTTACTCGTATTGCAATTCCGAGTTCATACGTTTCGACCCCGCTCGGACTCGTAATATGCTTCGTCATTACTTTGGCAAAAGAGTTTGATTTTCAACGAAAAACCTCCATCACCCTATTCACTCCCCTCTAGGGTGACTCGGACTCTCCCCGAGCAAACCTTCAAGTTTAATTGATGACATGAATACGTGAAAATTCGGATAAATTTTACAAAGAAGAATGAGTCCATACCCCTGTGTTGATGTATAAGATGAAGTTCTCAGGTGGGTGACTAGATGAATATTTAAAAGCTTTACATGTTCTCTCGGGTTGCCAGATTTGATGGTTGAATACTTTGTTCTTCAACCGATTCATCTTGTTGAATTTCTTCTACACCTTGTGCTTCGGTGATCAAAACTTATTCTTCAACTTGCTCATTCCGAGTTGGCTTAGTTTGCTTATGGTTGATGATTCCGAGCTCACCGTCCACTATGTCATCATTATCTCGGTTGAGCTTGAGGTCTAAGAAAGTAGACTCACTTATCCTGTCATGATCAACCTCATCAAAGATAACGTGTGAAAGTTTGCTATTAGAGAGTCTAAGTGATGTAGAAAATTAAATACTTTTTGCATAAACACTTATATAACGCAGATTCTAACTTTAGAGTGAACTTAGAAAGATAAATACACAATATACGTGGAAACCCTCCTGGGCGTGAAACCCATGGACAGTGCTAATCCAAACACCAAGTCAAATCCACTATTTTGAATCCACAAAATACAAAGCACTAACTCAACCAGAATTGCTCCCTTAAAGAATTCCTTACAAAATTTTCCTATACTCGAAGTTCCCTTGTCCGGGCTACTACTTCCTGACCGAGGCAACCTTTATAATCAAGGGCAACCGAGCTGCATTAACCCTTACAGCTCAATCAAAGGGCTTACAAAGAAAGTAAGAGAAGAATGTAACCGATTACAAGACTTTCTTTACAACTCGAAGATATGAAATACAAAGTTAGAGTTGTAACTAGAAGATTGAGTAAGAATGCACTTAAGTGTTAGGCAATAAGTTTAGCAATAATTTCAGCTATAGCAATCTTCAAGTCTTGTGGAATGGCTTCTATATATAGACAACCAGGCGGAATAGCCGTTGAGTCTTGTTTCGGACTCGAATTCATCACTAACCGTTGTAACGGCTATTCCGAGTCACTCGAAAAGATCCGTTGGGATGTGAATGTTGTGCAACAGCTCTTAGCTCCAAAAGATGGTCCAATCAACTGCTGGTGATTGAAAACCGAGATGGAAACCACCGTTAAGCCTAGAGTTGGAGTTTCTTAGTTTTGGAAACAAACAACCCCGACACGATGCTCGAGCCATGTCCGTAAGTAGCTAAAACTTGTGTGCTTGGTGTTTAACAGACTATATGTTGGTTCCTTTTGTAATTTGAAAAATAGATTAGCCTTGTTTGAATAACCTACAAAAGCAAACCACATTGGTTTTCAAAGTATAAAATACTTTGGTCTAAGATTAGGCACAAATAGTAATTAAATGAGAGTAATTAAGTGCTTAATTATCGTTGGCCCAAAAGAATGGAATTTTCCGAGTCAAATAAGCACTAGGTTCATATTCCATCTTCAGTCATTCCTAAAAGTTATCAAGTTAGATAGTAGAGCATCAATGAACATGAACTTGATTCAATTAAACAATCTTCCAAGAAATAAATTGACTTAGAATAAAGAATTAACGTTGTAATTCATTTTACTTTGAAATACAAAGTGAGTGCTCGGAATAAATATGTTCGAGAAATTATTTGAGCATGTGATGGTTCTAAGTTATGTCCGAGTGAGTCGAAACACAATTAGGAGATATGCAGTGAAACGCTTTCGAGTCGAGTTCGAATATAATGAAAACTTAGATATGAACTTCTATGATACCCGTAATGACTTAGAATAAAAACACAAGAGAGATAGAGAGTTATACTTGAGTCTTCAATCTCCCCTTTTTGATGAAAGGCATTCCATACTTAAGATAGAAACTTGTTAGTTCGGAAATGAGTTTTCATTGGAAATTTATCGGAGCAGGAAAAAATATTCTCTTTAAGTGAGTCTTGAGATTCTTGTAAAGTGCAGCTCGGATCATATCGTAACTCATAACATGTTTGATAATTCATCGAGCAAAAAAATGTATCCAGAGCAAATATTGAAGACTCGGACTTTGCATGTATAACATCCCGAGTACTATCAAGGAATCGTGTACAAACTTCATCTCTTGTAGTTTTGATTACAAGTCATTCTAAGTGATATAGAAACTTTTCTAAGTGATATAGAACCTTTTCTCGAGTGTTACGTAAACTATTGCATATGTTTTCATTTGATTCTAACTAACTCAAAAAGCATACTTTTGCTCGTCTTTTCACATTTGTAGTTCCGAGTCACTCGGACAACACTTAGATTCATCACATGTTCAAGCACTCACTCTAACACGTTTAAACTCGAGTCCGACTCGTATTCCAAGTTCGGGTGAATTACCGCATTAGTTTATCTCCTCTAGTTAGCTTGTTTTGTCTAAACTTTATTTGTCTAGATCAAGTATTCTTACTCGATATTCTTTATCTAACAACTCCAACTCTGTTCTTAATAGCTTTCGAGTTGTAAGGTCTTATAATAAGTCACAACTTTTATTCTTACTTTCCGAGTAAGGTCCCTTGACCGAGCCGTAAGGGTTAACTCAGCTCGCTTGTCCCTAGCTGTAAAGATTACCTCGCTTAGGAAGTACTAGATCAAAAAGGGAATTTCGAGTCTAGGAAAACCTTGTTAGGAATTGTCTAAGGGAGTAATTCCGGTTAAGTCTATCTACCGTATTTTGTGGATTCAAAATAGTGGATTTGACTTGGTGCTTGGATTAGCACCGGCCGTGGTTTTCTCGCCCCAATAGGGTTTCCATGTAAATTCCGAGTTCATACTTTTCTTACTCCAATCTAGACTCACAATCTCAAAGTTTGTTTTAAACTTTAATCTTCCATTTATTGTTCAAATTTTCTCATCACCCTATTCACCCCAAGAGTAAACCTTCAATTGGTATCGAGCCTAGCCTTTCAAAAAGGATCTAACCGTCCAAAGGTCTAAAGATCAAATGGCTCGGAGCAATGGAGAGTTCGATGAATGAAAATCTTCCAAGCAGACCACCAAAGTTTAAAGGATCAAATTTTATACACTCGGATAAAGCTCATGGAATACTTTCTACTGGATCACGATGAAGATGTATGGAACATCATACAAGAAGGCAACTACATTCCAATGAAGATGGAAGAAACAAGACTCGTGCCTAAAGCAAAGGTCGAGTACACCATCGAAGAGGCGTAAAAGTTCGTAAAGAACTTCAAGGATAAGAACATTCCGATGTCCACCATCAGCTCGGAGGAATACAATAGAGTATCAGCCTGTGACACAGCCAAAGAAGTGTGGGACACTCTTGTCAACACATATGCAAGCACAAGCCAAGTCGGACAAGTGAAGCCAATATCTTCACAAGTATGCGTTGTTCAAGATGGAGCCGGAAGAAAACATCACTCGGATGTTCATCCGCTTCACCGAGATTACTAACAATCTCAAATCTCTAGGTCAAAATATTTCCCATGAGGAAATGTGCAGAAAGATACTAAGAAGCCCGCCCAAGAGAAGATGGGGTCCAAAGGTGACAACCATCGAGGAAGGTCGAACCTCTCTTTATTAAAGGCACACGAAGTCATTGGGAAGCTACTCACCCATGAGATCAATCTCGGAAGAAGAGGACACCGAGGTCAACACCAAAAAGAATATTGCACCGAAGGCCTCGTAAAGCGAGAGAAGAAAATCCGAGTTCATCGGACTCGAAGAAGATCCCATGGCACTTATTGCTAGAGGCTTCAAAAGAATGATGAAGCACAAAAGATGGGATAAACGAGCTAAGAGAAGAGTTCTACAAGAAAAACAAGAAGGATAGAAAAGGTAAACACTCTTCCCCTTCAAAACTATCTTTAACTAAGAACTCGGCTATTTTGAATGTGGCAACAAGGATCATATAGTCAAAGACTATCCAAGAAGAAAAAGGGACAAAAAGAAGAAGAAGGCTATGATGGCCACATGGAGTGATGAAGATTCATCTGAAGAAGATGAAGACTCGGATGACTCAAAGTGTTTGATGGCACTATCAAACTTAGAAGCTGAATCCGAGTCGATTCCGATCACTCACACAAAGAGGAAACTAATCCTCAGGAGGTAATTGAATATTTCATCAAGTTTTCCAAAGTTGATTTAGCTAAATACATCTATACTTTGGAAGAAAAGTCCAATTATGATTCTTCTTAGTTTAAAGAACAACTTGAGTCTATCACTTCGTGAACATTTCTTTGAAAAATGAATTAGAAAAACCGAGACTTACTCTAAGAGAACTCAAGACTAGTGCTCGATACAATGAGACCGAGTCCGAGTCCCTCGGAAGGAAAATGAGCATCTTAAGCAAAAGCTCAATGAGTCTTAAGAACATGTTTTGAAATTTAATCAAGGTCAAAAAACCTTGACATGCTCTTAGGGTCTCAAGGTGTCTCCTTCAAAAAGAAGGACTCGGTTTTAACAAAGAAGAGGAATCCAATTCCTGCTCGTAGCTTTTCAAAAATGATTCTAGAACCGTGAAGTTCAGGAAGGCCGAGCATGGTCCCATTCATAAGAATGAAACGAGGACTAAGCCCGCACTCAGCTTACAGGAGAAAACGTTCTCCACCGGTTTATAAAAGAAAAAATTTTCAAAAGAAACAGACATAGACTCGGCTCTCTAAAAGAAAGACTCGTAATTAGACCAAACCCAAAGTTATTCAAATCTAGGTTCCAAAAGTCTTCTTCCTCGAAAACGACCACAGTAAAGGAAGTTACTAGGTTCGTTAGAGGAAGTAAGAAATGTTAGTTTGTTTCTAACTTGCAGGTGGCTCAAAAAAGAACAAAAGGACACTAGTACCTAGATAGTGGATGCTCACACCACATGTCAGGAAATCCAAGACTCTTTTCTGAGTTAGAAGATTACAAGGGAGGCAAAGTCACATTTGGAGATGACAGCAAAGGCAAGATAATTGAGATAGGCAAGATTGGAAAAGGAGACAATCTGGTCAGCCCTATTTTCCTTGTCAAGGGATTGCAAGTACAATCTACTTAGAATCTCTCAATTGTGTGACAAAGGTCAAGAGGTAAGATTCACTCGCACCAACCGCTATATTTCGATGAAACTACCAAGGAGACTAAGCTCTCGTGTAAGAGATCGTGTAATACCTACACTATTCCTCTTTGTGACCCAAGTCAGCATCTATCTTGTTTAAAAGCATGTTTACCTAATGATTCTTGGACATGGCATCGTAGACTAGGTCATGTTAGTATGCACACCATTAACAAGCTTGCATCTCATGGTTTAGTCGAGGATTACCTAACCGTGCATTTAAGAAAGATAAGATTTGTGAAGCATGCACAAAGGGGAAATAGGTTAGATCATCTTTCAAATCACTCAAAATTGTTTCCACATCCAAGGTGCTTGAAATGATGCGCATGGACTTATGTGGTGAAATCCTGTCAAGAGTCTCGGAGGTAAATCATATGTGCTTGTGATTGTTGATGACTACTCACAATTTACCTGGGTTTGTTTTCTTAAGTACAAAAATGAAGCATTCAAAGAGTTCAAGCAAGCTCGCAGAAAATTCAAGTTGAGTCTCGGACTCGGATCAAAAGAATTCGAACCGACCATGGAAGGGAGTTCGACTACTCGGAATTTGCAGAGTTCTTTGATAAGAATGGTATCTCCCACAACTTCTCAAGCACAAAGAACTCCTTAACAAAATGGAGTAGTGGAGAGAAAGAACCGAACTCCCGATGATTGAACATGATCTACCTTACTATTTCGGGCCGAGGCGATCAACACAAGAAACTATACCCCGAATAGATGCCTCATCGGACCCATCCCGAAGAAAACTCCATATGAGCTCTACAAAGGAAAGAAACCCAACATTTCATACTTCAAACCATTTGGATGTAAGTGTTATGTTCATAACAATGGTAAGGATCACTCGACCAAGTTTGATGCTCGGTCAGATGAAGTTATTTTTCTTGGTTACTCATCTCATATTAAAGCATATCGCATCTTCAATAAAAGAACTAACAAAGTGGAAGAAAGCATCCACGTTGTTTTTGACGAGATTGAACAGGGAAAACCAAGTGAGTCAACATTATCGGATCCGAAGCTCAGCCGAGATGATGATCTTAATAAAGATGAGCTCGAAAGTGTGAAGGAAAAGTCACGCAGATTGAAGTGACTCATAATGAAATGAGTCAAGAGCCAGCTCGAATGTCGAAGGTCAATCGGATGAACAAGCTAAATCGGAACAAACTTCGAAGACCAACCAACTCAACCTACAAATTTGGTAAACCAGAGGATAGGTAGAGCTTTCAAATATGCTTTGAGCCACCCACTCGAAAACATCTTGTCCGATATCAACCGTGGGGTAAGAACTCGTTCCTCTCTACAAAATCTATGTGCATTCAATGCATTCATTTCATTAACTCGAACCCGTAAATGCACTAAAGGCCCTAAATGAACCTCGAATGGGTAGAGGCCATGCAAGAGGAACTCAATCCATTTGAAAGAAACCAAGTCTCGCACTCGTGACCAAATGACCTTCCGACCACCCAATCATAGGAACCAAATGGGTTTTTAAGAACAAACTGGATGAAGGTGGGTTGGTAGTCGAAATAAGGCTAGACTTGTGGCTCAAGGTTACAATCATGAAGAAGGGATTGATTGTGGGGAAACCTTTGCACCTGTTGCCGAATTGATGCTATTAAAATCTTATTGGCATTTGCATCAAGTATGAATACTCCATGATGTTTGCTTACTTTGACAAAATCGCATCTTCATGTAGATGGTTCAATTACAAAGTGCGATTTGGAGAAAGACATATTTCAAGATGGAAACTCTAAGGGAGTTACAGGAAGAAAGAGGAGAAAGAGTATTAGGAGGAGAAAGAGTTTTAATTTTAATGGAAGCAAAAGAGAGAGAGTAAGCGGGGACTACCGATTAAATGAATAAGGTAGAATAATAATTTAATTTTCCTCCGCTTGACATGTCATCAAAACTCGGATGTGGTTTAAAAAATTAAATACCCCTAAGTACAAGTACACGGGTATCCAACTTTAAAGTATGGTATATAAACGTTAAATACCCCCAAATTAAGGTTTATTTTAATCCAATAACCCAAAATTTTAAGGTTTAGGAAACCCTAAAATTAGCCCCCAGTCATTGGCTAAGCGATGAACCGAGCCCGAAAATACCGGAAATGGATAAATAAATAATCGGGAAGCTGAACCGGTTAAAACAACACCATTCGGAGAAGTTCCTGGACCAGTGTTGAACCAAATAATAGTGTTTAATGCTCTGGGAAAGCGTGCTAGGATCGGTCGATCAAGGAAAGGCAAAATGCCGCACTTTGGCGGGTTTACGGTCCAGCACTGGTTCGAACTCGGCTTGAGAGTCTCGAACTGGATGGACCATCTAAAAATAAATTAAAGTGGACTAATCTAGCCTAAGAAAACAAACTGGACTATTTTGTGGTGCCTGGTTTGCTTTTTGTGGGCTAAATTGGCTTTCGCCACTCTACTTTAGTCTAATTTCGACCCGAGCTTGCAAATGAGATTGCGTTTTCATCACTAGACTAACGTAAATAAATAAAATAAATAAAAGATAAGGACGACACATTTTAGGTGTCTACAATTAGAAGCAGCAATGATCGTGCACAACATTCTATCTCGTTTAAAGTGGGGGCTACGCCATCTAAAATCGAGCATCTACACAATCACATACTTAGAAAGATTCGAGCTTCGGACCCAAGAAAGGTCAAGGTTCGGACACCATGTCGAGTTTCGGGCCCAAGAGTGTTCAAGGTCGAAACTCCGTCGAGCCTTAGACATAAGACAGTCAAGGTTCAAACACTATGTCAAGCTTTGAACCCAAGAGCAAGTCAAGGTTCGGACACCTCGTTGAGATTTAAGGCTAAGAGTGGTCAAGGTTCGGACACTCCCTTGAGCCTTAGACCCGAGACAGACAAGGTTCGGATCCTCTCTCGAGCTTTACACCCAAGAGCGATCAAGGTTCGGACAGCTCGTCGAGCTTCGCACCCAAGCGGTCACGGCTCGGAGGCTCGCCGAGCTTCGGACACAAGAGAGGTCAAGGTTCGGACACTTTGTTGAGCTTTAGACCCAAGAGCAGTCAAGGTTTAGACACCTCATTGAGCTTCAAACCCGGGAGCGGTCAAGGTTTATACATCCCGTCGAGCTTTAGACCGAACGAAGCAATCAAGGTTCGGACAAGCCGTCGAGCTTTAGACCCAAGAAAAGTCAAGGTTCGTACACCTCGCCAAGGCTTCATGTCCTCCTCAATGGCCAAGTCAAGACAGTAACCTTTAAAACATGATCTAGCTACATATCATTAAACCTCTAATTCATGTAAAATTAAAACCTAATTACATTCAATTATTTGCTAATAAAAGATGTTAGTACGTAAAATTTTAGCCATGCTTCAAATCGACTAAACAATCAAGTTTAGGCACCTCATTTGATCTTATTGATCAAGTAAAGCTCAGAATTAACCCACCGAACTTCGGATCCAACAAGTGGTCAAGTTCAAGCTCCCCACTAAACTTCGGACTTCACTACTCGAGTCAAGTTCAAACCCATAGTCAAACTTCGGACTAAGTACATTGTCAAGTTTAGGCACACCAACCTCAACTTCAGGACTCTAATTAGCCAAGTTCAGAATCAACCAGCCGAACTTTAGACATTATTAGTCAAGTTCTTGCCTACCATTAGAGTTCGAGCTATCTTCAACGGCCAATCCTCGACACTTTTTCACTACATATATCCAAGCATCCAGAACTTATCTTTTGTCGACATATTCAGGTAAAAACTAGACTTTCGTACATTTGATAATCAACTAACAAAATTGTTAATGCAGAAAATTGTTTAGCCAAGCTTTAGATCGAGAAATGATCAAGCTTAAGCATACAACCGAGCTTCAGGACTTTGATCAATCCATGCCGAGGGACCTACTTGCTAGATCTTAGACTACAAGTCAAGTCCAAGCCCCTCACCAAAGTTCAGGTTACGAGACCACCAATTCTAGGCACCCCAATTTCACAAATATAATCGGCATACGAAGCAATGTCGACCGAACAAATATGTATCCTTTAATGCATATCTTAACCTTTGTCTTTCGGACTTGGTGAAAATGGGGTTACCTGTAGACACCTAAAAAGTGTCGTCCTTATTTTATTTATTTCTATTAAGCCCGATGATGAAAACTCAGCCTTATTTCCAAGCTCAAGTCGAGATTGTTAGCTTGATAAACACACCTTGCTTGAAGCCAACATTCGTGGGGAAACTCGACACAAGCCTTGGCTCCTAAATAGTGCAGAATGTTTTCTCACCAAACATCAAGATAAACTATAGCCAAACTTCAAGCAAGGAAAATGGGAAAGTTTAGGCCCTCCATCCGAGCTTTAGGACTTTGATCACGCCAAGAGGATTTTAGACTTCATATCACAAGTTAAGTCTAAGCTCATTGTTAGGGTTTTGGTCATTTCAGGTGACCAATTTTCGACACCTATCTTCACGCTACAACTCATTACCTCAATAACGTGACAAGTATCTTTTAGTCTCTACTTTGACCATTCTCTTACCCAAACTCGGTCAAAGTGGGGCCTAATTGTAGACTAAAGGTTTGCTCAAAGAGAGGATAAGTCACCCTAGAGGGGGTGAATAGGGTGATGATGAAATTTGCTTGAAATTTAATATAGATGTGAATCCGAGGTGAGTAAGAGTTAGGGATGAGCTCGAAATGTACTAACTCGTAATTCAAGTGAAGAATGAAGAAACAGATTAAACGTAAACTTTGAAACCGTCTCGAGTCTAGAATGCACTCGAAAAATAATAACACGTAAAGTACATGGAAACCCTCCTGGGGCAGAAAACCACGAACCGTGCTAATCCAAGCACGAAGTTAAATCCACTATTTTGAGTCCACAAAATACAGTAGACTCGACTTGACCCAAGTTGCTCCCTTAAACAACTTCTTACAGGTTTTTCCTAGACTCGAAATTCCTTTATCTCGATCTAATACTTCCTAACCGAGATAACCCTTACAAGTTAGGGACAACCGAGCTGAGTTAACCCTTACAGCTCAGTCAAGGGACCTTACTTAGAAAGTAAGAAAGAGAGTGTTTGTTACTAAGTACAAGACCTTACAACTCGTAAAGTTATGAAATACGGAGTTGGAGTTGTAAGTAGAAGATTGAGAATGAATACAATGACTTTTGATCAAGTATATATATTAACAATAGGTTCGGCAATCTTCAAGTCTTGAAAGTTGGCTTCTATTTATAGATGACCAAGCAACATAGCCGTTGTGTCCATCTTCCGACTGGAAATCCTTTGAGATCATTGTAGATGATTTTCCGAGTCACTCGTAAAATATCCGTTGAGATATGAACATTGGGCAACGGTTCTTGACTCCTTTGGAAGTCCCAAAACCACCGGTGGTGTCTTGAAAAATAAGGTGGAAACCACCGTTGAGCTTAGTGTTGCAGATTTCCAGCTTCGGAAACAAACAACCCCGACATAGTGTCTCGAACCTAGGTCGATGCGAAAAAGCCATGTCTGCCTGGTGATTTGACGTTTTAAAGCCGATTACTTTTGTATTTCAAATTAGGATAGCCTTGTTTGAATAACCTACAAAAGTAAATCAATTTGGTTCTCAAAGTATAAAATACTTTGGTCCAAGATTAGACACGAGATAATATTATAATTAAGATAATTAAGAGATAATTATCTCGGGTCGAAAAGAAAAGGAATTTTCCGAGTCTAATATCCATGAAACTCAAAATTCCATCGTAGTCGAGTCTAGTAGGCTATCAAGTCGGATAAAGAATATCGAGTAAACAGAGTTGATCTAGACTAAATAGAAATTCAAACTAAAATATGCCGACTTGGAACAATGTATTGTCCGAAACATGAAGTCGGACTCGAGTTAGAGTGCGGAAAGGATAGTGTTTGAATCATGCGATATATCCGAGTGTTGAGTGACTCGTAACCGAGTGAGAAGTAGCATATAGAAGTATGCTTTCCGAGTCAATCGAGTCGGCGAAAACAAGCATAATAGTTTCTATAACACTCGAAGAAATGTTCTATCACTCGTAAAAGTTTCTAAGAGGCATGGAATGACTTGAAGTCAAAACCCTATAAGAGATGAAATCTTATACCCGATTCCGTGATGGAACTCGAAACGAGTAAGTAAAAGTCCGAGTCTTCATAGACATCCAAAAAGTGTTATGATTTTTATTTATTTATTTATTTATTTTGTCTTGTTGGCACGGTGATGAAGACTTAGCCTTATTTGTATGCTCTGGCCGAGACTCGGACTAAGATAGAGTAAAAATTCCTATTTCAACCCGAAAATCAAGAAAAACAACAACCCATGGTAGAAAACAGATGAAAATGTAGCCTAAATCGCTAGATATAGCCCTCCCAATTCAGCTTCAAACGAACCAAGCTAGGCTTGATTCCCCAAACCTAAAATTGATCGGATCCGGCCACCCGACCATCGAACGTGGTTGTTTTGACCCGCTCATATGCCCAAGCTAGGCTCAATTCCCAAGGCCAAATCTAGCCCTCGAGCCATCAAAACCCGATCATTTTGACTCGCATTCAGCCACCCAAATTCTTTTCCATCCTTTACCGATTTTCTAGAAGGAAAATTTCGATTGTTTATCCTTGTTTAGAAGCTAGGTTAGGGATGTACTTTAGCCGAAGCTTTTTATAAATTGAGGCCTCGTTTCCCCTTACTTCACAAACCATTCAGACCTAATCTCTCCCCAGCTCATCGAAATTTCTCACTTTCATTTCCACTCGTACTCTCTCAACTCACATTCTCTTTCTCTCTTCTAAAACCCTTTGAAGCACTCGCATTTCTTACCATTACTCTATTAGAATCTAGTCGAGTTTTGAGTCTTAAAGATCGGTCTACCCGAGAGCACGAATTGAACCATCTAAGTTCTTTTTTTCATATTTTCAGTATTTTTGAATTCCGTATTGTCGTTTTAAAACGATGTAATTTCATTTACTTTCTACCCCTCGATGGAATAACTTAGAGTTATTACTTTCATTTATTGTTTTTTTTATTGTGTTCATTCATGATTTGATTGCTTTAGTTCGCCTTTCGCATGATGTTTGTTTTTTTTTTTTCTTAACGCAATTTTTACTTCCCGTTTTAATTAGTAGAGACTGTTTTTTTTTTTTACAAACGAGCATAATGAGGAGCACCCCTCTTCATTCTCGTATCTTCAGCCTACTCGAACATCGGATTATTAGTTTAGGCCAATGGAACCCTTTTTCAAAATCTTTCCTAATTTGAGCTCTTTATCCCTTTCAATTATCCCTTTGGTTCAAGTGCGAATGAGGAAAGTGATTTATTTTGTTACTTTTTATTCAAAGCTGATTGGTAATCCTTTTTATCTTTTTTCTCTCTAGTAAAGCATCCAGGTTTTTAGGAACCGGATGTACAATCTAGGCCTTCGACCAATTGCTTCAGCTGTCCGGACAAGAAGGCCGGAGCCTTCCACGCGCTCTAAGAGGCTATACTTCCACATCATCTAGTCTACCATGTCACTTCTAGCCGACGCATAACAAAGTTGAAGCCTCTTGAAATTTCTTAACCATTTACAAGGCTTATCGAATAGGGTGTCCTTATAAAACATTTATTATGCAATGGTGTAACTCGGGTGTGATCATACTAGCACTACCGCACCGCATCTCATCATAAATCCGCAATGAAGCATATGCTTGGGCAAGACTAGTACTAAGATGGGTGACCTCCTAGGAACTCCTCGTATTGCACCCTTTTTTATTTTCCTTTTTCCATTTCCTTTTACTTTAAATCCCTTATTTTCTTTCCCCTTTGCCCACCTCTAGTATACCTGCAACCTCCCCGCAGTAAAAAAAAAAAAAAAAGTGAACCAAAAAAATTAATCGAATCGCTTCATCATATGTACTTAAAATTATAAAAATGCCACCGGGTAGCGCTCTCGATGCAAAAACCGCTCTAGGGGCCCTATTTTAAGGAAAAGATGGTCCAAGACCCTCTAAATGCGGAACTTGATAGACCACCTAAAAAGAAGCTTACCATGTCGTTTTCGGCCAATCAATAGATAAGTTGCAGACTTCTTAAAATTTCTTAGCCATTTACAACGAATATCAAATAGGTGTCCTTATAAAATATTTATTCTGGAATGGTGAGCCTTTTAAAAGTTTAGTTTGGAGAAGTGAATCACCCTTGAACATGTTGTTGGAAGATTATTGAGGAAATTAAAGTTTTAGTGAACCGAGCTCTCAAAAACTAAAGAAATGTTCAAGACTCGAGCTCGCTTAGAAAAAGAACCGAGTCTAGATTGACTTGAACAAATAGAGAAAATGTGACTAGGCAATTTAACAAGGAAACCCTCTTGGGGCGTAAAACCCTAGACAATGCTATTTCAAACACCAAGTCAAATTCACTAATTGAATCCTCAATTACAATGAATAAAACTACCCGCATTTGTTCCCTTCAACAAATCTAGACAGCTTTTCCGTGCTCAAAATTCCCTATCTCGACCTAGTACTTCCAAGTTGAAATTTTCTTATCAACTTTGAGACAATTGAGTTGAAGTTACATTATCACAATCAGTCAAGGGAAGGAAGTGTTTGAGAAGTAAAGAGATGATTACAAGTTTTTCTCACTAAGGATTACACCTTAGAAAATTAAGAGTATAGAGTAGGAGTTGTAAGCTAGATGTATATAATAAATTCAACTCTTGTTCTTCCGTGAGAATCTTGTACTAAGGCTTCTTTAAATAGTCTATCTTGTACTAAGGCTTCTTTAAATAGTCTATCTTGGAAGGAAGCCGTTGAGTCTTCATTTGGAGTTTCGAGTCAATTAGCCATTGCAACGGATAGTTTGAGGACTCGGCTCGGGACTATCTTGAAATAGTCGTTGTGCTTAGGTCTAACTTCCATCAGCTGTTTTACCAACTTCAGGAAACTGAAATTTTAGGTAGAAAAACTCATTGGACTCATAAATAGAATATTACCCAAAACGGTAACAAATAAGGTCGTTAGCCGCTCCGAGCAAATCTAGATTTTTCCAACTTTTCACGTATGGCGAGCTTCAAAGGTAATGAAGCATTGGTTTTTGCATTTCTTTGAGATAATTCAACTTTAGAAAACCTACAAAAACAATAAAGAATCGTTCTCAAATTATAAAATACTTTGGTCCATAATTAGATTGAAATTAGTCTAAATAAAGCGTTTAAAGACCAATCATCCTTAATCTATTAATTTGAAATTTTTGAACCTAATATTCAATATATTTAAGTTCTAGATATGTCAAAACTCATATACAATATGTTCAAACTTAATAGGCACATGAGTTATTTAAACATTTTACAATTACGCAAAGTTAATCAAATATAGCGTAATGATTCTCGGGTTAAGAGTAATTAAACAATTAATTCCAGCTCATTTTATGAAGATTACCATGTTAAAATTGACATGTTAAATATAAAAGTACTTTGCCAAGCTCAATATCTAAGTCTAGCTAAGTGGATGTGAGAACCGAATGGGTCAATCGAGCTCGGCTTTGATGACTAAGTTAGTTTTTACTTTCGAAGTAGAAATAAGTTTAAGACTTTGTCATGAGTAGAATTGAGTCATGACAAGGTTGAAATCTTACATCCGTGACCACTCATGCATATGTTAAACCTCTTTTGCATGCAATGTGCTCCAAAACTGAAGTGTTTGGCCAAAAAGTTCATCGTGACCGAAAAACAACAAAGATGGTTTACTATAAGAGGGGGCACCAAAGGGGAATAAAAACCATTTACTTGTCTAACCTTGAAGTACTCGTAAAAGAAAGTTTCTAAGAATAAGGAATTATTGGTCGGGTGATAGAATAGACTTGCTACAAGTTTGAGCACCAAATAGACTATACTCGAGAGAACCGACTCGGTAATCGATCCGGTCAGCAAACCGGGTCAATAGTCCGACCGATAAGAAGGATTAGCTTGGATTAGACCGATTAGCCCAATTGATGGTTGAACCGAGTTAGGCCAGTCAAACTCGATATATATTTGAATAAAAATAAAATTAGTTTACCCATATTCATGAAAAGAATTATGAGCCTTGTCTAAATAGTCCATCCAAAACCCTACTATTGTTAGCTTTTTTATCTCTTAGATAAGAAAAACCTAGTTGTTTTTTAACCCCCTTGTTCCAGCCCCCTCTCTCTCTCTCTCCCCTCCATCATCACACCATTCTCTTTTCTAAAGCAGCCACCATCTCTCTCCTCTAAAAGCAGCCACTCTCTCTCTCCTCTAAATATCATCACACTCTTCTCCTCTCTCTCTCTCTGTCAAAACAGCCATTGTTAGTGAGCCTAAGGCTAAGTGAAATGAAGGTTGAACCACAAAATCACAGTGGAAGGAAGCACAATTCAAGCCGATTTTTGTGAGCTGCTATTAAACATGTCTAAAGCACAGGGTCTAAGCTACAAAATCACGATCTAAGGAAGCTACAAAATCACGGCCTAAAGCACAGTTCAACGTGGAACTTAAATATGTCTGAAGATGCAAAATCACGGTTCGACTGCTGTTAAACGAATTGACCGGGTCAACCTGTTTAGACCGGTTTTTCCGGTTTAATTGACTAAACGAGCCAAACCATTAACCCAACCGTTAAAGAGACCGGTTCCCGATCTGACCAGTCCAACTTGTCGGTCCGATCCGATCCGGTTCTCTTAACATAGCCAGTAAACCTCCCACAATTTGCAACTAGAAAGCAATTGCACGTCTTTTGCATAAAAACTCAACAGAGACTGCCACTTGAACTCTGTACAGTACTTCAAGACACTAAAAATAGCAACTTCCTCAATAAAATGCAATGTAAATCAGGCGAAAAGATTCAGATTTCTAAAGAAAAAGAAGAGAGATGGTAACTGTAGTGAACAAAGGTAATTCTCCAGAATACAAATCTACTTCCTAGTATGCAAGTTTCTTTTGGATCACTGCCATCCTTCACCAAGGGAAGAAATATTGAACGAGTTGTAAATGTCGTCTATCTGCCAAGAAGAATATTAGACTACCATATGGTAGATTCAGGTCATAGTTGATTAGTAAAAACCAACTGAACCGTGACATGAACTGCTACATGAATTACTAGCACAGGGGATCACTCCTCGTCATCTTCATCTTGATGGTTGCCAGCACTTGAGAGGTTGTTTGAATGAGAAGCATTTGCCTGAGAAGTGTACATTTCAGCCACCTGAAATTTTGGTGAGGAAATCAGTTCAAACAACTGTATCAGAACCAGGCAACTGAACTTAGACAACTTTACTAAAAAGAAAGACTGATGTGTCAACCTGATCAGCCGATGTTGCATCCTCTGGAGCTTTGTCTTCTCTAACACGAACCAGACGAGGAAACCGAAGTGAAATTCCCTGTTTACAGGACATAGAAATTAAGGTTAAAAGTAAAGGGAGCATTCTGAGCTGACAAAGGGATTTGGAAATAGCCAGAGCTTTTGAAATAGCAAAGTCAAGAGAGTTTAGAAATTTATCAAATTGGAACCGACGATAAGCATTCTTATCTTAGGATCATGCAAGAGCCAAGAAAAAAAAAAAAAGACAAGACCATAGAATGCACACAACCTTTTCCGTATCAACTACTCCTACTGCAGCACGGTGTAAGGGGAGCATTGTGAGCTGACAAAGGGATTTGGAAATAGCCAGAGCTTTTAAAATAGCACAGTCAAGAGAGTTGTGAAATCTATCAAATTGGAACCAATGATAAGCATTCTTAGCTTAGGATCATGCAAGAGCCAAGAAAGAAAAAAAAAAAAAGACAAGACCATAGAATGCACACAACCTTCTCCGAATCAACTACTCCTACTGCAGCACGGTGTACGGGGCTAATAGTCAAATCAGCTGCTTTCACCTCCCAAACCTGCAGAGCAAATATACGTTGTTAAGAATTGTTTCTCCTTAATATTCAAGGCATTAAAAGATGATGGCATCCGGACAGTCATAGGCAGATCTATGTCTAAGCGACCGGTCTCATCCGACCCAATTCTTTTGGGGTAATAAATTTGTATAGAAAAAGAAATTTTAAAAAATAAATACACACATATTAACCCCAGTTTAGATGACAAAATTACATAGATATTATTCCCGACCCCCGTATGTTTGATTTCTGAATCCACCTATGAGGCCAGCATTGTACGTGGACTGGTTTGAGCTCCAATAGATGGATTGATGAAAAGGCATCTAATAGCAATCTGGCGTCTATAAATAGTGTCACAAGTTCTGATTAATCAGATATAAGAACAGCTGAAACACCAATTCAGATCTGAATGATTGTAAGTTGCATAACATAAACACATGCTGCATGCAGACAAAGAACTCAACAATGCATGCTGTACCATAACCAAACTTGCAGCACAACTGGTTAATTGTCAAGTATATTCTCAGAAAAAGGATCTACAATAAAAGGAATTATGGCAAAGGCCAGAAGGTCACATATGACCACTTGATCAAGGGACTGTTAACCAGGTAACCAAGCTTCTTTGGACCTCACCCTCAAACCCATGAGCAACATGTTTCCTAACAGGACAGCTCCAGTTACGGCCTTCAGAGAAGAAGGTTGGGGGCACAGACAAGCCTATACGGTTACAAAATTTAAGGAATTCAATCAATGTGTGTTTGACAATATTATTATGTAGTTACCTCAGAGGGCTCAAACCAAACATCCGGATCAAGCGTTTCTCCATATTGATAGTAAGTCTGAACATGGAAAGTTCATACATAAACATGTGAGATTACAAGTAAAAAAGTCAAACAAAAGCCTAAAACTAGAATTAAAAAGTACAAAAAAGGTGCAAAACTAGAACCTTACAAGTAAGAAAGTCGACAAAAGCCTAAAACTAGAATAAAAGAAGTATTAAAAAAAGGCACAAAATTAGAACCTTTGGGTTGGGAATCACTTTAGAACGGAGACTGGCAGAGCGTTCTTCAAGCACTGCTTCAGAAAACCCAGTACCTTTGACAGAAGAATTTCCAGAAAGCACGAACATGTCAACGAGAGTACAGAGACAACATCAAGTTGCAACCAGCCAAATAAAACACGTTACCTATTTTGCAAATGCTTTGGAACTCCTCCTTACTACTGTCGTAGCAAGCAAGGAGAAAAGCACCGTAAACACCTGCACAACAAAGTCACATTAGATGGTCCAGTATATCCCCCCTTTTTACGGAGTAATTTAAAATATATTAATAAGAATACAAGAGACCAAGGGGATTACCCACTCTTTACATGTTTTGAATTCAAGTCATTCATCTAAAGGTAGGATTAACCAAGTGCATCCTAAAAATAAATTCACAAAACTAAATCATAAGTTATGGCAATCATCACAGTCGTATTATAAATACGATTGACCCATGTCTGACCCTAAGACTTATGCTTTAAAAGAATACATGCCATAGTCTTCGACTGAGTTCTACTTCAGAAAGTAGAAAGTAACTAAGTCATCAAAGTCGTATTATAAATACGACTGACCCATGTCTGACCCTAAGACTTATGCTTTAAAAGAATACATGCCATAGTCTTCGACTGAGTTCTACTTCAAAAAGTAGAAAGTAACTAAGTCATCAAAGTCGTATTATAAATACGACTGACCCATGCTTGACCCTAAGACTTAGGATCCTAAAAACAAATTCACAAAACTAAATCATAAGTTATGGCAATCATCAAAGTCGTACTATAAATACAACTGACCATGCCTAAACCTAAAACTTATGCTTTAAAAGAATACATGTCATCAAACTCAGTCTAACTGACCCACTCAGTTCTCGTCACGCAGTCAACCAGATTTGACATTTAGTTCGCAAAGTTATTTCATCTTTAACATGTCAATTTTATTATGACAATCATCTTAAAATGACTCCAAACTAAATGTCTTAATCATTCTTTACCCCGAATATATTACGTTGGAATTTGCCTAGCATGGATAATTGTAAAATGTCTTAATAACTCATGAGTTCATTCATTTACAACACACTGACATATCTAGAATTTGAATTTATTGAATACTAGACTTGAAAATTTTCATATTAATAGATTAAGGATAATTAGTCCTTAATGCTTTATTTGGACTAATTCTAATTTAATAATGGACCAAAGTACTTTTATACTTTGAGAACCATGCTATATTTTTTCAGGTTTTTTGACGTTAATTATTTGAAAGAAATGCAAAAACAAAGGTTTCATCATTACCATTGAAGTCTCTCACACCCAGAAAAACCTTAAAGAAATTGCACAGTTGTTTTGGGTATTAAATTTTGGAGTCTAAAGAGTTGTTGGAAGTTATGACTGTGGGTGTTAAATTACTTCTAAGTCTAAAGAGTTGTTGGAAGTTATGACTGTGGAACAACGATTATTTCAAGAAGGTCCCAAAACCGTGCCCTCGGACTATCTCGTTGAAACGATTAGGTGTTGAACACCCAACAGTTAATTCTCATTTAAGGAAGCCTTAGAACAAGATTTCCACTCATGGAGCAAGAGAGCTTAACACATCATACACATCTCAAGCTTAAAACTCCTAATTCTTATTCTTATTTTGAGTTGTACTCTTAGTGAGAAATCTTGTAATCGGTTGTCTCGAGTTAATAACGGAACTTCAACTCGGAGGTCCCAAATTGATAAGGGAACTTCAACTTGGAAGTACTAGGTCAGATAAATAAACTTTGTCTTCTAAGCCTGGGAAAATTATATTAGATCTCGTTAAGGAACAACTATGAGCTGTTAAATTAATCGTAATCGTGGATTCAATTAGTGGATTTGACTGAGTATTTGGATTGAGCACTTATGCTCTAGAGGGTTTCCTCATAAAATCTCAGTGTGATTTTCTCTATTATGTTTAGTCATTCTAGAGTCATCCGAGCTTCAAACTCAACTCTCAGCTCTAAATTTTTCTTAACTTTCTTAACTTTCTGAGAGCTCAGTTCAAAAAACTTCATTTTCAAAAATCCTCCAAACACCCTTCAACCACCTTCCCCGCCCCCGCGGTGATTTGCCTCTCCATGTTGAACTTTCTGGGTCAATGAAGCAGGATTCCAACATATTAACAAACAAGGTAGGAGACAATTAGATTGTTATAATCATAGGGTAAGAGTGATTCGGCTCAAACTATGGTATGCAAAGATGTCCGTGGGATAAATTATCTTTGGCATATTAGCACAATTGAATATTCAGAGAGAATACATGAGCCAAGGTTCGGCAACCTAATGCACCAAGAACGGAAGATTTGAATTTGAGTCCTGCTCCCCACTCCACACAATAGACCCAAGAAAAATAAAAAGAACCTCTACCCTGCATGCCTTAAACACACACACACACAAACGCACGCGAGCGCGCGCAAACACACACACACACACACACAGAGAGGGAGGGGGAGAGAGGTCAGGATATCAAAAATGCGAATATGTGGAACTAGTAGAACATGCAAAGACCAAGTTGTTCCAACCTGTCCGTTTTCCACGGCCATGAAATGCTGCAATAGGCACCAAATCCAGAGAGTCTCCAATACTGCAGATAAGAGCTGATATTAAGCATGGCATAAAGATTCGTTAAGCAGCTAAATAATAATGCACAGAGTTTGATCATCACAAGTTTTTTCTGTTTTTGGGGTATCCAGCTTTAACTATTTTCATTACTATACAAGTGGAGGTTTATTGACAAATTAACATAATATCAACAACTACAGCTTAACAAGAATACAACTACATTTAATATCAACTAAAGCAAGGATCAGTTTGGCATGATCAATCATTGTCACGGCATAAAAATAATACTCTGTAAAAATATCTATTTGTAGTGAGTCAATTAGTAATTGTGGGACAATGGAGAATCCAGTCCATGGAATTGTGGGACAATGGAGAATCCAGTAAATGTCATATTCCAGTCAATGTCATATTCTATACCTCTCCATATAATCCTTTTTCAGTTTAAGCCAGTTGTTAGACCGCTTAGAAGGCTCATAAGTAGCCTCTCTGTCCAATGTTTTGACAATTAACCCCTCACAACTGCAATAGAGAAAAGAAGAGTTAACAAAGCTAAAGAGGAACTAGCAGAAGGAAAAAGGCACAAAAGACCAACCTTTTTAACTCTTCCACATTAACAAAGCAATAATTCATGCTACTGTCGTATACATTAACCTCCACAATAATTGCGAATTGAATGAATGAGAAATTACCTGGCACTAACAGCAGCTTCAAGAAACTTTTGTATTTCCTCAAGATCGCTAGATGTAAGTGTTGCAGCAAACTGGAAAAACCCAGGTTCTTCATCAAACGAATCATAAAGATGCTGCAGCATGCCCCAAAAATGGGTAAAGATAGACTGCAAGATGCTTAGCTGAACAATAAATATATTATTTTTCCAACCCATAATACTTGATCAATGACATTAGAAAATCCTCAATAGACCATCACTAAAATTTATAATAGGTGATTGGTGGACCCAGGGTCACTTTCCTGGGGAAAAATTCAGTACATTCTTCTTCAGTAAAAATATTTATCATGGGCAGAAATTTGATAGGACCCACAAGCAACAATCTGTTTTTTGTTGAGAACTTCAGTAAACATGGGACTTGATCAACATTCCAAGAGATATTGGCATCTATATGCCCACAAGGATTCAGTCAAACTTACCTACTTTATCAGATCTAGTTGGAAACATCTGATTAAGATTTTCTATACTCTATATGGAAATAAAATAGATCACATAACACATAATAGGGGTTGGCTACTAAACCAATCCCTTTCTGACTTCTGCAAGCCTCATACCCCACAACTCAACCTCCATTAGTGTCACTACCATTCAGCTACTCACATACCCCTCCCCCTAACAAAAGGAAAAAGGCTATCATGATTGCCATTGAACGCTCCCATATCTACACCGGACCTTCCCCTAATGCAAAAGGTAAGGAGGCTATGAAATTAACCAACTCAACTATTAAAAGCTCAAATAAAGCTCATGAATTCACTCTTACAACACTCAGATAACCACAACTCTTTGATAAGTAGGGATATCTTTTGTTTTTCAAGACCACAACTCTAGAAATAGGGGTGAGAATTGGGAGGGTATGGGGTGGGTATACCCATAATCACAACTTACCCAAAGATAACATCACCGAACCCATACCCAACTCAAAAGCCTTCAATATCCACATGGATATTACCCATGTGGATATTAACCACAAGGGGACTACCCACATGGGTATTACCCATGGATATCCATAAATTTGTACTATTGGAAGGGTAAGGGAAGGGTGTACTTATATTTATGTTTGTTTTTGGAAGAATGATTTAACAAAGTATGCTCACAAATAAATATTGGTGAAAAATAAGTGAATACAGAAAAATGCTTTTTAATAAAGTCATTGCATGGATGACATTTTTTAACATTATTATTAGTTGAAGAAGCCAATTTAACAATTAGGTCTTGATCAACTCAAAAAGCATAGTGCAATTAATATAATGATCAATATAATAATCATTTAATTGCTAAATCAAATAACATAATTCAAGATACATGATTAATTAGCTGTGTACAACCTGTGAGGTTGACAGCTATTTTTATATATATATATATATATATATATAAGATGCTAGGATATGATTTAAAATTCTATAACTTATTTTACATCAACACATGATTAAATTTCATAAAATTAACTATAATATCCTAAAAATAATAGAAGAATATTAAACTACAATAAAGGTCAACACAAATTCAAGTATGTAACTGTTAAAACATTAAAACAAGTTCTAACACCAATTATATGATTTAACCTAAAAATCCAATTCAAGGGGGTTTAGAAATTGGTACAACTATAATATAGGGAGGAGGAAATGAAATTATACCTAGCATACATGAGCCATAATCTTAACTATAAATTCAAGACCTCATTGGTAATATTGTCTTGTCATATGAATAAGTTGAGACGTGCTGATTAATTAGAGTTATTGGTAAGCTTATGGTAATTGTACGCTAATTTTATTTGAAATAATTTTTAATTTGAGGATTAATTAATGAATAATCATTTGAAGTTACCTCCACCAAAACAAACTATTTTTTAAAATAATTTATGTTAGGTAATATATTTCGAGACGAAAGGATGTTAACTTGGACTTACTGTATGGGTTAATACTATAAAAATAGAAAAAAATATAGAATGTTAGTAAACAAAGTTTAGGAAAAATAATTATATATTTTTTTGTTTAAATAAATTATGAAAGCAAGTACAATATAGTGTTGAACGGAAACTCAAAATTAAGACCTATTATATTCTCGTATCTTAATCTTAATAACTAAAATAAAAAAACTTCATCGATAAAAATGAAAATAAAATAGAATGATATTTTAAAGGAATGAGAAATAGACAGTGAAATTGGTCAAATTGAGAAACTAACAAATATAGTATAAACAAAGTTTTTTGTTTTTTCAATTCATTATTTTATGAAAATCATGTAGTACTCATAGACAAAGAAAAAAATTTAATAGAAATTGAAAACACTCTCTTTCTATATTGTGGACATTTTCCAGTCTCATGTGTCAACCCCTTCTCTCTCTAACCTTGCTACAAATTACTAAAATCTAAAGATAGAGAGAGAAAGAGAATTAGATTACAAAGCATAATAATGGGGAATCATAAATTCAAGGTATCAGATTAGGTTGAGAGACGATAGAGAAAATATGAGGAAGGATGTGAATAACTTACGTAAAAATTGATGGTGTATGAGTGCCTAATTCTAAGTATTTTGTAAATGTATTTAGTTTGCAAGGATATTGTTATCTTTTCAATTATAATTCATAGGTATGTGGATACCCATGTATCCATTGAACACCCACCATAAATATGGATATCTACCCATCCTCCACCCATTACCCATTGTTAGTGGGTATTACCCACCCAATTTGGGTTGATAAGTGTGGTTACCCATCTAAAGAGGCTGTAAAATTTTCCCAAATGCAAATAAGAAGATTAAGAGGGTTTACTCTTCAACTACAGTAACTTTATATATTACGGAGGGTTGCCAAATCAAAATTCAAATGCAATTATAAGAACTAAAAGAGACAGACTTAAATGCTCAAAGAACTCAACAATTCATCAAACTACACAATTTCACTTGAGCTAAACAACTTGACCATGCTGGAAATAACGATTTCAGAAACTCGCATATGACTCATCAAGTTTCTAAAACCATTAGCTCTCCCATCGCCAAAGCTTTCCTCAATTTGAGGTACAACCAAATTTTCGAAAAGAATTTTATTTACTCCTAGACTCCAAAGGAGTTTTCATTCCTTTCAACTAGAATCATTTACAAAAGATGGAAAGCCTATCCATAGCTTTTGAGGAGGTAACACAAGTCCTGAAACAGCAGACGAAAACATCCCTGGCCATGGCTAATGTAAGCTGCAGGACTTATCCTTGCTGCCTTTGATAACCTTTAGTTCATGCTTAAGACAACCTAATCTAACCCCTTATGATAGTCAGCACAAGAAGCCATTCAGAATCATAATTCATTTGTGTCAGTTTCAATAAACCATCAAATTTGGAAGCTGTTGCAAAAAACTAAATCTGTTACTGATGCTAACTCTACCAGAAAGGTCACAACAATAGCAAATAACATCAAATGAACATTACGAACAGCAAATAATGAGCATACAACATGACAGTACCTTTCTACGGACATTAAGCTGCTCTTGAAGAAGGGGTTTCCCATTCAGATATAATATATCAAAAGCAAAGATGCAAACATCAACCTTAATTTCACTCATGATGACGTTTTTACGGGCACGGGTGCTAAGTATCTGCCAAAATCAAATTTTCGTATTAGTGTATAAACCACAAAACTCAAGACTTAGCACAGGAAGGTAGGGCGTCAACAATATTACTCTAGCAATCATAACCATCCCAAAAATCAACAAAAAACCGGAGCAGATTGTTAAATTTTGGATTTTAACAGTGCTTTATATTTGCTCCAGTTTTTTTCTTAGTTTTGTAGGTCCTCTTCATAACACTATCTCAAGTGAAGTCGAATTCGACTGGGAGGTATCAGTAACATCAATTTTTCATAGTCCTTCAGCTCTGCACAGCACACCCTCATCTAGGATCAGTCAAAATATTAGCTTCAGATATTCATATGATAATATCTACTACGGCACAGAGCTACCCTGCTCATGAGGCACTATCAATTTGGTTTCTGAAAGATTGTTACAACCCTTCAAGGAATGAATCTTGTGCTATGCAATCATTTAGCACATTTACATACTAGACTGAATTTAAACTTTTAGGTGTAGATCTGATCACTAAACCTTAGAATACACAATTCTTCACTGGCATTCAACAGTGAGGAATTGTTTTCTGTACTCAAAACAATGTTTGCTCATATTGGACATCCTTGAAGTGTCCAGATGGCTCCCATTCAACAAATTTAGATGAGGTATCAATAGGAAGTTTCACTCCATTAACTTACTACTTACAAGTGATCAAAAACTTATATTGTACTTTATTGGTAAAAGAAACATGATAAGTCCAATACATCCATCACTATAATCATTCACAAAATGAATTTTATCTCATTTTAAAGCTCAATTTGCTGTTACTAAGATCTACTCCCTCCATTCCCTTTATATAAGATCTAAAAGACAACTTTGATTATACATGACGAATATCTCCCTTATAGATGATGGAAATTGTTTCAATTCCATCTCCTGGTTCATTTCAATTTGAACTATAGCATAAGGATCCAATCAAATGCTATGAATAACAAAGTCAGGAGTGACCAGAGTTTGGCTAAATCTATAATCTAAGAACAATCACACAAAGATATTCGGACTTTCTTTCCAACTTCCATACTAATAGTCCATTGTCCCCTGAACCTTTGCCTAGGATGGGAAAAGATGGGGGCACACACAAGGGAAGTACAAAATAACCAACATGAGAAAAAGTCTGCAAGTTCATGGAAACTGATTATTCATTTACCATTGATCTACGGAAGCAAGAATAGATGTCACTGAAGGATTGTGGGAATATCATAAAGATGATAATTTGGCCTTCCGTTTGCATAAAAGAGCCAGAAAGGTATTCAATTCAACAAATTTCACTTAAACTTCCAGACAGCCTCAAAAAATTTCCAAACATCTGATGTGTATTGATGCTGTCCTCAACTTTTGTCATCATTGTCTAAGTTTCTTCCAGTGATTCTAGAATTTTGCTTCTATCGAGCACGCAGGCCCATATTTTGATGCCTTACCCGCATATTTTATTACACACTCAGTAATACCTAATTGAAATGGCTTTTGTCACTGAACCAGATAAGACAAACGCAATTTTCAAATCTCACGGTGATGGTACATGTAAACTTCGACCGCAAAAGAAGGCTTGTATAACTTCAATGATTGAACAAATGACATAGTGGCAAAACTGCTTCAGAGAGCACAAAGCAGATCTGACATCCAAGCTTGATGCCTGAATCCTCATGGTGTCTGCCATTTACTTTCTAATAACTGTATGCACCATCCTCTTCAACCAAGAGAGGGCAATAGACAAAAGTCAACGAAATATCCATACCTGAAACGGAAGAATTCTCTGCTTGCCCCGGTCATATGCAACAATTTCACAGTCCAAAACGAAAGAATTCACAAATGACTTCCTGAATCTGCAACATGACAGTAAACATTAAAAGAGTAACAGGTGGATATCAGAAGTAATAAAGTACATAGATGATGCAGCAACATTGGCAACTAACAGCAATAGGTGGATAAGGTCAATTCAATAACAGATGGGACAACCTAAAAGATTTACTACACGTGGAGAGAACTCTATAACCTATAAAACGTTCAGGCTCCAGGAAACATGATAGAGGCAATCAAGTGCCACATCACAAAGAAGGAAATTTTTTCCATGAAGAAACAAAGAATAACCATCTCCTAAACAACAGCATTGAAAACTGAGCCAACCCAGAGTCATGCTGAAGAAATAAGAGATCATAGACAAGATAAAATACCAACTAACAAAAACAAAAAAAGACTAAACCTTAACTGGCCTTTTTTTGGGGGGTGGTTCTTCTACAAGAATCGATAAACAACGAAAACAGATACTTGCTTCACTTCCATTTGTTCTAAAAGACTGCTTATGTGAACGGATTGAAAATGTGGCTGTTCTGTGACGAAACGGCCGCATTGGAAAGGTTTTGAAGTTAAGTGAACCCCATTTTAACTCCGCAACAACAACAATATGCAACATACTTGCCACATTAAAGCAATTCTGCCATACTGCGACCAAAACCGCATTCTGAATCAATCAAGAATTAAGCCAAAAACAAGCATTATGGGCATGAAACATGTACCCAAGCACAAGCACATCAGACTTGTCCCACGAGCTCAGATCCTACAATGGGGTAGGACACAAACTTTATCAAGTACCTTAAAACTATTACTTTAACCTCAATGTTCGTACATAGAATAACTTAGCAAAACAGTACCTTGCCATCGAAGCAACAACATCAGGGAACTTGCCAGTATTCCGTTCAGCATTTCTACTATATATCTCGATTGAACCATCCTCCACGTAATGAATCTGCACTTTGCATAGAGAGGATAATGCAACAAGATGAACACATGCTATGCCAGAAAATAGCAAGGGAAAAGAAATGACAAGCAAAGCAGGAATGAAAAATTACTTGAGCACGTTCTCCGTCATATTTGTACTCAGAAGTAAATATCATATCTTGAAATTTGTCTATAATCTCAGATACTCCCTTAGTTGGCTTTGCCAGCATAGGTCCAATGGGAACACCGGGTGTGAAGTTACAAGTCTTTGCTAGATTCCATACACCATCACTGAGAAGGGCAGGGATTATTTTATCATAGACAGGAAGCACAGAGTATACTTGCTTAACAATCTTCCCAGCCTGAAAAGACAAATTAGAATATATAAATATGAAGCGATCAATATGGAAAAAACATCTCAACATATAAAGCGGAAACACCAATTAGAGGCACGGCCATCAGATAAGATAGAACCCTGTGCTAAGCCCAATTCCAAGAAATTTACGCAACCACTAGTCTGAGTATTTTGACCTCAAAATTAAATTTAACTAAACAGAGTCATCCTAAAGAAAAATGATCTAATTTTAGAACTATAGATGCTCACAATTGATTGGAAAGCATAGAGACACAGTAGCAGAAAAGAAGTCAGGCCCTTCAATTTCAGAGTGTGCCACGTCGGCGAAGAAACAAGAAAGCAAATCATAAGCATTCAAGATAACAACAACATTTTCAAATTCCAACACCTTATGAATGTGCACACTGAACTGGCATGTATTTACACTTCTAAAGTTCTTGTAGTGCTAATGCGAATAGCACAAAGGCTATGGCCCCAAAAATAGCTCTGACACCAAACTGATGTAAAACGACACTTTCTCCATTCAAATTCTCCAATTCATCGATTCCAATCTTTAAAAATCAAGTACTGCAGCATATTTATAAGCAAATATCTAGCTGAAATGGTTAGTTTACACACAAAAAAAGTATAAACATAAAAAAGAAACATGAAATAAAATACATTCTAGTATCCTAATCTAGTTAAAACACTACTTCCCTAAATAACATCCTATAATCGTAACAGAATATTATCCAAGATTTTTAATCAGAATTGAACACAATTACCATAAAAAAGTACCCTAAATATTTTGGCCTTGAAATATATATTGTTCCTTATCTATACAATATATATATATTAGTAATCTTTTTAAATTAACCAAATACTGCAACAGGAGTGCTTATAGGAGCTAAGTGTAATCTCAACCATAAAACTTATATGTGTATTAAATTTGAGCCGTTGATATAAATAATTAAATCAATAAAAATAAAATTATCCAAAAAAGAAAACAGATTTCTTTAATTTAAAAAACCATATTTGCTTTTACAAGTGCACTCTTCTCTTCCATTTCTAGTATATTTTTTTAGTATTTTTCCCTCAATTTTTTTAAAAAGAAAATTTTCCTCAAATTTAAAAATTATTCTTATGGTGATAAAAAAAAAAAACAATACTTACAATTCTCTTTTCACCAAAATTTAACCATATCAATACATTTTTTATAAAAAAATCAATACATAAGATCCAAAGAATAACCAATGAAACCATCCAGAAATAATTTGCCTATTTTATTAAATCAATGAAAACAATAATTTGCCTAATGTTAATCCTAATACATTGAGCATATGTTTAACCTATCTATCTCTTTCTATCTTTCATCAAAATATAGTATCATTAATTAATCATATTGGTTTAAGAGGAAGCTAATCAATTATATTCGGAACTCGTACCCATTCTTTGTTTTCCACATGAAAGAAAATATATTTTTACTTGAATGTATTTTATAAATAAACATCAAATTTATCAATTCGTGTCATATTCTTAAAAATCTATATTTATATATGAAAAGAAACTTTGAGAGGGAGTGATTGTTCAAAGGGATTGATATATTTGGATGATATCTTTTATCATTGTTGTATTCTTTATTATCAATTTTAATTATGTATGTAGTTGTTAAATATTTACTTTTTAATTCAAAACTTCTTAAAGTCTACTACATTGCTTCATGCAATAGTTGTTAAATATTTGGATGATATCTTTTATCATTGTTGTATTCTTTATTATCAATCTCAATTATGCATGTAATTGTTAAATATTTACTTTTTTAATTCAAAACTTCTAAAAGTCTACTACATTACTTCCTGCAATAGGATACACTTTACATGAGGAGACCTTAGGAGATGGGAGTATAGCCTTTCAAGATGAAGAAAGATCTTTAGAACATGCCAAGTAACAAATATAATATTGCAAATGATTTGGACTTCTCCACTCTCTTTTCCGTTTCACAAGACTAGAACACTCCCCTTGTTTGTTACTCCCCTTACAAAACGGAGTTGATCATCTATTACTACTATTTTTCACCCCTTTTTGAGGCCATAAGAACCATTGTTAGATCTACCACTTTCTAATTTATACTATCTACAATAGTAATTATTTCAAATTGGCCAAATATTGAAATTGGAGTGATTGTAGGAGCTTAGTGCAATCACAACCATAAAAATTATTTGTCAATTTAAATATGAGTCGCTCATGCAAATAATTAAATAAATAAAAGATATGATTTATCCAAATGAAGAAAAAAAAATTTCCTTTTATAAGTGGACTCTTCTCTTCCCTTTCTTTTTTCTTGTTTGTGTGTGTGATAAAAGTCTTTTTCTCCTACATATCTAGATAAAGATGTTGAATAATGGCCATTCGCTTACTTGAAGTTGCTATTCACCTTTCACATTTCTTTTTTACACTTTCAAGATCTTAGTTTTGAGTGTTTTAGTTTTGGTTGTTTCAGGTATAAATAAAATAAAGCAGTCTTTTTAGGATAACCAAGATTTTGGAACAAAAAAATGACATATTTGTTGCAGTGAAAAGGGAAAGGAGCTTCAAAACTACTAGAGAACGGGTCAAAAGTCTATGGCTTTGAGATATTATAGAAGCCTAATTCTAGCAAGCTTGGTTGTTTTGGTGATTTGGCTTTGGTATTTAGGCATCTCTTCATCAAGCCTTAATTGAATAATAGTGTATACTTGAAATTGAGGAGGGGGTTTGAGATGGTGTCCCGATTGTTTGATGATGAATCCTTGCACTTAATTTTATCTACATTTTCTTCGCAAATATAGGGTTTAAAAATAGAGATTAAAGGAAAGGTTATCATATAATGCTAACACAAATGGAACAGATTTCTATAGCTTACCCTTAGTTTAAAAAGTTCAAGGCGCACAAAAGTGCAAAGGCTCCTACGGTCAGGAGCAGGCTTTTGGAACGAGGCATACTTACTAAAAATGCTTGAAAATCATTACCAAGCAATAATTTTGGTCCAATATGCTAGATGATGAGATCAAATAAGTAATTAGACATCATTATAAGTACGAAAAATAACACAAAGAGTATTAGATTGTGATAATATAATGAGTTCGCTACGATTTTCACCAAAAAAGCAAGCAGAAAAAGAAAAACCATATCACGGATAGAAAAAAAAAAGGGGCAACTTACTCACTTACTCCCAGTCTAACAAAGACCAAGGCAAGAGAAAGAGGAAGGGGAAGACAGAAAAATAGGAAAAAAAGAGAAAAAGCTATGTGAGGTAGCCTGCAAATGAGGCGCTGCGCTCTGGCTGAGGTGCAAGCTGAGGCGTGCCTCAAAGGGCTTTTGGAGGGGCTGGGCTTGACCCCTTGCAAGGTGCAAGGGTGTGGGCTTTGGGCTTTGGGCTTTGTGAGCCTAGGGTCGCCTTGGTCATGCTTTTAAACTAAGAGCTTACCTCAATTATATGAGAGATATTTTCATTCTATGCCTTCACCTAACTTGCTAAATTGCCCCCATCCCTCCTCAAAAAAAAAAATTATCTTAAGTTTCCTGTCTTTATGATTTATATCTGCTCTCCCTCATAAACCATTTTATTGGTTTATTACCTACTTGATCATTAGTCTGATTTTATGAAGCCTAATTTGGCGATTATTAAGTTGAATTGTATATGCTTCACTTGCTAATTTATGCAAAAGTGAAGTTATCATTCTTTCTCGCCCTATTTTTATCTTAAAGAATTTTAATGCCTACAAAATTTTGGGGTAAGTTTGCGAAATGGATTTTCTCTCA
Organism: Talinum fruticosum; assembly: GCA_021018815.1. Lineage (NCBI taxonomy): Eukaryota > Viridiplantae > Streptophyta > Magnoliopsida > Caryophyllales > Talinaceae > Talinum > Talinum fruticosum. The sequence goes on from JAITYX010000026.1 coordinate 752,663, forward strand.
TCATATTTTTATCATTGTGTGTGAATGTTTAGCACAGTGAATTTATTCTTTAATGGATTTTCTCATCACTTTTAGATGCCTAAGATGTTACAACTTTCAAAGAGGAGATATAGTGCCAAAAATGAAGCTAAAATATATGAATCTATTTTGCAAGCTCAGCTTGAATTTTATATGTTTCACTTGCTAGTTTATGCAAAAGTGAAGTTATCATTCTTCTTCACCCTATTTCTATCTTTAAGGATTTTAATGTCTAAAAATTTTGAGGTGAGTTTGTAAAATGAATTTTCTCTCACTATAATTTTTATCATTGCTTGTGAATGTTTACAACAGTGAATTTATTCTTTAATGGATTTTCTTATTCCCTTTTAGATGCTTGAGATGTTACAACTTTCAGAAGTGAAAGTGAAACTAAAATATGTGAATTTGAAATATGTGAATCTATTTTGCAAGTTGAGTTGGATGTTTGGCAAACAATTAGGGAATATAACTTATTCAAGGATGCCAATGTAAGAAGATAGGAGTTATGATTAAGAGGTGGAGTCTCCATTTAAAGTTATTTATGATTAAACTTGTACCGTCTATAATCTCTAGAGGAAGACCAAAGAGAGTAGGAGCTTCAAAAAGATTGTCTTTATGTGCGGAGGTAGGGAAAACGCATAAATCATGTTCATCCTAGAATCCTGAAAATTGAGATCCCATTATGGGTATATGTATACCTTTAAGGGATGATGTAATATTTGAGTTAATGGTATTTTAATAGCTTGCATACAAATATTTGTCTAGATGTCAATTAAGTTAAATTAGTGTTGACTTTGTAGACGAGTTATGAGTTGTAAATTTGATATTCTTTAATTGAGTTGGTGTACTTTGTATTGTAATATTAATTTGTAATAGAATAATATCTATTATCATACGTAGGTCATCTAATTCAATTTCTACCAATGATATGTTATTGTTTTTCCTACTAATATTTGTCTTTTGATACCCAAACATATTGTTACACTCGTTTTTAGAGCTCTATGAGTGAGGTTTATTTAAATTGTTTGATTCTTAGAGGGATTGGCTTCTTAGTGTTCCACATGACGAGTGTAATGTTAAAACGTTGATGATATTTTCCAGAGTGCTTCGTTTGGTTATTCTTTTAAATTCTTCGTTTATTCTTTAGAAATTTAGAATGATTGAAAGATAAATGTGCATTGGGCTTTGATGATTTTTATATGTTGGGTTCCGATAAGTTTAATGCATTACAAAAGCGTTTTCCCCATTAGGGGATAACATGTAGAAGGCTGTTGAAGGTGAAACCATTCAATAAGATCAAGAGATCGAGGAAAAAAACTCATTCTACAACATCGCTCCGTGATTTACTAATTTCTTAAGGTGTACATTATATAAGATTTCTTCGTGTATAGCACTACTCCGGACTATATTATCCTAGCATAATCAATACAAGAACAACAATATCCATGAAAAAATCTTCTATGAACTGCTCCAACTTCCATTTGGCATCACCTATCAAACACAATTATGCAATCTAAGGTACCATTTTTTAATTCCAATTTTAGATCATTCCAAAACCCGGTAACCTAAGCAATGCTAAATCAATGAACTGGAAAACTTTTTCATCACAATTTCAATATATGTCCTTGAGTCCTTACTCCGAGTAATTTAAGCCTAAATGCCCATGAGAAATTGCATATCCGAGGTATCATCTTTTCGTCCACTTTCAAATCCTTTCGGACACTACTAGCCCTAGCTTTGAAAATTAGTTGATGTCTTATCTCCCAAAAGATAGTATGAATTTATCTACTCTAGGAAAAATAGAAAATTTAGAAATTTAGGAATTTTTATTGAGGAATAATTTATCTTCTAGTTATTTTCTTTTATCATCTTAAGTTAGCAATTACTATTTGGTTGATTACATTATCTTTGATTTTGTTATTGTTTTAGTGTTATTCTCTATTCAAACTCCTTATTATGCATTAGGAGTCAAAAACTTGAATAAATTTGAATTGATTTCCGAATTTCTTGTGAGAATTCTTAGTTGTTTGTGAGTTTTCGTTGGTGTAGGAATTGCTCTTAAAGCATCCTACATCAAATTATCGGAGCTTTTGATCCTAGCCGCTCCCACATTTTTTTCCTTTGCCTTGTGCCCCCCGACCCCAAACTAACCATGCAATAGCAGGCCACCATCCGCCATATATCCCGCCATCAACAACTCCCAACAACCACCCATCATAAACCCATCACCGGTCGCCCACCAACAATCACCCCGCCACCGTCGCCATTACCCGCCCACTAAAACCCTAATTTCCCAACTCATTAGCCTAATTGGAAGACTCTCTTTCCTCGTCAGAAAGTATATACACTAGGCTAATTGGCATCCCGATACGCTAGGATGCTAGGATCCTATAATCTGATATGCTAGATTGAGTCATTGAGTCATTGCACCGATATCAACTTGATACGCTAGGCTGTTTGAACTTGATACGCTAGGTTTTTAGTGGTGTCCCGATACGCTAGGATCTCATGGTCCGATACGCTAGACCAAGTCATTCCAAGAATATCAATAAGATAGGTTGATTGGGTATCCCAATACTCTAGGACTAGCCTTCCTAGCCTTTGAAATATTCACTCCAAATTACTTCATTCAAAAAGGACATTTAAAAGGAATCACATTTCAAGATTCTTGATTAAACTCAAAATGGCTCTGAACTAGCCAAGTGACTAACCATAGTCAAATCCACACCATTCAAACTCTTTAGACCATGCTAATATTTAAACAATCAATGAGAAAGTATATGCCAAAACACGACAACAACTTGATTCAATACTCATTATTTATATTAATATCATACTCAATTCAGGTGTTTATGCAAACCCACATTTGAAATCAATCAATCAATAACAATTCAACGTAACACACAAGATGCATATCAATTGGCTTTTATGCATATATTTAAGTCAAAGGGGTCAAACCTATTGAATTTAGTTTCTACTCAATCCAAGTTCAAGTTTCGAATCAAAACAATTCAAGCTCGTTCGTAATCCATTCTATTCCGGTTTATACTCAACCCAATTCAGGCTCATTCAATTTAGTATATGTTAAAATTCCATCCAACTCATACTTTACTCGATTCAGGGTCAATGGCAACTATCATATACAACTCGTAATGGAAATCAATATGCAAAAGTTCAAGTTGCAAATTCTATTTGGTTCAAATACAACTTGCTTCAAGTTTGTCTCAAATCCATGATTAACTCAACTCAAGTTTCATTAAGGTTTAATAACCAACTTTAAGGTTCATTTGATTCAGGCTCTTTTCATTCGTCTCAAATTCAGCTTGTTTCTGTTCACCAAGTTCACATTCAAAATATCAGTAATTGAAGACACAGTATAAACTCTCTATCTCTCTATGGTTTTTGATTTCTAGTCATTCTAAGTCTTTAAGAAGCTTATCTTTAAGTTTTCATTACTATCCGACGTACTCGTAAAGCATCTCTGAGAAGAACACACTTCAAGTGGGTTTCGACCCACACTCAAATACAACTCGAAACCCACTTAGATACAACTCGGAGATACAACTCGGACAGGTTGTGAGTAAATAATTTCACGAACATATCTTGTTTTGAGCATCGACTTAATGAGCTAACCGAAAATGAATTACTACGTTAATTCTTATTTCTAAGTCGACTTATTAAAAGAAATTATTTACCTAATTAAGCTTATGCATATTATCTATTTAATCTTAATATCTTAATCATTTAAATGATAGACTCAAGATGGAATTTAAACCTATTGAATATTAGACTCATAATTTCATTCTCTCAAGTTAAGCACTTAATTATGATGAATTAATTTTTATCCTTTCCTAATCTTGGACCAAAGTATTTTTATACTTTGAGTACCACTTTGATTTGCTTTTGCAAGTTGATTATAGTATTTTAATCTTGTTTTGAAAAGCAAAAGCAACCGGTTAGAACGTTCAAAACCATCGGACACAAAAGCACTCGTTTCGAGACAAGGCTCGGACACCGTGTCGGTGTTTGTTTGTTTCCAAATCTGTAAACTCTAACTTTAAGTCTAATGGTCGTTTCCACCCGGATTTCGGTTACACCTAGTGGGTTGGACTACTTTTCGAGCCAAGGACCCAACCACAACGTTCATATTTGCAACGGCTCCTTTCCTATATGACTCATACTATCCGTTACAACGGCTAGTAAAGCTCTCGAGTCACAACGGCTACTATGTCGTGCTAAGTATAAATAGAAGTCTTGTGTGACCTACTCGTCGTGCTAAGTATAAATAGAAGTGTTCCTACAAGACTTGAAGATTGATGAACTTACAAAAACTGAATCATACTCTCTCAATCTTTAGCTTTCAACTCTGTACTTAAGTTCTTACTTTCGAGTTGTAAAGAGAAAAGCCTTGTAATCATTCTTATATCTTTCAATTCTCGAGATGTAAGGGTTAACTTAGCTCAACAACCCCTAGCTCAACCGCCCCTAGTCGTAAGGGTTATCTAAGTTAGGAAGTACTACAACAGATAAGGGAATTTTCTATGTCTAGGAAAAACTTGTACTAAATTGTCCAAGGGAACAATTCAGTAAGAGTCAATCCTTGTATTTTGTGGATTCAAAATAGTGGATTTGACTTAGTGCTTGGATTAGCAATGTCCGTGGTTTTCCGCCCCAAGAGGGTTTCCACGTAATTTCGACTTCGCACTTCGAGTTCAATCTAGACTCGAAATAGTTTTCTAAGTCTTTTCTTTACGTGAAAACTTTGTTACTCCGCAAAATTTCCTTCACACCCTATTCACCACCCCTCTAGGATGATTCGGACTCGCAAAGAGCAAACCTTCGGTAATCACCAAATTGAAAAGATAGCTTCTCATAACCAATTTGTCGTCCTCTCTTGTTTAATCAATTCAAGCACCCTAAGCATCATCTCACCAGCTTCTAGCCTTATTTTAAGTGTGTATTGATAACTTCACACATCAAAACGACATATATATGTCAAGTACTTAACACACTTATTAAAGACAACGAGGCTTGCATATTTTCCTTCACTCCAATTTCTTTTCACCCTGTTTTTCTATTTTTTATTTCACCTAGGATTCTTCGAGATCCCCCAAATTTGACTTCATACCAATATTACCAACCAAATTTCATCTCTTACTCCTCAATCAATTGAATGATATCGAATCCAATCCAACTTCAATTGACAACTCCTCCCGCGCAAACCCCTAATTACCGAAAACCTTAAAACTCGCTTACTCTCTAGAACTTCACCCCTAGCCGCTTACTCTCCATCTTCGTCGGCCACTCGGAATCTCACACCAGGTGTCTGTTTGCGTCTAGTTGTTGGTGTGCTCCTGTCTCGAAGTGTTGCCATGAGATGGATCATGGATCGACCGTCTCATGTTTACAACTCACTACTTAGAAGATCGCTGGCTCAACTCCATTCATCTTAATTCAATTCGGTTCAAGGTGGGAGGTCCACAACATGGACCATTAGAAGGTTCGAGGATCTTGATTGGACTGATATTTGATTAATTGGGTTTTATTAGATCCTAATTACTCTCTACTTTACACTCGCTATTACATTTGAGTCACAATAATCCATATCAACATTTAATTCATATCAACATTTTGTGTTGTGTTGTGTGCATATTGATTGTTTATCCTTGTTGTTACTCTTGCAATTAGGTTAATCTCTACACTTGCATGAGATCCGGCATGTCATCATCACCTTGGCAGCCTTACCCGTCCCAACTTGACATCCTTTTTGAAAGACTTTGACCGTCACAATGAAAGGTTTGACAACCTTGAGTCTAAAATTGACCACCTCACCAAGCCTTTGAAAAGTCCATTATCTATGATCAACCCATGACCCCACCAAAAGTTTCAACAAACTTAGTGGTAGGTGGTACTCGCCATCATCGTAAGTAGGTCACTATAAGTCGGGGCAACGGGATGAAGGGGAGAGTGAACATTTGTTTCATTCTAACCCTCACGAGCACAAGAGTAGGATCGACTCTAGGATTAATCAAGGAAATAGTTTGGGGTATAGATGTCGACAAGAAGAGCATAGAGAGGATCATCATAGTAACGATCAATGATTTGACGCTCGTCAAGATGGTCGAGAGGATGATGCCTTTAGAAACCGTGGGTTTGCCATTCCTAGGGACGATAGAAGGCTCGCTGCAACTATAAAAGGCCTCGATATGTGGACCAAGAGTTCGACGGCAAAGACCGCATGCCATACCACAAAAGGTTTAGAGATAAGAGGTGAAGTCCTTCATGATAGAAGAGTCGGGTGGGAATATGCATGAGGGTTATTTTGAAAATACCCAAAAGGTGAAGGTTGATGTACCCAAATATGATGATAAGATAGATGCCACCACTTTTTCTTATTGAATAGTTGCTATGGAGGATTACTTTGATTGGCATGGGATGTCTAATATTAAGCTCGTTACGTTTGCTAAGATGAAACTAGTTGGACTAGGTAGGAAGTTTTGGCGGACTTGAGTCACTACTCAATTGGAGCGTACGCGACAACCCCTATCACGCAATAGGGGTTATGAGAGATAAGTTATGAGAGATAGTTATGAGAGATAGTTAAAAGAGATAAGTTACGAGAGATAGACCGAAAGAGAAAAACCTCCCTTCTTTCCATAAAGCCCACCTTGTTGACTAGATGCTTGACTTTAGGCAATCCACCTCTACTATGGTGGATTACATCAATAACTTTGACCAGCTTGATTCAAAGTTGATTCAACGTCCGTGACTAAGTAGAGCAAGGCCTACGTAGTGACCTTAAGAGGAAGGTAACCTTGTCTTCTCCTTATACCCTTAGATGAGGCCTACCACAAGACTTTAGAGGTTTAGAAACTCACTCCTATGCATCCTTCTACTCCTTTGTCTAGGGTCTAGCCCTAGTCTATGTCCACGACAACATATTTAAGTGCTTCTAGGTCAAACAACTCTAACTTTCCTATCTCCTTTAATGTTGTGCAAGCTTATGCTTCCCCTCCACACGCTTCTAATGTCGTGCAATGTTTTATTTGTCGTAGGAGAAGCCATTATGCTTCCAAGTGTCCCCATCGCACCCTTGCTTTAGAACATGACTCCAATGAGCCCATTGACTTTGAGGAAGAGATTATTTAGGCCGAAGGCAATTATGAAGACCTTGTTGATGTTGGAAACAACCTTCTTCAAGCGTTTTTAGGTGCCTCTTGTCCAACCCAACTACGAAGGATGAGTGGAAATGTAAAACTATCTTTTATACTCTTGTTAAATGCGGAGACACTTTGATGAAGTCATAGATGGAGGGAACACCATGAATGTTGTAACCCCGTCCACTATCAAGCGTTGTCGTCTAAAGGTTGAACACTAGCCCGATCCTTTAGCTTGGGTTGACAAGACTAGCCTTAAAGTTACCCATAGGTGTAAAATCTATATCCAAATTAGAGGCTATAGGGATAAGATCCTACGTGATGTTCTTCCCATGGATGTAGCTCACACACATCCTACTAGGTCGACCTTGGCTATATGATTTGAATGTCACTCATCATGGTAGAGAAAATACCTATGCCTTTAGGTTTCAAGCACAAACACATCACCATGACCCGTTGTCGTCCTAAAGAGTTGTTTCCTTGTCGTCCAAAGCCATACCGGACTCCCAACCTCGGTCTTCTCCTAGACCTTCTTGCGGTGTAGTCAAGGGAACAATTTCCCTTGTTCATCCTAAGCACTTCCGGAGATTAGCAAACGCTAATAAGTTCTACCATACAATTTTGGTAAGGGACCATATTGCTTTCCATAGCTCTTCCTCTAGTGACACCTTTTCAAGCCTCCCAACGGAGATTGAGAAGTTACTTAAGGTATTTGTTGATATTATTTCTAAGGAACTTCCTAGGGAGCTACCCCTTTAGGGACATCCAACATGCCATTGACTTACTTCAAGGTTCCCTAACCCTCCCCATTATACGTTGAATCCTATTGAGAGAGCGGAATTAAATAAACAGGAGTTATTATCTAAGGGTTTTGTTCGGCATAGCATGAGTCCTTGGCAATCCATGCCTTCTAGTCCATCCCTTCTTACCCCGAAAAAATGGCTCTCAAAGGATGTGTGTTAGATAGTAAAGACATCTTAGTGTATATCAAGTCTAGAGAAGAACACATTGAGCATCTTGGACAGCTTTTCACCACTCTTAGGGAAGCTAAACTCCTTGCTAACCTAAAAAGTGTCTTCTTCCGATCTCTAAGTTCTCTTCCTAGGATACATTGTGTCTTCCCAAGGCATATCCAAAGTTAGAGCCATTAGGGAAACCCACATCTCTCCGGAAGCAAGGAGTTTTTATTGTCTTGTCTCCTTTTATAGAAGATTCATCAAAAATTTTACCGGACTCCTATTACTGATTTTTTTATAAAGGACCGTTTCAATGGACTTCCAATGCATACTCTTCCTTTGCGAGATAACCGAGATTTTAGCAAAGTTTTTTAAGTTGCTTGTGAGGCCTCTAGATTTGGGATTGGGGACTGTTCTAGGTGCAATGGCCATAGCATTCGCAATGTGATACCACTTTGATTCTAGAAGAGTTTCGCAATCACAATCCTATTCTCCTGGAGTGCTACGTTCAAGACAACTCACTAGAGTTGAGTTCTTTTTCGGTGGGGAGAATGATGAACTATCTCCTAAAAGATATTATGGAAATATCTACTCCAAGACAAATAGGAAATTTAGAAATTTAGAAATTTAGGAATTTTTATTTAGGAATAATTTATCTTCTAGTTATTTTCTTTTATCATCTTAGTTAGCAAGTATTATCTCATTGATTAAATTGTCTTTTAGTTTCCTTATTGTTTTAGGGTTCTTCTCTATTTACACTCCTTATTATGCATTAGGAAGTCATACTTGAATTGAATTGATTTCCGAATTCCTTATGAGAATTCTCGGTTGTGAGTTTTCATTGATGTAGGAATTGCTCTCAAAATGTCCTACATCATTAGTACACATGCAAAACTTCACAATAGCTTTTACACTCTAACACCTTGTCTAATAAACTAACAAGTTTAATTCTCAATCACATGAGACCAACTCCATGTGGTGCGACTCCAAAGTAGATTGCAGTAGGACCTCCCGGGTTCAAATCTCGGTCAAAGTACCCATCCCTCCCAATCCAGGGATGTGCTTGTGCCATAACAGGAAATGAAAAAACTACTCAATCACATGAGACCAACTCCATGTGGTGTGACTCCAAAGTAGATTCCAGTAGGACCTCCCGGGTTCAAATCTCGATCAAAGTACCCATCCCTCCCAATCCAGTGGATGTGCTTGTGCCATAACAGAAATGAAAAAACTACCCAACGAGCTACGATTTACATGTTCTATTTCTTTTGCATGTTTGGTGCTCAATTATTATCAACTTCCATGGTCTTAGAACATTACATTTGTGTCCGGTTCATATGGGAGAAAGGGGCAAATTCAAGAAAACAATTTTCTCATCTCACAAGGGGAGTTCCACTTGCCTATACTTCGAGGAAACTTTTCATGTGAATGTTTAGTAAAGGTTTCAAGAGATGTTTGAACTCCCATTTCATCCCGATCACAACAAAACAAGCATAACAAGTAATTTAACTTCCCCATAAGCGCTTTAACAACAAGCTTTCCAACGACAATAGGGGAATAAAGCAAAAGAAAAAGAAGCAAAGAATTCCTCCAACTACAAAGTGCAAAGATAGACAAAAAGATAAAAAGAAAAGGTAAGACACCATCTTCGGCAACTAAAACTTGATCCCTGTCGCTCCATTCTTGCTATCGACTATAATCATTCACTACTAAGGTCATTGGATCCATAGTCCTGATCAGATAATTGTACAAACTCATATGCCAATTATTACGTCAATGTTCATGTCGTATTAAGATTCAAGATCACAACACATATGATAGGGTTCACATATCCTTCAACAATCTTACATTTAAAATGTTTATTATTGAGAATTTAGGTCAACTATTGCTAGGGATGGCAACCGGGTGGGAATTCCAAAACTTCAACGAGGGCCCAGCCCGAGTCGAGAAAAATCCCCGCCCGCACGGGTACAGGGCGGGGGTGGCCAGGACGGGGACCAAAATCACTCCCCGAAAGGGGATGGGGCCGGGGAAATTTTGGCCCTGTTTCCCGTGGATCGCTTTAGTGAATTTTGTATGAGGGTAATTTTGGTAATATAACAACACCTACCCCTAACTATTTACTCTCTCTCTAAGCATCTGGACTTTCAGGCACGCACTCTCTCTCCTCTTCACTCTGCACCCCCTCTCTCTCTCTAAGCATTTGGAAGAAAATTGAGAACCTTACTCCATCTCTATTCAATCTTCTTCATGCCAAGTGGTGAGGCGAAGTCTTCCACTACAAAGCCATCGCCTCGAACACCATTAACAACCGTTGAAGCAGCAGCGACGATGGTAAATTAAAGATCATGTTTACCATATCGAATCCTATTAAATTTGATGGAGTTTTGGGTTTTGTTAAATTTGTTTCTAGTCTAAATTAGTTGAATTCGAATATGGTTCATCATTTGTTAACGGGGAATGGGGAACGGGGCCTTCCGAGGAATGGGGATTCGCCAGGGATTGGGACAGGGAAAAGTTTCTTTCCCCGAAGGGGGCGGGGCGAGGATGGGGACGGCACCCCCGTCCCCGACCCCGACCCGCGACGTTGCCATCCCTAATTGATATTCATTTGACATTAGCTGGATATGTACATTCATCCTCACTCTATTAAATATATGTCTCCTAAGCTCTTTTAATACTAGAAAATCATAATGTTTAAGCTTCCTTCCAAAGAATATGTTTCCATTAAACCAGCAGAGACTTAGAGTCTAGAGTCTAGGGCTCAACTGATCACATCCATCACTAAATACCTTAACATAAATCTCTGTAGCCTTGTATCGATTAATTATATCAGGTGGTGATCAGTGATTTACGAGTATCATATAATAGTAAATGTGGTTGAAGAACACCTTTAGTAGTCTCTCAAGTTGTAGATCAATGACATCACCCATAGATCGGTTACTAACCTCTTCTAACGGGATTGAACCTCTTTAGGAGGGCTTGAATTCTCTTCAGCATATACAGCAGCTTGTCCTAGGGCAACAAGAAGTGTTTGCTCCGCTAAACCGATCCTCAACTTTGCCTGAAAAAGAAATGTAATAATGCACATGAAGACATGCAAACTAAAGTGACTCACAATTCACAACAAGACTAGAACCTGAAGGAGGCGCATCAGATACACAGGTTCACAATCTCTGGCCGCTACAATAAGCGACTTAATAAGGTTCTTCTTCCTTTCTTGACTGTCCTTCCCCGAAGCCTATCAAATGCCAGTATAAACGCAAATTAAAATCATTGATATATAGGGAGGGGAAGATCAGCGCTTAAATAAGACAGCAATGCTCTAGTTCTAATTTTTTCAACTTTCCCCCATAAATTTCCCCAGAAAAATGCTAGATAGTGAATAGGATTATAACGAGAAAAATGAATACTTCACCTTGGCAATCGACAGGAAAGTATTGAAAACTTTAGCAACAGTGAGTGGAGCAGGTTGACGCATCATACTTTGTTTTGAACGGATTTCCTTTGCAACGTCTCCTAAATCACCTAATTTCTGCCAACAGAAGAAACAGAATCAAGGATAGAAAAGTGACCACAAATACAATCCTAGTAAAAATCTTTGATAATCCAAAAAGGCGACCAAGAACCACCAGTTTGAGAAACTAAACTGTCGTCGGGTATTTAGTTTCCTGTATTCTCTACACATCAATTAACTTCATACCGTGCATTAAGAATTCAAAGAAAATTTTTGTAACAAAGAGAAAATAAAATGAGTAAATGTCAGTCGAAGCCTAACAAGGATGCATGCTTATATTTATCCCAAAAAATGGGCATATTGGGCATTTGGTCTGTTGTTTCATTTGGTTGACTGAAATTCTAGGTCTAAATCTAGTGTAAATTTCTGAAATTTACAAAAGATATATTGTCTGCTGAAAAATTTTCCGGTCACAGATTTCTCCAAGGTGAACGAATAAAGCCAAATTACAGCACAATAAGACACAGCATACTAGAAACATAAAGGACTAAGTATAAGTGAGAATTTCAAACTGCAACATATGAAATCTAAACTAAACCATATTGATTGCAAATAGTCAAAGATATCTTAACAAAGCCACATGATCACATCCGTATAGCTCAACCTAATATATTGGAGATACATCATGAAACCAGTTCCACAAACTATATGGCTTATGTCCATTAATTACTCTGCAACAAGCAGCAACTATCAGTTATACAACAACTACTACTATCATAAGCACCCAAAGACACTTGGAACTTTCCATAGTTGAAAACCTATACGTTTAAACAACCCCCCAAAAAAAAAAAAAAAAAAGAAAAGGGCCCCTTTTACCTGATATGACTTCCTAACTACAGCTTCAGTAGCTCCACATGTCTCAGCAAGTGCCTTAATAAGAGAAGCATCCCCTATTCCCAGCTCTACCCCTTCATGAGCAGGAGCAATCTTGTTGGCTAATAGATAAACAATCCCCAGCAAATCATCAGGATTCTTTGCAATCACAATCCTCAAGAGATTACAAGTAATATCAGTAATCACAATCCGACCGGACTCATCTTTAATCAAGTCCAAAGCCTTGGCAAGCAACAGAAACGGAACTCTCTCTCCATCCTCCCACCAAGCCGCCATTTTCGGGTCGAAATTGGCTGGCTTTTTCTTCAAATTGGCGACGAAATCATCCACATTAACCGCCTTCGCTCTCTTAGTAGAAGATAAGTTTTGCAATTCTGTTTTCTGCGCATTTAATCCACCGGCTTGACCCATATTTGGAGACTCCAATTCACCGTGGGACTTTAGTTCTAGGGATTGCTCGGCAGAATCGGAATTGGGATTAGGGTTTTCCGATTTGGGTTCGGGAGATTTTCGCTTCTTGGGAGAAGGTGGGTTTTGGCTTTGAGTTGAGGCTTGAGCTTTCTTCTTGATGGCAGCAGCACGACGAGCACCGGACATAAGAGCGTCAAAAGCGGAGGGTCGAGAAGCCATGGCCGGAACTGGAAACTTTGGTTTTGTAGAGAAATGGGGTCTGAGAGAGTCGGATTTGAGGAGAGAGAGTGCAGCGGAAGAGAGAGAACATCTAGTGCAGTTATTGACCGAGCGGAATATGAGGCGAGAGCTGATTCTCAGCATGCCAAACGTAGAACAGTTGCTTGGTCGTGAGATGTTATGGCGCACCCCGGAACAAATTTGGCGGGAAAGGGGGCAGAAGAATAAAGGCAGTGGTTTCCAGCGACCGATAAAAATGAGAGTGGCATTACAAATTGCCTTTCAAAAGTTTGAGTAGGTTTAAGATCGCTTCCTCTTCCAAGCCTAACGACAAAAATGATTACGTATAATCGTGGGCACAGCTTTTTGTGCACACCCTCACCCTCAATCACGGTGTAGTATACGCTCCTTTTTCCTTTTTTTTTATGTTTCGTTCGTATGTGCTTTTCTTTTCTTTCCTAATTTTCGTTTTTCGGTTGCTTCGCTAGAACAGAACAGATGTTGCTGTAACGATCATCACCATCACCATCGTCCATTCTCATTCTTGCGCGATTGTTGGGCGAGATCTAACAGCTTATTTTCATTTATTTATGCCATTCTTGATCGACAACGAAGATAATATGGAGTTTTCATTGATTTTTGAGAGTGATGAGCCACAACCACAGGATAAAGTATGAATCTCGTCGGATAATTTCGCCATTGAATGCGAAGGAAGCTTGATTTCTACCATTGATGAACAGAACATGTCGTCTTCATCAATTCCTATCATTGATGATCTAGAGAATTCCGCCATTGATTGTGGTGATGCACGTTTTTTAGGTACTTTGATTTTGTTTTCTTCTCTCTTGTTCGTTGATGTCTTTTTGAGTTGACGAAGTTTCATGTTTGTGAAGATGTTTTGTTCAATTTGAGTTGTATTTTTCGATATTTTCTGTCGTTAACCGTATTCTATTTTTCAATGAGATGCACTTGCAATGTATATTTAGAATAGTGTTTAGTGTTTCTCATGATGATATTTAGTGTTAAACATATTCTATTTTTACTGAGCTACGTTTTTAGTGTATTATTGTATAGTATTTAGTGTTTGCTAGTATAATGTTTAGTGTTTTTTCGTACAATATTTAGTGTTTTATATCAATTAATTATGTTACATTTTCTTTAAAATGGTAACTTTATAGAAGTGGTTGAGTCGAGTTGCTTGGTAAGAATTTTAAGTCATTGGAAGATGCTAAAGATTTATACACTAAATATGCATTCAAAATTGATTTTGGTATGTGTCTTGAGAATGTTAAGTATAAAGGAAAAACTGATGTTGTAAGAGAGAGACACATGTATGGCTCTAGGTGATGAGTTAAGTGACCCGCAAAAGAAGAAGGTAAAAAATATTCAAAGAGAAACACTCAAAGTGTTTGTGCAAGTAAGGGTGATTTTCCGTCTTGATAAGTTTGACATTTGGATTTGCACCAATCATGTGATGAAGCATAATCATGCCTTCATGTCAAGTGATGAAGTGTTTTTGCATAGGTCTCATAGGAAAATAGAGAAAGCTCATGTTGATTATTTTAGGAAAATGAGGAAAAGTGGGCTGAAACCGGCACAAGTTTCCAGTGTGAAGACTCGCATTCTACATTCATATCATTCCGAGTACTATCAAGTAATCATGTACAAACTTCATCCCTTCTAAGTTTTGATTACAAGTCATTCCGAGTGTTATAGAAACTTATCCGAGTGTTATAGAAACTTTTCCGAGTGTTACGTAAACTACCGCATATGTTTTCATTCGATTCCGACCGACTCGAAAGCACACTCTTGTTCATCAATTCACTCGATGGTTCCGAGTCACTCGGACATCACTCAGATTTATCGCATGATTCAAACATTCACTCTAACTCTTTCAAACCAAGTTCGACTTTATATTCTAAGGTAAAGTGAATTACAACGTTAATTCAACTTTCTAAGTCGAGCATGTTTTGAGTGAAATATATTTGTCTAGATCAAATACTCATACTCCGATATTCTCTTCTCTAACTTGATCTTTCTCTAGACTTACTCAAATGGAATTTGAGTATAATGAATATTAGACTTAGAAAATTCCACTCTTCTAGGACTTAGATTATTATGCAGTTATTGATCTTAATTAAATTATTATCTCGTGTCTAATCTTGGACCAAAGTATTTTATACTTTGAGAACCAAAATTGGCTTACTTTTGTAGGTTATCTAAACGAGGTTATCCTAGTTTTTGAATTACAAAAGTAACCGACTTTAAGCTGTCAATTTTCTAAGAGATCATTTTGAGAAAGGTGATATTGAAATTGAATTCATTCCTACCAAACTTCAACTAGCTGATATCTTTACTAAGCCACTTAGTGAGGATCGGTTTTGCTTTATTAGGAATGAACTTGGAATGATAAATGCATGATTTATGTGCTTTTTTAAATGAATTTACTTTGCATGATTATGTGTTAAATGTTTCTTTTCCGTGCTTTAATAACAATTAGTTCAGTTGACCCAATGATACTCGAGTTATGAGTTATTACTTGTTTGTAGTTTCTGAGTGACTCGAAACTTTATTGAGTCGAACTCAGCTTTTGAGAAAAATGGACATTAAACTTCTAAAATCATCTCTAGATTAGTGGAGAATTTCAGAAATTTCTTTTAAAATTTCTCATTGTCTCTCTCTCTCTCTCTCTCTCTCTCTCTCTCTCGCGTATTAATAAGAGAACTAGCCTTTAGAAGACAAACACTCGGAATTCTAACCGTTGGAGAGCGTAACAGTCGCACCGGTCTGAGGTGACCGTTGGAGAGTTGGGTCGAACGAATACTGAAGGACAATTCTTTCTCTATATATAACGTCCATTTTCCTTCATTTTGCTACTTTACTCGCTACTTACTCACTCTCTCACATACTACCTCTCAAGAAAGTTCGAGTGTTTTTGAAGAGTAAACCTTCTCTCTCAAGCAAAGCAAGAAACATCTCAAGTAAGCACCGAAACCTCTCAACTCTCTCTCTACTCTCTTTTTTTTTCTCTTGTGGAGCTATCTTCTCTCTCTCTCTCTCAATGTTCATCTCCTCTCTTCTCGAAACTCCTCAACTATGCCGAAAAGAGGTTCTCACCTGGACTTTCTTAGTTCTCCAACAAAGAAGCCCCGAACCAAAAGCCAAGAGGGTCTTTCCAACCCCTCTAAAATCCTTGTCATCTAACACCTGACGTTGGATGACAAATTCTTCCCAACCACAAAATTTTCATGGTTGAACCACATCAAAACCACATGGGTTTACAATTTCCTCTATTTCAAGCAAGTTTATCTACCCGTAACTCGTCTCTGAGTTCTATTCAAATCTTTCTAGCTCGAGGGGATCCTCACCTCCGGAGTTCAAGATGTCGTTGTTTTAATCAACGTCTCTCTCCTCCACCGCTTATTCAAAGTATCATCTCTTTTCCTCAACAACCACACTATACCTTTCAATGAGGTTGCTCGATGAATTCTTCGAGAAGTACGCAAAAGAAATCCCCGAGTCATGCAAAAAACTTTTCAGTGACTCGGATGAAGTCGAAGCTCATCTTCTTTGTTTTCCGTTGATGAGAACCTTTTTCTCTCAAGCATTCAAGCAAAGAGAATCCGAATTCCAAGATTCTCAAGGCTCTTTTTGACATTTTAGAAGGCTACGAAGTAGAGCTCTTCCCAACGAATCATTAAGCGGATGGCCTCTGTGCCGCCTTAGATAAAGAAATCCACCCCTTTTCCTTTTGGGGCTCTTCTCACCTTCATCTTCAAACAATTTAAAGTCCCTCTCCCCTCGGATCATAACTTGGTTTCGAGGCTGCCATAGTAGTTGGCGTAAAAGAACTTCTAAGATATGGATACCGGGAAACCCAACCGGGTGTCTAGGTCCACAACTCAAAACTAAGGCAACCTTCTCCTCCGCCTCAAACTCGGACTCGGACTCCACTCTCTCTACCTCCTCCACCTGGCGGTGCTTCCACCTCAGGTGCTTCTCATGTTATCTCTTCTGCTTTGTCTAACACAATGTTTTACAAGCTCTCCTATGTGTCCACCGAGATCAAGGACACTCTCCGGTCTTTCAAGATTGTCCTTCAGCCTATGACCATAAACTAAAAGAAAGCCCGAGTCTCAAATCTGCGAGTAGCAGGACGTGCTCCTTAAGAAGAAGGCACTGGTTAAGGAGCAACAGGAACTGATCGAGCTCCTCCAAGAATGGCGCTCCAAAGCAGCTCGAGACCCGGTCGGCTCGACACATCGGAAGAGTCCTCGAGCCCTACCAAATCTCTTTCCGAAGAGGCGGAAGAAGAAGAAGACGAGGTTGCGGTTAAGGCAGCTCTTTCTAAGAAGAAAGAGGAAGGGGAGAAGGAGGAAGAAGAAGGAGCAGAAAAGGAAGCAGCTCGAGGGACAAGGTGCTCCCGCCCCTCATCCGGAGCTTATTAGCTCGGACAGTGAGTCCGAGTGACTCGAAGACCTCGCCGACAAAGCTCGGCCAGCAGCAGTCAAGCCCGAGGATGCACTACCCTCCATCACGTTCCAAGAGGATGAACCTCTGGACGACCTTATTCCGGGTCGCCCACTCGGAGCCGAGCCCATCCCGGAGCTACCAGAGTTGCCCCCGCCAAGATCTTCAACATCTTCTTGCTCATACTAGCGTAGGCGCACTGCCCGTTCATCCATTTCAGCTCGATCGCTCCCACTCCACCATCCTAAATTTTTTTCTGTTTTTTTTTTGTCCGGACAAACAAATTGTATCTACTTGATACATTCTTCTTTATTTTGTTTTTGCTGAAAGGCAAGGGGAGAATATTTAGAAAATTTATTGTCTTGTTTAGGGGAGTTTTTCTCACCCTTCTTGTACATATTTTCTATGCTTATGTGAATATGAATGAAGTTTTGTTTCGTGCTTATTTACCTCTAAGTGTAACTCATTTATGAGTTTCAATTTCTTAGTATATCTTGCTTTGATATGTCAACTCGCTTATGTATCCTTGCTCCGATATAAGCAATACTCTAAGTTCGAATCACTTCATTTCTATGCGATATTTCATTCTTAGCTCGATGCAATCTAATTATAATCGCTCTAATGCGATCTAAGTCCGAACCACTTTAGCTATTTCTGCGATTCTATCTCTAAACTCCGATATACTCTTTGAGAAAGAATGAAAATTCGGGCTTGTTTCACTAACAAAGTTTCTATCTAAGTATGGAATGTCTTTCATCAAAAAGGGGAGATTGAAGACTCGGATTCTACATTTATAGAATTCCGAGTACTATTAAGGAATCGGTACAAACTTCATCCCTTCTAAGTTTTGATTACAAGTCATTCCGAGTGTTATAGAAGCTTTTCCGAGTGTTACGTAAACTACCGCATATGTTTTCATTCGATTCTGACCGACTCGTAAAGCACACTCTTGTTCATTAATTCACTCGATGGTTCCGAGTCACTCGGACATCACTCGGATTTATCGCATGATCAAACATTCACTCTAACTCTTTCAAACCAAGCTCGACTTTATATTCTAAGGTAAAGTGAATTACATCATTAATTCAACTTTCTAAGTTAACATGTTTTGAGTGAAATATATTTGTCTAGATCAAGTACTCATACTCGATATTCTCTTCTCTAACTTGATCTTTCTCTAGATCGACTCGGATGGAATTTAAGTATAATGAATATTAGACTCAAAAAATTCCACTCTTCTAGGATTTAGATAATTATGCAGCTTATTGATCTTAATTAAATTATTATCTCGTGTCTAATCTTGGATCAAAGTATTTTATACTTTGAGAACCAAAATTGGCTTACTTTTGTAGGTTATCTAGATGAGGTTATCCTAATTTTTGAATTACAAAAGTAACCAGCTTCAAGCTATCAATCACCCGCAGATAAGGCTTTTTCTACTTCGACCAAGGTCTAGACACCGTGTCGTGGCCGTCCGTTTCCAAAACTAGAAATCGTCAATGCTAAGATCAATGGTGGTTTCCACCCTACTTTTCGGACACCACCGGTGGATTGGGACATCCTAAGGAGTCAAGAGCCGTTGCACAACGTTCACATCTCAATGGATCTTTTCGAGCGACTCAAAAGAACCGATACACCGATCACGGATGACTTCTAATAAGAAGATAGTCACAACGGCTAATCTGCTTCGTCACCTATAAATAGAAGCCACTTCACAAGACATTGCTAAACCCATTGCTGAAATTATATCTCTTTGTATAATACTCATTCAATCTTCACTTACAATTCCAAGTCTCGTACTCACTTTTTCCGAGTTGTAAAGTCTTGTAATTAGTCACAAACTCTTTCTTACTCTCTAAGTAAGGTCCCTTGACTAAGCTGTAAGGGTTAACTCAGCTCAGCTTGTCCCTAGCTGTAAAGGTTACCTCGGTTAGGAAGTACTAGATCGGATAAGGGAACGTCCGAATCTAGGAAAACTTTGTCAGGAATTGTCTAAGGGAGTAGTTCTAGTTAAGTCAGTCTCATCGTATTTTGTGGATTCAAAACAATGGATTTGACTTGGTGCTTGGATTAGCACTGGACGTGGTTTTCTCGCCCCGAGAGGGTTTCCATGTAATTTCTAAGTTGATACTTTTCCGAGTCCAATCTAGACTCGCATTGTCTTGATTATTCAGTTTAAACTTTAACCCCTCCATTATTGTTAAAATTTCCTCATCACCCTATTCACCCCCTCTAGGGTGACCAAGACTCTCCAAGAGCAAACCTTCACCGTGTTTGAAAAATGACACATTAGGGTCTCTTGCCCTTGGGTTTACTAAGAGAGATGTTTATAACAATTTGGCAAAGGAGGATAGGAAGACTTTGTAGAGATTCCAAACATTTGGTAGATACATTCTCCGAAAGAGTTCTTAAGGAGAAATATTTTTTATGTTATTGAGTTGGATGCCGACAACTATTTGGTGAGCTTTTTTTGAAGGGATTCTCAAATGAAAGATGATTATGTTCTTTTTGGGGATTTGTTAGTGTTTAACACTACATACCACACAAACAAGTACAATATGATTTGTGTGCCGTTTGTTTGTATAAACCACCATGCAAGAAATATAATGGTTGGATGTGGATTTCAATTGAATGAAAAACCGAGAGTTTTGGTTGTTCAAGACATTCCTCCAATTTATGGACAACATTGCTCCAATGACAATCATGATTGACCAAGCCGCTTTAATGGCTAATGCAATAGCTGAAATTTTTCCAACATCTCATCATAGACTTTATTGTTGGCATATTCAAGAGAACTTAAAGTGTCACATTAACCACTTGAGGATGTTGCCTAGTTTTAGCAGAAAGTTGGATCATATCCTGTTTAGACATGACACAGCTTGAAGAGTTTGAGCTTTAGTGGAAAAGGTAAAAAACACTAAACACATAAGTAAACTACACTCGAACCTTATGTAATTCTACACTAAAGTGAGAGTACAAACTCTTCATTATCAAGGCGCTTGAATAAATTAGCCGGGTTGTTTGATTTTTAAAACATTTTCT
This sequence comes from Talinum fruticosum, assembly GCA_021018815.1. Lineage (NCBI taxonomy): Eukaryota > Viridiplantae > Streptophyta > Magnoliopsida > Caryophyllales > Talinaceae > Talinum > Talinum fruticosum. The sequence goes on from JAITYX010000026.1 coordinate 773,287, forward strand.
CAAATGTTATCAATGATTAGAGGACATTATGATATGTACTTACCTCACGTTTCCATTTTACAACAAGCTAATCGGACTTATACAACAAACATGTATACGGTTTTTCAGGATGAGTATATTTTGGGAGAAGGTCGCTGGCAAGATATTCGTAGATCCGAGGAAAATGTTTCAAGCACTATTGAGGTGTATCATGTGACAAAGAATCGCGATGATAATCAGTGGATATTTTGTGTCACTTTTGATGTTAGTGATCACACCATCTCTTGTGATTTCAACAAATTTATTGAAGTTGGTATATTATATCATCATGCTTTGAGGATATATAACGAGAAATGTGTTAGGAAAATTCCCGACAAGTCTATACCAAAGAGGTGGACAAGGAAAGCGCGACTGTAACAGATTGCACCTTGAATGCTCGACATATAATCATACCTTCAAAAATTTGGAGAAGTGAACTGCTCAAACAGTTTGATCATCTACTGTTAGCTACCGAGGGAAACGTTAATTCAAGGCGGAATTTTGAAAAAGCATTCCGTAAGTTCAAAGAAGAATTGTCAATCGAGAATGTTTCTACAAGTGGATGTTGTTACTAATAAAGAAGAGTAAAAAAGTACTAATAATGTGGTGGTTCACAACCTTGATAGTCAAAGAAAAAAGGGGAAAGGAATGTGAGAAGGAAAAACACCATTGAGGAAATTGTCAACCAAGTTAGGTCAAGAAAATCCAAGATGCTTGGGAATAATAATTCTAGTTCAGTTCATAAATATACGTGGCTTTTCATTTTATCTTGTCATAAAGTTATTTTTATAGAACAAAATTTAGTGTTTTTATGTGAAAACTTAGGTATAACTCTATTTCTCTATAGTTTTGATTTCGTGTCATTCTCAGTCTTTAAGAAGCTTATCTTTAAGTTTTCAATGCTATCTAACCTAGTCAGAATGTATTTCTTAAATAAGCACACACTTCACTCGGGTTTCGACCAACTCGGATGCAACTCATATAGTTTTTATGAGTAAATAATTTCGCGTGGATATCTTATTCTAAGCACTCGACTTTATGATTTAACCGAAAAATGAATTATTGCGTTAATTCTTATTTCTAAGTCAGTTATGTTTACGTAAATTATTTACATGATCAATTTGATGCATGGAGTCTATATAATCTTAATAACTTAATCATTTAAGGATAGACATAAGATGGAATTTAAACCTATTGAATATTAGACTCGGAAAATTCCATTATTTCACGTTAAGGATAATTAAGTATTTAATTATTATGAATTAGTTTTTATCCTTGCCTAATGTTGGACCATATTATTTTTATACTTTTGAATACCACTTTGATTTGATTTTTCGGGATGATTAAAGTATTTCAATCTTGATTTGAAAAGCAAAAACAACGAGGCTTCTAACCGTTAAACACCAGCAGACACAAAAGCACCGTTTCAGGACAAGGCTCGGACACTCGTGTCAAGGTTGTTTGTTACCAAATCCGGTAAACTTCAACTTTGAGTCTAACATTTGTTTCCACCATAGATTTCAGTCTCAACTAGTGGGTTGGACTACCTTTTACGCCAAGGACCTAAGCACAATGTTCACATTGGCAACGACTCCTTTTCGAATGACTCGGACTAACCGTTACAATGGCTAGTGAAGCTTCCAAGTTTAGAATTAGTCACAATGGTTACTTTACCTTGTTGTATATAAATAGAAGCCTTCCTACAAGACTTGAAGATTTCTTGAACCGAACGAAATTTACTCTCTCTCAATCTTCTAGCTTTTTCAACTCTATACTTAACTTTATACTTTCTAAGTTATAAAGAGAAAAGTCTTGTAATCACTCTTACTTATTTTAATTCTCTCGTAAAGTCCCTTGATTGAGTTGTAAGGGTTAACTCAGCTCGCTTGTCCCTAATTGTAAGGGTTATAGCAATTAGCAAGTATTAAAACAGATAAAGTAACTTCTATGTCTAGGAAAACTTGTATTGAATTGTCTAAGGGAGTAATTCTATAAGAGTCGATCCTTGTATTTTGTGGATTCAAAATAGTGGATTTGACTTAGTTCCCGAATTGGCACTATCCGTGGTTTTCTCGCCCCAGGAGGGTTTCCACGTACTTTCTGTGTTCTACACTTTTGAGTCTAATCTAGACTCATAATTGTTTTCTAAGTCTTTTCTTTGCAGAAAACTTCATAATTCCACAAAATTTCCTTCACACCCTATTCACCCCCGGCTCAAGAACAAACCTTCAATTGGTAAAGGATCTAACAAATCCAAGGTCTAAAGATCAGATGGCTCTAAACTATGGAGAGTTTGATGAAGGAAGATCTTTCACCGGACCACCGAAGTTCAAGGGATCAAATTTTGTACACTCGGAAGAAGACCATGGAGTGCTTCATCCAGGATTATGATGAGGAGATCCGGAACATCATCTATAATGGAAACTATACTCCCATGAAGATGGAAGGAACACAATTAGTGCCTAAGGTGAAGTCTAAGTTCACTCGTCGAAGAAAATGAAAAGTACAAAAAGAACTTCAAGGCTATGAACACACCGATGTGGGCAATTGATGCAACAGAATACAACAAAGTATCCGCTCGTGACACAGCCAAAGAAGTTTGGGATACACTTGTCACTACATATGAAGGTACCAACCAAGTAAAGCAAGCCAAGATAAGTTAGTATCTCCACAAGTTTGAGTTGTTCAAAATGGAGCTCGATGAGAACATAACCCAAATGTACATTTGCTTCATTGAGATTGTAAACAATCTCAAGTCTTTGGAAAAGAAAATGACTCATGAAGAAGTAGTTAAAAAGATTTTGAGGAGTTTACCCAAGAGAAGATGGGGTCCCAAGGCAACAACTATAGAAGAAGCTCGTAACCCGTCTTAACTAAAGCCAATTGAGCTCATTGGGATACTACTCACCCATGAGTTGCATCTAGAAGAAGAGGATGCTGAGGTCAGCACCAAAAAACATTGCTCTCAAGGCCTCGGAAGAAAAAAGTCCAAGTCTCGAGCTCCTCGGATTCTGAAGAAGACCCTATGACACTTCTAGCCCGAGGCTTCAAGAAAATGTTGAAATACGGAAAGTGACGAAGAAGCCTAAGCAGGAGTTCTATAAGAAAGACAGAAAAGGTAAATTCTCATCCTCCTCAAATTTGTCTTTAATTAAGAACTCGACTGTTTTGAGTATGACAAAGAAAGACCACATAGTCAAGGACTCGTCCAAAGAGAAAGAAGGACGTAAAGAAGAAAAAGGCTATAGTGGCTACTTGGATCGATGATGAGTTAGAAGAAGATGATGACACCGATGATGACTCAAAGTGCTTAATGGCTTTATTAGACTCGAAGCGTGGATTTGAGTCGACAGTGATGCATCAAATGCTAAGGAAACAGATCATCGAAGGTAATCAACTACTTCCTTAAGTTTTCCAAGCATGATCTTGCTAGATATATTTTTACTTTGGATGAGAAGTCCACTACCGAATTCAAAGAGAAACTAGAATCTCTTAATGTTGAGAACACTTTCTTGAAAAATAATTTAGAAAAATTGAGACAAAAATTTGAAAGTGCTTGAGACCAAGTAATCAAGATAATGAGACCGAGTCCGAGTGCCTCAAAACAGAGAATGAGCAATTGAAAGAAACGCTCAATGAGTCTCAAGAGTTGGTTTTAAAACTCACTCCAGGTCGAAGAACCTTAACCGATCACTTGGTTCTCAGTGTGTCTCATTTTGAAAAGAAGGTCTTGGATATAATGTCGAAGTGGAAGATAATTCTAACAAAAACCTTTTTAAAACTATTAAGTTCAGGAAGGCTGAGCATGGTCCTATTCATTCAAAAAGAAAAGGGACCGAGCCTGCACTAGCTTTTCATGAAAAAGCCTTCTCAACTTGTTTACAAAAAGAGAGGTTTTCAAAGAAAAGAGACACGAGGGTGTAATTAATTTTTAGTACCTCGACATATGTGTCATTTATTTTTCAAGGTCTCACCTTTTAACCTAATTTTAGGGTACCCTCACCGGTTGAAATTGTATAAAATAGGGCTTCACCGTTAGATAAGTGAGTGATAAGACAATTATACCCTTCGTAAATGTTTGTCTTGCTTACAACTCTCTCTCTCTCTCTCCCTCTTTCAACCAAGCTCTAGAACTCTCTCTGTCTCTTCCTTTCTCATTCTTCTCTCTCTCTCCGCTTTCAACCAAACTCTAAATAAAAAATGATTTAGTAGAGGAATGAGGACAAGAAGAAAAGAAAGAGGAGGAAGAACAAAGAGGAGAGAAGAAGAAGAAGAAGAAGAAGAAGAAGAAGAAGAAGAAGAAGAAGAAGAAGAAGAAGAAGAAGAAGATGATGATGATGATGAGGGGCCAAATCTTTGATTTCCATATTTTGTTCCCCTTGTCTGTTCTTTTTCTTCCACTTGCTTTCTTCTCTCTCCTCCCGGTTCCGCCCTTCTTCTTGTTCCTCTACTTCTTCTCGCTTCTTTCGATTTTTTATTTTGATTCTCTTGTAGGTCTTCACCATCTTCTTCATTCCGATTCTTTGTTGTCTAATCCTCTTGTGGGTGTTCACCACCTTGTTGATTCTAATTCTCATTATGTGGTGTTTGTTTTTCTAGTTCTTATTCCTTCTCTTGTTATTCTTCTTGTAGGGGATGTGGGTTTGGGTTTCGACATCTCTTGTTAATCTTCGATGATTCTTTAAATTGAATCAATCGAATTCGAATTCGGGAGAAAGCCAAATCGTTGATGGAAGCCAAATTCTTCAAATGATTTAGAACAATTATTACACCGGAAAATAAAATAAAGGAGTTGAAGAAGAAGAAAAAGATACAACGAGGCAGCCAAATCTTTAATTTTCAAAGGTTTGTGGAGGTTTGGTTATGGTGTTGAGAGAGAGAATGAAAGAGAAAGGGCGCGGGGGGTTCTGTGCTAGAGATCAAGCAAAGGAATGGTGCATAAGAGGGGCAATGTGTGCGTGTGAGACAGGAGGGCAGGGGGAGGGGGAGAGGAGAGAGTTGCAGGTAAAATTAAAAAAATATATGAAGGGTATAATCGTTTAATCACTTACTTAGCGGAGTTAAGGCCCTATTTTATACAAGTTCAAATGGTGAGGGTACCTTAAAATTAGGTAAAAAAGTGAGACCTTGAAAAATGAATGACACATATGTCGTGGTACTAAAAATCAATAACACGGCACATGGTCATTTCTCAAAGAACAAGATACTAAACCCAAAGTCATTCAAATTTGGGTTCCCAAAAGTACTCTTCCTTAGAAAAGGACCACAAGAAAAACAGCTTATTGGGTTTGTAAGAGGAAGTGGAAGGGTTAGTTTGTTTGTGTTTTTGTAGGTTTCTCATAAACGAAAGGGTCATTGGTACTTAGATAGTGCATGCTCACGCCACATGTTTGGAGATTCAAGACTCTTCTCAAATTAGAAGAGATGAAAGGAGGAAAAGTCACATTTGGAGACAACAAGTAAATGCAAGATAATTGGGATTGGGAGAATTGGTCAAGGAGACAACTCAGTCAGTCCAGCTTTACCTTGTCAAAGGGCTTAAATATAATCTTCTAAGCATCTCTCAGTTGTGTAATAAAGGATAAGAGGTAAGGTTCACTCGCACCAACCTGTTTCATTTCGATGCAGATCACTAAAGAGATAAAGCTCTCAGGTTTGAGGTTAGGTAACACTTATCATGTTTAAAAGTTTCTTTGAATGATAATTCATGGACATGGCATCGTAGACTAGGTTACATTAGCATTCATACTATTAAGAAACTTGCATCTCATGGATTAGCTAGAGGTTTGTCCAATTGTTCATTTATGAAAGATAAAATCTATGATGCATGCACAAAAGGAAAATGAGTCAAATCATCCTTTAAGACACTCAAGACAATATCTACATCCAAAGTGCTTGAATTGATACATATGGAATTATGTGGTGAAATTCCTGTCAAAAGCTTAGGAGGTAAATCACATGTGCTAGTTATTGTTGATGATTACTCATAATTTATCTGGGTGTGTTTTCTGAAGAACAAAAATGAAGCTTTTAAAGAGTTCACTAAGATCTCGTAGGAAAATACAAGTTGAGTATGAGACTCGGATCGGGAGAATTCGAACGGACTATGGAAGGGAGTTCAACTACTCAGAATTTGCAGACTTCGTGACAAGAATGACATCTCCCACAACTTCTCAGCACCAAGAACTCCTTAACAGAATGGAGTAGTGGAGAGAAAGAACAGAATAATTGAAGAAATAGGAAGGACAATGATGATTGAAAATGATCTACCTCGCTATTTCGGGTTGAGGCAATTGACACAACGAAACTACACTCTTAACGGATGCCTCATTCGACCCATTCTAAAGAAGACACCCTATGAGATTTACAAGGGAAAGAAGCCTCACATTTCCTACTTTAAACCATTCGAATGTAAATGCTAGGAACATCCGACCAAATTTGATGCTAGGTTAGATGAAGGTATTTTTCTTGGATATTCTTTACATAGCAAAGCTTATAGAATCTTTAACAAGAGAAATAACAAAGTGGAAGAAAGTATCCACGTTATCTTTGATGAAATTAATCATGGAAGGATAAGTGAATTCATTTTCTCAAATCTTAAGCTCAATCAAGATGAAGATGACATAGCAGAGGCTAAGCTCGGAATGAACAAAAATAAAGGAACCGAGCCAATTCGGAATGAGTCGGTTCAAGAACCAGCTCAGACTATTGAAAAGGTCAAGCTAATGAAGATGATCAACAAGATGAACCAACTGAAGATCAGAACATTCAACCAACAAACCTGGTAAATTAGAGGATAGGTAAAGCTTTCAAATATGCATCTAGTCACCCACCTAAGAACATTATTTCGACATCAATAGTTGGGTAAGAACTCATTCTTCTTTGCAAAACTTATGTGCATTTTCAGTATTCATTTCATTAATTGAACCTAAAAATGTACTAGAAGCCCTAATTGAACCTGAATGGGTAGAGTTCATGCAAGAAGAATTAGCTTAATTTGAAAGAAACCAAGTTTGGACTTTGACCAAATAACCTTCTGACCACCCAGCTTATAAGAATCAAATGGGTTTTCAAGAACAAATTGATTGAGGGAGGGTTGGTAGTCAGTAACAAAGCCAAATTAGTTGCTCAAGGGTATAGCCAAGAAGAGGGAATTAATTGAGGGGAAACCTTTACACTGTTGCTAGGATTGAGACAATCGGAATTCTCTTAGCATTTGCATCTAGCATGAACATTAAGCTATATCAAATGGATGTTAAGTGTGCATTTCTTAATGGTTTTATTCAAGAAGAAGTTTATGTTGAGCAACCGCTTGGATTTGAAAACTCTCAATTTCCAAATCATGTTTTCAAATTGCAAAAAGCTTTGTATGGTCCGAAACAAGCTCCTAGAGCTTGGTATGAAAGACTAAGCAATTTCTTAGTTGAAAATGACTTCAAAAGAGGTCTTATTGAAAAAATCTTTTCACGAAAACCAAGGGGAATGACTTTCTCATTATTAAGATTTATGTTGATGACATTATTTTGGAAGCAGTTAATGAAACTTTATGCTAAGAGTTTTTGAGTTAATGAGACAGGAGTTCCAAATGAGCATGATAGGAGAACTCAATTTCTTTCTTGGATTGCAAATCAAACAAGAAAAGGATGACATCTATGTTCATAAATCAAAATACACCAAGGAGTTATCGAAAAGTACAAGCTACAAGATGTGAAACATGCAGCAGCGCCAATGAGTAGCAGTACTAAATTGGACTCAGATTAGAAAGGTAAAGTTGTAGATAAGAAACTCTACAGAGGTATAATTGGATCCTTACTTTATCTTACATCTAGTAGGCCAGATATCATGTTTAGTGTCTTTCTATATGCAAGATTTCAAGCTAACACAAAAGAATCATATCTCACTCGCGGTGAAGAGAATTTTTAGATATCTTGCAGGGACTCGGGCACACGATCTTTGGTATTCAAAGGACTCGGATCCGACTCCTACTAAATGCTTAGATGTTGACTATGCTGGATATAAAGTTGATAGAAAGAGCCCTCAGGAGCATGTCACTTTCCGGGTCAATCACTCATCTCCCGGCATTCAAAGAAACAAAATTCGGTTGCTCTATTAACAGACTGAGGCAGAGTACATAACAGCTAGAGCTTATTGTGTTCAAATTTTATGGATCAAGCAACACTTAAAGGATCTTGGACTGTCATTCACATCTATCCCAATCAAGTGTGATAATAAAAGTTCCTTCAAGCATCACCAAGAATCCAAGTACAACATTCAAAGACAAAGCATTTTGAGATCGTGTATCATTTTCCGAGAGACCACCTAAAAAAGTGATATTGAACTTGGATTTATTCCTACCAAATTTCAATTAGCTAATATTTTCACAAAACCTCTGAGTGAAGATCAGTTTTGCTTTATTAAGAATGAACTTAGTATGATGATTGCATGATTATTTGATCTATTTCATGAGAATTTGTGCGTTTGATTGTCTATTATATGTTCCGAGTGAATAACAAATAGATCGATCAAACCGTGTCGTGGTTGTTTGTTACCAAATCTAGTAAACATCAATTTTGAGTGTAACGATTGTTTTCACCCTAGATTTTAGTCACACCCAGTGGGATATACTACCTTTTGAGCCAAGGACCTAAGCATAGCGTTCATATTTACAACGGCTTCTTTTCCGAGTGACTCATGCTATCCGTTACAACGGCTAATGAAGCTCTCAAGTCTAGAATCAGTCACAATGGCTAGTCCACCTTACTGTGTGCAAATAAAAGCCTTCCTACAAAACTTAAAGATTGCTGGAACTTAATGAAATCTACTCTCTCTCAATCTTCTAGCCCTTTCAACTCTGTACTTAAGTTTATACTTTCTCGGTTGTAAAGAGAAAAGTCTTGTAATCAATCTTACTTATCTCAATTCTCTGTAAAATCCCTTGACCGAGTTGTAAGAGTTAACTCAATTCGATCGTCCCTAACTGTAAGGGTTATTTCAATTAAGAAGTACTAGAACAGATAAAGTAATTTCGTAAAATTTTCTTCACACCCTATTCACCCCCTCTAGGGTGATTCAAACTCTCAAGAGGAAACCTTCATTATGGTTTCTGTTTAGTGTTTTTTAGAACACATTTTGATGTTTGATAGTAAGCAATTTAGTGTTTTTGGCAATCATTTCAGTGTTATATATTTTTTTTCTCCATCTACTCCTTCAATAATTTATGTTATCCTTTTTTTTTTATGCAGCACAATGAAGCATCCACTTCAGCTTTATAGATTAATGCAAAGCATCTACTTCGACTTCACAGATTAATGTAACCATTGTAAATTTAAGTAGAATGCATAGACTATTGAGCATATTGCTTGAAAAAGGACATGTTAATGAATTAAGCACACCCAAAAGGATCAATACTATTGATTTAAACTTGTCATGATTTCATTAAACTAGTTATAAACCAATATTGTTTAGTATTGATACTACCACCTAGCACTCGTTTTGTATTTGTCTATACTATTGTTTCTCAATATTCTTTTAATGTTTCCTATGTCTTTTTTTAGTGTTATGATCAAGATTAACATTCATCCGTATAGTATTTGTATTACCTTTTTAGTGTTTTATAGAACAAATTTTACTGTTTACCAAGTAATAAACTTAGTGTTTTTTGGCAATCATTTATGTGTTTTTTTGCTTCAGATGATCTTTTTTGACATATTATATTTGAGCATACTAGTAATTAATACATTTTAGCATTAATATTTTGCATTGCCAAAATTAGCATAATGAGTTTATGTTATTTACAATAAGCACAAGTAGTAAACACCAATATTTTCAGTGTTTTTTGAGAAACAATTTTAGTGTTTTCCGGTTATCGTTTAAGTGTTCCGTAGTAGCCGCTTTAGTGTTTCCTAGTAATGCTTTTAGTGTTTCCTAGCAATCATGTTGGTGTTTTTAGTAATCATTTTATTGTTTGTTTTCGTATGACTTTTTTCACCTATTATATTGAATATATAAAAGTCATTTCATGTTATTTACAAGTAGCATATAAGTAAATACTACACTCTTTAGTGTTTTTATAGTACCATTTTAGTGTTTTGAGAGCAAACTTTAGTGTTTCCTAGAAGTCATTTTAGTGTTTCATAGTAATCATTTTAGTGTTTAGAGAACAAACATTTCTAGTATATTTTCAGATTAATTTTTAATCTACTATATTTGAACATGTAATAAAAATTTGTGACATTTAGCATTAACAATTTTATTTGACAAAGATTAGAACAATCGATTCATGGTATTTACAAGCAACACATTAGTAAAACACTAAATGTTGTTCTAAAAACACTAAATGTTGTCCAAAAAACACTAATCTAAATTTTTATAGCCAAAACTTTTATACATTCAATCTACCAAAATAATACAATATGTTAGTTAATCTACATTTGTGGTTCAAGCAATGACAACAATTGTAAGTTGTTTTTCATGGAGTTCAGTTGTTTTGCCGTAGTTTATTATCCTAGGCCATTATGATGTCATGAGAATATCTGACCCGTAGAGTATTTGGCCTTGATTGCTACAAAAATTAATAAAACAAAATAAATCAAAAGTTATAAGTTAATAATTAAAGTCAATTTACAATAAGAAATACTTACTTCTTTGCCTTTAAATTCAGAATTCCAATTCTTCTCATCCCCAAAACATGTTTCCATATGCCCGATACAAAAATGCCACAATCTACAACATTTTTTGTTGTTCTCTAGCTCATCTTTAATCGTTGTAGTTCAAGGTCTTTAAGAATGTGGGCCTTTGGGTGGCCTTTTTTTTTCCCAAAAATTTGTATATGACAAATTGCTACACATGATATTAATTATATATATAATTCATTTTCAACAATATCATTAAAGTTAAATCATCAACATAAAAAATAATATTAGGATTTACCATTTCAAGTACGTGAAGGACCGAAAGCATTGACATAATTTTTGTACTTCAAATTAAAACATACATAAAAAAGTGTTGTCTTTGCCATATTGGAGCCACCATCTATTAAGACAATGCAAAAACACCATAATTAATATCAATATAAAATATGTAAAATAAAAAAAATTTGGCTGTGTTTTTCGAAATAAAAGTAAAATTAATCATTTTTACCATGTCCACTTTTTTTACATCAAGTCATTTGCATCTCTCCAACTCCTTATCCTAGATGTTATTGAATGTTTTGTATATTCTTCAACCGTGTTGTTTGTGAAGGTCAAATGACTATTTGTGATATGCAAAAGTTAAAATGTATTAGTGTTTTATAGGATATATGCACAACATGAGATATTATACCTTTATTAAAAAAGACAAATATGTTTAGTGTTTTTAAAGAAGATTGTCGGTGTTTAATAAAACAATTTTGGTATTTTTATAGTATCTTTTCGGTGTTTTTGTAGTACCCTTTTAGTGTTTTATATAATAAAGTTTAGTGTTTCATAGTTATAGTTTTAGTATTTCCTAGTTATAATTTTAGACTTTGTTTGATTCTAAGAAAATTGGGAGGATAGAAAATTTGAAAGAAAAAAAAATGAGAAGGAAAAAGTTTGAAGAAAGTAACTTTTTTCTCTTATTTGAAACAAGGAAAAAAGTAACTTTCTAACCAACTTTTTTTCCTTTGTTTGAAATATGGATAATTGATCAAGGAAAGAAAAAATGGTGTATACTAAAACAAACATAGCAATCCGAACAGCTAAATATTCATGAGATGTCTTTAATAAAGAATCCACAAAATCATTGCTCACATAAATTCATTAGGAATTATTTCACCGAAAATTAACTTGAAACAAAACACAAATGAAATAGCAAATTGAAGAATTCACAATATAACTTACCGAAACACCAACTTCAACACCAACTTCATTGCATACGGTCAGGAAAATTTCAAATTTCAGTTCCCAATAACGAGACCTTGCACCATCTTCGAGAAATACAAAAATACAAGCAGATACCGAGTATTTAATTACCTTGTTTTTCGAGGAAAAAAAAACCTCATAACAATTTTAGACAATCAATTACATCAATGTAACATTTCAACAATTTTAGACAATCAATTAAAAAATCCTTCACCAAATTTTACTTTCAACCACAACAGATGACGTGCACCCGGACAAGCAAGGAATGCTCTAGCTGAATTTGGGTCACCCGAAAGAGCTTGTTACACTTTCATTTGTGCGATGTTACTTAAACCATCAACCTATTAAGATATAAAAACATTGACCACATCAACCGAAGTTGGCAAACTGCAAACTTGTACCGGGGAGAGATAAAGAATGATTTTTTACCTTCGTAATTGCATCATACAATTGTTCTTCGGTATAATTTCTTAAATTATCCTTCTCAAGTGTCATAGCTACAACATCCATACCTAATTTCAGGGATTTCAACTCCTCACATACAAATTCTATTGCCATCACTTTATTTTTCAATTTCTTGGCCACAACTTGTTCTTTTGATGAAAGTTCGGATGAAGATTCTTCATTAGGAGCACCACCGCTTGAAGTTGGTTCTTTTCTCCATTGCTTTTGCCTTTCTTTCAGTCCAGTCGCATTACTTCCGGTTGCTCTATCTTTCCCAAACAAAAGGTCCAACTTATAAAAATTCTTCACAGTGTTTGAAATGAAATTTATTCGCTGTTGGGTTTGCCTACAAAAAGTTAACCGATTAAACACCCAAATAAAAAATTCAACTTATAAAAGTCATTATCACACAGTGATATGAGTTGCGGTCTCAAGCAACTTCCATTCCTCAAAGTTCCCAGCTTCGATGCCCATAAACAAACAACACAAGTGCAGTAATGATTTTCAGTCCTCAAAGTCAAATTGATGCCCATAAACAAAAAACACAATGCAGAAATAAAAATCATTATCACACATAGTTTGAGCAAACTTCTAGTCCTCAAAGTCCTTAATTGTCCGATGCCCATGAACAAAAAACACAAGTGCGTGAAATAAAATACTTAATTAACATGTAGAATAGAAAGCGTAAGAGGCTGATATATTATATGCCGCAATTACACAAAGCAAATGCCAAAAGGAGAGCAATCAAAACTGAGGGAAGAAGATAAAAGATTAAGAAGATAAACAATAGTGTATTATGGGAAAGAAAAATACGTACCAAAAGGTAAGACTCCCATACATCCGGTGCCACCTCAATCATCTCGTGCCATTCATTGAAACCAAAGCCACTTTGTTGCAACACTTTTTGAGCATCAATGTGCTTTTGTTTTTAAAGTTTTTAGCCTATTTTTAACATTCAAAACAAAAATCCCAATTTGTTGCACTTCAACTCCACTAATTTAGCAACAACTCGAAAAAGTTGTACTAGTAAAAGTACTACCAATTTTTTGACCCTTCTCCATTTGCTCCAAGAGTCCATCCGTTAAAATTATATCCATTTCATCGGACCATGTAAGATTCTTCTTTCCACAAGTTGTTATGCTTCCGTCCTCATCAATGCCACATTCATCCTATAATCAAGAGAGACAAAACTAGTTAGAAAACAAGATAAATAACTCATGCCAAGAACTTAAACGAAGAATTCAAAAGGGCATTATAACATAATGAGCATTACGACCATTACTATAATCTCTCCACATTGCATTGGCCAAACTATCTCTAAATTCTTCCATTCCTCTATTCTCACTTGTTGAATTTAAAGGACATATATCATATGATTGGTTTGAATTAAGTAGTTCCCGATCAACTTGTTCTATAAGCTCTATATTCGGATCGATAACCATCAAATAGTTATGTAATATGCATCCAAGCAAGTACAACATCAACTTGTGTTTGTGCAGAGTAGAAAGGTTCATTTTCACTAGCTAACATTGCAAACATCTTCTTTAAAACACCAAAGGCCCTTTCAATTGCATTTCGAAGAGAAGAATGTCGATGGTTAAATATCTCTTTAGCATTTTGCGGAGTAAGAACACCATATTCTTTCAAATGATATCTTGTTTTCTGATATGGAGTTAAGAACCCACGTCTTAGTTGATATCCTAAATCAACCAAATAATATCTCCAACTAGGCACTTCTAACCTATCAATTCTATTTTCTAGTGCACTCGCTAAGAACTCTTGAATAAGAAGCGCACTCTTCCCAACCTGGTAATATGTATGTGAACTTCAATTCAAAACCATAAGCTACAAGAACATTCATAGTAGGATATTGCTTCCATCTTCTATATCTTTGAACCACATCACTTGGTATGTTGACACGAAAATGTGACCCATCAATTGCACCAACACAATCCCGAAAATAAGAAAAGAACCTTGAGCTATTTGCAATCTCTAAAGGACATTCCGATCCATCCGATTGCTTTAAAAACATCCCTTTTAAGGAAATGATGGTCCTTAAGACATTATGGAAGTGTCTACTAACCTGTTTCACTTGAACGCTAATAATCCAATTTCATAGAATAATTTCTCGTATTATTTCCAATAATATGAAGAAATTTGGTGACTTGTTCCTCAACCGAGCTAGAATAGGTGTCCCTTAATCTCCTCGAATCACATAATAAGCACACTAACCTAGTAAAGGCATCCTTACCCATGCGAAACTCATTACGACAATCTTGATCTTTTTTAGTGTTAGCCTACTAAGAAAAAATTGACGACAACTATCTACTTCACCATCCTTAGGAATTGGTCTATCAACATAATTATCAAGAAATGCAAGGGACACTAAGCTAGCCGCATAGGCACCATAAACAAGCAACACTAGCTCCAGCTCGTTTTCTAAACTTGTTCCATTCCTCATCAATCTATTAAAAAAAAAAAATACAACCGAACTAAATAAGAAAAATGACAAAAGACAACTAGCATTGCTTCCTACCAAAAATTAGAAGGCAAACAAATATTTGTAGAAAGACAAATACAAGTAGAAATAAAACATTCTTATATATTGAATTATCGGTGATGAGACCCATTCAAAATAAGAGACCTTTAAAACACTTATTCAATAAGACAAAATAATTAAAGGCCCCTTTGACAACCCACCGACAAAACAAGTAGGAAAAAGTATCAGAATCACATTCCGATAAGAAGAGGCAACAACAACTACACCTAAGATATAAGAGTAGGCTATACTTCCAAGCTCCTTGGACAAAGGGACAAAACAAATTCAGCTCCAAGGCCATTTCTAAATACAGATTGGGTAACCAAACGCAGTTCACAATATATATATATATATATATATATATATATATATATATATATATATATATATATATATATGAACCCCGTAACAACCATGCTATAAAGATAAGATTCAGGATCGGTACCACATGTGAACTAGCTAGCAAAATCAAGATCTAACTCGAGACAACCTTTATAAATCGACACCATTGAAGCCCTAAAAAACAATAACATCTCCAACACAACAACAACAATATCATACTTTATTAGGAAAAGTATGTGATTCATAAGGGCGCACATGCATCTAAAATGATTCACCAGCTCAAAAAATTCACATTCGAAAGTATATGCACGAACCCATGACAAATAAAATGTGTTTTATTCCCTCTTTCTTTGCAAGTCCGAGCTCTTGGTAGCACTAAATCATAACCTAAAAAGATGAAATTGACATATACTCGCTAAACCTATAACTGTTCACAAGCTTTTCCATAACTGTAAATTCTCCTATCAATTAAATACATATGACAAACAATTTCGCAGACTAATAGGTGGTGACACAGTTCAAGCTAGGAAAGTGAAAGGTTTTAGGGATTTCATAATTATGATCTTTCTATCTAGCAGACCCCATTTCATATCTTAATCGAGCAACTATCGATTTATTGCCTTTGTGGAAACCCAGCTTCGAATTTTGATACAATCCAATGCTTAGATTCAAAAATAAGGGAAATAAAAAAAACTACTCTAACATTAATTAGCTATCTTGCTAGAATCAAATCAACAAACTTTATACAATAAGGCTATCTAAATTAATCAACCAATTATTTTTGCATTCTTTAATCACAAGGGAGGGGGATAGAAAAAGAAGAAAGAAAACTCCACAAGTAAGAACATTATGGATGAAATCGAGTGGATTATAGGTGCAGGACTCGATTAAAGTAAGGAATCCAATAATATACAAGCTGTAAACAAAACCCTAATTAATCACAATTAGCAATTGGCGTAAACATTAATGCCAAAATTAGAACCCTAGGCACGCAGAAATTCGGAATCAATATGGACAAATCAAGCCAAAAATCTAATATTCTACAAGATTATGATTAAACCCATAAAATTAAAAACTAGAAAGCAAAGGATGGAGATAAAGAAACCTACTCGGATTCTTCATTAATGGTATCGAGCGACTCGAGAGGCTTCGCCATGCCCCGAAAATTAAACCCGGAGTTTCATCCTCATCACCATCTATCCGAGACTCATCAACTATTTTTTGATTCAAACTCTTTCGAATAGATGAATCTAATGACACTGGACGCTTGAGGGAGGAGTTCAACGGTAATTTTGGGCGATTTGAAGGAAGTGAAGAATCACCCTCGATTTGTGATGGATGTATTGGTCGCTTGAGAAAGATTTATTAATGCGATTCTTTGATGAAATAGAAGGATTTTGGTTCGAAGCCATTGAAAACCAGCAAGCTAGGGTTAGAGATGGGGAGCGAGAAAGAGGAGAGAGAGGAAGGAGTCAACGTCGAAGCTCACCGAGCGCTTTTTTTCTTTTGTTTTCCAAACTTTTTCCTTCCAATTTTGGAAAGAAAGTTTTGAAGTAAATTTTCTTCTAATTTTCCATCAGATTTTTTTCTTTCTAATTTTCTTTAATTCAAACACTTGGAAAGAAAATTACTTTTCCAATTTTTTTCTTTCCATCTTAATTTCCTTGAATCAAACAAAGCATTAATGTTTGCTAGTTATCATTTTAGTATTTCCTAATTATCATTTTAGTGTTTGCTAGTTATCATCTTAGGGCATGTTTGGTTGGATGTAATAAAGTAGTAATGTAATCAAAGTGGTAATGGTCATTACATTACCATGTTTTGTTACAACTACCTATGCAATTACAATTGCTTGGATATTTACTAAACAATCATGATTACATCTATCTTGTGATTAAATTTTAACACACTTCCAACAATTGTCTCTCTCTCTCTCTTCCTCTCTCTCTCTCTATTCCATATCCTTTTTCTCCCTCCTCCTTGGCCAGCAAAAAATTCATCCATTTGAGAAATAACTTTATTTTTTCTTCTATTATCTTAATATATGATATGATTGGCTGGTCATTAAGAGAAAAATTCAACTTAAATATTTTGAATTCAAAATTTAACTAATTAATTAAAAGGATAAAAGAAGCTTAAATTAAAATTTTTAGATCAAAACTTTTTACTTATTAACATTTATCTTTAATTCTATAAATATTTATCATGAATAAAATAATTTTAGTTTGTATTTTTTATCAATGAAAAAATTCAAAACTTAATTAAATGATACAAGAGATTAAAAAAGTTCAAATATAAATTTAGAGTTTAAAATTTTGTTATTTGGATAACATTTATCTTCATTACGATAGACATTTATCGCCACTAGAATAATCCAATTGATCTTTTTGCCACCAAAAAAATTTAAAATTAGGAAATATGATATAAAGATTAAAGAATCTCAATTACGATTTCAAATTTAAAATATTTTTGTGTGGATAATATTTATCTCTATTATGATATTTATTGCCATTAGAATAATATAGTTGATATTTTCCACAAAAGAAATAAAACTTGATTATTTGATAGAAAATATTTTTAAAATCTTAAATCTAAATATGTAGCTCAAATGTTTTATTTAGATAACATTTATCTCCACTAAAATAATTTAATTACTATTTTTTTGTCATTGAAATAATCCATCACCTTTATGATTGCGTTACACTTTTTATGTAATCAAACATGGTAATGTAATTGATGTCCCATTACATTACATACCTAATTACATTAAATAATTGATTACATTACACCTCTATTATATTACATCCAACCAAACGCCACATTAGTGTTTCCTAGTTATCATCTTAGTATCATTTTAGTATTTTCTAGTTATCATATTAGTGTTTGTTAGTTATAGCTTTAGTGTTTTTTAGTTATCATCTTAGTGTTTTCTAATTTTCATTTTAGTGTTTTATAGAACATTGTTTAGTATTTGTAATTAATATATATTATGTAAAATTAAATAATATTCTAAATAACACTAAGTGATGTTCCAAAAGGTTAATTATAATAGGTATACCTGGCAATTGGGTCATTCGGTTCGGGTTCGGTTCGGGTTAGTTCGGTTCGGGTTAACTTCGGGTTGATCTTGTTCGGGTCCGGTTCGATTTCGGGTTCGGGTCAACTTCGTTCGGGTCAACTTCGGGTCGATCTCGTTCGGGTTCGTTCGGTTTCGGTTCGGGTCAACTTCGGTTCGGTTCAACTCCGGGTCAATCTTGTTCGGGTTCGATTCGGGTTAATTTCGGATCTAGTCATAATCGAGTCACTTTTTGGATCAAAATCGATTCAAAATTGTACCATTATAGGCACAAAAGTCCATCCCGAGAGACCCAACAAAAAAATGTGGGTTGGGTCACTTTTATTCGGGTTAAATTGATTCGGATCCGATTCAATTCGGGTCATTTTGGGTTCGGTTCGGTTTCGGTTCGGGTCATTTTGCGTTCGGGTCGGTTTCGATTCGGGTCATTTTGGGTCGGTTCAGTTCGGGTCGGTTCATTTCGATTTTCGGGTCAAAATCGGTTCAACTGTTTCGGATGTCGGTTCGGTTTGGGTTTCGGTCGTTCGGGTTGACCCGTTCGGTTCGGTCGGCTTTGCCAGGTCTAATAATAGGGCAGGCAATACCTTAATTACCAATGATATTGCATATATATAAGGAATATAAGTGAATACTTGCAAAAGCTTCCATTGGAAGGAAAAATCTTGAAATGGTTGCATCAAACAACAAATTATTGTAATGTTCTTTGTTGTTGAGCATTGCACACCAAATTGTTAAAATGTTGGAGTTGATTTCTTTTCCATAGGCGAGAGATTGAAATTCGTTGTGATTCCCTATTAAGCCCTATGCATCGAACATAGGTTCATTAAAATTAAAAAAATAACAACCAAAATTAGGTCATGCATCAATAAAAAAAATAGTGATAGTGTCTTTAAATTAAAAAATAGTTCTTGTGTCTTGATGTCAATTTTCTCCGAAACATTAAAGGCATATTCACTTTTCAACCTTTCTTCCTCGAAAAATCGAAGTCAATGGAGTGGAACGTATTTGAAAAGGAGATCTTGGGTGTTTTCTCTTTGTTCTCACCAACTCCTTAACAACTATTTTCGCACTCTTAACCTCTTTTCCTTCCGTACAATGAGGGTTGATGTCGGGACTTTGAGAGTCTAGAATTAATTTGAATGAAGGGATTTTTAGATCTCTTGTTTTTCTCTTCTTCGGGTTGTGTTGTCTTCTCTAATTTTGACATAATGTCCATAAAGTCTTCTACAACCGAAGGTTTGCTCTAGAATTCTTCATCATCATCCTTTTTTAAAGTAGTACTTTCTTCATTTGCACCCATTGATTCCTTCTTCTTTGGTTCAGTTGAAGTTTTGGAATCTTTCGTATTAGAATCACAAAATCCAAAAACATTTTGATAGATAAATTGCACATTTTTTGGATTTGTTGATTCTTTTGATACTTTCAAGTCATGTACTTCATAAAACTCCAGTAATCGAACATGTACTAATGCGGTTCTTTGCCCGAGTAATGAGACCCTCAAAATCTTTCCGCACACGATTGAAAAAAAGCATAAATGATGTTGCACAATTTCTTCATGTTATATTAAACACTATTTTGTTTAGTGTTTTGAAAGTACCTTTTTAGTGTTTTTATAGTACCTTTTCGATGTTTTTTGTAGTACACTTTTAGTGTTCTATATAATAAAGTTTAGTGGTTTTTAGTTATAGTTTTAGTGTTTCTAGTTATAATTTTAGTGTTTGCTAGTTATTATTTTAGTGTTTCCTAGTTATCATCTTAGTGTTTCCTAGTTATCATCGTATTATCGTTTTAGAGTTTTCTAGTTTTCATTTTAGTGTTTCCTAGTTTTCATTTTAGTGTTTCCTAGTTATTATATTAGTGTTTTATAGTTTTCATTTTAATGTTTTCTAGTTATCATCATATCATCATTTTAGTGTTTCCTAATTATCATCTTAGTGTTTTCTAGTTATCATATTATTATCATTTTAGTGTTTTCTAGTTTTCATTTTAGTTTTCCTAGTTATCATCTTAGTGTTTTCTAGTTTTTATTTTAGTGTTTTCTAGTTATCATATTATTGTTTCCTAATTATCATATTAGTGTTTTATAATTTTCATTTTAGTGTTTCCTGGTTATTATCTTATTAGCATTTTAGTGCTTGCTAATTATCATTTTAGTGTTTCCTAGATTTGAACACATAATGATGTTAGTGTTTCCTATATTGCAAAAAAAGCATAAATATATATTAGATATAATTCAAGTATTCTCGCCTCCATTTCTATCAAGACATGCCTGCTGTGCTTAGCTTGTTCTCGTGTTTGACTTGCTCCAAGATCATTTGGATTAGGGATTTCTAGAGGGGGTTCAATCTTACCCCTTCCAAATCCCACCTTGCTTTCTTCAGCCACCCTTTCCATGACCTTATGTGGTATCCAACCGGTTATTGTTGGGAATAGTCTTGCCATGGTTCTTCTACTTAAGATTACTCTATCAAAGTAGAACATCTAATTTTAAAATTAACACAAATAAAAAATCAATTGGTTAGTGTTTTATAGGTATCTATTTAGTGTTCAACAAAAATTAACAAGACAATCACTACTATAGGAACCACTTTTAACTACGGTTAAAAATGATCTTTAACTAAGGTTAACCGGCCTCGTGTATGTGGTTGTCGTTGTATGTACCTAGAGCTGGGCAACATGTCAGGTTGGGTCGGGTTCGTGTTCGTGTCGAACTTAAAGGGGTTGAAAATAGCCAAACCTATACCGACCTATTTAATAATCGGGTCCAAAATCATCGACCTAACCCGTTTATCAACTAAACGGGTTGACTCGAACCCGACCTATTTAACTAAGTTGATGAAAATATAAATTTAACATAATTCAATGAAAAAATATCATTAAAAAAACATTTCCAAACTTGTTTCCTATTCAAGCATTAAGCATTGTAGTTAAAAAAAACGTACAACATTAGCATATTACAAACCAACTAAATAAGTCTAAATTTAAATTACAAACAACTTGAAATTGTCACATTGAAAACTGGCCCAAAATTTCAATTCCCCTAATTTTTAAAATTAAAATTTTAGTTGTCCTGAAAAATCAATACTAAACAAATAAACGGTAAATGGTAAACGCTAAAAGGTCGACCTATTTAACCTAATTAATTAATCGTGTTAAATAGGTATTTTTTCGTGTCAAGATTCTCAACCTTAACTTAACACATTTATTTAAACGGTTTGTTCATGTCAACCCATTTACATAAACGTGTTGAAAATTTGTACCCAAACCCGCCTAATTTCGTGTCGGGTTCGGGCCGATAATCGTGTCGTGTCGATTTTCCCAGCTCTATCTCGTACCATCTTTTACTACGGTTCAAAACCGTAGTTAAATGTTACTTATGACGATGGTTTAGATGTAAAACCGACGTCATATATTAACTATGACGACGGTTCTTATTCTAGAACCATTGTCATACGTCCGTAAGGCGAGGGCATATGACGATAGCTCTAATGTAAGAACCGTCGTGATATTTCTAATATTTTGAATACTTTTTTTAATTATTTTTATACCCTCTGTACAAATACATCACAACTTACATAGTAATAACCAATAGTCGTAATTTTCCAAATACATCACAACTTACACTACAAGAGGGTAAATTTCCGACTTACTATAACCACAACAAGTTCTATTGAACAAGTTCGAGAACACAATTCCATAAATCTTCACAGTAAGTTACAACAATGAATATATTAAAAATATGAAATTTAATACAAAGAGTACTTATTCTTTATTTATGTGAAAAGTTCATCTCTATTTACCCAAAGTGATACTTTTTTAGTAGATTTAGTTATATCATTGTCTTTATGATGATATTGCTTGCTTGGAGTTGTTGCAGAGGTAGCTTGGACAACATATATATACATCATATTTGCAGTCCACACTACCTCCGCACGAACTCTAAGCAAGCAAGATAGTCATAAAGACAAACACATAACTCAATCTACTAAAAAGTATCTCTTCAGAAAATAGAGATCAACTTTTGGCATATATATTGAAATCATTTAAACCACAAAGTTTCAAAAATGAAATACACACGTAAGTGGACAACATAAAAACTCAATGATCTCACCCACGAACCTGTCAAGAGTGAGCCTATTACTCCTCTAAGAAAATCAGGGACAAAGGTAACATGCAGGAGCCTAGTTATTTTGACCCTCGTCGAATGATGAATCTTCTAGCTTGCCATTGGAGAGCTTGGTCTTTTATTTTCTTCCTTGGAGTTCGTGCAGGGGTAGAGGTGGACAACCTCACTTTTTCTTAGGGAGGTTCCTCTTCTTTTCCTTAGGAAGGTTCCTCCCCTTCTCCTTCGATAAGTTCCTTCGGAACGGAGAAGAACGAGAGAAAGGGCCTTCCACCGATTCACCGCTATCCAGGGAGACCGGACGATGAGCCCATGCTTGAAGTGGCGCCTCCGCCCGCCGCATCACTTGTTGTTAAGTGCGAAGGAAGTACTCGTAACTCATTTTCTCTATGATCGAAGGAGAGAGTTAAGTCAAAAATTATTCTTACCAACTTCCTTAATAAAGCCTCGACCCCTCTTCCCATTCAAAGAATTTTTGGCTTTCAATTATTTACGTATATATATATATATATATATATATATATATATATATATATATATATATATATATATATATATATATATATATATATTCCTTTTTTCTTCTATTTTGATGTATTGTACATTATCATAAACTAGACATGATTTTATTTGAAATTTTGCATAATGCATATGACAAATTAATATGAATAAAATGTTGATGTCATCCCTTTAATTCGCTTTAACAAACCAAGACATAACTAGAACCGAAGTTCCCATAACCCTTATTGACATTAGCAATGAGGTCGGATTCACGAGGCAAGACATAGAGTCTATATGCAGTGTGGGTCGGTACACAAAGAAAGGAAAAATGGATAAAGGATTCATCGGAGAGAAAGGTGATAAACAATCACAAAACTAATAATAATTCCCTATTGTTTATCACCTTTTTCTCCGATGAATCCTTTACCCCTTTTTTCCTTTCTTCATGTACTCGACCCACGTTGCACATAAACTCTATGTCTTGCTTAGTGAATCCGACCTCATTGCTAAAGTCAATAAAGGCCATAGGAGCTGTGGTTCTAGTTATGTGTTGGGTTCTTAAAGCAAACTAAATGGATGATCTCGAACATTTTATTGATATTCATTATTGTCTTATGCATTACGTAAACGTAAAGAAAATCATGTACTTTAGTTTATGATCATGTATAATACAACAAACGTGCTCCCAAAAAGGAAACCGAAAATTTAGGTAATTGGACAAATTAGTCCACCCCTAGCTTCAACTCATCAAAATAAATAAATTTGATAGCAAATTTATCTTCATGACAAGTACTTGGAGAGATCCCTATATCTAAATACCTTACCAATTTTTTTACATTTTCACATATATACGTTCGTCCTTTTCATCCTTAAACTCTCTATATATAAATGTATATACAACTCTTTCCCTCTATTCGTTGTGTAAGATAATTGTTTACGTATATAATATATAATATATATATGGTTTCCTTTTTGCTTCCAATTTTGATGTATTATACATTTATCATAAGCTAAACATAATTTTTTTGAAATTTACGTAATTCATAACACTTACATCCAAGATCCTTCAAGTGTTGCTTGATCCATAGAATCCGAGCACAACACGCTCCAACCGCAATGTACTTAGCTTTAGCAGTTGATAGAGCAACCGAGTTTTACTTCTTTGAGTGCCAAGAAATAGGGGATTGACCCGAAACCGGCATGCTCCTCGATGTGCTCTTTCTATCAGCCTTGTAGCCAACATAGTTAGCCTCCGAGTATCCGAGAGAGGGTCAGCTTTGAGTCTCTTGAGAACCATAGACCAAGATTCTAAGTCCCCGCAAGATATCTCGAAAATTCTCTTCACCTGGAGTGAGATGTGATTCTTTTGGATTAGCTTGAAATCTTACACACAGTACATACACTAAACATAATGTCCGGCCTACTGGATGTGAGATATAGTAGAGATCTAATCATACCTCTATAGAGTTTCGATCTACTCGCTTTACCTTTCTCGTTTGAGTCCGGTTTCATGCTCGCTACTCATGGGTGTTGCTGCATGTTTCACATCTTGAAGCTTGTACTTCTTAAGTAATTCCTTGGTATACTTAGATTGATGGACATAGATGCCATCTTTATCTTGTCCGATTTGTAGACCAAGAAAGAAATTGAGCTCTCCCATTATGCTCATTTGGAATTCCTGTCTCATCAACTCAGAAAATTCTCGACATAGATTTTCATTAGTAGCTCCAAAAATAATATCATCAACATAAATCTAAGCAATAAGGAAAACTCTCCCCTTGGTTTTTATGAAAAGAGCTTTGTCAATCTAACCTCTTTTGAAATCATTTTCAACCAAGAAACCGCTCGCTCTTTCATACCAAGCTCTAGGAGGTTGTTTAAGACCATATAGAGCCTTTTACAATTTGAAAACATGATTTGGAAAATCTGAGTTTTCAAATCCAGGGGTTGCTCAACATAGACTTCCTCTTGAATGAAACCATTCAGAAAAGCACATTTGATATCCATTTGATACAAATTAATATTCATGCTTGATGGAAATGCCAATAGGATTCTAATTGCTTCAATCCTAGCAACTCGGTGTAAAGGTTTCCCCACAATTAATCCCTTCTTCTTAATTGTAACCTTGAGCCTCAAGTCTAGCTTTGTTTCGACAACCAACCCATCCTCATCCAGTTTGTTCTTGAAAACCCATTTAGTTCCTATAACTCGGATGGTCGGAAGGTCGTTTAGTCAAAGTCCGGACTTGGTTTGTCTCAAATTGATTAAGTTCCTCTTGCATGACCTCTACCCATTCAGGTTCATTTAGGGCCTCTAGTGCATTTCGAGTTCCGTTAGTGATATGAATGCACATAGATTTTGTAAAGAAGAACGAGTTCTTACCCTATCGTTGATGTCGGACAAAATGTTCTCGAGTGGATGGCTCGAAGCATATTTGAATGCTCTACCTATTCTCTAGTTCACTAGGTTTGTAGGTTGAACTGGCTAATCTTCGATAGTCCGAGCTTGATGAGTTTCCTCATTTACTTGTCCTTCAGTATTCCGAGCCGGCTCTTGAGTTGGTTCGGTCCGAGTCATGATGTTATGAGTTGCCTCATTTTGAGTTACTTTCTTTTGACTCTATCTCGAGCTCAGCTTCAGCAAGATCATCTTCATCCCGACCGGGTTTCGGATCCGAGAAGGTTGACTTACTTGTTTTTCCCCGATTAATTTCATCAAACACAACGTGGTTGCTTTCTTCCACTTACATCCAAAGCTCGTAGGGAGTTTTCTTCAAGATGGGTCCGATGAGGCATATGTTCGAGTGTGTAGTTTGTCGTGTTAACCGCCTCGACCTAGAAATAGTAAGATAGATCATGTTCAATCATCATTGTCCTTCCCATTTCTTCAAGAGTTCTGTTCTTTCTCTCTACTACCCGTTCGTTGAGGGGTTCGGGTGTTGAGAAATTATGAGAGATACCATTCTTGTCGCAGAACTCTACAAATTCCGAGTAGCCGAACTTCCTTCCATGGTCGGCTTGAATTCTTCCGATATGAGTCTCGTGACTCTACTTGAATTTTCCTACGGAGCTTATCGAACTCTTTGAAAGCTTCATTTTTGTTCTTGAGAAAACAAACCCGGGTAAATCATGAGTAGTCATCAACAATTACAAGTACATATGATTTACCTCCGAGACT
The DNA here is from genome assembly GCA_021018815.1 of Talinum fruticosum. Lineage (NCBI taxonomy): Eukaryota > Viridiplantae > Streptophyta > Magnoliopsida > Caryophyllales > Talinaceae > Talinum > Talinum fruticosum. The sequence goes on from JAITYX010000026.1 coordinate 799,389, forward strand.
CTTTACAGAGATTTCACCACATTAATCCATATACAGACAACTCAAGCACTTTGGATGTGGAAACAGTTTTAAGAGGTTTCAAAGATGATCCGACTGTTTCCTTTTGTGCATACTTCACAAATTTTATCTTTCTTAAATGCACGCTTAGGTCAACCCCTAACTAAACCATGAGATGCAAGCTTTTTGATAGTGTGCATGCTAACATGATCTAGTCTACGATGCCATGTCCAAGAATCATCATGCAATGATGCTTTTAAACAAGATAAATTCTGATTTGGATCGAAAGAGGAATAGTATAGGTATTACTCGACGTCTTACCTAAGAGCTTAGTCTCTTTGGTGGTTGCATCAGAAATATAGCAGTTGGTTTGAGTGAATCTTACCTCTTGACCTTTGTCACATAACCGAGAGATGCTGAGTAGATTGTACTTTAATCCCTTAACAAGATAGACCGGGCTGACCAGGTTGTCTCCTTTCCCAATCTTGCCAACACCAACTATCTTGCCCTACTATCATCTCCAAAAGTGACTTTGCCTCCTTTGAAATCCTCTAACTCGTAAAAGAGTCTTAAATCTCCCGACATGTGGCATGAGCATCCACTATCTAAATACCAATGACCTTTCGTCCTTTTCTGAGTTACCCGTAAGTCGAAACACACTAACCCTTCTTACTTCCTCTAACTAACCCAAGTAACTCCCTTCACTCGTGGTCCTTTTCTAAGGAAGAAGACTCTTGGGAACCTAGATCCGAATGACTATGGGTTTGGTCGATTCTCGAGTCTTCTTTTAGAAAATTGGGCCTGTGTCTCTTTTTTGAAAATCTTTTCTTTTATAAACAGTGAGAAGGTTTTCTCCCGTAAACCGGTCCGGGCTTAGTCCTCCTTTCATTCTTATAAATATGATCATTCTCAGCCTTCCCGAACTTCACGGTTCCGGAATCCTTTTGAAAATATTTGAGTAGGAATTAGAATCATCCTCTTTGTTAAAACCAAGTCCTTCTTTTCTGAAGGAGACACACCGAGAGCCTAAAAGCATGTCAAGGTTTTTCCGACATTGAGTAAATTTCAAAACAAGATCTTGAGACTCATTGAGTTTTCTTTTCAAATGCTCATTTTCTCTTCGAGTGACTCAGACTTAGTCTCTTTAATTTGAGTAGTAGTCTTGAGTTCTTTTTAGAGTTAATCTCGCGTTTTCCAATTCATTTTTCAAACAGTTACTCTCGAAGTAAGAGACTCAAGTTGTTCTTTGAATAGAGAAGACTCGGAATTGAACTTTTCTTCCAAAGTACAAATATATTTAGCTAAATCAACTTTGGAGAAATTGAGAAAGTATTCAATTACCTCCCGAGGATTTGTCTCCTCGGTGTCCGAGTTGTCGAGTCCGACTCGGAATCGCCTTCTAAGTCTCGTTAATGCCATCGGACACTTTGAGTCATCGGAATCATCATCTTCTTCGATGAGTCTTCATCGCTCCATGTGGCTATCATAGCCTTCTTCTTGTTTCTGTCCTTTTTCTCTTTGGACAATCCTTGTCTATGTGATCTTTGCTCGCCACATTCAAAACAAGCAAGAGTTCTTAGTTAAAGATAACTTTAAAGGGAAGAGTATTTACCTTTTCCGTCGTTCTTATCTTTCTTGTATAACTCTTCCTTTGGCTTCTTCTCCCATTTCTTGTGCTTCATCATCCTTTTGAAGCCTCGGGCAATGAGTGCCACTAGATCTTCTTCCGAACTTGTGGAACTTAGACTTTCCCCTATGCTTTCGAGGCATTCAGCGCAATGTGCTTTTTGGTGCCGACCTTGGCATCATCTTCTTCCAGGTGAATTTCATGGGTAAGTAGTTTCCCAATTAGTTTGTCCGGCTTTAGTTGAGAGAGGTTATGAGCTTCCTCGATGGCTGTCACCTTGGGTCCCCATCTTCTCTTTGGTAGACTTCTTAGAATTTTTCTGCACATTTCTTCATGGGAAATCTTTCTACCCGGAGATTTGAGATTGTTTGTAATCTCAATGAAGCGTATAAACATTTAAGTGATGTTTTCTTCCGGCTCCATCTTGAATAGCTCGTATTTGTGAAGGTATTGACTTATCTTCGCCTGTTTCACTTGGCTTGTACCTTTGTATGTGTTGACAAGAGTGTCCCACACATCTTTGGCTATGTCACAGTCGACACTCTATTGTATTCTTCCGAGTTGATAGCACACATCGAATGTTCATCGCTTTAAAGTTCTTTCTAAACTTCTCCGACTCCTCATTGGTGTACTCGAACTTTTCCTTAGGCACATATCTTATACCTTCTATCTTCATTGGAATGTAGTTTCCTTCTTGGATGATGTTCCAAACATCTTCATCGTTGTCTAGCGTAAAGCATTCCATTAACTTCTTCCAAAGTGCACAAAGTTTAATCCTTTGAACTTTGGTGGTCCGGTAGATGACCTTCCTTCATCAAACTCTCCAATGTTCCGAGCCATCCGATCTTTAGACCTTTGGATTGTTAGATCCTTCTTGAAAGGCTAGGCTCTAATACCAATTGAAGGTTTGCTCTTGGAGAGTCTAAGTCACCCTAGAGGGAGGGTGAATAGGGTGATGAGGAAATTTTAACAAACTTAGAAACTTTAAGCTTGAAAAGGATAAACATGTGAATATGAGTCTAGATTGGACTTAGAAAAGTGTACACTCGTAAATACGTGGAAATCCTCCCGGGGCAGAAAACTACGGACGAGTGCTAATCCAAGCACTAAGTCAAATCCACTATTTTGAATCCTTAAAATACAACGGATCGACTCAACCGGAATTGTTCCCTTAGACAATTCCTTATAATATTTTCCTAGAGTTAGAAGTTCCCTTATATGATCTAGTACTTCCTAACCGAGATAACCTTTACAGACTAGCGAGAACTGAGCTGAGTTAACCCTTACAGCTCAGTCAAGGGACCTTACTCGGAAAGTAAGAGAAGTATGTAATCGATTACAAGACTTTACAACTCGGAAAAGTATTAAGTACAAACTTGGAGTTGTAAGTAGAAGATTGAATGAGTAATGTACTAAGAGAGTTAGTTTCAGCAATCGATTCAGCAATCTTCAATCGAGTGACCGTTGTGTCTTGGTTCGAACAAAAGTCTTTATCGGCCGTTGTAACGGCTTTTCGAGCCACTCGAAAGGATCCATTAGGATGTGAACGTTGTGCAATGGCTCTTGGATCCTAAAGGTGCTCTAGTCAACTGGTGAGGTCTGAAAAGCAAGGTGGAAACCACCGTTGAGCTTAGCGTTGAAGTTTTCCAGCTTTGGAAACGGACAATCCCGACACGGTATTCGAGCCCTATTCGAAGTAGATAAAACTTGTCTGCTAGTGATTGACAGACTTGAAGCTGGCTACTTTGGTAATTCAAAAATGAGATAACCTCATTTGGATAACCTACAAAAGTAAACCACTTTGGTTCTCAAAGTATAAAATACTTTGTCCAAGATTAGGCACGGATAATAATTTAATTAAGACAATTAAGTGCATAATTATCTTAGGCCTAGAAGAATGGAATTTTCCGAGTCTAATATTCAATATACTCAAATTCCATCATAGTCGAGTCTTAAGAAAGATCAAGTTAGAAAGAGTCAAATTATCGAGTATGAAAACTTGATCCGGACGGATAATTCTCAAATAAATAAACCGACTTAGAAAGAGGAATTAGCATTGTAATTCACTTTGCATTGAAGTATGCAGTCGGAACTCGGAATAAGAGTGTTAGAGAAATTATTTCAACATGCGATAGATCTGAGTGCTGTCTCGAGTGAGTCGAAACACCAATGGAGAAGATATACAAGAATGTGTTTTCCGAGTCGATCGAAACAAATGAAAACTTATACGGGAGTTTCTATAACACTCGTAATGACTTGTAATCAAAACTTAGAAGGGATGAGGTTTGTACCTGAGTCTTTATGTAGTACTCGGAATGGTTTAGATTTAAAGTTTGAGTCTTCAGGGAACTTTTCGCGAAGCATTTGGAACTACAAGATAGAAGCTCCTTCCGCGAAAGCTAAAAGAGCTAAGAAAGTTTTTTCTAATAAATAAAAAAAACTCCTCTAGACCATCAATTCAAAATAAAGACAAACCTTCTCCTTCTAAGAAAAGGAAGCCTAATAAAAAAAAGATAGTTTGTTACAAATTTGGTAAAATCAGCCATAAGGCTTTCCATTGCAATACTCGAGCAAAAAAATTAATGAGTTATCATGACCTTCGAAAAAGCTCCTTTCTATTCTAATGAATAAGTCCGAATCGAAAAGAGGAAGATTACTACCTTAGTACCGAGGAAGATGATTCTGAATATGAATCATCCCCTATCCAACGAACTAAATGTTATTATCGACAAAGATCAAAAAGAATTCCTACTAGATTTAATAGGAAAGATTTCGATCCTGAAACAAAAATGGAGTATCTAGGAAAACTTAAGTGGCTTATTCTTAAAGCCAATAATAACCTGCCAAATCTTGATCATGAAACTCCAAATCTCCAAAAATTATATAAAAATTTTTCTCGTTCCAAATATTTTTCAACAAATTACAACTAAATAAATACAATCGGAGATTTATGATCTCAAAGTACAAATAGGTCTTCTTAAAAAGAAATCCTTGAGTTAAAATCAAGGGATTTAGAACTGAATACAAAAATTATAATCTTTAGTGATTCTAACAAACCTAACTCTTCAACTAGTAATGTCCTTTTAGAAGAGGATATTTTTGAAGAACAATTTATTCGAGACAATTTCGCAGGTCATTTTTCGAAGTGGTATTGTATTGTCAATTTAGTTGTTGAAGATTTCTCCATCAACACTATAGCTCTCGTTGATAGAGGAGCTGATCAAAATTGTATAAAAGGAGGAATTGTTCCAACAAAATATTGTGAAAGAACAAAAGATCATCTTTGTAGTGCAAATGGTGAACCCTTAAATATTAGGCTTAAGCTCAATAAAGGACATATTAGAAATAATGACTATTGTTTCAAAAATATTTTCCTCATTGTAGATAATATTAAAAATGATCTTATTTTAGGAACCCCGTCCCTTACTCAAATTTATCCCTTTTATGTTAATGAGCAGGGAGTTCATACTAATATAATGGAAAAGCAAATTTCTTTTAAATTCCTTTCCGTAGCTAAACAAAAGATGTTTCTCTCTTACAATCATCTTCCATTTTTAAACGAATCAATATTCTCCAATCTAAGCAATCTCATGTCGTTTATCTTCAAGAAGAAATTTCTTATTTAAAGATTGAGGAACAACTTCAAAATCCTTCTCTTCAAAAGAAGATCTCTGATCTTGATCATGTTATTAAAGAAAACATATGTTCATGTATGTTCCTAATGCATTCTGGCAAAGAGTCTATATAAAAGATTTTAATGAAGATAATATTCCTACTAAAGCACGACCAACCCAAATGAACATTGAGTTGTTGGAACATCGTAAAAACGAGATTCAATCTCTTTTAAACAAAATATTAATCAAACCATCAAAATCTCCTTGGAGCTGTGCAACATTTTATGTTAGTAATGTAGCTGAAAAGGAGTGAGGAGTTCGTCGTCTTGTTATTAACTACAAACCACTTAACAAATTTTTACAAGTGGATAAGATATCCAATTCCAAACAAACAAGATCTTCTAAATCGATTATTCGATGCCAAAATCTTTTCTAAATTTGATCTAAAATATGGATTTTGGAAAATTCAAATAGTTGAAGAAGATCATTACAAAATTGCATTTACGGTACCCTTTGGACATTATGAATGGAATGTGATGACATTCGGTTTAAAGAATGATCCATTAGAATTCCAAAACGTTATGCATGACATTTTTAATCCTTTTACTTCATTTATCATTGTTTACATTTGATGATGGTCTAGTTTTTTCCAAAAATCGATCAACATTTTAAACATCTTCAAACCTTTCAGTATATTATAGAAAAAAATGGTTTAGCTATGTCTGCTGCAAAAATTATTTTATTTTAAACCAACATAAGGTTTTTAGGCCATGATATCTATCAAGGCACTATTAAACCTATTGTTCGATCGCTTGCCTTTACCGATAAGTTTCCTGACGAAATTAAGGATAAAAAACAATTGCGAGAGGTTTTTGGGACGTTTGAATTATGTTTCAAATTTCTTCCCTAACCTTAGACAGTTATGTAGTCCTTTGTTTGGAAGGCATCGTAAAAAGCCTTCACCATGGTCTACTAAGCACAACGACGTTGTTAAACATATTAAGGAAAGAGTTAGATCTCTTCCATGTCTATGTATACCTCAATCCGATGCCTTCATGATAGTTGACTTAGGATATGGAGGTATCCTTAAACAAAGGATTTTAACCCGACCCGGAGAACAATTAGTTAGATTTCATTCTAGAGTATGGCTCAGTCCTCAACAAGATTATTCTACAATTAAGAAAGAAATTCTTTCAATCATTCTTTGTATTTCTAAATTTCAGGATGCCCTTTTCGCAAAAAAAAAAAAATTATTACAAATTGATTGCAAAGCGGCAAAAGATGTTTTACAAAAAGATGTTAAAAACCTTGTTTCAAAACAAAATTTTGCCAAATGGCAATCAATTTTATCCTCCTTTGATTTTGATATTGAATTTATTAAAGGAGAAAATAATTCTCTTCTTGACTTTCTTACTAGAGAGTTTCGTAAGGAAAGAATGACAAAATGGTTACTTTGCAGGAATACAATGAGCAAGAAAGGCAAAGGTGTACAAAAGGTTGCAAATTACAAAATTGTTCCTTCCGGAGCCTCTCAACGAGGCTACAATTCCTCTCCAAAACAAATTTAGCAATCTTGCTAACTTCCCTCCTTTACCCTACAAAAATGCGAGTTGACAATTATAATTCTTATCACCACACATTCATTGAAGACTTATTCCTCACAAACAATCTTTGTCAACCTGCCAAAGACCTTATTTAACCTTATGTCCAAAAACCTTTGGAAAACCATTTCTTATTTAACCATACACGAAAAAGTCGTCATTTTTATGAACTAATCTTAGTTGACATATATTGTGTTGACATATCTCATAGTCATGATCCAAGTGACCCGGATTATATACGTTTTTCAAAGTGCATAATCAAGAACATTTTGATCATCAAGATTGGAAAAATCCTTTTAATGAGAGGAAATTTTCCATCCCCTACCAGACCTCGGACTTTTAATTACAAATGATTATAAAACAGACTGGTATAGAGCCTTTCTCTATCGATCGGACTTTCATTCTTGGTTCTTCAATTTCCATGACAAATGCTCAACTACTTTCCCAGTTTGGTTTTACCATTGGTGGGGCATGCTTGGTGCATCCTTTTCTATTTTAACTAGTGACGCTAATGAAGGATGGATCATTTGGAATAAATCTTCATCTCACGTCGCTCGTACAAAATAAGTACAATTTTTTTAGACATTCAATGTTGCATGGATCTTCTGTTGGGAATATGGATTTTTAAAAATTATTTCCAACTCCTTTCCCTTCTCTCTGGTTCGATTATATAAAGCTCGATGGTGGCCAAAATACGGGACAATTTTATGTAGCAAGGAAAATGTTGAACATTTTTTAAAGACAAAAACTAAGAAGTATACCTTGTTTAATTTAAAACAAGTTAATACTTCCATACAAGCCCCTGGAACTTCTTCCCGCATTCCTCCTATTACCCCCGCAAAGAAGACAAGTTCTATTGAAACAAAACATTCTAGGAAATTGCGGTCGTGAGGTTTATGTCAAAGATAGAAGGACATTTTAGAGATCTTTAAAGACGAACTAAACCGTCACAAGGATTTCTTACTGTAAACACAAATTTCGAGTCTAAAATAAATAAAGATAGGAAATTAGGAAACAAATATAATTTGTATTGATTTTTGTTTAATGGGTACAATCTCCGTATTGAATACAATAAATGTAATCCTCCGATTCAATCTCCTTGTAACTTGAACGATTTAAGGGCGTTGTACTTGATCTCGAACGTTGATGTTGAGGCCAATGATGAACGCTGAATGGTTCTTGATCGGGATGTGCTGAGAGTCTTGAATTTGAATTCTTGACTCGATTTACGAACGGTTGCGAGACTTTGATCCTTGGCGCTTGGTAGCTGGATGTTGTTTGCGATCCGAGCTCTGGATTTTCGGATGTTGAATGTCTTTGAAAAATGAAGAGATGACTCTATTTATAGCCTTTTTGGGGTTAGGGTTTGACTTGGGTTTTGGGCCCAGGCCCATAATTTAGTAACTATTTCTTAAAAGAAATATTTACTATTTACTACATCATCAACGACACGTGGCAACTTCTAATTGGCCGAAATTTGATTTCCTTTGATTTTAATTTTAAAGGCTTTCCAAAACCAATTTTACACGTGGCAATTTGCAATAGGTGGAATAAAAAAATAATTAATTTTCCATGTGACGACATATAGTTGGCTAACGAATTTTTGCCTCCTACAAATGCCCCCTTCGTAGTCGGCTGCGTGCACGAGCTTTCTTGAGTGCTTGGAGCGGTGAAATCTCGAATATTTAAAAGATGATTGATACGGGTTGATATTAATCACTCTCTTGATTTGTAACTTTTTAACCTGGCGCGGGATAGTACCAAAATTACCTAGGTCGTATATTTAGACTTATTTAGGTATAATTCGTAGAATGCCCTTATATATATATATATATATATATATATATATATAGGGAAGGGTTCAAGTAAGAACCCCCTATAGGTAAACACCAAACCATAGGTAAGAACTTCTAATCTTGACCCTTCAATCTTAATCCAACGGTCTACATTAATCCGCCATTATTAACTATTAAAAAAAGAAAAATATCAAAAAAATAATGAGGGGTCGATCGTTGCAATTCTATCGACGTTCAAAAACTCCAGTGCACTCTCTCTCTCCCTCTCGTATCCCCTGCCCCTCTCTCTACCTCTCGCCGCCGGCAGTAGCCGCTCCATCGCCGGCAGAGCCGCTCCATCGCCGGCACACGCCTCCGCTCGCCGCCGTAACGTTCGTCCACTCGCCGGCCACCCTGTCGCCCCAACTCCAGCGAACATTTCAGCTCGGGTCACGAGCTTGTGAATTTCGGACATCGCAAGCCTGAACCTTCTTCTTCTCTCGTCGCCTCCCTGTCTTTCGTTCCTCGGCTCTAGCACGGGCACCGAACCGGAACCGGCGCTCTCCCTCCTTCTCTGTTACCGGCGTTCTCCCTCCTTGTATGTCACCGGCGCTCTCCCTCCACACTCGCGCCGAGGTGTGATTCTATCTCTCTAGGGTTTCTGTCTAATTCTTGATCTTTATTCATTACATTGCTTGCTGAATTTGTTTGGGAAGTTACTAGCTTCGAAATTTTATCATCTATTTCCTGGATTGAGACTTAAGAGCTGTGATTTTTGCTATGAATTAGCATTTCGTTTAGATTCAACTGATGACTTATTCGATGTTTGAGGGTGAATTTGTCGATCGATAATATGGACCCCTCACAATTGTGTTTAGGCTTCTTTCTGTTTTGTCGATGGGGGTGGGGTTGAGCTCGCTTCCGTTGAACTTTGATCACAAATGAGCAATCAACTTCAATGGGAGCTTTTATACTAATCTACCGGAAGCTTTGCGAGCCAAGCTTACATGACGTAATGTGATCTATCCAGAAATATTTGTTGTTAAATCCACAAAGAGAATGCTTTTGAGCTCCTAACTTTTTACCTGCACAAAACTTCCTTTTGTACTCCTGTCATCCCTCAAAACATCAAAATTTTTACTCCTAAGAGTACTAGTTTCTGCTGCATTTGGGACACATTCACCTTCGAGCTAGAAGCCGGTTTCATGAGGTCATATGTCTGCAGTTGCTAATAATTACTTATTTTATTTTCAGTTCAAAGCACATATCTTGCTAATAATTGGTTTTTCAATGGTTATCAATTTTTGGAAAGATGGTGAGTGTTCACGATTAACCATTTCACACTACGAGTGCATTATCTCAAAAGCGGACTATAGATGATTGAAAATATGACTGGATAATCGTGAACATTAGTTGGAGAGATTGGAAAGCATTTATTAGCTGAAAATTCTCTTTGATTTTGAGTTTTCTATGTATGACAATGGATTGGAGAATGGCAAATTTTAATGTCAAGCATTGCTGATTTTAGTTTAGCCTATTAGCTCAAAGGTAGAGCGACGTGCGACAATGCACGGAGATGTAGGTTCGAATCCCGCATAGGCTTGTTAATTGTTATGATCCAATCATTGGGCTTGTAGTAGTATGTAGTATTCATCCTTGAAAGGCAGCCCTTCCCTTGATGATGTTTGCTCCAAGTCAAAAACCTCTGCTACATCGAATAAGGGGGAAAGAAAAAAGAAAGAAAGCAATACAGGACACACAAGGAACTCGAAAGCTACGGATGTCAATAACAGCGAGAATAGTCAAGAAAAATTCAACCAACTCAATTGGCGGTATTTTCTTGCGGAAGGCTGCTGGACAATTAGTAAAACCCTCACCAAGACATCTGCAAGAAAAGATATGAAGGCGAGTGGTTATATTAAGATTAAGGCTCTGGTTTCTTCATTTCTCTAGAACGGCCAAATGCTTAGATGAATCCAATATTTCACTTCAACTTAAGAGTGAAAAACATAATACGAAGATAACTCTAAAGCCATGAAACAGTAACTCAATGATCCTGTAAACATTTAGTTGCTTTTGCAGCGTAAGCACTTCCTTCCTACTTGTAGAGTGGAGCTGCGGAAACATTGAGTTAAGATTAGTTTAGGAAGTGTTGCTGAAACTAGCAATGTGCATAAAAGTTGGTGGCGGTGCGGGTTGATGTTGTCGGGGTCTTGGATAAGTCTAATATGCAACAAAGGATGCTAATCAATGAAGAAAATGACTATCCAAGTTTGAACACAAAATTAAGCATATCGAGTTCTAAGTTGTAACAGATTTTTTTAATTTTTGGAACAATTTTTGGACAAATACCTTTTGGACATTGAGTGAGTGCGTTTCGGACATGCCTATGTAGGATTCGAACCCACGTCGTTTGTGTCATTGCACAAATGCTCTCCCATATTGAGCTAATAGGCTTTTGTTACCTTTTCCACAAATACTAATTTTTAGCACACTCATGCAACAAGGTAACTTTTCTTAACCAAGCTACAAGGTAACCAAAACCTAAATATTAAGTCAAAATGACAACATAACATTGCTTTACCAAGCTACCAGGTAACTTACAAAAAATAATTTCAGGAAGCATTACTCCTACTATTTTGACATTAGTTTCAATGTCATATTAACAAATAATAACGAAGCAATCATATGGATTGAAGAGATAGATGACCCACCAAAACTCAATGCCAATCGGTGGAAAAACTAGTGCATTTTGAACAGAGACTAATTTCTCTACGCATTTTGAACAGAGGCAAAACTTATGCATCCAAAATGCATTTTGAATAGACTAATTACTCTATGCATTTCAGGAAGCATTTTGAACAAAGAGAAGACCCAACAAAAATTAACCAAGCAACCAAATTGCCAAATTACTCTATGTTGAACACATGCAACAGAGACTAATACAACTTTCAAGCATTACTCTATGTATCAAATTATCAAATTGTCGAAGAGAGCTTGGAGCTTTCAAGTCCTCACAACTCGCAAGCATTATAGGTCGTACGCATTCAAAATGTACCAAATCACTCGAACTAACTACTACAAGTATATCTAACTAAACAATACAAGGAAGCTCACTTTCGGAGAGGTCTAAAAACAAAACAATAGAAGGAAACTAACAACAAATTCAGCTCAACTCGCTCCCGGTTCTCAAAATTTAAAGTTTCTTAAAGCTCTATAAACAAAACAATAGAAGGAAGCTTTCATCCAAACCACAATAAATTGAGCCAAATCAGCAATGGAGTAAACTATTCGCAAAGAAATTCGGAATTTGCAATTATATTGAACTCGAATAGCAATTCGCAATTGAGCAAGCCATTCGTAAACAATAGAAGAGGGATTGGAGTATTCAAGTCTTCGACTAAATTGAGCAAGAAATCAGTAAAGACAAAGAAATTACTAATTAGAACTCGAATTCACAATTCCCAATTCGTAATTTGCAATTTTTTGAAAACCCAAATTTTCGGATGAAAGGGAGAGTCGGACTATGGAGACAGACGAGCGACTCCGGAGATAGGTTAGCGACTGCCGGGACATGGGACGGCTTCCGGCGAGGTTGCTACGAGAGGGATGACCGAGAGTGAGAGAGATGAAGCAAGGAAGAGCTTCATTTGAGAGAGAGAGACACGAGCGACGACGGAAGGCGGTGAGCGAGAGAGGAAGTCGACGAGAGGGGTGACCGAGCACGTCGGCAACGAGAGACGCTTGCCGTCGACCGGTAAGGGGAGGTGCGCGGTGCTGGCACCTGCGATCGAGAGAGAAGAGGAGAGGGAGAACTCGAGAGAGAAACGAGGAGTAAGAAGTGGAGAGGAACTCGGGAAGGAAGCAAATGTCGTGGCAAGCGACCAACCCCTCCCGAGTTTTTTTATTTTCTTTTTTTTAACCTAAAAATGCTCTTTTAATTGAAACCGTTGATTTGAAATTGAAGGATCAAGATTAGAAGTTCTACCTATAGTTTGGTGCTTACCTATAAGGGGTTCTTACTTAAACCCTTCCCTATATATATATATATATATATATATATATATATATATATATTCTTTTAGCAGACGAATGATTGAGAATTTTTCTAAACATAATTACATATAGAAAAATTGCTGATTTCAAATAAAACTCAGTAGCAATTGCGAGAGAGAGAGAAACGGTCAAATGGTGTACGAGAGAAGCCTCTATGGGTAGTTGGAGGTTTTGGGTTTCACGCTTAAAAAGTAATTTCATTTTGTCAGTATGTGGGTATAGCCAACAAACGTTCATTTATTTTCTCTAAACTACTCAAAACCATCTGCCAGGACAAACAAGTCTCTCTCTCTCTCATCAAAGCTTGAAAATGGGTCTCTCTCTCTCCAAAGCCTTCAATGGCTTCTTCTCTCTGCCTCACGCTCTTTTGCTCTTCATCCTGCAGCTTTAATCTTCGCCGTAGCAACGCCTGCCGCCGCCTTCTTCTTCCCGTCCCGAAGCCAGCGCCTTTCCGGTGGGCTGGTCTCCATCGGGGCAGCCGCTCTCCGGGCTTTCCGGTTGTCAATCGTGTCGCCGTCTGTCGCTAGCCCTGCCGCCGGTCGACGACTTCCTGCTGGGGGCGCCATTTTCCGGCTTCGATCTGGGCAAAAGCAACAGTACCGTTTTTCCGGCTTCGATCTAGGCAAAGGCAATGGTGCCGTTTTCGGGGTTCGACCCAACTGGTATGCGCATATCCCTTTTTTTTTCTCCGGCGAATTCTGAACCCGGTGTTTCTCTTTCCTCTTGTTTTCAAATCCCGGCGACATGGGTCTGCTTCGAATTCCAAATGTCACCGAACTTTCATCTAGATGTAGGTGGTGGCGTTTCCTTTTTTGTTTTGTTAATTTTTGACAGTGATAATCCATAAATGTGGGTGGTGGCGTTTTTCCGGCGAATTCTGAACCCGGAGACACCATCCCATCTTCTTCTTTCCTTCTTTTTGTCAAATTTAATTTTTGTCAGATGTAATAACTTTGATAATGAAGTAGGAAACTCATGGGATTTGAAGAGTTTGTAGCTAACTGGGAATGTAAAATTTGAAGAGTCCGTAACTGGCTGGGAATTTAAGTCTCAGACTCAGAGATGATTATATAAACGCATTGCATTTGGTCTTCTTACTCCCTGTGCTTCTTTTGCTTTCGAAGACTTGTGCCCAGTTTGCAGGTTTTATTTCTTCCTTTGTTCTTTTGATTTTTTTTTTTTTGTGATTTTCAAAGATTTAGGGTAGTAGATTATCTCGTATGAATTTTTTCTGCTTTCTTCAATGGACCTTGCCTTTAACAACTCTGTTACTTAGCTAAAAGTATGATTTTTTTAAATTTTTTTTGAATTTTGCTTGGCAATCTCTGGAAAAGTTTCTCATTGATAATAAGAGTTGTCAGCTAGCTTTCGGCGGTCACAACAAGAAAATTTATTCACCTGTCATGCCCCCATAAAGTCTCGCTCGTTTGATGATTCTGATGAAGCGAATTAGTTCCCTCTCCGATTAATTGCAACTTAGCGTCTCAATTTGGGGAAATAAAATTTTAGTGTAATTTTCCAATAATTTGATTAATTTCGATGGAGTGCTGGCTGGCGTCCTTGCCGGTGTAAATTTCCAAAGCTTACTAAGTTGATTACAATGGTTCACGTGAAATTCTATCTTTTTTTAATTTTTTTTACCGTGCCTCCTATGGAACATGACAATGAAAGCTTCATTGCGATTTGCCAAAAATGAACTCAACATTGGCTGATATGCCGAAAAATTCATGTGAATTTTCTTTGTTTTTTTGGCAAAATGGTCAACCGAATGTTGAACGCAAAATTCTTCACAGGACTTGGCTGCTATTTTCTTTTGCAAATCTTCCTGCACTATTCGGAGCGAATTATTCACGTCAACACTCGATCCGGAGACGGCAGAGCGATTTATTCAACTCGGAGTCTTACAACGAGCCATCCGACTATCTCGACCCGGAGACGTTAGAGCGATTTATTCGACTCGTAGTCTCGGAATGAGCCATCCGACTTATCCGACCCGGAGACGTCAAAGCGATTTATTCAACTCGAGTCTTACAACGAGCCATCCGACTATCCGACCCGGAGACGTCGGAGCGATTTATTCGACTCGAGTCTCGGAATGAGCCATCCGACTTATCCGACCCGGAGACGTCAAAGCGATTTATTTGATTCGTAGTCTCGTAACGAGCCATCCGACTATCCAACCCGGAGATGTCAAAGCGATTTATTCGACTCGTAGTCTCGGAATGAGCCATCCGACTTATCCGACCTAGAGATGTCAAAGCGATTTATTGGACTAAGAGTCTCGAACGAGTCATCCGACTTACCCGACCCGGAGACATCAAAGCGATTTATCTCACTCGTAGTTTCGTAATGAGCCATCCTACTTATCCGATCCGGAGAAGTCGGAGCGATTTATTCGAAAAATTGACTTTTGGTTAATCCCTTGCATGTCTTACTCTCTTTAAGGTATATGAACGGGTTAAACCTCTTTCAATGACTAAAGGATTTATTTGGTGACTTGGGAATCTTTAATTTGAATGACTTGAGAGTCTTTTTAGACTTGCATTTTGTTTGATTTGAGAGTCTTGAGTTTACGTGACTTGAAAGTCTTGAACTTATGTGATTTGAGAGTCTTTAATTTGAGTGACTTGAGGATGCTTTTAGTGACTTAAGAGTCTCTAATTTGAGTGATTTGAGAGTCTTGATCGAGTTTGCGTGGCTTGAGGGTTTTGAACTTGTGTGACTTGAGAGTCTTGAATTTGTGTGATTTGAGAGTCTTGAACTTATGTGACTTGAGAGTCTAGTATTTGTGTGACCGGAGAGTCTTGAATTTACGTGACTTGAGAGTCGCGTGACTTGAGAGTTTCGAATTTTGATATTATTTTATGTTGGCATTGGTTTTGAGTATATTATAGTAAACCCAAACTTAATTTCAAGTTTACGAATAATTAAAAAACACCAACATATAAATTTTTTTCATTTTTTTGTTTTTGCGAGCGATCGGGATCAAGTTTATTCTTAAGTCGACTACATACCATAAGGGAATATAATACCCTAAAGGATCAAGCCGGACGTAAAACTAAAAGGAATGAATTATTTTATTGAATTTTTTCGCCGTTCACAGCTTATACTCTTGCGGGCCAAGAGTAGTACATTTAATTTCAACTTGCAAGAATGAGCAGTTTAGGCTCTTGCTTAGGAGCTCACATGCAACAATGTTCAAGGATAATAAAACTTCAAGAATTTTTCATTTACGGGATCAACTCATACCCTTTCATTATCGATCGTCTTGTAGGCACCATTCATGTAGATTTCTCGCACCATATAGGGTTCATCCCACTTTGAAGTGATCTTGATTCCAATCTTGTGAGACATGATGATTGCCTTCTTACTGGAAGTACCTAATCTTCTACTTCGGATGAGCGCAATCGAACTTTTTTTTTTTTTTTAATGCCCGTGATAATATTCTAACTTCGTCGGGCCTAGAATCACTCGGTTGACTCGTAAGGACCACAGTGCGTCTTTTTACTCTCAGCAAGTCATCCGTCTTTACGTCCGAGTGTTGAGACGCGCTTCTTACGGGAAGGGATAGAACTTTGTACCTCATTTGTATCGCCAAGATGATGGAACACCGAGTCTTTCCGCTGAATTGGCGATGACTTAGACACATTTTTTTCCTTCTTGATTCTCGACGAAAGTCGAAGGTCTTGATCTGTCCACTTCATTTTATTCTATATAATACCGAGGGTTTGGGATTTTGGCATCCCCCTATTCTCGTGAACACGGAATGGCGTCTTTCCGAGGTAGACGACCGCAACCTAGCGAACACCGAGGACCTTGTGGTAGGTTGGACATTTTCATTATCATTGTCCTCCACCTCTTCTTCATCTTCGAGTTCTAAACACGAAGTTGTGTTCACCGTGACTTTCTCAAAGAAATTTGTCGGAAGAACTCCTCTAAGGTAATTGGAACAAGTGTCTCTTGTTCAAATAAGTTAACGAGGTTGGATTTCTCGTTTCTTGCTTACCTTTGACCTTTTCTTGTTCTTCGTATGCCTAGGATTCTTCCTTCGCTTTGCCTTTTTCTCGTGATGGATAGATGGTGACTCGAACATGACTTTGTCTCCTTGGCCTTCGACAAATGATAAGGGTCCATCCTTCTTGATCTTCATCCGGAATATCTACGGTAGGATTGACTTCCATATGTGGTGCTTGTACCGTTAATGCCAAGATCACTCGGTTCCGGATTTCCAAATTGAAGTGTAAACGACTCTATTTTGGGAGACCGAGTTGGAGGGTTCTCTAGTTGAATGGAGGTATAATTGGTCTCATCTGTGTCATCCACATCTAATATGATCTTTCCATCTTCGACCAACCGCATAATGCGCTCTTTGAGTGTGATACACTTCTCAAGAGGGTGACTAATAACCCTATGGTATCGACAATATTTTGAATCGGGAGTCTTTTACGCTTCTTCGGCCGTTTTGGTTCGGGAAGTTCAATCACCTTGTTCTCTAACAAGTTATCTAACATTCTTGACAAGTCCGAGTCCGGGAATGGGTACTTCTCCTGAAGCTCTTTTAGTGTAGGACGTTTCTTTGCGACATCTTTAGAGTATATGATCTTCTTTTGTTTTAACTTGGGCTTTTCGAAATTTACACTTGGTTCTCCGGTGGAAATATACATTGACTCTATTTTGGAAGACTCGGTACTCTTCTTGTACTCCCCTAATCCTTCTCCGATTCATATGAGGAGGAAGACTTATTGCAACGACTGTTATTGTCATTTCAATGTCATGAGCCTTGGTAGCCAATTCTCGAAAAGTTCTTGGCTCACTCACTGCGAGAATGTAAAGTAAGTCTCATTTCATGCCATGAGTGCACATCTCCACAGACAGATGCTTCGGACAATCTATCCTTGCATTCGAGGTCGAGGGCTCTCCAACGATTGATGTAATCGAGAACTGGTTTCTCTTTTCGTTGCCTTGCATTAGTCAACTCCATCATACTAACAACACGTTGGGTGCTATAGAATCCGTTAAGGAATTCTTGTTCTATCTCGCTCCCAATTATTAATGGATTCTAGCTCTAGGTCCGTGTACCGGTCAAAAGCAATTCCTTTTAGAGTTCGAACGAACCGCTTTACCAACCTATCTCCTTCCGTGCCAGCATTGCTGCGAGTTTCGATGAAATGCGAAATGTGTTGCTTAGGATTGCCTTTACCATCAAACTGTTGGAATTTCGGTGGTTGATAGCCATGCAAGCATTCTTAGGGCATCGATCCTCTTAGTATTGGGTTTCGTGTACAGGTGAGACTTATGAGACCCTTCTCCTAACCGATTCTTAACCGCCTTTGCAATTAAGTTTTGGATTTGTTCAACGGACATTGAGGCTAGTGGAGTCTCCTTCGTTCATCATCGATTCTTCATCATGGTTGGACTCCTTATCGGACTCCTCGTTGTTAGAGCCTTTGTTAGAAGCTTCGGATGACTTCTTCTCCAACTTCTCTATCAGGCTAGCGATTTGTTCGCTTTGAATCTTGATTTGTGCATCCTTTTCTGCGCTTTCTCTAGCAAGTCTTACTACTCGTTTCCTTTATCTCATTCGAGTTGTTCTTCAATATTGATAGCTTCTGTCACCATTACGGCATGATGATAGTGTTAGAGGATTCAATTTCGGAATGAGAGAACGACGAGTCTTTGAGAGACGGGGCTTGGAATCCCCACTGGCATAACCATGAGCTTCTTCTTCGGACAAAATGAAGATATGGTTGGTGTAAGCTTGGAGTTCGTCCATCCCACGAGGAATCGACCGCTTCAAGTTGCTTGAGTCGGTTGCTTGAGGATAGATATGGTGTGACCTTGAATCGGTTGCTTGAGGATAGATATGGTGTGACCTTGAAAAAGAGTTCTTGTATAACAAGAAAGTAGAAGTCATTAAAGAAATTCAAGGTAGTCGCTACTTATCGCCGGATGGTGAAAGCCACCAATCCAGCATGATGTTGTGCATATTGTTTGGAGGCAAATACGTAGAAAGAAGGGAAACATTATTGAAAGACTTTTGGTCTTTAACAAGATCTTCATATGCTTTGCTGCACAATTTAAGGGTCCGATTCATGGTTGTAGAAGGCTGATTGGGGTGGATGGAACCCATCTAAAGGGTAACGATGAGGAAGTATTGTTGTCTACAGTTGTCTTAAATGGGAACAATGAACTTTTCCCGATTGCACATGCTTGTGGTTGACTTAGAACCTATAGAGACATGGTCATTTTTCCTCCCATATGAGACACACTTTGAAAGATGCATTGGATAATCCATGGATAATAATTTCTAACAAACAAAAGGTATATCGCTTGTTTTTCATTTTTTGCAAGCAAGAGATTCGATAAATTATATAAATGACTCATTGATCCTATTTCACTACATAGGGTTTTGATTTAGCCTTGGATGAAGTTTTCCTACTAACAAGGAGGAGATACTCGTTGTAGGCATCTTTGTGCAAACTTGAAAAAGAACTACCTTGGGGTGTTGACGCAGACATTGTTTTGGAGCATGTGCGGAGCCTACTCAAACTTTACTTTTAAGAAGGCTATTGAGAGGTTAAAGAGGGATCGTTGGGATTGGGACTATTCAATGGTTCCATTCCCTTAGACAACAAGAAAGATGCGCTACACATAAGTTTTATCCTTTTTTATGTTCTACGGAAAACACTTCAACTTTGTTGAGTTATTCAACTCAACCCTTGGGGCTAATAGATGTAGGCTCGTGTTGACTTTGTGAGAAGGTAACGGACTAACTAACAAATATCCTCATTTTATGCATTTGAACATTATGATTTTGATTTTCATGTTATATTTTTGTAGGTATCAAGATATTGAACATGGTAGGCTTGCAATCGGACAAGCGAATGCGAAAAGCTAGAATGAGAATGACATTTGCCCTAACATTGTTCAACTCTTAAAGGTACAAATTACCGACTCAAGGACTTGTAGGGTTTTTTTAAATTTTTATGTTGGCAAGGGTGACTATGAGATTCATGAAGGACTCGACCACCTCCCTGTCTTTTATTAAAAGAAATTGTACTTGTGGACAATGGCGAATCAGCGAAATCCTACATAGGCATGCCATTATTAAGGGCATACTACACAGGAAGGAATCACCACAACATTATGTCAATGAATGGTATTATGTCAAGAGGTACATGCTTGCAATTGGCGTAAACATAAACCCAATTATCGACCGTTACTTTTGGCTTGAACAAGAAATACCATTTATTGAGCCCCTCCAATGAAAAAAGGATTGGAAGACCCCCAAGATAGAGAAAGAGAAAGACAGGTGAGAAAAGGAAAGGGAAGAGAAGTTCCACAAACCAATGTAATAGGTTTAAAGCCTTTGGCCATAACTCAAACAACCTACAAAGGTTGTCGAACAAGGAAAGAGCCAAGACAAAAACCAACTAGAGGGAATCTAGGTGTTGTTGAAAGAAGAACGGAATCAAAGGCCAATAAGGCAAACTTTACCAACACAGAGGTTCCTACCACACTTTCCTTTATAGGACTATCTCTATCTCAGCCTAGTCGACCAAATCCATTCCCATCTAGGGACTTCGAAGCTCCACCTTCATCAAGCTGTTAGAAAGAAGAAGTCCGCCCAAGAGGTGCAAATATGACGTTAGAAGAAGCACTAAGAAAAGGACTAATAAATGATGTCATCTTTGTTGCTTTTCAAACATATTTTAGATAATATTCTTAGTTGTGTTTAAGAACCACATACCACACGAGGAAGTTTGCATGCCCCTCGAATGTCAATTTTAAGAAGGTGTTCTTACTAAGAAACAAGGCTCTGTTTTTTTTATTTATTTTGGTTGACCATTTTTTAAAGCATTTTATTTTCGAGGCATTTTAGAAGTTCCCTGGATAAGTAATATAAAGAACTATTTTGCAAGGCTCGTTGGGCCAAACTGCTCAAGTTTCTTGGACTAGAAGTTGGACTTGGAATATGTCACAGGAGGCCGGATTTGGCTTCCTAGGGCGAGAACTAAGTCCGACTTCCTAGCCCGTCAAGCGATCTTGGTCAAAAGTCCGGATTGTAGGATTCTTTTAAATATGGTTTTTTAAAAATTTTTATAAAAACTAAGATGTATTATCGAAGAAGAAAGAGATTAAAAAGGATTCACTACAATCGGTTTTGAATACAAACTAAAACTTGAGCTTAAATTGAAAGGGACAAAAAGCTCAAATTAGGAAAGGTTTTAAAAAGACCCCATCGGCCTAACAATGATCGGTGCTCGGGGTGAATTTACGGAATAAATGGTCCTCATTATGTCCGTTTAAAGAAATGACCTTTACTAATCAAAATGAAAAGTAAAAATTGTGTCAAAGAAAATCAAATATACATGATGCTAATTGCATAATTAAAACAACAAAACATGCATATAAAACGAATAAGGAAAGCAATAAAGAAAATTGAATGTAATTACATTGCTTTAAAAGCCAATATATGGAAATTACAATACCTAAAATAAAAAAGGAAGAATTTGGATGATAAGATTCGTGCCCTTAGGTGAACCCACCTATAGAACACAAAACTTGATTGGATTCCCTTAGAGTAATGATATGCAAAATCCGGAGATTTGAAAAGGAGATGAAGGCCTTTTTGGAAGAGTTTTACTAAAGAAAGGTGTGAGTGTGAATTGGTAGAATAGGAGAATAAAGGGTATTCAGAAAAATAAGGTTCATTCAAAGCGGAATGGTGTGTAAATTAAGGGGTGAAGACACCCTCTATTTATAGAAAGTATTAGGTTATGGCTCAACCCTCACTTAGCCTCCGGAATTAAATAAGTAGCTAAATTAATGCATCAAATCTCGCACCAAAATAGCAAAACAATTTGGGGTTTTGAACAGGTCAAAATGACAGAGTACTAAAGGGTTAAAGATCGCATCTGGTTCGGTCATAGGTATTAGGAATATAGCCTGGCTTGGCCTGGTCAAAACCGAATAGGGAGGATCGAAACCAGTCTTTTGGGCGGGGTTTTAGCTAATTTTTGGAGTAGGCTAGCTGATTGCTTTAATTTTTGGGCTAGATGTAATTTTTACTCAATTTTAGTCCATTCTCATTCCAAGCATACAAATAAAGCTAGGTCTTCATCACCGGGCCGACAAGACAAAATATAATAAAGTAAGGAACCGAGAACCGAGACACTTTTTAGGTGTCTACAGTTAGCACCCACTTTGACCGAGTCTCCGCAAGACACGATCGAAGTAGACACTAAGAGATACTTAATGTTTTTTGCATTATTATGGACGCCAATTGTATGTAGTCCGAGGCTGAGTGTCGAGAATTGATCACTAAGGATGACTTGAACCCCGACAGTGGGCTTGAACTTGACTTGCAATATGAAGTATGAAATCCGGCTAGCTAATTCCTTAGCTTAGCTTGATTAAAGTCCTAAAGCTTGGGTGGGGCCGAAGTTGATAACTTTCTCGGTCTAAGTTTTGGCTAATGTTTGTCATGAAGTTTAGGGACAAAATATTTCCTGTAGTAACATGTTAGTGAATAATCTAAAGTAAATAAATTTGAGGTTTTACCCAAATATCCTGGCAAAGCTAGGAATATTATATAGAATAGTATTTATGTAAGAAAGCAATTCCATTTTTGCTTCACTCTATTTTCTTTGTTGTATACACATGGCGCACAAGAATCATGCTTTTTGGATCCTACGCCCCATTCCGAGACTGCACTTGCCACGCGTATGTAGGAGCCACAACCTGCACAGCGAGGTCGCATTTCCCCACGAATGCTCGGCTTCACGTGAGGATGAGCTTATCAACAAGAAAGATAAGGGTTTTGATTATTTAAGAGGCTAATTGGCGATTTTAAGGATCATTTTATTTTCAATATAGTTTTAGAAGTCTCGTGATGCATTTTTAAACATAAAGAATAAAATAGGAAACCTCATCGCTGCAAAGCTTTATTAGACCGGATAGCCTAAATTGCCTACGCTAGGAGCCGAGCCCATTCAACAACCTAGGGGTCGGGCTGATCCACCATAATTGCGATCGGCGGCGACCATCCGACCTAGACTTGGTCATATGGCTTAGACCATCGATCAAATTCCTATTTTTTATCAAATTCGTAAAAAACTAAGATGCGGTTTTAAGAGTTAAAATAAATTAAAAAGAGTCGCCGATCAGTTTTGGAAGAAAAACTAACAAAAGTAAAACACTTGCCTATTCTTTTGAGTTGACCGAAGGGACAACAGAAATGGACAATGCTCAAAATCAAGAAAGGTTTTTAAATAGGACTCCATTGGTTAAAACCAATGTTCCAATGTTTGGTGTCGAAGGTAAAAATGAAGAGGGACACTCCTCATTCCGCTCGTCATAAAGACGACCTCTACTAATTAAATTCGTGAGTAAAAATCGCGTTTAAGAAAACAAGCATTCAACATGCAAAAGGTGAAATAAAAGCTCTTAAAACATGATGTAAAGTGATAAATAAATCAATCAAAAAAGAAAATGAAGGAAAGTGGTAAAGGAAAGAGATAAGAAAAATTACGTTGGACGGGGTGGAAATTAAATGAAATTACAACTCAATATCCACAAAAAGAAAGTAATAAATGAATGAATTAAATTATGCACAAAGCAAACTCCTAATGAGTGGAATTGCACACTCGGGTTGACCCACCTGCTAAGCTCGAATCTTGATTGAATTTTGGCAATGTAAGGGTAGTTGGAGTGAGCAAAAAGCGGAAAAATGAAGACTTTTTGTGAGATTTTAAAAACAACAATTATGTAGTATTAGCGATGGAGAGTGGATAAGAGAGAGTAGAAGGGTTTCAACATAAATTAGGTAACAAATGGCTGAAACTAGTGTGTCTAATGAGGGGGAGCCGTTATTTATAGAAAAGTTTAGGGTTTAGGAAACCTTAAATTTAGCCCCAGCTAGTCGATTAAAGGATGAACCGAGGCAAGGTTTCCGTCGATTAAAGGATGAACCGAGGCAAGGTTTCTAGAAATGGATAAAGAAAACTCCAAAAAACTAAACCAAGTAGGGCACTACTCGAGAGGCATAGGGACTGGTGCTTGGACCAAAACGACCATAACTTGTGGTCCGGGGAACGTCTCGAGTTTGGACGTTGAAAGAAGTCAAAACTCTACATCTTTTCAAGTTAGGAGGCCGATGCCAATTCGAAGCTAGGCTTGGGAGCTCGAACCTGGTTTGGACTGATCGGGAAATTGAATTATGTGCTGGTCCGACCCAAGAAAATGCACTTTAGGCTGGTTTTAGAGTTGATTGGCTTTTTTGTTGGCTGAAATAGGTTTTTCCACCGTACTTTAGTTCGATCTTGACCGTTGGGTCCTATGATATAACTTGCTGGCTGAGCTGAGCACACGATTAGCCATGGCTTTGTGGGCTGGTTCCGGACCTTAGGCCATGTGCTTGACCGATGTTTCACACGGGTTGATAAATGTTAGTCCTCGTGAATCGATGCCGATCGGCTTTGGGCGAAGCCAATCGGGAAGTGGGGAAGCGGCTAATACGGTTTTTCCTTGGCCTTTTCCTTTATTTTCGAAGTTGATTTTGCCTATAAAAGAAGGAGGTTGAATGCTTCATTTGTACATCTACACCTTTTCTCTTC
This sequence comes from Talinum fruticosum, assembly GCA_021018815.1. NCBI lineage: Eukaryota > Viridiplantae > Streptophyta > Magnoliopsida > Caryophyllales > Talinaceae > Talinum > Talinum fruticosum. Next base: position 823,677 of record JAITYX010000026.1, read on the forward strand.
CTCTTTCTTACTCTTAACTTCTTGTTGCTTGCTTTTAACTTCCTCTTCCCTTTCTTAAAAGAAAACTAGTGTGGTTCTCTTTCATTTGAGAAAGAAACTTCAACCATGCCTCGAAGATGCTCACATTTGGAAAGAAGGACAACGGCCAAAGGCTTGACCTAAGATTCGTTTGTGGAGTGAGAATGATGTCCTCATCATGAACTAGACCTGAGCGACCTCTTAATGGAGGCCTACAACCATGTCTCGTCCTTGGCAATTTCCACTACGATATTATCTCCTTTTGATCTTCTTACATCGTAATGCTAGAATGGCATTTTAGTAAGGTATTATTTTATTTTGTACCTTGTAAGGAGAACTATAAGGAGTAGTGGAGTTATCCGAAAGTTCTTCAACGAATTCAAACTTGAAGTTATCCACTTGAACAAACCATGACTTCTATCGGGTTTGGTTCCCTTTTACTTGCTTTACGTAGTTTGTACAATATCACTAACCGAGGTGTCACTTGGGCAATCACTGAGCAATTTGGAGACACTATTAACACTTTCCATCTTTCCTTTGGGGAAATGATCATTACCCCTTTGGACTTTGTCCTCCTTACAGATTTGAATTTCTCGAGCGACGCTCTAGTGTATGACATAAATTTATAGAAAATCATGATTACTTGAATCACCTCGTTGGATCAATCGTTCTCTAATTTCCCGATCCAATGACCTCAAATACTCAATTCTCCTTTTCTCCTTTTACTGATTAGGACTTATGGGCTCAATATGATATATGATAAGAAGCTAGGATTGTTCTTGCTCTTATGTTGAGTATGTTTATCTTTTCAAATAGGGTTCCAAAGTCCACATCCACTACCTTGTCAATTTGGTGGATTAGGTAAAATAAAAGACTTGAGCTGGGGTTGCCCACATATACCTGTTTGTTAAGAGGTTTGTGCTCGGGCGCTCGACGTACCACCCTAGAGATTGACCACATCATTATATGCCCTTATCCAGTTTGTGGAGGATCATTGAGCCTTGCTCTTTTCCTTTTAAACCTTTGCATTTATCTTGTATAAACAAGTTTTCTTACTTGTGTAATAAAGTTATACTCGTGGATGTACGAAAACTTCCCTTAATTTTCACTTGGCTTGAGTAACCATTCGGTATTTGCGATAGGTCGTTGCATGGAAAAGGCCTTCCATACTCAACGAAAGGTAGCTCGACTTGCTTTCTTATATCGACTCTTAACAAAGTACCGACGAGTAAGCCCTTTGAGAATATGATTTTTAGATTGTTATGGTTTGAAAAAACTACTAGATTTTGAACTTACTTTATGCCTGTGTAGACGGTCCGATGTATACTATTCTTTGGGCATTGGTAGGGCTGCATCGGCCTATAACTAGGTTTGGGCCTTCTAGTTCTTTTTTCCAGGATAGCTAATACTTTCTCATACTCATTTTCTGCTTTCTCCTTCTTGGGTAGGCAAACTTTCACCCCTGGTAACCCAATCAAATCCCTTGACAACTTCGGATAGCTTGAGAGTTGAGACGGAGGCATGTCTTCTTGAAGGGTCCATTTGGGTTTTGTTGGTACTTAGGTGAGCGAGTTTATCTCGTAAATTCGGTCACGACGTGCGATCGTCCTATGTGCCCAAAGATGCTCCATGGACTATTTTCTACATCTCCTAGGTAAACCTTGAGGAACATTCGGAGATGACTACATATATCCCTTTACACTCTTCCTAGATCCGAATAGGACCTACCCTTAATATTTAGGAAGGATCATGACCTGCATGGTAACCTTGTAATTTTTCTTGTTTTGGTCTTATTTCTTGAATAGAAACTAACCTTGTATTGATGCGAGCTCTTTTGGGTGACATTTATATACCCCTGCTTGAGGTGGAAATTTCTTGCACGGAGAACCACCAAATATTGTTTCGATTCCGGAGATTTTGGAGTCGGAATATATGGGTTATCCATTTTCGAGAAACTAGAAAAGGGTAAGAGTTTTATGCTCTTTGCCTAGTTGTATGTTAAAACACCTTTGTTAGTAATTTTGGTGATGTTTCGGTATGATCGAGAGCAATCTCGTATGATGTCGACAAGGTTCAAATAAAACCTATGCACCTTTGAAGATCAATTCATGAGTCGTCCATTCCGATCAACCAGGGTATCTCTAGTTAGTTAGAATGCTAACTTTGAGATTTTAGTTTAGATGCTAATCACTCTTTTGTTGTAGGAACGCCATTCTAGATCTCCTCATTCAGGAGATAATCTTGGAGATTATGGGATTCATAAAGAGATGCCCGAACAACCTTGGGCTTCATCTAGCGGTGATACTTGGGTTAAGTTCTTCCAAGCGTTCTCGGAGGAAAAATACTTCGGTAGCTGGATCTAGCATGTCCGTGGTTTGTATCAACATTGTGCCACTCGTAGACGTACAACCCATTTGGTTGGAGGTCACAAGAAATGGGCTCCCACAGCTCTACCGAACGTAGTGGGAAACTCGGGGATGATTGCTCCCTAATTCCGATGATTTTGGTGAAAACAATGCTAAGCTTGGATCTTATGCATGCAAATCCTTTCCAATTTTTTTTTTCAAGCAGTTCATTGTTGTTGTAGGTAATTGAAGTTGTTCCTAAGAAGATACCACCCGACGATGGTAGTTCTATCGTTGTCGTCATGCTATATATATATTTTTATTTTACACCTATTGGGCTGCTGATCGTATTCAATTAGGTGTTACGAGGTTACTTTATTTTCCTTATATAGTTTGTCTGTTGTATGAAAATTTTGCTTGTAGAGCACTTGGGGCTAGTGCATGCTCCACTAAAGAAGGATGCGTTCCTGCCCGTCCTCTTCTATGAACGGGCTCGCCACAAGGACCTAACTAAGAGGACTTCATGTATGGTGGATGACATCGTTAGATGCTACTCATCCTATCCGAGTGGGGTATCAAATGGTTGTATCGGTTTCAATTAAAAAGGCATTCCTAGCGGTATCTATACATCCGTCTACTAGGTCTTCATTCGAGCACCTATTATTACCTAGACCACGTGATGAGACAAATGGGATGGGTGTAGGACATCCCTTATATGGATCAAGCACCTATTTTTGCGTTTTAGACTAATAATACTAGCAGAGTTCAATCTTGGAGTAAGTACTTGATGAACTTGCCTTGTCTAGGGAAGCCGAGGGAAGAACGATCCGTAGATGTTTCGAATTCTATTGACATGACTCGTAATGAATTGAGGGCTAGAGAGTGGCAACATTGAAGGGATTCTCCTGCTGCTTCACCTTTACTGATTCGAGAAGCCACTCACTAAAGGGAGGAAGAGGCTCGAAAAGGGAGACCGAAGTGAAAGAACAGGGAGGATAGGCGGGTCTGTCGCTTGGAAGAAGTGAAGAAATAGACCCAAGAAGAACCCATAGTAATAACTTTTATGCAAAATGCAAACAACTTAAAAATTATAAAAAGGAAAGAAATCACCTTAGGTTGCCTTCTAAGTAGTGGTTCTTTAAGGTCATTAGCGAGACCTAGCGCCAATCATTTGTAAAAGGTGACCTCTTCATCGGATGGAAAACCATCACAAAGTTCACATTTGACCTAAGCGAGTGTTCTTTGCTCTCGTTTCGTAAACTTTACACCTTGGTGCGGCTCCGATTTGTCACACCATCGCCGACCACCTCCATCAACCCCTTGGCTCGTGCTTTGCTTCTTTCCTCTTATAGCCTCAGTCTCCTCCTCTTGTTTTACTCTTCTAGCTTCGCCCGGGATGCGAAATGTCCAAAAAGAGATAGAGTTTGAGGTTGATGTGGTTTCGAGTCTTAACGAGAGGTAGAAGTGAATGAAATTTTGTTTGTGGAGGGAGATGAACGAGAGGAAGAATAGGATGGTGTAAAGTGGTTAGGGTTAGGGTTTCGGGATGATAGAGTGGAGTGGAAGAAGAAGTTGAGATGGTGAGGGTTTCTAGGTCTGGTTGGAGCCCGAAGAGAGCAGCGAGTTATGGAGAGCGAGATGGACTTTTCATGGTGATGGCTGCAGAGAGAGAGAGAGGTGTGATAGATTAGGGTTTCTAAAGGAGGGCACGAAGAGAAAGATAAATGAGTTTTGTGATTTTGGCTAATGGAAGGGGAAAGAAAGGCGTAAGGAAGGCGTGCCAAAGGTAGAAGGAAAGTGGGCTGGTGAAAGGGGAAAGTGCACTCACGTTGGGCCAAGTTCAAATAACCGACCCATTTCTTCCAAATTTCACCTCTTTTTGCTATTTTTCGATTTTTCCACATTTCCTACAAAAATAACACAAATTAAATTAAAGCTCCTAATTTAATAATTATTATGAATAAAATAAAATATAAAAAGGTATTACAAATATCATAATTTTGGACTAAGCAAATACCCCCACACCTAGATTTTGCTCGTCCTCGAGTAAAATAACAAGAAAAAGAAAAATCCTAACTCACTTTCGTAGGAATCATGATTGCATTTAGCATATGCAACAAGCCCTTTAAACGCCTTTGTAACCCAAGTAGACGAGTAAGGTCTCGTGAAGGTTTATAGCATATATACCCACAAAATCTTGAAAAGAAAGGTAGATGGGGAAAGAAAAAGTGTAAAGATTTTTACAAAAAATACAATAGGGAGACATATATACATATCAAGATCTATCATATCACCTTTTGTACCCAGTTATCAACTTGTATCTAGGTATATTATACATATATATCAAACCTCTCACTTTCTTTTGACAACAACCATACATTAATGTTTCCACCCCTTTATCCCATTAAAAACAGTGAATCTGACCTAGTGCATGATGTGCATGTACACCACTGCTTCATTACTTTAGGCTTACATAACTCATTCAACCCACTTAATTAGTACTTTTTTTTATTCGAAAAGAATGTCTTGCCCATTAGCAACTATTGCCCCAAAGGGTAATCCCGAGTAGCGCATGCCTCAAAGGGTTCTTGTCATTCTCAATTTTTTCTTCTTTTTGTTTTTTTTTTCCTTATTTTTTTTTCAATGGAAAATAGCATATGAAGTTTATTTTTGTGCTAAAAGACAAGTGGTTGAATCAATCAATGACAACTTCAAACCTTAGAGCAAATGGATTTTATAAATATAGGTGCAGATTTTACAAATTCTCATGGTATGCCAAGGTTAGAAAAATGAGGTTAGAATTGTCATCTAAGAGGTTAGTGTCATCAAGTATATTTCCTTTTTTACAACCTAATAATTAAGTCACAATGGTTCAAAAATTAATCAGAATATATACAATATCTCCCAAAATAAAAGAAAATATTTTTAGATTTTTTTATAGAAGGATTTTCCCACCCCCACACCTATCTCTAATGTTTGTCTTAAATCACAATGGTTCCGACAAACAAAATCACTTCAATTTCAGTCCGTCTCCGTGGTTTGACAAATCCCCTTACTTCCCTAAAATCACTCCAACATTCATTAAACACATAGGGCATGCCGTTATTATGTGCTGGCAAAGGAAAATTTTCAACCCATACCACCTTAGCATTTACAAGTTTAAGTCCTTCATGTAAAGGTTTATCACATGACACTTCATCAATCACTTCAACACCATAACATTCACCAAACGTTTGGGAAGCATCATGTTTCTTAATGAATTCAAATTTAGCATTATGTTCACCTATATTAAGGTCAACTCCCTCTTTCACATCAATCTTGCACCCAATAGTTGCAAGAAAGGACACATTCCTAAATTACATAGAGCACGATTAATGGACATATTCCCAATTAGGCATGGTATGGAAAAATTCCCTGGTTCTTTAAGCTTTTCAGGAAGCTTATTTCGGACCACCACACGACATTCTCACTTAATGTAAGAGTCTTATGCTCATTCCATAAACTCTTTTCTGGAGAGGATTTCTATAAAAAAAAAAACATTGGCATATAAGGGCATTTGAATCGCAACATCAATGAAAAGGATGTTCATATGAAACTTCCTAAGCATCTCTAAAAAAATTCCCAAATTACACATCAAGCTTAGCATTAGCTAATCTTTGAATAAACGATAAAAGTGGCACATAGGGCTTAGGGAAAAGTGTTTTGAGGGTGCTTCACTCCCATGTTTGGACATATCCTCACTACTCAAATCATTTCTCATATTAGGAATTTTTCCATAGTAATTCTCATTTCTCCGAACACCAAAAACAACCCAGGGACCCTCAAGCTATTTCCCACTCCTTAATATAATGGCATTGCAATGATCCCTAAGGTTAATTTTAGGTTGGCTAGGAAGTCGACCCGGAGGGGTGAAGGAAGAGGTGGCTTGGGATGAAATTTGAGTCTCAAGCATTTTATTGTGCGTAGCTAACATATCAACTTTTGAGGTTAATTACTTAATGTGTTCCTCTTGTTTCTTATGAGGCATTAGCAAGTTATCTACCATAGCCTCCATGTTAGGCTTCTTAGGGAGTTGGGGTCTTTGGAACCTAGGGGAGGTCTAGCATTCATGTGGGGCATTGGCATAATATTAGCATTGTTCCTATATGACAAGTTAGGATGGTTCTTCCAATCTGGTCTCGAATTCTTGAGTTGAGAGTTTGGGCTTTGAGTGCGGTGAAATCCTTCACAAGGGCTTAGTATCGTCACCATTAGTTGCTATGATAGGAATTGGTTTGGTGGCCTCTTCTAAAATGCTTCTTAGCTTTTGTTGTCTTTTCCTCCGATGAAAGGTCCTCCTTATCTCGAGGTCTAGTTCAAGTTGTTTCCCAAAATCGAGGGACTTTGGCATATAAAGGGCAGAAATCTACAAAAGGCCAAGCCAATCTGAAAAGGAAAATTTGGTGCTTAGTCAAATTAATAAGGCGTAACTCAATAATCGCAACTTAGTCCCTATCAAATAGCGCTAAAAACTTGATCGGGTCTCCAAGTGCACATTTTTATCATTATAACAATCAAGTATTGTGCCACAAGGATCAATGCAATCTACTAAGTAATGACCTTCTCAATATTCTAAGCAATTTGAATCAAATGGTTGATTGATTTACAACTACTAAATCCATTAAGAAATCTATGAAATTAAAACACCTAGGGATTGGTTTACCGAAAATGCTTCTATTAAGTAGTTAATGTGTGCTATTCATTCATTTGGATGATTAAGAGATCAATAATCAATAGGGAAATCATAATTTTTCTTTCAAAATGGAGTGAATTACTTGAGTTAAATCAATTACCTATTGTCATGGATTTTCAATTCAATCAAGTCATAGACATGGATTATGAAATGATCTCCTAATTACAAATTCTATCTTGACACATCACAAATTAAGTTTAGTCTTTGCTTTTCCGTGTTGAACTTCTACTTTTAGAACTTCATTCAAACAACTAGAATACATGTAAGAAAGTGGCAAAAGAATCTCACCATAGCACCAAAACTCTAAGATAGATAGAATCATTTAAGATAAAATTCAAGCACAAAAGTTTAATTATTGAAAGGATAATATTATTCGGTTTTAGCAAATCCTTAGGTTAGAAAGTACTACTCGCATGTAATCAAAACTAACATCAAAACTAGCATGATTTGAATTAAAAAGAAAAGAGATAAAATGGAGGATAAAAATGCTTAGTCTCCAGCAAGTGTTGCTTTAACCTCTCGGTGGCAACAACTCGATCTTTCGATCTTCAAACTTTCCTTCCACTTTATATGAACTCTTTTTGAATATTTCAACTCTCTATTTCTAACGATGGATAAAGCTTTAGATGGTGAACAATGGTGAAAAAAGCGATTCGGATGAATGCCTCAAACAACATTAGAATTTGACTTTTAATAGTGATCAAGAGACAATCAAGAGGCATAACCGTCGGAATTGAAGCGACACAACAGAAAACACAACCCACACGATCGTATCCACCTATATAGATTGCTCATGTTGGTTGTTTACGTCCAACAAAGGTCATGTCAATGGACACGAGCTACTTGTATTGGCTACTCGGAACTACAAATTCTAGGGAAACGAAGGGAACAACCATTCGATTGCAGGGATAGACTGTGTTAGCCTACTAAATGCTCAAAATGTCGACAAATCGTGGGAATGCATGGTATTGATAATAAAATTTACACGACTCATTTGAAAACACAAAAACACAGGCGTTAAGCTCAAATAGAGAATAAACATGCTCCATTGAACTTAGTTTCCCAAACAAAAGTTTCAAAACGTCATCAAAACGTATGCATTTCATGCGGTTATCAAATTCCTTGATGTTTAGCCCTTGCCCTCATGTAAGGTAAATACACAAGAATTATTTCTTGCAGATGAATCACAACCTCCTCAGCTTAGGAACATAAGTATCACAAGGAATAAAGATAAAGTCAACAACAACCCATAAGTAGATAAAACTTTTTGACAAATAGAAGGAAGGAAAATTTTCAAAAACCATATTTAAGATCATAAGGAAAAACTTGATTAACCACCCAAATCATCACTTAACACCAATCACATTGGCACATGTACAATGGTGGAGCTAATAAGACCGGTAGAACCTCACTTTGAAAATGTGAAAACACTCAAGTCATGTGTTTGAGGCTTATACAAGGTTCACTCAATCACTCTCACAATCATGCAAACTACCATAAGCTTTGTGAAGGTTTGCTCTTGGAGAGTCTTAGTCACCCTAGATGGGGGCTGAACAGGGTGATGAGGAAATTTTAACAAACTTAGAGGATTTAAGCTTGAAAAGAATGAACAAGACAATATGAGTCTAGATTGGACTCAAAAAGTGTAAACTCAGAGATAGGTGGAAACCCTCCTGGGGCAGAAAACCACGGACAGTGCTAGTCCAAGCACCAAGTCAAATCCACTATTTTGAATCCACAAAATACAGCAGATCGACTCAACTAGAATTACTCCCTTAAACAATTCCTTACAGAGTTTTCCTAGACTCGAAATTCCCTATCTCGATCTAATACTTCCTAACCGAGGTAACATTTACAGCTAGGGACAACCGACTTACAGCTCGGTCAAGGGACGTTACTCGAAAGTAAGAAGAGTATGTAATTGATTACAAGACTTTACAACTAAGAAAGTATAAATTACAAGTTGGGAGTTGTAAGTAGAAGATTGAATATGAATATAATAACTTTCTCTTAAGGAATGTGTTTCAACAATAATTCCAAGCAATCTTCAAGTCTTGAGAGGTGGCTTCTATTTATAGATGACCAAGCGGACTAGCCGTTGTGTCTAGTTTTTGAACTGAAGCCTTCTTAACCATTATAACGGTTCTTCCGAGTCGCTCGGAAAATATCCGTTGGGATGTGAACATTGGGCAACGGTTCTTAACTCCTAAAGGTGCTCCAGTCAACTAGTGTTGTATGAAAAGTAAGGTAGAAACCACCGTTGAGCTTAGCGTTGAAGTTTTCTAGTTTTGGAAACAGACAACCCCGACACAACGTCCGAGCCTTGTTCGAAGTATAAAAGCCTCGGTCTACCGGTGATTGACAGCTTGAAGCCGATTACTTTTGTAATTAAAAAATGAGATAACCTCGGTTAGATAACCTACAAAAGTAGACAATTTTGGTTCCGAAAGATCAAGTTATATTAAAAATGAGTCTAATATTCATTATATTCAAATTCCATCGAGTCAATCCTAAGAAAGATCAAGTTATGAGAGTAAAAACATCATAGTGTAAGTACTTGACTAGGACAAATAATTCTCAAACAAATATATTAACCGAGAAAGATGAATTGACACTCGTAATTCACTTTGCCATGAAATACACAGATCGAACTCGGATAATAAGTGTTAGAGAGATTATTTGAACATGCGATAAATCCGAGTGATGTTTGAGTGACTCGAAACATCAAAGTGAGTGGATAGACAAGAATGTATTTTGTTAGTCAGTTAGAATCAAATGAAAACTTATGCAGGAGTTTCTATAAAACTCAAAATGACTTGTAATCAAAACTTAGGAGGGATGAAGTTTGTACTGCGTCTTTATGTAGTACTCGGAATGATCTAGTTTTAGAGTCCGAGTCTTCACTTTGTAGAATTCTCTATTTGTCACCATTCAAGTGCAACATACATTATAAAAATCAAAAGTACTTCAAATGGTTGGGAAAAATAAGGAGGTAAAAGCGAAGTAGCTAGGAGCTTACAACACTCAAAACTAATGAAACCAAATAACTACACCTCATCACACCCAAATGCTAACTCGATAAAAACTTTGGAAATGAGCTTATCTAACTCGAGGCCAAATTGATCATTCCATATGCCAAACATTTTATTGGTTACTTCCTTTTTCTCTCTCTTTTTTTTTCTTTTGTTTTCTTTTGAAATTTTTCTTGATTTTTTTATTTCTCTTGTTTTTTTCTTTCAACAAAGACTTGGGCATTAGGAATGTGAAACCAATCCAACAACTCCTTTTACACCAAATTACGTACCCTAACAACCAAGAGAGGAAATAATTTCGTACTTAATGCAATTCGACACTCAACTTAACAAAAAGATTAGACTTGACAAAACCGACTCGAACCAAGCGGGTCAACCCGAACGACCCGAAATCTAAACCGAACCGACATCCGAAACAGTTGAACCGATATTGACCCGAAACCGAAATAAACCGACCCGAACCGAACCGGCCCGAAATCTAATGAACCCGATTCTGACCGAACCGAAATGAACCGAACCAAAATCGAATTGAACCCAAAATGACCCGAATTGAATCGGACCCGAATCAATTTAACCCAAATAAAAGTGACCCAACCGATATATTTTTTTTTTGAGGATGGACTTTTATGCCTATAGTGGTACAATTTTGAATCGATTTTGACCCAAAAAGTGACCCCGATTACGATCCGATCCGAAATTAACTCGAATCGAACTCGAACGAGATTGACCCGAAGTTGAACCGAACCGAAGTTGACCCGAACCGAAACCGAATGAACTCTAAAGAGATCAACCTAAAGTTTACCCTAACCGAAGTTGACCGAACCCGAAACCGAACCGGACCCGAACAAGATCGACCGAAATTAACCCGAACCGAACTAACCCGAACCGAATGACCCAATTGCCAGGTATAAAAAAGATCCAAATTGTCGACAATACATCAAAAACTCCAAAAAGACCCCAACATCATTAGTACGAAGCTCTTTTTGACTTGGCTTAGGTAAAACATTTTGAAGTTTGTCGGTGGACATAGGCTACCTGTTTTGGATGTTGGAACTACGAATTCCGGTGAAATGAAGGGAATGACCATTCCGACTTCAGGGATAGATAATCTTGGCCAACTCAATCCTCAAAAAGTCCGCACTACTCATCTCAAAACACCAAAACACGGGCATAAAGATGAAAATGGAGCATAAACATGTTGCATTAAATTTAATTCGAAATAAAAGCTCCGTAATGTCATCAAAACGTATGCATTTCATTCACTTCCACCCACCTTGGGAGGACCATCTTAGGTGTCGGACCTCACGGGGACATCTTTAGGAACCCAACGGCCAGCATAAGCCGTACCCTCAAAATCCTCAAACTCGGTTTATATATGAGAAAAGGAGTTACCTTGTGTGTATTTATTGGAAAACTTAGGTGCCATGACGATGCTTCTTAGAAAGTCCGAATCGGGACAAACCTATATGCGATGACAAGATAAGGTCAGCTCACACTTATAAGACACACTATGCAAATCATAAGAATCGATGTCACTGGGAGTTGATCGAGAAATGCTACTCCCATAAGAGATCTTAAGGGGACTAGACCGAGTGTCGAAGGGGACTTCACTAAGATTATGAAATATTTGTAAAAAGCCCAATAAGGCTATAGGGCGACCATCGATACGATTATGTATAGTCTTATTAAAAGGATAAGGTTGTGAGTCGATAGGCTTATTTGACAAAAAGTAATCATTGGTACAAGCCCTCAGCTGATTAGTCAAGGGAAAAAGTGGATTACGTGCTTCCATTTATTTAAAAGTATAAGGGAGGGAAGCATACCCGCAATATAAAGATAATAGAGGGAAAGACCAAGATTGAAGTCAATAACAAAGGTTTTCTCTCTTAAAGAAGTTTCTCTCTAGAAGGTGGCACAATTGAATATGTCTAATACAAGGACCACATGGGGTTTATAACTAGGCCTTGGGAGTTGAAAAGATGCTTGGATCCAATGGACCATATCGGATGAAGGTAACTTCAATATTTGAATTATTGCGTGCGTACGGAGACATGACTCTTCGTCTCCTTGGTGGCCAAAGCCCACATCCTCTTCGAGTTATAATGCTAAGTACTTTGAACAGGCTCCTTAGCCCCTTGGTGGTTGAAGCCTATTGTTTGGCATTAGATGGCCGAGAACTATGAACAAGCCACTTAGCCTTCCGGGGTTGAAGCCTACGTTTCTCTCTACGATAGATGGCCAAGTATAGCCCCCGTGTTCGAAGCCTAAGTTCCTCTTGGTGCTAGATGGTGGAGCACTTTGAACATGCTCCTTAGCCCCTTTGGGGTTAAGGTCTATGTTTCTCTCGACGAGTAAAAGGCCTAGTACCTTGAGTAGGCTCCTTAGCTAGGGATGGCAACGGGAGAGGATTCCCCACCCCGCCGGGCCCCGACCCGTATCGGGAAAAATCCCCGCCCGAACGAGGAACGGGCGGGGACGGGGAAATTTTCCCCGAGTGGGGACGAGGACGGGGCCGGGAAAATCCTGGCCCCGTTCCCCGCCCCGTCCCCGTTTTAAAAAACAAAAATTAAAATTAGGGATATATTTGTAATTTCCCTTCCCCAAAACCCTAACTATAAAAGCTAACCTCCCTCTCTCTCCTCAGTCCTCTCGGCCTCCTCTGCTCGGATGCTTCCTCCCTCTCCTCCCTCTCGCTGTCTCTCCCTCTCACCGTCTCTCCCTCTCGCTGGCCGTCGCCGCCTCCCTCTCGCCGTCGCCGTGCTCTCTCTCTCTCCTCCCTCTCCTCTCTCTCGCTGTCTCTCCCTCTCACCATCTATCCCTCTCGCTGGCCGTCCCCACCTCCCTCTCGCCGTCGTCGTGCTCTCTCTCTCCTCCCTCTCCTCCCTCTCCTCCCTCTCGTTGTCTTTCCCTCTCACCATCTCTCCCTCTCGCTGGCCGTCCCCGCCTCCCTCTCGCCGTCGCCGTGCTCTCTCTCTCTCCTCCCTCTCGCCGTCGCTGTGCTCTCTTTCTCTCCTCCCTCTCGCCGTGCTCTCTCTCCTCCCTCTCGCCGCTCTCTCTCCTCGATGGAGGCGGGAAGCGGGCCCGGTGGAGATTGGGTACCGGCGAGGGCGGGGACGGGGAAAAACCATCCCGCAGCGGGGACGGGGACGGGGACGGGGCGGGGCGGGGCGGAGGGAGGAGCGGGGACGGGGCGGGGTGTCCCCGGCCCGACCCGCCCCGTTGCCATCCCTATCCGTAGCCTCTTAAGGGTCGAAGCCTAAATCATGTCTAACATCGGAGAGCCAAACACTTTAAATGTGACTTCCATAGTCGCATGGAAGGGGCCAATTGCTTCAACAACAAGGCGAAAACATGAAAGTTATAAAAAATGACGAGAAAAATGCCAAGGAAGGAAAATTCTCATTCATTGAAGGATAAAATCAAGTACAAGCACAATCACGAGCCAACTGTAGACACTTAAAATGTGTCGTCCTTATCTTTTTATTTATTTTATTTATTTTTGTGAGCTCGATAATGAAAACCCATTCCTCATTTGCAAGCGCAAGTCATGCTCGTATTAAAGCAAAGTAGCAAAAGCCAATTTAGTCAACAAAAAGCCAACAATCACCATAAAACAAGCTAAACCAATTTTTCTAGGGTTAGGGCGGCCCTGTGAATTAATGTCTCAGCTGACTCAAACCAGATTCGGTTTCCTAAGCCTAGAGCTAAATTGGCATTGGACTACTTAGCTGCTCATAATGCAACTTTTGCCTTTTTCGGTGGTCGAGCCTATCACCATGTCCCATGCTATTAGAGGATGTCATTTTGGGTTCGGTTCTAGACCCAAGGATTCTCTCGACTGTGTCCTTTTGACTATTTTAGCTACCTAGTTTTTTCTTATCCATTTTCGACATTTTTAGACCCGATTCTATCCTATAACTAATGGTTGGAGGGATTTTTGAGGGTTTCTTAAACCCTAAAATTTCCATAAATAGGGGTTCCCTCTCTCATTTTACACCGGTTTCAACAGTCATTCCTACCCATAGGCTGCTGAAAGTAACTCCAGCATTTTCTTCTCTCTACTCTTACGCACTTCCACTCAAAACTTCTTTCCTATACTATCACAAAAGCCCTCATCTCGCCACTTTCTCGCATCGTGATCCTACTATTACACTGCCAAAATCTGATCGTGATTCAAATCCAATAAGTGGGTCAACCTTAGGGCACACTTCACCATTTTGGAGTTTCTTATTTATAGTTTTTTTAATTTCTGCATTTACCGTTTTTCATATTGTGGTTTGACGCTAGATCGTTTTATTTTTCCACCCTATCCGATGTAATCTTTTTATTGTTTGCTTTCTTTTGTTGCATTATTTGTTGCTTTCTTTATCGCTTTCATTTACCGCTATTTAATCATGCTTTGATCATTTTTATTTCAAGCATTTTACATGTCGGTTACCTGTTTTAATTAATGTAATTTAGAGACACATTTTTAATTAGTAGAGGCCTTCTATTGACAGGTGGAATGACGAGTGACCCTTATCATTTCGTACCATCACCCTCGAACACTAGATCGTTGATTTTCCGACCAATGGAGTCCTTTATAAAAACCTTTTCGATATTATGAGTTTTTCTTGCTTTTTGGTAATGCCTTCGGTAAACATGAAATTACAAAATTGTCATTTTATTTTTGTTATTTTTTATTCCTAAAGCTGACTATGACTCTTCCTTTTTAGTGTTTTCTTTTTAAAAATACATATTGGGTTTTCATTGCAAAACTCGAGTAAAATTGGAAAACAAACTGACAGACCTTAAGGAGACGTTGTTGGCAATCCGAGCTCGATAGTCGGTGTTAGGCAGTAGCTCCTGTGGGCCAACGTTAGCCCCCGTCTACTACCAAGACTTAGGTTCCGGCCCAAGAAGTTCCACTACCTGGTCCAACAGACTTTGCGGCTGGTTGTTTTTTCTCTTCTTTTTGATTTTTCCGCCTAAAGAAAAATTATCCCCAAACTTCTAAAATTTAAAATTCAAAAAAATAATTAATAAAACAACAATTACTATTCTCTTTTAAACCTCTTTCAGAACTTAAATAAAAAAAAATCAACTTAATAAGCGACCTACCTCACACATGAAGCCGACATTAATAGGGAGGCTCCGCTCCTTTGTTTTTGGACCGCCCCTCGGACGGAGAGCAAAGGTCCGGATGTTGGCTCCTACATTGACCCCGAGAGTGTTAGATACATGATAATAATGATAAAATTACGTATTCTAGAATAGGCCTTCTCATCGATGAAGTTCTTGAAACAATGAGACCGAGTCCTCTCGGCAAAGGAAGCACTTAGTCGCGAAAGCGTTTAGTTGAGGCCGAGGAGCTAATGCTTTTGATGGGGAAGTAGTCATGCCTTAGCATAAGCAGCATGCTACCCAATCGAGTCTTCTCGATAAATAAGGCATTAAACTATAAGAAAGACTAGCCAACCCCAAGGACATATATGCATCCATGGGAATAAAAGTCGTCCTAGAGAAATAGACCCATTATAGAGAAGGCAAAGTCTCCTACCAAGATTTCCACAAGAGTGCCGACATCGGGAATGTGTTGCCCTTATCTCTTTTATTTATTTTGTCGGCTCGGCGATGAAATCCTAATCTTGTTTGTAAACCCGGATCGTGATTGAAGTCCGATAAGTGTGATAGAAACTAGTAAATCACAAAAACCCATTATTACCACAAAATAAGCTTTTTTTTTCTTGGCGTCGATCTATAAACCCATTTTCTTTGAGCCGAACCAAGCCCGGTTCGGGCTCCAAATCAGAAAATCCAAACCCGCACCAAAATTAAAAACCTACCAAAAATAGAAAGATTCCAAATCATAAAGTTTCCAAAAACGAAAAGTCACAAAACCGACTCCAATTTCCTCCGGACTACGCAAAAACGCAGGTTTTCACTTTAGACTCAGCGGCCAAGCGAGGCACGCGACTGGATACATTTGAACAACGTCAAGTAAAGACCGAGACTCCATTCTTAAATCGAAATTGCAAAAATGCAGCTTTTTGTCCTTAGAAGCCAATCAATGCACAAAACTCTAGATGTTTATACGATGACGTCAATAGACCGACACTACATGCCTCGGGATCCTTCGATCTAGGAAGATTTTGTGCGGTCCAGTTCCTTTATCCTTACTAGCAAATCCGAACCCGGTTTAGCTTATTTCCGGTGGTTGAAGCAACTTTTGGGTTGATTTTGTGACCTAAAAGAATTATGTAAATAGAGGGATACCCCCTCATTTTTGGCTGCTTACTTTTCAGCTAGCAAACACCCAAAAGTTAAAAATACTTCTATCATTCTCTCCCACTCTCTACTCTCTCCATTTTGCAAAACCGTCACACACATTTCCCTTTTATAAAACCTACAAACAGACTTCTTTGCCCATCATTAGAGCTCACTACCCTGTTGTTATATTGCCCAATTTCTTTCGTGATCCAAGTTTAATAGGTGGGACAGCTCGAGGGTAGTAAATTAGCTTTCAGTTCCTCTTTATGGTTTTTATTTATTTATACTATTTACTGCTTTTCGTACTATGGATCAAGATGTAATTATTTTTAGTTCCTCCCGCTCTGTTGTAACTTTTAATTTATTGCTTTCCTTTTTTAGGTTGCCTTTACTTCTTTCCTTTATTGCTTTCCTATTTGCTTATTTATTGCTTTCTTAGCATGCTTTCATTAATTTAATTTCTGCACTTTTCAAGTTTTATGCTTGATTGGTCAACACATTTTTTACCTCACAACTCGAATTAGTAAAGGTCGTCTATTGACGGGCGGAACAGAGGGATTACCTCTTCATGTCGTACCTTCACCCCGAACACCGAACTCGCAGTTTAAGACCGAGGAAGTTTCTTTTGAAACCTCTTTCAAACTTAGTCTTTCCATACTAAGATTGGAAGAGCATTTTTTTCTTTATTTTGTTAATTTTTTATTTCTAAAATTGATTAGCGACTCCCAATTTTCTGTTTTATTTTTCTCTATTTGCTTCTCGGCATTTCAAATTGAAAATAGCTAAATTTGGTTTTCATTTTGATAGCCTAAGCTATTGGGTCGAAATTGATTTCTCAATCTCAACCCCATAGTTGGCGTCGGATCGAGGTAGTTGCTCGCCGACGCCGCCGCAGGCCAAAGGCCGTGTAACACCCCGAAACCCACCCTAGGAATATTATATCGCCGGAGTTCCTCAATAGGAACTCCCAAGGCTAATTAAGGTGTCGGTTTGGCTTTCTAGTTCCAACTTAAAGGTAGTAAAGGAAATTTTCATTTCGGTTTGGAAATTTTCTAAAACTTTTAGCGAGTTTTGTTTGTAATATAGTCTATCCCTAGGCTTGAAGCCTTAAAACCCTACATAAAAATCACAATATAACTCAATGAGCCACACGCTCGTAGTACACAACTTAACGGGCACACGCTGGAGCCCAACCAATATGAATTAAAACTTAAAAATAATCTAATTGGTTTAGGACATACTTATACAGCTACATGCACCTAGTTACAAACTACAAGATTAGAATATATGAAGTGTACGTCAACAACTTGTTCCACTCAAAACGGTTATCGAAAAACAACATACAAGCGTCCAAGAGATGCTAAAGTATGAGACACACCTGAGAAAGTACCTGCAATCGCAAAGAGATATGGGGTGAGCAAACCACAAGTTCAGTGGGTAATCTCATCCCAAAAACCACAATATTCATACTTTATTCACATATGACAAACCATATCGTAACTTTCACTCCATATCTTTGAACTTCCATTTCAAACACAACATGTTCTCCACATCTTACTCAAGCAACTATTCTCACATTTCCAAACCATCTCACATTTTTGAACTATCTTACTCGAGTGGAACAAACGCAATCAATATAAGATAGAACTTTAGTTATTCAATATGCACACAAATTCACGCAGTTTCACACTCGAAATCACATTTCCACATTTTCTCAAACAAAGTTCCGCACTTGAAGAATTACTCAAAAGATCGAGTTTCTTTTGGGGAGATTCCCTACAACTCATAATTATAAAATTTTCAATCATTTATAACGAAGTTTCGAAATCATTAACAGCTCATTGGAATTGAATCAACCTTCTAGGCTACGGACTCAAGCTAGCACTTTATAGTTTCGGGCGCGACCTCGAATAAAGGCTCCCGGACCTATCTTTTAGGAAGTTTTCGATCGGGCATCCTGATACACTAGGACCCCTGTTAGAACCCCTCCTTTTAAGTTTTGGTCGGGCATCCTCACATATGAGGTCCCCATTTAGAATCCTTCGGTATACTAAATGATCCTGGCCAATTCGAAATAATGAAAATACATTCATCAAGTCTGTTTCAAACAACATTTTCAAATCAGTCTAACACACTAGAAGGCATAGCACCACATGCCACCCTTCCAAATTCACTTTCTCAAATCCGTTTCACTTCCTTAAGACATATTTCATGTTTGAAAAGTAGTTATCAAGAATCATACTCAAGTATTGTTTTACGTAAATATTTTAACTCTTTTCAAAACTAACTTTTGTGTGTTATTTGGGGTCAAGCCACTTTATAAGCCAAGCATCTCCATATTATGACTCAACGTCCCAAGCTAGCACATTTACTCAAATATTCACCCAAGTACTTAGCGCCTTTTTATATTCCTCCATATTCTACTCAAGCAAGAATCTTTTATTCCCATATATGTAATTCTCATCTCACTCGGTTTTCAAAGCCATAATCAACTAATATAGATACATATTCCCTTGATACTCCAAATTTTCGCTGCTTTTCTAACTCTAACATTCGTTCTTCATTAACTCAATTCAATTTCAAGCATAATGAATTCAGGAACTAAAACTACTTGAGCCACAATAACCACAAGCCATAAAACTATAGATAATCACAAACAATTATAATTTAGCCCTAAACTGTCATAATTTATCACAACCGCCCTATTTGGTTCGAACTCACGTATTGTATCTTCCCAACCATTTGTTTCACTAATTTAGGTGATACGAGCCACAACAAACCCAAATAGTATAGTCTTAACCCAAGAAGTCCCAACTCATCGGAATTGTTTATCTTTTTTGCCTCAAATTCTTATATTACGTCTCCCTAACTTATCAATTCGCTAATCTAATTTTCAATGAGCCACAATAAATGCAACCGATAACATTCTCTATATTCGATTCAATTCCACAATTTCATCTAACTATCCAACTAGCGCCCTAATTCAAGCCTCTCAATTCATAGTTACTCCAAAGGTTAGTTCATCCCACAATTTTGCATAATCAACTATTTAATATGCTTCAAACAGACATTCAATCATAGCATATCAAATTGAGGAAATCATAAGGTTCAATTCTCATACTAAATTAAATACTTCAATAATAACTTCAATAGGGCTTTAGAATTTCCATTAATTCAAGAATTACCCACCTCAAATTCTAGGGTTTCGGTATCCGATTTGGGCTTCTTTGCCTTCTTCCCCTTGGTCTCGGTCTCCCTTTGCCCGCCCCTAGCTCTCTCTTGCTTCGCCCTCTATCTCAATCCCTTACTTAAGGTCTCTCTCTCTCTTCTGCTCCTTCACTGTTGGTTCTCTCTCCGGTCTCGTCCGTCGATTTCGCCGCTTGGTCTCGCTGGCCGCTGCTGTCCTTCTTGACGACCTCACCTCTCCGGCTTTGTTCCCATTTGACCCCTCTCTTCCTCTCGCTCTCTCTCTCTCTCTTCTCTCCCTCTTGCTCGACTCTTTCTTCTTTTGTGTTTGCGCTCGCTCCTCTCCCTTCTCTCGCTCTCGTTCAATCCTCCATTTCTGCCTCCTCGTCTCTCTCTGTTCATCCTTTTCTTTACTACTTGGGCTCCCCGATCCTCTTCATTTCTTTCTCTATTTTGGGTCCCCCGATCCCCTCTTCTCTTCCTCTCTTTCTCTCTCTCTCTCTTCGTGGCTTCATCGGAGAAGGCCACATATTTCCATTTGACATTAATCTCCCCATACTTAACACCTAATTGCCCCTCTTCCATTTCTCTTTTCTCTTTTATTTTTCTTTTTTTCTTTTGTTAATTAATTGAACTTAATTTTGTTAAATATTTTACTTCGCGTCTTTTACTTATTTGGGCCCGGGTAAATAGTCAAGAGAGAAATCAATATAATTCACTAATTGTAGTTAGACAAACTAATAATAATTTGCTCAAATAAACTTATGAATATATACCCGCGTAAATATATTAGTTATTCAACCTACTTTATTTAATTAAAACTAAGTAATTAATTTAACTCATATAATCACCTCAAATAAAATTACGGGTATTATAGGCTGAGCTTAACTCTCGATCCGACAAGATTTATTTGTTTAGCTCGAGAGCTTTGCGACAAACTGCTATCTTAACTTTTATGATTTTCTAACCACGAAATAGCATCCCGATATTTGTTTAAAATTAATTTCTAGAATAAATGATTAATCAAAATCACCAATCACAATTTCACTTGAACTATTTTAAAATTCAGATTTTAAAAATGAATAATCTGAATAAGATCTACATCCCACTTTCCAAATAAACTTTCAAAATTTAACTTTCAAAAAGAATCTTCACAAATCGTGGAGCCGACATTCATGGGGAAACTTCGATTCGTTCCTCCGCCCCTATTGGGAGGCGGTGGCCGCTAGTTCCTACAAGTGGCAACTCCACTATGGGAGATATAATTTATTAAGAGGGCGAGACATGAAAGTTAAAGTTGTGAGTTTTCTTATTGTGTTTTGCATTATGAGTATTGCATTTAAGCGACTTTGGACATAGTTGCTTTTAATTTCAACAATAAGCTTTACCGAGTAAGTGAACATTTTTGGAGTGGTCGAAGTATCAACTAAATGGGTCCACTTAGGCTTGATTACTCGGGAAGATGGTTGCTCTTCACTCATAGAACACTTTTCTAGATTCTCGATCGAGAGGCATTGATTATTCATGTTCTCGCTGTGCACCCCATAGAAATCAAAAGGTACAACTTATGTTGAATATGAGAGAGGAATAGTGTTAGTGTTACCTAACCTCGGACCCGATAGCTAGTCTCTTTGGTGATTGCATAAAAAAGTAGCAGTTGGTCTCGAGTGAACATTACCTCTTAACCTTTGTCACATAGCTGAGAAATGCTAAGGAGATTGTACTTGAGTCCTTTGACAAGGTAGACTAGACTCGCTCGTGTTATTTACTTCACCAATTTTGCCAATCCCTACTATCTTGTTATCTCCAAAAGTGACTTTTCCTCCTTTCAAATCTTTTAGCTCGGAGAGGAGTCTTGAGTCTCCCGACATGTGGCATGAGCAACCACCGTCTAAGTACCAATGACTTTTCTTCTTCTTCCGAGTTATCCGCAAGACAGAGACAAACTAACCCTTCTCACTTCCTTTTATGAACCCAGTAACTTCCTTTACTCGTGGTCCTTTTCCGAGGAAGAGAACTTTTGCGAACCCGCATTTGAATAATTTTGGCTCAGTCCGATTTTAAGTATTTCTTCTAGAAAACCGAGTATACGTCTCTTTGTTTTAAAAATCTTTTCAGTTGTAAATGGGAGGAGAAGGTTTTTCCTCGTAAACTAGTCTCGGGCTTAGTCCTTTATTCATTTGTATGAATGGGACCATGCTCATGCTTCCTAAACTCTACAGTTCGGAATCGGTTCGAAAAGATTAGAATAGGATTTTAATTCCTCTTCTTCATTGAAACCAAGTCCTTCTTTCGTAAAGGAGACACACCGAGAGCCTAATAGCATATCAAGGTTTATCTAACCTTGAGTGAATTTCAAAACAAGCTCTTGAGACTCATTGAGCTTTCTTTTCCATTGTCATTCTTTGTTCCGAGTGACTCGGACAAAGTCTCATTTGCTTGAGTAGTGGTCTTAAGTTCTTTCGGATTTTGTCTCGGCTTTTTGTTTCAAAGCATTGCTCTCATCAGTAGGAGACTCAAGTTGTTCTTTGAATTGGAATGAGTCGAATTGGACTTTTCTTCCAAAGTGATAATATATCGTGCTAGATCAACTTTTGAACATTTGAGAAAATATTCAACTACCTTATCAATATCTCGACTCCTCGTTGTTTGACTCAAATTCAGCTTTTGAGTCCGTAAGTGCCATAAGACACTTTGAGTCATCCGAGTCATCTTTTTCGGATGAGTCATCATCACTCCAGGTAGCCATCATAGCCTTTTTCTTTTTGTCCTTCTTTCTCTTGGGATAGTCTCTTACTATGTGCTCCTTGCTGCCACATTCATAGCAACCAGAGTTCTTAGATAAAGATAACTTTGAAGGAGAAGAATATTTACCTTTTCTCGTCCTTCTTATCTTTCTTGTAGAACTCATCCTTTGGCCTCTTTTCCCACTTCTTGTATTTCATCATTCTTTTGAAGTCGCGGGCTATGAGTGCCATAGGATCCTCTTCGATTCTCGAGGAGCTCGGACATTCACGTCTACTTTCCGAGGCCTTCAACGCAATATTCTTTTTGGTGCTAACCTTGGCATCCTCTTCCTTTAGATGAATCTCGTGAGTGAGTAGCTTGGCAATAAGCTTGTTTGGCCTTAGTTAAGAGAGGTTATGAGCTTCTTTAATGATCTGTTACCTTAGGACCCTATCTCTTCTTTGGTAGACTTCTCAAAATCTTTATGGACATTTCTTCGTGAGAGATCTTTCTACCCGGAGATTTAAGATTATTAGTAATCTCTGTAAACCGAACATACATTTGAGTGATGTTTTCTTCTTGCTCCATCTTGAACAGCTCATATTATGAAGATATCGACTTATCTTCGCCTGTTTCACTTGGCTTGTTCCTTCATAGGTGTTGACAAGAGTGTCCCACACCTCTTTAGCTATGTCACGAGCTGAGACCCTGTTGTATTCTTCTCGTGCTAATGGCACACATCACTCGTGTTCATAGCTTTGAAATTCTTTCTAAATTTCTCGGTCTCCTTAGTGGTGAACTCGGATTTGGCATTAGGTACAAGAGTTGCATTCTCCGTCTTCATTGGAATGTAGTTGGCGGCTTGGATGATGTTCCAAACATCTTCATTGTTGTCCATCGGAAACATTCCATCATCTTCTTCCAATTGGTAAAGTTTGACTCATTGAACTTCGGTGGTCCGATGGATGATCTTCCTTCATCGAACTCTCCATTGTTCCGAGCCATCAAATCTTTATACCTTTGGATGGTGAGAGCGTCTTGAAAGGTTAGGCTTTGATACCAATTGACCGTTTGCTCATCTAGAGTCTAAGTCACCTTAGAGGGGGTGAATAGGGTGATGAAGAAAATTAAACAATTTTTACAACAATACGAGTCCAACAAGCAGATTCTGAGTCTAGATTGAACTCAAAAAGTAATACACATATATACGTGGAAACCCTCCTAGGGAAGAAAACCACGGATAGTGCTTATCCAAGCACCAAGTCGAATCCACTATTTTGAATCCACAAAATATAGAGGATCGACTTAACTAGAATTGCTCCCTTAAACAATTCCTTATAATGTTTTCCTAGACTCGAAGTTCCTTTATCCGATCTAGTACTTCTTGATCGAGGTAACCTTTACAATCAATGACAATTGAGCTGAGTTAATCCTTACAACTCAGTCAAGGGACCTTACTTAGAAAGTAAGAAAATAATGTAACTGATTACAAGACTTTCTTTACAACTCGAGAAAATATTAAATACGGACTTAGAGTTGTAAATAGAAGATTGAGTAAGAATGAGAAAAACAATTAGTTCAACAATAAATTTAGTTCCAGCAATCTTCTAGTCTTGTGAAGTGGCTTCTATTTATAGCCAACCAGGCAGAGTGACCGTTGATTCTTGGTTCTGGACATAAGTCTTCATTAGCCATTATAACGGCTCTTCCGAGTTACTCGTAAAAGATTTGTTGGGATGTGATCATTGTATAACGGCTCTTGGCTCAAAAAGATGTTCCAATCAAGCGGTAGTGATTGAAATCTAATGGAAATAGCCGTTAGATCTAAAGTTGGAGTTTTCCAGTTTTGGAAACAAACAACCCCGACACGGTGTCCGAGCCATGTTCGAAGTAGTTAAAACTTGTCTACCGGTGGTTAACGGCCAGAAATCGGTTGCTTTGGTGTTTCAAAAATAAGTTAGCCTCGTTTGAATAACCTACAAAAGCAAACCATATTGGGTCTCAAAGTATAACAATGCTCTGGTCCAAGATTAAGCACGGATAATAATTAAATCCAAGTAATTAAATGCTTAATTATCTTTGGCCTAAAGGAATGGATTTTTCTGAATCTAATATTCAATATACTCAAATTCCATCTTGAGTCAATCCTAAGCCGATCAAGTAGAGAGAGTAAAATATCGAGTATAACAACTGGATCTCGGTTAAATAATTCTTAAGGAAATAAACTGACTTAGAATAAAGAATTAAAGCCGTAATTCTCTTTGCATTGAAATACATAGTCAATGCTCAAAATAAGAGTGTTAGAGAAATTATTTGAGCATGTAGTAGTTCCGAGTGAGTCGAAACACTAGTGTAGGAAATATGCAATAAGGCGCTTTCGAGTCAATTAGAATAGAATGAAAACTTAGATAAGAGTTTCTATGGTGCTCAAAATGACTTGGAATCAAAACTTGAGAAGGATAGGATTTATTCCTGAGTCTTTTATGTAATACTCAAAATGACTTAGAGTCAAAACCCGAGTCTTCAGCCGAAGGCACCTCGGCCTCTGGCTGGCGCCGACCGCCACCTTATGGCCGGCGCGATTGCCTGGTTTACCGTAGTTTGCTTCCGTTTGTTTTAGTGCTTACCTACAATAACAGGGGCTACCACGGAAATTCTGTTCAGCATTGGCTTCAACTCGGTCTAAACCAATTATTATTTCAGCAGCTATTAGTGGAGTTAGGGAACAATAATCCTCTAACTATTCCAAGTAGGCTTAGCAGCGACACCGGTGCTAAGTCCTTGTGACTCCCTACTAGCAGGAATCCTCCTATCATGCACATAATTATAGCTCGCCGTCTCGGGATGATGATGGACTCAATATAAGCATACACATTGTGGTAATGCTTCAGCAGATTGGTTAAGCTAACCCGATTCCCAAAAAGGATCCACCCTATATATTTTTACTTAGTTTTAGTAGATATTGGTACTTTTCATGGAGATTTTCCGAGGATTTGGGAACAGCTGGCTTTGTTCACCTTAAACCGCCTAGTGTGGCACCGAGCTCTTCAAGTAGGGGGCGCAGTTCCTTATCCCCGAACCTAAAGTCATGGTGATGGTGATCCCAATAAGCTACAACAGCCCTTAAGAAAGGCCAATAAATTTTCACTTGGTGAATACTAAAGAGGACATTTAGCACATAATTGGTTAACCCCGACCTATCCATGTTACTCATCTCATGCATCCATCAGGTTAATTCAGTCATCAAGTCCATGGTTCTAGGTTTGGTCGTCGAAGAGGATATATTGCGGCTAGGTGAAAGCTTTTGTGTATTTATTTCTTGATGCACCGAGAGATCGTATTTATAGGCGTTTTCCTAGAGTTCTTCGAATCCTACTATGATTGGAATAACAAGGCACTACAGTCCCTATAGGACTCATGCATGGCGGGCTTCGACCTTACCTCGGGCCTAGCCTATTTCGTGCTTTCTTGCAGGCCCAAGCAATCCTTCTCGAAGGAGGATCGACTGGAACAAATGGAGGCCACATGCTAACTCGAATTTGAGGACTCGACTCTCTCCCCAAGATACCAACAAAATCAAGAAGGACCTTCAACACAAGATCCTTCTCTCGCTCAATTCCCAGGCGAGAAGGGCATTTTCGGGAAGTTGAAGTTGAGCCCAAGGATAGAAGTTAGCCTGCATATAAGAATTATCAAGAAATTAGCAAGAAAGAATAAAAAACAACAAGAAAATGGACAAAAACCATGAATACAAGGGGTGGGACTACACCACAAGTGGCCCCACAGACTGTGGTCAAAGCCGTGGGCATGACCAGAATGCTGAAAGTGTTTTCAAAGGCTCTTTTAGGCCTGTTTTGGGGCAAATTTTGAGAGTACAAGTAACATATCGAGTTAACACGGTTGAGAGCTGACGTCAAAAGGTCTATCCCATGTATTTTAGTTTGCTCAAGATTTATTCTAACCCATGATATGGACGCCGGGAACTCGGGCCGATTTGTTGAACTGGGAGAGAGATGTGGAAAGTATTCATATAACCATGGCTACATTTTAACAAGTCAAGTCAAGCTTTTTATCCACATAAGATGAAAAGTAAATAATGAAGAAAGGAAAAATTGAGGATACCTCAATGATCTTCCATAAGCCGTTTAAAGGAAGATAGTTGGTGGAATCCGGTTCCGGCCTTGTATGTCGCACACCGGCACAGAGGCCCCTAATGAGGCAAGTATACGAGGGAGCACCCCAATTGAGCTCCTTTATTATATCAAGATCCACTATGTTCAGCAAGTAGTGAGCATGAATCTTAGCGGCCTGATCAGAGAAGAGGATCGTGCTCAAAAGGAGAGCAAGCACGACCCTCACTTATTGTTAAGGAGAATGTTGAGACTAGAAAACTTCATCCTCAAAATCCTAAAAAGAATGATATATTTAAAGTTTTTAATGTGTGGAAACCTCTCTACTACGGGACCGAAGAGGTGACGGAGGTAGTCACGGGTTTTGTACAACTTCCGGTCATAAACTAAAGGTTCCCCTAAAAAGCCTACATCGGATAAAACAGCAAAGTCAAAGGGAGTTAATGTCATCTCACCAAAAGGAACATGGAATGTATTAGTGGTGTCCCAAAACCGCTCACCGATGGCTCTTATAGGATCTGTCTCCCTCCAATCAATGAGATGGCGTAAAGTGATGTAGAGAGGTCCAAACCTAGCATTGTATGTGACATTCTCAAGAGGAAAGTGCATCCTCTGGCATTTCTCCATAAACTTTGGGATGGCTCCACTGCTTCGAATTGAACCTTTCTACAAGACAAAATGCAACAAGATTTTGGTTAAAACTTCACTCTAAATGAGCAAATGAAGAGGTTTAAGCCAATTAGCTTACCGAAGAGGAGATGGCAAGTGAGGAAACATGACTTTTAGCTTCAACTAGAAGTTCACTTGGATTCTATTCATTTTGCGAATGCTATCCCCACTCGAGGAAAGAGTCTTGAGTAAGACTCTCAGCTCCGGTTCTTTCTAGAGGGTGAGCTTTTTCTAGGCATTTTGAAGGTAAGGAATTCTTGAGAACCAACTAGCTTTCAAGAAGGAGCAAAGTAAGGAAATGCAAGCGGAGAGCAAGAATAAGGTGAAGAGTTGGTCAAGACATCCAAGCATATAAAACAAGGGCCAAACAATTAATGGGGAACCGAAGGAATCCGGCCAGGCACGTCGAGGGCCACACCCGCCAAAGGGTCAAATAATTTGTTGTGTTTGTTATTATTATTATTATTATTATTATTATTATTATTATTATTATTATTATTATTATTATTATTATTATTATTATGTATATATCGACTTTCCATAAATAATATTTCAATCTTTGATCAAATAAAAACAATTTAGTTTGAATTTCAAAAAGGATAGAAAAAGGAGGAAGCAATTTGAGAGGGGTTATTTATCCGAGATTTAATGTGGTGCAAGTAAGAATTCAAAAAATATTTCAATTATAGTATTAGATATTTGTCTAATAAGTCCGTTACTTCCTTTTTGTAGTGACTACCATGGTCACTAATTAGTTCATGTGGCATCCCATATCGACGGATAATGTTACGAGTGATGAACTTAGCCATGTACTTCGATGTCAAGGTTGCATAGGAGGTTGCTTCAATCCACATGGTAAAGTAGTCAATTGCTACTAACAGAAATTCGTGACCACCCATTCCTTTAGGGGTCACTTTGCTAATGATATCAATTCCCCACACTCGAAAATGGCTAAGGCGATGCAAGTGTCATTAGAAAAGATGGGGGTTGCTGCTACAAGTTTCCATATACGTGACACTTGTTAAATCTCTTAACAAAAAAACCATCACAGGACTCCATACTTGTTAAACCAACATTCTTCCATTAATATGGGCTCCGCATTCCCCACCATGAATATCTCGTCAAGATGCGCTCTACTTCATGTTATTTGACACAAAAAATCCTGTGCTGGTTTTTTTGTAAAGTTGCCCTTGCTTGATGAAGAATTGCGCCGCTAGCATACGAGATGGCTTGTTTGGCGCTAGGTGTGGAGTCCTGTTGGTATTCTTAATGTTCTAAATGCTAATATATGTCATGGTATAAACTAGTTTGGTCGAGTACTAGACACTTCAAGTGCGTATACGTACGCAGAGTTGACTTCGTCGCTATATATGAATAGGCATTGAATGAATGCCACTAGGGATATTGACCATGGATTCCAACTTAGCTAAGGCATCCATAACATGGTTGTCATCCCTCAGCAGGTATGTGTATGTAGGAACCACGGCCGGCCGGGGCTCTGCCGAGCTTCCCCACTTGTGTCGGGTCTCTTTTTGAAGATTGATTTTGAAGATAATTTTAGAAAGTCGATTTTGGAATGTGGGGATGAACCTTTTATTAAGATTTCTGAATTTTATTAAATCTAATTTAAAGCGAATTAAGCAAAGATAAATGACAGCTTTATTAACCTTTTTATTTTAGCAATTATTTTAGAAGTCCTAGGATCTTATTTTCTAATTAAGAACTAAATGACATTAGGGTTATGATTTTTCCATGGGGCTTTAGGGCTAGATTGGTGTGAAAACATCGATCCGGACTAAAGCCACCATCGTTGCCCCCATGGTGTTGGGCGCAGCCTATACCAGGGAAGGCGGGCTCCGGCCGGAGGCCGTGGTTGGTGAAACCAGCCTCGGTTTCTGCCCGATAGGCAAATTCAAAACCTAAGACCATTCTTCCTACAACCAGAAAACATCGAGATGCGATTTCGCGTAGAACAAAATATAAAATAAGGGAGTCGCTAGTTAGTTTTTAAGAAGGAAAAACTAACAAAAATACAAAAAGAAGACTTGCTCCTTCGATCTTAGTATGGGAAAAACTAAGACGGAAAAAGACTAAAAAAATGACTCTATTAGTCTTGAACCGAGAATCGGATTCAGGGGTGAGGGTACGAAACATAGGGATAAATCCCTTCATTCTCGCTCGTCCGAAGATGGAAATTACTAGTTCGAATAGTGTGTTAATAAAGATGTCGGAAAACAAGCGTACAACATGCGAAACAAAATTAAATCAACCAAAACATGACAAGGAAAACGATAAAGAAAAGCGATAAAGAAAGTGATAAAAGAAAGAAAAGCGGGAAATAAAGGATTACATCGGTTGGGGAGGAAATTGAAGCGATTACATCTTTTAAACCACAATACGGAAAAGAAAATAAAACTAAATTAAATATAACCGTTCGAAGGCTGAAATATGGCCCCTCAAGTTGTCCCACCTTGTCGATCCGGATCTCCTTGCCGGATCTCTCGATGTAATAGTGACAATCCAAAGAAAAGGGCTAGTTCTGTGAATTGTGTCTAGGGTATGATAATGATAAGTTGAATAAGTGCCCGAGAGATTAGAATAATCGAATATTCTTTAGCCCTTTGCATGGATTCAACGGTGAAAGATGAATGTTTATAGTAAATTTGGAAGAGTAATGGTTAGATGAGAGTGTTCAAGTTGGCTTTCAGCGAGCATGGTGCTAAGGCAGGAAGCCAGTATGGGAATGAGAGCCAAGGCTCTCTATTAATAAGAGAGGAGCTAGGTCACAAATGACTTAGGGTTTTCCTCTTATCAGCCAGTCCAAACAACCGAAATAAAACCGGGCCATTCCTTAACGAGATAGAACTAGATCGGAAGATGATAAAACTAGATAGAACCTAGGTTAAAAAGGGGAGGCAGGCGCCGACCAACTGGACCCTCCTAGGGTTTCGTGCCCTAGTTGTGTCTCCAAGGACTCTCCAAGCTCAAAATGCAGCGTTCCACCGCTTTCGAAGGCGAGCGTCGGCCACGACATCGTTTAGAGAGGCATAGATTCTAGTCTCGTGTGGGCTATCTTGTGAAACTTAAAACACAGACACTTTGATGCTCCCGATTATGAAATGCAATACTTTAACGTTGTCTTTCGATTTTCAGCTCCTTGTCCGACTTGGACAAAAGTAGAATGTGGTATTCTCAGTACTTGAAATTTCTCAAGCACACATCATGGGACTCAACAATCTCTAAAGGTTCAACCCGACTCTTGGACAGTTTGAAAAAAAGGATTTGTGGACCTACCCAAGGCAAAAGGCTACTTAAGTGGTGCTGGGGGTTCTTTATGGTTGACTAGCTTATGTTGCACCAATCGATCATAGTCCGAAATCCGAATCCACAAACAAGACTCGGGATCATCATCATTAGGCCGACAAAACAAAACACGTAAATAACGAGATAAAAGGACAAAAATTTTTAGGTGTCTACAGTTAGTCCCCACTTTGACCGAGTCTAGAAAGATGAAGGGTCAAAGTAGACACTAAAGGGCACTTACCTTGATTTCTACAAGGCATTGTGTGATGCTTCAAATTGGTTGTAGTCAAACCCGAACTCCTAAGTGAGACCTGAACTTGATCACGATGTATGCGTTCGATGATCGGTAAAAGGATCCTAAGCTTGGCTTGATTAGAGCCTAAAGCTTGGCATATTTTGATGCTTGAAACTTTGATCGTCTTTTGATCGGAAGCTTTTAAATAATATGTTGTGCTAGCACAATTGTTAGTGCATAACTAAATTGACAAAAGATTAGTTACTCGAATAATCTAGTCAAAATAGATCGATAAAATTGTTTTGGAAAAGCTAGTTGGTGGGCCTAGAACCTGCCAGTTGCATGCATATGGGATGACAATCACATGCTCCAAGAGGACAAAGTTGCTCGGACTAGGGAAGTGGGCTAGGCTGCAAAGTTATCGATGATTGGACACCACGGTGCCTCGTGGCTGGCTCCAGTCAACCTTTGGTAGACGTGGCCCCTAATGTGCCTGGCAGGATTCCTTCGGTTCCCCATTAATTGTTTGACCCTTGTTTTATATGCTTGGATGTCTTGACAAGTTTGCCTATAAAAGGGGTGCATTCTGTGTTTCATTTTGCACACCAACTTTCACCTTATTCTTTCTCTCCTCTTGCATTTCCTTATTTGCTTCTTCTTGAAAGCTAGTTGGTTCTCAAGAATTCCTTACCTTCAAAATGCCTAGAAGAAAAGCTCACCCTATAGGAAGAACCAAAGCTGAGAGTCTTACTCAAGACTCTTTCCTCGAGTAGGAATAGCATTGGCAAAATGAATGGAATCCAAGTGAACTTCTAGTTGAAGCTAAAAGTCATGTTTCCTCACTTGCCATCTCCTATTCGGTAAGCTAATTGGCTTAAACCTCTTCATTTGCTCATTTAGAGTGAAGTTTTAACCAAAATCTTGTTGGATTTTATCTTGTAGAAAGGTTCAATTCGAAGCAGTGGAGCCATCCCAAAGTTTATGGAGACATGCGAAAGGATGCATTTTCCTCTTGAGAATGTCAAGTACAATGCTGGGTTTGGACCTCTCTACATCACTTTACGCCATCTCATTGATAGGAGGGAGAGAGATCCTATTAGAGCCATCGGTGAGCGGTTTTGGGACACCACCAACACATTCCATCTTCCTTTTGGTGAGGTGACAATCACTCCCTTTGACTTTGCTATTTTATCCGGTCTAGACTTTTCAGGGGAACCTTTAGCTTATCATCGCAAGTTGTACAAAAACTATGACTACCTCCGTTACCTCTTCAGTCCTGCAGTAGAGAGGTTTCCACACAATAACCACTTTAAATATACCATTATTTTTGAGGCTTTTGAGGATGACATTTTATGGTCTTAACATTCTCCTCAACAACAAGTGAGGGTCGTGCTTGCTCTCCTTTTGAGCATGATCCTCTTCTCCGATCAGGCCGCTAAGATTCATGTTCACTACTTGGTGAACGTAGTGGATCTTGATATAATAAAGGAGCTCAATTGGGGTGCTCCCTCGGATACTTGCCTCATTACGAGCCTCCGTGCTCGTGTGCGACATACAAGGCTAGAACCGAATTCCACCAACTATCTTCCTTTAAACGGCTTATGGACGATCATTGAGGTATGCTCAAATTTTCGTTTCTTCATTATTTACTTTTCAGCTTATGTCGATAAAAAGATTTACTTGATTTGTTAAAATATAGCCATGGTTATATGTATACTTTCCACATCTCTCTCCTGGTTCAACGAATCGGCCGAGTTCCGGCGTCCATATCCCGGGTTAGAATAAATCTTGAGCAAACTAAAATACATGGTATAGACTTTTTAAGGTCAGCTCTCAACTGCATAAACTCAGTTTGTTACTTCTACTCTCAATATTTTCACCAACATAGGCCTAAAAGAGCCTTTCAAAACACTTTCAAGCATTCTAGTCATGCCCACGGCTTGGACCACTGTCTCGTGGGGTCACCCATGGTGCAGTCCAGTCCCTTGTATCCACGGTTTTTGTCCATTTTCTAGTTGTTTTTCGTTCTTGCTTGATGATTTCTTAATAATTGTTGTATGTAGGCTAACTTCCATCCTTGGGCTCAGCTTCAACTTCCCGAAAATGTCCTTGTGGCCTAGGAATTGAGCTAGAGAAGGATCTTGTTTGAAGGTCCTTTTGGATTTTGTTGTTATCTTGGGGAGAGAGTCGAGTCCCCAAATTTGAGTTAGCATATGGCCTCCATTTGTTCCGATCGATCCTCCTTCGACCGTGTTCTATTTTGTTCTCTTCTCCAGCCGAGCAAGCGGCGACCATGGTGGGTATCCGTGTACCTCACTTTTGAATTTACACACCTCCTACGCCCATCATGCATCTCGCATCATGACCCAACTAGTAAGTGTTCAACTTCTCTCTTATAACTTTAAATTTCTTGTATGGAGATTAATTGTCATCGTCTCTTCCTTGGCAGCTCACTCCTGCTAACATTCACATCCCGAATCTCAATGTGGATGTTACTCTTCCTTGGGGATCTCCTCGTTTCATCACAATTCCTGAAATCCCAAAAGAGGAATATGTTGGGTATCCCTTTCCTAGAAATTGGCGAGGGGTGAGAGTTACGTGCTCTTTCCTTTTAGTTACGTGCTAAAAGTATCTTCCTCGTTGATAACCTCAAACAAACTTTGCAGTACAACCGAGAGCAATCTAGGACCATATCTATTAGATTGTAGTCAGCTCTTCGTGGAATCCAAAATTTCTTTACCGGTCGATATTTCTCTACTTCTCGTGTAAGTCCTCAATTAGTGTAGTGCTAGATTCTTTTAGCTTTGAGTGATTTGCTATTCGCTTTCTTGATCTTGTAGAGACACCGATCGAGAGCCACTCTTTCCAAGTAATCTACCTAATGCGCTTGAGACATCATCCCAAATTCATGAACAACAAATGCCTTCTAGAGTAGTAATGCTAGATAAGGCTTGTCATAGCGTTCTTCGCGGCATACTCATCATAGAAGTGCGTCCGAGGTTGGAACTTGCGCCTTAAGGTTAGTACCTCCGATGTGGGACCTAGCCACTTTGAGGAGAGCTTGAACATCTTACCCTTGCAAGCTTTAGAATGACACGGGAACCCTCTTTACTTCCCTCGGTCCTCCTATAGCGGACCATCACATGGGGCTTCTCGGTCTTGGGACCAAGGAGGTAGCCGATTCTCTACGTCTGTTTTGGAGGACTTCGGGAATTACATGTTCTATGACAACTCCAATGATGATGTGTAGATGATTCCTTATTGCCTCCACTACTTGCCGATTCATGGACCTTTTGTAGGTGTTTGTTTTGTTAATTTGTAATGAAGACTCTTATGCAATGAGATGAAATGTACGACTCGATTCTAAAAATGCGTTCTTTTATTTAATATGATGCACAAAACTTAGGAAAAAAATACAAAGACAAAATTAAAAAAATTAGGCACTAGCCTCCATTCTTAAGTGCATAGTCCAAGTAAGGTGTGCTACACAGTCGGGATGAGAAACAAAAATAACCAAGGATTGCTCGGGCCCGTAAGGAAGCATGAAATAAGCTGGGCTCGAGGTGAGGCCGGCGCCTACCATGCATGAGTCCTGTAAGGATTGTAGTGCCTTGTTATTCTAATCATAGTAGGATTCGAAGAACTCTAGGAAAACGCCTATAAATATGATCGTTTGGTGCATCAAGAAATAAATACACCAAAGCCTTCACTAGCCGCAATATATCCTCTTCTTAAGATTAAGCCTAAAACCATGGACTTCATGACTGAATTAACCCGATGGATGCTTGAGATGAGTAACATGGATAGGTCGGGGTTAACCAGCTTATGTGCTAAATGTCCTCTTTTGCATTCGCCAGTGAAAATTTATTGGCCTTTCCTAAGGGTCGTTGTAGCTTATTGGGATCACCATCACCATGTCTTTTAGGTTTGAGGATAAGGAACTCGTGCCCCCTGCCTAAAGAGTTCGGTGCCATACTAGGCAGTTTTAGGCGAACAAAGCTAGTTGTTCCCAAATCCTCATAAATATTCATGAACAAGTACAAATATCTACTAAAACCGAGTAAAAAGTATCTAGGGTGGATCCTTTTTGGGAATCGGGTTAGCTTAACCAATCTGCTGAAGCATTATCGCAACCTCGTATGCTTATGCTGAGTCCATCATCATCCTGAGACGGTGAGCTATAATTACGTGCATGATAGGAGGATTTCTGCTAGTAGAAGGTCACGAGAATTTGCCATCAGCATCGTCTGCTAAGTCCGGTGGAACAGGTTAGAGGATTATTGTTCAGTAACTCCACTAATAGTTGCTAAAACAATAATTGGTTTAGACTGAGTCCAAGCGAATGCTGAATAGAATTTTCGCGGTAGCTCCCTCGTTATTGTAGGTAAGCACTAAAACAAACGGAAGTAAACAGCGGTAAACCGGCAACGACGCCGGCTATAAGGTGGCGCTCGGGCCCCGACCGAGGCCGAGGTGCCTTCGGCTGAAGACTCGAGTTTTGACTCTAAGTCATTTTGAGTATTGCATAAAAGACTCGGTATAAATCCTGTCTCTCTTAAGTTTTGATTCCAAGTCATTCAGAGCACCATAGAAACTCTTATCTAAGTTTTTTTCGTTACGATTGACTCGAAAGCGCCTTATTACATATCTCCTACACTCGGTGTTTCGACTCACTCGGACATCACTCGGAACTATCAAATGCTTAAATAATTTCTCGAACACTCTTATTCCGAGCACCGATTGTGTATTTCAACGCAAAGAGAATTACAACGTTAATTCTTTATTCTAAGTCAATTTATTTCCTTGAGAATTATTTGACCGGATCAAGTTGTTATACTATGATATTTTACTCTGTCTACTTGATCAACTTAGGATTGACTCAATATGGAATTTAAGTATATTGAATATTAGACTCGGACAATTCCATTCCTTTAGGCCAAAGATAATTAAGTATTTAATTACTTGGATTTAATTATTATCTCGTGCCTAATCTTGGACCAAAGCATTGTTATACTTTGAGAACCAATGTGGTTTGCTTATGTAGGTTATTCAAACGAGGCTAACGTATTTTTAAAATACAAAATGTAACACCCCAAATCCCACCCTAGGAGTATTACATTGCCGAGTCTCTCACGAGGAAATCCCAAGGCTCATTGAGGTGTCGGCTTGACTTCTAATTCCAACCTAAAGGTAATAAGTGTAATTTTTCCAAAAGAGTTTGGAGTTTCCTAAAAATTTCGACAGAGTTCCATTTGTAATATGGACTACCCCCTAGGCTTAATGCCTTAAAACCCTGCATAAAAAGTATAATATAAGTCAACGAGCCACACTTCGGAGTATACAACTCAGCGGCCACACGCCGGAGTCCAACCGATCATATGTTAAACCTTAAAACAGTCTAAATGGGTCATCATACATTTGGTACAAACTATATCACTACTAGAAAACTGATAATTTGCGACGGAAATAGCGACGGAAAATCGGCAAATAACGACGAAATTTCGAACTAAAAAGTGGGTCGCTAAATTTCAGCGACGGATATTTTCAAATCCGTCGCTAATTAGCGACGGATCGTTGATGGAAAAAGCTTCCGTAGTTGAAAATCAACGACGGAACGACTTTCCATCGCTGATTTAGCGACGGAAATGGGGGTATTTCCGTCGCCGATTTGAATTCTTCCGTCGCTATTCCGTCGTTGTTCCGTAAAAATTCTAAATATTATTTTCTAATTATTCGTTACCCTAGTACAAAAATTGTGAATGGATATATAAATCCAACATTCACATATGTGACACTTACATTTGGCATTTACATATGCCGGCCTCAAATAACTCATCAAAGTTGGATATACAAATCCAACTTACATGTTCAACATGATGAACAACCATAACATATTTAAAACAAATTCACAAGTTCAACACAACAAGCAAACAAAAGCTCACAAGAAACCTTAAACACATCTAAACAGTTCGCAAAGTGATGATCACCAATATATACAAAAGTTGACATATGAATTCATGGTCCTCACTCATCCTCATCCTCATCCTCATCCTCTTGCTCTTGTGATTGTACTCGGTCGACAGTGAGATCCGGATGCTTGCCGAGACTACGAAATTCATTCATACGTGCTATTGGCTCGGTGAAACCGTCGACCTTTTCTTTCAGCCGCCTATTTTACAACTCAAGCACCCGAGCATGCTCAATCCATTGCTGTAACTTAGAATTTAAATTATGCACTCGTTGATCTCAATTCCGAGTCATCTGCGAGTAGAAGGTTTCGGTGATTTGAAGGGCATGGTTGGTTTCAAGTTTCTAGCTTCAGATCCAAGTCCATAAATGCGACCTTTCTTGTTCGCATTGGCTTTTACCCACAACTCATGTTGTGAAGGGGTGGAGACATGATTCTCGGAAGAGTTGGGGTCATCATCTGGAAGTTTGAGTGGGTTGAGTGTTTTGCAACTCTTCCCACTCTTTTTGAAACTTGTCCTAAATATAATATAAATATTTGAGGCATGTAAATATCACAGGTTGTTAACGAAAACAATAGATAGAAAAATATGCAAAATGCATATATAAGGTTACTCACGTAAATGGCCTTGGATTTTTATCGACCCATTCGTCCTTTTTGTTTTGTGCGTACGTGAAAATAGTTGGGTCGGTAGAGGCTGAACTCCTTTAAGCTCCTTCATCTAAATAAAAAACAAATTAGTAGAGAATCAATTTACTAATATGAACATGTTAATAGTTGCATGCGTAATCATTAAGAAAGGGGTATGTACCAATCGTCGCTTATGCTCCGTCATAGGGATTGAGCCACAAGTATGGAGCGATGAACCAAGTCTCCCTTGATCAGCATGGTGGTTTTTCCGAGCTTGCTCACGGAACGTCTTGTAGTCGGCAGTTTCCCAATATTTGAGCAACTCGTGCCAGTAGTTGTCACCCAACCATTTCGGCTTCTTCTTATTTTTCCTCGCCTTCAACATGAAGTCCTTTAATCGATCACTTCCTTTCTTTTCAAAATTTCTTCTTATTTGGACTTCATCGGTTGGAGACGAAGTGAAAAATTTCTATATAAATAAAAAGTAGTTTATAAGTTATGAAATTATAATATAATGTTCGAACATGCACAATAAGTCATTATGTTATCTAAAATTCAGAAAACTAAAGATTTGTCATTACCTTGAACTCAGAAAACCACTCGATCACGTTGTGATCGAGGGACTTTACCCCATGTAGGCCAAGCTCCGTCGTACTTGCTTTGGAAGATGTGGGAAATCGTACTCACAACTTTGTCAATGGGAAAGAACCTAATCAACAAACATATAAAATAGTTAGTTCTACTAATAACTAATATGCTTAATTTATTTTAGTACTCATTACCACACTTACCCTTCACCATCCGGCTTAATTCGAATCTTTTCTCGACTGCTAGCACTGCTTGATTCAAGACTAGGATGCTCGTTCCTTGCATCGGTTGGTCCATCATTTGTAGGCCTTTGTGGTGGCCTTTGTTTGGCACCAACGTGGATGCGTGGTACATTATTTGTACAATATTGGTGATATGCATATGTATTAGATGGGTTTGAGTACATATGGGGTTGCTGAGAATATGGAGGGTTTAGGAAGAAAGACCCACCCATTGGGGTTTGCATGTGTGGGAAGTTTGGGGGTTGGAAAAAGGAGGGTTGGGAATAAATGACCCCCCCAATGGAGTTTGGTTGTGAGGGGAGTGTGGAGATAGTGCTCCACCTACGGGAGATTAAAGGTTATGAGGGTTTTGAGAGGGGGTAGAAGCGCTCACATCATTACCTTCCCCATCGGTAGTGGTGTTTCTAGCCCTTCCCGAGTAGCCGATCTTTTGGACCTGCCTCTACCTCTCTCTATTTTTCTGAACATAAACAAGTAATTTACACTATTAGTAAACATCCAACGATTCAAGTGATTTCATATAAAACAACATATAAACAATAGTAAACATATAAACATGTAAGCGTTAGATATAAATATTCTTCTATGAATAAATTACGCTTCAATTGTTTAACCTTCATTACATTAATAAGAATTCCTTTGATTACAACATAAATGAAAGTTATACAATATAAAAGAAACCCAAAAATGAACATTATCAACTAGCCATCATCCTCATCATCGGTGTTATCATCATATTCTTCACTATCCTCTTCGGCATCATTGAATAGGATATGTTCTTCTTCGATCATCGGTGATGTTATCATCATCCCATTCACCTTCTTCATCTTCTTCACCATCCTCCTCTTCACTAACATCCTCAATCTCATCTTCTCGGTTTAAAATAACATCATCAACTAATTCTTCTACTGAGATTGAGTTATCAACCAAAGTGTCCGGCAAAGTTTCTATTATAGGATCGATCTGTACCCATACTATCCTCTTGGAATGCAAGAGGAATAGTATATTGGTCATCAACTTTGGCCCTTGGTTTTGATGCCACTACGACGAACCAATTCGGTTTTTCTCTAGGGACCCCTCGTGGATATGACATATAATACACCAGAGTTGCGGTGCTAGCAAATATGAAAGGATCGTACTTACGATAACGCCTTGTACGATGCACTTCAACATACAAACTAAATTTATGGCACCGAGTTCCCAGAGGACGACTAGGGTCAAACCAATCGCATTTAAATCGCACACACCTTTTTATTGGTTCACCAACATATTCAACTTCAACTACCTCTTGTAAGATGCCGTAGTAATTATTTTGAACATGTCCTCCATCGGTTCCTTCCACACGGACACCACAATTGAAGGTCATCCTCCCTTCATTTCGAGCCTCGGTATGAAATAACATTCCATTCACCGTGCATGCTGTCCATGTTTTCACTCTCCTTAAAGGACCTTAAGCTAATTGCATCAAGTAAACATGCTTTTCATCATGATATACTTGATAACAATGAATCTGTGTCAATAACATAGTGTTTGTTTAGTTTATTAAAATGGAACAACCAATACTAATAAATTTGAGGCACGAGCAATAAGTATTAATATATGATACTCACAGCTCCTTTGAAGCACTCTTCGAACTCAATTTCCACCATTGCATCAATTGCGAGCATCACTAACATCACCATACATAGCTCGTTTTTGGTGTTCGAAAAGGCTGAGTTCAAAGATTTTATTAAGATGACATCATCGTTTTGAATAAACTATAAATTTATTGAAACGAGTGTTGAATACGACAAGATAAACTTAGTCAAGGTAAGGTTTAACTTCGAAGCAGTTCGAGTAAAACATGGACATGTGCAGCCGTCTTTTCCTTATCATCAACGAAACGCGGATTGCACTTCCCAATTGGAGCACCTTACGGTATGAATACCGAAAGAGTAGGATTGTGGTTTGGAACTTCGTTGTCTTCATTTCGTCGACTTCTAGTGCGCATATAAGGCACGTTAGAGCCGAAATAGTAAGATGCAAAATGTGTTTCTTCAAATCGTGCGTACTTTTCAGCGATACTTCCTTCGAGGCTTCGATTTGTTTCCTATGGATCTCTTCAATCGGCTACATCCACCTGTATTGTACCGGACCACCCAATTTTGCTTCCTTCGCCAAATGAACCGGCAAGTGTTCCATCACATTGAAGAACCCGGGAGGAAATATTGTTTCCAATTTACAAAGTGTTATTGAAATATTTCGATGCATTTGCTCTAACTCCGCATCCCAGTAAAAT
Source organism: Talinum fruticosum (assembly GCA_021018815.1). Lineage (NCBI taxonomy): Eukaryota > Viridiplantae > Streptophyta > Magnoliopsida > Caryophyllales > Talinaceae > Talinum > Talinum fruticosum. The sequence continues at coordinate 864,009 of JAITYX010000026.1, forward strand.
AGATGAGCAAAGGTTCTTGAAGAACTCACTAATTTCAATGAGAGGCGCTAAAACCTTGTCCGGGAGTGCACTAAATGCTATTGGAAGAAGGCTCTCCATGAAAACATGACAATCATGACTTTTCATGCTATGGAACTTAGTGGAGTTTGGGTCGACAAGGTATGAAATGTTAGAACAGGTAATCATCCGGCATTTTCAACTCTCTTGCCCATTCACATATTGCCCTCTTACGCTCCAACGTGAACATATTTTGCCTTCGGTTTGAGAATTTTACCATTGACTCCATGCTTTAAATTCAACTCTACACGATCACACAACTCTTCCAAATCCATTATTGCCTTGATGTCATCCTTTGTTTTACCAGGAATATCCATAACGAGTGTTAATTGTATTCTCAAAAAGTTCTTCTCAATGTGCATCACATCTAAGTTGTGGCGAAGCAATTGATCTTTCTAATATGGAAGCTCCCAAAATATGCTTTGTTATGTCCAATTATGATCCTTTTTGAACCCCGAAATGTTAATTTCTTGCTCTTACGTTACTTTTGGAAAGCTTTCAACCTATTGTTTTATTTCTTCCCCTGTATAATGACGAGGAGGACCCGAAAGTACGGTTTTTCCTTTTGTAAATGATGTGCTATTCCTTCGGAACGCGTGACTTCGGGGCAAAAGCTGCCGATGGAAATCAAACCATGAAAATTTTCGGCCATTTCTAAGTTTCAATGCTTTTTTTGATTCATACATACCGGGCATAACATGGCACCATGCGTACTCCATCCAGACAACATACCATAGGCCAGGAAATCATTAATGGTCCACATCAACGCAGCCTTCATGAGAAAGTTCTCACCTTTTGAAATATCATATGTTTCAACACCATCTTCCCATAGTGTTTTCAACTCATCAATAAGAGGCTGCCAGTACACATCAATTTTATTTTTCGGATTTGTCGGCCCTGGTATGATACATGTCAAGAACATATAAGGCGTCGTCATGCATAACTCTGGTGGTAGATTATAAGGCGTAACAACGATCGGCCAGATTGAATAAGACCTTGCAGGTTGGCGGAATGGATTAAACCCATCCGCGCACAAACCAAGTCTTATGTTTCTAGGTTCGATAGCAAATTCGGGGTGAACTCTATCAAAATGTTTCCATGCTTCACCATCCGAAGGATGACAGAGGACACCATCCTCTCTTACATTCTCATAATGCCATCTCATGTGCTCTGCCATTGTTTTTGAAGCAAATAAGCGCTGAAGTCTTGGTATTAACGACAAGTAATGCATCCTTGCAAATGGAGTTCTATGACTTTGGCCTTGTCTTTCCCTTTGACGCTTCCATCTCGCATGACCACAAAACATGCATGAATCAAGATTAATGTCCTCTTTGTAGAACAACATGCAACCTTGTCGACAACAATCAATATTTTGAACATCCATCCCAAGATTTTTAATGGCCTTCTTTGCATGGTGAATGTCACGAGGAACTCGGTTTTCAGGCGGACAAATCTCCTTCATAAGTTGAGCAATTTCATTAAAGCAATTTTGAGGCATGTTGTAGTCGGACTTGATGCTCAACATTCTAATGGTGGCAGCACAACTCAGTGTGAGTTTCATTTCCTACCCACAAAGGTCGTTGCGCAGCCTCAACCATATTAAAGAAACTTTGGGCATGGTTATTTTGAGGCTCACTTGTAGAGTTTTGATTTGATATCATGGCATCCGTGACCATATCATTCATATGGTCGATATTTGTTTCTACATCGCCGTAGTTCATATGATTGGCGCCACTATCGTTGAATATGTTAGAAGCCATAGTTTGATCCTCATGTAAATGATGATCTATTTCTCCATGACTAGTCCAATACCAATAGTTTGGAAGAAAACCATATTGATAAAGGTGCAACTTAACTTCATCGGGATCCTTATACTTTCGATTTACGCATTTGCGATATGGACACCTATATTGTTGATTATGTACAAATTCCGATTGGCTTCTAGCATGTGCATCAAACTCCTCAACCCCGTCTAAAAACTCTTGTCTATACCCAACTCTACCAGGTAATAACCTACGATACATCCATCTACGATGCGTAGGCCCATCCATATATATTCGATTGACATTTAACAATTTATTAAATTATTAGTTAATAATATCAATACATGGAGATGTTATATGAATACATATCTTCTATAATGAACATAATCTATATATAACCATTATGCATTTAGGATATATTTTTTATTATACATAAATTTCTTTAATTTCTATATTTTACTCGTAAGTATTTATATCATAATTAAACTAATCATACCTAATTAGCATAAATAAACTCACACACATATAATTAAACTAAGCATACCTAATCATACTTAATTAACATAAACAACCTCACACAAATAAACCACAAACAATTGCACATATATAAATCACAAAAAATCTAAACTTCAACTTCAATAATAATGTCCAACAAATCTAACACAACATACTTTAAACAACACAAATTTATACGAGATAACACAATTGCACATTTTTTCTTTTCAAATTCATTCACAAACAACATTAATTTCCAACAAATTACATATATTCATCAATTTCAAGTTACATTTTTAAAAACCCTAAATCTAACTTCAATAACATTTACTCCATAACTAACACAGTTGCACATTTTTCTTTTCAAATTCATTCACAAACAAGAATAATTTCCAACAAATTACATATATTCATCAATTTCAAATTACATTTTTATAAACCCTAAATCTAACTTCAATAACATTTACTCCATAACTAACACAATTGCACATTTTTCTTTTCAAATTCATTCACAAACAAGAATAATTTCCAACAAATTACATATATTCATCAATTTCAAATTACATTTTTATAAACCCTAAATCTAACTTCAATAATATTTACTCCATAACTAACACAATTGCACATTTTTCTTTTCAAATTCATTCACAAACAACATTAATTTCCAACAAATTACATATATTCATCAATTTCAATTTCAATTTTATAAAACCATAAATCTAATTTCCAAACTCAAGAAAACCATACCTTCAAAGTATGGGCAGCAGCAGCGGCGGCACCGGCGGCGACGGCGGGAGGGCGGCGGTGGGCAGCAGCAGCGGCGGTGCGTCGGCGGCGTCCTCCACCCAGGCGGCAACAACGGCGGGAGACGGGTCCGAAGCAACCAAGGTAAACGGTGAAGTCTTTGGGCTTCGTGTTCCTCAAGCGGCGAAGGAGAGGCGGTGGACGGCCGGACGGACGGCGGTCAACGCGGGGCGGCCGGGCGGTGGGAGTGGCGGGTTGGAGGTAGCGAATCGGCGGCAGCGACGACGCTCGGCACCTCGGCTATCTCTCTCTTTTGCTCTGCGAAGTTCGGTCGGCCGAAGGCCGGATCTCGGATATATTCGTAATTAGCGACGGAACAGTCCGTCGCTACTGAAAATTTCAAATAGCGACGGATAATTCCGTCGCTGATTACTAAATTAATTTGTTTCTTTTTTTTAGGGTTTTTCCATCTGCTTTCCCTAGCGACGGCTTAGCGACAAAATTTTCCGTCGCTAAACTTTTCAGCTAAGGAATAACGACAGAAAATTCCGTTGCTAATTCCAAATTAGCGACGGATGCCTTATTCCGTCGCTAAGTCCGTCGCGTTCTACCACATGTGTCGGTATTTGTCGAGTCCGTCGCTATGGGGCGACGGATTGTGTCCGTCACTAATTTCCGTCGCTATTTAGCGGTTATGTAGTAGTGTATGAACTAAATTACAAACTACAATACTTCAAAAATATAAGAATGCAAGTCGAGCAACTTGAGTCACTCCAACAAACAAGCAAGCGACATGTAAGAGTACGGAATATGCTAAGCACATATCACACCTTACGAGAGTGCACTTGCAACACTTGGAGGGGAAAAGGGGGAAATTTGTAGGGGTGAGCAAACCACTGGCTCATTAGAAAGTCTTACACTCTCAAAACGGAAATTCTTTACACGAGTACTCATAATAATGAAATCGGTGAAAGTATAATAATGTAATACAAATCTAGATACTTTTCAATAAAATCTCCTGAAACCTCTTGCAACTCAAAGATCATAACATTTTAATCATTCAAAAGCACGATTTGCAATAATTTTGGGAATTGAATCACTTTAAACAAGGTGGTGCAACCACCTGCGGTTTCTTTCAAATACTTTCGATCATAAACCGAATATCTTTTCGGGGCTTTAGACAATTGAACTAGCACTAGACGGGTTTCTCGAGGCCGTGACCCCTTGACTCCGGTTCCCGGGACCTATGTCTAGTCAAATACGTGGAAGGCTCCGCTTTCCTCATGAGGAAAGAATCAACCTCTCTGGTTGATGGACATCCTGATATGTAAAGACCCCATGGCCCGATATGCACGACCACCTCCTTCCTCTAGTCTAAACAATCCTTAGCCCAAAATCCGTTCAAAACTGAAGTGATCACAACCACTTATCAAACTTGGTTTTAAAACATGATCTCAAATCGGTTCAATATCATAGAAGGCATGGCACCACGTGCCACCCCTTAAAATTCACTTTCTCAACTCGGTTTCACTTCTTTAGAACACATTTCAAGTTCGAAAAGCATTTATGAATAATCATACTCAAGTAGCGTTTTGCATAACCATTTGAACTCTTTTGAAAACTAACTTTCGAGCGTTATTTAGAATCGAATCACTTTGCGCGTCAAGCATCTCTATACTAAGACTTAGCATTCCGAGCTAGCACATTAACTTAAGGATTCATCCAAGCACTTATCATCTCATATTCACCCATATTTTATTCAAGCAAGTCTTCTATTTCCGATATACGTAATTCTTATCGTACTCCGTTTTCAAGGCCACAAATCAATCCACATAGATACATACTCCCTTGATACTCCAATTCCCTGTTCCTCTTTTATACTCCAAGGTCTATTTCCGGAACTCAATTCACTTTAAGCCTAATGAGTTTAGGAACTAAAACTTCTCTTAGCCATAATAACCACAAGTAATCACTACTTAACTCCAACGCCCCAACTTCTCACAAATTGCCATCAAAGATCCAGCGACGAAGTAAGGCCCATTTTCTAGTAGTGCTTATTAATCACTTTTTCTCGTCCATACTCAATCATATAACTCTTAATCTCCTTTCATCATTCAAATTCCGCTAGGCCCGCTTATCTTTACATTTCGTTCAACTCGAAGGATTTAAATATGTTTTGAACTCAATTAACCTAACAATGCCCCACTTCTCACTCCCATGCCTCAATTGTGCATCAATCAATATGAATTCATACTCCCTTTATACTTCGAATCATCATTTCCCAATATTAGTAATTATCTCTCAATGCTGCAAATTCAAGAAATCTTTAAGGCTTGATTAACTTATAATTCGTACCCAAATCACAACTCCTTCATCCTTAATAGCTCACTCGAAACTTCAATACTACTCATTTTGACCTATGCAACCTAACTCCATCGGAATCTCTAGGTTCCTAATTCAACTTTAAGAAACCACTAAATTTCTTCAAAGTTCCTAATTCAACTCTAACTATTTAACCCAAGTAAATCCTCTCATGTCCCGATCCAGCCCGAACAACTCCCTAAGTTCACTCTAAGTTCTTAATTCAATCTTAAACAACTACTAAGCATGTTTTGCAATACGGATACTCAATATTCACAACAAATTCAATTGAAGTTAGAAAGTACTAGTAATTTAGAGCATAAGACTACCCACCTCGAATTTTAGGGTTTACGTAGTTGATATGAATGAATTCAGATTGAGTTTCATGCCCTCCTCTTCTTCCCGTTCAGCTCTCGACTCTTTTCTGTCTCGCTGTCTCGTGCTCTTACTTGTTTTGTTCCTCTCGCTCCCCTTTGCTTCCTGCTCGCTTTGTTCTCGCTCACTTGTCTCATTGTTCCCGTTTGCTCCTCTATTCAGTCGGTCCTATCACCCCCTCTCGTTTATGCTTCCATGCCCATGCTTCCTCCCTCTTCCTCTTTGGTGTTTTAGCTCCCCTTTTCTTTCCTTTCGACCTCGCTTGCTGTTGCTCTCGCCGTTCGGATAGGCCGCTGGCCTCCTATTCCTCTCGTTTGCCCTCCATATTCCCTCTGTCTCATCGAGTCTCTCTCTCTCCCTCTCTGTGTTTGTGATTTGGTCCTCACTCTCTTGCTCTCCTCGATCTCTTGCTCTTGCCCTCCATCTCTTCTTGCTTTCCCCTCACTTTCCCTACTTCTTTCTCTCGCTCTTCTTCATCTCCCGAACCCCCAGACCTTCCTCTCTCTTTCTCTGTTCATTCTCTTTTCGTGGCTTCCCGGGAAAGGCCACGCCTTTACACTAATCAAATCCTAGCTAAACACTTAATCCCCCTTCTCACTCTTCTTTCCCTCTTCTATTGTTAAACATAGTAATAATTAAACCTACATACGTAGCATCCGCGACCTCGAGTTTTTATTTAGCTAGGCCGGGCGGAAAATTCGGAGGAAGGAATTAATACGCTTCACTAATAATAGTTATGTGAACTAATAATAATTCGCTCAAATAAATTTACGAACCACTTTAACTAAATAGGGCTAAATAATTAATTTAACTCATATAACTACCTAACCCAAAATTACGGGTCTTACACAAAAGCAACCGACTTCTAGCCGTTAAACACCAGCAGACAAGTTTTAGCTATTTTTGGACATGGCTTAGACACCCGTGTCGGGGTTGTTTGTTTCCAAAACTAAAAACTCCAACTCTAGGTCTAACGGCTGTTTCCACCTTAGCTTTCGGTCACCATCGATTGATTGGAACATCTTTTTGAACTAAGAGTCGTTACACGACGATCACATCCCAACGAATCTTTTCCGAGTGACTTAGAATAGCTGTTACAACAGCTAGTGAAGACTTCTGTCCGGAACCAAGAATTGATGGTCACTCTGCCTGGTTGGCTATAAATAGAAGCCACTTAACAAGACTAGAAGATTGCTTGGAATTGAACTTATTGTTGAACTAATTGTTCTCATTCTTACTCAATCTTTTATTTACAACTCCAAATCTGTATTTAATGTTTTCTAAGTTGTAAAGAAAGTCTTGTAATTAGTTACTATATATTCTTACTTTCTAAATAAGGTCCCTTAACCGAGGTGTAAGGGTTAATTCAACTCATTGTCCCTTATTGTAAATGTTACCTCGGTTAGGAAGTACTAGATCGGATAAGGGAATTTCTAAGTTTACGAAAACATTGTAAGGAATTGTTTAAGGGAGCAATTCTGGTTGAGTCGAGTCCTCCGTATTTTGTGGATTCAAAATAGTGGATTTGACTTGGTGCTTGGATTAGCACTGTCTCGTGGTTTTTGCCCTATGAGGGTTTCCCGTATATTTATGTTATTACTTTTACGAGTCCAATCTAAACTTGGAATCTATTATTGAGCTATATTGTTGCAAAAATTGTTTAATTTTGTTCATCACCCTATTCAACCCTCCCTCTTGGGTGACTTAGACTCTAGACGAGCAAACCTTCAATTGGTATCGAGCCTAACCTTTCAAAAGATTCTCATCATCCAAAGGTATAAAGATCGGATGGCTCGGAACAATGGAGAGTTCGATGAAGAAAGATCATCCACCGGACCACCAAAGTTCAAAGGGTCAAACTTTGCCCATTGGAAGAAGATGATGGAATGTTTCCTGATGGACAACGATGAAGATGTTTAGAACATCATCCAAGCCGGAAACTACATTCCAATGAAGACGGAGAATGCAACTCTTGTAAAGCCAAATTTGAGTTCACCACTAAGGAGACCGAGAAATTTAGAAAGAATTTCAAAGCTATGAACACGAGTGATGTGTGCCATTAGCACGAGAAGAATACAACATGGTCTCAGCCTGTGACATAGCTAAAGAGGTGTGGACACTCTTGGCAGCACCTATTAAGGAACAAGCCAAGTGAAACAGATCGAAGGTAAGTCGAGTATCTTCATAAATATGAGTCTGTTCAAGATGGAGCAAGAAGAAAACATCACTCGGATGTATGTTCGGTTTACAGAGATTACTAATAATCTTTAATCTCCGAGTAGAAAGATCTCTCACGAAAAATGTCCGAGAAAGATTTTGAGAAGTCTACCAAAGAAGAGATAGGGTCCTAAGGTGACATTCATTGAAGAAGCTCGGAACCTCTCTTAACTAAGGGCGAGACGAGCTTATTCTCAAGCTACTCACTCACGAGATTCATCTCGGAGGAAGAGGATGCTGAGGTCAGCAACAAAAAGAATATTGCGTTGAAGGCCTCATAAAGCGGACATGAAAGTCTATGCTCCTTAGAATCGAAGAGGATCCTATGACACTCATAGCCCGCGACTTCAAAAGAATGATGAAATACAAGAAGTGGGAAAAGAGGTCAAAGGATTAGTTCTACAAGAAAGATAAGAAGGATAGAAAAGGTAAATATTCTTCTCCTTTAAAGTTATCTTTATCTAAGAACTCTGGTAGCTATGAATGTGGTAACAAGGAGCACATAGTCGAGACTGTCCCAAGAGAAAGAAGGACAGAAAGAAAAAGGCTATGATGGCTACCGGAACGATGATGACTTATCCGAAGAAGATCACTTAGATGACTCAAAGTGTCTTATGGCACTTACGGACTCGAAGCTAAATCCGAGTCGGACAACGAGGACTCGAGATATTGATGAGGTAGTTAAATACTTTCTCAAATTTTTAAAAGTTGATTTAGCATGATATATTTTCACTTTGGAAGAAAATTCCAAAGGTCTTTGTAAGGAGTTCTTACATCAATACTCATACAACATTGATCTACCACTCACTCTTCAGGACCTAGAGTTGATCAAGAAAGGAGATAATGAAAGTTTCACTGACTTCCTCACTCGTTGGAGAGTAAAGGCTGCCCACGTGATTGATCAACCATTGGAAAAAGATCATGTTAGAATCATCATCAAGAACCCGCAACCCGCCTATCAGCAGACACTTGAAATTCTTACTCCTCATGGACTTCAACACACTTTGAGATGTTGACATGCTTATAGAAGAGGAACATGCATCCACCACCAGCTAGAAGATCATCTAATAAGCCCACCACTCATCAAGGAGGCTAATAAAGCTTGCTTTTCCCCTTTTCCATAGCCATTGTATATTTATTTCCTTTTCCTGTCTTCCAAAAATACAATAAAATAAAAACCAAACCCAAATCAATTTCCCTTTTAAACTACAAAGGCCCGAGTTCCGCTATAGCACATACGTAAGAAGCCCATGAGGTCTGGCCTCAATCCTAATTTTGATCCCAATTCCCATTTCCAATTTCAAAATTCAAAGCCACCTTGCCTTACACAAAGGAGCGAAGTCAATCAAGAAGCATGTCATTCGATTCAGCTCTAAACTATCAAATCTATGGTTCACGATATGTCCGTAGTAATACATCGCAGTTCAAGCGACACATTTTCTTTAGGCTCTATTTTAGGGAGTGAAGGCTAAAGCTGCAGTTTTTGTCTTTGTATTTTGAACTTTTTACATCATCTTAATAAAAGAATGCATTATTCTTCGAATATAGTCTTTCATACATCTCCTTTGTATAAGTCAAACTCCTAAAAATACAAAAATTAATAACAAAGCACCCTACAAGGAATTATTCAAACAAGCAACATCAAACATCAAATTAGCGTTAAGAAGGTCACCAGCATTGCCACCTGAAGGTTTGCTCTTGGAGAGACTAACTCACCCTAGAGGGGGTGAATAGGGTGATGAGGAAATTTGACCAAAGACTGGAAGATTAAAATCCGAAACTACCTTTCAAACAGTCCGGGTCTAGATTGGACTTAGAAAAGTGTTAACTCGGAAAGTACAAATAAGTGTTTGTGATCTGCTTATAAGATGTTAGAACTCGGAAAGATGTTAAGTACAGAGTTAGAGTTGTAAGTAGAAGATTGAATGAGAATTACACGGAGAGATAATTTCAACAATAGGTTCAGCAAGCTTCTTGCCTTGTGAAGTGGCTTCTATTTATAGATGACCGAGCAGATTAGCCGTTGTGTCTATCTTTTGGTTAGAAGTCCTTTGTGACCATTGCAATGGTTTTTCCGAGTGGCTCAAAAATATCCGTTGAGGTGTGAACGTTTGACAACGGCTCTTGACTCCTTTGGATGTCCAAATCCATTGGTGGTGTCTAGAAAATATATGTGGAAACCACCTTTGAGCTAGGCGTTGCGGATTTCCAGTTTTGGAAATAGACCACCCCGACACGATGTCCGGACCTTGGTCGAAGAAGAAAAATCCTTGTCTGCTTGGTGATTTGACATTTTGAAGTTGGTTACTTTTGTAATTCAAAAATAGGATAACCTCGTTTAGATAACCTACAAAAGTAAATCAATTTTGGTTCTCAAAGTATAAAATACTTTGGTCCAAGATTAGACACGAGAGAATAATTTTAATTAAGATAATTAAGTGCCTAATTATCTAAGTCTTGAAAGAGTGGAATTTTACGAGTCTAATATCTATTATACTCAAATTCTATCCGAGTTAGTCTAGAAGTAAAACAAGTCGGTTAAGGAATATTAGAGTAATGAAACTTGATCTAGACAAGCACAGTTCAAATGAAACATGCTTGACTTAGAAGGTTGAATTAACATTGTAATTCAATGAACTTAGAATACAAAGACAGGACCGAGTTTATGCACATTAGAGCAAACATTTGAACATGCGATAAGTCCGAGTGTTGTCACGAGTGAATCAGAACTACGTGTGAAAAGATGAGCAAGATTATGCTTTACGAGTCGAGTCAAAATCAAATGAAAACATATGCAGTAGTTTACGTAACACTCGAAAAGATTCTAGATCACTCGAAGTTTCTAAACCACTCGGAATGACTTGTAACAAGAGATGAAGTCTGTACCTGATTCCTTGATGGTACTTAGAATAATATACCTGCAAAGTCCGAGTCTTCAATCTCCCCTTTTTGATGAAAGGCATTCCATACGTAGATAGAAACTTTGTTAGTGATATAGATATGATTTTCATAGGTTAGAGAAACAAGTGCAAATAAGCTTAGTGATATACGTTATTGAAACTTAGATTCTATCGGAGCAAGTAAGATTAGATTGCATTAGTGCTAAAAACTAAAGTAATAGAGCAATGATAGACTGAGTTGTGGAATCGGAGCAAAGAAAATTACTGAGTAAGAAATTGAAACTTAGAAATAATTGCAACTTAGAAAGTAATAATCATGAAACTGAAACTTCATTAATATTCAAAACAAATATATACACAAAAGAGGGTGAGAGAAGCTCCCCTAAATAAGACAACAAATTCCTAAATATTCTCCCCTTGCCTTTCAAAGAAAAAAAGAACAAAAGGAGGAAGAGTGTATCAAGAGGATACAAATTTGTATGTTTGGACAAAAAAAATTTGAAAACGAAGAAGAAAATTTCTAAGATGGAGGGAAGGGAGCGGTCCGAGTCGAGGATGGTGGATGTGTAGTGCGCCTTCGCCGATAAGATCTTAAAGATGTAGACAAACGATGCGGGGCGAGCACTGGTATCTCCGAGAATGGGCTCATCTCCGAGTGGTCGACCCGGAACTCATCTCCGAGTGGCTGACCCGGAACTAAGGCGTCCGGAGGCTCATCCTCCCGGAACTCAACCGAGGGAGGTGCTGGCTCTGCTGCCGACTCGACCATGGTTAGCAAGGTCTTCGACCCACTCGGATCGCTCTCCGAGCTGATCACTTCGGTTGGGGTTCCGGAGCACCTTGGTCCTCAGCTGCTTTGGCTCCTATTTCTGCTTCCTTCTTCCCTTCTTTCTCCTCGGACGCAGCTGCCTCTGCCGTAGGCTTGCTTCTTCTCCTTCTTCTTCTTCTTCTTCTTCTTCTTCTTCTTCTTCTTCTTCTTCTTCTTCTTCTTATTCCCCTGCAGAGGGGATTTGGCCGGACTCGAGGATTCTTCCGAAGTATCCGAGTCGGCCGGATCTCGAGCCGCCTTGGAGTGCCTTTCTGAAGGAGCTCAAGCATCTCCTTCTGCTCCTTGACCGGTGCTTTCATCTCAAGAAGCACGTCTTGCTGCTCGCGGATTTGGGATTGAGCGGTTTTCGATTGATAGTCATAGGTCGAAGAACAATCTTGAATGATCTAAGGGTGTCCTTAAGTTCGGTGGACACGAGGAAAGCTTGTCCATTATGGCTGTGGACAAGGCGGAAGAGAGAATATGAGAAACACCTGAGGTGGAGGAGGTAGAAAGAGATGGGATTGAGTCCGAGTCCGAGGTGGAGAAGAAGGCCTCGGTTCGAGCCATGGACACGAGACACCCGGTTGGGTCTCTTGGTATCCATACCCAAGAAGTTCTTTCTTGCCAACGATAATGGAAGCCTCGAAACCACGTCGGGATCCGAGGGAATAGGGACTTTGAATTGCTTCCGGATGAGAGCGAGAAGGGCCCCGAAAGGAAGTGGGGTTGTCTTCTTGGTGCGAGTCCGAGCGAGCACGGCTGCCATTTGCTCGACGATAGCGGGAAAGAGGTCTACTCCGTAGCCCTCAAGGATGTCGTAAAGAGCTTTAAGATGCTTGGAGTTAGGGTTCTCCTTGCTAGAATGATAAGTGAAGAAAGTCGTCATCGGCGAAAGCATAGAAGACGAGCTTCGACTTGAGTTGAGTCACGGAGAAGTTTTTACGTGACCCAAGAAACTCTTTGGCATATTTTTGAAGAATTCATCGGCAACCTCATTGAAAGGTATGGGATTGCTGTTGAGGAAAAGAGAAGAGACTTTGAAAAGTCGGTGGAGAAGAGAGGTGTTGATGCGAACCGTAACGTTTTGAACTTTAGAGGTGAGGATGCCCTCGGAGCTAGAAAGGTTAGAATAAAACTCGAAACGAGTTCTAGGTATATGAACTCGCTGAAATAGAGGAAATTGTAAACCCCTGTTAATTTGATGTGAGCCAACCACGAAAACTTTGTGGTCGGGAAGAATTTGTCATCCAACGTTAGATGTTGGGTGACAATGATTTTGAGGGATTGAAGGGGCCTTCCGGCTTTTAGTACGAGGTTTCTTGGTGGTAGAACCAAGAAAATCAGGGTGGGAACCTCTTTTCGGCATGTTTGTAAGAAAAAGAAAGAGAGATGAACTTTTGAGAGAGAGGGAAAGAGAGAGAGAGAGATAACTCGACGAAAGTGAGCGAAAAGAAAATGAAAGAGTAGAAAGAGAGAGCTGAGAGTGACGAGTGCTTACTTGAGACTTCTTTCACTTATCTTGAGAGCGATGAAATCTGCTTCGAAAAGTAAAAAGCTTGCTCGAGTTGAAGTAAGTAAGAGAGAGAGTGTGTAAAGAGTAATGTAGCATAATGAAGGAAAGTAGAAGCTATTTATAGAGAAAGAAATATCCTTCGAGGTACGTTCGACCCATCTCTTCACAGAGTTGCCTCGGATCGGTGTGACTTTTTGTTCTCCAACGGTTAGAATTCCAGCGTTTGTCTCCCAATGGCTAGTTGTCTCATAGATGCTTGCGAGAGAAAGCAAGAAAAGAGAGATTTAAAAGAAATTTCTGAAATTCTCAACTAATCTAGAGATGATTTCGAAGTTTGATGTCCATTTTTCTCGAGAATGCGAGTCGACTCGGTGAAGTTTACGAGTGACTCGAAACCATAGACAAACAATAACTCATAGCTCAATATCACTGGTTCAACTGAACTAATGGCTATTAGAGAGAAAGCATATAAAATACAATCATGAAATGTAATCACACTCAGAAAAGCACATAATTATGCATTGATCATGCCAAGCTCATTCCTAATAAAGCAAAGCCGATCCTCACTAAGTGGCTTAGTAAAGATATCAGCTAGTTGAAGTTTGGTAGGAATGAATTCAAGTTCAATATCACCTTTCTCGAGAATGATCTCTTAGAAAATGATACCTGCCCTCAATATGTTTTGTCTTTGAGTGCTTGAGCCGGGTTCTTGGTGATGCTGATTGCACTTTGATTGTCACGCTTGATTGGAATTGATTTGAATGTAAGTCCAAGATCTCTCAAGTGTTGCTTGATTCATAAAATCTGAGCACGGCATGCTCCAGCGAGCAATATACTCGGCTTCGGCAGTTGATAGAGCTACTGAGTTTTGCTTCTTTGAGTGCCAAGATGTAAGGGATTGACCTGAAGCCGGCAGGGTCCTAAGGTGTTCTTTCTATCAACTTTGTATCCAACATAGTCAGCTTCTAAGTATCCAGGTGAGAGTCGGTTCCGAGTCTCTAGAGTACCATAGACCTAGATTCCGAGTCCCTGCAAGATATATGAATATTTTCTTCACCGCAGTGAGATGTGATTCTTTTGGATTAGCTTGAAATCTTGCACCGAGACATACACTAAACATTATGTCCGGCCTCACTGGAAGTAAGATATAGCAAAGATCCAATCATACCTCGATAGAGTTTCGATCTACTTGCTTTACCTTTCTCATCCGAGTCCAGTTTTATGCTACTACTCATAGGTGTTGCTACATGTTTCACATCTTGAAGCTTGTATTTCTTCAGCAGCTCCTTGGTATACTTTGATTGATAGACATAGATGCCATCTTTGTCTTGCTTGATTTGTAGACCAAGGAAGAAATTGAGTTCTCCTATCATACTCATTTGAAATTCCTCTCTCATTAACTTAGAAGAATCTCAACAAAGAATTTCATTTGTAGCTCTAAAGATTATGTCATCAACATAGATCTAAGCAATAAGAAAGTCTTTCCCCTTGGTTTTTATAAAATGAGTCTTGTCAATCTGACCTCATTTAAAATCATTTTCAACATGATTTGGAAATTCGAGTTTTCAAATCCACGGGGTTGCTCAACATAGACTTCCTCTTCAATGAAACCATTGAGAAAAACACATTTAAAATTCATTTGATATAACTTGATATTCATGCTAGATGCAAAAGCCAATAAGATTCTAATAGCTTCAATTCAGCTACAGGTGCAAAGGTTTCCCCACAATCAATCCCTTCTTCTTAATTGTAAACTTGAGCCATAAGTCTAGCCTTATTTCGACTACCAATCCACCTTCATACAATTTGTTTTTGAAGACCCATTTGGTTTATGACTGGGTGGTCGGAAGGTCGTTTGGTCGAGTCCGGACTTGGTTTCTTTTGAATTGATTGAGTTCCTCTTGCATGGCCTCTACCCATTCAGGTTCATTTAGGGCCTCTAGTGCATTTCGGGTTCGAGTTAATGATATGAATGTGTTGAATGCACATAGATTTTTTAAAGAGGAACGAGTTCTTACCCCACTTGTTGATTTCGGGCAAGATGTTTTCTAGTGGGTGGCTCGAAGCATACTTGAATGCTTTACCTGTTCTATGGTTCACCGGATCTGTAAGTTGAATTGGCTGATCTTCGAAGTCCGTTGCGAGTGAGCTGGTTCATTTGATTGACCTTCAACATTACGAGTTGTCTCTCGAGTTGTCTCATTCGAGTCGAGTTATTACGAGTCACTTCGTTTTGAGTGACTTGATTTTATTCTTGATGAGCTCATTTTCACCAAGATCATCATCTCTGTTGAGCTTCAAGTCCGAGAATGTTGACTCACTCGGTTTTTCCTGTTCAATCTCATAAAAACAACGTGGATGCTTTCTTCCACTTTGTTAGTTCTTTTATTGAAAATACGATATGCTTTGCTATGAGATGAATAACTAAGAAAAATACCTTCATCGACCAAGCATCAAACTTGATCGGGTGATCCTTACCATTGTTGTAAACAAAACACTTACACCCAAAGGGTTTGAAGTATAAAATGTTGGGTTTCTTCCCTTTGTAGAGCTCATATGGAGTTTTCTTTAGGATGGGTCCGATGAGTCATCTGTTTAATATGTAGTTTCTTTGTCTTGAGTGGCTCGGCCCAGAAATAGTAGGGTAGATCATGTTCAATCATCATTGTCCTTCCTATTTCTTCAAGAGTCCGGTTCTTTCTCTCCACTACTCCATTTTGTTGAGGAGTTCTTGGTGCTGAGAAGTTGTGGGAGATGCCATTCTTATCACAAAACTCTGCAAATTCCGAGTAGTCGAACTCCCTTCCATGGTCGGTTCGAATTCTCCGGATCCGAGTCCGAGACTCAACTTGGATTTTCCTGCAGAGCTTGCCGAACTCTTTCAATGCTTCATTTTTGTCCTTAAGAAAACAAACCCAGGTAAATCGTGAGTAGTCATCAATAATCACAAGCACATATGATTTACCTCCGAGACTCTTGATAGGGATTTCACCACCTAAATCCATATGCAACAATTCAAGCACTTTAGATGTGGAAACGAGTTTTGAAGTTTGAAAGATGATTTGACTGTTTCCCTTTTGTGCACGATTCATAGATTTTATCTTTCTTAAATGCACAGTTAGGCAATCCTCTAACTAAACCATGAGAAGCAAGCTTCTTAATAGTGTGCATGCTAATATGACCTAATCTACGATGCCATGTCCATGAATCATCATGTAGAGATGCTTTCAAGCAAGATAAATTCGATTTGGGTCGAAAGAGGAATAGTGTAGGTGTTACCTGATCTCTTACCTAAGAGCTTGGTCTCCTTTGTAGTATCATCGGAAATATAACAGTTGGTCCGAATGAATCTTACCTTTTGACCTTTGTCACACGAGTTGAGAGATGTTACGTAGATTGTACTTTAATCCCTTGACAAGATATATTGGGATGACCAGATCATTTCCTTTTCCAATCTTGCCTATCCCAATTATCATGCCCTTGCTTGTCATCTCAAAATGTGACTTTCCCTCCCTTGTACTCTTCTAACTCGGAAAAGAGTCTAGATTTCCCGACATGTGACGTGAGCATCCACTGTCTAGGTACCAATGCCCTTTTGTTCTTTTCTAAGCCACCTGCAAGTCGGAAACAAACTAACTTTCTCACTTCCTCTAACGAACCTAGTAACTTCCTCTATTGTGGGCCTTTTACGAGGAAGAAGACTCTTGGGAACCCGGACTTGAATAACTTTGGGTTTGGTCGGATTTTAAGTCTTTCTTTTAGAAAACTTAGTTTGTGTCTCTTTCTTTTGAAACTCTTTCCTTTTATAAATAGGAGGAGAGAGTTTTCTCCTGTAATCTGGCCTGGGCTCAGTCCTTCTTTCATTCTTATGAATGGGACTATGCTCAACCTTCTTGAACTTCACGACTCCGGAATCCTTTTTGAAAAGCTCCGAGTAGGAATTGGATTCCTCCTCTTTGTTAAAACCAAGTCCTTCTTTTACGAAGGAGAAACATTGAGACGCTAAGAGCATGTCGAGGTTTTTCGACATTGAGTAAATTTTAAAACAAGCTCTTGAGACTCATTGAGCTCTTGCTTCAGATGCTTATTTTCTCTTCGAGTAGCTCGGACTCGGTCTCATTAGATTAAGCACTAGTCTTGAGTTCTCTTAGAGTAAGTCTTAATTTTTCTAATTCATTTTTCAAAGAGATGCTCTCGAAGTAACAAACCGAAATTGTTCTTTAAAGCGAGAAGAATCAGAATTCAACTTTTCTTCCAAAGTATAAATATATTTAGCTAAATCAACTTTGGAAAACTTGAGGAAGTATTCAATTACCTCCTGAAGATTTGTTGCCTCACTTGTCCGAAGTGATGCGAGATCGACTACGATTCGGCTTCTAAGTCCGAGAGTGCCATTAGACACTCGTGAATCATCTGAGTCCTCATCATCTTCGATGAGTCTTCATCACTCCATGTGGCCATCATAGCCTTTTTCTTCTTTCTATCCCTCTTTCTCCTGGGACGAGTCTTTGACTATGTGTTACTTACGGCCACATTCAAAACAGTAGGAGTTCTTAGTTAAAGATAACTTTGAAGGGGAAGAATGTTTACCTTTTTTATCCTTCTTGTCTTTCTTGTAGAACTCTTCTCTTGGCTTCTTATCCCATCTCTTGTGCTTTATCATTTTTGAAGCCTCTAGCAATAAGTGTCATGGGATTCTCTTCTTAGTAAGAGGAACTCAGATTTGCTTCTCTGTTTTCCGAGGCCTTCGAGTGCAATGTTCTTTTTAGTCCTGACCTAATCCTCCTCTTCCAGGTGGATCTCATGAGTGAGTAGCTTTCCAATGAGTTCGTCCGGCTTCGGTAAGGACAGGTTCTAAGCCTCTTCGATGGCTGTCAACTTTGGACCCCATCTTCTCTTGGGTAGACTTCTTAGTATCTTTCCGCACATTTCCTCGTGGGAAATCTTTCTACCCAGAGATTTGTGATTGTTAGTAATCTCGGTGAAGCGGATGAACATCCGAGTGATGTTCTCTTCGGCTCCATCTTGAACAGCTCGTACTTGTGAAGATATTGGCTTATCTTCGCCTGTCCGACTTGGCTTGTGCCTTCATAAGTGTTGACAAGCCTCTCCCACACTTCTTTGGTTGCGTCACAGGTGACACTCGGTTGTATTCTTCGAGCTGATGGTGCACATTAAGATGTTCATTCCCTTGAAGTTCTTTCGAACTTTTACGCTTCTTTAATGGTGTACCCGACCTTTGCTTTGGGTATGAGTCTTATTTCTTCCATCTTCATCGGAATGTAGTTCCCTACTTGTATGATGTTCCGGACATCTTCGTCATGATCCAGCAGAAAACATGCCATGAGATTTTTCCAATGCACGAAGTTAGAACCTTTGAACTTTGGTGGTCTGCTGGAAGATCTTCCTTCATCAAACTCTCCATTATTCTAAGCCATTTGATCTTTAGACCTTTGGATGGTTAGATCCTTTACGAAAGGCTAGGCTCGATACCTATTGAAGCTTTGCTCTTGGAGAGACTAACTCACCCTAGACGGGGGTGAATAGGGTGATGAGGAAATTTGACCAAAGACTGAAAGATTAAAATCCGAACCGACTTTAAAACAGTCCGAGTCTAGATTGGACTCGGAAAATTTTTAACTCAGAAAGTACGAATAAGTGTTTGTGACTGATTACAAGACCTTACAACTCGGAAAGATGTTAAGTACGAGTTTGAGTTGTAAATAGAAGATTGAATGAGAATTACAAAGAGAGATAATTTTAACAATAGGTTCAGCAAGCTTCTTGTCTTGTGAAGTGGCTTCTATTTATAAATGACCAGGCAGATTAGTCTGTTGTGTATATCTTCGATTAGAAGTCCTTTGTGACCATTACAATGGTTTTTCGAGTGACTCGGAAAATATCCGTTGAGGTGTGAACGTTGGGCAACGGCTCTTGACTCCTTTGGATGTCCCAATCCACTGGTGGTGTCTAGAAAATATGGTGGAAACCACTCGTTGAGCTAGGCGTTGTAGATTTCCAGTTTTGGAAACAGACAACCATGACACATTGTCCGGGCCTTGGTCGAAGTAGAAAAAGCCTTGTCTGCTTGGTGATTTGACATTTTGAAGTTGGTTACTTTTGTAATTCAAAAATAGGATAACCTCGTTTAGATAACCTACAAAAGTAAATCAATTTCGGCTCTCAAAGTATAAAATACTTTGGTCTAAGATTAGACACGAGATAATAATTTTAATTAAGATAATTAAGTGCCTAATTATCCGAGTCCCGAAAGAGTAGAATTTTCTAAGTCTAATATCCATTGTACTCAAATTCCATCCGAGTCGGTCTAGAAGTAAAACAAGTCCGTTAAGGAATATTAAAGTAATGAGACTTGATCTAGACAAGCATAGTTCAAATGAAACATGCTTGACTTAGAAGGTTGAACTAACACCGTAATTCAATCAAACTTAGAATACAAAGACAGACTAGAGTTTATGAACATTAGAGCAAACATTTGAACATGCGATAAGTCCGAGTGTTGTCTAAGTGATTTAGAACTACGTGTGAAAAGATAAGCAAGAGTATGCTTTCGAGTCGATCGGAATCAAGTGAAAACATATGCGGTAGTTTCGTAACACTCGGAAAAGATTCTAGATCACTCGGAAAAGTTTCTAAACCACTCGGAATGACTTGTAATCAAAACTTACAAGAGATGAAGTCCGTACTCGATTCCTTGATGCTACTTAGAATGATATACCTGCAAAGTCTAAGTCTTCACCACCTTCAAAGAATTCAACCAAGAATATCGAAGCTCACCCATTCTCTAACATTCGAAAGGAGCTAGACACAAGCACCCAAGAAAACGTGGGGGCTCAAGATCGAAAGGGTCATACAACCACAACAACTCCAAGAATACTCGGGGAAGACAACAATATTCGTCATACAAACAAAGGACCTATTAGCACGCAAACTAAAAAGCTCAAATATATAATGATGCACATAACCTCATGAACATCATATTTTCAAGAAAGCATTCCTTAGACTTTAGGTTATCCAACGATGGAGTCTAGGAAAGAATTTCTACATAAAGATAAGTATCCGTCCCCTTTCCGACAAAAGTGGATAGAAGTCGAGCTTCGGACCCTACAGGAGTAAAGGTTCAAACACCTTAGTCAAGTCTTAGATCCAAGAGCGAGTCAAGGTTCGGACACATCCTAGTCGAGCTTCCGGCCTAGTAAAGGTCAAAGTTTAGACGCATCCCAATCGAGCTTCGGACCCAACAGGTGGTCAAGGTTCGGACACACTCGGTCGAGTCTCAAGCCCAACAGCGGTCAAGGTTCATAGAAACCTCGTCGAGCTCCGGACCTACGGTGATAAAGGCTTAGACATCCCTCAATTAAACTTCGGGCCCAACAACGATCAAGGTTTACACATAACGCCAAGACTTCGTGAAAATACTCCATGGCCGGATCAAGGAACCACATTTGGAACGTGATTTGGTTACAAATCATCTTTAGGTAATTATTACTTAACAAAACTATTAGCGTAGAAAGTTTCAGCCAAGCTTTAGACCAAGAACGTTCAAGTTTAGGCCCTAATCTGAGCTTCGGTCCCTTGATTAAGCCGAAATCGGGATACCCAGTCGAACTTTAGATCCAAGAAGCGGTCAAGTTCGGGCACCTGCTGGACTTCGGACTTTACTACTCGAGTCAAGTTCAAGCCTCCCACCAAGCTTCGGACTAAGCGCATGGTCAAGTTTAGGCACACCAATCTTAGCTTCAGTGTCCGTAAGTAGTCAAGTTCGGGAATCGAGCAACCTAGACATCGGAATCCGCTAGTCAAAGTTCGGGCCCACAATCAAAGTTTAAGTCTAAAGATTCCTAATTTCATACACATCAATTCAATCGGATTCAGAAGCAATGCCGAGTACTAGGTAAGTACCCTTTAGTGTCTACTTTGACCTTCATCTTTCGGACTCGGTCAAAGTGAGGGCTAACTCGTAGACACATAAAAAGTGTACTCCCTTTTTATTTTATTTATTTGTTGGCCCGATGATGAAATCTCGAGTCCTATTTTAGGATTTGGATAACGAGACTTAATTTGGCAGGTGCAACGGAAGCCAATAAACCACAAAGAACCCTCCAGAGCACTAAATAAATAACCTTTGCCTTGGGTCGGTCCAAAAATCCCTTTTCTTTCGGATTGTCCACGCTCGGGCCAAGCTTTCGAGAGACAACGAGTCTAATGCCATGTACGTGGAAATTCCAGGCTTAGAATTCTGCATTTCACTTTTGTCCAATTAGACACGGAGCTCAAGACCTCAAGACGACATTAGGTGTTGCATTTCATGATCACAAGTATCAAAGTGTTGCGTTTAAGCTCCAAAATAGTCCGTCCGAGACTAGGAGCTTCTTCCCTAAAACGTCATCGTTTGATTGCCGCCCCTACTTGAATTATTTAAGTGAAATGCTTGGATTTTGGCTTGGAGATTCCCTTTTCGAGCATGGAAGGGCAGAAAACTTTAGGCATCCTCGGGTGGCGGCACCGCCCTGTTCGGGATTCTATCCAGCTTTATCCTATTCTATCCTGGTCTTATCACTTCGATATTGTCCCTGTTTTTCGCTTAACCTTGGACAAGCGGCCGAGAGCAACCCTAGGTCGTTTGTGACCTAGACCTCTATTTATATATAGAGAGCCTTGGCTCTCATTTTCGAGTACAACTTTTTCTCTTAACATTACGCTGCCGAATCTTAACCTCAAATAGCTCATCCCTCGGCGTCACATCTGTTGAAATGTGACTAAGAGCTACTGAATACTCCTCTTTGTATTATGATCTCTTAGTCTCTTTTGAACCTATCACTACTCAATTCTCCATTCCAACCTACATCCGAACGTAGAAACTCCATCGGTCATACATGCTTTACTTAACTACGCTCAATACTCACAAGAAGCCTATCTCAATTCACCACCGTTGCATCATAAGATCCAGATTCGAGATCCGGATCGGGAGGTGGGACAAGCTGAGGGCATTGATTCGAGTCTTTATAATGGTTTACTTATTTATTTTATGCTTTATCGTTTTCGATATTGTGGAGAAATTTGTATGGCTTTTAATTCCTCCACGCCCAATGTAATCTTTTTGATTTCTCAATTTTGTTTTTTTTTTTCCGCTTTTCTTTTCTTTTCGTTATTGCTTTCTTTACCACTTTCCTTTTATTCACTCTTTACCACTTTCATTCATGTTTTGGTTGCTTTAAATTATGTTTAGCATGTTGTTTGCTTGTATTTAGTATATTATTTTAATTCACTACTCGAACTAGTAATGGTCGTCTTCGGATGAGCGGAACGGAAGGGCTTGTCCCTACATTTCGCACCTTCATCCCCGAATCTTATTCTCGGTTCTAGCACCGATGGAGTCTTTTTAATCTTTTTCGATCTAAGTTTTCCCCGTACTATGATTGGAAGCGTAAATTTTACTTTTGTTTTTTTTTTTGAGTTTTCTTTCCTAAAAGCTGACTCGCGACTCCTCTTTTTGCTTTATTTCTATTCAGATTGCATCTCCGCTTTTTCCGACTAAAGGTAAAATTTAAGGGCTCCGAACACCGCCAACCAGGCCAAGGGCTAAGGCTGATTTCCTCAGTGTGGCCCCGACCGGCGCCTCCAACCCTTAGGTACTGGCATCAACCAGTATTGTGGGGTCGATAATGGTAGCTTAGGTCCAAACTGGTGTTTTCACACCAGCTTTGCCCTAAAGCCGTAAGACATATTCAAAAACCCTAGCTTCTTTATTTTTTCCGTTAAGAAATAACATCCCACGACTTCCAAAGAATTTCTAAAATAAAATAATTAATAAAACCGCCAATCAATCTAATTTAATTCTTTTCAAACTTAATTTAATAAACTTCGGAAATCTTAAGAAAAGGTTCATCCCTATTTTTTAATAAACTTCTAAAACCCTAAAATCATTCTTTTAAATTTCTAAAACCTAACATTCGTGGAGAAACTCGGCCAGCCTCGCTGACCGTGGTTCCTTCACAAAGCCAGCCCATTTTCTTGCTATCAAGATAACTTTTACGTCTCGAGCAACTAGCCGACTTGTATATAGGTGAGATAGTCGGGGTCCATGGTGGTCCTCTCGGTATCATATCGGATCGAGATAGTAAGTTCATTGCTAAGTTCGGCATGGGTTTTAAGAGGCCATCGGTACAAGTCTCCACATAAGCACAGACTTTCCACCCGAGTCCGAGCGCGGACATAACATACAATTCTAACTCTGGAAGATATGTTGAGAGCATGTGCCATGGATTTTATGGGTAATTGGGATAACAACCTACCAATGATCGAATTTTCCTATAATAACGAGTTACCATGCGAATTTAGGTATTGCTCCATACGAAGCATTATATGGTCATTGGTGTAGAACTGCAGAGTGTGTTGGAATGAAGTGAGAGAAAGAATACCTTCTAAGGATGAAATGATAGATCAATCCATAGAGGCGATCAAGTTAATACGTAAAAGGTTGAAAGCGACCAAAGATAGACAAAAGAGTTATGCGGATCTAAAACGGATACCCTTAGAATTCCAAGTTGGGTATCACATGTTTTTAAGGGTCTCTCCGCTAAAATAGAGCGTGAGATTTGGGCAAAAAGTAAACTTAGTTCTAGAATTGTGGGACCCTTTTAAATCTTGCAAAGAATTTGTTCTATAGCTTAAAGATTAGCTTTACCACCTTCTCTTCAAGGTATTCATGAAGTTTTCTATGTATCTAACCTTCGCAAATATGCGTCGGATCCGGAGCATGTCGTCAAACATGAACCTTTAAAGGTTAAGGAAAACCTTATGTTTGAGGAAGAACCAATCCACTATGAAACTCGTGAATGGTAAAAATTTGAGGTGCATTATACGACTTCATTACATCGAGTGTCGCAAGTCCATGAAAAGATGATGTGGTAAGTGTGTTCATGTACATTTATAACAGATCATTCATCCTAAGAAGTTGCGAACATGATAATGGGGATTCTCGGAACCACAAAATTTGATGTCCGGCATGGTCAACATAGAGGGTAGCTTCCCTTTAGGATTGAAGTGAATCTCGTATTATCAAAGTAGTGACTTCGAACATGGATGACTCCCTTAACATTTGTTCTATCTGATCTATGCATGGATCAAACTTAGGCTTGCATTCAAGACTGGCTTCGGGAGAAGGATTACGTGGTGGGACTCTTCCTTCTACTTCTTCTTCTTCACCATCTATCTTATTATCCTCAAGAGTCTTTAAGATGACTTTAAGAGTGTCGGATATGGATTCTATCTTCTTATCCCGAGCCTCGATTCGGGCTTCCATCTTGGTTGAGAATTCATGGAGCAAGGTGATGATAAGGGATTGTTTATGTGCTCCGTCCATTGGAGGGGAATTGTTTTTGGGTACTGTCCTATGATGGAAAATTTACTAAACTAGTGTTGTATGCACCGAGGTTGGTCGCACTAGCATGGACCGAGATATAGGGCAACGTGCGGAGCGAGGGAAAGAGGTTCCAAATTCCTTGCTAAGGTGTTCTAACCTTGTGGAGCTCGGATCCCGACAAAACGCAATGGTCGTAGATATCCCTATTTTGCAACCTAAAGGATAATGCTTACGACCATGTGAAGGAACACCAACATTTGGGGGAAGGGGCTTTAGCACGAGACTTGGAGGAACTAAGAAAGAATGCCTTTTAATTTGGATGCACATAAGAAATGAAATGCTATGATGCTCATGACTTATTTGGGATGAATTGTGATTTGGCTAATGCATAAATAGAATGACCAAATGGATACTCTTAACTAGATGAATTTATTTTTGGCTAAATGCAAAATTAAAAATGCAAAATTGGACTCACCTAATTTGAGATAAATTTATTTTATGCTAAATGCAAAATTTAAAAATGCAAAAATGGACTCACCTAATTTAAGATGAATTTATTTTTGGTTAAATGCAAAAATGAAATGCAAAATGGAATCACCTAATTTGAGATGAATTTGTTTTTGGCTAAATGTAAAATTTAAAAATGCAAAATGAACTTACCTAATTTCAGATTAATTTATTTTTGGCTAAAAAATACAAAAATGAAATGCAAAATGAAGCACAAAAAAGGCTAAAAAGTGAAAAGCCTAAAAAAAAGTTAATCGAAGAGACGAGAGTCCTCGGCAGAACACTCCGAGATTGACCGGGGTGACCGGCGCCGACTAAGCCCAGCGGCCGGTGTCTACCTAAAACCTAGACTGAGAAGAATTTTGGGATGACTCGGACATGCAATAAACAGACTGGCCTAAAAATGAATAGGCAATTTTTGACTTTTCACTACTATAGGAATCACTTTTGACTACGGTTAAAAACGACATTTAACTACGGTTAATCGGCGTCATGTATGTAGCCATCGTTGTATGTAGCATCTTTTACTATGATTCAAAACCGTAGTAATAGGTCCCTATATAACAACGATTCTTACATTAGAACCTTCGTCATATGTCCTGCATAGAAATGCCAAAACGTTTTAGGCGGGGCATATGACAACGCTTCTAATTTAAGAACCGTCGTCATAGATCTAAATTTTTTTATAGTTTTTTTGGTTTTTCCGTACCCGTGTACAAAATACATTACAAAATACTCAAAACTTACACAACAACAACTAACATCCTCAATTGTTCCAAAATATTGCAAAAATTTCCCATATTACTACAACCACAACGAGTTCCATCTTTAACAAGATCGACAACACAATTTCATATTTCACAATAATTTCCAGCAAAGAATATATTACAATGATGTGAAATATAATACAAAGAGTGATCTTCTTTCAATATTTATATGAAAAATTTCATCTCTCGTCTTGAAACTTTGTGGTATAAACTAATTTCAATGTTTTTGCCTAGAAGAAAATCTCGATTTACCCAAAGTGATGCTTTATAGTAGATTTAGTTATGTGATTGTCTTTATGGCATTATTGCTTACTTGGAGTTGTTGCAAAGGGAGCCTGGATAACATATGTACATCATATTTGTTGTGTAGCTACCTCTGTAAGAATTCCAAGCAAGCAATATAATGATAAAGACAAGCACATAACTTAATCTACTAAAAAGTATCACTTTAGGCAAATAGAGATGAACCATTTGACATAAATATTGAAATCATTTAAACCACAAAGTTTCAAGGGAAAGAGATGGAATTTTTGACATAAATACTCGAAAAAGAAAAGCATAAAGAGGTCATCTCATTAGCAATCTCTATTTCTTTTGTCATTGTCCCAAAGTGATGCTCATCTTATGTATAGCTTGCTTGGAGTTCGTGCGGGGGTAGAGGTGGACAACATAAAACCGAGGAAAACATTAAACAGGAGCTAAGATTAGCAAACAAAACAGAGAAAAGCATTAAGTAACAATTATCCACAAGAAATATCCTCAAGAAACATTACCTTAAAAAGCTTAGTCCTTTTGACCCTCGTCGAATGATGATCTTCTACCCTTCCATTGGACTGCTTAGTCGTTATTTTTCTTGATTGGCGTTCGTGCATGGGTAGAGGTGGACAACATAAAAACTGAGGAAAACATTAAGCGGGAGCTAAGATTAGCAACCAAAACAAAGAATAGCGTTAAGCAACAATTATCCACAAGAAACATTACCTTCAAAAGCTTAGTCCTTTTGACCCTCGTCGAATGATGATCTTCTACCCCTTCCGTTGGGCTGCTTAGTCCTTATTTTTCTTGCTTGGAGTTCGTGCAGGGGTAGAGGTAGACAACATAAAAATTGAGGAAAACATTAAGCGGGAGCCGAGATTAGCAACCAAAACCGAGAAAAGTGTTACGCAAAAATTATCCACAAGAAACATTACATGCATGATGGCCCTCATTAAATGATGATCTTCTACCCCTTTCATTAGACAGACTTTGTCCTTATTTTGATCCTCATCAAACAATGATCTGTTACATGAATAATATAAGTCAAAAATAATGAAAAGCAAGTTGCAGTTTCTAAAACAAGCAACAATATTGGATATCATTCGAAATAAAATTAATGTTCTTACCGAGTTTATACAATTATATAGTTTATGCGTTTTCCCCCTCTTTTGGACGTATCTTTAATATATGTTCCCTCTTGATAGTTAACCTTTAAATACAAATCTTCAAAATTGGGATCCTCATTTTCTACAGTCATTCCCAAGGAGAAGGGTGGGGTCTCCTCAACAAAGTCACACACATTTTCACCATCCCCACTAGCAACATGCCTCTTTCCTTGAACAAAAATAGACCACTTATCATTAGCTGGGTCCTCAATGTAGAACACTTGTCTTGCTTGGGATGCCATAACGAATTGATCCCCTTTAGGCCCTTCTCTTGTGAGATCGACCATCGTGAATCCCATCTTATTAACCGTTATTATTGTCAACCCATTTGCACCGGAAAAGGGGTTCATAGAAGTCAACATAGCCTAGCTCCCACATCTCTTCAATGACTCTGTAATATAACATTTTAGCTACAATGGGTTTTTTGTCCTTAGAGCTGGAAACATGAAGTGTAGGAGCCTCAAATGTGACCCTACTAGTTTGCGAGGTGCTCCTATTGTCCCGGCTCTTTGTGTAGAAAGAGTATCCATTGATGTCATACCCATGGTAAGATATGACTTCTAACTGCGGCCCTCTAGCTAAGCTTATTAATGTTTGCGAGATATGTTCTTGTGATTCTTCCAATTGGCTAGTGATCACTCTATCTCCGAACCAGTTGACAAATGTGCGATTATGATGGATGAGTACCCACGTCTCATTTTTTCCTCAATACTATCTCCTTATTAAGGATTTGTGCTCATCAATGAATGACTGCACTTTATCACTGTTTTGTAGAATATAAAGATGTGTTTGATCTCTCATATCCCGACCGATTGTTAGAACCGTCAGCCCCAGCTTCCCATGCCCATCGATCTTCCCTATAAATTGATGTTTTGGAATACTAACTTCTTCCATTTGGGGGTAGTATTCACAGCGAGAACTTGACACACTCCTCGGTTATGTATGCCTCAACAATGCACGCTTCGGTTGGTATCGATTTCTAACATACCCTTTGAGAATTTTCATAAAACGTTTAAAAAGGTACATCCATCGGTAAAAAATCGGGTCACATAATCACACATCTCTCACCAAATGGACAAATAGGTGCACCATGATATCAAGAAAAGAAGGTGGGAAGTACATCTCAAGTTGGCACAATGTAACGATCACGCGAAGATCGAAGATCATCCAATTTCTCCAAATCAACGACTTTGTTGCATATGGCATTAAAGAAGAAGCAAAATCTTGTGATCGCGTGTCCGATATGCTTTGGCATCACGGCTCGAATAGCAACCGATAGTATTTGTTGCATCAAAGCATGACAATCGTGAGATTTAAGACCTATTAGTCTATAATTAAACATCGAAATAAGTCTACCGATATTTGAAGAATATCCTCGTGGCACTTTGAGTTTCTTCAAGGTCTTACACAAACGTTTGTTTTCCCTTCCACTCAATGTGTAAAAGGCAAATATATTCTCTTCCCCTTTGGTTGTTGTGCTAATTCCTCCCGTATTCCCATTTCATACATATCAAGTTATGCTCTCTCTTTGTCCTTAGTCTTCCCGGTATGTTTAGAAGAGTGCCAATGAGACTTTCACGGATATTTTTCTCTATATGTATTACATCAAGAATATGTCTCACATACAACTTTTTCCAAATTCTTCCTTATAGAACACAACATCCTCTTCACCTCATATGTACGGTTGGGTATAACATTGCCTTCGGGAGTATATCTTTGAGCATACTCAAGCAAGTCCGTGAAACTTTTGCCACTCTAGCCATTAGCCATTTTCAAGTTCATCAACCTCAACACGGATGATAAACGAGTATACTTATTACACCTTGGGGAAAAAGGCTTCTCCGAATCGGCTAATAATTGCACCAATACGTGTGGTTGATCGACTAACTCACGTTCTACTCTACGAACTAGATCTTCAGGTTGATCTTATAATTCCATACTACTTGTTGGCTTCATTTTCATCATACCCTTCATCTTCCTCTCGTACGCCATTATTTACAAACACCTCTTCCACATGCCATACCTACACATTATAAGTTGTGTCAAACCCATGCTGATATAGGTGACCTTTTACAACCTTAGAGGGTAATCTTGAGGAGTTGAAACACCTTAAACACCGACAAAATATTGATCTGTTCTCCGAATTTGGTGGCATGTTCGACGACAATCTCTAGAAAGTTGTTAACACCATCAGAATATTCTACACACCTCCTATCGCTATAAATCCATGCTCGATCCATACCTTACCCATAAACACGAGAAGTAATTCACCACATATAGTTCGAGAAATATGTATTTATACACAAATATATGACATGAACCTAAGATCTTTCTACAAGGATAGATGGTCGTAAACCCATTTCAGAATAATATGACCCTAGCATATATTTGACAAAATTCTGGCAGCATTTCCTCTTAGTCCTTCAAGTAAAACATATGAAAACGAAGTTGCTAATGTGTATATCCTTACGTAATTGTATGGTAACATAAGTAAAGATATACACATCAAACCCATCGTCATCATAATTGCACTTGAAGAATAAAAGGGAAATGAGCATCGTGATATCTTGTCAAATGTATGATAAGATTATAGTAGCCACACAACCTATTATCACATTATTCTCAAACTGTTCAACACGGACAATTTAAAAATCTATACATACGAAGCTAATATCCTAAGCGCTATACGCACATTTATGCATGTACTCGAGACCTAAGATAACTTGTTATGTACAAATTTTTGAACAGGTTCTCTAAGCTTATGAAATGCATACGATAGTTTTATAAAAAGCATAGATTGGTAAGCAAAATAAGCATAATTATACACAATTAAGCATGCCATCAATTTATATGAAAAACAAAAAAATGATGTTACTTAGTATATATTCCTAACACGGATCATTGTTATAACTTGTTATTTTTTTTTTGTAGTGGTTAAATTTCTCTTTTTTAAAATATAAAAAGTATTTTTATATAATATATCGCTTCCTTTTTGCTTCCAATTTTGATGTATCATACATTTATCATAAACTATACATGATTTTTTTAAGTTTACGTAATTCACATAAATGAAATGTTGAGGTCACCCCTTTAATTTCCTTTAAAAACCAAAGACATAACAGGAACCAAAATTCCCTTGTTGTGACTAACAATGAGGTTGGTTTTACAAGACAAAACATGGAGCGTACACAAGACATAGGTCGATCCACAAAGAAGAGTAGAAGGATCGAGGAGTCAAATGGAAACAAAAGGTCATAAGCAATACTAATTATTTATCGCCTTTTGTTTCCATTTTGTTTCAATTTGACACCTCGACCCTTCTACCCTTCTTTGTGGATCAGCCTATGTTGCATGTACATTTTATGTTTTGTCTTGTAAAACCAACCACATTGTTAATCACAACAAGGGAATTTCTGTTCCTTTTATGTCTTCGACCGTTAAAAAACTAAATGTATGGCCTCAACATTTCATTCATATTTCATTATTATCTTATAAATTACATAAATTTTAAAAAATCATGGCCTCTCGGTTTACGATCATGTATAATACAACAAACTTGCAACCAAAAACAAAACCGAAAATTTAGATAATTGGATAAATTAGTCCACCAACATCAACTCATCAAAATAAATAAATTTGATAAGAAATTTATATTTATAACAAGTATTTGGGGAGATCCTATATCCAAATACCTTTTCTTTTTTTTACATTTTCACAATTATATTTTCTCCCTATTAATCCTTAAACATATAACCACAAACTTTTCTATTTCCTCAAACCCTAAACCATAAATATTTTTATTTCTCTAAACACTAACCATATTTGGATACCAATTTCCATAATTGGATAAATGAGTTCACCCCAACATCACCTCATCAAAATAAACAAATTTGGATACAAATTTATCTTTATGACAAGTGTTTTGGGGATAACCCTATATCCAAATTATCTTTTTATTTCTCTAAATCATAAAAAAAAATTGTATACACTCCTTCGATGTAGCATCCTAACCATCATTCCATTTCCCTAGGCCTACATTAATTAAATCCTAAACCCTTTTCTTAAAATCTTAAAAATTTCACGAATTTCCAACTTAACAAACTAAACAAATGTTACCCACATTCTTAATAAACAATTCAACATTTTAACAATCTCAATCATTACCCACATTCTCAACATTCAAATTACCTCAAATAAATTTAGCATTCAACTACCTAATTTTGTAAAAGATGATAGAGAATCATACCGGAAGAACGACGACAACAGAGAGAGGGAGCGAGGGGCTAGAGGTCGAACAAGTAGTAGATCGAGCAAAAGTAAAGAGGAGTGCTACACCTAAAACAAATAAGACGAAATAGTGAGGGAAAGGAAAGAACAATCGAAGGTAAAAACCGAGAGCTTACCGATGACAAGTATTAAGTCGGGAGATCTAGATCCGAGGACTATGGACAAAAGGGTCGTGGAAGAGCGATAAGACCGAGAAAATAGAGAAGATGAACTGGGCGTGCAAAAGAGCAGGAGTAGGTCTCGTGGTTTTTAGATCCGTAAAACACATTTAACGATGGTCAAACACGGAACCATCGTTACATGTCCCTCGTGATGATGGTTGTTTGAAACAACCGTCATCATATGCTTGGTGCGTTCACATATGACGACGGTTGTTTGAAACAGTCGTTGTCATAGGTCATAAACAATGTCGATTAGTTACAAAAATTCCACCGATCCATTATTCATATCGATTTGTCCTTTTAACAGTCGTTAAAGACCCGTTGTTAAAAGTGGTTCATGTTGTTTGGCTTAAAATACACATAATGGACCGACTCAAGGAAATTAATTTTTGTATTTTATTTGCAGTCATGCAAGGGTTAATTGGCACTCCTAACGTAACCTAAAGGCTCACAAGTAGAAGATTAATTCTAAAAACAGCCACATTCATCCAAGCATGCAAATCAGGAGAAGAGGACCTCTTAGACAATCAAGGGTCTATGGTAAAAAGAGGAATAAATCTAGGTAGGATACATGGTGTCTCATATTCCGAGCATTTAGTCTCCGTGTAGTGCACAACAGGAAAAAGCATGAATCCTCGGTTCCTCTTAGTAAACCAAAGAGAGCGTGCTATGAGGGAAGAGGTACCACATCCCCGACAATCAAGCCTATTTGGGCTCGTCTAGGTTAGCAGTTCGAACCTCTTCCACAATTGTTCTTAAAGGTAAAACCTAAAGGTCGAATTTAAAAGCAACTATGTTCGAGGTTGCCTAAATGCAGGATGCCTAATGCAAAACACATTAAGAAAACTCATAACTCAAATTTTCAAGTCTCACCCTCTTAATAAGTGCCACTATCCCCGAGTGGAGTCACCACTGTAGAAACCAGAGCCCTTGCATTCACACCTCCGTTAGGAGGGGAACCGGATTCGGACCAAGGTTCCCCACGTTTTGGCAAGGTTTTTTTTTTTTTTGAAAATGAAAATGATTTTTGAAAGATGATAACTTTAGAAATGGGAATATGTCCCTTATTAGGATTTCCAATTTTAATAATATGATTTAAAACAAATTAAGCAAAGATAATTGATGATTTTTATTAATAATTTTATTTTAGGAATTATTTTAGAAGCCTCGGGATGTTATTTTGAAACTAAAAAACAAAACATAATTAAGTAATTTCTGCCATAAAGATTTTGGGCCAAACCGGTGTAAAAACACCAGCTTAGACCAAAGCCGTACTCGGTGACCGTACGGCGCCAACAAGAACCAGAGCCGTGTGGTCGTCGGCACCGGCCATGGGCCATGATTGAGGTGGTCAGTCTTGGTCCATGGCTTGGTTGTCCAAAAATCAAAATTCTTTTTTTTTTTTGTTATTTTCATTCAAAAATGCCGATGAGCAAATTAAAAGAGATAAAACAGGAAAATAGAGTCGCTAGTTAGTTTTAGGAATAAAAACTAACAAAATTAATGAAATACTCTTCCAATATTAGTATGGGAAAACTAATATTGAAGTAGGTTTGAAAAGATGACTCCATCGGTCTACAATCGAGGATCCAAAGTTGGGGTGAAGGTACGAAACATAAGGATAAGCCCTTCCGTTCCACCGATCAACATACAACCTTTACTAATTCGAGAAGTGAGTTTAGGTAATGTATTAAAAGCAAGAATACAACATATTAGATGCATACTTTATATCAACCAAGGCATGCTAAAGAAAGCGATAAAAGCAGATACGAAAGTAGTAAATAAAAGCAATAAAGAAAATTGAAAGGAAAAGAGAAACAAAACGAAAAGAAAAGCTTACATCGGGCGGGGATGCATTAAAAAGCGATTACATTATTTTTTCACAATACCAAAAGCAGTAAATAATGAAAATTAAATAAACCATAATAGTTGAAGGCCGATTTGGCATCCTCAGTTCATCCCACCTACTAATTTGGGTCTCAAACCGGATCCGAATGTGTGACGGTGGTAAACTGGAAGTGGCTTTTTGTGAATTTTTATGAAGGTGAAAATATGTATGTAAGTGATGAAGGATTAGGGATCAAATGTTCGTAATATGGTGAGGTTGGCTGAAAGGAAACCAAGAGATCAAAATATGGGAAGCATTCGGTAGCTCTTAATCAAGTTTCAACAGAATTTTGGCGAGTGTAATGCTTAGGAATTTGCCTCTATCAAAATGAGAGCCTAAGCTCTCTATTTATAGGAAAAGATTAGGTCACAAATGACCTAGGGTTTTAGCTAATGTAGCCGTCCAAAATGAGCAGAAATCGGCCAGTAAAATCGCAAAAAAGGGAACCAAATCCAGCTTCAATTAGGATCCCCATAACAGCGCCGAGATACGCGAGTGCCAAACAAGAAATGGCGTCATATAGTTTCAACCTCCTTTTGTGTTGCAATTGAACTCGGAGCAAAATGTAGCGTTTAAAGGAAAGGTCCCTTGAAATGCTATGTTAGTCAAGAATAGCGTCATTTTGTGGAAGTGAGCTCCGTGTCTTGGTTGGAAGCTTGGAGTAAAATGCAGCATTTTGGTGATGTTTGCTATGAATCGTGGCATTGCTTAATGCGATGTCGCACGGACAAGATTAGCTCTGTGTCTCGGTTGGACGCTGAAGATGAAACACGCATTTTGAAAGTAGCACGACCTTATCGGCGGTGTCGGTGAGTGTTGACTTTGGAGCATTGACTCGGGCTTGGACCGGTCGAAGGAAATGGGTTTTTGGATCGAATCAAAGTCAATAAGGTTTATTTTTGGTGCTAAAAGGCTTTTTGTGGTTCACTGGCTTCCGTCACGCCAATCGGACTCCGATCGTGATCCGAATCCGCAAACAGGACTGAGATTTCAACATCGGGCTTGACAAAATAAAATACGAAATAAAAAGATAAGGATGACACATTGTAGCTGTCTACAATGTTATATTTCCGAGTCTCTCGAAGAACTTTCTAACGCTAGATAAGTGCCCGGCCCTATCTTTCGATTTGATCATCGTGTGATCGGCATAGACCTTGGCTTCTTTATAAATCATATCCTGCAGGAAAGTCGGTGGTGTCCTTTGACACGTGGCTCCGAGTGTTTTCAACCTGATTAACATTATTACATATAGTATGTCCATCGTTGAGTGATGAAGGTAGTCTTCTTCGTGTCTTCATTTACCATCTTAACTTGGTTATAGCCAGACATAGCCATCCATGATTGATAGTAAAGCATGGTATGCCATATCATCAACCGAAATGTATATGTGCGGTAAAGGAAAATCATCCTTGGGGCTAGCCTTATTCAAATCCCTAAAATTGATGTACATTCAAACCCTTCTATCACTCTTTAGACTGGGGTGACATTTGATATCCACTGAGGGTAGTGCACTACTCTAATAAAACCAGCATCTAATTGCTTCTGGACCTCCTCCTGCATTTTCAAAGCCCATTCAGGTTTCATTTGTCGATGTTTTTGCTTAACCAACTTAGCTTCATCATAAAGTGGAATTTTGTGTTCTGCTATATTGGGATCTATCCTTGGCATATCTTTGTAAGAACAAGCGAAGAAATTAATAAATTCTATTAGGAATGAAGTGAAGTGCCTTTTCTCTTTTGGACTTTGAAATTTCCTAATCTTAACTTCCCGAGACTACTCAAGATTCCCTAGGTTAATAGTGTTCAAGGAAAAGGTGAGCGATTCTCATGATTTTCCACAAAATTTATTAATTCCTTATGCATTTCTTATTCCTTGTTAGTGGAAAAACAGTTAAGTATAGGAGAAGGCAAGGAGTTAATGAAAAGATTCATCTTATTGAATGAAGAAACATGTACATTAGAATCAAACTCGAAAGATAAAATAGCGGAATTGATAAAAAATGAACTAACGGAATTGGGAAAAAACAAGCTAGTCCTAGCCCTAGACTCTAAACCAGACTTCTCTCCTAGGATGACAACAAACTCTTGGCCCTCTTCGATATCGATCCAAGTGATGTGCTTCACCCTCCTTTGTCTACGTAGGTGATGAACTTTGATTGATCAAACTTCAATTGCGACATAGCCTTAGACAATACCGAAATTATATCACCCTTTTTATGTTTCTCTTGTCCGAACAATATGCCAAAAATGTTAACACCTGCCAAGTTGGTCAAGTCTAGGACAGATTATTCTTTTTAAGGAGGTAGGGTGCCTCCTTTTTAAGATTAGGTAGTCACTGAAGGTTTCTAACCTTGGAATTAAAATGTCCTTTTCTTCCGGATAGTTGAGCTCGGGAAAAACCATAGTAGGGAAAATCATCACCTTCTTTTAGAAATTACCCGTTTAGAGTACAAGGGTAAGGTTTGATGGATTGAACTATTAAAGGTGCATTTCTCTTAGCTTGAACTTCCCATTTGGCTCTGGCTATTTCCTTATTAGTTGGATGGTAGCCTAAACCAAATTTTGTAAATATTGGTGGGATTTAAGGGTGGATAGATTTTGTTGTATGCCTTCCGTCCTATAACTAAACCAGGGAAATATCCTTTCTTCCTCATCATCAAATGGATGTTAGGCTTGGAATAATGATCAAAGTCCAAAGTGCTTTGTTCTTGTCTAAGATAGTTATAGTTTCAAAACCATATAGTTCTTTATCGGTGGTGTCACACTCAATCTCAACAACGGATTCATTATTGGTTATTATAGTGTAGAGATTGTCTCCCTTAATAGTAACCACTTGTCCTTTGATGATCATCTTGAATTTTTAATGTAGTGTAGAGAGAAATTCTTGGTTGTCATAAATCCATAAATATCCCAGGAGAAGATTGAAAGTAGTAGGAATGTCCAGGACATGGAAATCTATGTTATTCACCGAGCATTCGACATTGAAAGGGAGAATTACAGTTCATAGGATTGTCCTTTCAGAATTATCATATCCTCTAAGGTGAACTATTTTTTTAAAGAGTTGTTACTCTCTTATTCCCAACCTTTTTGCAGTCTTCCATGGACACACATTCAGTACTAACGCATTATCTAGTAGGGGTAAGGGTACAAGCTTTTTAATGTAAGTTACAATCTAGTAGGGTGTATTTTTGTGAGCAATGCCTTCTTCAAGTAATTCTTTCTCATCAAAGGTTATAGTTCAGGAGGCAGATATGAATTGGCCATACCTACTACTTCCTTATGTGAGACATCAGGTGATACCTCAATCTTTCTTAGGGGATCCATCAAGGCTTTTCTATGTTTTCAAGAGGCAAATATTAATTAGCAGATTGATATGTCGACTTTGGGCTTCTAAATTTGTATGAGGACAGGATCCTCCTTATCTTTAGGGACCTCTTGAGTTTGTTGTGACCCTGTCCGAGCATTTTGTCATCGAGACCTTGTTAAGAATTGAACTTCAAATGCCTTTGGTTCTCCCTAAAAGTCGTTGTCTTTTGTAAGTTGTGTGCCCCACAAGTCATCAACACTTGTCATTCTTAGTACAACGATTGGTTTGGTACTGTAGACACTGAAAACATGTCACTCTTATCTCTCTTTTTTTATTATTTATTTTATGGGCCCGGTGATGAAATCTCGGTCTTGTTTGTGAAATCGAATTGTGGTCGAAGTCCGATCAACGTGATGGAAGCAAATAAACCACAAAAACCCATTAGCACCACAAAAATAAGCCTTTTACTTAGGCCGGCCTATAAACCCATTTTCTTTCGACCAAACCAAGCCCGAGTCGGACTTCCAATCAGGAACCCAAGCCGGCGTCGCGTTTCGATTAAACCTGCGCATTAAACGCAACGTTTCATTCCAAGTATTCTAGCGTGACACGGAAACCTCAAAGTTCATATAAAGTAGTGTTGATCATGCCGCGTTTTCGGCATTAACTCACCGAAACACTGCGTTTTGTTCCTAATGACCATCTAGGGCACAAAACCCTAGACGTTAATATGACATCATTTGTAAATGGCATCGCGTTTCATGTCTTAAACTACCAAAACGTTGTGTTTGGTCCTAGTACCCAAGCGAGGCACGGAACCCGGATAGGTTCGTAGGACATCAAAGGAGATTGGTGTCGTATATCTCACCCCTTCCGTGGGATTTCTAATCCAACCAGATTTTATCTGGTTTTTCTCCTTAATCCGGCCAGCAAACCGGGCCTGGTTTAGCTATAGTGGATGGCTAAAGTGAGTTTTAGGTCATTTTTGTGACCTAATCATGTTATATAAAGAGAGGGGTCTATCCCTCATTTTTTGGCTACTAAAGAATTCCATCTTTGGCTACATATTAAGCTAAGTTGTTGATTTTTCGAACTAAAGGTTGATTCCTAAGCTGAACTAAAACTAAATTTGAGTTAAGAGCTACTGAATGCTAGGTTTTTGGCTATCCTTGAATCTAGAGAGCGTATTCGATATCTTCGCTAATTTTCGGCTAAAGTATTACCACATTTTCAAGCACTCTCATACTTTCTCCCACTTCGTAATCCCTTCATTTTCATCATACTACCACACACACTACCTCACCTCACAAAATCCACAAATAGCCTTCTTTGAGCTCATTACCTTGTTGTCACGCTACCGATTCAAATCGTGAACCAAGTTCGAGCGAGTGCGACAACTCTGAGGGCGTCGGACCAACCTTCACTTCCTTCTTATAGTTATATTTATTTTTGCCTTTTAATTTACGTATAGTGATCAAAGATGTAATCGCATTTAATTCATCCCCGCCTGCTATAACTTTTATTTTCGTTTTCCTTTTCGCTTTCTTTTATCCCTTTCTTTCCTCACTTTTATACCTGTTTACCACTTTCATAGCATGCTTTGGATGATTTAATTTCCGTGCTTCGCATGCTGTATGCTTGATTGATTAACACATTCTTTGAACTTTGTAAAGGTCATTTGTTGACCTTTGTTTCATAACCTCACCCCCCAAACACCGGATTCTTTGTTTTAGACTAATGGAGTCATTTTTTAAACCTCTTTCGAGCCTAGTTTTTCTATACTATGAGTGGAAGAGTATTTCTTTTATTTTTGTTAGTTTTTATTTTCTAAAACAAATTGGAGACTCTGGACTCTTCACTTTTTAATAATCACAATTGCTTCTCGGTATTTTTGATTTAAAAGATGGAAAATTTTAACTTATTTCCGATAGCCAAGGCTATAGGACTAAGATTGATTCCTAATTCTCTACCTATATCCAACGTCAATTACTCGTCGGCATTGGCTCTCACCGATGGGTAACCGGGCTTGGCTCTTGGTCCAAATCGGTGCTATCGGACCTTTTTACCAAAAAGCTTAGGACAATAGGTAAATTTTAGTTTTTCTAGTATCCTAAATCATGAAATAATATCCCAAACTTCATAAAATTAATTTCAAAAATAAATGGTTGATAAAATCGCCAATCATCATTTCACCTAAATCATTTCAAAAGTCCTATTACAAAAATCGATAATCTTAATAAGATGTGCACCCCACTTTCAAAAAAGAATCATCTTATAAATCAAACAAGAGCCGACGCTTAGTTGGGAAGCTGCAGTCTAGGTACCACCGCCTCCTTTGGTGGGGGATGTTCGGGGCCACGTGGTTCCTACGGTGGTGACTCCACTAGGGATGTATCACTTATTAAAAGGGTGAGACTTGAAAATTTGAGTTGTGAGTTTTCATAATGTGTGTTTGCATTAGACATATTGCATTTAGGCAGACCTCGGACATATTTGGTTTTAATTTCAACCATAGGTTTTACCCTTCCTGGAAAAAGCCGACTGAGTAAAAATTCGATCCAAAGCTGCCCAAAATTTTTGGGTTTTGGACACGATGTCTTGACTCGAACCCAAAAATAACTGAACCCAAAAAACCCGTAAATTATTGGGTCAAACTTGACCTGAACTCATTCGACCCGTTTGGTTAAGGCTATAAAAACAACAATTTTAGCTTTGTGAGTTGTTGATTAAATGTTTTATATCATTATATGATTTTCCTTTCATTTTATCACACTTTTAGTACTGGTTATTTATTATATCACATCATTTGGAGGGACGTTACATATTTGTCACAATCATTTTTACAAACAAACACTAAGGCTCTATTTGATTTAAAGAAAATTAGAAGGAAAGAAAAAAATGTGGAAAATGAATTTCTTTCCCTTATTTGAATTGAAGAAAAAGGAGAGAAAAAAGTTTGATGGAAAAACTTATGGAAAATTTTATCAATTTAGTCAATGATATTTTCCTTCCAAAATTGAGAGGAAAATGGAAGAAAAAATTCACAAAGAGAGAGAAATGGAGAAAAGAGAGAGAATTCTATGAAGAAAGGTGATTAAGAATTTTCTCTCTCCTCTCGATTAATCAATATTATTGAGTATTTTCTATCTCCTCTCCATGAAAATGTAGTGATGGGTAAGAAGTTGAAAAATGATTATACTTTTTTTCCCTCTATTTTTCCTTCAACCAAACACAAGAAAAAAATTAATTTTTCCATAACTTTTTTTTCTTATTACTTTTTTTCATTTAAATTTTCTTTCCAACCTATTTTCTTCAAATCAAATAGAGCCTAAGGCTTCATTTGATTATAAGAAAATTAGAAGCAAAGAAAAAAATGTGGAAAATGAATTTCTTTTCCTTGTTTGAATTGAAGAAAAAGGAGAGAAAAAAGTTTGATGGAAAAACAAATAGAAAATTTTGTCAATTTCTTCAATGATATTTTCCTTCCAAAATTGAGGGGAAAATGATAGAAAAAATTCACAAAGAGAGAGAAAGGGAGAAAAAGAGAGAACTATATTAAGAAAGGTTATTAAGAATTTTCTCTTTCCTCTCAATTAATCAATGTTATTAAGTATTTTCTGTCTCCTTTCCATCACAATGTTGTGGATGGATAAGAGATTAGAAAAGGATTATAATTTTTTCCCTCTATTTTTCCTTGAACCAAACACAAGAAAAAAATCAATTTTCCTCTTAACTTTTTTCTCATCACTTTTTTTCCATTAAAATTTTTTTCCAACCTATTTTCTTAGAATTAAATAGAGTCTAATACTATTTCATATCTCAACTTCTTTCTCATAAAAAATATTACATACAAAAATTATACATAATTAATTTCAATAAAATATGTATGGATTCAAATGGTGTGATATATTAAAATTCCAAAAATGCACAAGTTATACTTGTTGTATCTTAAATAATATACTTTTATTTTTTAGAAATAAGGGTACCATAATGATGTAAAATTTTAAAATTTTAAGTAAAATAAATCTTAGTTTATTATAAATCTCTAGTTCTCATTTATTTAAAATTATTTTAACTATACTTGAACCATAACATCTATGATGGGCAATGGGTCGGGTTCAAACAAAATTAAAATTTTCATACTTGAATAAAATGAGATGGTTGAGCCTATCCATGTCAACCCTTACGTTTTAAAATACGGTAAATATGCATATAAATCTCTTTATTATAATAGAAGAGGTGAAATAAACATCATAACCTTAAATGAATCATTAACATAATAAGTCATTATTATTCAATCCATCATTAGCCTTATTTAAACAGGTTTAGCGGTCAAGCCCCTCGATTCAATGGGGTCTTCACACAAAAATTATAATGAAAGTTTTGAATATTTTTTATTTTTTCAGAAAATACAAATACTATATTTTTCGTTGAATTATGGAAAAATTTAAGGAAAAAATATGTTGAATTGTTATAATTAAAAAAGAAAAATAACCGATAAGAAAGGCGCTCGCCACCCGTTAAGTTGACCCGAAACCCGATATACGACCCATCGTATTTTACCCGAACACTGAAATACACCCGACCCATATTATACCCGAACCCAAATACACCCGACCCGTATTTAACCCCCGCCCGATTTGACAGGTGTACCCTTAAGTCAACAGTTTTGTGGAAAGGTCGAATTATTGACTCGGTGGGTCCACTTTCACTTGATTATTGATAAGAGGGTTACTCTCCACTCATAGCACGCTTTCTTGATCTTTGATCAAGAGGCATAGATAATTCATGTTCTCGTCATGCGCCCCACGCAGGGCTAAATTTTTGGATTATGAGCTACCATATATCCAACCTAGATTTATCCATCTTTTTTACCATAGATCCTTGGTTGTCTAGGAGGTACCTTTTCTCTCCATTTTCATGCTTGAAATGACTATGGTTTTTTTAGAATTGAACCTTTTTCTTATGAGCCTTTAAATTAGGTTAGGAGTGCTAAATAACCCTTACATGGGTGCAAAATAAAATACAAAAAATACTTTCTTGAGTCGGTCCAATGTGTGCTTTTTTGGCCAATTTTTCCTTTCCCTTTTAAGGTTAGTCCATTAAATGCATTTCGATTGAATCTAAAAAAATCCTTTTCCCTTTTTTAGTCACTGGTTGTCGGGCATAGCCGATGCCGACCTTCCTCCAGTTCAATCTAAGGAGGGTCCTACCATGGACCCACTCTCCTTTGTTGAGTCGGTTCTAAGTTTTTTTAAGGTGTTGACTTCCTTTTTGAGTTTTAGCATGCTTGCATTTTTGCGTTAGCCAAAAATAAAATTCATCTCAAATCGATGATTCCATTTTATACATTTTATACATTTAGCCAAAAATAAAATTTATCTCAAATAGGTGAGTCCATTTTTGCATTAGCAAAAAATAAAATTCATCTCCAATAGGTGAAGTTACATTAGCGAAAAGTAAAATTCGTCTTAAATTAGGTGAGTTCATTTCGCATTAATCTCTAAATTAAGAGATTGTTTTGGTTTTGTGTTAGCCATCATCCCAACCTAAGATATTTCATTAGTATCATTACATTTCTTTTTGGTCATTTTGTATTCCTTATGTGCATCCCATTAAAGAGCATTTTTCTTTCCTTTGTCCTACTCTCTTCGAGTCTAACGCTTGAGTCCCTTCTCCTCAAAATCTTGTTTCCCCTAGCATGGTCCTGAGTAGTTATCTTTTGGGCTGCAAAATAGGGAAGCCTACTTCTACTGCATCGAAATACCGAACTTGAAAAGAGTAGAGTGTTTCGATAATCGGTCCGAACCGCATCTCCTTGTTTGATACCTCGATCAACTCCGAGTATGACCCACTTCGGTGTACATCACACCGGTTCGGTCAATCATTCATCATAAGATACTACTAAAAAACAAGTCTCCTCTAATGGAAGAAGGATCACACTCATCTTCCATCATCTCTTTGCTCAACGAGTCCTCGGCTAAGATGGAAGCACATATTGAGACTCAAGATTAGAAAATAGAGTCCATATCTCAAACTCTATAGAAAAATGAAGAGAATGAGAAATAGAAAAATGAGGAGAAGGAGAAAGATGAAGAAAAAGAAGAGGCTCTACCGCCACCACTTGTT
Source organism: Talinum fruticosum (assembly GCA_021018815.1). Classification (NCBI taxonomy): domain Eukaryota; kingdom Viridiplantae; phylum Streptophyta; class Magnoliopsida; order Caryophyllales; family Talinaceae; genus Talinum; species Talinum fruticosum. The sequence goes on from JAITYX010000026.1 coordinate 907,097, forward strand.
GAAACATCCCGCACTCAATCTCCTCCGAAACCGTTCTCGAGCTTAAGCTCGATCCACGTATAGATCGAGATAGAGACGATGTTAAGAGAGTTCGCAATGTTTAAGAGTCACTACTTTGACCTCATAGGATTCAGTTCAATCCCCAAAGGAAGCTATCCCAAAAGTTTACCATGCCGGATATCAAATTTTATGGTTCCCAAAATCCCCACGATCATGTTCGTAACTTCATAGGAGCAATGACACTTAAGAATGTTCCCAAAGACATATAGCACATTATTTTCCCTTGGACATTTGATAGGGATGTGATGAAATAGTACAACATAGTTGACCCACATAAGGTCACCAATTGGATGATACGTGCAAGGAGTTCCTACGAGCATGACTCCTAGAACACTAATCTTCCTATTACCCTCTAAAACATAGAATTGATCAAACAAGAGGAGAAAGAGAGTTTCACTTACTTTCTCATTAGATAGAGGGCAAAGGCTTCCCACATAGTAAACCAACCTTTCGAGAAGGATCAAGTCGGAATCATCGTGAAGAACGTTCGACCCGCCTATAATGAACACTTGAAGTTCTTACCATTTATGAGCTTTACTGCCTTCAAAGATGCGAGTACGCTGATTGAAGTAGAGATGTCTTCCACGGCCACAAAATTCTTGGCTGGATATAGAGGTAATTATCGGAATAAAGATAAGAAAACCTCTAATACGGGCAATACCGAGTAGGGAAGCGAGATGTCGATGCTCTTAATAGGTGTACTGACTACACTCCTGTAGATACTACTTATGCTCAAGCTCTTGACCACTTACTATCAAAAGGGAAAATTGAGTTACCGCACATAAGAGTAGAATTAGAAACCACGAAACAGTAAAAAAATTAGGACGCGGGAAAATTCTATAAGTACCATCGTGCACGAGGACACGATACGGACTAGTGTTGGACCTTTAAGAATAAGCTTGAAAGCATTCTCCGTAATGGCCAACTTCCTCTTCCCGAGGCCACTCAAAAACCCAATAATAATAAGAATCTATTTAGTGGAACCTTACCTATCTTCTCTTAACCCATTCCAGTCGGTGGGATCCTTTTGTCTTCATTCAAGACATCGATGAGCCTAAGGTACAAATCTGCTTGTCCCCTCTAGATTCGAAATAAACGGACTATGGGTAAGCGAGAAAAAGGATGTTTACAAAACTAAGGACGATAGTGATGACAACTTTTGGGGCACACAACCCTCGGAAGAGGATGACTTTTGGTGTGAACCAAAAACTCCCGAAATCCAGTTCTTGACTAGATCTAGATGACATAACATACAATGGGTCTACAACGGACTCAAGAAACCCCAAAAGAGAAAGAAACTATCAAAGAATAAGACCCAATCCTTAGATCTGTTTCAAAAGCTCAAAGCTATTATTTATATCTAGCAACTCATATCAGCCTGTCAAAAGCATATGCATGCCTTTATCGACACACTTAGTAAGATTGAGGTCTCTCCTAAAGTCATGCCTGAAGAGGTCGTAGGATAGGTCAATGTTGGGGATGGAACCACAACTTTTGACAAGAAAGATCTACTGAAGAAGGCATTGTATACAACAATGCCTTTTATCTCATTGTAACTTTTATCAACAAGTTCATACCCTTGACCCTAGTAGACAATGGGTCCACATTAAATGGCTGCCCTTTGAGGACTTGCTAAAAGGTTAGGCATTAAAGAGCAACAACTCTCAAGGCAAACGGTTCACCTTCGAGCTTACGACAATTTAAAAAGGACTGTTTTAGGGACAATGACTCTCCTCATCAATGCTGAGCTAATGGTGAAAAATATCGACTTCCAAGTGCTTGATATTCTTGCTACTTTTAACCTTCTTATAGGATGCCCTTGACTACATGACCACCAGGAAATGCCCTCTACACTACATTAGAAAGTTAAAATCATTGTCAAAGGTCAAAAGGTGACAGGTTAAAAAAGATAATCTTTGTTCCACTATTACTTCAAAAGTGTCTATCATCAAAATCAAGCATGATGCTAACGTTGAAGAGTTATATGGATTTGAGACAAGGTGTTGCTTGTAGAAAAGGATGAAGCACCTTTTAACTTCAATCCTTATACTAACCTTAGTGTACATGTGATGCTAAGGAAGAAGGGGTAATTACTTGGCCTAGTCTGTAGGTCGGAGGGCATACCACCCAATTTATCCACCCCTTAAACCCATTAATAACTACCATCCAACTGCTAAGGAAGTAGCCCAAGCTAAGTGGGAAGCACAGGCCAAGAGCACTACACCATTAATAGTCCGCTCTGTTAAACCCTATCCTTGCACCTTAAATGGGTAATTTCTTAAAAAGCTGGATGACTTCCCTTACTACGGTTTTCCTAAGCCTCGACTACCTAAAGGAGAAGGGCATCCTAATCCCGAGGACTAGAGATCTTCGATGATTGTCAAATGCTTGGAAAAGGAGGCACCCTACCTCCTTACAAAATAATAGTCCACCCAAAGCTGGACCAATCTTGTAGATAATAACATCTTTAGCCTATTATTTGGACAAGAGAAATGCTTAGAGGGTAATTCGGTTTTGATAATGTCCCAAGCTATGTCACACTCAAAGTTCAACCCATCCAAGTTCAACACCGACATTGACGAAGAAGGATTCAAGCACATCACTTTGATTGACACTCGAAGAGGGCCAATAGTTCTCCATCATCTTAGGAGAGTAATCTATTTCTAAGTCCGGGACTAGGGCCCATTTATCTTTTCAAATTCTGCTAGTTCATCTTCCGATTACGTAATTTCTATTTACGAGTCTTATGTACTCCTTTCCTTATTCAATAAGATAAATTTTCTACTTACTCTTTGCCTCCCTCTATTCTTAATTATTTTTCCTCTAGTAATGAACATAAAATCCCTAAAGAACTAATAAAATTTGTGGAAGATCATGAAAATCGCTCACCAATTATAAAGGAAATAGTAACTATCAATTTAGGATCTCCATATCAACCCCAAGAGGTAAAGATTGGCAAAACTTTAAGTCCGGAAGAGCAGAAGCACTTCACTTTGCTCCTTATAGAGTTTATAAATGTCTTTGCTTAGTCCTACAGAGACATGCCAGGGATAGACCCTAGCATAGCAAAACATAAATTTCCGCTCTATGAAGATACTAAACCGGTTAAGCAGTCTGCTTAGGTGAATGAAACCTGAATGGGCCTTAAAGATTAAGGAAGAGGTTCGAAGCGGCTAAAAGCCAGGTTCATCGAGTAGTCCACTACCCCCAATGAGTAGCAAATGTGGTGCTAGTTCCAAAGAAAGATGGAAGAGTTAAAAAGTGCGTTGACTTTAGACACCTGAATAAGGCTAGTCCCAAAGATGATTTGCCATTGCCTCACATAGACATTTTAGTTGACAACACGGTTGGTCATGCTCTCCTCTCATTCATGGATGGTTATATCAGGTACAACCAGGTGAAGATGGTCAAAGAAGACATGAAGTAAACAACCTTTATTACTCAATGAGGGATATACTTGTTATGTGGTAATGTCTTTTGGCTAAAAACGTTAGAGCCACATATCGGAAGACAACCACAACCTTGCTACATGACATGATACACAAAGAGGCTGAAGTCTATGTCAATGGCATGATTATCAAGTCCAAGGACATGACAGCACATCTACCTAGCCTTAGGAAATTCTTCGAAAAGCTGCAAAAATACAACATGTGTCTTAACCCATAGAAGTATGCCTCCGAGGTAACCTCTAAGCTGTTAAGGTATGTAGTTAGTCTTAGAGAAATTGAAGTTAATCCATCCAAGATCAAAGCTATCTAAGAAATGACACCACCAAAGATAGAGAAGGAAATACGGGGTTTTCTAGGACGTCCGTCGTATATTAGTCGTTTCATATCAAAGCCGATTATGGTGTGCATTTCAAGAAGCTAAAAAAATACCTAAGCCAATTTAGGACGAGGAGCGCCAAACAAGATTCGAAAATGTTAAGGGATACTTGGCTACTTCACTGTTTTAATTCCGCCACAACCTATAAAACCATTGCTTTTATATCTCGCCACCACAAACACCGTAATGGGAGCCATGCTAGCTTAACGGGACGGAAAAGGGGAACACAAGATGTATTATCTAAGAAATAAATTCTTAAATTATGAAACTCGGTATACGCCTCTATAGAAAATGTTATTGGCTTTAGTTAGGGCCACTAAGAAGGTCAGGCACTATATGCTCGCCCATTCTTATAACTAGTAGCGCCAATGGACCCTATCAAGTACATTAAGGAACAACCAATTGCAAGCGATAAGATAGCTACATAGAAAGTCATGCTTGTCATAATTGAAGCTCAAATACGTCCAACAATTCCTAGTTGATCTACCAACAAGCTGAAGCACAGCCGGAACAGTTTGACTTAGACCTGTCAATTCGGGCGGGCGAGGTCAAATGCGGAGTCGGTGTATTCGGGTTCGAGTTAAATACGGGTTCGTGTATTTCGGGTTCGGGTAAAATACAGGCGGTCGTATATCGGGTTATATGGGTTTCTGGTCAACCCAACGGGTCGCGAGCACCTTTTTTATTAATTATTTTTCTTTTTTAATTATAACGAGTTCAGCATATTTTTGCTTAAAATTGCTCATAATTCAACGAAAAAGTATAGTATTTGTATTTTACGAAAAATATCAAAAAATATTCAAAACTTTCATTATAATATTTGTGTGAAGGCCCCATTGAGTCGAGCGATTTGACCGCTAAACCCGTTTAAATAAGGCCAATGATAGGTTGAATAATAATGACTTGTTATGTTAATGATTTGTTTAAGGTGTCGATCTTTATTTCACCTCCTCTATTATAATAAGGAGATTTATATGCATATTTAATAAATTTTAAAGTAGATTGAGAAAGGGTTGAGCTGGATAGACTCAACCAACCCATTTTATTCGAGTAGGAAAATTTTGACTTTGTTTGAACTCGACCCATTGACCATCCTAGACGTTATGGTTCAAGTACAACTAAAACGATTTTAAATAAATGAGAATGAGAGATTTATAATAAACTAAAATTTATTGTAATTAAAACATAAAAATTCTACATCATTATGGTAATATTATTTCTAAAAAAGAAAAGTATATTATTTAAGATGTGACTAGGTATATTTACTACATAAAAATACAACGAGTATAACTTGCGCATTTTTAGTATTTTAATGTATCACACCATTTGAATCCATACATATTTTATTGAAATTAACTATGTAATTTTTGTATATAATTTTTTTATGAGAAACAAGTTGAGATATGAAATAGTATTAGTGTTAGTTTATAAAAATGATTGCGATAACTATGTAACGTCCCTCAAAATGATGTGATATAATAAATAGCCATTACTAAAACAGTGATAAAGTGAAAGGAAAGTCATATAATGGTATAAAACATTCAATCAACAAGCCACAAATCTAAAATTGTTGTTTTTATAACCTTGACCCAACGGGTCGAATGGGTTCAGTCGAGTTTAACCCACTAATTTACGATTTTTCCGGTTCGGGTAAGGAAAATCGTGTCCAAAACCCAAAACTTTCAGGCGGGTTCGGGTCGGGTTTTCGAGTCAAATTAGTTTTTGCCAGTCCGCCTTGACTTTCTCGATGAGGGCATCCTATAGGCAGAAATTAACATGTGAACGATGTATTTCGATGGCATCGGAAGAGCTTTAGGGTTGGAATACTTTTAGTTTGCCAAGAGGGAGCATATACTCTCATATCGACAAATTCAACTTCGAGGTCACTAACAATGCTGTGGAGTATGAAGCATGCATCATGGGACTGCATAGCGACTATAGAGATAGGAGTCAAGAATATAATGGTTTACAATGGCTCGAGTATTACTAGTCAACCATGCCAGTGATTGTCATGAGTTTGTTAAGTAATGTCACAAGTGGCAAATTTATGCTAACCTGCAACACCAACCACCTTCTTTTCTAATAACACTTCTATCGCCCTAGGCATTCTCGGTTTACAGCATAAACATCATGGATAAAGTGACCCCTAAGGGAACGAGCGGTCATTTCAAGAAAGACGTAGCGGATCTACGGGAGAAGTACAAGATCAAGCACCATAAATCTTCACTCTCTCACCCTAGACCAATGGAGTAGTCGAGGTCTGCTAACAAAAATACTCGAAAGATAGTGGAGAAAATGGCCATCGGTTATAAGGACTGGCCTTATAAGTTGCCTTTTGCATTGTGGGGCTATTAAATTAGGACCTCGACAAGAGCAACACATTATTGCCTCGTATATGACATGAAAGCGAGTCCTTGGAATAGAAATTGGCATCCCCTTTCTAAGAATCATAGCTGAAAGTCATATTACAAAAGCGAGAATGGGCCAAAGCACGATATGAGGAGTTAATTTTACTTGGATAAGCATCATTTGCATGTGAAGACTTAGACATTTCTCAACGCGCTTCGAGTTGCACTAAACGTGTCGGGTATAACAATCCCATGCTTTTAGAGTTTTGATTCTAACGCATTCTCGGTTTCGCGAAACTTCTTTTAGTAAAGTAGTATCTTTTCCGAGTGATACGGCTTTCACTTATTACATTTATTGCTTATCTGTTTGAGACTCGGAAAAGTGGTTCTTTGTTCCGAGTCCATCTTCACTCAGATTTATCGCAGACTAGTGTTTCACCTTTTTCTCACTCGGAATCTTATTTCCGATTACAAGCTCTATTTTCGTTAGAGTCAATATCTTTAGTCTGTTTCACACTTAGTCTATATCAAGTTATCTCACTCGATATTCTTTTTGGAACTTGTTCTATCGCTTAGACTAAGTCGGATGGAATTCCGAGTATCATGGATATTGGACTCGGAAAATTCCATTTCATTTCTTACTCGGATAATCCGTTGGTTAATTATCATAATTATTTTATTATCTCGTGTCTAACTTTGGACCAAAGTATTTTATACTTTGAGAACCAGAATTAATTTACTTTTGTAGGTTATTCATTCGAGGATACACCTTTTTCAAACCACAAAAGTAGCCGGCTTCGAACGTCAAATCACCAGCAACATGGCTTTTCACCTTCCCTGCTTCGAGTCCCAGAAGATTGTGTCGAAGTTGTCTGTTTCCAAATCTGGAAAACTGAAACGCTAAGCTTAACGGTGGTTTCCACCTTATTTTTCAAGACACTACCAATGGTTTTGGGACTTCCAAGAGAGATAAACCGTTGTCCAACGTTCACATTGTAACGGATACTTTCCGAGTGACTCAAAAGCTTTTATCAACGGTCACAGAAGACTCTCGGTCAGCGAGATGAAGATAACGGATACTCTGCCTGGTTACCTATAAATTGAAGCCACCTCACAAGACCCGAAGATTGCCAAATCTATTGTTAATACACATACTTGAGAAAAGTCATTGTATTTACTTTCAACCTTCTACTTACAACTCCCACTCTGTAATTCATTACTTTCGAGTTGTAAGGTCTTGTACTCGATTACAAACTCTTTCTTACATTCTTTGTAAGGTCCCTTGACAAAGTCGTAGCGGTTAATTCAGCTTAGTTGTCCCTAGCTGTAAGGGTTATCTCAGCTAGGAAGTACTAGATCGGATAAGGGAATTTCGAGTCTAGGAAAACTTGTATAGAGTTGTCTAAGGGAGCAACTCGGGTTCGGTTAGTTCACGGTATTTTGTGGACTCAAAATAGTGGATTTGACTTCATGTCCGGATTGACACGGTCCGTGGTTTTCCGCCTCGGGAGGGTTTCCACGTAAAATCCAAGTGTTATCTTTCCGAGTTCATTCTAGACTCGGACGACCTTACTTGCTCTTGTTCTTTCGAGTCCAATCTTTTCGACCCAATTAACGGACTCGGAATCTATCTTCCTTTCTACTTACGTGCAAAAGAGTGTGATTCCGCAGAGAATTTCCTTTCACCCTATTCACCCCCTCTAGGGTGATCCGGACTCTCCCAGAGCAAATCTTCGGCGTGATCTACATAATATCTAAATATACCAAGCACGTATATCAAGGGCATTTAACAAGAAAGTAAAACCTCGCCACTAGCAAGTTAGTGATTTGCTTCTTAAGGAAATTAGAGAACCGATTCAAGACCTCAAAGGAAAGTTTAGGCCCAATTTGCAAGGACTGTACATCCTCCATCATATTCCGCCGGGAGGAGCGGTTAAGCCGATAGGCTTAGATGGAGGGGAGCTGTTTCGATACACCAACATGGACCAGCTGAGGAAGTATTGCATTTAGCCTTAAACTAAACAATTTAAGCCATAGCGAGCCCATCTCAATCAGGCCATGGCCCATGGCGGCGCCGGCAACCGCCTCGGTCACTAGGGGGATGGCCGGATATTGCCCAGTCCACGGTTTCCTTTTTCGTGATTATTTTTAAGGCGGTCCATTTCGGACGGTCCATTTTTGTTGTCCCATTTTAGGTGAGCGGTAAAAAAATGAAAGCATAAAAGTTAGCATAAAACTTACTTTTTACTTTATTAATAATAAAAGGTAAGCCTAATCTTTACCGAATTACATAGCTAAAAGGAAATGACAAGCATAATACTTGGAAACTAAAAAAGTTCTAAAGAAGCAAAATAAATTTACAAAATAATTATTAATTCCTAAATTCTAGGCCCTCGTATATCTTTACATTCTTTCCCTTCGAGTTTTTGACTCGGTTGAATCTCTTTAGGTTCGCTTCTTCAATTCTTCAATTCGGCGAACCCTTTGTTCCTCCTTCTTAGCTTTTGTTTCTCTTCGGTGGGCCCATTCACCATCTTGCGGGACCACTTTGCATATCTACGGTGGTGTAGCAGCAGGAACATTATCCCTAGGAACATACTCTCGAGTTCTTAATGTTTTGTGCCTTTCGGGATTAGTCTCCTTTATCCATTCCGGACAAAAGTCAAAGATAGTTACGGGACGTTTGTCTATAGGATTCAAAAGCTGGGGCAAAGTCATCCAATATTCAACCTAAGATGGTACCGGCCTAGCACTATCGAGAACCTCAAAGGAGGCGGGAGGGATACAATCCAAGTAAGGAATATCCTGGACTCAACTAATTTTTCGCATAACATGGCTTGGGAAGTAGCATGTATTAGCTCTAAACCCAAGCAAACGTACGAATGGGTGTTTAGCGGTATGTGTTCTAAATTGGGACACTCTCCGATGTTTTATATACTATTTTATGGGATGCGTTGCCCTAAACTAGGTCTCCTACCGGGATGTCGCCCGATCGATCGGCCACGAGAGAGACATTGTCTTTGGCGAGATTGGGTAGCTAAGTATGGATCTCGCTTTGTTGGTTGCCCCACCATCTCAAAGTGTTCAACGAGCCGGATCTGCAGAACACGGATGTAAAAATTAGAAGTGTCCTACACGGACGAATTCATCCTAATTCACGATAAAAAAAAAAAGAAAAAAATAGGGGCTATTCGGCTTGCTAATGCCGTGTTGCTGCCATTAATCGGCGCCGCCTTCCGGCACCAACATTGGGCTCTCAACTGTCATGGAATTACTTACCTGCAACAACAAGGGGCTGCCTGCGAAGTCCTCGCTCGGATTTGCCTCCACCCAATCTAGCCCAAGGTGGGTTTCGGTAACAATCAGCGGGGTTAACAAGCGATAGTCCCCTAATTGTTCGGTTATAGTCAATAGCGTAGCGAGTGCCATATCCCTGTGGCCTCCCACCAGTAGGAAGCCGCCTATTATGCACATGATAATTGCCTAATGCCTCTAAATAAGCATCGAACTTGAACTATACATAGGACGAAGTGTGACATAAGATTCACCAAATTTACTCCATCTCCATTCGGAATCGACCTTAGATTCTTGTTATTCAAGCCTAGTAGGTGCTTATAGACTCCTGCCATATTAGTGGATGGCGTAGGTATCACGGGGCCTATTTCGTCGCTGATGATTGCCCGGAATAGCATTGAACTCTCCAGGTCTCTCTCTTGTACGTTGCGCCACTCGGGCCAAGAAGGCCCAAGCCCGGCCCTTAATGGGCGCTAGTTCGACCAGCCGGTTGCCACCCCTTTTGGTTCAAGTGTCTCCTGTAGTGGGCTAGTTTTGGTCTAGGCCCGTTTTTGTTTACGATTTACACCTCGGTTACTTAAGACCATCCAACTTACTATTTTTCCCATTTTTATTTTTATTATTTTCTTTTGGGAGGAACGGGGCTATGTGCATTTTTTTGAATTTTTCTTTGAAATTTTTTTCCGCATTATATAAATAAAGCAAACATTTGGACCGAGTTTTTACATTTATCTCATTGCATAGAATCTAATGATGGTCCAAAATGCATTAATATTAAATTACAAAGCACCCTAGAAATCGTTATCGCCAACAACATCGCCGAAGATGTAATTGCCCATATCTTCGACGATTGACATTGAAGCTTGCCTATCTTCCATCGTATGTGAAGAGCTAGCCCTGCAGCCCCAAGTTGGTTCTCGAGGCCTTATAATAAGGCCCACTGTAGGACATCCGATAGAAATCGTACGGGTTGCCATACGGGTTAAGAGCTTGCAAAGGGATGACGTCCATGCCGGTTGTAGAAGATACTACTACAAAACCGCTTAATAGCAACGGAAATTGGCGACGGAAACAATTCCGTCGCCACATAGCGACGGAATCGAGTGACGGAGACTACCAAAAATTAATTTAGTAATTAGCGACAGAATTTTCCGTCGCTGATGACAATTTTTAATTAGCGACGGAATAGCGACGGACTGTTCCGTCGCTAATTAATAATATATCTAGATCCGGTCTTCGACCAAACCGAACTTTGAAGAGCAAAGAGAGAGAGAGAGTCGAGGTTCCGAGCGTTGACCCCGCCGATTCACCACCCCCAACCCCCACTCCCGCCGCCGATTCGCCCCCGCCTTCACCGCCGTCCCCTCCTGCCGGCCACCGCCCTTCCTCCGCCGCTTGAGGAACACGAAGGCCGAAGACTTCAGCGTTCTCCTTGGTTTCTCCCGACCCGTGTCCTGCCGCTGCTGCCGCCTAGGTGGAGGACGCCGCCGCCGCCGCCGCCGAACGCCTGTCCTTCCGCCGTCGCCGCTGTGCCGCCGCCGGTGCCGCCCATTCTTTGAAGGTATGGTTTTGTTGATTTTTATTAGATTTATGGTTTTATAAAATTCAAATTGAAATTAATGAATATATGTAATTTGTTGGAAATTAATGTTGTTTGTGAATGAATTTGAAAAGAAAAATGTGCAATTATGTTATTTATAGAGTAAATGTTATTGAAGTTAAATTTAAGGTTTTTAAATATGTAACTTGAAATTGATGAATATATGTAATTTGTTGGAAATTAATGTTGTTTGTGGATGAATTTGAAAAGAAAAAATGTGTAATTGTGTTGGATTTGTTAAACATTATTGTTGAAGTTGAGGTAAATGATTTTTGTGATTTATATATGTGTAATTGTTTTTTGTTTATTTGTGTGAGGTTGTTTATGCTAATTAGGTATGATTAGTTTAATTATGATATAAATATTTACGAGTAAAATATAGAAATTAAAGCAATTTATGTATAATAAAAGAATATATGTTAAATGCATAATGGTTATATAATAAAAAAATTCAGAGTTGCCCAGTGAACAAAGAAAATAGGCATAAGAAAAAAATAACTATAATGCAGCCAGGATTCGAATCTGATTCCAAGGTGTTAATTGTTGTGCTAAAATAATTTATTTAATTAATTTATTCAACAAAAAAGGAAAATCACACACACACACTAGAGAATTAATTATGAAAAACATTTATTGGGTTGGGCTGGTCGACTTGGCCTCTGTACTCATCGATGCCCCAACCAAACATGCTAGATTCTTTAGTCATCGATTAATTAAATTCTGATGTCACATTCACAAATCATCACTCTCTAGCTGACCAGAACATAATGATCCGAATTCACATCTGACCAGAATACTGTTTACTAAAGTTATTTCTCTTTGCAAGGTAAGTTAATTATTAGGCTAAATATCAAATCAACCGAAATCAAAACCAAATTGAATCTTGCTACCCTGAAAATGACTCACCAAAATTAGTCTAACTCGAAACCAAATATAATAAACCTTTTTTTGATGCAATGTAATAAACCTTGTTTAAAACTATAGCAATGCTTATATCATATGTATCGAATTCGACTTTTAACCGCAGTAAATCTCAAAATATACTATCAAAATTATTTTGGAGTCGTATTCTGTTGTTTAATCTCTATTTAATTAATAGAGAGGTAAAGGCAGGTCCAAAAGATCAGCTACTCGGGGAAGGGCTAGAAACACCACTACCGATGGGGAAGGTAATGATGTGAGCACTTCTACTCCCTCTCAAAACCCTCATAACCTTCAATCTCCTGTAGGTGGAGCACTATCTCCACACTCCCCTTACAACCAAACTCCAATGGGGGGCTCATTTATTCCCAACTCTCCTTTTTTCAACCCCCAAATATCCCACACATGCAAAGGCCAATGGGTGGGTCTTTCATCCCAAACCCTCCATATTCTCAGCACCCCCATATGTACTCAAACCCATCGACCGCTACATATGCATATCACCAATATGGTACAAATAATGTACCACGCATCCATGTTGGTGCCGAACAAAGGCCACCACAAAGGCCTACAAATGATGGGCCAACCGATGCGGGGAACGAGAATCCTAGTCTTGAATCAAGCGAGTGCTAGCAGCTGAGAAAAGATTCGAATTGAGCCGGATGGTGAAGGGTAAGTATGATAATAAGTAATAAAATAAATTAAGCATAATAGTTTATTAGTACAACTAACTATTTTATATGTTTCTTGCTTAGGTTCTTCCCCATTGACAAAGTTGTGGGTACGATTTCCCACATCTTCCAAAGCAAGTACGACGGAGCTTGGCCTACATGGGGTAAAGTTCCTCGATCACAACGTGATCGGTGGTTTTCTGAGTTTAAGGTAATGACAAATCTTTAGTTTTCTGAATTTTAGAGAATATAATGACTTATTGTGGATGTTCGAACATTATATTATAATTTCATAACTTACATATTTACTTTTTATTTATATAGAAATTTTCACTTGGTCTCCAACCGATGAAGTCCAAATAAGAAGAAATTTTGAAAAGAAAGGAAGTGATCGATTAAAGGACTTCATGCTGAAGGCGAGGAAAAATAAGAAGAAGCCGAAATGGTTGGGTGATAACTACTGGTGCGAGTTGCTCGAATATTGGGAAACTTCGACTACAAGAAGTTTTGTGAGTAGGCTCGAAAAACCGCCATGCTGATCAAGGGGACTTGGTTCATCGCTCCATACTTGTGGCTCAATCCCTTTGACGGAGCATAAGCGGCGATTGGTACATACCCCTTTATTAATGATTACGCATGCAACTATTAACATGTTCATATTAGTAAATTACTTCTCTACTAACCGTTTTTTTATTTAGATGAAGGAGCTTAAAGGAGTTCAGCCTCTACCAACCCAACTATTTTCACGTACCCACAAAACAAAAAAGGACGAATGGGTCGACCAAAAATCCAAGGCCATTTATGTGAGTAATATTTTTCACTCTATGGTTTTCGTTAACAACCTCGTGATATTTACATGCCTCAAATATTTATATTATATTCAGGACAAGTTTCAAAAAGAGTGTGGGTCGACCAAAAATCCAAGGCCATTTATGTGAGTAATATTTTTCACTCTATGGTTTTCGTTAACAACTCGTGATATTTACATGCCTCAAATATTTATATTATATTCAGGACAAGTTTCAAAAAGAGTGGGAAGAGTTGCAAAACACTCAACCTTCTAGTGATGACCCCAACTCTTTTGAGGATCATGTCTCCACCCCTTCACAACATGAGTTGTGGGTCAAAGCCAATGCGAACAAGAAAGGTCGCATTTATGGACTTGGATCTCGAGGCTAAAAACTTCAAACCAACCATGCCCTTCAAATCACCGAAAGCTTCTACTCCGGATGACTTAGATTTGAGAGCAACAGTACATAATTTAACTTCTGAGTTAAATCAATGGATTGAGCATGCTCGGGGTCCTTGGGTTGGAAAATAGGCAGACTGATAGAAAAGGTCGACGGTTACACCGAGTCAATAGCACGTATAAATGAATTTCTGCAGTCTCAGCAAGCATCTAGATCTCACCGTCAACCAGTACAACCACAAGAGGAAGAGGAAGAGGAAGAGGAAGAGTGAGGACTATGAATGCATTGTCAACTTTTGTGTATATTGGTGATCATCACCTTGTGAACTGTTTGGATGTGTTTAAGGTTTCTTGTGAACTTTTGTTTGCCTGTTTTATTGAACTTATGAATTTGTTTTAAATATTTTTTGGTTGTTCATGATTTTGAACATGTAAGTTGGATTTGTATATCCAACTTTGATGAGTTATTTATGGCCGGCATATGTAAATGCCAAATGTAAGTGTCACATATGTGAATGTTGGATTTGTATATCCATTCACAATTTTTTGTACTAGGGTAAAGAATAATTAGAAAATTGTATTTTGGATTTTTGATGGATCAGCGACTGAACAGCGATGGAATCGCGATGGATCAGCAACGGATGACCACAAATCGGCGACGGAAATACAACCATTTCCGTCGCTGAATGGCATCGGCTACGGAAGAAATTCCGTCGCTGGTCCGTCGCTATATAGCGACGGATCGAGCAACGGACGTAACATTCCGTCCCCGAATTCAAGCAGCGACGGAATCTTCTTCGTCGCTAATCCGTCGCTAAATAGCGACGGAATTGAATATATCCATCGCTAAAATTTAGCGACCCGTCTTTTAGCTACGGAAAAATTCCGTCGCTAGTTCCAGTCACTAATTGCGGAATTCCGTCGCTAATGACCGATATTCCGTCGCTATTTCCGTCGCAAATTATCGGTTTTCTAGTAGTGAGAGCTAAGCCCAACATCAAAGGAACTAGGCCCAAGTGAAGAAGAACTTGCTCGGATTCCGAAGCATTCCACCAGGAAGAAAGTCGTGAAGTGTCAACTCCAACGAGTGCTACAAGATGGCATCTATGTTTGGCTTGTAGTGTAAGCATATGTTTCGAACCGCCAAAGAAACCTTCCAAAGGAGGGAACCTCAAACGACAATCCTATAAGAGTGAAAGAGTGATTAGTTGTAGGAGCCATGACCCGTCCCCATGTAAAGGAGCTAGCGTGACCGAACTTCCCCACGAATATCGGCTCTCTTTGGTTTTTGAAGATTCTTTTTAATTGATTTTTGAAAGTCGGGTTGTGTCTCTTATTGAAACAGTTTAAGTAAAATAGTGATTGGTGATTTTATTAATCTTTTATTTTAGAAATTAATTTTAAGAAGTCTCGGGATAATATTTCATAATTTAAGAAAATAACTAGAACATGATTTATATTCTTCCACAAGGCTTTTTGGCGAAAAGGTGTTAAAAACACCGGTTTGGACCAAGAGCCTTGCCGGTGACTAGCCGGCCCGGCAAGAGCCAGCACCGTCTGGTCACTGGTGCCGGCCATGGGCCGTGACTAAAGGATCGGTCTCGGTCCATGGCTCACGGTTGTCAATTTAGAGATGTAAATTTAGAGAAATAAAATGGAAAAAAGGAGAGTCGCCGATCAATTTTAAGAATAAAAACTAATAAAACTAAAGACATCTCTTCCAATCTTAGTATGGAAAAACTAAGCTTGAAAGAGGTTTAAAATCGACTCCATCGGTCTACAACCGAGAATCCGAGTTTGGGGGCAAAGATATGACATGTAGGGATAAGCACTTCCATTCTACCGAGTCAACGAGACGACCTTTACGAATTTGAATTGTGAGTTAAATGAACACGTTTTCAATCAAGCATACATCATACGAATACGAGAAATTAAATCAACCAAAATGCAAAAAAGCGATGAAAGCAATTAAGAAAGCAATAAAAAGCGAAAAGGAAACGTGGAAAGGAAAACGTGAAAAATAAAATTACAGCGGGTGGGGAGGAAATAAAAACAAGTACATCTTCATCCACAATACAAAAACAGGTAAAAAGCATAAATTTAAATAAATCCAAATCGAGATTGAGAGTAAAATAGGAGCCCTCGGATTGTCCCACCTGCTGATCTTCAATCGCGAACTAGATCATGAAGCATGACGATGGATGAACAAGAATGACGTAGGCTATTTGTGAGAGTTGTTAGGGTAGGGTAGTGTAGGAGAATGATGAAATGCTTGGTGGAGTAAGGGTTAGCTGAAAATGAGCCGGAGATTAGCATACCTAATAGCATTCGGTAGCTCTTAACCTAAATTCAACGGAGTGAAGTTAGGGTATTGACCTAACAACTTTTAAGGTTAAAATGCAGCGACGATACGACATAAGAATGATCATCCTCAAAATGAGAAGTGAAGCTCCCTATTTATAAAGAAAAGCTAGGTCATAAAATGACCTAAAAGCAACACAATCAACCGTCCAAGTTGTTGAACCGAACCAGCTAGAATAGAAAAAAATTCGGAAAAATCATCCTTGGACCAGGAATCCCCTTAAGAGTGCCGAGAAACACAACGCCGGCCTCAAACGTCGCTTGGAAAACGGACCTTCCGTGGTGTGGTTGAACAGTGGAGCAAAACGCAACGCTTTGGCATAATAGACCTTAAAGCGTGGCGCTAGCCTCGTACGGTGACATTTAGTGAAGTTGACTTCCGTGTCATAATTAGATGCTTAGAGCAAAAGCAGCGCTTTGGCGTGAAGAGTTGTGAAGCATGATGCTAGTGTTAAACGGGGTCGTTTAGTGAACTTGGCTTCCATGCCTCGATTGGGTGCGAGAGGGAAACAATGAAATGTTGCGTTTTTGCATAACATAGAGAAGGTCAACAACAACCTTGGGAGATTTCCATTTTCAGAGAGTTTCTATTTTTGGCGGGTTTTATTTTTGGTGCGGGTTTCGATTTCTTGGTTAGGAGCCCGACTCGGGCTTGGTACGGCCGAAAGAAAATGGGTTTGTGGGTCGGCCCAAAGCAAAGAAAGCTGATTTTTGGTGCTAAAGGGTTTTTGTTGATTTACTAGCTTCCGTCATGCTAATCGGATTCCAACCATGATTCCAATCCGCAAACAGGACTAGGATTTCATCACCGGGCTAACAAAGTAAATAACTAGAAAAGGGATGACACTTTTAGGTGTCCACATTAGCACATAAACTAAGAACTCATAAGTTGACACTTAACTAACGAGGCATACCCGGAATGCTCGGAATATGCGCCATGAAAAGAAATCTTTGATGGCGTGGAGGGCGGACTACAATCCGATAGATATAGTCCAAGATTGCATCCGGTCATACTCGGAATTTCATCACATTAGAAAATCATTTTTTATCACACAACTAAAAGCAAAAAGAGCATAATACACTTTCCCCTTTCTAGTTCCAAGGGAATGGGTGACCCACTTATACCGACTCGGGAAGTTCGGGAATTCGACAATACTGTCGGGGCTCTCTAGGTCGAGACACATCAACCTAGAGACTCGGAATGTGGATGTCAACCGGAAGAATCTACATCAACGTCGATTAATTTCCATACTAAATATACAATTAAACAAGTGTGCAAAATAAATCTCACAATTCGAGTCATGATCCGTCCGAAGTATTGTGCGTAAGAGGAGCTCGCATAAAAGAAAATGGAGTAGACCTAGTGGTCATTTCTTCCTGCTCTTCTTAGGTAATTGAACGGAAGTAAAACATAGTCTATGGCGGGTCTTGTGGGACAAAAGGCGGTCATGTATTATGGAAGATTTGAGGTGTAACTCTGCTCACCAAGATACCAACAAAAGCGAAATAAACCTTCAAATAAAATCAATCTTTCACTCAACTCACTCATAACCCGAAAGTTTGAAGGGAGCCGACTTTGAGACCAAGGATGAAAGTTGGTCAGCACATACACATGACCCATGAAGCAACAAAGCAAGATAAGCCAACCACACTTGTGAGACACGACCTTTGGCTGGCACCGGCCTCACCAAGGCCACGACCACATGCCCACATTAAGCCATAGGCTAGGGCGAAATTAAAATTGAAGGGACGAAAAATTTTGGGCCATTCTTAGCTTGTAATTCGGGTTATAAAATTACATACCGTGGCCACATTATTGAGACTCGATCGGAAAAATGCAATCCCAACCATATTCCGCCATCTAAGATGGATCTTTTCCCATCCCACCGATGCTTGGGAAAGATGGATGATTCCTCGAATTGAGCGAAAACTAGGGAAAGTACTCATATAGCCACGGCTACAAATTTACCACATAAGTAAATCTCTTATCCATTCAAGATAAATGTTCAAAGACTAAGGAGGACGGGCATACCTCGATAATCTTCCATAGGTCCCACAAGGGTATGTAATTATCTAAATCCTTCTCGAAGTGGTATGTCTAGCCCCGTCACGTAAACCCTATATTAAACAAGTGTATACGAGCACCCCTTAATTAAATTCCTTGATTTTATGTAAGTCCACCAAATTCACTAGATAGCGAACATTTACTTTGGACCCTTGGTTGGAAAAAATGGACATGCATAGCATAAGGGCAAGTACTATGCGGATTGGTTGTTGCGGGTTATGTTGAACCCACAAATCAACATTTTCAACAGACTTCAAAAAGGACGAAATGTTTGAAGTAGTCATGATTTTTATATAAATCTCGGTCATAAACTAAGGGGTCCCCGAGAAGTCTAAACCCGTGAGAACGGAAAAGTCAAGAGGATTAAAAGCCATCTCCCCAAATGGGAGATGGAAGGTGTTTGTTGTGTCCCAAAACTGTTCACAAATGGCTCGGGTAGTATCCCGTTCCTTACGGTCACACATATGAATTAAAGTAAGGTAAAGAGAACTAAAGCCGAAGGTAGTCATAACTTGCTCCAAAGGGTAATTTTGCTCCTTAAAGGTGTCAAAGAACTTTGTGATGGCACCACTACTACGAATGGTACCCCTCTACAAAAGTGGAATTCAAACAAAATTTTTCCGAGTTAAAAATGCCATACTAACATATAAAAGAAGAAATGCAAGTCAAAGCACTTACTCGTAGCGGCTATCGCCAAGGAAGAAATGTGACTCTTGGCCTCCACTAAGAGATCATTGGGATTCTACTCATGGTGAGGGGCCCACTCTTACTCTAGGAATTTGTCTTGAGTTAGGCCCTCTCGCTCTTGTCTTTTTCATAGGATGAGCACACCTTCGAGACATGCTTGTGGAAATTCTTTTGAGAAAACCACTTTAGCTTTCTTAAGGCAAAATATGAGTAAGGTAGAGCAAGAATTAGGCAAGTTAGAGCAAGTAAGAAGAATCAAATAGAAGAGCAAATAGAGTGCGTAAAATGAACACACAAAGCTCCCCTTTTATAGGCAAATTTGGCCAACATTTCAAATGCAAATGATAAACCAAACCCAAGAAGACCAAGCATGGAGTGGCCAAGTGCATGCGCCGAGACCACACCCTGCCCAAGGCTTGGTCGGCGCCGACATCGACGCTTGACCGGAGTCGGGTCAGCGAGCAACTTTACGATTATAGCCTTCGGCCTAACCTAGGCATTGTGTCCCATCAAGCGTGGCCGACCAGCTTTGCAACCCATGTGTGCAAGTGGGTTCATCGGACCCACCACGTCAACTTTGCCGATTCTTCCTAGTCCATTTTGAAAGAATTATTCGGGCAAAAATTCTAAACTTCTTTGAATCCGATTATTACGATAGTATGCTAGTACAGCAGAATTATTAAGGTAAGCGTCGGATTAAAAAACGATCAAGATTTAGTAAAAATTACCAAGCTTCAGGACTTTGATCAAGCTAAGCTCGGGATTGCATAGCCAAATTTGAAAATGCACGGATCGTGATCAAGTCTAGCCCCTCGTCACGGAGTTCGGGTTCAATAGTAGCCAATTCCGGACGTCTTGAATCGATTGGCATCTAAAGCAACACCGGAAAAGAGATAAGTACCCTTTAGTGTCTACTTTGACCATTCGTCTTTCACACTCGGTCAAAGTGGAGGCTAACTTGTTCTAGACTGGTTTGCTTCAATAGTCATTGCAACACCGAGAGGGATGGACCACTTTTTGAGCCAAGGACCACTACACAACGGTCACATCTCAACGGATCCTTTTCTAAGTGACTCAAACTAATTGTTACAACGGTTATTGAAGCTCACCGAGTCGGAACAAGTCACAACGAGCTAATCCGCCTGCTGAGTACAAATAGAAGCCACTCCACAAGACTTGAAGATTGCTTGAACACATTGCTTAACACTTACTTAGTACTTACTAACTCAATCTTCACCTTACAACTCCAATTCTATAGTTCTTACTTTTTGAGTTGTAAAGAAAGTCTTGTAATCACTTTTACTCTTTCTACTTTCTTCTAAGTCCCTTGATCGAGCTGTAAGGGTTAACTCATCTTAGTTGTCCCTAACTATAAAGGTTATCTCAATTAGGAAGTACTAGATCGGATAAGGAAACTTCGAGTCTAGGAAAACTTGTAAGGGAATTATCTAAGGGAGCAATTATGTAAAGAGTCAATCCTTGTAATTGTGGATTCAATTAGTGGATTTGACTTGGTGCTTGAACTAGCACTCGTCCGTGATTTTCTGCCCCATGAGGGTTTCCACATACTTCTTTATGCCACTGCCCCATGAGGGTTTCCACGTACTTCTTCGTGCCTTTCACTTTCCGAGTTCAATCTAGACTCGGAATGCGTTTCAAAGTCGGTTTTGTGCAAAACAGTTTGTAATTTTAAAAAATCTTCCATCACCCTATTCACCCCCTAGGGTGACTTAATCTCTCCAAGAGCAAACGTTCAATTGGTATTAGAGCCTAGCCTTTCAAGAGGATCTCACAATCCAAAGGTTTAAAGAACAGATGACTCGGAATAATGGAGAATTCGATGAAGGAAGATTATCCACCGGACGACCCAAGTTCTAGGGATCAAACTTTGCACACCGGAAGAAGATGATGGAATACTTCCTCTAGGACTCGTGATAAGGATGTTTGGAACATCATCAAGCATGGAAACTATATTCCTACGAAGATAGAAGGAGCAAGAGTTGTGCCCAAAGAGAAGTCAAAGTACACTACTAAAAAGAATAACAAGTTTAGGAAGAACTTCAAAGCCATGAACACTCGATGTGAACTATCAGCTCGGAAGAATACAATAGAGTATCCGCCTGTGACATAGCCAAAGAGGTGTGGGATACATTGGTTAACACCTATGAAGGAACTAGCCAAGTGAAGCCGGCAAAGATAAGTTAGTACGTTCACAAGTATGAGCTCGTTCGGAATGGAGCCTAAGGAGAACATTACTCGGATGTACGTCCGACTCACTGAAATTACCAACAATCTCAAATCTCCGGGTAGAAAGATCTCTCATGAAAAAATTGTCGGAAAAATTCTAAGAAGTCTACCAAAGAGGAAATGGGGTCCCAAGGTGACAATAATCAAAGAGACTTAAAATCTCTCTCAATTGAAGCCGGATGAGCTCATTGGGAAGCTATTCACTCATGAGCTACTACTTGAAGAAAAGGGTGCCGAGGTCGGCACCAAAAAGAACATTGCACTCAAGGCCTCGGAAAGTAGACGATAAAGTCCGACCTCCTTAGATTCCGAAGAGGATCCCGTGGCACTCATTGCTTGACGTTTCAAGAAGATGATGAAATACAAAAAGTGGCAAAAGAGGCCAAAGTAGGAGTTCTACAAGAAAGATAATAAAGGTAAATACTCATCCTCTTCTAATTTATCTTTAACTAAGAACTTTGGTTGTTTTGAGTGTGGCGATAAGGAGCACATAGTCAAGGACTTGTCTAAAGACAGAAGGACAGAAAGAAGAAATAGGCTATGGTGGCTACCTGGAGCGATGATAATTCCTCTAAAGATGATGATTCCGATGACTCAAAGTGTCTAATGGCACTAACGGACTCGAAGCTAGATTTGAGTCGAGATAGTGATGACTCGAATGCTTGAGGAAACAAATCTTAAGGAGGTAATTAACTATTTCCGTAAGTTTTCCAAACTTGATCTTGCTAGATATATCTTTACATTGGAAGAAAAGTCCAATTCTAACTCTTCCGATTTCAAAGAGCAACTAGAGTCCCTTACAACTAAGAGTATTATTTTGAAAAAGGAATTAGAAAACTTGAGATAAAATCATAAAGTACTTGAGACTAGTGCTCAAGACAATGAGACTAAGTTTGTGTGCCTTAGAACATAGAATAAGCAATTGAAATAGAAGCTCAATGAGTCTCAAGAGTTAGTTTTAAAACTCACTCAAGGTCAAAAAACCTTGATCTTTTACTTGGTTCTCGGTGTGTCTCATTTCGCAAAGAAGGTCTTGGTTTTGAGTCAAACCGTGACAACTCGGATGCTCGAGGAAACAAGTCCTCAACAGGTAATTGACTACTTCCTTAAGTTTTCCAAACTTGATATTGCTAGATATATCTTTACTTTGGAAGAAAAGTCCAATTCGACTCTTCTAATTTCAAAGAACAACTTGAGTCTCTTACTACTCGAGAGAACTGTTTTGAAAAATGAGTTAGAAAACTTGAGACAAAATCTAAAAGTACTTGAGATCGGTGCTCAAGATAATGAGACCGAGTCCGATCGCCTTAGAAAAAGAATGAGCAAATGAAGCCGAAGCTCAAAGAGTCTCAAGGGTTGGTTTTAAAACTCACTCAAGGTTAGAAAAACCTTGATCTTTTACTTGGCTCTCAATGTGTCTCATTTAGAAATAAAGGTCTTGGTTACAATGCTTGAAGAGAAGGATAACTCTTACAACAATGTTTTCAAAACTAACTCCAGAGCTGTTAAGTTCGGGAAGGCTGAGCATGGTCTCATTCACTCACATGGAAAATAGACCGAGCACATACCAGTTTACAGGAAAAAGCCTTCTCAACCTATTTACAAAAGGAAAGGTTTGCAAAGAAAAGAGACATAGACTCGGTTTTCTAAAAGGAAGACTCAAAATCGGACAAAACCTAAAATTATTCAAATCTAGATTTCTAAAACTGCTCTTCCTCGGAGAAAGACCACGAGTAAAGATAATTACTTGGATTTGTGAGAGAAAGTGAGAAAAGTTAGTTTGCTTTTGTGTTGAAGGCGACTCATAAACAAAAGGGTCACTTATACTTAGACGATTGCTTGCTCACGCCATATGTCTAGAGACTCAAAACTCTTCTATGAGTTAGAAGATACAAAGGGAGGAAAAGTCACATTTGGAGACAATAGCAAAGGCAAGATACTTGGGATTGGCAAGATTGGTCAAGGAGACAACTCAATCAGCCCAGTCTACCTTGTTAAAGGGCTCAAGTACAATCTTTTGAGCATCTCTCGGTTATGTGACAAAGGTCAAGAGGTAAGATTCACTCGGACCAAGCTGCTTCATTCCGATATAGTCACCAAAGAGACAAAGCTCTCGAGTATTAGGTCGGGTAACACTTATACCATTCCTCTCTTATATTCTAGTCAAATTTATCATGTTTGAAAGTATCTTTGAATGATGATTCATGGACATGGCATCGTAGACTAGGTCATATTAGCATGCATACCATTAAGAAGCTTGCATCTCATGGATTAGTTAGGGGTTTACCTAACTATGCATTTAAGAAAGATAAAATCTCCGAAGCATGCACAAAAGGAAAGCAAGTCGGATCATCTTTCAAACAACTCAAACCCTTATCTACATCCAAAGTATTTGAATTGGTTCATATGGACTTGTGTGGTGAAATTCTCGTGAAAAGCTTAGGAGGTAAACCATATGTGCTAGTTATTGTTGATGATTATTCACGATTTACCTGGGTGTGTTTTCTCGAAGAACAAGAATGAAGCCTTCAAAGAGTTCACCAAGATCTACAGGAAAATTCAAGTGGAGTATGAGACTCGGATCGGAAGAATTCAAACTAACCATGAAAGGGAGTTCGATTACTCGGAATTTTCGGACTTACGTGACAAGAATGGCATCACCCACGAGCACTAAGAACTTTGTTAGCTTGTCGTACGGTTGCAAATTAAACCACTACTCAGGCTTATAATTAACAATATAGCATAAGGAATTAGGGATTGAATCCACGAGGAAAGATATAATAATATGTAAGCTTTAATCTAATTAAATTTAGTACTCTTCAAAACAAAATAGAAAATACA
Organism: Talinum fruticosum; assembly: GCA_021018815.1. NCBI lineage: Eukaryota > Viridiplantae > Streptophyta > Magnoliopsida > Caryophyllales > Talinaceae > Talinum > Talinum fruticosum. Next base: position 931,206 of record JAITYX010000026.1, read on the forward strand.
AATTAGAAAATTAAATAAATAATATTCTGCACTAAATAATTACAAAAATAAATATTAAAATTACCCAGAATATTAATACTAATTTTCTAGACCTAAACAAACCCTAAAAATGTAAAATATAAATTTAAAGTCGAATTTACGAATTTATTTAACTAAAAACCTACAATAATTAAATTCTAGAATTAAATCTAAAAAATATCAAATCAACTCCAAAAATTCTAAAATTTAATCACAGGAAACTAGGACTCTATCTAAACCCTAAAAAAGATAAAATAAGAAAAATAATAAAAGAAACTATTTTTAACCTACTTTTTAACTGACTTACTCAAAAATAATAAAAGCTGATAGAAAAATAATCTGAAAATTAAAATATATAAAGACTCAAAATTAAATTAAACTAAAATTACTAAAACTAACCTAAAATACTGATCTTTATGGGGGATAAACGAAATCAATAATAACATATTATAAATTTATAAATAAAAATTGACAAACTAAGTAAAACAACTAAAAAGCAAATAAATAATATCAAAAATATTAAATTTATAAAATAACTTAGTATAATCTATATCCACCGAGCAAATTATTATTTATCATTAACACACAAATTTATCTACCCATGAGCTAAACTGTAGAAGACAACCACTAGCGAATCTTCCCCTTTTTCCTTAGTTATTAGTTTCCTTAGTTATTAGTTTACTTAGGCTAGCCCTAATATAAACCCTACTAATTATGATAACCCTAGCACTAGAATTTAATCAAATTAGAATATTAAGTATTAGAAAAATATCATTTAGCAGCTAGTAACCAATCTACTAGCAAATTGATTTAAAAAGGATCTACGATAATTTCCTAATTAAAAGAGATAGGTATGAGACATCCATGATTAACTAGGGTGCTACATATGTCTAAAAGACCAAGCAATTACATAATTAAACCCTTTAAACTATCATATGAATTTATATAAAATTAATTAGTTGCACTCTAATTAATTAGACATAAAATCATAAACATTAAAATCAAATTATCATAAAATCATGGATCGAATCAATAAGACAATAAAGATCAAAATTTTATTTCAAAATAATAATTTAATATGGTTTCAAATAGATTATACTAAGTATAAAAAACTACTCACACATAATGTAATTTAGGATACGTAAAAATAACATCTTTAATATTAAATTAACAACAAAAATAAAGTCTTAAAATAAAAATTACAATAATAATACTATATTTCTTCTCGGCATGATGATGATCAAGATTATGGTGATAGGGAGGGCTAGTGATGAAGATAAGTTGTGATGATGAATATGATAATGTTCGCGTAAGGATGAAAAGATAAGGGAGAGAAGGAGGGCTGGCGTTGAAAGGTGGTGCTTGAGTGGATGAGAGAGAGGATTATGATGATGATGATCTAGGCGTGAGATTAGAAGAGGCAGCGAGAGGATAGAAGTTGGTGAGGGATAGAGGCATATGGCATGAGAAGAAGTGAAGCGTGAGATCCTTCCGACCATGAGGGCTGAGGTCGGCTTATGTAGTTTGTTGATGATGATATTCTTCTTTCTTCTCTTCCAAGTTTCCTCTTTCTCATGCAACTCTAAATACGAGTCCTAGTAGGTTTAGAACTATGATTATTTCTCTTCACTCTCCTATTCAAAATAAGACTTCATAAAATAAAATATCACAAAATAAATATTTTATGACACATTATTTTTATGGACCGATTTCATATCTTTTCTTGAATGCTTGTCGGTAGCTAAAAATCCACTTTTAACGTCTTTTCTTCTCTTCCCCACTTTATTCGATAATTACTTAAAAATAAACAAAATAGAATAATTTAGATAAACATAAACTGTATAATATAAACTAAATAAGTACTAAAAATACGTACAAAATATGACTTAAAAAATTCTCCCACACTTAGACTTTGGACGTCCTTGTGCAAAGAAATCTAAAACTCGACCTAAAATTATGTTTTCTCATAAAAACACACATAAAACATAAAGTATACACTAGGTTTGCCTTACTTCAAGAACATTTTGATGAAAAGTTATCTTTCTCAAGCAAGTGAAAAACCCAAACATTGAATTGTCATCAAAGAGTTTATTCATCGACCTCACAATGTCTCTTTTAATTAAACAACAATAAAAAATTATCCATCTTATTCAAATATGTACATATCGATCAAGAGGTCTAAAAAGTTTTAGGATGGGAAAAATTAAGGCGTAGTATGGTCATAGAGAAGCTCCTTTAAGTTTGCAAGGGATGATAGCCATATCGGTTGTAGACGAGCTAGGCCCGAGCATCAAAGCAACTAGGCCTAGTAGAAGAACTTGGCCCGGCTTCGAAGCACTCCGCCCATGAGAACGCTCGGGATGAACGTCGTGAAGATCCGACTCCAATAGTGCTACTTGGATAGCGTTTGCATTTGGATTGTAGTGTGAGCATTTGCCCCAAAGCTGCCAAGGAAACCTCCTGAAGCAGCGGACCTCGAACAACGATCCTATAAGAACTCATGAGTTAGCGAGTTAACTAACGAGGCTTACCCGAAATGCATAGAATGTACTCTCGGAGAAGAAATTCTTGATTGCATAGAGGATGGACTGGAATCGAGATGGATATAGTTCGAGATTGCTCCCGATCATACTAGAATTTTATCACAATAGAAAAGCATTTCTTTTAGCGCACAACTAAAAGCAAAAAGAGCATAATGCTCTTACCCCTTCCAGTTCCTAGGGTATAGATGACCCACGCATGCTAACTCGAGAAATTTGAGAATTGTGACAATATTTGGAGGCTCTCCGAGTTAAGACACATCAACCTCCGGACTCGGAATGTGCATGTCTCCGGGAGAATCTACATCAACATGAGATTAATTTCCACACTAGAAATATAATCAAACAAGTGAGCGAAATAAAGCTTACAATGAAGGTCATGATCTCGTCCCAAGTATTTTGCATAAGAAGAGCTCACATCCAAGAAATGTGAGTAAGGGTACCTGGTGATTATTTCTTCTCTTCTAGGGTAATTTAGAAAGGGTAGAACATAGTATGTGGAGAGTCTTATGGGACAAAAGGAGACCACGTGTTGTAATGGATTTGATGTATAACTCACTTACCAAGGTACCAACAAAAGTGGAACGGGCCTTCAAACAAAACCCGCCTTTCACTCAATTCCTTCGAGACTCGAAAGCTTGAAGGGAGTTGACTTTGAGACCAAGGGTGAAAGTTGGCCACCACATACACGTGACCTATGAAGCAACAAAGCAAGACAAACCGACCAGAATGGTGAGACACAACCCTTGGCCGACACCGGCCTCACCACGGCCACGACCATAGACCTATTAGACCATGGGTCAGGCGAAATCAAATTTGAGGAGCAAAAAATTTTGGGCCATTTTTAGCTTAAAATTTTTGTTATAAAATGATATACGATAGCCACGCTGTTGATGGTTGATCACAAAAATGTTATCCCAAGCACATTTCGCCGCCTAAGATGGACCTTTTCCCATGCCACCGACACCCCAAAAGATGGATGATTCCTCGAACCGGGTGAAAATTGGGGAAAGTACTCATATAACCACGGCTGCAAATTTACCACACAAGTAAATTTATTATCCATTCAAGATAAATGTTCAACAACTAAGGATGACGAGCATACCTCAATAGCCTTCCATAGGCCGCACAAGGGCATGTAGTTGTCCAAATCCTTCTTAGAAGTAGTGTGCCTAGCCTCGGCATGTAAGCCCCTTACTAAACAAGTGTATATGGCCTTCCCCCAATAAGGTCCTTCATTTTATCTAAGTCCACCAAATTCATTAGATAGTGAACATGTACTTTGGACCCTTGGTTGGAAAAAATGGACATGCATAGCATAATGACAAGTACTATGCGGATTTGTTGTTGTTGGTTATGTTAAGCCCATAACTCAACATTTTCGAAAGCCTCAAAAAGAAAGGAATACTTGAAGTAATTAGCTTGGGGAAATCAAGAGCAATAGGACCAAAGAGATGATGTAAGTAGTCACGGTTTTTATATCAATCTTGGTCATGAGTTAGGGTTCCCCGAGAAGTCTAAACCCGTGAGAACGGTAAAGTCAAGAGGAGTAATAGCCATGTCCCCAAACGGGATGGTAGGTCTTTCTCGTGTCCCAAAATCGTTCATAAATGGCTCGGGTAATATCATGTTCCTTACGATCACATATATGACTTAAAGCAAGGTAAAGAGAACCAAACCCGGCTGTAGGACCCACAGCCGGTCGGGGCCCGCTGAGCTTCCCCACTTGTGTCCGGTCTCTTTTTGAAGACTGATTTTGAAGATGGTTTTTGAAAGTCAATTTTAGAATGTGGGGATGAACCTTTTATTAAGATTTCTAAATTTTATTGTATTTGATTTAAAGCGAATTAACCAAAGTTGATCTGGTGATTTTATTAACCTTTTTATTTTAGCAATTATTTTAGAAGTCTCGGGATCTTATTTTCTAATTAAGGACTAAATGATATTTAGGGTTATGATTCTGTTGTGGGTCTTTAGGGCCGATTAGTGTGAAAATACCGGTTTGGACCGAAGCCGCCACTGTTGTCCCCATGATGCTGGCCCCAACATGTACCGGGGAAGGCAAGCGCCGACCAGAGGCCGTGGCTGGTGAAACCAGCCTTGGTCTCTTCCCGAAAGCGAGATCCGAACCCGAGATCATTTTTCTTGCAACCGAAAAACACAAAGATGCGATTTTACATAGAACAAAACATAAAATAAGGGAGTTGCCAGTCGGTTTTAAGAAGGAAAAAATGACAAAAATACAAAAAGAAGACTTGCTCCTTCAATCTTAGTATGGGAAAAACTAAGACCGAAAAAGACTAAAAATTGACTCCATCGGTCTTGAACCGAGAATCGGATTTGGGGGAAAGGGTACGAAACGTAGGGATAAATCCCTCCATTCCGCCCGTTTGAAGACGGTCATTACTAGTTCGAGCGAGTGTATTGATAAAGACGTAAGAAAACAAGCATAAAACATGCAAAACAAAATTAAAGCAACCAAAACATAACAAGGAAAACGATAAAGAAATGTGATAAAGAAAGCGATAAAAGAAAAAAAGCTGGAACTAAAAGATTACATTTGTCGGGGAGGAAATTAAAGCGATTACATCTCTTAAACCACAATATGGAAAGCAAATAAAACTAAAATAAATATAACCATTCGAAGGCTGAAATATGGCCCTCAAGTTGTCCCACCTTACTAATCTAAATCTCCTCGCCGGATCTCTCGATGCAATGGCGACAATCGAAGAAAAGGGCTAGTTTTGTGAATTGTATCTAGGGTATGGCAATGATCGAGTTGAATGAGTTCCCAGAGATTAGAATAATTGAATATTCTTTAGCTCTTTGCACGGATTCAATGGTAAAAGATGAATTTTTGTAGAAAATTCGGTAGAGTAAGAGTTAGATAAGAGCACTCAAGTTGGCTTTCAGCAGCGTGATACTAAGGCAAGAAACCGTATGGCAATGAGAGCCAAGGCTCTCTATTTATAGGAGAGGACCTAGGTCACAAATGACCTAGGGTTTTCCTCTTATCAGCCGATCAAAGCAGTTGAAATAAAACTGGGCCATTCCTTAAGAGATAGAACCAAATTAGAAGATGATAAAACTGGATAGAACCGGTTAAAAGAGAGGAGGCGGGCATCGGCTAACCTAACCCTCGTAGGGTTTCGTACCCTAGCCGTGTCTCCGAGGACTCTCCAAGCTCAAAACGCAGCGTTCCACCATGCTTCTAAAAGGCGGGAGCCGACCATGATGTCGTTTAGGGCGAAAGCTTCTAGCCTCATGTGGAAGGTCAAGTGAAGCTTAAAATGCAGCACTTTGATGCTCCTCATCATGAAATGCAACGCTTTAACATCGTCTTCGGTCTTCGACTCCTTGTCTAACTTGGACAAAAGTAGAATGTGGTATTCTATACTTGGAATTTCCAGGCACACATCATGGGCCTCCCCAATCTCTAAAGGGCTTGGCCCGGCTCTTAGACGGCCTGAAAGAAACGAGGACCGAGGTTTATCATAATCGGACCGAGGATTATCATCGGGCTCTTTGTGGTTTGCTGGTTTATGTTACATCGATCGATCACGATACGAAATCCAAATCCACAAACAGGATCGAGGATTATCATCATCGGGCTGATAAAACAAAACAAAGAAATAACGAGATAAAGGATGACATTTTTTAAGTGTCTATAGGCATCGATGATAACTTGCTCTAAAGGGTAGATCTACTCCTTGAAGGTGCCAAAGAACTTTGCGATGGCACCACTACTACGAATGGTGCCCCTCTGCAAAAGTGAAATTCATAATAAAATGTTTTAAGTTAAAAATTCCATACTAGCATATAAAAGAAGAAACTCAAGTCAAGGCACTTATCGTAGCGGCTATCGCCGAGGAAGAAATGTGACTATCGACCTCCACTAAGAGGTCATTGGGATTCCACTCATGGTGAGGGCGCCACTCCCGCTCTAAGAAGTTGCCTTGAGTTAGGCTCTCGCTTTTATCATTATCATAGGATGAGCACCCCTTTGAGACATGTTTGTGAAAATTTTCAAGAAAACCACTCTAGTTTTCTTAAGAAAAATGGGAGTAAGCCGGAGCAAGAATGAAGCAAGCTAGAGCAAGCAAGAAGAAGTAAGGAGAAGAGCAAGTGGAGTGTGCAAAATAAACACACAAGGCTCCCTTTTATAGGCAAACTTGGACAACATTTCAAGTGCAAAATAAAACACTAAGTAAAGGAAGACTAAGCATGGAATGGCCAAGTGCATGCGCCGAGACCACACCTTGCCCAAGGCCCGGCCGGTGCCGATTATCAAGGTCGGATCGTAGTCAATTTAGCGGTAGCTTTGCAGGCATAGCCACGGGCCTAAATGGCACCTCGTCCATCAAGTGTGGCTGACCAGATTTGCAACCTATGCATGCAAGTGGGTGCAAGGCAACCACTTGTTTCAACTTTGCTAGATTCTTCTCAGCCTAATTTTAACTAAATTATTCAGGTAAAAGTACTTGAACTTTTGCGAATTCGATCATTTATCGACACTATGTTATTACCGGAAAATTGTTAAGCCAAGCTTCGGTTAAGAGACGATCAAACTTCAACAAAAAATTATCGAGCTTTGGGACTTTGATCAAGCCAAGCTCAAGATTGCTCGGCCAAATTTCAAAATGCACGAGTCGCAATCAAGTTCAAGCCCTTTATCTTGGAGTTCACGATCAACAGCAGCCCAATTCCGGATGTCTTAAATCAATCGGCATCCGAAGCGATGCCAAAAACGAGATAAGTACCCTTTAGTGTCTACTTTAACCCTTCATCTTTCAACTCCGTCAAAGTGGGGGCTAATCGTAGACATCGAAAACATGTCACTCTTATTTCTTTTATGTATGTTATTTATTATGTTGGCTCGGTGATGAAATTCTAATAATTTTTGCGAACTTGGATCATGGTCGAAGTCCGATTGGCGTGACGGAAGCCGATAAACCACAAAAACTCATTAGCATCACAAAAATTAGCCTTTTGCTTGGACCGGCCAATAAACCCATTTTCTTTCGGTTGAACCAAGCCGGGTTGGGCTCCTAATCAGCAATCCCAGGCCAACATTGTCGTTCAATTATACCTTTGCATTAAACGCAATGTTTCACTCCAAGCATTCCGAGTAAAGTTCGATACGACGTCATGTTAACTAGCACCGTGTTTTCAGCATTAACTTGCCAAAACGGTGTGTTTTGTTCCCAATGACCAGCCGAGGCACGAAACCCACAACGACAAGTACAACATTGTTTATACCGGCACCTCATTGTTGGCATTAACTCGCTAAAATGCTGCATTTGGTCCCGAGTGCCTAACTAAGGCACGGAACCCGGAGATGCTCGTACAAAGTCATAGGAGACCGGTGTTGTGTATCCCACCTACCTCCGTGGGATTTTCTCGTCCAATCTTATTTTATCCGGTTTTCTCTGTGATCCTTGCCTGGCAAACTTGGCCCTGTTCGAGCTGCAGTGGACGGCTATGTGCTTTTTTGTGACCTAATTTGTTCCTATAAATAGAGGGCTTTATCCCTCATTTTGGCCTAATGTTGAATTTTGAGCTAAGAGCTACTTAATGCTAAGATTTTGACTGATTTTGAAGCTAGAGGCCATATTTTGATCTCTTGGTTTAATTTTGAGGTAAATACTACTACATTTCCAAACATTCTCATTACTCTCTTCCACTTCCTAATACCTTTATTTTCATCACACCTTTATACACATCTCCTACTCCTAAAAATCCACAAAATATCCTTATACACTGGCCTTTCCGAGCGTGTTACTTTACCCTCACTCTGCCGGATTCAATTCATGAACCAAGTTCAGCGGGTGGGACAACTCGAGCGCATTAGATCGACATTGAGTTTCTATCACGATTTTATTTATTTATCTCTTTTAATGTTTTCCGTATTGTGGATCAAGGCGTAATCGTTCTTAAATTCCTCCCCGCCTACTGTAACTTTTATTTTTGCTTTCCTTTTCGCCTTCCTTTACCGCTTTCCTTTATCGCTTTCCTACTTGCTATTTATCGCTTTGCTAGAATGCTTTGGATGATTTAATATCCGCACTTTGCATCTTGCGTGCTTGATTGATAAACGTATTCTTTTAACTCGCAACTTGAATTAGTAAAGGTCATCTCTTGACGGGCGGAATGAAGGCCTTATCCCTTCGTTTCGTACCTTCATCGCCGAATATCGATTCTCGGTTTTAGAGTGATGAGTCACTTGTCAAACCTCTTTCAAGCTTAGTTTTTCTATACTAAGGTTGGAAGAGTATTCTTTTATTTTTGTTAGTTTTTATTCTCAAAAATAGACTTGGCGACTCTCTCTTTTCTCCTTTTATTTCTCCTAACTACTTTTCGACATTTCGATTTAAAATGGAAAATTATTTATTTGTTTTCCGACAGCCAAGGCTATAAGAGCGAGCTTGATTCTTTAGTCTTGGCCTATAGCTGGGATTGGTTCTCGGTCCAAAGCGAGTTATTTCACTATTTTATCGGCGGAAAGTAACTTTTTTATTTTTCTATTTCCTAAATAATGAAATAATATCCCGAGACTTCTTAAAATTAATTTATAAAATAAATAGTTAATAAAATCACCAATCATCATTTCACTAAAGCATTTCAAAAGTCGATTATAAAAATCGACAATCTTAATAAGAGGTGCACCCCAATTTCAAAAATTATCTTCGAAAATTCAAAATAGCCGACACCTTCATGGGGAATCTCCGATCGTGGTACTGCCCCTCCTTTTTATGGGAAGTGCGGCCGCGGGAGCCGCGTGGTTCTTACATGTGTCTTTGTGCACGATGGTATTTGCAAAATTTTTCCGCTTCCCGCTTTTTCTTGTTTTGCGGTTATCGATTCCGCTCTAATAGGCGGAAGTTCAATCTTGCATTTGGAAAGAAGGCAATCTAATGCCCAATGCATAGGTATAAGTAATGTCCATTGGAATGTAGTCAGTATACTTGTTTAGGCATTGACATTTGTACCCCTACCAAGTAGTATAGGTATTAGAACTCTTTTTCTCTTTGTTTTGATAACTAATTCGCAATTTGCCACGACTTTCGTGGTAGTGATGGATAATTCTTCTTCATTCAGCATACCAACATCTCTAAGGGAGTAAATCTCATGAAACGCAAGAACTTCAAATGTTGATTATGATCATAGATTCTTAACAATGATTCTTACTTGATCCTTTTCGGAGGGTCTGTCTATCATGTGAGCAGCCTTTGCCCTCCATCGAGTCAAGAAGTTGGTAAAACTTTCCTTGTCTTTTTGTTTAATCAACTCCAAGTCCTAAAGAGTAACATGTAAGTTAGTGTTGTAGGAGTATTGATGCAAAAAGTCCTTACCAAGATTCATCCAATTTGTGACCTTACATGGGTCAATAGCGTTATACCATGTCATAACGTCCTTACAAAAGTACATGAAAAGATGACATGATATGTGTCTTCCGGTACGTTTTTTAGAGTCATTGCTCCTATAAAATTTTGGACATGATGATGGAGATTTTCAAAACCATGAAATTTAATGTCACACATAGTGAAGTTAGGACGCAATTTTCATATCGAAATTGAAGTGAATCCCGCGAAGTCATAATAATGACTTTTAAACATGGAGGATTCTCAAAGCATTTTCTATATCTCGATCTATATGTGGATCGAACGAGGTTCGGATCGAGGCTCCGGCTGAGCTTAGGTTTGAGGTGAAGGTTGAGGTTGAGGTTGGGGTTCCTCTTCCTCCTTATTCTTTTTTCCTCATTCTTCTTCAAAGTTTGGAGAATAAGAGTGAAAGTTTCAAATATTGACTCAATTTTCTTTTCCCGAGCCTTAATTTTGTCTTCCATCTTTGTAGAAGATTCGTTGATCATGGACTTAATAGGAGACGATTGTGGTTCTTTATCCATTAGAGGGGAGTTGTTTTCAGTACTATCTCGTAGACGAACGAATAGGTGTTGGTCGAATTGGTATAAAACATACTGGTGTTAAGTACACCGATTGGTCGCACCGGAGTCGATTGTGATGATGTTGAACGCAACAATCTTGAAGTGGACTATTTACCCAACTGTTCTAACCTTTTGGTACCAGATTCCGACGATACCCAATTGCGTAAGGCTTCCCTATTCTCCAACCCAAAAGAATAAGTGCTCAAGACTCGCTAGAGGAAAAAAATTTGGGGAAAAAGGACTCAAGTACTAGACCCGAGGAAAAACCAATCCTAAGCAAAAAGAAAAATTGAATGGTATGCTCTTTACTTTTGGATGCACATAAAAATACGGGCCGACCAAAAATACAAAATGATAAATGCATTTTATGCGGAAATAGACCAACCTAAATAAGAAAGAATACAACAATGAACTTTCCTAGATTGAGATGAATTTTAATGTGGCTAAAATGCAACAATAGACTCACCTTAATTAAGATGAATTTAATTTGGGCTAATAATAAAAAAATGAATTCACCTTAATTTAGATTAATTTTATTTGGCTAAAAATATAAAAATGGACTCACCTTAATTAAGATGAATTTAATTTGGTAAAAATTTAAAAATGACTCACTTTAATTGAGATGAATTTTAATTTGGCAAAAAAATGTAAAAATAAACAAAAATGTAATTATGTAAAGAAATGCAGAAGCAAAGTTAGACCTGCAATCTACTGAAACTAGGAATGGCTCCAGCGGATGAGAGTCGACCTAAGGAAAGATGGTGGGCTGGTGCCAGTCCTAGCCCATCGGATCTTGCCCGTTTTTATACTTTTCTACCAAGACTAGAAAGAAATGTACTCAAAAAATGCAAAAATATGGACCAACCTTAAGGAGGGAGGATAAAATTTACTTTGGCTAAAATACACAAAATGGACCGACCCAAGAAGATTTATTATTATGTTTTATTTTTGCACCCGTGTGAAGATTATTTATCGAACTAAATCTGCCTAATCTACTAAGGTAAAGGCTCATAGAGGTTAAATAATAAAAGTAACCACATTCGTTCAAGCATGCAAATAAAAAAGGGTACAACCTAAACTACCGAGGTTTTATGTCCACAAGGTAATTCTAGGTCGATTAAGATGGTGGCTCATAGTCCGAAAATTTCCTCCCTATGGGATACATAAGGGGACTTGAATTATGAATGCCTCTCGATCAAGGATCAAAAAGGCGTGCCATGAGTGGAGAATAATCATATCTCACCTGTTAAGTTAAGAGGACCCACCAAGATAACGATTCGACCTCCCTAAAAAGGGTTCGAAGAGTTGAAGCCTATTAGTCCAAAAACAATTATGCTTAAGATCGCCTAAATGCAAAAAACGTTTAATGCAAACATGATAACAACTCATAATTTAAATCTTCGAGTTTTACCCTCTTAATAATTGATTCGCCAGTATGTTTGCCCCTATAGGAGTCATGATAGCAACTCATAATTTAAATCTTCGAGAGAGAAGGGGCGATCGGAAAACGGACGGAGCCTCCCTACGGAGTGTCAACTTTTAATGTGAGGTGGGTCTCTTATTAAGTTTATTTTAGAATTAGGTTTTGGAATAGATTTTAAAAATTGATTGGTGATTTTATTAATTTTTTATTATTAAAATTGAGTTTTGGGAGTCTTGAGATGTTATTTCATAAGTAATAATATCATAAAATAAAAAGAAAAAGCATTTTGCCCGCAAAGCTACTTGGACCAGGTAGAGAAACCGCCTATGCTAGAAGGTAAGCCCCGATGTTAGCTATGGTTGGCGCCTGCTAGCCTCGACCGATATCCGAGCACCAGCCATCCGGCAGGGATTGTTGAAGCGATCTCAGCCGGATGACTTAAAGTCGTCAAAAATTTTCCAATTTTTTCCTAATTTTACCTAGAAATGCTAAGAAATAATATTTCAAAATAAAAAGTTAAAACAAGGGAGTAGCTAGTCTGTTTTAAGAAATAAAAACTAATAAAAATAAAGAAAGTCCCTTTTCCGATTTTGGCTTAAATACTTAAAATCATAAACGTCTTTTAAAAGGGACTCTATTGGTCAAACCAATGATCCCATGTTCAAAGGCGATGGTACAAAATGAGGAGGGTCATTCCTCCGTCAATAGACGACCTCCACTAAGTCAAAATTGTGAGTTTAAATTACGTAAATAAAGTAAACAACCAATATATAAAGTGTGAAAATTAAATAGTTACAACATGCTTAAAAGCAATAAAGAAAAGTAATAAAGAAAGCGGTAAATAAAGCACTAAAAGAAAGATAGAAATAAAATACAACATAATCCACAATACGTAAAGCAAGTAAAAGTAACAAATAAAATAAAACCGTAAAATACAAACTCAAGATTCATGAAGAATGCCCTCAAGTTAACCCACCTGTCGAATTGCAATCACAAGCGGATTTCAACAAGCATAATGGTAAGGCAACGATGCAAAAAGAAGTGCAAAAAGGCTTTTTGAGAAGGTTTAGAAGTCGAATTTTGAGTGGAGTCGAGTGGTGAGAAGAGAGCGAGAGAGAAATTTTCAGTAAAATGGGGGATTTACCAACCGAAATCAAGTCAAATGGGAGTAGTGAGTACCACCCTATTTATAGCAATTTTGGGGTCCAAAGAAACCCCAAAAAGCTTCCAAGTAGCAGCCAACAAATTTAATCGGGTTCGAATTTTTCGGGAATGGCCACGAGGAAAATCAAACCTTTGAACTGGTCAAAACGACACAATTCAAAGGGGACTAAGGATCGAATGTATGGGAGAGCGTGCCAGGCTCGGCCGCTTTAAGAGAAAAACATTGCGTTTTACATCCGGGCGGTTCGGCAATAGTTTGGCTCTAGGTTTGGAAGTCTAAATCTATCTTGGGTCCACCGAAGCATTGGTTTGTAAGCCAGCCCAATCCCAGAAAAACGAATTGGGCTATTTTGTGGTGCCGATTGGCTTTTTTATGGGCTACTAGCTTTCGTCATGCTCGTTTTAGTCCGATCATGACCGGAGTTCGTAAACAAGACTCCGATTCCATCACCGGGCTCACACAAATAAATAAAAAGAGTATACATATTCAATATACGCAAGATACATGAGCTTACTAAACCTACTTACCGAGGTGGATACATAATATCAATCATTCATGAGTTCAACCAAAAAATATTTAATTTGTTCTTTCTATTCATATTCATCATACATTCATTATCTTTCTTCTATTCGAACTTATTCATGTATTCAATCAAGATGTAATCATTTATTCTTTTTATTCTTGCTTATCATGCATAATCATTAATTTTTTAATATCATACTTCTTGGCTTAAGTCATATTAGTTTAGAATAGAAAGAAGATTTATGTCATGCTCTAAAGACCCAATTCTTTAATTCTTGGAGCCTAAACAATTCGAGGGCTTAAGTACTTGGAGGCATAACAATTCGTGGCCTTAACTCTGAAAGATATGTACTTTGAGGAATTCATGGAAGCAAGATAATTTGTGGCTTCGGTTTCATAGACACTACTATGATGATAACTTTAAAGGTTCTTTAATTCGTGGGGTCCTAAACCAATAACACAATCCTTTTTCCCTTCTTTAGTTTATTTATAGTTCGTATTTTCCCATTATTTATATTTACCAACAAGATACATTTAATCCAAACAAATCACACTTGCCCAATTTCATAAATAACCACTTCACGATCAACAATTCACATATATATGTTTTAACTCAATTATAATCAATGTAACCCATAGCAAGGAACATTTTAACATTGGAATTTTTATTTAGAAAAATTAACATTTAATGACCTTATATTATTGCACATAAGTTATTTATGGTTTCTAAACTTTACTTAATAATCACCAACCTTTAAAACTATCAAAATAGCTCCTTAAACACCAGTTTCTTACCAAATTACACAATCAGCCCCAATTTTGCCAAAACAAGATAATTTCACTGAAAAAATTCATTTCTTCAAATCTACTCATCCAAAATTTACCAAATATCATAAAAAATTGTCATAATTTATTAGGATCCTACAATAAAAAGTTTAGAAATTTTTGGCTATTCATGAAGTCCTGAAAATTCAAACAACGAGCATAAACATGGAAAAATCTACACTTTGTCATGTTTTCAATAATCTAATTCAAGACAATTCATCACAATCCACACATGAACTGCAATATTTCATCTTCAACAATAGTCAAACCTTCATTAAATTCATAAATCAAACATCACTTATCCGATTAATCACAACATGGATTTCATAATTTACGAGTTGCTAATTTAGTGCTTTTCGGTCTCGCTTTCTTCAATTGAACCTAGGGTTTCCAATTCATGCATCAATTTCCTAATTAATCCATGCAATTCAATTTTAGGTTTAGTAGAAGGGATTGAATTACTCACCTTCGAGTTTTGGGGTTTGAATAATTTGAGTTTGAAGGGTTTGAAGGGTTTGAACTGGTGTTTTACTTCCTCTTTCTTCTTACGCTTCGAATGCTTCGCTTCTCTTTCTCCTTCCTTTCACTTCTCTTGCTCGTTCTAAGTCCCTCTCGCTTTCTTCTTCTTTCCTCTGGTTCTGTTTCTCCTTCTTGCTACCTCTAGTTCAATCTCGGCCATTCGCCATTTCTTGTTCTCACTTTGCTCTACTATATTCTTCCTCCCTCGGTCTCGGCTCTCGTGTTCTCTCTACTTCTATTTCAAGGTTTCCCAACCTTGCTCCCTCGGTGCTCTCTGTCTTCATCGTCCTCTATTTTCGCTCCCTCTACTCATCCACTCTTGCTTCCTCACTCTTTTTCCTCTCGCTCTCCGACTTACTCTCTTAGTTTCTTGCTCAGTCTTTGTTCGGATGCTCTCTTTCACTCTCTCATTCTTTGTCCCTCTAAATATTTTCTCTCTTCATCTTTCTGACTTTATCTCAACTTTTACTTTCTTTCTCTTTCTATTTCTCCTTTCAGTCCCTCACGGGCTTCTCCTTCTAACCGGCCTCAACTCTGTCTCACTTAATCATTCTTGGCATTCTCTTTTCCTCTCTTTGCTCCACCTAAGTGATCTTGTTGTGCAAACCTCATTGGACCCCAAGGTTCTTTGCTTAATTGCTAGTATAATATTTCCCATTTTTGGAGCACTCTTCCCAAGTATTCATAGGGTAAGAGTTCCACCTCCAACCGGAGCACTCTTCCCAAGTATCCATTTTCTAGAGTATGTTTTGAGAGGTTGGTTGATAAGAACCGTCACAATGTGGGTCTCCAAGTAGGGTCATGTAACAACCCTATCATAATTAATATTATTAAACAACAACTACGCTAACTTAATCGAGCGCGTGCACTTCAATTCGAAATTTATAAGTGTATGTTTTTGCAGGGCTCGAACTACCGTGGATGTCTTCGATCAAACATACAATTTATGGATATGTTGGATAAATAAGGTTACTAATGAAATGATCGAGCTAAATATTAAATGTCAAATACTAAATAATAAAAATAGAATTACATCCTTATAACTTTACACAAAAAAAAAAAGAGTAGTAACACACTTAAACACATACATATGCTCTATATAAATAGGGTAACAATAAATTTAATAAATAAGATCAATTATGAACACTTGCTTATGAATACTTGATTTGAGTATGTCATTTAATTAGTCGTATAATATTTTTGTTGGCCTTAATATTTATAAAGAATTAGATTTATGTGTTGATTAAATTAATTCATAAGTATCAAAACTAATGACATTATATTTAATAAGTTACCTAATCATATAAAATTGGTCAAGCCAAAGTCAAAATCAAGTCAAGTCAAGTGAAGTCAAATACATACTTAGTAATAAAGCAAATAAATAAATAATATATATATATATATATATATATATATATATATATATATATATATATATATATATATATATATATATATATATACACAAGCCAATTGTTTTAACGTGCACATGGATTTACCAAAACCATGGTTTTGTTTAGCCATAGTTTTTAAAAATTCACATGGTTTTAGCATATGGTTTTCTAAAAACAACTTGACAAGTATCATGCATGCATTGGTTTGATATTCCTATAAATATGAGTTGTTTTCCTCTCTTAAAGCACCAATAAGAAACACACCAAAAATAATGATAAGTAAAGGGAGTATGGAGAACATGAAGAGTTTGGAGGTTTTTGCTTTGTAGATAAAGAAACACAAAAAGAAGTAGAGAGAAGGAAAAGATGATCTTGAAATTATGTTATATGTGTTATTTGGGAAAAAAAGTATAGATTAAAAATATAAATGAAGACATGTTCAAGGGTTAGAGTAAAGAAGTTACCCTTAGGGAGTAAGGAAGGTAGGAGAAGGGAAAAGTTAAAATAAGGTGTAAAATAAGGGGTATATAAAGCTAGAATATGGAGTAATTTGGGATGTATTACGTTTATAAATATGTTACGACATAGAACAAGAAGTTATCTTTCCAACAAATCAAATTTTGCATGATTGGGAGGTGTACAATCCGAGTTATGACCGTTTTTATCGAAACGGTGCAATTTTTGCATAAATTGGGAGTACTTCAATTCAAGTAAGTTTTTGAGGTTCTTATTGTTCTTTTTGGACTTTATAATTTAAATGAAAGTTTTAGAGTGCTTTTCAAGATTTCTATATTGGGGTTTTATGCCTTGATTCGACATTGGATGAGCAAGATATGAATTTTCTAAATTAACTTTAAAATCGACCAAAACACTCAAGGTTTTGTTATAGGAATTTGTGAACATTTCGCATAAATTTTCGAGTTAGTTTGTAATTAATAATAAGGGACCATATTAAATAATTACCTTGGATGTTAAAAAATTCACTTCTATTTTATATTGTTGTGACATTTTTTAGTTTGTATAAGCCAAAATAAAATTGATTATATACGAATAACTTTCAACTGACGTGAGAAGTATACAACTATAATATATATATATATATATATATGAAAAAAAGGTTGAAAATGAAAATATGTGAAAAATAATAATGAGCAAAATTATATAAGAATATTATTAAAAGAAAAGAATAGTTATATACACGTAAATACCGATATGAACATTAGGGAGTAATAAGACACATACTACGAATTTATACCCTAGTGGTTATTATAAATAAAATTAGGGACTAATAGGATGGTCAATAGGAATGGTCTATATAGAGGACAAAACATTTCCTAAGAAAATCGGATTATAACAATCAATCTAAGAATGAAACACTAAACGTTGCGTAAAAAGATTTAAAACATGCAAGGAATAATCGATCAAATTATTGACCATATAACTATTTAGTTAAGTAGCAGAAGAGGATCCTCCAATGGTTGTTGAGCCAATGCACATCATTATGTATCAGTAAAGGATATCAAGGCTAAGGTACGTTTATTGCTTGTACCTTACGAAAACCCATATGTTTATACATAACAATATCAAATGGTTTTATTAATAAAATGAACCATTTCAAATATTATTTGTCACCTAATTATGTGGCCCACCCATATCAATTATAACAGCGTGGTCAAACTTGTGAGCACACCCATATATATTTGGCCATTATCAACCAGATTTTGCCGATAGGTGTGGGTATACGCATATTTAGGGAAACCGATGATCGTAAGGAGTCATTTAGATAATAAATTAATAAATCTTTTACTACATTCTTCCTATCTGATTTATAAATGAATTGAAATGCACGTGCTCACAAATAACTTTTCATAATATTCATTTACGAGTGCAAGGATAAATGTATTGAGCTTCGGCTCACTATTTCAAAATGTTTTTGTATGTTTTGTTTTAGGTAATGATAATGTTGATGGAAGTAAGGAGTAGCCATATTTATTTTGGTCAACGAGACTTAGAAACTCGCAGTGGTAGTAAAGGATGTGATGTTTGGAAGTCATACATTTTTGATAAAACAAGTTGTAATTATGATGGTACTATCAACTTGACTTGAGGTTGTACAAGTTTGGTGTTTGAGATGTTTTGAACTTTATTTTCACAAGTGACGAACTAGAGTCTTGCTCATATTATATTTTCAAAGGAGTTGCCTCGCTCTTTGTATAGGCGGTAACACTTTTAATATTCCTTTCCATTGCGCTAATTACTAGTTAATTTCTCCACTAAGGGATACCTTGATTCAGTGCCAATCAATGTGTGGCTTATGTTGTAGATGGGTATTTGCTATTTCTCCCTTTCGACTAGTAGCACAACGGTGAAGTGGTGCCTTAGACACGGCCATGTATAATTATAGAGGCTCGCTTTCTAGGGAGTTGTGCCAAATATTGCTTCAACTATTGGAAAGCCTATTCTATTTTTGTGTCCCATTTGAAGTTCTTTTTCTTTCTCAAAATCCAAAAGAATGGTTGGAATTAGTCGACCGACCGTGACATGAAAAGGTCCAGCGCTACCGAGCATCATGTAAGCTTTTGAACTTCACGAACGATCTTAGGTGATCTCATGTCGGTGATAGCTTGTATCTTGTCCTAATTAGTATCAATTCCTCTTTGGTTTACCATCAAGCCAAGGGACTTACCCGCCTTGACCCCAAATGCACACTTCTTTAGGTCAACTTCATCTCAAATTTCCGAGTACCTTGTATGTCTCCTCCAAATATGTGGTGTGGTTAGCATCCTTTACGCTCTTAAATATCATATCGTTCATGTATACCTTCATGTTGTTCCCAATGAGGGAATCAAACATCATATTTATGAGTCTCTAATAGGTTGCCTCTACATTCTTTAGACTAGAAGGCATAACATTATAACAGAATAGGCCGACATCAATCATGAAGGTCATTTTCTCTTAATCCTTCCTCCGGAGTGGAATCGATGATTACCCGAGAACGAATCCATAAAGTTCAAAGGAGTGTAGCCCTTCGTCAAGTCCATGCATTTATCAATCTTTGGTAGTAGATAGCAGTCCTTTGGGCACGCATTGTTTAGATCGAGTAAGGTCAACACACATTCTCCAAGTTCCATTGGCTTTCTTAACTAAGACCACATTTAATACCCAATTAGCATAGTGGCATTTCCTAACAAATATAGCTTCTAAGAGTTTCTTCACTTCCTCGGCAGTGGTAGTACTTCTCTCGGTGCCCACACGCCATTTCTTTTTAACCATAGATTTGAACTTTGGATCAACATTTAACTCATGTTGCATTATGTCGGGGTTCAGCCCCGGCATGGGAAGAAAGTAAATATATCTTTGTATTCTCTTAATAGAGCTTCGCTAATGATGACAACTCAACCTGGACTGTTGGGGTTCAATAGGACAACTTTAGTCTCAACCACAGTGCGGGGTCGACCTCACCTGTGTCTTCCGTTGTGGAGAGGCATATAGTTAATGCTTACGCTTCATTTTCCTAGTGATTTACTTGCTTATTACTTGGTTTGGCTCTGTCTTCCTCGGGATCTTTTACTAGTGTTTCATGCTCATTACATAGCATCCCCAACCGAACTTATGATCTCCCTAAGTTTTCCCATTGTTTGTCTCAAATAGTATGAAGAGTAGGTAGCGTGCGACCACGACCTTGATCTTGTGGAGGGTTGGTCTTCCCAGTATTATATTGTAGGCAATCACCACTTGGAGGCATATCATTCTCATAGGGAAAACTATTCGCCCTTTGAACCCCAAAATAGGGTTGGGCAGTGGGATGAGGTTGGCTCCGTTGTATCGTAGTTGCTTCAAGTAATCCCATGAGATGATGTCTATAGATCTTCTTGTATCAATGAGGACTCTCTTGACATAAGCATTGGAGACTTTGATTACAACCACAGTGGTGTCATCATGTGGGGAGATCACCCTGTTTGAATCAACCAATAAGAAGGTCATTCTTGGCACTTGTATTGGCGTGGAATGGTCAGCTATCATGACCCGCTGAAAAGCTTTGTAGTTGGGCCTTTCATATTGATGTGGAAAAGTTGCCCTCATCATGCCCCGAGTAATCATGGCAATGACTAAGGCTCTATTTGATTCTAAGAAAATTAGAAGGAAAGAAAAAAATATGGAAAATGAATTTCTTTCCCATGTTTGAATTGAAGAAAAAGGAGAGAAAAAGTTTGATGGAAACGCTCATGGAAAATTTTAACAATTTGGTCAATCATATTTTCCTTCTAAAATTGAGAGGAAAATGGAAGAAAAAATTTACAAAGAGAAAGAAATGGAGAAAAGAAAGAGAATTCTATTAAGAAAGGCCATTAAAAATTCTCTCTACTCTCAATTAATCAATGCTATTGAATATTTTCTCATTCCTCTCCATGATAATGTGGTGGATGGGTAAGAAGTTGAAAAATGTATAATTTTTTTCCCTCTATTTTTCTTGAACCAAACAAAAAATAAATAAATTTTCCTTAACTTTTTTTCCTCATCACTTTTTTTCCATTTAAATTTTCTTTGTAACTTGTTTTCTTAGAATCAAATAAAGCTTAAGTCTTCATCATCTTGTTATTCCTTCTCTTAAATATTTGGTAATGGAAGCCTTTGAAAGCCTTTGTTTATGAACCTGTCAATTTTCCCCTTGTCGGTCAGCTCACAAAGTACCCTTCTCAACTCTTGGCACTTTAAGGTAGTGTGCCAGGCTGGTAATGAAACTCGCAAAACTTGTTCGCATTATTCGACTTGATGAGGGTAGTCATGGGGATTGACTTTTTAAGCATCGAATGACCTTGGATATCTATGAGGATTTTCAACCTCTGCAAGCTCTCTAGGTGGCACTCGATTTGACTCCAAAGGAGGTACTGTCTGCACTTCTGGAGGGATATAGTTTTCTCCCTCTTCCTGGAGGTGCGAAGCCTCTAGTCTCCCTAACCTCGTCGGCACCCGAGTCTAGGAAGTAGTTGCCTCATGCTGAAAGTAAGGAAGTGTGCACACTTGGCTCATAGTCGAGTCCATCTTCACTTGTTTTAGAAGCTTCTCTTGCATGAGGTCCATGTATTTTTCGAGGGCTGTGATGGTCATATTCCCTTCGGGGACCTTGGATTGGTCACAAGATGTCCTCGTAGAATTAGCATCCTGGGAAGATGCCGCTTGCTGGTCTTGGCCATCTGAATGGTCGTCCTCGGCTCTTCCGCTAGTACCGATTGGATGTTTTGTTTTTAGACCTCGTCCGTTCATTTACCGCCATGCCACACCAAAACTTTGTAAAATGGGACAAGGATTGGGCTTATGAATGGCGAATCTTCTCTCGACCGGTCATATCACTACTCCTCCATGACACCTACAAACTAGGCCTAGAGCCCGGGGTGTTCCCGAATATGGCCCCTCCGACGGTCAAGTCGAAACACTATAGCGAGAAGGGAAAACGGGTCCACCTAATGTGGGTCTGCTCAGTGAAGAGAGGTTTTTTCAGCTTGGGGATTTTTCCCCATGATGTAACATCCTTTACCTTAGAAGGGTTAGTGGCTACTTATTACAGGTGTCAAATTACTTTGTTTTCCTCCTTGGGATGTTGTTTGGAGATGATGCAAAGGATTGGGCTTCCTCTGGGGCCTCATATCATCTCTCCTAATTTGTGGACTTGTTATCTGCTATTAGGTCATTTTGGATGGGTTTCAGTTATGGGTCATTGGATGATCTAAAGGATTTTATCCGAATCAGATATAATGTTAATTAGATAACAGACAATCATCTGCTTATCCAAAACAAAGGTAAAAGTCTCAAAATTATATATAGAAGATGAATGGTTTAAAGAATCAAGTTGGATTACTGGGATGTTCCACTAGATCCATTACTTGCTTAATCCTCAACTTATATTTATCCTTTTTTTTTGACCTTTATATTTACCTATTGCTGGATAATTATATACTAAAATTTAATTATTGTTGTCAAACTAAATTTTATAACTGTAATCAAACTTAATATAAGTCCAATTCTTATCTATTTTAATATTTGAGAATTATGTCTACATATAAATCCACTAACATTTTGGCAAATACTTTAAACCCACAACTTTGAAAATAAATAAGTAAAATTATTACATTTTTTAAAGGTGATCGAATAGGGGACAAATAATTAAATATCCTTCCCCATAACTACAATAATGACAAAAACAACTATTAATAATCATAATGATGATGATAACGATAACTATTATTATTATAATAATAATAATAATAATAATAATAATTAATAATTAATAAAATAAATTAAAAATAGATGATAAGATGTAGCAATATTTCCACCTCTTTTATTATGTCATTCCTTTGTTTTTTTTTTTAAAAGAAACACTTTCTAAAATAAACTTTGGCCATTTTGTTTAATCAAAATACAATATAATGAAATTAACAAGAAGCAAGTATGGAGAAGGTTTCTTATTCTTAGTGCTATCTGATTTATTTGATGTGTGAATGCACAAATTGATCCAAACGGTATAATTTTATACAAACCATTGTAAAGAGAGAGGTGTAACACCAGAAAGCTTAGTGCAGAAGTGGTTTCAAAGGAGTTGATCTAATTGTTTATATAACTCAATACAAACCTTTCTTTTAAGAAGCTCAATTATGTAAAGTTGGTGAATCAAGGGTGTTATCTTGGAGAAGTCTTAGGATATGTGACCTCTTAAAATTTATTCTTAGATAGTGT
This sequence comes from Talinum fruticosum, assembly GCA_021018815.1. Taxonomy (NCBI): domain Eukaryota; kingdom Viridiplantae; phylum Streptophyta; class Magnoliopsida; order Caryophyllales; family Talinaceae; genus Talinum; species Talinum fruticosum. Next base: position 954,289 of record JAITYX010000026.1, read on the forward strand.
ATATGTATGTTTACAAAATATGCTATATTTAGGGGTGAGCACAGGTCTATTTGGTGAAATTCGGCTCGCTTAACTAAATTTTTCGGTTTGGAAATATGCGAACCAGAATAGTAAATAGATATTGGTTGATCGATTTTTCCGGTTCGATTAATGGATTGACCGGAACCATTAGATAAAACTTTATAATCTTCTTATGTCTAATTTTTAGTAAATGTTATTGATTAAAAAAGGTATTCATAAATCTTTGTGAAAACTAAAGACTATCTACTTCGGTTTTGTGCTGATCCCTAGCTATATTGATTTGTGGAGACCTAGAGTAAGTTTTAAAATCGTAATGACTAGTTGTAAGAGGTTTTAGTAAACTCTTTTTTTTTTTTTTTTAATAACTAAAAGCGTGTAATCTTTTCGGACGAGAACAATTTAAGGTAAAACTTTTCTTAATAAGTTCCTTTTCAAAGATATTTTTTTAAATTTTTTTATAGCTATATTGGCATGTTTGGTTGAATATAATCAAAGTGGTAATGTAATTAAATTGGTAATAATCATTACATTATCATATTTGCTTATAATTTTGTAATGCAATTAAAATTACATTGTAATCATATTAACCTCTACCTATGCAATTACAATTATTTAGACAATTACTAAACAATTATGATTACATCCATCCTTGTGATCAAATTTTAATACACTTACAGTAACTTTCTCTCTCTCTCTATTCCATATCATTTTTCTCTCTCATTATTCACAAGCAAATAATCCATTTGAGAAGCAAATCGATTTTCTTTCTTATATTATCTTAATGTATGATATGATCGATTGATTATTAAGAGAAAAATTCAAATTCAACGGTTTGGATTCAAAATTTGACTATTTGATTAAAAATATAAAAGAAGCTTATATTGAGATCAAAGTTTTTTTACTTGTTAACATTTATTTTTAATTTGACAAACATTTATCAATATTAAAATAATTCAGTTGATATTTTTACCAATAAAAAAATTCAAACTTGATTATATGATAGAAGAGATTAAAAAAGTTCAAATATAAATTTCATGTTTAAAATTTTTTTCATTTGGATAATATTTATCTTTATTATGAAACATTTATCGCCACTAGAATAATCTAATTGATGTTTTTTCAATCAAAAAATTTAAAATTCAGAAATATGATAGAAAAGATTAAAAAAACTCAAATATGAATTTGAATTTAAAATTCTTTCATTTGGATAACATTTATCTCCACTTGGACAAATTGTTTATTACCATCAGAATAATTTAGTTAATTTTTTTGCCAAAAAAAATTTATTATTTGATAGAAAAGATTAAAAAAAGCTTAAATCTAAATATTTAGTTCAAAATTTTACTTAGATAATATTTATCTCACTACAGTTATTTAATTAATATTTTTTACTGTTGAAATAATTCATTACCTTTGTGATTATATTACACTTTTCATATAACCAAATGTAACAATGTAATTATTGTCCCATTACACTGCATATGTAATTGGATTACATAGTTGATTACATAACACCCCTATTGTATTACATCCAACCAAACGTCACATATTATGTTCTCCTCCTTATAAGAGCATGTTTGGTTGGATGTAATAAAAGTGATAACGTAATCAAATTGGTAGTGGTCATTACAATACCATGTTTGGTTTCAATTTTATAATGCAATCAAAATTACATTGTAATCACATAACTCTACCTATATAATTACAATTACTTGGACATTTACTAAACAATTATGATTACATCCATCCTTGTAATCAAATTTTAATAGACTCGCAATAATTCTCTCTTTCCCTCTGTCTCTATTCCATATTCTTTTCTCTCTCCTCCTTGGCAGGCAAAAGATTTATCCATTTGAGAAAGAACTTGATTTTCTTTCTTATATTATCTTAATATATAAAATGATCGTTTGGTCATTAAGAGAAAAATTTAACTTCAATATTTTAGATTCAAAATTTAACTATTCAATTAAAAAGATAAAATAAGCTTAAATTAAAATTTTATATCAATTTTTTTTTACTTGTTAACATTATCTTTAATTCAATAAATATTTACCATCAATAAAATAATTTTAGTTTGTATTTTTTATCAATGAAAAAAATTCAAAACTTAATTATATGATATAAGAGATCTAAAAAAGCTCAAATATAAATTTAGATTTTAAAATTTTATTATTTGGATAATATTTATCTCTACTACGACAAACATCTATCGCCACTAGAATAATCCAGTTGATTTTTTTGCCACCAAAAAATTAAAAATTAGAAAATATAATATAAAAGATTAAAAAATCTCAAATATGATTTCAAATTTAAAATGTTTTCGTGTGGATAACATTTATCTCCATTACGATATTTATTGTCATTAGAATAATATAATTAATATTTTCCGCAAAAGAAATAAAACTTGATTATTTGATAAAAAATATTTTAAAAAGCTCAAATCTAAATATGTAGCTCAAATTTTTATTTAGATGACATTTATCTCCACTACAATAATTTAATTACTATTTGTTACCATTGAAATAATCCATTACCATTGTGATTACATTACACATTTTATATAACCAAACATGTTAATGTAATTATTATCCCATTACATTTGCATACCTAATTACATTATGGGTGTGTTTGGTTGGGGAAAAATATTTTCCTTGAAAATTATTTTCCATGGGAAAATGATTTCCAAGGAAAATCATTTTCCACCCACATTTTCCTTTGTTTGGTAGAAAGGAAAATAATTTTCTAAAAAATTATTTTCCTTTGTTTGGTAGGAAGGAATATAATTTATTTTCAAAGAAAATAAACTCTAACCCTAAACCCTAAATCTGATACCCTAACCCTAAACCCTAAACCTCATATCCTAATCCTAAACCCTAAACCCCTACCCTAACCCTAACCCTAAACCCTAAAACAAAATAAAAATATGGTAAAGTTAACAAATTAACCGATATAAATTCTCCAAAAACATAGCGAAATAGAAGTAAAGGAAGAAAGAGAAGACAATGCAACCGATGTAAGTTCACCAAAAACATGTATATATTTTTTTCGATTAAGTCGTTGGCTATATAAACCCAAAAGAATAATACAAGTTGAAGATAGTTAAACATTCTAACTGAACTAAAAATAAAATCATCTTCTCTCTCATACCATACGTAAAACACCAACATAAGCATAAATCCATATGGTCCCACTAACAATTCAAGAACCTCAATTTAACTTAACAAGCATCCAAAAGGCTAACACTAATTAGTTAACATAATCTAACAGACTTCCTCATAAGTCATATCCAAACCAAATAATACCGAAACCTTAAGACATAAACATAACAAACTAAAAAGTCTCGAAAGGAAAAATACAATACTATCGAGGTTGTGTTGTTCTTCTTCATGAAGTTTTGTAGCCAAATTTTGCGATGTTTCTCATTTTTCACAAGAAAGCCTCTACCTTTAATTTCATTATCACTCGGATAATCGAATGCAAAAGCCAAAAACTCATCTTCAAAACCTTCGAGTCTTCATAACTTCTTCAAAGAGTAACTCAACATCGAGCTTGGATGTAGAGAATTTTTCAAGAGCCGTTGCAACTTGACCAAGCTGGGAAGAAATTACTTGTATATCGGGGTCAACCTCACCAGCTCTCTTTCGACTTTGTGTTGACCCCGATGGTACACCAATAGAAGAAACCGATGGATTGTCATTTGCTTTCACGGCTTCACTTTCATCATTACTCTTCTCTTCTAGATTAATCGCATTATCGCAAGACTCCACTTCAACATCATCAAATGATTTCGCAGAACTTCCTCTTGCTACATCCTTCCTAATGACGATTGCCATTTCATCGTACATCTCAATCTTTTTGTTCAAATACTTGTCATGAGCAGGATTTGCCTAATCGAAAAAATAACATAAAAAATATCACAACTTGTTCTTTGTAACAATTACTCAAGTAACCAACCAAAATGCACGTTCGGTAACTTATATGGATATATGGATATATACATGCATGAACCCCCTGTGCAACTTATATGGATAAAAAAAATATCACAACTTGTTCTCTTCCACCTACTTGGATTTTGATACATGGCCCGGAAAGTGGGCATGTACTAGAGATATAGAGCACGTTCGGTTGGCATGCACTATGGTTTAAGAGACTAGCAAATAATGCAATAATAACATGCCACCCATAAAATTTCAATGTCCTTGCTGCTACTACGACAGTTACACTATCGTCCAATAAGATTTTTGCTAGTATTTTGGAAAATTGCAGTACAACAAATCACCCGTAAATAGAACATACACATAGACAAAGTGACCAACTTTTGGCATTTCTTTGTCACCCCAACATATTCTATACGATAGAATTGCTCATTCATATCCAACAGAGAGCTAGCGATAGATAATCGTGTTTGCTTAACTCAGCTACTTTGGTACTCATTCACGTTAAGGTTAGTTTTTTCAAGTTCGGTGTAGTTAAGGTTTTTATTTCAAGTTCATGCGATATCGACATGATTATTTTGCTCATCTATGCCGATGAACTCGTGGAGTATGGCTTCATACATTAATAAAGAGGAGAATTTCATAGATAACACTCAAACAAAAGGGAAGGTAATTTTACCATACCTCAATGTATGCATCATACACAGTAGGTGATGCTTGGATCATCTTAAGGTTTTCATACCACCCAAAGCTAGAATCTTTATTTCGAAGCTTTGATATCACTCCCCATGTAGTTTTGACTGTCTTCGGATGATTTTCAACGTGCTCGGACAAGCATTTGACATTGTACTTCTTTGCAATGAACTCTACTCGCTGCAGCAAAGGAGATAGACTTGAAAGTATTATTTGGTCGATTGCCCTTCTTCACTTCATTAGCCAAAAATTTCAGTAACTCCTTTGACATTGCCTTTGGCCACTAGAATTGAGTTCTTTTCTCATCAACTTCCTTATTCTTCCCTTTGTCCATGCTGCATAAATCGGTTTATCAAAATTCAACACAAGGCAAAGACTCGAATATAACACTTGAAAAAGAAAATCAAACTTACAAGTAAACATTATTATTATGAGAAACATTTCATCTTCATTCTTGATAATTTTGCCACATTGCATTCGCTATAGCATCCCTTTTTATTTTCTAAACTTGGTTTTCTTCCCTCTCTTCTCTTTGTGAGAATCGAGATCTTTGTGTATAATTTGAAAATTCTTGATCAACTTCTCTCATAATATAGTCATTTGGATCAACACCCCTAAGAAAGTTGTGTAACGCACAACATACAAGAACGACATCCACTTGAGTTTTAAAATCCCAAAACGGCTCTGCGTCTAGCACACGAAAGCGCTTTTTCAAGACACCAAATGCCCTTTCTATACTAATCCTCAAGGAAGAATTGCGTGGGTTAAACAACTCCTTGGCATTTGTTGGAGGTGAGTTCTCATCAAACTCTTTCGAGTGATATCGAACTTTCCTATAAGGTGGTACAAAACCTTTCCGAAGAGCATAACCAGAATCTAGCAGTAAAATATTTCCCTACAAGAGATCAAAAATTTCATTACTATCTAGACGGTATTACTTTAAGGGCGAAAAACCAAGTTATCAAGTGATACCTTCTGGGGTATGGAAGCCTCTTGAAACCGCATCATTTAACACCCTAGAATCATGTGCTGATCCTTCTCACCTGGCAAGTACATATGTGAACTTGAGATCATCGAAAAATATGGCAGCCAACACATTTTGGGACCCACGTTTTCTATTCCTATACCTATCTTGATCTTCGACAGGTATAGATGCACGCACATGAGTGCCGCCTAAAGCTCCTATACAATCCTCAAACCATGGATAAAACCTAGAGTTGTTTACAATTTTTAGAGGGGTAGAGGAGCTAGGAGGGTTAACAAACTCCGAATACAACTTAAGTATGGCTTTAAGGACCTTGTGAAAATAGATATGAACGGTCCAAGGAGAACGGAAGAATCTTCCTCCTATTGCCCTAAATCATACATTATGGCCTAATAGGTGTAGAAACATCACAATTTGTTCTCTAATACTCATATGTACAGTGTTTGCAAGAAATCCCCTCCTTTCAAGAGTTTCACACAACGTAAAAAGGCCATATGGCTCATTCGAATTTGATCGATATAATGTTTATCCCTACATAACAATACACTATTTATATAATTTTCTCTCTCAAGATCTCTATTAACATGTGGTTGACGTGGGATTGGAAGAAATTCATCACTATTTGTTTTCTTGTACTTTTTAAGAAAGGCTAATGTGCCTCCTACAAAAGCAATAGTAGCACCGGTGACCACAACTTCTTCTTCTTTTAATTCATCTGCCATCTAAAGAATATAATTAAAGTTAAATGATATAGTTATACTCGCACAATTGACTTAACAGAGGTAAATTATTATGAGAAAACTAATGTTTAAGATCTTGGACATGAATGTTCTAATTGACTTAATAACAATTGGCCAAGCTCTATTAAAATCATATGAAAGTATGTTCTGCATGCAGTTTATGATTAGTTAAATATTACCAACGTGAATAGCAAATCTGCAAAAACTCACCCTTACTGGTCTTCCGCCACTGTTTCTCGCCACCGTTTGCTTCTTCAAATTGACGAGAACTCACAAAGCTTCCTTGCTGGTCTCCTGCCACCTTCAAGAATCACCTTTGTCCGAAATGAAATCAAGATAAGCTTAATGGTCATAAGGAGTAAAACCTTTTTTTTTTCTTGGGTGCTGATAAGGAGTGGAACTATGCATCTCCAAAAATTTCAAAACAAGGAAAAATATGGGCACTACTATAGGCTAACAGATTGCTGAATTAAACACAACAAAGCACTACAATTAAACACAAGTTTCATAATTTTAACCGAGAAGCTAAAGGGTTAATGAATGATCTACATGAATAAACTAACTTCTATACAAAATGATAAACCATCATTGAAACACAAAATAATAAGCAATACACTAAGGGATGGAGACAGGTATAGAATCTCCTTTACTAGTCCAAGCAAGATAGCCTTGTACAAATCCTTATCAAACCACTAACTACTATCCTCTCAAACAACTAGCTAATAATCAACCTTTCCCAAAAGTTTTACTCTAGAATATAAGTTCATTAATGCAAATTTGCATTTGCAATATTCCTCAAAAGTTTGTGTCCTTGTATAAACTTTGCCAACTTATAAATTATTATAGCGCAATCCTCGAACTCATAAGGATCCAATGATTCATAAAGATTCACAGTTCCACAACTCCAGAGTCTTTATATAAGATTCACTTCTTTATTATTTAAGAAAATAATATAATATTGAACAACTTAGTAGCACCGCACCATATGAGCAAAAGGTAATATGCCCGAACCTCCTCAAACACAAAAGCAAAGACAGCGAGCAACAACTACCTTTTAAACAAATATCCTAGCAATAACAAGTTTCACCAAATGGTTATATTGTCCATGACTACCATCACCAAGAAATACTAGGATCACACTAACTTCCCGTTGCGGTTCCTTAACCGTGGGACATAAGGATTCAAGGACCATTCGAGCAAGAAAGAAACTCAAATGAAGTGGTCAACCAGGTTATAATGCCCACAATCGAGTTCTACGATTCTTAACAAAAATCGAAGGGAATTTGAGGACAGACTCGGAAGGTCAACGAGATGTGGAAGATGAAAAGTAGCCAATTCATTTACATGAACAATAAAGTATAATATAGCCAATTTAGTGATCCGTTGGTTTCCTACATATAATTTGTGATTGGTCTTCCAAAACAAACCGACGCACTAGTAGGACACATCATTTTGTACCCACTTCATCATTTGTTCAATAAAACCCGTGGGCGGTTGCCCTTTTCTTTTCCCACCATCCATTATTTGTTGATGCCAGTTGTCCACTCTGTTTAAATTGATGCATAATCTGTAGCCTTCCCTCGAGTAATCAGTAACAACACGACCCTAAACTACATTGTTTATTTTATTGATTCATTAATTACAAGATTTATATGATTGAGCGCGTACACTTCAATTTGATATTTCATATTTAAAATCATTTTTATATATGTGTTATGCAGCTGAGGCGACGAAGTGGCCTTAATAACAATCTCATAACAAGATTATAATTTGTAAACATCATCAATAAAACAAAATAAAAACTAAAAAGTATCAAAAATAATAAATAAATAAATAAATACCTAAAAATAAACAAAAGATATATATATATATATATATATATATATATATATATATATATATATATATATATATATATATATATATATATATATATATATATAACAATGAATTAACTAGATTTTTCGAAAGAAAGATCCGAGAAATTGAAGTATCCGGAATTTGTATTAAAAAAAAAGAAGAAGAGGAGGAAATGCGGTTAAGATCGGAATAATCGGGCAAGTTCAAGTCCAATTTCCTCACTTGCTTTCCCCGTCTCGCTCACCTGTGCTCCCCGCTTCTCCCTCCTCGTGGGCGCTTCCCTTTGTCTGTCGTTGCCTTCTCCGGCCACCCAGCACAACCAACGCCGGCTGGAAGACCGGCGCCGACTATCCCTCATTCCTCTCTGTCTCGCTCTTTCTCTCCCTCGCGCCCTCGCTATCTTCCTCTTTCTCATACCCGCGTTCGCTTCCCTGCGTCCCGGTTCCTCCGCCGCGGCCACCTAGCAGCCAACCCCAGCCGCAGCAGCCGCCGGAGTTAGGCGCCGACCCCGCCTGCGGTCGCCGGTGCAACTGCCGCGCCCACCACCCTCGCTCGTTCTCCTTGACTTCTCCTCTCCGAATTTGAAGGTAAATGCTAAACCCTAAATTATCAAGCTCCTTATTCATTTAAGCAATTGTAATTGTAAATTGAAGTATATGATTTAGAGATATGCTTGTTGAGTGAATTTAAAGATCGAATTCGGAAAATTCGAATGGGTGTGGATGATTGGGTTGTAGCATTTTGATGGAGTGATTGTGTATAAATGTGAGTGAATGTGATTTCTTTTGGGAAATTATGATTTAGTGGATGAGGTTAGGGATGTCTTGTTATAGAAATTGGGTAATTTGATGGATTCGTTATATTTTGGGAATGATTATATTGATCAAACGAAAGGGGAATATGCATGTAGGACTTAAAATCAATGATGTAAAAATGTAGAGGTGTGCAGAAAACTTGGAGCATTAGGTTTGCCTAATTGTGATTGTCAATGTGAATTTTGTTGTGAGAGTAATGCTCATGACCTTAAATTGAGATATGTATGAATTTTGAGTAATTTGGTTAATTGTGAAGCCTTCCTATGGAAAGGCATTGATAGATTTAATAATCGGTTAGCTATGGGTTTGAATTCGATAAAATGAGGAATAAAGAAATTACGTTAGGGATAAGGATCGAAAGATAAGTTGGGCTTGGCAAATTAATCGGATTAGTTGCATCTAATGATAATAATAATAATAATAATGACAATAATAATAATAACAATAATAACTACGAAATGTTTAAGTACTTGTATACATGCATAAATATATATATACATGTATATATGTATCTTCATTTTCTTGATTTGAATCCCTAACGCATTACATCGTGTGAATATCATTGCTTGCTCTAATCGACTACTTTAACGAGTACGTGCATAATTAAGATCTAAACGGAATTAGCGCAAGGGAGTTGAGTAATAAAAATCTTAGTTCAATCGATTACTTAATACATAAAGAAAATGAACCAAATTGCCAACGATTGTACGAATTCAATTATGGAAACCCTAGAGAAGCGTTATTAACAACAAGAATATATTTGAAACAGAATTTTGGCCACTTCTATTGCCGACTAGCTGGTAACTTAAATTTTTACTAAAGGGGAGAAACAAACATTCTCAATTCAGGTACGTTCATTGCATGTACCCTTCGAAAATTCACATATTTCATCAAATCTCAACATTTCTTACATAAATAATTAATAATGAATCATTTTCAAGTCAAGTTTTGCCACCTAATTAAGTGGTCCCCGCCCAATTATCAATTATCGGGGCTTATGCCCTCTAATTTCACCGCGCGGCGTCAACTCGGGTTCTCGGTCGGCCCGGGGGTGTGCACCTTACTAAGATCGTATCAATTATCAAGGGGTTCCACTTTCGGATAATAACCGGCAATCAAGTTTTACTCATATTCTCTCCCCCGATTTCAAACTAAAATGAATTGAAATACGCGCGTTCAATCAATGTGTTTCAAAATTATTTGACTGTGTAGGAATGTTCGTATCGAGTTTCGACTCATTCTTCAAATTGTTTTAATGTTTTGTTTTTAGGAAAAGCATCCGTGAACAGCCCTTGCGTGAGAGGCCCGATGGGAGCAAGACTTAGCTGGATACTTCATTATCATTGTTCTATGATGGGTTAGATGCTTGACAGTGATTCTCCTCCTCGTTAATTTTGGGTTTGACCTTGGATTGCCATTAAATACCGCGTATTTCCTATTGCAAATTGTTGTAATGGGCGTTAATATCCAGTAAATATGTAGCAGAACTGTACTTTGGGATTGGTTTATTTAAGTTGTCGGCATGACACCCTGCGACGTAGCATTTAATGTTTCCTCGACTTACTGAAGCATAACTAATAGACAGAGTTATTATGGTATTTTAATTCAGCCTTGTCCTTTTGTTAGGGCGGCGGTAACGCCTTCGATCGTTAATTTCCGCTACGACCTTACCTAATATTCTCGAATTAGAGAATTATTAAGTAATGGTAGCCGGGGCGTTACGGTAACTAAGATACAAGCATATAGACAAACACTGTTCCACATGCATGTTTTTTAGATACAACTCTTTGTAGAAATGGTAAATTACTCGCTTCTTCAAACCACTCACACTTCTTTTGCTAATTCAAGATATAAACAAGAAAACAGCGAGTCCTTATATTAATCACATGATTAATCGCAAGTTTGAATTTTCCCACCCATTACGAGCATTTGTGAATTCCATCAAAGGCCGAGTATGGAAGAAAGAACTAACATGTCAACTGCAGGGATTTGAGATGAAAAGTTCAGCGAGTAGCCAACATTGTCACCCAAAACCCAAAAGAAAAAAGACGATGATATTTCATAGCCAATTTTCCCAAAACATTACCAATCAAATATGGCCAAAAGTTGCCCGCTGAACTTTCCAGCTTCGTTTCTTTTTTCCTTTCCATCCCCGATCCATCTGTCAAACCGAAATATTCACGCTATTTCATTTCAATTTCCGGACATTATTGGCCATAGATCAACTTGAGCTAGTCTAACTTATAAGATACATCCTGAACTTATATGGACTACCTGCAACTTCATAGGTTAACCAACCAGATTCTGTCCAACCTCTATAATATCAGCAATTTGGGATAGCATGTATCAAACTAGAGTCAAATTCCAAACAATTTCACTAAAGACTTCAAGGGCCCAAGCTGAAGACACACATTGTTCTCCTCATCATGAGTTTTATAACTAAAGTCCAAAGGAAGAAGAAAGATACTAAAGTCCGGAGGAAGAAGAAAGATAACGAGTGGTACACACTTGTTCCCGAGCGAAGTGCGGTTTGAAATTACCTCGCTTGAGGGGTACGAGACAACCGAATGTAATCAAAGGCTTTAAGAATAAGTTCGACATTCTCCAACAAGACCTCCTCTGCAGGGGGAAAGCACAAAACAATATAACAATTCAGTCCATTAACCTTGTACACCAATGAGATTGAAAGGAAATAAAACAAGACCTCCTCTGCAGAGGTCGAACCAGTTCATAGTCCCATTTTTTAGAAAAGAAGACAATAGACTTTCAAAATCAAATCGATTTACGAATTGAGAATAATATAGAAAGAAATGTATCGTAAATCGGAGCGCAAACAATGTCGAGAGAGGTTGAAGGAGAGAGAACAAAGGCCGATGAACGATGAAGGTCGGCAATGGTGGAAAGAAAGAGAATCCAATCGGATATCGTACCACCGGAGAGAGGAAGCTAGGGTTTGAGAATCGCAAAAATTGACGAAGCGAACCGAACACCATTGTTGAACGAGCGAGCAAGCGAGAGGAGAGAGAAAGCGAGGAAGAGAGAGAAAGCTGCGAGAGGGAGAGGCTTAGGGTTCTGCGAGAGGGAGAGGTCGTGAGAGGGAGGGGGTCGTGAAAGGGAGAGGTCGCGAGAGGGAGGGGGTCACGGGGGTCGCGAGAGGGAGGCTCGAGTGAGAAGAGAGAACCTGAAAATTAATTTCCTCCCAAAAATACAAGAAAACATTTTCCCCTAATCAAGGGAAAATATTTTACTTGAGAAAATTATTTTCAAATTTTTATTTGCCAAACACCAGAAAATGGAATGTTAATTTTTCAATAAAATATTTTCCTTCCAAACAAACACTCCCGAAATCTTATGAAAAAATAAATAAATTGGTGGGTGGGAATAAAGGAAAATACATGTCTTGTAGAAGAAGTAGATTCTAATAAATCAGAAATAAATGAAAACAAATAGGACAAAAATGGCGTTACCAAAAAAATAGATTAAATAAAGAAAAATATAAATTGGTGTTTAATAAAATCAATTAACAAAATTATAAAAAAAACTTATAATAATATATAATTAATTTTCTGAAATAAAAAAATAAATCACTTTTTTAAAAAAGAAATCTTATGAAAAAATAAATAAATTAGTGGGTGGGAGTAAAGGAACATAAATAAATATATTAAGTGAACACAATATGATAAATTTGAAATTAACAATAATAAAAAAGTTAGACTAAAATATACAATACTTTCGAAGGTTTGGACATTTATGTACTCTACTTCAAAATTTGAATGGTCGTACACTATATTTATCGGGTAGTTTTTTTCTAAACCAACAATGAATTAGGAGGTGATGAACTTGATTTCATAATGAGATATCAGATAAAGTTATATGTGTTTACTATTGTACCCTTACTTTTGTAATTGTAACTACTTTTACAAAGTCATGTGTATTTTCATTGATTTATATCATATGCACTACAGAGTTGAGAGATCTTTGTCAAATTCAAAGTGCATAGATGTATTCATATATTACGTATGCGTGAAAGCAAGGAAACTTATAAAACGGCAAACTCGTGGCTATTATGTGAATACGTACTTGACACTTAGATAACAATCTTGTTAACTGTTGGAAAATTGGACTTGACATTGCTGCAGAGATCAAAATAGGGTTGTCGATAGTTAAGTCAATCTCGAGATTGTTGTAACATGAAAATTTTCAATGCCATTTCAAATAAAAAACCTAAATTACACCAAGCAACAAACCAAGTCCAAGTTATCAATATAATGCTTGAATGATCCATAATCCAAATAGGAGACGCTGTTTCCAATATATTAGTAAATTATAATATCACATATTTAATTATTTATTATGGAGACGCTGTTTCCAATATATTAGTAAATTATAATATCACATATTTAATTATTTAATCAAGTAATAACGCAGAACTCGTTTTGAACTCAATCAATAACATATAATTCATTTTCAACTCAATTAATAACACATTTTCAACTCAATCAATAACAAATAAATCGTTTCAACTTAATTATAAAATGTTTGCTATCAATGTAAACAATAACACATAATTTAACGCTAGTTCCCTAACTGATTGCTTATTATCCATATATTGTGCCCAACTCAAAACATCGAATGATTTCTTCGAAGCTAGTCGATCCATGGTCAATCACTGGACCAAAATCGAAAGTATATTCAAATTTTTTTTTGGGGGGCGTTTAACCTCCGTGTCAAGTATTTTCTTTGAAAATCACACTCAAAAATTAAGAATTCGAAAAATCCAATATGGTTGGATAGAGTAGTAGGTAAAACAACTTTTCCATAAAGTCTACATTAGTATCAACATAGTTGAATATAAAATAAAAATAGTAAGTCTTGTGTGAGACCGTCTCATGTAAAGTTATTGTGAAATATAAATTTTTTATAGTGAGAGGGTAACTAGTAATTCGCTTATGGATAAATCTAATAAAAGTTACCTCTTAATAAATTATTAGTTACTTCCGAATTAAAAAATTATTATAATATAAATTATTAATCATATTAAAACGTTCAAAAAATTATCTCGTCTCACAATAACTCTTATGTGAGATAGTCTCATATAAAAATTTAAAAAATAAAAAATTATACAGTGACTCATGATGATCGTGGTTATTAATTATACAATACTTGATATGACGCATCCAACCACTGATGCACTTGCCATTATGCTTCTAAGCTAATAATAACTTAATTATTATTCCTTGTTCCAGTTTTTTAGACGATGGATTCAATTCTTTTTTTTTTTTTTTGAATTCATTGCTCTTGTAGACATTAGTTAATTGGTAACATTTTATTAATCCAATAAATATAAATAATATTGTACTACTTTGTAAGCTGTAAAAAATATTTTAAAACTTAAGAATATGAAAGATGGACTATTTATTTTCCAATGAAATACTACTATACTTTTGAAATTTAATAATTTGTAATAGTATATGACTCGGATATTTTTCAAATAGTTCCAACTTATCTGCCATGTCAATAATCATCCGAGCCCAATCGTTCGGATCAAGGAAGTGTCAGCCCAAAGCCACTCTTAATGGGCCGATTACAATCCAAAAGCCCATTAGGGTTAGAGTTTCTCCTAAATTATGGTAAATTACTACCCTACCCTTATAAAATTTCCTTATAAATATTCACCTACCCCAGTCAAAGGGAACTTCACAACATCAATCCCGGACTTTCCTCTCTTGGAAAATCCCACAAATCCCAAAAGCCTTACTCCGGTAAGCAAATCACCGAGAAATTCCCTTTGCGCACATCGAGAAAGAATTCCTCGATCCGCTCATTTAATTCATCACACTAACTTGAGTGTCGGAGGGCGTTCACTGGGATCTATCCCCAGGATTCGCCTTTTGCAAGCCTCGTAGTAGTCACGTGGACTCCACCCGATCATGCCACGACATCACAACCGGAGCGAGTAAATCCTTTCTCCCTCCGAATCATCATCCATATCATCACACCGTTTTCGTCAGGAAACATTTTGGCGCCATCCGTGGGGAGAGAGGTAGCTTATGGTTACCGGTGGTACCCGATCACGATCCAGGATGACATGTGATGCAACCAATCCGCTTGTCCCTCATCCTCATTATTCAATGCCTACGGGGCCAATCCTGCGGCGTCCCTCAAGCCGAGGACATAGAATCGTCTCGGCGGTCCACCGACAACTGCCACACTCAGCTGGGAGGGTTACGTCACCCTAGGGGCTCTTCAAAACTTGATAGAGACCTTCAAGACTACTGTTGCACAACAAGTGCAAGAGCAGTGCGAGCCACCATGGAGCAGCGCATGCCTATCATGACCTTCCAAGTATAACCCAACTCCGGGTACGGCACAACCCCTGGGAGCTCAGCCTATTGGCCACTTCTCGGGCGGGATGCCCTCACACGCAACCCCGGAACAGCCCACCGAGGCTCCAACTACGCTAGTTCCCGAGTAGCCAAGTGCCCCCTCGATGAGGCGCCATGAAGAGGGAGACGCTAGGGGATCATCGAGGCCAAGAGAGCTCTTCATAGAGCCAATGAGAATATCGTAACATCTCACACAGACCTTGATCCCCTACGCCACCCATAGTAGGCGCTTTGCCTAGTTTGAAGGTCGGGGCAATGCTCCGGCACCAAGAACAGGGCCCAAACCTCAGGTGAGCGGAAGAACAACCAGCCCCGTCCAATCATTTACTCGTGGTCGCGAATCTCAGGCAAGCCTACATTGCTCCTAAACACGACCAATAACGATCCGTCGTTCGGGAACGCAAACGCTCAAGGGAAAGGCACCGAGGGCAATCGGCTATGAAGGGTCCCGAGAAGTCGAGAGAGGACCAGGCGCACTCCCCTCGGTCCGAGAGGAGGAAGAGTCCTTCCCTAGTAGAAGTTTCACGACACCAACCCCGGGTTTTTCCCTCTCTAACTCCGACTCAAGGCCGAGCCAGCCTACTTTTAACACCCCATTTTTAAAGAAAATCATGAACGCCCGAGAATGAAAAAGATAAGGGTCCCCGACATCGACCCGTATGATGGTACAACCGACCACGAGGACCACCCGACATACTACAAGTCTCATATATATGTGCGGGATGGAGACGATGCAACCTACTACCGATTCTTCCCTGCCACACTAAAGAGGGTCTCGCAGAAATGGTTTAGCAGTCTTCCTCGGGGAAGTATCACTTCCTTTGAAGAACTCAGCGAGAAATTTGTTGCACAATTCGTTGTGAATTGTAAGCAAAAGAAGACTAGCATCTATCTCTCCAAAATCAAACAAGGGAGATATAAAACCCTTAAAGATTATGTCGGGAGGTTCCACAGATGAGCGGTCCTAATCCCCGACCTGCAAGATGGAGTTGCCTACACCTCCTTCTTAAATGGGCTCGGGAGAGGAAGATTCAAGTTTTCCATCGCCGATCAAAAGGTGACCACTCTCGCAGAAGCACCGGAAGGCGGTCGACTTCATCCGAGGCCACGAAGATCCAGTGCAAAGGAGGGGGAAGGAGGCAAAAAGAAAAGAAGGGGAAGTAAAGTTTAATTCCTGAAATGAAAAGAAGTCTCGAGAAAACGAAGTGAACCACCGCTTCAACACCAACCCTCGAAGTATTTTGATGGAAATCAAAGGGCATCCCGTGCTCAAGAAGCCACCTCCCACGTCCATTCTTGCCAAGCACGAGCTTCCAACAAGTATTGTGAGTTCTATGAGCAAGCCGGGCACAACACCGCTGAGTGTCGAGCCCAAAAAAGGCACTTGGAGAGTTGGGCGATAATGGGCAAATCGATCTTTTCCTCAAGAAGGATACCCGTGGAACTAAGGGAGGTTCTTCAAGGCAAGGAGAAAAGAATTATGAAGATGATGATGTCACCGGAATCGTAGCCACCATCGGCTGGGGCTTGGCCGGGGCATGACCCCTCTTCTTGCAAAGCTCACCTAAGGAGTGCACAACAGGTGTTGATCAATGGGCAACCTCCAGCCATGAAGGTGCTTGCGATGACCTTTGGAGATAAAGATCTAAGAGGCATGGCCACCCCGCACGATGACCCCATGGTCGGCACATTGAAAATCTCGGAAGCCATAGTCAGAAGGGTCCTTGTGGACACAGGAAACTCGGTGGACATCATCACAATGGAGTGCTTGAATCGGTTGAAATACACCCCTCGGAATCTCATCCCCTCGTGAATCCAATCCTTGGATTGGGGGGAGGCAAACGAGTGTATCCTATCGGCACGATCCGCTACTAGTTAGCATTGGAGATAAGGACAGAGAAAGGAGTGTTGAAGTAAACTTTTTGGTGGTCGACGTGCCCTCTGCCTATAATGTCATCATTGGGCGTTCCACCCTCAACCAAACCAAGGCAGTCATTGCTCCATACCTTCTCCTTATGAAGTATGAGCTCGATGACGGATCCGTAGGCGAGACCTACGGAGACCGAAAACCGCACGAGAATGCTATGTCGTAAGCCTTCGACCCTTAATGGCCCAAGGGCAAGAGACCAAAGGTAGAGCCCCTACCAAAATTCCTGAAACTATGATGGTGTGCTTCGCCACCACCGAAGACCATGGCGAGGTCCGACCTACCCCCTCAAAGGATGTCGAACTCATCCCTTTAGAGGAAGCTTGCACCGATTGCTTCGTGCAAGTGGGCAAGAACCTCCGTAAGGGGATCAAAGGCAGCCTTGTCAAAATCTTGAGAGAATACAAAGATGTCTTCACCTTTGGACCCGGAGAGATGCTCGGGTTGAGCTCTAAAGTCATTGAGCACAAGTTGAATATCGACCCATCCCACAAGCCCGTCATCTAAAAACGAAGACATCCGGGGTAGAACGTATCAAAGTAGTGGCCGAGAAGGTCAAGAAGCCTACTTAAGGTGGGGTTCATTCAGGAGTACCGAGTACCCGAGTGGATCGCCAATGTAGTCTTGGTGAAGAAGTCAAACGACACATGGAGAATGTGCGTCGACTTTACCGACCTCAACAAAGCATGTCCAAAAGACAGCTACCCTTTGCCAAAAATTGACAAACTTGTCGATGCTACAACAGAGTTGCCCTTCTCGGCTTCATGGATGCTTTTTAGGGTACCATCAAATACCGCTATGCACGTGAAGACCAGGAAAGAACGACATTCTTCATCGACTAGGGGTTGTACTTGCTACAACGTAATGCCCTTCGGGTCGGAAAATGCTGGAGCCACTTACCAAAGGTTGGTCAACATGATCTTTGCCCACCTCATTGGAAAGACTATGGAAGTATATGTTGACGACATGATCATCAAAAGCGAGCAGGACGTCGATCACGTTTCCAACCTCCGAAGGAAGTTTGAAATCCTACGAAGGTACGGGGTGAAACCGAACCCCAAAAATGTACCTTTGGAGTCAAGGCTGGGAAGTTCCTAGGCTTTGTGATCAACCATAAAGGGATAGAAGCAAATCCTAACAAGGTGTAAGTCGTGCTCGACACGAAGTCCCCTAAGACCATCAAGGAAGTTCAAAACCGACAGGGTATGTAGCCGCCTTAGGACGATTCATGTCAAGGTCTGCAGACAAATGCTAGCCCTTCTTCAAAGTCCTTATGAAAAGAGCAAAGTTCGAGTGGGATTACGAACCGCAAGAAGCATTTTCTCAACTAAAAGCATATCTAGCCCAACTTCGAAAATCGCCAATCCCTCTCCGGGAGCCCACTACGCATTTACCTCGCCGTGTCGGAATAAGCAATTAGCATAGTCCTCCTCGTAGAGCAAAATAGTGAGCAAATACCGAGTATATTACATTAGCCTTGTGCTTGCAGGCGCCGAGCTTTGCTACCCTTTGATTGAGAAATTCGCATACGCTCTCCTCTTGGCTAGTAGGAAGGTACGACCTTACTTTAAGGCACACAAAGTAACGGTCCTTAATGACCAGCCCTTGAGCAACGTGTTGCAAAGATTTGAAAGCTCCGGAAGAATGTTGAAGTGGGCCGTCGAGCTGACCCTCTATGGCCCGGAGTTCGAACCCCGAAGAGCTATCAAAGCACAAGCCTTAGCAGATTTCATAGCAGAATGCTCACACACGGACCAGCCCCTACCATCGGAAAACGAATGTTCAACCCTTTATGTAGATGGTTTAGCGACCGAGAGACGGGAGTGGAGTGGGTTTGGTCATCACTTTGCCAATGGGGGAACAAGTACAAACATGTGCTCAAGTTCATGTTCAAAGCTTTAAACAACAAGGCTGAGTATGAGGCTCTCCTAGTAGGCATAGACCTCTGTTATGTGGCGGGAGCGAGCTCCATAAAAGCCTACTCCGATTCCCGACTTGTAGTCTCCCGACTGAATGGAGAATACAAGGCACGGGACGAGGACATGGTAGCGTATCACCAAAAGGTTAAAGAAGCGACAGGACAACTCTAGCACTTCGAAATCTTACATGTACCTCGCTCGAAGAACGAGACAAGCCGATGCCCTCTCCAAACTCGCCTGACTCCTCGGCCGACGGGCAGTGAAAAGATCCAATGGGAGATACTTGGAGAGAGGAGTATCAATGTCAAAGAAACCATGTGGCTAGACAGGAGCAACACTTGGATGGATTCCCTCATCGGCTACCTATCCAAGGGGAAACTCCCATAAGATAGCATAGAAGAGGAGCATGTAAAAAAAAGAGTTGAGTGGTTTGTTTACTATGATATAACACTCTACAAGAGGGCGTACTCCCAACCCCCGCTTCATTGTGTGCCTCCGAGAGATGGGTTAGAAAATACTTGAAGAAATTCATGAACGAGTGTGTAGCTCACACATAGGCGGAAGGGCATTGGCAGCTAAGGCTCTACGGACGGGTATTACTAGCCATCCTTACGAGAAGATTCAATGGACTTAGTGAGGCGATGTGACAAATGCTAGAAATTCGCTCCCGTGCCAAAGCGCCCCTCCATTGAGCTAACTCCTATTCATTCACCACTTCCTTTCGCAAGCTGGGGATGGACATCCTTGGTCCGTTCCCAAAAGCCATGGGCTAACGCAAGTACTTATTCGTAGCTGTAGACTATTTTACTAAGTGGATAGAGGTAGAAGCCGTAGCCTTGATCACCGAAAAGGAGGTACGCAGGTTCATATGGAGGAACATAATTACTCGGTTTGGCGTCCCGGGCGATGATATTTGACAATGGATGACAATTCGACACCGAAAAGGTGCATGATTACCTCGCTCAATATGGCTGCTAAGCCCGCTTCACTGGTCGTGGCTCGTCCTCAAACCAACGACCAAGCCGAGTACTAGGAAGGAACAAACATTCCCGGGACCTGGCACGAGTGACAACCTAAAGAAGTACTTCATTTAAGTACTAGGAAGCACCTTTATTTTATAAATAGTTTGAAGACTTAAGACTCATAAACTAGACCATTCCGAGTACTACCAAAGACAGTACAAACCTCTTCCCTCCTATGCTTTGATGACAAGTCATTCTGAGTATTATAGAAACTACCGAAATTTTAGGAAATCTCTAATTCTTTTGGAGAACCACCCTTATTATCTTTAAGTTGAGTTTAGACAGTTAAACCAACACCAGAAAGAGCCTTGGGAGTTCCTTTAAGGAACTCTGGCAATGTAATACTCCCGGGGGTGTTTTGGGGTGTTACAATTCAAGTATATTTATTATTGAGTTTAAGTGAACATTGCCAACACTTTGATCTTCAATCTTCCTAGTAGTTGTTGCCGGTTGCCCGTGCCAATGTAATTTTATAATTAGCCAAATCATGGGTCATTCAAATCCCACCATCTCTAATGCCAATAAATTTTACAATAGATAGAGAGAGAACAAGATTTCTTAATGATGTCAAATCCCATCATCTTTAAAACACCAAGATACAAATTGCAAAAAAATAAAAACATGCTTCATCCTCAAAATTTGATCAAATTCTTTACACAAAAATCCAAACAAAACAGCTAGATAGGTAGTCCTTGAATTTCTCGGGCCAAGAATTTCAATTTATTATTATATGCCACCATTTTATAACCACAAAACTTGAACACATAATTACTAACCCTAAAATTGTTCAGGACAAGAATTTTCTAAATCCGAACACATAAGAATTTCTCAGGCCAAGAATTTAAAAATTCCACCATTCCAAAACCATAAAACCTAAACATTCCTAAGCCAACAATTTATGTCACAAAACACAAAAAAGAATTGATCAAGTTTTATGCCCAAAAAGGGAAAAAAATTACAAAAAGAAGATGGGTTACCTTAAAATTATTCCAGATTTAGGTCAAACATCAATAACGAGAACCATTCTTGAGAAATCCGAGGGCCACCAGGCGAGTGAGAGAGAGAGCTAGCAGGCCCAATAGAGGGGATGGCTAGCGGGAATTAAAGTTTACCCACCTCAATTTGAATACTGAATTTGGTCTACATTTAGGCACACAACATCGAAATGCAAGCATTGAAAGGTGAGCCTCGTCTTCCTCGTCCAAGCACCGACCTCTCTCCTCTTTCTTCGGCCTCTCTCTCTCTCTCTCTCTCTCTCTCGGGATAGGTTAAATGAAAGATTAGAGAAATGGAGCATGGTATTTGGGGATATGGACAAGTAGGCAGAGAGAGAGAGAGAGAGAGAGAGATGAACTAATCCCATAATTGATTTTGTTTTAAAGTCATTCATCAAAAACTTAGAATTAAACAGGATGTATTCTAAATTAAAATTTAAAAGATGATGACCAAAATATGACTGACCTAAGACTTTGGATCTAAATGTTTAACTCTTAAAGTCTATGGACTCAATTATACTTAGAAAAATATAAACCGACCCAGTTAATAAAAGCGAACACCGACCGAGCAACTTAGTTCTAGTAACTAACCTACTCAGTATGGCACAGAATAAATGTTTCCCAGAATAATTTCACAGTTCTAACTTATCTTTTGAACTGGCTTTTTCATAAATTGAGTCATATTTACTAGTGTTAATTCTATTTTGGCCGGATCTATTAAGTTGAATTTGATTGCATTGGCAAACACTTAAATATGTCTAATTAACTCCTTGAACCTATTTCTATCCCATTTATTCTTTGAGTTAAAGTCATATATGGAATTTGATCATGTTGAATTCTGGATTTGAAAAATTCCATTTTCATTGATTAAAGAATTTAAGTCGTTAAATGATTTATTTAGACTAATCCTTATTTAACTTTAGACCAAAGTATTTTTATACTTTGAATACCATTTGTAATTTATTTTTGAAGGTTTATTAAAAGTAATTAATCCCATCTTAAAGCAAAAACAACGGCTTCTTTACCGTTCCAAGACTCGCTGACGTAAAAGCCGATAATCTCGGGTAGACTCGGACTAGGCTATCGAGCCTGTTTGTTTCTATTTCTGGTAGCTTTTGGTTTTGAGTTTAACGGTTGTTTCTACCTTGTTTCTTAGACACAAAAATTTGGTAGAACTTCTTTTGGGAGCTAGGACCTAAGCTCAACGACTAAATCTCCAACGGTCCTAAAATTGAGTCCTCGGACTATTCGTTGCAACGACTAGCCGACTCGAGTACTTCTAGCCCATGACATGATGACTCTCTTCATTGTAGCCTACATATTGAAGCCTTGATTCAAGACTTATAAAATTTGTTGGAACCAAGAACTCCACACTCTTGTTCTCTTTTCTTGCTTACAACTCGTACACATCCAATTGCAACTTTCCGAATTGTAAAATCTTGTAAACAAAAGTCTTGTAATCTCAACTCTTACTTCAAAAAATTTTCTTGTTTGTCCCTGGACTAAGTTGTACAGGTTAACTCAAGTTAGCTATCCCAAACTGTAAAGGGTACCTTCGTTGAAAGTTCTAAGGCAGGTAAGGGAACTTCTATGCTAGAAAAAAAAAAAACTTGTATTACAATTGTCTAAGTGAGTAATTCGGGTAGTCAATTCATTATATTTTAGGAATCAAATAGTAGATTTGACTTGGTGCTTGGATTAGCACTGTCCATGGTCTTTTGCACCAAGAGGGTTTCTATGTAAAAATCATCATTTCTCTTAATTCTCTCTGTCTGAGTTACTCTAGACTCAATTTCTATTTATGAGTTCATTCCGCACTTTCATGGGTGGTCGCTGCAATTCATGGTGGGGTGGATCTGTTAGTGTTAAGTAAGAGTGTAAGGAAGGGAAAAGACAAGGGAGATGTGGAGGGGACAATGATAGAGAGGGTTGAAGAAAACTAGAAATAGAGAGAGAAAGAGAGATAAGCGAGCGAGCGAGAGAGAGAAAGAGAGAGAGAGACATACAGTTAAGACGAGATAGAGAGGAGAGGTGAGTTTAAAAATATCATGAACAATTAATATTAAATTTATATTCTAATCAAGGGTTATAAATGAATTTAACTCCTACAATCAAAGGGAGAAGAGTCAAAGGAATTCTTCTATTATATTTTAATAGATTAGGATTAGTATTAGTGTTAGTATTAATGGAAAATATGGTGATGATGTTACAAGGCATTGTCAAACGAGAAGAAACTGTATTTTCTTAAGGGGAACTTGGATTAAAATAAATAACCTTTGGGATAGTTGGAAGTTGGATTAAAATAAATAACCTTTGGGATAGTTGGATGAAAAAAGTTATTCTTTTTCCTTAGATGTGATCAGTATAACTTTTAGGGGGTGTTTTTTTTTTTTTTTGTCAAACCACCATCGAGTTTGATCACTTTTAATCATCGAGAAGTAGACGTGAACGATGCTTTTAACACTTCAATCATAGATATACTAGATTTGGTTGCTCTTCATTTTAATTTGGCTGAAAGAGTAATTTTATTAGTTTGGGGATTTAACTTTTACAAGAGAGGAAAAATTAAGTGCATAGTGCAACAAATTGAATCGACTCGTCTATTAGATTTTAAAAGAAGTTAAATAAATACAATGAGAAATCATTCATGTGTATCAATCAGTTTGTAGTGAGTTAAAGGTGATCAAACTTGATAATAATTTTTTAAAAAATTATTAAAGTCATGTTGTTCACGTCCAAGAAAAAAGAACAACCTATTTTCATCCAATTACCAAATTAGTTGGTGTTTTTCTTAGTACTAGTGGGAATGCCCATGCAAGCACTAGAAACTCTAAAAAACAAAAGAAAAGAAGGTTATATTATTATAAATTTAAGTTTTATTTTTATGTAATTAAAATTTCATAAAAAAAATTGTCTACAATTTAGTTACAATTTTTTCTAATCATAAGAAAAGGATAACAACGTTTTACTTGAAAATAATTATACGTTTTGCTTTAAACAAAAGTAAAAGAGTTAGGTAAATATATATATATTTTTTTGATAGAATGGGCAAGTTTTAATTTCAAGAAACTAATTTATATTTATTTAATAATAAGGAACATATCTAAGGACAAAAGATTGGAGGAATGAAAGTCAAAGATAACATACAAAGTATGAATACATTTGTAGTTTAAATATAATGAAATTTTCTAGTCAAAATAGGATCTACAAATTATACAGTAACTGTTTAAGTATTTAATCATATGAATAAGTATCTCTATACATTAAGCCCAATTATAAGAAACAAAACTTCATGATATAATGTTAATACACCATCGATTCTAATAATAATAATGATTTTGTAATCATGAGATGCTTTTATAAATGAAATTATATGCATTTGTCATAAACACTTATAGAATGAAATGTAGTAGTAAACATTAAAATTATATGGAATAAAGAGTAGTAAATTCTTTTTTATATTAATCTAATAAAAAATATTTCATAGATATATTAAGTTTTTGTCCCCTTGTCTATATCCTATATAATTTCCCTCATATTATAATTTCTCTTATATTATAATTTCTCTTTCTAAATTTATAAGTGGGTTGTGAATAAACTTATATCAAAATTATTTTATAAAAAGAAAAGTTATATCATGTACTTTGAAACTTAAGTATAGATATACAACACTTCAAAAAATAAAAATAAAAAGAACATACATAAAAACTACTTCGATCATATTCTAGAAGAGACGCGTTGTTTTTCAATCTGAATGATATGAACCAATAGTCAATGAAAAGATAATTTCATTATCGTACCACCTTTTAAATTTTTATAATTTTTAAGAATCAACTATTTTCTGTCCACATCCTATAAAAAATTTATGAAGTTACATAATTTGCTGATGAGACATGTTAATTAGATTTGTATACAAATCATAAGAGAGTAATATGTCCATAGGTTTGAACTATCATACATGGTAATATTTTTTACATTCTTTAAAAATTGGCTTTTTATTTCATAGTTATGTAAAGAAAATTTTCAATACGGAGAGATTGAAGGGAGGAAACCAATTAAGTACAAAGATGACACTTTTTTATATTCTAAATTTGATTCTAAATATAAAAGGTAAAAGAAATATATAAATAACTCTAGATCAAATACTTGATTAAGTTGAGGGTTTAGAATAGAGACCTTAAGTCACTTTGAGGGAGATGAATAGGTGAATGGGAAATAATGCGGAATTTGAAAAATCTTTGAGAAAGCCAGGATTTAGAAAGATGAATTCAGTCTAAATTGACTCGAAAGAGATGAACAAATTGTTTTACGTGGAAACTCTCATGGGGCAGAAAACCATGGACATTGTCAATACAGACACCAAGTTAAATCCACTATTTTGAATCTACAAAATATAAAAGACCGACTCGGAGAATTACTCCCTTAGACAATTCTATTATAGGTTTTTCCTAGACACAAAAGTTACCTTATCTGTCTCAATACTTCCAAATTGAGTTTTAGGACAATTGAACCGAGTTAACCCTTACAAATCAGTCAAGGAAAAAAGCATAAAAGTGTATAAGAAAGTGTAGAGATTACAAAACTTTTCTTTACAAGAGATTACAACTTAGAAAGTTGTTAAAGTATGAACTAGAGTTGTAAGCTAGAAGTAAAAGTATGACAAGTGGAATTTTTGGCTCTATGTGAAAGTTAGGTCTTGGAGAGGTTAAGTCACCTTAGAGGGGGATGAATAGGGTGATGGAAGATTTTTGAGAATTATCAAAGTATTCTCGCACTATAAAGACTTAGAAAACAATTCCGAGTCTAGGTTGGACTCGAAATAAGTAGAACACAGAATATACGTGGAAACCCTCCTAGGGCAGAAAACCACGGACAGTGCTAATCCAAGCACAAATAAAATCCACTATTTTTAATCCACAAAATACAAGGAGAGACTCTTTACAAAATTGCTCCCTTAGACAATTCACTCATAAGTTTTTTCGTAGACTTAGAAATTCCCTTATCCGATCTAGTACTTCCTAACCGAGGTCACCTTTACAATTAGGTACAACTAAATTGAGTTAACCCTTACATTTCAGTCAAGGGACTTAGTAGAGAATAGAAAGAGTAGAAGTGATTACATGACTTTCTCTTTACAACTCGTAAAGTAAGAATTTATGAACTAGAGTTGTAAGCTAGAAGATTGAGATAGTATGCACTTGAGTAAGTGTTTTTCTCACCGGTTTAACAAGCTTCAAGTCTTGTAGAGAGGCTTCTATTTATACACAGCAAGGCGGAGTAGTCGTTGAGACTTGTTTTGGACTTTTGAGCTTCAATGACTATTATAACGACTAGTCCGAGTCACTCGAAAAGGAGTTATTGCAATGTGAACGTTGTACGGTGGTCCTTGGCTCAAAAATTAGTCCATCCCACTGGTTATGACTAAAATCTGAGGCGAAGACAACCATTAGACCCAAAATTGAAGTTTACCGGATTTGGAAACAAACAACCCCGACACGGTTGTCCGAGCCTTGTCCGTAAATGTTGCTTTTCTGTTTGCTCGTGTTTAACGGTTAGAAACCGGTTGCTTTTGCTTTTTAAAATATTTTAATCAACCTACGAAGCAAATCAAAGTGGTACTCAAAGTATAAAAATACTTTGGTCCAAGATTAGGCAAAGATAGTGATTAATTCAAAATAATTAAGTGCTAAATTATCTCCAACGACTGAAAAAATGGAATTTTTGAGTCTAATATTCATTAGGTTCAAATTCCATCTTGTATCAATTCTCAAAAAGATCAAGTTATTTGAGTTGAATAGTTATAATGCATAAACTTGATGAATTAAATAATTTCATACAATAAACTGACTTAGAAAAGAGAATTAACGTAGTAATTCATTTTCATTTAGATCATTAAGTTAGTGCTTAGAATATGAATTGTTTGTGAAATTATTTACTCATGTCATTGTTCCGAGTTGTATCCGAGTGGGTCGAAATCCAGTTAAGTGAGTTCTTTCCATGAGATCTTTTACGAGTGGGTCGGACAATATTGAAAAATAAAAGTAGAGCTTCCTTAACACTTAGAATGACTTGAAATCAAAAGCATAGAGAGATAGAGGGTTATACCCGAGTCTTCACTATGTTGTAAAAGTACCACAAGTGCACGGTGTAACTGTAGATAGAAACCGGTGAGTATGAGTCGTGTCCCGAGGAACTCGCTTTCAAGTACTAAAATCCATATAAAAACTTTAATCTAGGTAAAACTCGGTTCGAAGGAGATTGATGGTAACCGTATTCAACTAATTACGAAACAGATACAACAAATCAATGGATGAAAAGCTTTAGATTAGGATTAATCACACTATTATACCTGAAATCAAAACCAATTTCCGCTTGAGACTTGTCTATGCTTGCAGTTTAAATGGAGGAAACGCTGATTAAATCTATCTTTGCCTTCTAAACCGCAATTTCGAAAATAGCGTGATTGGTAACTCGAAGGTCGAAGACTAATCTTTCTCAATCTAATCGTCTATTTTTATGGGATTAACAAATAAAAAAATCACAACAAGTGCAGTTCACAACCCCGATTAAAAACCTTAATTATTTTTATGTCAAAGTTTTAATCGTTCACAACATCATTCCGGGTAAGTTTCTATCTTTCAATGTTCACGAAATGCGAATAAAATGGATAATTCCTCTTTCGAGGCATTCATCGAATAGGTGATGAGCGAAGTGAATTCTAAACTAAAACCATAGAACAACCCAATTAGAACTCAATTCATGATTATCAAGACATAATAGGGATCAATCCCAACCTATGTAGAGAATTTAGCCTCTAAACATGATACTAAACAACTCATAAGATTTAATGAAAATAAACATGGAGAGATGATCGAAACTGTGAAGAAAAGGCAAAGAAGAGAAATTGCGATTCATTGAATAGAAATTGATGCGATTGAATTGTAAATAATTTTGTAATTGACAATAATCCTTTCAAGTTCTTGAGTACTCTCTAAAAACTCTCTAATGAAAAACCGTAGCTAAAACTTCGAACAAATGAAAGATGTCCCGAAATTAAAATTTGGAAACAGATAAATTGCGAAAAATCAGTAAGTCGTACGGCCATGCAGGTCTCTAGCTAAAATCTCGTACAGCCGTGTGGTTTTGCACGGGTAGACGTGCAAAACCTCTAAAGTTTTTGCCTCCTTTTTGCCCCTCTACACGTGTTGTGCAAGATCTCGCACGATTAGCCGTGCACGACTTCAACTTCTTGTAGCTTGTTGCATGGTGGTGCAAGTTGTGCACGGGTAGCCGTGTGACATTCCTTGAGTTTTAGCCCTTGGCTCGATGTTCCGCACGATCGTGCAGGTTTGCACAGATTGCTCGTGCAACTTGACTTGATAAGTTCTAGGCCCTTTTCTTGCCTCCTTTTAGGCTCGAACCTTCCTCTTAATCGTTTTTCATCAAATTTGCCTTGAATCTCCCTCATTTAAGCCTAAAAACCTATAATTAAGAGATTTATGAGCTTATGTGACGACAAAGAGAAAATGAGCATAATCTAACCCAAAACCAAACAAATATCATCAAAATCATCACGAAATTGGGTGAAATAATGCCTTAAAAAGTGATAAATTAGCTCTTGTTTGTCCCCAAGCAAGATTGTTAATTAACGATCTCGGGGTTAAACCTTGCATTCACCCTCCTCAGGTGTCATGTTAACAGTTCAATCAATGGGAAATAACCATGCACAGAGACAGCCAATTCAATGTTTAGTACTTTACATGAAAATTTGCTTGAAAAATTCAATGATTATAATGCTTGGTTACAACGCACGAGTGTCCTTATATTGAATCACGTTAACATTCATGATGCTCTCAAACAAATGGCAAACTAGTTTTACTGTTGGAACCTTACTTTAGAAAATGTGGATCGCTCCAACTCATTTGAAATCTTTGAGGGTTATCTCAATATCTCTTTCCAAAAAAGACAACCTACCATAGGTTTGGTCATATTCTCATCTTCCACCACTATAGAGGCAAAATGCAAGTGCAATTAAGAGTTTTTTATAATTTGTAACGTGGCTAAGGTTCATTGGTAAAAAGGAATCAATTTGTGAAATGTGGAGCTAAGTAGCTGAGGCCTAACAACTAAAATGACAAAAACACTTCCAACATTACTAAAAACTTTCTCCAAAATCACCTCTTTAAGCACAACCAAGTTTTAAGACAATTTAAGGAATGAGCATAAAACTTTTTGAACTTTCCACATGCCAATCACTTATTTCTTCCCTCTTTTTTTGCCTTTTTCGAATTTTTCTTCCATTTTTTCCCCTCTTTTCTTTCCTTTTCTCTTCAAGTTTTCAAAACTTTCTAGAATAGATAACATTAGCATGGAAATCATAAGCACTACTCAATTCCAAAAGAGTATAAAAGAGGGACTTATCATTTTTTTCCATCACGGGTCCCAATTCCAAACTATGAACTAAATGGAACAGTCCCATCGTTCAACCCCCCAAGAAATATTGTTCCATTAGACCTAGCTTAGGTAAAGGAAATGTATATAGGCCAAAGGTAGAGTAGATGTAGGTGTACCAAGAAACAAGTTAAAGCTCAAATGGGTAGCAAAAGGTATAAATAAAAATTCGGAGATCAAGGTTTTTCGACCTTGAGTGAGTTTTAAAATCAAATTCCGAGACTCATCCGAATTTTTCTTTAAAAGCTCATTCTCGGATCCGAGGCACTCAGATTCAGTCTCATTATCATGTGAGCTAGTCTCAAGTACCTTTAAACTAAGTCTTAGTTTTTCTAAATCATTTTTCGAAAATTGTTCTCACTTTCAAGAGACTCAAGTTTTTCTTGAAAGAGGGAAGAATCGGAGTTGGACTTTTCCTCTAAAGAAAAAATGTACTTTGCAAGATCTATCTTAGAAAATGTAAGATAGTAATTGATTACCTCTTGAGGATAATTTTCCTCAACATCGGATGAGTCTTCTTCGATTCGGTTTATGTGTCCGAGTCGGTAATTGCTATTAGATACTTAGACTTATCCTCCGTAGTCCGAGTCGGATGAGCTTTCTTCTTCTTCTAACTCATCCTAACTATAAGTGATGGTCTTTTTCTTTTTGTAATCTCTCTTCCTTTCTAGGTAATATTTGATGGTGTGTTCCTTGCTACCACACTCAAAACACCCGGAATAATTAGTAGAAAAAGAATTGAATGGATGAGAGAGTACCTTTTCTTTCTTGTCCGAGGACCTCATATTTAGGCTTCTTTTTCAATATCTAATGCTTCATCGTCTTCTTGAAGCCTTTTGCAATTTGCTCTATTGGGTCCTCTTATAAGTCGGAACTACTTGAACTTAGTTCAGCTTCTTTTGAGGCTTTTAATGCAATGTTCCTTCTTGGGATGTCCTCGGAATCCCCCTCTTGGAGATGTAGTTCATGGGTCAGAAGTTTTCCTATGAGCTCATCTAACTTAAGTTTGCTAAGGTCCTGTGCTTCTTTTACTACAGTCACTTTTGGACCCCATTTCTTCTTTGGTAGGCTCCTTAGAAATTTTCTAAATACTTCTTTATTACGCATCTTCTTACCGATATATTTGAGATTATTAACAATATATGTGAATCGGATATACATCTCGGTGATGCTCTCAACTTCTTCCATTTTGAATAGCTCATACTTGTGGAGGTATTGGCTAATCTTAGTTTGTCTCACTTGGCTTGTTCCTTCATATGTTGTTACCAAGGTGTCGTACACCTCCTTAGCTGTGTCACAAGCCAAGACTCTATTGTACTCCGAAGCATCTATGGCACATAGAAGGATGTTCATAGCTCTAAGGTTCTTCCTGTACCTTTCCTTCTCTTTAGTAGTGTATTCTGACTTTAGTTTTGCTGCTGTTTGGTCACCTTCTTGGTTTGTGGGAATATAGTTTCCCTCGGTGATGACCTTCCATACTTGTTCATCAAGATCTTGGGTGAAGCATTGCATCAACTTCTTCCAAAGTGCAAAGTTTGATCTTTTGAACTTGGGTGGCCTCAAAAGAGGTCTTCTTTCTTCGAATTCTCTAGTAGGATGAGCAATGATCTTTAAACCTTTGGATTATGAAATCCTCTTAAAAGGCTAGGCTCGATACCAATTGAAGGTTTGCTCTTGGAGAGGTTAAGTCACCCTAGAGGGGGTGAATAGGATGATAGAATATTTTAAATAAAAATCAAACTCTTTTTGCACGGAACTGAATAAGAAGCAAATTCGATTCTAGATTGGACTTAGAAAGACAATAATACAGGTAGCTTCTATGGCGAGAAAACCACGGATAGTGTTAATCTAGACACCAAGTCAAATCAACTAATTGAATCCTCAATTAAAATGTACAAATATATGTGGAAATCCTCTTGTGGCAGAAAACCACGGACAATGTCAATCCGGACACCAAGTCAAATCAACTAATTGAATCCTCAATTACAATGAATATGACTACCCATATTTTTCCCAAACAAATCTATTACAATTTTCTCGAGCACGGAATTTACCTTATCCGATCGACCTAGTACTTCCAAGTTGAAGTTACCTTATCAACTTAGGATCCTCCAATTTTTCCCAAGGTTAAAAGTTCCCTTATCTAACCTAGTACTTCCAAACCGAGGTAACCTTTACAGTTTGGGACAATTGAGTTACATCCTAGTCGAGAGAAAGAGTAGAAGAGCGATAAGAATTATAATACAATTGACTCGGAAGAATACAACTCAGAATATTAGAATTACAGTTTAGGAGTTGTAAGCTAGAGAAGATGTTCAGTATGGTCTCTCTTTTTCTTCCATTCGTCGGTTTGAAATCTTGTGCTAAGGCTTCTACAAATAGTCCGCCTTGAACAGATAGCCGTTGAACCTCCAACATCTTTTTGTTGACGTTGTGTGAGTCAACTAGCCCTTGTAACGGATAGTCCGAGTCACTCAGATTTCTAGACCGCCTTGAAATAGCCGTTGTGCCTTGGTCTTAGCTTCTAATAACTCTTTTTCCAACTTTTGTAAACTGGAAAAGCATAAACAAAAGACCATTAGACATAGAAATAAAATATTACCCAAAATCGTAACGGACAAGGATGTTAGTAAGTTCGAGCTTTTCTAGAAGTTCCGACTTTTTCTCTGGCGAGTGCTTTAACGATCAAAAGCCTTTTGTTTTTGCTTTTTCTTCGGATAATTGACATTAGAAGAAAACTTGCAAAAACATTAAGCACAATGGTTCTCAAAGTATAAATATACCTCGATCCATAATTAGATAAGGATTAGTCCAAATAAAGCATTTAATGACTAATTACCTTAATCTATTAATCTGGAATATTTCAAGTCTAATATTTAATATACTCGGATTCCGGATGTTTCTTAATGGGCACATGAGTTGTTTAGACATTTTATAATTACACATGATTAAACAAATAATAGCGTAAGTTTACGGGTCAAAACATGATTCAAATAATTCAATCCCAAATCAAATCATGATGTTTTCCATGATAAAATAGACATGTTAAATATGAGATAGTGTAGGAAAACTAAATGTCCGAGTCTAACTTAGTAGGTCAGAATCCGAGATCCGAGTAGGTCAGCCTAACTCGATCTGTCATAACTAACTCAAATTTTACTTTCCGAGTCTCAAACTTAGTCGGATAATCTTAATATACTTAAGTTTGAGTTCGAGTCAAAAATAAGTCATATTGAAATGATGAATTATAAAGCATATGCCTTAGTTAAATGGATTTTTTTAGGATGCTTATTGTTTTATCTTAAATTTAGATGAATGCATGAAATCAAAACACATTCAAGGGGTTAGTCAGTCATACCTAAGCCTTCATGCTCTAAGAGCAAAGCACTACAGGTTAACGGGGACATTATGCAAGGCCACCCACAATAGGAAGAGCTCCGAGCTCCTATCAATATTCTGACTATCGTGGCAAGTGATAATTTAGCCAAAGTGCATTGGAGATAACGGAGAGTTGGGTTACAAATGAAAATGGCCTTGGACTTTTGGGGGTTAAAGTAGCGGATACCCCCACCGAGTTAAGGGGTAGGTCCGCCTCACCACACAACTAATAGATTCCCAAAAAGCTTCGGACTAATAGTCTTTATGTCCACGAGCGACGAGATAGTGGAGAGGGAGGTTAGGGGAGTTGTTAAAATCGCCCAAACTCATTTTAAAAGTCCGATTACCTAAACAAAAATGCACAATAAAGTGGCCCTCAGGTGGGTTTGTATCAAGCCTAAATGAGCCATAAAACCCCAAGCAAACCTAGCATAGACCAGTAAATCGATGAGCAACCAACTCAAGCAAACCCAAATTTCCCAAAGAATAAACACAAGTCATCCCACGAACCCAAATTTTTCATCCAATCTACATCCATAAATTTGGGTTCGCTAACCGCTTTAGAAACAATCTAATCAAATTTAAACTTCGAGCATTATTAAGGAATTCAATTCCATAAACATTTGCAACATGAGCAGATTTAGAGGTTTTGCCTCGGGCCACGAGGGCTCGGCGAGAAGAGGAAGCATCGGTGGTGGTGGTGGTGCGCAGTTCTCTTCTTTGGTGTCATGTTGGAGAAACAATGAAGGTCTTCCCACACCAAATTCCAAGAGTTAACAGCAAATTTCTGAATACCTAAGTCCAAGCCTTAAAATCAAGCATGAAAGCCCTAAAATCAAGCACCAAAGCCTAAACTCAATTGTAAGCACAAAATATCGGTCGAATTTAGTGGGCAAAGAATGAAAAACAAAAATTTCGCTCTCTTGAGGGCTGGGGGTCGCCTGAATGATTGTGCGAGCAAGGGGAAGGAATGGTGAGGGTGCAGGTGAGGAGAGAGAAACAATAGTAGTGGCGGCGACCGGAGGTTGGCGACGTTCATGCGGTGGCTGGTGGTGGAAAATTCGGTAGAGGGTGTAGGCGACTTTGGGAGTAGAGAGAGAGAGAATGACGATGTGAGGGAGGTGGTACGGAGGGAGAGCGTGGTGGCTTGACGGCTGGAGGTCAGCGGCAAATGGGTGTCCGGCAACGAATGGATCCGGTGGAGGGTCGGGAGGATTTGTGGGTGAGGAGATGGATTGGGGGTTTTTTGAGGAAGGGAATTGAGAGAGTGAGGGAGCAAGGCTGAAAATCGGGCTCGAGCTGCTAAAATTTGAAATGCGCATGACCGTGCAAGGTCGCACGGGCACCCGTGCGTGTTTCTTTTCTTCTTACTTGTATTTGCACGGCTGTGAGGTTTCGTACGACCAACCGTGTTTACGACCAAAGTTTCTAGCCGACTCGCACGGCCATGCAAGTCTTGCACGATTAGCTAGTTGTGCGAAATGGCCCAAATTTCAAATTGAGGCACATAGTCTGTGCAGTTTTTGCACATGTGGCCATGCGGTGTCCGGGCTAGAGTTTGACCTATCGAACAGTTTCTACACGAGTGTGTGGTTTTTGCGCAACCTACTATTTCTGCTCTTTTTCTCTCCTTTTTTCGCACACTCTTTTCTTTCCTCTCTTTTTTTTTTTTTGAATTTTTCCAAAAACAATTTCGAAAGCAATTAAAGGTTTGGATTGCCTCCTAAGAAGCGCTTGTTTTAGGTCCTGAGCTTGATCCTTACTTGATTCTTCAAGCGAGTCGGCACATTAGGGAGGTTGTGAGAGACCTTCCCCTCAATAGGCTTTCTACACATGTAGTACTTCAACCTCGAACCGTTCACCTTAAAGGTGACATTAGCTTCGGTACCAATCTCCACAACTCCATATGGAAACACCTTATAAACTCTAAATGGCCCCGACCATCGTGAACGAGTTTTCCGCAAAATAGTTTCAACCTTGAGTTGAACAAAAGGACTAGATCTCCTTCCCGAAATTATCTTCGTTGATACATTTGTCATGCCACTTTTTCGGTTTCTCCTTGTAAATCCTAGAGTTTTCATAGGCATCCATTCGACAACTAAAAAAATAATATAAAGATGGAAATTAGCGACGTAATACAATCCGTCGCAAATCAACAATGGAAATAGCGACGAAACCGACATTTGTCGGATAAAACTTAACCAGCGACGGAATTAGCGATGGACAAAAAGTCTGTCGCTATTTTACTAATTAGTGACGGGCCTGGCAGCAGAAATGGGACAATTAGCGATAAATTTTTAAAATAAATCTTAAATTTTTTTGAATTTTCGTTAATTAGCGACAGGATCGATCTGTCACTAATTATAAATTTTCTAATTTTTTAATTAGCGACGGAATCGATCTGTCGTTAATTCAAAATTTCAAATTTTTATTTTAGCGAGGCTATGTAAATTTTTTCAAATATTCAAAATTTTTTAAATTTTTAATTAGTGAGGGAATCAATCTGTCGCTAATTCCAGCACTATTATTAATTTATAAATTTTTTAATTAGCGACGGAATTAGTCCTTCGCTAATTCCGCTGCTAATTCAAAATTTTCAAATTTTCTTTTTTGCGGGCTATTTAAATTTTATTGAAATATTCAAAATTTTTCAAATTTTGAGTTAGCGACAGAATCGGTCGGTCGCTAATTTTGTCGCTAACTCAAAATTTGAAAATTTTTCAATTTGCGGGATATTTTAATTTTTTTAATTTTCAACTTCAAGTCCGTCACTAATTTTTTAAATAGCAACGAACAGAATCCGTCGCTGACTCGTCGCTATGTTGGAAATAAAACCACTAGTTAGGCGAGGACGACGGATAACAACGAGAGAAGGAGTGAGAATTAGAGAGAAATGAGAGTGCGAGAGAGAAAGAGGCCACTAACCATTCCCCCTTTCGCAACCATCCATAGCCATTGTTGTCGTTGTCACCACTGCTGTGCATGCCACCAACTAACCACCTTTAACCTCTTGTAGGTATGCTTCTCCATCCTCTCTCACTTGTTGGTTGTATTTAGAGTTTAGTTTGTTTAGTATAAAATTTGAGTTTTGGAGAATTTGATGCAATTCATTTTGATAGTCATGGTTACAATGAAAATGAGGTAGAAGATGAAGATAACGAAGAAGAGGAAGAAGACGAGGATGTGGATCCCTAATTGATGATGAGTATAACTTGTGTTTGTAAATAATATAATACACTTGTTTTTTTCAATTAGTTTTTATAGTGGTTGGTGAATTGAAGTTGGATTATTTATGACTTTTGTGTTTGTATATGGAAATGGACATTGAAAAATGGTTGTTGTGAATATGATTTATGCATGTTAATCACTTCATTGTCATATATATGTTATGGATTTGGATTTGTATTTCGTTCTACATTTTTTGTATTAAGCACTCGAAAAACTCATATTTTGTAGCTGAATTTCCTAGCTACGGGATCAAATTTCGTAGCTAATACGTCGCTAATCAACGACATAATTGTAAAATTTCGTCACTAATTATTAACGAAGCCAAAAGTAGCGACGAAATTTTTTCGTCGCTAACTCGATATTATTCTGTCACTATTTTCGTCGCTATATGACGATTTTCTAGTACTTGTCTAATCTCAACCAACTCATTCAATTGCAGCAATCACCTTTCCCCAGTAGCCTTAAGATCAAAATTTAGGTGCTTGATGGGCCAAAACACCTTATCCTCCAAGTCCACAGGAAGGTGACATGGCTTCCGAAAACCAACATAAACGGTGTAATCCAAATAGGGGTTTTGAAAGTTGTCCTTTAGGCCCATAAAGCATCATCTAGCTTGTCCACCCAATCTCTTCTCATCCTCGAAACCATTTTCTCCAAAATAGACTTGATTTCCTGGTTTGAGATTTCTACTTGCCCACTAGTTTGGGGATGATAGCCTAAACCAACTTTGTGATGTATCCCATATTTCCTAAGAATGACTTCAAACTTCTTTTCCCTCCGTCATTGATTAGAAGTCTAGGAACTCCAAATCTCGAAAAAATCACCTTTTGAAAGAATTTAGCCATCAATCTAGCATCATTAGTGGGGCTAGCAATTGCTTCCACCCAATTTGAAACATAATCCACGAGTAATAAGGATGTATTGGTTACCTTTCGAAAGCGGGAATGGGCCCAAGAAATCAACACCCCAAACATCAAAAATCTCCAGCTCCAGGATGAAATTGAGAGGCATCTCATTCTTCCTTGAGATATTCCCGGTCCGTTGGCATCTATCACATGTATGAACGTACTTGTGCAAATCCTTGAATAGCGTAGGCCAAAAGCTGCCAGCTTGTAGGACTTTTGCTGCAGATCTTCGAAGTGCTAACATGCCCACCACAAGGCGAATCGTGACAGTGAGAAATGACGTTTCGAACCTCATCCTCGGAGAAACATCTCCTATAAACTCCATCCTTGCACGACTTATAGAGGAAAGATTCTTCCCAAAAATAAAATTTCCTACATATAGATATTGGCTTTGATAAATCTCTCTCAATCCCTCTTCTCCAAGCAAATATGATAAGTGGGTATGCCTTACGTGAAGTACTTCGATCCACACAACCCCCTCTTAAAAAAAAATTTAATTTTTTCCACTTTTGTAGTTTACTTGACCTTTAATTTTCTCAATCATGGAATACTATATAAAATATTTTTAAAATTCATACATATTCAAAAGATTTTATTTTCTTAACCCAAGTGAAATATTATAGCATTGTTCAATAGACAATGAAATAAACTAGTTCATTAGACCATTTCACATATCTAATTCCTCAAAACTCAAATAGCCCTCATCATATTTCACCGTACTAATGTCAAATTCTATATCAAAAAATACACACCATAGTCTAAAGTTATCACATTTGTAATCAATAAGCTAGATTTCAAACAAAATAAATGTTGATGAACATTCAACGAAATCAAAATCTGAATTCACACACGAGAGATTCGAACAAAATCGTTGGACGAATCACTCACCACTTAGATGACTGAGTTGAAGGAACACAATAACCAATTGAACTAACAAATGCATCTACTTATCTCAAGCCACAATCACCATTCATCCCTCAAAATACTTACTATGACTAGATTGAGCTAGTTAGTTCTCTTAGATTGCATGCTTGTTACTTACCTAATATAGACTCATAAAGGTTTATGGAGATGGTATTCTTACCTACAAAGATTTGGGCTAGTCGTCGATGAAGACCTTTCCAGATTAAGCATCTTCCTTACTACGACTCTTCACAAACAATGTAGATAGGGCAGGATTCTTCGCTTCCTTGATCCGAGAATACAAAATATACAATAAATTTTCACAAACTACATTATGTTTATAAATGAAAAAAAAACCAAAATACTCAAGTTTATATCATTTGGACTGCAAGATATGCAGTTGTGATTGACCCTTGGCTATGTAAGATTCCTGTTTTTGGCCCTTCTATAATATTCTTCAAGCATTGGGCATATTTTTTGAAACTCAGGAGTACCTCTTAGGTCCTTCAACCTCTCCTACCCTTTATCCGACAACCAAGATATTAGTTTATCATCGGGTCTTTTTCTAGCCTTAGTCGCTAAGTTCCTCAAATTTTTACCAACTTTCTTCCTCCTTCATTCTGCATACACTTCTTGAGTAAGTTATGGAGCCTAAGTATACTTACCATGTTTCACAAAAATATTATCAAACATAAATTAAAAATATTAAAAAGTAATCATATATATCCTAAATTTTTACCTCAAAAGTCCTCCACAAAAGTTATTGCTCTTCTTTAGGGAGATTTGACAAGCATGTGCACTGGCCATTGTAAAAGCTCTTGATATCATCTGATATAGCTTGTGACAACTTGGACTTAGTAAACCTGCAATAAAATTAGCAAGATAAAAGTACTCAAAGAATACGAAAAATAAGCATAATTACTAATACATACCACTAGTTATCATCATCCTTTGATAAAACTCTCTTCCTAAAAGTTGCCCCTTGTTATGAGCCATCTCCCTGTGATGATGATGATTGAGTCGGGACTATAGCTTGGCTGGTCCTAAAATTGGAATCCATACCGGAAGTAGGGGCACTATGATTTAGCGTAAAACCTTTTGATCGAGGGAATTTGTATATACAATGAATAATGTCATAGAAAGAAGATTTAAATATATATGTTCAAATATAAATTAATATAAAATTCAATCATAAATTAAAATAATAACATAAACAAGAATTGACTAGATCGTTTATAATGGTTATTAATGTCACGAGATTACAATATTACTTCAAAATCATCATCATCATTAGCTACAATGTCGTCATCAATGTCATTATACAATAAAAGATTTTCTTCATTTGCCTCTCCTTCAAAATTATTATCCTTATTTTTAGCGCTAAATCGTCTTCATTAGCTTCCTTTTTACTTATGTGGTTAAATTCATTTTCAGCTCCTTCACGGACTCCTTCGAACTCACACAAAATAGGAGGATTATCATTAGTATCCTCTTGGAATGTTGTATCATTGAGTGGTGTTTGAATGGTTGACCTTGGTTTCATCTTAAGCACCGCCTACCATTGGTTTCTATCGTTCCTTTTACTTGGATAAGGGGTGAAATACACTTGCATAAATTGGTATGACAATACAAATGGATCATACCTTTTAGTAATTGAAACTTATTATCTCTACAAAATATTAACTGGCAACTTGATAAGTAGCACTTGATACCTTTCATAGGGGACATCCATCTATACTGAATGGGTCTACTCACTTTAGGCTCATATGGTAAGTGCACAAAAAGATGCTCCATCACGTTGAAGAAAGATGGAGGGAAAAATCATCTCCATCTTACATAGTATTTCGGGGATATTTGCCTCTAATTGGAGTATATCATCCGTTCACAAATGATTGGCATATAAATCCCTAAAGAATTGGATGAGTTCTATAACGAGGACTTTCCAAACATTTGGAGGAACTAATTCCATCACGGTTATGGGTAATAATTGCTCCATAATGATGTGACAATCATGGCTTTTCAAATTATGCAACTTTGCATTTTTTCCATCAAAGTATCGACTTAAATTACTAGCATATTTATCGGGTAACTTGAGTTGTTTTAGCCACTCACATAAAGCTTTTCTTGCCTCTTTACTCATAACATATGGAGCATTTGGAGCAATTTCAGTTCGTCCTCCATCATCATGTTTAGTAATCCGTATGTTTAGTTTTCGACGCTTACAATGAGTGGTTAAATCTTGCATTGATATCCTTAGTTTTTCCCTTTACATCCATGATTGTGTTGATTACTTGGTCAACCATATTCTTTTTGACATGCATGACATCTAAATTGTGGCATATGAGAAGATCTTCCCAATACGGCAATTCCGAATATGTTTCGCTTTGTCCAATTGTGAGACTCGAGGTAACCATCAATTGTGCCATGATAATCAACAGAATTAGGCATCCTACACATGAGATCCCATACTTGATCATCCTTAAGCTGGGGAGGAAGAGATGAATCGTCGACTTTATTCTTCAAGAAAACGCTCTTGTTAGACCTAAAACGATGACCTTCGGGAAGAAATTGTCTATGGCAATCAAACCATGTGGTCTTCTTCCCATATTTTAGCCTTAATGCCTTTGTATTTTCCATGCAATAAGGACAACCTAATTACCCCGATGTCATCCAACCCAAAATCATGTCATATGCTGAAAAGTTACTTATAGTCCACATTACTGCTCGCCTTTAATGTAATTCTTTTCGAAACATTATACATTGAAGGCCAACATCCTCGCTTCAATTCCTCAATGAGGGATCGTAAATAAACGTCAAATTTCTCCTAAGGACTCTTAGGACTAGGAATCAATAATGTAAGAAACATAAAATATCTCTTCATGCACAACCAAGGTGGTAAATTGTATGGAGTTGCACTTACGAGGCCAACATGAGTACGTTTGTTAACCCACATGAGTACGTCTTCCTAAAATTTCCAAATGGGGCGAAGCCATCTGTGCATAAACCTAATTAAACATTGCAAGGTTCAGCGGCAAATTCCTTGAAAGTGGTATCGAAGTGTTTCCAGGCTTCACTATCACATAGAGCCACTTTCACGTGGATTTTCATAATGCCACCTCATTTGCACCGTTGTACCATTCATCGCATATAATCTTTGTAATCTTGACCCAATTGGAAAATATATTAGTACTTTCTTTGCAATACCTTTACCCCTAAATGTCTTCTTCTCATATCTAACGAACCCACAACTGTCTTTCCAATACAACATACACCCATTAGGACAAACATCAATTCTCTCATATGACTTATTATTAGGTGGACACATTCCCTTCATCAATGCCAACAAATTGTCAACAACTCCATTTGGGAGATTAAACTCACATTTGATGTTTATGAGCCGTCATACCATCGACAATAAGGACAAATCACACCCCTTATACAAAGGTCTCTTAGCCACTTCCAACATTTCAAAGAATTCTTTTGCATCTTCGTTCTATTCTTCATCCACATTTTCATCAATCTATGTTGAGGATATAGGCCCAAATGCATCCATCAACGTTTAATTTATCGGTTCTACTTGTGGACTTGATGACCCTCGATTGTTCTCTTCTAAATCAGGGTTACTCTCGCCATGGTTAATTCAATGAAAATAATTAGAGCGAAACCCATGTTTATACAAATGTAATTTCATGGTATCCTCATCTAAGAAAGGCACGTTGCAACATTTACTCGCAAGGACACCTCATCTTCTTTGACCTCTAGAAGCTTCTTTTTGTTTAGCAAATGGAATAAATTCATCTTCTATCCTATGAATGAACTCTTTATTCAAGTATTTTCCATCAAACCTTTTTATACATCCACTCTCTATTTGCCTCAATTACTTGCAGATATATATGATTCTAAAACAATTAATTATGCTTATCTTTTAAAAATTTTTAATCAATCAAACTTGCACAATGTTTTATATTTTATTTTTTAAATGACAATCGCATAACATAAAAATAACAAGTGCATGTCTTTACATATTTCTACAGGAATAAGTGGTCCTAAATACATTTACGAATAATATAATATTAGATTGTGCGATTACATCCTTGTGTACTTCGACAAAATTTCAGCAACATTTCCCCTTAGTTCTCAAACTATGATCTATAAAGATGAGATAAATAATGCCTATAGAAATAATTCAGCAAGACATTACGCACCACATCTTTATAATCGTACATAGAGAACATATGCAAATTTTCTCCTTAAATATGTCAAGTGTATGCAAGGATTTAGTAACTACACAACCTCATATCATGTAATTCTTAAACTCTCCAATACAAACAATTAAAAACTTATAAATAACAAAGTATTATATTAAGCACTATACACATGATAATAT
Source organism: Talinum fruticosum (assembly GCA_021018815.1). Classification (NCBI taxonomy): domain Eukaryota; kingdom Viridiplantae; phylum Streptophyta; class Magnoliopsida; order Caryophyllales; family Talinaceae; genus Talinum; species Talinum fruticosum. The sequence continues at coordinate 996,839 of JAITYX010000026.1, forward strand.
GTGTATAACTTGCCGATATAACGTGTTATATACAAATTTTTAAACGAATTTTTTAAGTTTTATGAAATATATATATATATATATATATATATATATATATATATATATATATATATATATATATATATATATATATTACGAAAAACATGTAATTTCCAACAATAAAAATAGAAGGCACAACTAATAAAAGGAACAATCAGACCACTGAAAACACAATATACGTAATCCTTGAACTATAAAAAATAGTAATTTAAGAGATTCACTTAAAACAAGCTATTTATTATCTCATGATCACAATTAAAAGGAAAGAGTAAATAGCTTCAGAATGCACTTCTCTTAAGCACACACAATGGAAAAGAATTGAAGAGGGCCACTTCAATTCCTAGCCAAAATGACTAACCTATCATTCTTCCACAACTATCACTATTCCAGTCAAGCCCACGTTCAAGCAACATCATGCCAAGGATTCACGCACCCATGAAGAAAAAAATCACTACAGGATAGTAACCTCTCAGTGTAGTACTTTGTGGGTACAACTTTTTGGGCTTCCATGAGAAGAACGCAATAAACAATTTACATCCAGTAATCATGACGAGGTCACTACCCTATTAGATTCTTTCATAGTAAATTAACCAGCAAAAGATATTCCATTTTTTAAATCAGCACACGTGGGACTTATTCTAGTTAAAGCCTATATACATAGTAAATCTTATGCACTTCAATTCCTAGCCAAAAACTTGCTCATCATTCACGGTATTTTAAAACTTGTTTTTCTGAATTTAGTAATAAAAACGCAACTCATTGACGGAATTTCACCTTTTTTTTGGGTATCAATTCTACACAATGGCAAATAAACTTTGAATCAAATTAACAGCATCCCAAAAATACAAGAGCAAAATATTATCAAAAACAATCTCTATTGCCTCCAAAAGCTGCAATGGCAATTTCACCTTTTTTTGGGGTATCAATCAATCAATGAAGCAAAAGAAATTTAGTAATAAAAACGCAACTCATTCAATTCAATCAAACAAAAATTAGAGATTCATCATTGAGGGAAAGAAGAAGAACCTTTGGGCGTTCAAGAGTGATGGGCCTGAATTTGGTGGTGAAGCTATCAGTGATGGGGACTTTGAGAAAACAAAGAATGCAAAACCTCTTTTTAGCTTGCTTGTTTGATTGATACTGAGTTATAAGTCGAAAATTTGCAGCTTGAGAGAGAAAGTAGAGCAAACGAGAGAATGCGAGAGTTACGGATATTACCGAAAATTTGCAGAAGTAGAAAACAGCGAACACTTAACCTCTTCCCCGAAAGAAAACGCCAGTGACTAAGGGAGGGAGTGAAGACGTCGACGCCGGAGGGAAAACAAATCTAAAGCGGAAATTGCGTGGTTTTAGCACGAGGGATAGGATGGAGAGAGTTAGTAGTTAGAGATTTGAGTGCGGGAAAAGTCTCGTGTTTTTGGGATTAGCGTCCGAATTTAGTGTCGCACTAACTATCCGACTCTAATAGAATTCAAAAAATATTTAGACTTCAATATCCAACGCTAGTAGTGTCGGATATACTTAACCGACGTAAAGGAAACACTAATAGCATTCGCATTTTATTTTAGATGCAAATAATGTCTTTTACGGAATCCGACTTAAACATGACAAGTTACGAGTTGATTCGAGTAAGAGGGATGATATAAGTTTTACCTAACTTTAAACCTTAAGTATCATTAGTTATGAAGCAGGTAGTTTGAGTAAACCTTACCTCTTGTCCTTTATCACACAGTTGGAAGATACTCGGAAGATTGTACTTGAACCCCTTGACCAGGTAAATTGGGCTGGCTGAGTTGTCACCATGACCAACTCTACCAATTTGTACAATCTTTCCCTAGGTGTTGTCTCCAAATGTGATATTTCCTCCATTTATCTTTTCTAGCTTAGAAAAGAGTCTTGAATCTCCTCACATGTGTCCGAAGTACCCACTTGTCGAGATATGAGTGGTCTTTTTCTTTGTTTGAGGTGCCTACAAAATACAAACACACTAACCGTTCTCACTTCTTCTTACAAACCCATTACTAATGTTAGTTTTTAGGAAGAGCACTTTTGGGAACCCAGATTTGAATTTCGACCCTTCTTCTTTTGAAATTGTGTCTCCTTTTCATGAAAAACTTTTTTTGTTAAAAGACTAAGGAGACTTTTTTGATAATCAGTTCTATGCTTAGTCCCTTTCTTTATTGGATGAATACCATGCTAAGCTTTTCTAAAATGAATTTTTTGAGAATCATTTTTAAAAGACTCTTGTAGGAGTTATCCTCCTTTCCGGAGTTGAAACCAAGTCCTACTTTCGAAAAAATACACTAAGAAGCAAGGAGTAGATCAAGGTTTTTGACGTTGCGTGAGTTTTAAAACCAGATCTTGAGACTCGATGAGCTTTTTCTTGAGTTGCTCATTATTAATTCCGAGGCACTCGGACCGAGTCTCATTGTCATTTGTGCTAGTCTTAAGTACCTTAATGTTGAGCCTCAATTTTTCCAAATCAGTTTTTAAAATCTTGTTCTCATATTTTAGAGACTCAAATTTTTCTTTAAATAAAGAAGAATTAGAATTGGACTTTTCCTCTAAAGTAAAAATATATCTAGCTAAATCTTGCATAGAAAATTTGAGGAAATAGTTGATTCTTGAGGGTTAGTTTCCTCGGTGTTAGGTATTTCTACTTTTGACTTAGATTCGGCTTTTGAGTCCGTTAAGGCCATGAGACACTTTTCACTCATCTTTAGTATCATCATTATTATCGACTCTTTATCACTACGAGGTTGTGATCATTGCCTTCCTGTTCTTGTGGTCTTTCTTTCTTTTTGGACAATCCTTTATGATGTGTTCCTTGGTTCAACATTCAAAGCAGCCATAGTTTTTAGTCCAAGAAGAATTTGAAAGGGATGAGAATTTACCTTTCTTCTCCTTTTTATAAATCACTTCTTGTATTTCATCATACGTTTGAAGCCTCTAGTCGAAGTGACATGGGATCTTCTTCTAAGTCCGAGCAGCTCGGACTAAGATCGACTTCCTCCGAGGCTTTAAGAGCGATGTTCTTCTTGGTGCTAATCTCATATTTTTCTTCCTCGAGGTGTAACTCATGGGTGAGAAGTTTCCCAATGAGTTGATCTAGTTTTAGCATGGTAAGGTCTTGCATGTCCTTGATGTTTGTCACCTTCGACCCCATCTCTTCTTTGGAAGACTCCTTAGAAGATTTCTGACCACTTCTTTCCAAGTGATTTGAGATTGTTAACAATCTCGGTGAATTGAATATAATCTGAGTTATCTTCGCTTGTCTCACTTGACTCGTTCCTTCATGGGTGGTGACAAGAGTGTCCCACACCTCTTTAGCAGTATCACGAGGTTGATACTCTATTGTACTCCGACGCATCCACAACACACATTATTAAGACATTCATGGCTCACTACAAAAAAGTGTTTAAATAAATACAAAATTTAGAAATGAAAAGACAAATTCATAGCTAAACAACATTTTACAATGAAATATTGAAATGAACATTTTCCTTGTCTAATTGAAACAAATTCATAGCTAAACGAAAGTTTTATTTTGTTTTTATTATAGATGAATAACTTATTTCATTTCAAAAATATTACCTTTCGTTTCAAATATAGAGGAAGCTTTGTTCCTCTCTCAATTTTCGTAGCTAAAATACAACTTTCTTCCTCACGAGTTCGAGTGGGATTGTTTTTCTCTTCCTCACGAAACCTTCCTTTTTATTTGAAGCTCTTATGGCAAACATTTGCTCCTCTCTGTCTCTATCTCTGTCTTTCGCATGCTCCATCCTTTTCTCCTTTAATGGTCTGCTTTCTCTAATTTAGGAATTGTAACCAGAATTTCTCCCTGAAATTGCGGGGTTTGTGTGATTTCTCAAGAATTCCTCTCATTCCTACAAGAATCACTTTTAACTACGATTCAAAACGACTTTTAACTACGGTGTACATGGCCGTAAATATAAATGGGTATCTTTTACTATCGTTTACAACCGTAGTTGAAGACAACTTATTACTAAGGTTGTTGTGAACAAGCTGTAGTAATAGAGTACCTATTACTACGATTGTAAGCCAACAACTATAGTAATAGGCTAAGATATTAGTATAATTCTTCACTAAGAATCGTAGTAATATGTCCGGCCCCAAAACGGCCTATTCTAGTAAAATGTTTGGCCCAAACCTATGACTATGATTGTTGATTAACAACCCTAGTCATAGGTTATAATTTAGACCTATTACGACGGTTGTTGCATAACGGTTGTCGGAATAGACATAATTTTTTAGAATCTTTTTTGTTTTTATTTACCCCTTGTACAGTACAAATAACATATACAACCATTTACACAAACTCTTTTAAAATATATATAAATCAGAATCCAACAGTCTTGACTAGAATATATACAAACCAGATTCATCACATAGTTGTATATGGTACATTTAAAATAATGAAGACAAGTGTAAAAGTATATTCCTATGTAATTGTATACCTATGTAAATATATACCTATACAATTGTATACTTATGCAAATATATACCTATGTAACCGTGTGCCTATGTAAATCACAAATTTGACCAATTAAATAATGAAGAATAAGTGCAAAATATATACCTATGTCTTTATACGGTCATATACAAACTCTACCTAGGAAGTGGGTGGGTCCTTTCCTAGGAAATATTGTGACCAATGCTGTAAAAGACATATTAATTAGGTCAAGTGCAAGTGTTAATCAAGCTGAAAAGAACATTAAAAATTTAATTTTTTATAATCAATTACAAGTGCAAGTGCAAGTACCTCTTTGGGGTTAGAATTATTAAGTCGAGTTAGGTCACAATCTCTTTCATGTACTTGGAGAATGTAGAAGTCGCACTCCAAGTTTCCCAATTGTTTATGACACTACAATAATTAAAGTAGATTCCTAACAAATGGAGAATTAATTAGTACTTTATGTAGCAAGCAAGTAATATGAATGAAAACAATTAAAGTAGATTCTAAGCAAGAGAACCTCACCTTTACGGAGACAATTTGTGGGTTTGGTCTCACACGTGAACCTCTCGAAGCCTCCATTATAATAATAATGTACTTGGAGTACTATTTTTCAATCGGAAAAATAAAATTCAAATTAGACATACAATTGAAAAGAATATTAATTAACAAAAAACATAAAATGATTAAGGTATGAACTCACGAGTCGAGTACTTTCTTGATATCTTTCCTAATGGTTTGACCTAGATGATTAAACCGATGCACGCGACATTGCCCCTTGAAAATATGATAGCAAGCATCCAATGGTGGCTATACTGAACACTGAATAACACATTTATAAGTATGTAACACCATAAAAACTTCATTTAAGTTTATTTGTACACTTACCCCTCAATGAATGCGACGCCAAGTACCATTTTTGTTCTGCACATTATGTTTCATGACTTTGAAGATATATTTGGCTCGTTCATCGGTTGTCTACCCAAATCCTTGAATGGAATTAGGGTTGAAAAGCGAGCTGACTCCTTTCCCATCTCGTGTAGCCACCTTACATATTAATTGTATGTAGTTAGAAATTAAAATTAATAGTTAAAAAATAAACTTTTGAATATAGTAACTTACTTAATGTCAATCATTATAGCCAATTCGTCGATCTCTTACATCTCCAAAAATTACAGTATGTCGTCGGGAAGACATATAAGGTCATGTCCTCATCGTCCCCATTAAATTGCCCAAAACACGTGACGTGACGTGCTAATTTGCAATGTTGTATCTACTGATAAATTCATCACATAATTTAGCGAGTAACACACTAATTCGTGTAGGACTCGTGAATGGATATGAGAGGGGACTGGTTCGGACGATGAACGGCTGCCGCTGAATACTTGCTTGTGCTAATGGAGGGAGATGGAGTGCCCTTCATCCCACTCTCGGTTCTGTCCTCGATATCCTAATGAATAATAAATACATGAATTAGAAATATATATATATATATATATATATATATATATATATATATATGCATGATATTAACAATAGTAAAATCTAATATTTTAAAAAATGAACTATCGTAGAGAGGATGATCAAACTCTTGAGCCAACGAACAAAAGCTGTTGACTCGCGTCGCTAATAGTGTGGAGGTCCGGTGACTGGATCGGTAACTCACGGTTGCCTTTCCCTTGCATGACTTCTCCCACACTTATCCTCACTTGACACTACTACAGGAACCACTTTTAACAATGGGGTCTTTAACGATAGTCATAATTAAAAGCTGTTGTAAAAAATGATGCGGTGGCATTTTTGTAAAAAACGATTATTAATGTACATATGATGACAATTCAATGAAAGAACCGCCATTAAAAGTTCAGTTGAAACTTTTAACGACGATTCTTTCATTGAACCATCGTCATAGGTTATTCGGAAGGAAAAAACCCTTGCAACCGCTTCACTGTCTCACTCTCACTCTTATTTTCAGTCTCATTCTTACTTCACTCTCTCACTGCCATTGAGATTTTCGGTTGCTCTTCTCTCCGCGGTTTCGGTGGTTTTCGGTGGTTTCCGACATGCCTCCTACTCACTCTCTATGCGGTTTCCGGTTGTTCCTGCATCGCCCCCTGTACTCACTCTCTTTGCGTTTTCGGTTGTGGCTGCACCCTCCCACTCACCCCGGTCGCCCTCTCTCTAACTCTCACCTGCCGATATGTAACTTATATCTCCCTCCCTTATTTTGTAAATGAAATGTGTAAATGTGGCATGCTTTATCATCGTCATTGTGGGCTTGAAACCTAGGACTTGAATCTTTATATGTAACTCATAGCATTTAGAGTATGCACGCTCTCATTAGCATAATTAAACTTGAGAAATACATTGTTGTACATGTTGAATGTTATACATTGTGAATGTTATTGTAAAAGGCCAACTATAACGGCCAAAATCGAGGAACCAAGGTGTTGGGCAGCCAGCATGAGCCATGCCGGACAACATGGCCAGCCCGTGTTGACTAGCTGCCTGACCCAACTTTTGTGTTTCCATCCAATAATTATTGTACATGTTTATTTATCAAGAGGTGTATGATTGCTTGCGATATAAAATGGATTCTTCCAAAAGTACAAAAAAATTGAGGGGGCGAACTATGATGAACAAGGAGAAGTTGGTCCGAAGTAGAGATGATCCAACGCTCCTTACATGGGTCAATTTTAATAGGCACAAAAATGCTATAGGTGATCATAAACCTCGCTTTATGAGCTATGTTGGTGCGGCAACCCGCACATAAGTAAACATCAACTACAAAAAATGGGCCGACGTCCCCGAATCCATTAAGGACAACCTTTGGAATGATATTCGAGTAAATACACTACATCTCTACTTAGTATTGAAACTTACTCGTAAATGTTTAATATATATGTATAATTCATGTCATTCTTGTGTTTCAAAAGACGTTCATCTTGAACGTTAATGAATATGAGATCCCCTTGGTGAAACACAAGACCCTCATCTCGAGCTGCAGAAAAGTTTAGAGACTTCAAATCTCACAGGTGCTACGATATGGGTTTATAAAACAAAACAGACAAAGGCATTAGGTAGACCACGGGAGGTCTTCAATTCCATCACCGAGGAGGATTGGAGATCGTTTGAAGCACATGTCTCCTCTCCGGAATACATGGTAATTTATCATCATCATTTGTTATCTTTTTTTCAATTTAAGTCTTATGCACCGATATTTTTTTGTCTTAATTACTTGCGCAGGCACTAGGTGAAGCCAACTGGAAGAGGATTAGGAGCAATGTGTATCCTCATGTGATATCCTGTGGGGGATACGCGAAGTTGGAGGAGAGGTTGTACAAAAACAGCTCGAACAACTTTAAACCACAACCGGTGAAGGTTCCGAGCATAGATACTTTGCAACTTACTATCGAGAGGGATGAGTCTGTGGGTCGAAGGAAGAAAGAAGAAATATGGAACCTTCACTATGATCAATGTAGAATATATTGTGCAGCACGTCGTGAGTTTTTTTACTATTTCCTTTATTTATTTTGAGAACTTATCGGTCTTAATATTTATAAATTGTCAAATGATAATTTTTTTTTTTGTCACGGACATCAACTTCGAAGTCACCGACACTACCCGGAGGATGGATAAGTTAGTTTTGGCCCTACAAAGAGATGAGCATCCCAGTAGTGTTCGAGCCGTCGTTGGGAATGTGGGGATAGTTGAGCAATTTTGGATTAGGAAGAAGCACCCGGTTACTTCCAGCCAAGCATATATGGAGGCCGAAATGGCCCAAATGAGTTCCCAAATGGAGTTCCAATAGTCCCAAATGACCCAAATGGTTTCCTAGATGGAACATATAAGGGAACAGATGCACGCCCATATGGCATACTTCACAAGATGTGTATGTTAGCACCTGGCATACCCATGTGCAATTTAGGTCAATTCTCACCCCAAACATTGGGAAGCATGAACGCTAGCTCACCCATCAACCAATTTGAACTTATGGTGGAGGTAATTCATATTTTGCAACCTAATTATATTTACATGCATGTTTATATTATGACTAAATGGTGTATAAATTTTTTGAATGAATGGTGTATATTGTGTGGTTGTTGTGGAACTTCGCTTGTGGTCGTTGAGTAATTACTTATAATATGTTTTTGTTGTTTCGGATGAGTGTCGTTATTTACATGCATGTTTATATTTTGAATAATTAGTGTATGATCTTTTTGAATGAATATGTATATTGTGTGGTTGTTGTGGAACTCCAACGTGTGGTCGTTGAGTAATTACTTATGGTATGTTTTTGTTGTTTCGGATGAGGGCCGTTATCCCGGGAAAATATTTTCTTTTAAGGGTAAACTCTGTCGGTTTATTTTCAGAATTTTTAGGTTGTTCAACCTCTATGTCAAAGGTTATCCCATGATTGTAATTGTTATGTTTATTCTTATGCAGCCAGCGAAGTGCAAACTAGCTTCTCATCACCCTCTCCTAGAGCATGTTGTGGCATTGGGTGTTGTTTTCCCGGGAGGTCGACGCCGTCGTTCATAGGACACTCCTTCTAAGTGATGAGGTGAGGGTGACTGTGAAAGAGGTCATGCACTTGAAAATTGAGTGTGAGTTATCGATCCGGACATCGGTGCTCCACACTATTAACGACGCAGATCAACGGTTTTGTTTGTTGGCCTAAGAGTTTGGTCATCCTCTCTACGGTAATTCATTTTTAAAATATTAGATTTAGTTGTTGTTAATATCACCTATATATTGTTCTAATTTTTGTATTGATTATTCACTAGGATATCGGGGATAGATCCGAGAGTGGGATTAAGGGCACTCCATCTCCCTCGGCTGGCACAAGCAAACGTTGAGTGGCGCCGATCGTCATTCGAAGAAGTCTCCTCTCGTATCCATTGAGGAGTCCTGCACAAATTGGTGTGCTACTCTGCAAAGTTATATGAAGACTTTGTCAGCGAGAGACACCGATTGATGTATAGCGCACCAGGTCATGTGTTTGGGGAACGTGAAGGGGACAATGGGGACATGACCTTCTTTGTCTTCCCGGAAAACATACAACAATTTTTGGAGATGTAGGATATCGGCGCATCCACTATTATGCTTGGCATTATGTGAGTGACTATATTCATAAGTTTTTTTAACTATTAATTTCAATTTCTAACTACATATAATTAATATGTAAGGTGGCTATACGAGATTGGAAAGGACTTCGTTAAGTTTCTCAACCCTAATTCTAGTCAAGGAGTTGGGTAAAAACATGAAGAACGAGTCAACTATATCTTCGAGGTCATAAAACATAATGCGCAGGATAAAACATGGTACTTGACATCATTCATTGAGAAGTAAGTGTATAAATAAACTTATTAATCGAAGCTTTTATGGTGTTATACATAGTTATATAAATGTGTTTTTGTGGATGTGTAGCCATTGGATGCTTGTTGCCATATTTCCAAAGGCTAATATTATGTACTGGCTTGATCCTATGGGTCATACTACGTTCTTACTTTAATCATTTTATGTTATTTTGTTAATTAGTACTCGTTTTAATTATATGTCTAATTTGAATTTTATTTTTCCAATTTAAAAATAGTGCTTTATCACGTTATTATTATGACGGAGGCTTGAGAGACCGATGAGCGAGACCAAAGCCAATAATTGTCCCCGTAAAGGTGAGGTTCTCTTGGTTAATGTCTATGTTAATTGTGTTTCATTTCATATTACTTGCTAGATACATAAAGTACTAATTAATTTTCCATGTGTTGGGAAGCTATTTTATTATTGTAGTGCCATAAACAACCGGGGACGTAGAGTGCGGCTTCTATATTTTGCGAGTACATGAAAGAGATTGTGACCGAACTTAATTTAAATAAGTCTAGTCCCAAAGAGGTATACTTGTACTTGCACTTGTAATTGATTATGAAAAAATTAATTTTTTAATGTTTTTTTCAGCTTGATTAAAACTTGCACTTGACCTAATTAATATGTCTTTTACGAGTATTGGTCACAATATTTCCAGGAAAGAACCCACTCACTCCCCATACAGATGAAGTGCTCAACAAGTTAAAACAAGGTTGAGCAGAATTTGTATATAAACGTATAAAGACATAGGTATATATTTGCACTTATTCTTCATTATTTGATTGATCAAGTTTGTGATTTTAATAGTCATACGGTTATAGGTATATATGTACATAGGTATATATATTTACATAGTATATATAGTTTTACACTATCTTTTATATATACCATATACAAATGTGATGAATATGTTGTTTTGTATATATTCTGGTCAAGATTGTATTCGATTGTGGTTTATATTCTAAATGTGTAAGGTTGTATATGATTTGTACTTTACGAGAGGGCAAGCAAGCACAAGAAACATTACTTAAAAAATCAGACCTATTACTACGGTTCTTAAGGAAGAACCGTAGTAAAAGGTCTAGTTGAAGGCCTATGACTACGGTTCTTCGTCTGATCTGTTGTTTCTTTTACTACGGTTTTGAACCGTAGTAAAGATGCCCACCTGCAACGACGATTACATAGACGACGCCTAATAACCGTAGTTAAAGGTCGTTTTGAACCATAGTTAAAAGTTGTTCCTGTAGTAGTGTGATCGGCTAAAAGGGTGTCCCGTGAACGACGGTATCCGGCCTCTATCGGCAAACAATCCTGGATGCGACGATATGATGTTGGGGAGGGTGATCGAAGCTAGCATGCACTTCGCCACCTGCATAAGAATATGCATAACAATTAGAATCATGGGATAACCCTTGATATAGAAGTTAAACTATCTAAGAATCCCGAAAATAAATGGATAGAGGTTCCCCTTAAAAGTAGACATTTTCCCGGGATAACGGCCCTCATCCGAAACTACAAAAACATAGTATAAGTAATTACTCAATAGCCACATGCCGGAGTTCCACAAAAACCACGCAATATATACACCATTCATTCAACAAGATTATACACAAATTAGTCAAAATATAAACATGTATGTAAATAACGACCCTCATCCGAAACAACAAAAATATACTATAACTAATTACTTAAAGGCCACACGCCGAAGTTCCATAACAACCACACAATATACATGTAACAGCCCGTCCCTAAATATAACATATTAACATAATACATCAACTTATAATGAGCGCGTGCATTTCAATTTCAAAATATTTTCATATCATATGTATGTGTATCAAAATAATTCTTGCAGAACCTAGATACAAACGATAACAACGGATGGCTGATATTTTAGAAATTTCACAAAATGCTAATATCAATATATTATCTAGTACTTCTATTCACATAAGCCATGTTTAATTCCTAAACTTAAATCATAAATAATTTCTCATAAATTCAAACTTTATATATGTACATACATAACTAATAACAATTAGCACAATTTATGTACAACTAATCAAATATCCAAATATCAAGAAGTAATTTGCTAATAAAACTAACCTAATCTAATTATAAGCAATCACATATCCTAAAGCACATTAGAGTAATAACAATAAAACTATAATATTAACAAAACTAATAATAATACAATAATAATAATTATTATAAAAATGAAAATAAAAATAATAATAGATACGTACAATGACAATGCTGAAGATAATTATGATAATAAAAATAATAATTAATAATAATTTTGGATAAAAATGAATTTGGGGTCAAATAGAGGTTTGACACCCAAATTACACTAAGCATGCTTAGGAATTTGCCAAGTCACCAATTAACCATGAGTCATCACACAAATGTCAAGTAAAAATTAAGATAAGGGATAGCAAAGCCATGAAGATTAGGATGAAGATTAGTATAAATAGGCTTGATTAAATCAGAAAATTCTACCCAAAAATCTGATATGAGCACTTTCTCTCTCCTCCCCACCTGCCTAGCACCACTACTTCGACCACTTCCACAACCGCCAACCGAAACCCTTCACCACCAATCGAAACCCTTCACCACCTTGCACTCGTAGCCATAGCCACCTTCGAGCCGACCCACCGACCATCCCATTGCCGGAAAACGCAAAGCCAAAATCACCATAATCATCAACTTCCACCATTATCACTCATACTTTTACAGTCCCCTTCAGCCTCGACCACGACCACCACCGACTCCAACTGCCTCCCGTCATCGGCCAGCCTTGCGAGCCACCCGTCGCTGCCCTTAATGCCACCCACCGGACCACCAAAACAGCCACCAAGTACACACTTTCTCCCTCTCCTTTTATGCCCTAAAACCATCCTTCTTAAAAACCCAACTACCACCAACCTCCACCACCGCCACCGAGCACGACCACTGTCGCCGAGCACCACCTCTGCCAAGCACGCCGCCCTGTCGCCGCCCTGCCACCTCCGAGTTGCTCCCATTAATCACCACAACCCTTGCTTCTATTTACTCTTTTAGGTAAAACCCTAACCTTAAATTATAATAACTTAGTTTAGCATTTAAATTAAATAATTTAGATAAAGTCTAAATTTTACGTGAAAATATAATCATGTTAGTAGAGAAAGGAAATTTAATTTTGCATGCATATTTTTAGTTTGACTAATCTTTTTAAAAATTATGGTTAAATAATTTTAGAAGGAATAAAAATGGCATAATAAGGTTAATTAGTTTATAATGCATGTATAATCATAGCATACGTAATTAGTTAAATCCATGTTTAAATAAGCTAGTAGTATTATAATACATGTTTTGGATTCAATAAATGAGTAAACTGATGATGTACATTCATGAATAAGGTAACTTAACACATAAATTAGAAATAAGAAAGTAAAGCATGAACAACTAAAAATATAAGGCATAAATCATGTTAAAAATATATCATAATAACTAAAGATATAGGATACATTATTATTAATAAACTTAATCAAGGGATATAAGTCCTAAACAAAATCTTGTTCTATTAACTCTTATTTAAGACCATCAGTCAACGTACATTCAAGGGTCCTGCCCAAAGTCGAAGGAAAGGAATCATGTTCAAATCATCAACCAATTTCAGTTCATCGGGTATGTTCATTGATCGTGCCCTTCAATGTTTTATTTAAAACTCAAGGCCGGATATGGCCGACATCAACAACAACAAAGAATCATTTGAAAATAGTATTTGTCATCATTGATATGGACCTACCCCATCAAGTGCCATTATTTGGTACGCCTCAATATTCAGGTTGGTCACACCGTACATGTTAGTCGCCTTCAACCGGACTATCCGATCCGTCCGGGTGTGTGCACATGCGTTTAGGGAAAATCCGATGACCGTAAGGGATCCATTCAGATAATAAACGAGCAAATGTTTTAAATTATGTTCTCCCCTTATTTACAAATGAATTGAAATGCATGCGCTTAACTCAACTATTTATTTACCTTTATTTTACAAATGATAATGGACGTATTGAGCTTCGGCTCACATTTCGAAAATATGTTCGGGACTTTATTTACCTTTATTTACCTTTATTTTGTTTTAGGTAAAGATGTTGAAGGTATAAAGCAAGAGGAAAGTGATGTTCGGGACTTAGAGGCTCACGAGTGGCAAGTTCGTCGTATTAGTGGTCAAGTATCGTTGATTCGTTTATCAAGTTTAACATGTACTTTCACATAAGTCATAGCTTCCTAGCAAGGTATAACCCTAGGTAAAATATATATAGACATATTCAGACCCTTGCCCTTTCCTTTGGTAAGGGCGGCGGTGATGTCCCTAACCTCCTTTCCGCTGCACTAATCATCGACTAGCAGCTTGTTTAGTTTAAAACCGATGAGTACGGGTTAGGGGCGTTACAATACACCATTCATTTAACAAGATTATACACACATTAGCCAAAATATAAACATACATGTAAATATAATGAGGTAGCAAAATCTAAATTACTTGGATCAAAAGTTCGAATTGGTCTACAGGTGAGCTCGCATTCGCGCTCACCAGTGTTTGGGGTGAGAATGGACGTAAATCATACATGGATATGCTGGGTGCCGGCATACCCATGTTGGTGAAGTACGCCGTAATGCCCTCATCTAAGCTAGCATCCGAGCCTACATCTAGGCATGCATCCGGGCATGCATCTCTGCCCTCATTTGTTCCCTCATCTCTTCCATCTCGTGCAGCCATTTGGGACATTTGGGACTGTTGGGACTGCATTTAGCCCATTTGCCCCTCCATATGCGCTTGGCTGGAAAGATGGGGCACTTCTTCCTAGCCACAAAGTACTTAATTATCCCCACCCTCCCATCGACGGCCGAACACGACCGAGATGCTCATATCTTTCTAGGGCCAAAGCTAACTTATCCCTCCTCTTGGTAATGTCGGCGACTTCGAAGATGATGTCCGTGACAAAGACTCCTGTAAGAAGGAAATAAATTATCATTTGGCAATTCATAATATTAAAGCCGATAAGTTCTCAAAATAAATAAAGAAAATAGAAAAAAACTCTCGAGTTGGTGCACAATAGATTCTACTTCAGCTTGTAGTGAATGTTCCATATTTCTTCTTTCTTCCTTTGACCCACGACTCATCCCTTTCGATAGTAATTTGTGAAGTATCCGTGATGGAACCTTCACCGGATGCGCTTTGAAGTTGTTCAAGCTTCGCTTGTACAACTTGTCCTCCAACTTCGCGTATCCCCCACAGGACATTGTATAAGGATACGCATTGCTCTTAATCCTCTTCTCGTTAGCTTCACCTCGTGCTGCGCAAGTAATTAAGAAAAAAATTACTTCATAAGACTTGAATCGAAAAAGATAACAAATGATAAATTACCATGTATTTCGGAGAGGAGTCATATGCTTCGAACATCCTCCAGTCCTCCTCGGTGATGAAGTTGTAGACCTCCCGGGGACCTTCCCCTTTATCTATCTTGTTTTGTAGAACAATACAGCGACAATGCAATATTTGAAGTTTCTAAATTTTTAGGCCAACAATACGATGTTTTGTAGACCTCCCGGGTTTACCTTCTTCCTTTAAATGCCCACATAAGGGTCTTGTATCTCACCAAGGGGATCTCGGATTCTTTAACATCCAAGATGAACGTTTTCGAAACACAAGAACGACATGCATTAGTACATATTAACTATTTATAATAAGTTGCAATACTAAGTTGAGATGTAGTGGATTTACTTCAATATTGTTCCAAAGGTTATCCTAAATGGAATCAGGGACTGTGTCCCAACTTCGTAGTTGATGTTCACATATGTGCGGGTTGCCTTACCAACATAGCTTATAAAACGAGTTGCATGATCACCTACAGCATTTCCATGCCTATCAAATTGGACCCGTGAAAGGAGAGTTGGATCGTCTCTACTCGGACCAACTTCTCCTTGTTCATCATTGTTCGTCCCCTCAATTGTTTTGTACTTTGAGAACGATCCATTTTATACTCGTAAGCAATTATACAACTCTTGATAAATAAACATGCATAACAATTTTCTTTTTAATACTCCACTTTCCACAGTCACATTTATTTACAATTTTTAGCATGCATATCTAATAGTAATCTTCCTAAATTTTTAGAAACCGATATCCATGTGAATTACGTAGTCATACTCTAATTACTCTACAAAATAAGTGGAAAAAAATATAATGTCTTCCAAAAATAGCAATTAATTAAACCAGTTAGAGTACTTGCAGTAGTTGGTTCACCATTTAAGTTGAACTACATATGGTACAATGTCACAATTAGGCATCCCAAAATTTCAACGGTGAGAAAGTGATAGGTCTCTAAATTAGAACAGTACACTTTTACGGTTAGGTAATCACATATACCATCCAAGTTCAACGATGCACATATTTAATATGAAAATAGAACAATATAAGATTTTTATGAGTACATATAACAATTTTCAGTTCAATGATTGTTAGCCACAAAGATAAGAGCTAATTTGAATACAAAATACATTTCTAAACTCTTTGCCAAGTATGCCATTGTCGTAACCCAAAAACTCTAAACCCTATTAGCATGCTACTGTCAAAACCCTAAACCTTTGACGACATGAGTACAAAGAACCTTTGACGACTATAAAGCATGCCACATTTACACATTTCATTTAGCCAAGTACAAAATAAGGGAGGGAGAGATGAGTTACATACCCGCCGGTGAGAGTGAGAGAGAGGGAGCAGCAACGCCGACGAAAGTGAGCAGCGAGAGACAAAAGCATGGACAGAGAGTGGAGAGAATAGCAGCAACAACGGCACACTGGAAACCACCGATGACGGCGAGGAGTAATTGAGAGAAGAGAGAGGAGAGCAAGCGAGACCGCAGACAGCGAGAGAGACCGGAGTGAAGTGAGAGTGAGAGTGGAGAGATTGAAGGTGGCGAGATAGCGTCGAGGGGTTTTTTTTTTTTTTGCTTGTGAAGACATTTAACGACAGTTTAATAAAAAACAGTCATCATATATTCATCGTTGACGACGGTTCTTTCATTGAACCGTCGTTAAAAGTGGACTTTCCACTTTTAACGATGGTTCTATAAAAGAACCATCATCATATATACATTAAAAACCACTTTTTATATAAAAATGCTACCACATTAATTTTTACAACGGTTTTTCGTTATAACCGTCATTAAAAGTGATTCCTATAGTAATGTCTTTCTCTTTCGTCTGCCATTTCTCCTTGAAGAGAGAGAGAGTTGCAGAAGTGGGCACAACTGTTAAATCCAATGAGCATGATTTCTAAATTTCGTCCGCCATTTCTTTTTCATCCAACCTAGGGTTTCTTTACTTTCTGATTTTGATTTCTTTTTACGAATAAACGGGATTGATGCTGAACCTTCTGATCCAGTTGAAGTCGTAACCAAGGGTTTCTTTTTCTTCTTTTCCTTGTATTATTTTTGTTTCTTTGGTGAACTGAGTTTGCACTTTATTGGATTTGTTTCTGTTAATTGTAATTTTTCGATTTAGCAAATAGGCTAGGGTAAATTGGTTTCTGTTAATTGTATTATTTTTGTTTCTTTGGTGAACTCAGTGTGCTATTTCTTTTTCAGCTGAGATGATATGTGAAAGAAGGAATTAAAACTGTAAATTGGGTTTGAAAATGGAGAAATTAATATTTGATAGTTGCTAATAATCTTCGTGGGCGATGAGGAAAGGAACTACATAGTGATGTGACTGTGTTGATGATGTATGTCATTTGTTTTCATATTGATGGACACCTTCATTTTATTCGGAAAACTCATGAAACACAAATTTGTGTTATATCTCCTCCCCGTAATACACAAATTTGTGCCACATTTTAGCAAACCTGTCCAGTTACTAACCAAGGGAACTCCTCTTCTAAGACCGCTAATTCGTGAGCCTCCTCAACAGCAACATTTATTCATGTAAAATTTCATGATTTGATGCATGATATTGCCCAAGAAGTACCAGGGAAAGAGGTTTGCCCAATATATGATCCTACCATAGAAACGTTGGACAACAAAGTTCGACATTTGTGTTCTGCGGATGTAGACATAGAGAGGTCTTTTTCTAAGACTAAGATTCATACGTCTTTCCATTAGAAGGCTCTGGAGACAACCTACAGCTTTGGATATACTACTGAGAAATTTTACATGCCTAAGAACATTAAGCTTGAGTGGATTAGGAACCAAGTATTTGCGAAGTGCCTTAGGAAAGTTATTATATTTAAGATATCTTGATCTATCTCAAAATGTTAGTCAGTTACGAAGCTACCCAATCTTCAGACCTTTAACTTGAAAGGGTGTTGAACCAAGTTAGGCTTAGAGTCTTATATATAGGCTATTTTTGGCATAAAATTTTGATATCTATGTTTTATATGAATGTTGAGTCATTAAGGTCAGGTGTGGAGGACCATTAAAATTACAATTCTTTTAGATTATCTGAATGAAAAGAGAGTCTGGAGGACGATGAACCTGAGAAAATATCTGTATATACGGATATGATAAGTAATTAAGGTCAGGTGCATGTAAAGAATAAAGATGGCTCCCCTTCTTTCATGGATTATTAAAAATTAATTAAGAATATTATGAGGTAAATTCAACGAATCATTCCCATAAATTAAAAAAGGGTAAAATCTACTTGCTTTTAACTACTGGTTGCTTCAACTGGACCAGACATTTCAGTAAACCTGTTCCAGTGCACATCTACATTCAAATGTATGGCCTATATTGCATATATGCATCATTGGACTAAGTGCATATATGCATCATTGGACTAAGTGCATGATTAGAGTTCTTTCAGTCTTTATGCTGGGCTTGAGTAGCTTCGTCAATATGATCCTCAAGGCTTCTTGACTTTGGTTTTTGATTTAGATTCGCAGTACCAAACTTTTTTAATGTATTGTTGATTTTCGATCAAACGAAATCCTGGTTGTTTGCAGGGGCTGGAGGCTGTGGGAGTTTTGGTCACATTCTTCTGGCTAAGGTATTGCTCTAACTCTATTTCTGCCGGTGGTTTAAGTTGAATGTGCTTGATTTCTAGTGAAAATTTTGCTAAATATGCTTGATTTCTTGTGAAATTTTGCTGAATATGCATTTTTAGTTTGCTGAATATTCCGTGGATAATTAGTTTACTGAATTTGCAATTTTTTTGCATTATTTAACTGCTGATTCATCTTGCACATCTGATCCTTTCCTTTGTTTTCTTTTTTTGATGGCAAAATTTGATCTTTAAAACATATCAAAGGATGCTCATGTTTCAAACTTCTCCCTTTTGGATTAGTACAATGTT
This sequence comes from Talinum fruticosum, assembly GCA_021018815.1. Classification (NCBI taxonomy): domain Eukaryota; kingdom Viridiplantae; phylum Streptophyta; class Magnoliopsida; order Caryophyllales; family Talinaceae; genus Talinum; species Talinum fruticosum. Next base: position 1,016,049 of record JAITYX010000026.1, read on the forward strand.
ATAATTATTCAAACCTTGATTAGATATATCAAAAAAATCCATGTCTTTCTTTTCACATTATTGGGTCTGCTTAATTAATTCTATGAATATATAGATTAATTTCATATCTTTCTTTTAATTATCTTTTTATACTTGCTAAAGTATTGACTTAGCTTGGATAGCTTATACTTATAATCTTATTTATTTTTGCATTTGGCATGCCTAGATAAGCGATACATATTAGTACTTCATATGTAAACATAGAATACACGTTCAAAATGTTATACACATCCAACTTATAAAAGCAAGCTACCTATTGATTGGACTCGGTGTGTGGCCGTTGAGTTGGTTGTTGCTACTTCAAATGGGTAACTCGTTAAGTTCTAGTATTCTATTGTAACTTCTGTGCAGGTGTAAGGTTATAAGCCTAGGGGAATAGCCAATTAGAGGAATAGCCAATTTTTAGATGGAACTCTACCGAAAGTTTTAAAAATTCTCAAAAAATTAACAAACTATTCTATAAAATTTAGCGAATCTTATTACAAGATTGGACTAGTTCATTGGATTGTGTAGATACCGAATACGTGTCATCCTTAACTCTTTATTTCAGTTATTTATTCAATTAGCGTGGTGATAAAATTTTAGTCCCATTTGTGAATTCGGATCCTGATCGGATTGAAATCGGCGTAACGAAAGGCGAGAAACCACAAAAACGCATTAGCACCATAAAATCAACCTTTTTGCTTAGGCTGACCCACAAACTATTTTCTTCGGCCGAACAAAGCCAAGTTCGGACTCCCAACCAAAAATCCAAACCAACACCGTGTTGCTCAAGCCTGCGCAAAAACACAGACATTTTGTTTTATTTCGGGGCCAAGCAAGGCACGCATCCCAAACCATCCGTACGACGTCATTTAAACAGCGCCGCTTTTCCGGACTCTGCAAATGGCGTCATTTGGTCCAGGAAAATATTCGATTTTCTAAATTATCTAAAGCTAGAAATTTTAGGCCCAATTCAAGCATAAGCCAACGGTTGGTTGGCTTTTACAGCTTCATTTTAACCTAATTTTCATTATAAATAGAGGGCTTCCCCCTCCTCCCCTCTATTTTGCTGCATCATTTTTAGCTGGAAATAACCCCCAAAGATGGAAATCCTTCCTCTCATTCTCTTCCACACTCTACTCTCTCCATTTCTCTATACCGTCACTCATTCCTTCATTTCTTAAACTCCACAAAAGGCCTTCTTTTACTCCCGTTTAAATTCGTTACCACTGTCGTTATGCCACCGGAATCTGTTCGTGTTCCAAGATCAGCAGGTCGGACAACCCGAGGGCATTATATCTACTTTCAAGCTTGCTTTTTACGCTTCTTTTAATTTTAGTTATTTACAACTTTCCGTATTGTGGTTTTGGAGATATAATCGTTTTTAATTCCTCCCCACACAATGTAACTTTTAATTTTCTTTTAACTTTCTTTACTCGCTTTCTTCATTGCGTTACTATTTTTTTTTATTTATCACTTTCCTAGCATATTTTGTTTGCTTAATTTCTATCTATTGCATGCTGATTGCTTAACTATTTAAATACAATTTTTAACTCACAATTTTGATTAGTAAAGGTGCAGAATAGAGACCATCCCTCTTCATTTCGTACTTTCACCCCTGAACACCGAATTCTTGATTTATGATGGATGGAGTCTCTTTCAAAACTTCTTTCAAACTTAGTTTTTCCATACTAAGATTGGAATAGTATTTTCTGTATTTTTGTTAGTTTTTATTTCTTAAAACCAACAGGAAACTCCTTGTGTTTGCTTTTATTTCATCTTATTTGCTTCTCCGATTTTAGGCTAACAAATGGGAAAATTGGTTTCATTTTGACAGCGTAGGTTTAAGTCTACGGCGGCTAGTAGTCGAGCTTTGCTCCTGGCCCAAGTAGATTTCTCTGTTTGGTCCAAGAGCTTTGAGGCAAAATGTAACTTTAATATTTTATGTTTTCTTTACCCTCAAAATAACATCATGAGGCCTGTCTAAAATTAATTTCTAAAATAAAATGATTAATAAAAATTGGCAATCACACCTTGAGCTAAATTGTTTCAAAATCAAATTCTAAAAAGAAATAATCTTAATTAGACGTGCATCTTACTTTCCAAATTAACTTTCAAAATTAAAAAGAATCTTAACAAAAATAAAACAATGAGAGCCGACGCTTCGTTGGGAAACTAACAAATTGTGAGTTTTCTTATTATGTTTTGCATTATACATATTGCATTTATGTAGCATCGGACTATAGTTGCTTTTAATTTCGACCTTTAGGCTTTACCCTTAAGAGAACACTTCCAGAGAGGTCGAACCATTACCTCGTTAGGCCCACCTAGGCTTAACATTGGGAGGTGGTTACTCTCCATTCATAGCACGCTTTCTAGATCTTCCGATTGAGAGACCCCGATAATTCAAGTCCCGCTATGTATCTCATAGCGGAGGAAATTTTCAAACTATGAGCCACCATATATCCAACCTTGAATTATCCCTTTTTACCATAAAACCTTGGCAGTCTAGGTTGTACCCTTTTTTCATTTGCATGCTTGAAATGAATGTGGATTCTTTTAGTATTTAACCTTTTTCTTGTGAGCCTTTAGCTTAGGTTAGGTTTGCTAAATAACCCTTGCATGGGTGCAAAATAAAATGCAATTAAGTAACCTTCTTGCGTTAGTCCTTTTATGTGAATTTTTTAGCCAAAAGTCCAAATTGCTTTCCCTTTTAGGTTGGTCCATTTGTCACATTTCCGAGTAAGCCAAAATCTCTTTAGTCTCGGTCCTTTTCTCGGATAATCGTAGTTGTCGGACATAGCCGACGCCAGTTTCTGTCCAATTGTCGAGGTAGATCCCACCATAGACCTCCTTACTTCAGTAGGTTGTAGGCTTTGGCTTTTGTTTGTTAGCATATTCGCATTTTTGTCCATCATCAAATTTATCTCTAGTTAGGAGAGCCTTTGTTTGCATTTAGCCCAAATTAAATTCATCTCAAATTAGGAGAGTCCTTTGTTTGCATTTAGCGAAAATTAAACTCATCTCAAATAGGTGAGTCCTTTATTTGTGGTAGCCGTTAAGTTCATCTCAAATAGGAGAGTCTTCTATTTGTACTTAGCTAAATCAAAATTCATCTCTAATTAGGAGAGTCTTTTATTTGGATTTAGCCAAATCAAAATTTATCTTTTATAAGGAAAGTCTTTTATTTACATTAGCCAAATTAAATTGATCTCAAATAAATGAGTCTTTTGTTTGCACTAGCCAAATTAAAATTCAACTCAAATTAGGTGAATTTGTTTGCATTAAGTTCATCTTGTTCTAGGTAAGTCAATGCACTAGCCAAATCAAATTCATCCCAATCTAAGTAATTCCATTTTGCATCATTATGTTTCATTTTGGTCAATTTGCATCCTTTATGTGCATCCAAATAAAAGAACATTCTTCCTTTTCCTAGTCTCTTATCGAGTCCAGCGCTTGAGTCCCTTCTCTCCAAAGCTTGTTTCCTCTAGCATGGTCTTGAGCAATTATCTTTTGGACTCGTAGAATAGGGCAACCTACTTCAACTGGGTTTTGTCGGAATCCAGGTTCAAAAAGTTTGGAATAATGATCCAATAGGGAGTCCAATACTGCATTTCCACGTTTAACACCTTGATTAACTCCAGTGCGACCAACCTCGGTGCACATAACACCGATCTAATCAATCTTTCGTCATCGGACAAGTACCTAAAATCAATTACCCTCTAATGGATGAAGAACCACAACCTTCTCCCATCATATCTTTGATTAATGAATCCCGAGCTAAATGTAAGCTTGAATTAAGGCCCAAGATCAAAAAATAGAGCCCATATCTAAAGCTCTTGCTCTTATCCTAAAGACTCTTCGAAGAATAAGGAAAACAAATAAGGAGGAGAAGAAGAAGAAGAAGAAGCTTGACCACACACAATGGTCTACCACTTAATGGTCCACCACCTAACGGTCCACCACGTAATGGTCAAACTCCTCCGGAGGCTTACCCCGAACCTAAGTCCGATCCACGCATAGATAAGATAGAAAGGACGTTGACAAAGTCCACAATGTTTAAAAGTCATTATTTTGACCTCACGGGATTCACTTTAATCCCTAAAGGAAAACTACTTCTAAAATTTACCATGCCGGACATCAAATTTCACGGTTATGAAAATCCCCATCACCATGTTTGTAATTTCATAGGAGCAATGACTCTAAAGAATGTGCTTGAAGATGCATTCGATATCATTTTGCCTTGGACATTTGATAAAGATGTTATGAAGTGGTATAATGCAGTTGACCCACGTAAGGTCACTAATTGAACCGATCCTCGTAAGGAGTTCTTACATCAATACTCCTACAACATCGACCTATCATTTAACCTTTGTGATTTAGAACAGATCAAACAAGGAGAGAAGAAAGTTTCACCGACTTTCTCACTAGATGGAGGCCAAAGGCTGCCCATATGCTAGATCGACTTTATGAAAAGAATCAAGTTAGGATCATTGTGAAGAATCTTCAACCGGTTTATAAACAACATCCGAAGTTCTTGCCTTTCATGAGCTTCACTGCCCTTAGAGATGCGGGTATGCTGATTGAAGAAGAACCGTCTCGTCACGACCACCAAAGCCATGGCAAGTTATAGAGGTGGTTATCAAAATCAGGACAAGAAGACATTTAATATGGGTACTATTAGTAGGGGTGATGTAAATGCCTTTAACATGCATACCGACTACACTCCAAAAGATACTACCTATGCCCAAGCCCTTGATCGCTTACTATCTAAAGGAAAGCTTGAACTTCCACCTCTTAGAGCATAATCAAAAACCGCAAAATAGTCGAAAAATTGGGATGCAGGGAAATTTTGCAAATACCATCATGCATGAGGACACAATACTCAACAATGTTGGACCTTCAAGAACAAGTTAGAAAGCATGTTTCATAATAGCCAACTTCCTCTTCCTAAGGCCGCTGAGTAACCTAGTAAAAATAAGAACCTATTTAGCGGAACTTTAGCTATCTTTTATGAACCTACTCTAGGTTAGTGGGATCCTTCTCTTTTATTCAAGACATATATGTAACTAAGTCCCAAATTAGCCTACCTCCATTAGAACCAACATTGTGTGGACTGTGGGCAAGTGATAAAAAGGATGTTTATGAGACTAAGGATGACAACGATGACAACTTCTAGGGCACATAACCCTTATAAGATGACGACTTTTGGGAAAACCAAAGACTTTTGAAATTCGAGTTGCTAACAAGATCTAGACAACATAACACATTAGGGTGTGCATAACGGACTCAAGAGGCCCCAAAAGAAAAAGAAACCATCAAAGAAGAAGACCCAATCCTCAAGCAGCTTTAGAAACTTAATGTAGACATATCTATTTGGTAGCTAATATCCGCCTCTTAGAAGCGTAGACAAGCCTTGATTGATGCGCTTAGTAAGATCGAGGTATCTCCTGAACTCACACTCGAAGAGGTAGTAGGAATGGTTAACATTAGGGATGGAACCATTACCTTTGATAAGAAGGACTTACCCAAAGAAGGAATTACACACAATAATGCCCTTTGTTTAATGTGACTTGCATTAACAAGTTCATACCTTTGACCCTAGTAGACAAGGGCTCACTTGTGAATGTGTGCCTCTAGAGGACTGCTAAGAGGTTAGGCAAAAGAGTGCAACAACTCTCCAAATAAACTATTCATCTTACAGCCTATGACAATTCCAAAAGAATAGTTTTAGGAACATTGACTCTCTCTATCAACGTTGGGCCAGTCATAAAGGATATTAACTTTCATGTCTTAGATATCCCCGCCACTTTTAACCTCCTTCTAGGATGCCCTTGGTTACATGACCATCAAGCGAGTGCCCTCTACACTACACTAGAAAGTTAAAATGATCGTCAAAGTACAAGTGGTAACTGATAAGGGAGATAACCTTTGTGCTAGAATAAAGAGTCCGTCGTTGAAATTGAGCACGATGTCAACGACGAAGAGCCGTATGGATTGGAAACTGTAGTTGTTATAGAAGAGGATGAAGCACCTCTAAACTTCAATCCTTATGTTAAGCATAGCATCCATTCTATGTTAAAGAAGAAGGGGTATTGTTAGCTTGTCGTTCAGCTACAAATTAAACCACTACTTAGGCTTATAATAAACAATATAGCATAGGGAAGTAGGGATCGAATCCACGAGGAAAGATAATGTAAAAATCAAAATTTCAATCCAATTAAACTTACTACGCTAGTTATTTTATTTATTTATCTTTGCAAAAACTCAAACAAATAAAATTAAACTACTAAAATTCTAAAATTTAATTTTGAGAAAGACTTATGAAATTATGAAACTTTATTGTGATAATCTAAATTTGACATAACTATCCTAATTAATTCTGAAAAATTCAAAATAGAAAATCAAATAAAAACTTAAACAGAAAATCAAAACAAAGAATAACTCAAAATTTAATAACTAAAAATAACAGAACATTATCTAACAATATAAATAAATAATCTAGAGAGATTATAAACTTTATAATAACCTGTAAATATATATATATATATATATATATATATATATATATATATATATATATATTAATATTTATATATTCTTTTTAGAACAATTAAAACATAAAACTAAGGTGGAAAATAAACAGATTCTAAAACAGAAAATTAAATAAATAAAATTCAGCACTAAATTAATTACGAAAATAAATACTAAAATTACTTAGAATATTTACACTAATTTTCTAGACCTAACCAGACCCTAAAATTATAAAAATAAAATTTAAAACCTAATTTACGAAATTATTTAACTAAAAACTTGGAGTAATTAAATTCAAGAAATAAATATGAAAAATTATCAAATTAATTCCAAAAATTTTAAAATTTAGTCACATCATACTAGGGCTTTATCTAAACCCTAAAAGAAGATAAAACACAAAAAAATAAAATAAACTATTTTAAAACTAATTTCTAACAACCTGACTCAAAAATAATAAAAACCGACATAAAAATAATCTAAAAATTAAAATATATAAAATCTCAAAATTAAATTAAAATAAAATTCCTAAAACTAACCTAAAAGACTGTTATTTAGGGGGATAACAAAATTAATAATAAAAGATTGTAACTTTGTAAATAAAAATTATTAAACTAAAGAAAACTACTAAAGAGCAAATAAATAATTATCAAAGATATCAAATTTATAAAAACATTTAGTATAATCTATATCCACCATGCAAATTATTATTTATCATTAACACATCTACCATGAGCTAAACTGTAGAAGACAACCACTAGCGGATCTTCCCCGTTTTTCCTTAGTTATTAGTTTACTTAAGCCTAGCCCTAATATAAACCCTACTAATATTGATAATCCTAGTACTAGCACTAGAATTTAACCAAATTAATGCATTAAGTATTAAAAAATATCATCTAGCACCTAATAACCAATCTACTAGCAAATTGATTTAAAAAGGATCTATGATAATTTTCTAATTAAAAGAGATAGGTATGAGCCATCCATGATTAACTAGGGTGATACTTACGTCTAAAAGATCAAGCGATTATGTACTTAAACCCTTTTAACTATCGTATGAATTCATATAAAACTAATTAGCATGCACTCTAATTAATTAGATATAAAATCATAAACATTAAAATCAAATTATCATAGAATCATGGATCTAATCAATAAGACAATAAAGATCAAAACTTTGTTTCAAAATAACTAATTTAACATGGTTTCATGTAGATTATACTAAGTATAAAAACTACTCAAACATAATGTAATTTAGAAGACGTAATCTAAATAAAAATAGCATCTTTAATTTTAATCTAACAATAAAAATTCAATCTTTACTAGTAAAAAATTACAATACTAAATAATACTACCGATATAAATTTCTTTGGCCGCGGAACGATGATATTGATGATGATTAGTGATGATGTTTGATGGCTGGTGTGAGACGTTGATGATGATGAAGATGATTATGAGATGGTGATGAGGATTATGATGATGGTGGGGTAGAAAGGCAAGCAGGAGGTGGCAAAGGGGAAAGATGGAAGGCTTTGATGATTGTGATGAAGATTTTGGTCGTGAGATATGTGATGGGTAGCTAGAGCTTTTGGGTAGCGAGAGATGTTATGGGCAGCGAGAGATACGTGGGGATTAAATAGGTAGTGAGGTTCTTGGTTTGTTCCTCTTTCTTCTCATGCAACTCTAAGGAGGAGTCCTAGTAGGTTTAGGAGTATGATTATCTTCACTCTCCTCTTCAAATTAAGACTTCCAAAAATATAATGTCATAAAATAATTATTTTATGACACATTATTTTTTATGGACCGACTTCGTTGTTTTTCTTGAACGGTTATCAGTATTTAAAAATCTGCTTTTAACATCTTTTCTTTTCTTTCCCACTTTATTTGATAATTAACTATAAATAGACAAAATAGGATAAATTAGATAAAATAAACTAAATAACTACTAAAAATACGTATAAAATACAACTTAATAGGTATTTTCCTTATCTAGCTATAGGACGAAGGGTATACCACCCAATTTATCCACCCTTTGAACCCTCTAATAACTATAAGTTTGGTCTAGGCTACTACTCAACTACTAAGGAAGTAGTCCAAGGTAAGTGGAAAACACAAGCCAAGAGGACTCGCATTATTAACATCCCACTCTATTAAGCCTTATCCTCTCACATTGAATGGGAAATTTCTAAATGAAGGGGATAACTTCCCTTACTATGGTTTTCCTGAACCTTATGATATGAAAGAAAAAGGTATCCTGGTCCCATGATTAGAGATCTTCAACGATTGTGAGATGTTAGAAGAGGAGGCACCATACCTTCTTAAAAAGAACAGATCCACTCTAGATCGAGCCAATCGGCGAAAGCAATATCTTCGGCTTGTTGTTTTGACAAGAGAAGTGCCCAGAGGGGAATTTAGTTGTTGTACTATCCCAAGCCATGTCGCACCTAAAGTTCAATCCGTCAAGGTTCATCACCGACATAGACAAAGAAGGGTCCAACCATATTACTCGGATTGACATCGAAGAGGGCCAAGAGTTTGTTGTCATCATAGGAGAGCATTCCGCTTTAGAGTTTAGGGCTAAGGTTTTCTTTTTCCAATTCTATCTGTTCTTCTTCCAATTCTGCATTTTCTATTTCCGAGTCCGATGTACTCGCTTTCCTCATTCAATAAGATGAATTTTTGTGCTTACTCCTTGCCTTCTCCTATTCTTAATTGTTTTGCCTCTAATGATGAACAAGAAATCCCTAAAGAATTAATAAAAGCTATGGAAGATCATGAAAATTGCTCACCAATTATAGAGGAAACAATAACTATTAATTTAGGATTTTTATATTAACCTCAACGAGGTTAATATTTGGAAAACTCTAAGTCCAAAAGAGTATAAGCACTTTACTTCACTTCTTATGAAGTTTAGAGATGTCTTTGCTTGACATGACGGGGATAGATCCTAGTATAGCAGAATATAAAATTTCACTCTATCAAGATGCCAAGCCAATTAAGCGAAGCTTAGAAGAATGAAACCCGAGTAGGTCTTAACAATCAAAGAAAAGGTTAGGTTCATTAGAGTAGTCCACTACCCTCAATCTGTAGCAAATGTTGTGCCTGGTCCCGAAGAAAGATGGTAGGGTTAGGATGTGTGTCAACTTCAGGGGACCTAAATATGGCGAGCCCCAAGGATGACTTTGCACTACCTCACTAGACATTTTAGTTGACAACACAGTTGGCGATGCTTTACTCTCCTTCATGGATGGCTATGTCGGGTATAACCAAGTTAAGATGGTCGGGGAAGACATGAAAAAATGATTTTCAGCACCCAATGGGGGACATATTGCTATGTAGTCATGCCATTCGGACTCAAGAATGCCGGGGCCATATATCAAAGGACAACCACGAAAGGGCATGGCACTAACCTAGCCGTAGGAAATTCTTCCGGAGATTGCGAAAGTACAACATGCACCTTAATCCCTAGAAATGTGTCTTTGGGGTGACCTCGGGTAAAATTTAGCCTATATAGTTGGTATCGGAGAAATTGAGAATGATCCATCCAAGATCAAAGCCATCCAGGAGATGCCACCACCAAAGACTAAGAAGGAAATACGAGGTTTTCTAGGATGTCCGCAATACATTAGTCGTTTCTTGTCAAAATTGACTATGGTTCACGAGCTAATCTTTAAGAAGCTCAAGAAAGGAGCCAAACCTATTCGGGATGATGAGTGCCAAGTACCATTTGAAAAGGCTAAGATATACTTGGTCAATCCACCTAGTCTAGTTTCACCATAACCCGAAAAACCATTGCTTTTATATCTTGTCGCCACGAAGAGTGCAATGGGAGCCATGCTAGCTCAATGGGATGGAAAAGGAAAACATGTCATGTACTATGTAAGCAAGAAAGTTTTAGAGTGTGAAACCCAATAGACTTCCCTAGAGAAAATGTCCTTGGCTTTAGTTTGGGCCATCAAGAAGGTCGGACATTACATGTTAGCCCATTCGGTACAGGTAGTATCCCTAATAGATCCTATCAAGTATATTGTAGAACAACCAACTCGTCATCAGTAAAATAGCTTGACGGACGGTCATGTTATCGAATTCGAACTTAAACATGTCCTACAAAAGGCGATTAAGGGGAGAGTCATGTCGAATTCTTGGCCAATCTACCAACAACTAAAGCACAACCTGGAGCAGCTTTGATTTTCCAAACGAGGCATTCTATAGGTAGAGGTTGACATGTGGACAAAGTACTTTGATGACACTTCCAATAAAAAGGGCTTCACGGTAGGAATCATTTTAGTCTCACCGGAGGGAGCACATACTCCCATCTCAATTAAGTTAGACTTCGAGGTCATAAATAATGTCGCCGAATATGAAGCATGCATCACTAGACTATATGTCGCAATAAAAGTAGAAGCTGTAAACATCAAGATCTACGGCGACTCAAGCCTAATCATTAATCATATCTCTCGAAATGGAAGGTACGAAGTGAAGCCTTGGCACTAGTGGTGGAAAAACTCGGGTTCGAGTCGAAATCAGGTCGGTCATCGACGAAGTTTTTGTCCGATACCCGTTTTTTCGAGTCGGACAATTCGGATAAGTGTAAATTCGGGTTAAAATTTTGTTTGGCAAATAGAAATATGAAAATTTTATGTCCAAATTTAAAATTTGGACAAAAAGTCATACCCGAACTTGGTTTTTTCGGGTCGACGAAATTTTGCCAATGCTACTTGGCACCCTTCCAAGCGCACCTAATAGAATTAGCGAAACATTTTGACAACATTTCGTATACATAACTTCCTAGGGATGATAATCTGTTTGCGGATGCTTTAGCCAAATTACCTTCTATGATTAACATTCCTAGTGGCATTCACTCAATTCTATTAGTATAGTATGTAGGAGTCCGTCCGTGCATGTGTACACATTAGAAGTGTTCAAGCATCGACCAAACTAGTTGGTACCATGATATTTACCAATACTTAGATAGCTAAGAATACCCACCGGACTCCATACCTAGAGCCCATCGAGCGATTCACATGTTAGCTGCTCAATACTTTCTAAATCAAGAATAACTATACAAGAAAATCGACATGGGCATTAGCTTAATTTGTGTTAATCAACGTGAAGTCGAGCTCATAATGAGAAACGTTCTCGATGGAGAATGTGGACCTCAATTAAGGGAAGACTGATGGTTCAAAAATTAAGCGATTAGGATATTATTGGTCAACCATGGAAGCAGATTGTCATAAGTTTGTTAAAAGATGTCACAAGTGTCAAATATACGCAAATTTGCAGCACCAACCACCCTCTTTTCTCGACAAAGCACTTGCATCACCCTGGCCATTCTCAGCTTGAGACATAGAAATCATTGCTAAGGTGACCCATAAAGGAGCGGGAAGTCACGGATTTGTCCCGAGTAGCAATTGACTACTTCACTAAGTGGGTTGAAGCGGCATCTTACGCAACCATAACATTAAAGAACGTGGCAAAGTTTCTAACTCATAATATCATCTCGCCAATATGGGGTACCATATGAGTTGATTAGTGACCATGTTAATCACTTCAAGAAAGAGGTAGCAAACTTACTAGAGAAGTATAAATAAAGCATCATGAGTCTTCTCATATCGCCCTTAGACAAACGGGAGAGTCGAGGCAGCCGACATGAACATCTATAAAATAGTGGAAAAAATGGCTATCAACTATAAAGATAGGCTTGGCAAATTACCTTTTGCCTTATAGCACTATCCGACCTCAATTAGGACATCCATGGGAGCAACCCCCACCTCTTTAGTTTATGGCATGGAAGTAGTCCTTCCAATAGAGATTGTCATCTCCTCATTAAGGATCATAGTCAAAAGTCAAATCCAAGAAGCGGATCGGGCCAAAGCATCGTACTGAACAACTAGTTTATTTGATGAATGACGCTTACTTGCTCTATATAATGTCCAAATATAAAAACATGTATATCAAGGGCATTCAACAAAAAGGTTAGGCCTCATTATTTTCAAGTTGGTGACATAGTCCTTAAGGAAATAAGAGCACCCGCTAAGGACCCGGGAGGAAAATTTAGGCCCAAATGGCAACGACCTTATATCCTTGGTCAAATTGTACAAAGCGTAATGGTAAAACTAACATATTTAGATAGGAATTATTTCAATATACAAATTTGGACCAAAGGAAGAAGTATTACATTTAGCACTAAACTAAATGGCATAGGTTAAAAACCGAGCCAAGCCCAAACCAGGCAACGATCTTAACCATCACCGGTCAATGCCCAATTAATGTGAGGACGGTCGTGCCTAGTTTAGTTTTAGGCAGTCTAATCTTTCTTTTCCCGCATTTAGTCATTTTTGAGATATTCCATTTTTAGGTGGTCCGTTATTTGCAATTGTTTGAGAGAGCAATTAAAATAAAAATGAAGCACGAAAGTAAGCATAATACGTGCTTTTTACTTTAGTGATAATAGGGATAAGCCTACTACTTATCCAAGTACATAGCTAAGAAGGGAAATACCAAGCATAAAACATGGAAAATAAAATAGTTCCGATGAGGTACAATAATAATCTGCTAACAATAAATTCTTCCTAAATCCTAAGCCCTAGTTTATCTTCACTTTCTTCCCTTTAGAGTCGCTTGTCTCAATTGCATTCCCTTGGGTTCGTTTCTTTAATCCTTCGATCCTACGAACCCTTATTTTCTCTTCTTCCTTAGCCTCCGTTTCTCTTTTGTGAGCCTACTCATCAGCTTGTAGGGCCACTTCGCGGATTTGTAAGGGTGCAACAGCGAGAGCACCCCTCCTCTAGTCTTGTTCTCAAGCCTTCATTGTCTTATACGCAGGATTGGACTCTCTTACCACTCAAGGTAAAATTCGGATATTGCTTTAGATCGCTTCTCCACTTTCCAACAATGGCAAGTTCATCCAACACTCACTCCAAGACTAGGCTCACTCGACGCTGCATATAACATCAAATAAGGCAGGAGGAACACAATCTAGATATGGTATATCTTACACCCCACCTATTTACTCGCACAACACGGTTAGGGAAGTAGTACGTATTGGTTTTAAATCACAATAAATGCACATAGGGGTACCTTGCAGCATGTGTCCTAAATTGAGACACACGCCAAGTACTTAATATGCCATATTATAGGGCAACCGACATTTAACCAAGTCTCCCACCAAGAAGCTACTCGATCGGTCAACGATGACAAAGTGTAGTCGCTAACGTAACCGGGACACCAAGTACAGATTGATTTTTGCGGGTTCTCTCACCAGCCCAAAGTGTTCAACCAACTAGATCCGCACATAATAGATGCAAAAGTTAGAAACATCGTGTATCCTGCACAACCTAGGTCATCTTACTTCACGACCTAACATGGGTAAAATTAATAAAAATAAATAAATAAAAATTTAGGTTTGGATTCACCGGCCCCGTGCGTGAGCACAACTAATCGGCGCCGTGTTCCAAGTGCTCGTAGATGAGTTTCCGATGACCATTTCGTTTCTTGCCTACAATAACAGGGGCTGCCAGTGAAGTCTTTGTTCATATTCTCTTCAACTCGGTCCAATCCCAAGAATGTCTCATCAATGATTAGCGGGGTCAACGAATGGTATTCCCCCAGGTTGTTCTACCACGTTCGAGTAGCACGACAAGTGCTTTATCTCTGCGACCTACCATTAGCAGGAAGCCACCAAGCATGCACATAATGGTAGCCCGATGCTGCCGGATGTGCGCCCAACTCCGCCCGTACATAACGCAAAAGTGCACCAATAAGTTCATCAATGTAGACACCCAAAATGTGTCATCCCTTATCTCCTTTATTTCGTATTTTATATTGTTGGCCCAATAATGAAATCTCGAGTCCTGTTTGAGGATTTGGATCATAGACGGTATTTGATTGGTGTGACGAAGCTAGTAAACCATAAAGAACCCCTTAGCACCAACTAAATAGCCTTTTGCCTTGGGTCGGTACAAAAATCGCTTTTGTTTTAGACGATCTAAGCCCCGGTCAAACCTCTAGAGTCCACGGAAGTTGGGTGCCATGTACAAGGAGACTCTACGCTTAAAACACCACATTTCACTTTTGTCCAACCCGCACACGGAGCTAAAGACTTTAAGACGACGTTAAGCGCCGCGTTTCATGATCACAAGCATCAAAACATCGTATTTAGCCCCAAGATAGTCTACCCGAGACACCGCGTTTCTCCCTCAAAACAATGTCATGGCTGGCGCTCCCCACCTGGTTTGTTTCGCCTTGAAATGCCGCGTTTTGCTTGAGAACCCTATTGCAGCACGGAAGGAGGTCGGGACCCCAAAATGGCACCGTATGGCCGGCGCCCCTACCAAGGGATCCAGTTTTATCCTGTTCAATCTTGTGATTTTTGGCCCTATTTTTTATGATTCTGCAGCTTGGTTCATGGTTAGCTTTGGATGGCTGATCGAAACCAAACCCAAAGTCATTTTGTGACCTAACCTCTCCCTATAAATAGAGAGCTTAGGCTCTCACTTTTCAAAAGGCTTATACCTTAATGTTATACTACTCGAAACCGGACTAAGAGCAAATGAATACTCCTTTCCGTATTCTAATCTCTTGGTCTCTTTTCGATCTATTCCCAATCTTTCTCATATTCCAACTACATCCGAACCCTAATCCTCCGTCAATTACATGCAAATTTTTCCTTAACTACACAAAAACTTACAAAAAGCCTATCTCGATTCACCACTGTCGCATCAACAGATCCGGATCCAAGATCCGGATCGAGTAGGCGGGACAACCTCGAGTGCAACAATTCGGCCTTCATAACGGTTATTTACGAAAGTTAGCTCTTGGAGAGGCTAAGTCACCTTAGAGGGGGTGAATAGGGTGATGATGAAATTTGCTTCGATTAAGGAATAAATTTGTCCGAGTAGAGTTGAAGTCAAGGATGAACTCGAAAAGACCCGACTCGAAATCGATAAAGAATATAGAAGCGAGAATAGACCGAGCAAGTAAACAATCCGAGTCTAGAGTATACTCGAAAACCGGTAACACAAAAAGTACTTGGAAACCCTCTTGGGGCAGAAAACCACGAACCGTGCTAATCCAAGCACGAAGTGAAATCCACTATTTTGAGTCCACAAAATACAGTAGACCGACTCAACCCGAGTTGCTCCCTTAGATAACTCCTTACAAGTTTTTCCTATACTAAGAAATTCCCTTACCTGATCTAGTACTTCCTAGCTGAGATAACCCTTATAGCTAGGTACAACCGAGCTGAGTTAACCTTTACAACTCAGTCAAGGGACCTTACTTAGAGAGTAAGAAGAGAGTTTGTAATCGAGTACAAGACCTTACAACTCGGAATATAAAAATACAGAATTGGAGTTGTAAGAAGAAGATTGAGAATGAATACAATGACTTTTGATCAAGTATGTATTTTTACAATTGGTTCAAGCAATCTTCAAGTCTTGAGATTTGGCTTCTATTTATAGATGACCAAGCAGCTTAGCCGTTGTGTCCAACCTCTGACTGGAAGTTCCTTTATGACCGTTGTGTAGGATTTTCCGAGTCACTCGTAAAATATCCATTGAAATAAGAACGTTAGACAACGGCTCTTGACTCCCTTGGAAGTACCTAAAACCACCGGCGATGTCTTCGAAGTAAGGTGAAAGCCACCGATGAGCTCGGTGTTGCAGATTTCCATTTCTGGAAACGGACAACCCCGACACGATTGTGCGGGGCTAGGTCGGAGGTGGAAAAGCCTTGTCTCGCTGGTGATTTGACATTTTGAAGCCGGTTAGTTTTGTAATTCAAATTTAGGATAGCCTCGTTTGAATCACCTACAAAAGTAAAACAATTTTGGTTCTCAAAGTATAAAATACTTTGGTCCAAGATTAAACACGAGATAATGATATAATTAAGATAATTAAGTGACTAATTATCCGGGTCGGAAAAGGAATGGAATTTTCCGAGTCTAATATTCATGATACTCAAAATTCCATCCGAGTCAGTCTAAAAGAGAATCAAGTTAACTAAAGAATATCGGAGGAAATAAACTTGATCTAGATTGAGCATGATTCAAACTAAAAGCGCCGACTCTTACAGAATAACACCTGTAATATGAAGTCGATCCCGAGTACGGTTATACGAATACCGGCGTTTGAACATGCGATAATTCTAAGTGATGAGTGACTCGAACCGAGTGTAACATAGTGAGTGCGGATATCCTTTCCGAGTCACACGAGTTATGCATACATACAAGAAATAATTTCTATAACACTTCGGGAAAATACTATATCACTCAGAAAAGTTTCTAAGGCACATGGAATGACTTGGAATAAAAACTTTATAAGTGAGAAAATCTTATACCTGATTCCCTTGATAGAACTCGGAAAAGTGAGATGTAAAATCTGAGTCTTCAATTTATTTTTATGTTTTATTGATTTCCGTATTGTCGAGAAAGAGTTGTATCATTTTTATTTCCTCCCCACCCGATGTAATCCTTTTAGTTTTCGTTTTCTTTTCTTTCCGCTTTTTCTTTTTTTTTTTTTCCCCGTTACTTTCTTTATCACTTTCCATATCTACCATTACCGTTTTCATTATTTTTTTGGTTGCTTTTAATTTCGTATCACATGTTGTTTGTCTGGTGTTTAATATGTTATTTAGATTCACTATTCAAACTAGTAATGGTCGTCATTTAACAAGCGAGAATGGAAGGGCTTATCCCTACGTTTCGTACCCTCGCCCCCGAATCCGATTCTCGATTCTAGGCGGATGGAGTCACTTTTTATAGCCTTTTTCAACTTAGTTTTCCCATAATAAGATTGGAAGAACATTTATTTATTTTTGTTTTGTTAGTTTTTCATTCCTAAAAATTGATCTGGCGACTCTTTTTTTTTTATATATTTATTTCTTCTATATTGCTTCTCAAATTTTTCTAACCGAACAATAAAAAAGGAATTCCGGATCTGTCAGCCAGGCCGAGGCCGAGGCTGATCACCTTAGCCGTGGCCCCTTGTCGGCGCCGCCGACCACCGGATGCGGACTCGCTGCTCGTAGCGAGTGGTTAGCAAGTGAGGCTCGGTCCAAACCGGTGTTTTCACACTAGTTTGGCCCTAAAGCCTCACGACAGAAATGAAGAAACCCTAGTTTTCTTTATTTTTGGTTAGGAAATAATATCCCGGGATCTCTAAAAATAATTTCTAAAATAAACTAAATAATAAAACGCCACTCAATCTAATTTAAGTTATTTCAACTTAATTTAATAAAATTCGGAAATCTAAATAAGAGGTTCATCCCTACTTTCTAAAATTCATCTTCAAAACCCTAAAATCATTTTCTTCTTCAAAAATCAAAAAGAAAATTTTAAAACCCGCCAATTCGTGGGGAAGCTTGGGCCCCTCCTCGCGCGGGGTGGAGGACTCGTGGTTCCTATAGTGGCGATTTCGTTGGGGATAAGTCACTTATTAAGAGGGCGAAACTTGAAAATTTGAGTAGTGAGCTATAATGATTTATTTGCATTAGGCATCCCGAATGTAAGCAACCTTAATCATAGTTTATTTTTGTTGGTGGTCCATTAGGCTTTACCCCTCGAAAAACATTTTTGGAAAGAGGCTCCCACTCGCGTCCCAGGTGGGCCCAATTAGACTTGATTGCTAACGAAGGCGATACCTTTTGCCTCATAGCACATGCTCTTGGCTTACCGAGAGGCACCAAGGATTCAATGCATTTTTTCCTGTCGTGCGCCCGCGAAGGACCAAATCCTCGGATTATGAGACACCATGTATCTTACCGAGTTTAACCTTCTCTTTGACCATAGAACCTTGGTCTATAGGTGGCACCTTTTCCTTTCATTTGCATGCTTGGATGAGTGTGATTGTTTTTAAATTTAATCTTCTACTTATGAGCCTTTAGGGATAGGTTAGGAGTGTTGATTGGCCCTTGCATGGGTGCAAATAAAATACCATCAAAATTCCCTAGAGTCTGTCCATTATGTACATTTTAGTCACAAGTCAAATTATCTTTTCCTTTTAGGTTGGTCAATTAATTGCATTTTTGAGTCATTCTAAAATCCTTTCTTCGAGTGGTCCAGGTAGTCACCGCTAGTCACTCCGGAAGGGCCTAACCGGACTCCCTCTATCTCTTTAGTCGATCAGTCTTTTGACCTTCTTTTTCTGCATTTCCATTTTGCATTTTTATCTTTCATTTAGCCAAAAATAATGTTGATTTCAAATTAGGTGAGTCCATTTTGCATTTTCATCTTTTATTTAGCCAAAAATAAAGTTAGGTGAGTCTATTTTGCATTTTCATCTTTCATTTAGTCAAAAATAAAACTCATCTCAAATTAAGTGAGTCCATTTTGCACTTTCATTTTGCACTTAGCCAAAAATAAAGTTCATCTCAATTAGGTGAGTGCATTTTCATTTCTCATCTAGCCAAAACAAAATTAATCTCAAATTAGGTAAGTCCGTTTTTTATTTTGCATTTAGCCAAAATAAATCCACCTTTAGTTAGGAACAATAATTTATGTATTCCAATTATGCATTCCAATTAGGCATTAGCCAAATCATAAAAACATCCCAAATTAAGTCATGAGCATCATTGCATACACTTCATTTGTTGTGCATTCCTTATGTGCATCCAAATCAAGAGCATTCTTGGTCCCTTCGAGTCTCACGCTTAAGCCCCTTCCTCTTAAAAGCGGTATTCTTTCACATGACCCTAAGTATCATCCTTTAGGCTAAAGAATAGGGAAATCAACTGCAATTGAATATCATCGGAATCCAACTTCCAAAAGATTAGAACGTCTCAACAAGGAGTCCAACATATCTTCTCCCCACTCTACACCATGTTCCGCCTCGCGGTCTATGCTAGTGCGACATACTTTGTCATATATCACACCGGTTTAGTCTATTTTCCGTCATAAGATAGTACCTAAAAAATTCCCCTCCACTGGACAGAACACCAGAACAATCTCCTATCCTTGCTTTGCTCAAACGAAAACTCAGCCAAAATGGAAGCTAAAGGTAACGCTGAGGATAAGAAAATAGAGTCTTTAGCGAGGCGATCTTAAGGCTATCCTAAAAGCCATTGAGGATAGTAAGTGAGCGAGAGGAAGAAGAACGATTAAGAATTGGAGGAGGTCTTCCACCTCTACCTAGTCTATCTCTTCCAGGCAGTCCCAAGCATAAATCCAAGCCTCAACTCCGATCCACATATAGATCGGATAGAACAAATGTTAAAGAAGTCATCCATGTTCCATAACCATTACTTTGACCATAAGGGATTCACTTCAATCCCTAAAGGAAATTACCCCTAAGTTCACCATGCATGATATCAAGTTCCAAGGTTTCGAGAATCCCTATCATCATGTTCGCAACTTCTTAGGAGCGATGACTCTTAAGAACATACTAGAAGACACTTACCACATTATCTTCCATTGGACTTTTGAAACCGACGTAATGAAGTGGTATAACGTGTTTGACCTACACAAGGTCACCAATTGGACTGATATGTGTAAGGAGTTATTATACCAATAATCCTATAACACCGATCTACCTGTCACACTTAGAGACTCGTAGTTGATTAAGCAAGGTGAGAAAGAAAGCTTTACTGATTTTCTCGCCGGATGGAGGGCAAACACTCGTCGAAATGGTAGACCGACCTTCCAAGAAGGACCAAGTGTAGATCATCGTGAAGAACCTTCATCCCGCCTACAATCAACATCTCAAATTCCTACCAATTATGAGCTTCTTAACCCTTAGAGATGTCGGCATGCTGATAGAAGAAAAGCTTTCTATGACAACCACAAAAGTCGTGATCTGGATATAGAGGTAATTATCAATCTAAAGATAAGAAAACCTCCAATCAAGGCAATACTAGTAGGGGTGCAGATGTCAATGCCGTCAATAGGCATAATGACTACACTCCTATTAACACCACATATGCTCAAGCCCTTGACCGCCTACTCGGCTAAAGGGAAAATAGAATTGCCACCTATAAGAGTAGAAGCGTGAACTGCGAAATAGTTTAAAAACTGGGACGTAGAAAATTCCGCAAATACCACTGTGCACGAGGACATGACAACGAGCAATGTTGACGTTCAAGAACAAACTGGAAAGTATGTTCTATAGTGATCAACTCCCTCTTCCTAAGGTTGCTCAAAAACCAAGCAACAACATGAATCCTTTCAGCGGTGCTTTAGTTATTTTCTTTGAACCCATTCCGGGCGGTGGGACTGTAGACACCTAAAAAGTGCCGTCCTTTTCTCAATTTTGTATTTGTTGGCCTCATGATGATAATTCTGTGTCCTGTTTGAGGATTTGGATCTTGGATTGTTTTTTATTGGTGTGATAGAAGCCGATAAACCACAAAGAACCCCAACACCACATACATAGTCTTCTCCCTTGGGTCGATCCAAAAATCCCCTTTTCTTTCGGACGATCCAAAACCGGGCTAAGCATTCATAGACAACGAAGTGCAATGTTGTGCACCGGGAAATCCTTAGTTCGAAGACTACATTTTACTTCAGTACAACCAAACAAGGAGCTGAAGACCTCAAGGCGATGTTAGACGTTGCATTTCATGATCACGAGAATTAAAGTGTTGCATTTAAGCTCTAAGACAGTCCACCCGAGACTAGGAGCCTACAATCTCCTTAAAAGCTCAACATGGCTGGCTTGCCTTACTGGTAATTTCACTCAAAATGTTGTGTTTTGATTAAGGAATCCCGAGACATCACGGAAAGGGCACAAAACCCTAGAAGACCACCCGGGGTCGGCACCTTCTACCCTGCGTGTTGCCTCAAAATGCTCGTGTTTCAACTTGCGGACTCCCGGGTAGCACTCTAGGGTACGAAACCCTAGGCAACACCGGTTGGCTGGTGCCTGCCTCCCCTCATTTACCTGGTTCTATCCCATTCTATCCTTTGCTTTATCCGGTCTTATTACTTTGATCTTGGCGCAGTCTTTTGTTACTAGCTTTGGATGGTTGGCCGAGCTAACCCTAGGTCATTCCTTGATGTAACATCTCCCTATAAATAGAGAGCCTTGGCTCTCATTCTCCCAATAGCTCAACCCTCAATGTTGCTCTGCTAAAATTCAACTAAGAGCTATTGAATACTCCATTCTTTATTCCGATCTCTTGGTCCCTTTTCAGCCTCTTCCCACTCTATGTCTATCATACTCCTTACATTGGATCCCTAAACTCCATTAGGCACACATTTGCTTACCTATTTAAATAAAAACTTATAAAAAGCCACTTTCAATTCACTACCATCGCATCAAGAGATCCGGATCCGAGATCTAGATCGCGAGTGGGACAACCCGAGGGCACAGATTCGATCTTCAACAGTTTATTTACTTTTATACTTTCTTTATTGATCTCCGTATTATGGACAAATGATGTATTGCTTTTAATTCATCCTCGCTCAATGTAATCTTTTATTTTCACTTTGTTTTCTTTTTTCGCTTTTACGTTCTTTACGACTTTCTTTACTTTTGCTTTTATCGCTTTCTTTCATTATGTTTGGTTGCTTTTAATTCTCATCGCATGTTGCTTACTTGTGTTTTACATCATTTTAAATTCACTACTCGAACTAGTAATGGTTGTCTTCGGACGAGCGAAACAAAAGGGTTTCTCCCTACGTTTCTTACCCTAGCCCCCAAATCCGATTCTCGGTTCAAAGACCGATGCAGTCATTTTTAGCCTTTGCTTGTCTTAGTTCTCCCGTCATTGTGATTGGAAAAGAAAAATTTTTATTTTGTTTTTGTTAATTTTTCTTTTCTCAAAGCCGATCGTCGGACAGATCTAGAACCCTAATTTAATTTATCTTTCACACCAATTTGGCCCTAAAGCCTCATTGGCAGATCTAGAACCCTAATTTAAGTTATCTTTCAATTAGAAGATAATATCCCGAGACTTCTTAAAATAATTTCTAAAATAAAATGGTTTCTAAAACCTCCATTCAACTTTTCTTAATTCGCTTTCAACTCAATTTAATAAAATTTGAAAATCTTAATAAAAGGTTCATCCTCACATTCCAAAATCGACTTTCTAAAACTATCTTCAAAATCAATCTTTAAAAAGAGACCCGATACAAGTGGGGAAGCTCAGCGGGCACCGGCCGACCGTGGTTCCTATAGTGGCGACTCCATTGGGGATAAACCTTTTATGAAGAAGGCGAAAGTTGAAAATTTGAGTAATGTGTTTTTAATGATGTTCTTACGTTAGACATCCTGCATTTAGCAACCTTTGAACTAGTTTAAATATTATTTTGGACCCCTAGGAAAACTTTATTGTACCCTCTGTTTACCCTTTTTAGAGAGAGGCTCCCACTGGTTCTTGTAAGCGGGCCTAACTACGCTTGATTGCCCGAGGAAACGGTACCTCCTCCCTTGTAGCACGCCATCTTGGGCTAAACCTTTTGGTTCACCGAGAGGCACCGAATTCTGGTTGGTATCCTTATCCGTACAACCCATGGGGGACCAAATTTCGGACTACGTGTCACTATGTATCCAAACTCTTAAACTCTTTGACCATAAACCTTTTGACTATTAGGTCACCTTGCCTTCATTTGCATGCTTGGATGAGTGTGTTTGTTTTTTTTAGATTTAATCTTCTGTTTGTGAGCCTTTAGGGATAGGTGAGGAGCACTGAATAATCCTTGCGTGGGTGTAAAAATAAAAAATCAAAATAAAATTTTGAGTGGGTCCAATTATGTGCATTTTAACCAAAGTCCAAAGCTACATTCCCCTTTTAGTTCAGTCCATTCATTCCATATTTGCATTAGCTAAATCAAAAATCATCTCTCTTAAGGTTGGTCCATTTAGTTCATTTTTGCATTCGCCAAAATAAATTTCATCTCAAAGTAGGTGAGTCCAATCTTGCATTTCATTTTTGCATTAGCCAAAATAAATTTCATCTCAAATAGGTGAGTCCATATTTGCATTCCCTTTTGCATTTAGCCAAAGTCAAAATCATCTCAAAATAGGTGAGTCCATATTTGCATTCCTCTGTTTGCATTTAGCCAAAGTCGAAATCATCTCAAAATAAGTGAGTCCATATTTGCATTTCCTTTTTGCATTTAGCCAAAGTGAAAATCACCTCAAAATAGGCAAGTCTATATTTGCATTCCTCTTTTTGCATTTAGCCAAAGTCAAATTCATCTCAATTAAGGTGAGTTCATTCATTTCATTTTGCTATAGGCAAAAGAAAAATCATCTCAATTAAGATGAGTCCATCCATTTTATTTTTTGCATTAGCCAAATTAAAATCCATCTCAAAGTAGGTGAGTCCGTTCATTTCATTTTTTCGCATTAGCCAAAATTAAATTCATCTCTAATTAGGAGAGTCTTTCATTTGCATTAGCCAAACAAAAATTCATCTCAGATTAGGTGAGTCCGCTTTGCATTTTCATTTCTCGTTTAGCTAAAACAAAGTCATATTCCACTAAGATAAATCATCTATGCATTTCAATTCTGCATTAGCCAAATCATAAAATCATCCCAGATTAAGTCATGGGCATCATTGCATATATTCCATTCCATTTGTTTATGTGCATCCAAATAAAGGAGCATATCATTTTCTTAGGATCCGTCGTTCCTCGGGTCAAGCACTTAAGCCCCATCTCCCTTAGAAGTACTTCTACAAGCCAATGCTAAGCATACTCTTTTGGGATGCAAGATAAGGAAATCCTATGCTAGTCGGGAATCTTGGAACGAAGCGTCTAGGAAGTAAGAGATCTACTTCAACACCGACACGGTCAATATCGATACGTCCCACATTAGCACGTACCACACCAGTACGTCCCTCTTTACTTGTGACACCGGTGCGTTGTCCAAGGTCTAAACTCAATCCTCCTAAAAAATGGCCAACCAGCCGGAGCAAACTCCCTTCACGACCCTATTCAAGGAGTTTGTTGCAATACTAGAGGCTAAGCTTGATGCCTAGGATAAATAAATTGAGTCGATATCATAAACTCTCATTCTCATACGCAAAGAACTAGAGAGGACATCAAAGTCTAAAGGGAAAGAAAAAGAAAGAGAAGGATCCCGCCCGAACCTCAACCCAAGCCTCGGTCGGATCCAAGAATAGATCAAATAGAGAAGATGTTAAGGGAGTCCTTGACGTTCATCCACCACTATCCGGCCTAGAGATTCACTTCAATCCCTAAAGTCAAGCTACCCTTTAAGTTTACCATGCCTAACATCAAGTTTCATGGAGCCGAGAACCCTCACCATCACGTGAGAAACTTTGTGGAGGCAATGACTTTGAAGAATGTATCGGAGGACACATACCATGTCATCTTCCCATGGACGTTTGACACGGATGTTATGAAGTGGTGCAATTACGTTGACCTACGCAAGGTCACCAACTGGCAGGATCTTTGTAAGGAGTTCCTATAATAATACTCCTACAATACTGATCTATCGGTCACTCTTCGGGACTTAGAGCCGATCAAGCAAGGAGATGAGTAAAGGTTCACCAACTTCCTTACTCGTTAGAGGGCGACAGTCTGCCCACATGACTAATCGACCATCCGAAAAAGATTAGGTTAGGCTCATCATCAAGAACCTCCAACCCGCCTATCATCGGCACTCGAGGTTCTTGCCTATCATGAACTTCAAAGCACTCGGAGACACCGGCATGCTCATAGAAGAGGAGCAGACATCCACAACCATCTAGAAGACCATCCAATGAGCCTACTACTCATAAAGGATGCGAATAAAGCCTCGCATTTCCTTTTTCATATCTATTCTATGTGTATTTGCTTTGTCCCTTTTCCTTATCCATTGTATTTCCTTTTCCTGTCTTCCAAAAATAAAATTAAAATAAAAAAACCTAACCCAAATTACCTTTCTTTTTAACTACGAAGGCTTGATTTCCATTATTGCGGATATATAGGAAGCCCACGAGATCCAGACCCTAAGCATTATTTTGATCCCAATTTCCGCTTCTAATTTTCCAAATCCAAAAAGCCACTTTGCCTCTATCAAAAGGAGCATAAACCCATTGGGAAAATGCATCGAATCATCAAGAAGCATGCCGGTTAAACTCAGCATCAAACCGTCAGGATCACGGTTCATCGTCGGCGGTAGTACATCGTAGTTCAACGACTTACCCTTCTTTAGGCTTTACTTTAGGGAGCGGGGCTAAAGTGCATTTTTGTCTTTGTCTTTATGAATTTTTGCATCATCTTAATAAAAGAATGCATTTGTTCTTAGAATCGATTCTTTGCATTTCATCTCCTTTGCATGAGTCAAACTCCTAAAATAAAAAAATTAATAAGAAAGCACCCTACAAGGCGTTATTCAATTAAGCGAGCATCGAGTATCAAGCAACATCAAGCGGCTTCAAACATCAAGTCAACATCGAGGAGGTCACCAACACCATCATCTTCAAAGAGGATCTTCCACGCCATCAACTAATCAAAGCTAGTCTCCAACATTCAAAGAAGAGCTAGAACCAAGCATGCAAGAAGAACTTGGGGCTCAATATCAAAAGGGTTATACAACCACAACAACTCCAAGAATACTCGGGGAAGACACAAATCGTCTACCTTACAAAGGAACTATTAGCACACAAACTAAAAGCTGAAATTTCGAATGAGGCACATCACCTTATAAAACATCATATTTTTCAAGCACGCGAGACTTCGAGTCATCCAGCGACCAAGTCTACGCAAGAATTTCTACATAAAGATAAACATCCGTTCCTATTTCGACAAAAGTGGATAGAAGTTGAATCTCGGGCCTAGAAGCGGTCATGGTTCAAACACAAATCGATCGAGCTTCGAGCCAACCAGCGATCAAGGTTCAAACACAACTCGGTCGAGCTTCGGGCCCAACAACGGTCAAGGTTCGGACATTTCGGTCGAGCTTCAAACCCAGCAGCGGTCAAGGTTCAAACACAACTCGGTCAAGCTTCGGACGCAACAACGGTAAAGGTTCGGACACCTTAGTCGAGCTTCAAGCCCAACAGCGGTCGAGGTTCAAACATAACACGGTCGAGCTTTAGGCCTAACAATGGTCAAGGTTTAGACATTTCACTCGAGCTTCGAGGCCAGCGGCGGTCAAGGTTCAAACACATTTCAATCGAGCTTCGAGCCCGAGTAGCGACCAAGGTTCGGATACAACTCGGTCAAGCTTCGGGCCTAACAGTGGTCAAGGTTCGGACACCTCAATCGAGCTTCGAGCCTAATAGCGGTTAAGGTTCGAGACACAACTCGGTCGAGCTTTAAGCCTAGTAGCGGTCAAGGTTCGGATATAAATCGGTCGAGCTTTAGGCCTAACAACGGTCAAGGTTCGGATACTTCAATCAAACTTCGGGCCTAGCGGCGAGTCAAGGTTCGGACATCAATCCCTTCGTCGAGCTTCGGGCCCAATAGCGGTCAAGGTTTAGACACCACACCAAGACTTCGGGACCACTCCATGGCCAAGTCAAGGAACCACACTTAAAACATGATCCGATCACAAATTATCTTCGAGTAACACTTGAAACTATGTACATTCGATTATTAACTAACAAAATTGTTAGTGCGAGAAAATTTCAGCCAAGCTTCCCCAGTGGTCAAGGTCAAGATACCCTTAACCAAATCCTAGTGGTCAAGTTCGGGCACCCTCAGCTGGACTTCGGACTTTACTACCCGAGTCAAGTTCAAGCTCCCTGCTAAGCTTCGGACTAAGCACACGGTCAAGTTTAAGCACACCAATCCAACCGCATGTCTCTAAGCGACCAAGTTAAGGAATCAACAACCCGGACTTCGATTTCATCATTCAAGTCCATGCCCATCAAAAGCTACTTAATTTCGGACGAATCAATTCAATTAGATTCTGAAACAATGTTGGTACCAAGTAAGTACCCTTTAGTGTTTACTTTAACCTTCGTCTTTTAGACTCGGTCAAAGTGGGGGCTAACTGTAGACACCTAAAAAGTGTCGTCTTTTCTCTCGTTTTTTATTTGTTGGCCCGATGATGATAATCCCAAGTAAACCACAAAGAACCCCAACACCACATAAATAGCCTTCTCCTTAGGGTCGATCCAAAAATCCCTTTTTCTTTCGGACGATCCAAAACCAGGCCAATCCTTGAAAGACAATGGATTGCAATGTTGTGCACCGGAAATCCCAAGTTTAGAATACTAACTTTTACTTCGAGTGCAACCAGTCAAGGAGCCGAAGACCTCAAGACGACGTTATACATTGTATTTCATGATCATGAGAATCAAAGTGTTGTGTTTGAGCTCTAAGACAGTCTACCCGAGACTAAGAGCCAACAATCTCCTACAATGCCCAACATGGCTAGCGCCTCTTACTAATAATTTCACTCAAAATATTGTGTTTTGAGCGAGGAATCATGTGACATCACGGTAAGGGCACAAAACCCTAGAACACCACCCACGGCCGAAGCCTTACGCCTTGCATTTTGCCTCAAAACACCGTGTTCCAGCTTGCAGACTCCCGGGGTAGCACACTAGGGCATGAAACCCTAGGCAACACTAGTTGGCCAGTGCCTACCTCCCTAATTTACCCGGTTTTATCCTTTGCTTTATCCGGTCTTATCACTTTGATCTTGGCTCGGTCTGTTTGTTGCTAGCTTTGGACGGCTGGCTGAGCTAACCCTAGGTCATTCCTTGACGTAACATCTCCCTATAAATAGAGAGCCTTGGCTCTCATTCTCCCTATGTCTTAACCCTCAATGTTACTCTGCTAAAATTCACCTAACAGACTACTCGAATACTCCATTATGTATTCCGATCTCTTGGTCCCTTTTCAGCCTCTTCCCACTTTATTTCCATCATACTCCTTACATTGGATCCCTAAACTCCATCAGTCACACATCCGCTTACTTATCTCTACAGAAACTCACAAAAGGCCACTTTCAATTCACTATCGTCGCATCAAGAGATCCGGATCCGAGATCCAAATCAACAGGTGGGACAACATGAGGGCACATGATTCAATCTTCAACGGTTTATTATTTACTTTTATGCTTTCTTTTATTGCATTTTGTATTGTGGAAAAATGATTTATCGCTCTTAATTCCGCCCAGCTCGATGTAATCTTTTATTTTCACTTTGTTTTCTTTTTCGCTTTTACTTTCTTTATCGCTTTCTTTACTTTTGCTTTTGTCGCTTTCTTTGATTATGTTTGGTTGCTTTTAATTCTCATCGCATGTTGCTTGCTTTTAATTCTCATCGCATGTTGCTTACTTCGTTTTACATCATTTTAAATTCACTACTCGAACTAGTAATGGTTGTCTTCGGCTGAGCGGAACGAAAGTGTTTGCCTCTGCGTTTCATACCCTTGCCTTCTAATTCGATTCTCGGTTCAAAGATCGATGGAGTCATTTTTAGCCTCTGGTTGTCTTAGTTCTCCCATACAAAGATTGGAAGAGCAAAATTTTTAATTTGTTTTTGTTAGTTTTTCTTTCCTAAAAACTTACCGGCGACTCCTCTTTTACTTTACTTCCATTCAATTGCAGCTCGACCTTCTTTCTCGGTGTAGGATAAAAATTTTAGGGCTCCTAATCTACCAACCGTGGCGGAGGCCGAGGATGATTTCTCAGCCCGGCCTCCGGCCGGCACCAACCTCTTACAGTGCGGGCCATTGCTTGCACCGTGGGATCAATCATGGTGGCTTCGGTCCGGATTGGTGTTTTCACACCAATCTGGTCCTAAAGCCTCACGACAGATCTAGAACCCTAATGTAGGCCAGTGGTGAAGAACATTGACTTCCAAGTCCTACACATCCGAGCTTATTAAATCCGCTTCTAGGACGCCGTTAGTTGCATGACCATCGGGCGATGCCCTCTACACTTGCACCGGAAAGTTAAGATGATCATTAAAGGATTTGAGCACCAAAAAGTTAAGAGGTCCTTGGTTGCATGACCATCAAGCGGTCTCAAATTTGTGACGCCCTTGGTTGTAACCATCAACGGGGTCAATCTCTATACTACAACCACCTCCAAAGAGTCGGTCATCGAAATTGAGCACGACGTCGATGAAGAAGAGCTTTATGGATTTGAAACTGTCACTTGTCTTAGATAAGGATGAAGCACCTCTTAACTTCAATCCCGACGGCAACCCTAGCGTCCACTTGATGCTTAGGAAGAAAGGGTATTTTCTAGGCCTAGTTGCGAGCGGAAGGGCATACCACCCTATGCCCTTTCCTCATACTCTAAATGGGCATTTTCCGAAAGAAGGGGATGACTTCCCCTACCATGGTTTTCTCGAGCCTTACTACCTCAAAGAGAAGGGTATTCTAGTACCTGGCTTGGAGATTTTTAATGACTCGCTATATTCTAGAAAAGGAGGCACCTTGCCTCCTTGAAGAGGTCCGATCCACACCAAACTGGACCAACGTAGCTAGGAATAACATCTTTGGTCTACTATTCATACAGGAGAAGAACCTAGAGGCGAGTCGATCTCGACACTATCTCGAGCCATGTCGCACCCACGGTTCGATCCGTCCGGATTCATAACCGATGTCGATCTCTGAAAGATCCAAGCATATTACTTGGACCAATGTTGAGGAGGGCAAGAATTTGCTGTTAGCTTTCGAGAGCATTCCATTCCTAACTCTAGCACTAGGGCTTTTATTTCTGTTCTTATTGCTTCTAGTTCATCTTCTAGTTCTATTATTTTTAGTTACGCATCTTCCGTTTCGAGTCCGATGTACTCATTTCTTCATTCAAAAAGATGAACCTTTCTACTTACTCCTTGCCTCCTCCTATTTTCAATTATTTTGATTCTAATGATGAGCAAGAAATCCCTAAAGAATTAATAAAAGATATGGAAGATCTTAAAAATTGCTCAACGAATAATAGAGGAAACGAGTAACAATTAATTTAGGATTAGTTGATCAACCCCAAGAGGTTAAAATTGGGAAAACATTGGATCTAGAAGAGGAGAAGCAATTTAATTCGCTCCTTACAAAGTTCATACATGTCTTTGCATGGTCCAATAAAGACATGCCCGGAATAGATCCAAGTATACCGAACACAAAATTCCACTTTATGAAAACGTTAAGCCGATTAAGCGAAGCTCACAAGAATCAAACCTGTGGGCATTGAAGATTAAGGAAGAAGTTCGGAAGCGAGTTAGAGGTTGGGTTTATCAAAGTAGTTCACTATCCTTAATGGTTAGCAAACATAGTCCCGAGTTCCGAAGAAGGATGGTAGGGTTCGAATGTGTGTCGACTTAAGGGATTAAACAAGGCAAATCCTAAGGATGATTTTTCACTACACTACATTAACATCATTATAGATAATACGAGTGAGACATGCTCTGCTTTCATTTATAGATGGTTATGCTTGGGTACAATTAGGTAAAGATGGCCGAAAAAGACATCGAAAAGACAACCCTCGTCAATCAGTGGGGAAGTATTATTACGTGGTGATGACATTTGGGCTCAAGAACGCTAGTGCAACATATCAAAGGACAGCTACAACGCTATTGCATGACATGATCTACAAAGAAGTTAAGGTCTACATGGATGACATGATCATTAAGTCTAAGGATAGGGCGGGGCACACACCCAGCCTTAGAAAATTCATCGAAAGACTTAGACTACACAACATGCACCTTAATCCTCAAAAGTGTGCCTTCGGGGTAACTTCGAGGCAAGCTATTAGGCTATGTTGTCGAGTCTTAGAGGAATCAAAGTTGATCCATCTAAGATCAAAGCTATTCAGCAAATTTCACACCGAAAACATAGAAAGAGATACGGGGCTAGGACGTTTATAGTATATAAGTCGTTTTATATCAAAGTTGACTATGGTCCGTGAACCCATTTTCAAAAAGATAATGAAAGGGTCCGAGCCTATTTGGGATTACGAGTGCCAAAAAGCATTCGAGAAGGTTAAGGAATATTTAGCCAACCCTCTAGTGCTAGTTCCATCTCAACCAGGGAAGCCTTTACTTTTATGCCTCGCCATGATGGAGACAACTATGGGTCCATGTTAGCTCAATAAGACGAAAAGGAATAGTATGCAGTATATTATCTAAGCAAGAAGTTCTCAAATTATGAAACTAGATACACGCCATTAGAGAAGAAATCATTGGCGTTAGTCTAGGCTACCAAGAAGCTCGAGTACTACATGTTGGCTCACACAAGTACATGTGGTAGCACTAATGGAATCAAGTTCATCCTTGAGCAACGAACCATCGGTAGCAAGATAGCTAGATAAACGAGTAATGCTATCGGAATTTGAACTCAAGTATGCCCCTCAAAAGCGAACGGAAGGGTAGTGTTGGAATTCCTAGCGGATCTACTTGTAACTAAAAATCGCAACCCGAACACCTCGACTTTCCGGACGAAAATATCTTACAAGTTAAGGTTGATGTGCGGACAATGTATTTTGACGAGTGCTTCCTATCGAAGGGTTTCAGAGTGGGGCTCCTCCTAGTCTCACGAGAGGGAGAACATACTCCCATTTCAATCAAATTGGATTTTGAGGTCACCAATAACGCCGTAGAGTGTGAAGCATGCATCACAGGACTTCAAGCTGCTATTGAGATTGGAGCCAAGAGCGTTAGGGTTTTCGGTGACTCCGAGTATGATCATTAATCGGATCTCGTAAAAATGAAAGGTACGTAGTGAAGCCTTAGCACCCTACCAGGCACATCTGGTTGAGTTATTAAAACATTTTGAGAGCATTTCTTAAACCTACCTTCCTAGGGATGACGACCGGTTCGTGGATGATTTAGCTAAGTTAGCATCCATGATCGGTATCCCTAACGGCATTCATTCAATGCCCATCCACATAGAAGCGATGAAGCCAGCCTATACAAGTATATGCATTAGAAGTTTCTAGTATCGACCAAACCAGTTGGTACTATGACATCTATCAATATCTCGGATAAACAAGAATATCCGTTGGACTCCATGCCTACGACCCAACGAGCCATCGGGATGCTTGCGGCCTAGTTGTTCATCAATCAAGGACAGCTTGTACAAGAAAACCAAAATAGGGATTAGCTTACTTTGTGTCAACTAACATGAAGCAAAGCGCATCATGGATGAAATTCATGGTGGGGAATGTTGACCCCATATGAATGGAAAGATGTTGGTCTAGAAGATTTAGAGGCTAGGATACTACTTGGTTAACCATAGCAGCGGATTGCCGTGAATTTGTTAAGAGATGCCACAAGGGTGTATGCAAATTTACAACACCAATTGCCATCTTTTCTCACGACACTTGCATTACCCTAGCCATTCTCGGTTTTGGGAATTGATATTATTGGCAAAGTGACCCCTAATGGAATGGGCAATAATGAATTTGTGTTAGTAGCAAACTACTACTTCACCAAGTGGGTAGAAGTAGCCTCTTACGTAAATTTGACATCCAAATACGTAGGAAAGTTCATCACCCGCAACATCATTTGTCGATATGGGGTACCTCACGAATTGATCGGTGACCATGCTAGTCACTTCAAGAAAGAAGTATCAAATCTAACAGAGAAATACAAGATCAAACACCATAAGTCTTCTCTCGATCTCCCTCAAACCAATGGAGCAGTTGAGACCACAAATAAAAATATTCGCAAAATAGTGGAGAAGATGGTTGTCGACTATAAGGATTAGCCTGATAAGTTGTCCTTCGCTTTATGGGGCTACCGGACCTCCATCAGGACCTCTACAAGAGCAACACCTTATTCCCTAGTATATGACATAGAAGTAGTCCTTTAAATAGAAATTGCCATCCCGTCATTATGAATCATTGCCGAGAATCAAATTCCTAAAGCGGAATGGGCTAAGGCATGCTACGAAAGAGTTAGTGTTGCTTGGATGAAGGGCATCTCAATGTCTTACATAATGTACAAATATACCGTACACGTATATCAATGGCATTTAACAAGAAAGTGAAGCCTCGAAATCCGTAGGTTGGAGACTTAGTCCTTAAGGAAATTAGAGCACCAATCTAAGATCCTCATCGAAAATTCAAGCCTAATTGGCAAGGCACATTTGTACTTAGTCACATACTACTAGTAGGGGAAATAAAATTGACTAATTTGGATGGCGAAGAGATCTTTTAGTACACAAACTTGGATCGGTTTAAGAAATATTACGTTTAGCACGACTCTAAACAACGAGTCCAAGCCTGGCCGAAGCAGGTCGTGCTATGGCGGCGCCGACCACCACCAGGACTATGGTGGGTTGGCGAGGACCAAACAAGTTCCCCTGGTTTTATCTCTCGTAATGTTTTATTTCGACGGTCCAATCGGACGCTCTGTTTAATTAATTACTATTCTATTTCGAGCAGTCCAATCAAATGGACCATTAGTGTAATTACTTCGTTAATTGTTTCAATTAATATTTAAGGGCGGTTCAATTAGGTGGTCCAATTCATTTATACCTCTAGGTGAGCGATAATAAAATAAAGCATAAAAGTCAGCATACAACTTATTTTTATTAATAAAAAAGGTAAGCCTACTAATTACTTGAGTACATAGCTAATAAAAGGGAAAAACAAATACACTACTTGTAGAAAAATAAACTGTTCTAAAGAGGTAAAACTAAATGCCTTTATTCTTCCTAAAAATTCTCTCTAAAATTTAAGCCCTAGTCTATTTTCACTTTCTTCCCTTTTGGGTCACTAGACTCGGCTCCGTCATCTTGTTGCTTCTTTAGCTCTTCAATTCGACGCTCCCTCCTCTCTTTTGCTTCCTTAGCATCATATTCCCTTTGTGGGAACATTCTTTTATCCGAGGGTTTACTTCGTGAATTTGAATGGGGATCCAGCTATCGAGCCCTTAGTGCCTTGCGACGTTTGGGGTCTACTTCCGTTATCCACTTCGGATAATATGCGGATACGATAGTAATCGGCTCCCTTGTAGGTTTCAACAATTTCGGTAAGTTCATCCATTATTCGGGCCATGACTTAATTCGACTCGAACCGCCAAAACCTTCAAACAGATTCGAAGGTAGCGAGGCCGGACACGATCCAAATTGCGGATCACCTGCTCTCGTCCCATTTGCCGCAATACACGGTCAAGGAAGTAGTAGGTACTTGTTTTTAAACTCGGTAGGCGTAGAAAGGGTTGATGTCCGATATGTGGCCTAAATTGGGACACTTTTGAGTGTGTAATATACCGTTCTATGGTATTACTATGGTTCTTAGGGTAATCCTCCCACAAGGAAGCGGGATAATCGGTTGCTACATCTAACCACTTTCGTTGACGAAGTGTATCTCCGGATACGTGTCCACTCTCGTAAGGAGCTCGTATCGATTGTAGATGCTCCATTAAAAAATATGCATACAATAGATAAAAAAATCATAAGAGTCATGCACGATCAAATTCAACCTTATTTATGACCCAACACGAGCAAAAAATTAAAGAAAGGCAAAAAGGCAAAAAGCCGAGACTTTTGGTGAAAACCGGAGGCTTTTAAGCCTCGGTGGTGCCGGACCACCACCCCATGGCTGGCATCTCTAACCTTGTCCCACCGGTTGGTCTCGGTCGTTATTATTTGCTTACATGCAATAACAAGGGGCTCCCGAGTAAAGTCCTCCTCCAGATTAGCATCGACTCGGCCTAACCATGTAAGAGTTTCGGCGACTATTAACGAAGTTAAGGAATAGTAATCTTCTAGTTGCTCAACAAAGCTCGGTAATGTTGCAGGCGCCATGTCCCTATAACCTCCTACCAGCAGGAAGCCACCTATCAAACAGGTGATAATAGCTTGACGTTATGGAATGATGATGGACTCTAATGATGCGTACATCGGACGGTAATGCTTCATCGGATTCATTAGGTTCACATGATTCCCAATAAAAATCCAACCTAGATTCCTATTATTCAGGTTTAGAAGGTGTTTATAAGTTTTGTGCATGTTCTCAAAGGACTTAGGCATAACAGGTTTTATACGGCGTTGGATGCCCGGAATAGCATCAAACTCTTCGAGCAGGGGACACAATTCCCTATCCCCAAACCTAAAAATATGGTAGTGAGAATCCTAGTAGGCCACAATAGCCTTAGGAATAGACTTTCACCTATCGAATGTTGAACAGGGTATTCGGCCCATATTATGACAAACCTACCCTTTCAATGTTTGTCATCTCATGCATCTAACGAGATAACTCAGTCATGCAATTCATATTTTGAGAATAAAAGGAATTTTCTTAGGATTTCTTTATCCGAGGGATTGCGGAAGAAAGCTCGAAGGCACAATTATTGGTATTCAGCGAGGGTCTAATTTATAGTAGTTACGAGGATCGAGTCCTACTGCACTAACACCACCGAAGACCGCTGGAGCCTCATTTTTCTGCGTGGCAAGCGCTGGCAAGGCTTTCCGGACCAGCAGGTCCGCCTTATTCTTTTGGCCTAAGCACTCCTTGGGCCATTACTTGTTTTGCCCTGGCCCATTTTCGGTCAAGCGATATTATTTTGGATCGTGCACTTACAATTTCCCATTTTCGTTTTTATTATTTTCTTTTGGGGGAATGGGGGCTATGCAAAATTTTTCGATTTGTCTTTGTAATTTTTCTTAGAATTTTTGTATCATATTAATAAAAGAAAGGATTTTTAAAATCGCGTTTTTGCATTTCATCTCATTGCATTGAGTAAAATATGTTTATAAAATATTAAACATTAACAACACAAGCACTCTACAAGGGATCAACTAATCTTTGTCATCACAAGCATCATCGAAGAGATAGTTCCCGAAGTCCTCCAAGATGGACGTGGAAAACCGACCATCTCCACCATGCGAAGAGTTAGCCCCATGGTTCCAAGATTGAGAAGCTCCATAAGAAGGTCCATTATAAGATGCCCGGTGGAAGTCAATCAGGTTCCCATGACGATCAAGTGCTTGAAGAGGCGGAATATCCATGCACTCTAGGCCCTACACCGGAAGAACTAGGTAGGGAAGTGCAAGGCCCCGCTTCGAAGCGCTCTAATGATACGCACGCCGTAAAGAATGTCGGGAAGTGCCGGTTCTAGGTGTGCTACCGGAGGGTGCTTGTTGACTAGATGGATGTGCTCGAACTCCAGGCCACCAAGGAAGACTCCCGATGAAGAAGTTCTAGATTGACACCTCTACAAAAACAAAGAGCAATTAGCATTTCTACTACAAGCTTAATAAAGTTAGCATTTCACTAATTAAGACTGATCCGGAAGGTTGGGAAAGTCTTCCTAGAGAAGAAATCTTGGATACCCCTAAGGGAAAATTGGGGTCCGATGGACATGGTCCGAGATTGCTCTCAATAATACTATAAAGATTTAATGGTAAAAGCAAAACACTTTTAGCATGCAACTAAAAGTAAAGAGCATAAAACTCTTACCCCTTGCTAGTTTCTAGGGAAGGGATGCCCCACACACCTTCTTCTAAAAGTTCGGGAATTATTATATAACAAGGAGATTCCCTGGGTTGAGAAACATCCACATAGAGACTTGGAATGTGGATATCCTCCGAAAGAAGCTACAAAGATAAAGTTAATTTCCATGCAAGAAATTCAACTAAATAAAAGATGCAGAGATAGAGACTCACCGAGTCGTATCATAATCCATCCCAAATGATATGCGTATGACGTATACAAATTTAGAAACTAGGTATAGGGATACCGGTGGTCCGCTTCGTTGAGAAAGGGAGCGGAAGTAGAACATGGTCCGAGGTGGATAATAAGGAACGAATGGAGGCCATGTGTTGGAGAGGATTTGAGGCATAACTCTCTCGCCAAGGTACCAACAGAAACCCAAAAGGACCTTCAAATAAGATCCTCCTTTCACCTAACCCCCGTGCAATGTCCACACTTGGAGGGAGTTGAGGTTGGGCACAAGGATAGAAATTAGCCTGCACACACGGGATTTATAAGGAGACAAGCAAGCAAAGGGAAAAAAAAAACAAACGACGAAAATTGGGTGGCCAAACGCCCGCTCGCGGTAGGCGCCGACCACCACGGTCGTGCCCACAGAGCCCACCACAAGCCATGGGCATGGGCAGCTAGATGGCAATGAAGAAGATTTTTATAAGCATATTTTTGAGGCAAATTTAAGGGCTTAAAAGTGACGTACCGAAGTCACGTGGTTGAGAGCAAACTATAAGAAGCCTAATTCATGGGCTTTGAATTGTCGAAAGATTTTCGGCCACGATATCAAGGCCGAAAATGTAGGGTAATTCGTTGAGCCATGTGAAAGATGCGATAAATATTCATACAACCACGGCTACAATTTTGCAAAACATGTGAGATTTTTATCCACATAATATAAAAATATATCAGAAATAAGTGAAGAAATAGAGCATACCTCAATGATCTTCCACAGGCCACATAGTGGAAGATAGTTTGTCAAGTCCTTCTCGGGCTTAATATGTCTCACACGAGCACGAAGACTGCTTATGAGGTAAGTATATGTTGGTGCACCCTAGGTAAGCTCTTTAATTATATCAAGGTCCACTAAGTTTACCAAATAGTGAACATGAACATTTCGACGCTTGGTCGGAAAAAAGTACCGTGCTTAATAAGAGAAGCAACACAACCTGGCCTAGTTGTCGAGGACCGTGTCGAGCCCAAAACCCAACATCTTCAAAAGCCTTAAAAAGAATGGTGTATTTGAAGAAATTTTCCCAAGGAAACCTACTAGCCACGGGACCCAATAGGTGATGAAGATAGTCACGATCTTTGTATAAGCTTAAGTCATAGTCATA
The DNA here is from genome assembly GCA_021018815.1 of Talinum fruticosum. Classification (NCBI taxonomy): domain Eukaryota; kingdom Viridiplantae; phylum Streptophyta; class Magnoliopsida; order Caryophyllales; family Talinaceae; genus Talinum; species Talinum fruticosum. The sequence goes on from JAITYX010000026.1 coordinate 1,054,216, forward strand.
GGCTCCCGAGAATCCCAAACCCGATAAAATGGCAAAATCAAAAGGTGTAATGGTCATCTCCCGAAAGGAAGATGGAAAGTGTTAGTGGTATCCAAAAATGCTCACTAATAGCCCTAATGGGATCCCGTTCTTTCTTCTCATACAAATGATTTAAGGCAGTAACAAGGAAACCTAACCCGGTATTATTCATGACATCTTCTAAGGGGTAGGTCCTCTTTCTACATGTTTCCATGAACTTGGGTATAGCACCACTACTTCGAATTAAGCCTTTCTGCAAGATGAAAATTCGATAAGATTTTTAGTGGAAGTACTACTCTGAATGAGCCAATAGAGAAGTTTAAGCCAACAAGTCGACTGATGGAGTAATGGTGAGTGAAGAAACATGGTTGTCGGCCTCCACCAAGAGGTCATTTGGACTCCATTCATCGTGAGGGTACCATTCTCGCTATAAGAAGTTGTCATGGACCAACTTCTCAGCCCGGATCTTCCAATTGGATGAGCTTTTCTTCTAGACATGTTTAGAAAGATATCTTAAAAACCAACTAGTTTTCACCAAGAACAAAGCAAGAGCACAATAAGAGCAAAGCTAGTGAAAGTAAGAGAGGAGTAAGTGAGTGTTCATTTAGAGGAGTAAGTGAAGTGTTCAAAATGAACACACTAAGCTCCCCTTTTATAGACCCATTCAACTAAGGCAAGCCAAGCACACAAGACAAAAGTAAAAAAGCAAGAGTAGACCAAGAGAATCCGGCAGCGTACCGAGGGGGCCAGGCTCGCCGAAGGCTGGTCGGTGCTCGGCCACGAGGCGTGGTGGCATACTGTCGACGGAAGCCTTGCAATCCTAGTTGGTGGCTAGGCTGTGTAGTCCCATTAGGCGTGGCAAGTGGATGTTTTGCATCATATTCATGCAAGTAGAAGCTTTTGGACCCACCATATTAGCTTTTACGGATTAGTTTTTAAGTTTGTTATCGATCGAATTATTCAGGTAAAACATCGAACTTTCGTCAATATGATTATCAACTAACAAGCATGTTAGTACAACAGATTATCGGGCCAAGCTTCGGATAAAAAACGATTAAAGTTTGAGCATAGAAATTGATCAAGCTTTAAGCTCTAATCAAGCTAAGCTTAGGATCCTATTACCGGACTTCGAACGCATGCATCGGGAAGGCCCAGTCTTGGAGTTCGGGTTCGATAACAACCAATTCCGGACACTATACAACAATCAATGCTCGAAGCAATGCACAAAATCGAGATAAGTATCCTTTAGTGTCTACTTTAACCCTTCGTTTTTCAAACTCGGTCAAAGTGGGTGCTAACTATAGACACCTAAAACGCGTCATCTCTTATTTCTTTATTTACGTATTTTATATTGTTGGCCCGATGATGAAATCTCGAGTCCTGTTTGAGGAGTTGGATTATGGACGGTATTTAATTGGTGTGACGGAAGATAGTAAACCACAAAGAACACCTTAGCACCAAATAAATAGCCTTATGCCTTGGATTGGTCCGAAGTTCCTTTTCTTTTGAACGATCTAAGCCCGGGTCGAACCTCTAGAGTCAACGAAAGTCCGGTGCCGCGTACAGGGAGATTCCGGGCTCAAAACACCGCGTTTCACTTTTGTCCAACCCGGATATCGAGCTGAAGACATTAAGACAACACTAGGCGCCATATTTCATGATCACAATCATCAAAACGTCGCATTTAGCTCCAAGATAGTCCTCTCGAGACATGAAGCTTCCTCCCTAAAAACCACATCATGGCGAGTGCCCCCACCTAGTTTGTTTTGCCTTGAAACGCGGCGTTTTACCGAAGAATCCTGTTACAGCACCGAAGGAGGTCAGGACCCCAAAACGGCATCGTATGGCCGTGCCCTCTACCGCGGGATCCGATTCTATCCAATTCAATCTTCCGATTTTCTAGCCCGGTGTTTTGTGTTTCACGCAATCGGTTCGGGGTTAGCTTTGGACTGGCTGACCGAAACCAAACCCTAGGTCATTCTCGTGACCTAGCCGCTCCCTATAAATAGAGAGCTTAGGCTCTCACTTTCTAGAAGGCTTATTCCTTAATGTTGTACTATTGAAACCTGACTTAGAGCGATCGAATACTCCTTTTTGTATTGTGATCTATTGGTCTATTTTCAATGTATTCCTAATCTTTCCCCTATTCCAACTACATCTAAACCCTAATGTTCCATCAATTGCATGCAACTTTTTCTCTACCTCCACAAAAACTTACAAAAAGTCTCTCTCGTTTCACCACCGTCGCATCAACGGATTCGGATGCGAGATCTAGATCAGCAGGTGGGACAACCTGAGGGCACCAATTCAGCCTTCAAAACGGTTATTTATTTTTATGTTTTATTGCTGACCATATTATGGAGAAAGAGTTGTATTGTTTTTATTTCCTCCCCGCCTGATGTAATCCTTTCAGCTTTTGTTTTTTTTTTCTTTCCACTTTTTCTTTTCTTTTGTCTTTTGCTTTCTTTATCGCTTTCCATATCTACGTTTACCTTTTTCATTATTTTGTTTTAGTTGCTTTCAATTCAGTATCGCATGTTGTTTCCTTGTGTTTAATATGTTATTTAGATTCACTACTCAAACTAGTAATGGTCATCATTTGACGGGCGGAACAGAAGGGCTTATCCCTATATTTCGTACCTTCGCCCCGAATCCGATTCTCGGTACTAGACCGATGGAGTCACTTTTTAGCCTCTTTCAACTTAGTTTTCTCATACTAAGATTGGAAGAGCATTTATTTATTTTTGTTTTGTTAGTTTTTATTCCTAAAAACCGACTAGTGACTCCTTTTTTTTTATTTCTTCTATATTGCTTTTCGACTTTTTTAACCGAACAATAAAAGAAAGGAATTCTTGATCCGTCAGCCAGGCCAAAGGTCGAGGCTGATCACCTCGCCGTGGCTCTGGCCGGCGCCGCTAACCACCAGGTGCAAGCCGTTGCTCGCACCGAGTGGTCGGCGGGTGACGCTTAGGTCCAAATCGGTGTTTTCACACCGGCTTGGCCCTAAAGCCTCATGACAAAAACGAAAAACCCCAATTTTCTTTATTTGTTAGTTAGGAAATAATATCCTAGGATCTCCGAAAATCATTTCTAAAATAAAATATTTAATAAAACCACCACTCAATCTCATTTAATTCATGTCAACTTAATTTAATAAAATTCGAAAATCTAAATAAGAGGTTCATCCCTACTTTCTAAAATTCATCTTCAAAATACGAAAATCGTCTTTATCTTCAAAAATCAAAAAGAAATTTTTAAAATCCTCAAAATTTGTGGGGAAGCTCGGCCCCCTCCCTATGAGGGGTAGAGGATTGTGGTTCCTAGAATTAAGTTTACCTTTTCCCTAATGAGGATCAACTCCAGATTCCTCCCGCTCAAACCTAGCAGTTGCTTGTAGGTTCCAGCTATGTTAGTTGACGTCGTTGGAATAACTCTTCGAGGAGAGGACACAACTCTCTGTCTCCGAATCGAAGACATGCTTAACAGGATCCCGAAGGCCACTGCAGCCCTCAAGAGTGTCTAGTATATTTTTACCTGCCCGATCGTCGAATAGCTTGTTCAACCCTTAGACGAGAGTTCCGATTTCTCTATGCCCCCATGTTGTTCAACTAGCAAGTCAATTCAACCATGTAATTCATTTTTGGTGGCTTGGATGTGGGAAGTTATAAGAGTTGGGAATCTATTCCACGGAAGTTCTTGTTGGGTTTTCAAGTGTATTTTTGAAAACCTTGTCGCAACCTTTTATTTGTAGCAATTTATTCAGGTTTTTACATCTTGCTGATTGCATCGCTCACGTCACATCGACCCTAAGCTCGGTCCATTGACCGACACGAGTTTTCTCGACCGGTCTACTGATCGACTCGGCGCCAGCGCCAACACCTGCAGTTGGGCCCGTTTCGTTTGCGGCTTACATTCCAAGTAACTCGGGACCATGCCTCTTCAAACTTATCATTTCCATTTTTCCTCTTTATTGTTTTCTTTTAGGGGAATGAGGGCTATGCGCAAATGTTTCAAATTTATCTTTGAATTTTTTTCGCATCATATAAATAAAGAAAGCATTTTAGATCAAGTTTTTATAATCATCTCATTGGATAAAGTCTAATCATAGTACAAAATACATAAATGTTAACTAGAAAGCACCCTACAAGCGGTTACTCAATAATCTTCATCACCGTCATTAGTAGCGAGCATCACTAAAGAGGTAGTTGCCTATATCCTTCGCGATCAACATTGAAGCTCACCTATCTACCGTCATGTTTGAAGAAATAGCTCCACAATCCCAAGTTGATTGTGAGGCCTCATGATAAGGCCCACTATAAGACATTCGATGAAAGTCATATGGCCTACCACAAGGATCAAGCACTTGCAAGGATATAACGTCAATACCGGCTACAAATGAGCCGGATCTATCACTAAATGAACTAGGATCAAGTCCGGAAGAGCTCAATCTTGCTTCAGAAGACACCATCTACGAGAGCGTCGAGATGCACGACGTAAGGTGCCAGCTCCAGTAGTGCTACCAAATGGCATCCGAGGTTGACTAGTTGTGTGAGTATGAACGCTAGAACCACCAAGGAAACCTCCTAAAAGGGGTAGACCTAGAGCGGTGATCCTAAAAGGTAAAAAAGTTATTAGCACACACACTAATAACTCATGAGTTAGCATTTTAACTAACTAGGCTTACCCAAAATGATCAAAACGCATGACTAGAAAATAAGTCCCCGAACGCATGAAGAGTAGACTAAAATCGATAGACATCATCCGAGACTCGCTCTTAGTCATACTACGATTTCATCATGTTAGAAAATCATTCTAGCACACAACTAAAAAGAGCATAATACTATTACCCATTTCCAGTTCTTCGGAAACGGATGCCCTACACACTCGACTTTAGGAGCTTCGATATTTTGATGATGTGGCACATCAACCTCAAGATTGGGAATATGGATGTCACTCGGGAGTATCTCGTATTACCACAAGGTTAATTTCCATACTAGAAATAAAGCCAAGTAAATGAGCTACCAAAGCTTACCATTTGGGTCTACCAAGAAATGTGTGTGATAATCTCCTGCTACTCTTCGGAGGTAATCGAGTGAAGATAGAACATGGTCTACAATAGATCTTGAGGAACAAAAGGCGGCCATATGCTATGACAAATCTAGAGTGTAATATGCTCACCAAGCTACCAATAGAAACCAAATGGGCCTTCTAGTAAGACTCGTCTCTCACTCAAGTCTCTTACAACCCGGAACCGCAAAAGAAGTTGGACTGTGGGACAAGGGGTGAAAGTTGGCACGCTCTAATACATGACCCACAAGACAATAAAGTAAAATTAGCCGAGCAAAATTGGCGAAACACGACCAATAACCAACGTCATTTTTACCACAGCCCAAACCACGGTTCACACCAAACCGTGGTTACGGTGGATTTAAAGGCTAAAAGACAAGTGAAAATTTTGGACCATTTTAGCCTAAAATTTAGATGGCGAAATGACATACCGTGACCACGTTTTTAAGGGAGGGTCGTAGAAAGGCAAGCCGAGGTGCCTTTGGTTGTAGAAGGTGGAGTCTCGCCCATGATACCATTGCCGGGAAGGATAGATGATTCGTGGATCCTGGTGAGAATTCGAGGAAATATTCATACAAGCTGCGAGCTGTAAATTTACCACATAAGTAAATTCCTTATCCATTCAAGATAAATATTATAGACTAAGAGGAATAACAGTATACCTCGATAATCCTCCATAGGCCAAGCGAGGGCATGAAGTTATATGAGACCTTCTCGAGGGTAGTACACTTAACCCCAACACACCGTATCGAGCAAGTATATGCCGGAACCCCGGTTAAGATATTTTATTTTGTCCAAATCCACCAAGTTGGCTAGATAGTGGCCATGAACCTTGGACCCTTTTATAAAAAAATATGGACATGCATAGCATAAGAGCAATCACGATGCAAGCCTGTTGAGGTGAGGTATGTCGAGCCCATAGCTCGTCATTTTCAAAGGCATCAAGAAAAGTCAAATATTTAAAGCGAGTTGGCATGAGGAAATCAAGAAGCAATGCGACCAAAAAGATGACATAGATAGTCACAATTTCTATACAAATTTCGAGTCATATATTAGAGGTTCCCCAAGAAATAAGAATGGAAAAGTCGAAAGGACTAATAGTTATCTCCCCAAACGGGAGATGAATATTGTTAGTAGTGTCCCAAAACCATTCGCTTATGGCCCGAGTGATGCCCTTGTCCATATGATCACACAAATGACTCAAAGTAACGGAAAGTAAACCTAACCTCATTAGGTAAGATCTACTCCAACGGGTAGTTGCACTCATTTAAAGTGGTGAAGAACTCATTAAAAGTGGTGAAAATTCAAAGAGTCTTAGTTAAAATTCCACACTAGCATATAATAGAAGGGATTCAAGTTAAGACACCTATTATAGCGGAATCGCTAGCGAAGATATGATGTGACTCTCGGCCTCCACCAAGAGGTCACTCGGGCTCCATTCCTAATGAATGCCATTCTCTCACCAAGAACAAGTCCTACATTAAACTCTCATCTCTTGTCCTTCTCTCGGGATGGGCACGCCTCCAAGACATATTTATGGGAATTTCTATGGAAACCACACTAGTTTTCTCAAAGAAAGAAAGAAGCAATTTCACAAGCAAGCAAGAAGAAGTAATGACTGGATTAGTGAAGATGTGCGGATGAGCTTCTTTTATAGGCAAAACTAGTTAGCATTTCAAATTCAAAGCAAAAACCAAGCCTTGGTGTGATTGGCTGGATGCACGCTCCCGAAAGCGGCCTACCCAAGGTGTAACCGAGGGCGGGTTCCAAGATCCGACTAGAATTAGTCGTAGGCAATAGCTTTGTAGTAGTAGGTGTGGCTATAGCCGATGCTAGTTTCAACAAGCGTGGTCAAACACTCCTGTAGGCTTTGTAAGCAAGTGGGTTTCTAGGGCCCCACTGTTTCGGCTTTGCCGAGTTTACTTCTTTGTCCGCTTTGACTAAATTATTTAGGTAAAACTATTGAATTTTGGTGTATCTAATTATTTATTGACAGTATGCTAGTACAACAAAATTATTAAGGCAACCTTTTGATCAAGAATCGATCAAGCTTCAGACAAAATTACCGAGCTTTAGGACTCGATCAAGCCAAGCTCAGGACTACTTAAGTCGATTTCGAACACATATTACAATCAAATCTAGGCCCACTTTGTTAGAGTTCAGGTTTAGAAGTAGCCAATTTCGGACTTCTTAAATCACTCGGCATCCAAAGCGATGTTAGAAAAATGAGATAAGTACCCTTTAGTGTGTACTTTATCCCTTCGTCTTTCAAACTCGATCAAAGTGGACGCTAACTATAGACACTTAAAATGAGTCATCCTTATCTCTTTATTTTAGTTATTTACTTCGTTGGCCTGATCATGAAATTCCAGTCTCGTTTGTGGACTCGGATCATGATCGAATTGAAATCGGAATAATAGAAGCTAATAAACTATAAAAAATCCATTAACACCTGCAAAATCAACCTTTTTTTGCTTGGGCAGGCCACAAACCATTTTCTTCGATCGAAGCAAGCCAAGTTCAGACTCCTAACTAGGAATCGAAACCGGTGTCGTGTTGCTCGAGCCTGTGCAAATATGCGGCGTTTTATTTTATTTCACCGGCCAAGCGAGGCACGCATCCTCAAGTGTCATACGACATCATTTAAACCGACGCTGCTTTTCTGGACTCTACAAATGGCGTTGTTTGATTTTGGAGAATACCCAATTTTTGAATTAACTAAATTTGAAAATTTCAAGCCCGGTTCAAGCCTAAGCCAACGGCTGGTTGGATTTTAGGGTTTTCTTTTAATCGTAATTTTACTATAAAAAGAGGACTTCCCCTCTATTTTGCTGCACCATTTTCAACTGGAAATACCCTCCAAAGTTGAAAATCCTTCCTCTCATTCTCTCCCACACTCTACTCTCTCCATTTCTCCATATCGCCACTCATTCCTTCATTTCTTAAACTCCATAAAAGGCCTTATTTTCATCGCATTTAAGCTCGTTGCCCTGCCGGAGTTTGTTCGTCGACCAAGATCAGCGAGTGGGACAACCTGAGGGCCCCAGATCTACTTTCAAGCTTGCCTTTTTACGGTTCTTTTAATTTCGGTTATTTACCGCTTTACGTATTGTGGTTTTGGAGATATAATCGATTTTAATTCCTCCCAGGCTGATGTAACTTTTAATTTTCTCTTTGCTTTCTTTACTTGTTTTCTTCATTTCTTTACTATTTGTTTGTTTATCACTTTCCTAGCATGTTTTGTTTGCTTTAACTTCTTTCTATCACATGTTGATTGCTTGACGATTTAAACACAATTTTTTAACTCACAATTTTGTTTAGTAAAGGTCATCTATTGAAGGGCGGAATAGATAGCATCCCTCTTCATTTCATACCTTCACCCCCAAACATTGGATTCTCGATTTATGATCGATGCAGTCTCTATCAATACCTATTTCAAGCTTAGTTTTTCTATACTAAGTTTGGAAGAGTATTTCATGTATTTTTGTTAGTTTTTATTTCTTATAACTAATAGGTGACTCTTTGTTTTTGCTTTTTTTTTCTTCTTATTGGTTCTCGGCATTTCGAGGCTTAAAAATGGGAAATTTAGGTTTCATTTTGACAGCTAAAGCTATAGTGCTTGAGACTAAGTCCTCGATCATGGCCCTATAGTCGGCGTCGGTTACCAGTCAGCACCGGGTGTTCACGGTTCGGTTCGGATCGAATCAGTTTTTCTAAACTGGTTAACCTGGATTAAACGGTTCGAAAAATTGTGAACGGGATAAACCGATTAACCAAATGTTGGTTAGTTGGATTATTCGGTTTGGTTCACCGGTTAATTGGAACCAGAAATGAATTAGGTAAAAACAAGAAAAACAGGGCCGATAAAGGAGTTGGGCCAGGGAGTAGCGAGTTAGGCTTCAGTCCATATCACCATTGGGCCATTGGCGGGTAGCCCAAAAAGAAAAAAAAAAAGGTTGGAGACATTAAGCAGCATGTAATAAGTAGGATTGAAATTATTTTATAATTATTTAATTTTTTTTTAAAAAGTACTATCGGTCCAATCCAGGTTAACCGTCGGTTTCAAAATTCCAAACCGGAACCAAACCGGAGAAGCTATCGGCTCGGCGGTTCGATTAATCAAAAATTTAACCGGTTCGATTAACCGGATAAACGGCTCGGTTCGGCCGATTCACCTGTTTAATTTCACGATTCCAATTTTTTGCACAAACCTACCAGCTAGTATCGGGGCTCGGCTCCGGCCTAAGCAGATTTCTCGGTTTGGTCCAAGATCTTTGCGGCAAAATGTAACTTTAATATTTTATTTTTTTTCTTTGCCCTTGAAATAACATCTCGAAACCTTTCCAAAATAAAATGATTAATAAAATCGCCAATCGGACCTTCACCTAAATTGTTTCAAAATCATATTCTAAAAAGAAATAATCTTAATAAGAGGTGCTTCTCACTTTCCAAATTAACTTTCAAAATAAAAAAGAATCTTAACAAAAATAAAATAACGAGAGTCGACACTTCGTGGGGAAACTCAGGCCTCGCGGTCCCTAAGGGGACGGGTCATTGGTTCCTACATGTAGCAAGCAAAGTTTTGTGTTCTGTTTTTAACTATGAATTCAAGGTTCTTGGTGTCGTTGTTGCTTATGTGTTTATATTGCTAGGTTGTAACAGTAAGAATAGATTAACATATGGTGATAAAAGAAAAAGGGATTCACATATAGTTAAAAGGGTGGGGGAGAGAACTGTATTGTAAAGTGACCTGTAGAGCAAGATCCTATAATGAGGCCCTTAAGATGCTTTGGAGGTATTGATTGGCATAAACCACCTGTAGTAGTAGCAAATTTTTTTTAAAAAAAAAACAAGAAAGAAAAGAAAACACTACTACGAGAACCACTTTTAACTACAATTAAAAATAACCTTTAACTACGGTCAACCTAGGCATCGTGTATGTGGTCATCGTTGTATGTAGTATTTTTACTATGGTTCAAAACCGTAGTAAAAGATCACCTATGATGATGGTTCAGATGGAAAACCATAGTCATAGGTCACTTTGTGACAACGATTTCCAAAAGAACCATCGTATTATAGTTACTGAAGGTTTGCTCGCGGAGAATCTTGAGTCACCCTAGAGGGGGTGAATAGGGTGATGGAAGATTTTCGTTGAAAATCAAACTCTTTTGCCAAAGTAGAAACGCAAATGGATTCTCGAGTCAAAAGCGGGGTTAGAAAAGTATGAACTCGGAATTGTAGTAAAGCGTAATGAAGCGGATTAAGCGAAGCTTTGAGGTCGTCTCGAGTCTAGAATGAACTCGTAAAGTAAAGACACAGGAATTACATGGAAACCCTCCCGGGCGAGAAAACCACGGACCGTGCTAATCCAAGCACGAAGTCAAATCCACTATTTTGAGTCCACAAAATACGATGGACTGACCGAACCCAAGTTGTTCCCTTAAACAATTCTTTACAAGTTTTCCTAGACTCGAAATTCCCTTATCTAATCTAGTACTTCCTAGCTGAGATAACCCTTACAATTGGGACAACTAAGCTGAGTTAACCTTTATAGCTGAGTCAAGGGACCTTACTCGAAAGTAAAAAAGTGTTTGTAACTAAGTCGAAGACCTTACAACTCGAAAGTAATGAATTACAGAGTGGGAGTTGTAAGTAGAAGATTGAAAATGAATACAATGACTTTGCTCAAGTACGTGTATTAACAATAGGTTCGGCAATCTTCAAGTCTTGAAAGTTGGCTTCTATTTATGGATGACCAAGCATCATAGCCGTTATCTCCAACTTCCGACGGGAAGTCCTTTGTGACCGTTGATAAAGGCTTTCCGAGTCACTCGTAAAGTATTCGTTGTGATATGAACGTTGGGCAACGGTTTAACTCTCTTGGAAGTCTCAAAACCACTGGCGGTGTCTTGAAAGATAAGGTGGAAACCACCGTTAAGCTTAGCGTTTCAGCTTTTCAGATTTGGAAACAGACAGCCACGACACAATCTTCCGGGACTAGGACAGAGAAGATGAAAAGCCATGTCTCGCTGGTGATTTGACGTTTTGAAGCTAGGTTACTTTTGTAATTCGAAAGTGTATCCTCGTTTGAATCACCTAGAAAAGTAAATCAATTTTGGTTCTCAAAGTATAAAATACTTTGGTCCACGATTAGACTCACATAATAATATAAATAAGATAATTAAGCAACTAATTATCCGAGTCGAAAGTGCGTGGAATTTTCCGAGTCTAATATCCATGAAACTCAAAATTCCATCTAAGTTAGTCTAAGAGAAGAATCAAGTTACATAAAGAATATCGGAGTGAAATAACTTGATATAGACTAAGCACTATTCGGACTAGACGCACCGACTCCAACAAAATAGAATTTATAACATGAAGTCGGATCCGAGTGTGGTAAAGCGAAATACTAGTCAATTCAAGCATGCGATATATCTAAGTGATGAGGGACTCGGAACCGAGTGAGACATGCAGATCTGTTTTCCGAGTCACTTAGAGACAAGCAAGAAATACATAAAGTAAATGCTATATCACTTAGAGAAGATGCCATATCACTCGGAAAAGTTTCTAAGGTACGGAGAATGCCTTGGAATCAAAACTCTATAAGTGATAAATTCTTATACCCGATTCCTTCGATACAACTCGGAAATGTGTTGAGCGAGTGTCCGAGTCTTCAATCTCCCCCTTTTGATGAAAGGCATTCCATAATTAGACATAAACTTTGTTAGTGAAATCGATCTGTTTTTGTAAGCGTTTTGCGGACAATAGAACGAGTAAAACATCCTTCATGTAATAGATACACAATAATTGTCAATGAAATGTATATAGACTCGAAAAGCGTGCTTAAGACAATGAACCCAGAAAAATGAAAGATAATGCATTAGTTCATTGAAGTTAAAGAAAATACGCAGATAGGGAAAACTCCCCTAAACAACACAACAAGTTTTTCTATCTATATTCTCCCCTTGCCTTTCAAAGCAAAAACAACATAGAAAAAAATGGGAAGAATACAACAGCTTAGTACAAATTTGATGTCCGGACAAAAGAAATAAGTAGAAATCTCTCGTAAAGAAGAAGAATCTAGCAGATCGTGGAATTGTGACACAATGCATGGCGCCTACGAGGGAGAGGGGGATGTCCGAGTAGAAGCGGAGGGATGAGAGGTACGCCGGCGCTAGTAGGATCTTGACGATGTGCTTGAGCGGGCGGAGGGAGAACCGGGATTGCTATTAAGGGCTCGGCTCCGAGTGGCCGACCCGTAACGAGAGGATCTAGGGGTTCCTCCCCGTGGACCTCGTAGGCTGGAGAGGGCTACTCTGTCTATTGACCGAGCTAAGCATCGCCACCGGAGCTTGAGAAGCAATATGACCCTCGCCAGTTCCTCGCTGCTTCTTCTTGTGTTCCACCCCTTGCCCGGATGGTGCTGCCTCAGCCGTAGGCTCCTCGACGTCCGCTTCTTCTTTGTCTCGCTTCTTCTTCCTCCCCGTTGTCCGAGGAGGTCAAGCCCGGGCTCGAAGACGCTTGAAGCATCCGAGTCGCCATGGTCCCGAGCCGCCTTGGACCTTCTCTCTCTCGAGGAGCTCGACCAGCTCCTTCTGCTCCTTCACCAACTCCCTCATCTCAAGAACCATTATTTGCTGCTCTCGGATTTGGGATTGGGCGGTTTTTGGTGGATGAACAAAGACCGATATACGATCTTGAAAGAGCCGAGTAGGTCCTTGAATTCGGAGGACACGGAGCTGATTTTGTCCATGAAAACGGGGATAAAATAGCGGAGAGAGATTTTGAGGCACCTGAGGTGGAAGCACCAATAGGTGGGGCAGGAGAGAGAGAGGGGTTGCTTTATAAGTCCGAGGCGGAGAAGGAGGCCTCGGCTCCGAGTTGTGCACCCGGACACCAGGTTGAGTTTCCTAGTATCCGTACCCTCGGAGTTCCTTCTTGCCAACAACAATGGCGAGCCTCGCACACGACATTGGGGTCCGAGGGGAGAGGAACCTTGAATTGTTTAAAAACAAGGGTGAGAAGAGCACCGAAGGGAAGAGGCGTGTTCTTCTTATTTTGGAGTTGAGCTGGCACAGCTGCCATCCGCTCAATTATTGAGGGGAAGAGGTATACTTCGTAGCCCTCAAGAATGTCAAAAAGAGATTTGAGGTGCTTGGAGTTGAGGTTCTCCTTGCTGGTATGCTGAGAGAAGAAAGTTCTCATCGCAGAAAGCACAAAAGGCGTGCTTTAGACTTGAGTTGAGTCACTAAAAGTTTTTCCGTGACTCAGGAAACTCTTTAGCGTATTTTTCAAAGAAGTCGTCGTTGACTTTAGTGAAAAGAATGGGGTTGCTGTTCAAGGAAAGAGAAGAAACCTTGAACAAGCGGTGGAGGAGAGAGGTGTTTATTCGGACAGTCACATTCTAAACTCCGGAGGTTAGGACACCTTCGGAGTGAGTGAGGTGTGTGTAAAACTCAAAAACGAGTTCAGGATAAATGAACTCGCTGAAACAAAGAAAGTTATACACACCGGTGGTTTGAATGTGAGCCAACCAAGAAAATTTGGTGGTCGGGAAGAACTTGTCGTCCAGCGCGAGATGTCTGGGTGACAATGGGCTTAGAAGGGGTTGAACTTTCCGGGTTTTTGTTGCGAGGATTTTTAGCGGAAGAGCTCTAAAAGTCGGATGATTACCTCTCTTAGGCATTTTGAGAATGAGGAAAGAAAGATGAAACTTTTGACGAAGAGAAGAAAAGAGTAGGTAGACGAGAGCAAAAGAAAAGGAGTAGAAGAAAGAGATGAGAGCAAGTCGAACTTACTTGAGATGGTCTTTGCGTTGCTTGAAGATGTCCGAGAGCACCGTAGACGTAGAAAGCTTCCGCGAGAAGTTTTACGTACGAGAGAGAGAGAGAATGGAATGTGAAGTAACGAGACGAAGATGAATAGGCGCTATATATAGAAAGGAAAACGTCCGTTAACTTTCCGTTTGACTCGGCTTGTCCATCAGTCACCATAGACCGGTGTGATGGTTCTCTTCTTCGACGGTTAGGATTCAGCGTAATTTGAAATCCATCGGCTAGCATTTCATCACAGATCGCAAGTGAGCGGGAGAGAGAAAAATTTGAAAAACATATTCTGAAATTCTCCAGTCATCTAGAGATAATTCCAGAAAATTTGAAGTCTAATTTTTCTCGACGTCCGAGTTCGACTCAAATTGGTTTCGAGTAACTCGAAACTAACAGCTATCGGCTCAGTATCACGAAATCAACTCGAACTAATAGCCAGCAATAAAGCATAAGCACATAATATATAATCAAGCAATGAAAATAGTTATGCATTTAACATACCAAGCTCATTCCGAATAAAGAAAACCGATCTTTACCAAGAGGCTTAGTAAAGATATCGGCTAATTGAAGATTAGTAGGAATGAACTCAAGTTCAATATCACCTTTCTCGGAGTGGTCTCTTAAGAAATGATATCCGACCTCAATGTGTTTTGTCTTTGAGTGCTGAACTGGATTCTTAGTGATGTTGATTACACTCGATTGTCACACTTGATTGGAACTTATTTGAAAGATAGTCCGAGATCCCTCAAGTGTTGCTTTATCCATAGAATCCGAGCGCAATATGCTCCAGCTACAATATACTCGACTTCAGCAGTTGATAGAGCTACCGAGTTCCGCTTCTTTGAGTGCCAAGATATTAGGGATTGACCTAGAAATTGGCAAGCTCCGTAAGTGCTCTTTCTATCAACTTTGTATCCAACGTAGTCCACATTTGAGTATTCAGTGAGGGTCGGTTCGAGTCTCTTGAGTACCATAGACCTAAGTTCTAAGTTCCTGCAAGATATATGAATATTCTCTTAACCCGAGTGAGATGTGATTCTTTTGGATTAGCTTGGAATCTCGCACATAAACAAACACCGAACATTATATCTCGGCCGACTGGAAGTAAGATATAGCAAAGATCCAATCATACCTCGATAGAGTTTCTGATCTATTGCTTTACCTTTCTCGTCTAAGTCAAGCTTTATACTCGTCGCTCATGGGTGTAGATGCGTGCTTTACATCTTGAAGTTTGTATTTCTTCAGCAGCTCCTTGGTATACTTGGATTGATGGACGTAGATCCCATCTTTGTCTTGTTTGATTTATAAACCAAGGAAGAAATTGAGTTCTCCCATCATACTCATTTGGAATTCCCGACTCATCAACTTAGAAAATTCTCGACATGTATATTCATTAGTAGCTCCAAAGATAATATCATCAACATAGATTTGAACAATAAGGAAATCTTTCCCTTTGGTTTTTATAAAGAGAGTCTTGTCGATCCGACCTCTTTTAAACTCATTTTGAACCAAGAAATTGCTCAGTCTTTTCATACTAAGCTCGGGAGCTTGTTTAAGACCATAGAGAGCCTTTTGAAGTTTGAAAACATGATCCGGAAATTCCGAGTTTTCAAAACCAGGAGGTCGCTCGACATAGACATCGTCTTCAATAAAATCATTGAGAAATGCACACTTAACATCCATTTGATATAATTTAATATGCATGCTGGATGCAAATGCCAACAGTAATTCTAATAGTTTCGATTTTGGCAACAGGTGTAAAGGTTTCCCCACAATGAATTCCTTCTTCTTGATTGTAACCTTGAGCCACAAGTCTAGTCTTGTTTCGACTACCACCCCACCTTCATCCAGTTTGTTCTTAAAAACCCATTTGGTTCCTATGACTGGGTGGTGAGAAGGTCGGTTGGTCGAGTCCGGACTTGGTTTCTCTTGAATTGATTGAGTTCCTCTTGCATGGTCTCTACCCATTCAGGTTCATTTAGGGCCTCTAGTGCATTTTTGGGTTCAGTTAATGAAATGAATGAAGTGAATGCACATAGATTTTGAAGAGAGGAACGAGTTCTTACCCCACTCGTTGATATCGGATATTATGTTTTCTAGTGGGTGACTAGAAGTGAACTTAAATGCTCTACCTGTTCTCCGATTCACAAGATTTGTGGGCTGAGCTACTTGATCTTCGGAATCTTGTTCCGAGTGATCTTCTTCATTAGCTTGTTCATTCCGAGCGGGCTCTTGAGTTGTCTCATTCCGAGTCACTTCGTTCCGAGTGACTTCATTCTCGAGTCGGTTGAGTTTGAATCTTTGTAGACTCGGCTTCATCATCTTCTCTACTGAGCTTAAAGTCCGAGTATGAAGACTCACTTGGTTTTTCCTGTTCAAGCTCATCAAAAACAACGTGAATGTTTTCTTCCACTTTGTTAGTTTTCTTATTGAAAATGCGATAAGCTTTGTCTGTGAGAAGAATAACCTAAAAAATACCTTCATCTCGATCGAGCATCAAACTTGGTCAGGTGATCCTTACCATTGTTGTGAACGAAACATTTACATCCAAATGGTCCGAAATAGGAAATATTTGGTTTCTTCCCTTTGTAGAGCTCATAAGTTGTTTTCTTCAGTAATGGGTTTGATGATGCATCTATTTAGAGTGTAGTTAGGTCGTGTTGATCGCCTCAGCCTGTAAATAGTAAGGTAAGTTGTGCTCAATCATCATCGTCCTTGCTATTTCTTCAAGAGTTCTATTCTTTCTCTCCACTACTCCATTTTGTTGAGGAGTTCTTGGTGCTGAGAAGTTGTGAGAGATGTCAATTTTGTCACAAAACTCCGAGAATTTTGAGTAGTCGAACTCCCTTCCATGGTTAATTCGAATTCTCCGGATCCGAGTCTAAGACTCAACTTGGATTTTTCTATAGAGCTTGCTGAACTCCTTGAATGCTTCATTTTTGTGCTTAAGAAAACACACCCAGGTAAATCGTGAATAATCATCAATAATAACAATATATATGATTTACCTCCGAGGCTCTTAACAACGATTTCACCACATAAGTCCATATGCAGTAGCTCAAGCACTTTGGATGTGGAAACTGTCTTCAGAGATTTGAATGAGGATCCGACTTGTTTCCCTCTTGTGCATGATTCACAAACTTTATCTTTCTCAAAAGCACGCTTAGGTAAACCCCTAACCAAACCAAGAGATGCCAACTTTTTAATAGTATGCATGCTAATATGGCCTAATCTACGATGCCATGTCCATGAGTCATCATGCAGGGATGCTTTTAAGCAAGATAAATTCTAACTCGGGTCGAAAGAGGTATGATGTAAGTGTTACCTGATCTTTTACCCGAAAGCTTGATCTACTTGGTGGTAACATCATAAATGTAGCAGTTGGTCCGAGTGAATCTTACCTCTTGACCTTTATCGCACAGATTGAGAGATGCTTGAGCAGATTGTACTTTAATCCTTTTAAAAGATAAACTGGACTCGACCAGATTGCATCCTTTTCCAATCTTGCCTATCCCAACTATCTTGCCTTTGCTGTCATCTCCAAAAGTGACCTTTCCTCCTTTATGTTTTTCTAACTCGAAAAGAGTCTTGCATCTCCCGACATGTGACGTGAACATCCACCGTCAAGGTACCAATGTCCTTTTGATCTCTTCCGAGTGACCTGCAAAATAGAGAAAATCTAACCCTTCTCACTTCCTCTAATGAACCCAAGTAACATTCTTTACTCGTGGTCCTTTTCTCGAGGAAGAAGGTTTTTCGGAACCCGATTTGAATGACTTTGGGTTTAGTCCGATTCTCGAGTCTTCCTTGCAGAGAACCGAGTCCGTGTCTCTTTCTTTTGAAAACCTTTCCTTTTGAAACTGGAGAAAATGGTTTCCTTTTGTAAACTGTTCCGGGCTTAGTCCTCCCTTCATTTTTGTGAATGGGACCATGCTCAGCTTTCTTGAACTTTACAGCTTCGGAATCCTTTTTGAATAGTTCTGAGTAGGAATTGGATTCCTCCTCTTTGTTGAAACCAAGACCTTCTTTTCCGAAGGAGACACATTGTGATCCTAAGAGCATGTCAAGGTTTTTCTAATCTTGAGTAAATTTTAAGACCAGATCTTGAGACTCAGTGAGCTTTTGCTTTAGTCGCTCATTTTCTTTTCGAGTAACTCGGACTCGGCCTCATTAGATTGAGCACTAGTCTTGAGTTCTCTAAGTGTAAGACTCAGCTTTTCCAATTCATTTTTCAAAGATATGCTCTCGGATGAAATTGACTCAAGTTGTTCTTTGAAACAAGAAGAATCGAATTGGACTTTTCTTCCAAAGTAAAAATATATTTAGCTAAATCAGCTTTGGAGAATTTGAGGAAGTATTCAATTACCTCTTGAGGATTTGTTTCCTCATTGTTCGAGTCCGAGTCCGACTCTCTTTCAGCTTCGAGTCGAGATTGCCATCGGACATTTTGAGTCATCTGACTCCTCATCATCTTCCGATGAGTCCTCATCGCTCCATGTTGCCATCATTGCCTTTTTTCTTCTTTCTGTCCCTTTTTCTTTTTGGACAGTCTTTGACTATATGATCCTTGCTCGCCACATTCAAAACACCCGAGTTCTTAGTCAAGGAAAACTTTGAAGGGGATGAGTATTTACCTTTCTTATCCTTCCTGTCTTTCCTGTAGAACTCCTCTTTTGGCCTTTTATCTCATCTTTTGTGCTTCATTATTCTCTTGAAGCCTCTTGCGATAAGTGCCATGGGATCCTCTTCCGAGTCGGAGGAAATCATATTTGCTTCTCCGGTTTCGAGGCCTTCGGCGCTATGTTCTTTTTGGTGCTGCCCTCAGCATCCTCCTCTTCCAGGTGGATTTCATGAGTGAGAAGCTTCCCGATGAGCTCGTCCGGCTTAAGAAGTGACAGATTCTCGAGGCCCCTTTATGGCACTCACCTTGGGACCCCATCTTCTCTTTGGTAGACTTCGAGTATCTTTCTGCACATTTCTTCGTGTGTAATCTTCTTACCCAGAGACTTGAGATTGTTGGTACTCTCAATAAATCGAATGAACATCTAAGTAATGTTCTCTTCCGGCTCTATCTTGAATAACTCATACTTATGAAGATATTGACTAATCTTCGCTTGTCTGACCTGGCTTGTGCCTTCATAAGTGTTGACTAGTGTGTCCCACACTTCTTTGGCTGAATCACGAGCGGATGCTCGATTATATTCCTCCGAGCTGATGGCGCTCATCAAAATGTTCATTGCCTTGAAGTTCTTTCGAACTTCTCTACTTCGCCTAGAGTAAACTCGGCCTTTGTCTTAGGAATGATTCTGAATTCATCTGTCTTCATTGGAATGTAGTTTCCTTGTTGTATGATTTCCCATACATCTTCATCATGATCCAAGAGGAAACATTCCATGAGCTTCTTCCAAGTGCACAAAATTTGATCCTTTGAATTTAGGTGGTCTCGTTGGAAGATCTTCCTTCATCGAACTCTCCATTGTTCCGAGCCATTTGATCTTCAAACCTTTGGATGGTTAGATCCTTTCGAAAGGCCAGGCTCGATACCAATTGAAGGTTTGCTCGTGGAAAGTCCGAGTCACCCTAGAGGGGGTGAATAGGGTGATGGAAGATTTTCGTTGAAAATCAAACTCTTTTACCAAAGTAGAAACGCAAATGGATTCCGAGTCAAAAGCGGGGTCGGAAAAGTATGAACTCGAATTGCAAGTAAAGAGTAATGAAGCAGATTAAGCGAAGCTTGAGGCCGTCCGAGTCTAGAATGAACTCGAAAGTAAAGACACAGGAATTACGTGGAAACCCTCCCGGGGCGAGAAAACCACGGACCGTGCTAATCCAAGCACGAAGTCAAATCCACTATTTGAGTCCACAAAATACAGTAGACTGACCGAACCCAAGTTGCTCCCTTACACAACTCTTTATAAGTTTTCCTAGACTCGAAATTCCCTTATCCGATCTAGTACTTCCTAGTCGAGATAACCCTTACAGCTAGGGACAACAAAGCTGAGTTAACCTTTACAGACTTAGTCAAGGGACCTTACTCGGAAAGTAAGAAAGTGTTTGTAACTAAGTAGAAGACCTTACAACTCGGAAAGTAATGAATTACAGAGTGGGAGTTGTAAGTAGAAGATTGAAAATGAATACAATGACTTTGCTCAAGTACGTGTATTAACAATAGGTTCGGCAATCTTAAAGTCTTGAAAGTTGGCTTCTATTTATAGATGACCAAGCAGCATAGCCGTTATCTCCAACTTCGACGGGAAGTCCTTTGTGACCGTTGATAAAGGCTTTCGAGACACTCGGAAAGTATCCGTTGTGATATGAACGTTGGGCAACGGTTTAACTCTCTTGGAAGTCTCAAAACCACCGGCGGTGTCTTGAAAGATAAGGTGGAAACCACCGTTAAGCTTAGCGTTTCGGTTTTCCAGATTTGGAAACAGACAGCCTCGACACAATCTTCCGGGACTAGGACAGAGAAGATGAAAAGCCATGTCTCGCTGGTGATTTGACGTTTTGAAGCCAGGTTACTTTTGTAATTCGAAAGTGTATCCTCGTTTGAATCACCTAGAAAAGTAAATCAATTTTGGTTCTCAAAGTATAAAATACTTTGGTCCACGATTAGACACGGATAATAATATAAATAAGATAATTAAGCAACTAATTATCCGAGTCGAAAAGTGTGTGGAATTTTCCGAGTCTAATATCCATGAAACTCAAAATTCCATCTAAGTTAGTCTAAGCAAAGAATCAAGTTACATAAAGAATATCGAGTAAAATAACTTGATATAGACTAAGCACGATTCGGACTAGACGCACCGACTCCAACAAAATAGAATTTATAACATGAAGTCGGATCTCGAGTGTGGTAAAGCGAAATACTAGTCAATTCAGCATGCGATATATCTAAGTGATGAGGGACTCGAACCGAGTGAGACATGCAGATCTGTTTTCCGAGTCACTTAGAGACAAGCAAGAAATACATGAAGTAAATGCTATATCACTTAGAGAAGATGCCATATCACTCGGAAAAGTTTTTAAGGTATAGAGAATGCCTTGGAATCAAAACTCTATAAGTGAGAAATTCTTATACCTGATTCCTTCGATACAACTCGTAAATGTGTTGAGCGATAGTCCGAGTATTCGATTACTCTCGAAGACGGTTCTTACATTAGAACCGTCGTCGTACGTCCCGAACAAAAATGCCCAAAATGTTTCGGTAGGGTATATGACGACAATTCTAATGTAAGAATCGTGGTCATAGGTCCGTATGTTTTTTTATAGTTGTTTTTTGTTTTTCGTTCCCCCTGTACAAAATATACTCCAAATTACATCACAACTTACACAATAACAACCAACAACCTTAATTTTCCAATATATACAAAAATTTCCCACTTCTTACAATCACAATAAAAGCTCCATCTTGAACAAGCTCGACAACACAATTCCATATTTCACAATAAGTTCCAAGCAAAGAATATATTACAATAATGTGAAATATAATACAAAGAGTACTCTTCTTTCCGTATTTAATGTGAAAAGGTTCATCTCTCCTCTTGAAACTTTGTGGTATAAACTGATTTTAATGTTTTTACCCCAAGGAAAATCTCTATTTACCCAAAGTGGTGCTTTTGTAGTAGATTTAGTTATGTGATTGTCTTTATGACGATATTGCTTGTTTGGAGTTGTTGCAGAGGTAGCGTAAACAACATATATACATCATATTTGTTGTCCACATTACCTCTGCACAAACTCCAAATAAGCAATATAGTCATAAAGACAAGCACATAACTCAATCTACTAAAAAGCATCACCTTAGGCAAATAGAGATGAACCATTTGATATAAATATTGAAATCATTTAAACCACATAGTTTCAAGAGAAAGAGATGGACTTTTTGACATAAGTATTAAAACAAAAATACACAAAGAGGTCATCTCACCAGCAATATCTATTTCTTTTGTCATTGTCCCAAAGTGATGTTCCTCTTATGTATAGCATACTTGTAATTCGTGCGGGGCTACAGATGGACAACATAAAAACTCAATTATCTCACTCATGAACCTCGTCAAATGTGAGCTCGTTACTCCTCCAAGGCAAACTGTCTCAGCTGTCAGAAAATGCAATTAGAAAATCAGGTACGAAGGTAACATTAAAGAGCTTAGTCCTTTTGATCCTCATCGAATGATGACCTTCTAGCCTTCCATTGAAGAGCTTAGTCCTTTTTGCTTGCTTGGAGTTCGTGCAGGGGTAGTGGTTAAGAACATGAAAAATGAGGAAAACATTAAGTGGGAGCCGAGATTAGTAACCAAAACTCATAAAACTGTTAAGCAACAATTATCCACAAGAAACATTACCTGAATGATGGCCCAAATCGAATGATGATCTTCTACCCTTCCATTGGACAGCTTAGTCCTTATTTTGATCCTCATCGAACAATGATCTCGTTACCTACAAGTAAAAAATAATGAAAAGCAAGCTGCAATTTCTAAAACAAGCAACAATATTGGATATCATCCGTAATAAAATACATGTTCTTACCGAGTTGATATAATTATATGGTTTATGCCTTTTTCCCCCTCCTTTGGACTTATCTTCAATATATATGCCCTCTTGATTGTCAACCCTTATATACAAATCTTCAAAATTGGGATCCGCATTTTTGACAAGCATTCCCAAGGAGAAGGGTGTGGTCTCCTCAACAAACTCACACACATCTTCACCATCCCCACCAGCGACGTGCCTCTTCCCTTGAAGAACAATAGACCACTTATCATTGGCCGGCTCCTCAACCTAGAACACTTATCTTGCTTGGGATGCCATAACAAATTAATCCCCTTTAAGCCCTTCTCTCGTGAGATCGACCATCGTAAATCTCATCTCATCAACTCGGACACCATTGTTATTATCAACCCATTTACACCAGAAAACGGGCTCATGGAAGTCAACATAGTCTAGCTCCCATATCTCCTCAATGACTCTATAATATGACATTTTAGCTACAATGGGATTTTTGTCCTTAGAGCTAAAAACATAAAGTGCATGAGCCTTTAATGTGACCTCACTATTTTGCAAGGTGCTCCTATTGTCCTGGCTCTTTATGTAGAAAGAGTATCCATTGAGGTCATACACACGGTAAGATATGACTTCTAACTACGGCACTCTATCCAAGCTTACTAATGTCCGGGAGATATATTTTCATGAACCAGTTGACAAATGTGCGATTATGATGGGTCAGTACCCACGTCTCATTTTTTCCTCGGTACTATCTCCTTGTGAGGGATTTGTGCTCATCAATGAACGGTTGCACTTCATCGCTATTTTGTAGAATATAAAGATGTGCTTGATCCCTCATATCCCGATTAATTGTTAGAACCGTTGGGCCCAGCTTCCCCGCCCACTAATCTTTCCCATAAATCGATGTTTTGGAATACCAACTTCTTCCATTTGAGGGTAGTATTCACAACAGAACTTGACACACTCCTCGGCTGTGTATGCCTCAACAATCCACACTTCCGATCGGTACCGATTTCTAACATGCCCTTTGAGAATTTTCATAAAATGTTCAAAAGGGTACATCCATCGATAAAAATCGGGCCACAGTAATCACACTTCTCTCACCAAATGGATAACTAGGTGCACCATGATATCAAAAAAGAAGGGGGAAGTACATCTCAAGTTGGCACAATATAACGATCATGTCATACTAAAGATCATCCAATTTCTCCAAATCAACGACTTTGCTGCATATGACATTGAAGAAGAAGTAAAGTCTTGTGATCGCTTGTCTAACATGGTTCAAGCATCACGACTCGGATAGAAACCAGCAGTATTTATTACATCAAAGCATGACAATCATGAGATTTAAGACCGATTAGTCTATAAGCGGACATTGAAACGAGTTTACCGATGTTTGAAGAACATCCTGTGGCACTTTGAGTTTCTTCAAGGTCTTACACAAACGTTGTTTTTCCCTTCTACTCAATGTGTAAGACGCCAAAGGCAAATATGTTCTCTTCCCCTTTAGTTGTGGTGCTAATTCCTCCCATATTCCCATTTCACACATATCGAGTCACGCTTTCTCTCCGTCCTTGGTCCTCCCCAATATGTTCGAAGACTCGCCAATGAGACTTTCACGGATGTTTTTCTCTATATGCATTACATCAAGACTATATCTCACATACAAATCTTTCCAATATGGAAGATCAAAAAATATTGATCTCTTTTTACACACACCATTTTCGGATTGACGTCGGTATGGCTTGCCGAACTCCACATCAAGATCTTTCACTAGTTCATATATTTGATGTCCTGTTTGGCCCTGTTCCATTTAGTCTGTAAGGAGTTGTAAGGCTATAAGAAACTGTGAGGAAAGGTGTAAGGAGGTGTAAGTAGTTGTAAGTAGTTGTAAGAAATTGTAAACAGTTGTAAGAATTTGTAAGGAGCTATAAGGAGTTATAAGGAATATAAAATGTTTTACATGACTTGATAAAAATGTTTAATATATTTTTATATTTATGTATAACATATTTGTATTTTTATTTATAAATTTAATGTAAATTATAAAATTTATATATTTGTAATGCTAAATGCATATGTATTAGTTTGATGACTTGTTTTCTCCTTTTTTTATTTTTAGAAAAACGAAACTATGTTTGATACTTATGAAAAGAGTTTTTATAGATGCATAAATGACTTTAATAATGAATAGCTAAAAATGACCTGAATTTTACAAGTTTGAAATAAATGTTCTCAACTAGGGTCGGGCAACGGGCCGGGCCGGGCCGGCCGTGGTCGGCCCATCACTATAAAGGGTCGGGCCGGGCCAGGGAAAAATCAAATGGGCTGGGCCGGGTCATGGGCCAGCTGACCTCGACCCGCCCATGACCTACCCATGGGCCGGAGCTAAACATGAAAATGTCAAGTGTAGGATCTGTTAAACCTCGTTTTTATCGGCTTTTAATGCATTATTTAACCCAATTCCGTGATGATTTCAATGATATTTATTTAGTTTTGGGTTAGATTTTGCTCATTTTCTCTTTATCATCACCTAAGCTCGTAAATCTCTTTATTACGGGTTTTTGGGCTTAAATTTGAGAGATTCGAGGTAAATTTGATAAAAAGTGATGAAGAGAAGAGTCCGGGCCCAAGAGGAGGCAAGAAAGAAGCCTAAAACACATCAAGAGAAGCTGCACGACCCTACAGTGCGAAGCCGCACGGCCGTGCGGATCATCGAGCGAAAGGATCGAAGTCACGAAAGGTTGCACGGCCCCTGTGCGCATTCCGCACGGCCGTGCGTATGGCGCACGGTACCCGTGCCAATGTCGCACGGCCCGTGCGAGTGAGGCGAAAGTTCAGGCATTCCGCACGGCCTACCGTGCTCTTCGAGCATTTCGCACGGCCTACCGTGCGTGTCTTGCATGGCCGTGCGAAAATTCCGCACGGCCGTGCGACATCTGTTTCGGCGGATTTATAAGCGATTTTTGTCTATTTTTTTGGCAGTTCTTTTCTCCATAAAATTTTAGGGTTTCTAGGGTAGTTTCCAGTCGTCAAATCCCTTTAGATTGAAATTTAATTTTGAATAGATATACCAACAACTTTCAAGTTGAGTCAAAAATAATGTTGCCCAAATAAACAAGTCGGCATGACGAAATTAGAAGTAGACTACACTTTGGTCAAGTTGAATTAGCCTGAAATCCAAATCGTAAAAGGACAAAGGATGCTTGTGATATTGCTTGGGCATTAACGGGCTCATAATTCATATCTTCAACACATTAGTACAAACTTAGTATTTACTCCCATCGACCAAAAAGTTTGACAAATTCATAGAGCAATATAGCTATTGTCATCGGAGAACTCATATAACTGTCAACTCAAGATTTGTGTTACATGTAACTCAATGTCAAGACATGGGAGATATCGTGCATATGACAATGTTTCGGTTTGATAACGCCGCAAATAAGCACCTCAAAGAATCAACCTTCGTGATCCCCACTCCTTCCTCTTGTTCTTGCATCATCATCCTCTTTGTGATTGGTGGAATATGCATAAAAAAATTAATTAAAACAATTTAGATATATAAATATAATCTATTACAACAATTAAAAAACTTAATTGCTTAAAAGAATTTAATTACCTAAAAGAAGATACTTGTATCATCATCCTCGTCCCCTCCATCTTCATCTGAATTAGAATCATTGTCAATTGCTAGAGTTGTATCATACTGTGCACGTCGCCAATCCCGAAGACTTACGAGTGCTTGTACGGTCACAGGCTTCAAAGCACTACGAGTAGGGGAGATGGTTTTTCCACCAAGACTAAAGGCGGATTCCGATGCTACGAGTACTAACTGGGATTGTCAATAGATCTCGTGCCATCATAGAAAGCTCCGGGTATCTCACCGAGCTCTTGTGCCAAAAATCCAAAACATCTAACTCCAAATTCAAATCAAGACCCGGCTCCTCCAAGTATAAATCCAGATGGGACCTCCCAGTTTGGGGCATAGAGCTTCTACCACTAAAACTACTATAATCATCAAAGTAGTCATCCCCGATAGCACTAACAGTAGGAGAAGGATTAATGATAGGTGAAGTTGATGTCGAGTGTAGCTTGTACTCATTGTATAAGGAACGCAAAGTGCTTAACACATTATCAACACGTTCCGTAGCTTCATCAAATCCAAACAACTTACTAAAGCAATACTCAACAAATTTAACTTTACACCGAGGATCCAAAATGACAGACACATGACAAGTATAAATTATATTCCGACCAATACTTGTCAAATTTTCCAAGCATTTCATTTGCCATATTAGCTAGATAATCATAAGGACCTTGAGCTGTCTCAAGCAAACGCCTATGAACCATCCATGCACCTTTGAAATACAAGTTAGATGTTGGGGTCTTCACAGACACTAAACATGCAAGTTACCTCATAAAATAACTTGAGAAACTTATGAATCATACTAAGTTTCTCCCACTCCTCCTCTAAAGGCACATAGGTTTTCAACGGAGAATTAGTTGATCTCAAGTGAGAAACACATTCTTGTAATACAAGACATTATCAAGCAACTTGTAAGTGGAATTCCAACGAATTTGCATGTCCAAATTCAGTTTTCTTTTGACATCCAAATGAAAGATCTTTTGTGCACTTTCATAAAATTCTTTACCTCTAAGAGAAGATCTACTAATCAATTTCACCAAATTTCGAATCTTTTCCATAATTTCCTCAATCGACTTTAGACCTTCTTGCACAATAAGATTCAGGATATGTGCACAACATCGTACATGAAAGAATGCACCACTACTTATCAATCCACTTCTAGGAACAAGACACTTTTTAGATTAGCCATCATCACATCATTGTACTTAGCATTATCCACGGTTATGGTAAGTATCTTGTCCGCGATATTCCATTGAGTAAGAAATAAAAGCACTTCATTTGCTATGCTTTCACCATCATATGGAGGTGTCGGTGCTCTAAACCTAAGGATTCTTTTGTGCAATTTCCAAGCACTATCTACAAAATGGGCTGTGATGCAAATGTAGTGTTGATAAGTATGATTTGACCTCCAATTATCGGTTGTCAAACAAATCCTACCGGGGATTTTCAATAACATATCTTTCAACTTATCTCTCTCCCCCATACATAGACATCAGTTCTCTCTTAGCTGTTGAACGACTAAATGGCACAAAACCCGGGTTAGCTTTAGACATCATCCGTCTAAAAGCTTTTTCCTCAACAGATCATAAAGGAATGAGCTCCTTCAACTATATAAAGAACAATTTCCTTACGAAGCTCACTCATATTAAACACAAATTCCACATTATCATCATCACTATCCCCTTCACCACCTTGAAACCCACTAGGTCTCACTTGGACATCTCTCCAAATGACGCTTTAAATGAGAAGTCCCACTCCCTTAGTAGCGGATAAAGACATTTTACAATGTATGCAAATTGCGATTGGCTCACCTTGTGGATTAGTGTCTTCCTTGAGCTCTCTCCATACTTTGGACTTTTTCTTCCTTTTAGCTGGCGGAGCATTATACTCACTATAACCATCTTCTGTCACTTGCCTAGAAGACATTCCTTCACTATCCATCCCTAACATAAGAGAACAAAAGCATTATTAGACATTCTTGAAACCACCTCCATTTTACTAAAGCCTTGGCGGACTTATACTACAATCTTGAAACCACCTCCATACAAGCTATATTATGATGATCGATTAGGGCTACACATTGTTCGCAATCCAGTTTTCATAACAGAACAAAGCACATACAGATAGACAGTCATTTTATTTGGAAATGCCTACTTTCTGCGAAGTTGAAACCGCCTCTCTTCCTTCAAAGCATCATCCCGACAATATTTTACTAAAGCCTTGTGGAAGTGATAATTTCAGTTTGTTAGATCCAAGTTGAGCATTGTTAGATTATACTTTGAGTGTGAGGACTCAAAGTACAAAATTTCCATGTCTAAGCTTTATTTGAGAAAAGGATTCAATAAGCCACTAGTGATTTCCATCACCTCCACAATCTTCTTGCTATTTCTTACACACCATTAAGATTCACTGCCTTCGTCCATTTTTTATGATTCATGTAAGAAGTTTTCTTCCAATTCATCTCCTAGAAATCCTAATATTCTCCATTAATGAAGCTTTATAGTCATTAACAGAGCATTCAACTTAATGAAGTATGTAAGTCTTCTCCATTAATGAAGAGATAACATCAGCCATATACTCCACTCAACAATTTCAGAGCAAGCAAGATTAAAGAACAGAAGGCGGGCAAATCGAAACAGGGGCACAAATTGAACCAAACAATGAACCAAAGGAGGGGAAAATATCCGAACTTTGAGCCGATTAATTGCAATTTCAACACCAAATTCCAAACTCGACACAATTTCGGTCTTAAAGCACAAACCCAATTCAAAACAACCAAGAATGAGTTCAACTACAACTCAAATTTCGAAAAATACAAAGCAAGTACCCGAGGAGTGGGAGCGAAGTAAGCGGTGCTGGCCAAATTAGGGTTTCGGCGAAGCGAGAGAGAGCTTATTCACCGGCGACGGAAGAAGAGCGACGGTGGAAGAAGGCTTCGGGCTCCGGTTTACCGGTGACGGTGGCGAGATGGTAGAACAGCGACGGCGAGAGACACGAGAGAGACAGGGCGTGTGCGAGAGATAGAGCAATGGCAGCGAGACAGGGCGTGCGCGAGAGACAGGTCATGCGCGAGAGATAGAGCAATGGCAGCGAGACAGGGCGTGCGCGAGAGACAGGTCATGCGCGAGAGATAGAGAGATAGAGCAATGGCAGCGGACAGGGCGTGCGCGAGAGACAGGTCGTGCGCGAGAGATAGAGCAGCGAGAGTGCGAGAGCAGCGACCCTTCTTCTTTGACCCGCTAACGGCCCGCGGCTGACCCGTTAAAGGCCCATTTTCACTTGACCCTTTTTGGCCCGACCCTTTTATTATCAAATTTGGGCTTTGACCCTTTTTTTGGGCTCAGCCTGCTGGCCCAATGGGTACCCTACCCATTGGCCAGCCCTATTCTCAACTATTAAATGTTCTCAACTACTAAAATTAGTACTTGAGGACATTTATTTCAAACATGTAAAATTAAGGTCATTTTCAACTACCTATTACATGAAAATTATTTATGCATCTAAAAACAAATTTCATAATTATCAAATATAATTTCTTTTTTTTTTGAAAAAACAAATCAATAAACATGACACAGATGCATTTGACATCACAAATATATAAATTTTATTATTCTATTACGTAGAATTCATAAATAAAAATACAAATATGTTTCACATAACTATAAAAATACACATATGAATACATTAAACATTTTTATCGAATCATATACGACATTTTGTATTCATTCTAACTCCTTTCAACTTTCTACGGCTCCTTATATCTTTTTACGCATCCTTACAAGTCCTTACAACTATGCTAAATGGAATTGGGCTGAAATAACCTAATTAATTTCGTCACATTCAACTTGACTATTCACTTATAAACTTAAATTTTAATGAAATGTCCGTAATATTATTCATGATAACTAATTTAAATGGACATGATACTTTCGAAATTAATTATTCGTTGGAATTTGTTTGTGAATTTATTAAGACATAAATTAAATCAATGTATCCAATGGTTATTAACTATCAAAATCCTTACACATCTATACAAATAAATCCGATATACTCAAAATATCCGATGGGAGTATGAGTATAGGAATGGGGAAAATAAGGTGTGGATATAGCTACATCTGCCACGTACATATCCGACGGCCATCCCTAGTAGACACCTTTACATACATAAATATTCACCAATAGAAAATTTTCATTAACGCTAGAAAAATGTTCACCAACAGGAGCTGTAAGAAGTTATAAGAAGTTGTAAGAAGTCGTAAGAAGTCGTCGGGAGCTATAAGAAGCTATAAGAAGTTGTAAGGAGTTGTAAGAAGTTATAAGAAGTTATAAGGAGTTGTAAGAAGTTATAAGGAAAGTTGTAAGGAGCTATAAGGCTCGTAAGATAAAGCTAAATAGAATAGGGCCTTAATGGAGTTGTAGCGAGAATCCATCTTGGTTTTACCATTGAAAGCCTTCTTTTTCCACACTTAGGTTTAAAGGAGCAAGTACCCTCTGCACAAATGGGGCATGCATTACAGCCTTTGACGGCGTATCCGGACAAGTTTCCGTACGCGGGAAAGTCATTGATTGTAGTGAAGATAATAACTCGCAATGAAAATTGGTCTTCATGGTATGCATCGTAAACGAACATACCTTCATCCCGAAAAAGCTGGAAATCTTCAACAAGAGGTGCCAAGTATACATTCATATCATTTCCCGACTATTTAGGCCCGGAAATGATCATTGACAACATCATGTGCTTGTGCTTCATACACAACGACGACTCGTAGGTTGTAGATAACCAAAAGAACGGGCCAACTATTGTGCTTGCTACTGAGATCACTGTGGGGCTTTATTCCGTCCGTACAAAGACCCGGACGTAGATTTCGTGCTTCCCTACCAAATTTCGAGAACAGTCAATCGATCTTCTTCCATTGAGGAGAATCGGCAGGGTGACGTAGCTTGTCATCACAAACTCTTCTGTCACCTTCCCACGTCATGTTCTCCGCATCGGTTGCACTTGAAAACAAGTGCTTAAACCTCGTTATTATAGGCAAGTACCACAACACCTTTGCAGGAGGTCCCTCAACACTCTCTCCATCGATGTTTTTCATTTTGTATCGAGGTACACCACACTTAGAACATTCATGTTTATGTGCATGTTCTTTTCGGTACAATATGCAATCGTTGGGGTAGGCATGTATCTTCTTATACCACATACTCATAGGACACAACAATCATCTCTTGGCCTCATATGTACGGTTGGGAAGGACATTGCCTTCTAGGAGTATATCTTTGAGCACACCTAGCAAGTCCCCGAAACTTGTGTCACTCCAGCCATTAGCCGTTTTCAAGTTCATCAACCTCAACACAGCTGATAAACGGCTATATTTATCACATCCTAGGTGAAGGGGCTTCTCTTAATCGGCCAACAATTGCTCCAATACGTGTGGTTGATAGACTAAATCACATTCTACTCCACGAACTAGATCTTCGAGTCAATCTTCTAATTCCATACTACTGTTGGCTTCATAATAAAAAGGTAAGCCTGCTACTTACCTAAATACATAGCTAATAAAAGGGAAAAACAAGCACACTACTTGTAGAAAAATAAACTGTTCTAAAGAGGTAAAACTAAATGCCTTTATTCTTCCTAAAAATTCTCTCTAAAGTTTAAGCCCTAGTCTATTTTCACTTTCTTCCCTTTCGGGTCACTAGACTCGGCTTCGTCATCTTATTGCGCTTCTTTAGCTCTTCAATTCGGTGCGCCCTCCTCTCTTTTCCTTCCTTAGCATCATATTCCCTTTTGTGGGAAACAAACAACCCCGACACGGTGTTTGAGCCATATGTAGAAATAGGTGATTTACGTCTGCTGGTGTTTAATGGGTAAAAACCGGTTGCTTTTGTATTTCAAAAGTAGATTAAGCTTATTTAATCAACCTACAAAAGCAAATCAAAATGGTACTCAAAGTATAAAAATACTTTGATATAAGATTAGGCAAAGATAATAATTAATTCAAAGCAATTAAGCACTTAAATTATCTTCAGCCCAAAAGAGTGGAATTTTTTGAGTCTAATATCCATTAGGTTCATATTTCATCTTGAGTCAATCTTTAAAATGATCAAGTTAGAAGGAATAAGATATCAGAATATATAAAACTTTATCAAGTAAATAATTCTCAATAAATAAACTGACTTATAAATTAGAATTAACGCTGTAATTCATTTTTACTTGAAACATGAAGTCGGTGATCACAATAAAAGTGTTACAAAACTATTTACTCATGTGATTGTTCCGAGTTGTATTTGAGTGGGTCGAAACACGGTTAGAAAATGTTGTGCTTGAAGACTGGTTTTTGAGTGGGTCGGAATAGGATGAATAGATACGAGTTTCTATAAAGCTTAGAATGACTTAGAATCAAAACCTAATAGAGATAGAGAGTTATACATGAGTTTTCAAATCGTATGAATTGTTCAAATAAATTAAACTCTAATGTATTAGAACAACTTATTACTATTTTAAACATAAACTCATATGCTTCTTTTTATTGAACTCTTAAAGATGTTCCAGAATTAGAATCTCATAACATAATTATAAGAGAAGATCCATGATTAGATCAACAAGTTTATAATGCTCCTTTGGCTTCTTAAGTTGCAGCAATATGGCTTGAGGACAACACATGTGAGTAACTTCAAGAAAGAGATATCATTGTTTATGGACAAGCTAACTCTAGTTTTAAAGTAAACTATTATTATGGTTGTTATGATCCTTTGTAATATCCCTTATTGTTTCCATATGGAGATACTGGGTGGCATGAAGGCATTAAAAGGAAAAAAACTGAAATAAATTCTTATTGTAAAGGACAATTTACCATAGATATAAATCAAATTATATATGTAGAGAATCTGCTCCTAAAAGAAGTTACATTATAAATTTGATATCAACATAATAACACTATTTTTATTAGTTAAAAATACTTATTTATGTATATTTTTTGGAATGTTTGCAGCCTTACAAAAAGGAAAGGGGAAAGAAAAAAAATGTATCTTGTAGAGAGTATTATTGTTACAAACTACAAATCAAGCCTAATGACTATATTCAAAGCGTCTTCTTCAACAATATATTAATGATATGTATATTTAAATAGAGTCATGTAAATTAGACTATATTTGGAATAATGAAGAACACATACAAGCTGAGCTTTATCAAGGAATTGTAGATAGTATAGCAATTGATGAAACACGAGGATCCAATATAGGAAAAAGAGTAGTGTTGCCTGCCTCTTTTATTGGCGGTCCAAGAGATATGAGAAAAAGATATATTGATGCTATGTCTTTAGTACAATAATTCGGGAAGCCTGATATATTTTTAACAATCACATGTAATCCAAATTGAATAGAAATAAAGAACGAGCTTTGTGCTAGCAAAGAGGCACAAGATAGACCTGATCTTGTTGCAAGAATTTTTCATGCAAAATTAAACCAACTAAAAGATAAGCTTTTTAAAGAGAAAATATTTGGACCAGTTGCTGCGTATGTATATGTAGTTGAATTTCAAAACAAGGGTTTACGACATGCTCATTTTTTGATAATATTAAAGCATCCATATAAATTAACATCTCTAGAACAATATGACAACATATTATGTGCTGAAATACCAAATAAAGATGATAATCCACATTTATATGTAACTGTTGTCGAACATATGATGCATGGACCATGTAGGGATCTAAACAAAAATAATATATGTATGAAAAACAAAGTTGGTCGTTGTAAAAATAAGTATCCTAAAGAGTTTTGCTCTCCAACAACACATGGAGAAAACTCTTTTCCGAAAACGGCGTGATAATGGCACCGATGTAAAAGTCTGTGGTGCTATTTGAGATAACTGATGGGTAGTACCTTACAATGCTTATCTATTTGCTATGTTTGACTGCCATATAAATGTAGAGACACGTTCAACAATAAATGTCTTAAAAAATCTATAAAAATACATATACAAAGGGCATGATCGAGTAGCTTTCTAGATACTTTCTCAACAAAAAACACAAGATATTGATGAAATTAAAGATTTTCAATGCGGCAAGATGGACTTCTCCACCTGAAGTTATGTGGAGAATTTATAGATTTCGTTTAAATGAGATACATCGCTCTGTAAAAAGCTTACAGTTACACTTAGAAAATCAACAATGTGTTATATTTAAAAATCATAATAATCTTCCTTCCCTTGTTAATGATAGTTTATTATCGAAGACGATACTTACAGAGTACTTTAAAATGAATAAAATTGATTCATGTAGAGAATATTTATACAAAGACTTTCCAGAGAAATATGTTTGGGATTAAAGAAAGAAATGTTGGCATTTAAGAAAACAACAAAATGTTATTAGACGAGTACTAGCTGCTTACCCAACAGAAGGTGAACGATATTATTTATGTGTATTGCTTTAATCACATAAAAGGAGCAACCTCATTTCAAGACTTAAAAACTTTTAATGGAATTAAAACATCATCATTTCGAGAAGCTGCATTGATGCATGGATTATTAGAATCAAATAATCATCTTGAACAAAGTTTAGAAGAAGCATTAACATATCAAATGCCTTATATGCTAAGGTTATTATTTGCCACTATATTAGTTTATTGTTCGCCTAATAATCCTAAAAGCTTGTAGAAAAGATATAAAAAGGCAATGACAAAAGATTATACAAAAATACCTAATGTAAATAAAGAAAGTATAGAAAAAAATCATTACAGAGTGTAAGTTATATACTTAAATCTATGGGAAAAGATATTAATAGTTATACTCTTACAAATAAAAAAATTAGTTTAGAGGAGGGAGATAACTCATTAAGAGAGTTTGAAGATGAACTCAATGTTGTAGTATCTGAAAAAGACCTCATGTCCATGAATACATTGAATATAGAATAGAATCATGCATACGACATAATAATTGAAAGGATTTTCACAAACAAATATGGTTGTTTCTTTATTGATGGTCCAGGAGCGACTGGAAAAACATATTTATATTGTGCTTTACTTGCTAGGGTTTGATCAAAAGGATACATTGCTTTACCTATTGCTACTTCAGGTGTGGCTGCATCAAATCTTCCTCTGGGGAGAACATCACATTCAAGATTTAAGTTACCAATTAATACCAGTGAAAAAACCAGTTGTAATATTACTAAACAAAGTAATACAGCTAAACTTCTAAGAGCCGCAAAACATATTATATGGGATGAAGTGTTAATAGCCAAAAGACAATTAATTAAAGCTGTTGATAAAATGCTTCAAGATATAATTGATTGTCATTTACCTTTTAGGGGTAAGGTTATCGTATTTGGAGGAGATTTTCAGCAAGTTTTACCTGTCAATTCTAAAAAACCGAAAGAACAATAAATTGATGTAAGTTTGGTTAAATCAAATATTTGAAATATCTTAGAAAAGATTAAATTAACACAAAATATGAGAGCTATAGCATATCCTGCTTTTAGTGACTATTTACTACGTGTTGGAAATAGGACAGACAAGAGACTTAAAGATGATTTAATCAAACTTCCACCTCATATGACAGTACCATATGTAGATGAAGAAACATCTTTAAATATGCTAGTAAGCTATGTTTTTTCCAGATCAAAATAAGCTTGCTATTAATCCTGAAATTATGACACATCATGCAATACTAACACCAAAAATGATTAATTAAATGAAATGAATGATATGTTAATAAACAAATTCCCTGGAGAACAAAGAATATATCATAGTTTTGATATTACTAAAGATCCAAATCAACAAGGTGAACACGAAGATTTTATAAATAGTCTATCACCAAATGGATTTCCTCCGCATATATTAGTCTTAAACCTAACTATTCAGTTATATTATTAAGAAATATTGATCCTTCTAAAGGTTTATATAATGGAACATGTTTGATATGTCGAAGATTTGATAGAAATATTATTGATTGTGAAATTGCAACATGATACCATCGTGGAAAAAAGTATTCCTTCCTAGGATTCCATTAGAGCCTTCGGACTTAGAATTATTTCCTATTGCTTTTAAGAGAACTCAATTTCCTATACAATTGTGTTTTGCTATGACAATAAATGAAGCACAGGGACAAACATTAGAACATGTGGGTATATATTTACCTCAACCGGTATTTTCTCATGGTCAATTGTACGTTGCTTTATCTAGAGAAAAAATAGCACAATCAATTAAAGTCCTCATAAAACCACTTTCAGAATATCCATATGAAAATTTTACAAGCAATGTAATTTATGAAAAAATAATAAGAGATGCAACAAAATAATGTAAGAGTTACATTATTATTGACACATTTCTAATAACTAACGTATTTTGTTATCACTATATTTATTTAGAAATAACTTGTACCTTTATGTGTAGTACATGCTTGCTATTAAAGTTTTATGGAATACTCCAATGTTCTATATTATATTTTGATATTGATAATTTATAATTTCTGTATTTAAATTGTTATTAGATAGAAGATGTCACCTCCTAAAGATTTTATGTCAATAAAAGATATCACTCCTCCAATTAGGAGGCATTGGGCAGTAAAAGTATTGGTGTCAAGAGAAAGGATATCCAAGGAAACCAGTAAACAGTGCAACGAAATTTCAGCGTCTGATCTTTGCTGATAAAAAGGTAAATTATAATCTTATGATTTTTTTGTATATTGAACTTGACATTTGACACATACTAACCGAATATCTTTATTGTATTCTTTACATTTTTATAAGGGAATAAGAGTACAAGCAACTATCTTTGGATATGATATAAATATGTTTGGTGATACTTTGAAAGTTCTACACGAATGTTGCATCTTAAATACTGTAGTTTCACCAATTACTCCTAATCATCAAGTTGTGCCACATGAGTACCAATGCACCATCAATAGAAGAACTCCAATTATAGAGGTTCCATAAGAACCATCAGAAACAGATGCTGAAGAAAACACAATCCCAATCCCGTTAAGTTTAGTTCCATTCAATGAACTACAAAAGTATGTGAATGCTGAGGCGCATGTTGGTAAGATATAACATAAAAGCTCATAATCCAAAATATATCTTTAGTTTTTCAATATTTAATTAGAATTATTATATTTTTTGATTTTACAGATATTATGGCAGTCATAATAGCTGCATTTGCACTAGAAGATTTGAATCAATTACCTGTTCAAGTGTTTGTCGTCTTAAATAAAGAGCAAGTATGTAACTTGTTATATATAAAACTATTTTTTTTTCTTGAACTATTTGATTTATATGATGATTTTATCAATGCCCATGACCAAATTGAAGCCAACATTCCTGACAATGTGGGATCAATTCATTGAAAATGAAGCCGCTGATATCATGAGTTGTATTGATGATAGGCCTATCATTCTTACCTAGTGGCTAAAGTCAACTCATATGCTAGTAAATATATTTTTTACTTTAATTATTTCTATTTTAAAAATTACGTTTATATACATAAATGATTTTATTCATCTAAATTTCTTTTTGTAATTACATTATATTGTTTTCTTAACATTATTAATTAACATAAACAATAAAGGTATATCACTTTCAACGA
This sequence comes from Talinum fruticosum, assembly GCA_021018815.1. Classification (NCBI taxonomy): domain Eukaryota; kingdom Viridiplantae; phylum Streptophyta; class Magnoliopsida; order Caryophyllales; family Talinaceae; genus Talinum; species Talinum fruticosum. The sequence continues at coordinate 1,091,854 of JAITYX010000026.1, forward strand.
GGTCATCAACAATATTTGTCATAAATGTAGATCTTCCTGAAGTCGCTGCACTGCATTCATGGCAAAACTCCTTCTTTATATTACATTAATATAGTCATTCAAGTTAATACACATACAATTGAAGGGCTATACAAAATGAAAACATTGTAAGAGAAATGACAGCTATAAAAGAGAAGCAATCGAGTTCAAGCACATCCAAATCTACCAAGAATACGCAGATTTTAAAAATTGAAGATCTTTCTGACACTTTTGCTGTAAGATTACAATAGTATATATAACATCTTATCATTAATAGTATAGAATTTTTAAACATTTTTCATAATATACTATGATATGATTACAGGATAATCAGACTTTTCAAGTGCAAGCCACCTCATTTGTTATAAACCGTCACCAAAAATTCTGGTACATGTCTTGTAATCATTTTCTGAAAAGCCATAGAAGCAAAGTACTAGGAGACTTTCACATATACTTGATGCGAAAAATTAGCTATTGCTACCCCAAGGTAAAATAATCGTTAATCACATTCCACAAGTTATAAAAATGTTCCTTTATTTAAAAAATATCATTTATTGACCAATTTATATATATGTTTATTTTAATATAATCAGATGCCGCATTGAAGTTCTATTGCAAGTCACATTAGGATTAGTAATGGTAACTATATTCGAACAAAAGGTAGAGAAATTATTTGGTGTTACAGCAATGAGTTTGATGGAGACTCCAAAAGATGTTTGCTTATATACAGTTAATATAATTCAGTACCTATTCCTAATCTTTTTTCATTGTTTAAAATAATATCACAAATGTTTATTCATCCTCTTCTTATTTACTAGCTACCAATTAATACTTTTATATTATTAAAAGCAAAATTTAATAAACTCTTAATAATTGCATTCATAAAATAAATTAGCAAATTCTTAACAATTGCTTAGACACCAGGCATACTGTATTGAAAATTTGATTGTATTTGACATTTGATAGTCAAGGTTATTTTAATCATTTCTTTAAAGAAACTAACATTCCAAAAATTTAATAAATTCATTAAAAAGAATTTATTGCGTTACCTTATTAATTTTTATTGGTGAAAAGAATATTTAATAAGCACTTGACAACTGGATTGCTAAAAAATTATACATTTTCAGCCTAAATAGCAACACTATCAACACACTTTATTTAACTATAAATACAACGCATTTAACATATTCAATTTAATATATTCAATAGTAAAGCTGCTTGAATCACTCCTTTCAAAACACAAAATAAATTTGATATTTAAATCTTATGATCTAAATTCAACATTTATATTCACCACTCAACCTATTTACTTTTTTTTTTTTTTTTTTTTTTTTTGAAAGAACTCAACCTATTTACTTATTCACTTTTAAAATCATTAAATTGAATCTGGAGCACTAAATTTTGTGATTCAGGAGGAAAAAAGCTTTATTCTTGATCAACAAAGACATCAAAATCTCCAAATCAAATGGATATTTGCTCAATAGAATACTTCACTTTGGAAGACTTGTGATATTCCTACAGAAGTAATCGAACTATCTGTTGTGAGCTTGTACTATTTTCAGGTATAAAATTATAAATTTTAAAATGATAATTATCCTCTTACATAAAACTATTATTTCCAATTTATACTCTAAAATTACACACGAATATATACAAATGGTATATATTTTTATTTTACCAAAATAATGTTAATGCTAATTTTTTGTTTTGTATGATATATAAAAATAAAATATCCAAAATATTAGAGCTATGATGCTATCTGTTTGATTCTTTCTTGCATCACATTGAACCTTACAAATAACACATAGGTACTTATTTTAACGATGATAAACTTAATCAGCATTCTACATATAAAATATTCTAGGATTCATAAACTTGTTGCTAAAATATATTTGATTTTAAATAATTTATACTTTAATATTTGTATATGACTTATTCTTTCCTTATTTATTCTTACAGGATGATTCTATCAGCACAAAAGACTTCAACAACTTAACCATGGACAAAAAAATACATGTTTATTATATGGGCCCGTCGTTGTGAATATCAAAACAACATGATTTTCAAGTATATCATCGTCTCCTTCTCAAATGATAAAGGAAAAACTTAAATACAGGTTATATAACAATAAGTTAATGATAGTGTATATATTTCAATAGTGTATATACTTTGAAAGACCCAATTTTTATTTTTTTTTTTTTTGCTGTGAAACTTGCAAACGGGTGACGTTTTAACCATCGGTAAGATGACAACACGTCTTTTGGAGCACAAGCTTCCTCCTCAGCCAGCATGGTGTTTCAAACATGGTCATTACCGATTGTACATATAATGTAAATATCGGCTGCATGATGTTTTTTTCCGTGCAAGCTTGTGTACATAAATAGGGCACAAAGATAGCGATTGTTATCGATTTTGTGTATATAAAAACCAACGTACATAACTTTAGAATTTCGTAATATGTAATATCTAGAACTTAGCTATAATGTAAATAAAATAATGTAACTACACTTGCTTGTAAAAGAAACGGTTGTAACTTGCAAAACAAATGTTATCCTTTTTGTCCTTTATTTAGAGTTGCTTATATTCACATTACTTGTCTTAGTTTTATCTCGGGTAATTTTAAGAGTGCTTGAGACCAAGTAAGTTAAACAGTTTCTTTACATTATTTTTTTCAATTTGATTTTGTTTCCTCAATTCCCTTGCAGGTTAAAAGAGCTTTTCTCAATCCTCGTTGTAATTCATGAATTAGTCATAGCGGAATTTGCTGAATTTGATTTCCATGTAGATTTTGGAGAAGCAAGTCCTTACGGTGGCGAAAGCGGTGGAAGACAAGCTAGACAATGAAATCACTGCCCTAGATCGGCTGGATTCGGATTATCTGGAGGCTTTAAAAGAGAGGAGGGTTCAGCGAGATGAAGAAAATGGCGGAGAAGCGCAGCCGTTAGATCTCACACTCAGCCATGACAAGTACTCCGAGATCCCCTTTGAGAAGGACTTCTTCCCCTTATCTTGCGTTGACTAGGTGCACAATTTTTCTTACACCTCTTTCTATTATGATATGATAATATAATGTTATGAGGTCTTTAGTAATTTCAATTCATGTCCAATGGCTTCGATATTAGTTAGGTTTTTCAACCTGGTTGAGAAGTGCAGGTGTAATGGTGTCGACCAATGGATGAGTTATAGGTTACGTGTTGTGAAATTTAGTAAATGATGGCTAAACTTACTGCTCCGATGGGTATACAAACATAGAATAGTTGGTCAATCTATTGTACTTCATGTATAAAGCTCTGTTACTACCCTCCGAAGGAAAGAAGCTCGTGACCTTAGCGGAGCGAGGTTTTGAAATTCCTAAGCTTGTTCATTCGGTTGGCGGATTTGATTAAGTGGGAATTCACAAAGTACTTATCCATGGAAAAAGAATGCCCCAAAGAAACTCCTTACTATATGTGGGCATAATGTCACCCTGTTTAAAATTAGTCTGTCACTTAAATTATAAGCTGCTCTACTTGTCTTCCTGTTCAAAAAGAGATGTCATTGAATGCCATTAACGTAACATAACTTTGAAAGTGAATACGTTGACTATATGAAATAGAGGAGGGAATTTATTTTTATATGTTGTAAAATTTAAAAGGAAAACAGAGACACTTATATTAGATGAGGGAATTATAGTTGTGTCTCATGAGACCTCCTGTATGCATTTATGTATGTTAATTTCTACTACAACAATTTTAGAAATTCATGTCATCCTCGATAATGTATATTTCACAACACTTGGACTGCGTTCTCTGCAATATCAACTATCAACAAGTAAAGGGAATGTTGGTGCAAGTTGTTTCCAGAATGAATATTCCTTTCATTGTTGTTGGGAGATGGAACTCAATTAGATAAGGTATAAGGTAGTTGTATATTTCCGAATTTTCGCAATAGTATCTTTGTACAAAATTTTGGCTTGGATTGATTTCAACTTAAATTTTACCAACCTTTTGCTATGGTATTAGGTAATAGAGTCATAGATAATGTATGCAACTTAGTGCTTCTCAAAAGGTTCTACCTAAGCGGGGTAAAGAGAGGTAAGATGGACGCAAGTTTTACCCCAAAATTAGTAGGGTTTTGGTTTTGTATTATGTCTCTATTTTTCCCCATGATATGTACACCCGGTAGTAATTGACTGGAAATGCATGGAATGTTCTCTTGCATGTGTCATTGGTAGGTCGATCTTCTTCCCTCCCGATGTACAATGCAATTAAATCCGATTGTTATATTTGATTGTTCGCGAGGCAAGGTATTTTAAGCTGTTGCATTTGTATCGGCTCTTTTTATGAAATGTCATTGCTCAAGTTGATTACTGGTACTATGGTTGTGAAACTATAATATATTGTTGTTCACTGTGTGAAACTACAAATATTGTTCAATCAAGTAATGTGAGCGGCTTATATGAGTTCATGATGCCCTTGTTCCACCTTTGCTTTGTGCATATGACAATTGTGCTTACTACCTTGGAGAACAAGTCTGCTAAGCTAGGGTTCGGTTTGACCCCTCCTCTCCGGTTTTTGTGTTTGATTTAATTACTGAAATAGAGGATATTGTATTTAGCTAGTAATGAAATTATAATTTGACTTGAGACATGTACGCCTTATTCCTATCTCGCTACTTGGGTTCCATTCTCGAACCAAGTTAATTCATAAATCTTTGCTTCAGTATCTGTTTCATAAATGTGTGTAAACAAGTTGTATGTACCTTCTCTTCCATGTGATTGGTTTAACTCTCCAATTGCCTTCATAGAGAGGCTATAAATCTCAATGTAAATAAGTTACTATGTCGGTTGCATTGAACCACCGAGGAAAGTTGTGGTTTTTCACATACAGCTCGAATTAGTACTAGTCTTACCCTCACATGTGAAAAATGGGTGGTCTCTTGGGTACATTAAGACATAACTCGACATCGTTCTTTTGACGATGAACCACTCCAGTACAACGAGGCTAAAGTAAGCTCTATGCTTCGTCCCCAGGTGCGTAGGGTCGAAAGGAAAGTTATATGACAAGTAATCTAAAGGTGAGCAAGATAACTTCTTATGTTGTAAATTTGAATCATTGCTTGCTCTTATTTTTCTTGTTCCTGACTGGTCAAGTGTTTCCCAAGTTGCAGTCATATGATGATTTGCGAGTTTCCGCCAACTACCCGCCAATGGAATTTGTTTTAGTGATCACCCAACTGCTCGCCAATGGTCATGTGTTTCCCAAGTTGCGGTCATATGATGATTTGCGAGTTTCCACCAACTGCTCGTCAATGGAATTTGTTTTAGTGATCACCCAAACCAGTGGATCCTTGAACAACTTTCACTTGGTAATAGTTTTGCATTGTCAAGGAAAAAAAACTAAGTTAATATTTTTGTTCCGGAACACCTTGTCCAAAAAAATAACAAATGGGTTTCCGGAGTTGTCCCAGTATTACGTCGTCTGGGCTTCTTTGCTTTTATGTGGATCTGCAGTTAATTACGATCCGCTTTTTTTTGGCAATATTTATGTCGGTTTTTAGTTTTAAGTCCTTTGAAAGACACCAAGAACGAAGATCATTGTGATAGTAGTGTTTGGATATTATGAATTTGAGTATAGTTCATTCTCTCAATTCAACTTCATCTTTATTTTTGAATCTCTTTAATCTTGTCGAGTATGGGACATATCACTGGGTTTTGTCGCGCACCTTTTAAACCTGGTTCGGTGTAGTTGTACAGCTGCACGAACCACACCCGGCCGGGGCCCACCGAGCTTCCCCACTTGTGCCGAGTCTCTTTTTAAAGATCGATTTTGAAGATGGTTTTAGAAAGTCGACTTTGAAATGTGGGGATGAACCTTTTATTAAGATTTTCGAGTTTTATTAAATCTAATTTAAAGCGAATTAAGCAAAGTTAAATAGTGGTTTTATTAACTATTTTATTTTAGAAATTATTTTTAGAATTCTTGGGGTGTTATGTTTTAATCAAACGATAAATAAAATTAGGGTTTTGAATCTACTAAGAGGCATTAGGGCCAAATTGGTGTCAAAACATCAATCCGGATCGAAGCCTCGCCTGCCGACCACACGGTGCAGGTGGCGACCTACACATAGTGGTGGCTGGCGCCGGTCACGAGCCGCGGCCGAGGAGATCAACCTCGGCCTCCGCCCGGCTTGGCGAGATCTAGATCATGTTTTCTTATCTTGCGAGTCAAAAATAGCCGAGATGCAAATTTAAAAGAAATAAATAAAAGGGAGTTGCCGGTTAGTTTTTAAGAAAGAAAAACTAACAAAACCAAAAGTAAAGATTTGCTCTCTCGATCTTGGTATGGGAAAACTAAGACTGAAAAAGGCTAAAAATAACTCTATCGGTCTTTGAACCGAGAATCGGATTCGGGGCGAGGGTACAAAACGTAGGGATAAACTCTTTCGTTCCGCCCGTCCGAAGACGACCATTACTAGTTCGAGTAGTGAATTAAAATAATGTATAAAATCAAGCAAACAACATGCGAAACGAAATTAGAAAGCAACCAAACATATTAAAGGAAAGAGATAAAAGTGAAATTAAAGGAGAGCGGAAAAGAAAAAAGAAATCGAGAAATCTAAAAGATTACATCGGGCGGGGAGGAATTAAAAGCAATACATCGTTTGTCCACAATACGGAAAGCAATAAAGAAAGCATAAAATAAAATAAACCATTGTGAAAACTGGATCCGTGCCCTCGGGTTGTCCCACCTACTGATCTAGATCTCGGATTTAGACCCCTTGATGCGATGATGGAGAATGAGAGGGGCTTTTATGAGTTTTGGTGTAGGTAGGTATGCGGATGTGTGACTGATGGAGTTTAGGGATTGAATGTATCGAGTATGATGGAAGTAGAGAATGAATAGACTGAAAGGGGACCAAGAGATCGGAATACGGATGAGAGTATTCGGTAGCTCTTAGGCGAGTTTCGATAGCATGGTGCTAAGGGCAGGAAGCCGTGTGGGAATGAGAGCCAAGGCTCTCTATTTATAGGGAGAGGTTAGGTCAAGGAATGACCCGGGGTTAGCTCGGCCAACTATCCAAAAGCGATAGCAAAAGCTGGACAGGATATTGTGAAGATTGAACTCGATAGAATCGGGATAAAGAAGGGATAAGACCTGGTTCATTGCGTGACCATAAGAGGTTGCCTAGGGTTTCGTGCCCTAGCGTGCTTCCAAGGGAGTCTCCGAGGCAAAACGCAGCGTTCCACTTAATATTTTGGGGTGGCAAGCGCCAATCATAGCACATTTCCAAAAATAGAAAATTTTCATTTTTGGTAGGTTTCCATTTTTAGCAAGTTTCTATTTTTGGTAGGTTTAATTGTAGTGCGGGATGCGTGCTCCTCATCTTGGGTGGATTGCCTTGGAGCCAAAACACAACACTTTGATGCTTATGATTATGAAATTTAGCATCTAACATCGTCTTGAGGTCTTCAACTCTTTGTCCGGTTAGACTAAAGGCGGAATGTAGGATTCCGAGCTCGGAATTCCTCGATACGCGACACTCGGACTCTGTTGTCTCTGGAGGCTTGGCCTGGTTTTGGATCGTTCGAAAGAAAAAGGAATTTTTGATCGACCCAACGCAAAAGGCTATTTATGTGGTGCTTGGAGGTTCTTTGTGGTTTTCGACTTCCGTCGCACCAATCAAACACGATCCGAGATCCAAATCCTTAAACAGGAGTCGGAATTTCATCATTGGGCCAACGAATAAAAGACGAGAGAAAAGGACGACGCTTTTAGGTTTCTACGATTAGCCCCCACTTTGATAGAGTCCGAAAGACGATGGTCAATGTAGAAACTAAAGGGTACTTACCCGGTGTTGTGTCGGATCGTCGGCTGAATTTGATGTTTCGAAATTAGGTACCTTGTGGCTTGAACTCTTAATAGAGGGCCTGGACTTGATCGGCGGATTCGAAGTCCGGATTATTAATTCCTGAACTTGGTCGCTTAGAGACCTGAAGTTTGGATTAGTGTGCCTAAACTTGACCATGTAGTTAGTCCGAAACTTAGCGAGGAGCTTGAACTTGACTCGGGTAGTAAAGTCCGAAGTCCAGCTGGGGTGCCTAAACTTGACCACTTCTTGAATCTGAAGTTCGACTGGGTATCCTGAGCTGGGCTAGATCATTGTCCCGAGGCTCGGATGAGGGGCCTAAACTTGACCGTTCTTGGTCTAAAGCTTGGCTAAAACTTTATGCATTGACAGCTTTGTTAGTTAATAATCAAATGGAAATGGTCTCAAGTGTTACTCGAAGATAATTTGTAATCGGATCATATTTCAAATGTGGTTCCTTGACTTGGCCCTGGAATGGTCCCGAAGTCTTGGCTTTGTGTTTGAACCTTGACCACTATTGGGCCCGAAGCTCGATGGACGAATGTCCGAACTTTGACCGTTGTTGGGCCCGAAGCTCGACTAGGGATATGTCTAAACCTTGACTCGCTGCTGGGTGTAAGACTCAATTGAATTGTGTCCGAACCTTGACTAGCTGCAGGGCACTGAAGCTCAACCGAGTTGTGTCCGAACCTTGACTACTGCTGGGCTTGAAGCTTGACTTCTATCCACTTTCCTTGGAATAGGGAAGTATGCTTACTTTATGTAGAAATTCTTACTTAGACTTGGTTATTGGATGACCTGAAGTCTAGGGAATGGCTACTTGAAATATGATGTTCCCCGAGGTTATGTGCCTCATTTAAGCTTTTAGTCCGTGTGCTAATAGCTCCTTTGTAAGGTAGACGATTTGTGTTTTCCCCGAGTATTCTTGCGAGTTGTTGTGATTGTATAACTCTTTCGATCTTGAGCCCCCACATTCTTCCCGGGTGTCCGTGTTTAGCCCTTCTCGAATGTTGTAGAGTTGGTGAACTTTAAGAGAATCTATTTGAAGGTGGCTATGCCGGTGAATTTCTTGATGTTGACTTGATGCTTGATGCTCGCTTGTCCGAATAATTCCTTATAGGGTGCTTTATTATTAAGTTTTGTGTCTTTAGGAGTTTGACTCATGCAAAGGACATGAATGCAAGACTCTACTCTAAGGACAAATGCATTCTTTTATTAAGATGATGTAAAAAAATTCAAAAAGACAAAGACAAAAATGCACTTCTAGCCCTCACTCCCTAAAGTAAAGCCTAAAGAAGGGTTCTCGAACCGTGATGTACTGCTGTCGATGGACCTTGAATGTGATGGTTTGGTGCTGAATCAAACTGGCATGCTTCTTAATGATTCGAGTGCCTTTTCCCCGATTAGTTTCTGCTCCTATGGATAGGGCAAAGTGGCTTTGATTTTGAGAATCGGAAATGGGAATCGGAAATAAGATTAGGTTTAGGGCCGGACCTCATGGGCTTCCTATGTACCCGCAATAATAGAAATTAGGCCTTCGTAGTTCAAAAAGGAAAGTAATTTGGGTTTTGTTTTTTTTTCTTTTTGGAAAATAGGAAAAGAAAATAGACATTTAATGGATATGGAAAAGGGAAATGGACAAAGAACAAATATGAAAGGGAAATACGCTCTTTATTGGTATCTTTGATGAGTAGTTGGCTAATTGGATGACCTCTAGTCGGATGTCCGCTCTTCTTCTATGAGTATGGTAGTATCTCCGAGTTTTTGAAGTCCATGATGGGTAAGAACTTCAGTGCTGATGATAGGCAGGTTGGAGGTTCTTGATGATGATTTTGACTCGATTCTTCTTAGATGACCGATCGAGTCATATGGGTAGCTATCGCCCTCTAGCGAGTCAAGAAGTCAGTGAAGCCTTCATCGTCTCCTTGCTTGATTAATTCTAGATCCCGAAGAGTGACTGGTAGATCAGTATTCTAGGAGAATTGATGTAGGAACTCCTAGCAAAGATCCTTCCAATTTGTGATCTTGTGTGGGTCGACAGACGTTGTACCACTTCATGAAGCTCGTGTCAAATGTCCATAGGAAGATGACATGGTATGTCCTCCGGTACATTCTTCAAAGTCATTGCCCTCACAAAGTTTCTCACGTGATGGTGAGGGTTCTCGGTTCCATAAAACTTGATGTTAGGTATGGTAAACTTAGCGGTAGCTTGCCTTTAGGGACCGAAGTGAATCCTTGGGCCGGATAGTGGTGGTTGAACATCGAGGACTCCCGTAAAATCTTCTCTATATTATCTACTCTTGGATTGGATTGAGGCCTAGGTTGAGGTTAAAGGCGGGATCCTTCTCCTTCTTTTTCTTTCCCTTTGAACTTTGGTTTCTTCTCTAGTTCTTTGCGTATGAGACTAAAGGATTTAGATATCGATTCGATCTTCTTATCCCGAGTATCAAGCTTAGCCTCTAGTTTTGCAACAGACTCCTTGAATAGGGTCATGATAAGGATTTGCTCTGGCTGGTTGGCCATTTTTGAAGGGGAAATTTTGTTTTGTCCTTAGGCGATGCACCGGTGATACTAGTAAAAAGGACGTCATTGTTGTGGCACGTGCTAATGTGGGACGTATTGATGTGGTACGTATAGGTGTTGAAGTAGACTTCTTACTTCCCAGCACGCTTCGTGCTAGGGTTCTCGACTTGCAAAAGATTTCCTATCCTGTATCCTATAAGAGTATGCTTAGGATTGGCTCGTGGAAGAACTTCTAGGGAGATGGGGCTTAAGTGCTGGACCCGAGGAATGACCGATCCTAAGAGAAAAGAAAATGATATGCTCTTTTATATGGATGCACATAAGGGGATACAAAATAAATGGAATGGAATGTGTGCATCGATGCTCATGACTTAATCCGGGATGATTCTAAGATTTGGCTAGTGCATAACTGAAATGCATTATTCCTAATGGAAGATGAATTTGTTTTGGTTAAATAAGAAATGAAAAATGCAAGACAAACTTACCTAATTTGAGATGAATTTTATTTTGGATAATGTAATATGAAATACAAGATTGGACTCACCTATTTTGAGATGATTTTTAATTTGGCTAATGCAAGATGACATGCAAGATTGGACCCACCTAATTTGAGATGAAGTTTGAATTGGCTAACGCAAAATGAAATGCAAGATAGGACGCACCTTATTCTCGAGACGAAATTTGAATTGGGCTAATACAAAAATAAAATGCAAGATTAGACTCACCTATTCTGAGATGAAATTTGAATTGGGCTAATGCAAAATGAAATGCAAGATTGGACTCACCTATTTTGAGATAAAATTTGAATTGGGCTAATGCAAAATGAAATGAAATTCGAATTGGGCTAATGCAAAATGAAATGCAAGATTAGACTCACCTATTCTAAGATGAAATTTGAATTGGGCTAATGCAAAATGAAATGCAAGATTGGACTCACCTACTTTGAGATGATTTTGACTTTGGCTAAATGCAAAAAGGAAATGCAAATATGGACTCACCTATTTTGAGATGATTTTGACTTTGCCTAAATGCAAAAAGGAAATGCAAATATGGACTCACCTATTTGAGATGAAATTTATTTTGGCTAATGCAAAAACGAAATGCGAACTCTGCTTAATTGAGATGAAATTTATTTTGGCTAATGCAAAAATGAAATGCGGACTCACCTTAATTGAGATGAAATTTATTTTGGCTACTGCAAAAATGAACTGCGGCCTCACCTTAAGAGGGATGATTTTTGTTTAGCTAATGCAAATAAAAGATGAATGGATCGACCTAAAAGGGAAAAAAAATTGGACTTTTTGGCTAAAATGCACATAATTAGGCTAACTTAAAGTTTTAGTTTTATTTTATTTTTACATCCATGCAAGAATTATTCAGCGGTACTCACCTATTCCTAAACGCTCACAAACAAAGGATTAAATCTAAAAAACAAACACACTCATTAAAGCATGCAAATGCAGAAGGGACCACCTAAAAAGTCCAAAAGTTTTATGGCAAAAGAGTTCAAAGGATTGGATACATGGTGACACATAGTCCGAGAATTCGGTCCCCCATAGGTTGAATGGATAAGGATACCAACCAGAATTCTCGGTGCCTCTCGGTGAACCAAAGGGTTTAGCCCAAGAGTGCGTGCTATGAGGGAGGAGGTACAGTTTCCTCAGGTAATGAAGCCTAGGTGGGCCCTCCTAAAGCAACCAGTGGGAGCCCGCTCTCCGAGAAAAGGTAAACAAGGGGTACAATAAAGTTTTTCGAGGGGTCCCGAAACCGTATTTAAACTAGTTCAAAGGTTGCTAAATAAGGGATGTCTAATGCAAGCACATTATTAAAACTCACTACTCAAAATTTCAAGTTTCGCCCTCTTAATAAATGATTTATCCCCAACGAGTTGCCACTCGTAGGAACCACGGCCGCTTGGGGCCCACCGAGCTTCCCCACTTGTGTCGGGTCTATTTTTGAAAGATTGATTTTGAAGATGGTTTTAGAAAGTTGATTTTGAAATGTAGCAATGAAACTTTTATTAAGTTTTTCGAGTTTTATTAAATATGATTTAAAGAGAATTAAACAAAGTTGAATGGTGGTTTTATTAACCATTTTATTTTAGAAATTATTTTCAGAATTCCTGGGATGTTATTTCTTAACCAAATGGTAAAAAAAATTAGGGTTTTGAATCTGCAGTGAGGGTTTAGGGCCAAACTGGTTTGAAAACATCAATCTGGACCGAAGCCTCGCCTGCTCGACCACACGGTGCGGTGGCGACCTACACCTAGTGGTGGCTGGCACCAGCTAGAGGCCGTGGCTAAGGAGATCATCCTCGGCCTCCGCCCTGGCTTGGTAGATCCAAATCCTATTTTCTTATCCTCGTAGTCAAAAAATAGTTATGATTCAAATTTAGAAGAAATAAATAAAAAGGAGTCGCCAATCAGATTTAGGAAAGAAGAACTAACAAAAAGAAAAAGCAAAGATTTGCTCTCTCAATCTTAGTATGGAAAAACTAAGACCGAAAAGGCTAAAAATGACTCCATTGATCTTTGAACTAAGAATCGAATTCGGGGCGAGGGTACGAAACATAGGGATAAACCCTTTCATTCCGCTTGTCCGAAGACGACCATTATTAGTTCGAGTAGTGAATTAAAATAATGTACAAAAGCAAGCAAACAACAACATGCAAAATGAAATTAAAAGCAACCAAACATAATAAAGGAAAGCGATAAAAGCGAAATTAAAGGAAAACGGAAAAGCTAAAAGAAAGCGAGAAATCTAAAAGATTACATCAGGCGGGGAGGAACTAAAAGCGATACATCGTTTGTCCACAATACGGAAAGTAATAAAGAAAGCATAAAATAAAATAAATCATTGTGAAAACTGGATCTGTGCCCTCGGGTTGTCCCACTTGCTCATCCGGATCTCGGATCCGGACTCGTTGATACGACGGTGGCGAATGAGAGGGGCTTTTGTGAGTTTTTGGCGTAGGTAGGTAGGCGGATGTGTAACCGATGGAGTTTAGGGATTGGATGTATCGGGTATGATGGAAGTAAAGAAGAGATAGGCTAAAAGGGACCAAGAGATCGGAATACGGATGAGAGTATTCGGTAGCTCTTAGGGAGTTTTAGTAGTGTGGTGCTAAGGCGGGAAGCCATGTGGGAATAAGAGCCAAGGCTCTCTATTTATAGGGATAGGTTAGGTCAAGGAATGACCTAAGGTTAACTTAGCCAACCGTCCAAAAGCGAGCACCAAAAACCAGGTAGGATATTGTGAAGATTGAACCGGATAGAACCGAGACAAAGAAGGGATAAGACCCGGTTCACGGCTCCGACCACAGGAGTTTGCCTAGGGTTTCATGCCCTAGCGTGCTTCCAAGGGAGTCTTTGGGGAAAAATGCAGCATTCCACTTAATATTTTGGGGTGGCAAGCACCGGCCATTGCACCTTTCCAAAAATAGAAAGTTTCTATTTTCACAGGTTTTCATTTTTGGCAGGTTTCTATTTTTGGCAAGTTCTAATTTTGATGTGGGATGTGTGCTCCTAATCTCGGGTGGACTATCTTGGAGCCAAAACGCAGCACTTTGATGCTTGTGATCATGAAATGCGGCGTCTAACGTCGTCTTGTGGTCTTCGACTCATTGTCCGGTTGGATTGAAGGTGAAACGCAGGATTACGAGCCTGGAATTCCCGTGCACTGGTACTAGACTCTGTTGTCTCTGGAGGCTTGGCCTAGTTTTGGATCGTCCGAAAGAAAAGGGGATTTTGGATCGACCCAAGGCAAAAGGCTATTTATGTGGTGCTGGAGGTTCTTTGTGGTTTACTAGCTTACGTCGTACTAATCAAATATAGTCGAGATCCTAATCGTCAAACAAGCACTCGAAATTTCATCATTGGGCCAATAAATAAACGACAGAGAAAAGGACGACACTTTTTAGGTTTCTACAACAAAAGAATCAGGTGAAAGTAAAATGCTAGACTTGGCCACCCTTTTTAAAAGGTGGTTTAACCTTGTATCTTGGTGGTTTTTTCTTAGATGTTAATACACTACCTATTATGTGTATGGTTAATGAAATACCTCACTTTTTTTTTTTTTAATCTTTAAGAATGTATTATGTAAACGATTTAGTGTACATATTTGCATAACTACTTGATCTAAATTAAATTGATATAATTCGTTCAATTTGGAAAGATTTTAGTCAATTATACACATGAAAACAGAAATTGAGGGGCCTTCTCAGCCTTGCGGCACCAAAATTATGTTGATTCGAGTAATATACAGTATCCGATAGAGTTTTGAGATAGAAAACGTTATCGATCAAATGCATTGACAACTAAATGTTCCATATTTTCCTTCTTTCACTCTGTTCTGCCATCTCAAAATTGATGCAAAATTGTAATGTTTGATCAAAATCGTTAAAATGGAAGAGTTGAATGAAAAATTATGATCATCTAAATTTTAAAACAAACATTCACCCCTATTAGCCTAAGGCATCCCCAACCACCTTAAATAACTTAAGCCAATGAAAATAACTCACTTTTTTAGAAAACTTTACACACATTAATTTAGCGTATAAGAATATTAATATACACTTATCTTTAAAAATATAAGTATAAAATTAGAAAGGAGTATAAGAGGCACATGAGAGAGAAATATAGAATTAACTATAGTTACTCTAATTTAAATGGTTCAAATTAATTGTTTTTAGTCAATAGTTGATATTTATTAAAGAAAATTTGCGTATTTGGGTCAGAAAAGCATTAACAAAAGACAAAAATAAAAAACATAAATAAATAAACAAAAAACCCCAAATAAAAATTAACTTTAATTATGGGAGTAATTACTTCCAAATTGAGTTAAATTGATAACTTTTCTATAATTCATTTTTTAATTGACAACCATTACTTTCAAATTGGGTTTAAATCGATAATTTCTCTACAGTTTTAGCTTTTATATATTTATAATAATAGAATCAGAAAATTTAACTATTTTATATATATCTCTCCCTTTAATTTTAAAATAAATTTTATGCAACTTAACTAAAAAATAAAAAAATATTACAATAATATAATTGTTTTATAAAATAATATAATTTTTTATTTTGTAAAAATTGCCCGTGCTACGGGCATTGGTAACTAGTTCTAAAGCAAAAGAGGCATTGTGTTGCTTGTTTTGCCGACCTCAACTTTCATTAGTCTTTCATCTTTCTTGTCGACCTTATAACTTATGAAGAGTCGGATATGAACTAACTCCTCATATGATTTTGAATTCAAGTCATTCTTTCAAAATTAGATATATTCCTTAAATCGAGATACATTCTTTATGAGTTTTTTAATGAATATAATCTTACAAGAATCCCGTAACATTTTGATACATCTATTGGATTCTTGATGAGATACAAATTCACCTAACAAAAACATTTCTTTTAGTCTTAGAACTCACTTCTACTTAATCAAGTAGCAACCGACTCGAAGTATTTTACCGAGCATTGACTAAGAACTCGGTTTAGGAAACCGACCCACTCGAGTAAGGCTCGGATAGAAAGTTTGTCTAAATAATTTTACACACTTAACTTATCTTTTCCTCTGGCTTGTTTCATATTTTAAAACGAAATTACCTGTGTTAATTCTAAAATAGCTAGCTTTATTAACTTGAAATTAATTGAATTGGCAAACACTCAAATATGTCTATATAACTCTTAACCTCAACTCTTTCTTATTTATTCTTTGAGTTTAGATATAAATGAAATTGAAATATATTGAATATTAGACTTGAAAAATTCCATTTTAAAACATTAAGGAATTTTAGTCGTTAACTAATTTATTTAAGACTAATCTTTATCTAATCTTGGACCAAAGTATTTTTATACTTTAAGTACCATTTGTAATTTGTTTCAGCAGGTTTATTAAAACTAAATAATCTCATATTAAAGCAAAAATAATTTGCTTCTTATCGTTTCAAGACAATAATAGAAAGCCACTATTTTCGGATAGACTCGGACTATCGTGTGAGAGCCGTTTGTTTTCATTTCTAACAACTTTCGGTCTTTGAATGTAATGACTGTTTCTGCCCTGGTGTTTAGATACAACAAGTGGATACTTTTACTTTTTGAGGCTACAACCTATGCTCAAGAGATACATTAACAATAATTCTATTTCGAGGACTCGGACTATCCGTTGTAATGACTAACTGGGCCATAAGCCCAAGCCCAAGGTACAACGACTTTCTACCATGTTGCTTATAAATTGAAGTCTTGATACAAGACTTACAAGCTTCTTGGAACCAAGAACTTAATTCTCATACTCTTACTTCTAGCTTACAACTCTAGTTCATACTTTAACAACTTTATGAGTTAGTCATCTCTTATAAAGAAAAGTCTTGTAATCTCTACACTTTCTTATACATTTTTCTACTTTTTCTCTTGGTCGAGCTGTAAGGGTTAACTCAGGAAAAATTTGCTTCTTGGTCCATTCAAGTATGGGTAATTATTTATTCGACCCATTAATTTTAGATAAATATTTTGGGTCCATCAAAGTTTGGTTAAAAATAATTTTGAACCAAATCTGGTAGGAAACTTTGTTTCGGTTAATATGATGACGTGTCCATGGAAATGACGGTTGTGCCCTTACTAAAAACCGGTGGCCACGTGAGTAAAAGAAAAAAAGTTAAAATGTGGGGTTTTTCTAAAATTTAGTTTTTTAAATTTTTTAAAATTTTTTTCTTTTACTCAACTTAAATCACGTGGCCACTAGTTTTTAGTAAGGGCAAAATCGTCATTTTTATGGACACATCATCATATTAACCGAAGATTAAAGTTTCCCGTCGGATTTGGTTCAAAATTATTTTTAACCAAACTTTGATGGACCTAGAAACATTTATCTAAAATTAGTGGGTTAGATAAATAATTATCCATACTTGATGGATCGGCAAGCAAATTCTCAATTATCCCAAACTGTAAGGGTTAACCCGGTTTGGAAGTACTTGGACCGGATAAGATAACTTCTATGCCTAGGAAAAACCTATAATCGAATTATCTAAGGGAGCAATTCGGGAGTCGGTGCTTTGTATTTTGTGGATTCAAAATAGTGGATTTTACTTGGCATCTAGATCGACACCTGTCCGTGATTTTCTCGCCCCAGGAGGGTTTCCACGTAAAATAATTTGTTCATCTCTTTCTTAGTCAACCTAAAATCAGTTCATCTTTCTAAGTTCTGACCTTCTCAAAGATTTTTTAAATTCTACATTATTTCCTCATCACCCTATTCACCCTTCTAGAGCGACTTAAACTCTCTATTCTAAACCTTCAATTGGTATAAGAGTCTAACCTTTCACAAAAGGATCTTACAATCCAAAGGTGTAAAGATCAAATGACTCTAAACTATGGAGAGTTTTATGAAGGAAGTCATGAAGACTCATACTCGGAAACTATACCATTCCGAGTAGTACCATAGATAGGTACAAACCTATTCCCTCGTATGTTTTGATTACAAGTCATTCTTAGTATTATAGAAACTATTGCATATGTTTTCATTCGATTATGACTGACTCGGAAAACTCATTTTCATCTATTATCTCACACTCGATGTTTCGAGTCACTTAGACACCACTCAGATTTATTGCATGTTCAAATAATCTCTCTAACACTTCATATCCGAGTTCGACTACATATCTTGAAGTAAAGTGAATTATAGCGTTAATTCAACTTTCTAAGTCGAGCATATTTGTTTGAGAATTATTTTTCTAGATCAAGTACTTATACTCGATGTTTTCACTCCTATAACTTTATCTCTCTTAAGACTCGACTCGATGGAATTTGAGTAAAATGAATCTTAGACTCGGAAAATTCCGTTCTTCTAGGCCCGAAATAATTATGAACTTAATTATCCTAATTAAATTATTATCCGTGCCTAATCTTGGACCAAAGTATTTTGTACTTTGAGAACCAAAATTATTTACTTTTTAGGTTATGCAAACGAGGCTATCTTATTTTTGAATTACAAAGGTAACCGACTTACGTTCGTCAATCACCGATAGACAACGCTTTTCTACTTCGAACAAGGCTCGGACGCCGTGTCGGGATTGTCTGTTTCCAAAACTGGAAAACTTCAACGCTAAGCTCAATGGTGGTTTCCACCTTAATTTTCGGACAACACCAGTTAATTGGAGCACGCTTAGGAGTCAAGAGCCGTTGCACAATGTTCATATCTCAACGGATCTTTTACGAGCGACTCGGAAGACCGTTACAATGGTCACAAAGGACTTCGTTCATAAATTAGTCACAATGACTAATCTGCTTGGTCATCTATAAATAGAAGCCAACTCTCAAGACTTCAAGAATTGCTAGAGATATTGTTAATACACATTACTTAAGCAAAAGTCATTGTATTCATTCTCAATCTTCTATTTACAATTCCCAATTTGTAATTCATACTTTTGAGTTGTAAAGTCTTGTAATCAATTACATACTCTTTGTTACTTTCGAGTAAGGTCCCTTAACCGAGCTGTAAGGGTTAACTCAACTCAGTTGTCCCTAACTATAAAGGTTATCTCGGTTAGGAAGTACTAGATCGAGATAAGGGAATTTCGAGTCTAGGAAAACTCTATAAAGAATTGTTTAAGGGAGCAATTCTGGTTGAGTTAGTCTGCTGTATTTTGTGGACTCAAAATAGTGGATTTGACTTGGTGCTTGGACTAGCACTGGCCGTGGTTTTCTGCCCCAGGAGAGTTTCCACGTATATCCGAGTTCACACTTTTACGAGTTCAATCTAGACTCGGACTGTCTTAATTATTCTTTTCAAGCGTAAATCTTCCAAGTTTGTTAAAATTGCCTCATCACCCTATTCACATGCCCTCTAAGGTGACTAAGACTCTCTAAGAGCAAACCTTCAATTGGTATAAGAGTCTAGCCCTTTAGAAAGGGTCTAACAACCTAAAGGTCTAAAGATCGGATGGCTCATAATAATGGAGAGTTCAATGAAGGAAGATCTTCCGGTAGACCACCTAAGTTCAAAGGATCAAATTTCATGCACTTGGAAGAAGCTAATGGAATGCTTTCTCTTGGACCACGATGAAGATGTGTGGAACATCATACAAGAAGGCAATTACATTCCAATGAAGATGGAAGATACAAGACCTATGCCTAAAGCAAAGTTCGAGTACACTATTGAAGAGGTAGAAAAGTTCGAAAGAACTTTAAAGCAATGAACATTCTGTTGTGCGCTATCGGCTCAAAAGAATACAATAGAGTGTTAGCTCTGTGACACGGCTAAAGATGTGTGGGACACTCTTGTCAACCCATATGAAGGAACAAGCCAAGTAAGACAAGTGAAGATAAGTCAATATCTTCACAAATATGAGCTGTTCAAAATGGAGTCGAAGAAAACATCACTCGGATGTTTATACGCTTCACCGAGATTACCAACAATCTCAAATCCCTCGGTAGAAAGATTTCCCATGAAGAAATGTGCAGAAAAATTCTAAGAAGTCTACCCAAGAGAAGATGGGGTCCTAAGGTGACAGCCATCGAGGAAGCTCAGAACCTCTCTTAACTAAAGCCGGACGAACCGATTGGGAAGCTTGTTACCCATGAAATCCATCCGGAAGAAGAGGATGCTGAGGTTAGCACCAAAAAGAACATTGCGCTAAAAGCCTTAGAAAGTAGAGGAGAAAATCCGAGTTCCTCAAATTCAAAAGAAGATCCCATGGCACTCATTGCTCGAGGCTTCAAAAGAATGATGAAGCACAATAAATGGGAGAAAAGGCCAAGAGAAGAGTTCTACAAGAAAGATAAGAAGGACGAGAAAAGGTAAACACTCCTCCCCTTCAAAGTTATCTTTAACTAAGAACTACGGCTATTTTGAATGTGGCAGTAAAGATCACATAGTCAAAGACTGTCCAAGAAGAAAAAGGGACAGAAAGAAGAAGAAGGCTATGATGGCCACATGGAGTGATGCCGATTCATCCGAAGAAGATAAAGACTCGGACGACTCAAAGTGTCTGCGGGCACTATCGGACTCGGAAGTCGAACCTGAGTTAGACTTTGACAACTCGGACATTGAGGAGACAAATCCTCGGGAGGTAACTCGAGAAAAGATAAAAGGTCATTGGTACCTAGATAGTGGATGCTCATGCCATATGTTAGGAGATTCAAGACTCTTTTATGACTTAGAAGATTACAAAGGAGCTAAGTCACTTTTGGAGATGACAAGTAAGGGCAAGATAGTTGGAATAGGCATGATTGGAAAAGGAGACAACACTGGTCAGCCCAATCTATCTTGTTAATGGATTAAAGTACAATCTACTTAGCATCTCTTAACTGTGTGACAAAGGTCAAGAGGTAAGGTTCACTCGGACAAATTGCTATATTTACGATGCAACCACCAAAGAGACTAAGCTCTCGGGTTTGAAATGATATATTTTTCGTATCTAATTTAAAAAATTTCGTTGCAATTTGATTATTTTCACTGCTAATATTTTGCTTCGTTCTGCTAGAAAAAGTAATAATTAATAACCGCATTTCATAGTAATAATTTTAACTATAGAAATAGACCATAATTGTTTTTCATAGCTAAAATTCCAAAGTATACAAAACAATATAGCATACAAGTCTACATATACCAAAACATACATATTTACCTATTAATTGTCAAATCGACTATTAAGTGCTCATCCTAAACACACCAAAATCATAATTGAAAAGGTAATCTAGTTACTAGAAGGTGGGGTGGGAAGTGAGTAGGAGCCCTTGATAAAAGATTCTAAGCTTGTGATCCTTGCGTTTAGTTCATGTAGTGGTTTTGAGCTCCTCCCATGAAACATGAAGCTCATTCTCCGACTTCTTCAAGAGGGCCTCCATTTCCGAAAGCATGGAAGGGACATATGATGTGGTTCTTGAAGAGCTACGAGCTAAAACGACCCTCTCATAATATGCTTCTAATTTTCTTCCAAGGCCATAGACAATGCCCCTCTTTCCAACACCCCCAACAACTTCAAGAAAGAGGGCATCATCTTCTACTTTGATTTGTGCCTGTGTAGCATTCTTCTTTAAAGACTCATATTTATCGTATAATTTAAAAATTTATTAGATATAAGAAGTCCATAAATGTAGGAGTAACAAATATAAATTGTCATTAGGCAAGCATACATCTCTTACGAAGCATATTGCTACCACTTTCCGAAGTAGCTTACAAAACTTAATCCATATGCATCCTTAACACACGTACACACACATATAGTTAATGCACATGCCAAATAAAAACTATGAAACTATAATACAAAACAAGAATCTCTGTAAGCAATTTGGGTAAGACAATCACATTTAGAAGTCTTTTCTTTTGCTAAAATTGGGCTAATAATTACAGGAACCACTTTTAACGACGGGTCTTTAACGATGGTTAAAAGGACAAATGCTCATAAAAAATGGACCGGTGGCATTTTTGTACATAAGCGGCATTGTTTACCACATATAACGATGGTTGTTTCAATGAACCATCATCATATGTTGAGGCTGTGAACATATGACGACGGTTCATAGAAACAACCGTCATCATAGGTCACATTTGGCGACGGTTGTTTTAATGAACTGTCATTAAATGTGTTCCACAATAGATATAAAAAGTCGAGACTACGATGCACTGTTCTTTTACACACCCAGTTCATATGCTATATACTCTCGGTCTTATCGCTCTTCCATAGTTCGTCTCGTCCATAATACCTCATATTTAGATCCGCTCGGCCACTCTTTTTCTCACTCCTTTAATTGCTCACTCTTATCCATTTGGTCTATCGGTCTTGTCGTCGGTAAGTTTTAATCACTCTTGTACCTCTTATTTCTCATTCCTTTCGCTTACTCCTGCAATCTTGCCGAGTGTAGTCGCTGTGGTAGCTACTCTCTTGCTGCCATCCTCTCGCTCACTCTCCTCGTTGTCTTTTCCGGTATGAATTTGTATTTAAGTTATTTACAAAATTTAGATAGTTAAATGTTGAATGGATTTGTGGTAATTATGTGAATGTTTGAGATGGTTGAAATGTTAAATCTTTGTTGAAATGTTGAATATTGAGAATGTGGCTAACATTTGTTTAGTTTATTAAGTTGGAAATTCGTGAAATGTTTGAGATTTTGAGAAATGGGTTTAGGAGTTTAGGATTTAATTATAGGGAAATGAGTTTAGGAGTTTAGGATTTAATTATAGGATTTAATTTAGGGTTTTAGAAAATAGAAAGATAATTTGGATATAAGGTTATCCCCAAAAACTTGTCATAAAGATAAATTTGTATCCAAATTTGTTTATTTTGATGAGGTGATGTTAGGTGGACTCATTTATTCAATTATCAAAATTGGTATCTAAATATGTTTAGAGTTTAGAGAAATAGAAATATTTATGGTTTAGGGTTTGGGGAAATAGAAAAATTTATGGTTTAGGGTCTAAGGATAAAAAAGGAGAAAATATAAAGGTAAAAATGTAAAAATTGGAAAGGTATTTGGATACAAGAATTTCCTCAAATACTTGTCATAAAGATAAATTTGTCTATTTTGATGAGTTGATGTTGGGATGGACTAATTTATCCATTTATCTAAAATTCCGATTTCCTTTTTGGTTGCAAGTTTTCTGTATTATACATGATTGTAAACTAGAGTATATGATTTTTTGAAGTTTACGTAATGCATAAGACAATAATGAATATCAATGAAATGTTGAGGCCATCCATTGAGTTTACTTTAACCGCCCTAAGACATAAGTAGAACCGAATTTCCCATAATCCTTTTTGACTTTAGCAATAAAGTCAGATTCACTAGGCAAGACATAGAGTTTATGTACAACATGGGCGATACACGAAGAAAGGTAAAAGGGAAAAAGGCTTTATTGGAGAAAAAAGGTGATAAATAATAGGGAATTATTACTAGTTTTGTGATTGTTTACCACCTTTTTCTCCGATAAAGCCTTTATCCCTTTTCCCTTTCTTCGTGTACTGACCCACGCTGCACGTAGACTCTATGTCTTGCCTTGTGAACTCGATCTCATTGTCAAAGATAACGAGGGTTATACGAACTCAGGTTTTAGTTATATCTTGGGGTCGTTAAAGCAAATTAAAGGGATGACTTTAACGTTTTATTCATATTAAATTGTTCTATGCATTATGTAAATTTTCAAAAAAAAATCATGTCTAATTTATGATAAATGTATAATACATGAAAATTGGAAGCAAAAACGAAACCATATATTATATATACATACTTTTTGTATTTTAAAAAAGAGAAATTGAACCACTATAAAAAAATAACGAGTTAGAACAATGGCCTTGTTAGGAATTTATACTAAGTAACGTCATCTTTTTCTTTTTCATATAATTCGATTAATGGCATGCTTCATTAAATTATCGTATGCATTTCATAAGCTTAGAGAACCTGTTCAAAAATTTGTACATAACAAGTTATCCTAGGTCGCAGATACGTCCATAAATGTGTGTATAGCTTAGGATATTAGCTTGGTATGTACAAGTTTTTGAATTGTCCATGTTTGACAGTTTAAGAATAATATGATAATAGGTCTGTGTGCCTATTATAATCTTATCATAAATTTGACAAGATATCACGAGTGCTCATTTCCCTCTCGTTCTTCGGTGCAATTATGATAATGACAGGTTTGATGTGTGTATCTTTACTTATGTTACCACACAATTAAGTAAGGATCACTACTACAGGAACCGCTTTTAACGACGGTTAAAAAGACAAATTGTATAAAAAATGGACCGCTGGCACTTTTGTAAATAATCGGCATTGTGTAACTATAGACACCTAAAAGTGTCGTCCTTTTCTCTGTTTTTTATTTGTTGGCCCGTTGATGATAATCCTGAGTTCTATTTGTGGATTTGGATCTCGGACTATGATCAATTGGTGCAACGAAACCAATAAACCACAAAGAACCCCCAACACCAAATAAATAGCCTTTTGCCTTGGATCGATCCAAAAATCCCCTTTTCTTTCGGACGGTCCAAGACTGAGCCAAACTTCTAGAGACAATAGAGTCCAAGTGCCGCGTACTAGGGAAATTCCAGGCTTAGAACACCTGCGTTTCACATCATTCTAACCGGACAAAGAGTCGAAGACGATGTTAGACGCTGCATTTCATGATCACAAGCATCAAAGTGTTGCATTTTGGCTCCAAGACAGTCCACTCGAGACTAGGAGCACACATCCCGCATCAAAATTAGGACCTACCAAAAATAGAAACCCGCAAAAAATGAAGACCCGCCAAAAATGGAAAGGAAAGCTGCCATGGCTGGTGCTCGCCACCCCAAAATAGTAAGTGGAATGCTGCGTTTTGCCCGGAGATTCCTTGGAAGCACGCTAGGGCACAAAACTTTAGGTTATTCCTTGACCTAACTCTGTCTGTATAAATAGAGAGCCTTGGCTCTCGTTCTCCCAATGGCTCAGCCCTTAGTGTTGCTCGTTAAAATTTGCCTAAGAGCTACTGAATACTCCATTTTGTATTCGATCTCTTGGTTCCTTTTAGCCTATTCCTTCTCTACTTTCATCATACTCTTTACATCCGACCCCTAAACTACATCAGTCATACATCCGCCTACCTATCTCCACAAAAACTCACAAAAAGCCTCTTCAATTCACCACCGTCGCATCAAGAGGTCCAGGTCCGAGATCCGGATCAGCAGGTGGGACAACCCGAGGGCACATATCCAGTTTTATTCAACGGTTTATTTTATTTTTATGCTTTCTTTATCGCTTTCCCTATTGTGGATTTGAGATATATCGGTTTTAATTCCTCCCCGCTCAATGTAATCTTTTAGTTTTTCTCTTTCTTTACTTTTCGCTTTGCCCATTCTTTTCTTTTTGTTACGCTTTCTTTACCGCTATCTTTATTTACGCCTTTATCGCTTTCCTCATTCTTCCGGTTGCTTTAATTTTCGCTTTGCATGTTGCTTGCTTGTTTGTTTTACATTATTTTAATTCACTACATGAACTACTATGGCCGTATGGCCGTCTTCGAATGGGCGGAACGAAAGGGTTTGTCCCTACGTTGCGTACCGTCGCCCCGAATCCAATTCTCGGTTGAAAGACCGATGGAGTCATTTTTAGCCTCTTTTAGTCTTAGTTTTCCCATACTAATATACGAAGAGCAAAATTTTTATTTTGTTTTTGTCGGTTTTTCTTTCCTAAAAACTTACTGGCGACTCCCCTTTATTTATTTCTTCAAATCCGCTTCCCGACTATTTTTTGACTTAATAGTGAAAAACAGGATCCGGATCCGCCAAGCCAAGGTAGAGGCCGAGGCTGATCTCATCGGCCATGGCACCACTGGGTGCAGGCTGCCACTTGCACCGAGTGGTCAATAGGCGGGGCTTCGGTCGAGATTGGTGTTTTCACACCGATCCGGCCTTAAAGCCTCATGGCGAAAACAAAAACCCTAGTTCGTATTTTGCGGTTAAGAAATAATATCCCGTGAGCTTTCGAAAATAATTACTAAAATAAAAAAGTTAATAAAATTTCCATTCAACTTTGCCTAATCAGATTTAATAAAACTTAGAAATCTTAATAAAAAATTCATCCCCACATTTTAAAATCGACTTTCTAAAACCATCTTCAAAATCAATCTTTAAAAAGAGACCCGACTCAAGTGGGGAAGGTCGATGGTCCCCGCTCGGCCCTGGTTCCTACTGATAACACATATGGCGACGGTTCTTTCATATGAACCGTCATCAAATGTATTGTTGAAACATTTGACGAAGGTTCCATGACCGTCGTCATATGTCACATATGACGACGGTTCTTTAATAGAACCGTCGTCAAATGTCTTTCGATTACAATCTAAAAACCCGAACATATCTCGCTATTATTTCCACGCCCACTTTATCTCGCTATCTACTCTCGATCTTATTGCTCTCCACAGTTCACTCTCGTCCACTACTATTTAGATCTAGATCCGCTCGGAGTAATCCTCGCCGATAAGTTATCCTTGCCGTTGTTCCTCTTGTTGTTCAATGTTTTCATTTCGCTCACTATATCTTCTAATCTGTCCTCTTTCTTATAGCTATCATCTCTTACAAAGCATTTGCATCGGTGGCTGTGTTTGTTTTGCCATGAATCTTCTCGCTCACTTTCACCGTTGTTTTCCTTGTTCTTACGATATGAATCTTTTACACTTTAAGTTATTTACAAGATTTATATAGTTAAATATTGAGTGTATTTGGGGCAATTATGTGAATGTTGAGAATGTGGGTAATATTTGTTTAGTTTATTAAGTTGAAAATTCGTGAAATGTTTGAGATTTTGAGAAATGGATTTAGGAGTTTAGGATTTAATTATAGAGAAATAGAATGATAGTTAAGGATGGTTAATCGAAAGAATGCATCTAATTTTGTTTAGGGTTTTAGAGAAATAGAAAGAAAAATTTGGATATAGGTGTAAGGATGAAAAGGGAGAAAATATAAAGGTGAAAATGTTAAAAATTAGAAAGGTATTTGGATTTAAACAAAGAGAAATTTAACCATTATAGAAAAATAACGAGTTATACATACATAATTTATCTTGCCATTTCCTCTTTTTAGGAATATATACTAAGTAACATCATCTTTTTGTTTTTCATATAATTCGAGTAGCGGCATGCTTCATTAAATTATCATATGTATTTCATAAGTTTAGAGAACCCGTTCAAAAATCAGTACATAATAAGTTATCCTAAGTCGCGGTACGTGCATAAATGTGCGTATAGCGCTTAGGATATTAGCTTGGTATGTATAGATTTTCAATTGTCTGTGTTGGACAGTTTGATAATAATATGATAATAGGTTGTGCGGCTATTATAACCTTATCATAAATTTGAAAAGATATCACGAGTGCTCATTTCCCCTCTCGTTCTTTGGGTGCAATTATGATGATAATAGGTTTGATGTGTGTATTTTTACTTATGTTACCATAATTTTAAGTAAGGATATACACATTAGCTACTTCCTTTTCATATGTTGCACTTGAAGGATTGAGGGGAAATGTTACCGAATTTTGTCAAATATATTATAAAATTTTGCTACATGATCTAGAGTTATATTATTCTTGAATGGGTTTAGGACAATCTATATCCGTAGGAGGATGTTAAGCTCATGTCATATTATTTGTACATAAGTACATATTTCTTGAACTATATGTGGTGAATTGCTTCTCGTGTTTTTGCGTAAGGTATGGATCGAGTGTAGGTTTATAGCGATAGGAGGAGTATAGAATGTAATGATGGTGTCAACAACTTTCTAGAGATTGTCATCGAATATGCAGCCAAATTCGGAGAACATTCCATATTTTGTCCGTGTTTAAGGTGTTTCAACTCTTCAAGATTGCTCGCTAATGTTATAAAAGGTAACCTATATCGGCACGGGTTTGACATAACTTATGAGGTGTGGGCATGGCATGGGGAAGAGGAGTCATCCGTGAATATACCCGTACGAGAGGAAGATGAAAGGTATGATGAAAATGAAGCCAGCGAGTAGTATGGAATTAGAAGATCGACTCGAAGATTTAGTTCGTGGAGTAGAACATGATTTAGTCTATCAATCACACGTATTGGAGCAATTGTTAGCTGATTAAGAGAAGCCCCTTTACCCAGGATGTGATAAATTAGCCATTTATCAGCTGTCTTGAGGTTGATGAACTTGAAAATGGCTAATGGTCTGGAGTGACAAAAGTTTCGGGGACTTGCTAGGTGTGCTTAAAGATATACTCCTAGAAGGCAATGTCCCTCCCAACCGTACATATGAGGCCAAGAGATGATTGTTGTGTCCTATGAGTATGTGGTATAAGAAGATACATGCCTACTCCAACGATTGCATATTGTACCAAAAAGAACATGCACATAGACATGAATGTTTTAAGTGTGGTGTACCTTGATACAAAATGAAAAACATCGATGGAGAGAGTGTTGAGGGACCTCCTGCAAAGGTGTTGTGGTGCTTGCCTATAATAACTAGGTTTAAGCACTTGTTTTCAAGTGCAACCGATGCCGAGAACGTGACATGACAAGTCGACGAAGTGTTTGTGATGACACGCTACGTCACCTCGGCTATTCTCCTCAATGGAAGAAGATCGATTGACTGTTCCTGGAATTTGGTAGGGAAGCACGGAATCTACATCCGGGTCTTTGTACGGACGGAATAAACCCACACGGTGATCTTAGTAGCAAGCGCAATAGTTGGCCCGTTCTTTTGGTTATCTACAACCTACCGTCGTCGTTGTGTATGAAGCGCAAGTACTTGATGTTTTCAATGATCATTTACGGGCCTAAATAGCCGGAAATGATATAGATGTGTACTTTGCGTCTGTTGTTGAAGATTTCAAGTTTTTATGGGATGAAGGTGTTTCGGTTTACGATGCATACCGTCAAGAGCAATGTACATTGTGGGCTATAATCTTCACCATAATCAATTTCCTTGCGTACGGAAACTTGTCTAGATACACCATCAAAGGCCATAAGGCATGCCCCATTTGTGCAGAGGGTACTTGCTCCTATCAACTTAAGTATGGAAAAAATAAGGCTTATCTCGGAAACTGAAAGTTTCTTCCCGTTTTCCATCAATATCGTAGGAAAAAGAAGGCTTTTAATGGTAACAACTTGTCCAATGGAAGGGTAGAAGATCATCATTCGATATTGTTACTTGTTTTAGAAACCGCAACTTACTTTTCGTTATTTTTGACTTGTAGTATTCATGTAACGGATCATTGTTTAATGAGGATCAAAATAAGACCTAAGTTGTCCAATGAAAGGGTAGATGATCATCATTCAAGG
Organism: Talinum fruticosum; assembly: GCA_021018815.1. Taxonomy (NCBI): domain Eukaryota; kingdom Viridiplantae; phylum Streptophyta; class Magnoliopsida; order Caryophyllales; family Talinaceae; genus Talinum; species Talinum fruticosum. The sequence goes on from JAITYX010000026.1 coordinate 1,121,010, forward strand.
AGGGCCATCATTCGGGTAATATTTCTTATGGATAATTGTTGCTTAACACTTTTATGAGTTTTGGTTGCTAATCTCGGCTCTCGCTTAAAGTTTTCCTCAATTTTCATGTGCTGCACCTCTACCCCCGGACGAACTCCAAGAAAGCAAACAAAGGACTAAGCTCTCCAATGCGAGGCTAGAAGATCATCATTCGATGAAGGTCAAAAGGACTAAGCTCCTGAATGTTACCTTCGCCCTGATTTTCTCATTACATTTTCTAACAACTGATATAGTTTGCCTTGGAGGAGCATCACTTTAGGACAATGACAAAGGAAGTAGAGATTGCTGGTGAGATGACCGCTTTGTGTATTCCTTTTTCAGTACCTATGTCAAAAATTTCATCTCTTTTTCTTGAAACTTTGTGGTTTAAATGATTTCAATATTTATGTCAAATGGTTCTTCTCTACTATTTTCCCAAAGTGATGCTTTTTAGTATATTGAGTTATGTGCTTGTCTTTCGACTATATTGCTTACTTGGAGTTTGTGTAGAGGTAGCGTGGACTACAAAGATGATGTATATATGTTGTTCGAGGCTACCTCTACAATAACTCCAAGCAAGCAATATAGGCCCTGTTCCATTTAGCTTTAGCTTACAGCCTTATAGCTCCTTACAACTTTCCTTACAGCTTTGTACAGCTCCGTACAACTTCTTACAGTTTGTTACAACTCCTTACGACTTCTTACAGATACTTATAGCATCTTACGGCTCCTTACGGTTTCTTACGGCTCCTTACGGTTTCTTACGACTCCTTACTGACTTTTGACGACTCCTTACAACTACATATTATTTTTTCATATTGAAATGTACTATGAATTTATTTTTCTACCGTTAATGAAAATTTTTTGTTGGTGATTATTTATGTATGTAAAGGTGTGTACTAGGGATGACCGTGAGATATGTACGTGGCGAATATAGCTATACCCACACCCTATTTTCCCCGTCATAATCCCACCGGGTATTCGAGTATATCGGATTTATTTGAATAGATGTGTAAAAGTTTTTTGATAATTAATACCCATTGGATACATTATTAATTTTATGTGTCAATAAATTCACATACAAATTCTAACGAATAATTAATTTTAAAAGTATCATGTCCATTTAAGCTAGTTATCATGAATAATATTACACACATTTTGTTAAACTTTAAGTTTATAGATGAATAGTCAAGTTGAATGTGACGAAATCATTTGGGCTGTTTCCGCCATGTTCCATTTAGTATAAGTTGTAAGGAGTTGTAAGGAGGTGTACAAAAATACAAAGAGCTGTAAGAAGTTGAAAGAAGTTAGAAGGAATATAAAATATTTTATATGATTCGATAAAAATATTTAATGTAATCATATGTGTATTTTTATAATTATGAGCAACATATTTTTATTTTTATTTATAAATTTTACGTAATAGAATAATAAAATTTATATATTTTTTATGCCGAACGCATATATGTCATGTTTAATGTTTTATTTTTCAAGAAAAAAGAAATTATATTTGATATTTATGAAAAGAGTTATTATAGATGTATAAATGATTTTTATGTAATAGGTAGTTGAAAATGACTCGAAGTTTACACGTTTGAAATAAATGTCCGCAACTATTAATTTAATTAGTTGAGAGCATTTAATAATTGAGAACATTTATTTCAAACTTGTAAAATTAAATTCATTTTCAACTATCTAGTATATGAAAGTCATTTGTGCATCTATAAAATCTCTTTTCATAAGTATCAAATATAATTTTATTTTTTCGAAAATAAAAAAGAAGAAAAAATCATCAAACTGATACAAATGCATTTGACATTACAAATATATAAATTTTATAATTTACATTAAATTTATAAATAAAAATACAAATATGTTATACGTAAATATAAAAGTATATTAACATTTTTATCAAGTCATGTAAAACATTTTATATTGCTTACACTGCTTACAACTTCTCACAACTCCTTACAATCGCTTACGGCTCCTTATAGCATCTTATAAATCCTTACATCGTCTTACAGCTCCTTACAACTGCTCACAGTTTCTTACACCTCCTTAGAGTCGCCTACAACTTTCCTTACAATTTCTTATAGCCTCACAAATAAATGGAATAGGGCCATAGTCATAAAGACAAGTACATAACTAAATCTACCACAAAAGCATCACTTTAGGAAAATAAAGATTTCCTTGGGGCAAAAATATTGAAATCAGTTTATACACAAAGTTTCAAGAGGAGAGATGAACGTTTTCACATTAAATACTAAAATAAGAATACTCTTTGTATTATATTTCATACCATTGGAAATATTCTTTGTTGGAACTTATTGTCAAATATGGAATAGTGTTGCGAACTTGTTCAAGATGGAACTTTTGTTGTGGTTGTAGTAAATTGGAAATTTTTGTATATGTTGGAAAATTGAGGTCTGTTGGTTGTTCTTGTGTAAGTTGTGATCTATTTTGGAGTGTATTTTGTACAGGGGAACAGAAAAAAAATACAGACCTATGATGATGGTTCTTACATTAGAACCGCCGCCATATGCCGTGCCTAAACATTATGGGCATTTTTGATCGGGACGTATGACGACGATTCTAATATAAGAACTGTCGTCATAGGTAACTCTATGACGACGGTTCTTTTGGAAAACTATCGTTATAGAGTGACCTATGACTATGGTTTTCCGTCCGAACCGTTGTTGTAGGTCATCGTTTACTATGGTTGTTGAACCGTAATAAAAGATGCTACATACAACGACAGCCACATACACGATGTCGGTTAACTATAGTTCAAGGTAATTTTCAACCGTAGTTAAAAGCGGTTCCTGTATTAGTGGATATACACATTAGCCACTCCATTTTCATATGTTGTACTTAAAGGACTAAGGGTAAATGCTCGCTGAATTCCATCAAATGTATGATAAGATTTTGCTACATGGTCTAGGGTTGTATTATTCTTCAATGGGTTTAGGATCATCTATCTCTGTAGAAGGATCTTAGGCTCATGTCATATTATTTGTGCGTAAGAACGTATTTCTTGAACTATATGTGGTGAATTGCTTCGGTGTTTATGGGTAAGGTATGGATCGAGTGTGGGTTTATAGCGATAGGAGGAGTGTAGAATATAATGATGGTGTCAACAACGTTCTAGAGCTTGCCATCGAACATGCTGCCAAATTCGGAGAACAGTCCATATTATGTCCGTGTTTAAGGTGTTTCAAGTCCTCAAGATTGCCCCCTAATGTTGTAAAAGGTCACTTATATCGGCATGGGTTTTACACAACTTATAAGGTGTCGATGTGGCATGGGGAAGAGGAGTCGTCCGTGAATATACCCGTACGAGAGAAAGATGAAAGGTATGATGAAAATGAAGCCAGCAGTAGTATGGAATTAAAAGATCGACCTGAAGATCTAGTTTGTGGAGTAGAACGTGATTTAGTCTATCAACCACACGTATTTGAGCAATTGTTAGCCGATTAAGAGAAGCCTCTTTACCCAGGATGTGATAAATTAGCCGTTTATCGGTTGTCTTGAGGTTGATGAACTTGAAAACGGCTAATGGTCTGGAGTGACAAAAGTTTCGAGGACTTGCTAGGTGTGCTTAAAGATATACTCCTAGAAGGCAATGTCCCTCCCAACCGTACATATGAGGCCAAGAAATGATTGTCGTGTCCTATGAGTATGTGGTATAAGAAGATAAATGCCTACCCCAACGATTGCATATTGTACCGAAAAGAACATGCACATAGACATGAATGTTCTAAGTGTGGTATACCTCGATACAAAATGAAAAACATCAATGGAGAGAGTGTTGAGGGACCTCCTGCGAAGGTGTTGTAGTACTTGCCTATAATAACGAGGTTTAAGCACTTGTTTTCAAGTGCAACCGATGCCGAGAACGTGACGTGGCAAGCCGACGGAAGAGTTTGTGATGACAAGGTACGTCACCCTGTCGATTCTCCTCAATGGAAGAAGATCGATTGACTGTTCCCGAATTTGGTAGGGAAGCACGGAATCTACGTCCGGGTCTTTGTACGGACGGAATAAACCCCTACGGTGATCTCGGTAGCAAGCACAATAGTTGGCCCGTTCTTTTGGTTATCTACAACATACCGTCGTCGTTGTGTATGAAGCGCAAGTACATGATGTTGTCAATGATCATTTCTAGGCCTAAATAGTCGGGAAATGATATAAATTTATACTTGGCGCCTCTTGTTGAAGATTTCAAGTTTTTGTGGGATGAAGGTATGTTCGTTTACGATGCATACCATGAAGACCAATTTTCATTGCGAGTTATTATCTTCACTACAATCAATGACTTTCTCGCATACGGAAACTTGTCCGGATACGCCGTCAAAGGCTATAATGCATGCCCCATTTGTGCAAAGGGTACTTGCTCCTTTAAACCTAAGCGTGGAAAAAGAAGGCTTTCAATGGTAAAACCAAGATGGATTCTCGCTCCAACTCCATTAAGGCCTTGTTCTATTTAGCTTTAGCTTATAGCCTTATAGCTCCTTACAACTTTCCTTATAACTTCTTATAGCTCCTTATAACTTCTTATAGCTTCTTACAACTCCTTACAACTTCTTACGACTTCTTACGGCTCCGACTGACTTCTTACAACTTCTTACAACTTCTTAAAGCTCCTGTTGGTGAACATTTTTCTAGCGTTAATGAAAATTTTCTATTTGTGAATATTTATGTATGTAAAGGTGTCTACTAGGGATGACCATGGGATATGTACGTGGCAGATGTAGCTATATCCACACCCTATTTTCCCCATTCCTATACTCATAGTCCCATTGGGTATTTCGAGTATATCGGATTTATTTGTAAAGATGTGTAAGGATTTTGATAGTTAATAACCATTGGATACATTGATTTAATTTATGTCTTAATAAATTCACAAAGAAATTCCAACGAATAATTAATTTCGAAAGTATCATGTCCATTTAAATTAGTTATCATGAATAATATTACAAACATTTCATTAAAATTTAAGTTTATAGGTGAATAGTCAAGTTGAATATGACAAAATCAATTAGGCTATTTTAGCCCAATTCAATTTAGCATAGTTGTAAGGAGTTGTAAGGATGCGTAAAAAGATATAAGGAGCCGTAAAAGTTGAAAGGAGTTAGAATGAATACAAAATGTCGTACATGAGTCGATAAAAATGTTTAATGTATTCATATGCGTATTTTTATAGTTATGTGCAACATATTTGTATTTTTATTTATGAATTCTACGTAATAGAATAATAAAATTTATATATTTGTGATGCCAAATGCATCTATGTCATGTTTATTGATTTGTTTTTTCAAGAAAAGAGAAATTATATTTGATACTTATGAAATTTGTTTTTAGATGCATAAATAATTTTCATGTAATTGGTAGTTGAAAATGACCTTAATTTTACATGTTTGAAATAAATGTCCTCAAGTACTAATTTTAGTAGTTGAGAACATTTAATAGTTGAGAACATTTATTTCAAACTTGTAAAATTCATATCATTTTCAGCTATTCATTATGAAAGTCATTTATGCATCTATAAAATCTCTTTTCATAAGTATCAAACATAGTTTCGTTTTTCTAAAAATAAGAAAAGGAGAAAACAAGTCATCAAACTAATACATATGCATTTAGCATTACAAATATATAAATTTTATAATTTACATTAAATTCATAAATAAAAATAAAAATATGTTATACATAAATATAAAAATATATTAAACATTTTTATCAAGTCATGTAAAACATTTTATATTCCTTATAACTCCTTACAACTGCTTACAAATTCTTGCAATCGCTTACAATTTCTTACAACTTCTTACAATTACTTACAACTACTTACACATCCTTACACCTTTCCTTATAGTTTCTTACAGCCTTACGGCTCCTTACGACTAAATGGAACAGGGCCTAACAGGACATCAAATATATGAGCTAGTGAAAGATCTTGATGTGGAGTTCGGCAAGCCATACCGACGTCAATCCGAAAGCGGTGTGTGTAAAAAGAGATCAATATTTTTGATCTTCCATATTGGAAAGAATTGTATGTGAGATATAGTCTTGATGGAATGCATATAGAGAAAAACATATGTGAAAGTCTCATTGGCGGTCTTCGAACATATCGGGGAGGACCAAGGACGGAGAGAAAGCATGACTCGATATGTGTGAAATGAGAATATGGGAGGAATTAGCACCACAACTAAAGGGGAAGAGAACATATTTGCCTTTGGCGTCTTACACATTGAGTAGAAGGGAAAAACAATGTTTGTGTAAGACCTTGAAGAAACTCAAAGTGCCACGAGGATGTTCTTCAAACATCGGTAGACTCGTTTCAATGTCCGCTTATAGACTAATCGGTCTTAAATCTCATGATTGTCATGCTTTGATGTAATAAATACTGCTGGTTGCTATCCGAGTCGTGATGTTGAACCATGTTAGACAAGCGATCACAAGACTTTACTTCTTCTTCAATGTCATATGCGAGCAAAGTCGTTGTTTTGGAGAAATTGGATGATCTTCGATACGACATGATCGTTATATTGTGCCAACTTGAGATGTACTTCCCCCTTCTTTTTTGATATCATGGTGCACCTAGTTATCCATTTGGTGAGAGAAGTGTGATTGTGTGGCCCGATTTTTATCGATGGATGTACCCTTTTGAACATTTTATGAAAATTCTCAAAGGCCATGTTAGAAATCGGTACCGATCGGAAGCGTGGATTGTTGAGGCATACACAATCGAGGAGTGTGTCAAGTTCCGTTGTGAATACTACCCTCAAATGGAAGAAGTTGGTATTCCAAAACATTGATTTATGGGAAAGATTAGTGGGCGGGGAAACAGGGTCCAACGGTTCTAATAATTAATCGGGATATGAGGGATCAAGCACATCTTTATATTCTACAAAATAGCGATGAAGTGCAACCGTTCATTGATGAGCACAAATCCCTCACAAGGAGATAGTACCGAGGAAAAAATGAGACGTGGGTACTGACCCATCATAATCGCACATTTGTCAACTGGTTCATGAAAATATATCTCCCGGACATTAGTAAGCTTGGATAGAGTGCCGTAGTTAGAAGTCATATCTTACCGTGTGTATGACCTCAATGGATACTCTTTTTACAAAAAGAGCCAAGACAATAGGAGCACCTTGCAAAATAGTGGGGTCACATTAGAGGCTCATGCACTTTATGTTTTCAGCTCTAAGGACAAAAATCCCGTTGTAGCTAAAATGTCATATTATAGAGTCATTGAGGAGATATGGGAGCTAGACTATGTTGACTTCCATGAGCCCGTTTTCTGGTGCAAGTGGCTTGACAATAACAATGGTGTCCGAGTTGATGAGATGAGATTTACGATGGTCGATCTCACGAGAGAAGGGCTTAAAGGGGATCAATTTGTTATGGCATCCCAAGCAAGACAAGTGTTCTAAGTTGAGGACCCGGCCAATGATAAGTGGTCTATTGTTCTTCAAGGGAAGAGGCATGTCGCTGGTGGGGATGGTGAAGATGTGTGTAAGTTTGTTGAGGAGACCCCACCCTTCTCCTTGGGAATGCCTGTCAAAAATGAGGATCCTAATTTTGAAGATTTGTATATAAGGGTTGATAATCAAGAGGGCATATATATTGAAGATCGAGTCCAAAGGAAGGGGAAAAAGGCAGAAACCATATAATTATATCGACTCGGTAAGAACATGTATTTTATTACGGATGATATCCAATATTGTTGCTTGTTTTAAAAATTACAGCTTGCTTTTCATTATTTTTTACTTGTAGGTAACGAGATCATTGTTCGATGAGGATCAAAATAAGGACTAAGCTGTCCAATGGAAGGGTAGAAGATCATCATTCGATGGGGGTCATCATTCAGGTAATGTTTCTTGTGGATAATTGTTGCTTAACACTTTTATGAGTTTTGGTTACTAATCTCGGCTCCCACTTAATGTTTTCCTCATTTTTCATGTTCTTAATAACTACCCCTGCACGAACTCCAAGCAAGCAAAAAGGACTAAGCTCTTCAATGGAAGGCTAGAAGGTCATCATTCGAAGAGGGTCAAAAGGACTAAGCTCCTGAATGTTACCTTTGTCCCCGATTTTCTAATTGCATTTTCCGACAGCTGAGATAGTTTGCCTTGGAGGAGTAACGAGCTCACATTTAACGAGGTTCATGAGTGAGATCATTGAGTTTTTATGTTGTCCATTTGTACCCCTGCACAAATTACAAGTAAGCTATACATAAGAGGAACATCACTTTGAGACAATGACAAAAGAAATAGAGATTGTTGGTGAGATGACCTCTTTGTGTATTTCTTTTTCAATATTTATGTCAAAAAGTCCATCTCTTTCTCTTGAAACTCTGTGGCTTAAATGATTTCAATATTTATATCAAATGGTTCATCTCTATTTGCCTAAAGTGATGCTTTTAGTAGATTGAGTTATGTGCTTGTCTTTATGACTATATTGCTTATTTGGAGTTCGTGCAGAGGTAGTGTGGACAACAAATATGATGTATATATGTTGTTTAGGCTACCTCTGCAACAACTCCAAACAAGCAATATCGTCATAAAGACAATCACATAACTAAATCTACTACAAAAGTATCACTTTGGGTAAATAGAGATTTTCCTTGGGGTAAAAACATGGAAATCGGTTTATACCATAAAGTTTCAAGAAGAGAGATGAACCTTTTCACATTAAATACTAAAAGAAGAGTACTCTTTGTATTATATTTCACATCATTGTAATATATTCTTTGCTGGAACTTATTGTGAAATATGGAATTGTGTTGTCGAGCTTGTTCAAGATGGAACTTTTATTGTGGTTGTAAGAAGTGGGAAATTTTTGTATATATTGGAAAACTAAGGTTGTTGGTTGTTATTGTGTAAGTTGTGATATAATTTGGAGTATATTTTGTACAGGGGAACGAAAAAACAAAAAACAACTATAAAAAAATACAGACCTACGACCACGGTTCTTACATTAGAATTGTCGTCATATGCCTTACCGAAACATTTTGGGCATTTTTGTTCGGGACGTATGACGACGGTTCTAATGTAAGAACTGTTGTCATAGGTAACTATAATACGATGGTTCTTTTGGAAAATCGTTGTCATAAAGTGACCTATGACTATGGTTTTCCATCTGAACCATCATCATAGGTGATCTTTTACTACGGTTTTTGAACCATAGTAAAAATACTACATACAACGACGACCACATACACGATGCCTGGTCGACCGTAGTTAAAGGTTATTTTTAATTGTAGTTAAAAGTGGTTCTCGTAGTAGTGTTTTCTTTTTTTCTGGTTTTTTTTAAAAAATTTGCTACTACTGCAGGTGGTTTATGCCAATCAATACCTCCAAAGCATCTTAAGGGCCTCATTATAGAATCTTGCTCTACAGGTCACTTTACAATACAGTTATCTCCCCTACCCTTTTAACTATATGTGAATCCCTTTTTCTTTTATCACCATATGTTAATCTATTCTTACTGTTACAACCTAGCAATATAAACACATAAGCAACAACGACACCATGAACCTTGAATTCATAGTTAAAAATAGAACACAAAACTTTGCTGCTACATGTAGGAACCAATGACCCGTCCCCTTAGGGACCGCGAGGCTCGAGTTTCCCACGAAGTGTCGACTCTCGTTATTTTATTTTTGTTAAGATTCTTTTTAATTTTGAAAGTTAATTTGGAAAGTGAGAAGCACCTCCTATTAAGATTATTTCTTTTTAGAATATGATTTTGAAACAATTTAGGTGAAGGTCCGATTGGTGATTTTTATTAATCAATTTATTTTGGAAAGGTTTCGGGATGTTATTTCAAGGGCAAAGAAAACAAATACAATATTAAAGTTACATTTTGCCACAAAGATCTTGGACCAAATTGAGATCTCTGCTTAGGCCGGGAGCCGAGCCCTAGTACTAGCTGGTAGGGTTGTGCCAAAAATTGGAATTGTGAAATTAAACCGTGAATCGGCCGAACCGAGCCATTTATCCGGTTCATCTGAACCGGTTAAATTTTTGGTTAGTCGAACCGGCGAGCCGATAGCTTCTCCGGTTTGGTTCCGGTTAGGAATTTTGAAACTAAAAGTTAACCAGGATCTGGACCGATAGTACTTTTTTCAAAAAAATTTAAATAATTATAAAATAATTTAAATCCTACTTATTACATGCTGCTTAATGTCTCCAACTTTTTTTTTTTCTTTTTAGGCTGCTCGCCGGTGGCCCAATGGTGAACCGAACTCGAAGCCTAATCTGCTACTATGTGGCCTAACTCCTCTATCGACCCCGTTTTTACCTAATTCATTTCTCGGTTCCAATTAATCAGGTGAACCAAACCGAATAATCCAATTAACCGACATCCGGTTAATCGATTTATCCGGTTCACAATTTTTCGAACCGAACCGTGAACACCCCGGTGCTGACCGGTAACCGACGCCAGCTATAGGGCCATGACTAAGGACTTAGTCTCAGCACTATAGCTTTAGTTGTCAAAATTAAACCTAAATTTCCCATTTTTTAAGCCTCGAAATGCCGAGAACCAATAAGAAGAAAAAAAAAAAGCAAAAACAAAGAGTCACCTATTAGTTATAAGAAATGAAAACTAACAAAAATACATGAAATACTCTTCCAAACTTAGTATAGAAAAACTAAGCTTGAAATAGGTATTGATAGAGACTCCATCGATCATAAATCGAGAATCCGATGTTCGGGGTGAAGGTATGAAATGAAGAGGGATGCTATCTATTTCACCCTTCAATAGATAACCTTAACTAAACAAAATTGTGAGTTAAAAAATTGTGTTTAAATAGTCAAGCAATCAACATGTGATAGAAAGAAGTTAAAGCAAACAAAACATGCTAGGAAAGTGATATGCAAACAAATAGTAAAGAAATGAAGAAAACAAGTAAAGAAAGCAAAGAGAAAATTAAAAGTTACATCAGTCGGGAGGAATTAAAATCCATTATATCTCCAAAACCACCATACGAAAAGCGGTAAATAACTAAAATTAAAAGAGCCGTAAAAAGGCAAGCTTGAAAGTAGATCCGGTGCCATCAGGTTGTCCCACCTGTTGATCTTGGCTCACGAACAAACTCCAGCAGGTCAACGAGGTTAAATGCGAAGAAAATAAGGCCTTTTATGGAGTTTAAGAAATGAAGGAATGAGTGGCGATATGGAGATATGGAGAGAGTAGAGTGTGGGAGAGAATGAGAGGAAGGATTTTCAGCTTTGGAGGGTATTTCCAGTTGAAAATGGTGCAGCAAAATAGAGGGGAAGTCCTCTTTTTATAGTAAAAATTACGATTAAAAGAAAACCCTAAAATCCAACCAGCCGTTGGCTTAGGCTTGAACCGGGCTCGAAATTTTTGAATTTAGTTAATTCAGAAAATTGGGTATTCTCCAAAATCAAACAACGCCATTTGCGGACTCCGAAAAGCAGCGTAGGTTTAAATGATGTCGTATGACACTTGAGGATGTGTGCCTCGCTTGGCCGATGAAATAAAACAAAACGCTGCGTTTTACACGAGGCTTAAGCAACACGACGCCGGTTTCGATTCCTAGTTAGGAGTCCGAACTTGGCTTGCTTCGACCGAAGAAAATGGTTTGTGGCCCGGCCCAAGCGAAAAAGGCTGATTTTGCGGTGTTAATGGATTTTTTATAGTTTATTGGCTTCTATTATGCCAATTTCAATTCCATCATGATCCGAGTCCACAAACGAGACCGGAATTTCATCATCGGGCCAACAAGTAGTAAATAACTAAAATAAAGAGATAAGGATGACTCGTTTTGGTGTCTACAGTTAGCCTCCACTTTGACCGAGTTTGAAAGACGAAGGGTTAAAGTACACACTAAAGGGTACTTATCTCATTTTTCTAGCATCGCTTCGGATGCCGAGTGATTTAAGATGTCCGGAATTGGCTACTTCTAAACCCGAACTCTAACAAAGTGGGCCTAGACTTGATCGTAATATGTGTTCCGAAATCCGACTTAAGTAGTCCTAAGCTTGGCTTAATCAAAGTCTTGAAGCTCGGTAATTTTGCTGAAGCTTGATCGATTCTTGATCAAAAGGTTGCCTTAATAATTCTGCTATACTAGCACACTGTCAATAAATAATCGGATACACCAAAATTCAATAGTTTTACCTAAGTAATTCAGTCAAAGCGGACGAAGAAGTAAACCGGGCAAAGCCGAAACAAGTGGGGCCCTAGAAACCGACTTGCTTACAAAGCCTACAGGAGTGCTCGACCACACTTGTTGAAACTAGCATCGGCTATAGCCACACCTACTACTACAAAGCTATTACATACGACTAATTCTAGTCGGATCTTGGAACCCGTCCTCGCTTACACCTTGGGTAGGCCGCTTCGGGAGCGTGCATCCAGCCAATCACACCAAGGCTTGGTTTTTGCTTTGAATTTAAAATGCTAACTAGTTTTGCCTATAAAAGAAGATCATCCGCACATCTTCACTAATCCGGTCTCACTTCTTCTTGCTTGCTTGTGAACTTGCTTCTTTCTTTCTTTGAGATAACTAGTGTGGTTTCCATAGAAATTCCCATAAATATGTCTTGGAGGCGTGCCCATCCCGAGAGAAGGACAAGAGATGAGAGTTTGATGTAGGGCTTGTTTTTGGAGAGAGAATGGCATTCATCGGGAATGGAGCCCAAGTGACCTCTTGGTGGAGGCCCGAGTCACATCATCTCTTCGCTAGCGATTCCGCTATGGTAGCTGCCTTAACTTGAATCCCTTCTACTATATGCTAGTGTGGCATTTTCACTAAGACTTTTTGAATTTTCACCACTTTAATGAGTTCTTCACCACTTTTAATGAGTGGAACTACCCGTTGGAGTAGATCTTAACTAATGAGGTTAGGTTCACTTTCCATTACTTTGAGTCATTTATGTGATCATATGGACAAGGGCATCACTCGGGCCATTAGCGAATGGTTTTGGGACACTACTAACAATATTCATCTCTCGTTTCGGGAGATGACTATTAGTCCTTTAGACTTTTCCGTTCTTATTTCTTGGGGAAACCTCTAATATATGACTGAAATTTGTATAGAAACTGTGACTATCTATGTCATCTTTTTGGTCGCATTGCTTCTTGATTTCCTCATGCCAACTACTTTAAATATTCGACTTTTCTTGATGCCTTTGAAAATGACGACTCATGGGCTCGACATACCTCGCCTCAATATGCTTGCATTGTGATTGCTCTTATGCCATGCATGTCTATATTTTTTTATAAAAGGGTCCAAGGTTCATGGCCACTATCTAGCCAACTTGGTGGATTTATATAGAATAAAATATCTTAACCAGGGGTTCCCACATATACTTGCCCGATACGGCGTGTTGGGGTTAAGTGTACTACCCTCGAGAAGGTCTCGGATAACTTCATCCCCCTACTTGGCCTATAGAGGATTATCGAGGTATACTCTTATTCCTCTTAGTCTATAATATTTATCTTGAATGGATAAGGAATTTACTTATGTGGTAAATTTACAGACCGCAATTGTATGAATATTTCCCGAATTCTCACCGGCTCCACAAATCATCTATCTTTCCTGGAAATGGTATCATGGGCGAGACTCCACCTTCTGCAACAAAAGGCGCTTAGGCTTGCCTTTCTACGACCCTCCCTAAAAACGTGGTCACAGTATGTCATTTCACCATCTAAATTTCGAGCTAAAATGGTCCAAAATTTTCACTTGTCTTTTAGCCTTTAATTCTATTATAACCACGGTTTGGTGTGAACCGTGGTTTGAGGCTGTGGTAAAAATGACGTTGGTTATTGGCTGTGTTTAGCCAATTTTACTCGGCTAATTTTACTTTATTGTCTTGTGGGTCATGTATTAGAGCGTGCCAACTTTCACCCCTTGTCCCACACTCAACTTCTTTTGCGGTTCCGGGTTGTAAGAGACTTGAGTGAGAGACGAGTCCTACTAGAAGGCCCGTTTGGTTTCTATTGGTAGCTTGGTGAGCGTATTACACTCTAGATTCGTCATAGCACATGGTCGCCTTTTGTTCCTCGAGATCTACTGTAGACCATGTTCTATCTCCACTCGATTACCTCCGAAGAGTAGGAGGAGATTATCACACACATTTCTTAGTAGACCCAAATGGTAAGCTTTTGTCGCTCATTTACTTGGTTTTATTTCTAGTATGGAAATTAACGTTGTGGTAATATAGATACTCTTGGGTGACATCCATATTCCCAGTCTTGAGGTTGATGTGTCTTTGCTAGGAGAACCCCCATATCATCAAAATACCGAAGCGCCTAGAGTCGAGTGTGTAGGGCATTCGTTTCCGAAGAATTGGAAAGGGGTAATAGTATTATGCTCTTTTTAGTTGTGTGCTAGAATGATTTTTTAACATGATGAAATCGCAGTATGACTAAGAGCAGTCTCGGAAGATCTCTATCAGATTTCAGTCTACTTTTCATGCGTTCAAGGACTTGTTTTCTAGTCATGCATTTTGATCATTTTGGGTAAGCCTAGTTAGTTAAAATGCTAACTCATGAGTTATTAGTGTGTGCGCTAATAACTCTTTTATCTTTTAGGATCACCGCTCTAGGTCTACCCCTTTTAGGAGGTTTCCTTGGTGGTTGTAGCGTTCATACTCACACAACCGAGTCAACCTTAGATGCCATTTGGTAGCACTACTGGAGCTGGCACCTCGCGTCGTGCATCTTGACTCTCTCGTAGATGGTGACTTCGAAGCAAGATTGAGCTCATCCGGACTCGAGCCTAGTTCATTTAGTGATAGATCCGGCTCATCCGTAGCCAGTATTAACGTTATATCCTTGCAAGCGCTTGATCCTTGTGGTAGGCCATATGACTTTCATCAAATGTCGTATAGTGGGCCTTATCATGAGGCCTCACAATCAACCTGGGATTGTGGAGCTATTTCTTCAAACATGGCGGTAGATAGGTGAGCTCCAATGTTGATCGTGAAGGATATAGGCAACTACCTCTTTAGTGATGCTTGCTACTAATGACGATGATGAAGATTATTGAGTAACCGCTTGTAGGGTGCTTTTTAGTTAACATTTATGTATTTTGTACTATGATTAGACTTTATGCAATGAGATGATTGTAAAAACTTGATCTAAAATGCTTTCATTATTTATATGATGCGAAAAAATTCAAAGATAAATTTGAAACATTTGCGCATAGCCCCCATTCCTCCCTAAAGAAAACAATAAAGAGGCAAAATGGAAATGATAAGTTTGAAGAGGCATGGTCTCGAGTTTACGGAATGTAAGCTGCAAACGAAACGGGCCCAATTACAGGTGCTAGCGCCGGCGCCGAAGCGGGTCGATAGACCGGTCGAGAAAACCGGTGTCGGTCAATGGACCAAGCTTAGGGTCGATGTGACGTGAGCGATGCGATCGGGAAGATGTAAAAACCTGAATAAATTGCAACAAATAAAGGTTGCGACAAGGTTTTTGAAAAATACACTTTAAAACCTAACAAGAACTTCGTGGAATAGATTCCCAACTCTTATAACTTCCCACATCCAAGCCACCAAAAATGAATTACATGGTTGAATTGACTTGCTACTTGAACGACATAGGGGCATAGAGAAATCGGAACTCTCTGTCTAAGGGTTGAACAAGCTATTCGAGCATCGAGCGAGTAAAAATATACTAGACACTCTTGAGGGCTGCGGTGGCCTTACGGGATCCTGTGAAGCATGTCTTCGATTCGAGACGAGAGTTGTGTCCTCTCCCTAAAGAGTTATTCCAACGCTGTTAACTAACATAGCTGGAACCTCCAAGCAACTCGCTAGGTTTGAGCAGGAGGAATGCGGAGTAGATCCTCATTAGGGAAAAGGTAAACTTGATTCTAGGAACCACAATCCTCTACCCCCAGCAGGGAGGGGCTGATCTTCCCCACAAATTTTGCGGATTTTAAAAATTTCTTTTTATTTTTGAAGATGAAGATGATTTTTGTATTTTGAAGATGAACTTTAGAAAGTGGGGATGAACCTCTTATTTAGATTTTTGAATTTTATTAAATTAAGTTGACATGAATTAAATGAGATTGAGTGGCGGTTTTATTAAATATTTTATTTTAGAAATTATTTTCAGAGATTCGAGGATATTATTTCCTAACTAAAAAATAAAGAAAATTAGGGTTTTCCGTTTACGTCGTGAGGCTTTAGGGCCAAGCCGGTGTGAAAACACCGATTTGGACCCAAGCCTCACCCGCTGACCACTCGGTGTAGGCAACGGCTTGCACCTGGTGGTTAGCGGCGCCGGCCGAGGACCGAGGTGATCAGCCTCGACCTTTGGCCTGGCTGACGAGATCAAGAATTTCTTTTTTTACTGTTCGGTTAAAAAAGTCGAAAAGCAATATAGAAGAAATAAAAGAAAAAAAGAGTCGCTAGTCGGTTTTTAGGAATGAAAAACTAACAAAACAAAAATAAATAAATGCTCTTCCAATCTTAGTATGGGAAAACTAAGTTGAAAGAGGCTAAAAAAGTGACTCTATTGGTTTAGAACCGAGAATCAAATTCGGGGCGAAGGTACGAAACATAGGGATAAGCCCTTCTCTTCCGCCCGTCAAACGATGACCATTACTAGTTCGAGTAGTGAGTCTAAATAACATATTAAACACAAGGAAACAATATGCGATACGGAATTGAGAGCAACTAAAACAAAATAATGAAAACGGTAAACGTAGATGTGGAAAGCGATAAAGAAAGCAAATGCAAAAAGAAAAGAAAAAGTGGAAAGAAAAAAATGAAAACTGAAAGGATTACATCAGGCGGGAGGAAATAAAAACAATACAACTCTTTCTCCACAATATGGTAAGCAATAAAACATAAAAATAAATAACCGTTTTGAAGGCTAAATTGGTGCCCTCAAGTTATCCCACCTGCTGATCCGGATCTGTTGATGCGACGGTGGTGAATCGAGAGAGGCTTTTTGTAAGTTTTTGTGGAGGTAGGGAAAAAGTTGCATGCAATTGATGGAACATTAGGGTTCGGATGTAGTTAGAATAGGGGAAAGATTAGGAATACATCGAAAAGAGACCAACGGATCGGAATACGAAAAGGAGTATTCAGTCGCTCTTAGTCGGGTTTCAAGAGTACAACATTAAGGAATAAGCCTTCTAAAAGTAAGAGCCTAAGCTCTCTATTTAAAGGAGCGGCTAGGTCATAAAATGACCTAGGGTTTAGTTTCGATCAGCCGTCCAAAGCTAACCTCGAACCAGTTGCGAAACACAAAACACCAGGCTAGAAAATCGGAAGATTGAATTGGATAGAACTGGATCCCACTTGTAGGGGGCACCGGTCATAAGATGCCGTTTTGGGGTCCCGACCTCCTTCGGCGCTACAACGAGATTCTTTGGTAAAGCAGCTGTGTTTCAAGGCAAAACAAACCAGGTGGGGGGACTGGCTACGACGTGGTTTTTAGGGAGGAAGCTTCGTGTCTCGGGAGGACTATCTTGGAGCTAAATGCGACGTTTTGATACTTGTGATCATGAAATAAGGCGCCTAATGTTGTCTTAATGTCTTCAGCTCGATGTGCAGGTTGGACAAAAGTGAAACGCGGTGTTTTGAGCCCGGAATCTCCCTGTACGCGGCACCGGACTTCAGCTCGGTTTCTTGCTGCCCATGCCCATGGCTTGTGGTGGGCCTGTGGGCACGACCGTGGTGGTCGACGCCTATAGCAGGCGGGCGTTTGGCCACCCAATTTTCCCGTTTGTTTTTTTTTTTGCTTTTGCTTGCTTGTCTCCTTATAAATCCCGTGTGTGCAGGCCAATTTCTATCCTTGGGCCCAACCTCAACTCCCTCCAAGTGTGGACATCGCGCGAGGGTTAGGTGAAAGGAGGATCTTATTTGAAGGTCCTTTTGGGTTTCTTCGGTACCTTGGCGAGAGAGTTACGCCTCAAATCCTCTCCAACACATAGCCTCAATTTGTTCCTTATTATCCACCTCGGACCATGTTCTACTTCGATCCCTTTCTCAACGAAGCGGACCACCGGGTATCCCTATACCTAGTTTCTAAATTTGTATATGTCATATGCATATCATTTGGGATGGATTATGATATGATCGGTGAGTCTCTATCTCTGCCTCTTTTATTTAGTTGAATTTCTTGCATGCAAATTAACTTTATCTTTTGTAGCTTCTTCCGGAGGATATCCACATTCCAAGTCTTTATGTGGATGTTTCTCAACCCAGGGAATCTCCTTGTTATATAATAATTCCCGAACTTTTAGAAGAAGGTGTGTGGGGCATCCCTTCCCTAGAAACTAGCAAGGGGTAAGAGTTTTATGCTCTTTACTTTTAGTTGTATGCTAAAAGTGTTTTGCTTTTACCATTAAATCTTTGTAGTATTATCGAAAGCAATCTCGGACCATGTCCATCGGACCCCAATTTTCCCTTAGGGGTATCCAAGACTTCTTCTCTAGGAAGACTTTCCCAACCTTCCGGGTTAGTCTTAATTAGTGAAATGCTAACTTTATTGAGCTTGTAGTAGAAATGCTAATTGCTCTTTATTTTTGTAGAGGTGTCAATCTAGAACTTCTTCATCGGGAGTCTTCCTTGGTGGCTTAGAGTTCAAGCACATCCATCCGGTCAACAAGCACCCTCCGGTAGCACACCTAGAACTGGCACTTTCCGACATTCTTTACGGCGTGCGTATCATTAGAGCGCTTCGAAGCGGGGCCTTGCACTTCCCTGCCTAGTTCTTCCGGTGTAGGGCCTAGAGTGCATGAATATTCTACCTCTTCAAGCACTTGATCGTCATGGGAACCTGATTGACTTCCACCGGGCATCTTATAATGGGCCTTCTCATGGAGCTTCTCAATCTTGGGACCATGGGGTTGACTCTTCGCATGGTGGAGATGGTCGGTTTTCCACGTCCATCTTGGAGGACTTCGGGAACTATCTCTTCGATGATACTTCCGATGAAAAAGATTAGTTCATCCCTTGTAGAGTGCTTGTGTTGTTAATGTTTAATATTTTATAAACATATTTACTCAATGCAATGAGATGAAATGCAAAAATGCGATTCTAAAAATCCTTTCTTTTATTAATATGATACAAAAATTCTAAGAAAAATTACAAAGACAAATCGAAAAATTTTGCATAGCCCCCATTCCCCCAAAAGAAAATAATAAAAACGAAAATGGGAATTTATAAGTGCACGATCCGAAATAATATCGCTTGACCGAAAATGGGCCGAGGGCAAAACAAGTAATGGCCTAAGGAGTGCTCAGGCCAAAAGAATAAGGCGGACCAGCTGGTCCGGAAGGCATAGCCAGCACTTGCCACGCAGAAAAATGAGGCTCCAGCGGTCTTCGGTGGTGTTAGTGCGGTAGGACTACGATCCCGTAACTACTATAAATTGGACCCTAGCTGAATACCAAAAATTGTGCCTTCGAGCTTTCTTCCGCAATCCCTCGGATAAACAAATCTTAAGAAAATTCCTTAATGCCTTTTATTCTCAAAACATGAATTTCATGACTGAGTTATCTCATTAGATGCATGAGATGACAAACATTGAAAGGGTAGGTTTGTCATAATATGGGCCGAATACCCTGTTCAACATTCGACAGGTGAAAGTCTATTCCTAAGGCTATTGTGGCCTACTAGGATTCTCACTACCATATTTTCGGGTTTGGGGATAGGGAATTGTGTCCCCTGCTGAAGAGTTTGATGCTATTCCGGGCATCTAACGCCGTATAAAACCTGTTATACCTAAATCCTTTGAGAACATGCACGAAACTTATAAACGCCTTCGAACCTGAATAATAGGAATCTAGGTTGGATTTTTATTGGGAATCATGTGAACCTAATGAATCCGATGAAGCATTACCGTCGATGTACGCATCATTAGAGTCCATCATCATTCCATAACATCAAGCTATTATCACCTATTTGATAGGTGGCTTCCTGTTTATAGGAGGTCATAGGGACATGGTGCTCGCAACATTGCTGAGCTTTGTTGAGCAACTACAAGATTACTATTCCCGACTCCGTTAATAGTCGCTGAAACTATTACATGGTTAGGCTGAGTCGATGCTAATCCGGAGGAGGACTTTGCTTGGGAGCCGCTTGTTATTGCACGTAAGCAAATAAAGTCTTAGTTTTTTGCCTTTTCTCCTTTTTCTAATTTTTGCTCCTGTTGGGTCATAAATAAGGTTGAATTTGATTGTACATGACTCTTATGATTTTTTTATCCGTTGTATGCAGATTTGTTTAATGCAGGCATCTACAAGCGATACGAGCTCCTACGAGAGTGGCCACGTATCCGGAGATACACTTTTGTCGGCGAAAGTGGTTAGATTTAGTAACCGATCATCCTGCTTCCTTGCGGGAGGATTATCCTAAGAACCATAGTAATACCATAGAACGGTACATTACACACTCGAAAGTGTCCCAATTTAGGACACATATCGGACATCAACCCTTTGTACGCCTGCTGAGTTTAAAAACAAGTACCTACTACTTGATTGTGTATAGCGGCAAATGGGACTAGAGCAGGTGATCCCCAATTTGGATTGTGTCCGGCCTACTACCTTTGAAGCTGTTCGAAGGTTTTGGCGGTTGAGGCGAATTAAGTCATGTCTCGAATAATGGATGAACCTGCCGAAATTGTTGAAACCTACAAGGGAGCCGATTACTACTGTATCTGCATATTATCCGAAGTGGATAGCGAAAGTAGACCCCAAACGTCGCAAGGAACCGAGGGCTCGATAGCTGGATCCCCATTCAAATTCACGAAGTAAACCCTCGGATAAAAGAAAGGCGATGAACATTCTTATGTGCGCCATCGGCTCGAGAGGAATACAACCGAGTGTCTGCACTGTGACACGGCCAAAGAAGTGTGGGACACGCTTGTCAACGCTTATGAAGGCACAAGCCAGGTCGGACAAGCAAAGATAAGCCAATATTTTCACAAGTATGGGCTGTTCAAGATGGAGCCAGAAGAGAACATCACTTAAATGTTCATCCGTTTCACTTAGATTACCAACAATCTCAAATCTCTGGGTAGAAAGATTTCCCATGAGAAAATGTGCAAAAAGATACTTAGAAGCCTACCTAAGAGAAGATGGGGTCCCAAGGTGACAATCATCGAAGAGGCTCAGAACCTGTCCTTATTGAAGCCAAACGAACTCATTGGGAAGCTACTCACCCATGAGATCCACCTGGAAGACGAGGATGCAGAGGTCGGCACTAAAAGGAACATTGCACTAAAGGCCTCGGAAAACAGAGAAGCAAATCTAAGTTCATTTGACTCGGAAGAAGATCCCATGGCACTTATTGCCGGAGGCTTCAAAAGAATGATGAAGCACAAAAGATGGGATAAGAAGCTAAGAGAAGAATTCTACAAGAAAGACAAGAAGGACAGAAAAGGTAAACATTCTTCTCCTTTAAAGTTATCTTTAACTAAGAACTCTGGCTGTTTTTAATGTGGTAGCAAGGAACACATAGTCAAAGACTCGTCCCGGAAGAAAAAGAGACAGAAAGAAAAAGGCGATGATGGCCACTTGGAGTGATGAAGACTCATCGGAAGATGATGAGGACTTAGATGATTCAAAATGTCTAATGGCACTCTCATACTCGAAGCCGAATCGAGTCGGACTCAGCTCATTCGAGACAGTGAGGAAACAAATCCTCGGGAGGTAATTGAATACTTCCTCAAATTCTCCAAAGTTGATTTAGCCAAATACATTTTTACTTCGGAAGAAAAGTCCAATTCCGATTCTTCTCGGTTTAAAGAATAACTTGAGTCAGTTACTTCGAGAGCATCTCATTGAAAAATGAATTAGAAAAGCTGAGACTTGCTCTAAGAGAACTCAAGACTAGTGCTCAATCCAATGAGACCGAGTCCGAGTCACTCAGAAGAGAAAATGAGTAATTGAAGCAAAAGCTCAATGAGCCTCAAGAGCTTATTTTAAAATTTACTCAAGGTGAGAAAAACCTTGATATGCTCTTAGGATTGCAATGTGTCTCCTTGAGAAAAGAAGGTATTGGTTTTAACAAAGAGGAGGAATCCCATTCCTACTCGGAACTTTTCAAAAGGATTCCGGAATTGTGAAATTCAGGAAGGCTGAGCACGGTCCCATTCATAAGAATGAAAGGAGGACCGAGCCCGGACCAGCTTACAGGAGAAAACCTTCTCCACAAGTGTATAAAAGAAAAGTTTTTCAAAAGAAAGAGGCACGGACTCGGTTCTCTAAAGGAAAGACTCAGAATCGGACCAAACCCAAAGTTATTCAAATCTGGGTTCCCAATAGTCTACTTCCTTAGAAAAAGACCACGAGTAAAGGGAGTTACTTGGGTTTGTTAGAGGAAGTGAGAAAGGTTAGTTTGTTTCGACTTGCAAGTAGCTCAGAAAAGAACAAAAGGGCATTGGTACCTGGACGGTGGATGCTCACGCCACATGTTAGGAAATTCAAGACTCTTTTCCGAGTTAGAAGAGTACAAGGGAGGAAAAGTCACGTTTGGAGATGATAGCGAAGGCAAGATAATTGGGATAGGCAAGATTAGAAAAGGAAGCAATCTAGTCAACCTAGTATACCTTGTCAAAGGGTTAAAATACAATCTGCTCAAGCATCTCTCAACTATGTGACAAAGGTCAAGAGGTAAGATTTACTCGGACCAATTGTTATCTCTCCGATGATGTTACCAACAAGCTCTCGGGTAAGAGATCAGGTAACACTTATACTATTCGTCTTTCCGACCCGAGTCGAATTTGTCTTGTTTAAAAGCATCTTTACATGATGATTCATGGACATGGCATCATAGACTAGGTTATGTTAGCATGCATACCATTAAGAAACTTGCATCTCATGGTTTAGTCGGAGGTTTGCCTAACTGTGCATTTAAGAAAGATAAAATTTGTGAAGCATGCACAAAAGGGAAATAAGTCGAGTCATCTTTCAAATCTCTGAAAACTGTTTCCACCTCCAAGGTGCTTCAAATGTTGCATATGGATTTATGTGGTGAAATCCGTGTTAAGAGTCTTGGAGGTAAATCATATGTGCTTGTTATTGTTGATTACTACTCACGATTTACCTGGGTGTGTTTTCTTAAGCACAAAAATGAAGCATTCAAAGAGTTCAACAAGCTCTGCAGGAAAATCCAAGTTGAGTCTCGGACTCGGATCCAGAGGGTTTGAACCGACCATAGAAAGGAGTTCGACTACTCGGAATTTGCAGAGTTCCGTGACAAGAATGGCATCTCTCACAACTTCTCAGCGCCAAGAACTCCTCAACAAAATGGAGTGGTGGAAAGGAAGGACCGAACTCTTGAAGAACTAGCTAGGACAATGATGATTGAACATAATCTATCCTATTATTTCTAGGCTGAGGTAGTCAACACAGCCAACTACACATTGAACGGATGCCTCATAAGACCCATACTCGAAGAAAACTCCATACGAGCTCTACAAAGGGAAGAAACCTAACATTTCATACTTTAAACCCTTTGGATGCAACTGCTTCGTCCACAATAATGGTAAGGATCATTTGACCAAGTTTGATGCTAGGTCAAATGAAGGTATTTTTCTTGGTTATTCATCTCATAACAAAGGATATCGTATTTTCAATAAAAGAACTAACAAAGTGGATGAAAGCATCCACGTTGTGTTTGATGAGATTGAACAGGAAAAACCAAGTGAGTCAACATTCTCATACCTAAAGCTCAGCAGAGATGATGATCTTAATGAAAATAAGCTCATCAAGAATCAAATTAATGTCACTCGTAACAAAGTCACTCGTAACAACATGACTTAGAATGAGACAACTCAAGAGTTAGCTTAGAATGTTGAAGGTCAATCAGATGAACAAGCTCACTCGTAACGGACTCATCGAAGATCAACCAATTCAACCTACGGATCTAGTGAACCAAAGAACAGGTAGAGCATTCAAGTATGCTTCTAGTCACCCACTAGAAAGCATATTATCCGATATCAACAAGTGGGGTAAGAACTCGTTCCTCTCTTCAAAATCTATGTGCATTCACCGCATTCATATCATTAATTGAACCCAGAAATGCACTAGAGGCCCTAAATGAACCTAAATGGGTAGAGGCCGTGCAAGAGGAACTCAATCAATTCGAAAGAAACCAAGTGTGGACTCG
The DNA here is from genome assembly GCA_021018815.1 of Talinum fruticosum. Lineage (NCBI taxonomy): Eukaryota > Viridiplantae > Streptophyta > Magnoliopsida > Caryophyllales > Talinaceae > Talinum > Talinum fruticosum. The sequence continues at coordinate 1,145,147 of JAITYX010000026.1, forward strand.
ACCAAACGACCTTCCGACCACCCAGTCATAGGAACCAAATGGGTTTTCAAAAACAAACTTGATGAAGGTGGGTTGGTAGTTAGAAATAAGGCTAGACTTGTGGCTTAAGGTTACAATCAAGAAGAAGGGATTGATTGTGGGGAAACCATTGCACCTATAGCCGAATTGAAGCTATTAGAATCTTGTTGTCATTTGCATCTAGCATGAATATCAAGTTATATCAAATGGATGTTAAATGTGCTTTTCTCAATGGTTTTATTGAAGAGGAAGTCTATGTTGAGCAACCCCCAAGATTTGAAAACTCAGAATTTCCAAATCATGTTTTCAAATTGCAAAAAGCTCTTTATGGTCTTAACAAGCTCCCGGAGCTTGGTATAAAAGACTGAGCAATTTCTTGGTTGAAAACGATTTTCGAAGAGGTCAGATTGACAAAACTCTTTTTATAAAAACCAAGGGGAAAGACTTTCTTATTGCTCGGATCTATGTTGATGACATAATTTTTGGTGCTACTAATGAAATTCTCTGTCGAGATTTTTCCGAGTTAATGAGACAGAATTTAAAATGAGTATGATGGGAGAACTCAATTTCTTCCTTGGTCTACAAATCAAGCAAGACTCCATCAATCAAAGTATATCAAGGAGCTGCTGAAGAAGTATAAACTCCAAGATGTGAAACATACAGCAACACCTATGAGTAGCAACATAAAACTGGACTCGGACGAGAAAGGTAAAGCAATAGATCAAAAACTCTACCGAGGTATGATTGGATCTTTGCTCTATCTTACTTCCAGTAGGGCAAACATTATGTTTAGTGTTTGTCTGTGTGCAAGATTTCAAGCTAATCCAAAAGAATCACATCTCACTCGTGGTGAAGAGAATATTCGAGATATCTTGCAGGGACTCAAAATTTGGGTTTATGGTACTCTAGAGACTCGAACCGACTCTCACTGGATACTCGGATGCCGACTATGCTGGATACAAAGTTGATAGAAAGAGCACTTCGAGAGCTTGCCGGCTTCGGGTCAATCCTTGATATCTTCGCACTCAAAGAAGCAAAACTCAGTAGCTTTATCAACTCGCTGAAGTCGAGTATATTGCAGCTGGAGCGTGCTGTGCTTAGATGTTATGGATAAAGTAACAATTGAAAGATCTTGGACTTTCATTCAAATTTGTTCCAATCAAGGTGATAATCAAAGTGCAATCAGCATCACCAAGAATCCAATTCAGCACTCAAAGACTAAACATAGTGAAGTCGGTATCATTTTCCGAGAAGTCATTCTGAAAAGGGTGATATTGAACTTTAATTTATTCCTACCAATCTTCAATTAGCTGATATCTTTACTAAGCCCCTTAGTGAGGATCAGCTTTGTTTTATAAGGAATGAACTTGGCATGATTAATGCATAATTATATTTTTTAAAATTACTTTGCATGATTATGTGTCTGTGTGCTTACTTTCCTTAATAGCCATTAGTTCGATTGAACCAGTGATACTCGAGCTGATAGTTATTAGTTGTTTGCGGTTTTGAGTCACTCAAAAACTTAACCGAGTCAGACTCGGACTTTGAGAAAACTAGACATTAAACTTCTTAAATCATCTCTAAATCAGTGGAGAATTTCAGAAATTTCTTTTGAAATCTTTCTTTTCTCTATCTCTCTCGCGCGCATCGATCAAACAACTACCCGTTGGGAGATAATCGCTGGAATTCTAACCGTTGGAGAGCGAGAACAGTCACACCGGTCCGAGGTGACCGTTGAACAGATCACATCGATCATTTTTTTCTACTTAATATTTTTTTGTCCGGACATCAAATCTGTATCTACTTGATACATTCTTCCTTTTTTGTTTTTGCTGAAAGGTAAGGGGAGAATAGTTAGAAAAATTTGTTGTCTTGTTTAGGGGAGTTTCTCTCACCCTCTTTTATATGAACTCGTTAGTTTAAATTACAATGAAATTTCATTAATAATCCTGCTTATCTGCCTTCCGAGTTGCACATATCTCTGAGTTTACTACTTAAAGCAATTATTTCGAGTTTATTATTTCGATTTTCAATGTCTTGCTCAGTATTTTTTCTCTCGCTTTGATTCAACAACTCTGTCTATCATTGCTCTAATACTTAGTTATTCTTTTCTCGCTCCGATACTTTAGTTCTTTTTATGTAATCACAGCTTATTTGCTCCGATAGAATATAAGTTTCATTCATTGTATTTTCTCTACACAATTCTATCATGTTTTTCTGGCTTATCCTTTGAGAAAGGATGACAACCCAGATCTATATCACTAACAAAGTTTTTGTTTAAGTATGGAATGCCTTTCATCAAAAATGGGGAGATTGAAGACTCGGACCTATCATATACATCATTCTAAGTCCATCAAGGAAGCAGGTATAGGACTTCATCTCTTATAAGGTTTTGATTAAAAGTCATTCTATCTATTTTATAAGCTTTTACGAGTGATATAACATCTTTTCGAGTGTTACGAAACTATCACATATGTTCTCTTTTTATTCGACTGACTCGAAAGCATATTCTTGTTTATCATTTCACACACAGTTCCGAGTCACTCGGACAACACTCGGATATATTGCATGTTCAAAAACTTGTTCTATTATGCATAAACTCGGTTCGACTTCGTGATCTAAGTTTTATTGAATTACGGTGTTAATTCATCTTTCTAAGTCAGCATGCTTGGTTTGAACATTGGCAGTATAGATCAAGTCTTTCCACTTTAATGTTATTTATCCGACTTGCTTTACTTCTAGATCGACTCGGATGGAATTTGAGTATAATTGATATTAGACTCGAAAATTCCACTCCTTTAGGACTCATATAATTATGCACTTATTTATCATAATTAAATTATTATCTCGTGTCTAATCATGGATCAAAGTATTTATACTTTGAAAACCAAATTAATTTACTTTTGTAGGCTATTCAAACGACGCTATCCTATTTTTTAAATACAAAGGTAACCGGCTTCAAGATGTCAAATGACCAGCAGACAAGGCTTTTTGACCTCCGATCGAAGACGAGACACTCGTGTCGAGGTTGTCTGTTTCCAAAACTTGAAATCTACAACGCTAAGCTCAACGCTGGTTTCCACCCTACTTTTTAGACACCACCAGTGGATTGAGACTTCCAATGGAGTCAAGAGCCATTGCCCAATGTTCACACCTCAACGGATATTTTACGAGTGACTCGGAAAATCCATTGCAACGGTCACAAAGGACTTCCAGTCGGAAGATAGTCACAACGACTAATCTGCTTGGTTATCTATAAATAAAAGCCAACTCTCAAGACTTAAAGATTGCTGAATCAACCGTCAATACACGCACTAAAGCAAAAGTCATTGTATTCATACTCAATCTTCTACTTACAACTCCAACTCTGTATTTAATATCTTTATGAGTTGTAAGGTCTTGTAATCAATTTACAAACACTCATTCTTACTTTCGAGTAAGGTCCCTTGACCGAGCTGTAAGGGTTAACTTAGCTCGGTTGTCCCTAACTCGTATAGGTTACCTCGGTTAGGAAGTACTAGATCGGATAAGGTAATTTCTGAGTCTAGGAAAATCTTGTAAGGAATTGTCTAAGGGAGCAACTCTGGTTGAGTCTTTCTACTGTATTTTGTGGATTCAAAATAGTGAATTTGACTCGGTGCTTGGATTAGCACCGACCGTGGTTTTCCGCCCCAGGAGGGTTTCCACGTAACTTTCCGAGTTAGCATTTTTCCGAGTCCAATCTAGACTCAAACTCTCCATAGAGTGATCTCTAGTTTTATTCTTCCATTACTTGTTTAAATTTCCCCATCACCCTAGTCACCCCCTACTAAGGTGACTTAGTCTCTTCAAGAGTAAACCTTCAATAGTACTTCTTAACCGAGGTAACCTTTACAGCTAAGGAACAACTAAGCTAAGTTAACCCTTATAGCTCGGTCTAGGGACTTAACAGGGAATAGAAAGAGTAGAAGTGATTACAAGACTTTCTCTTTACAACTCGGAAAGTAATAATTTAAGAACTAGAGCTGTAAGCTAGAAGGTTGAGTGATAGTAGAATATATTCGGTTCCAACAATCTTCAAGTCTTGTAGGAAGGCTTCCATTTATAATCAATAGAGCAAAGTAGCCATTGAGACTTGTTCTGGACTTGTGAGCTTCATGAGCTGTTGTAACAGCTAGTCCGAGTAACTTAGAAAAGCATCCGTCATAATGTTAACATTGTGCTTTGGTCCTTGGCTCGAAAGTAGTCAATTCTACCGATTGTAACTGAAATCGGGGTGGAAACAAGCTGTTAGATTCAAAGTTTAAGTTTACCGGATTTTGTAACAAACAAGCCTAACACGGTGTCCGAGCCTTATCAATAAAAGGTGTTTTTCTATGTGTTAGTGTTTAACAAGAGGAAACCGGTTGCTTTTGATTTTTAAAATAAGATTAAAATACTTTAATCATTCTGCAAAAGTAAATCACGAGTGGTACTTTAAGTATAAAAATACTTTGGTTCAAGATTAGGCACAAATAATAATTAATTCAAAATAATTATGTGTTAAATTATCTTCGACTCGAAGGAATGAAATTTTCCGAGTCTAATATTCATTAGGTTCAAATTCCATCTTGATTCAATCCTCTTATTGATAAAACTATTAAGATTGAATAATTAGAATGCATAAACACGATCAACTAAATACTTTTATTCAATAAATTGACTTAGAAAGAGGAATTAACGCAGTGATTCATTTTTAGCTAGAATATTAAGTCACTCGCTCGTAATATAAAGTGTTTGAGAAATTATTTACACATGTCATCTTTCTCGGTTGTGTCTCGAGTAGGTCGGTGTAGACACCTAAAAGTGTCGTCTCTTATCTCTTTAAGTCTCGTATTTTATTATGTTCGGTCGATGATGAAATCCCGAGTCCTGTTTGAGGATTTGGATCCCGGATCGTGTTTGATTGGTGTGACAAAAGCCACTAAACCACAAAGAACCCCCAACACTACAAAAATAGCTTTTTACCTTGGGTCGATCCAAAAGTCACTCTTTCTTTCGGACGATCGAAGAACCGAGCCAAGCCTTCGGAGAAAACGGGAGTCCAATGTCGTGTACTTGGGAAATTCCAAGCTAAGAATACTCGCATTTTAATTTTGTCTAATCGAAATGGAGCTGAAGACTTGAAGACGGCGTTAAAACGTTCCATTTCATGATCACGAGCATCAAAGTGCTACGTTTAAGCTTCATAAAACAATCAACACTAGACTAGGAGCTTTGGCCCTCAAAATGATGTCATGGTCGACACCTGCAACCCTGAAATTTTAAGTGAAATGTTGCGTTTTGGCTTGGAGAATCCTTTGGAAACACGCTAGGGCATGAAACCTTAGGTAAGCCTAGATGGCCGGTGCCAGCGAACCGGATTATCCGGTTTTATCCTTGCTTTATTCAATTCAATCTCAACAGATTGTGGCCCGGCTTATTTGCAGTTGCTTGGACGGCTGGCCGAGAGTAACCCTAGGTCATTTGTGATCGAGGTCTCTCCCTATAAATAGAGAGCCTTGGTTCTCATTCCGAGATGGCTTTCTCTTATGCGTTATGCTAAAGAAAGCTAATCGAACACCCTCTCCTAAATGTTACTCTACCAAAATTAATCTCAAACATTCCTTCTTTCTACTTATTGTCGCTGAATCCTTATAAATAGCTAAAGAATATTCAGTTATTCTGATCTCTAGGCGTTCATTCGGTTGGTCATTAACACCCCTCATAAACTCACCTTTACAAAATTCAAAAGAAGCCTTTTCTTTGATTTGTCACCGTCGCACCAAGAGATCCGAGTGTAGAGATCAAGATTAGCAAGGTGGGACAACTCGGGAGAAATCGTTCAGCCTTCAAATGGTTATTTAACTTATGTTTTATTTATCGCTATTCATATTGTGGATCAAAGACATGTAATCGTTTTTTAATTCCTCCCCGCCCAATGTAATGTTTTAGTTTTCTGCTTTTCTTTCTTTACGGGTATCTTTACCGTTTTCCTTATCGCTTTCCTTTAATTCTATTTGGTTGCTTTTTATTATTGTTTAGCATGTTGTATGTTTGCGTTTAGCATGTTCTTTTAGTGTACTACTCAAACTAGTAATCGCCGTCTTTGGACGGGCGGAATGGAAGGGTTTTTCTTACATTTCGTACCCTCGCCCCGAATCTGATTTTTGGTTGAAAGACCGATGGATTCATTTTTAGCCTTTTACAGTCTTAGTCTTCCCACAGTAAGATCGAGAGAGAAAATTTTTATTTTTATTTTTTGTTAGTTTTTCTCTCCTAAAAACTAACTTGCGTCTCCTCTTTTTACTTTTATTCTTATTATAATGCATCTCAATTATTTTCCGATTACAAGGTAAAAAAAGAGATCCAAATTTGCCTGCTTGGCCGAGTCGGAGGCCGATCGTGTCGGCCTAGGCCCCTAGCCGATGCTCGTGACAACCGAGTGCAGGTTGCTGCATGCACTAGGTGGTCAACGGTCGAGGCTTGGGTCGTCCAAACCAGAATTTTCACACCGGTGTGGCCCTAAAGCCTCACGACGTAACCCTAATTTCAAAGTTTTATTTGTTCTTCAATTAGGAAATAATATCCTGAGACTTCTAAAAATAATTTATAAAATAAAATAATTAATAAAACTGGCATTCGAATATTATTTAATTCACTTCAATTCAATTTAATAAAATTCGAAAATCATGATAAAAGGTTCATCCACACATTCTAAAAATCATTTTCAAACCCCATTTTTCAACTTTGAAAAACCCTTGTGCCAAGGTATGAGGGGAAGCTCGGTCCAGTTTGGTCCGGCCGTCGGCCATGGTTCGATGCAGTGGTGACTCCAATGGGGATAAATAATTTATTAAAAGGGTGAAACTTGAAAATTTGAGCAGTTTGTTTTTATGATGTGCTTGCATTAGGCATGATGTGCTTGCATTGAATCCTAGAGAAAGTTTATTCTACCCCCTATTTACCTTAGGAAAAGTTTATTCTACCCCTATTTACCCCATATTGTGGCGACCCCATATTGTTTTGAGCCCCTAGGAAAAGTTTATTCTACCCCTATTTACCCTTTTTGGAATGAGGCTCTCACTGAATCCTAGGCGGGCCTAACTAGGCCTTATTTGCCAAGGAAACGGTACCTCTTCTCTCGTAGCACGTGCTCTTGGGTCAAACCATTTGGTTCGCCGAGAGGCACCGAGGATTCTAGCCTTTTCTCCTGTCGTGCCCCACACGGAGGACCAAAATCTCAGATTATGAGTTACAATGTATCCTAGCTAGTATAGACCTCCTTTGACCATAGAGCTTTTGACTATTAGGTGGTCCTTTTCACTTCATTTGGATGCTTGAATGAGTGTTTGTTTTAGATTTAATCATTTACCTATGAGCTTTTAGGAATAGATGAGGAGTGCTCGATTAGCTATTGTATGAGTGACAATAAAACACTTTAATAAATTTGTTAGAGTCGGTCTATTATGTGCATTTAGCCAAAAGTCAAACTACCCTTTTCCTACAAGGGTTAGTCCATTACTTGTACTTCCGAGTCATACTAAAATTTTCCTTAAGCGGTCTAAGTAGTAACCGCTTATCGAGTCAAAAGGGGTCTTACCGAAGGTCCCCTTTATCTTTGGTCGATTAGTTTTTCTTGACTTTCTTTTCTTTCACATTCACATTTTGCATTTGCATTAGCGAAATCCAATTTATCTTATATTAGGTGAATCCAGTTTGCATTTGCATTAGCCAAATTAAATTCATCTCAAATTAGGTGAGTCCTTTTTGCATTTGCATTAGCCAAATTAAATTCATCTCATATTAGGTGAATCCATTTTGCATTTGCATTAGCCAAATCAAATTCATGTCATATTAGGTGAGTCCATTATGCATTTGCGTTAACCTAATTAAATCCATCTCGGATTAAGGGAGTTCAATTTCTTATATATAGCCAAAGTAAATTCATTAGAAATATAAGGAAATGCATTATCATCTTTTCTTTAAGGATTAGTCATTCATTAGCTAGATCATTATCTCAACTAAGTCATACATCATTCTCATCATTGCATTCTTTATGTGTATCCAAATAAAATCATCTTTAGTCCTGTTCGGGTCTTGCGCTAAAGTTCCTTCCTCACAAAAGTGGTCTTCTCTCACATAGTCCCGAACCTCATCCCTGTCGATTGCAGAATAGGGAAGTCTACGACAACCGAGTATCATCGGAATCCGAGCTCTAAAAGAATAGAACACGTCACTAAAGAGTCCAACACATCTTCTTTTCTTTATACTCCACGGTCTACACCGGTGCGACAACATTTGGTGCACACCACACAGGCCCAGTCTATTCCTTGCCATAAACAATACCTAGAAAGAGTTCCCTTCCAATGGATTTAAACCTAGAGCGGTCTTTTAATCTCGGTTTACTTAATGAGAACATAGCCAGGGTGGAAACTAGGATGAATAATCAAGAGCAGAAGATATCATCTATATTGAGGGATATTAAAACTATTATAAAGGTTATTGAGGACAATAAGAGAGATAAGGAAGCTCAACGTTTGAGAAAAGGAGAAAGATTAGGTCCTCCACCTCCACCTAGTTTGTCTCCTCCAGCTGGTCCCAAAGACGAATCCCCAAGCATGAATCCAAACTTCATCTTGATCCACGTGTATATCGGATAGAACAAATGTTAAGGGAATCATCCATGTTCAGTAATCATTACTTCGATCATAAGGGATTCATTTCAATCCCTAAGGGTAAACTACCTCCAAAGTTTACCATGCCCGATATCAAGTTCAAAGATTTTGAGAATCCCCATCATCACATACGCAACTTTTTAGGAGTAATGACTCTTAAGAACATTACAAAAGACGAGATACCACATCATTTTTCCTTAGACTTTTAATACCGATGTAATGAAGTGGTATAATGCGGTTGACCCATGTAAGGTTGCCAATTGGACTGATCCGTGCAAGGGGTTCCTACATCAATACTCCTATAACACTCATTTTCCTGTTACCCTCGGAGATTTGGAATTAATCAAGCAAGGTGAAAAGGAGAGTTTCACGAGACATTCTCACGCGATGGAGAGCAAAGGCTGCCCACATGGTCGACCGAGCCTCCGAGAAGGACCAAGTCGGGATCACCATGAAAAACCTTCAGCCCCATTACAATTAGCACCTCAAATTCCTATACATGATGAATTTTTCAACCCTTAGAGATGTTGGTTTGCTGATAGAAGAAGAGCTATCTACTGCGACCACAAAAGTCGCGACCGGGTATAGAGTTAATTATCATTCCAAAGATAGAAAACCTCCAATACGAGCAATACTAGTAGGGGTGCAGATGTTAATACCCTCAATAGGTATACCGAGTACACTCCTATTGATACTACCTACACTAAAGCCCTTGACTGTCTCCTGCAAAAGGGAAAAATAAACTTACCACCCGTTAGAGCGGAATCGAAACCACGAAACAGTCCAAAAACTAGGACGCAGGAAGATTTCGCAAGTACCATCGTGCACAAAGCCACGATACCGAACAGTGTTGAACATTCAAGAACAAATTAGAAAGCATGTTTCAAAATGGCTAACTTCTTTTACTTCGAGCTACCCAAAAACTAAACAACAACAAAAATCTTTTCAAAGACACCTTAGCCATTTTCACTAAACCCACTCCGAGTCGAGTGGGACCCGTCTATTTTTATCCAAGATATTGACAAGTCTAAACCACTTCTTAACTTACCTCCTATAGATCCGGAAGTCCAAGGGCTGTGGGTAAGTGATGAAGAGGATGTCTACAAAACGAGAAGCAACGGCGACGACAACAACAAAGACTTCTAAGCCACACCACCCTTAGAAGAAGAAGACTTTTAAGGAGTAGTTGAAAGTCCTGCAGTCTAATTCCTTACTAGATCTGGATGGCACAATGCACCCTGGGTCCACAACGAATTAGGAAGCCCCAAAAGAGCCTCGAAGTTATAAAGGAAAAAGATCCAATCCTTAAGCAGCTCTAGAAATTGAAGGTTAATATCTTAATTTGGAAATTAATATCTGCTTCCTAAAAACATAAATAGGCTTTGATTGACGCACTTAGTAAGATCGAGGTCTCTCCTGAAACCACGCCGGAGGAAGTGGTAGGATTGGTTAACAATAGGGATGGAACTATTACCTTTGATAAAAAATACATCCCAAAAGAAGGTGTTGCACACAACAATGCCGTTTACTTAACCATAACTTGCATCAACAAGTTTGTTCCCTAACTTTGGTAGACAATGGATCAGCGAGTAAACGTTTATCCTTGGAGAACTACTAGAAGGATAGGAATTAGGGAGCAACAACTCTCTAAACAGACTATCCACCTTCAAGCTTAGGACAATTCTAAAAGAACAGTCTTGGGAAGAATGACCTTGCCAATTAATATAGCGCTAGTAGAAATGAACATCGAATTCCAAGTCCTAGATTTCCCAACTACTTTTAATTTACTCCTAGGACGCCCTTGGTTACATGATCATCGGGTAGTTCCCTCTACACTTCATCAAAAAGTTATGATAATCCTCAATGGTCAAGTTATGACTGTCAACGGGGATAATCTACTGTCCTACTATGACTTCTAAAGAATCCGTAGTTGAGATGGAGCATGATGTCAATGATGAGGAACTGTATGCATTCCGGACTATTGCTGCCTTAGAAAGGGATAAACACCTCTTAACTTCAATCCTCACTGCAACCTAGCGTTAATTCGATGCTTAGGAAGAAAGGGTACATTCCATGTCTTTCTAAAGGTCGAAGGGCATACCACCCTATTTTTTCACCACTTGAATCCACCAACAACTACAAATTTGGGCTAGGTTATCAACCAACTACTAAGGAAATAACTCAAGCTAAGTGGAAGATTCAAACTAAGAGGACTACACCTCACACGATCTGCTCCATCAAGCCCTTTCCCTATACTCTAAACGGGTGGTTCTTAAAAGAGGGAGATAACTTCCCCTGTTGTGGTTTTCATGAGCCCTACTATATCAAGGAAAAGGGGATCCCGGTACCGGGTTTGGAGATTTTCCGTGACTGTTATATTCTAGAGAAGGAGACACCCTACCTCCTTGAAGAGGGACAGTCCGGACAAGACTTAACCAATTTTCCTAGGAATAATCTTTACGGTCTTTTGTTCGAACAAGAGAATAACCTTGAAGGGAATTCGGTCTCGGTATTGTCATGAGTTATGTCGCACCCGTAGTTCGATCCGTCCGGATTCATCATCGACGTTGATAATAAAAGGTCCAAGTATATCACTTGGATTGACATCAAGGAGGGCCAGGAATTCGCCATCGGTCTACGAGCTTAAACTCTTTCTAAGTCTAGTACTAGAGCTTTTATTTCTCCTTTCGTTATTTCTAGTCCTTTTCCTAATTCTGTCACTTCTAGTTTTGCATCTTCGGTTTCGAGTCCGATGTACTCGTTACTTCATTCAATAAAGTGAACCTTTCCTCTTACTCTTTGTCTCCTCTTTTTTCAATTGTTTTACCTCCAATGATGAACAAGAATCCCTAAAGAACTAATAAAAGTTGTAGAAGATCATGAAAATCACTCACCAATAAGTGGAAATAATAACAATTAATCTAGGGCACTTGATCAACCCCAAGAAGTTAAGATCGACGGAACACTAGATCCGGAAGAGTAGAAGCAATTTACTTCGCTCCTTACGAGTTCATATATGTATTTGCATGGTCCTCCAAAGACATACCAAATATACATCCAAGTATAGCAGAACACAAAATTCCGTTTTACGAAGATGTTAAGCCAATTAAGTAGAAGCTGAGGATGAAATGTGAATAGGCTTTGAAGATTAAGGAGAAGGCTAGAAGCGGTTCGAGACTAGGTTCATCAAGGTAGTTCACTATCCTCAATGGGTACCAAATATAGTACGAGTTACGAAAAGGATGGCGGGGTTCGTATGTGTGTCGACTTTAGAGAGCTGAATAAGGCTAGTACCAAAGACAATTTCCTACTATCTTATATTGACATCCTTGTAGATAACATAGCGGGTCATGCTTTTGCTTTCATTCATGGATGGCTACGCTGCGTATAATAAGGTGAAGATGGCTGAAGAGGATATGGAAAAGATGAAGTTCATCACTTAATAGGGGACATACTTGTTATGTGGTGATGCCATTTGGGCTCAAGAACGCCGATGAACATACCGGAGGACAGCTAGAACCTTATTGCATGACATGATCCACAAAGAAGTTGAAGTCTATGTTGATGACATGATCATAAAGTCTAAAGATAGGGCGAGTGCACTTACCCATCCTAAGGAAATTCTTCCGGAGAATTGGAAAATACAACATGCACTACTACAGGAACAACTTTTAACTACGGTTAAAAATGACATTTATTGACGGTTAACGAGGCATCGTGTATTTGGGCGTCGTTGTATTTAGCATTTTTAACTACGTTTTAATAAGCTGTCATAATAGGTCAACTCCGACAACAATTTTCATGAAACAAGCTGTCGTCCGAGGTACCTATATGAAGGTTTCCAAAAGCGAACCGTCATCATATATGTACATATCACAACGATTCTCTTAGACAAACCATCGTCATTGCTCCTACCTAGAAAGCCAAATTTGTTCGAGGCTTATGACAACGGTTCTAATGTAAGAACCATCGTAATAGGTCTTTATTTTTTTAATAGTTTTTTTGTATTTTCCTTCCCCTATACAAAATATACTCCAAACTACATCACAATGAGACATAGCAGCAAACACACGACCTCAATTTTCAAACATAAATACAAGAATTACCAATAATACAGGAATTTCCAACTTATTACAACCACAACAAAGTTCCATCTCGAACAAGTTTGCAACATAGTTCCATATTTCACATTTAAAGTTCAAGCAAAGAATATATTACAATTGCCTAGACAACTTACTACACTTCCTTAGCTTGGTGTTTGTGCGGGGGTAGACTGGACAATAAACGAGAAGTGAGATTAGCTTGCTGGAGGGTATGCTCTTATTTTGCTTCTTGGAGTTCGTGCAAGGGTAGAGGTTGTTGTACAACATAAAAACTGAGGAAAACATTACAATTATTCACAAGAAACATTACTAAAATTCACAAGCAACATTACAATTATTCACAAGAAACATTACAAGAAATATTACCTGAATGATGTCCCTCATCGAATGATGATCTTTTACCCTTCCGATTGGACAACTTATAGTCCTTATTTTTATCCTCATCAAACAAAATCATCTGTTTACATGAATACTACAAGTAAATAATAATGACAAGGACGTTGTACTTTCTAAAACAAGCAACAATATTGGATATCATCCGGTATAAAATTAATGTTCTTACCGAGTAGATATAATTATATGGTTTATCCCTTTTTCCCTGCTCCTTTAGACTTATCTTCAATTTATATCCCCACTTTATAGTCAACCCTTAAATATGGTTCTTCAAAATTGGGATCCTCATTTTCGACAGGCATTCCCAAGGAGAAAGGTAGGGTCTCCTCAACAAATTCACACACATCTTCACCATCGCCACCGAGCAACGTGCCTCTTCCCTTGAAGAACAATAGACCACTTATCATTGGCCGGGTCCTCAACGTAGAACACTTGTCTTTCTTGGGATGCCATAACGAATTGATCCCCTTTAGGTCGTTCCCTTATGAGATCGACCATCCCGAATCATCTCATCAACTCGAACACCGTTGTTAATGTCAGCCCATTTGCATTGGATAACGGGCTCACGGCGAGTCAACATAGTCTACCTCTCATATATCCTCAATGACACCATAATATGCCATTTTAGTTACAATGAGATTTTTTTCTTTGGAGCTGAACAGATGAAGTGCATGAGCTTCCAATGTCACGACCCCACTATTTTGCGAGGTGCTCATATTGTCCTGGTTCTTTGTATAGAAAGAGTATCCATTGATGTCATACCCACGGTAAGATATGACTTCCAACTATGGCCCTCCGGCCAAGCTGACTAATGTTTCCGAGATATGTTCTCGTGATTCTTCCAATTGACAAATGTGCGATTGAGTCGAGTACCCACGTCTTATTTTTTCCTCGGTATTGTCTCATTGTGAGGGATTTATGCTCATTAATGAATAACTGCACTTCATTGTTGTTTTGCAGAATATAAAGATGTGCTTGATCCCTCATATCCCAACCGATTGTTAGAACCATCGACTCCAGTTTCCCCTGCCCACCTATCTTGCCTATAAATCGATGTTTGGAAATACCAACTTCTTCCATTTGGCGGTAGTATTCATAGTAGAACTCGACACACTCCTCGGATGTGTGTGCCTCAATAATGCACGCTTCCGATTAGTATCGATTTCTAACATACCATTTGAGAATTTTCATGAAACGTTCAAAAGGGTATATCCATCGGTAAAAAACTTGGCCACAGAATGGCACTTCTCTCACCAAATGGACAACGAGGTGCACAATGACATCAAAAAAGAAGGTGGGACATACATATCAAGTTGGCACAATGTAATGATCATGCCGCATCGAAGATCATCTAATTTCTCCAAATCAACGACTTTGCTTGCATATGGTATTGAAGAAGAAAGCATGACAATTGTGAGATTTAAGACCGATTAGTCTATAATCGGACATCGAAACGAGTCTACTCGATGTTTAAAGAATATCCCTGTGGCATTTTGAGTTTCTTCAAGGTCTCACATAAACGTTTTTTCCCTTCTACTCAATGTGTAAAACGGCAGAGGAAAATATGTTCTCCTCCCCTTTGGTTGTGGTGCTAATTCCTCCCGTATTCCCATTTCACACATATGGAGTCATACTTTTTCGTGTCCTTGGTCTTCCCAAGTATGTTTAGAAGACTTCCAATGAAACTTTCATAGATGTTTTTCTCTATATGCATTACGTCAAGACTATGTCTCACATACAACTCTTTGCAATATGGAAGATCAAAAAATATTGATCTCTTTTTCCACACACCATTTTCGGATTGACGTCGGTATGGCTTGCCAAACTCCACATCAAGATCCTTCACTTATTCATATATTTGATGTCCTGTTAATGGAGGTAGAGTATAATTCATCTCGGTTTTACCATTGAAAGCCTTCTTTTTCTTATGATATTGATGGGAAAAGGGACGCAAATTTTGGTGTCCGAGATAGGTCGTCTTTATACCGTGCTTGAGTTGATAGGAGCAAGTACCCTCTACAAAAATGGTGCATGCCTTATGTCCTTTGACGGTGTATCCGGACAAGTTTCCGTAAGGAGGGAAGTCATTGATTATGGTGCAAATCATAGCTCGCAATGTAAATTGCTCTTAACGAGTATGCGTCGTAAACGAATACACCTTGATCCCACAAAAGCTTGAAATCTTCAACAAAAGGCGCCAAGTAAACATCTATATCATTTCCCGGATTAGGCCCGAAATGAGCATTCACTGCATAATGTACTTGCGCTTCGGACACAACGATGATGGTAGGTTTTAGATAACCAAAAGAATGGGCTAACGAGTTGTGCTTGCAACTTAGGTCACCATGGGGGTTTATTCCGTCCGTACAAAGACCCAAACGCAGATTTTGTGCTTCCCTAACAAATTTCGGGAACGGTGAATTGATTTTCTTGCATTGAGGAGAATCTACGGGGTGAAGTACCTTGTCGTCGGAGACTCTTCCGTCGACATGCCACATCAAGTTCTTCGCCTCAATTGCACTTAAAAAAGGCACTTAAACCTAAGTATTACCGGCAAGTACCACAACACCTTTGCGGGAGGTCCCTCAACACTCTCTCTATTGATGTTTCTCATTTTGTATCGAGATACACCACATTTAGGACATTCGTGTCTATGTGGATGTTCTTTTCGGTACAATATGCAATCATAGGGGCATACATGTATGCTCTTATACCGCATGCCCATAGGACACAACATCTTCTTCACCTCAAATGTACGGTTGGGAAGGACGTTGCCTTCTAGGAGTATATCTTTCAGCACACCCAGCAAGTCCTTGAAACTTTTATCACTCCAACCGTTAGCCGTTTTCAAGTTCATCAACCTCAACACAGCTGATAAACGGGTATATTTATTACACCACGGGTAAAGAGGCTTCTCCAAATCGGCTAACTATTGCTCTAATACGTGTGGTTGATTGACTAAATCACGTTCTACTCCATGAACTAGATCTTCGAGGTTGATCTTCTAATTCCATATTACCGATGGCTTCATTTTCATCATACCCTTCATCTTCCTCTCGTACGGGTATATTCACAAACTCCTCTTCCCCATGCCATACCTACACCTTATAAGTTGTGTCAAACCCATGCTGATATAGGTGACATTTTACAGCCTTAGGGAGGAATCTTGAGGAGTTGAAACACCTTAAACACGGACGAGAATATGGATCTGTTCTCCGAATTTGGCAGCATGTTTGACGACAATCTCTAGAAAGTTGTTAACACCATCACAATATTCTACACTCCTCTTATCGTTATAAACCCACACTCGATCCACACCTTACCCATTAAAACGAGAAGCAATTCACCACGTATAATTCGAGAAATATGTACTTATTACGCACAAATAATATGACATGAGCCTAAGATCCTTCTATAGGGATAGATGGTCCTAAACTCATTCAAGAATAATATGACCCTAGACCAGTGTTGCAAAATCTTATCATACATTTGATGAAATTCGGCGAGCATTTCCCCTTAGTTCTTCAAGTACAATATATGAAAACGAATTGGCTAATGTGTATATCCTTACTTAATTGTATGGTAACAAAAGTAAACATACACACATCAAACCCATCGTCATTATAATTCCACTCAAAGAACGAGAGGGAAAATGAGCACCGTGATATCTTGTCAAATTTATGATAAGACGATAATAGCCAAACAACCTATTATCATATTATTCTCAAACCGTCCAACACGGACAATTCAAAAACCTATACATACCAAGCTAATATCCGAAACGTTATACGCACATTTATGCATGTACCGCGACCAAGGATAACTCATTTTGTACGAGATGTTTGAACGGGTTCTCTAAGCTTATGAAATGCATACGATAATTTAATGAGAAGCATGATAAGTAAAATATGCACAATTATACACAATTAAGCATGTCATTTATCAAATTCAATGTTAGGAATGAGAGCAAAAGTCTTCAAAAAGATCACCCACGATATTATTTTAAGGGACTACTCCTATATATAGACTATTTGAGAACATTGCTTGAAGATGACAAGCGAGTATGAGGAAGAGAGAAGGTCTTTGCCCCTAAACTCTAACCATATTATTTACAATTTATATTTCTCCCTGTTCATCCTTAAACCCTAAACCATAAATTTTTCTATTTTCTCAAACCCTAAACAATAAATATTTTTATTTTCTCCCTTTGGATACAAATGTTTTTATTTACCATCCTTGTCTATCATTCTATTTCCCTATTATTAAATCCTAAACTACCTAAACCCATTTCTCAAAATCTCAAACATTTCACGAATTTCCAGCTTAATAAACTAAACAAATGTTACTTACATTCTCGGTGTTCAACATTTCAACAAAGATTCGACATTTCAACAATCTCAAACATTATCCACATTCTCAACATTCACATAATTACCCCAAATACATTCAACATTTAATTATATAAATCTTGTAAATAACATAAAGTAATAATATAAGAAATGATAAAGACTCATACCATAAGAGCGAAGAAAGCAACGACGAGAGTGAGGGAGAAGATTCACGGCGACACACACACGACCACCGACGCAAATACTTTGTAAAATAAGATAGCTATGACAAAGAGGACAGATGAGAGGATATATTGAGCAAAAACGAAACAACAACAAGAAGAAAAACGACGAGGATAACTTGCTGGCAAGGATTACTCCGAGCAAATCTAGATCCGAGTAGTAGTTAGACGAGAGTTAAGCGTGGAAAGCGAAAAGACTGAGAATAGATATTAGATGAAGTGGGCGTGGAAACAACGAGATATGTTCTCGGGTTTTTTATGAATTATCCGATAGACATATGACGACGGTTCTATGAAAACAACATTCTTATGTGCTTCGAACACCGCTTATTTAAAAAAATGCCACCAGTCCAGTTTTCATGATGGTTTGTCCTTTTAACAATCGTTAAAGACCCATCATTAAAAGTGATATTTGTAGTAGTGATGCGCCTTAACCCTCAAAAGTGTGCCTTTGGAGTAACCTCAAGCAAACTGTTAGGTTATATTGTCGAGTCTTAAAGGAATTGAAGTTGATCCATCTAAGATCAAAGCCATTCAGGAGATCCCTCGCCAAGCACGGAAAAAGAGATAAGGGGTTTCCTAGGGCGTTCACACTACATTAGTCTTTTCATATCAAAATTGACTATGGTATGTGAACCTATTTTCAAAAAGTTAAAGAAAGGATCCGAGCCCATTTGGGATGTCGAATGCCAACAAGTATTCGAGAAGGTTAAGGAATACCTAGCTAACCCTCTAGTGCTAGTTCCAACCCAACCAAGGAAACCTTTACTTTTGTATCTTGCCACGATGGAAACAGTCTGTGGGAGCCATGCTAGCTCAACGAGACGGGAAAGAAAAGCACGCGATTTACTACCCGAGTAAGAAGTTCCTAGATTATGAGACTAGATACACGCCACCATTGGCACTAGTCTTGGCTACCAAGAAGCTTAGGTACTACATGTTAGCCCACACGGTGCATATGGTAGCACCAATGGATCCTATTAATTACGTACTTAAGCAACCAACCTTCAACAGCAAGATAAAAAGGTGGACTATCATGCTATCGAATTCGAACTCAAGTTTGTCCCTTAAAAGCGATCAAAGGAAGGATAGTGTCATAATTTTTAGATGATCTACCCATACATGAATCACAACCTGAACACCTTGACTTTTCATATGAAGATATCTTGCAAGTAGAGGTGGATGTTTTCACAATGTACATCGATGGTGCTTCCAACCGGAAGGGCTTTGGAGTAGGGACTCTTATAGTCTCACTAGAGGAGCACATACTCCTATTTCGGTCAAACTAGACTTGAAGTCCAGGACAAAGAAGTAATCGCTCTAAAATTCCTCCCTAGCCAGCTGTAAATTTTAATTTATTACTTTCTTTTATTGCTTTCCTATATCTTGTTAGTGCTTTCCTAGCATATTTGAGTTATTTAATTTTTGCATTTCACATGTCGTATGGTTGATTGGTAATATATTATTTTAACTAACAACTCGAATTAATAAAGGCCATCTATTGATCGGTTGAATAGAGGGCTTATAACTACATTTTGTACCTTCACCCCTGAACACTAGATTCTCGGTTCTAGGCCGATGGAGTCACTTTTTAAACCTTTTTGAAGCTTAATTTTCCCATACTAAGTTTGGAAGAGTTTTCTTCTTATTTTTGTTAGTTTTGATCTTCTAAAACTAACTAGCGACTCTCTTTTATCTCGGCATTCTTCATTTAAAAATGGACAAAATTTCATTTATTTCACGATAGCCGAGGCTATAAATTGAGACTAGTTCCTTAGTCCGGGACGGAGAAGTAATCTCTCTTAAATTCCTCCCTACTCATTGTAACTTTTAATTTCTTTCTTTCTTTTATCAATTTCCTATATGCTATTACTTGCTTTCCTCGCATATTTGAGTGATTTCATTTTCACATTAACCATGTTGTATGCTTGATTGATAACATATTATTTTGACTCACAACTCGAATTAGTAAACGTCATCCGTCGATGGGCGGAATAGAGGGCTTATACCTACATTTCGTACCTTCACCCTAGAACACCGAATTCTCGATTCTAGGCTGATGGAATCACATTTTAAACCTATTTGAAGCTTAATTTTCCCATACTAAGTTCAAAAGAGTTTTATTTTTATTTTTCTTAGTTTTGACCTTCTAAAACTAACTACCGACTCTCTCTTTTCTATTTTTATTTCTACGAATCATATCTCGGAATTTCTGATTTAAATAAACTTGAGCAATGTGTATCCCCTTCATTTTGTCAGGATTAGGGTTGGGCAAACAGCAAATTGAAGAATGCTCTGGCAGTTTTTGCACTGGCCAGCTACACATCTATAAGTGCTTAAGATAAGTTTTTTTTTTTTTTCCGTTTTTGGTCTTGTGGTTTGCTACGAACTAATTTAGATTTGTTTGTGAGCCTTACTGCCTGTTCTAACTTCTCCCTGGTTGGAATAGGTGGGTTAATTCCAAAACCAAGCGGTGGTTGTTTTCCTTGGCTTATTGAATTAGCCCTATGCCCCGTTTTAGGTCTATTGAAAACAACATCTATTTATGGTTTATGTTCGTTTATGTTACTTTATGTTCGTTTCTTATTTAACAACTCATTTTTGTTCGTTTATGTATCTTTTCTGTTCGTTTATGATCGTTTCTGCTCTTTTATGTTCGTTTATGTTCGTTTCTGTTTATGTTTCTGTTTATGTGTGTTTTGTATGTAAGTTCGAACAAACACTTCTTCTTTATGGATGAAGTGCATGAACGGGTATTCGTGACTCATCCAGTGGACATATGTTGGCTCAAAAAATTCGTAGGCCTGGTAATTTTTGGCTTGAATATCAACTAAGTATCATAGGTAAATTGCTCCGGTAGAAAAAAATAAAATTTCCAAATAATACCACTCTTAGACCCCCTAATATAAGATCTGCTTTGGCTATTGACTCTGTACTGTCTGTAGTAAGAATTTATTTGCTGTCTTCCCTGTCTATCTCTGTGTGAGGACTTCCTAGTGGATGAGCTTTCTAGAGCATGTATAGTGTAAGGAAGCTACATGGCTGTTATGGAAATGTAGGGGCACCTCTAATCAGAACAAATTTGGATTAAAAAAAAAAAAAACTTTTCCTGTGTAGTTCCCATTTCATTAGATAGTCTCATAATCAATCATCCATCATTGGCTAATGAGCATTTACAAAGAGTAAAGAATCTAAGTTGGTTCAGTGGACAAAACAGATCCAGCAGATAAACAAATGGAAAGCTAGGTATGTCGCACTGAGTGAAAATTAAAACCTATGTCCAAAAAAATTCATATACCAGTGATTTATGTCCTTTTTCTTTGGTGGAGATCCTCCATTGCATCTTGTGTGAAGTATGAAACAGAAGTAAAAATCGCTCATTTTAATACATCACAAAGTAGATTGCTCCTTGTTCTAGACTTGGCTTCCTTTAATGTAGTAGCCAAGCCACTCCTAATATGAGGAATGGCAACACATGCATGCTTGTCATTCATGGAGAAAACTCTATCCTACATCCGTGATGCCATGTTTACTACTGTTTGAATGTCACTCACATGATCACTGTGTGTTTAAATCTTGCATTTTCCTTTTTCTTGATAACAGTTTGATGGTTGTGCAGGTATGTTTCAATTCGACATTACTTGCATCCTGTTCCTGCTGCAATCGAGCAACATGGAACTGAGTGGCCTGCAAAATGGCCCCAAAGGCTTCAAAGTTATCCAGAGTGGTTAAGTGAGAAGGAGAAAGTCAAGGCAGACACAGAGCATTGGAAAGCTGTTGTTGAAAAATCTTACCTCACTGGAATTGGTATTGAATGGAAAAATATCAGAAATGTCATGGACATGAAAGCCATATATGGAGGGTATATTGATGAGCTAATCCATTTCTACATAGTAACCTTGGAGTAGACTTCTTAAATGATTCATCTGCTTCGTGCTTGGGTGAGGGTCAAGTCAACTTTGGTTTGGGTTGGTTCTGAATCAGGTGGGGTCAATTTCAGTTTTGTGTTTGACCAACAAACTTGTCTTGCAGAGAAAAAAAACTTCAGAGGAGAAATTAGGGTGTCAGGTACAAGTTTGGTTTGGGTTTGGGTCAGGGGTCCTAGGTTAGTAGCCTATTTTGGGTGTCGGGTGGGTGCGATTCTAGGTCCAATATCAATTTTGGATCTCTGGTAGGTGTTACCAGGTCTGAATGGAGAATGATGTGACACTTCTTTGTCTTCTTTTTCAATTGCAAGAAATTATTATTTGTATAATGCAAATTACATTATTTATTAAGATTGTTGTGCAATGTCCTAGGTTTGCTAGTGCTCTTTCCCAACCGAACGTCTGGGTCATGAATGTCGTTCCTATTCATGCACCCAATACACTTCCTTATATATATGAACGTGGTCTTTTTGGTGTGTACCATGATTGGTGTGAGTCGTTTGGCACGTACCTAAGGTCATACGATTTATTACATGCAGATCATATGTTCTCCAGTCTTAAAAACAGGTAACCCAAACATACCTTTTTTTCTCTTTGTTTGATGAGACTCTTTTCTGTCTTTTGTAAAATACATAAAATGCTGGATCTGAATATTTGTGTACATAGCCTCTGACCTTATATGGAAGACGTTCTTTGATCTTCTTTTGTTTTCCTGGTCACTGTATAGCTCAGATTTCTTGAAAGCACTTGCCCAAAAGAGGAAGGAAAGAATTGGGCGGGGGGATTCACTTTGGCAGTGCACCCATTGTTTCGCAGATGATGAAAACTCGACCATCTATGCTTCCTAGACTCTCCAGTACACCATTAGTACCCATGTCGGACACTGTGCATTCCAATATGGTTATGAAAAGTTCACATTTACATTTTAAACCAAAAATATTAGAAAGAAAGGGGAAAAAATGGGAGAGTACCGCACCTAGGCACATCCCATTTTGGGCACTTGTGGCTGTATCATAACTACGTAGACAACTGCTTTTTTGTCCCTTTATTTTTCTTTGCACCTTGTACCTTACTGGGCTCAAATTGAAAGTAAAATACGTGAACATTGGTTGCCATATGTTCTGATCGCTGATTTACTTTACTCTTCCAATTGATGTTTTAGATGTCACCAACCAGTGGCAATAGTTGTTGAGATGGATCGTATATTAAGGCCTGGAGGTTGGGTACTAGTACGTGATAAGCTGGTCATATTGGAACCACTTGAAGGAATACTCAGAAGTGTGAACTGGGATATACGCATGACTTTCGCTCAGGAGAAAGAGGGCATTCTCGTTGCTCAAAAACAACATGGAGACCTTGATATCCTGCACTATGAGTTGTATCTTGTCTTTCCCCACTGAATCTACACAGTCAGTTTCACTCTGTTTTATCACCTTATTTTAATTTCAGTGGTGTATTACCTATATCAGCTCATCATTTTGCAGAATCCCCAAGAAGAGCTCGTTCATCTGTCAGCCCTGACCTCATTTGCTTTGGTAAGACTCACAAGATCCCTTCTTATTGTCAGTCCCTTTAATTGTACTTTCTTTAATGCAATTGGGATAATACGTTGCATGATTGAAATATAAAGGGTGTAGATTCTATAATCCAGATTCTATAATCCCTGAATTTATGTTACCTAGTGCGGGTTTGTGAGCTGTGACCAGAATTTAAACAGAATTAGCTTGAGCTAATTGAAGATTCTGTGGTTCGTAGATTGATTCTTGAAATTTTATTTAGAAAGAAGTGACTATACTAATTGTTTCTCCAGCTTTATTGATTGCTTTTATATGTGAATACAAAGTTAGAGAACTAAAAGGAGGAAAAGTAAAATGGATAAACAATAATGGACTCCGTTAACTTTGTGTAGGTGACTTAGTTGCTAGTTTATTACCCTAATTCCGTTGCTTTCATCCCAACAATTTGACGACAAACAATGATAATGTTATTATTCTTCCTAGGCCAAGGGTAACTCAAGAAGAATAGAGATAAGGTATCATCAGAAACGAAATCTTTGGCAGACAGAAAAGTTTTGGGGGGGCAGAGAGAGAGAGCGCACAAATATTGATAAGAAATGTGTTCTTGATCTTGGTTGATGATTGTTAAGGCCAAAGCTATTTAACGTATGAGCAAAGGCGGGAAAAAAGTTGATTATGTACAATGGGAATAAATTACAGAGAACAATGTTAGGAGAATTGATCCAGATCAACAAAGTAGGTCAATAGTTAGACCATTCGGAATGTTTAGCTCGGATTAAATCGGTTGACCAAGTTGATTGGAACAACTTGATCGGAAAAGTAAAATATCGAGTATAACAACTTGATCGGAACAAATAATTCGAAAGAAATAAACTGACTTAGAATGAGGAATTAACACTGTAATTCACTTTGCGTTGAAATATGCGGTCAAAACACGGAATAAAAGCGTTAAAGAAATTATTTGAACATGCGATAGCTCTAAGTGATGTCCGAGTGACTCGAAACATTAGTGAAGAAGATATACAATAATGTGCTTTCGAGTCAATCGAAACTAATGAAAACTTATACAAGAGTTTCCATAAAGTTTAGAATGACTTGAAATCAAAACTTAGGAGAGATGAAGTTTATACTTGAGTCTTCATGTATTACTTAGAATGACTTAGAGTTAGAAACTAAGTCTTCAATCTCCCCTTTTGATGAAAGGCGTTCCACACTTAGATAGAAACTTATTAGTACGAAACATGAGTTTTCATTTTCACTATGCGAGAACATATCGAACGAGAAGTGATGAGTGAGAAGCATTCCATACTTATAAGATGCATTGCAGATAATATCATCACTCATAACGAGTTATGCGGATAACACATTAGAGAAAATAGATGAACAAATTATATCGGAGAAGAAAGAGATAATTAGAAATATCTAACTCGAAAGAAGTAACTTAAAAATAAGTCTCGTTCAAAGAAAGAAAATTATTCATTCATTTGCTCAAAGAAAAGGGTGGGCTCCCTCCAAACACAACATCAATATTTCTATATTTCTCCCCTTGCATTTCATCAAAAGATGAGAGAAATTATCAATTGAATACAATTGATGTTGGAAAAAAAAAGAAAAAAACAATTGACTAAGAAGGAGGGTTTGTTGTCGGGAGGAGAAAGGACGAGCGAGTGCGCCGGCGCTAATATGCTTGAGATGAAGTGGATGATAGTGGCGGTGACAGCACAAGGATGTCCGAAATTGGCTCCATCCTGGTCGTCGACCCGAGGGCATATCATCCTCGAGGCTCATCCTCATGGAAGACAGCGGAGGAAGGTGCTTATGACTTGATAGGCTGTAGACTAACCATTGTCCTCGGCTTCTTCGACGCACTCGGATCGAGATTTGAGGAGATCGGTTCGAGTTCGGGAGTTCTTGCACCTTATCCCTCAGCTGAGCGCCCTCCTCTTTCTCTTTCTCCTCTTCCTTCTTCTCCTCTTCCTTTTCCTCTTCGAGCTAAGTTGCCTCAGCTGCAGTTTCTTCTTCGACCTCAGTCGAAGGAGACTTAGGCTGGGCTGGAGGACTCCTCAAAAGTATCCGAACTTTTTGGGTCCTGGGTAGCCTTGGATTGGCGTTCTTGGAGGAGTTGGAGCTGTTTGTGCTACTCCTTGATATGTCCTTGAACTCGATCGGCGGATCCCGGTACTCCCGGATCCGAGGCTGGGCTATCTTTTGGTTGATCACCGGGCTTTCAAGGACGAGTCTTTAAAGAGCGGAGAGTGCCTCGAAGTTCTTCGGACACTGAAGAGAGTTGTCTACCAAAACAGCGAGACAAAGCGGCGAGATGGAGAAAGGAGTGGTAAAGGAATGCGAGTGCGAGTGGGAGGGGGTGAAAGAGGCTTTAACTCGGACTGTGGACCCGGACGAGCAAGCTTGACTTTGTGATATCCATAGCCCGAAGCTCCTTCCCGCCCACTAGTATAGTAGCCTCGAAATTGCATTTGCATATGAGGGGAGGGAACCTTGAATTGTTTGAAAACAACGGTCGGGAAGGGCTCCAAAGGGAAAAGGAGCGAGACTTTTTGGATTGAGTAGGCACTTGGGCCATCCGCTTAAGAATAGGAGGGAAGAGGTCTATGTTGAAGCCCTCTAGAATATCAAATAAAGCTTTGAGAATCTTGGAATTGGGATTCTCTTTGCTAGAGTGATGAGAAAAGAAAGTTCTCACCAAGAGGAAACAGAGGAGTCCGGCCTCGATCTTCATTTGAGTCACCGAGAAATTTTTCCATGACTCAAGGACATCCTTGGCGTACTTCTCAAAGAATTCATCCGTAATCTCCGTAAAGGGGATGGGATTACAATTAAGAAAAAGAGAAGAGACTTTGAAGATTCCGTGAAGGAGAGAGAGGTTGATACGAACAACCTTGTCTTGAACTCGTGAGGTAATAACTCCCTCGAGTAAGACATATTGGAGTAGAACTTCGATAATGAGTTTGGGATAGATAAACTCATTGAAGCATAAGAAATTGTACACTCCGAGTGCTTTTTATGTGCTGCAACCACGAAAATGAGGTGGTTGGAAAGAATTTGTCATCCAATGTAAGATGTTGGGTGATGAAGATTTTAGAGGTGTTAGAGGTACCCTTCTTGACGAGTTTTGGTGTGGGGCTTCTTGGTAGCAGACCCGAGCAAATCGGGAGCGAGAACCCCTTTTAGGCATGGTGAGAATTTTTGAGAAAACGAGAGGACTCAAGAGAGAGAGAGAGAGAGAGAGCGAAAAGAGTCAAAGCATTTAGAATTCGAGAGAGAGAGAGAATTTGAGTGAGCGAGAATGCTTAGAAGTAAGAAGGTAGTGAGTAAAATAAAGAAATAAAGATAAAGGGTTGCTATAGCAAAAGAAATGACCTTCGACCTTCGGTCGACTTGAAGCTCTAGTGGTCTGTCTTAGACAAGTGTGAGGTTTCGCTCTCCAACGGTTAGAATTCCAACGAGCTTTCTTCCAATGGCTAGTTGTCTCGATCGAAATGCACGGCGAGAGATACATAGAAGAAAGACTTTTCGAAATTATTTATGAAATTCTCCATTTATCTAGAGATGATTATAGAAGTTTCATCTCCATTTTGCTCAAGAATTAAGTCTGACTCGGTATGGTTTCGAGTGACTCGGAACACTCGGAGACCTAATAACTCATAGCTCGGTCTCACTTGGTCAACTAATCCATTTCTTATTTAGAACAAAAGAATAACACATAATTATGCAAGGAAATTTCACTTAGAAAACACATAATCATGCATTAATTATGCAAAGTTCATTCCTAATAAAACAAAACCGATCCTCATTAAGTGGCTTAGTGAAAATATCAGCTAACTAAAATTTTGTTGGAATGAATTCAAGTTCAATATCACCTTTCTCGGAATGGTCTCTCGAGAAAATGATACCGACCTCAATATGCTTCGTCTTTAAGTGTTGAACTAGATTCTTAGTGATGCTGATTACACTACGATTGTCACACTTGATTGGGATAGACTTGAATTAAAGCCCAAGATCCTTCAAGTGCTTGCTTGATCCACAAAATCTGAGCACACCAAGCTCCAACCGCAATGTACTCGGCTTTAGCGAGTTGATAGAGCAACCGAGTTACTGTTTCTTTGAGTGCCAAGATGTGAGGGATTGACCCATAAATTGGCATGCTCCTGATGTGCTCTTTCTATCAACTTTGTAACCAACATAGTCAGCATCCGAGTATCCGAGTGAGGGTTAGTTACGAGTCTCTTGAGAACCATAGACCAAGATTCTAAATCCCTGTAAGATATCCGAAAATTCTCTTCACCGTAGTGAGATGTGATTCTTTTGGATTAGCTTGAAATCTTGCACACAGTACGGACGCTAAACATAATGTCCGGCCTACTAGATGTAAGATAGAGCAAGGATCCAATCATACCTCTATAGAGTTTCGATCTACTTGTTTTACCTTTTTCATCCGAGTCCAGTTTCATACTACTACTCATAGGTGTGGCTGCATGTTTCACATCTTGAAGCTTGTATTTTTCAACAACTCCCGGGTATACTTAGATTGATGGACATAGATTCTATCTTTGTCTTGTCTGATTTGTAAACTAAGAAAGAAATTGAGTTCTCCTATCAGCTCATTTGGAACTCTTGTCTCATCAACTCGGAAAACTCTTAACATAAAGTTTCAATAGTGGCTCCAAATATAATACCATCAACATAAATCTAAGCAATATGAAAATCTTTCCCCTTGGTTTTTATGAAAAGATTTTTGTCAATCCGACCTTTTTGAAATCATTTTCAATCGAGAAACTGCTCGATCTTTGATACCAAACTTTGTGAGCTTGTTTAAGACCATATAAAGCCTTTTCCAATTTGAAAACATGATTTGGAAATTCCGAGTTTGGATGTAGAAACAGTTTTGAGAGGTTTGAAGGATGATCCGACTTGTTTCCCTTTTATGTATGCTTCACAAATTTTATCTTTATTAAATGCACGATTAGGTAAACCCCTAACTAAACCATGAGATGCAAGCTTTTTGATAGTGTGCATGCTAACATGACCTAGTCTACGATGCCATGTCCAAGAATCATCATGCGTCGATGCTTTTAAGTAAGCTAAATTCTAATTTGGATCGAAAGAGGAATAGCATAGGTGTTACCTGACCTCTTACATGAGAGCTTAGTCTCTTTGGTAAGCTGCATCGAAATGTAGCAATTTGTCCGAGTGAAACTTAACTCTTGACCTCTTATGTGAATAAAAGTTTTAGAGAAATTATTTAAACATGCGATAGCTCGAGTGATGTCTAAGTGAGTCGGAAACATTAGTGAAGAAGATATACAATAATGTGCTTTACGAGTCGGTCGAAACGAATGAAAACTTATACACGAGTGTCTATAAAGCTCGGAATGACTTGAAATCAAAACTTAGGAGAGATGAGGTTTATACCGAGTCTTCATGTATTACTCGGAATGACTTAGAGTTAGAAACCGAGTCCGTAGTAACCCCTAGTCCTTTTGAGCTGAGTACCTTAGCTCAACATTTTGAGCAAATAACTTCTCACATCTCTTCATTAATAAATGATTTTAAAGAAAGCTTGGCCATTTTTCAAAGCTTCATTCCTCTTCTCCTTCAAATGTGAACCATTACTCAAAAGCAAATTGAAGAGGCCAAAGCTTGCAAGAAATGTTCTAGGGTGCCCAGATAACCCTTAGTAAGAAGAAAAAGAATAAGAAGAAGACAAAGACGAAGAGTTAGAAGAAAAGGAAAAAGATGCGTCCGAAGAATCTTTTGAGTAAGTCGGAACACTTGAGAAGCAACTTCAACCAGAACCATCCAAACCTGTTGAGGCAACACAAGCTGAGGGCTCGGATGGTGAGGAAGAAGAGAAAGATCAACTAGTTCAACGCTAAAAGAGTTGAACTCGGAGTACATAACAAGCCTCTTTTTCTCAATCACCTCCTTCGAATTCTTTTTATTTTTTTCTTTTGTCTAAATTTTCTTTCTCTCCTCACTATTTATGTTGATGAAATGCATTAGCGGGAGAAGAATATGTTGGTGGACTTAGGGGGTTCACATGTTTAGGAGTAAGCAATTTTTTTTTTGGCTTTTGGTTGTATATATTTGATCATTAATGAATGAAATCTTATGTCTTATTATCTTTTACGACTCCTTATATTTTCTTCATACCGCTCTAATACTAATATTTATTTATTTTTGCTTTGCTCTGCTACTCGGAATGTGTATATCTAGCTTTGATACTTGTACTTGCTTTGCTATTGAGAAAGTATCTATGATTTTTTCAACTGGATGAATTTCTCTAATTGACTTAGATTGACTGCCTTAAACCAAAAAGGGGAGATTGAAGACTTAGATACCAGAATGCGACCCCTTCGTTTTGAGTTAAGAACATTTATCTTGAACGTTTGCTCTTTGTAACGCCCCCAATCACCATTACTTAATAATCCCTTCATTAGGGACTAATACGTAATGTCGCAGCGGAAGGTAATAATCGAAGGCGTTACCGCCGTCCCAAAAAAAGGAACAAGGCTAAATATATGAAATAAAATTGAAATTCAATTTATGCATCCACTGTTATATTTCCTTTGATCCTGTTAGAAGTAACTACTTACTACCCAGGTAGCTAAATCATCCCAAAATACAGTTTACTGATTTAGCTACATAATATTTATACAACCTATAGTAATTCCCCAAGGCCATACCTAACCCCGGTTGAAGGTAAAATCACCGTGAGCGTCTATATACCTTCGGTTTGCGAATGCCACGTGGCTGGCTAAGGTTTGCCTTCGTCGGACTTAATAAATGGTTGATTGTTCGCCAATGCTTCTTCCTAAAACAAAAACAAGTAAAATATTTGAAAGAGTGAGTCGAAACTCGGTACGAACATTCCTGCACTCAGTAAAACAACTTTGAAACATATTTTAATTGAGCGCGCGCATTTCAATTCATTTTAGTTTGAAATCGTGGGAGAGAATATGAGTAAAACTTGCTTGCCTGGTTATTATCCGAAAGTGGAACCCCTTGATAATTGATACGATCTTAGTAAGGTGCACACCTCCCGGGCCGACCGAGAACCCGAGTTGAAGCCGCGCGGGTTGGGCATACGCCACGATGATTGATAATTGATGGGCATAAGCCCCGATAATTGATGATTGAGCGGGGACCACTTGATTAGGTGGCAAAACTTGATTTGCAAATGATTCATTATTAATTATATATATGAGAAATGTTGAGATTTGATGAAACATGTGAATTTTCGAAAGGTACAGGCAATGAACGTACTCGAATTGAGAATATTTGTTTCTCCCCTTTTGCGGAAATTTGAGTTATCGGCTATTCGGCAACGGAAGTGGCCTCAGCTCCGTTTAAAATGGATTTCTAAAGTTAATAATGTTTTCTTGAGTTTTAATGCTTGAATTTGTGTAAGCTTTAACAATGTATTTCATTTCTTATATTCATATGAAAATCAATTAAATTAATGTTTGTATTACTCAGCTCTACTCGCGCTTATTGAATACAATTCCTATTAATTAAAGGAGTTGATTAGGTTAATTAAATACTCGATTGTTTTGACGGGATTCAATCCGTTAGCTGACTTGGATTGACAATGGTGTCTATATATATGGATATACCTATCAAACACTTATTCCTAGTTTATTCTCTCTCTCGCATTGCATTCAACCCCTGGTTAAGTAATTAATTAATCCATCAAACGCCTCTCTATAGGAAGGTTCCATAATCTATTAATTTGCTCAAACTCATGCATGCACCATCTTAAGGTCATAAGCATTGTTTTCCCGACCACTTCACATTCACAACTACAATTAGGCACGCTTAATACTTAGTTATTTTCCACACCGCACATTACCGAATTTCGGGTTTTATGCATGCATTCCTCTTCATTTGCTCAATATAACCAAAATGTAACCATTCCATCCACTTGCTAAATTCTACAATAAAACCTCCCTAAACTCATTCACCGATTCACAGTCTCCCCAAGAAAATCACGTTCGTTTACATTCATACACAATCGGACCATCAACCGCCACAACTCGCTTATTCACACCAATTCGAATTTTCCCCAATTTAATCTTTTGAATTCACTCCACAAATATATTTCTAATCATACTTCAATTTACAGCTACAATTGCTCAAATAGATAATGAAATTGATAATTTAGGGTCTAGAGTTTTACCTTCGAATTCACGGAGATGGAAGCCAATAGGAGGGTGGAGTGATGGCGATACAGCTGGACTCGAGCGGCCATCGGCCAGCACCGGCGGCGAATTCCGGCGGTTGCGGCAGCTGACGGTTGGCTATGAAATGGCCCGCGGCGGGGAACCGAGCCGCACTCTGCGAACGCGCGAGAGCGAGGCGCGAGAGAGTGAGAGAGATAGAGGGAGCGAACGGTGACCAGCACCGGTCTTCCAGCTGGCGTCGGTCGTGCTGGCCGAAGGAGGCGACGCCGGCGAGAGGGAAGAAACGGGGATGCGAAGCGAGCACGCGAGGAAAGACAGAGCAGTAGCGCGAGGAAGAGTGAGAGGGCGCTGCGCGGCGGCGCCTAGCGCCGGCTTCGGCCGGCGTAGGTGGCGTCCGGTGGCCGGACTCGTGGGACGGCAGCGAGGAAGGCGGTGAGGCGAGGCGAGGCGAGGGCGGGGAAGAAGGCGGGGAAGCGAGAGGAAGTAGGTGAAGAATTGAAACTAAGCTTGCCTAATTATCTCGATCTTAACCGCCTTTCCTCTTTTTTTTTTTTTTTTTTTTTTTTTTATTTTATAAAATGCTGTTTCGGACGTTTCTTTAAAAAAATCTGGTTCATTAATTTTATTATTTTGATTTATTTATTTATTTACTTTGTTTTCTTTTATTGTTACTTTTAATTTATTTTAATAACGATGTTCACAAATTAAAATCTTATTGTGAAATTTTTATTAGGGCCACTTCGTCGCCTTAGTCGCGTAACACATGTATAAGGATAATGTAAATACAAAATATCGAATTGAAGTGCACGCGCTCGATTATATAAATAGTGTAATTGATAAAATAAATAATGTGATTGAAAATAAATAATGTGATTTGGGGTCGGGTTGTTACACTCTTGGAGAGGCTAAGTCATCCTAGAGGGGTGAATAGGGTGATGGAAGATTTTAAATAAAAATCAACTTCTTTTTGCACACAATAGAACATAAATAGATTCCGAGTCTAAATTGGACATAGAAAGACACACTTAGAAATACGTGGAAACCCTCCTGGGGTAGAAAACCATGGACGAGTGCTAATTCAAGCACCACGTCAAATCCACTAATTGAATCCTCAATTACAAAGGAATGACTCTTACTAGAATTGCTCCCGTAGACAATTCCTTTACAAGTTTTTCTTAGACTCGAAGTTGCCTTATCTAATCTAGTACTTCCTGACAGAGTTAACCCTTATAGTTAAGGACAAGCGAGCTGAGTTAACCCTTACGACTTAGTCAAGGGACTTAGAAAGAGAATAAGAAATTACAAGACTTTCTTTATAACTCGGAAAGTAAGAGATTACAAATTAGGAGTAATAAGTTGAAGATTGAATAAGAATGCACTAAGAAACTATTTAGCAATATGTTCAGCAGCAATCTTCAAGTCTTGTGGAATGGCTTCTATTTATAAACATCCGAGCGAGAATAACCGTTGAGACTTGTTCTAGACTGGTGATCTTCACTAGCCATTGTAACGGCTATTATGAGTCATTCGGAAAAGATTTGTTGAGATGTGAACTTGTACAATGGTTCTTCGCTGAAAAGATGGTCCAATCATCCGGTGGTGATTGAAAACTGAGGTGGAAACAACCGTTAGAGTCAAAGTTGCGGTTTTCAAGTTTTGGAAACAAACAACCTTGACACAATGTCCGAGCCGAGTCCGAAATAGTTGTTTTACGTCTGCGATGTTTAACGGCTAGAAATCGATTGCTTTTACTTTTCAACTTCAGATTAGGCTTGTTTAAACAACTTACTGAAGAAATCAAAGTGGTACTCAAAGTATAAAAATACTTTGGTCCAAGATTAAGAACTTATAATAATTAAATTAGAGTAATTAAGTATTTAATTATATTTAGCCTAAAAGAGTGGACTTTTCCGAGTCTAATATCCATTAGGTTCAGATTCCGTCTTGAGTCAATCCTTAAAGATGATCAAGTTATAAAGAATAAAGTATCGGGATACATAAACATGATCAAGAAAATAATTCTCCATCAATAAATTGACTTAGAAATTAGAATTAATGTTGTAATTCATTTTAACTCGAAACATGAAGTCGGTGCTCGGAATAAACGTGGTAGAGAAATTATTTACTCATGCAATGGTTCCGAGCGATATCTTAGTGGGTCAAAAACACGAGTGCAAAGTGTTATGCTAAAAGACTGGTTTCGAGTGGGTTAGACCAGGATGAAAGCTTAGATATGAGTTTCTATAAGGCTCGGAATGACTTTAGAATCAAAACCCAAGAGAGATAGAAAGTTGTACTCGAGTCTTCACATCTAAATTTAGGATTAATAAAGAAACATCTTAAAAGAAATTCACAAGATAAAGTCATTTGAAGTAACAATCACTTGTTTAACATTACCGATAAATGAGTGACCTAAGACCTAGTTCTACTTCAAAAGTAGAAACCGACCTAATCATACTAAGCTGAACTTGATTGAACTACTCAATTCTCAAAAATTAACTAACGTATTATGACTCAAAAATCAAATTTGCCTAAGTAATTTCACATTTATAACATCACTCTAAATTTGGCTAGCTTCAAGAATTGAATTAGATTTAATTATCTTAAGCCAAATTCATTAAGCTAGAATTAATTAAGTTGGCAAACACTAGAAAATATCTAAATAGCTCATGTACTCATCAAATATAAACCTATCTTTTGAGTGAAGACATATGTGGAACTTAAACATACTTAATATTAGACTTGAAAATTCCAAATTAATAGATTAAGGAGAATTGGTCTTTAATTATTTTATTTAGATTAATCCTAATCTAATAAACCAAAGTATTGTTATATTTTAAGAACCATTATCTAATTTGTTTTTGTAAGTATTCAAAAAGATGTTTTATGTCAAAGAAAAGAAAAAAGAAAGGCTTAACAATCGTTGAAGATATGCAAACAGAAAAGTCGAAAAATCCTAAATAACTCATACTTAGTCGACAAGCTTGTTTGTTGCCGTTTTAGGTAATTTCTCATTTTTAGTCTAACGAATTTTTCTACCTGATTTTTCGACTGATGAAGTTGATAGAACAACTTTTGGAAGCTAGGACCTAGGCTCAACGAAAAATTCAAAGATGTTCCGAAATCGAGTCCTAAGACTATTTGTTGCAATGACTAGGTAGCCTAATTCTTCCAATCGAAGACTCAACGAGTTTCTCTAAAAGAAGACTATAAATAGAAGCCTAGATACAAGACTCTCACTGGCGAATTTTGAGCTGAAATTATTCATTCACGGTTTTAGCTTACAACTCCCAATTGTAAACTCTTAATGTTTTGAGTTGTAATCTCTAATGAGAAAATTATTGTAAAAACTCTCTTTACTTCAAACAGTTTTCCAATCTTTCCCTTGATCGAGTTGATAACATAACTTCAACTCTATTCTTCCAAGTTGTAAAGGGTATCTCAACTTGGAACGACTAGGTTAGATAAGGGACTTTTTGAGTCGGGGAAAGCTGGTAATAGATTTGTCTAAGGGAACAAATCTAAGTAATAATTATCTTTGTAATTGAGGACTCAAATAATGAACTTGGTGTTTGAATTAACACTTGTTTGAGATTTTCTCGCCCCAAGAGGGTTTCCTCGTTAAAATCACTTGTCTTCTATTCTCTTCTTGTTTGAGTCACTCTAGACTCGGTTTATTTTTTGAGAAGTCGGTTTTTATTAAGAATTTTAAATTTCCACTACTTTCCTTCAACACGATATTCACCCCCTCTAGGGTGATTACTCTAGACTCAATTTATTGTATTTTATTTGCACCCATTCAAGGGTTATTCAACACTCCTAACCTAACCTAAAGGCTCACAAGTAGAAGATTAAATACTAAAAACAACAACATTCATTCAAGCATGCAAATCAAGAGAAAAGGTGTCACCTAGACAACCAAGGATTTATGGTAAAAAGAGGGATAAAACTCGGTAAGATACATGGTGTCTCATAGTCCGCGTATTTAGTCCTCCGTGGGGTGAATGACAGGAAAAACATGAATCCTCATTGCCTCTTAGAAAACTAAAGAGAGCGTGCTATGAGGGAAGATGTACCACCTCTCCAACAATCAAGCCTAATTGGGCCCGTCCGAGTTGGGAGTTCGAACCTCTTCCAAAACTGTTCTTAGAGGTAAACCTAAATGTCAAAATTAAAAGCAACTATGTTCGAGGCTTCCTAAATGCAAGATTCCTAATGCAAAACACATTAAGAAAACTCATAACTCAAACTTTCAAGTCTCACCCTCTTAATAAGTGATATATTCCCAGTGGAATCGCCACAATAGGAACCAATAACCCCGATCGGGATTGAAGCTTCCCCACGAATATCGAGTCTCTTTTTTAAGATGATTTTGAAAGACAGTTTTGAAAATTTATTAGAAATGGGGATGTACCTATTATTAAGATTTTTTATTTTTTAATTTAATTCAAAATAGATTAATCGGAACAATGATTGGTTGTTTTATCAATCTGTATTTTAGAATTATTTTTAGAAGCCTTGGGATGCTATTTCACGACTTCATAAAATAACAAAATTAGGTTTATTTCTGCCGTAAGGCTTATGGGCCAAAACGGTGTAAAAACACTAGCTTAGACCAAAGCCTTGCCTAGTGACCGTATGACGCTAAAAACTAACAAAAATAAATAAAAGACTCTTTCAATCTTAGTGTAGAAAAGACTAAACTTGAAAGAGGTTTAAAATTTGACTCCATCGGTCTAGAATTGAGAATATAGATTCGGGGCGAAGGTGTGAAACGCAGGGATAAGCCCTTCCATTCAGCCCATCAACAGTCGACCTTTACTAATTTGAGATTTGAGTTTAGAAAGCGTGTTTTAGAAAAGCACACAACATACAAATAATGGAATTTAAATTAACCAAGGCATGCGAATAAAGAAATAAAACGAATAAGAAAGCGATAAAAGAAAAGTAATAAAGAAAGCGGTAAAGGAAAGCAATAAAAATAATTTACAATGAGCAGGGAGGAATTGAAAGCTATTACATCTTTGTATCAACAATACCGAAAAACAATAAAGATGCAATAATTAAATAAATAGTTAAAACTATGAAGGTAATAAACACCCTCGAGTTGTCCCACATGCTAATCTTGATCTCGAATCGGATCCGGAAGCGTGATGGTGGTGAATTGAAAGGGTTTTTGTGAATTTTAGTTAAGGTATATTGATGTATGAGGATGCCAATGATGAAGATTAGGTGATCAAATAGCGGTATTATAGTGAGGACTAACCGAAAGAAAACTAAGAGATCGGAATACGTAAAGCATTCAAGTAGCTATTAGTTAGATTTCAATAGAGTTTTGCATAGGAAATGGCCATCTATAAAATGACGAGACTAAACTCTCTAGTTATAGTGAAGGGATTAGGTCACAAAATAACCTAAGGAGCACCTAAACATCTGTTCAAAATGCAACGATGAACCGGCAAAAAGTCGAAAAAACCGCACCAAATCTCCTTGAACCGGAATCCCATGGACGAAGCTGAGAATAGCGGCATCGGTCAAGAAACGACGTTGCATGGTCAAACCACCCTCCGGTGTTGCAGCTGGTCTTTGGAGCAAAACGCAGCGCTTTGGAGAAAATACCCCTGAAATGCAGCGTGGATCAAGAACGGTGTCGTTTTATGCGGTTGGCTTCCGTGTCTCGGTTGGACGCTTGCAGTAAAATGTAGTGATTTGGTGAATTTTTCCATGAAGCGCGGGGCCAGCCAATGAGACATTGTACGGAAAAATAATGCTCCGTGTCTCAATTGGAAGTCAAGAAGAAACGCAGCGTTTAGCGAGCGAGTATGACTTGATGCGGGGCATCGGCTAGGGTTTGACCTCGAGCGTTGACCTGGGTTTGTGGACCGAACCAAAGAAAATAAGGTTGATTTTTGGTGCTGAAGGGGTTTTTGTGGTTTATCGGCTTCTATCACGCCAATCAAACTCCAGTCATGATCCGAATCCCTAAACAGGATTGGGATTTATTCAATTGGCTAACAAAGTAAAATACCGAAAATAAAAGAGATAAGAGAGACACATTTTAGTTGTCTACAGTATGTTTTAACTTTCTCAAAGGTTGCTTGGTATTTTTCATGGCTCCATCCTCGAGCTTCTTAAATATGGGTTTAGAAACCGTAATCGGTTGATAGAAACAACTAGTATATTGGAGATATCCTAGAAATCCTCAAATTTCTTTCTCAATTTTTGGCGAGTGGCATCTCTTGGATTACCTTGAGCTTTAATGAATCGACTTTTTTTATCTTAGGCTCACTACATACCCCAGACAGCTTGCCCGAGGTGCCTCTAAAAGCATGTTGAGGTGCATAATGTACTTTCTTAGCCTCTTGAAGAACTTCATTCGACTAGATAAGTCTTTTACAACATTGGTTACAATATTTCCTGGAAAGAAGCCACCCACTCCCTATATAGATGATGTGCTCAACAAGTTAAAACAAGGTTGCGCAGAGTTTGTATATAACCTATAAAGAAATAGGTATATATATTTTTACACTGTCTTGTACCATATATATATATATATATATATATATATATAATGTGATGAGTATGCTATTTTGTATATATTCTCGTGAAGATTGTATTGGATTGTGGTTTGTATTTTGAATGTGTAAGGTTGTACATGATTTGTACTGTACAGAGTGAAAACTCAGGTATAACTCTCTATCTCTCTTGGTTTTTGATTCTAAGTCATTCTGAGCTTTATAGAAACTATTATCTATGTTTTCATCATGCTTTGATCGGCTCGAAACCAGTCTTTTAGCATAACATTCTTAAGCTGTGTTTTTGACCCACTCGGATAGAACTCAAAACTATCACATGAGTAAATAATATCTCTAACACTTTTATTCTCGAGCACTAACTTCATGTTTTAAGTGAAAAATGAACTACAACGTTAATTCTAATTTTTATGTCATTTTATTTATGGATAATTGTTTGCTTAATTAAGTTTATACATATTGATATCTTATTCTTTCTAACTTGATTATCTTAAAGATTCACTCAAGCTGGAATATGAACCTAATGGATATTAGACTAAGAAAATTCCACTCTTTTAAGCTGAAGATCATTAAGTGCTTAACTACTCTAATTTAATTATTATATGTGTCTAATCTTGGACCAAAGTATTTTTACACTTTTAGTACCACATTGATTCGCTTTTCTAGGTTGTTTAAACAAGCCTAATCTACTTTTGAATCACAAAAGTAACCGGTTTCTAACTCGTTAAACACCAACGAGATAGAGATTAACCATTTCTGGACATGGCTTAGACACCATGCCAGGGTTGTTTGTTTCCAAAATTGGAAAACTGCAACTTTGAGTCTAATGGTTGCTTCCACCCTAGTTTTAAATCATCACTAGAGGGTAGGACTATTTTTGGAGTTAAGAACCATTACACAACGTTCACATCTCAACAAATCGTTTTCTCGGTGACTCAAACTAGCCATTACGATGCCTACTTAAGCTCACCAGTCCATAACAAGTTTTAACGGTCATTACTGCCCGGGTGCTTATAAATATAAGCTAGTCCATGAGACTTGAAGATTATTGGAACTTAACACATTCTACTCTTACTCAATCTTCTAGCTTTTATAACTCCAACTCTGTAATCTCTTACTTTCGAGTTGTAAAGAAAGTCTTGTAATCACTTCTATTCTTTACTTTGTTTCTAAGTCCCTTGACTAAGCTTTAAGGGCTAACTCAGCTCAAGAAATACTAGATTAGATAAGGGAACTTCTATGTTTAGGAAAAACTTGGAAAGGAATTATATAAGGGAGCAATTCTAGTTAGAGTCGAGTCCTTTGTAATTGAGGATTCAATTAGTGGATTTTACTTAATGCTTGGATTAGCACTGTCCGTGGTTTTCTTCCCCAGGAGGGTTTCCCCTATTTCTTAGTGTTTAACATTCTGAGTCCAATCTAGACTCGGAATCTATTTAACATTCCGAGTCCAATCTAGACTCGGAATCTATTTCTTCTCATGTTCTCGTGCAAAAGAGTTTGATTTTTCTAAAAATCTTCCATCACCCTATTCACCCTCCTCTAGGGTGAATAAACCTCTCTAAGAGAAAACTTTCAATTTGTATTAGAGCCTAGCCTTTCAAGAGGATCTCATAATGTAAAGGTCTCGAAGATCAAATGGCTCGGAACAACGGAGAGTTCGATGAAGGAAGATCATCCACCGGACCACCCAAGTTCAAGGGGTCACACTTTGTGCACTCGGAAAAAGTTGATATAGTGCTTTCTACTCGGATAATGATGAAGAAGTATGGAACATCATCAAGAATGGAAACTTCATTCCAATAAAGAAGGAAGGTGCAAGATCTATGCCTAAAGAAAAGACAGAGTACATTTCTAAAGAGAATGAGAAGTTCGTAAAGAACTTCAAAGCCATGAACACACCGATGTGTGCCATCGGTTCGAAGAGTGCAACAGATTGTCATCCTGTGACATAGCTAAAGAGGTGTAGGGTACACTTATCAACACCTATGAAGGAACCAATCAAGTGAAGCAAGCGAAGGTAAGTCAATATCTTCACAAGTATGAGTCTGTTCGAGAATGGAGCCGAAGAGAATATCTCTCGGATGTATGCTCGGTTTATCGAGATTACCAACAATCTCAAGTCTCTGGGTAGAAAGATCTCTCATGAGGAAATGGTCTGAAAGATTTTGAGAAGTCTACCGAAGAGAAGATGGCGTCCTAAGGTGATAACCATCAAAGAGGCTCGGAATCTCTCTCAACCGAAGCCCGACGAGCTCATTGGGAAGCTACTTACCCACGACTTGCACCTGGAAGAAGAGGATGCGAGGTTAGCACTAAAAAGAACATTTCACTGAAGGCCTTAGAAAGCAAACAACAAAGTCTGAGCTCCTCGGACTTAGAAGAGAGTCCCATGCCACTCATTGCCCGAGGCTTAAAAAAGATGATGAAGTACAAAAAGTGGCAAAGAGGCCAAAGGAACAGTTCTACAAGAAAGACAAAAAGGACACGAAAGGTAAATACTCATCTCCTTCTAAGTTGCTTTAACTAAGAACTCTAGTTGCTTTGAATGTGGCAACAAAGAGCACCTAGTCAAGGATTGTCCAAAGAGAAAGAAGGACAGAAAGAAGAAAAAGGCTATAATGACTCGATGACTCGAAGTGTCTTATGACACCGACCGACTCGAAGTTGGATCCGAGTCAAACAGATGACAACTCGGATATTGAGGAAACAAGTCCTTGGGAGGTAATTGAATACTTTCTTAAGTTCTCTAAAGTTAATATTGCTAGATATATATCTTTACTTTGGAAGAAAAGTCCAATTCTAACTCTTCCGATTTAAAGAACAACTTGAGTCTCTTACTCGCTGAGAGTAATGTTTTGAGAAAAGTTAGAAAACTTAAGACAAAATCTGAAAGTACTTGAGACTAGTGCTCAAGACAATGAGATTAAGTCTCGAGTCACTCGGAACAGTAGAATGAGCAACCGAAAAGAAGCTCAATGAGTCTCAAGAGCTACTTTTAAAACTCACTCAAGGTTAGCAAAACCATGATCTTTTACTTGGCTCTCAGTGTGTCTCATTCGAAAAGAAGGTCTTGGTTATAATGTCTGAAGAGGAATCTAATTCCTATTCAAGTCTTTTCAAAACTAATTCCAAAACTGTAAACCTTAGGAAAGCGGAGCGTGGTCCCATTCAATCGAATGAAAAGAGGACTGAGCACACACTAGTTTATAGGAAAAAGCCTTCTCCACTGATTACAAAAGAAAATATTTTCAAAGAAAAGAGACACACACCACTACTAGAAATACTTAATTTTGTGACTGAACAAAAACAATCACAATTTGTGAGTACTTTTGTGACCATTCATTAGTGGTCGAATTTATGACCAAATTATCGGTAGTGAGAAATTCAGTCGCATTTTGTGACGAATTTTGTGACCATTTTAAAATCAGTCACAAAATTAAAATAGTAAGACTTCATGACTAATTTTGTGACCATAAAATAATTTATTGGTGGTCACAAAATTGGTTAAGCTATTGAATGCCTTGCTTGCCCTATTGTAACTCACGTTGTTTCAGATCACTTAGCACCTTTAGGAAGCAGCTTCTTCGATAGCTCATGTAAAGGATTGGTTGCCCTTTGGCCTCTACAAACCCTACTGAAGCGTGGTCGGTGGTCATTGCTGTTGACGAATTGTTATTTTATTTTATTTCATTGTTGTAGTAGTTGTAGTTGTGGTAAAATTAGCTCACACTCATGCATGGGGCATATATATCTGCATCACAATATGTTTTCATCGTAAGTTGCGACATGATTTATACCTTCCTTAATGTTGTTTATTTTAAGTCTTTTCTATGTCACAATTGTCTTACCGACGGTGATTGATTTTGGATACATTTTATCGTTGTATGTTTATGATCCATCTAGAAGTGTTTCGATTCCATTCTTGAAGATCCCTTATTAGTTGGTGTACTTCTTCACATAAAAGAAGTTTGCTCCCCCTTCTTATTGATCCTTTATAGCATTATCATTAGATTAGAAGCATCCAGCTTTAGGAGACAACTACACTCGGAGTGGGCTTCATATTAATTTGTTCACTACTTAGTATCAATTATGCTAACTTTATTGATATTCTCTCTAATTTTTATATTGTGCATATGTGGTGTATTGTGAAGCTTTAAATATGTTTTCTTTGAGGGTTTTGTGGTTGTGGAAACAAACTATAGGATGTATGCTTATTCCACCTCTAAGTTACATTGTGAAATTCTGCGTCTTTTTACAAGGTGTTCTTTATATTCTCTTGACAATATCCTTGACTAAGTACTTTTATAACTTTGTTGCATGTGATGAACAAGATTCTTTTCAGAAGGATACACTATGGTACTTGTAAAGAACTTTTTAATGTTTTCCATCATTTAATTTATTGTATTGGGTGTGTTCTCTTCTATGAAATTTTCATTCCATGTTCCTATGCTTTCCTTGTGGGTTTTGTATTAATTTGCTCTTGTTATGTGCTAATTTATTTATTTGGTTTTTGGCTTGGTAATATGTCCACGCACTAAACCTAGAGTCTAGGGTGGGACTTAAATGGGTTCTTGGATGTCTCGCAGATAGTTTCATTTCTACAGACAAAATGCCCATCCGCGTGTAGCTAAGAGAGTACCAGTTGTTCTAGAAAATGTTACTCGATCGGGTTTCCACGAGTTCTATCATTTTTGTATAAACACTACTAGAAATACTAGATTTTGTGGATGATGATGAGGAGAAGGATAATGGTTGTAACAGCAATGCTTGAAGATATGGTCTTATTTTCTTATGTTTTTATTAGTACTATGGATATTGGACTTTTTATATTGGATTATTATATAAGTATGGGATGTTGATAGATTGAAGATGATGAAGATATTTGTGTGTAAATCTAGCTTGGTTGTTATGAACTATGGAAATTAATTATATATAAATATTTAGTGTAATTTTGTAATACAGGATTCGCCGCATGATTGTATGCAATGATTTTTATGGCAAAAAACGGTCATAAAAGGTTAAATACAAAACAGAATTGGTCACAAAATCAATCACAAAAATGTTTACGAATAAAACGGAATCTGTCACAAAAACGGTCACAAATAAGCATAATTTTGAAACTAATTTAGTCACAAAGCGGTCACAAAGTACCATAACTTTGAAACTAAGTCAGTCACAATAATATAACGGTCACAAAATCGGTCATAAAATTTCTAATGAATAACGTGAAGACTCAAATTTTAGCTCTATATATTTTATGAAAGACTTAGGTAAAAACTTCTATGTCTCTTGAGTTTTGATTGTAAGTAATTCGAGCTTCATAAAAACTCATATCTAAGTTTTCATCTTTTGTTCCGAGTGAATTAGATATCACTTCGTTTTATATCTTATCTACTAAGGTATTCCGACCTACTCGGAATCTACTTGAACCATTCGCATGATCAAATAATTCTTTTAACCCATTTTCTTCGAAGTACTGGTCTGTGTTTGCTAACTCAAAACCGAGTCATTCTCTACCGAGTTCGTCTAAGTCGGTTTATTCCTTAAATGATAATTTGATAAATCAAGTTCACTTTCTCTATTTGAATATTTTGTACTTGATCCTTCTAGGAATTATTCTGAACCGAGCTTGAACATATTTGATATTAGACTCGAATATTCCACTCTTTCGAGCTAAAGATAATTAAGCACTTAATTATTCTAATTTAATTATTATCTATGCCTAACCTTGGACAAAAGTATTTTATACTTTGAGAACCAATGTGGTTTGCTTTTGTAGGTTATTCAAACAAAGCCGATATATCTTTTTGAATTTCAAAAGCAACCAGACTTCTAGTCGTTAAACACCAACAGACAGCTTTAGCCAATTTGGGACAAGACTCAAACACTATGTCGTAGTCGTCTATTTCCAAAAGTGGAAAACTCCAACGCTAGGCTTAACGGTGGCTTCCACCTTACTTTTCAAACACCAGTTGATTGGAATACCTTTTGGAGCAAATAGCCATTAACCAACGTTCATACGCCAACGGATCTTTTTGAGTGACTTAAAAAGCCCTTAAAACGGCTAGTAAAGACTTCCGTCCGTAAATCAAACTCAACGGCTAATCTGCTTGGATATCTATAAATAGAAGCCACTTCATAAGACTTGAAGATTTACTGAAACTATTGATCGATACACTGCCTAATTCTCTTAGTACATTACTCACTCAATCTTCTACTTACAACTCCAAGTCTCGTACGTAATATTTTCTAAGTTGTCAAGTCTCGCAATCAATTACATACTTATCTTACTTTCTGATTAAGGTCCCTTCAGTAAGGGTTAATTCAGCTAAGTTGTCCCTAATTGTAAAGGTTACCTTAGTTAGAAAGTACTAGATCAAATAAGGGAACTCCCGAGTCTAAGAAAACATTATAGAGAACTCGTCAAAGGGAGCAATTCGGTAGAGTCGATCCGTTTTATTTTGAGGATTCAAAGTAGTGGATTTTACTTGGTGCTTGAATTAGCACTCGTCCGTGGTTTTCTACCCCATGAGGGTTTCCACGTATTTCTTAGTGTTTACTTTTTGAGTCCAATCTAGACTCATACTCAACTGTTTATCTTTTTCAACCAAAAAGTTTCCAAGTTTGTTTAAATTTCCTCATAACCCTATTCACCCCCTTCTAGGGTGACTTAGACTCTCCAAGAGCAAACCTTCAATTCGTATCGAGCCTAGCCTTTCAAGAAGGATATAACAATCCAAAGGTCTACGGATCGGATGGCTCGGAACATTGGAGAGTTCGATGAAGGAAGGTCTTCCACCAAACCACCAAAGTTTAAAGGATCAAACTTCGTGCACTTG
Organism: Talinum fruticosum; assembly: GCA_021018815.1. Taxonomy (NCBI): domain Eukaryota; kingdom Viridiplantae; phylum Streptophyta; class Magnoliopsida; order Caryophyllales; family Talinaceae; genus Talinum; species Talinum fruticosum. The sequence continues at coordinate 1,189,928 of JAITYX010000026.1, forward strand.
GAAGAAACCGATGGAGTGCTTTATGTTGGACAACGATGAAGATGTCCGGAACATCATCCAAGAAGGCAACTACATCCCAATGAAGATGGAAGGCACAAGATCTCGTGCCTAAAGAAAAATTCGAGTACACCAATAAAGAGTTAGAGAAGTTCGAAAGAACTTCAAAGCAATGAACATTATGATGTGTGCTATCAGCTCAAAAGAGTACAACAGAGTGTCAGCCTATGACGCAGCCAAAGATGTATGGGACACTCTTGTCAACATATACGAAGGTAAATATAAGTTGTTCAAGGTGAATCTAGAAGAAAATATCACTCGGATCTTTATACACTCGCACCGAGATTATAAACAATCTCAAATCTCCGGGTAAAAAATTTCTCACGAAGAAATATACGTAAAAATTCTTAGAAGTCTACCAAAGAGAAGATAGGATGCTAAGGTAACGACCATCGAGGAAGCTAAGAACCTCTCTCAACTCAAACCGGACGAACCGATTGGGAAACTACTTACCCATGAAATTCACCTGGAAGAAGAGGATGTCGAGGTCATCACCAAAAAGAACATTACGCTTAAGGCCTCGTAAAGTAGAGGGGAAAGTCTTAGGTCCTCGGACTTGGAAGAGATCCAATGGCACTTATTACCCGAGGGTTCGAAGAGAAATGGGAAAAAAGGCCAAAGGAAGAGTACTATAAGAAAGATAAGAAGGACAAAAATGGTAAATATTCTTCCCCTTCAAAGTTACCTTTAACTAAGAACTCGATTGTTTTGAATATGGCAAGCAAAGATCACATAGTCAAAGACTATTCGAAGAGAAAGAAAGACAGAAAGAAGAAGAAGGCTATGATGGCCACATGGAGCGATACGACCGATCCGAACAAGAAGAAGATTCCGACGACTCAAAGTGTCTAATGGCATTAAAAGACTCGGAAGTTGAATCCGAGTCGGATGCCGACAACTCGGACACTCGAGGAGACTAGTCCTCGGGAGGTAATTGAATACTTTCTCAAGTTCTCTAAAGTTGATTTGGCTAAGTATATTTACTCTTTGGAAGAAAAGTCCAATTCGATTCTTCTCGGTTCAAAAACAACTTGAGTCTCTTACTTTTGAGAGCAATGGTTTGAAAAATGAATTGGAAAAGCTGAGACTAACTCGAAAGAACTCAAGACTAGTATACAAGATAATGAGACCGAGTCCGAGTCACTCGTAAGAGAAAATGAGCATCTAAAAAGAAAGCTCAATGAGTCTCAAGAGCTTGTTTTGAAATTCACTCAATGTCGGAAAAACCTTGACATGCTTTTAGGCTCCGAGTGTGTCTCCTTTAGGAAAGAAGAACTTGGTTTTAACGAAGAGGAGGAATCTAATTCCTACTCAAATCTTTTCAAAAAGGATTCCAAAACCGTGAAGTTCGGGAAAGCTAAGCATGGTCTTATTCGGAAGAATGAAAGGAGGAATGAGCCTGCATCAGCTTACAGGAGAAAGCCTTCTCCATCTGTTTATAAAAGAAAAGATTTTTAAAAAAAAGAGACATAGACTCGGTTTTCTAAAAAGAAGACTCAAAATCAGACCAAAGCCAAACTCATTCAAATCGGGTTCCCAAGAGTCTTCTTCTGAAAAAGAACCACGAGTAAAGGGAGTTACTGGGTTCGTTAGAGGAAGTGAGAAGGGTTATTGTGTTTCGACTTGCGAGTAACTCGGAAAAGGATAAAAGGTCATTGGTACTTAGACAGTGGATGCCGACGCCACATGTCGAGAGATTCAAAACTCTTTTCCGAGTTAGAAGATTTTAAAGGAGGCAAAGTCACTTTTGGAGATGGCGATAAGGGCAAGATAGTTGGAATTGGCAAGATTGGGAAAGGAGACAACCCGGTTAGCCCGATCTATCTTGTCAAGGGGCTAAAGTATAATCTACTCAGCATCACTCGGTTGTGTGACAAAGGCCAAGAGGTAAGATTCGCTCGGACCAACTATTATATTTGGGATGCAACTACCAAAGAGACTAAGCTCTCCGATAAAAGGTCGAGTAATACCTATACTATTCCTCTTTCGACCCAAGTCGAACTTATATTGTTTAAAAGCATCATTACATGATGACTCTTGGACATGGCATCACAGACTAGGTCATGTTAGCATGCACACTATCAAAAAGCTTGCACGTCATGGTTTAGTTAGGGGTTTACCTAATTGTGCATTTAAGAAAGATAAAATCGTGAAGCATGCACAAAAGGGAAACAAGTCCGATCATCCTTCATACCTCTCAAAACTGTTTCCACATCCAAAGTGCTTGAATTGCTTCATATGGATTTATGTGGTAAAATCTCTATGAAGAGCCTTGGAGGTAAATCATATGTACTTGTAATTGTTGATGATTATTCACGATTTACCTAGCGACAAGAATGATATCTCTCATAACTTCTTAGCACCAAGAACCCCATAATAGAACCGGGTATTGGAGAGAAAGAACCGAACTCTTGAAGAAATAGGAAGGACGATGATGATTAAACATGATCTACCTTACTATTTACAGGCCGAGGCGATCAACACAAGCAACTACACACTAAACAAATGCCTCATCGGACCCATCTTGAAGAAAACTCCCTATGAGCTTTAAAAGGGAAAGAAGCCCAACATCTCATACTTCAAACCCTTTGGATGTTAGTGTTCTGTTCACAATAATGGTAAGGATCACTTGACCAAGTTTGATGCTCGGTCGGATGAAGGTATCTTTCTCGGGTTACTCATCTTATAGTAAAGCTTATCGTGTCTCTAACAAAAGAACTAACAAAGTGGAAGAAAGTATCCACGTTGTGTTTGATGAGATTGATCGGGGAAAAACAAGTGAGTCAACCTTCTCAAATCTGAAACTCAGTCGAGATGAAGATGATCTTGCTGAAGCCGAGCTCGAAAGAGTCAAAAGAAAGCAACTCGGAATGAGGCAACTTAGAATGAGGCAGCTCGGAACATCATGACTCGAGTCGACCCAGCTCAAGAGTCAGCTCGGAACGTCGAAGGACAAGCTAATGAGGAAACTCAGCAAGCTAAGACTATCGAAGATCAGCTAGTTCAACCAACAACCCGGTGAACCGAGAGAACAGGTAGAGCATTCAAATATGCTTCGAGCCACCCACTCTAGAACATTCCGTCTAACATTAACAATGGGTAAGAACTCGTTCTTCTTTGTAAAATTTATGTGCATTCATGTCATTCATATCATTAATAGAACCCATAAATGCACTAGAGGCCCTAAATGAACCTGAATGGGTAGAGGCCATGCAAGAAGAGCTTAATCAATTTGAGAGAAACCAAGTCCGGACTTTGACCTAACGACCTTCCGATCACCCAGTTATAGGAACCAAATGGGTTTTCTAAAAAACCGGATGTCGATGGGTAGTAGTCGAAATAAGGCTAGAATTGTGGCTCAAGGTCACAATCAAGAAGAAAGGATTGATTATGGGAAACCTTTGCACCAGTTGCTAGGATCGAAGTAATTAGAATCCTATTGGAATTTTCATCAAGCATGAATATTAAATTGTATCAAATGGATGTCAAATGTCCTTTTCGAATGGTTTCATTTAAGAGGAAGTCTATGTTGAGCAACCCCCTAGATTTGAAAACTCAGCATTTCCAAATAATGTTTTCAAATTGCAAAAGGCTCTATATGGTCTTAAACAAGCTCACAGAGCTCGAGTATGAAAGATTGAGCAGTTTCTTGGTTGAGAATGATTTCAAAAGAGGTTAGATTGACAAAACTCTTTTCATAAAAACCAACGGGAGAGATTTCCTTATGGCTCGGATTTATGATGATGATATCATTTTTGGAGTTACGAATAAAAATCTCTATCGAGAGTTTTCGAGTTGATGAGACAGGAGTTTCAAATAAGCATGATGGAAGAGCTCAATTTCTTTCTTGGTCTACAAATCGGACAAGATAAAGATGGCATCTATGTCCATCAATCTAAGTATTCCAAGGAGTTGTTGAAGAAGTACAAGCTTCAAGATGCTTCAAGATGTAAAACATGCAAGCAACACCCATGAGTAGCGAGCATGAAACTGGACTCGGACAAAAAATGTAAAGTAGTAGATCGAAACTCTATAGAGGTATTATAGGATCTCTGCTATATCTAACATCTAGTAGGCTAGACATTATGTTTAGTGTACTTCGTGTGCAAGATTTCAAGTTAATCTAAAAGAATCACATCTCACTGCGGTGAAGAGGAGTTTTAGATATCTTGCAGGAACTTAGAATCTTGGTCTATGGTTTTCAATAGACTCGGAACCGACCCTTACTCGGATACTCGGATGCCGACTATGCTGGTTACAAGGTTGATAGAAAAAGCATATCGGGAGCATGCCAATTTCTGGGTCAATCCCTTATATCTTGGCACTCAAAGAAGCGAGAACTCGGTTGCTCTATCAACTGCTGAAGCCGAGTACATTGCGGCTAGACCGTGTTCCGCTCGGATTCTATGGATCAAGCAACACTTGAAGGATCTTGGACTTTCATTCAAATCTATCCCAATCAAGTGTGATAATCAGAGTGCAATCAACATCACTAAGAATCCAGTTCAAGCATTTAAAGATAAAGTATATTGAGGTCGGTATCATTTTTTGAGAGACCATTATGAGAAAGGTGAAATTGAACTTGAATTCATTCCTATGAAATTTCAATTACCTAATATTTTTATTAAGCGACTTAGTGAAGATCAGTTTTGTTTTATTAAGAATGAGCTTGGCATGATTAATGCATGATTATATGTTTTATGTGCTTAATTTTGTGATTTGTTCTTGATTAACAAATGGATTAATTGATTAACAATGAGACCGAGCTATTGGTTAATTGCTTTCGAGTCGCTTAGAAACCATACCGAGTCGGACTCGGTGTTTGATCAAAATGGACACCAAACTTTTGAGATCATCTCTAGATGAATGAAGAATCTCGGAAAGATTTTTTTCTTTCTCGACACGCGTCATTTTCAAAGAATTCAAACCGTTAGAGAGACAAACGCTGGAATTGTAGGCTGTTGGACTGCTATACGTCACGTCTATCCGAGAATGCCGTTTGAAAGTTAAGAAAGAAGGTTGAAGAACATTTCTGTCCTCTTATATAGCATCTATTCGTCTTCATTTCTTCACTTTACGCCTTACTCTTCTTACACGAAATTCTCTACTCTCTCATACTCATCCCTTGCTCTCAAAGCTCTCACTCTCTTTCTCTTTCTTGCTCTCTTCTCTAGTAACCTCTCATCTCTTTATTTTCACAATGCCTAAACACGGTTCTACTTCCGAGTTCATGGGGTCTACAACAAAGAAGGCCCGAAAAACAACTCAAGAGGGAACATTTAACCCCTCAAAAGTGTTTGTTGTCTAGCATTTCACGTTGGATAACAAGTTTTTCAAAACCACATCCTTCTCTTCGCTAAAATCCATTCAAGAAACTGGAGTATACAACTATCTATGCTTAAGTGATTTTATTTATCCATAACACGTAGCTGAGTTCTATGCCAACAAATCCTTCTCTAGAGGTGTCATCACTTCCAAAGTTCAAGGTACCACGGTCGGAATCAACCTCCCACTTCTCCACAAACTTTTCAATGTATCTTCTCTTTTTCGAATCCCAACCACATTCCTTTTCTCGAAGTTGTCAATGACTTCTTTGACAAATTTGCCAAAGAAGTGCCTGAGCACGAGAAAAATTTCTCCGTGACTCGGATGAAAAGTGAGGTCGGATTGCTTTGCTACATTCCGATGCGTACTTTCTTTCCTTACCACTCGAGCAAAGAGAGCCCAAATTCCGAGAGGGTTCTCAATGTTTTGTTTGATATCATGGAGGGCTATGATGTAGACCTATTTCCTTTTATTATCGAGCAAATGGCTCAAGTGCCCGCTCAATCAAAGAAATCCGCTCTTTTTTGTTTAGAGCTCTTCTTTCTCTCGACTTCAAATAATTTAAGATCCCTCTTCCTTTAGATCCCTCTATTGTTTCGAGTCGGCCATAATTTTAGGCTGAAAAGAACTTCTAGGGTATGGATACCAAGAGGTTAAACCCGGTGAATGGGTTTACTCGTCCGAGTTGGAACCCGCCTCTTCTCCTCCCCAAACTCGGATTTAACACTCAGCCATCCACTTCAGCTGGCCCCTCCTCTTCTCAACCTCCTCTCTCGGCTAGCGCATTTGCTGCCTTGGTCGAGAAACTCGTGTTTACAATCGACCAACTTCGATTAGTTATACGCTCTCACAAGCCCATTTTCCGTGGGATGGTCATTCACCGAAGACCGCCCAATCCTAGATTTAGGAGTGTCAATCCTTGATGCTTGAGTTTAAAGGGGTCCTTAGTGAGCAACGTGAAAAACTCCAACTTCTTCGAGAGTGTAGAACGAAGGTCGCGCAGGACTCGGAATCCTCCGACACATTTGAGGAGTCCTCCAGCTAAGCCAAGTCTACCTCCAATGAGCTAGAAGAAGAAGAAGAGGCTGAGGATGTAGCTGAGGCTCGTGAGGATTAGCTTGAAGAGGAAAATAAGGAGGAAGAAGGAAGACAAGAAAAGGATGCTCCACCAAAAGACAAGGGGGCTATCGAACCCGAACCTTAGCCGATCTCCTCCGATCTAAGTGGATTAGAAGATGCTTGGGGACGTTGGACAGTCCAAACCAACCGACTCGAAGCCTCTATAGTCTTCTAGGAAGACGAGCCCGAGGATGGCATTGTCCCGACTCGACCGCCCAAGTATGAGCTACTTCCTAACATCCCAGTGCTACCGTCGCCGTGTTCTACTACTTCATCTCGGACTTACCGGCGCAAGCGCACTGTTCGTCAATCCTCCTCCGCCCAACCAGCACCACTGTTTTGATCTATTTCTTTTCTTTTGTTTTTTTTAAAGTTTTTTGTGTCCAACATTAAGTGTATTTACTTTCCACTTTTCTTCCCTTCTTTTCTCTGAAATGTTGGGGGAGAAAAATAGAAAACTTGATGTTTGGCTTAGGGGAGTTTCTTTTCTCTCTCTGTGTTGTAAATATTTTTTTAATGAATGAATGTTAATGTTTATGTTTTCTTTGCTCCGATCATTTCGAGTTTCTTTTAGTATTTATCTCATCTACTCAAGAATCTGTGTTGGTTCTAATATCTACTTATCGATTACGCTTTGATATGGAATTTCTTTACACTCTATATGCTCGATACGGAAGAAATCACATATCATTGGCACTAAAAACTTAATCTATACTAACAAGTTTCTATCTTAAGAATGGAATGCCTTTCATCAAAAGGGGAGATTGAAGACTCAGATTTTAGCTCTATATATTTTATGAAAGACTCAAGTATCAACTTCTATCTCTCTTGAGTTTTGATTGCAAGTCATTGTGAGCTTCATGGAAACTCATATCTAAGTTTTCATCTTTTGTTCCGAGTGACTCGGATATCACTTCATTTTATATCTTATCTACTGAGGTATTCCGACCTACTCGGAATCTACTTGAACCATCGCATGATCAAATAATTCTTTTAACCCATTTTCTTCGAAGTACTTGACTGTGTTTGCTAACTCAAAACCGAGTCATTCTATACCGAGTTTGTCTAAGTCAGTTTATTCCTTAAATGATTATTTGATAGATCAAGTTCACTTTCTTTGTTTGAATATTCTCGTACTTGATCCTTCTAGGAATTATTCTGAATCGAGCTTGAACATATTTGATATTAGACTCGGAATATTCCACTCTTTTAGGCCAAAGATAATTAAGCATTTAATTATCCTAATTTAATTATTATCTCGTGCCTAACCTTGGACCAAAGTATTTTATAATTTGGGAACTGAAGATTTAGACTCTAAATCTAGATCATTCCGAGTACTACATAAAGACTCGGTACATACCTTATCCCTGCTAAGTTTTGATTACAAGTCATTCCGACTGTTATAGAAACTCTCGTATAAGTTTTCATTCGTTTCGACTAACTCGGAAAACACATTCTTGTTTATCTTCTCACATTGATGTTTCGAGTCACTCGGACATCACTCGGATCTACCGCATGATCAAATAATCTCTTCAACACTTTTTATCCGAGTTCGACTACATATTTCAACGCAAAGAGAATTACAAGTGTTAATTCCTCTTTCTAAGTCGGCTTGTATGTTTGAGAATTATCCGTCCCGATCAAGTCCTTATACTCGATGTTTTCGCTCATATAACTTGATCCTTCTTAGGATTGACTCGATAGAATTTGAGTATAATGAATATTAGACTCGAAATTTCCAATCTTCTAGGCCTAAGATAATTATACACTTAATTATCTTAATTAAATTATTATCTATGCCTAATCTTGTACCAAAGTATTTTATAATTCGAAAACCAAAGTGGTTTACTTTTGTAGGTTATCCAAATGAGGTTATCTCATTTTTGAATTACAAAGTAACAAGTTTCAAGTTGTCAATCACCAGCGAGACAAGGCTTATCTACTTCGAACAAGGGTCGACGTCGTGTCGTGGTTATCTCGTTTCCAAAACTGGGAAACTTCTACACTAAGCTCAACGGTGGTTTCCACCATACTTTTCGGACATCACTAGTTCACTGGAGCACCTTTAGGAGCCAAAAGCCATTGCACAATGTTCACATTCCAACGAATATTTTCGAGGGACTCGGAAGAGCCGTTACAACGGTCGGGAAGACTTCGTTCGGAAACTAGACACAACAGCTAATAGGCTTGGTCATCTATAAATAGAAGCCACTTTACAAGACTTGAAGATTGCTTGGAATTCTTGTTGAAACACATTACTTAAGCAAAAGTCATTGTTTTCATATTCAATCTTCTATTTACAACTCCTCGCTCGTAATTCATACTTTTTGAGTTGTAAAGTCTTGTAATAAGTCACTTACACTTTTTACTTTCCGAGTAAGGTCCCTTGACCGAGCTGTAAGGGTTAACTCAGCTCAACTATCCCCAGCTGTAAAGGTTACCTCGGTTAGGAAGTACTAGATTAGATAAGGGAACTTCGAGTCTAGGAAAACTCGTGAGGAATTTTCTAAGGGAGCAATTCTGGTTGAGTCGATCCGTTGTATTTTGAGGATTCAAAATAGTGGATTTGACTTGGTGCTTGGACTAGCACTGTTCGTGGGTTTCTGCCCCAAGAGGGTTTCCACATATCTCTCGTGTTTGCATATTTTCCGAGTCCAATCTAGACTCGGACTATCTTGTTCTCTCTTTTCAAACTTAAAGTTTCTAAGTTTGTTAAAATTTTCACGTCATCCTATTCACCCCCTCTAGGGTGACTAAGACTCTCCAAGAGCAAACCTTCAAGAACCAATGTGGTTTGATTTTGTAGGTTATTCAAACAAAGTTGATATATCTTTTTGAATTCCAAAAGCAACTAACTTTTAGCCGTTAAACACCAACGAGATAGTTTTAGCCAATTGTGGACAAGACTCGAACACTCGTATGAGGGCCGTTTGTTTCCAAAACTGAAAAACTCCAATGCTAGGCTCAACAAGTGGTTTCCACCTTGCTTTTCGGACAACACCAGTTGATTGGAACACCTTTTGGAGCAAATAGACATTACCTAACGTTCACACTCCAACGGATCTTTTCCGAGTGACTCGGAAAAGCCCTTACAATGGCTAGCAAAGACTTCATCCGTAAATCAAACTTAACGGCTAATCTGCTTGGACATCTATAAATAGAAGACACTTTACAAGACTTAAAAATTCACTGTTGATCAATACACTCGCCTATTTCTCTTAGTACATTACTCACTCAATCTTCTACTCACAACTCCAATTCCGTACTTAATATTTTCCGAGTTATAAAGTCTTGTAATCAATTACATACTTATCTTACTTTCCGAGTAAGGTCCCTTGACCGAGCTGTAAGGATTAACTCAGCTAAGTTGTCCCTAACTATAAAGGTTACCTCGGTTAGGAAGTACTACATCGGATAAGGGAACTTCGAGTCTAGGAAAAGATTGTAAGGAATTGTCTAAGGGAGCAATTCTGGTAGAGTAAGTTCGTTGTATTTTGAAGATTCAAAATAGTGGATTTGATTTGGTGCTTGGATTAGCACTGTTTGTAGTTTTCTCGCCTCAGGAGGGTTTCCACATATTTCTATGTGTTTACTTTTCCGAGTCCAATCTAGACTCGGACTCAACTCTTTATCTTTTTTAACCAAAAAGTTTCTAAGTTTGTTCAAATTTCCTCATCACCCTATTCACCCCCTCTCGGGTGACTTAGGCTCTCCAAGAGCAAACCTTCAATTGGTATCTAAGCCTAGCCTTTCAAGAAGGATTTAACAATCCAAAGGTCTAAAGATCAAATAGCTCGGAACATTGGAGAGTTTGATGAAGGAAGGTCTTCCACCGGACCACCAAAGTGTAAAGGATCAAACTTCGTGCAGTGGAAGAAATTGATTGAGTGCTTTCTATTGGACAACGATGAAGATGTGTAGAATATCATCCAAGAAGGCAACTGCATCCCAATGAAGATGGAAGGGACAAGATCTCGTGCCTAAAGAAAAATTCAAGTACACTAATGAAGAGTCGGAGAAGTTCGTAAAGAACTTCAAAGCAATGAACATTTTTATTTGTGCTATCAACTTAGAAAGTACAATAGAGTGTCGACCGCGACACGACCAAAGATGTGTGGGACACTCTTGTCAACACATACGAAGGTACAAGCCAAGTGAAATAGGCAAAGATAAGCCAGTATCTTCACGGATATGAGCTATTCAAGATGGAGCGGAAGAACTCAATCAGCCGGAAGAACTCTCGTCAACATTTTGAGATACAGAGAAAGCTAAGATAGTTGGGATTGGCAAGGTTGGTCAAGGAAACAACTCGGTTAGCCTAGTCTACCTTGTCAAAGGACTAAGTACAATCTCCTTAGTATCTCTCAGCTATGTGACAAAGGCCAAGAGGTTAGGTTCACTCATACCAACCGCTACATTTCAAATGCGAGTCACCAAAGAGACAAAGCTCTTAGGTCCGAGGTCGGGTAACACTTATACTATTCGTATTTCGATTCTAGTCGAATTTATCTTACTTAAAAGCATATTTGAATGATGATTCATGGACATGGCATCGTAGCCTAGGTCATATTAGCAAGGATACCATCAAGAAACTTGCATCTCATTGATTGGTTAGGGGTTTACCTAACTGTGTATTTAAAAAATAAAATTTGTGATACATGCACAAAAGGAAAGCAAGTCGGATCATCCTTCAAACCACTCAAAACTATGTCTACATCCAAAGTGCTTAAGTTAGTTCATATGGATTTGTGTGGTGAAATTCTTATGAAAATCTTAGGAGGTAAATCATATGTGCTTGTTATTATTGATGACTATTCACAATTTACCTAGATGTGTTTTCCGAGGAATAAGAACGAAACCTTCAAAGAGGTCACTAAGATCTGCAGGAAAATTCAAGTGGAGTCTCAAACATAGATCGAAGGATTCGAACCGACCATGGAAGGGAGTTTGATTACATAGAATTTGCAGATTTCCGTGACAAGAATGACATCTCCCAAAACTTCTCTGCACCAATAACTCCTCAACAGAATGGAGAAGTGGAGAGAAATAACGAGAACTTTTGAAGAAATAGGAAGGACCATGATGATTGAAAATGATCTACCCTACTATTTCTAGGGTGAGGCAGATCAACACAGACAAATTATACAATGAACGGATGCCTCATGAGACCCATCATGAAAAAGACACCCTATGAGCTATACAAGGTGTTAAGTCGTATTTTATACGTATTTTTAGTAGTTATTTATATTATATTATATAGTTTATTTTATCTAATTTATCCTATTTTGTCTATTTATAGGTAATTATCGAATAAAGTAGGGAAGAAGAGAAAAACGTTAAAAGTGGATTTTTAGCTACCGACAAGCATAAAAAAAAAGATATGAAGTCGATTCATAAAAATAATATGTCATAAAATATTTATTTTATAATATTTTATTTTATAAAATCCTAATTTAAAGAGAAAGGAAACTTGAAAGAGAAGAAAGAGGAATAACCTAACCCCTTCACCTCCTTCACCATATATATATATATATATATATATATATATATATATATTACTTATAATCATCGTCAAAGGGGAAGGGGGCTGACCGCCCAATCACGTCTCACGGAAGCCCTTTCCTTCGGTGCCGCTTGCTATCACTAGCCGCCCACAACATCTTCGTTGCCCATCATACTTCGTCGCCCATCACAATTCGTTCGCCACTTTCCTACGTTGCTCACAGCAACCTCACACAGCTCCTTCACATCTCATCACCAACTTCCCACTTCCTTACTTTGCCACCTCTTGCTTACCTGTTTACCCACCATCATCATAATCCTAATTATCACCGTCTTGCTATTTCTCCTTCTTTGATCATCATTATCAACTCTCCATCATCACCATGGCAAGGAATACTATGATAGTAATTTTATTATTGTAATTTTTATTTTAAAGACTCAATTTTTATTGTTAGTTTAATATTAAAGATGATATTTTTAGTTAGTTTATGTGTCCCAAAGTACATTATGTTTGACTAGTTTTTTTATACTTAGTATAATCTACTTGAAATCATGTTAAATTATTTATTTTGAAACAAAGTTTCGATATTTATTGTCTTATTGATTCGATCCATGATTCTATGATAATTTGATTTTAATGTTTATGATTTTATGTCTAATTAATTGGAGTGCACGCTAATTAGTATTATATAAATTCATATGATAGTTTAAAGGGTTTAAGTACATAATCGCTTGATCTTTTAGACATAAGTATCATCCTAGTTAATCATGGATGGCTTATACCCATCTCTTTTAATTAGGAAATTATTATAGATCCTTCTTAAATCAATTTGCTAGTAGATTGGTTATTAGGTGTTAGATGATGTTTTTCTATTACTTAATGATCTAATTTGATTAAATTCTAGTGCTAGTGCTATGGTTATCAATATTAGTAGGTTTTATATTAGGGCTAGGCCTAAGCAAACTAATTTGATAAATCCGCTAGTAGTTGTCTTCTACGAGTTTAGCTCATGGGTAGATCAATTTGTGTGTTAATGATAAATAATAATTTTGCATGGTGGATATAGATTATATTAAGTGTTTTTTTATAAATTTGATATCTTTGATAATTATTTGTTTGCTTTTTAGTTATTTTCTTTAGTTTGTCAATTTTTATTTATAAATTTATAGTCTTTTATTATCAATTTTATTATCCCCCTAAAGATCAGTATTTTAGGTTACTTTTAGAAATTTTATTTTAATTTAATTTTGAGTCTTTATATATTTTAATTTTCAGATTATTTTCTGTCACTTTTTATTATTTTTGAGTCAGTTTGTTAGAAATCAGTTTTAAAATAGTTTATTTTATTTTTTTCAAGTTTTTTCTTCTTTTAGGGTGTAGATAGAGTCATAATTTGATGTGATTAAATTTTAGAATTTTTGAAATTAATTTGATAATTTTTCAGATTTAATTCTTTAATTTAATTACTGCAGGTTTTTAGTTAAATAAATTCGTAAATTCAGTTTTAAATCTTATTTATATATTTTTAGGGTCTGGCTAGGTCTAGAAAATTAGTGTTAATATTCTAGGTAATTTTAGTATTTATTTTCCTAATTAATTTAGTGCAGAATTTTACTTATTTGATTTTCTGTTTTAGAATTTGTTTATTTTCTGCTCTAGTTTTCTGTTTTAGTTATTCTAAAAAATATACAAAAAATATTTCTAGGATATTCTAGTTATATTAATCTGTATAAATTATTTATTTAGTTGTTAGATAATTTTCTATGATTTTTAGTTATTGATTTTAATTTTTATTTTCTATTTTGTTTTTAAGAGTAGTAAATTTAATTAGATTAGAGCTTGCATGTTATTATATCTTTCCTCGTGGATTCGATCCCTACTTCCCTATGCTATATTGTTTATTATAAGCCTAAGTAGTGGTCTAATTTGTAATTGTACGACAAGCTAACACAAGGGAAAGAAACCCAACATCTCCTACTTGGACCATCTCGGATGTAAATTCTTTGTGCATAACAATGGTAACGAACATTTGACTAAGTTTGATGCTAGATCGGATGAAGGTATATTTCGGGTTACCCATCTTATAGTAAAGTTTATCGTATTTTTAACAAAAAGACTAACAAAGTGGAAGTATCCAACATGTTTTTGATGAGATTAACTTGGCGGGATAAGTGAATCCACTTTTTTGATCTCAAGCTTAACAAAGATGAAGATGACATTATTGAAGTTGAGCTCGAAAGAGTCAAAATAGAAGAACCGAAACAACTTAGAATGAGCAAACTTAGATGTTGTGACTTAGAATGAACAAAATCAAAAGCTAGCTCGGAATCGTCGAAGAACAAGCCTATGCAGAGACTCAGCCGAAGCAACCAACCGAAGATCAGCCTATTGAACCAACAAACTAAGTAAACCATAGGATAGGTAAAGCTTTCACATATACAACTAGTCACCCACCCGAGAACACACTTTTTGATATCAATAGTGGAGTAAAAACTCGTTCTTCTTTGCAAAATCTGTGTGCATTTTCCGCATTTATATCATTAATAGAACCTAAAAATGCACTAGAAGCCTTAATCGAAACCGAATGGGTAGGGGCCATACAACAAGAGCTAAATTAATTTGAAAGAAACTAAGTCTGGACTCTAACCAAATGACCTTATGACCACTCAATAATAGGAACCAAATGGGTTTTCAAGAACAAACTGGATGAGGAAGGGTTGGTAGTCCGAAATAAGGCTAGACTAGTTGCTCAAAGGTATAACTAAGAAAAGGGAATTGATTGTGGGGAAACCTTTTCAAGAGCACTTTTGGGAATCCAGATTTGAATAATTTTAGGTTTTGTCTAATTCCGAGTCTTCCTTCTAGAGAACTAAATCTGTGTTTTTTTCTTTGAAAACCTTTTCTTTTGTAAATAAGTAGAAAAGGCTTTTACCTGAAAACTGGTATGGGTTCGGTCCCTTTCCTCTGTCAATTAATGGGACCATGCTCAACCTTCTTGAGCTTAACAATTCTGGAATCATTTTTAAAAGGATTGTTTTAAGAGTTATTAAGCATTGTAACCAAGACCTTCTTTTCGAAAGGAGACACACTGAGAGCCAAGTAATAAATCTAGGTTTTTCTAACCTTGAGTGAGTTTTAAAACCAACTCATGAGACTCATTTCAATGTACTCTACAAATAAAGGAATACACAGAGTTGATCATAGTAAAATAAGAAATT
This sequence comes from Talinum fruticosum, assembly GCA_021018815.1. Lineage (NCBI taxonomy): Eukaryota > Viridiplantae > Streptophyta > Magnoliopsida > Caryophyllales > Talinaceae > Talinum > Talinum fruticosum. The sequence continues at coordinate 1,205,150 of JAITYX010000026.1, forward strand.
GAGCTTCTATTTCGGCTTGCTCATTCTCTATTCTCGAGGCACTCGGACTCGGCCTCATTATCTTGAGTACTGGTCTTAAGTACTTTCAGATTTTGTCTCAAATTTTCTAATTCCTTTCTTAAAGTGATGCTCTCAGTAGTAAGAGACTCGTAGTTGCTTTTTGAATTCAAAAGAATCGGAATTAGACTTTTTTTCCAAAGTAAAGATGTATCTAGCACGATCAAGTTTGCAAAAACTTGAGGAAATAGTTAATTACCTCTTGAGAAGTTGTCTCCTCAAGCACTGAACCATCACTGTGTGACTCAAAACCAACCTTTGAGTCCGATAGTGCCATTAGACACTTTGAGTCATCGGAACCATCATCTTCTTCCGAATCATCATCACTCCAGGTAGCCACCATAGCCTTTTTCTTCTTTTTGTCCTTTTTTCTCTTTGGACAATCTTTGACTATGTGCTCCTTATTGCCATACTCAAAACAACCAGAGTTCTTAGTTAAAGACAAATTAAAAGAGGATGAATATGTACCTTTCTTGTCTTTCTTGTAGAACTCCTGGTTTGGCCTCTTTTGCCACTTCTTGTACTTCATCATCTTCTTAAAACCTCAGGAAATGAGTGCTATAGGGTCCTCTTTAGAATCGAAGAGCTTAGACTTTGTCGTCTCGTCTTCCGAGGCTTTAAGTGCAATGTTCCTTTTGGTGCCGACCTCGGCTTCCTCTTCTTCTAGGAGCAACTTATGAGTGAGTAGCTTCCCAATGAGCTTATTTGGCTTCAACTAGGAAAGATCTTGAGCTTCCTCGATTGTTGTCACCATAGGACCCCATCTTCTATTGGGTAAACTTCTAAGAATTTTTCTGACAATTTCTTCATGGGAGATCATTCTTCCAAGAGATTTGAGATTGTTGAAAATCTAAGTGAAGCGAGATGTATATATGAGCAATATTCTTGTTAGGTTCCATTTTGACCAACTCATATTTATAGAGAAATTGACTTATCTTTGCTTACTTCACTTGACCGATTCCTTCATAAGTGTTGACCAGTGTATCCCATACTTCTTTGGTTGTGTCACGGTAGACACTCTATTGTATTCTTCCGAGTTGATAACGCACATCGAGTGTTCGGGGCCTTGTAGTTTTTCCTGTATTTCTCATTCTTTTTAGTGGTGAACTCGGACTTCTCCTTGGGTACAACTCTTGTTCCTTCCAACTTCATAGAAGTGAAGTTTCCATTCCGGATGATGTTTCGGACCTCCTCATCATAGTCCTGGATGAGGCACTTCATCATCTTCTTCCAAAGTGTGTAAAGTTTGAACCTTTGAACTTGGGTGATCCGGTGAAAGATTTTCCTTCATTGAACTCTCCATTGTTTTAAGCCATATGATCTTTAGACCTTTGTGATTGTGAGATGCTTTTGAAAGGCTAGACTTTGATACCAACTGAAGGTTTGCTCTTGGAGAGGTTACATCACCCGACTGGGCTGAATAGGGTGATGGAAGATTTTTGTGAATTACCAAACAATTCCGCACAACAAAGACTTAGCAAACAATTCCGAGTCTATATTGGACTAAAATATTACAAGACCCAAAAGATACGTGGAAACCCTCTTGGGGAAGAAAACCATAGATACTCGTTAATCCAAGCACCAAGTCAATCCACTATTTTGAATCCACAAAATACAAGGATTGACTCTTTATAGAATTGCTCCCTTAGACAATTCAATTACATGTTTTTCCTAGACCTAGAAATTTCCTTATCCGATGTAGTTGAAGACACAGCACTGTCATATACATCATTTTGAGTTCCATCAAGGAATTAAGTATAGGACTTCATTTCTTATAAGGTTTTGATTAAAAGTCAATCTATCTCGTTTTATAAGCTTTTCCGAGTGATATAGCATCTTTTCGAGTGTTATAGAAACTATCGCATATGTTCTCTTTTGATTCTAACCGACTCGGAAAGCATATTCTTGTTTATCATTTCACACAGTTCCGAGTCACTCGGACAACACTCGAATATATTGCATGTTCAAACATTTGTTCTATTATGCATAAACTCAGTTCTAACTTCATGATCTAAGTCCGATTGAATTACTATGTTAATTCATCTTTCTAACTCAAAGCATGCTTGGTTTAAACATTGGCAGCCTAGATCAAGTCTTTCCACTCGATGTTATTTATCCGACTTGCTTTACTTCTAGACTAACTCGGATGGAATTCGAGTATAATAGATATTAGACTCAAAAAATTTCACTCCTTTAGGACTCGGATAATTATGCACTTATTTATCTTAATTAAATTATTATCCATGTCTAATCTTGGACCAAAGTATTTTATACTTTGAAAACCAAATTAATTTACTTTTGTAGGCTATTCAAACGAGCTATCCTATTTTTGAAATACAAAAGTAACCGCCTTCAAGATGTCAAATCACCAGCAGACAAGGCTTTTTCTACCTCGACCGAAGACCGGACAATCGTGTCGTGGTTGTTTGTTTCTAAAACTGGAAATCTACAACGCTAAGCTCAACGGTGGTTTCCACCCTACTTTTCGGACACCACCAATGGATTGGGACTTCCAATAGAGTCAAGAATCGTTGCCCAACGTTCACACCTCAACGGATATTTTCCGAGTGACTTAGAAAATCCATTGCAACGGTCACAAAGGACTTCTAGTCGAAGATAGTCACAACGGCTAATCCGCTTGGTTATCTATAAATAGAAGCCAACTCTCAAGACTTGAAAATTGCTGAATCAACCGTCGATACACGCACTTAAGCTAAAGTCATTGTATTCATACTCAATCTTCTACGTACAACTCCAACTCTATACTTAATATCTTTCCGAGTTGTAAGGTCTTGTAATCAGCTTATAAATACTCATTCTTACTTTCGAGTAAGGTCTCTTGACTCGAGCTGTAAGGGTTAACTCAGCTCGCTTGTCCCTAACTCGTATAGGTTACCTCGGTTAGGAAGTACTAGATCGTATAAGGTAATTTCGAGTCTAGGAAAATCTTGTAAGGAATTGTCTAAGGGAGCAATTCTGGTTGAGTCTTTCTACTATATTTTATGGATTCAAAATAGTGGATTTGACTTGGTGCTTGGATTAGCACCGACCATGGTTTTCTCGCCCTAGGAGGGTTTCCATGTAACTTTATGAGTTAGCACTTTTCCGAGTCCAATCTAGACTCGCATTCTCCACGGAGTCATCTCTAGTTTTATTCTTCCATTACTTGTTTAAATTTTCCCATCACCCTATTCACCCCCATCTAGGGTGACTTAGTCTCTCCAAGAGCAAACCTTCAATTGGTATCGAGCCTAGCCTTTCGTAAAGGATCTAACCATCCAAAGGTTTAAAGATCAAAATGGCTCGTAACAATGGAGAATTCGATGAGGGAAGATCTTCCAGCAGACCACCAAAGTTCAAAGGATTAAATTTCGTGCACTCGGAAGAAGCTCATGGATTGCTTTTTGCTTGACCACGATGAAGATATTTGGAACATCATACAAGAAGGAAATTACATTCGTATGAAGACGAAAGAAACAAGGCTCGTGCCCAAAACAAAGTCCGAGTATACCACTGGATGAAGCGTAGAAGTTCGGAAAGAACTTCAAGGCCCATCAAAGTACATTATCCACATGTCGACCTCTACTTGCAGAATATTTTAATCTGGAAAGTCGAGGTGTTCGGGTTGCGATTCGATAACCGGTAAATCAACTAGGAATTATGATACTACCCTTCCTTTAATTTCCCTTTGAGGGACATACTTGATCCAAATTCCGATAGCATAACCGGCCATCTAAGTATCTTTCTACCGATAGTTGATTGCTCAAGGATGTACTTAATGGGATCCATTGGTGCACTACTACAAAACTACTAAATAGCGACGAAACATATCTCGTCGCAACATAGCGACTGGAATTAGCGACGATCGTGTCTGAAACCGACGACCGTGTCGACAACGACGGAATTAGTGACTGACGTAACAATCCGTCGTTAATTGAGCATCGCCGACGGAAATTTCCATCGCTGAATGAATTAGCAACGGAATATTCCGTAGCTAACGGTAGATTGATTTTTCACATTTAAGAAAATCCAAAAAATGAAATAAAATTTATTTAGTGTTTAGCGACTGAATAATCCGTCGCCGATCCGTCACTAAATTAAAATTTTTGTTTCGCAACGGACTGTTCCGTCGCTAAATCTAAATAAATTCAGATCCGGCTTTTCGCCGATCGAATTCCCGAAAGCAAAGAGAGAGGGCGAGCGAGAGCGATTGCGAGCGTTAGTGCCCAACACCGGTCGCCACCCCCACTCCCGTCGCTCGTTCGCCGCTGCCGCCGCCGCTCCCGACCCTTGTTGAAGTCCCGCCCTTGTGCCGCGCCGCCGCAGCTCGGAGGACGCCACCGCCGCACGCCTGTCCTCCCGCCGTCGCACGCCTTTCCTCCCGTTGTCGCCGCCGTGTTCTCCAGCCCCCACCGCCCGTGCCGACCCGTCTTTAAAGGTATTGTTTTTTTTTTTATTTGATTTGGGAATTTAAAAAATTTAACTTCAAATTGATGAATATATGTAATTTGTTGGAAATTAATGTTGTTTGTGAATGAATTTGAAAAGAAAAATGTGCAATTGTGTTATTTATGGAGTAAATGTTATTGAAGTTAGATTTAGGGTTTTTATAAAATGTAACTTCAAATTGATGAATATATGTAACTTTTTCGAAATTAATGTTGTTTGTGAATGAAGTTGAAAAGAAAAATGTGCAACCGTGTTATTTATGGAGTATGAAGACTCGTACATCGCTCTATATCTTTCCGAGTCATGCAAAAGGAATCGGGTATAACGATGTCATTCATATAGAGTTTTGATTCCAAGGCATTCTCTCGTGTCTTAGAAACTTACTTGAATTAAATAGTATCCTTTCTATGCGATTCGGCCTTCACATATCTCTTTAATCGCTTTTAGTTAGCGACTCGTAAAAGTTGTTCTTTATTCCGAGTCCATTCTCACTCGTAATCGACTTGTGGTTATTTACTCTATTGCTTGCATAGTCAGCATTCATAGTTCATTTCATGCTTAGTCTATATCAAGTTCTCTCTCACTCGATATTTGCTATAGAACGTGTTTCTTTACTTAAGACTAAGTCATATGGAATTCTCGAATATCATGGATATTAGACTCGGAATATTCCATTTCTTTTCCGACTCGTATAATCAATTGCGTAATTTTTCAAAATTATTTTGTTATCTCGTGTCTAACCTTGGATCAAAGTATTTTATACTTTGAGAACCAAAGGTGTTTTACTTTTGTAGGTTATTCAATCGAGGATATCTTTTCAAACTACAAAAGTAGCCGGCTTCGTAACGTCAAATCACCAGCAGATATGGCTTTTCACCTTCCCTCGCTTTAGTCTCGTAAGATTGTGTCGAAGCCGTCCGCTTCCATATCCGGAAAACCGGAACGCCAAGCCTAACAAGTGGTTTTCACCTCATTTTTCAAGACACAACCGATGGTTTTGGGACTTCCAAGAGAGTTAAACCGTTGTCCAACGTTCATATTTCAACGGATACTTTCGAGTGACTCGTAAAGCCTTTCTCAACGGTCACAGAGGACTCTCGGTCAGCAGATGAAAATAACGGCTACTCCGCTCGGTCTTATCTATAAGAAGAAGCCACTTCACAAGACTTGAAGGTTGCCGAACATATTGTCTATACACTTACTTGATCAAAGTTATCGTATTTACTCTCAATCTTCAACTTACAACTCCCACTCTGTAATTCATTACTTTCTGAGTTGTAAGGTCTTGTACTTCGTTACAAACACTTCTTACATTCTTTATAAGGTCCCTTGACTAAGCCGTAAAGGTTAACTCAGCTTAGTTGTCCCTAGCTGTAAGGGTTATCTCAACTAGGAAGTACTAGATCGGATAAGGTAACTTCGAGTCTAGGAAAATCTGTATAGAGTTGTCTAAGGGAGCAACTCGGGTTCTCGTCAAGTTCACGGTATTTTGTGGACTCAAAATAGTGGATTTGACTTCGTGTCCGGATTGACACGGGCCGTGGTTTTCTCGCCCTGTGAGGGTTTCCACGTAAAATCTCTCGTGTTCTTTTCTCGAGTTCATTCTAGACTCTGACATGCCCTTAGTGCTCTTGCTTCTTCCGATTCATTGCTTTTTGAGTCCAATCTTTTCGACTCGTTATTAGACTCGCATTCTGTCTTTGCCTCTTTCTCGCGCAAAAGTGTGTATTTTCGTAAAGAATTTTCTATCACCCTATTCACCCCCTCTAGGGTGACTCGGACTCTCCTTGAGCAAACCTTCAATTGGTATCGAGCCTAGCCTTTCGTAAAGGATCTAACAGTCCAAAGGTTTAAAGATCGATGGCTCGTAACACCGGAGAGTTCGATGAAGGTAGATCTTCCAACAGGCCACCAAAATTCAAAGGTTCAAATTTCGGTCACTCGGAAGAAGCTCATGGAATGTTTCCTTATGGATCACGATGAAGAAGTATGGGAAATCATACAACAAGGAAACTACATTCCAACAAAGACAGATGAATTCGTAATCCTTCCAAAGACAAAGGCCGAGTTCACGCCAGCAGGCGTGAAAAGTTCGAAAGAACTTCAAAGCCATGAACATCCTCATGTGCGCCATAAGCTCGAAGAATATAATCGAGTCTCTGCCCGTGACTCGCTAAAGAGGTGTGGGACACTCGGTCAACACCTACGAAGGTACAAGTCAGTGAGACAAGCAAAGATCAGCCAAGATCTTCACAAATATGAGCTTTTCAAAATGGAGCCGAAGAGAACATTACTCGATGTTCATACGCTTCACCGAGATCACCAACAATCTCAAATCTCTGGGAAAGAAGATCTCCCATGAAGAAATGTGTCGAAAAATTCTCGTAAGCCTACCCAAGAGACGATGGGGTCCTAAGGTGACTACCATAGAAGAGGCTCGTAACCTCTCACTCTTGAAACCGCACGAGCTCATCGGAAAGCTTCGACTCATGAGATACATCCGGAAGAAGAAGATGCCGAGGGTACTTCCAAAAGGAACATTGCGCTTAAAGCCTCGTAATCCAAAGAAGCAATTCCGAGCTCCTCTAAATTAGAGGATGATCCCATGGCACTCATTGCAAGAGGCTTCAAGAAAATAATGAAGCACAAAAGATGGGACAAAAGACCAAAAGAAGAATTCTACAAGAAAGACAAAAGAGATAGAAAAGGTAAGTTTTCTTCTTCTTCAAAGTTATCTCTGTCTAAGAATTCCAGATGTTTTGAATGTGGCAAAGCAAAGACCACATAGTCAAGGACTCGTCCAAAACGAAGACGGGACAGAAGAAGAAAAAGGCCATGATGGCAACATGGAGCGATGAGGAATCATCTCGAAGACGACGAGGATTCAGACGACTCAAAGTGTCTAATGGCAATCACCGACTCGTAAGCCGAAAAGAGTCGACTCGCATACGTACTCGTATAATGAGGAAACCGATCCTCAAGAGGTAATAAACTACTTCCTCAAATTCTCCAAAGTTGATTTAGCTAAATACATCTTTACTTTGGAAGAAAAGTCCAATTCCGATTCTTCTCATTTCAAGGAACAACTTGAGTCAATCACTTCGAGAGCACTTCTTTAAAAATGAATTGAAAAACCGAGACTCACACTCGGAGAACTCAAGACAAGTGCTCAAACTAATGAGACCGAGTCCGAGTTACTCGTAAAAGAAAATGAGCAACTCGAAACGTAAGCTCACCGAGTCTCAAGATCTCGGTTTTAAAATTTACTCAAGGACAGTAAGAACCTTGATATGCTCTTAGGTTCACAATTTGTCTCTTTTAGAAAAGAAGGTCTTGGGTTCAACAAGGAGGAAGAATCTAATTCTTACTCGTAATTGTTCAAAAAGGATTCCAAAACCGTTAAGTTCAAAAAGGCCGAGCATGGTCCCATTCACAAAAATGAAAGGAGGACTAAACCTGCACCTATCTACAAAAGGAAACCATTTTCTCCTCGTTTCAAAAGGAAAGGTTTTTAAAAGGAAAGAGACACAGCACTCGGCTTCTCGAGAAGAAGACTCAGAATCGACTCAACCCAAAGTCATTCAAATCTGGGTTCCAAAGCACCTTCTTCCTCGAAAAGGACCACAAGTAAGAAATGTTATCGGGTTCGTTAGAGGAAGTGAGAAGGGTTAGATTATCTCTGTTTTGCAGTGTCACTCGTAAAAGATCAAAAGGACATTGGTACCTGGACAAGTGGATGTTCACGACATATGACAGTGACCAAGGACTCTTTTCCGAGCCGCGAGTCATATAAAGGAGGAAAGGTGACCTTTGGTGATGACAAAGAAGGGCAAGATAGTGGGCATTGGGAAGATTGGTAATGGAAACAATCTAGTGAGCCCAGCCTACCTTGTCAAAGGACTAAAGTACAACTTACTTAGCATCTCCCAGCCTTTGTGACAAAGGACAAGAGGTAAAATTCACTCAATCCAAGTGCTACATCACGGATGAGATCACCAAAGAGATAAAACTTTCAGGTAAGAGATCGGTAATACCTACATCATCCCTCTTTCCGACCCAAGTCAGAATTTATCCTGTTTGAAAGCATCTCTTCAAGATGATTCTTGACTTGGCATCGTAGATTAAGTCATATTAGCATGCATACTATCAAAAAGCTTGCATCTCATCATCTAGTTAGAGGATTACCTAACCGTACGTTTGAGAAGGATAAAGTATGTGAAGCATGCACCGTAGGGAAACAAGTCGATCTTCATTCAAATCTCTCAAGACAGCTTCCACATCCAACGTGCTTGAATTACCGCATATGGATCTATGTGGCGAAATTCCTCGTAAAGAGTCTCTGAGGTAAATCTTACATACTTGTTATCATTGATGATTTTTCAAGATTTACCTCGGGTGTGTTTTCTCAAGCATAAGAATGAAGCCTTCAAGGAATTCAGTAAGCTCAGTAGAAAGATTCAAGTGGAGTCCCGCACTCAGATTCAAAAGATTCGAACCGACCATGGAAGGGAGTTCGATTACTCGTAATTCTCGTAGTTTTGTGACAAGAATGGAATTTCTCACAACTTCTCAAGACCCGTAACTCCTCAACAGTAATGGAGTAGTTGAGAGAAAGAACAGAACCCTTGAAGAAATAGCAAGGACGATGATGATTGAACACAACTTGCCTTACTATTTCTCGGGCAGAGGCAAGAAACACAACCAACTACACTCTCAATCGATGCCTCATCGTACCCATTCTCAAGAAAACACCTTATGAACTCTACAAAGGGAGGAAGCCAAACATTTCCTATTTCAGACCTTTCTGATGTAAGTGCTTTGTCCACAACAATGGTAAGGATCATCCGACCAAGTTTGATGCTCTGGCCGACGAAGGAATTTTTCTAGGTTACTCTTCTCATAGCAAAGCTTACCGTATCTTCAACAAGAGAACTAACAAAGTGGAAGAAAGTATCCACGTAGTGTTTGATGAGCTTGAACAGGAAAACCAAGTGAATCTTCATACTCGTAACCGAAGCTCGTAAAGGATGATGACGAAGATAAGCTTACAAAGACTCGTAAGGAGATCACTCGTAACGAGGAAGTTCGTAATGAAATAGCTCAAGAAGTCGCTCGTAGCGAGCAAGTCAATGGAGCCGATCACTCGTAACAAGCTTCGAAGATCAAGCTATTCAGCCCACAAACCCGGTGAATCAAAGAACTGGTAAAGCATTCAAATTTACTTCCAATCATCCCCAAGAAAACATAATTTCGATATCAATAAGTGGGGTAAGAACTCGTTCTTCTCTTCATAATCTATGTGCATTCACCGCATTCATTTCACTAACTCGAACCCAAAAATGCACTAGAAGCCCTTAATGAACCCGAATGGGTAGAGGCCATGCAAGAAGAGCTGAATCAATTTGAAAGAAACCAAGTCTCGGACTCGACCAACCGACCTTCCGACCACCCAGCTATAGGAACCAAATGGGTTTTCAAAAACAAACTGGATGAGGGTGGAATAGTAGTCGAAACAAAGCTAGACTTGTAGCTCAAGGTTACAATCAAGAAGAAGGAATTGATTGTGGGGAAACCTTTGCACCAAGTAGCTAGAATTGAAGCCATTAGAATACCGTTGGCATTTGCATCCTCGCATGCATATTAAATTATATCAAATGGATGTTAAGTGTGCCTTTCTCAATGGTTTTATTGAAGAAGAGGTCTATGTCGAGCAGCCTCCCTGGTTTTGAAAACTCGTAATTTCCAAATCATGTTTTCAAACTTCAAAAGGCTCTCTATGGTCTTAAGCAAGCCCCTAGAGCTTGGTATGAAAGACTCGAGCAGCCTTCCTGGTTCAAAATGATTTTAAAAGAGGTCGATCGACAAGACTTTATTCATAAAGACCAAAGGGAAAGATTTTCTCATTGTTCAAATATATGTTGATGATATTATTTTCGGTGCTACTAATGAATTTCTGTGCCGAGAATTTTCTCGAGTTGATGAGTCAAGAGTTCCAAATGAGTATGATGGGAGAACTCAACTTCTTCCTTGGATTGCAAATCAAACAAGACAAAAATGGAATCTTTGTTCATCAATCAAAATACACCAAGGAACCGCTGAAGAAATATAAACTTCAAGATGCAAAGCACGCATCTACTCCTATGAGCAAGCAAGATAAAGCTCGACTCGATGAGACAGTAAAGCAAGAGATCGAAACTCTATCGGGGTATGATTGGATCACCGCTATATCTTACTTCAAGCGCACTCGGATATAATGTTCAAGTGTTTGCTTATGTGCACGATTTCAAGCTAATCCAAAAGAATCACATCTCACTACGGTGAAGAGAATATTCGATATCTTGCAGCACTCGTAATCTAGGACTATGGTACTCCGTGAGACTCGTAACCGACTCGACCGGGTACTCGCACGCAGTACTATGCAGGATACAAAGTTGATCGAAAGAGCACATCCGGAGCTTGCCAATTCTCGGGTCAATCCCTAATATCCCGGCACTCAAAGAAGCAAAACTCGTAGCTCTATCAACTCGCAGAAGCTGAATATATTGCCGCTGGAGCTTGTTGCGCCGCATTCTCTCGGATAAAACAACACTTGAAAGATCTTGGACTATCTCTCAACTCGGCTCCAATCAAGTGTGACAATCAAAGCGCAACCGCATCACTAAGAATCCCGTCCAAAGACTCAAAAACAAAGCATATTGAAGTCGGTATCACTTCTTACGCGATCACTCGTAAAAGGGTGATATTACACTTGAGTTCATTCCTACTAATCTTCAATTAGCCGATATCTTTACTAAGCCACTTGGTGAAGATCAATTCCGTTTTATTCGGAATGAGCTTGGTATGTTAAATGCTTAGTGTTGTGTTATGATTCTTGAATATTTCTGTGCCATGTGCTTTCATTGTTAATAACCATTAGTTCAGCTTGATCATGTGATACTAGGCTAATAGTTATTTCGTGTTTCGAGTCACTCAAAATTTTTCTCGAGCCAAACTCGTACGTAAGAGAAATTTGGACATCAAATTTTCTCAAGCTATCTCTAGAACAAGTGGAGAGTTTCTGATTATAATTTCAAACCCTTTTTCTCTCTCTTTCTCGAGCGCTGCGATCGATCTTAACCGCAGATTTTAAACCACCGATATCTCAACCGTTGAAGAAGAACCGTCACACCGGGCATTAATTATCGATGGACGGGCTGAGTCGAACGGAGTTACTTAACGGATAGTGAACGGGCGCGCGTACTCACTATAAATAACGACTATCCATCTTCATCTCGGTATTCTAAAACTCCTTCCCTCTCAAACGAAATTCTTCTCGCGAAAGTTTACTACGTGAATAGTGTTCCCCGATCGTCCGCGACGTCGAAGAAGCTCTCTCTCTCTCTCTCTCGTAAGTTTTCAATCGCTCATCTCTCTTTCTTCTACCATTTTTTTCTCGTTACCTTCTCTTCTACACCTCATTCTCTTTCTCTTTCGAAAAGCTTCATCTTTTCTTCTCTCACCATGCCTAAAAGAGGAAACCATCCCGACTTTCACGTTTCTTCATCCTCTAAGAAGCCTCGCACCAACAAGCCGTAAAGCTCAACCCCTTCTAAACCCGTTGTCACCCAAAGATCTTGCGCTGGACGACAAGTTCTTCCCAACTACCAAATTCTCCCGGTTGTCCAATATCCAAACCACCTGAGTCTACCCTTTCTTGTGCTTCAGCGAGTTCATCTATCCCGAACTCGCTTTCGAGTTTTATACTCATCTCACCCACTCCGAAAATGTTCTAACCTCTCGGGTTCGTAACATTACCGTTCGTATCAACACCTCCCTCCTTCACCGTCCTGTTCAAAGTTTCTTCTCTCTTCTTGAACAAGCAACCCTATCCCCTTCACCGAAGTCGCCGACGACTTCTTTGAAAAGTACGCTAAAGAATTCCCCGGGTCCGTAAAGAACTTTTCGTGACTCGCTTGAAGTCGAAGCCAGCTTCAGTGTTTCCCGCCGATGAGAACCTTCTTCTCACAAAGATTCTAGCAAGGAGAACCCCAACTCCAAGCACCTCAAAGCCCTCTTCGATATCCCGGAGGGATACGAAGTCGACCTCTTCCCCTCCATCATTGGAGCGGATGGCCGCCGTGCCACCAACTCCAGAGCAAGAAGAACACCTCCCTTCCTTTCGGTGCTCTTCTCACCCTTGTCTTCAAACAATTCCAAGTTCCTCTTCCTCTCGACCCTAACGCGGTGTCCGAGGCGGCCATTGTGGTCGGCAAGAAGGAACTCCGTGGGTACGGATACCAGAAACTAACCCCGGTGTCCGGGTTCACAACTCGTAGCCGAGGCCTCCTTCTCCACCTCGCACTCGAAATCAACCCCTCTCCCTCTTCCTTCTTCACCTGGTGGTGCCTCCACCTCCGGTGCTTCCAAAACTCTCTCTCGCCCTCTTGTCTCCTCGTCTTCATGGACAAGATCACCTCTCGTGTCTTCCGATTTCGTAGACATGCTCGGGGTTTCAAGTTCTGTTCTTCAGTGGTCCGACCATCAACCAAAAGACTCGGTCGCCCCAAATCCGAGAGCAGCAGCTTCTCGTTCTTGAGATGAGAGAGCTGGTTAAGGAGCGTAAGGAGCTGGCCGAGCTCCTCGAGAGAGACGGTCCAAGGCGGCTCAGACCCGGATGACTCGGACACATCCGAGGCGTCTTCGAGCCCAGGCCCGACCTCCTGACAGACGAGGAAGCCGAGGAAGCAGAGGAAGAAGCTGCAGATGCAGCGGAGGACGCCGAGGAACCCGCGGTCGAAGCAGCCCTTCCGGGCAAAGGGAAGAAGAGGCCGTGGCAACCGCTCCCCAAGCTCAAATTGCCGTACTCGACTCGCATAGCTAGCCTCGAGTGGGTCAAGATCTCGCTCCTCCAGCCGAGTCGCCCAGAGCAGCCCCTCCAGCCCTCGAGGTCCCAAGGGAAGAACCCTCGATCCACTATCTCCGGGTCAGCCCCTCGTAGCCGAGCCCCGCGAACTATTCCGGCTTCTCCCTTCGCCGCGCTCAAGCACATCGTCAAGGTCTTATCAGCGCCGGCGCACCTCCGCCTCCACTCGAAATCCCCTCCTTCCTAGTTGGAGCCATGCACCGAGTCACAATTCCTCGCTGTCTCCGCACTTCGCTTCAAAATTTTCTTTTTGTCCGTACAACTTATGTGTATTACTTGTACTTTTCTCCATTTGTTTTGCTTCTTGTCTTTTTTTTTTGCCGAAAGGCAAGGGGGAGAAAATGTAGTCGAAACTGGTTGTCTTGTCTAGGGGGAGTTCCTTCAGCCCTTGTAATTTTTTTTTAATGAATTGATGCATTTCCTTATTCATTTCGAGTTCTTTCTTTTCCGAGTTAATGAGTTAAAGCATACTTTAATTCGCTTTGATATATCGTATATTACTCGATCCATTCATTATGCCTTACTTTTTATCAAACTACTCGTAATCAATCTATTTTCTTCTAACAAAGTTTCGTTTAAGTATGGAATGCCTTTCATCAAAAAGGGGAGATTGAAGACTCGTACACCGCTCTATATCTTTCTCGAGTCATGCAAAAGGAATCGGTATAACGATGTCATTCATATAGAGTTTTGATTCCAAGGCATTCTCTCGTGTCTTAGAAACTTACTTGAATTAAATAGTATCCTTTCTATGCGATTCGGCCTTCACATATCTCTTTAATCGCTTTTTAGTTAGCGACTCGTAAAAGTTGTTCTTTATTCCGAGTCCATTCTCACTCGTAATCCGACTTGTGGTTATTTACTCTATTGCTTGCATAGTCAGCATTCATAGTTCATTTCATGCTTAGTCTATATCAAGTTCTCTCTCACTCGATATTTGCTATAGAACGTGTTTCTTTACTTAAGACTAAGTCATATGGAATTCTGAGTATCATGGATATTAGACTCGTAATATTCCATTTCTTTTCCGACTCGTATAATCAATTGCGTAATTTTTCAAAATTATTTTGTTATCTCGTGTCTAACCTTGGACCAAAGTATTTTATACTTTGAGAACCAAAGGTGTTTTACTTTTGTAGGTTATTCAATCGAGGATATCTTTTCAAACTACAAAAGTAGCCGGCTTCGTAACGTCAAATCACCAGCAGATATGGCTTTTCACCTTCCCTCGCTTTAGTCTCGTAAGATTGTGTCGAAGCCGTCCGCTTCCATATCCGGAAAACTGGAACGCCAAGCCTAACAAAGTGGTTTTCACCTCATTTTTCAAGACACAACCGATGGTTTTGGGACTTCCAAGAGAGTTAAACCGTTGTCCAACGTTCATATTTCAACGGATACTTTCTGAGTGACTCGTAAAGCCTTTCTCAACGGTCACAGAGGACTCTCGGTCAGCAGATGAAAATAACGGCTACTCGCCTGGTCTTATCTATAAGAAGAAGCCACTTCACAAGACTTGAAGGTTGCCGAACATATTGTCTATACACTTACTTGATCAAAGTTATTGTATTTACTCTCAATCTTCAACTTACAACTCCCACTCGTAATTCATTACTTTCGAGTTGTAAGGTCTTGTACTTCGTTACAAACACTTCTTACATTCTTTGTAAGGTCCCTTGACTAAGCTGTAAAGGTTAACTCAGCTTAGTTGTCCCTAGCTGTAAGGGTTATCTCAGCTTAGGAAGTACTAGATCGATAAGGTAACTTCGAGTCTAGGAAAATCTGTATAGAGTTGTCTAAGGGAGCAACTCGGGTTCTCGTCAAGTTCACGGTATTTTGTGGACTCAAAATAGTGGATTTGACTTCGTGTCTGGATTGACACGGGCCGTGGTTTTCTCGCCCCAGGAGGGTTTCCACGTAAAATCTCTCGTGTTCTTTTCTCGAGTTCATTCTAGACTCAGTACAGCCTTAGTGCTCTTGCTTCTTCCGATTCATTGCTTTTTGAGTCCAATCTTTTCGACTCGTTATTAGACTCGCATTCTGTCTTTGCCTCTTTTCGCGCAAAAGTGTGTATTTTCGTAAAGAATTTTCTATCACCCTATTCACCCCCTCTAGGGTGACTCGTACTCTCCTTGAGCAAACCTTCAATTGGTATCGTAGCCTAGCCTTTCGTAAAGGATCTAACAGTCCAAAGGTTTAAAGATCGATGGCTCGTAACACCGGAGAGTTCGACGAAGGTAGATCTTCCAACAGGCCACCAAAATTCAAAGGTTCAAATTTCGGTCACCGGAAGAAGCTCATGGAATGTTTCCTTATGGATCACGATGAAGAAGTATGGGAAATCATACAACAAGGAAACTACATTCCAACAAAGACAAGATGAATTCGTAATCCTTCCAAAGACAAAGGCCGAGTTCACGCCACCAGGCAGTAGAAGTTCGTAAAGAACTTCAAAGCCATGAACATCCTCATGTGCGCCATAAGCTCGTAAGAATATAATCGAGTCTCCGCCCGTGACTCCGCTAAAGAGGTGTGGGACACTCGGTCAACACCTACGAAGGTACAAGTCAGTGAGACAAGCAAAGATCAGCCAAGATCTTCACAAATATGAGCTTTTCAAAATGGAGCCGTAAGAGAACATTACTCGATGTTCATACGCTTCACCGAGATCACCAACAATCTCAAATCTCTGGGAAAGAAGATCTCCCATGAAGAAATGTGTCGAAAAATTCTCGTAAGCCTACCCAAGAGACGATGGGGTCCTAAGGTGACTCGCCATAGAAGAGGCTCGTAACCTCTCACTCTTGAAACCAGCACGAGCTCATCGGAAAGCTTCGACTCATGAGATACATCCGGAAGAAGAAGATGCCGAGGGTACTTCCAAAAGGAACATTGCGCTTAAAGCCTCGTAATCCAAAGAAGCAATTCCGAGCTCCTCCGAATCGAGGATGATCCCATGGCACTCATTGCAAGAGGCTTCAAGAAAATGATGAAGCACAAAAGATGGGACAAAAGACCAAAAGAAGAATTCTACAAGAAAGACAAAAGAGATAGAAAAGGTAAGTTTTCTTCTTCTTCAAAGTTATCTCTGTCTAAGAATTCCGGATGTTTTGAATGTGGCAAAGCAAAGACCACATAGTCAAGGACTCGTCCAAAACGAAGACGGGACAGAAGAAGAAAAAGGCCATGATGGCAACATGGAGCGATGAGGAATCATCTCGAAGACGACGAGGATTCAGATGACTCAAAGTGTCTAATGGCAATCACCGACTCGTAAGCCGAAAAGAGTCGACTCGCATACGCACTCGTATAATGAGGAAACCGATCCTCAAGAGGTAATAAACTACTTCCTCAAATTCTCCAAAGTTGATTTAGCTAAATACATCTTTACTTTGGAAGAAAAGTCCAATTCCGATTCTTCTCATTTCAAGGAACAACTTGAGTCAATCACTTCGAGAGCACTTCTTTAAAAATGAATTGGAAAACCGAGACTCACACTCGTAGAACTCAAGACAAGTGCTCAAACTAATGAGACCGAGTCCGAGTTACTCGTAAAAGAAAATGAGCAACTCGAAACGTAAGCTCACCGAGTCTCAAGATCTGGTTTTAAAATTTACTCAAGGACAGAAGAACCTTGATATGCTCTTAGGTTCACAATGTGTCTCTTTTAGAAAAGAAGGTCTTGGGTTCAACAAGGAGGAAGAATCTAATTCTTACTCGTAATTGTTCAAAAGGATTCCATAACCGTTAAGTTCAAAAAGGCCGAGCATGGTCCCATTCACAAAAATGAAAGGAGGACTAAACCCTGCACCTATCTACAAAAGGAAACCATTTTCTCCTCGTTTCAAAAGGAAAGGTTTTTAAAAGGAAAGAGACACAGCACTCGGCTCTCTGAGAAGAAGACTCGTAATCGACTAAACCCAAAGTCATTCAAATCTGGGTTCCAAAGCACCTTCTTCCTCGTAAAAGGACCACAAGAAGAAATGTTATCGGGTTCGTTAGAGGAAGTGAGAAGGGTTAGATTATCTCTGCTTTGCAGTGTCACTCGTAAAAGATCAAAAGGACATTGGTACCTGGACAAGTGGATGTTCACGACATATGACAGTGACCAAGGACTCTTTTCTCGAGCCGGAGTCATATAAAGGAGGAAAGGTGACCTTTGGTGATGACAAAGAAGGGCAAGATAGTGGGCATTGGGAAGATTGGTAATGGAAACAATCTAGTGAGCCCAGTCTACCTTGTCAAAGGACTAAAGTACAACTTACTTAGCATCTCCCAGCCTTTGTGACAAAGGACAAGAGGTAAAATTCACTCAATCCAAGTGCTACATCACGTATGAGATCACCAAAGAGATAAAACTTTCAGGTAAGAGATCGGTAATACCTACATCATCCCTCTTTCCGACCCAAGTCAGAATTTATCCTCGTTTGAAAGCATCTCTTCAAGATGATTCTTGGACTTGGCATCGTAGATTAAGTCATATTAGCATGCATACTATCAAAAAGCTTGCATCTCATCATCTAGTTAGAGGATTACCTAACCGTACGTTTGAGAAGGATAAAGTATGTGAAGCATGCACCGTAGGGAAACAAGTCAGATCTTCATTCAAATCTCTCAAGACAGCTTTCCACATCCAACGTGCTTGAATTACCGCATATGGATCTATGTGGCGAAATTCCCGTAAAGAGTCTCGGAGGTAAATCTTACATACTTGTTATCATTGATGATTTTTCAAGATTTACCTCGGGTGTGTTTTCTCAAGCATAAGAATGAAGCCTTCAAGGAATTCAAGTAAGCTCTGTAGAAAGATTCAAGTGGAGTCCCGCACTCAGATTCAAAAGATTCGAACCGACCATGGAAGGGAGTTCGATTACTCGTAATTCTCGTAGTTTTGTGACAAGAATGGAATTTCTCACAACTTCTCAAAGCACCTGTAACTCCTCAACAGTAATGGAGTAGTTGAGAGAAAGAACAGAACCCTTGAAGAAATAGCAAGGACGATGATGATTGAACACAACTTGCCTTACTATTTCTCGGGCGAGGCAAGAAACACAGCCTAACTACACTCTCAATCGATGCCTCATCGACCCATTCTCAAGAAAACACCTTATGAACTCTACAAAGGGAGGAAGCCAAACATTTCCTATTTCGGACCTTTCGGATGTAAGTGCTTTGTCCACAACAATGGTAAGGATCATCCGACCAAGTTTGATGCTCTGGTCGACGAAGGAATTTTTCTAGGTTACTCTTCTCATAGCAAAGCTTACCGTATCTTCAACAAGAGAACTAACAAAGTGGAAGAAAGTATCCACGTAGTGTTTGATGAGCTTGAACAGGAAAACCAAGTGAATCTTCATACTCGAACCGAAGCTCGTAAAGGATGATGACGAAGATGAGCTTACAAAGACTCGTAAGGAGATCACTCGTAACGAGGAAGTTCGTAATGAAATAGCTCAAGAAGTCGCCGTAGCGAGCAAGTCAATGGAGCCGATCACTCGTAACAAGCTTCGAAGATCAAGCTATTCAGCCCACAAACCTCGGTGAATCAAAGAACTCGGTAAAGCATTCAAATTTACTTCCAATCATCCCCAAGAAAACATAATTTCGATATCAATAAGTGGGGTAAGAACTCGTTCTTCTCTTCATAATCTATGTGCATTCACCGCATTCATTTCACTAACTCGAACCCAAAATGCACTAGAAGCCCTTAATGAACCCGAATGGGTAGAGGCCATGCAAGAAGAGCTGAATCAATTTGAAAGAAACCAAGTCTCGGACTCGACCAACCGACCTTCCGACCACCCAGCTATAGGAACCAAATGGGTTTTCAAAAACAAACTGGATGAGGGTGGAATAGTAGTCGAAACAAAGCTAGACTTGTAGCTCAAGGTTACAATCAAGAAGAAGGAATTGATTGTGGGGAAACCTTTGCACCAAGTAGCTAGAATTGAAGCCATTAGAATACCGTTGGCATTTGCATCCTCGCATGCATATTAAATTATATCAAATGGATGTTAAGTGTGCCTTTCTCAATGGTTTTATTGAAGAAGAGGTCTATGTCGAGCAGACCTCCCTGGTTTTGAAAACTCGTAATTTCCAAATCATGTTTTCAAACTTCAAAAGGCTCTCTATGGTCTTAAGCAAGCCCCTAGAGCTTGGTATGAAAGACTCGAGCAGCCTTCCCGGTTCAAAATGATTTTAAAAGAGGTCGATCGACAAGACTTTATTCATAAAGACCAAAGGGAAAGATTTTCTCATTGTTCAAATATATGTTGATGATATTATTTTCTGTGCTACTAATGAATTTCGTGCCGAGAATTTTCTCGAGTTGATGAGTCAAGAGTTCCAAATGAGTATGATGGGAGAACTCAACTTCTTCCTTGGATTGCAAATCAAACAAGACAAAAATGGAATCTTTGTTCATCAATCAAAATACACCAAGGAACCGCTGAAGAAATATAAACTTCAAGATGCAAAGCACGCATCTACTCCTATGAGCAAGCAAGATAAAGCTCGACTCGTATGAGACAGTAAAGCAAGAGATCGAAACTCTATCTGGGTATGATTGGATCACCGCTATATCTTACTTCAAGCAGCACTCGGATATAATGTTCAAGTGTTTGCTTATGTGCACGATTTCAAGCTAATCCAAAAGAATCACATCTCACTACGGTGAAGAGAATATTCGGATATCTTGCAGGCACTCGTAATCTAGGACTATGGTACTCCAGAGACTCGTAACCGACTCGACCGGGTACTCGACGCAGTACTATGCAGATACAAAGTTGATCGAAAGAGCACATCCGGAGCTTGCCAATTTCTCGGGTCAATCCCTAATATCCCGGCACTCAAAGAAGCAAAACTCAGTAGCTCTATCAACCGCGTAAGCTGAATATATTGCCGCTGGAGCTTGTTGCGCTCGCATTCTCTCGGATAAAACAACACTTGAAAGATCTTGGACTATCTCTCAACTCGGCTCCAATCAAGTGTGACAATCAAAGCGCAACCGCATCACTAAGAATCCTGTCCAAAGACTCAAAAACAAAGCATATTGAAGTCGGTATCACTTCTTACGCGATCACTCGAAAAGGGTGATATTACACTTGAGTTCATTCCTACTAATCTTCAATTAGCCGATATCTTTACTAAGCCACTTGGTGAAGATCAATTCTGCTTTTATTCGGAATGAGCTTGGTATGTTAAATGCTTAGTGTTGTGTTATGATTCTTGAATATTTCTGTGCCATGTGCTTTCATTGTTAATAACCATTAGTTCAGCTTGATCATGTGATACTAGGCTAATAGTTATTTCGTGTTTCGAGTCACTCAAAATTTTTCTCGAGCCAAACTCGTACGTAAGAGAAATTTGGACATCAAATTTTCTCGAAGCTATCTCTAGAACAATGGAGAGTTTCGGACTATAATTTCAAACCCTTTTTCTCTCTCTTTCTCGAGCGCTGCGATCGATCTTAACCGCAGATTTTAAACCACCGATATCTCAACCGTTGAAGAAGAACCGTCACACCGGCATTAATTATCGATGGACGGGCCGAGTCGAACGGAGTTACTTAACGGATAGTGAACGGGCGCGCGTACTCACTATAAATAACGACTATCCATCTTCATCTCGGTATTCTAAAACTCCTTCCCTCTCAAACGAAATTCTTCTCGCGAAAGTTTACTACGTGAATAGTGTTCCCCGATCGTCCGCAGACGTCGAAGAAGCTCTCTCTCTCTCTCTCTCGTAAGTTTTCAACCGCTCATCTCTCTTTCTTCTACCATTTTTTTTTCGTTACCTTCTCTTCTACACCTCATTCTCTTTCTCTTTCGAAAAGCTTCATCTTTTCTTCTCTCACCATGCCTAAAAGAGGAAACCATCCCGACTTTCAAGTTTCTTCATCCTCTAAGAAGCCTCGCACCAACAAGCCGTAAAGCTCAACCCCTTCTAAACCCGTTGTCACCCAAAGATCTTGCGCTGGACGACAAGTTCTTCCCAACTACCAAATTCTCCCGGTTGTCCAATATCCAAACCACCTGAGTCTACCCTTTCTTGTGCTTCAGCGAGTTCATCTATCCCGAACTCGTTTCGAGTTTTATACTCATCTCACCCACTCCGAAAATGTTCTAACCTCTCGGGTTCGTAACATTACCGTTCGTATCAACACCTCCCTCCTTCACCGTCCTGTTCAAAGTTTCTTCTCTCTTCTTGAACAAGCAACCCTATCCCCTTCATCGAAGTCGCCGACGACTTCTTTGAAAAGTACGCTAAAGAATTCCCCGGGTCCGTAAAGAACTTTTCGTGACTCGCTTGAAGTCGAAGCCAAGCTTCAGTGTTTCCCGCCGATGAGAACCTTCTTCTCACAAAGCATTCTAGCAAGGAGAACCCCAACTCCAAGCACCTCAAAGCCCTCTTCGATATCCCGGAGGGATACGAAGTCGACCTCTTCCCCTCCATCATTGAGCGGATGGCCGCCGTGCTACCAACTCCAGAGCAAGAAGAACACCTCCCTTCCTTTCGGTGCTCTTCTCACCCTTGTCTTCGAACAATTCCAAGTTCCTCTTCCCTCTCGACCCTAACGCGGTGTCCGAGGCGGCCATTGTGGTCGGCAAGAAGGAACTCTGTGGGTACGGATACCGGAAACTAACCCCGGTGTCCGGGTTCACAACTCGTAGCCGAGGCCTCCTTCTCCACCTCGCACTCGTAAATCAACCCCTCTCCCTCTTCCTTCTTCACCTGGTGGTGCCTCCACCTCCGGTGCTTCCAAAACTCTCTCTCGCCCTCTTGTCTCCCGTCTTCATGGACAAGATCACCTCTCGTGTCTTCCGATTTCGTAGACATGCTCGGGGTTTCAAGTTCTGTTCTTCAGTGGTCCGACCATCAACCAAAAGACTCGGTCGCTCCCAAATCCGAGAGCAGCAGCTCTCGTTCTTGAGATGAGAGAGCTGGTTAAGGAGCGTAATGAGCTGGCCGAGCTCCTCGAGAGAGACGGTCCAAGGCGGCTCAGACCCGGATGACTCGTACACATCCGAGGCGTCTTCGAGCCCGAGCCCGACCTCATCTGGACAGCGAGGAAGCCGAGGAAGCAGAGGAAGAAGCTGCAGATGCAGCGGAGGACGCCGAGGAACCTCGCGGCCGAAGCAGGCCCTTCCGGCAAAGGGAAGAAGAGGCCGTGGCAACCGCTCCCCAAGCTCAAATTGCCAGTACTCAGCTCGCATAGCTAGCCTCGAGTGGGTCGAAGATCTCGCTCCTCCAGCCGAGTCGCCCAGAGCAGCCCCTCCAGCCCCGAGGTCCCAAGGGAAGAACCCTCGATCCACTATCTCCGGGTCAGCCCTCGTAGCCGAGCCCCGCGAACTATTCCGGTTCTCCCTTCGCCGCACTCAAGCACATCGTCAAGGTCTTATCAGCGCCGGCGCACCTCCGCCTCCACTCGAAATCCCCTCCTTCCTAGTTGGAGCCATGCACCGAGTCACAATTCCTCGCTGTCTCCGCACTTCGCTTCAAAATTTTCTTTTTGTCCGCACAACTTATGTGTATTACTTGTACTTTTCTCCATTTGTTTTGCTTCTTGTCTCTTTTTTTGCCGAAAGGCAAGGGGGAGAAAATGTAGTCGAAACTGGTTGTCTTGTCTAGGGGGAGTTCCTTCAGCCCTTGTAATTTTTTTTTTAATGAATTGATGCATTTCCTTATTCATTTGTGAGTTCTTTCTTTTCTGAGTTAATGAGTTAAAGCATACTTTAATTCGCTTTGATATATCGTATATTACTCGATCCATTCATTATGCCTTACTTTTTATCAAACTACTCGTAATCAATCTATTTTCTTCTAACAAAGTTTCTGTTTAAGTATGGAATGCCTTTCATCAAAAAGGGGAGATTGAAGACTCGTACATCGCTCTATATCTTTCTCGAGTCATGCAAAAGGAATCGTGTATAACGATGTCATTCATATAGAGTTTTGATTCCAAGGCATTCTCTCGTGTCTTAGAAACTTACTTGAATTAAATAGTATCCTTTCTATGCGATTCGGCCTTCACATATCTCTTTAATCGCTTTTTAGTTAGCGACTCGTAAAAGTTGTTCTTTATTCCGAGTCCATTCTCACTCGTAATCCGACTTGTGGTTATTTACTCTATTGCTTGCATAGTCGCATTCATAGTTCATTTCATGCTTAGTCTATATCAAGTTCTCTCTCACTCGATATTTGCTATAGAACGTGTTTCTTTACTTAAGACTAAGTCATATGGAATTCCGAGTATCATGGATATTAGACTCGTAATATTCCATTTCTTTTCGACTCGTATAATCAATTGCGTAATTTTTCAAAATTATTTTGTTATCTCGTGTCTAACCTTGGATCAAAGTATTTTATACTTTGAGAACCAAAGGTGTTTTACTTTTGTAGGTTATTCAATCGAGGATATCTTTTCAAACTACAAAAGTAGCCGGCTTCGTAACGTCAAATCACCAAGCAGATATGGCTTTTCACCTTCCCCGCTTTAGTCTCGTAAGATTGTGTCGAAGCCGCTCGCTTCCATATCCGGAAACTGGAACGCCAAGCCTAACAAAGTGGTTTTCACCTCATTTTTCAAGACACAACCGATGGTTTTGGGACTTCCAAGAGAGTTAAACCGTTGTCCAACGTTCATATTTCAACGGATACTTTCTGAGTGACTCGTAAAGCCTTTCTCAACGGTCACAGAGGACTCTCGGTCAGCAGATGAAAATAACGGCTACTCGCCTGGTCTTATCTATAAGAAGAAGCCACTTCACAAGACTTGAAGGTTGCCGAACATATTGTCTATACACTTACTTGATCAAAGTTATTGTATTTACTCTCAATCTTCAACGTACAACTCCCACTCGTAATTCATTACTTTCGAGTTGTAAGATCTTGTACTTCGTTACAAACACTTCTTACATTCTTTATAAGGTCCCTCGACTAAGCTATAAAGGTAACTCAGCTTAGTTGTCCCTAGCTGTAAGGGTTATCTCAGCTAGGAAGTACTAGATCGATAAAGTAACTTCGAGTCTAGTGTATAGAGTTGTCTAAGGGAGCAACTCGGGTTCTCGTCAAGTTCACGGTATTTTGTGGACTCAAAATAATGGATTTGACTTCGTGTCCGGATTGACACGGGCCGTGGTTTTCTGCCCCAGGAGGGTTTCCACGTAAAATTTCTGTGTTCTTTTCTCGAGTTCATTCTAGACTCGCATGACAGCCTTAGTGCTCTTGCTTCTTCCGATTCATTGCTTTTGAGTCCAATCTTTCTCGACTCGTTATTAGACTCGCATTCTGTCTTTGCCTCTTTCTCGCGCAAAGTGTGTATTTTCGTAAAGAATTTTCTATCACCCTATTCACCCCCTCTAGGGTGACTCGGACTCTCCTTGAGCAAACCTTCAATTGGTATCGAGCCTAGCCTTTCGTAAAGGATCTAACAGTCCAAAGGTTTAAAGATCGATGGCTCGTAACACCGGAGAGTTCGACGAAGGTAGATCTTCCAACAGTGCCACCAAAATTCAAAGGTTCAAATTTCTGGTCACTCGGAAGAAGCTCATGGAATGTTTCCTTATGGATCACGATGAAGAAGTATGGGAAATCAAACAACAAGGAAACTACATTCCAACAAAGACAAGATGAATTCGTAATCCTTCCAAAGACAAAGGCCGAGTTCACGCCAGCAGGCGTAGAAGTTCGTAAAGAACTTCAAAGCCATGAACACCCTCATGTGCGCCATAAGCTCGAAGAATATAATCGAGTCTCTCGCTCGTGACTCGCTAAAGAGGTGTGGGACACTCGGTCAACACCTACGAAGGTACAAGTCAAGTGAGACAAGCAAAGATCAGCCAAGCATCTTCACAAATATGAGCTTTTCAAAATGGAGCCGTAAGAGAACATTACTCGCATGTTCATACGCTTCACCGAGATCACCAACAATCTCAAATCTCTGGGAAAGAAGATCTCCCATGAAGAAATGTGTCGAAAAATTCTCGTAAGCCTACCCAAGAGACGATGGGGTCCTAAGGTGACTCGCCATAGAAGAGGCTCGTAACCTCTCACTCTTGAAACCAGCACGAGCTCATCTGGAAAGCTTCGACTCATGAGATACATCCGGAAGAAGAAGATGCCGAGGGTACTTCCAAAAGGAACATTGCGCTTAAAGCCTCGTAATCCAAAGAAGCAATTCCGAGCTCCTCCGAATTAGAGGATGATCCCATGGCACTCATTGCAAGAGGCTTCAAGAAAATAATGAAGCACAAAAGATGGGACAAAAGACCAAAAGAAGAATTCTACAAGAAAGACAAAAGAGATAGAAAAGGTAAGTTTTCTTCTTCTTCAAAGTTATCTCTGTCTAAGAATTCCGGATGTTTTGAATGTGGCAGCAAAGACCACATAGTCAAGGACTCGTCCAAAACGAAGACGGGACAGAAGAAGAAAAAGGCCATGATGGCAACATGGAGCGATGAGGAATCATCTCGAAGACGACGAGGATTCGGACGACTCAAAGTGTCTAATGGCAATCACCGACTCGTAAGCCGAAAAGAGTCGACTCGCATACGTACTCGTATAATGAGGAAACCGATCCTCAAGAGGTAATAAACTACTTCCTCAAATTCTCCAAAGTTGATTTAGCTAAATACATCTTTACTTTGGAAGAAAAGTCCAATTCCGATTCTTCTCATTTCAAGGAACAACTTGAGTCAATCACTTCGAGAGCACTTCTTTAAAAAATGAATTGAAAAACCGAGACTCACACTCGGAGAACTCAAGACAAGTGCTCAAACTAATGAGACCGAGTCCGAGTTACTCGTAAAAGAAAATGAGCAACCGAAACGTAAGCTCACCGAGTCTCAAGATCTCGGTTTTAAAATTTACTCAAGGACAGTAAGAACCTTGATATGCTCTTAGGTTCACAATTTGTCTCTTTTAGAAAAGAAGGTCTTGGGTTCAACAAGGAGGAAGAATCTAATTCTTACTCGTAATTGTTCAAAAAGGATTCCAAAACCGTTAAGTTCAAAAAGGCCGAGCATGGTCCCATTCACAAAAATGAAAGGAGGACTAAACCTGCACCTATCTACAAAAGGAAACCATTTTCTCCTCGTTTCAAAAGGAAAGGTTTTTAAAAGGAAAGAGACACGGACTCGGCTTCTCGAGAAGAAGACTCGTAATCGACTCAACCCAAAGTCATTCAAATCTGGGTTCCAAAGCACCTTCTTCCTCGAAAAGGACCACAAGAAGAAATGTTATTGGGTTCGTTAGAGGAAGTGAGAAGGGTTAGATTATCTCTGCTTTGCAGTGTCACTCGTAAAAGATCAAAAGGACATTGGTACCTGGACAATGGATGTTCACGACATATGACAGTGACCAAGGACTCTTTCTCGAGCCGCAGTCATATAAAGGAGGAAAGGTGACCTTTGGTGATGACAAAGAAGGGCAAGATAGTGGGCATTGGGAAGATTGGTAATGGAAACAATCTAGTGAGCCCAGCCTACCTTGTCAAAGGACTAAAGTACAACTTACTTAGCATCTCCCAGCTTTGTGACAAAGGACAAGAGGTAAAATTCACTCAATCCAAGTGCTACATCACGATGAGATCACCAAAGAGATAAAACTTTCAGGTAAGAGATCGTGTAATACCTACATCATCCCTCTTTCCGACCCAAGTCGAATTTATCCTCGTTTGAAAGCATCTCTTCAAGATGATTCTTGGACTTGGCATCGTAGATTAAGTCATATTAGCATGCATACTATCAAAAAGCTTGCATCTCATCATCTAGTTAGAGGATTACCTAACCGTACGTTTGAGAAGGATAAAGTATGTGAAGCATGCACCGTAGGGAAACAAGTCGATCTTCATTCAAATCTCTCAAGACAGCTTCCACATCCAACGTGCTTGAATTATCGCATATGGATCTATGTGGCGAAATTCCCGTAAAGAGTCTCTGAGGTAAATCTTACATACTTGTTATCATTGATGATTTTTCAAGATTTACCTGGGTGTGTTTTCTCAAGCATAAGAATGAAGCCTTCAAGGAATTCAAGTAAGCTCGTAGAAAGATTCAAGTGGAGTCCCGCACTCAGATTCAAAAGATTCAAACCGACCATGGAAGGGAGTTCGATTACTCGTAATTCTCGTAGTTTTGTGACAAGAATGGAATTTCTCACAACTTCTCAAGCACCTGTAACTCCTCAACGTAATGGAGTAGTTGAGAGAAAGAACAGAACCCTTGAAGAAATAGCAAGGACGATGATGATTGAACACAACTTGCCTTACTATTTCTCGGCGTAGGCAAGAAACACAGCCAACTACACTCTCAATCGATGCCTCATCGACCCATTCTCAAGAAAACACCTTATGAACTCTACAAAGGGAGGAAGCCAAACATTTCCTATTTCGTACCTTTCTGATGTAAGTGCTTTGTCCACAACAATGGTAAGGATCATCTCGACCAAGTTTGATGCTCCTGGTCGACGAAGGAATTTTTCTAGGTTACTCTTCTCATAGCAAAGCTTACCGTATCTTCAACAAGAGAACTAACAAAGTGGAAGAAAGTATCCACGTAGTGTTTGATGAGCTTGAACAGGAAAACCAAGTGAATCTTCATACTCGAACCGAAGCTCGTAAAGGATGATGACGAAGATAAGCTTACAAAGACTCGAAGGAGATCACTCGTAACGAGGAAGTTCGTAATGAAATAGCTCAAGAAGTCGCCGTAGCGAGCAAGTCAATGGAGCCGATCACTCAAAACAAGCTTCGAAGATCAAGCTATTCAGCCCACAAACCCGGTGAATCAAAGAACTGGTAAAGCATTCAAATTTACTTCCAGTCATCCCCAAGAGAACATAATTTCGATATCAATAAGTGGGGTAAGAACTCGTTCTTCTCTTCATAATCTATGTGCATTCACCGCATTCATTTCACTAACTCGAACCCAAAATGCACTAGAAGCCCTTAATGAACCCGAATGGGTAGAGGCCATGCAAGAAGAGCTGAATCAATTTGAAAGAAACCAAGTCTCGGACTCGACCAACCGACCTTCCGACCACCCAGCTATAGGAACCAAATGGGTTTTCAAAAACAAACTGGATGAGGGTGGAATAGTAGTCGAAACAAAGCTAGACTTGTAGCTCAAGGTTACAATCAAGAAGAAGGAATTGATTGTGGGGAAACCTTTGCACCAAGTAGCTAGAATTGAAGCCATTAGAATACCGTTGGCATTTGCATCCCGCATGCATATTAAATTATATCAAATGGATGTTAAGTGTGCCTTTCTCAATGGTTTCATTGAAGAAGAGGTCTATGTCGAGCAGCCTCCTAGTTTTGAAAACTCAAAATTTCCAAATCATGTTTTCAAACTTCAAAAGGCTCTCTATGGTCTTAAGCAAGCCCCTAGAGCTTGGTATGAAAGACTCGAGCAGACTTCCTGGTTCAAAATGATTTTAAAAGAGGTCGATCGACAAGACTTTATTCATAAAGACCAAAGGGAAAGATTTTCTCATTGTTCAAATATATGTTGATGATATTATTTTCGGTGCTACTAATGAATTTCGTGCCGAGAATTTTCTCGAGTTGATGAGTCAAGAGTTCCAAATGAGTATGATGGGAGAACTCAACTTCTTCCTTGGATTGCAAATCAAACAAGACAAAAATGGAATCTTTGTTCATCAATCAAAATACACCAAGGAACCGCTGAAGAAATATAAACTTCAAGATGCAAAGCACGCATCTACTCCTATGAGCAAGCAAGATAAAGCTCGACTCGGATGAGACAGTAAAGCAAGAGATCGAAACTCTATCGGGGTATGATTGGATCACCGCTATATCTTACTTCAAGCGTACTCGGATATAATGTTCAAGTGTTTGCTTATGTGCACGATTTCAAGCTAATCCAAAAGAATCACATCTCACTACGGTGAAGAGAATATTCGATATCTTGCAGGCACTCGTAATCTAGGACTATGGTACTCCGGAGACTCGTAACCGACTCGACCGGGTACTCGACGCAGTACTATGCAGATACAAAGTTGATCGAAAGAGCACATCCGGAGCTTGCCAATTTCTGGGTCAATCCCTAATATCCCGGCACTCAAAGAAGCAAAACTCAATAGCTCTATCAACCGCGTAAGCTGAATATATTGCCGCTGGAGCTTGTTGCGCTCGCATTCTCTCGGATAAAACAACACTTGAAAGATCTTGGACTATCTCTCAACTCGGCTCCAATCAAGTGTGACAATCAAAGCGCAATCAGCATCACTAAGAATCCCGTCCAAAGACTCAAAAACAAAGCATATTGAAGTCGTATCACTTCTACGCGATCACTCGTAAAAGGGTGATATTACACTTGAGTTCATTCCTACTAATCTTCAATTAGCCGATATCTTTACTTAGCCACTTGGTGAAGATCAATTCTGTTTTATTCGGAATGAGCTTGGTATGTTAAATGCTTAGTGTTGTGTTATGATTCTTGAATATTTCTGTGCCATGTGCTTTCATTGTTAATAACCATTAGTTCAGCTTGATCATGTGATACTCGGGCTAATAGTTATTTCGTGTTTCGAGTCACTCGAAATTTTTCTCGAGCCAAACTCGCACGTAAGAGAAATTTGGACATCAAATTTTCTAAAGCTATCTCTAGAACAATGGAGAGTTTCTGACTATAATTTCAAACCCTTTTTCTCTCTCTTTCTCGAGCGCCGCGATCGATCTTAACCGCAGATTTTAAACCACCGATATCTCAACCGTTGAAGAAGAACCGTCACACCGGGCATTAATTATCGATGGACGGGCCGAGTCGAACGGAGTTACTTAACGGATAGTGAACGGGCGCGCGTACTCACTATAAATAACGACTATCCATCTTCATCTCGGTATTCTAAAACTCCTTCCCTCTCAAACGAAATTCTTCTCGCGAAAGTTTGCTACGTGAATAGTGTTCCCCGATCGTCCGCGGACGTCGAAGAAGCTCTCTCTCTCTCTCTCTCTCTCGTAAGTTTTCGACCGCTCATCTCTCTTTCTTCTACCATTTTTTTCTCGTTACCTTCTCTTCTACACCTCATTCTCTTTCTCTTTCGAAAAGCTTCATCTTTTCTTCTCTCACCATGCCTAAAAGAGGAAACCATCCCGACTTTCAAGTTTCTTCATCCTCTAAGAAGCCTCGCACCAACAAGCCGTAAAGCTCAACTCCTTCTAAACCCGTTGTCACCCAAAGATCTTGTGCTGGAGGACAAGTTCCTCCCAACTACCAAATTCTCCCGGTTGTCCAATATCCAAACCACCGGAGTCTACCCTTTGTTGTGCTTCAGCGAGTTCATCTATCCCGAACTCGTTTCGAGTTTTATACTCATCTCACCCACTCCGAAAATGTTCTAACCTCTCGGGTTCGTAACATTACCGTTCAGTATCAACACCTCCCTCCTTCACCGTCCGTTCAAAGTTTCTTCTCTCTTCTTGAACAAGCAACCCTATCCCCTTCACTCGAAGTCGCCGACAACTTCTTTGAAAAGTACGCTAAAGAATTCCCCGGGTCCGTAAAGAACTTTTCGTGACTCGCTTGAAGTCGAAGCCAGGCTTCAGTGTTTCCTCGCCGATGAGAACCTTCTTCTCACAAGCATTCTAGCAAGGAGAACCCCAACTCCAAGCACCTCAAAGCCCTCTTCGATATCCCGGAGGGATACGAAGTCGACCTCTTCCCCTCCATCATTGAAGCGGATGGCCGTCGTGCCAGCTCAACTCCAGAGCAAGAAGAACACCTCCCTTCCTTTCGGTGCTCTTCTCACCCTTGTCTTCAAACAATTCCAAGTTCCTCTTCCTCTCGACCCTAACGTGGTGTCTCGAGGCGGCCATTGTGGTCGGCAAGAAGGAACTCCAGGGTACGGATACCAGGAAACTAACCCCGGTGTCCGGGTTCACAACTCGTAGCCGAGGCCTCCTTCTCCACCTCGACTCGAAATCAACCCCTCTCCCTCTTCCTTCTTCACCTGGTGGTGCCTCCACCTCCGGTGCTTCCAAAACTCTCTCTCGCCCTCTTGTCTCCCGTCTTCATGGACAAGATCACCTCTCGTGTCTTCCGATTTCGGAGACATGCTCAGGGGTTTCAAGTCTGTTCTTCAGTGGTCTCGACCATCAACCAAAAGATCGGTCAGCCCCAAATCCGAGAGCAAGCAGCTCTCGTTCTTGAGATGAGAGAGTTGGTTAAGGAGCGAAGGAGCCGGCCGAGCTCCTCGGAGAGAGACGGTCCAAGGCGGCTCAGACCCGGATGACTCGGACACATCCGAGGCGTCTTCGAGCCTGAGCCTCGACCTCCTCGGCAGCGAGGAAGCCGAGGAAGCAGAGGAAGAAGCTGCGATGCAGCGGAGGACGCCGAGGAACCCGCGGCCGAAGCAGCCCTTCCGGGCAAAGGGAAGAAGAGGCCGTGGCAACCGCTCCCCAAGCTCAAATTGTCAGTACTCAGCTCGCATAGCTAGCCTCGAGTGGGTCGAAGATCTCGCTCCTCCAGCCGAGTCAGCCAGAGCAGCCCCTCCAGCCCTCGAGGTCCCAAGGGAAGAACCCTCGATCCACTATCTCCGGGTCAGCCCCTCGTAGCCGAGCCCCCGCGAACTATTCCGGTTCTCCCTTCGCCGCACTCAAGCACATCGTCAAGGTCTTATCAGCGCCGGCGCACCTCCGCCTCCACTCGTAAATCCCTCCTTCCTAGTTGGAGCCATGCACCGAGTCACAATTCCTCGGTGTCTCCGAATTTCTGCTTCAAAATTTTCTTTTGTCCGGACAACTTATGTGTATTACTTGTACTTTTCTCCATTTGTTTTGCTTCTTGTCTCTTTTTTTTGCTGAAAGGCAAGGGGGAGAAAATGTAGTCGAAACCGGTTGTCTTGTCTAGGGGAGTTCCTTCAGCCCTTGTAATTTTTTTTTAATGAATTGATGCATTTCCTTATTCATTTGTGAGTTCTTTCTTTTCCGAGTTAATGAGTTAAAGCATACTTTAATTCGCTTTGATATATCGTATATTACTCGATCCATTCATTATGCCTTACTTTTTATCAAACTACTCGTAATCAATCTATTTTCTTCTAACAAAGTTTCTGTTTAAGTATGGAATGCCTTTCATCAAAAAGGGGAGATTGAAGACTCGTACATCGCTCTATATCTTTCTCGAGTCATGCAAAAGGAATCAGGTATAACGATGTCATTCATATAGAGTTTTGATTCCAAGGCATTCTCTCGTGTCTTAGAAACTTACTTGAATTAAATAGTATCCTTTCTATGCGATTCGGCCTTCACATATCTCTTTAATCGCTTTTAGTTAGCGACTCGTAAAAGTTGTTCTTTATTCTCGAGTCCATTCTCACTCGAATCCGACTTGTGGTTATTTACTCTATTGCTTGCATAGTCGCATTCATAGTTCATTTCATGCTTAGTCTATATCAAGTTCTCTCTCACTCGATATTTGCTATAGAACGTGTTTCTTTACTTAAGACTAAGTCATATGGAATTCTGAGTATCATGGATATTAGACTCGTAATATTCCATTTCTTTTCCGACTCGTATAATCAATTGCGTAATTTTTCAAAATTATTTTGTTATCTCGTGTCTAACCTTGGATCAAAGTATTTTATACTTTGAGAACCAAAGGTGTTTTACTTTTGTAGGTTATTCAATCGAGGATATCTTTTCAAACTACAAAAGTAGCCGGCTTCGTAACGTCAAATCACCAGCAGATATGGCTTTTCACCTTCCCCGCTTTAGTCTCGTAAGATTGTGTCGAAGCCGCTCGCTTCCATATCCGGAAAACTGGAACGCCAAGCCTAACAAAGTGGTTTTCACCTCATTTTTCAAGACACAACCGATGGTTTTGGGAATTCCAAGAGAGTTAAACCGTTGTCCAACGTTCATATTTCAACGGATACTTTTTGAGTGACTCGTAAAGCCTTTCTCAACGGTCACAGAGGACTCTCGGTCAGCAGATGAAAATAACGGCTACTCGCCTGGTCTTATCTATAAGAAGAAGCCACTTCACAAGACTTGAAGGTTGCCGAACATATTGTCTATACACTTACTTGATCAAAGTTATTGTATTTACTCTCAATCTTCAACTTACAACTCCCACTCGTAATTCATTACTTTCGAGTTGTAAGGTCTTGTACTTCGTTACAAACACTTCTTACATTCTTTATAAGGTCCCTTGACTAAGCTATAAAGGTAACTCAGCTTAGTTGTCCCTAGCTGTAAGGGTTATCTCAGCCTAGGAAGTACTAGATCGGATAAAGTAACTTCGAGTCTATGTATAGAGTTGTCTAAGGGAGCAACTCGGGTTCTCGTCAAGTTCACGGTATTTTGTGGACTCAAAATAGTGGATTTGACTTCGTGTCTGGATTGACACGGGCCGTGGTTTTCTCGCCCCAGGAGGGTTTCCACGTAAAATTTCTGTGTTCTTTTCTCGAGTTCATTCTAGACTCGACATGTCCTTAGTGCTCTTGCTTCTTCCGATTCATTGCTTTTTGAGTCCAATCTTTTCCGACTCGTTATTAGACTCGGATTCTGTCTTTGCCTCTTTTCTCGCGCAAAAGTGTGTATTTTCGAAAGAATTTTCTATCACCCTATTCACCCCCTCTAGGGTGACTCGGACTCGTCCTTGAGCAAACCTTCGAGTAAATGTTATTGAAGTTAGATTTAGGGTTTTTATAAAATGTAACTACAAATTGATGAATATATGTAACTTGTTTGTGAATGAATTTGAAAAGAAAAATGTGCAATTGTGTTATTTATGGAGTAAATGTTATTGAAGTTAGATTTGTTGGAAATTATTATTGAAATTGAAGTAAATGTTATTTTTATGTATAGAATTTGTATTGTTGAAAGTATGTGGTGTTATATTTGTTGGAAATTATTGTTGAACTTGAAGTAAATGTTTTTTGTGATTTATATATGTGCAATTATTTGTGGTTTATTTGTGTGAGTTTGTTTATGCTAATTAGGTATGATTAGGTATGATTAGTCATCAATGGCAATCAGAATTTTCTTTTCTTTTTAAAACCCTAAGTATTGTTTAATTTAATGTAAGTTGGTTCTCTAAATTAGTAATCACTAAAGAGTATATATATATATATATATATATATATTTTAAAAGCCTCCATCCTTCCCCTTTGTTTCTTTTGTTATCGAGTTCACCATTGTTAACCAATTTGAATGTTAATTTTTTTTCTTTCAATCTACAACGTCAATAAATTAATTTCGGTAAATTTGAAAGTAATCGAGTGTATGATTATTATTTTTTCAATAAATTTAATATTTTTTGGTAATTTTTTTGTTATCTTAACCTACGAAAAGGAAAATGTAACTATGTTCTACTATTAAATAAGGGCATATCGGTTAATCTCTATTGATTTTTTATTTTTTACTAGAGTTATATTAAAATAAAATATTATTAATTAAAGAGAGGTAAAATTAAACTTGAACAATTCAGGATTGAATTAACTAATTTGAGAGACCTTAAGGGAGGGGAGCGTAAAAACATCATTATTCATCTACGTAGATGCCATATCAACAATTTGAGGCCCAAAAATTGTTGGGAAAAAATAAATAAATTAAGGTAGAGGAGTTTAAATAGGTATGATATAAAAGGTTAAGGTTATTAAAATCAAAACAAAAATCACGTTGAAGTATATGTGAATATCTCTATCAAATATTATTATTAGAATAATGATATATTTTTTAATTTAAATGAGTTAGAAAAGGTATTACAATACAATTATAATATATAAGAGAGAGGGAAATTGTATATGAATTTTATATCTCTATCAATTGAAGCGTAATTTATTCATAGAAGAATATTTATATTTAACGCTTGCATGTGTATATGTTTACTAATTTTTATATGTTGTTTTATATGGAATCACTTTAACCATTGGATGTTTACTAATAGTGGTTTTCTGTTGATGATGTTCGAAAAATGGAGAGAGGTAGAGGCAGGTCCAACAGATCGAGCAACTCGGGAAGGGTTAGAAACACCACTAACGATGGAGAAGGTAATGATGTCAGCACTTCTACCCCCTCTCAAAACCCTCATAACCTTCAATCTCCCGTAGGTGTAGCACTATCTCCACACTCCCTTATAACCAAACTCCAATGGGGGTCATTTATTCCCAACCCTCCTTTTTCCAACCCCCAAACATCTCACACATGCAAAGCCCAATGGGTGGGTCTTTCATCCCAAACCATCCATATTCTCAGCACGCCCATATATACTCAAACCCGCCCATTGGATATGCATATAACCAATATGGTGGTACAAATAATGTACCACCCATCCACATTGGTGCCGAACAAAGGCCACCACAAAGGCCTACAAATGATGGGCCAACCGATGCAGGGAACGAGCGTGCTAGTCTTGAATCAAGCAGTGCTAGCAGCCGAGAAAAGATTCGAATTGAGCCGGATGGTGAAGGGTAAGTGTGATAATAAGTAATAAAATAAATTAAGCTTAATAGTTTAATAGTATAACTAACTATTTTATATGTTTGTTGAGTAGGTTCTTCCCATTGACAAAGTTGTGGGCACAATTTCCCACATATTCCAAAGTAAGTTCGACGGAGGTTCGCCTACATGCGGTAAAGTTCCTCGATCACAACGTGATCCGTGGTTTTATGAGTTTAAGGTAATGACAAATCTTTAGTTTTCCGAATTTGAGATAAAATAGTGACTTATTGTGCATGTTCGAACATTATATTATAATTTCAGTAACTTATAAACAACTTTTTATTTATATAGAAAATTTTCACTTGGTTTCCAACCGATGAAGTCCAAATAAGAAGAAATTTTGAAAAGAAAGGAAGTGATCGATTAAAGGACTTCATGCTAAAGGCGAGGAAAAATAAGAAGAAGCCGAAATGGTTGGGTGACAACTACTAGTGCTAATTGCTCGAAATATTGGGAAACCGCTAACTACAAGCAATTCCGTGAGCAGTGCTCGAAAAACCGCCATGCCGATCAAGGGGGACTTGGTTCATCACTCCATACTTGTGGCTCAATCCCTATGACGGAGCATAAACGGCGATTGGTACATACCCCTTTATTAATAATTACGCATGCAACTATTAACATGTTCATATTAGTAAATTGATTCTCTACTAATTTTTTTTTTTTAAGATGAAGGAGCTTAAAGGAGTTCAGCCTCTACCTACCCAACTATTTTCACGTACCCACAAAACAAAAAAGGACGAATGGGTCGACAAAAATCCAAGGCCATTTGTGTGAGTAACATTAAATATGCAATTTTCATATTTTTCAATTTATGATTTTCATTAACAACTTGTGATAGTTACATGCCTCAAACATTTATATTTTATTCAGACAAGTTTCAAAAAGAGTGGGAAGAGTTGCCAAACACTCAATCCACTCAACCTTCTAGTGATGACCCCAACTCTTCCGAGGATCAAGTCTCCACCCCTTCACAACATGAGTTGTGGGTCAAAGTCAATGCGAACAAGAAAGGTCGCATTTATGGACTTCGATCCGAGGCTAAAAACTTGAAACCAACCACGCCCTTCAAATCACCGAAAGCTTCTACCGCAGATAACTCGGATTTGAGAGCAACAAGTGCATAATTTAACTTCGAGTTACATCAATGGATTGAGCATGCTCGTGTGCTTGGGTTGGAAAATAGGCAGCTTAAAGATAAGGTGGATAGTTTCGCTGAGCCAATTACATGCTTCAATGAATTTCTGCAGTCTCGGCTAGCATCTAGATCTCACCGTCGACCAAGTACAACCACAAGAGGAAGAGGAAGAGGAAGAGGAAGAAGAAGAGGAAAAGGATGAGGAAGAGTGAGGACCCCGAATGCATTGTGAACTTTTAAGTATATTGGTGAACACTTTGCGAACTTTTTACATGTGTTTATGGTTTCCTATGAACTTTTGTATGTTTGTTTTTTTAACTTGTGAATTTGTTTTAAATATGTTTTGATTATTTATGATTTTGAACATGTAATTTGGATTTGTATATACAACTTTGATGAGTTCTTTGTGGTCGGCAAATGTAAATGCCAAATGTAAGTGCCACGTATTTGAATATTGGATTTGTATATCCATTCACAATTTTTGTACTAGGGTGACGAATAATTAGAGAATATTATATTGGATTTTCGACGGAACAGCGACGGAACCGAGAAGGGATAGCGACGGATCTTTTCGAATCGGCGACGGAAAATAGCGACGAGGAGACCATCATTTCCGTCGCTGATCTACACCAGCGACGGAAATGACGTTCCGTCGCCGACGGAAGATGTTTCCGTCGCTAAATAGCGACGGATTTGGCCATTTCCGTTGTTATATTTTAGCGACTCGCAATTTAGCGACGAAATTATTCCGTCACTATTTGCCAAAATTCCGTCGCTAAATCCGTCGCTATTCGGTAGTTTTGTAGTGGTGGTGCTACTCGCATTTACCATGTTAGCCAACATATAGTGCCCGAGCTTCTTGGTAATCCGGACTAAAGCCAATGATGTCTTCTTTAAGGGCATATACTGAGTCTCATAATCTAAGAATTTCTTGCTCGGATAATACACTACATATTCTTCCTTTCCATTCAGTTGAGCTAACATGGCTCCCATCGCAGCTTCCTAATATAGCGAGGTATAGGAGCAAGGGCTTCTCTCGGTTGGGGTGGAACTAATACTAGCAGATTAGCCGAAAACTCCTTGACCTTATCGAATGCTTTTTGGCACTCTTCATCCCAAATTGGCTCGAGATCCTTTTTAAGCTTCTTGAAGATGGGTTCATAGACCATAGTTAGTTTTGACATGAAATGACTAATGTGCTGTAAATGTCCGAGATTCTATCTTAAGTATGGAATGCCTTTCATCAAAACGGGGAGATTGAAGACTCAAGTATAACTCTCTATCTCTCTTAGATTTTGATTCTAAGTCATTCCGAGCATTATAGATCCTTTATCTAAATTTTCATTTGATTCTAACCTACTCGTAAAGCTCGTTCCTACTTATCTCTCTCAACCGTGCTTCGACTCATTCGGACATCACTTAGAACTATCGAATGATCAAATAATTTCTCTAACATATTTATTCCGAGCTCGACTTTGTATTCCAAGTTAAAATAAATTATAGCGTTAATTCTTTGCTTTTGAAGTCAATTTATAGAGAGTTATTTGTTGGATCAAGTTCATGTATCCTAGTATTTTATTCTCTATAACTTGATCATTGAAGGATTGAATCAAGATGAAATCTGAACTTAATGGATATTGGACCTAGAAAATTCCACTCTTTTAGGTCAAAGACAATTAAGTGCTTAATTACTCCGATTTAATTAATATATATGCCTAATCTTGGACCAAAGTATTTTTATACTTTGAGTACCACTTTGATTTGCTTTTGTAGGTTGTTCAAATAAGCCTAATCTGATGTTGAAAAGCTAAAGCAATTAGTTTCGGCCGTTAAACACCAAGCAGACGTAAAACAACTATTTTTGGACTCGGCTCAAACACTCGTGTTAGGATTGTTTGTTTCCAAAACTAGAAAACTGTAACTTTTGAGTCTACCGGTTGTTTCCACCTCACTTTTCAATCACCACCAGATGATTGAACCATCTTTTGGAGCCAAGAACCGTTGTAAAATGTTCACATCTCAACGGATCTTTTACGAGTGATTCGAATAGCTAGGAAACCCCGTATCTCCTTCTTTATATTCGGCGATGGAATCTCTTGGATGGCCTTGATCTTGGATGGATCAACTATGATTCCTCTAAGACTAGCCATATAGCCTACGGTTTACCTCAGAGTTACACCAAAGGCGCACTTTTGTTGGTTAAGGCGCATGTTATAATTTCTTAGTCTTTTGAAGAATTTTGTAAGGCGAGGTAAGTGCCCCGCCCTATCTTTGGACTTGATGATCATGTCATTTTATAGGAACCACGGCCGGCCAGGGCCATCCGAGCTTTCCTACCTGTGTCGGGTCTTTTTTTTTTAAGATTGATTTTGAAGATGGTTTTTGAAAGTCGATTTTGGAATGTTGGGATGAACCTTTTAGTAAGATTTTCGAATTTTATTAAATCTGATTAGTTAAAGTTTTAATGGAGATTTTATTAATTATTTTATTTTAACAATTATTTTTAGAATACCCGAGATCTTATTTTCTAATTAAGGAATAAATAAAACTAGGGTTTTGGTCCCGTCGTGAGGCTTTAGGGCCGGACCGGTGTGAAAACACCAATGTGGACCTAAGCCTCGCCTACCGACCACCCGAGTACAGGCGGCAGCTGTGCCGGGAGTGGCAGTGTGCTGGCTAGAGGCAGGGGCTGATGGAGTCAGCCTTGGCTTTTGCCCCGGTGGGAAAATCTAGGACCTCATCTTACTTGTTCCTACAACCGAGAAAACAACGAGATGCAAATTTGAACATAACAAAGCATAAAATAAAGGAGTCGCCATTTAGTTTTAAGGAAAGAAAAAACTAACAAGAAACAAAAAAAATGATTTTCTCCTCATATCATAGTGTGGGAAAACTAAGACTGAAAAAGGCTAAAATGACTTCATCGGTCTTTACCGAGAATCGGATTCAGGGCGTGGGTACAAAATGTAGGAAAAACCATTCCATTCCGCCCATCCGAAGACGGCCATTACTAACTTGAGTAGTGTATTAAAATGATGTATGACAAACAAGCAAATGATATATTACGATGATAAATAAAAGCAACCAAACATAATAAAGAAAGTAGTAAAGAAAGCAACAAAGAAAAGAAAATTGAGAAATAAAAAGAATTTCATCGGTCGAGAAGAATTAAAAAGAGCGATTACATCTCTTAAACCACAATACGGAAAGCGATAAAAAGCGTGAAAATAAATAAACCATTCGAAGGCCGAATAATTTCCCTCGAGTTGTCTTACCTTGCCGATCCGGATCTCCACACTAGATCTCTCGATACAATGGCGACAAGTAAAAGAAAAGGGCTTGTTTTTGTGAAGTATGTGCATAGGGTATGGTAACAATCAGTTGAATAAGTGCCAAGAGATCAAATGAATGCTTACGATTGGTTTCGACAGAGTAACATTTAGATGAGAGTATTCAGTTAGCTTTCTACAAGTGTGACACTAAGGCAGAAGCCGTATAGGAATGACAACCGAGCCTCTCTATTTATAGGAGAGGACCTAGGTCACAAATAACTTAGGGTTTGCCTTCATTCAGCCATCCAAATAGCTGAAAATAAATCGGGCCAAATCCAAAGAGATAGAATCGAATAGAATCCGGTTGGCGCGCTGGCCAATCGGGTGCCCTAGGGTTTCGTGCCCTAGTTGTGTCTATAAAGGACTCTCCAAGCCAAAATATAGCGTTCCACTTAGTCCTACTAGAGGGAGGCGCCGGCCACTACGTCGTTACGAGGGAGAAGCTTTTAGTCTCGTGTGGACTGTCTTGTGAAACTTAAACGCAACACTTTAATGCTCCCGATCATGAAATGCAGCATTTTAACACCGTATTTAGGTCTTCAGCTCCTTGTCCGATTTTGACAAAAGTAAAATGCGGTATTCTAAACTTGGAATTTTCCGGCACACAACATTGGACTCCATTATCTCTTAAGGCTCAGCCCGGTTCTTGGGTCATCCGAAAGAAAAGGGATTTGTGGACTGACCCAAGGCTAAAGGCTACTTAGTTGGTGATGGGGGTTTTTGTGGTTTACTGGCTTATGTTGCACCAATTGATCACGGTCCGAGATCCAAATCCTAAAATAGGACTCGGGCATCATCGAGCCAACAAAAAATGTAGAAATAAAGAGATAAAGGACAACACTTTTAGGTGTCTACGATTAGCCCCCACTTTGATCGAGTCTAAAAGATGAAGGGTCAACGTAGACACTAAAGGATACTTACCTCAATTTATGTAAAGTATTATGTGTTACTTGGAATTGGTTGTAATCGAATCTAAACTCCAAAATGGGGGCCTGGACTTGATCGTGATGTTTGCATTCTGAAGTCTAGTAAAAGAATCCTAAGCTTGGCTTGATCAAAGCCCGAAGCTTGGCAGATGTTGGTGCTGAAACTTTGATCCTTCTTTGATTTGAAGCTTGGCTAAATAATCTGCTGTGCTAACACACTTATTAGTACATAACTGAATTGGCAAAAGTTCAATGTTTTACCTGAGTAATTTAGTCCAAAATAGACTGATAAAACTATTATGGAAAAGCTTACTAGTGGGCCCAAAAACTCTCACTTGCATGCACAAGGGTACAAAGATCACATGTCTCGATTAGACAAGGCTGCATAGACTAGGGATGTGGGCTAGGCTGTAAAGGTTGTCGCCGAATGGACATCTCGGTGCCTCGTGGCTAGCGCCAGCCACTCTTTGGTAGGCGTGGCCCCCAAGCATGGCTAGCCAGATTCCCTTGGTTCCCCACTCTAAAAGGGAATGCATGGTGTGTTTCATTTTGCACACCAACTTTTCTTCTTACTCTTGCTATTCTCTTGTGTTTCCTTGCTTTTCTCATTCTTGAAAACTAATTGGTTCTCAAAAACTTCTTGTCTTCAAAATGTCTAGAAGAAAAGCTCATCTCGCTGGAAGAATTAGAGTGGAGAAGCTTATTCAAGACTCTTTCCTTGAGCAAGAATATAGTCCTCAAAGGGAATGGAATCCAAGTGACCTTCTAGTTGAGACTGAAAACCATGTTTCCTAGCTGGCTATTTTCTCTTCGGTAAGCTAATTGGCTTAAACTTCTTAATGCGCTCATTTAGAGTAACTCTTTTAACCAAAATCTTGTTGGATTTTGTCTTGCGAAAGGCTCGATTTAAAGTACTCGAAGCCATTCCCAAATTCATGGAGTCGAGCAGGAGGATGAACTTTCCTCTTGAGAATGTCATGTATAACGCCGAGTTCAAACTTCTTTACATCGCTTTATACTATCTTACTGATAAGAGGGAGAGATATCCCATTAGAGCCATTAGCGAGCGCTTTTGGGATACTACTAGCACGTTCCACCTTCCATTCGGTGAGATGACAATAACCCCTTTTGATTTTGTTGTTTTGTTTGTTTTGGGCTTTTTGGGAGAACCTTTATCCTATGACCGAAATTTGTACAAAAATTGTGACTACCTCTGTCCCTTCTTTGGCCCTGTCCCTAAGAAATTTCCACATAATAATCACTTTAAGTATATCGTTCTTCTTTTAGGCTTTTGAGGATGTTGTTTTTGGTCTCAACATTCTCCTCCACAACAAGTCAAGATCGTGCTTGCTCTTCTCTTGGGTACGATCCTCTTTTCGACTAGGCCATCTAGGTTTATGTTTAATATTTGGTGAACTTAGTGGACCTAGATAAAATAAAGGAGCTTAATTAGGGTGCTTCCGCATACACTTGCCTCATTAGGGGTCTCCGTGCTCGTGTGCGACACACAAAATCGGAGTTGGACTCCACCAACTATCTTCCTTTATGGCTTATGGAAGATTATTGAGGTATGCTCAAGTTCTTCTTTTTTCCAATATTTATACTTTTCATCTTGTGTGGATAAAAAGCCTTACTTGATTTGTTAAAATGTAGTCGTGGTTGTACGAATTCTTCTCACATCTCTCTCCTGGCTCAATAAATTGACTTGCATTTCCTGCCTCCGTGCCATGGGCCAAAATTCTATCTTCAACATCCAAATATTCATGGAATAGACTTCTTGAGGTCAACCCTCAACCATGTGGACTCGGTATGCTTCTTCTTTTCTCAAAACTTGATCCAAAACATGTTTAAAAGAACTTTTTACCCACATTTTTAACCCTTTGTCCTTGCCCATGACCTGTACCACTGCCTGTGGGGCTGCCCGTGGTGGACTCCAGTCCTGAATCTTTACTATTTTTCATTTATTTTTTTATTGCTCTTCATCCTTGCGAGCTGATTTCTTGATAATTCTTGTATGTAGTCCAATTTTCATCCTTGAGCCCAACTTTAATTTCCTGAAAATGTCCTTGTGGCACGGGAATTGAGCAAAAGAAGGATCTTGTTTGAAGGTCCTTTTGGGTTTTGTTAGTATCTTGGGGAGAGGGTCACTCCTCAAATCCGAGTTAACACATGGCCTCCGTTTGTCCTGGCCGATCTGCCTTCAACAATGTTCTACTTCCATTCTATTTCTCCAGATGTGCAAGCGGCGGCTATGGTGGAGTATCCCTTTACCTCATTTTTAAACTTGAACACATCTTATGCCTATCATGCAGCATGTATTATGACCCAATTGGTGAGTTCTCAATTTCTTCTTTGTAACTTGAATTTCTAGTATGTAAATTAATCTTCATCTTTGAGCAGCTCACTCCTGCAAATATCCATATTACAAGTCTTGATGTGGATATTACTCTTCTCGGGGAATCTCTTCGTTGTGTAAGAATTCCGGAAATCCTAGAAGAGGAATGTGTTAGGCATCCCTTAGAAATTGGCAAGGGGTAAGAGTTATATGCTTTCTTTCCTTTAGTTGTATGCTAAAGATATTTTTCTTGTTGATATCATCGAATAAACTTTGTAGTATAACTGGGAGCAATCTAGAGCCATGTTTATCGGTTTCGAGATGGCTCTCTAGGCAACCCAAAACTTCTTGATTAGGTGATCTTTTCCTAATTTCTAGCTAAGTCCTTGATTAG
Organism: Talinum fruticosum; assembly: GCA_021018815.1. Lineage (NCBI taxonomy): Eukaryota > Viridiplantae > Streptophyta > Magnoliopsida > Caryophyllales > Talinaceae > Talinum > Talinum fruticosum. Next base: position 1,249,148 of record JAITYX010000026.1, read on the forward strand.
TATAGTGCTAATTTTATTGAGCTTCTAGTGATTTGCTAACCACTCTTTTGATCTTGTAGAGGCGCCGATCTAGAGCTCCTTCTTCCGATAGTCTCCCTAATGTTCCCGAGACACAATCTCATGCTCTCGATCAATAAGTACCTTCTAGTAATAATGCTAGACAAGGTTCTTCACGGCATTTTTCGCGACGTGCTCATCATAGGAGTCCTTCGAGGCAGGAGTGAGTACTTCTCGAATTTAACGCTTCCGATGAGTTTGCAGGAGTTATTTCGGGGACAGTTTATACATGCTTCCTTTACGGGCCTTTGATCGTCACGAGAATCCTCTTTATTTCCCTCGGTCTTCTTATAGCAGTTCATCCTATGAGGCTTCTCAATCTTGGGACCAAGGAGCTAACTCGTATTAAGGTGATGAAGGTGGCCGATTCTCTACATCCGTCTTGGATGACGTCGGCAATTACATCTTCGATGATAACTCCGATAGTGATGCGTACAAGACTCCTTGCCGCTTCCGCTGCTTGCGATTAATAAGTCCTTATATGGTGTTTGTTTATTAATGTATTATTTATTTTGTAATGAAGACTCTTATGCAATGGGATGAAATACGGGACTCGATTCTAATAATACGTTCTTTTCTTTAATATGATGTAGAAAACTTAGGAAAAAGTTGTAACGACAAAAGTTTCAAAAAAATGCACTAGCCCTCATTCCCGCTAAAATAAAATAATAAAAAGAAAAATGAAAAATCTCAAGTGCATGGTCCAAAAGAATAACACAATACGCGCCACGGGCCGAGGAAAAAATAGTCCAAGGATTGCTCGGGCTAAAGAAAACCAAAAAATGGGTCGGGCCACAGCCGTGGCCGGCGCCGACCACCTGGAAGTCTTGGGGCAGTTGGGATTGATCGGTGGTTGAGTTGCAGTAGCGCTCTAAGAACTTCAAAAACCCCTATAAATAGGATCGACGCGGTGTAGAAGAAATACGAACTCAAAAGTCTCCAAGTAACCTAAACTAAAAACATATCGTATCTCCTTCTCAAAAACCATCAATTAAATGACCGAGTTAACCCGGTGGATGCATGAGATGACTAACATGGATAGATCCGGGTTAACCAATTATGGGCTTAATGTCCTATTCAGCATTCGCCGGTGAAGATCTATTGGCCCTTCCTAAGAGCTATTGTAGCCTAGTGAGATCCTAACTACTATGTCTTTAGGTTCGAGGATAGGGAAGCTGTGCCCTCTCGCCTAAAGAGTTCGATGCCATACTAAACGAGGTTTAGGCGAACAAAACCAGCTTGTTCCCAAATCTTCAAAAAACCTTCACGAGAAATACAAATACCTACTAAAATTGAGTAATAAGAATATAGGATGGATTCTTATTGGGAACCGGGTTAGTTTGAACAATCTGATGAAGCACTACCGTAGCATGTATGCCTATGTTGATCCCATTATCATCCCTAGGCTGGGGCTATCATCACTTATATGATAGGTGGATTCTTGCTAGTAGGAGACCATGAAGACTTGGCATCGGTGTCCCTACTAATTCTAGTGGAACAATTAGAGGATTAATGTTCCCTAACTCCACTAATAGTAGTTGAAACAATAATTGGCTTAGACTGAATTGAAGCCAATGCTAAGCAGAATTTTTGTGGGAGCCCCTGTTATTGTAGGTAAGCACAAAACAACAAAAGAAAGCAAGCGAGCGTAGACGCCTCGGTTTGCGTCTAAAAGACTCTAACTTTGGTCTTTGCGTCTAAAACACTAACATTTGATTTTGTATCCGTGATGTGCGGATTTGGTTGATGGAACATCTTAGGTTTATTGATGCTCCTCCAAAGTTGGATATATACCTAGTAACTCACTTCTACCAATGAAAATGAAAACTAGTGACAACTGATCACCCCGTGTCTTGGTGGGAGGAATACCTTAGAAATCACAGTAATGATCTTCTATGCTAGGTTAAACATTGGAAGGTTTCCCAGTTCAAAACACATACCTCACAGACTCCCATTCATACGTCTCGTCGGGCCTAGAGCAGAGCACGTATAACTTCCGTAGTCGTGTGTTGTGACAAATGGGTAGAGAGCAAGTAATACCACTATTGGATTATATATAGCCTGCTACCTTTGACTTGTTCAAAGGGCATGGTAGCACCAAATGGACCAGGTTGTGGCCCGAATATTGGATAGGCTCGTCGAAACTACCGACTCTTGCAGACTTGCCGACACCTGAAGGCAAACCTAACGAGTGCTATTTTTCCCTATTATCTAGAGTAGATAATAGAAGTAGATCCCAAACGACGGAAGGCGCTAAGACTCGAATAGATAGATCTTAAAGAAGTTGTCCCTACTGCTACCCCTTTGCATATTCACGAAATAAACCCTCGGATGGCCGCTCGTGCTCGTCGAATGAGAAACCGAAGCCAAAGCACTTGAAGACAAGAGGGCCCGTGTAATTTAAGAACTGAAAGAACGCACCCGGGAGGAAGAAGTTAGGTCTAACGATCCTAAGAGAAAGAAAGTAAAGATAGACTAGGGCTAGAACTCTTAGGATAGAATAAAAGAAAGGGAGGATTAGTTTTTCCTCTTTAGAACAGTGTTCATTTTTATTTACAAGTAGTATGCTTGCAATTATTTTCCTTAAGCTATGTGTTTAGGTAAGTAGTAGGCTCACCTTTTATTAAATAAAAGTAAGTGTTATGTTATACTTTTATATTTTTATCGCTCACTTAGAGGTAAAAAGTAATAGATAAATTGGACTCGCCTAATTGGACTACCCAACAAATAAACGAACTAAATAATCGAAGGAAAAAACAGAATAGGAGGGATAAGCGTGGCCCGGCCAGCCCACGGTTATCCGGGTGGTCGCTGGCGCCTACCTTGGCCTAGCCTCGGTTGGGTTGGGCTCGGTTTACTACCTAAGGGTATGCTAGGCGTAATAGTTCTTCAGCTGATCTAAGTTGGTGTACTTGGAAAATCTATTTTCTATCCAAATTAGTTAGTTTGGCTGCTTCGCCTTGTAAAATTTGACTAAGTATAAACGGGTCATGCCGGTTAGGCTTAAACTTTCCTCGCGGGTCTCGAATTAGTGCTCTTATCTCCTTAAGGACCAAATTTGACTAAGTATAAATGGGCCATGCCAGTTAGCTCATGGGTCGAGTCATGTGGGTGTAGGAACCACGGCGAGCCGGGGCCCGTCGAGCTTCCCCATTTATGTCGGGTCTCTTTTTAAAGATTGATTATAAAGATGGTTTTAGAAAGTCGATTTTGAAATATGGGGATGAACCTTTTATTAAGATTTTTGAATTTTATTAAATCTAATTGAAAATGAATTACGCAAAGTTGAATGGAGATTTTATTAACCTTCTTATTTTAGTTATTATTTTCAGAATTCCTGGGATCTTATTTTCTAATTAAGGAAAAAGCAAAAATAGGGTTTCGGTTCTGCCGTGAGGCTTTAGGGCTAGATTGGTGTGAAAACACCAATCTGGATCGAAGCCCCACCTGCCAACCACCTAGTATAGGCGGCGGCTCGTGCCGGGAGGTGGCGGGGCGCCGGCCGAGGCAGGGGCTGATAAAGTGAGCCTCGATCTCTGTCTTGGAGGGCAAACCCGGAACTTCTTTTTACTGTCCCCGTAACCGTGAAAACACCGAGATGAAATTTTCAATAGAAATAAAGGAAAAGAGGAGTCGCTGGTTAGTTTTTAGGAAAGAAAAACTAACAAAAACAAAAGTAAAATTTGTTCTTCCAATCTTAGTATGGGAAAACTAAGACAAGAAGAGGCTAAAAATGACCATCGGTCTTTGAACCGAGAATCGGATTCGAGGGTAAGGAAACCGAAGCCAAGAAAACCGAAGAATGGAGGACCTGCAGAATTAAGGAGTTAAAGAAGCGTACCAAGGATGATAGGGCTGAGCCAAGTGACCCCAAAGGAAAGAAAGTAAAGATAGACTACGACTTATATTTTAGTAATGATTTTTAGAGAGGAAAAGAATAGGCGGATTAGTTTGCCTCTTTAGAACAAATTATTATTTTTATTATTCAAGTAATATGTTTGTTTTATTTCCCTTTTATTAGCTATGTACATAGGCAAGTATTATGCTTACCTTTAGTTAAATAAAAGTAAGTATTATGCTATACTTTTATGTTTTATATTTTTTTATCGCTCACCTAGAGGTAAAAATAAATGGGACCGCCTAATTGGATCGCCTTTAAAATTAAGAAAGAATAAAGTATACAAGCGAATCGCCTAATTGGACTATCCAATAAGGAAACCATCTAATTTGACGATTAAAGTCACCTAATTTCAGATGAAATTTATTTTTGGCTAATGTAAATAATAGGCTCACCTAATTTGAGATGAAATTTATTTTTGGCTAATGCAAAAATGGAATCATCAAATTTGAGATGAAATTCATTTTTGGCTAATGCATAACTACAAGCACGTTGAAAGTCAAAACCTAAAAAAAAAAAACATAAACATGACTAAAGAGAGGAGAAAGAGGGGGTCGACAGCACGACCCTCCTTAGGTGACCGGAGGAGGCCCGTACGAGGCTAGGCCCGACGACTTGTGACTAAAAGAAAGCCGAGATTAAAGAAATTTTTAGACTAACTCGAAAATGCACTTAATAGAGTAACCTTAAAAAGGGAAAGTAAATTTGGATTTTTGACTAAAATGCACGCATTGGACCGAATCAAGAAGGTTTATTATTGTATTTTATTTTGCAACCATGCAAGAGTTATTTAACACCCTCAACCTAATCTAAAGGCTCACAAGAAGACGATTAAATACTAAAACAACTCTACTAATTTAAAGTATGCAAATGAAGAAAAAGGGACCACTTAAACAACCAAGGATCTATGGTCAAAGAGAGGGATAATTTTAGGTTAGATACACGGTGTCTCATAGTCCAAGAATTTAATCCTCCATGGGGTGCACGGCAGAAAAGGCATGAATTCTCGATGCCTCTCGTTTAAAAACCAAAAGAAGCGTGCTAGGAGTGGAGAGTAACCATTTCCCCATCAATCAAGCTTACGTGGGCCCACTAGGTCAATAGTTTGACCTCTCCAAAAAGTATTCATTTTAAAGGTAAAGCCTATGGTCAAAATTAAAAGCAACTATGTCCAAGGCCGCCTAAATGCAACATGCCTAATGCAAAACACATTAAGAAAACTCACAACTCAATTCTTCAAGTCTCACCCTCTTAACAAGTGATATATCCGAAGTATAGTTGCCACTATAGGAATCAGCGGCCCCTCTATGTGGGTCGGTCGTTCGAGAGGACCGGGGTGAAGCCTTTGTCCACGAAGTGGAGTTGTTTCTTTTTTGTTTTGGGAGCAATGTTTTTCGAAAGTGGGGGTATGTCTATTATCAAGAATTCTGATTTTTATAATTTAATTTAAAATAGTTTAGACAAAGTGGGGTTGACAATTTTATTAAACATTTTGATTCGAAAGCATTAAAAGCATAAATAAGTAAACCGCATAGGAAGCAAAGGTTGATAGGACACCCTTAGGTTATCCCATTTGCTTGAGCTTGATTAACGAATCGAATTTGGAAGCTTGACGACGAGGGAGTGAGCCTAAAGAAGGTTATTTTATGGAATTTGTGATGTAAAGTACTAGGAAATATGTGTGGCGGTATGGTTAAGATGAGTTGATTAGGTAGTGGAAGAGAAAAGTGTATGTATCTCTAAGCAAAGATGTAGTAGTTCTTAACCGAAGATTAGCCAAGAGATTAGAATACAAATTCTAGTTTCAAAGTACCCCAAAGCTTTTCATTCAATGGCTCTTAGGTAAAATTCAGCCTTCTAAGGTTAGGATTTAATAGCAAGAGAATAATATGCAGCACTTAGCTCCAAAATCAGCACCCAAAAATAGAGGACTATGCTCTCTATTTATAGAAGAGAGCTAGGTCACCAAACCGGCCTAAAAAATAACTTAATCGGTCAACTACATCTAAACTAGGTCTGGTCTACGATGAGGTTCACGGAGAAAAACCGTACAAAATCCAATTGAACTAGAAATCCCATGAAGAGTACCAAGATACGCAGCGTCGGTCACCCAACAACATCGTGTGGGCATCTTGACTTCCGTGCCTCAATTGGGCGCTGGGACGAAACGTATCGTTTTGGGGAGGTAATGCTAAAAATGTGGTGCCTGGTCAAAATGGGTTTCCGTGCCTTGGTTGGATGATGGAGCCAAATGCAGCGTTTTGGTGATGCAAGCCATGAAACGTGATGCCGGTCAAAACGGTGTTGTACGGACATTTGAGTTCCGTGTTAAGCTAGAATGCTATGAGTGAAACACTACGTTTAGTGCGTGGTTTGGATTGGAACACAGCATCAGCCTTATCTCCCGATTGGGAGCCCGACCCGAGCTTGTGGTTGAAAAAACGGGTTTGTGGGCCGATCTAAGCAAAAAGGCTAATTTTATGTTACTTACGTGTTTTTTGTGGTTTACTCGGCTTTGGTTAAGTCGATAAGACTCTGTCCATGATCCAAGTTTGCAAGTAGGACTAGGATTTCATCACCGGCTGACAAAATAAATGATGGTAATAAAAGAGATAAGGGTGACACCTTTTGGGTGTCTACGATTAGCCCCCACGTTGACCGAGTTTGAAAGACGAAAGGTGAATGTAGACACTAAAGGGCACTTATCTCGTTTTCTAGGGTCGCCTCGAATGCCGATCGATTAGAGGTGTATAGAATTGGCTCGCTGTTGAGCCCGAACTTCGAGACAGTGGGCCTGGACTTTGTCGCGATTAATGTATTCTGAAATCCAGGTAAACAATCCTAAGCTAAGATGAAAAGGAAAGACACAAGAAGAATCATCGAGCTACAAACATTCTAATGTGTGCATTAGACTTATATGAGTTTAATAAAGTCTTAGCTTGTGATACGACCAAAGAAGTGTGGGATACTTTGCTGACCACCGATGAAGGAATTGATTAGGTTAGACAGACCATGATTAACAAGTATCTTCACAATATGAGCTATTTAAGATAGAGGCCGACGAGGGGAGTACTGAGATGTATATAATGTTTATTGAGATAGTAAACAATACAAAATCCATCAGCAAGAAGATGTTAAATGAAGAAGTAGTAAAAAACACTTCTAAGATGTCTTTCAAAGAAGAAATGGGGTCCAAAGGTGATGACCATCAAAGAAGCTCAGGACCTAAGCACTCTTAAGCTTGATGAGCTTATTAAGACGCTACTAACCCATGAGCTACATTTTCAAGAAGAAGAATACAAGGTCATCATAAGAAAGAACGTTGCCTTAATTAAAAGGCTCGGAAGATGTTCGACCAAGTCCAAGCCATTCGGACTTAGAAGAAGATCCTACGGTGCTTTTGGCCGGAGGTTTTAAAAGAATGCTCGAAACACAAGAAGTGACAGAAGAAACCCATAAATGAGGTCTTCGGAAAAGACAAGAAGGTAAATTCTCTTTCCCTCCAAATACCTCTCTTACTAAAAACTCCAGTTGTTTTAAGAATTGTAGTAAAGAGCATATATTCAAGGATTGCCCGAAGGGGAACAATGACTACAAAAGAAGAAAAGCCATAGTGGCTACTAGGAGTGAAGACAAATCATACAATGAGGAAGACATGGAGGACTAATACAAGTGTTTGATGGCCATAACCGACTCAAATAAAGAGACCGAGTCATAATAAGAATTATTTGATTGTGACGAAATAGATTTTCAAGAGGTAATTGACTATTTCCTTATGTTTTCAAAGAAAAATCTTGTTGAATTTATCTTTACTTTAGAGGAGTTGGATATGGTGACAACTCGGTTAATTCTGTCTACCTTGTTGAAGGGCTCATGTATAACCTTCTGAGCATATCTCAACTATATGACCAAGGTCAAGAGGTAAGATTCACTCGGACTAATTGTTTCATCTCGGATGCTACAATGAAACCAAATGCTCTGGTGTGAGATCCAGTAACACCTACACCATCTCTTTGAGCAATTCTACCCAAAATGTATCATGTCTTAAAGAAGTAGTTAATGATGGTTCTTAGAAATGACATCATAGATTTAGGTCATATTAGCATGCATGTCAAAAGGGTTAGTCCGAGGACTCCCTAAATGTAAATTCAATAAAGACAAAATTTGTGATGCATGTGCTAAAGTGAATACATTAGGTCGTCATTTGAACCACTTAAAACTATTTCCATATCAAAAGTACTTGAATTAATTCATATGGATTTGTGTGGGGAAATTCTAGTAAAAAGCCTAGGAGGTAAATCTTATATACTGGTTATTATTGATGATTATTCAAGATTTACCTTGGTATGTTTTCTTAAGAATAAGAATGAAGCGATCAAGGAATTATCTAAAGTTTACAGAGAGATACAAGTAGAATATTATACTCGGATCATAAGGGTTAGAACTTACCATCGAAGAGAACTCAACTACTTTGAGTTTGTAGAAATCTGTGCCGGATCCGGGATCTTTCATATCTTCTCAGCACTAAGAACACCTCAACAAAGCGGAGTTGTAGAAAGAAAGAACACAACCCTTGAGTAAATTAGCAGAATAATGATGATAGAGAATGATATACCCTACTACTTCGGGTTGAGGTAGTAAACACCTTATGAGCTATACAAAGGCAAGAAACATAACATTTCTTATTTCAAACGTAATTAAATTTGATGCTAGAGCGAGATGACGGTATTTTTCTTGGTTATTCAACTCATAGTCAAGCTTATTATGTTTTTAATAAGAGAACTAACAAAGTGGAAGAAGTTATCCACTTTGTCTTTGATGAAGTTGATTGTGCCAAGATAAGTGAGTTAACCTTCTTAGATCTTATGTTGAGCAGAGATGATGATGGCTTGACTGAATCTTAGCTCATAATAACAGAAAACAAAAGAACCGAGCCCCTTTTGACCTAGTTCAAGACTTAGCTCGGACTTCACAGCTCAAGAACAAACCGATAATCGACCAATTGAGGAACCAAGCATTCAAGAAACCAATATGGTAAATGAAAGGTCAGGAAGATAATTCAGGTATAATTCTAATCATCCCCCGAGAACATTATTTCATGTATCAACTCGGTGTGTAAACTCATTCTTCTTTATGAAATTTTTGTGCATTCATTGTATTCATATCCATGAATGAACCTAAGAATATGGTAGAAGCCTTACTTGAACCCTAGTGGATAGAGGCCATGCAAGTAGAACTCTCTTAGTTTGAGGGAAACCAAGTTTGGAGTTTGACTAACCGATGAACTAACCACCCAGTTATAGGAACTAGCAGCCCCGCGCTTCCCCACATAGGGGGCTAGTGACAAGCATCGAGACTAGAGTTTTTTAATGAAGTGTCAGATCTCTTTTGGTTTTTAAGATGGTTTTTGAAAGTAAGGTGCACCTCTTATTAAGATTGTTTCTTTTCGTAATCTAATGCTTTTGAAACAAGTAAGTGAAATTTCAGGATAATTTTTCATGGTTAGGTGTAGAGACCTAAAAAGTGTCGTCCCTTATCTCTTTAATTCTCGTATTTTATTCTTTTGGCTCGATGATGAAATCCCGAGTCCTATTTAAGGATTTGGATCTCAGATCGTGTTTGATTGGTGTGACGAAGCCGATAAACCACAAAGAACCCCAACTCCAAATAAATGGTCTTTTGCCTTGGGTCGATCTAAAAATCCCTTTTCTTTCGACAATCCAAGAACGGCCAAGCCTCCAAAGACAACGGAGTCCAAGTACTATGTACCGGAAAATTCCAAGTTAAGAATACTACATTTTACTTTTGTCCAATCAAACAAGGAGCCGAGGACTTGAAGATGACGTTAAAACGTTGCATTTTATGAGCACAAGCATCAAATTGTGGCCGGTTCCGGTCACCCCACAAATTTTAAGTGGAACGCTGCGTTTTGGCTTGGAGACTCTTTTGGAAACATGCTAGGGCACGGAACCCTAGGCATACCAAGGTGGCAGGCGCTGGTCACCCTAGATTTATCCGGTTATATCTCTTCTTTATCCAGTTCAATCTCGGGATATTTGGCCCGATTTTTTCTCACTGCTTGGATGGCCGGCCGAGAGCAACCCTAGGTCATTTGTGACTTAGGTCTCTCCCTATAAATATAGAGCCTTAGCTCTCATTCCCATATGGCTTCTTGCCTTAGCATCACGTTGCTGCATTCCATCTAATGTGGCTTTTTCCTATACATTATGTTGTAGAAAGCTAACCGGAGCACACATCTATTAACGTTACTTTGCTGAAAAGCATCCTCAAATTCTCCTCTTTTCTACTCAACGCCATTGAATTTGTTCGAAGAGCTAAAGAATATTCAATTATTCTTATCTCTAGGCATTCATTCAACTCGATCTTTCCTACTCCCTAAAAATTCAACTTTTCCAAGATTCACAAAAACAAGCCCTTTTCCTTGGATTCGTTATCCTATCAAGAGATCCATTGTAAATATCCGGATCGGTAGGTAGGACATCCCGAGGGCAACCATTCAGCCTTCATATGGTTATTTAATTTATACTTTTTTACCACTTTCCTTATTGTGGATCAAAGAGATGTAATCTTATTTAATTAATAATTTTTTTATCACTTTCCTTATTGTGGATCAAAGAGATGTAATCGTATTTGAATTCCTCCCCACCTGATGTAATCTTTTAGTTTTCTACTTTTCTTTTCTGCTCTATTTATTGCTTTCTTTACTACTTTCCTTATCGCTTTCCTTTAATTATGTTTTGTTGCTTTAATTTAGCTTAGCATCATGTGGTGAGCTTGCGTTTTCGCATTATTTTAATACTACTCATTATAATGGTCGTCTTCGAACAGGCGAAACGGAAGGGTTTTTCCTACCTTTTGTACCCTCGCCCTCAAATCTGATTCTTGGTTCTATGACTGACAAAGTAAATTTTAGACTTTTCAGTCTTAGTTTTCCCATACTAAGATCGGAAGAGCAAATCTTTATCTTTTGTTTTTATTAGTTTTTCTTTCTTAAAAATTGACTCGGCGACCCCTCGTTTTACTTTATTTTTATTTAATTTGCATCTTGGTTATTTTTTTATTGTAGGATGGAAAATAAGGGTTCCGGATCTACCAACTAGGGCAGAGGCCGAGGCTGATTGACTCGGACGTGGCCTCCGGCCGGCGTCGACCACCATTACGTGTAGGTTGTTGGCTGCATTGAGTGGTCAACAAGCAGGGGTTCGGTCCAAACCGTGGTTTTCACACCGGTTTGGCCCTAAAGCCTCGCGGCAGATTCAACAAACCTTAAATCTATTTCTTTTGGTAAAGAAATAATATTCCGAGAATTCTAAAATTAATTGTTAAAATAATTAATAAAACCGCCATTCAATTGCCTAATTCACTTTGAATAAGATTTAATAAATCTTAGAAATTTTAATAAAAGGTTCATCCTCACTTTCAAAACCCATTTTTAAAAAGAAACCCTTACGCTGGGGTAATGTGGGGAAGTTCGGTGTGGCTCCCATCGGCCGTGGTTCCTACAGATGCCGACTCCACTAGGGATAAATTTTTTATTAAGAGGGTGAAACTTGAAATTTTCAGTAGTGTTTTTTAATGTGCTTGCATTAGACATCGTACATTTAGCAACCTTTGAACATAGTTTATTACTTGTTTTGGATCCCTAGGAAAAAACATTTTACCCCCGCTAACCCTTCTAGAATGAGGCTCCCATTGAATCCCGAGCGAGCCCAACTAGGCTTGATTACCAACGAAAACGGTACCTCTTCCCTCGTAGCACGTGCTCTTGGTTCAAACCGCTTGGTTCACCGAGAGGCACCGAGGATTCTGGACTTTTCTCTTGTCATGCCCCACACGGAAGACTAAATCCTCGGACTATTAGTCACCATGTATCCTACCGTGTCTAAACTTTTTGACCATAGATCTCTTTTACTATTAGGTGGTCCCTTGCCCTGCATTCACATGCTTGAATGAGTATGTTTATTTTAGATTTCATTTTCTGTCTCCGAGCGCTTAGGAATGGGTGTAAAGTGCTAGTTAGTTGCGTATAAATAAAACACTTTAATAAATTTCCTAGAGTTAGTCCATTATGTGCATTTAGCCAAAAGTCAAAGTATCCTTTTTTCCTATTAGGGTTAGTCACATTATTCACTTTTGAGCCATACTAAAATCCTCTCAAGCAGTCTAGGTAGTCACCGCTAGTCGGTCTAAGAGGGTCTTACCAAAGTTCCCTCCATCTTTTGGCTAGTGAGTTCAACTTTCTTTCTTTACATTGTACATTTTGCATTTACATTAGCCAAATTAAAATCATCTCGGATTAGATGAGTACATTAGCCAAACTAAAATCATCTCGGATTAGGTAAGTCCATTTTGCATTAGCCAAATTAAAATCATCTCGGATTAGGTGAGTTCATCAGCCAAACTAAAATAATCTCATATTAGGTGAGTCCATTTTTGCATTAGCGAAATTAAAATCATCTCAAATTAGGTGATCCATTGAGCATTTTGCATTAGTCAAATTAAATCCATCTCATATTAGGTGAACTCATTTTGGCATTCACGTTCAACCAAAGCAAAATCATTCCATGTGTAAGGAAATGCATTGTCATCTAGTCGGGTAGAAGCATTTTTCCATTACGGATAAATCATTCATGGTGCATTAGCCAAATCATAGAATCATCCCAAACTAAGTCATACATCACTACTCGCACTTTATTTTTCCGTTGCATTCTTCATGTGCATCCAAATAAAAGCATTCTTAGTCGCTCGGGTCTTGCGCTTAAGCCCTTTCCTCTCAAAAGTGGTCTTCTTTCAAGGTCCTAAACCTCATCCTTTGGGCTGTAAAATAGGGAAGTCTAAGGCAATAGAATACCATTGGAATCCGAGCTGTAAAAGATTAGAACACCTCACTAAAAATTTTGACACATCTTTTTTTCTTTCTACTCCGCGGTCTACACTGGTGTGACAAGTTTCGATCCATACCACACTCTGGTTCATACTATTCATCGTTACAATATAGTACTTAGAAAGAGTTCCCTTCCTCCAATGGATTTAAACTCATAGCGAGTCTCTTAAGCCGGCTAGGCTATCAACCTACTACTAAGGAAATAGCCTAAGGGAAGTGGGAAGTTCGGACTAAGAGGATCGCACCTCACACAGTCCGCTCTATCAAGCCCTTTCCTTACGCTCCGAATGGGAAGTTCCTAAAAGAAGGGGATGATTTTCCTTATTATGGTTTTCCTGAGCCCTATTATATCAAGGAAAAGGGCATCCTAGTACCTAGTTTGGAGATTTTCAGTAACTACTAAATACTAGAGAAGGAGGAACCCTACCTCCTCGAAATACAAAAGTAGTTGGCTTTTAGTCGTCAATCACCACCGCATAAGCTTTATCTACTTCGAACAGGGCTCGGACACCATGTCGAGGTTGTTCTGTTTCCAAAATTGGAAAACTCCAATGCTAAACTCAACGATGGTTTCCACCTTACTTTTCAAACGTCACCGGTTGACTGGAGTACCTTTTGGAGCCGAGAGCCGTTGCACAACGTTCACATCCCAATGGATCTTTTCCGAGTGACTCGGAAGAGCCGTTATAACGAGCCGAGTGTTTCGGAACAAGACACAATGGTCACTCTGCTTGGTCGTCTATAAATAGAAGCCAATTCACATGACTAGAAGATTGCTAGAATTATTGTTTCAACACATTACTTAAGCGAAAGTCATTGTTTTCATATTCAAATCTTCTATCTACAACTCCTAGTTTGTAATTAATATTTTCCGAGTTGTAAAGTTTTGTAAACAATAACATACTTCTATTAGTTTCTGAGTAAGATCCCTTGATCGAGCTGTAAGGGTTAACTCAGCTCAGTTGTCCCTAACTGTAAAGGTTATCTCGGTTAGGAAGTACTAGATCGAGATAAGGGAACTTCGAGTTTAGGAAAACATTGTAAGGAATTGTCTAAGGGAGCAATTATGGTAGAGTCGAGTCCTTTGTATTTTGAGGATTCAAAATAGTGGATTTGACTTGGTGCTTGGATTAGCATTGTCCATGGTTTTTCGCCCCGGGAGGGTTTCCACATATTTCGAGTGTTTACATTTTTAGTCCAATCTAGACTTAGACTCAACTGTTTATCTTTTTCAAGCAAAAAGTTTCTAAGTTTGTTCAAATTTCATCATCACCCTATTCACCCCCTCTAGGGTGACTTAGACTCTCCAGGAGCAAACCTTCATCTACCTTGTCAAAGGGCTAAAATACAATCTCCTCAAGCATCTCTCAACAAGTGTGACAAAGGCTAAGAGGTAAGGTTCACTCGGACTAACTGCTACATTTATGATGCGAGTCACCAAAGAGACTAAGGTCTCAGGTGTGAGGTTAGGTAACACATATACTATCCCTCTCTCATACTCAAGTCAGAATTTGTCTTGTTTGAAAGCATCTTTGAATGATGATTCATGGACTTCGCATTGTAGACTAGGTCATATTAGCATGCATACAATCAAGAAACTTGCATCTCATGAATTGGTAAGGGGATTACCTAACTGTGCATTTAAGAAAGATAAAATCTATGAAGCATACACAAAAGGAAAGCAAGTCGGATCATCTTTCAAACCACTCAAAACTGTGTCTACATCCAAAATACTTGAATTGGTTCATATGGATTTGTGTGTTGAAATTCCTGTGAAAAGCCTTGGAGGTAAATCATATGTACTTTTCATTGTTAATGATTTTTCCCGATTTACTCGGGTTTGTTTTCTCAAGAATAAGAATGAAGCTTTCAAAGAGTTCACTAAGATCTGCAGGAAAATTCAAGTGAAGTCTCGGACTAAGATCAGAAAAATTCGAACCGACCATGGAAGTGAGTTCGACTGCTCGGAATTTGCAGATTTCGTGACAAGAATGGCATCTCCCATAACTTCTCTGCACCAAGAACTCCTCAACAAAATGGAGTAGTGGAGAGAAAAACATAACTCTTGAAGAAATAGGAAAGACTATGATAATTGAAAATGACATGCCTTATCTTGTTTCGGGCTAAGCTAGTCAACACAAGTAAATTACACACTCAACGGATGCCTCATCAAACCCATCTTGAAGTAAACTCCTCGCGAGCTATATAAGGGAAAGAAACCCAACGTATCCTACTGCGACCATTTGGGTGTAAGTGCTTCGTTCACAACAATAGTAAGGAACATCTAACTAAGTTTGATGCTAGGTCGGATGAAGGTATATTTCTGGATTACTCATCTCATAGTAAAGTTTATCGAGTGTTTATCAAAAGGACTAACAAACTGGAAGAAAGTATCCACGTTGTCTTTGATGAGATTGATCTTAGCAGGATGAGTGAATCCACATACTTAGATCTCAAGCTTAACAGAGATGAAAACGACCTTGCTAAAGTTGAGCTCGAAAGAGTCAAAACAGAAGACCCGAGGAAACTCAAAATGAGGCGACTCGGAATGATGTGACTCGGATCGAACAAGCACACAAGATAGCTCGGAATCGTTGAAGAACAAGTCAATACCGAGATTCAGCAAGATCAACCAACCGAAGATCAACCTATTCAACCAACAAACTTGGTGAATTAGAGGACAGGTAAAGCTTTCAAATGTGCATCCTGTCACCCCATCGAAAAACATACTTTCTAACATCAACAGTGGGGTAAGAACTCGATCTTCTTTGCATAATCTGTATGCATTTTCTGTATTCATATCATTAACGTAACCCAAAAATGCACTAGAGGCCCTAAATAAACCTGAATAGGTAGAGGCTATGCAAGAAGACCTTAATCAATTTGAAAGAAATGAAGTCCGGACTCGACCAAATGACCTTCTAACCGCATAATCATAGGAACCAAATGGGTTTTCAAGAACAAACTGGATGAGGAACGCCTGGTAGTCGAAATAAGGCTAGACCTGTTGCTCGGGGTTACAATCAAGAGGAAGGAATTGATTGTGGGGAAACCTTTGCACCTGTTGCTAGGATTGAAGTAATCGAGAATCCTGTTAGCATTTGCATCTAGCATGAATATCAAGCTTTATTAAATGGATGTCAAATGTGCTTTTCTGAATGGTTTCATTCAAGAAGAAATTTATGTTGAGCAACCCCTGGATTTGAAAACTCGGAATTTCCAAATCATGTTTTCAAATTGCAAAAGGCTTTAAATGGTCTTAAACAGGCTCTCGAGCTTGGTATGAAAGACTCGAGTAGTTTCTTGGTTGAAAATGATTTCAAAAGAGGTCAGATTGACAAAACTTTTTTCATAAAGACTAAGGGGACATATTTTCTTATCATTTAAATATATGTTCATGATATCATTTTTGGAGCTACTAACGAAACTCTATGTCAAGAGTTTTTGAGTTGATGAGACAGGAGTTCCAAAAAGTATGATGGGAGAACTTAACTTCTTTCTCGGGCTACAAATAAAACAAGACAAGGATTGGATTTATGTTCATCAATCTAAGTATACCAAGGAGTTGTTGAATAAGTACAAGATACAAGATGTGAAGCATGTAGTAACACCTATGAGTAGAAGTTTGAAACTGGACTCGGACGAGAAAGGTCAAGTCGTGGATTAGAAATTTTACGAGCTATGATTAGATCTTTACTCTATCTCACATCTAGTAACCAGATATAATGTTTAGTGTCTGCCTCTGTGTAAGATTTTAAGCTAAGCCAAAAGAATCACATCTCACTACGGTGAAGAGAATTTTCGGATATCTTGCGGGGACTCGGAATCTTGGTCTATGGTTTTCAAAAGACTCGAAATAACTCTCACTCTGGATACTCATATGCTAATTATGTTGGATACAAAGTTGATAGAAAGAGCACATCAGGAGCACGTCAATTTTTTGGTCAATCCCTCATCTCCTGGCACTCAAAGAAATAGAACTCGGTTGCTCTATCAACTACCGATGCTGAGTACATTGCAGCTGAAGCTTGTTGTGCTCGGATTCCGTGGATCAAATAGCACTTGAAGGATCTTGGACTATCATTCACATCATTCCCAATCAAGTTTGACAATTAGAGTACAATCGGTATCACTAAGAATCCAGTTCAACACTCAAAGACAAAGCATATTGAGGTCGGATATCATTTTCCGAGAGACCATTCCGAGAAAGGTGATATTGAGCTTGAATTTATTCCTACAAAATTTTAGTTAGTCGATATTTTCACTAAGCCTCTTAGTGAGGATCAGTTTTGCTTTATTAGGAATGAGCTTGGTGCATGATTATGTGATTTATTACATGAATTATCTTTGTACGATTATGTGTTATATGTTACGATAACAAATGGATCGTTGACTCATAATGAGACCGAGTTGTGAGTTATTAGTTGTCTTAATGCTCTTAGTCACTCGGAAATAAAACTAAGTCGGACTTAGTTTATGATCAAAATGGACATCAAACTTCGAGATCATCTCTGGATAAATAGAGAATTTCAAAAATCTTTTCGAAAACACTTTCTTCTCTCTCTCCGCCATGCGTTTCAATTAGAAGAAACTAGCCGTTGGAAGAAAGCTCGCTGGAATACTAGTCTGTTAGAGCGTAGAATGTCACACCGGTCCGAGAGTGTTGCTTGGTATTCGGGTCGGAATGAAGGTTGAAGATCATTCCTTTTCGCTATAAATAGCACCCCTTTACCCTCTTTTCTTCATATTTCCCACTGATTACTTGGTCTCGTTATTCTCAATACTTCGCTCACTCGTGTTCTCTCTCTCTTTCGAATTCTCAATTCTCTTTACTCTCTCTACTTTCGTCTCTCTCTCTCTCTCTCTCTCTCTCTCTCTCTCTCTCTCTCTCTCTCTCTCTCTCTTAATCTCAATCTTCTCACCATACCTAAGCGAGGAACCATTCAAGAATTTGGTTCAACCAACGAAAAGGCTCGCACCAAAAACACTCAAGGAGGTACTTCAAATCCTCCTCGAGCACTTCGTCGTCAAACACCTAACGTTGGATGGTAAATTCTTTCCAACCACCTCTTTCTCATGGTTGCACAATATCAAAGATATAGGGGTATAGAATTATTTATGCTTCGCAAAAATATCTATCTTGAACTCGTTGCCGAAGTTTTATGCAAACATGACAACCTCTCGAAGGTGTCATAACCTCAAAAGTTCAAGGTACTGTTGTACGAATCAACCTCACTCTTCTTCACAAACTCTTCAAAGTCACTTCTCTCTTTCTCAAGTCCAACCCTATACCTTTCATGGATGTCACAGATGACTTCTTTGAAAAGCATGTAAAAGAAGTACCTATGTCACGAAAGAACTTCTCCATAACTCGGATGAAATATGAGGCAAGAGTGTTGTGCTTCATTCTAATGAGGACCTTCTTTTCTCATCACTCTAGCAAGGAGAATCCAAACTCCAAGATTCTCAAAGCCTTGTTCGACATTCCGGAGGGCTATGGAGTGGACCTCTTCCGAGCTATCATTGATTAGATGGCTTCTATGCTAGTTCACTCAAAGAAATCTGCTCCTTATTCTTTTGGAGCTCTCTTGACTGTTATCTTTAAACAGTTCAAACTTACCCAACCCACGGACCCAAACGTCTGTTTCGAAGCTACCATTTGTATGGGCAACAAAGAGCTCTTGGGTTACAGGTACCAAGAAGTGAAACCTGGTGTCTAGTTTGATGGGTCCGAGTTACCACCTCCACCCACTCGGACTTAGACCGCACCAGCTCCTCCACCCCCATCTGCTAGTCTTTCTACTTCGCAACCTCCTCTCTCTGTTGTTCGTTTACCAAAATGGTAAACAAATTTCCTTCTGTGTCTAAAGAGTTTCGGACTACTCTCTACTCATTCAAAAATGTTCTTCAAAACCCGGTTATTCACTAGAAAACCACGTAGTCTTAGATAAGGGAGAACCAGGATCTCATGTTTGAGCTCAAGGAGATTATCAAAGCATAGTGCGAGCAGCTTCGTCTCCTCCAAGAACACGGATCAAAAGTGGCTGAGGACTCAAACACATCCGATACTTCTAAGGAGTCCTCTAGCCTAGCTAAGTCAACCTTAATTGAGGTTGAAGAAGCGACTAAAGAGGCAGCTGAGGAAGAAGCTCAAGCTACGGAAGGAGAAGCTAAGGGGAAGGAAGAAGAAGAAAAAGAAGAAGAAGTGGCTGCTCAATCCGAGGGCCAGGGCACCAAAGAACCGGAACCGATCACTTTAGGGCTTAAAAGAGGCTGGTGATGTCGGTCGATCAAAAGCCACCGCCTCGTAAGCTCCGCCTGCAGTTGTCTTCGAGGAAGAAGAGGTTGAGGATGATGTTTCCTTGGTTCACAGAACTAGGACTGACTAGATCCTTAATATTCTAATGCTACAACCTCCCCGTTCATCCACTTCTACACAAGCATACCGGCGTAGGCGCACTGTTCGTCCCTCCAACTCCAAACAACCTACCCCCTTTTCTTAGTTTATCTTTTCTCTTTTTTTAATTTTTATTACTTTTGTCCAACATTTGTTGTACTTTTTCGCTATTTTCTCCCTCCTCTTGATGAAATGCATAGGGGAGAAAAATAGAAAACTTGGGTGTTTGGTTTAGGGCGGTTCCGTTCCTCCTTTTTGTCTTAGTTTAGATTATTTTGTTACGAACACATGTTTTTCTTACCAATGAATGAATTCTCTTTCTATAAGCATACCTGTTTTTGAGTTATATATTTTTATTTTTGCTTTGATACTTAACTCTTTAACATATCTCGCAATTATTACAATTTCATTCTTTGCTTTGATCAATTATCCGAAAATCTGTTCTAAGTTAATGATATGATATGAGTTGCACTTTATAAGTATCTCAAGTCTTTCTTAAGAGAACATTATTTCTTGCTCTAATCATTTGTAATGAAAACTCTTTTTGAACTTACAAGTTTCTATCTTAAGCATGGAATGCCTTTCATCAAAAGGGGAGATTGAAGACTCGGGTATAACACTCTATTTCTCTTAGGTTTTGATTCTAAGTCATTCCGAGCATTATAGAAACTCATATCTAAGTTTTTATTCCGTTCTAACCGACTCGAAAACGCTTTATTGTATAATCTCTTACTTGTGTTTCGACTCACTTAAACATCACTCGGAACCATCGGATGCTCAAATAATTCCTCTAACAAACTTACTCCGAGCACCGACTTTGTATTCTAAGGCAAAATGAATTACAACGTTAATTCTTTATTCCAAGTTAGTTTATATCCTGGAGAATTATTTTATTATATCAAGTTCATGCTTTTTGATGATTTAATATCTAACTTGATTACTTTCAAGATTGACTCAAGATGAAATCTGAACCTATTGACTATTAGACTTAGAAAATTCCATTCATTTAGGCCTAAGATAATTAAGCACTTAATTACACCGATTTAATTATTATATGTGCCTAATCTTAGACCAAAGTATTTTATACTTTGAGAACCAATGTGATTTTCTTTTGTAGGTTATTCAAAGGAGGCTAGTCTATTTTTGAATTTCAAAAGCAACCAGACTTCTAGCCGTTAAACACCAGCAAACAAGCTTTAGTTACGTATAGACATGGCTCGGACACCGTGTTAGGGTTGTTTGATTCCAAAACTGGAAAACTTCAACTCTAGGCATAATGGTTATTTCCACCTCAGTTTTCAGTCACCACCAAGTGATTGGACCATCTTTTAGAGCCAAGAGTTGCTGCACAATGTTCACATCCCAACGAATTTTTTCGAGTGACTCGGAATAGCCGTTACAACAGACTAGTGAAGATATCGAGTCCAGAACCAAGACTCAATGGTCACTCTGCCTGGTTGGCCATAAATAGAAGTCACTCCATACGACTTGAAGATTGCTAGAACTAATTTGATTGTTGAACTAATTATTGTACTCATCCTTACTCAATCTTCTACTTACAACTCCAACTCTGTATTTAATATTCTCTTAGTTGTAAAGAAAGTATTGTAATCAGTTACATACTTCTCTTACTTTCTTAATAAGTCCCTTGAATGAGTTATAAGGGTTAACTCAATTTAGTTGTCCCTTATTGTAAAGGTTACATCAGTCAGGAAGTACTAGATCGGATAAGGGAACTTCTAAGTCTAGGAAAACTTTATAAGGAATTATTTAAGGGAGCAATTCTGGTGGAGTCAGTCCTTTGTATTTTGTGGATTCAAAATAGTGGATTTAACTTGGTGCTTGGATTAGCGGTGTTTGTGGTTTTTGCCCCCAAGAGGGTTTTCACGTATATCCGTGTATTTGTCTTTCCGAGTCCACTCTAGACTTAGAATCCGCTTTATCTAAGTGTTTGTGTAAAAAGTGTTTAATTTTCTTCATCACCCTTTTCACCCCCTCCTCTAAAGTGACTTAGACTCTCCAAGAGCAAACATTCAGGAGTGTAGTCATTATACCTATTGAGGGCATTGACATCTTCACCCTTACTAGTATTGTATGGATTGGAGGTTTTCTTATCTTTCGATTGATAATTACCTCTATACCCTGTCGTAACATTCGTGGTCGTAGTGGATAACTCTTCTTCTATTAGCGTGTCGGCATCCTTAAGGGTTGAGAAACTCATCATAGGTAGGAATTTGAGATGCTGATTCTAGGCAGGCTGAAGATTCTTCACGATGATTCGACTTGGTCCTTCTCGGAAGGTCGGTCTACGATGTGGGCAACCATTGCCCTCCATCTAGGGAGAAAGTTTGTAAATCTTTCTTTCTTGTCTTGCTTAATCAACTCCAAGTCTTTAAGAATAACTAGTAAATCAGTGTTGTAGGAGTATTGATGTAGGAACTCCTTACACGGATCGATACTGATTGGCGACCTTGAGTGGGTCGATTGCGTTATACCACTTCATTTCGTCAGTATCGAAAGTCCATAGGTAGATGATGTGGTAAGTGTCTTCCAATATGTTCTTAAGAGTCATTGCTCCTAAGAAGTTGTAAATGTGGTGATGGGGATTCTCGGAACCACGAAATTTGATATCGGGAATGGTGAACTTAGGGGTAGTTTCCCTGTAGGAATTGAAGTGAATCCCTTGTGATTAAAATAGTGGTTACTGAACATGGATGATTTCCCTTAACATTTGTTCTATTTGACTTATACGTGGATCAAGTTGAGGCTTAGATTCGTGCTTGCGAATGTCCGGAGGAGATAAACTAGGTAGAGGTGGAGGACCCATTCCTCCTCTATTTCTTAATCGTTCTACTTCCTCGTCTCTCTTACTGTCCTCAATAGCTTTTAGGATAGCCATAAGATTGCTTGATATAGACTCTATTCTCTAATCCTGAGTGTCTATCCTAACATTTGTTCTATTTCTTTCTAGGTATTGTCCTATGACGAAAAATAGAACCTAAAGAGCGCGGAGTAGAACATGGTGTAGCGTGGGGAGAAGATGTGTTGGAGTCCTTGTTGAGGTGTTCTAACTTTTGGAGCTCGAATTCGATGGTACTCAATTTCAGTAGACTTCCCTACTTTGCAGCCCTAAGGATGAGGCTTAAGACCATGTGAAAGAATACCACTTTTGGGAGGAAGGGACTTAAGCACAAGACCAAAAGAGATTAAGAATGTTCTTTATTTTAGATGCACATAAGGAATGCACGAGAAAATGGAGTGTATGCAACGATGTTTATGACTTAATTCGGGGATTATTTTTATGATTTGGCTAATGCATAACTGGAATACATGAATGACTATTCCTAAATAAAAGATGAATTTATTTTACCTAAAATGAAAATGCAAAACAAACTCCCTAATTTGAAATGAATTTATTTTGCCTAAATGAAATATGGAAATGCATAACCGACTCACCTAATTTGAGATGAATTTATTTTGGATAAATAAAATATGAAAATGCAGAATAGACTCACCTAATTTGAGATGAATTTATTTTGGCTAAATGAAATATGGAAATGCAAAATGCACTCACCTAATTTGAGATGAATTTATTTTTGCTAAATAAAATATGAAAATTCAGAATAGACTCACCTAATTTGAGATGAATTTAATTTGGCTAAATGAAATCTAGAAATGCAAAACAAACTCCCTAATTTGAGATGAATTTATTTTGGCTAAATGAAATATGGAAATGAAAAATGGAAATGTAGAAAGATAAAAGAGGTCAAAATCTAAAGACAGATCGATCAAAAGGATAGAGAGGTCCTTGGTAGGACCCTTACGGACTGACCGAAGGTGACTACCTAGACCACTAAAAAAGTTTTAGTATGACTTGAAAATGCAAGTAATGGACCGACCTAAAGGGAAAAGATAATTTGACTTTTGGCTATATGAACATAATGGATCGACTCTAGGAAATCTTATTAAGATATTTTATTTGCACCCATGCAAGGGCTAATCAGCACTCCTTACCTATCTTTAAAGGCTCGCAAGCGGAAGATTAAATCTAAAACAATCACACTCATCCAATCATGCAAATGAAGACAAGGTGTCACCTAATAGTCAAAGATTTATGGTCAAAAGAGGGTTAAGACTAGGTAGGATACATGGTGGCTCATAGTCCGAGAATTTAGTCTTACGTGTGGTTCACGATAAGAAAACATACTAGAATTCGCGGTGCCTCTCGATAGACCAAGAACGTGTGCTCGAGAGAACAGTACTGCTTCCGTTGGCAATCAAGCCTAGTTGGGCCCGTCTCGAGTCATAGTAGGAGCCTTTAACTAGAAGTGTTTAAGAAGGGGTAAAAACTTAATGGTCCAACAACAATAATAAACTATGTTCAAAGGTTGCTAAATGCAAGATGCCTAATGTAAATATATTATTAAAACTCACTACTTAAATTTTTAATTCTCGCCCTCTTAATAAGTGATTAGTCCTCAGCGGAGTCGCCACTGTAGGAACCACGACCGAGGGCCGACCAAGGTTCCCCACGGGTTGGCATTAGGGTTTTGAAGTGGGGTTTGGAAAATGATTTTAGGGTTTTGAAGATTGATTTTTGAATGTGGGAATTAACATCTTATTTAGATATTTGAATTTTATTAAATTGAGTTAAAGATGAATTAAATCAAATTGATTGGTGGTTTTTTAATTATTTATTTTAGAAATTATTTTCGAAGTGTCAAGATATTATTTCTTATCTTAACAAAATAAATAAAATTAGGGTTTTAAATCGTCGTGAGGCTTTAGGGCCTAATTGGTGTGAAAACACCGGTTTGGACCCAAGCCACGGCCGCTGACAACTCGGTGCTCACCGAAGCCAACACCTAGCGGTCGAGGGCGCCGACCCCGAGCCACAACTAAAGAAATCACCCTCGGCTTTTGGCCCGGCAGACAAGTTTAGAAGCCCTAAATTTTTAGCTACGATCGAAAAGGCCGAGATGCAATTTGAATAGAAATAAAGCAAAATGAGGAGTAGCTAGTCAATTTTTAGGAAAGAAAAACTAACAAAAACATAATAAATAAAATTTTCTCTTCCAATCTTAGCATGGGAAAACTAAGACCGAAAACGGCTAAAAAATGACTCCATCGGTCATAGAACCAAGAATCGGATTCAGGGGCATGGGTACGAAACTTAGGGATAAACCCTTCCGTTCCACCCATCTCGAAGACAGCCATTACTAGTTTGAGTACTCGAATCATAATAATATACTAAACACAAATAAAAAAACATGTTAAACGGAAATTTAAAGCAACCAAAACATGATAGAAAGCGAGTATAAAGCAAATAAAAAGGAAAGCGGTAAAGAAAGTAAAAGCAAAAGAAAAGAAAAGCGAGAAACTTAAAGGATTACATCGAGCGGGGAGGAAATAAAAGCGATACAATTCTTCTCTACAATATGAAAAGCAGTAAAAAATCATAAAATAAATAACCATTTGAAGGCGGAATTGATGCCCTCAAGTTGTCCCACTCGCTAATCTAGATCTCCATACTCGGATCCGGTGACACGACGGTGGTGAATCAAGAAATGAGCTTTTTGTGAGTTTTGAGTGTACATAAGAAAATTGATGATGGAGTATTCTAGTTCGGATATGATAAGAATGAAGAATAGAGTGGGAATAAGCTGAAAAGGGACCAAAAGGTCACTAGGGAATAAGCCTTACGGTTAGCTTTTTGCAGCAAAATGCATAGGAAAAGGCATGCTTGAAATGAGAGCAAAGGCTCTCTATTTATAGGGGAGAGAGCTAGGTCAAAAATGACCTAAGGTTATTCTCGGCTAGCCGCTCAAAAGCAGCTGAGAAAATCGAGCCAAAAATCGCAAGATTAAACCGGATAGAATTGGATAAAACCGGATAGACGAGCGGTAGGGGCCGCTGGCCACCCAGTGTTACTGGGGTTTCTAGCTCTTCCGTGCTGCGAAAGGAGCTTTTAAGCCAATATGCGGCATTTCACTTGAAAAATCTAGGTAGGGGCGCTGGCCATACGCTAATGTTTTGAGGTCGTCGACTCCGTGTCTCGATTGGAGCTTAAATGCATCACTTTGATACTTGTGATCATAAAATGCAATGCTTAACATCATCTTAAGGTCTTCATCTCCGTGTCTCGATTGGACAAAAGTGAAACGCAGAATTCGAGCCCGAAATTTCTCAATATGCATCATTGGACTCCATTGACTTTGGAAGCTTGGCCCTGGCTTGGACCATCCGAAAGAAAAGGGGATTTTTGAACCGACCCAAGGCCAAAGCCTATATATTTGGTGTTGGAGGCTCTTTGTGGTTTACTGGCTTTCATCGCACCAATCAAATTCAATCTGTGATCCAAATCCTCAAACAGTATCGGGATTTCACCATCGGGCCAACAATATAAAATATAAAATTAAAAGAGATAAGGGACGACACATTTTAGGTGTCTACACTCGTCAAATCGCTGGGTCAAGATCCAAGATCCGGAATTGGCGAGTGGGACAAACCGAGGGCGCCAATTCGGCCTTCAAAATGGTTTATTTATATTTTATGCATATGTTACTCTCCGTATTATGGAGAAGAAATTGTATCTCTTTTAATTCCTCCTCGCCCGATGCAATCCTTTTAATTTCTCGTTTTCTTTTCTTTTTGCTTTTGTTTTCTTTATCACTTTCCTTTTATTTTCTTTTATCGCTTTCTATTATGTTTTGGTTGCTTTAAATTCTCGTAGCATGTTGTTTGCTTGTGTTTAATACATTATGTAAGCTCACTACTCAAGCTAGTAATGGTCGTCGTTTGACAGGCGGAACGAAGGGCTTTTCCCTATGTTTCGTACCCCGCCCCGAATCCGATTCTTAATTCAAAGATCGATGGAGTCATTTTTTAATCTTTTTCAGTCTTAGTTTCTCCCATACTAAGAATGGAAAGGTAAACTTTATTATGTTTTTGTTAGTTTATCTTTCCTAAAAACTAACTAGCGACTCTTATTTTTGTTTTAAATCTTCAATATTGCATCTCGACTATTTCGATCGAAAGGATAAAAAAAAGGGGATTCCAGATCTGCCAACCACACTAGAGGGTGAGGCTGATTCCCTCAGCCATGGCCTCCGGCGGCGCCCAAGCCGCTAGGTGTCGGCTTCGGGCCGGCACCGAGTGGTCAATGGCCATGGCTTAGGTCTAAACCGGTGTTTTCACACCGATAAGTGCATCGAATTAATTAGTTTCTTAAGCGTTTTGATGCTTTTCATTGGGAAATTCGATTAATTGGAGTGTGCTTATGCTCCATTTTCGGTTTTACACTTGTGTTTTGATGTTTTGAGATGATTGTGCATATTTGATCACCAATACCAAGTATTCCCGACACCTGGTGAGTGTTTCAAGCATTATGAAGACCAACACGAGTCTAGCTTTGCAATTAAATTGGTCATCCCCCTTGATTCCCCTTGATTCCCCCTTCCAAGTAACCAACACGGACCACTAGTGACCATTAACACGGCCCCGTGTTGGAGGTGAACTTGCCCAATACCTTTGCATCGAGCATGAGTGGGCCGTGTCCATTTACATGACCCGTTCTCGCCGTTTCGCCAAGTTATGATGATCCAGCAGCAAACACGGGTAGCCCGTGTCGTCCAACACGGCTTGTGTCGGCGGACAAGGCCCGTTTTGGATGTAAATTTAGCCGAGATGCTTCATTTTTTATGGTTTTGGCCTTTGATTGCCTCATAATGGTTAATTTAAGCTGATTTTCGACTGGTTTTTGAGGCATCCATCTAGAGTTCATCCTTCATTCATAACTTCCATCATCGTACCTTCATCATCCACATCAAACCTAAAAAATTTTGGAGAATTGATGAAGAAATTTGAAGTAGTTGCGGGATTTCTATTCGAAGCCGAGAGATTCAAGTGGAGTTCTTCAAGTCTATCAATCCTAATTCTTCATTCTTGTTGTTTAAGGTTTGATTACAATATATTGGAGTTTTGTTAAGTTTTCAATAATCATGTTTGAGTAGATTTAGTTTATCTAGGGATTTATGATCCAAAACAATGTTGCTTGATTAGGCTTTTATTATTTGTGTTTTAATTTTGATTTTGATCAATTGAAGGTTGTGTTTTTCATGCTTATGAGTATTTTTAAGGCCTAGATATTTGTGATTTGAGATTAATCTGTGAAGTACTGAAAAGTGAAATGGAATAATCCGACAACCAACCATTCTACCTAGTTTATGAAATATGAGAAAAGAATAGTAAATTAGGGGAACACTTTGATAATTTAAAATCTTTAACTTTGATTAACTTGAAATGCATACAAAATTTATTTGATAGGTTAATTAGAGCAATTCTATTAAGCATCGAAAGAGTGGTAGAATTTTGTTATTATCAATCCTTGATTCAATTGAAAGAATGATTTCACAAATTATGTTTAGATAATCAAACTCATTGTTAGGAAATCAAATCCCTAGATGTTTTTATCCATTGATTAAATCTTAAATTAGTTTTCTTGATTTTAGTTTGTAGAAGAAGTTTAGTAAGTAACCAACTCAAAAACTGATTTGCTTAGCAATTGAGTAGAGGGCTAGTTTAGTGCGTTGCTAAATCGAGTCCTTGTGGGATCGACCTTGACTTGCTACAATCATACACCGTGCGGTTATGGCCTGTCAAGTTTTTGGTGTCGTTGCCGAGGACTCTATCCTTAGTAGCTATTAGATGAATACTCTCAAATTGAATAATTGTTTTATTTTCTTTTTTGTTTTGATTGCGTTGGTAGTTTTGTTTTCGTTCTTGCTAGGTTTTCTCTCCTTGAATGCAAAAGGCGGAATTGTTCGAGTTTGATCCAAAAATCGAGCTAAACTTCTACTCTAGATGGAAGAAGCAAAGGTTAGAGAAGGCTAGGAAGAAGTAAGAAGATAACTCTAAGTAAAAGCCTAAGATGGTCGACGAAGAAAGAAGAACTTTTGTGCAATATGTGACACCCAATGTCACTAATCGCCGATGGCCATCAATGTTCCAAATGTGATGGCCAATGACTTTGAGCTGAAGAACTCCTCATCAACTTGGTGAGAGTCTCCCCAATAAAGACCCCAACCGACACCTTCGCATTTTTCGCCAAGCATGTGACACTTTCAAGGCGAACAGGGCTTCACCGGATGCAATCAAGCTGCGATTGTTTCCATTCTCCCTTTAAGGAAGGTCATGGGAGTCGTTAAACTCTCTTTCGATGAATTCTATAAGCACATTTGATCAACTTGCAAGTGCTTTCTTGGCAAAGTACTTCCTACAAAGCAAGTTGACTAGTTTGAGGAACCAGATTTCCACCTTTGTCGAAGAGGCGAATGAGACATCTGTATGATGCATGGGAAAGGTTCAAGGATCTCCTTCGCCAATGCCCCCAACACGGATTTGAGCCATGGGTCCCCATTCCTACAATAGGGTTGATGACCAACCGAGAGCCACCATCCTTGCGGCGACCGAAGGAAACATCATGAGCAAGTCCGTTGATGAGCTCCACACCTTGATCGAGGAAATAGCGTTGAACAACTTTCAATGGTCCAAGCCCTGTTCCAAGAGAACGGGAGGTAAGCTCGATGTTGATGTAGTTTCCGTCCTTTCTGCTAAGATAAATGCAATTACTAAAAATGGACCATTTAGATGTGAATGTTGCCCCTCCCCTTCCATGTGCTTCATGTAATTCTTATGAGCATTAGACTTTGTTTTGTCCTGTGGGTATAGCTAGTAGTGAACCAACTAACCAAGCCAATTTTATTGGCAAACCGAACCCGAGGCCAAACTTTGACCCCTTCTCAAATTTTTATAACCCGGGATTGAGGTATCATCCTTATTTTTCCTACCGGAACAACAATCCCATGGGTCAACCACAAGTGCACAGACCACTTGCCCCTGGATTCCAAAGACCTACCCAACCTCAAGTGCCTCAAAAGTCTAACTTGGAGGTCATGATGGAAACCATGCTTTTGGCTCAACAAAAGCAAGAAGAGATTATCAAGAAATTGGTTTCAAAAGTTGAAATCTTAGCCACTCATAATGAGATGTTTGAAACTCAAATTGCTAGCTAAGCAAGCTCTTCCTCTAGCCCTCCAGGTAAGCTTCCTAGCCAACCAGTTCCTAATCCTAGGGACCAATGCAATGCCATAATTTTAAGGAGTGGGACACAATTAGCGGGGCCTAAGGGTGCTAGTAGTGACCATGTGGTCATTGATGTGCAAAATGAGAATGATGAGAATGATGTGAATGATTTGCATGATGTTGTGAATGAGGATGTGTCTACACCCTCGAAAGAGCCCTTGATTGATGTTGTTGTGTAAAATGATAGTGAGACTGCTAATGACCAATCAAAAATTCCCCAAAGGATCTACACTCCGCCTTTGCCTTTCCCACAAAGATTGGCTAAGACTAAATATGATAAACAATTTAGGAAGTTCTTGAAAGAAATTATTCCCTTCAATGATGTCTCATCTCAAATTCCTGCTTATACGAAGTTCTTGAAAGAAATTATGTCCAACAAAAGAAAGCTAGAGGAGCATGAGACCATTGGTTTGACTAAACAATGTAGTGTCGTACTCCAAAACAAGTTTCCCCTAAGCTTAAAGACCCCGATAGTTTTACTATTCCTTGTGAGGTAGGAAAGATTTCCATAGACCTGACTTTGTGTGATTTAGGCTCAAGTGTGAGCCTAATGCCTCTCTCTTTGTCCTAAAAGCTTGGTATGGGTGAGTTGAAACCCACTACCATTTCCCTCCAATTGGCCAATTGTTTGGTCAAGTTTCCCTTTGGAATATTAGAGGATGTTCCCATTAAGTTAGGAGGTTTCTTTGTACCTGTTGACTTTGTGATTCTTGAGATGGAGGAAGACACCCATACCCCCATTATTTTTAGGAGGCCTTTCATGGTTACTGCTGGGTGTTGCATTGATGTGAAAAATAGAAGAATGTCCTTTTGGATAGGAGATGAAAGAGATGAGTTTAATTTATTTGAAGCTACTAAATTCCCTTTATTTACTGATGATTGTTTTAGAGTGGATATCATTGATTCCATTTTAAGGAAAGATAGTACTAACTTGAGCTCTAACGATCCTCTTGAGTTTTGCTTGTTGAATAATAGCACAACTAGGGATATTGATCCCGAAGTTGCCATTTGTGCTCAACTCTTGGAGGCGTCCCCAAAAATCCCACCAAAGTTGGAAAAGGTAGAGAAGTTGTTGAATGGAAGCAAATATAGGCCAGCCTTTGATGGGAATGAAGCTCCTAATGTAGAATTGAAACCTCTCCCTTCCTCTCAAGGTATGAATTTCTTGGCCCAAATTCCTCTTATCTCGTGATTACAAATGCAAACTTAAGTTGTTCGAAATTTATGCTTTGTTGAGAGTCCTTAGATAGCATCATAAGGCCATTGGTTATACCATAGATGACCTTAAGGGCATTCATCCTTCAGTTTGCATGCATAGGATTTTAATGGAAGATAATTATAAACCTACCATTGAACATCAAAGAAGGTTAAATCCTAACATGAAAGAGGTAGTAAAGAAAGTGGTCTTCAAATTTCTTGAGACCTATATCATTTATCCTATCTTCGATAGTGAGTGAGTGAGCCCGGTTCATGTTATGCCTAAGAAAGGGGGATGACTGTTGTAAAGAATGAGAACAATGAATTGATTCCCACAAGGACTGTTACGGGTTGAAGAATGTGCATTGATTATCGCAAGTTGAATAATGCAACCCGTAAAGACCATTTCCCTCTTCCTTTTATTGACCAGATGCTTGAAAGACTAGCAAAGAATTCATACTTTTGTTATCTAAATAGGTATTCTGGGTTTTTCCAAATCCCTATCCACCCTAGTGACCAAGAGAAGACCACCTTTACTTATCCTTATAGAACATTTGCATATAGGAGAATGCCTTTTGGGTTGTGTAATGCACCCGCTACTTTTCAACGTTGCATGGTGGCTATTTTCTCCGATTTTATTGAGGATATTATAAAGGTCTTTATGGATAATATTTCTGTCTATGGTACCACCTTTGATGATGGTTTGAAAAATCTTTCTAAGGTGTTATCTAGATGTGAGGAAGTAAATTTGGTCTTAAACGAGGAAAAGTGTCATTTTATGATACAAGAGGGTGTTGTCTTAGGTCATGTGGTCTCAAATAAAGGCATTGAAGTTGACAAAGCTAAGGTAGAGGTGATTGAGAAATTACCTCGACCTATATCTGTTAAGGATGTGAGGATTTTTCTTGGACATGTCGGTTTCTACCGGCGGTTCATTAAAGATTTTTGAAAATTGCTAGGTCTCTCACCCAACTGCTTGTCAAAGAAGTTTGCATTAAGAGCTTTGATTACGGCCCTCTTTATGCATGCCCCAAATTGAGTCTTCCATTTGAAGTGATGTGTGATGCAAGTGACTTTGCATTAAGAGCTGTTTTGGGGCAAACAAATGATGGCAATCCTTATGCTATACACTATGCGAGCCGAACTCTGGATGAGGCTCAAGTCAACTATGCCACCACAGAGAAGGAGTACTTGGTGGTTGTGTTCGCCTTGGATAAGTTTTGTTCCTACTTGATTAACTCCAAGGTGATAGTTTTCACTGATCATGCCACCATCAAGCATCTCATGAAGAAATCGGATTCTAAGCCTTGCCTTATCCGATGGGTTCTTTTGCTCCACGAGTTTGATTTAGAGATCTAGGACAAGCCTGGATTGCAAAATGTGGTGGCCGACCATTTTTCTTGGTTGGAGGATTTGCTAAAGGAAGTTATCCCCATTGATGATTCATTTCCGGATGCTTGGAGAGTCTTAGTCACCCTAGAGGAGGGTGAATAGGGTGATGAGGAAATTTTCACAAACTTGGAAGATTTCAACTTGAAAAATAATCAAGACAATCCGAGTCTAGATTATTCTCGGAAGAGTGTAAACTCGGATATACATGGTAACCCTCCTAGGCCGGAAAACCACGGACAATGCTAGTCCAAGCACCAAGTCAAATCCACTATTTTGACTCCACAAAATACAATAGACTAACTCAATCAGAATTGCTCCCTTAAACAATTCCTTACAGAGTTTTCCTAGACTTAGAAATTCCCTTATCCGATCTAGTACTTCCTAACCGAGGTAACCTTTATAACTAAGGACAAGCGAGCTGAGTTAACTTTTACAGCTCAATTATGGGACCTTACTCGGAAAGTAAGAAGAGTATGTAACTGATTACAAGACTTTACAACTCGGAAAGTATGATTTACAAGCTCGGAGTTGTAAGTAGAACATTGAGTATGAATACAATGACTTTTGCTTAAGTAATATGTTTCAACAATTATTCTAGCAATCTTCAAGTCCTGAAAGGTGGCTTCTATTTATAGATGACCCAGCAGATTAGCCATTGTGACTAATTTATGAACAGAAGACCTTCTTGACCGTTGTAACGGTTTTTCGAGCGGCTAAGAAAATATCCGTTGAGATGTGAACGTTATGCAATGGCTCTTGGCTCCTAAAGGTGCTTCAATCAACTAGTGTTGTCTCGAAAAGTAGGGTGGAAACCACCGTTGAGCTTAGCGTTGACGTTTTCTAGTTTTGGAAACAAACAACCACGACACGACGTCTAAGCCTTATTCGAAGAAGAAAAGCTTTGTCTGCTGGTGATTGATGACTTGAAGCCGGTTACTTTTGCAATTCAAAAATAAGATAGCCTCGTTTGGATAACATATAAAAGTAAATAGTTTTGGTTCTCAAAGTATAAAATACTTTGGTTTAAGATTAGGTACAAATAATGATTTAATTAGGATAATTAAGCACATAATTATCTTAAGGTTTTCTCTTGGAGAGACTTAGTTACCCTAGAGGGGGTGAATAGGGTGATGAGGAAATTTGAACAAAGACTGGAAGATTAAATTCAAAAACCGACTTTTAAATAGTCTAAGTCTAGATTGGACTCGGAGAAGTGTTAGCTTAGAAAATACGTGGAAACCCTCCCGGGGCAGAAAACCATGATCGGTGCTAATCCAAGCACCAAGTCAAATCCACAATTTTGAATCAATAAAATACAGTAGAAAGACACAACCTGAATTGCTCCCTTAGACAATTCCTTACAAGATTTTCCTAGACGCGAAGCTCCCTTATCTAATCTAATACATCCTAACCGATATAACCTTTACAGTTTGGGACAACCGAGCTGAGTTAACCCTTACAGCTCAGTCAAGGGACCTTACTCGGAAAGTAAGAATAAGTGTTTGTGATCGATTACAAGACCTTACAACTCATAAAGATGTTAAGTACATAATTGAAGTTGTAAGTAGAAGATTGAATGAGAATTATACAGAGAGATAATTTCGAGTAATAGGTTCAAGCAATCTCCTCGTCTTGTGAAGTGGCTTCTATTTATAAATGACCAGGCAAATTAGCCGTTGTGACTATCTTCTTATTAGAAGTCCTTTGTGACCGTGCAATGGTTTTTTCGAGTGACTCGGAAAATATCCGTTGAGATGTAAACGTTGGGCAACGGCTCTTGACTCCTTTGGATGTTCCAATCTACCGGTGGTGTCCGAAAAGTAGGGTCGAAACCACCGTTGAGCTTGGTGTTGTAGATTTCCCGTTTTGGAAACAGGACAACCCCGACACGATGTCTGGATGTTGGTCGAAGTAGAAAAAGCCTTGTCTACTAGTGATTTGACATCTTGAAGCTAGGTTACTTTTGTAATTCAAAAGTAGGATAACCTCGTTTGAATAACCTACAAAAGTAAATCACTTTGGTTCTCAAAGTATAAAATACTTTGGTCCAAGATTAGACATAAATAATAATTTAATTAAGATAATTAAGTGCCTAATTATCCGAGTCCCGAAAGAGTGGAATTTTCTAAGTCTAATATCCATTATACTCAAATTCCATCCGAGTCGATGTAGAAGTAAAACAAGTCTAATAGAGAAAATCGAGTAATGAAACTTGATCTAGACAAGCACAGTTCAAACGAAACATGCTGACTTAGAAGGATGAATTAACATTGTAATTCAATCAAATTTAGATTACAAGGTCAAACCCGAGTTTATGCACGTTAGAGCAAATATTTGAACATGCGAAAAGTTAGAGTGTTGTCTAAGTGACTCGAACTATGTGTGAAAGGATAAGCAAGAGTGTGCTTTTGAGTCGATCGTAACCAAGTGAAAACATATGCAATAGTTTCGTAACACTCGTAAAAGATTCTAAATCACTCGGAAAAGTTTCTAAAGCACTTAGAATGACTTGTAATCAAAACTTACAAGAGATGAAGTCCGTACATGATTCCTTGATGATATATGTGCTGAAGACTCCGGTATGACTGATTAACCCCTTGAATGTGTTTTGATTTCATGCATTCATCTAAATTTAGGATAAAGCAAGAAGCATCCTATAAGAAATTCATTTAACTAAGTCATATGCTTTATAATTAATCATTTCAATATGACTTATTATTAACTCGAACTAAGACTTAAGCATATTAAGATTATTTGACTAAGTTTGACCCACTAAGTTAGACTCGGACTTAGAAAGTAGAATTTGAGTTAGTTATGACAGACTAAGTAAATCGACCCACTCGGATCCGACCCACTCGGAACTCGGACTCGGATCCGACCCACTCGGAACCAAATTCCGACCCACTCGGATCCGACCCCTAAGAACTCATATTCGACCCACTTAGTCGGACTCGGGCATTTAGTTTGCCTACGCTATTATTTGTTTAATCATGCGTAATTGTAAAATGTCTATATAACTCATGTGCCCATTAAGATTAAATGATTTATTTATGAGTTTTAGCATATCCGGAATCCGAGTATATTGAATATTAGACTTGAAATATTCCAGATTAATAGATTAAGGTAATTAGTCATTAAATGCTTTATTTAGACTAATCCTTATCTAATTATGGACCAAAGTATATTTATAATTTGAGAACCATTGTGCTTAATGTCTTTTCAGGTATTTCTAATGTCAATTATCCGAAGAAAAAGCAAAAACAATAGGCTTTTGACCGTTAAAGCACTCGCCGGATAAAAAGTCGGAATTTCTAGAAAAGCTTAGAACTTACTAACGACCTTGTCATTCATTGTTTTGGGTAATATTTTATTTCGAGTCTAATGGTCTTTTCGTTCGCTTTTCGGTTTACAAAAGTTGGTAAAAGAGTTGTTGGAAGCTAGGACCAAGCCACAACGGCTATTTCTAGGTGGTCTAAAAATCGAGTGACTCGGACTATCCGTTACACTACTAGAAAACCGATAATTTGCGACGGAAATAGCTACGGAATATCGACCAATAGCGACGAAATTCCGAACTTAGCGACGGAATTAGCGACGGATTTATTCCGTCACTAAAATGCGGGTCGCCAAGCTTCCGTAGCTGATTGAATTCAGCGACGGTAACTCTTCCGTAGCTGATGACATTCAGCGATGGAACGACCTTCCGTTGCTGATTTAGCGACGGAAATGGGGGTATTTCGATCGCTGAATTCCGTCGCCGATTTGAATTGTTCCGTCGCTGTTCCGCCGCTATTCCGTCAAAAATTCTAAATACAATTTTCTAATTATTCATTACCCTAGTACAAAAAATTGTGAATGGATATACAAATCCAACATTCACATATGTGACACTTACATTTGGCATTTACATATGCCGGCCACAAATAACTCATCAAAGTTAGACATACAAATCCAACTTACATGTTCAAAATCATGAACAACCATAACATATTTAAAACAAATTCACAAGTTCAACACAACAAGCAAACAAAAGCTCACAAGAAACCTAAAACACATCTAAATAGTTCGTAAAGTGATGATCACCAATATATACAAAAGTTGACATATGAATTCATGGTCCTCACTCATCCTCATCCTCTTCTTCTTCCTCTTCCTCTTGTGGTTGTACTGGTCGACGGTGAGATCCGGATGCTTGCCGAGACCGCAGAAATTCATTCATACGTGTTATTGGCTCAGCAAAACCGTCGACCTTTTCTTGCAGCTCGCCTATTTTGCAACCCAAGCACCCGAGCATGCTCAATCCATTGATGTAACTCGAAGTTAAATTATGCACTCGTTGATCTCAAATCTGAGTCATCTGCAGTAGAAGGTTTCGGTGATTTGAAGGGCATGGTTGGTTTTAAGTTTTTAGCTTCGGATCCAAGTCCATAAATGCGACCTTTCTTGTTCGCATTGGCTTTGACCCACAACTCATGTTGTGAAGGGGTGGAGACATGATCCTTAGAAGAGTTGGGGTCATCACTGGAAGGTTGAGTGGGTTGAGTGTTTTGCAACTCTTCCCACTCTTTTTGAAACTTGTCCTGAATATAATATAAATATTTGAGGCATATAAATATCACAGAGTTGTTAACGAAAACAATAGATAGAAAAATATGAAAATTGCATATGTAAGGTTACTCACATAAATGGCCTTGGATTTTTGGTCGACCCATTCGTCCTTTTTTGTTTTGTGCGTACGTGAAAATAGTTGGGACGGTAGAGGCTGAACTCCTTTAAGCTCCTTCATCTAAATAAAAACAAGTTAGTAGAGAATCAATTTACTAATATGAACATGTTAACAATTGCATGCGTAATCATTAAGAAAGGGGTATGTACCAATCGCCGCTTATGCCCCGTCATAGGGATTGAGCCACAAGTATGGAGCGATGAACCAAGTCCCCTTGATCAGCATGGCGATTTTTCCGAGCTTGCTCACGGAACTTCTTGTAGTCGGCAGTTTCCCAATATTCGAGCAACTCGCGCCGGTAGTTGTCACCCAATCATTTCGGCTTCTTCTTATTTTTCCTCGCCTTCAAGCATGAAGTCCTTTAATCGATCACTTCCTTTCTTTTCAAAATTTCTTCTTATTTGGACTTCATCGGTTGGAGACCAAGTGAAAAATTTCTATATAAATAAAAAGTCGTTTATAAGTTATGAAATTATAACATAATGTTCGAACATGCACAATAAGTCATTATGTTATCTGAAATTCAGAAAACTAAAGATTTGTCATTACCTTAAACTCATAAAATCACCGATCACGTTGTGATCGAGGAGCTTTACCCCATGTAGGCCAAACTCCGTCGTACTTACTTTGGAAGATGTGGGAAATCGTACCCACAACTTTGTCAATGGGGAAGAACCTAATCAAGAAACATATAAAATAGTTAGTTCTATTAATAAC
Source organism: Talinum fruticosum (assembly GCA_021018815.1). NCBI lineage: Eukaryota > Viridiplantae > Streptophyta > Magnoliopsida > Caryophyllales > Talinaceae > Talinum > Talinum fruticosum. Next base: position 1,286,580 of record JAITYX010000026.1, read on the forward strand.
TAATATTCTTAATTTATTTTATTACTTATTATCACACTTACCCTTCACCATCTAGCTCAATTCGAATCTTTTCTCGACTGCTAGCACTGCTTGATTCAAGACTAGGATGCTCGTTCCCTGCATCGGTTGGTCCATCATTTGTAGGCCTTTGTGGTGGCCTTTGTTCGGCACCAATGTGGATGTGTGGTACATTATTTGTACCATATTGGTGATATGCATATGTATTAGACGGGTTTGAGTACATATGGGGTTGCTGAGAATATGGAGGGTTTGGGAAGAAAGACCCACCCATTGGGTTTTGCATGTGTGGGATGTTTAGGGGTTGGAAAAAGGAGGGTTTTGAGAATATGGAGGGTTTGAGAATATGGAGGGTTTGGGAAGAAAGACCCCCCAATGGAGTTTGGTTGTAAGGGGAGTGTGGAGATAGTGCTCCACCTACAGGAGATTGAAGGTTATGAGGGTTTTGAGAGGGGGTAGAAGTGCTCACATCATTACCTTCCCCATCGGTAGTGGTGTTTCTAGCCCTTCCCCGAGTAGCCGATCTTTTGGACCTGCCTCTACCTCTCTCCATTTTTCTGAACATAAACAAGTAATTCACACTATTAGTAAACATCCAACGGTTCAAGTGATTTCATATAAAACAACATATAAACAATAGTAAACATATAAACATGTAAGCGTTAGATATAAATATTCTTCTATGAATAAGTTACGCTTCAATTGTTTCACCTTCATTACATTAATAAGAATTCCATTTATTACAACAACTCTACCAGGTAATAACCTACGATACATCCATCTACGATGCGTAGGCCCGTCCATATATATTCTGATTGACATTTAACAATTTATTAAATTATTAGTTAATAATATCAATACATGGAGATGTTATATGATTACATATCTTCTACAATGAACATAATCTATATATAACCATTATGCATTTAAGATATATTTTTTTATTATACATAAATTTCTTTAATTTCTATATTTTACTCGTAAGTATTTATGTCATAATTAAACTAATCATACCTAATTAACATAAATAAACTCACACAAATATAATTAAACTAATCATACCTAAGCATACTTAATTAGCATAAACAACCTCACACAAATAAACCACAAACAATTGCACATATATAAATCACAACAAACATTTACTTCAACTTCAACAATAATGTCCAACAAATCTAACACCACATACTTTAAACAACACAAATTTATACATATAACATCTACATCTAATTCAACTTCAATAATAATTTCTAAAAATCTAACTTCAATAACATTTACTCCATAAATAACACAATTGTACACTTTTTTTTTTCAAATTCATTCACAAACAACATTAATTTCCAACAAATTACATATATTCATCAATTTCAAGTTACATTTTTAAAAATCCTAAATCTAACTTCAATAATATTTACTCTATAACTAACACAATTGCACTTTTTTCTTTTCAAATTCATTCACAAACAACAATAATTTCCAACAAATTACATATATTCATCAATTTCAAATTACATTTTTATAAACCCTAAATCTAACTTCAATAACATTTACTCCATAACTAACACAATTGCACATTTTTCTTTTCAAATTCATTCACAAACAATATTAATTTCCAACAAATTACATATATTCATCAATTTCAATTTCAATTTTATAAAACCATAAATCTAATAAAACTCAACAAAACCAAACCTTCAAAGAATGGGCGGCAGCAGCGGCAGCATGGCGGCGACGGCTAGAGGGCGGCGTTCGGCGACATAGGCGGCGACGGCTGGAGGGCAGGCGTTCGGCGGCAGCAGCGGCGGTGCGTCGGCGGCGTCCTCCACCCAGGCGGCAGCAGCGGCGGAGACGGGTCCGGAACAACCAAGGTGAACAGTGAAGTCTTTGGCCTTCGTGTTCCTCAAGCGGCGGAGGAGAGGCGGCGGACGGTCCGAGGGGACGGCGGTCAACGCAGGGAGCAAATCGGCGGCGAGAGTGGGGGGTTGGGGGTGGCGAATCGACGGCAACGACGACGCTCGGCACCTCGACTCTGTCTCTCTCTTTGCTCTCCGAGTTCGATCCGGTCGAAGGCCGGATCCGGATATATTTGTAATTATCGACTGAACAGTCCGTCGCTAATAAAAAATTTATATTAGCAGCGAACAGCGACGGATAATTCCGTCGCTGATTACTAAATTAATTTGTTTCTTTTTTTTTGGTTTTTTTCCATCTCGCTTTTCCTAGCGACGGATCTTTCCGTCGCTAAAATTTTCAACTACGGAATAACGACGGAAAATTCCGTCGCTAATTCGAAATTAGCGACGGATGTCTTATTCCGTCGCTAAGTCCGTCGCGTTCTACCACTTGTGTCGGCTTTTGTCGAGTCCGTCGCTGATTCCGTTGCTATGGGGCGACGGAATTGTGTTCGTCGCTAATTTCCGTCACTATTTAGCAGCTTATGTAGTAGTGTTACAACGGCTAGTTGACTCGAAAACTTCAACAGAAAGACGTTGGAGGCTTAACAGCTATCTCTTCAAGGCGGACTATTTATAGAAGCCTTAGCACAAGATTTCAACCGAGAAATGGAAAAAGAGAGAGACCGTATTGAACATCTTCTCTAACATACAACTCCCAAACTCGTAATTCTAATATTCTGAAATGTATTTTTCGAGTCGGTTGTATTGCAATTCTTACTACTCTTCTACTCTTTCTCTCTAACCGAGTTGTAAAGGTTACCTCAATTCAGCTTGTCCCAAACTGTAAAGATTACCTCAATTTGGAAGTACCACGTTAGATAAGGGAACTTCTAACCCCGGGAAAAATTTGAGGATCCCAAGTTGATAAGGTAACTTCAACTTGGAAGTACTAGGTCGATCGGATAAGGTAAATTCTAAGCACTGGAAAATTGTAATAGATTTGTTTGGGAACAAATCTGGGTAGTCATATTCATTGTAATTGAGGATTCAATTAGTGGATTTGACTTGGTGTCCGGATTGACACTGCTCCGTGGTTTTCTCGCCCCATGAGGGTTTCCACGTGAATCCGAGTCCATACTTTTCCGAGTCCAATCTAGAGTCATAATCTGCTTCTGTCTCTATTATGTGCAAAAGAGTTTGTTTTTCTCAAAAATCTTCCATCACCCTATTCATCCCCCTCTAGGGTGACTTAACTTCTCCAAGAGCAAACCTTCATCTCGCAAAGTCCGAGTCTTCATTATCTCCGGCCTAGAGTGGAATTTTTCGAGTCTAATATTCATTATACTCAAAATCCATGAGAGTCGATCCTAAGAAAGATCAAGTTATAAGAGTGAAAACATCACAAGATATGTACTTAATCTGGACAAATAATTCTCAAACAAATATATCTGACTTAGAAAGATGAATTAATGTTGTAATTCACTTTACTTCAGAATATGCAATCACAACTCGGATAAGAAGTGTTAGAGAGATTATTTGAACATGCGATAAATCCGAGTAGTGTGTGAGTGACTCAAAAATGTCAATGTGAGAAGATAGACAAGAACATGTGTTCTAAGTTAGTCGAATCAAATGAAAACTTAAACAGGAGTTTCTATGGTACTCAAAATGACTTGTAATCAAAACATAGAAGGGATGAGGTTTGTACCGAGTCTTTATGTAGTACTCGGAATGATCTAGATTCGAGTCCGAGTCTTCAATCTCCCTTTTTATGAAAGGCATTTATACTTAGATAGAAACTTTGTTAGTAAAATTATCATGAGTTTTCATTCTTACTCAATGGAATATCTCAGAATATAGAGTAATGAGTGAAGTGATTTGTACTTAGAATATTTCCGCAGAGCAATCATATAGCTAAGATTCGTGAGTAATTATATAAGAGCAAAATAGAGAAAAAATACGAGTCGATATATCGGAGCATAACTAAATAATAAGGAATTCAAACTTAGAAAGAGTGAACTCGTAAATCAGTATGCTCGAAAATAACACTTCATTCATATATATAATGAAAACAAGGAAAATACACGAAAAGAGGGTGAACAAACTCCCCTAAACAAGACAACAATTTTTCTAATATTCTCCCTCTTGCCTTTCAGAAAAAAACAAAAATAGGGAAGAATGTATCAACCTAATACAATTGATGTCCGGACAAAAAAATAAAACAAGAGAAAAAGAAATTAAGATGGTGGATTTGGGGCGGTTTGAGTTGGGGCGGTTTGAGTTGAGGCGGATGAACGTGTAATGCGCCTGCTGCTGGTATGCTTGTGATGATGTTGAAGATCCGGGCGGTGGCAGCACTAGTATCTCCGGAAGTGGCTCAGCTCCGAGTGGCCGACCTGCAGTTAGGTCGTCCAAAGGCTCATCCTCTTGGAACGTTGCAGAGGGGTGCTTCTTCTAGCTTGACTGTTGTGGACTCGTCCAACATCCGCGAGGTCTTCCGACTCACTCGGACTACTATCCGAGCTTATCGGTTCCGGTTGAGGAACAACAACACCTTATCCATCGGTTTCTTCCTTCTTCTCTCCTTCTTCCTCCTTCTCTTCTTCCTTCTCTTCCTCCTTTTCTTCCTCCTTCTCCGCAGAAAGAGTCGCTTCAGCCGCAGCCTTCCTCTTCTTCTTCTTCTACTTCTCCAAAAGGAGACTTGGCAGGGCTCGAGGACTCTTCGGATGTGTCCGAGTTGTCCGGGTCTTGAGTGGCCTTCAATCGCCTCTCTCGGAGGAGCTCAATCATCTCCGAGTTGCTCCTTAACCAGATTCTTCATTTCGAGGAGCACATTTTGTTGCTCTCAAATTTGAGATTGGGTCATTTTCTGGTTTATGGTCATGTTCGAAGAATAAGTTTGAAGGAGCGGAGAGTGTCCTGAAATTCTGTGGACACGAAGTGAGCTTAGCTAGCAGTGTGGTAGAAAAAGTAGCAACTCGCTTGGAGAGGGGGACCTGAGGTGGAAGCATCGCCGGATGGAGGAGGGAGTGAGAGGTGAGTCCGAGTCCGAGGCGGAGGGAAGGTTACCTCACTCGAAGCTGTGGACCCGGACACCGGGTTAGGTTTCTCGGTATCCGTATCCAAGAAGCTCTTTCCCGCCAATAACGATAGCGGCCTCGGACACTTCGTTTGGGTCCGAGGGGAGCGGAACCTTGAATTATTTAAAAATTGGGTAAGAAGGACTCCGAAAGGAAGAGGGGTAGATTTCTTTGACCGAGCTGGCACGGTGGTCATCTCGCTCGATTATAGCGGGAAAAAGGTCATCATAGCCCTCGAGAATGTCGAACAAAGCTTTGAGAATCTTTGAGTTGGGATTCTCTTTCGTTGGAGTGATGAGAGAAAAAGTTCGATCAGCAAGAAACACGAAGTCTAGCCTCAATCTTCATCCGAGTCACAAAAAGTTCTTGCGTGAGTCAAGGACTTCCTTGGCATATTTTTCGAAGAACTCATCAAGTAACTTCGTTGAAGGGGATGGGGCTGCTATTTTGAGAAAGATAGAAGAGACTTTGAAAAGTCGATGGAGGAGAGAGAGATTTATACGAACCACGAGTGTTACGAACTCTTGAGGTGATGATCCCCACAGAGCAAGAAAGGTTTGAGTAGAACTCGGCAACGAGTTCTAGGTATATGAACTCATTGAAACATAGAAAGTTATATACACCGGTGGTTTTGATGTGTTTCAACCATGAAATGGTTGTGGTTGGACAGAACTTGTCATCCAATGTAAGATGTTGGGTGACTAGGATTTTGGAGGGGTTAGAAGGAACCTCTTGGTTCTTGGTTCTAGGCTTCTTTGTTGCAGATCCTAGAAAGTCTAGGGCGGAACCTCTCTTAAGCATAGTTGCGAAGTTTTAGAAGAAGGAGAGTGAACTCAAAGAAACGAGAGAGAGAGAGAGTACTGCAAGTGTTGAGAATGCTTGAGAGCTTAGATTACAAGAGTGAGTACACGAGAGTTTAGGTTAGCAGAGAGTAAAGTAGTGAAGTGAAGGAAAAGGGATGCTATTTATAGCGAAGTGAATGTTCTTCAGTATTCGTTCGACCCAAACCTCCAACGGTCGCCTCGCACCGGTGTGTCCGTCCCGCTCTTCAACGGTTAGAATTCCAGTGTTTGTCTCCCAATGACTAGTTCACTTATCGATGCGCACGGTAGAGAGAGCGAGAAAAGATAAATTTTAAAGAAATTTCGAAATTCTCCACTAATTTAGGGATGATTTCGAAGTTTGAAGTCCAATTTTCTCAACAACTTAGTCCGACTCAGTAAAGTTTCCGAGTGACTTAGAAAACACAAACAGATAATAACTCCTAGCTCAATATCACTCGGGTCAATCGAACTAATTATTATTAAGACAAAAGAAAGAACATGTAACACATAATCATGCATTTATCATGCCAAGTTCATTCCTAATAAAACAAAACTAATCCTCGCTAACCGGCTTAGTAAAGATATCAGCTAGTTGAAATTTTGTAGTAATGAATTCAAGTTCAATATCACCTTTCTCGGAATGGTCTCTCGGAAAATGATACCTGACCTCAATATGCTTTGTCTTTGAGTGTTGGACTGGATTCTTAGTGATGCTGATTGTACTCGATTGTCACACTTGATTGGAATTGATTTGAATGAAAGTCTAAGGTCTTTCAAGTATTGCTTGATCCATAGAATCCGAGCACAACATGCTCCAACTGCAATATACTCAACTTCAACAGTTGATAGAGCAACCGAGTTTTGCTTCTTTGAGTGCCAAGATATAAGGGATTGACCCGAAACCGGCATGCTCATGAGGTGATCTTTCTATAACCTTGTATCTAGCATAGTCGGCATCTAAGTATCCAGTGAGGGTCGGTTCCGAGTATCCCGAGAACCATAGACCTAGATTCTAAGTCCCTACAAGATATCTAAAAATTCTCTTCACAGTAGTAAGATGTGATTCTTTTGGATTAGCTTGGAATCTTGCACTACAGACATACACTAAACATAACGTTTGGCCTACTGGATGTGAGATATAACATAGATCCAATCATACCTCGATAGAGTTTCCCATCTATCGCTTTACCTTTTTCGTCCGAGTCCGGCTTCATGCTGCTACTCATTGGTGTTGCTGCATGTTTTACATCTTGAAGTTTGTACTTCTTCAAGAATTCCTTGGTATACTCAAATTGATGGACATAAATGCCATCCTTTTCTTGTTTGATTTGTAGACCAAGAATGAAATTGAGCTCTCCCATCATGCTAATTTGGAATTCCTGTCTCATTAACTCGGAAAAATCTCAATAGAGATTTTCATTAGTGGCTCCAAAAATTATATCGTCAACATAAATCCGAACAATGAGAAAGTCTTTCCCTTGGTTTTTGTGAAAAGGGTTTTGTCAATCTGACCTCTTTTAAAATCATTTTCAACCAAGAAACCGATAAGTCTTTCATACCAAGCTCCGGGAGCTTGTTTAAGACCATAAAAAGCCTTTTGCAACTTGAAAACATGATTTGGAAATTCCGAGTTTTTAAATCCATGGGGTTGCTCAACATAGACTTCCTCTTGAATGAAACCATTCAGAAAAGCACATTTGACATCCATTTGATACAATTTAATATTCATGCTTGATGCAAATGCCAAAAGGATTCTGATTGCTTCAATCCTAGCAACCGGTGCAAAGGTTTCCCGACAATCAATTTCTTCTTCTTGATTGTAACCTTGAACCACAAGTCTAGCCTTATTTCGACTACCAACCCATCCTCGTCCATTTTGTTCTTGAAAACCCATTTGGTTCCTATGATCGGGTGGTCGAAGGTCGTTTGGTCAAAGTCCGGACTTGGTTTCGTCAAATTGATTAAGTTCCTCTTGCATGGCCTCTACCCATTCAGGTTCATTTAGGGCCTCTAGTGTATTTCTCGGTTCGAGTTAATGATATGAATGCAGTGAATGCATATAGATTTTACAAAGCAAGAGCGAGTTCTTACCCCACTGTTGATATCGGACAAAGTGTTCTCGAGTAGGTGACTCGAAACATATTTGAATGCTCTACCTGTTCTTTGGTTCACCAGATTTGTGCGTTGAAATAGCCGATCTTCAGTGATCTAATCTATTTGAGCTTGCTCATGTGTTTGGTCTTCAGCATTCCGAGCTGGCTCCAAAGCTGGTTTAGTCCGAGTCATGATATTCCGAGCTACTTTCCGTTGACTCTGTCTAAGCTCAGCTTTATCAAGATCATCTTCATCTCGACCGAGTTTTAGATCCGAGAATGTTGACTTACTTTGTTTTCCCTGATCAATCTCATCAAGGATAACGTGGATACTTTCTTCCACTTTGTTAGTTCTTTTATTGAAAATGCGATAAGCTTTACTATGAGATGAATAACCAAGAAAGATACCTTCATCTCGACCGAGCATCAAATTTGGTCGAGTGATCCTTACCATTATTGTGAACATAGCACTTACATCCGAAGGATTTAAAGTATGAGATGTTTGGTTTCTTTTAGAGTTCATATGGAGTTTTCTTCAAAATGGGTCTAATGAGGTATCTCGTTCATTATGTAGTTTATCGTGTTGATTGCCTCAGCCCGAAAATAGTAAGGCGGATTGTGTTCAATCATCATTGGCCTTCCTATTTCTTCAAGAGTTCTATTCTTTCTCTCCACTACCCCATTCTGTTGAGGAGTTATGGGTGCTGAGAAGTTATGAGAGATACCATTCTTATCGCAGAACTCTGCAAATTCCGAGTAATCAAACTCCCTTCCATGGTCGGTTCGAATCCTTCCGATCTAAGTCTAAGACTCTACTTTAATTTTCCCGCAGAACTTGCTAAACTCTTTAAAAGATTCATTTTTGTGCTTAAGAAAACACACCTAGGTAAATCGTGAGTAGTCATCAACAATCACAAGTACATAAGCTTTACCTTCGAGACTCGTTACGTGGATTTCACCACATAAGTCCATATGCAACATTTCAAGCACTTTGGATGTGGAAACAATTTTGAGAGATTTGAAAGATGATCCGACTGTTTCCCTTTTGTGCATGCTTCACAAATTTTATCTTTCTTAAAAGCACAGTTAGGTAAACTTCTGACTAAACCATGAGATGCAAGCTTTTTGATAGTATGCATGCGAACATGACCTAGTCTACAATGCTATCTCCAAGAATCATCATGCAGAGATGCTTTTAAACAAGATAAATTTTGACTTGGATCGAAAGAGGAATAGTGTAGGTATTACCCGATCTTTTACCCGAGAGCTTAATCTCTTTGGTGGTTGCATCGAAATAGAAATGTGTCCAAGTGAACCTTACCTCTTGACCTTTGTCACACAGCTTAAGAGATGCTCGAGTAGATTGTACTTTAATCCTCGACAAGATAGACTTGGTCGATCGAGTTGTCTCCTTTTCCAATCTTGCCTATTCCAACTATCTTACCTTTATCGTCACCTGCAAAAGTGACTTTCCCTCCTTTGTAACCTTCTAACTCAGAAAAAGTCTTGAGTCTCCCGACATGTGGCGTGAACATCCACTATCTAGGTACCTCCAAGCAAGCCTTATTGAGTGATAATGGGAGTCATTTTTACAACCGTCCACTTGAGGTCCTTTTGAAGAAGTATGGAGTATTCCATAAGGTAGCCACGCCTTACTATCCTCAAACAAGTAGTCAAGTTGAGTTGCCCAACCGGGATTTAAAGGATATTCTTAAGAAGACGGTGGATCGATCCCGAAAAGATTGGTCTTTGAAGCTAGATGACGCATTATGGGCATATCGCACCGGTTACAAGACTCCCTTGGCACTACTCCTTTTTGGCTAGTGTATGAGAAGGCTTGTCATTTGCCCGTAGAGATGGAACAAAAGGCTTTTTAGGCAATCCGGACTCTCAATTTTGACACGAAGGCGACGATGAGAAACGAGTTCTCCAATTGCAAGAGCTTGAAGAGTTGAGATTGCAAGCTTATGAAAGTTCAAGAATTTACAAGGAAAGGACTAAGAGCTGGCATGATAAGCATATTCTGCATAGGCATTTTGAAGAAGGTGACATGGTCCTTTTGTTGAAGTCGAGACTGAAGTTATTTCTCGAAAGCTCGGATCCCGACGGTCCGGACCTTTTCAAATCACTAAGGTATTTCCTCATGGAGCAGTTGAGGTGTGGAGTGAGGCCACCAGTTCCTTCAAGGTCAATGGTCAATGACTTAAGCCTTACATTGTGGGGCAACCTGAGGAGAAGACCACATATTATGCCCTTATCGACTCGGGTAAGACATGAGGATGAGTTGCATATGGTCAAGCTAACGACCTTAAACAAGCGGTTCTTGGGAGCCAACCCAAATCATTTGTATTTTATTCACAAAAAATAAAAGGAAAAAAAGATATGAAATAAAAGAGATAAAAAATCAAAAAGCACAAAAAAACAAGCGAGGAAGCAACCAAAATGGGCCCACCATTTCAACAGAAATGGCCCATGTTGGATGTCACCTCCAAGCAAGCAGATAGCACACCCATTTTCGGTGAAAACGGGCCCGTGCTTGCGCAAGAGAAACAAGGCAGACACTCAAAACGAGCAACCCGTGTCTCGTGGACACTGCCCATTCTCGGGTGTTTCCTCCAAGCAGGTGCAAGGCACCCGTTTCATTGAAAACGGGCTAAAGTTGGTTACAGGAAAATGAGGCAGAGAACCGACACAGGCTACCCCGTCGGCAGACACGATCCGTGTCGGTTGTAAGTTCAACGCGGGTTTGTTCCTTCCGAGCCCGATTCTCTCTCTTTCCCCTCACAATACCCCGCTTCTCGCTCTTCTTTCTTTCCTTCATGCTCTCATCCCTCTATACTCAACCTCTACTTCTACTCCATTCCTTCCTCTTCTCTTTCGGATCACTTCTCACCTTTTTAATTTCGGACCCACTTCACCGAGATCTGTTCTTCTTCTTCTTCGATTTCACCCTCCCTCTCACTCTCCACTTCTCATCGTCGTCGTTCCTCTACTCGCTTCCTACTACTCGCTGGCGTCGTCATCCTCAGCCTGAATCTTGCGCCGCAACCTCGTTTTCTCGTCCTCCATCCTCCCTCTGCCGTTTTCCATCCACCTCTCGTTTCTCTACCCCCATAAAACCTAAGTCTTTCTTCTTCATTCCTCCCCACAAATTTCTGCTCCTTTCTCTTAGATTAGGTATCATATTTCCTCCAATGGCACCGAAAAGGCAGAAAACCACTCAAGGAGAATCCTCCGGACCAAGCTCTACAGCCCAGGCCCGAGCCACTCGTCCTCCACCCCGGAATGTTCGAATTCCAAGACACAAAGGTAACCCAAACAACCCACTTTACTTGACTAATTCGAGCATGTTGCATGTTATACTTCATTGATTAATCATGAAATTATTGCAACTTGTTACTACGATGAGGTTAGTTTAGAAAAATTGGGTTTGCTTGAGGATTTCCTTTAGATGGTTGAATGTTGTGGTTTGTTGAAATTTGTGAATATTCGATTAGGGACCTATAGGAGCTTAACATTGGAATTCTTAAGCACACTTACCATTGAAATTGGACGTGGTCCTCACGCCGAGCATAGCTTAATTTCCTTTTGCCTTTTAGGGGAATACCACGACTCTTAGTGAGTTTAGTGCTTTAGTTACCCTACCTAGAGATATAGGATTTGGACACCATTTAGTTCCTTATCATTTCGATTCAATACGATTTTGGAATTCTATTTACGGTGAGCAAGAGTATCATCCTAGTTCAACTTAGGCTACCGCTCTTAGTAACCCCTATTTTCGATAATAGCAATAATATGCGTCTCTCCGAATTGTTTTTCTTATATGTGATGTGGACTGGAGATGCATCCGAGTTAGTCCCGAGGCTTATTTAGCCGATCAATTTGCTAATGTTGCCACTAGTACCCGGGGTCGAATTGTTATTAGGGGTTTAATTACTACTATTGTTGTGACTTTAGGTTGGAACCCCGATGAGTACAATGATGATAGGGTGTGAGGGTCTGAAAGAATTGACATTGAGGCTTTAAGGGCTATGGGCATGTGCTCGTACCATTTCGAGAGAGTTACATTGGTTATATCCCCATAACCGTATGTTACGTCTCCCTTGTCCTGAACGCACATCCCTTAGGGATGATGCCAACCTCAAATTTTTTCCCGGTGAATGAAATCTCTTGCCCTCCACCCCATACTGATGTGGGTGCCTCTTTCTGTTCTCTTCCCCTCCCCCGAGCGTAATGAGGCTAATGCCGATGTATCTTTACATTCACTTCTCACTCGCTATCCATCGAGAGCAGCTCTCCTTCCGGGAGTATGTGCACTCCGAGCACGCTGCTCTTAGAGTCGAGCAAGCCTCACTTAGGGAGTATATCCACTATGAACATGTCTCTCTTCGAGATTATGTTCATTCGAGTGTGAAACTATACAAAACGGCCAAAGCCGAACTTCGTGACATGCTTGCTAATCGGAACCATTATATGCATATGACGAGTGAATGTTTGACTGGCTGGCATGATTGGCATATCTCTCGGGGTAACCCCAAACCCCCTCCTCCTCCCCTCCATTTGAATGATCTTTTGTTCTCCCTCATCTCCTTTTGTTATTGTGCTTGCATTGTGGATAATGTTGTGTCCAAGCATGAGGGGGATTTGCTTACTTAGGTTTCCATTATTTGAATAATGTATAATTGCATTTCATTTATAGGTTAGAGCATGTTTTATTTTAGCACTTCGTGTTGCATTTTAAAAAATTTAAAAACATTAAAAAAACATTTAGGATTGCATTTAGAGTATTTAGGTTGCATCATACGGACTTGCATAAAAAACTAAAAAATTAAAAAGAATGAGATAAAAAACTGAAGAATTAAAAAAATGAGATGAACCTTCAATGATGATTCCTTTTAGGCCAAATAAGTTTTCAATGGAGAACGATTTCAATGAATAGCCCTAAGTGCGGAAATTTTTGAAAATCGGTTTTGAACTTCAAGATTTTGACCATACTTGGATGAATGAAAGTTGATTGCCCTTGATTTCTTAACAAAAGTGTTGGCAAGTGAAACTCTTTGAGCTAGTTGAGATTGTGGTAGAGATCCTGTGAGATTTTTGAGCCTTGAATAGATTAAACATTACAATTAGTCTCATGTTTTCTTTATGTGTGATTCTCCTCCATGATTTCATCTCTAGAACTTGTTTGAATTCACTTCAAAATCACGTGTGTGCATGCTTTGATTTTTGAGCTACATTAGCCAAATTTCTACCTTGTTACATGTTATTGACCCTTGATAGCCCTTTGAGCCTAATTGTCTAATTCATTTGTTTTGAACCCTCCTGACTAGCCCTTTGGCCAAACAAATAACCTATTATCTAGCCAAGTCTAGTGGAGCTTCTTACTCATGTTGTTGGGTCAGTTTGGGGTCTTTAATGTGTTGGTGATGATTTGGATCTTTTATTTAGTTGAGGGGTTTCTTTGTATTGAATATGAGATGATTTCCCCTCTCGGTTGTAAGGATGAGTACTTTGATGTCAAATGAGCTTTTTCATTTGTTAGAAATTCCTAATGCCAAGCATAGAAAAAAAGAGAAAATCAAGAAAAGCTTTAGAAAAAAAAATGAAAAAAATAAAAAAAAAGAGTAAAAAGAAGTAATCAATAAAATGTTTGGCATTTTGGAATATTTAGTTTGATCTTTATTAGATAAGCTCATTTTCTAAAGTATTTGTCGGAATTAGAGATTAGGAGTGATGAGGTGTATTGTGTGGTTTTTGTTGGTTAGAATGTTGGAAACTCCTTGGTAATTGGCTTTTTACCTCCTCATTTTTCCCAAAAATACAATATCTCTTTCTTACCCATTGCCTAAGCCCCGTTACAACCATTTGAAGTCCTCTTGATGGTCATGTTGCATGTTACATTTTAGAGGTGGCTAGTAGAGAATTTTACCAAGCTTATGGTAGTTTGCATGATTGTGAGAGAGATTGAGTGAATCATGTATAAGCCTAAACACATAAGTGGAGTGTTTTCACATTTCCAAAGTAAGGTTCTACCGTTCTTACTAGCCCCATCATTCTACATGTGCCAATGTGAATTGTATAAATGATTATTTGGGTGATTAATTAAATTTGTCTTTATGGTCTTCAATATGGTTTTTGAAAATCTTCTTTCCTTCGATTATAAAAAGATTTGATGTGCTTATGGGCTGTTGTTAATTTGGTTTTCCTTGTGATACTTATGGTTGCCTAACCTAAGGAGGATATGATTCTTTTGCTGGATTTCACTTTTTTCCTTTTGACCTTACTTGAGGGCAAGCAAGGTTCAACCAAGAGGGAATTTGATATTTACATGAAATTCATTAGTTTCTTAGGCATTTTGATGCTTTTCTTTGGGAAATTAGGTTAATTGGAGTGTGATCATGCTCCATTTTCGGTTTTACACTTGTGTTTTGGTGTTTTGAGATTATTGTATATATTTGATCACCAATACCAAGTATTCCCAAGACTATTGAGTGTTTCAAGACTTAAGAAGACAAACATGGTACAGCTTTGTCAAAATGGCCATTCCCTTTATTCCCCAAAGATTCCACTTCCAGCGAACCAAAACGGGCCACCCGTGTCCATTGACACGACCCGTGTTGGGGTGAACTTGCCCAATACCTTTGCATCGAGCACGGGTGGGCCATGTCCCTTGACACGACCCGTTCTCATCATTTTCGCAGAGTTATGATGATCCAACAGCCAACACGGGTAGCCCGTGTTGGTAGACACAACCGATGTTGGATGTAAATTCTGCCGAGACGCTTCATTTTCTACGGTTTCGGCCTTTGATTTCCTCATAATGGCTAATTTAAGTCGATTTTCGGCTGGTTTTGAGGCATCCATCCAGTTTTCATCCACTTGCATCACATACCTTCATCATCCACATCAAACCTAAAAATTTTTAAAGAATTGAAGAAGAAGTTTGAAGAAGTTGCGGGATTTCCATTCAAAGTCGAGATATTCCAGTGGAGTTCTTCAAGTCTATCAATCCTAATTCTTCATTCTTGATGGTTGAGGTTCGACTACCATATATTGGATTTTTGTTAAGTTTTCAATAATCATGTTTGAGTAGATTTAGTTTATCTAGGGATTTGTGATCCACAGACAATGTTGTTTGATTAGGCTTCCATGATTTGCGCTTGAATTCCGATTTTAATCAATAGAAGGTTGTGTTTTTCATGCTTATGAGTATTTTCAAGGCCTAGAATACTTGTAATTTGAGATTAATCTGCGAAGTATCGAAAAGTAAAATGGAATAATCCAACCAACCATTCTACCTAGTTTATGAAATTTGAGAAAAGAATAGTAAATTAGGGGATCACTTTGATAATTTGAAATCTTTAACTTTGATTAACTTAAAAGGTATATGAAATTTGTTTGATAGGTTAATTAGAGCAATTCTATTAAGCATCGAAAGAGCGGTAGAATTTTGTGATTATCGATCCTTGATTCAATTGAAAGAATGATTGCACAAATTATGTTTAAATAATCAAACTCATTGTTCGGAAATCAAATCCCTAGATTTTTTATCCATTGATTAAAAATCTTAAATTAGTTTTCTTGATTTTAGTTTATAGAAGAAGTTTATTAAGCAACCAAGTCGAAAACCGATTTGCTTAGCAATTGAGTAGAGGGCTAGTTTAGTGCGTTGCTAAATCGTGTCCTTGTGGGATCCACCCTAACTTGCTACAATCTTACACCGTGCGCTTGTGGCTCGTCACACACCGTTTTGCCCTAAAGCCTCACGGCGGATCTTAAAACCCTAATTTTATTTATTTTGTTCGGTTAAGAAATAATATCCCGGGACTTTTGAAAATAATTTCGAAATAAAATAATCAATAAAACCGCCATTGAAACTTTACCTAATCCATTTCAATTCGATTTAATAAAATTCGGAAATCTAAATAAGAGGTCCATCCCCACTTTCTAAAATTCATCTTCAAAACTTAGTTGAAATAAGAGGTTCATCCCCACTTTCCGAAAAATAATTAATAAAGTCGATCGATTTGGATGGTGAAGAGGTCTTTCAGTACACAAACTTGGATCAATTGAAGAAATATTACATTTAGCATGACCCTAGAAGACGGGCCAAGCCTCGCCCAACCAAGCCACGCCATGGCAGGCGTCGACCACCACCCGGACAACTATGCGATGGTCGAGCCGAGTGATTTCCCTTGGTTTTTATCTCTCGTAATTGTTTATTTTGACGACCAAATTAGACAGTCTTTGTTATTAAATTGATTATTGTTTAATGTTTGGGTGGTCCAATTAGATAGCCCATTGGTGTAATTAATCCTTTAATTAATTTTTAAGGACGATCCAATTAGGAGGTTCAATTTACTTGTGCCTCTAAGTGACCGATAAAAAATAGATATAAAGCGGAAAAGTGGGCACAAAACTTACTTTGAGCATGAAACCCTAGGGGTGCCCGGGTGGCGGCGCCCGCCAACCGGGTTCTATCCGGTTTTATCACTTCGTATCCAGTTCAATCTCTTAGGATATTGGACTGGTTTATTTTCTACTTGTTTGGACGGTAGATTAGAGGCAAACCCTAGGTCATTTGTGACCTAGGTCCTTTCCTATAAATAGAGAGCCTTGGCTCTCATTCCCATGCAGCTTTCACCTATGCGTAATGCTGCAGAAAGCTAGCAAGGCATTTATACATAAACGTTACTCTGTCGAAACGAATCTCAAACATTCATTTTCCACTCACTTGTCATTGAATCCGTGCAAAGAGCTAAAGAATATTTAGTTATTCTGATCTCTGGGCACCTATTCAACTTATTGTTCTAATTCTTCACACATTCACCTTTCACATAATCCATAAAAACAAACCCTTCTTTTGCTTGTAGCGGTTGTATCAAGAGATCCGAGTGTGGAGATCACGATCGGCAAGGTGGGACAACCTGAGGGCAATTGTTCATCCTTTAAATGGTTTATTTTATTTATATGCTTTATTTATCTCTTTCCATATTGTGATTTAAGAGATGTAATCTCTCCTTTTAATTCCTCCCAACCCGATATAATTTTTTTAGTTTTCGTTTTTCTTTTCTTTATCACTTTATTTACCGCTTTCTTTATTACTTTTCCTTTTATTTCGTTTGGTTGCTTTTACTTATTGTCGTAATATGGTGCTTGCTTGTTTGTTTTACATTATTTTAATTCACTACTCAAACTAGTGATGGTCATCTTCGAACGGGCGGAACGGAAGGGTTTTCCTACGTTTCGTACCCTCGCCCCGAATCCGATTCTCGATTCAAAGACCAATGGAGTCTATTTTAGCCTCTTTTAGTCTTAATTTTCCATTACTAAGATTGGAAGAGCAAGTTTTTGCTTTTGTTAATTTTCATCCTAAAAACTTACTGGCGACTCCCTTATTTTATGCTTTATTCTTATTAAGTTTGCATCCCGGTATTTTTTATTCGTTGGAATAAAAAAAGGTTGGTTATGGATCTACCAATAAGGGCAAAGGCCGAGACTGATTTCCTCAGCCTTGGCCTCTAGCCGGCGCCCGCCACCACCACGTATAAACCGCCGCTCGCAAAGGGTGGTCGGCAACGAGACTTCGGTCCATATTGGTGTTTTCACACTAATCGGCCCTAAAGCCTCACGGCGGGACTAAAACCCTAATTTTTTTATCCCTTAAAATATTAAATAATATCCCGAGAATTCTAAAAATAATTGCTAGAATAAAATAATTAATAAAGTCTGTCATTCAAACTTTGCATAACTCAAATTTAATAAAATTCGGAAATCTTAATAAAAGATTCGTCCCCACTTTCAAAAATGCATCTTCAAAACCCTAAAATCATTTTCCAACTTCTAAAAACCCTTACGCCAAAAAGGCAATCGTAGGGAAGCTCGGTCCCAGTGGCGAGCCGAGAATTCGAAACAAGGATGTCCAATGTCTTTTGGGATAAATTCAAAGGTGTCCAATTACTTATAATTTGAAATTTTTACTCTAAAAATAAACTTCTTTTTTTTTTTTTTTGGCCAAGGGTGTCCATGGACACCCTTAGCCTTCAAATGGCTCCGCCGAGTGCTCGGTCCCGGTCCGGCACGAGCCATGGTTCCTACGAGCATGCATCCCGATCAAGTCTAGGCCCCTGTCTCGGAGTTCGAGTTCGACTGCAACCAATTCCAGACACCTCATTATAATCAACGCTCAAAGCAATGCACCAAATCGAGATAAGTATCCTTTAGTGTCTACTTTGACCCTTCGTCTTTCGGACTCGTTCAAAATGGGGGCTAACTGTAGACACCTAAACATGTCATCCCTTATCTCTTTTAATTCTATATTTTATATTGTTAGCTCGATGATGAGATCCCGAGTCCTGTTTGTGGATTTGGATCACGGCTGATGTTTGATTGGTGCGACTGAAGCCACTCGAACCACAAAGAACCCTAGCACCAAATAAATAGTCTTTTGCCTTGGGTTAGTCCAAAAATCCATTTTCTTTCGGACGGTCCAAGCCCGGTTAAACCTCCGAGAGACAACGAAGTCCGGTGCTTGCGTACGGAAATTCCAGGCTTAGAATAATATGTTTTATTCTTTTGTCTAACTAGACACGGAGCTGAAGACCTCAAGATGATGTTAGGTGTTGCATTTTGTGATCACAAGCATCAAAGTGCTATGTTTTGCTCCAAGACAGTCCGCTCGAGACAAGGAGCACACCTCCCCTCAAAACGACGTCATGGTGGTGCCCCCAACCCGGGTTATTTCACTTGAAATGCTGCATTTTGGCCTAAAGACTCCCGTTGCAACACGGAAGGGCAAGAAACCATAAGGTAACACTCGGGTGGTCGGCGCCCCGATCACTATTCTATTCGATGTTATCCTATTCTATCCGGTTCAATCTTAGGATTTTTGGCTCGGTTTTCTCAGCTGCTTCTAGACAGTGGTCGAGAGTTATCCCTAGGTCATTTGTGACCTAGCTCTCTCTCTATAAATAGAGATCTTAGGCTCTCATTTTCAACACGACTTCGCCTATGTGTCACGTCGCTGAAACCTTAATAAGAGCTATTGAATGCTTCTCTTCGTATTCGATCTCTTGGTCCCTTTTCAGCCTATTCCCCATTCTTTACACATCTTTCTACTCACCCTCACAAAACTTACAAAAGTCTGTCTCGATTCGCTGTCATCGCATCGCTAGATCCAAATCCGAGATCCATAATCGATAGGTGGGACAACTCTGAGCGCGTTAATTTAGCCTTTAAAACGGTTTATTTATATTTTATACCTTTATTGCTTTTTGTATTGTCTAGAAGAAATTGTATCACTTTTAATTCCTCCCCGCCCGATGCAATCCTTTTAATTTCTCACTTTTCTTTTCTTTTCGCTTTCGCTTTCGCTTTCTTTATCGCTTTCCTTTTATTTGCTTTAATCGCTTTTTATTATGATTTGGTTGCTTTAAATTCTCGTAACATGTTGTTTGCTTGTGTTTAATACATTATGTAAGCTCACTACTCAAACTAGTAATGGTCATCGTTTAACGGGCAAAACGGAAGGGCTTTTCCCTATGTTTCGTACCCTCGCCCCAAATTCGATTCGCGGTTCAAAGACCGATGGAGTCATTTTTAATCTTTTTCAGTCTTAGTTTCTCCTATACTAAGATTGGAAAGGTAAACTTTATTTTTTTTTTTGTTAGTTTTTCTTTCCTAAAACCGATCGGCGACTCATATTTTTGTTTTAAATCTTCAATATTGCATCTCCACTATTTCGATTGAAAGGATAAAAAAGGGGGGATTCCGGATCTTCCAGCTAAACTAGAGGCCGAGGCTGATTCCCTCAGCCGTGGCCTCCGGTCGGCACTCCTGAGCGCTAGTTGCTCGGCTTCAGCCAAGCACCGAGTGGTCGATGGTTGTGGCTTAGGTCCAAACCGATGTTTTTACACCAATTTGGCCCTAAATCCTCACGACAGATCATAAAACTCTAATTTTATTAATTTATTTCAGTTAAGAAATAATATCCCCGGACTTCTTAAAATAATTTCGAAATAAAATAGTTAATAAAGCCGTCATTTAAACTTTACCTAATCCATTTCAATTCAATTTAATAAAAATTGGAAATCTAAATAAGAGGTTCATCCCCACTTTCTAAAATTCATCTTCAAAACTTAGAATCATTTTTCAACTTAAAGAAAAAATCCCTAAAAACCCCCAACCCGTGGGGAGGCTCGGTTGGGTCCTGGTCGTGGTTTCTACAGTAGGGAGCCAAGGCTTCATTATGTACCTTCCACTTGTGTAAAATCCGATTAATGATTAGACTAGAGTCACCAAAAACTTTGATGTTCTTAGCTCCGATTTCTATGGCAGCTTGAAGTCCTCCGATGCATGCTTCATAATCTACAGCGTTGTTGGTGGCCTCCAAATCTAACTTGACCGAAATGGGAGTATGTGCTCCCTCTCCGAGACTAAAAGGATCCCTACTCCACGACCCTTCTTGAAGGTTTGCTCGAGGAGAGACTAAGTCACCCTAGAGGGGGTGAATAGGGTGATTGAAGTTTTTCGTGAAAAACAAACTCTTTTCAACAATGTATAGATAGAAGCGATTCCGAGTCTATATTGGGGTCGAAAAGTATGAACTCGGAATACGAGTGAAGAGCAAAGACGCGAGATAAAAATGAAACTTTAAATCATGTCCGAGTCTAGAATGTACTCGGAAAATGATACCACGAAAAATACGTGGAAACCTCGTCGGGCGGAAAACCACGGACTTTGCTAATCCAAGCACGAAGTCAAATCCACTATTTTGAGTCCACAAAATACAGTAGATCGATTGAACGCCGAGTTGCTCCCTTAAACAACTCCTTACAAGTTTTTCCTAGACTCGAAATTCCCTTATCCGATCCAATACTTCCTAACCGAGATAACCCTTACAGTTAGGGACAATCGAGCTGAGTTAACCCTTACAGCTCAGTCAAGGGACCTTACTTAGAGAGTAAGAAAGAGAGTGTTTGTAACTAAGTACAAGACCTTACAACTCGGAATATAATGAATTACAGAGTGGGAGTTGTAAGTAGAAGATTGAGTATGAATACAAAGACTTTTGATCAAGTATGTGTATTAACAAATAAGTTCGGCAATCTTCAAGTCTTGAGAGTTGGCTTCCTTTTATAGATGACCAAGCAGCTTAGCCGTTGTGTCCATCTTCCGACTGGAAGTTCCTTTATGACCGTTGTGAAGGATTTTCTAAGTCACTCGGAAAATATCCATTGATATGTGAACGTTAGGCACCGGCTCTTGACTTCCTTGGGAGTGCCTAAAACCACCTGGTGGTGTCTTCAAAAGTAAGGTGGAAACCACCGTTGAGCTTAGTGTTGCAGATTTCCGTTTCGGAAACAGACAACCCCGACACGAGTGTCTAAGGCTAGGTCGAGGTGGAAAAAGCCTTGTCTACTCGGTGATTTGACGTTTTGAAGCTAGGTTACTTTTGTATTTCAAATATAGCAAAGCCTCGTTTGAAACACCTACAAAAGTAAATCAATTTGGTTCTCAAAGTATAAAATACTTTGGTCCAAGATTAGACACGGATAATAATATAATTAAGATAATTAAGTGACTAATTATCTAGGTCGGAAAAGGAATGGAATTTTCTCGAGTCTAATATTCATGATACTCAAAATTCCATCCGAGTCAGTCTAAAAGTAAATCAAGTCAAATATGAAATATCGGAGTAGACAGACTTGATCTAGACTAAACACAATTTAAACTAAGATACCGAGATAGAGCGCGAAAAGATAGTGTTTAAATCATGCGATATGTCCGAGTGTTAAGTGACTCGTAACCGAGTGAACCATGCAGAGATGATTTCGAGTCACACGAGTTATGCATAAATGCATGAGATAGATTCTATAACACTTAGAAAAATACCATATCACTCGGAAAAGTTTCTAAGACACAAGGAATGACTTGGAATCAAAACTTTATAAGTGAGAAAGTCTTATACCCGATTCCCTATATAGAACTCGAAAGGTGAGATGTAAAGTCCGAGTCTTCAATCTCCCCTTTTTGATGAAAGGCATTCCATACTTAAATAGAAACTTTGTTAGTGATAATATATTGAGTTTGTAGTCTCGCTCGGAAAAGAAACTTAAATTCTCATAGATAACAGAGTAAGAAAGAGATCTAGAACAATAATTGTTAATGATGCTAAGCAATAAGACATATTAGATGGAAACTCATAAATGCTTGCATTTATCATTGTACTCAAAATCGGAACAAAGTGCATAATTTCATTAAATTTGAAAGAAATATGTACGAGTGAGAGAGAGAAGCTCCCCTAGACAAGACAACAAATTTTCTAATTATTTTCCCCTTGCCTTTCAAAGAAAAACAAAAAAATGGGAAGAATACAAGAAATACAAGTTTGATGTCCGGACAAAAAAAAAGAAAAATAATAGAACAAATGAAGAAATTAAGAGGGGGAAGGGTTTGTCCGAGTGGAAGAAGAAGGACGAGCGGAGCGCCAGCGCCGATAGGATCTTGACGATGTGCTTGAGCGCGGTGGAGGAAGGACAGGGATCTCCGGCATAGGCTCGGTTCCGAGTGGCCGACCCGAACGAGGGGATCCAGAGGTTCTTCCTTTTGTAGCTCGGTAGGCTGGAGGGATTGCTCA
Source organism: Talinum fruticosum (assembly GCA_021018815.1). Taxonomy (NCBI): domain Eukaryota; kingdom Viridiplantae; phylum Streptophyta; class Magnoliopsida; order Caryophyllales; family Talinaceae; genus Talinum; species Talinum fruticosum. The sequence continues at coordinate 1,309,128 of JAITYX010000026.1, forward strand.
GGCGACCCGCTGCCGAGTGTCCTTGTGCAGCCAGGTCTTCGACTCACTCGGACTCGCTGTCCGAGCTGAGTACTTCCGATTGAGCTTGAGGAGCACTTGTTCCCTCACTGTAGCTCCTTGTTGTTCCTTTTGTTTCTCCCCTTGGCCGAGAAAGAGTTACCTCAGCTGCAGGCTCTTCGACTTCGCTTCTTCTCGATCTTCTTCTTTTTCTTTCTCGCCTCTTTCGAGGAGGTCTTAGTCGAGCTCGAAGACTTCGGATGTGTCCGAGTCGTGTTGGTCTTGAGCTGCCTTTGACCGTCTCTCCTGGAGAAGCTCTAGCAGCTCCCTCTGCTCCTTTACCGGGGCCTTCATCTCAATGAGCATATTCTTACGCTCTCGGATTTGAGATTGGGCGGTTTTCGGTTTATGGTCATGGATCGATAGACAGTCTTAAGTGACCGGAGTATGTCCTTGAATTCCAAGGACACGGAGCTGATTTTGTCCATGAAGGTCGAGGACAAAATGGAAGCGAGAGATTTAGAGGCACTCGAGGTGGAAGCACCACCAGGTGGGCGGGAAGAGAGAGGGGGTTTCTTTCCGAGTCCGAGATAGCCTCGGCTCTAAGCTATGTACTCGGACACCGAGTTCGGCTTCCTGGTACCGTGCCCTCGAAGTTCCTTTTTGTCGACAAACGGCAGCCTCGAAACAACGTTTGGGTTTGAGGGAAGAGGAACTTTGAATTGTTTAAAAACAAGGGTGAGAAGAGCACCGAAAAGGAGAGGGGTGTTCTTCTTGTTTTGGAGTTGAGTCAGCACAGTCGCCATTTGCTCAATGATGGAGGGAAAAAGGTCTACTTCATAGCCCTTAAGAATGTCAAAGAGAGCTTTGAGGTGTTTGGAATTGGGATTCTCTTTATCGGAATGCTGAGAGAAGAAGCAAGAAGCACTGAAGGCATGCTTCGACCTCAACCGAGTCACGGAAAAGTTTTGCGTGACCCGAGGAACTCTTTGGCATACTTTTCAAAGAAGTCATCAGCGACCTTAGTGAAAGGAATTGGATTGCTGTTCAAGAAGAGAGAAGTGACCTTGAACAGGACGATGAAGAAGAGAGGTGTTTATGCGAACCGTGATGTTCCGAACCTTGGAGGTTAGGACACCCTCGGAGCTGGTGAGATGAGTGTAAAACTCAAATACGAGTTCGGGGTAGATGAACTTGCTGAAACAAAGAAAGTTATAAACCCCAGCTTGTTTGGATGTGGGGCAACCACGAGAATTTGGTGGTTATGAAGAGCTTATCATCCAAGCACAAGATGTCTGGGTGACAATAGGTTTAGAGTTTGAAGGGCCTTCTTGGCTTTTAGTTCGGGTTTCTTTATGGCAGAGCCAAGAAAGTCGGGATGAGAACCTCTTTTAGTCATATTGAGAGAAAAAGAGAGAGTAGAAAGGCTTGAGAAGGATGAGGAGAGAAGAGCTCGAAGAGAGTAAAAGTCAAAGAGTAGAAAAAGGAGATGAGAGCAGCTGAGCTTACTTGAGATGGTCTTCACGAAGCTTGAAATTTACCGTAAATCACTCGTAGACGCAGAGAGCTTTGTGCGCAAAGTTTTGATTTCGAGAGAGAGAGAGTAAGTGAAAAGTAAAGTAACGAAATGAAGGAGAATAGTCGCTATTTATAAGAAAAATAATCGTCCTTCAATATCCGTTCGACTCAGCTCTTTCATCAATCACCTCAAACCGGTGTGACGGTTCTCTCCTTTAACGGTTAGAATTTCAGCGGTTTGCCTTCCAACGGCTAGTTGTCCGATGACAGCGCGAGAGAGAGAAAAAGGTTTTAAAAGATAAATTCTGAAATTCTCCACTTATCTAGAGATGATTTCGGAAGATTAATGCCCATTTTTCTCAACGTCCGAGTCCGACTCAGCTCGGTTTCGAGTGACTCGAAACTAGAAGCAAAAATAACTACGTGCTCAGTATCACTAATTCAACCGAACCGATGGTTACTAAAGAATCCTAAACACTTAACACATAATCGTGCAAAGAAATTTTTCACATAGAAACCACATAATTATGCATTTAACATACCAAGCTCATTCCTAATAAAGCAAAACCGATCCTCACCAAGAGGCTTAGTAAAGATATCAGCTAATGGAAGATTAGTAGGAATGAATTCAAGTTCAATATCACCTTTCTCGAGAATGGTCTCTTAAGAAATGATACTTGACCTCAATATGTTTTGTCTTTGAGTGCTGAACTGGATTTTTGGTGATGCTAATTACACTCGATTGTCGCACTTGATTGGAATTGATTTGAAAGTAAGTCCAAGATCTCTCAAGTGTTGCTTTATCCATAAAATCCGAGCACAGACATGCTCCAACTGCAATATACTCAGCCTCGGCATTTGATAGAGCTACCGAGTTTTGCTTCTATGAGTGCCAAGATATTAGGGATTGACCAAGAAATTGGCAAGCTCCTGAAGTGCTCTTTCTATCAACTTTGTATCCAATGTAATCAGCATCCGAGTATCCAGTGAGAGTCGAGCTTCGAGTCTCTTGAGTACCACGAGACCTAAATTCCGAGTCCCTACAAGATATCTAAATATTCTCTTCACCGCAGTGAGATGTGATTCTTTCGGATTAGCTTGAAATCTTGCACATAGACAGCACACCGAACATTATGTCCGGTCTACTTGAAGTGAGATACAGCAAAGATCCAATCATACCTCGATAGAGTTTCGATCTATTGCTTTACCTTTCTCGTCTGAGTCAAGTTTTAAGTCTGCTGCTCATAGGTGTAGCTGCATGCTTCACATCTTGGAGTTTATATTTTTCAGCAGCTCCTTGGTGTACTTTGATTGATGGACATAGATTCCATCTTTGTCTTGCTTGATTTGTAAACCAAGGAAGAAATTGAGTTCTCCCATCATACTCATTTGAAATTCCCGACTCATTAACTCGGAAAAGTCTCGACATAGAATTTCATTAGTAGCTCCAAAAATTATATCATCAACATAAATCCGAACAATAAGGAAATCTTTCCCTTTCATTTTTATAAAGAGAGTCTTGTCGATCTGACCTCTTCTAAAATCATTTTGAACCAAGAAATTGCTAAGTCTTTCGTACCAAGATCCGGGAGCTTGTTTAAGACCATAAAGAGCTTTTTGAAGTTTGAAAACATGATTTGGAAAATCCGAGTTTTCAAAACCAGGAGGTCTGCTCGAATAGACTTCCTCTTCAATAAAACCATTGAGAAACACACACTTAACATCCATTTGATATAACTTGATATTCATGCTAGATGCAAATGCCAACAGGATTCTAATGGCTTCAATTCAGCAACAGTGCAAAGGTTTCCCCACAATCAATCCCTTCTTCTTGATTGTAACCTTGAGCCACAAGTCTAGCCTTGTTTCTAACTACCAACCCACCTTCATCCAATTTGTTCTTGAAAACCCATTTGGTTCCTATGACTGGGTGTTCGGAAGGTCGTTTGGTAAGAGTCCGGACTTGGTTTCTCTCGAATTGATTGAGTTCCTCTTGCATGGCCTCTACCCATTCAGGTTCATTTAGGGCCTCTAGTGCATTTTTAGGTTTAGTTAATGAAATGAATGCAGTGACTGCACATAGATTCCGAAGAGAGGAACGAGTTCTTGCCCCACTTGTTGATGTCGGATAATATGTTTTCTAGTGGGTGGCTAAAAGCATACTTGAATGCTCTACCTGTTCACCAGATCCGTATGTTGAATCGCTTGATCTTCGAAGCTTGTTCCGAGTGATCTTGTTCAACAGATTGTTCTTCAACATTCTGAGTAGACTCGTGAGTTGTCTCATTCCGAGTCACATTATTCCGAGTCGCTTCATTCTAAGTCTGGTTGGGTTTGAATCTCGATAGATTCGGCTTTATCGTCATCTTCTCTCGTGAGCTTCGAACCGAGAACGATGACTCGCTAAGTTTTTCCTGTTCAATCTCATCAAACACAACGTGGATGCTTTCTTCCACTTTGTTAGTTCTTTTATTGAAAATGCGATAAGCTTTACTATGAGATGAATAACCCGGAAAAATACCTTCATCTCGACCGAGAATCAAACTTGGTCGGGTGATCCTTACCATTGTTATAAACAAAACATTTGCATCCAAAAGGCTTAAAATAGGAAATATTGGGTTTCTTCCCTTTGTAGAGCTCATATGGTGTTTTCTTCAGTATGGGTTTGATGAGGCACCTATTCAAAGTGTAGTTGGTCTGTGTTGATCGCCTCAGCCTGAAATAGTAGGGTAGATTATGCTCAATCATCATGGCCCTAGCTATTTCTTCAAGAGTTCTATTCTTTCTCTCCACTACTCCATTCTGTTGAGGAGTTCTTGGTGCTGAGAAGTTGTGAGAGATACCATTCTTGTCACAAACCTCTAAGAATTCCGAGTAGTCAAACTCCCTTCCATGGTCGGTTCAAATTCTTTGGATCCGAGTCCGAGACTCAACTTGAATTTTTTGCAGAGCTTGCTGAACTCTTTGAATGCTTCATTTTTGTGCTTAAGAAAACACACCCAGGTAAATCGTGAATAATCATCAATAATAACAAATACATATGATTTACCTCCAAGGCTCTTAATAGGGATTTCACCAACCAAATCCATATGCAGCAGTTCAAGCACTTTGGATGTGGAAACTGTCTTCAATGATTTGAATGATGATCTGACTTGTTTCCCTCTTGTGCAAGCTTCACAAACTCTGTCTTTCTTGAAAGCACGGTTAGGCAAACCTCTAACTAAGCCATGAGATGCTAATTTCTTAATAGTATGCATGCTAACATGGCCTAATCTACGATGCCATTTCGAAGGTTTGCTCGGGGAGAGTCTAAGTCACCCTAGAGGGGGTGAATAGGGTGAGGAAGTAATCTTGTGGAAATTAAATCTCTCTTGCCAAGTCAAAGACAGAATGCGGTTCCGAGTCAAAACAGAGTCGAAAAGTAGAGACTCGGAAAGACCGAATAGATATAAATGACAAGAGAAGCAAATGCTTTAAGACGACTGAGTCTAGAATGAACTCGGAAAGTAAACACTTAGAGATTACGTGGAAACCCTCCTGGGGCGAGAAAACCACGGACCGTGTCAATCCAGCACCGAAGTCAAATCCACTATTTTGAGTCCACAAAATACCGTAAACTGACCGACCCGAGTTGCTCCCTTAGACAACTCTATACAAGTTTTCCTAAACTTAGAAATTCCCTTATCCGATCTAGTACTTCCTAGCTGAGATAACCCTTACAGCTAGGGACAACTAAGCTGAGTTAACCCTTACGACTTAGTCAAGGGACCTTACAGAGAAAGTAAGAAAGTGTTTGTAATCGAGTACAAGAACTTACAACTCGGAAAATAATGAATTACAGAGTGGGAGTTGTAAGTAGAAGATTGAGAATAAATATAATGACTTTGCTCAAGTACGTGTATTAACAATGAGTTCGGCAAATCTTCAAGTCTTGTGAAGTGGCTTCTATTTATAGATGACCGAGCAGAGTAGCCGTTATCTTCATCTGTCGACCGAGAGTCCTCTGTGTTAAGTCGTATTTTATACGTATTTTTAGTAGTTATTGAGTTTATATTATATAGTTTATTTTATCTTATTTATTCTATTTTGTCTATTTATAGGTAATTATCGAATAAAGTGGGCAAGAGAAGAAAAGTCGTTAAAAGTGGATTTTTAGCTACCGACAAGCATCCAAGAAAATATATGAAGTCGGTCCATAAATATAATATGTAATAAAATATTTATTTTAGGATATTATATTTTAGGAAATCCTAAGTGGAATAGAAAAGGGAAACTTAGAAGAGAAGAAAGAGAAATAAACCCTAACTCTTTCACCCTATATATACTACTTATTATCATCATGGAGAGAGACCTAGGAAGCCAGCCACACACAATCACCACCTGCCCTTTGCTGTCCACGGCACCCAGCCGCCTGCACTGCTGCCCAGCTCGGCTCGCACTGCTGCAGTCCACCGAGTGCAGCCGCCCAGCCACCATCGCTTGCTGCCATTGCTGTCCGCTGCCCGACCAGCCACCATCCATCATCATCTTCTTCATCTTCCCTAGTCAAAGAAACTAATATCGGTAGTATAATTTAGTTTTGTAATTTTTATTAGAAAAGATTGAGTTTTTATTGATAGATTAATACTAAAGATGCTAGTTTTATTTAGTTTACATGTTTTAAATTACATGATGTGTGAGTAGTTTTTCTTATACTTAGTATAATCTCATTGAAGCCATGTTAAATTATTTATTTTGAAACAAAGTTTTGATTTTTATTGTCTTATTGATTTGATCCATGATTCTATGATAATTTGTGTTTAATGTTTATGAATTTATGTCTAATTAATTAGAGTGCACGCTATTTAGTTTTATATAAATTCATGTGATAGTTTAGAGGGTTTAAGTACGTAATTGCTTGATCTTTTAGACATAAGTATCACCCTAGTTAATCATGGATGGCTCATACCCATCTCTTTTAATTAGGAAATTATCATAGATCCTTCTTAAATCAATTTGCTAGTAGATTGGTTATTAGGTGCTAGATGATGTTTTTCTAATACTTAATGCTCTAATTTGATTAAATTCTAGTGCTAGTGCTTGGGTTATCAATATTAGTAGGGTTTATATTAGGGCTAGGCCTAAGTAAACTAATAACTAAGAAAAACGGGGAAGATCCGCTAGTGGTTGTCTTCTACAGTTTAGCTCATGGGTAGATCAATTTGTGTGTTAATGATAAATAATAATTTTCATGGTGGATATAGATTATACTAAGTGTTTTTATAAATTTGATATCTTTGATAATTACTTGCTTGCCTTTTAGTTATTTTCTTGAGTTTATTAATTTTTATTCATAAAGTTATAGTCTTTTATTATCAATTTCATTAAACCCCCTAAAGATCAGTATTTTAGGTTAGTTTTAGTAATTTTATTTTAATTTAACTTTGAGTCATTATATATTTTAATTTTCAGATTTAATTTTCTGTTAGTTTTTATTATTTTTGAGTCAGTTTGTTAGAAATTAGTTTAAAAATAGTTTCTTTTGTTATTTTCTTTTAGGGTTTAGATAGAGTCCTAGTTTGCTGCGATTAAATTTTAGAATTTTTGGAATTAATTTGATATTTTTTCAGATTTAATTCTTGAATTTAATTACTGCAGGTTTTTAATAAAATAAATTCGTAAATTAGATTTAAAATTTTTTTTATATTTTTAGGGTCTGGTTAGGTTTAGAAAATTAGTATTATTATTTTGGGTAATTTTAGTATTTATTTTCGTAATTATTTTAGTGCAGAATTTTACTTATTTAATTTTCTGTTTTAGAATTTGTTTATTTTCTGCTTTAGTTTTCTGTTTTAATTATTCTAAAAATATACAAAAATATTTCTGGGTTATTGTAGTTTTATTATTCTGTATAAATTATTTATTTAGTTATTAGATAATTTTCTATGAATTTTAGTTATTGATTTTAATTTATATTTTCTATTTTGTTTTTAAGAGTAGTAAATTTAATTAGATTAAAACTTGCATGTTATTATATCTTTCCTCGTGGATTCGATCCCTACTTGCCCTTGCTATATTGTTTATTATAAGTTTAAGTAGTGGTTTAATTTGTTGCTCGTACGACAAGCTCAACACTCGTGACCATTGATAGAAGCTTTCGAGTCACTCGTAAAGTATCCGTTGTAATGTGAACGTTGGACAACGGTTTAACTCTCTTGGAAGTCCCAAAACCATTGGCGAGTGTCTTGAAAGATAAGGTGGAAACCACCTTTTAAGCTTGGCGTTCCAGTTTTCCAGATTTGGAAACAGACAGCTCCGACACTATCTTGTGGGACTCGGAGCGAGAGAAGGTGAAAAGCCATGTCTCGCTGGTGATTTGACGTTACGAAGTCGGTTACTTTTGTGGTTGGAAAAAGGTGTATCCTCGATTGAATAACCTACAAAAGTAAATCAATTTTGGTTCTCAAAGTATAAAATACTTTGGTCCAAGGTTAGACACGAGATAATAAAATAATTATGATGATTAAACAACTAATTATCCGAGTCAAAAGAGAAGTGGAATTTTCCGAGTCTAATAACAATGATACTCGGAATTCCATCCGACTTAGTCTAAGCAATAGATCAAGTTCCGTAAGGAATATCGAGTGAGATAACTTGATATAGACTAAGTATGAAACAGACTAGAGGTACCGACTCTAACGAAATAGAGCTTATAATCGAAGTAAGATTCCGAGTGAGAAAAGACGAAATACTAGTCTATTCAATCTACAATAAATGCGAGTGATGCTAGACTCGGAATAACGAACCAGCTTTTACGAGTCACTTACGGATAAGCAGGAAATATAAGAAGTAAGAGCTGTATCACTTAGAGAAGATACAATTTTACTCAAAGAAGTTTCGGAGATACGGAGAATGCCTTGGAATCAAAACTCTATAAGTATGAGATGGTTATACCCGATTCATTTAGTGCAACTCGGAAATGCGTTGAGAAGTGTCCGAGTCTTCAATCTCCCCTTTTTGATGAAAGGCATTCCATTCTTAGACAGAAACTTTGTTAGTAAAAAAATATCCGACTCGAATAGTTGCTTATGAGGAAAGTTAAGTAAAGAATTCTCGAGTGTATCGGAGCAAGAGGTATATAGTCGAGCATACAGTAAGAATGCTTAGCAATGAAATAATGTAAACTCGGAAAGATTATACACATAGAAATCATGTGAGAGAAAGTATTAATTCATTGAACTTGATAGAAATTACAAGGAGTAAAAGGGAAAACTCCCCTAAACAAGACAACAAGTTTTCGACTCTATTTCTCCCCCTTGCCTTTCAACAGAAAAACAACAAAAAGAAGGGAAGAAAAGAACAAATAGTGTCTGGACAAAAGAAAAAAATAAACTCTCCGGAAGAAGAATCGCGGATCGAGGAATTGTGACTCGGTGCATGGCGCCTACGAGGGAGAAGGAGATTTCCGAGTGGAGACGGAGGGAGTGGAGGTGCGCCGGCGCTGGTATGATCTTGACGATGTGCTTGAGCACGGCGGAGGGAGAACCGGTATAATCGTCGGGGCTCAGCTCCGAGTGGCTGACCCGGAGTGAGTGGATCGAGGGTTTCTTCCCTTGGAACCTCGGTAGCTGGAGGGGGCTGCTCTGTCCGACCCGCTGGAGTAGCAAGGTCTTTTGACCCACCCGGACTCACTGTCCGAGCCGAGTACTGACTATCCGAGCTTGTGTAGCAGGCTGACCCTCGCCAGTTCCCACTGCTTCTTCGTGGTGTTCCTTCCCTTGCCCGGAAGGACCGCCTCAGCCGCAGGTTCCTCGGCCTCTGCAGCTTCTCGCATCTACAGCTTCTTCTTCTTCATCGCCGCTGTCCGAGAAGGTCGGACCTAGGCTCAAAGATGCTTCGGACGCGTCCGAGTCATCATGGTCCCGACCCGCCTTGGACCTTCTCTCTCGAGGAGCTCGACCAGCTCCTTCGCTCCTTTACCAGCTTCCTTCATCTCAAGAACAAGAGACTGTTGCTCTTGGATTTGGGATTGACCGATCTTTTGGTTGATGGTCGATTTTGGAGAACAAGTTTGAAAGACCGGAGCATGTCTCCGAAATCGGAGGACACGGAGCTGATCTTGTCCATAAAAGCGGGGACAAGAGAGCAGAGAGAGTTTTGGAGGCACCATCGGGTGGAGAGGGGAGAGAGAGAGGGTTGATTTCGAGTCCGAGGCGGAGAAGGGGGCCTCGGCTCCGAGTTATGCACCTAGACACCGAGGTTCGGTTCCTGGTATCCGTACCCTCGCAGTTCCTTCTTGCCGACAACAACGGCAGCCTCGGACATCTGCGTTTGGGTCCGAGGGGAGAGGAACTTGAAATTGTTTGAAGACAAGGGTCGAAGAGCACCGAAAGGAAGGGAGGTGTTCTTCTTTGATTGAAGTTGAGCTGGCACATCCGCCATCCGCTCAATGATGGAGGGGAAGAGGTCTACTTCGTAGCCCTCAAGAATGTCAAAAAGAGCTTTGAGGTGCTTGGAGTTGGGGTTCTCCTTGCTGGAATGCTTGTGAGAAAAAGGTTCTCATCAGCAGAAAGCACTGAAGGCGAGCTCGACTTCAATCGAGTCACAAAAAGTTTTTCCAGGACTCGGGGAAATCTTTGGCGTACTTGTCAAAGAAGTCGTCGGCGACTTCGATGAACGGAATGGGGTTGCTGTTCAAGAAGAGAGAGGAGACCTTGAACAAGCGGTGGAGGAGAGAGGTGTTGATGCGAACAGTTATGTTCCGAACCCCGGAGGTTAGAACATTTTCGGAGTGGGTGAGGTTAGTATAGAACTCGAAACGAGTTCGGGATAGATGAACTCGCTGAAACACAGGAAGTGGTATGCTCCGGTGGTTTGAATGTGGGACAACCAAGAAAATTTGGTTGTTGGAAAGAATTTGTCGTCCAACGCAAGGTGCTCGGGTGACAATGGGTTTGGAGGGGTTGAGCTTTCGGCGTTTTGGTGCGAGGCTTTTGGAAGAAGAGGAGACCCGGAAGTCGGGATGGTTACCTCTTTTAGGAATTTGGAGAGAATGAAGGAAAGATGAAACTTTCGAGTAGGAAAAAGAAGGAGAGGTAGAAGAGAAGAAACGAAAAAAAATGTAGAAGAAAGAGATGAGAGCAATCGAAACTTACGAGAGATGGCTTCTTCGACGCTTGCGAAGTTCAAGGATGACTGTTCACGTAGAAATCTTCTGCGAAAAGTTTCGTTTGAGAGAGATGGAATGTAGAATATCGAGACGAAGATGAATAGGCGCTATTTATAAAAGAATAGAAGCCCGTCAACTATCCGTTAAGTGCAACTCCGTTCTAACTCGGCTTGTCCATCAGCCACCGAGGACCGGTGTGACGGTTCTCTTCAACGGTTAAGATTCCAGCGGTTAGAAATCCACGGCTAATATCTCGATCACAGCGCTCGAGAGAGAAAGAGAAAGATTTTGAAAATATGATCCGAAACTCTCCACTGTTCTAGAGATAGTTTCAGAAAATTTGAAGTCCAAGTTTCTCTACGTCCGAGTTTGACTCGGATTGGTTTCGAGTGACTCGAAACACGAAATAACTACCGAGCCAGTATCATCGAATCAACTAAGCTAATGGTTATTAAAAGTGAAAACACATAACACGTAATTATGGAATGAATAAGAATAGCACATAATTAAGCATTTAACATACCAAGCTCATTCCGAATAAAACAAAACCGATCTTCACCAAGAGGCTTAGTAAAGATATCGCCTAATTGAAGATTAGTAGGAATGAACTCAAGTTCAATATCACCTTTTTCCGAGTGATCGCGTAAGAAGTGATATCCGACCTCGATATGCTTTGTTTTCGAGTGCTGGACAGGATTCTTGGTGATACTGATTGTGCTTTGGTTGTCACATTTGATTGAAACCGAGTTGAAGAATAGTCCAAGATCCTTCAAGTGTTGCTTAATCCATAGAATTTGAGCGCAACAGGCTCTAGCTGCAATATATTCAGCTTCAGTAGTTGATAGAGCTACCGAGTTTTGCTTCTTTGAGTGCCAAGATATTAGGGATTGACCTGAAATTGGCAAGCTCCGGATGTGCTCTTTCGATCAACTTTGTATCCTGCGTAGTCCGCGTCTCGAGTATCCAGGAAGAGTCGGTTCCGAGTCTCCGGAATACCATAGACCTAAATTCCGAGTACCGCAAGATATCTCGAATATTCTTTTCACCGTAGTGAGATGTGATTCTTTTGGGTTAGCTTGAAATCTTGCGCATAGGCAAACACTCGAACATTATATCTCGGCTCGCTGGAAGTAAGATATAGCAAAGATCCAATCATACCTCGATAAAGTTTCGATCTATTGCTTTACCTTTCTCATCCGAGTCAAGCTTTATACTACTCGCTCATAGGTGTAGATGCATGCTTTTGACGTTTGTATTTCTTCAGCAGTTCCTTGGTGTACTTTGATTGATGAACAAAGATTCCATCTTTGTCTTGTTTGATTTGTAACCCAAGGAAGAAGTTAAGTTCTCCCATCATGCTCATTTAGAATTCTTGACTCATCAACTCGTAAAATTCTCAGACATGAAACTCATTAGTAGCACCAAAGATAATATCATCAACATAGATTTGAACAATAAGAAAATCTTTCCCCATGGTCTTTATGAACAGAGACTTGTCGATCCGACCTCTTTTAAAATCATTTTGAACCAAGAAGCTACTCAGTCTTTCATACCAAGCTCGAGGTGCTTGTTTAAGACCATAGAGAGCCTTTTGAAGTTTGAAAACATGATTTGGAAATTCTGAGTTTTCAAAACCAGGAGGTCTGCTCGACATAGACTTCTTCTTCAATAAAACCATTGAGAAATGCACACTTAACATCCATTTGATATAATTTAATATGCATGCTGGATGCAAATGCCAACAGATATTCTAATGGCTTCAATCCTCGGCTACAGTGCAAAGGTTTCCCCACAATCAATTCCTTCTTCTTGATTATATCCTCGAGCCACAAGTCTAGCCTTATTTCTGACTACCACACCACCCTCATCCAGCTTTGTTCTTGAAAACCCATTTGGTTCCTATAACTCGGGTGGTCGAAGGTCGGTTGGTCGAGTCCGCACCTGGTTTCTCTCGAATTGATTGAGTTCCTCTTGCATGGCCTCTACCCATTCAGGTTCATTAAGTGCCTCTAGTGCATTTTTGGGTTCAGTTAATGAAATGAATGTAGTGAATGCACATAGATTTTGAAGAGAGGAACGAGTTCTTACCCCACTGTTGATATCGAAATGATGTTTTCTTGGGGATGACTGGAAATAAATTTGAATGCTTTACCAGCTTCTTTGATTTACGAGGTTTGTGGGCCGAGCCGCTTGATCTTCAAAAGCTTGTTCTGAGTGATCCTCTTCATTAACTTGTTCGTTCCGAGTGAGCTCTTGAGTTGTCTCATTCTCGAGTTTCCTCGTTCTAAGTGACTTCATTCTCGAGCAGGTTGAGTCCGAGTCTTTGTAGGCTCGGCTCGTCATCATCTCTTCGAGCTTCGCTTCCGAGTTTGACGACTCACTTGGCTTCTCCTGCTCAAGCTCATCAAACACTAGGTGGATGCTTTCCTCCACTTTGTTAGTTCTCTTATTGAAGATGCGATAAGCTTTGCTATGAGAGGAGTAACCCGTAAAAATACCTTCATCTCGACCGAGCATCAAACATGGTCGGTGATCCTTACCATTATTGTGAACGAAGCACTTACATCCGAATGGTCCGAAATAGGAAACATTTGGCTTCTTCCCTTTGTAGAGCTCATAAGGTGTTTTCTTCAAAATGGGTCCGATGAGGCATCTATTCAGAGTGTAGTTGGTCGTGTTGATCGCCTCCGCCTGTAAATAGTAAGACAAGTTGTGCTCAATCATCATCGTCCTTGCTATTTCTTCAAGGGTTCTGTTCTTTCTCTCTACTACTCCATTCTGTTGAGGAGATCCGGGTGCTGAGAAGTTGTGAGAGATTCCATATTTGTCACGTAACTCGAGAATTCTCGAGTAATCGAACTCCCTTCCATGGTCGGCTCGAATCCTCCGGATCCGAGTCCGAGACTCAACTTGAATTTTTCTGCAGAGCTTGCCGAACTCCTTGAAAGCTTCATTTTTGTGCTTAAGAAAACACACCCAGGTAAATCGTGAATAATCATCAATAATAACAAATATGTAAGATTTACCTTCGAGACACTTCACAGGATTTCACCACATAAGTCCATATGCGTAATTCAAGCACTTTGGATGTGGAAACCGACTTCGGAGATTTGAATCAAGATCTCGACTTGTTTCCTCTCGGTGCATGCTTCACATACTTTGTCTTTCTCAAAACACAGTTAGGTAAACCCCTAACTAGACCATTAGATGCCAATTTCTTGATAGTATGCATGCTAATATGGCCTAATCTACGATGCCAAGTCCATGAATCATCATGGAGAGATGCTTTTAAACAAGATAAATTCTGACTTGGGTCGAAAGAGGAATGATGTAAGTATTACCTGATCTCTTACCTGAAAGCTTGATCTCTTTGGTAGTGACATCGAAATAGTGCAATTGGTCTCGAGTGAATCTTACCTCTTGACTTTTGTCACATAGTTGAGAGATGCTGAGTAGATTATACTTTAATCCCTTGACAAGGTAGACTAGACTCGACCAGATTGCTTCCTTTTCCAATCTTGCCAATCCCCACTATCTTGCCTTTGCTATCATCTCCAAATGTGACTTTTCCTCCTTTATGTCTTTTCAACTCATAAAAGAGTCCTGCATCTCCCGACATGTGGCGTGAACATCCACCGTCAAGGTACCAGTGTCCTTTTGATATTTTCTGAGTGACTCGCAAAACAGAGAGAATCTAACCCTTCTCACTTCCTATAACGAACCCAAGAACATTCCTTACTCGTGGTCCTTTTCTGAGGAAGAAGGTGTTTTGGAACCCGCATTTGAATGACTTTGGGTTTTGTCCGATTCCGAGTCTTCCTCTCGGAGAACCGAGTCCGTGTCTCTTTCTTTTGAAAACTTTTCCTTTTGAAACAGGAGAAAATGGTTTCTTTTTGTAAACAGCTTCCGGGCTTAGTCCTTCCTTCATTTCTGTGAATAGGACCGTGCTCAGCCTTTCCCGAACTTCACAGTTCTAGAATCATTTTTAAACAGTTCCGAGTAGGAATTTGATTCCTCTTCTCTCGTTGAAACCAAGACCTTCTTTTCGAAAGGAGACACATTGTGATCCTAAGAGCATGTCAAGGTTTTTCCGACCTTGAGTAAATTTTAAAATCAGATCTCGAGACTCAGTGAGCTTCTGTTTTAGTTGCTCATTTTCTTTCCCGAGTAACTCGGACTCAATCTCATTAGTTTGAGCACTAGTCTTGAGTTCTCTCGAGTGTGAGTCTCAGCTTTTCCAATTCGTTTTTCAAAGAATTGCTCTCGAAGAAATTGACTCAAGTTGTTCTTTGAAATGGGAAGAGTCGAATTGGACTTTTCTTCCAAAGTAAAAATGTATTTAGCTAAATCAACTTTGGAGAATTTGAGGAAGTAATCTATTACCTCTTGAGGGTTAGTTTCCTCATTGTTCGAGTCCGAGTCCGACTCCTTGTCGCCTCTCGAGTCGAAATTACCATCGGACATTTCGAGTCGTCTCGAGTCCTCATCATCTTCTCGATGAATCCTCATCGCTCCATGTTGCCATCATGGCTTTCTTCTTCTTTCTATCCCTTTTCCTTTTCGGACAATCTTTGACTATGTGGTCTTTGCCGCCACACTCGAAACACCTGTAACTCTTATATAAAGATAACTTTGAAGGAGAAGAAAACTTACCTTTTCTGTCTCTCTTATCTTTCTTGTAGAATTCTTCTTTTGGCCTTTTGTCCCATCTTTTGTGCTTCATCATTCTCTTTAAGCCTCTTGCAATGAGTGCCATGGGATCATCTTCTCGAGTCGAAGAGCTCGATTTGCTTCTTTGAATTCTCGAGGCTTTCAGTGCTATGTTTCTTTTGGTACTTCCCTCAAGCATCCTCTTCTTCTAGATGGATTTCGTGAGTTAGAAGCTTTCCGATGAGCTCGTCCGGCTTTAAGAGTGAGAGGTTCCGAGCTTCCTCTATGGCAGTCACCTTCGGACCCCATCTTCTCTTGGGTAGACTTCGAGTATCTTTCCGCACATTTCCTCGTGTGTGATCTTCTTACCCGGAGACTTGAGATTATTGGTAATCTCAGTAAACCGAATGAACATCGAGTAATGTTCTCTTCCGGCTCCATCTTGAATAGCTCGTATTTATGAAGATATTGACTAATCTTCGCTTGTCCGACCTGGCTTGTGCCTTCATAAGTGTTGACCAGTGTGTCCCACACTTCTTTTGTTGTGTCGCAGCGGACACCCGATTGTATTCCTCTAAGCTAATGGCGTACATCGAATGTTCATTGCCTTGAAGTTCTTTCGAACTTCTCTGCTCGCCTGGAGTGAATTCAGCCTTTGTCTTGGGAATGATTCTGAATTCCTCTGTCTTCATTGGAATGTAGTTTCCTTGTCGTATGATTTCCCATACATCTTCATCATGATCCATGAGGAAACATTCCATAGGCTTCTTCCAAGTGCCCAAAGTTTGATCCTTTGAATTTTGGTGGCCTGTTGGAAGATCTTCCTTGATCGAACTCTCCGTGTTCTCGAGCCATTTGATCTTTAGACCTTTGGATGGTTAGATCCTTTCTTAAAGGCTAGGCTCGACACCAATTGAAGGTTTGCTTGGGAGAGTCTCGAGTCACCCTAGAGGGGGTGAATAGGGTGAGGAAGTAATCTTGTGGAAATTCAATCTCTTTTGCCAAGTCAAAGACAGAATGCGCTTCCGAGTCAAAACAGAGTCGAAAAGTAGAGACTCGTAAAGACCGAATAGATATAAATGACAAGAGTAGCAAATGCTTTAAGACAAGTCCGAGTCTAGAATGAACTCGGAAAGTAAACACTTAGAGATTACGTGGAAACCCTCCCGGGCGAGAAAACCACGGACCGTGTCAATCCGCACACGAAGTCAAATCCACTATTTTGAGTCCACAAAATACCGTGAACTCGATCGAACCCGAGTTGCTCCCTTAGACAACTCTATACAAGTTTTCCTAGACTCGTAAATTCCCTTATCTCGATCTAGTACTTCCTAGCTGAGATAACCCTTACAGCTAGGGACAACTAAGCTGAGTTAACCCTTACAGCTTAGTCAAGGGACCTTACAGAGAAAGTAAGAAAGTGTTTGTAATCGAGTACAAGACCTTACAACTCATAAAGTAATGAATTACGAGTGGGAGTTGTAAGTAGAAGATTGAGAATAAATACAATGACTTTGCTCAAGTACGTGTATTAACAATGAGTTCGGCAAATCTTCAAGTCTTGTGAAGTGGCTTCTATTTATAGATGACCAGGCAGAGTAGCCGTTATCTTCATTTGCTCGACCGAGAGTCCTCTCGTGACCGTTGATAGAAGCTTTCGAGTCACTCGGAAAGTATCCGTTGTAATGTGAACGTTGGACAACGGTTTAACTCTCTTGGAAGTCCCAAAACCATTGGCAGTGTCTTGAAAGATAAGGTGGAAACCATCTTTTAAGCTTGGCGTTCCAGTTTTCCAGATTTAGAAATAGACAGCTCCGACACTATCTTGTGGGACTGGAGCGAGAGAAGGTGAAAAGCCATGTCTCGCTGGTGATTTGACATTCCGAAGTCAGGCTACTTTTGTGGTTGGAAAAAGGTATATCCTCGATTGAATAACCTACAAAAGTAAATCAATTTTGGTTCTCAAAGTATAAAATAATTTGGTCCAAGGTTAGACACGAGATAATAAAATAATTATGATGATTAAACAACTAATTATCCGAGTCGAAGAGAAGTGGAATTTTCCGAGTCTAATAACAATGATACTCGAATTCCATCCGACTTAGTCTAAGCGATAGATCAAGTTTCGTAAGGAATATCGAGTGAGATAACTTGATATAGACTAAGTATGAAACAGACTAGAGGTACTGACTCTAACGAAATAGAGCTTATAATCGAAGTAAGATTCCGAGTGAGAAAAGACGAAATACTAGTCTATTCAATCTGCGAGAAATCCGAGTGATGCTTGGACTCGGAACAACGAACCAGCTTTTACGAGTCACTTACGGATAAGTAGGAAATATAAGAAGTAAGAGCTGTATCACTTAGAGAAGATACGATTTTACTCAAAGAAGTTTCGAGATACGAGAGAATGCCTTGGAATCAAAACTCTATAAGTATGAGATGGTTATACCGATTCATTTAATGCAACTCGAAATGCGTTGAGAAGTGTCCGAGTCTTCAATTTCCATGAATCATCATGAAGTGATGCTTTTAAACAAGATAAGTTCTGACTAGGGTCGAGAGAGGAATAATGTAAGTGTTACCCGATCTCTTACCCGAGAGTTTGATCTCCTTGGTGGTGTCATCGAAATGTAACATTTGTTTTGAGTGAATCTTACCTCTTGACATTGAGAGATGCTGAGCGGATTGTACTTTAATCCTTTGACAAGGTAAACTGGGCTGACCAGATTGCTTCCCTTTCCAATCTTACCTATCCCAATTATCTTGCCTTTGTTGTCATCTCCAAAAGTGACTTTTCCTCCTTTATGCTCTTTTAACTCGTAAAAGAGTCCCGATTCTCCCGACATATGGCGTGAGTATCCACTGTCAAGATACCAGTGTCCTTTTGATCTCTTCCGAGTACCCTGCAAAACAGAGACAATCTAACCCTTCTCACTTCCTCTAACGAACCCAAGTAACACTCTTTACCGAGGTCCTTTTCGAGGAAGAAGGTTTTTCGAACCCAGATTTGAATGACTTTGGGCTTAGTCCGATTCTCGAGCCTTCCGTTTAGAGAACTTAGTGTGTGTCTCTTTCTTTTGAAGGGTTTTTCTTTTGAAAACGGGAGGAAATGATTTTCTCTTGTAAACCGGTCCGGGCTCAGTCCTTTTTCTTTCTTAAGAATAGGATCGTGCTCAACTTTCCTAAACCTTACAGTTCCGGAATCCTTCTTACAAAGTTCCGAGTAGGAATTGGATTCCTCCTCTTTGTTAAAACCAAGACCTTCCTTTCTGAAGGAGACACATTGAGATCCCAAGAGCATGTCAAGGTTTTTCTAACCTTGAGTAAACTTTAAAACAAGATCTTGAGACTCATTGAGCTTTTGCTTTAGCTGCTCATTTTCTCTTCGAGTAACTCGGACTCAATCTCATTGATTTGAGCACTAGTCTTGAGTTCTCTCGAGTGTGAGTCTCGGCTTTTCCAACTCATTTTTAAAGATATGCTCTTAGAGGAAATTGACTCAAGTTATTCTTTAAAGTGAGAGGAATCGAATTGGACTTTTCTTCCAAAGTAAAAATGTACTTAGCCAAATCAACTTTGGAGAATTTAAGAAAGTACTCAATTACCTCTTGAGGATTAGATTCCTCATTGTCCGATTGATCCGAGTCCGACTCGCTTCGCTTCCGAGTCGAAAGTGCCATTAGACATTTTGAGTCATCCGAGTCCTCGTCATCTTCTGATGAGTCCTCGTCACTCCATGTGGCCATCATAGCCTTTTTCTTCTTTCTGTCCCTTTTTCTCTTGGGACGAGTCCTTGACTATGTGTTCCTCGTTGCCACATTCAAAGCATCCAGAATTCTTAGTCAAAGATAACTTTGAAGGAGAAGAGTATTTACCTTTTCTATCCTTCTTGTCTTTCTTATAGAAGTCTTCTTTTGGCTTCTTGTCCCATCTCTTGTGCTTCATCATTCTCTTGAAGCCTCTAGCAATTAGTGCCATGGGATCCTCTTCGAGTCGGAGGAGCTCGGACCTTCTTCTCTCGGTTTCTAAGGCCTTTAGCGCAATGTTCTTTTTGGTGCTCGACCTCTGCATCCTCCTCCTCTAGGTGGATCTCATGGGTGAGAAGCTTCCTAATAAGTTCATCCGGCTTTAGTAGAGACAAGTTCTCGAGCCTCTTCGATAGCTGTCACCTTGGGACCCCATCTTTTCTTGGGTAGGCTTCGAGTATTTTTCTGCACATTTCTTCGTGGGAGATCTTTTTACCCGGAGATTTGAGATTGTTGGTAATCTCAGTAAATCGAATAAACATCCGAGTGATGTTTTCTTCGGCTCCATCTTGAATAGCTCATATTTGTGAAGATATTGGCTTATCTTCGCTTGTCCGACCCGGCTTGTTCCTTCATAGGTGTTGACTAACATATCCCACACTTCTTTAGCTGTGTCACGAGCGGACACTCAATTGTATTCTTCGAGCTGATGGCACACATCGGAATATTCATTGTCTTGAAGTTCTTTCGAACTTCTCTACTTCATCAAGAGTGAACTCGGCCTTTGTCTTAGGAACGAGTCTTGTTTCTTCTGTCTTCATGGGAATGTAGTTTCCTTGTTGTATGATGTTCCGGACATCTTCATCATGATTCAGGAGGAAACATTCCATGAGTTTCTTCCAGATGCACGAAGTTGGATCCTTTGAACTTTGGTGGTCTCGCTGGAAGATCTTCCTTCATCAAACTCTCCGTTGTTCCGAGCCATTTGATCTTTAGACCTTTGGATGGTTAGATCCTTTTCCGAAAGGCTAGGCTCTAATACCAATTGAAGGTTTGCTCAGGGAGAGACTAAGTCACCCTAGAGGGGTGAATAGGGTGATTGAAGTTTTTCGTGAAAAACAAACTCTTTTCAACAATGTACGAGATAGAAGCGATTCCGAGTCTATATTGGGGTCGAAAAGTATGAACTTAGAATACGAGTGAAGAGCAAAGACGCAGATAAAAATGAAACTTTAAATCTGTCTCGAGTCTAGAATGTACTCGGAAAATGATACCACGTAAAATACGTGGAAACCCTCCCGGGGCAGAAAACCACGGACCGTGCTAATCCAAGCACGAATTCAAATCCACTATTTTGAGTCCACAAAATACAGTAGACTGATCGAACCCCGAGTTGCTCCCTTAAACAACTCCTTACAAGTTTTTCCTAGACTCGAAATTCCCTTATTTGATCCAAGTACTTCCTAACCGAGATAACCCTTACGAGTTAGGGACAATTGAGCTGAGTTAATCCTTACAGCTCAGTCAAGGGACCTTACTTAGAGAGTAAGAAAGAGAGTGTTTGTAACTAAGTATAAGACCTTACAACTCGGAATATAATGAATTACAGAGTGGGAGTTGTAAGTAGAAGATTGAATATGAATACAAAGACTTTTGATCAAGTATGTGTATTAACAAATAGGTTCGGCAATCTTCAACTCTTGAGAGTTGGCTTCCTTTTATAGATGACCAAGCAGCTTAGCCGTTGTGTCCATCTTCCGACTGGAAGTTCATTTATGACCATTACGAAGGATTTTCCGAGTCACTCGAAAATATCCCTTGATATGTGAACGTTAGGCACCGGCTCTTGACTTCCTTGGGAGTGCCTAAAACCACCTGGTGGTGTCTTCAAAAGTATGGTGGAAACCACCATTGAGCTTAGTGTTGCAGATTTCCATTTCTGGAAACAGACAACCCCGACACGACTCTCGAGGCTAGGTCGAGGTGGAAAAAGCCTTGTCTGCTGGGTGATTTGACGTTTTGCAGCTGGTTACTTTTGTATTTCAAATATAGGAAAGCCTCATTTGAAACACCTACAAAAGTAAATCAATTTGGTTCTCAAAGTATAAAATACTTTGGTCCAAGATTAGACACGAGATAATAATATAATTAAGATAATTAAGTGACTAATTATCCGGGTCGGAAAAGGAATGGAATTTTTCGAGTCTAATATTCATGATACTCAAAATTCCATCCGAGTCGATCTAAAAGTAAATCAAGTCAAATATGAAATATCGAGTAGACAGACTTGATCTAGACTAAACACAATTTAAACTAAGATACCAGAGTTAGAGCGCGAAAAAGATAGTGTTTGAATCATGCGATATGTCCGAGTGTTAAGTGACTCGGAACTCGTGAACCTTGCGGAGATGATTTCCGAGTCACACGAGTTATGCATAAATGCATGAGATAGATTCTATAACACTTAGAAAAATACCATATCACTCAGAAAAGTTTCTAAGACACAAGGAATGACTTGGAATCAAAACTTTATAAGTGAGAAAGTCTTATACCCGATTCCCTATATAGAACTCGTAAAGGTGAGATGTAAAGTCCGAGTCTTCACTTCGATTGGAAGTGTCGTCAAAGTACATTGTCCACATGTCGACCTCTACTTGCAAAATGTTTTCATCTAGAAAGTCAAGATATTTGGGTTGCGATTTGGTTACTCGGTAGATCAGCTAGGAATTCCGATACTACCCTTCTTTTGATTTCCTTTTGAGGGACATACTTGGGTTTAAATTCGATAGCATGATTGTCCATCTAGCTAGTTATCTTGCTACTGATAGTTGGTTGCTCAAGGATGTACTTAATGGGATCTATTGGTGTTGCTATATGTACTTGTGTGGGCCAACATATAGTACCTAAGTTTCTTGGTAGCCCGGACTAAAGCCAACGAAGTCTTCTCTAAGGGCATATACTGCATATTTTTTGAACAAGGCTCCCATTGAGCTAAGAATTTCTAATACTAGTACCGAGTCTTGTAATCTAAGAATTTCTTGCTTGCATAATATAGTGCATATTTTTCCTTTCCATCCCATTGAGCTAACATGGCTCCCATTGCCGTTTCGTCGCAGCGAGGTATAGAAATTAGACTTCTAACAACGACACTTTAACGACGACTCATACAATTGGTCTTTAAAAGTTACTAATAACGACGGAATTAATTTTTTGTCATTTAATTTTATCAAATAACTATCATTACACAACAAATAAAACAATGCGTCGTTATTACTCTAATATGTTGGTCATTAATACTATTAAGACTCAAAAATTTAATTATTAATATTTTCTTTTTGATGGTAAATTTAAGAAGAAAAATTAAATTAAAATTTTCCTCCTAAAGTAAAATTATTAAGGGTAAATTTAGGTGGCTCTAAGCCTCCGGCTCTCTAGCTTTTCACCAACTCTAATGAAACCTTAACTCCCTTCCTCCCTCCTCTCGCCTCGCTCTCGGTCGGGCTCTCACCGATCTCTCCTCCACCTCCACTCCCACGCTCGGTTTTCCACTCCTCTCCCCGGCCGTCGCCGTCCCGGTCTCCATCTCCGTCACTTGTCGCTTCCTCTTCTCTTTCGGTCGCCGGTCGGAGGCTCGCTCGGTCGACCTCTCGCTCTCGCCCGGTCTCTTGCTCTCGCTCAATCGTCGAGTCATTCACTCCTCTCCCCTAGCCGTCGCCGTTGTCGTTGCCCCTCTTCTTCGCTCGAGCGACCTCTCGCTCTCGCTCACTCGGCTCTTGTCCTCTCACATTTCCCTCTCTCGCTCGATCGACTCTAGGGCATTACAACTTTCAATCGGACACATATCAGGTTCGTTCATCTCTCTATGACTATGTAAATTCATTCACGAATTTCTTTAATTTGCATTGAAAAGTATCAATTGATATAGGCATGTTCTCTTCCTTAATTTGCGAGAAATTCGTTCATCTCTCTCAATGACGATTTTAGGGTTCTGTTTTTGCTCTCCAATTTCTGTTTGCTTTATGATTTAATTTGCGAGAAATTCGTGTCTTAGTGATCATATTACTTGTTTATTGATCAATTAATTCAATTATTCCCTCGCATTTTTATGCAGCTTTCCCCTTTGATCATTAGTTGAAATACAAGGGTTGGAGGTTCATTTCTAAGTGACTCAACATTGAACCTAACCAAGTAGTGTCCGGTTAAGAGGTAGCCCTAGGATGCTAAGTTTGGATTGTGTATAATATTTGACTCCTTAAGGCTTGGTTGATACAGTAACGTAAAACATGATGCGAAGGTAGGCAAATGATTTCTTCCAAATCCGTAAATTGTGGAATTATGTAAACTTTCGTGATTACACATGATAATTCGGCTTTTTCAGGCTGGTGATAGGCCCTCTATTTGATGTAAATTGTGGAGCATTATTGTATCAGCTGGTGATAGGCCCTCTATTTGATGGAAATATATTTGATGATTTCTTCTTTTCGTTCTTAACTTCGTAGTGCCTCTACTTCGCTTTCTGTTCTTAACTTCGTAGTGCTTCTCAACTTCTACTTCTTTCTCGTTCTTAACTTCTATGATTCCATTCGAAATTGGTCAATCAATCGAATATAATCAAGAATTGTTTCTATCCTTCCCAGGCGACGGCGGTTTTCACTCAAACTTGAAGGTTTCGGCTATGGTAACCGGCGCCTAAATCAAGCGATGGACTTTTCCGTCCGACTCGGTGGTGATGCCGAATGAGTGATTTATCGGCTTTTCTCTGTTTATAATTCCCGTGGTGAGTTGCCTCTAAATTTTGTGAATCCAATATCCCTATGATAGAGAAGGGAATCTTCAATTGTGAGATGTAGTAGCACAAAAATTAGGAATTTGGTGGTTCAAATTTAGGTATATTGAGTTGAAATTGAGTCCAATAGGCATCTTCATAGTCTATATATATTTTGAATCCATATATCGTCTAAATACTTTGTTGTTTAAGTAGGCAACAGTCTCACTTGCTGTTCAATTTCTGAAATGATGTCAATTTTGTTTCACAAAGCAATGTCGGTTACAAATTTCCTTAAAAATTCTTTTCAGCAGATGCTAGGAATTTGTCTGTTAGAATTATTTCATAGCACCGATACTCAGCAGTACTTACAACACAAAGTTGACAGACTAAAAGAAAAAGAAAAGAAAAGGTTGATAAAACTTGTAAACTAAAGTTAATAAATCTATCAAATATGCTAATATCATAACAGAGAATAATCATTTGGAACTTTAGTGTAATCAATATTATAGGAATGATCAATTATAATGTTTTGAGCAATTGCTATGGTTCAAGTAAATACATTTCTTAAATTTCTCTTAAATATTGTAAGAAAATTTAGTGTAATAAATATTTGGGACCATAATTTTTGAAAATTAAGATTCGATATCTTTGAAAATTTAAAGGTTAACTAATAGGGAGAAATGACCAAAATATCTTTCTTCTAGTAATTTGATTGACATTTTAATTTGTATCTACTTATTATAAGAGAGTTATATTTGGATCATTTTCTTCCATTTATAAGGAAGTATTAACTGCAATCAACCTTTGAGATATTAGCTTTCTCTAAGTGTAATGAAATCACAATTGACATCCAATTTTTCAAATCCCTACTCCAGCTTCTTTTTTTTCCTTCTTGAGCAAATTTGGCTAGTATCCTCTTTTGTTTGATAAAAAAATAAACAAGGCTAGTTCTATCCTAAGTTCATTCCATTGGATCAATAAGCTCCAACCCATGCCATCCAAAATTCTTGTACCCAAACAATATCTTTACTGCACTTACATGTTTGTTGTGGCACTAGATCAATTGCAATTTAAAAAAAATTCATGTCTACATTATAGTGTTGCACGCCGTGGCAAGGGCATATCAGCTTGGTCTTTTCCTAGTTTAAATCAAGAAACATGCAAAACTACCTTATGATTGGCAAAGGTTGTTTCAAAAGTGCCACAAAGCAAGTAAGAGAGCCTCTCTCCCATACGCATAAGCACAATCAGGGAATCATAAAGTAGAGGCCATTGGAATAAGTAACAAAAACTAGTAACAAACATTTTGCTCCTCGTAAGCAACGTCACACAAAAAGATCATATGCTTGTCTTTAAACATTTAACAAGGAAAGAAAATAGAGGTGCAAAACCCGAGAGGTTAAATGATAGGGAAAGAATGAAAGGTTAACTTATTAATCTGAGCATACCACCCATCTATGTCAGGTCATAACTCATAAGTTATTCCTAGTGAGCTGCAACCTTACATCTTTGCATTAAGTGGGAATGGCTACAACAATTTACCCACTAGACACCAACCATGTTTGGTCCGCACAATACATGCCAAATCACTAGGTAGTCCATCGTCGTGTCTTTAAACCCTAACAAACAAAATCCTCCTTGTCTTTTGAAGCCTTTTAGCCGTCTAGCAGAAATGTAGTATCTTTTATATCTAATAATATTCTACACCATCCCAAATGATATAATTAGCATCTGCAGATTCATAGGGTATAATGCTAAGAGTTTCGGAAAATACCTCATACTTTTATCCTGAATCCAAGATAAACCTCTCGAGTGAAAAGGTGAAGTCAATGTTGTATAACAATTACATTATACTCTTCAAGAGAAACTTAGCAAAGGATCCATTTACTCATCATATCTGCAGCAGCCAGCATCGGCTATCTCGTAGCGACCAGCAGAAGCTGGTTGCTGCAGATGAGCGGCTATCTCGCAGCAGATGGTCTGCTGCAGATGAGCAGACCATCTCGCAGCAGCGAGCAACGATTATCTGCAGCTATCTCGTAGCAGCCAGCGAGCAGCTGGTTGCTGCAGATGAACGGCTAACTGCAGCGAGATGGCTGCTGCAGACTGCGGCCGCCAGTGCAGATGAGCAACTATCTGCAGCAGCGAGCAACGATTATCTATAGTAGCCAGCTGCAGATGAGCAAGTGATCTCGTAGTAGCCAGCATACCACCCATCTATGTCAGGATGAAATCCGAGATGCTATAGAAAAAGACCCTTCTCTTTCCCATTTGAAAAATCTGAGATACATTGCACCGATGATGCAGTTGTAGCTCCGAACATCAAGTGATGGTTGTTTGTTTGAGTTATATATGTTTGTTTGATAAGAAGTTGAATACTTTTGCAATTTTGTAAAAGTTCTAATAATTCTTTATTTTTTTAGATGTGGACTTGTTTGGAGATGTGGACTGCTCATTCAAGTTCCAATACTTCCTTACCTTTTATGAGTAGTTGATGCAGATTTATACTTTCTAAATCATTTGGAGGACTTCATGTTTTTTTTTGGTTTTTGGTTTTTTGGTTAATATTGCTTGTACTCGGATATCAATTACTATGAGAACTTCTAGTTTCCTCGATTGTTTTTTAGATTATGTGTTTGAGGATGCTTTTGGTATTAGGTTATGTTTTATATTGTGTATTCGCAGACCGAGTGGTATTCAAAGGAATTAATACATATCAATTTGAGTTTGTCGTTACTCTATATTAGTGATCAATAGTTTATTACATTATTTTAAAGATAATTGGCAAAATTATATATTTTGGTTATCCATAATATTATTAACGATGAAAATCTTAATCGTTAAAGAAATAATGATGAACTCAAATTGGTTGTTAATAATCATGATTTTAATTTTTGTATTTATGGTTCTTTTAAATCTACGACGAAAAATTTTGCCGTTAATGATATGTAGTTCATCGTTATTCAATCAACTAATTACGATGACATCTTATTTCATCGTTATTTTAAGTAACGACGAAAAATTTAAAGTCATTGTTAAAAGTATTAATGAGAGAACCACTAACGACGATCGACGACCAAAATTTTTTGGTCGTTAATTACTTTTAACGACGATAAAATATACTTTTAACGACCAATTTATTCATCGTTAGAACCCTTTTTCTAGTAGTAACAAAGGCTTCCCTGGATGGGGTGGAATTAGCACTAGTTGGTTAGCCAAATACTCCTTGACTTTCTCGAATTATTTTTGGAACTTTTCATCCCAAATTGGCTCAACTCAATTTTTAAACTTCTTGAAGATGGGTTCATAGACCATAGTTAATTTTGATATGAAACAACTAATATAATGTAAACATCCTAGGAAACCTTGGTATCACCTTATTTGTATTCGGTGGTGGAATCTCCTGAATGGCTTTGATCATGGAGGATCAACTTCGATTCCTCTAAGACTAACAACATAGCCTAGCAGTTTACCTAAGGTTACACCAAAGGCACACTTTTGAGGGTTAAGGCACATGTTATACTTTTCTTAGTCTTTCAAAAAATTTCTAAGGCTAGGTAAGTGGCCTGCCCTATCCTTGGACTTGATGAACATGTCGTCTACATAAATTTCGGATTCCTTATGTATCATTTCGTGCAGTAATGTTGTGGTTGTCCTTTGATATGTTGCTCCAACATTTTTGTGTTCAAAAGGTATCACGACATAGTAGTACGCCCCAATGAGTGATGCGAGTCGTTTTTTCCATATCTTCTTCATCCATCTTTGCTTGATTATACCCAAGCATAGCCATCCATAAACAAGAGCAAAGCATGTTCCACTGTTTTATCTACTAAAATGTCGATATGAGGCAACGGGAAATCATCTTGAGGGCTTGCCTTATTCAAATCCCCGAAATCGACGCACATTCGGACCCTTCTATCTTTCTTCGAGACTAGCACTATGTTTGTTACCCACCGAGGGTAGCGGACAACTTGGATGAATCCCGCTTCTAACTACTTCTAGACTTCTTCCTTAATTTTCAGTGCCCATTCGGGTTTTATTCTCCCGAGATTCCGCTTAACTAGCTTGGCATCTTCGTAGAGTGGAATTCTATGTTCTGCCATATTTGGATTTATTCCCCGCATGTCCTTGTAAGACCATGCAAAGACATCTATGAATTCGGTAAGGAGCAAAGTGAATTACTTCGCTCTTCCGGATTCGAGTGTTTTCCTAATTTTGACCTCTTGGGGTTGATCAACCGATCTTAGGTTAATTTTTATTGTTTCCTCTATTATTGGTGAGCGATTTTCATGATCTTCCATAACTTTTATTAATTCTTTAGGGATTTCTTATTCATCATTAGAGGCAAAACAATTAAAAATAGGAGGAGGCAAAGAGTAAGCGGAAAAATTCATCTTATTGAATGAGGAAATGAGTACATCGCAATTAGAAAAAGAAATTGCAAAATTAGAAATTGTAAAACTAGAGGATGAACTAATAGAATTGGAAATAAAAACAACGCTAGTGCTAGACTCAAGAATATAATGCTCTCCTAAGATGACAGCGAATTCTTAGCCTCCCTCAAAGCATCAATCCAAGTAATATGCTTGGACCCTTCGGTGTCTATATCGGTGATGAATCTGGATGGATAAAACTACAGGTGTGACACGGCTTGGGATAGTACCGAAACCAAATTCCCTCTAGATTTTTCTCCCTCCAAATAACAAACAAAAAATATTGCTCTCAGCCAAATTTCTAGTCCTATGTGGATTGTCCCTTCTCGATGAGGTTAGGTGCCTCCAACACATGGCATTCGTTAAAGACTTCTAAACCAGGTACTGAATACCCTTCTCTTTTAGTTAGTAAGGCTCAGGAAAACCAAAGTAGGGGATGACTCAAGAATTGCCCATTTAGGGTATGAGGAAAGGGTTTGATAGAATGGACCGTGAATGGTGCAGATCCTCCTAGTTTGTATCTCCCACTTGGCTTGGGCTATTTCCTTATCGATTGGATGATAGCCTAGTTCGAACTTATAGTTATCAGTGGATTTAAGGGGTGGAAAGATTGGGTGGTACGCCCTCCCGCCTACAACTAAGCCAGGAAAATACCCCTTCTTCCTTAGCATCGAGTGGACACTAGGGTTGACATAAGGATTAAAGTTGAGAGGTGATTCATCCTTGTCTATAGCAATGATAGTCTCAAACCCATAAAGCTCCTTGTCATCGGTGTCATGTTCAATTTCAACAACGAGACTCTTTAGATGTGATGGTGGCACAAAGATTATCTCCATTGATGGTTACTACCCGACCTTTAATGGTCATCTTGACTTTATGATGTAATGTAGATGGCACCGCCTAATGGTCGTGTAACCAAGGGTGTCCTAGAAGAAGGTTAAAGGTGGCTGGAGTATCTAGAACTTGGAGGTCAATATTTTTCACCACAGGCCCAACATTAATCGGAAGAGTCACCATTCCCAAAACTGTTCTTTTAGAGTTATAAGCTCTAATATTAACAGCTTGCTTAAAGAGTTGCTCTCTAATGCCTTTCCATTTGGCAGTTCTCCAAGGATGGACATTTATAGCAGATTCGTTATCTACTAAGGTTAGAGGGATAAACTTATTAATGCAAGTTACAGTTAAGTAAAGGGCATTGTTGTGTATAATGCCTTCTTGAGGTAGATCTTTCTTGTCAAACGTTATGGTTCCATCCCCGTCATTGACAAATCCTACTAATTCCTCGAGCGTAGTTTCAGGAGAGACCTCAATTTTGCTAAGGGCATCCATCAAGGCATGCCTATGTTTTTGGGAAACAGATATGAGTTGCCGGATGGAGATATCAGCTTTAAGTTTTTGAAGTTGTTTTAGGATTGGGTCTTCTTCTTTAGCAACTTCTTGTTCTTTTGGGGCTTCATGAGTGTGTTGTCGACCTATTGGTAGATTATGTCGTCCAAATCTAGTAAGGAATTGGATTTCCGGACTCTTTGCTTATCCCGGAAAGTCATCTTCTTCTAAGGGTGGTGTGCTCCACATGTTATCATCTTTAGTTTCGTATACATCTTCTTCATCACTTACTCACAATCTATGGACTTCTAGGTCTAGGAAAGGTAAGCTAACAAGTGGTTTGGACTCACTAATGTCTTGAATGAAGGCGAGATGGATCCCACTCGACCTGGAATGGGTACAGAGAAGATAGCTAAGGTACCGCTAAACGGATTCTTGTTGTTGTTTGGTTTCGAGCGACCTTAGGGAGAGGGAGTCGACCATTGCAAAACATGATCTCCGACCTGTTCTTGAATGTCGAACATTATTCTCGTGTCATGTCCTCATGCACGATGGTACTTATGGAATTTTCCTACGTCCTAGTTTTTCAATTGTTTCGCGGTTTTTGATCATTCTACTCTTATATATGGCAATTCAATCTTCCCTTTAGACAACGAGAGGGTTGAGGGCTTCAGCAGTATGTAGTATCAATAGGAGTGTAGTCATTATACCTATTAAGGGCATTGACATCTGCAGCAGTGCTATTATTGCCTTGATTAGAGGTCTTCTTGTCCTTGAAATGATAGTTATTTCTATATCCAACCATAACTTTTGTGGTCGTGGTAGACAATTCTTCTTCTATCAAGCATGCTCGCATCTTTAAGAGTCGTAAAACTCATGAATGGTAAGAATTTGAGGTGCGAGGTTATAGGAGGGATAAAGGTTCTTTACAATGATTCTAACTTGGTTCTTCTCGGAAGGTTGATCCACCATGTGGGAAGCCTTTGCCCTCCATCGGGGAGAAAGTCGGTAAAGCTTTATTTCTCACCTCGCTTGATTAACTCCAAGTTTCTATGTGTGACAGTAAATTGGTGTTATAGGAGTATTTCTCCTTGCACGAGATCATTCCAATTGGTGACCTTGCGTAGGTCAACCGCATTATACCACTTCATTACATCACCGTCGAATGTCCAAGGGAAGATGATGTGGTAAGTGTCTTCAGTACATTTTTAAGAGTCATTACTCCTAAAAATTGCGAACATGATGATGAGGATTCTCAAAACCACGAAACTTAATGTCCGGCATGGTGAATTTAGGAGGTAGCTTCCCTTTGGGGATTGAAGTGAAGCCCTGTAAGATCAAAGTAGTGACTCTTGAATATGGATGACTCCCTTAGCATTTGTTCTATCCGATCTATGCATGGATTAGACTTAGGCTTGCATTCAGGACTAGTTTCAGGAGAAAGATCGGGTGGAGGACCTCCTCCTCCTATTTCTTCCTCACCATCTTTCTTATTATTCTCAAGAGTCTTTAGAATGACTTTAACAAAGTGTCGATATGGATTTTATCTTCTTATCCCGAGCCTTGATTCGAGCTTCCATCTTGGCTGAGAATTCATTAAGCAAGATGATGATAGAGGATTGTTCCGGTGCTCCATCCATTGAAGGGGAATTATTTTTAGTGCTGTCCTACAACAAAAATTGATTGAACCGGTATTGTATGCATCGAGGTAGGTCGCATTGGTGTATACCAAGGTTTAGAGCAAGGTGCAGAGTGAAAGGAAAAGGTTTCGGACTCCTTGTTGAGGCATTCTAACCTTTTAGAGCTCGAATTCCGACAAAATCCAATGATAGTAGACTTCCCTATTTTGCAGCCCAAAGAATAATTCTTAAGACCATGTGAAAGAACACCATTTTTGGGAGGAAGGGGTTTAAGTGCAAGACCCAAAGGAACTACGAAAGGATGCCTTTTTATTTGGATGCACATAAAGAATGCAAAACAAATGAAATGTTATGATGCTCATGATTTAGTTTGGAATGATTTATGATTTGGCTAATGCACAAATGAACGCATCTTTAGTGGAGGTGAATTTATTTTGGCTAAATACATGATAAGATGCAAAATTAGACTCACCTAGTTTGAGATGAATTTAATTTTGACTAAATGAAAAATGAAATGCAAAATTGGACTCACATAATTTGAGATGAATTTATTTTTGGCTAGATGAAAAATGAAATGCAAAATTGGAGTGAAAAATGATAAAAGAAAAAAGTCAAACTCTAAAAGAAAAAAGACAGATCGAATGAATGAAGAGATAGGAGGGTCCCCGACAAGACTCTCCTGGATCGACCGAGCAATGGCCGACGCCGGCTAAGCCCGATGGTCGATGGCTACCTAAAACCTAGATTGAGATGAATTTTTGAGATGACTCATAAATACAATTAATGGATCGACCTAAAGAAAGAATGTAATTTTGGAGTTTTGGCTAAAAAAATGCACACATTAGACCGACTTGAGGAAATTAATTATGGTATTTTATTCGCACCCATGCAAGGGTTATTCAAGCACTTTTAACCTAACCTAAAGATTAACAAGTAGAAGATCAAATAATAAAAGCAACCACACTCATTTTAAGCATGCAAATGGAAAGAAAAGGTGTTGCCTAGATAACCAAGGATCTATGGTCAAAAAAGAAGGATAAAATATAGGTAGGATACATGGTGTCTCATAGTCCGAGCATTTTGTCCTCCGTGGGATGCGGGACAGGAAAAAGCATTGAATCCTCGGGTGTTTCTTAGTAAACCAAAGAGAGTGTGCTACGAGGGAAAAGTTACCACCTCCCCGACAATCAAGCCTAGTTGGGCCCGTGTGGGTTAGCAGTTCGAATCTCTTCCAAAATTGTTCTTAAAAGTAAAGCCTAAAAGTCGAAATTAAAAGCAAATATGTTCAAGGTTGTCTAAATGCAAGATGCCTAATACAAAACACATTATGAAACTCACAGACTCAAACTTTTAAGTCTCACCCTCTTAGTAAGTGATAGTCTCCGAGTAGAGTTGCCATCTGTAGGAACCACGGCCCCCACGTCTACCTCTTTAGGAGGGAGAACCGGATTCCTATCGAACTTCCCCATGAATTGCGGGTTTCTTTCATTTTGATTTGAAAATGACTTTTAGAAGACGATAATTTTAAAAATGTGGATGTATCTCTTATTAGGATTTCCGATTTTTATAATCCGATTTAAAATAGATTAAGCAAAGTTGATTGTCGATTGACGATTTTATTAATCATTTATTTTAAGAACTATTTTTAGAAGTCTTGGGATGTTATTTCACAACTTTAAGAAAAAAACAAAACAGAATAAATTTATTCCTACCACAAGGCTTTTGGGCCAAACCGGTGTAAAAACACCACCTTGGACCAAAGTTTTGCTCGTGGCGGCAAGAACCGACTCCAGTACGGTCACGTCGCCGACCATGGACCATGACTAAGGTGGTTAGTCTCGATCCACAGCTTAGTCTGTCGGAAAATTTTAAAAACATTTGTGATTTTCGATCGAAATGCCAAGGAGCGAATTAAAGAGAAATAAAAAAGGAAAATAGAATCGCTAGTCAAATTTAGATAATAAAAACTAACAAAATAAAATAAAAGATTCTTTCAATCCTAGTATGGAAAAAACTAAGCTTGAAAGAGATTTAAAATTTAACTCTATCGGTTTAGAACCGAGAATCTAGATCGGGGACGAAGGTACGGAACACAAAGATAAGCCCTTCCGTTCCGCTCATCAATAGATAACCTTTACTAATTTGAGAAATAAGTTTTAAGAAAAGTGTTGAAGACAAGCACACAACATATTAAATATGAAATTTAAATCAACCACGGCATGCTTAGGAAAGCGATAAAAGTAGATACGAAAGCAAGTAAATAAAAGTAATAAAGAAAAGCGAAAAGAAAAGCTAAAGAAAGCGAAAAAATAAAAAGATTACATCGGACAGGGAGGAATTTAAAAGCGATTACACCCTTTCTACACAATACCAAAAGCAAAAATAACGTAAATTAAATAAAAGTTGTCTCACTTGCCGATATGTGCCTCAAACCGAATCTGGAAGGGTGACGGTGATAAATTGAAAGTGGCTTTTTCGTGAACTTTTGTGAAGGCAAAAAGATATATGCAACCGATGATGGATTAGGAATCGAGTGTTGGTAATGTAGTGAGGATTAGCCGAAAGTAAACCAAGATATCGGAATATGTAAAGCATTCAATAGTTCTTAGTCGGATGTCAGCAAAATTTAGCACCACAACACATAGGAAACGACCATCTTTAAATAAGAGTCTAGCTCTCTATTTATAGTGGAGGATTAGATCACAAAATGACCTAGGGTCCAGCTAAAACAACCGTCGAAATCAAGCAGCAAAGCGGCCAGAAAAAATCAGGAAAATCGGACCAAATCTTCGATGAATCGAAATCCCAAGGACAATGTTGATATACGCAATGCCGATCCGGAAACAATGTCGTACTATCCAACTATCATTCCATGTTGCAACTAAACTCCGGAGCAAAACGCAATGTTTGGGGAAAACTTCCTTGAAACGTAGTGCCGATCAAGAACGGCATCATTTTGTGAAAGTAAGCTCCGTGTCTCGGTTGGACGCTTAGAGCAAGACACCGGCAATTTTTGCCATGAGACGCGAGTTCGTCATATACAACGAAATTAGCTTCGTGTCCCCGTTGGATATTGAAAATGCCCAAAGCAAATAAGGTGTTTTTGTGCTAAAAACTTTTTGTGACACTAGCTTCCATCTCATCAATCGGACTCCGACCGTAATCCGAATCAGCAAACAAGATCGAGATTTCATCACTCGGGCTAACAAAATAAAATACGAAATAAAAAAGATAAGAACGACACAATTTAAGTGTTTACATCAAAAAAACAACCAGTGAGATTACATGCTTCTCAACTCGACCAAAATCGAGACCACAAGCTCAAGTATGGTAGACATTCAGCCCTCACACAACAAAATGACCAACACAACAACAAAGGTACAAAAAGAGAATACGAGAGATACCAACGCATAATCTTTTATAGATACTAGAGATAGCATAAGCTTATTCAGGCAAATATTAGCACCTACCACCCCATTCGTCCTTCCCACAACAATCAACTACCAACAGTGAAAATGTCTCCAAGTTACAACAAAGCTTCCACAAAACTGTACAATCGGAAGAGCCAACGGACACTCTCCTACTATACCATAAACCTAAATCGGCCACAGGAAGGGTTTCCACAGCAAACAGAACCAAACGAGGCTAAACAAAAGGGGGACAAATAGCAAACTGCCCCAGGGAGTCTCCGTAGTGAGACTATAGATCAACAGCATTCCCCACGCTTACCAAAGCCCGAAATACTGGGGGACTGTTTCCTCATCCTGATGGTATTTGAAGGGACCTTATTTTCACTCCTCTCAGGCATCATGGAAGTGTATGCGCATAGCGCCTCAGTTAAAGGCTCACTCCTAGTTCTCAAGAACATGTCAAGAGTTGGAGGGTTCACCTTGTTATATTTCACATGGGCTGACAGGTTGCCTGAAGAAAGCAATGATTCACCTTTGATGTCTTCATCACCATCAGACTTATAACCATCTTCCAGACCATCTTGGATTGCCAAATCATCGTACTCCTCATCAGACTTCGTGGATTCCTCGTCAACAGACCCTTCTACCTGGACAGGAAGAATTCAAAGGTAAAGTTGGACTTGAAAAGACTCACCAGGAACTGTTCTTTTGGATGGGAAATTTGGAGTGGGAGTAGAAAGGGCCCACACAAGTGAAACATTTTGGAATGGATGTGGGAAAGAGTGGAATGCAGTGGGATTTTTCAGATGGGAAGGGGATGGAGTGGCAAGGAATTGAAAGGAGTGGCAAGGAATTGAAAGGAGCGGAAAGGAGAGGGATTGAAGATTTCCCACCCAAAAGAAAGGCAACAGATCAAAAAGTAGCTATAAGTAAGAAAGCACTGAACACGAATTGCCAACCGCTTAAAAGCTTCCCCAGAGTTCGGAGATCCCAAAAATGCATGCATGCAAGATTTTATGAAAGGGATCCTATATCTATTATAATACCATTGTAGTAATAAACAGTGGAAGTATGAACACAAGGGGAAAGGGCTTATGAGACCATTGACGCGTTCGGGAAAGGGCTTATGAGACCATTGACGCGTTCATGAAAAAGACATCCGATTGACCTCAAGTAGCACTGCAAAAGATTATAGCAACCAATCGAGTACCTCTTCATGAGTATGTTTGTCAGCATCACTGTGTTCCTCGTCACTGTCCACCTCAGGAGGATCATCACTGCCAGAAACTGACAATTCCTCCTTGAGCTACAAAGACAACCGAGCACACGAATCCATGTGCCATAGTATGTTAGAAAGGATAATATTAGAGAGAGTATCCATAAAAAATTTGAGTGTTGAAATTACCTCCTTTGCAGGACCGTCAGACATTCGAGGTGAGCTGCAGCACGATGAATAATGTCTACTGCCGGTCTCAATACCAATCCAGTCACCCCTAGATTCATCAACACTGCTAGCATAGCTTGTGCACCCAGTATCATCTGGCCAAGCACTTAAACCAAAATTACCAAACTGAAGATTGACAGGTTCTGCCTTAGTTATCTGCAAAGGTCCATACATTGGCGTTCCTATCCCACTGTCAGCACCATGCCCTGAAATTGGCTTCCCATTACCACCAATAGAGTTGACAGGCCAAGCCTTTGCAACAGAACCATCATCATTGAGAAGGGCCATCAGATGCCTCGATGATCCCTGTCTTTGGATTAGCTGAAACATCCCCTTAGAGCTCACAGAATCTGCTGCACATTGTTTGGTGTATTCCTCATAAACAGTATTTACTGTGTTAGTGACGGGATCATAAAGCTGCTCTCCAGCATCACGCCTCCGTAGGCAGCTGAAAAGTGTGGCATGAATTGCTGCCACACTTTTGTCTACATTAGTATTGTTAATCTTTGGTACACGATGCTTGTCAGCTCGATTGCATAGGTATTCCTGTATTGTTCTAATGTTTCTAATATATTTAACATATTTATTTTTTGTAGGATCAAGTGTCATGTACTTAGCACGCACTGCAAACCTTTCCATGTGTTTATCTTCATTAGTAATATATACCATGAATGGTATAATTGAAGGATGTTTCTTCATAAGCCCCATCTGCCAGACAAAACAACACAGTAAAGCTTTTTGTAGAAGAGAAATGTTGATTTTAGAAATTAAAAATTGTTAAACTTACCACAAAATTAAGACTTAAGTGTACCCCTTCAATGATAACCGACTCTTTCCGTTCTTCCCAAGCAACGATCAGGCGGTCAAGACTCTCAATAACCATTTCACTTTGGGCTTTGAATCCCTCTATTGCCATTTGTTTTGGACTAATCGGTTCAGTGTTATTAAAACCTGGCTCCAGCTTTTGATTATCAGATTTTCCGTGTTGAACACTATCAAATAACCCATCCTTAGAAACGGAAGGATTAATTCCAGCCTTCTTCTTAGCTTTCCTTTTGGCTTTTGCTTCTGACACAGCAACAGGATCCAAGCATTCCCCTGCATGATAGGTTGAAGCCCACAGCAAAGGATTTTGCTTCTCATCCACAAAACTTCTCATCATATGACGAATAGAATCAGTGGATACAACCGTTGTGATTCCCAATCTACTGCCCTACAAAACGTACAAAAAATAATGAATGTAGTAGCTGTATGTTACTCATGACAGGAAATTTATAGGAATTAGACTCTTCTATTAGTGTCCCTAGCATAAACAGGATGATAGTTAACATTATGTTCAAGAAAAGCCAAAAATAAAAGCAAGCATAGAGTTGTACTAAGCATCGAATCAATCTACCCCATTAATTCAGTCATTAAACTCAGGAATAGTATAAAAGAGAGAACAAAATGAAGGTGAAAGTGAGATGAAATGAAAATGCTCAAACATGATGCCACCTTCCCATGACCCACATAAACTTGTTCTCAGCTAAGCGAAAAATGCTAAAAGGTGGATGATTAAGGCGCCTAGAAAGTAAAAGACAACAAGCTTTAATGTTTTTCTTGGGGCAGACCTTGGTAGAAACATTAAGCTTATCGACTTATAATCATATGTATTATCAAATCAAAGTTGAACCATGAAAGAAGGTAATTAATTAAACAAGTACACCAAAATACACCATGGACTATCATAGTCCTAGTGATTAATATTTTAGTAAGAAACTCTGAATTACCAACAATGATGATAATGTAGACTTTCCACAGCCACTGGTGCCACACAACAAGATTGTTACCGATTCCTTCCTCTCACGGATTCTGCAAACAGAAAAAATCATAGGCTGCGTTATGCAAAATGCCAAAATAGAATATTTCCCATAAAAGAAGCTACTTCAGCGAAAAGCAATATAATCATTAACAGTGAACCGCACATCAAACATGTCAAGCATAGAACCAAAAAAGCTAATCTATCAACAACTACAAGAAAATCTAATAAACAATCTTGTGCCACAAAGAGAAAGAAATTGACAAATAGTTCAATCTGCATTGCATAATAGAATCATAGCAGAAATATATGTACTTGTTAGTAGTCGGTGCTGTCTTCACTGGATATTCTGTTACGTAACAATTCTGCAATCACAAATTATCCGCCTCAGTAAACACAAAACCTTTTTCAATATCTTGAACACAATACACGGTCCATTTTAAACCAATGACTTGCAAGAGGGTTCCATTATCTTTGTTTCCACTTGTAACTTGTAAGCACCAACTTCTTCATTAATTACAATACTCAATGATTTATTACTATTCCTTTTTTTTTTTTGTTCAATAAGAGTTGGTCTCTCCAAAAGCAGGGGTGAGTCAAGCCCATTTTCTGAATACCTGTCATGTTTTGCCCTTCCACAGTTTTCTCTATTTAAAAAGTACATATATTAAGAGTAATTTACAGGAAATGCTCTGATCTGTCAGTTTTATGTTGATTCACAATGTAACATTAGACTTACTTTTATGGGATGATCTAATCAACTAGTCTATGTTGATCCACTGTGTATTATTAAGAGTAACTTGTGTGTTTAGCCCATATGCATCTTCTTCAAAGTATCACTATTGTCACGTATAAATACATTCACCTGAAAGAGTACAAGTGTGGGGTCTTCCATTAAACTAATTTATCCAATCATTGTGGTTAACTTTCTCTAGAAATAATTCTTTTGGCAGCATTTTATGCCTGTACCTGGAGAATTAAGTCTACACTGCCGATGCCATTTGAGAATGACTAATTATTAATAAAATACCTAATCCTCATCACCACCCCCCAAAAAAGGTAAAGGAAAAAGGACATGCCAGTTGCAGCTCTCATATTATAAAGAATTAAACTTGCATATAATCAATCCAATGTGTTCATTGACAAGAAGCTCAACTTATACTATTACTTGCATATCAAAAATAAGAGCCATCTGGCATTTGGAAAATCAGGTCACAATGCCCAAGTTTTCAATAATCAATTGCATACTAAACAATACATTGATTATAGCAAATATTTCATTAAATTGCTCCTTTTCATCCAAAGTAATAGTTGCAGAATGCCTTTCAAATTTAGGGTCCAACATAGGTATTTCTCTACACAAAGAGTAAGGTTTTGTACATGTATACCCTGCTCTGCTGCCACCCTTCTCCCCAAAAACAGACCAAAAAAGAAAGAATAGAGAAAGGAACCGCTTTCCTAGGTGGGCTGAAAGTTTTTTTTTGTTTTTTTTTTTTGGTAGCTAAAAATGTAAAGTGTAAATTGAAGAAGATTTTTACCCTCTTTACTAGAAAAAAGACCAAAAAAGAAAGAATAGAAAAAGGAACCACTTATCCTAGTTGGGGTGGAAGTTTGTTTTTGTTTTTTTTTGGTGGCTAAAAAATGTCAAGTGTAAACTGAAGAAGACCAACAAAAATTTTTACCCTGTTTACTAGAGACGGACATCTTTGTTTGATATAGTAACTAGCTAATGAAGTCATACAAGAAAATTTGCTCCACAATAGGACAGGCAACATTATATAGAGAAAGTTCATAGCAAGGAAGCACCGTAATAAAGTATAAGAAATGAAAATGACCCACTTGAAAGAAACATACAAGTGATACATGGAAAATTTTTAAAGTCGAGACTTCCATGACCGTCATAGTCTATATATGAAAATTCATTATCAGAGACCAATTAACCCAGAAAATCATGACAGGTAAATTCATTAGCTCTCTCCGTAGGTGTTGAACGGCCTAATTTCAACAGAGTGACACTTCAGGGACTGAAAACCCCAAGGAGGTGCCATGCACTTTTATAAAGCTTCTCTGCAGTTGAAGACATGAACTTGCCTAAAGTTCGCTTCTTCAACATCTCGTTTGAAAGTTAAAATTTTGGTGATTCTCGGAATGCAAGAGCGCACCTAACAATAACAAGGCCAAAATATGCAGAGCTTATTGGATTTGCATACATAATAAAGAATAAAAATGTAAAATATCATCATGTAAAAGGAACACCAGAACTACACCACCAAAGTTTCAGAAGCAAACTAATGCTGAAGGACAATTTCAACAAAATGTCAAAGGAAGAGTAATTGGAGACACAAACACATACTCACACAAAAAGATATGTTTGACATATGTGCCAATCAGACACCAGAGTGCACCAGCTGAAAACTCTTACGAATGAACCAAACTTCCTTCCAAAATAATAGCAGCACAAATGCACCCTACTTTCTATAGTGCTAAAGTATGCAAGCACCTTTAAATCTATGGGCCTATTCGAACTTACATATAAACGAACATAAACAGAAACATAAACATAAACGAACATAAAAGAGCAAAAACGATAAACGAACATAAACGAATATAAAAGAGCAGAAACGAACATAAACGAACATAAAAGAGCAGAAACAAACATAAACAAAAAGAAATAAGTTGTTAAATAAAAAACGAACTAACATAAACGAACATAAATTAATATAAAACATAAATAGATTTTGTTCTTCATGTAAAGTTAAACATGCCCCTAATCTCAAAGGAAACTAAACATAATAAGGCGGCAAGGAGCTCCATCATTTTAATTCTCATTTTTATTTTTTGGGGAAAGGGAGGGTGATAGGGAATGGAAGAAACACCTACATCTACTCAATAAAGACATTTAAAAAAACCCAAAAAGCAAAAAAGAAAGTGAGAAGACGTTGAAGGGAGAGAAAGGAACATGTAAACATACCTGCAAGCTAAAATCAAGTCTTGCCTTTGGTTGGGACCCACATACTTATACTGAGAAAGAGCATCACATACAACATCTAGAAACTTGTCTCTACCGATGACTACTGTTGTACGCCTTTTATATGATTCTGAGGACAAGCTTTTACTCACAGAATCATTCTCTTTTAAATCTGTATTCATTTGAGTTTTAACCGTGCTATTAGCTGCAGAAAATGACTCTGGTATTTTTGATCCAATGTAGGACATATTAGCTCCAAATATACCCACATGAGCTTCTGAATCACTTGAACTTTGAATTTTTACTATTTCGAAAACCCTTTTGCTAATCTGCAAAAGTGAAACAAACTTTACACTTAGACTGAAAAGTGATCGCATAAAAGAATAGATAGCTGTCATGCAGCAGTCAGACATTAATCATAGCTCATGCCAAAAGAAATTATTTGCATTGGGGTTCTATTTAATCAGGACATGGTCACACATGAATAACTACAATGCACACAAAAAAAGTGATCTACTCCTATACTGGACTTGGACTATATCTTGGCCAGTCATATGTCCAGCTTACCAATACCAAAAAAATTTTCAACAACAATTTTGTCAACAGGCAAACAAAAATGTGCCCCAAAAAAGATCTAATAAAGATCCATGGACTTGAGCAACCTCAAATATGGTCATCAATAGTACAAGAAATGGTTTTACAGGTGCAAAACATGCGCAGCTGCAAGAAAACTAAACAACTTGGAAGATGTTTAAAGAAGAAATAATGTCAAGTAATCAATAGGGGTTGATATCCCGCATGTGTCCACAAGTGAAGACTACTTTGAAGAGAGATGATGTTAGGAGTCAGCATGCATGAAACGAATCACGGAATTTGCAATGAGGATGAGCCACCAACGAAACAGTTCAATTAGATCCCAGCTAAAAGAGTGTGAGCAAATTGGAGACAACCTTAAAATATAAGGGTCAATTATGGTACATTCAAATCCAACAATTTCTTCCCACAAAGGCCATTATGTTCACAAAAGCCAAACTTGTATTTCATACTTTTTATTCCCCACAAAAGCAAACTTTCTCCCACAGTAACAGGAGAGGGGTATT
The DNA here is from genome assembly GCA_021018815.1 of Talinum fruticosum. NCBI lineage: Eukaryota > Viridiplantae > Streptophyta > Magnoliopsida > Caryophyllales > Talinaceae > Talinum > Talinum fruticosum. Next base: position 1,351,077 of record JAITYX010000026.1, read on the forward strand.
CTTTATTTTACTCAAAGAATGCAGAATATATAGAGCAATTCCTCACATATACCCTAATACTAGTCTAACCTTTGATGAGGATGTAAGTAGAGTGCTTGACATCTCCCTCTTTTGGAACTTTATAGCATGAATAAGAAAATTATATTAGATTTGTTTGTCAATTTTATGTTTGACTAACTTCTCTCATCAATTTGGTAACTTTTTGAGCATGTCCAATATATCCATCGGAGTTAGGAAAGTTTTATAATAACACCTAAGGCCATGAATGATTTCAGACTCGTCATCCAGAGTTTCTAAGCTTCACATCTGAACCATCTTTAGGTTTTGTAGGCCCCCAAATCCTTCACTTTTATTATTACGAGATGGCATCATTTCTTGTAGGAATTGTCAAAGTTTCTCTGCATACAAGCTAAAAATGTAAGTGCTATTGGCCAGCTAGTTGAATTGATAGTTTATTTTTACAAAGTTGTGCCAAATTTCTAATCAAACTTGTCACGTTTTCTCTTCAATTACTAAAGCCACCACTTGAAATCCCCAGTGCAATTCCTTTGGTACACAACTATACCATTGTCAGCTCAGCTAGTAAAAAAAATAGTACTTATTTGATTGCAACATTTGTTCATTGAGAAATTCATAGTACTTGTTCTCAAAACATGTTTTATGCACACTTTCTAGTTAGTGGTATTGGATTTGGCATACATGTTCACCTCACAAATACATTTCAACAAAAAGGGTCCTCAATGGGCAAAATAGAAACTCCTTCATCCCCCTTCCAAGGCTAATATGCCTCTCAACATCTGCATAGCTGCTGCCATCCACTATGCGTAAAGTGCAGCATGCCCTGCCTTTCAATGCTAAATGGTACTGAAAAAACAATAATATGAACAGCCATTTCAAAGCTCTGCTATGTCCAGAACAATTAGGAAGAAAATCCCAGAAGGGTATGACACAGCTACTTTTATCGACATCCCCCATCCAAGTGGGATTCTCTCTAAGACAAGTATATACACAATGGCCTTTATCATCATCCAATGATACAAAATCTGGTCCAGATATATCTACAAACCAAGTAAAAACCTACAAACTTTATTTTGAGTTTTATGGCAAGGTTTCAGTAGCATGTGTCAAGCATCTTGAAATTTGAACATATAATCTTCAAATACTTGCAAAACTACTTAAAGCCCAAATAGCTATATAGAAAAAGACAAGGGGGAGGGGGAGGGGGTGCAAAGAAATTTAACAAATTCAAGTAAAGGCACTTTAATTCCCAACCAAAGGAAAATAAAGTAATTATAAATTTCACAAGCCAGAAAAGCCAGAATCTTTCCCCTGCTTTCTTCCAACTTCCATCCTCTTATGTATTAAAATGCAGTGCACACCTACCCCACCTTAAGCAGAACCAGATTCCACGATTCTCACAATTCCAGTTGCTTTCCTTCGATTAAATGAGGGGTATAGACAAATTAATGAGTTGTAAGAGCACGCAATCAGAAAAAAGTCAAGAACATGCATATACATAGCAAAAATTAAAAAAGCAAAGCAGTTCCCATGTTCATATCAAAATTCATCCAGACAAAAAGAAAATTACCTTAAACGCATGTCGAGCTTTGCATCCCATGAGCTGCAAAGTACTTTGCAGAACCGGACGCGTGTAACGGAAGGACTCCTTCCCCACTTTCTCTCTCTCTTTCTTATCACCTCCATCGTCCACCACCACTATGTACAGAACCTTATTAACCCCTGCCATTTTCCTTGATCAACAAAACCTCAAAAAATTAGTGAATTCGAACTCTCCCCATTAAAACTCTATAATTGCTTGCTAATGTTTCCCGTGTCCGGTATTAAAACTCCTTACAGCATATTATTTTAGGCTAGTTGGTAGACTGTAGTCCCGGGAATAGAACAAAAGAAAAAGAAATTCTAGCTCATAGGACTACCTTGCTAAGTAGTCCACGACTACGATGGAATTTCAAGTTTTTGCTAACGCAAAAATTATGACCATTCACCTGAAGCGCTAGATTGGGTGGATATACCCCACATGCAAAACGCGAATGATTCAAAAAAATTGCAGTCAAAATCACAAACTGAACACTCAATGCCGGCAGCAAATGCAAATTCGCATGATCCGTGAGAAATGAACTGAAACCCGACAGGATAGGAAAGATTTGAAATGCAGATTTCGAAATGAAATCAATCCAAAGAAATCAGAGAGATTGGAGGTACGAATTGATCCGGGCACCTACCTGAAAACACTGACTGATCTGCGGAGGAAGACGAAAGGAATATGAGAGACTGAAAATGGTGGGTCGGTGAGCTTTTTAGGGTTTATAGAGATGGATTGGTATCTCTCTTGCTCCTTTCTTTCATTGCTGTGAGGGTTGGAAGAGAAATTGTCGTCGCCATTGTTGTACTTGTGTCACCAGCGGCCACGCATCGCAGCCCCAAGCCTCCACGAGTCACTTCGTCTCTCTCTCTCTCTGGGATTCTCCCTCGTGCGTCGCGCCCTCCTCTTTCTTTATATTTTCTCTCTCTTTAGCGTCGTCTGTCTCGTAACTTGTTCTTTGTCTTGGTGTCTCTCTCTCTCTCTCTCCTATCAAAAGACCATAATCTCCCTCCAGACTACAATTTACGATGAAAGGAGAGAAGCGAGGAGGGCCAGTTTCTTAAAATATTTTTAAAATATAAAGAAAATATTTTCATCAACTTTAAAATATTTTATATAATATAAAAAATATAAAATTTATGTTAAATATCAAATCGTTTAAAATTTTATTAAAATACAAAATTTAATAAAAAATTAAAAAATAATTTATAAAAATAAATTAATAAATAAATTATTAATATATTATTGAAGTTATAAAACGATCAATATTATAAAATTAAAAAATTAATTAAAATAATATATATTTTCACAATAAAGAGTATATATATATATATATATATATAAACACACGCGATGAACGGAAAGAAGTGAGGAGGGACCGTTTCTTAAAATATTTTTAAAATATAAAGAAAATATTTTCATCAACTTTAAAAGATTTTATATAATATAAAAAAGTATAAAATTTATGTTAAAATATCAAATCGTTTAAAATTTTATTAAAAAATTTAATAAAAAATTAGAAAAATAATTTATTAAAATAAATTAATTATTAATATATTATTAAAGTTATAAAGTGATCAATATTATAAAATTAAAAAGTTAATTAAAATAATATATATATATATATATATATATATATATATATATATATATATATAGGGAGAGTTCAAGTGAGCCATTCCCTTTAGGTGAGCTCCAATTTTAGGTGAGCACTTTTGATATGAACCGTCCATTAAAATCTAACGTGCTGCAATAATAAGGGATATTTTTATTGAGAAAAAGAAAAAAAACACAATGTTTAGAAGGGGTCGAGAACCCCTCCTCATTTCCGCTCCGCTAGTCTTCGTCCTCTCTCTCTCTCTCTCTCTCTAAAACCTCTCGCACACCTCTCTCTCTCTCTCTGCTCCTCTCGCTGCACTCGCCGGACTCTCTCTCGCTAAAGTCTCTCTCGCCGATTCTCTCTATCTCTCGCAAGAACCTTTCTCCGGCTCATGCTCGCTCTGTCTCTCTCTCATCTCCTCGTCGTTCGTCCTTGGCGTCCCGAATCCATGGCTCGGTGAGTATCCTTTCCCTCTCTATTTTCTGTCCTCCTCCGCCCGACTTCCGTCCTCTCCGACCCGACCTTCGTCCTCCCGCGTCAACCTCCACTCGCCATAACCCTATTCGGTAATTTACATCAAGTTTAATTTTGTTTTTGGATTTTTTCGGTTTCGTAAAATGCCTCCTCACGGATCCGGTGTTCTCCTACGAAATTTTCTTTTATATTGTCTCGTTATTTTTTTGTGAATGCCATCTAAATTCATGAAACTAATGTTATTTATGGTTGTCTTAATCACTACCTGTCTCCATGCTTATCTTATTCAAAGGCTTTTATGTGAATTTTATTTGTTTTTGAAGAGCTATAGCTTTCTAGATGTTGTTTGTTTATAGTGATTGGACTATGGGGATTTGATTATTTTGTGCATATTATGTGAGAGTTTTACATAGACTTATAGTGAAGGGATTGCTACTTGGGAATCCCCTTGCCTCTGTGTGTATGCACGTCTGTTAAATCAATATTAGCTAAATTTTGTGTTGTGGAAGTGCAATGCGTGGTCGTGAAGGCCTAAATGGATATGAGGTGAGTCCGAATTTCTTGTTTAGTATCTTTAGGAATGGGGGTTTGAAGTATGATGAAGCTTCCAGGATCGAGTCGTAGGAGAGAACAACTATCGAGTTTTTACGACCTAAAAGCGAGACTATAAACAAAGTCTACAGACTTGCAAATAAAGATGATAGGAAGAGCAATTAGTACCCAATAAATCTAGTGTCCGAAGGAACATCCGGCCTTGTATTCTCGCTCCCGAATATTGGATCCGGCATCTAGCTCGTCAAGTGCTAATTTTTGTCGTAGTGTCGTTGTTTAGTGTTCTTGAGCAACTTTTAGAGAATGGAGGAGTTGCGAAGACAGGACATATTTTATTTTTCTCTCTAGCTCAAGCAACTACTATGATCACAATTATTCATGGAGTTATAATTCCTTTTCCCTCCTAAAATCTTCTCTTGTTTTCTTTTTAAATTATAGTTTTCCTCGGCTTTTGCTTGATTATTCATTATCATAGATTTAAATTTGAAATTGGTTTGATTATCTTTCCATCCTTGATAAAGGGTCGAATTTGAAGCCGTTTGCGGCTACCGGACACTTTCTTTTTGACCTATGTCACTAATACTTGATTGCACGGAGATATAGGTTCCATTAATTGCTAACCTCCATTCTCGCATCAGTACACATCCAAGTCCTTTTCCGTAAGCATCATTGTATATAACAAATCCTCTGTTCCCTCGAGAATTGCTAAAGCTGGGGCTAACACTAGCCGTTTCTTTAGCTCTTGAAAGTTATACTCTCATCCTTTAGTCCACTCAAACCCGTTGCCTTTGCGTATTAATGAAGTGAGAGAAAGAGAAATTCTAGAAAAGTTCTCCATGAACTTTTAGAAAAGTTCTCCATGAACTTTCGATAGTAGCCAGCTGTACCCGGAAACTTCTCTCCTTAAATACGTTCGTGGGTCTTGGCCAATCCACTATGGCTTCTCTTTTAGCTGGGTCCACAAATATGCCTTCTCCCGACACTACATGCCCTAAAATGTGGACCTTTTCTAACCAAAACTCATATTTCTTGAGTTTGGCATATAATTGATGCCCCTTTAAGGTCTAGAGTATTATCCTCGGGTATTCCTCATGTTCCTTTCTACCTTTGGAATATATAAGGATATCATCAATAAAGACCACCACGAACTTGTCAAGGGTGGAACACTCTATTCATCAAATCCATGAAAAGGCAGGAGCATTGGTAAGCCCAAATACAAGAACTAGGAACTCATAGTGACCATGTTGAGTTCTACAAGAACTTCTAGGAATATCTCCTTTCTTGATTCTCAACTCGGTGGTAGCTGACCTTAAATTGATCTTTGAGAACAAATATGAGCCTCCAAGCCGATTAAAGAGGTCATCTATTCTTGGGAGTGGCTACTTATTCTTAACGGTCACTTTGATTAGTTCCCTATAATCAATACACAATCTTAGGCTACCATCCTTCTTCTTCATGAAAAGTACTAGTGCTCCCTAAGGAGAAACACTAGATCGGATTAACCCTTTATCCAAGAACTCCTACAATTGGACCTTTAACTCAGTGAACTCTACCGGTGCCATCCTATATGATGCTTTAGATATGGGCATAGTGTCCGGCACTAAGTCTATGGTGAACTCAACTTCCCGATCCGGAGGTAGCCCCGGCACCACTTTGAATATTTCTCCAAATTCACTCACTATTAATATACTCGTCAACATGGATCTCTCCCGATTTAGCTAGTTCAACAAAGCACATAAATACCCTTGACATCTCCTTTTAAGCATTTTATACGCTTGTACTTGTGGAAACAAGAGGAGTCATTTTCTTAATGTTATTCCCTCTAAACTCCAGCCTTTCTCCCTTAAGGGTTATCATAGACACTAGTGTCTTATTACAATCTATTACTCGCCTTATATTTTGACAACCTATCTTTTCCAAGGATAATATCAAAATCTCGTATTGCTAACTCCATCAAATATGTGGGAAGGATTCTTTCATCTATATTTAATAGGCAATCCCTATATATTACATTAGTTTGAGCTATCGACCCCACTTGGTTTGATATGCGAAGTCCAACATTCGCCATATTAGGTTTACACGATAACTTCTTAGCAAATTCGGAATTCACAAAGGAATGGGTCGCTCCTAAATCAAATAAAACATAGGCATATAGGTTTTGAGGAGTACCATACCTGCCACTATATCGTTGGGGTTCTCCATTTCCTCGTCGGTGATACCAATGTTGTTAGGAATACCAAGCATCGTTGTTTGGGTCCTCCAGTTCTTCTTCGATAATGTTGTAGACTCGTCCCACCTACTCGAGGTCTCTTTCCCTCATTCCTATTCCTAGTTGAAGGTTGACCTTACTACGAGGAAGATTGAGGTTTATATTGTTGCTTCCACACAACATTCGGATTAGTTTCGGCTTCTTGGGGACAATGGGCTATGAAATGTCCATATCCCCCGCACCCAAAGCATTGTCTCTTTTCTCCTGTATATGCTCCCGAGTGGTGGCGGCCACACTTTTTACAAAGTCTTCGATCTTCCCCCTTGAACGGCCGTTGACCTTGAGAGGAATTGCCTCATGCATCAAATCTTTTTGTGGCCTAGTCGGATTGAGAACTCCGTACCTCTATATCCAAACCTACTTTTCGTTTGGAGTTGGAGTCTGTCTTTAGTGTTGCATTCTCGTTTAATACTCTTTCAATTTTAAAATCCCTCCGGTACATTTCCGACATTTGTGAAAACATACTCAACCACTTTATTCTTGAGCTTGGGCTTAACCCATGTTCGAACCTATCCATCTATATCTCCTCGGTTGCCACGTGGGATAGTGCAAATCGACTTAGCTCGTTGAACTTGATAGCATATTCCACCACGCTCATGTTCTCTCCTCGCTTGAGGTGGAGGAATTCTCGCTCCTTAGCCTATTTGACGTCTTTGGGGTAATATTTCGCCTCCAATAATTCCTTAAGTTCCGGCCAGGTCCGTGCAAATTCTCCCTCATGGGCCTTAACCTTTTGCCACCAAAATCGGGCTTCACGTTCAAACTTATGGGTGGCCAATTGCACCTTGAACCGTTCCGGACACTCCATTACCTCGAAAAGACCCTCCATAGTCAATAACCATTCCTTGTATACCAAAGGGTTTGTACCTCCAGGCAAATTTAGGAGGTTTTAACTTCTAAAATTGGTAGACAATTTCCATTGCTATGGGCCCCGAAGGTGAAGGGCATGGAGGTAGGGCTTGTTCTCTTCGCGGAGGCATCTAACGTAATCAAAATAAATTACTCCTCTACTAAGTATGTGATTGTTATAAAACTCCTAATAGTGGGATGCCTATCTCAAGTACGTAAACACGAATTACGAGAAAGAACATGAACAAAGTACCAAATAAAGCACACATAACCATACATAGCACGCATATCCCTATCCTATAATACACATAATTATAGTCGAAGGCTGATTTAGGTGATCCTATATGTGAGTATTCCATCACCAAAGTTCCCCAAAATGAACTCCCAAGGCTAATTAAGGTGTCGATTTGGTTTTCTAGCTTCCATTTAAAGGTAATTAAGGTGATTTCCCGTTTGGTTTTGAAACTTTTTCTAAAAATTTTGGCCGAGTTCCGTCCGTAATATGGCATATCCCCTAGGCTTCAAGCCTTAAAATCCTGCATAAAAAGCACAATAAAACTCAACGAGTCACACGTTCGGAGTATACGACTCAACGACCACACGTTAGAGTATATTTACAATCAAAGAAACTAAGTTATAAACCGAGTTACAAACTAAGTTACAACCGGTCGAGCCAACTTTCGAGAAAAATGAGGTTAAACCTCATAGAGGGCCCAGTAAGAGAAAAATTGCCGGTGATTGGAAATTCTCGACTTATCGGAGCTACTAGACTAGGCTTACGTACATACGTTCAACTATACTATACATTCTTGCGTATTTACATAAATAAACCAATATGTACAATATGCTAAACCATAAAACACATAAAGACCAAGCTTCGAGCCACGACCTTCGCCAAATATAAGCATTTCAATCAAGGAAAGAGGTGGAATAACCATCTCGGGGGTACCTGCATCCGGAGAGATGTGGGGGTGAGCATCAATCCTCTCACCTGGAGAATCTTACACTCTTAAATTCTTTACACATACTAATGATAATAATGAAATTGGTAAAAGTAAAATAATGTAATACAAATCTAGATACTTTTCAATGAAATCCCTTGTAGTTTAAAGATCATAACATTTCAATCATTTAAAAACACGATTTCACAATCATTAATAACTCTTTTGGAACCGAATCAATTTTCTAGGTTGCGGACTCAAACTAGCACCTCATAGTTTCTCCGGGGCACGACCCTAATACGAGCTCCCGAGACCTATCTCTAGAAAGTCTCCGGTCGAGCATCCTAATACAAAACGACCCTAGTCGGAACCCTTCCGCGGAAGTCTGCGGTCGGGCATCCTAACGAGACGAGGACCCCGGTTAGAACACTTCCTCGTGCTAAATGATCCTAGCCTAGTCGATTCAAAACAATTTTGAACATATTCATTCATCAAGTTTGTTTCAATCAACAATCTCAAAACAATCTCAAAATAATTTACCATAGTAGAAGGCATAACATAATTTTCCATCCTTCCTACTCGATTTCACTTCTTTGGAATATATTCGTAAGTTTGAAAAGCAAACATCAAGAGATCATATTTAATGATGTAGTGGTACCGGATGCAACCAACTAGTACTTTCATTCACATATTCGTAATAATTTGCTTGGTTTGGCAACCTTTCACCAATACTTAACTCAACTAGATTACTTTACTCTTCTCACTTTGTACATATTCTTTCCAACCTTCTTAACCATAATTCACATTTTTATTTGCATATTTGGTACCTAATTGTGTATACAATTTCCTCACTCAAACCAAAATTTGCGGCTTAGCTTATCGGGTTATAATTCACCTTATTCACTTCTCTTGAGTCACCGCTAGTCATCATTTATCACAATCAATCCTCACTTAACACAAATAGCCACAAATCGAGCACCAATAGTTATTCTCAACTCATTTCGACTATACCTCTCTAAATTCGCATTTCAAGTAAAATTAATTCTTTTTAAAAGCCACAATCGCCACAATCAATCCCCAATCATTTTGAATTGTTTACCAAGCTCAATTGCTCATATTACGTTCTCCTAATAACTCTGCCCTTTTGTTGAGTCGGTTTCACATGAAGCATAATAACCATAAATAGTCACAACCCGTATTTAACCCAAGAGTCGCTAATCTTCCACTTTTAGACCTTAATTGCGCATCAATCAATATGGATCCCTGCTCTCCCATCACACTCCAAACTGTTGTTTCCTAATATTAATATTTACCTCCCAAAGTAGAAAATTCAGGAAATCTCTAAGGGTTCAATTGAAACATTAACTAATAATCTACACCCAAAATCACAATTTCTTCATCCTTAATTGCTAATTGAAATTTCAATATTACTTATTAGACCTAAGCAACCTAACTCCAACGTAATTTCAAGGTTTCTCAAATCTAACTTAAATAATTACTAAATTTATTCTGCGATACGAGATACTCAATATTCACAACAAATTCGATTGAATTTCAAAATACTATTAATTTTAAGAGTATAAGACCACCCACCTTAATTCCTTAGAGATTGAAGGTTTGCTTGAATTGGTAGGCCTAGGTTAGTCTCCTCCTCTTCCTTCCCCGCCTCTGCTCGCTAACCCCGGTCCTAGTTCTTCTTTCGCCCTTCCTCTTCTTCGCTCACCGCCTACGCGCACTCGTCGTCTCGCCTTTCTTCGCCCGCCGTTTGGTAAGCCGGCCTCCGGCCTCTTCTCCGGCTCTCACTCTCTCTCTCTCTCGTTCTCCCTCTCATCTTCCTTCTTTCGTTTCCCTATTCCCGTTTTTGTCGCTTCTTTCCTTTTCCCAACCCTTTTCTCCTTGTTTTCCCCTTAAACCCCTTTTTCTTTCCTTTTGCTTGTGGCTTTTTCATAGAATGCCAGCACACCCCAATTTACACTAATCTCTCATATGGCCTACACGTATTAGCTCCTTTTCTTTCATTATCTCTTTCCCTTTTTCTTTTTTTTTTTGTAATGCTTATCTTATGAAAATAATTAATTATAAATTGTCCGGGTTTTATTTATTTGGTCGACTAAAAGCGCAATCACATTTATTAGTTAAACTATATAAGCACATAATAATTGCATAAAATAAATTGCAAATAAATTACTTAGTTTAATTTAACCATATAATTAATCTACTCAAAATTTCGGGTCTCACACTTGGTGCTTGGATTAGCATTGTCCGAGGTTTTTGCTCGTAACAGTTTCTCGTGATATCTCTTGCCAATCTTTCACCTCCTATCTAAGTCAATATAGACTCGGCTTGTATTTATCCGAACTTTACTACCCTATTAAACCCCCCACGAGTGATTTACTTCTCCTTTTGAACTTTCAATTAGTATCAAAGCCAAGCCTCCTCTTAAGAAACTAACACTTCAAAGGTCTAAAGGTCATGGGTCATCAAAACAGAGAATTCGATGAAGGAAGTCTTTCACAAGGCCACTAAAGTTTAAGGGCTCCAATTTCGCCCATTAGAAGAAATTGATGTGATGCTTCATACAAGACCAAGATAATGAAGTATGGGGCATCATTCTTGATGGGAACTATGTCTTAATGAAAAAAATTTGCAATGAAACACCTGGCAAACCGAAGACGAGTTCACAATAGACAAAAAGAAAGGCACAAAAAGAACTATAGAGCTATGAACATCTTAATGTGCGCATTAGACTCGTCCGGGTTTAACAGGGTCTCGACCTATGATTCGACCAAAGAAGTGTGGGACACTTTGGTAATTACCTATGAAAGAACAAGCTAGGTCAAACAGACCAAAATAAGCTAATACCTCCACAAGTACGAGCTATTCAAAATGAGGGTTGATGAAAGTATTATCAAGATGTATGTAAGGTTTACTCGAGATAGTAAACAAACTAAAATCTCTCGGTAAGAAGATGTTAAACAAAGAAGTGGTCAAAAAGCTTCTAAGATGTCTTCTTTAGAAGAAATGGGGTCGATAACTAACAGCTATTGAAGAAGCTCAGGACTAGACCTATCAATTCGGGCGGGCGGGTTAAAACACGGGTTGGGTGTATTCGGATTCGAGTAAATTACAAATCGGGTATATTTCATGTTCGAGTAAAATACGGGCAATCGTATATCGTGTTATACAAGTTTCGCATCCACGGGTTGAGATCGCATGTTTTATCTTTTACTTTTCTTTTGTAAATTATAAAAATCGACTTATTTTTCTCTTAAAATTGCCCGTAGTTCTAACAAAAAAAAGTACATTATTTGTATTTTCTAAAAAGGATATTGAAAAAATTCAAAACTTTCATCATAGTATTTGCATGAGGATTACATTGAGACGAACAATTTGATCGCTTTATCCATTTAAATAAGACCAATAAAATATTGGGCAGCACTAATAATGAACTAGATAATATTGAGTTAATCTATTAAGGACTTGTTTAAGGTTTGGATGTTTATTTTTACTCTTCTATTATACCAATTCACATATTACACTTTTTAAAATTTATTAGCAATAGTAATAAAGATTAATATTATAAAGAGGTTTTTATGTATATTTACTCCATTTTAAAATAGATTAAGAAAGAGTCAACTCGGTCGGCTAACCGACCAATTTTATTCACTAGAAAAATTTTGACTTCATCTTAACCCAACTTAGTGCCCATCCTAGGTGCTATGGTTCAAGTACGACTAGAATAATTTCAAATAAATAAGAATTAAAGATTTATAATAAAATAAAATTATTATTTTTAATTATAACATCAAATTTAATATTATTTCTTGTAACAACCCAACCTTAAATCACATTATCTATCTTATTAATTACAAGATTAATATAATTGAGCGCGTGCACTTCAATTCGATATTTCATATTTAAATTATTTTTATATACGTGTTATGCAACTCGAGCGACGAAGTGACCCTAATAAAAATCTCATAATAAGGTTATAATTTGTGAACATCATTATTAAAATAAAATTAAAAAGTAACAATAAGACAATAATAATAATAATAATAAATAAATAAATATATAAAAATAAATGTAAAAATGAAATAAATAAACCAGATTTTTTAAAAGAAAAATCCGGACATAGAATTATTTGGAATTTGTAAAAAAAAATTTAAAAATCGGAGATAAATGTAATCGGGAAGCTTCAGTTAGCAATTTCCTTCAATCTCTGCCTCTCCTGTTCCCCTGCTCCTCCCGTCATTCCCCTGCCCCTCTCTCCTCGCAGACGCCCTCCTCCGACCACCGAGCGTGACCAACGCCGGTCTTTTTCTTCTCCAGTGAGTCTCGAGAAAGTAACCTTTCGGGTAGCGAAAGGAAGAGTTGATGGTTTCCAGTGCTCGAACCCGCAGCCTCCGCCTTGACAGGGCACGTCACGCTTGCTAATACGGCCCGACCGCTCGGCTCCCTCTCTCACCGCCGATTCGAATGCCGCTGTCTCAATTGCAAGGACCGGAGCAATCCAAGTCTAAAACCAAAGCCCGGAGGACCGGCGCCGGCCTTCTTCCTCCCTCCCTTTCTCTCTCTCGTGGCGCTCGCTACCTCTCTCTCTCTTATCGCGTCCGCTTCCCCGCCTCTCGGTCCCTCGCCGCGGTTCACTTAGCCGCCGACCCCAACCGCAGCGGCCGCCGGAGTTCGTCGCCGCCTCGCGCGTAGTTGCCGGTGCAGCTGCCGTCCACCACCACCCCTGCTCGTCCCCCTTGACTTCTCCTCTCCGAATTTGAAGGTAAAACGTTAAACACTAAGCTATCAAATTCCTTATTTATTTAAGCAATTGTAATGGTAAATTGAAGTATATAATCTAGAAATGTAATTGTGAAGTGAATTTGAGGATTGATTTGAGAAAATTCGGATTGGTATCGATGACCGAGGTGTGGCAGTTGAGGGATTGATTGTGTATAAATGTAATTTCTTTTAGGAAATTATAATGTAGAGAACGAAAGTAGGGATGTTTGGTTATATATATTTAGTTCACCAAAAATACAACAAGTATAACTTGTACACTTGTAGTATTTTAATATATTACACCATTTGAATCCATATATGTTTTTATTGAAATTAACTATGCATAATTTTTGTATATAATGGCTTTTGTTTATGAGGAAGAAGTTGAGAAATGAAACCGTATCGGTCTTCGTCCGTAAATGATTGCAATAAATGTGTAACGTTTCTCTAAATAATCTGATATGATAAATAACCATTATTAAAAGAGTGATAAATTGAAGGAAAAATCATATAATGTGCATGAAACATTCAATCAATAAGGCACAAAGCTAAAATGGTTGTTTTTATTGCCTTGACCCAACGGGTCAAACGGGTTCGAGTCGGGTTTGACCCGCTAATTTGCGGGTTTTTGGGTTCGATTTTTTGGGTTCGGGTCGACAAAATCATGTCCAAAACCCAAAACTTTCGGGCGGGTTCGAGTCGGGTTTACGAGTCGGGTCGGTTTTGCCAAAGTGAAGCTACCTAGAGTGAAGCCATTAGGGACGATGGTCGCAGAGCGTAGTGGATTGTTGTTTGTTATTGTCCAATAACAAGGATCCACATTTGTCATATGAGGCTGATGTAGAGTTTATACAGGTTTTAGGTTTTCCTAGCCATTGAGTTAGGTTTTGCGATGTAATGTATGACGCATTTCATCATGAGTTATGTAGTATCTTGCACAATAATTTTCTACACCCTATAAAGAGGAGTGTTTGCAAATAGGGCTGTTCATCTGTCCAGGATCGTACCGGACCGGATCGGCCTGGACCGAAAGTCGAATAACAAAAAAAAAAAGAAAACCGCAGATCGGACCGATTAAGGTTGGTTCGGTCCAAGATTGGACTGGTGAAAACCTGGACCAGACTGACATGGACCGCAACTTTGATTTTGTTTTTTTAAAGAAATTTGACTCGCTTAAACCTATTAGATCATAAGCCAATTCATTGTGAAATTCAACAATGATTAGGCATCTAAGAAAAACACAGCGGAGCACAATCTGATAATGCTTGATACACTCCTAACAAGCCTTCCTTCTAATCATTTAAATGATTAAAAAGAGTTTGCGATAACTTCATCTCTGGAGGAACACCAACACCATCAAATGAAAATCTTGGGATATAAATGCCCTAACAATTGCATTGGTGTAGCTCCCATGAAAATTTTAGTATATGACACTCATTCTATTTTATTGCAATTGCTTTCCACTATAAGCTGGAAAACAAGTCCTGAGAAGGAGCATTAGAGAGGCAAAAATCCATTGATTCCCACTCTTCGAGGACCTAATTGTTGTTGAAGAAATTTGAATACAGGGGATTAGAGGAGAGAGGGGAGAGGGAAGGGGAAGTAACTGAGGCGATAGATAGATGGATAAACATACACACAGAGAGAGAGAGAGAGGAGAGGGAGAAAACTAAAGGCAAAGAATAACATACATACAGAGAGGCAGCGACTCAGCAGGGGGTGGTTGACGATTCCGAAAGAAAGACTGAGGCAGCCGCACTGCAGTTGGCGGTGTTGTGTTGTACAGAAGGCCGACGACGAAGGGGCCGACTCGGGGAGCGAGGGTTCTTGGAGTGAGAATTGTTCGTTGGGGAGGGGGCGAGAGAGACAGAGAGGCTGTGTGCGTGCTGTGAATGAACCAGAGAACATAAGCAAGGAGTGAATGTTTTAACTAACCCTAAATTTTCTAAACTGTTTTGCTGTCCAAAAAAAGAACAATTTGTAGATGGACTTCGGTCCGAGTCGAAAACCGGTGGACTGAAGATTGAATAATGGAAATTGGAGGACCGTGGACTGGACCGAATATTGTCGATTCGATCCGATCCGATCCGAGAACGCCGATCTTCGGTCCAAAAAGGTCCAGATCCGATTTTGGACCGAATAATGCACAGTGTCTACCTGCAAATGATGTAACTACTCTTATTGTTTCTCCACGGGAGAGGATAATAAGTATAAATAGTTTAAAAAACTAAAACATCAACTAATGGAATTTTACTCTATAGAAAATATTGGTTAACATTATATGGAATAAACATTTTAAAAAATCCATTTACCATAAAATAAATAAATTAGAACGTAGACTACCAAAACTATGGTAATAATATCTTTTTAGACGGAAAATATATGGTAATAATATCAGTAAATATTACTTGGTATAAAAAAACTTAGTTATTAATGGAAATTATTCATAGAAGGATATGGTACTGGAATTTTCTGCCTTGGAGAGGGTTGTTGGCCGCCAATTGGGTGTGGCCATCCTATACTCATAACCTCCCAAAGGCTTATCAAATCCCCTCCACTTTTTGGGCATTCACTGCTCTTATCTTTCTGATTCAACCAATCCAAACGCTGTCGCATAAACATCGCAAAGTTTTGAGAATTCGGAGGAGGCGATAGAAATTGAGAGACGCACAGACACTGTAGTAGAGAGGAGAGAGAGAGAGACCGATAGAAATTGAGAGACCGACAGACGCTGTAATAGGGAGGAGAGGAGAGAGGAGAGAGGAGAGAGAGAGAGAGAGGAAAATGGGGACGACGTCATCGAAGACCTCGGACAGCGGCTCCCATGGCGGTGAAGACAGAGAAGACCAAGCTGGAGGCCAACTTTACGTTTCACTGAAGATGGAGAATTACAAGCTTAGAGGCGACCTTGTCCCTCACGTTTTTGGCTCTGCCCCCATTGTTGGCTCTTGGAACTCTGCTAGAGCGGTCAGTCTCTTCCTCTCTCTCTCTCTCCCTCACTTTACGTTCAATGCTTGGGTGTTCGTTAGTTTAGACTTGATAATTGGCGCTTGAATTCTGGTGTCAGTTGCCGATGGAGCGCGAATCGAAGTCAATGTGGGAATTGAGTTTCGTGGTTCCGCCTAATCATGGTAAATTTATCACTCCGTTTTGCTGGAAATCTTTTTTATGTAAAGCTGCGACCTCACGCCATATTAATTTCAGTCTTCGGGAATTTTAACAATGCAGAAATATTTAAAAATGCGGTATCTACTCAAATTTTGAAGTTCCATTGTTCAATTTGATGATGGGCAATAACAAAAGGTTTTTACCAATCATCGGTTTGGCTCTAGTGATAATGTGTGAGCTAGCATAGTTGGTAAAGTCTCGTGAAGTTATTACAAAAATTAGCACAGGTTCAAATTCCACTTATATACCTTTGCGCTTCTTATGCACCAAAAAAAGGGGAAATATTAAAGATCGTTTTGCCTCATGGGCATCTCATTTATAGTTTACCTTGTTTTCCCTTTGTGTGAGGAGGTTGCAAACTTGTTTTTGGTCTTTACTTTTTGTGTTTTTCCCATGCTTTCCCTTATGTTGGCATCACTATAGTTTTGAAACTTTGCTTAGTTCAAGTATCAGGTGGCTAGCTAATTATGATATGTGTTTTTCTTTGTATGTTCAAGTATCAGGTGGCTAGCTAATTATGATATTTGTTTTTGCTGACAATGTAGAAACATTGGATTTCAAGTTCCTGTTGAGGCCGAAGGATACTAATGTTCCCTGCATAGTTGAGGAAGGTCCAGACAGGATACTGTCTGGGGGTAGGTTGCGAGGAGAAGCGAAGACAGCTGTGTTTAGGTTCAAAGCCGATGATGTTTTAGAGCATAAGGTGTGTATTAAAGCTGATAGAGTTTCTCCGTTTGATCTTGCGGCTAGCTGGAGAGCTTACCAAGAGAATCTCCAGCCTTCTGCTGTCCGTGGCATTCCTGATGTCAGCATAAGTTCCGTGCCTGAGACAAGCATGGAGGTATAATTTAGTTCATTTCTTTTCATGGCCATCAGTTTCTAGTAGCATATGAGATATGTTATGTTTGACATGGTATTTCCTGAGAACTTACTTTTTTCTGTTATGCACAATATTTACATTTTGTATGATCTTGTTGGTAGTCAGGGATCTTTAGTTCTATATGTGAGTTGGAAAATCACTTCATGCTTTTCTCCACGGCAATGCTTCTACCTGTGACATAAGTCAACTAATTATATCATATATCAACATATTTTCACTTGGGTGTCCTGATATTTGGGGTGATTTCATTAAGGCACAAGGTTTCACTCTTGTTTTTTGGGTGGTTTTATGTCTGAGGAGGTATGTATGCCCAACTTATCCATAGAAGATGGGGAGTTTGGGGGTGGGAAGATGAGGGATTTTATATTGATATTGCATTAGCCTTGTTTGTCCTTGCAGTTGTATTTCAGTTTGCTGTCTATGTAGGCTATCACTTGGTGTAACCAAAGTACCAAACCTATACTTATGCATATTAATAATTCTCTGCACATTGTTCTCTCTCCTCTCTGTTACATTTTGAAAGGCCTAACTTTAACATGCAATATGTTAATTTTAGGACTGTGGATGAGTATACGACCTTTAGACATGGGATGCCACTGGAGATGGAGCTTTGGGTTCCAGTTTAGGCAGTTAACAAAATTGAGTAAAAACTGAGTGGGAGGAGATCTGAGGGGTTAAGAAAATTGTTCTATAGATGTAAAGAATGCTGTATGTAAAGACTTCATGAAGTAGTATGATAAATGATGTCTTTGGCCAATTTGCCTTGTGGGTTGATAATATGTACATCATTGGAAAAAGTCTGACTTAGGGCATAGAGATAATGTTGGGTAGGGTTTGGTGGTGGGGTGAGAAGCAGCAGGCACCTTATAATGCTTTAATTTCTTTACGAGTCATAAAAGATGATTATGCAAGCTATGTTTGGAGCATACGAGGCAAGCTTATTCTCAGTTCCAGCCTTATTATTTCTTCAGCACTTGATTTTTTTCTTATTGAAAGTTCTTTCATCTTTTTCTCCCCAACCCACTCCCCCGAACAAAAAAGAATTGAGCATTAAGGGAACTAAGAAAGTCATAATGGCTAATTGTGAGGCCCTTTTTTTAGTTTGGAAAATTCTTTGCTCAAAACTTGAAATTTGGACCCTTTATTTTTTTAAAAAATGGATTGAAGTGGTTTGGAATATAGAGACTGCCTTTCATTATGGATGGAAAAATTTCAAGTGCCTAATCTAGAAACTTGGGCAAGTATAATTTTGTTCTATGTAACACAATGTTCAAATACTGATTCATGAACTTGAGTTTCATTTCAGTTCCCTTTTGTTTCCTATTAAATAAATAAAATTGCAAGCATTGCACATATTCGCTGCTGTTAGCCAAGCATTGGAAGTATTCACTTGTTTGTGGGAATGGTTACAGTGAGAACTCCAGAAAAGAAATTGTATGGATAAAGGTTCCATGAAAATCATATTTGATTGAGTGACAATTGCTTTGAATCTATGATGAAATCTGCTAAGAGTTCAAAGCAATTTAGTTGAAAATTATTAATCACAGGAAATGCCAAAGAAAAAAGGGAACAAACCATTCTTTTTACACAATCCTCCCATGAAGGTAGCTGTGAAAAGATAAGAGACAAGATGTTTTATATTGGCTAGTATTGGTTTTGCATAATTTTTGATGTATTCAGGATAATATATACAGATAATTTTTTTCAATTATATTTTTATTCGAAACAACTCTTTTTGGTTGTAAGTCAATTTCCTCTGAAATTTGTACAGCATTGAGCCTTAATCTCTCCTAATTTTTTCCCCTTGGAAAATAGAATGGGCCATCAGCAAGTTTGGAGCTTGATCTTGAGCATTACGTTATCCCATCTCCTGCAATGTCTGCAAATTCAGGACTTGTTTATCCTGCCAACTTGGCTGAAACTCCAAGGTCGTTGGTCTCCTCCAGGTCTAGCTCTGGCAGCACTTCAGATTTCTCTAGAAGTGTTGGCACGTGCATCGATCGACCTGCTGCTGCTAAGGTTTGTCATTTATTTCCATATGTTATTCAGTTGTGGTTGCTGTCCTTCAAAAATACAGACCGCTTACTGAGGGAAGATATTTCTTTCTTCAAAGTTTATGGGGAAATAAGGAAACTTCTTCTTGTTCTCTCGAGAGGAAGACGTTGGCTTTCTTTATTGTTCCTTAGCCAACTTGATAATGTTATCTTGTGAAACTAGTTCTTGTATTCAAGTGAACTACAACTTAATGTGATTTTCGGATGCTATTTCTTCGTAGATCTTGAATCATACCTCTTGTTTATATTTTAAATTATTTAAGTAACAAGACCCAGTTAGGGTTGTTGCTAAATGCTAATAGAGGCACTGCAGTCCTCTCAAATGCCGTCCCCGATGGTTTGTTCTTTAATTTAATTCTCAATTTTCATACTATCATCTTATTCTATGGGATTTTGATCTTAGTTTCGTTTTGCATGGTCTTATGACATTATGGCTATCACAAATAGGAATGGATGGCAATGGATCGGGTCTAAGTGGACCCCGACCTATTTCATTTTTTGGACTTGGACCCGGACCCGACCAAGCGGGTCTATAAAACATGGACCCAGACATAGACTCGTTAGGTTTGTGGGTCCATGGGTCCAGACTATTTCAAGCTAAAATTGCTAAGAAACAATGTAATCTTATCATTCTTACGCCCATTTACTCGTATTGCACACTTGTATGCAACACCAAATTTCTTATTTTTTAATACATGCACTTAGGTAACTTGTAAATTGACAACGTAAAATAAATAATCAAAATCAAGGAAACTGAACAAATTTGAAAAATAATGTAAGAGTAAGTGTTTGAGAATTATGTATGATAATTGATGATGAGAGGCGAAGAGTGATTGAATTGTTTAAGAGAGTTAGGGCCTTATTTTAAAAAGCGCGCCCTTGATGATGAGAGGCGAAGAGTGATTGAATTGTTTAAGAGAGTTAGGGCCTTATTTTAAAAAGCGCGCCCGGGCGCGCCTAGGCGCGAAAAGCCCGAAGTCCACCCCTTGCGCCTTGCAAGGGGTGAAGCCCGATCAAAAACCCCTATGAGCCGCGCGCCTCTATGTGCGCCTCGTGCGCCTTGCTTGCCTCAAGTGGGCTTTCTTCTATTTTTTTGCTATTTTTCTCCTCTCTCTTTCTATCCCCCTCTCTTGTCTCTGTCTTTGTTAGACAATTAGTATGTGGGTAAATTGCCCCATCTTTTTCAATTTGTGCTATTATTTCTTTTTTTTTGGTTAGAATCGTAGCGAATGCATTGTGTTATCACAAGCTAAGCCTCTTTGTAGTATTTTTCGTAGTACAATAATATCTAATAACTTATTTGATATCATTACCTAGCATATTCGATCAAAAACATTGCTTAGCATTGATTTTCAAGCATTTTTAAGTAAGTGCACTCCGTTCAAAAGCCCGAGCCCCGGGCCCCAAGACCCTTTGCGCTTTTGTGCACCCCGAGCTTTTTAAACTAAGGTTAGGGTAAGCCAGGCTCAAGTCATTTTTTAAATTGGGTCCATTGGTCGGGTCTGGGTCTCAAATTCCAGATCAGACCTGGACCCATTTAGTACCACTTTGACCCAAACCCATTAGGTCCAAAATTTTCATACCCGGACCCACGTATTCGGGTTTGGGCGGGTCTGGGTCGGATCTAGGACCCATTGCCATCCCCGATAAGGTCAACTTGTTGTTTTTTTTTCTTGTTTTGTAATAGCTAATATACCTGGCTCAAATTCATGCAGGAATTGGAGGTAGCAATACCAGATCCAGCTAAGCTCTGTGCATCCTCTGCCACAGCAGAAGCCAAACCAGCGGCAACTGCATCACCTTTACAGAGGCAGGAGTCCCATAAAGGAACTTTTGTAGATAGAGGCGTGGGTTCTCCTCGAGTAGTCAAATCTCCAAGTGCAGGTGCCTTTGCTATGAATCTGAAACTTGGTTCAGAAAGCAAGGTGTTTATAATTTTCTTCTGCTAGTGAGGTTGTGTTGTGGGAATCTTTGCTATCCTTGATTCAAGTTTTCGTCATCTTTACCTTTCATAAATTTAGAATGCAATGCCAGCAGCTGCTGGAGCAGTTGCTGCAGCAGCTGTAGCTGATCAAATGCTTGGGCCGAAGGAAGATAGACATTTGGCTATTGTGCTGGTAAGCTTGGAATGTACTAATGATCAAGTGCTTGCTTTTTTGTTTTTGTACTCAAGTAAAAATGTGTGTGTATAACTGAAGCTGTTTGCAGTTTTTATTTATTTCTTTCTGTATTTAAGGTTGGTTTGCCTGCTCGAGGTAAGACCTTCACAGCTGTTAAATTGACAAGGTATCTTCGATGGTTGGGCCATGATACTAAGCACTTTAATGTCGGAAAGGTGATCAATTCTTATTTCTATACCCCGTCTTTAAGTTCCTTGTTTTGTGAGAATGAAGGCAGGAAAACTAATGACTGTTTTTCTGAACAGTATAGGCGCTTGAAGCTAGGAACCAATCAGGTAACTCATGGCTGTTGAATTTGGAGTTGGTTTTTGTCAATGATTAGGTCTTGCATAAGTGCAGCAGAACTGTGCAAAAGTTCTCCTGTAATTTTTCTTTCCTTCCTTTTTTTAATGTGTGAAAAGTATCATCGATGTTTGGATTTTTTTATGCTCATATATGTATGTATAATCTCTTTATTATGTAATATCTCTTTTTATATAGTACTTGAAATAGCTTGTATTTTTCTGTTGCAGTCTGCTGATTTTTTCAGAGGCGACAATTCAGAGGGCATGGAGGCACGCAATGAGGTGAATTTTCATCGAAACCAATCTCATTGCAAAGCATGTGTGAACATTGGTTTTGTATGACTAAGTTGAGTAATACTCTCTCTCACATTGGATGTCCTCTTTTAGGTTATGGGATGTCTGAAACTGATTGCTCTCTTTGGAACTATAGCCACTATCACCTTATTCATTTTATGGATGATTCTAGTAAAATCCTTTTTCTTGGCTTGGCTGTTTATAACTCTTATGTGATGTTTGGTTCGATGTAATGCAATGCAATTAACCATGTAATGTGATCATGATTACATAATTTGTGGTAATTATAGTTACAAGGTAGTTGTTTATTGCAATACTCTAATACAACCAAACAATGTTAAACACAATTACAAACTTGTCTTTGTTACATGGTTGTTTACATCCAACCATGCATTACATTAGTATTTGTAGGAACCCAGAAAAGAGCACATTACAGAAAAGATAGAGTAGCTCTCTTTCTGTTCTATGGTTCTTCCTAAGTTTATGTCATTTTTTGTACTATTTATCAATTTGGGGAGTGATTCAAAATTAATTTTGTACCATGTTAGGTCCTCACCTCTATCGTTCTACCTATGACATAATCACTAAGATGCAACATTTAGAATGTGCAAAAAAGTGGCCTGATGTTGCTAAATGCTCACTTCTTTTTCTTAAGAATGTATTTAATTTGGATGACGTTCTAGTGAAATATTTTCAGTTGGGTCATGATTATGCTTTTCTGTCATAATTATCACCCAACTAGAAGCCAGACAGTCTTCTCGAGTCTATAGTCTATATTACTCAAAGCCTTTTAGCTGGGGGTAAACACTTGCACAATATGGCAAAAGAATTGCCTGGCTAAAATATGACTTCAGCCTATATGTGAGTTGGCTGTTTACGTGGTCCTGCCTGATAGGTTCATTGAGGAAAGAATTGTTGTTTGTTCTTAGGCCTGATTTTTCTCATTTTTGTTCTGTCCTGCGGAACACCATTACATTGCATCTGTATGCATACTCATTTCTGATATATAAAGAATTGTGGCTAATGAAAAGGAGCAACTGAGGAAATAGAATAAGAGAGATGAAACTAAGAGAAGACCTGGGAAAACATGGACAACAACTTGTGATTCTTCATTCATTGCTATATTATCTTCCTACTCTAAATTTAATTGGCTTTCAGATTCTTTGATTAGGTATTAGGATGAAAGATTACCTTGGAATATCTTTTGGGAGGTGGTGGGGAGCTTACTAATGTATAGAAGATTGTAGAGTTTTGCAGATTTTGATATCCCAAATATGCATAATAAAAATAGAATCATGATTTGACTTCCAGATGGATGATTAGTGAGTACAAGCAGCTACGTTCTGCATGCAAAAATAGGACAATATGGCGATCTTGATTTAGGCGGTAGATAGGTGCTTGGTGTGGGTCGAATGGAGTAGGTTCATACAGCTTTTGGTTTGCAGTCATGATTGTTTAGATCCCGTCGAACTTTAGTGTTGTATTGATCAGGTATCAATTGGATATAGGCTAAACAAATTGACAAAATCACTCTTGGATAACAGTTACCAGCCACCAGCTAAAGGTGTAATTTGTCAAGTCACAGTTGTTTACGCAAATGTTTAGAATTTAAATGATGCAAGCTGTCTGTTAAAATATCTCTATCTAAATAAGTATTTTAAAAGTGGTTCTTGAAAATTCGGTCTTATATAGTAATATTTATTATTATGTCACCCTTCTATAACTATTGCTAGCAATTTTTCCGTGTTCTCAGATACTTTGCTGAACTAGGTGAATTGGTTAGGCTCATCTACTTATGCAACTAATAATCAAGCAATCTTGGATTCACCATCAAGATTTTTAATAATTTCATCAGCTCCATATGACACTCCACACGGGAAGCAACAAATCTTTTGCATATGGAACAAAAATTAACTATCTTTTTATTGTCACTACTCTTAGAAAAAGTTCTCTTTTGGAATTTTAACCATACTCAAGCAACAATGCAAAGAGCAAGAAAACCATTCTGTTTTGATGTGACTACTCTATTAGCAAAATAAAACTCTTTCCACATGAGTGCAGAGTCTATTGATAAAAGGGAACAATCCAAGAAAGCGTATGTTTGAACTTCAAACACAACGTAGTGGCATATAGCTGAAGAGCAGTTCTTAATAATGATTGAACAACATAAGTTGTTCTGAAATGTAAAACATAAATTCCGTGCAAATAGCTCAGATTTCCCCATGAATCTTGATGATGTGATCTGGTTTTATTTATACCAAGATTTAGGGAGTGCCAAAAATAGGGCTTTTTTGGATTAAAAGAAAAAGAAAAACCAAAAGACTTCATAAAAAACTTGATTTCATTACTTATACGTTTATTTCTTATTATTAGTTGAAGAAAAAGTTGATTAACATAATGAATCAAGTTTACAGCACAACAAGACCAGGAGCTCTCTTAGAAATGTAAATCCGATTTTTATTGCATGGATTGAAGAAGAGTTGGGTTCTAGGAGTTTGGAAGTTGATGCCATTGCCTATTTGGTGGAGTACTTGGAAGGAGAGGAATTGCCAGATTTTTTAGGGCAAGCCGAGGTCCTTTGATGATTTCAAGCTTTACTTTTTGAGAACTTTGTAATGTTAGAGGAAAGTTCTCGATCATGGTCAAAGTTTACTTTTTGGGATTTTGTTGATATGATTACTGTCCAGAGCTTGAGGGCTTGATTATTTTGTGTTTGCCCCTTTTGCACACGGGTGACACCCTTGGTGTTTTTTAATACATATTTTATTTATGATATCTTCAGACATTTGAAACAGTTACGATTATTTTTCTGAGGCATTTTATCTGTTTATAGCTTGAGGCTAATCTGTTTTCCATGCAACAAAGTTACTTTACATGCATTTTTTCCTACTGATCTTGTTTTTACTACGGTATGTACTGCTAGGTAGCTGCCCTAGCAATGGAAGACATGATATCATGGATGCAAGAAGGGGGTCAGGTGTGTACTCTAATTTAGATTATGATTTTTTGGTAGGTTGTACTGAATTTTCGGTTTTCCTGTAACGAATGATTTTGTTCCTTTATATTACGTTTAGGTAGGTATATTTGATGCAACAAACAGTACGAGGGAAAGGCGAAACATGCTGATGAAAATGGCTGAAGGAAAATGCAAGGTACCTGGATTTTTGAATGAGCAACATGAACAATTAGTATTAGCCAGAGGTTATAGGATATCCATTGTGCTTTATGGTTATATCATTGTTTTCTAGAGGTCTTTCCCCTAGCTTCATCAAATTATTAGTTTACTCGTGGAAATTTTTGGATGAATCTTAGTATGCCTCACATTTCCATGTAATAATAAAAGCAATTAAATCTGAAAAGGTTTTTGGCTGAATAAAAACATGCCCAATTTGCCTTGCCTTATTTTTTAATTAATTAATTTTTTTAACTTCAAGATAAGAGAGATTGTGATTATCAGTTTTTCCCCACATATATTCTCTAATTTCTAACTTGAAGCTATCATAAATATTAACTGGTATTTGCTAATATTGTGTTGAATGTTTTAATTTTTCATTGAGCTTTAGTTACAGTAAATTGACATTGTCAACCATAAGGGTTAGCATTTTTAACAAAATATGTTAATAAAATATATTTCTTCTCAACAAATTAGTTGTTATTTTTTAGTTCAATTAAAATGAGGAATATAGGTGAAATTTAGAATACATTTAGTGTAAAGTGATAACAAATAGAGGTGGGAGAGATTTTATGTTTATTAGAAAACACAATTTTTTTGCCACTTCAGCAGTTTCACCAGATTTAGGTGGTAAATCTTTAAATCTTCATGCCAGAATGAGGCGGGTAGAAATTCCTGCAAAAAGGTTATGGTTGAAAACACAATTTCTGTGCAGATGAAGAGGGTAGATGTAATTCTCTTTTTATGGTTTTGATCTATACCCTTTACGGGAAAGATATAATTCTTCCAGTGTAAATTAGAAACTCTGGAAAGATTGCAGGTATCCAATGCTATAATATGGAACTACTATAAAGTGTGGTTTTCATATGGTAATTTAAATTCTGGATGGTTATCTATTATGGACCAGTAATAGGCATTATGCAGTTTTTTTATTGATACAACCTTCATTCCCCTCTAATTTAAGTTCTTCCCCTGAAAATTCTGTTTCTGTTTTCTTCTACCTTACAGATAATATTTTTGGAAACTTTATGTAAGGATGAACGGATTATTGAGAGAAACATACGTCTCAAGGTCCAACAAAGCCCAGATTATGCAGAGCAGTAAGTCTCTTATTGGATTGATGTGTGCTTTTTGTTGAATTCACATTTCAAATGCATATTCCTTTAAATTGACAGGCCAGATTATGAAGCTGGATACAGAGATTTCAAAAGCCGATTGGATAATTATGAAAAGGTGGCTACGTAACATATTGTATGCTTCTAATATTTAGTCTTTGATTTGAGTGTAGTTGATTTGACAGAAGCATTTTGCATCCATTAATAGATTTATGAGCCTGTGGAGGAAGGGTCTTATATAAAAATGATAGATATGGCCAGTGGAAACGGTGGTCAAATACAGGTATTTTTTGTTCCTATAATTAAGTTTGAGCATGTGACCCTTATGTGTTCTGGTCTTTGTTCTTTTCTATCATGTTTGGATTTGTGTAACTGTGTCTGACACACATACTCGAGCATCAGTAACATAGTCTCCCATCTCCTGTTCTGTGCTTTTTCAATATTCTTGTTCTCATTGATATTTTATCTTTATCTTGTGCGTCCTTTTAATGATTAAACTATAAATTATTCATAAGATACACTCTTGGTTTAAGGATTGCTATTTCATTTAACAGGGAGCATTCTTTGTTGCTGCAGGTGAATAATATAAGTGGTTACCTCCCTGGACGAATTGTTTTCTTCTTGGTATGTCAATGTTTTTAGTAGGCTTTATTTACTATATCAATTCTTTATGAGCCTATATTGTTGCTTATTTGTGTGGGGTTTTACTCCCCTTGTTTTGTATTGTCGGCTGGGGTGATAACTGTGATTTGATGCCCCTTTTTGATGTGTTAGAGTCCCTGCCTTCATGTTCTAGTTGCTCTGACTGTAATTGTCAGTGTATGAAAGGGGTGGAGGGGAGAAAGGAAAAAGAAAAAAAAAAAAAGCCTGGATTCTTATAATTCGTTTCTGTTATGATCAATTATCAAATACGCAGGCATCGTAAATTTTTGCATATATTTCTATAAGTTCTTCATACTTCTGTTATTTGCTGCTTGGTAAATTGTGCAAACAGACAAGGTGGTATAGTCTGGGAACTATTGATCATTCAGCGTAATTGATTTATAAAGGGCCCAAATAATATTCAGGTTTAGATTAGCATATTGCTTTGTCACCTAGACTGAAAATCATTGTATTGAAAGAGTTGTCTCAGCTGATAGATGATAGCTCTGTTTATTGGGTTGGCTACCGGACTAGCTTGTCCAATAATTCAAGAATAATGTATTTCATAGTGAGCCTCAGGCATTTTGAGTTGTCTGTTTGATGTAGGACGCTCCGAGAGCAATTCCTACACCGAAGAAAACTCACGATAAACTCAGAAAATTCAATTCAATTATTATTCAAGTCTGCCTTTCTAAAACATGATGCGGAGTTGAAATAGCGAGGAGCCGTAAAACAATAAGGAAACTAAAAGACAACATAATCCACGAGATAATATTTGCTACCTAACATGATAAGGAAATAACTAGAAGATAAAATTATTTCTAAAAAAAATTCTTAAGTTTCTAAATTTCCTATTTTTCCTGGAGTAGATATTTCCAATAGGGTTGGCAACGGGCGGCGATTCCCCGCCCTGAAAATCCCCTCCCCAATGGGGAGCGGGGCAGGGATGGGCAGAAATTTGTCCCCCGAGCGGGAGCGGGGACGGGGTCGGGGAAAATCCTGGCCCGTTCCCTCCCCGTCCGTCTTTTTTTTTTTAAAAAAATTAAATTTAGGGGTATATTAGTAATATTAGTACTCTAGAAACCCTAATTATAAAAGCTAAGTCTCCCCACCCCACTCTCCTCTCTCCTCGATCCGGCGGTTATGCCCTTTCTCTCCTCTCCTCTTGCTCTCTCGCAGACCCTTCTCCCAGCTTCCATCTCTCTCGTCGAGCTTCATCTCTATCACGCTCTCACGCGAGTAAAACTCTCTTTCTCCCTCTTCTCGCGGACTTCTCTCTCCCTCTCCTCTTGCTAGCTACTCTCTCTCTCATCTCGTTCTTTGTTCTTGTTTACCTTTCATATATGATTTTTTTTTTTTTGTTTTCCTCTCATATCTCGGGCTTTTCAATTTATGGGTCCGGAAATTTATCTTTGGGAAACGGGGCCCCGACGGGGAACGGGTATCCGGCGGGGAAGGGGGCAGGGCGGGGGCTGAACCCTCCCCGACAGCGGGGCGGAGCCGGGGGCGGAGCTAGGGCGGTATCCCCCGACCCGCCCCGCCCGCCCGTTGCCAACCCTAATTTCTAAAATATTTTTGTGAGATAATGCATCATTCTCCCCACCGAGAAAGAACTCGACTCCGACGAGTTATCTTGAAGGTACCATTCTAGGAGAGTAGGATTGTAAGTGCGAAACTCTTCTTACGTGATCCAGGTGGCATGTGGCATCGGATTGTTGACGACCTGATCATTGCACCAAGTATCGACGAAACCCACCATGAGAAGACGACACGATCTCATCATCCAACACAACCTCAATATCGGTTGTGGGAAAGGAGGGAGCTTAGGGACCTAAGTACTTGGAGAAACACTAAAAGGAAGACAAGGAGGCTCAAAGGTACCTCGGTGAAGAGTGAGATCCTCCACATTGAAAATAGGACTAATGCGTAAATTATCATGAAGATCAAGTACATATGCATTAGATCCCAATTTGCGAACAATCGGTAAGGTCGGGTCTCGTGGCTCGAGCATGGAGCTTTTTGTGGGAGTGTTTGGGGAAACGTTCGGGCCTAATACGAGCCATATTTAAATCACCCACCTCATCATCAAGGAGAAAGTTTATAATTGTCATTACTCGAGGCAATTTTACAATTGTCATTACTCAAAGCAATTTTACGACGAATCTCGAGCATGCACGTCATGAATATGTCTGTGCGAAAGTGGGATGGGAGACTTGGGAAACACGTACATTTGGGGAAGGGGAATAAGGTCAGTATGGTGCGTGGGGAATGATTCGCTCGAGCATGCAAGTCATGAATATGCTATGCAAAAGTGGCAGCGAGACTAGAAACACGTACACCTAGGGGAAGGGGAATGAGGTTAGCGGGGTGCGTGGAGAATAACCATGGACAATCTCGAAAGGGCCGTGACTGGTCCACCGATTGACTCGATTGTTATATGCAAACTCAGCAATGGGTAAGGTCAAATCCCAAGCACCCTGTTTCTCCCCTACGACACATTGAAGAAGCTTGCCGGGGATGGTATTAACAACCTCGGTTTGGCCATCCTTTTGGCCATCCATTTGAGGATGGAAGGCAACGGTGAATTTCAAAGTAGTACCACCCAATTTTCGTAAGGTCTTCCGAGAAATAGACATCCGTATCCGGCACAATTGATGTAGGGAGACCATGGAGCCTAACAATCTCATGAGAGACTAACTTAGCAACATGTGTTGCATCATCACACTTAATGTAATGGGCCATTTTTGAAAATTTATCGACTCAACTAGAATGGAGTCATGACTACGAGAAGTTCTAGGCGGACCTAGTACAAAATCCATACTAATATCCTTCCAAGGAACATGGGGAATTGGAAGAGGAGTGTAAAGCCTAGTGTTGTGCTTCTTGGTTTTGGCCAATTGGCAAGTGCGACATTGGGACACAATATGAGAAACATCTCTCTTAAGTGAGGGCCAATAAAAGCGATCCTCTACAAGTGCTATGGATCTATCTTTGCCTAAATAACCATCTGGACCAGCATGCATCTCCCAAACCAAGAAATCTCAAAAAGATGGCCTAGGGATGCACAATGTGGAACCCCTAAACAGTACCCATTATAGAGGAAAAAGTCAACATAGTATCTAAGAGAAAAGTTAGGGCAAGATAAATACGCATCTTTCGGTGTGTCAAAACCTAGAACCTCAACCTTCATGGTTCGTAAAAGGTACCCAATACAATTTAGGGCATCTGCAACCTTGTTCTCAACACTCGATTTGTGCTTAAGAACAAAAGAATATTCACTAATGTATTGAACTCAGTTGGCGTGCTTAGGATTAACATGATTTTGCTACTTCCAATACTTAAAGGCTTCATAATCGAGTACAAAACAAACTCATGGGGCAAGAGGTAATACCTCCTATGACGCAAGGATTGAAGTAAGACATACAACTCTTTTTCGAAGGCAAGAGTCATTGAGATTCTCACTGAAAAAGGTGATAGGATGCCCCTCCGACTCAACACACCCCTAATACCAAATCCAGAGGCGTCATAAGCAACTTCAAAGACTTTGCTAAAATCGGGGTGTCTAAGGACTTGGCTGAGGTCATTCTCTCTTTGATCTCCTTAAAGGTTGAGGTTGCTTTCGAAGTCCATTGAAATGGTCCCTTCTTCAAACGAGTTAGTAATGGGGGCCTTGGTAGAGCTAAAATCTTTGATGAATCTCCTATAAAAGGAGACAAGACCGTGAAAGCTCCTTGCTTTAGTCGGACAATGTATCATAGGAAAAGAACTTGGGATTGTAAGAAGACACTTTTGAGGTTAGCAAAGAGTTTAGCTTCTGAAGAGTGGTGAAAAATTGCTTAAGATGCTTAATATGTTCTTCTCTAGACTTGCTATGCACTAGGATGTGATCAAAGTAAACAACCCAAAAACTTTCCTAGGAATGGCTGGAAGACATGGTTCATAAGTCTCATAAAAGTACTTGGGAGCATTAGATACCTCAAAGGGTATGACTAACCACTCAAATAAGTCATCTTGTGTCCTAAAAGCGGACTTTCATCTCCTGGTCTAATGGTCTAATTAATGGTCTAATGCACACTGGTGATACCCGGTATGCAAGTCTATCTCGAGAGAACCAACTAGCCTCTCCAAGACAGATCAAGCATATCCTCTAACCTTGGAATAGGAAACCTATACTAATGACTACTATTCACACACATCCTCCAAGAGCCATCTTTTTTGGGGTAAGGAGGGCGGGGATAACGCAGGGACTCATGCTATGCCGAAAAAACCCTTAGACCATAGCTCCTGAACCTACCCATTCAATTTTGCTCTTTCCACATGGGGAAAGTTAGGGAGCCGAGACCCCGGAACTAGGTCAATAGCATGTTGGATGTCCCTAAGGAGGGGGTAACTCACTAGGAAGTTCCTTGGGAACAACATCAATGAAGGTCTTAAGTAGTTACGGTAAGGTGGGTCACTAGTGGAAGGGCTTGGGAAGGTAATATGGTCGGAAGACAAATTCCTTTCCTTGCCAAAGCTGTCGGTTTTAATGTTGCCCAATCTCTCAAAGGTTTAGGATGTGGAAGGGAAATTGAGGATGTAGAAGGGAAATTGTTCCGTGGTCGGAATACCATAAGACAAAGTAACTCATTAAGAAGACAAAAGTAACTCTTTAGGACGACAAGGGTTCGAGTGATGTGCTTGTGATGAAAGCTAAAGGTATACATATTCTCTCGTGCCTTGATGAGTGACATTCAAATCATACGGCCAAGGTTGGCCTAATAGGATGTGAGCTACATCCATTGGGAGGACATCACATAAAATCTCATCCTTATAGCCTCCAATTTGGAGAGGGACATTACACCTATGGGTAACTGGAAGTCTTATCGACCCAAGCGACATTAAAGGGATTAGGTTATGGTTTAACTTTTAGATGACAATGCTTAATATTGGATCGGCTATAACATTCATGGTGCCCCCTCCATCTATGACCAACTTCATCAAAGTGTCTCCACATTTAACTAGAGTGTAAAAGATAGTGGTTTGTTTCCATTCATCGAGTCATAGTTGGGTTAGATAAGAGGCACCTAACCACACTCGAGATGTGAATGTGCCTGTTCTCAACATCAACAAGTAAGAGGCACCTAACCACACTCGAGATGTGAATGTGCCTGTTCTCGACATCAACAAGGTCCTCATAGTTCGACAATCTCTTCCTTAAAGGGAATAGGTTCACTATACTCATGTTCTAAAGCAAGGGTACGATGGGGACACTCGAAGCATTATGGTCTCTCTAACATTGCACGATATTAGGTCCTTGAGATCGAGAGGCACTACCGGTGAAAGGCATGTGTGGCCGCTAGGGGACGAGGAAGATTAGAGGTTCTTCGATTAGAAGCGAGTCTGGCAAAAATCGGGTTCGGGTCAATTCGGGTTCGGACAATTCGCACATTCGGACAAAAACACCATACCCGGACCCTGTCCGAATTGTAGATTCGGACACACCGACCGAACCCGAACCCGAACCCGAATGTCCGAATGTTTGAATTTTTGATATGATTCAACCGAAATTGTGTATTCGATGTCCGAACCCCGAATGTCCGAATATTTTATTGAAAATTTTGTAGATTTTGGACTAAATTATACCTAAACCCAAATGACCAAATGTCCAAACCCGGTTGTCCGATTTTGACCGAACTCGAAAAAGTCATAAAATTCGGACAACCCGAACCCGAATTGCCAAACCCGAACCCGACCCGAATTTTAATTCGGACATGACCGATTGTCCGAATTTAAAATTCGGACAAAAATTTGTGATTGGACCCGGTTTTTCGGGTCGGACAAATTCGGATTATCGGGTCGGACGGATTTTGCCGACGCTAAGCACTTATAGACTCTGTGGCCCCCTAGGGATAGGCCGAGGCGTGATCTTAGACAAAGGGGTAGAGAGACGCAGAGGGGTAAGTTTTTCAACCTCCAAGGCCTTGTGATAGGCCCCATCTAAGGTCTACGGGGAAGACAAGGTTACCTCCCTCTTAAGGTCACTACGTAAACCTCGAATAACTTGAGCAATAGTAATGAAAGGGTCCTCTCGCCAAGTCACAATGTTGAATCAACTCTTCAAAGTAATTGATGTGATCGGTCACATTAGAGGTAGATTACCCGAGGTCAAGCATTTGGTCAACAAGGTGGGCCTTATGGACAGAAGGGAAGTATGTTTCTTTGAGCCTATCCCTCATGATTGCCCATTGGGCAATAGGGGTTATCGCATACGCTCAAGTTGATACTCAACACTCGCCAAAATTTCCTAGTCTGGTCTAACTAGTTTCATCTTAGCAAACTCGACGCGCTTAATATCGGACATCCCATATGAGTCAAAGTAATCCTCCATGGCAACTATCCAATCGAAAAGGTGGTAGCATCTATCTTACCATCATAAGTGGGAACATCAACCTTGAACTTCTAGATAATGTCGGAATAACCCTAAGGAAAATTCCTATCGACTCTTCTATCTTCCTACCGACTCTTCTATCATGAAACTCTTGGTTCCTATACCTCTCCTATACCTCTCCCGATTGGGCATACGGTCAAACTCATGGTCTACAAATCTATGATCCTGGTAGTTGTCGGCTTGTCTATCGGCTCTAGGACTCGTCAAGCCTACGGTCTCTAAAATCCTCTTACCAACCACCATCTTGGCGAACATGAAGTCTGTCATTCGTCACGACGACGATCATCTCTATGCTCGTTTCGTCTACGTCTATACCCCAAACTATGCCCTTGACAAACCTTAGAATCACTCCCGCGCTCCTCCTGGTGAGGGTTGGAGCGAGACAGATGTTCACTCTCCCCCTTGAGCCACCGACAACGGTCACTACCTCATACCACTAAGTTTGAGGAAACTTTAGGGGAGTCCTGGGTTGATCATACCTAATGGACTTTTCAATGGCCCGGGTGAGATGGTCAATTTTAGACTAGAGGTTGTCAAACCTGTCATTGTGACGGTCAAGTCTAACGGAGAGGGTGTCAAGTTGGGACCGATAAGGGTGCCGAGGTGAGGATGACATGTTGAATGGATGCAAATGCCGAGATTAACCAAATTGCAAGAGTCATAACAACAATAAACAATCACGATGCGACGACGGAGCGCAGAAAATGAAGGTGGATTATTGCTGACTCAAATGTAATAGGGGATGGACAATATATAATAATCGGGATCTAAGCAAGGACTTGAAAAACCTAATTAATTAAATATCAGTCCAATTTGCAGTCAAACCAACACCAAAGTACCAAAGTAAATCGAGATCCTCGTACCTTCTAGTGGCCCACATTGACCAGTCTAAGATTCGTACTTGTCCCACTACAATTGGACTGAGGTGAGTGCTGATGAACCGACAACCTTCAAGTGGTAGATTGTGAGCTGGAGAAGGACAGTCTCGACCCAGTCCACGGCGGCACGGCAAGACAGCAGCAATAGCAGCACACCGATTGCCAATAGTCACACGCAACTAGAAGCAGCAAACAGCACAAGGTGGTTCCAGCGAGAGGTTCCAGTGAGCAGCAATGGCCAGGGAATAGGGAGGGTCTCGATAAGGGCAAAGCGAGGGATTCGTGAGTTAGGGTTTCGTAGTTAACCGAACAACAGGGCAGCGAGTTGAAGTGAATTTTTTTTTTTTTTTCAATTGATGGAGGGGTTTGGGGCGAAATGGGGTGAGAAGTGGAGACAAGAAGGCAATTTGGCTGAATTTGATGGAGTGAAGGTGATGTGAGCTTGGATTTTTTTGCAAATGGGGAATTTCGCATATTAGGGTTTCTAGGGGAAGATCTAGGGTTCTGGTGGGTGGCTGGTGGCGGCGGTGGCTGGGTGGTGGTGGAAGGGTGGGTGGTGGTTGGCACCGGTGGTTTGGGGACAGATGGGGATACACAGTGGCCCCGTCGATGCGAATGAAGTATGACGCGTTTTTCTTCCCTTTTTTTCTTAGGCAAAATTTGAAAAACGAAATAAAGAAAGAGAGAGAGAGAAAAGAGGCAAAGGTGGCTAGGATTAACTAGCTTTGATACCAAATTTGATGTAGGACGCTCTAAGAGCAATTCCTACACCGAAGAAAAACTCACGATAAACTCGGAAAATTCAATTCAATTATTATTCAAATTTGCCTTCCTAAAACATAATGCGGAGTTTAAATAGCGAGGAGCCCTAAAACAATAATGAAACTAAAAGATAACGAGAATCCACAAGATAATATTTGCTACCTAACATGATAAGGAAATAACTAGAATATAAAATTATTCCTAAATAAAAGACCGAAAAAAAGGAACCGTGGATAGTTACGTTAATTGCTTTTCGTGCACCGATTCTTTTTAATACATGTACTTTACGTGAGAATCTTTTAATATATCTAAAATCCCAAAAACCTATGACTTCTCCAAATAATTGAGCTTCAAAATTCAAGTCCTATGTTTGCAAAAAATAAATTAGCAAAAGCTCCAAGTTATCAAAGCTCCTCACTCAGGTTGGCACAACTAGATCCTACATGCGGCTTGTCCAATACCTTGCTTAACGAACATGTCGAGTTTCATTAGCTACGGTTGATGCATCCGAAATCATTAAGCTTGTTGATTAGTTGGTAAATTTGAAGCTCGATCTGAATCTTTTCTTGATTGTGTTGTAGGTGAATACTCATCTCACCCCCGGCCTATACTACTTACCAGGCATGGTGAAAGTCGAGATAACGTCAGGGGTAGAATAGGGGTGATTCTCTTTTAAGGTGCCTTCTGTGCTTTCATTGAATGTCTCGCTTTTAGCCTTATTATGTATTGTTTTGCATATACTAGAATTAGCAGTTGAATTTGTTTTCCTTAAAATCTTATTAAAATTTATGCATTGTCACAATAATCGTCTTCATGCTGAACCTTTATTTTTGGTTTTCCCCTTGATCATTCTTCCTGATTTTCTAAAAGAGTAGGACTCTGGTTTTGTCTTGATAGTGATGCTGGAGAACTCTACGCCAAGAAACTATCAAACTTTGTAGAGAAGCGGCTGAAATCTGAACGTGCTGCTTCTGTAAGTATAATTTATCATCAAATGAAACAATTATGTGAGCAAATGCTTATTCAGCTTGTCTGATTTATACTGTGTGGAAGTTTAACAAAGCATGTCATTAGAACACACACATACACACCCCACTCACCCCCTCAACCCCCTTCCTTTCAACAGACACACACATGGTTTGGACGAGCCACAAATGATAGTACAATGGAATTATAGACTGTCATCGAATATAGTTTTACACAAACAAACTCATGGGTATTTATGCCAATGATGGCTGTTCCATCGCATAATTCTATAAGACTATGTAAGTATCTATATTCTTTGCTTTTGTCTTTTATGGGCCTGTTGAGGTTGATTTTGGAATAGTATATTTTCGAGGAAAAGCTTCTTGTCAATCTTGAAAAATAAAGTGGAGGACATTAAAGTTTCTTATTCTAATACTGCCACCAAGTCCGCGTTTAGTTGGCCCTGGTCTGACATGACATCTCACTCAGTACTTGGGGTACATGTTGGAGACATATGCAAACTCTAGAACAGTGGTAGGGATGAATATATCCTATATGGCTATTGTATATGGCCATCTTATCCTACATCTCATCAAATATGACAATCCTTTGCGTTAATACAAGAGTTGTAATCAATTTTTTAATAATATCTAAATGATATGATTTTATCATTAGAACCAAAAGCTAGAATGTGCGAAACTAAACCTAAGATTGTATGTTCCCCTTGTTTTCTGATTGCTTAAACCTTAACTCATAAGATTCCATCTTATGGTTGGACTAAAATGGTTATTAAAGATTACTGTTTATTCATTTCTTGCTTTTTTGCTGATAATTATATCCATTTATTCTGTATTCAGATATGGACTAGTACTTTACAGAGGTCAATTTTGACTGCAAGTGGTATTGTTGGATTTCCCAAGGTAAATTCAGTTCAAGAGTTAATCTGTTTGTAATATTCTATGCATCATTGTCTAGTTTGTTTATAAACAACAATTTAGCCGACATCTTTGTGGACAAATAAATGAATTTTTCCTGCAAAGCTAATTGAGGACATAATCAAGAGTAATCTCAAAAGTGACAAGAGTTAAGGTTCAGCTCAATCAAAACTGATACATTGAAGCTAGTGGCATGGGATATTAGTTAGAGAATTATGGGGCATCTCAGAAGAAGGTTGCTACAAGAAAATCTTGATAATTAAGGAGGAAGTTTCTGGCGTGAATGTAGAAATAAAGCAAGATTCTCATGCTTAGATAGTTACCTGTTGGGGCAATGTAGTTGTAGAATGGGATTAAGTACATCATTCTTGAGGGTATGTGGGTGTGTTGATCTTGTGGGACATCCTCTACGAAGGTCAGTAATACTATCAAATCTCAAAGATGGATCTGTGTCGTGGTTGAGCTGGTGAAGGCAAATTTTGAGCATGCCATGCACTTAATGACCAAAATAGATATTAGAAGTATGGAATTATGTGGAGGGGGTTATTTTAGCAAATTGGTGAGAGAGACACCTGTAGAGATATATAATTGTTGCATGCTTTACATCTGGTTGTGGAAAGCCTGCTCATATTTTTGTTGTGGGAGGCAAAGGCATGTGTTGTGCTTGTTATATTGGCATTCTTAGTAGAAGACAGTATCCTGGTAGCTTTCTCTATAATCATTTTTAGGGAGTGTGAGTTTTTGGATATAGCTGGTTTATATTTATTTTGATCCAGATGAGATGGTTACATGCAATGCTTGTATTCTTACTTTGGATTAATTACTGTATCGTTTATTATTGCTTCTTCTGGAGGCAGTCACTGATAATAAAAGAAAGAAGAATTTCGTTTGCCACCAATGTTCATTGCTCTGTGCTACAATGGGGGAGGACACAACACCCCCTAATAAAATGCCATTTAACTAGCTGAATGCAGCTAACTATGCATTCTGCGATTCACTGTTGGCTTACCTCTTAGGAAGGGCCCCAAAAGTGGATTCAACACTGGAACTGCCAAGCATATATCAGTAATATCTTTACTATGAGGATGTTAGTTTCAGTTGTCCCTCAGATTTTTCTTTCTAACTCCAGCTTCATCTGATGTGCACTAGTTCCCAACATCACCATCTCCGCATTTATCTCTTTATATCTCTATTTCCTTTCTTTTGTAACTTATTTGCAATTTAGTTTAAAAAGCGCCCTCAGGGCGCAGAAAATCCAAGCCCACCCCTTGCCCCTTGCCCCTTGCCCCTTGCAAGGGATGAAGCCCAGCTCCTCCTAAAAGCCCTCTGAGACGTGCCTCAGTCTGCGCCTCAGCCAGCGCACAGTTGCGCCTCAGTGGGCTTTTTCTATTTTTGCTATTTCTCTCTCTCTCTCTCTCTCTCTTTCTGTCTCACCCGTGGTCTTTGTTGAACAATGAGTAAGTGGGTAAATTGTACCATTTTTTCCAATTTGTGCTATATTTTCTTTTTTTTTTTTTTGCTTGCTTGTTTGGTTAAAATCGTCACGAATTCATTGTGTTATCACAATGTAAGACTCTTTGTTGTATTTTTCCTAGTACAATGATATCTAATCACTTAGTTAATGTCATCACCTAGCATATTTGATTAAAAATATTGCTTGGTATTGATTTTCTGGCATTTTTAAATAAGTGCGCCCGTTCCGAAAAGCCCGTGCCCTAGGCCCCAGGACCCTTTGCGCTTTTGTGTGCCTTGAGCTTTTAAACTAAGATTTGCAATTCGTTTCCAAAATGTTTTAACTCTTCAGAATTAACGTAAGTTGTGGGTCTCTCAAAAACCTCATGGGTAAACCGATAAAGGCAGCTATGCCTAGATCTTGGTCTTCCTCCAAAGCCTTGTGGGAGGATCCAGATTGGATGGTGGTGGTTATCACTGTTGCTGTAGAGGATATGCATCAGCTGTGAATCTCCCAGATATATGATCTTATTTCTAGGTTTTTCCGCTGGAGCCTCCTCATCTTTTACGCTCCATTTCATGTTTAGCAGTAAAGCTTGGCATTTCAGGCTCTCATTATGCTTCTGCTATGAAATGTTGCTTCCACTATGGAAGAGTTTGTTTATCTAGGAAGATATTTAAAAAGAAGAAGTAAAAGTAGGGTGGAATTTTAACTTCTCTAATTCTTACCAGGTGCAATGGCGTGCATTGGATGAGATTAATGCTGGAGTTTTTGATGGGATGACCTATGAGGAAATGAAGAGAAATATGCCGGAGGAGTACGAGTATGTTGTCAATCCCTTTCATATATAATAATATAAGTGAAGATCAGATCTTAGATAGTTCCACCTTGAACTGAAGATCTCTATAAATTCATTTTGGTCCCTTGAGCATTTTCCTATTGATATTCTTTTGCTGGCTGCACTAAAACTATTAACTGATCTTTTACTTCTGTGCTTAAATGTGTAAATTACTCATTGAATCTTCATCCAACTGCACACATTTGCAAACACAGACAGATCCTGCAAATCTAATATATCATTGATACCATTGTGCATTTAATCATATTGTCTTACTGATGCCTTCCCTCTTATGAACTTGTAGTCATCTGGACTCAGACAAATATAATCTAAATTGTTGCTCCATTGAATCCTACATATATATGCTAGAAATCGTTAGGGCTATCTCAAGATTCTTAGTTGTATTTTTTCCCCATTGCATCCTAGGTCACGTAATAAAGAAAAGCTGCGGTATCGTTATCCTAGAGGAGAGTCGTACTTGGATGTGATCCAGAGGTATGTTACCTGTGTATCTTAAGTTTTGACATGTCATGAGACTTTGAGAAGTCTCTCTCTCTCTCTCTCTCTCTCTCACACACACACACACACACACACAAACTTTATGTATCTATTTGTTTATTTCTGGTGGATTTCAACTCTTGTAGGCTGGAGCCTGTTATCATTGAACTTGAGCGCCAACGAGCACCTGTTGTAGTAGTTTCTCACCAGGTGATGTTAGTTGGTTCGAAACTAAATTTAGCTGTGTTTTGCAGTCAATAATCTAATGTTATTTATCCAATATTTCTTCCAGGCTGTTCTGAGAGCATTGTATGCTTACTTTGCTGATAGACCTTTAAAAGAAATACCACACATTGAGGTAACATGATGTATTTGATGCAACTGACCTTTTTTATGTTTTGTCATTTTTAAAATTGAGGTAACATGATGTATTTGATGCAACTGACCTTTTTTTATGTTTTGTCATTTTTAAATCTCTTAACACACCTGTCTAAAGGGGAAAAAAGGGAGATCGGGAGCACAGGGTTTGTTTGTTGTATAGTTTAATTGTCTACCAGTCAAGCCAGGTGCATGTTCTACTGACATCTTTATGCTTGCTTTTGTGTCTTTATGATATACAAATATGGCAGGTGATTTAAATAGAAGCTCTCTGTTGCAATACCTTTCTGCTTTTAGTAGATGGGCCCAAGAGGTTTAAATAGCCTATCGTGTAGTGTAATTTCTCCTACTCTTCCAGTTTTGAAGACAGCCTCAACGCCGCCGATGCAGCCATCACAGGTGTTAGCTTCACAGAAAGCAGCCATCATGGCATAAACTGATCAATTTTCTCTTCAGCTTAAGAATCAATTGAGCATATTTTTACAAGTGGAGCATACTTATTTTCAAGTGTTCTCCATTTATTTTGGGATTATTGGATTAAAATAAACTATATTTCGTGAAGTTTGGACAATTATATATTATATTATAAACTTGGACGTCACTGTACTTTGGGGTATTTATTATCTTTAAAGTGTATTACTTACTTTTAGACAATTTAAAACTCAAATATGAGATACAATTGTCCAAGAAATAAGTGGTATAATTTAGGAACAATAGATACTCCCAAAGTACAATGTACGAATATTTAGGTTTATAGTATGGTATATAATCATCCAACACCCCTAAAGTACAATTTATTTTAATCTAATAATCCCATTTTAAAGAATATATTATATTATATATCAGGATCACAAGCATGGGGCGAAGCTAGTATCATACAAAAGCACTATATATACACATCCAAACTAGATGCTATCTGCAAAATCAAAATAAATATTTTTATATTCTTTTTCTTTTATTAATCTTTGGAGACAAATGAGAAACTTAAAACACTTTAAAACCCACGACTGCAAACAGGTATTTATGTGGGGATTCTAGTGGCAGATGTATACTTGTGCCTTTTCAAGAGCAATGCACCTGCACAAAACTTCATAGTAGGCGTTCCGTCCCAGTACTACTGTAACTTTGTAAGCATGCTCAATTGGTTGAGTTTATGGGAAAAGAAGACCAGAAAAGGAATATGCACCTCTGATGATATAGTTAGTAGTTAGCACCATAGTTCCGTGAAAATTAATCCTTTGAATCAAGTGGTATCATATTCTCTGCTGCCTTAAACTGCTGATATGTCAGCATTTGAGATTGCTGCTCAGGCTTCGAGTCCTGACTATCACATCCAGGATATCCACAGGCCTTATTTTCCTCTTTGTATATACAAGTGATAGAGAACGGGAAGGGGAAAAGGGAGAAGAAAAGGGAATTTAGAGGGGAGAGAAGAATTAGAGAGGAAAAGAGGAAGATTTAGAAGAGAAGAGAGAAGGAA
Organism: Talinum fruticosum; assembly: GCA_021018815.1. Classification (NCBI taxonomy): domain Eukaryota; kingdom Viridiplantae; phylum Streptophyta; class Magnoliopsida; order Caryophyllales; family Talinaceae; genus Talinum; species Talinum fruticosum. The sequence continues at coordinate 1,392,548 of JAITYX010000026.1, forward strand.
ACTAGCATCTCGAGTGCTTTATTTGTATTCATTGCAAATTGATCCCCTCTATAAGATTTTAAGATTCCTAATTTATAGCAAAAGAGTTGGGGACTTGAGTCAAGTAAGACAAAGTACTCAAACTCCTTCCCCATGTAACAAAAACAAAACACCTTCTCCAAATAACAAAATTAAAACTCCTTCCCCAAGCAACACATCTAAACCACATAAATTTCCTAATTATTATTTCCTAGCAAAAGCAAAACTCCTTCTCCTAGCAACACATCTAAACCACATAAATTTCCTAATTATTGTTTCCTAACAAAAGTAAAGCTCCTTCTCCTAGCAACACTTTTCTAACCACATAAATTTCCTAATTATTATTTTTAAACGTTTTCCTAAAATAAACTTTTGTAAATCCATCATTTTAATCCTACCCGACCTTCGAACATAATAAGATAGGGACTGAGTCTAACCTCTCTCATGCTAAAAGAGAAACTAAGAAGTTGCATTTTACTGTCCGGACATAAATGTGAAACAGAAGGGCGACAATCTAACATGTTGCTCATAGTAGTGGTAGTGGTCAAGTCCCAACTCGTGTTTTCTTGCAATACTCCATGTGAGATGTCACTTGACCTAATTAGAATTCTTGATGACTTTAAGGACGTGTTCCCTGAAGAGCTTCTCGTGGAGTTACCTCCCATGAGGGATCCTCGGTATGCCATAGACTTTGTCCCGGGATCTTCTTTACCCAACTTGCCTCATTATAGAATGAATCCTAGAGGACGTGAGGAATTGAATAGACAAATTGACGAGCTCTTGCATAAGGGTTTTATTCAACGGTCTTTGTCCCTCGTTGTCTTGTTCCTCCACTCTTGACTCCTAAGAAAGATGGTTCTTGGACAATGTGTATTGATAGTAGAGCCATCAACAAGATTATTGTGAAATATAGGTTTCCGATACCTAGACTTGATGACATGTTGGATCAAATGTCGAGTGGTTTTCTAAGATTGATTTTAGGGCGGGATACCATCAGGTGAATGGAAAACGGCCTTCAAGAGTCCATTATGAATGGAAAGGTTAGTAATGTCTGTTTGGGTTAACTAATGCTCCTAGTACTTTCATGAGAGCCATGACTCACATTCTTCGTCCTTTCATTGGGAAGTTTTTGGTGGTGTACTTTGATGATATTCTAATATACAACACTTCCAAAGAACACCTCAAACACTTGAGGTTAGTCCTAGAGGTTCTTTGAGCTGAAAACCTATATATAAGCTTGGTTAAGTGTTCTTTTCTACGATCTCAAATTGTCTTCCTTGGTTTTGTTGTTTCCGATAAGGGATTTCTCCGAAAAGGTTAGAGCTATAGTAGAGTTGCCTGAACCTAAAACTATTTATGAGGTGCATAGTTTTCATGGGTTAGCTACTTTCTATAGGCGCTTTGTCAAAGATTTTAGTTCCATTATGGCTCCTATTATCGAGTGTGTGAGAAAAGGTGAGTGTAAATGGACTAAATCTACAAAGGATGCTTTTAACCTTGTTAAAATAAAATGACCGAGGTGCCCATTTCGCATCATCCCGATTTTTCTAAAGTATTAGAAGTTGCTTGTGACGCCTCGGGGTTGGGATAGCAGTTTTGAGTCAAGGACACCCAATAGCGTACTTTAGTGAAAAACTCAATGATGCTAGGAGAGATAGGTACACTAACTATGAGAAAAGAGTTTTATGCTTTAGTGCGTTGTTTGGGACATTGGAGATACTATCTCCTTCCTATGGAATTCGTTCTTTGGAGTGATCGCTATACTTTAAAATTCATTAATGACCAAAAGAAGCTTAAAGAAAAACATGCTAAGTGGGTTGAGTTCCTTCAAGATTTCTCCTTTGTGCTAAAACATCGATCTAGTGTTGAAAATGTTGTTGATGCCCTAAGCGAGTAGGATTTCTATTGCATAGATGGACCATATTTGAAAAAATGAAAGATCACTATACCTCATGCCCCGAGTTTGCGATGACTTATGATGAGGTGTTGCATGGTAACCGCCGTAACTTAGTTGACTACGTGATTGTGGATGATTACTTGTTTTATGGGTCCAAATTGTGCATCCCTCACACTTCACTTCGTGTTTTTCTGATATGGGAATTGCATGATGGAGGCCTTGCAGGTCATTTGGGTCGGGATAAGACAAGTCTTGTTACTGACCGGTTCTTTTGGCCCTCTTTGCGAAAAGATGTGGCTCGAGCTCGGTGTAGAAGCATCGCAAAAGCTAGGAAGTAGAACTCCTTTTCCAAGCAACACTTCTAAACCATATAAATTTCCTAATTATTATTTTTAAACCTTTTCCTAAAATAATTTTTGTAAATCCATCAACAAGAGAACTCATAATTTTCTTTATGTGCATGTCCTGAAGTTGGAAAAGGCCATCATTTTACAATGATGACCTTAAACAACAATTGTAATTCAATCTTTTTGACAATTTCAGCAAACTGACAAGATTGAACTACAATTGTTGATATAAGGCTATCAGTTCGCATGTTTTTTGAAGTTGTTTGGACTACTTCGATGAATCTTGCTTGCACCACTTTCTCCGACCATCAACCTACATTGGGAACAATTTTGCACACAATTTCCACGATCATTTTGGGTTTGCTTAAGTCATGTTGCAATTGCATTCGCTGACATTCTATCAAGATTATATGTCAAATGTCAATATTGGATTGTTTCTATTCCACGTTCCAAACAAATCCAATCCAAGTCTTTACCGTCTGATCCAAGTTGAAAAGATTGCTGGAAAGGACAAAAGCAACTTTTTTAACTGTCCAGAAAATGGACATGATTTTATTCAATTTTCCAATTGCTGATAGCTGATTCTTCAGTCTTGAGACAGGCAATTGAAGTAATGGCTTTGCATGTACGTAGCATGAAACAGCCAATGCCTTAAAAGCTATAAATAGTGCCAAACGGTTTTTGGATGCTTGCAAATTATTCTGTAAATTCTCATTTATCAGCTGTTGTTTCCCATCATTAACAATGTCAATTTCGACATCTGCAGATGCCCCTTCACACAATTATAGAGATACAAATGGGTGTAACAGGTGTGCAGGAGAAACGATATAAGCTCATGGATTGATATGGTTGGGTAAATTCTGTTCCTTTGAACATGGAAATTTGTTTTGATTTCCATGTGTTCTATTGTTCATGAAAATGTTTAATGTATTAGACTATTCTAAAAAATAATCAATGCAATATATTTTTGTTGAGCACGAGTGTAATCTATGTTAAGAGAATCGACCCGATCGTCGATTCGATTGGAAGAGTGGATCAATGGGTCAACCGGTCGGACCGTTTATACCGAGTCTCCGTCCCGGTTGACCTGGTCACTTATTGAACCAGAGTTGAACCGATATGGCTGGTTGACGATAAAATTATTTTTCTGTCTTTAGCCATTTTTTCATTGTTGCTCTTAACATAAATTTGAAAGATTATATTATATCAATTTGAGTTTTATTCTAGCTTTTTCATACAAAACATATTAATTTGAACATTAATCTTCGACTACTCCATTGCATAAGATACATTACCCAAAATAATTTTTACACAAATCTACTAAATATAATAAAATTTTATTTAATCTTTTCTATTCAAAATTTAAACCCATAACATATATTTCACTTTTTACATTTAAGCCTTAAATTTCTTCACAAAAAATTACACAAAGGTACCCTCGGGTTTGGTGTAACTATTCTTAGGCTTACGAGGTATGAATAATTACTCCTAGGTACCTTGACTTTTGTTGTAAATTATCCAGAGGTACCCTCGGGTTTGTCTGTAACTATTCTAAGGCCTTTGAGGTGTGAAATACTACTTTTAGGTACCCGATCTTTGCAAAATATTATTCATAGGTACCTTAAGATTTGGTGTAACTATTTAAATGATATACTCCTAGGTATACTTCCTTTTGTTGTAATGTTTTCTATGTTGCATTTCTAACATTGACATCATATAACCAATATGTTAAGTAGTAAATTTAAAATTTTTTTGTTGAGTACTAATTTTACCTCTGTTTTCAATAATTGAAATTAAAAACATTGATTTTTTACATTCTTTCCATCTAACAAGATAAAACTTGTAATTTCTTTATGTTCTAATCTTTATAGTTATTTGTTTCAAAAACTTTGTACTTACAAAATTTATAACTTTTTTATGTTTTGATTTTTTATAAGTAATTTTTTCAATTATTTAAAATTAAAATTTGAAATGTTGATATGTCTCCTTTGGTATAGTCATATAAATGTGAATACAATAAAATGTAGTAGTACCTATAAAATTTAAACTCGTCATTTATATAGTTGGACATCCAAAATAGGTATAATCCTATTAAAACTTCAAAAAACACACGACATCTTTGAAATAGGTATAATCTTATTAAAAGACTCATAAAATATATTCCTTGAGTAAACTAATTTTAAACCAAAAAATAAAACTAAGGATCATTTACAAGGCAACAAATAATGCACCTAGTACCAAATAAGTTTTAATCTTTGAAAAAGAGAGATGTCCGAAGAAAACCAAAGAAGATGAAAAAAAAAGAAAAATAGAGGATTGACTGCAGCAGCCATCTTGGTCAAGAAGCTTGGCTAGATTGTGTGGGAGGGCTTGTGTCCGCTTGATAGCTGCTCGTGTTTGCTTTCTTTGATCCTCCCGCTTTTGCTTGTCCCCTTTTTAGCTTTCCTTTTTTTTTTTCTTTCCAAGTAGCCTACCATATGTATCTTTTAATTTTCCGCATGTTCTTGAGTTATGTCCCAATTTGTGATACTTACTACATCCGATAGAGAATTTAAAGTTAATTTATTATATCAATAGTCAACAATAAATGAAATATACTAGAAACATATAAATTTGAATGTTTAAAAAGTGTATAAACCTCAAGGTGTCCGATTTAGAAGAGGTATTGCCATGGGTATGTGTTCTAGTTGGAGGCATTGGTCGGGAGTCTTTTCTTTTGTGTTCTTCTAGTCTTCCTTGCTTGATTTGTGAGTTTGGTGGATCAAGCTCGGCAAACTCCTCTTTTCCTACATAACAGTGTGGGAATGGGGTGCACAATTTGATCATATAAGCTGTTTGTACTTTACAACAGTGAACCAATCCTCACGAGTAGTCTTCCAACTTCACCCTCATCCTTAAGATGCACCTTACAAGGTATCCCGGTATGCTTGCCACTTCTTACAGTCACAATATTAGTCCCTCAATATAATCGTAAAGTCGGTATGTCCCTATTGGACACCAAACTCTCCATAGCCTCGCATGTATGACATTACCATCCATTTCAATCATCTTTAACTTTTTCTCAACATAAGGCACAACTTTATCATCGCAATGTTGTGCTCTTTCAAACCTCTTAACAAATCGACCTCCAACGAGCTTCCTAATGTCTTCAAACATTGTGTAAATAGGCTTACCCCTAAAGTTGAGGATTACATGGTTAAAACTCTCCACAAAGTTATTTGTATTGTCATCACATTTCAAACTTTGATCAAATTTGAATCTAGCCCAATGTTCCAATTGCTCACAATCCATAAGCCAATGGTAAGCACTTGCATCTTTTTCCTTAATTTTTTCCATCGCTTTCTCATGCACATATGGAGCATATGCATTTGCGACCACGTAGAAAAAAGCATTGAACCAAGCCCCTAATACAATTAACAAGTAACACAAATATGAATAAGTGTCATTTAAGCTTATTGAAAAACCAAAAAAAAGAGTAAGAGATACCTTTTTAAAAAATTGTATATTCATAGACATAAATTACAGGAGCAAATTTACTCGGATAGGTTGATGTAAAATTTTTGTAATAATGAATGACACAAATTCTTCTCCTAGCGAGTTGGCATAACTTTGCTTAAGCCGTTAATAATCCCCTGTAGCCATGTACACAAGATTACTTAATTTGTTATTTAAGATTTGGGAAAAAATATTACAATAAAATTGGTTAATTTTTCAAGTACCTTGTGCCTATCGGAGATGATGGTATATCTTGACTTATTTTCAACAACATCTAAAGCTCTCACAAGCCTATTTAAGAAGAAAATTTTCTTTCTCAACTACGAGCATATGCTAGAGGAAATTGACCATTATCATCATCAAGACCCATGGCGGTTAAAAGCACCCCCTTGTACACTCCTTTAAGATGACAAGCATCAATACCAATTAAAGGCCTACAATACTGTTTGAATGAAGAAATTGTGACTCTAATGGCAATGAACAAATGCTTGAATATGGGATTCTTTTCGGGTCCTTGATCAATCCAACTAATGAAAGTTGTTGAAGCATTGTTTCTAGCTTTGAACTCCTCGGTGCAATGTGCTAGAACCTTGTAGCCCTTTTCATGTTTCCCTTCAAGAATTTGCTTCATCAATTTCCTTGCCCTCCAACAGGTATGATTTGGGACTTCAATGGAATGCTTCTTCATTAGGTAATCTTGCATCCCTTACACTTTCATTCCGGGCATGCTCTAAACAATGACATTAGTCGATCGAGCAACCCAAGCGAGTAGTTGTCATTCTATTAATTTCGGGCCTAGAACATGAATGCTTTCTTGTTATTGACTTAACCATCCAAGTCATTACGTCCACAAGAACACCGCAATGTCTTCTCCAAGTGCATCTAGGGTCCGAACACATTTGTGTGTATCTCGGTCTTTTCATTCCTAATCTTTTGCAAGTGAAATCCATTTTGAATACACAAATCCTTCATCGCATCTAATAAGTCCTTGTAAGTGAAAATATGTCCTGGCTGTACACTAACACTACCATCCCTGTTCCTAGTCCACAACACTCCTTTGTTCAAGACTTTATTCATTTTGTTAATCATAAGATTTTCATCTCCAACATTGTCCATAATCTCCCTCCCAAAAACCATTTTGTCTTGTGTATGAGACTCCAACTCAAGGTCATCATCCGAAGCACAACAATGATTTTCTTCGTTAAGTAAGACTCCATTAGATTCATCCGATTGTTCACTTGCCTCAATAAAATCCTCATTTGCATTGTATTCGGATGCATTAGAATTTTCAACATGATTCCCCTCTTGTAAGAAGTCACCATCTAAGTCACCAAATTCATCAACATAATTTTTAGGTTCTCTACATAACACTTCAACATCAAAACCCGACAAATCATCAAGGTGAGGGGAATTTGGGTTTAATCCAACATGTGAAATTGGAGATAGAAGAGTTCTTGGGTTTGGAAAGGATCTGGGATATCGATGATCGATGAATTTTTTCCTTCACCCAAAGTCAAGTTAGTTTCCTCTTTAGCTAAAGGTATATTATCATTACCTCTGTCAACACTCTCTGCGAGTAAGTTGAATATTGGAAGCCCTTTTAAAATCAACCATATAAAAAGGAATACAATGATCATCGCTTCCCTCCCAAGTAACTAGTCAACTTACGCCAATCATCATCACAATCTAAACACCATCTTTGGTTCTCTCTCCGAGGTGGGTGCCACTCGAAATCTAGCAAATTTTGGAAATACAACCCTTGCTTTAGGAGCCAACCCCCTCACATCCTCGTATAAATCAATCGGTTGATATTTATCCATATCAACATCGGGAATACGTATTGTATTCCTTTTATAATGAACAACTATCGTTTTCATACCCTGTTCAATCACAAAACACATACTATATTAGATAGCCTTTTATGAAAGTATGTACTAGAAGTTATATTTTAACACTAATAAGTAAAGGACCGAAAAAGTAGATGAAGAAGATAGCAATAATAAGAGACAAATATGCGCTACTAGTAATTGTTACGATGCATGTAAGTCAAACATCATCATTAAAAAACAGAGACATATCGATCTTACGTATTAAATAATTATTTTTTAATAGTATATTTCCTCCATAATGGGCAATAATATATAACTCATGTTTTGCATACTTGGATGAGGATATGTATAAGAGTAAGAGCTATATCGACACTCAACAAAAACATAGTTTTCCTTGTAAATATTAATAAGTATACTGACACTCAATAAAAACAATCTATTAACTACACTAGTAAGATATCTACCTGCCTTTATCAATCTATTAACCGCACTAGTGCAATCTGTTCCTGCCATTATAAAGCCAACATAAATATTAATAGGTATATCTTATATTGTTGTGGTTGCTTAGTCCGACTCACTAGAAACTTACGGTGTAACATCTTCTAGGAATGATATTGTACTATTGTGAGGAGAAAAGTAGATGGGAAATGGATCCTATTGCTTGGAGTATGCACGAATAAGGCATGATTGGAATACAATGTACATTGGATTAAAGGGGAGGACAAAAAATTTCAACATTATATTAAGGTCTTTATTTTCCAATCTGCAGTTTCTTGACCCTGTATAATTGATATGTGAGTGTAATGATTCCGACAACTACAACACATGGTATCTAAATTAATAAACGAAGCATTGAAATTGATGTGTGACTCGTAATGATTCTCACAGCTACAACACATGGTATCTAAATTAACAGAGCATCGAAAGCAATAATCAATTCAATGCTTGTGTAACATCCCAAAACCCACCCTAGGAGTATTACATGCCAAGGTTCCCCGAGAGGAACCCTTAAGGATACTTAAGATCTCAACTTAGGGTTAATGGTTTTCTCTTTGATTGGCGGAAGCGTGTTTCTAGGTTTTCAAAGGTTTTACGAAAATTTCGGTAGAGCTTCCTCCGTAATATGGCTAATCCCATAGGTTTAAAGCCTTAACCTCGTACGAAACACATTCATAAACTCAACGAGTGACACGCTCGAGTATCAATGACACGAGCTCAACGAGCCACACGCTTGAAGTATTCACATAGGGCTTTTTATTCATAGTCAAAATTTAAGTTCACATACAACCGATCTTTACAAATATCTTTACAAACAAGAAGGCGGAAAAACAGGTAGTAAGTCCAGGCATCTCCTATCCGTCCGCTATTTACGAAAGCCAAAAGCAACTCCTGCGAGTTTTAACATCCGTACTCGAAATGTTGGTGAGGTCATGAGCTCTACGAGTCCAGTGAATAAACCAAACTCGACCCCTGGTTTCACTTTGCACATTAATTCATTAACAAACACACATGAGTTCACTATTGATTCATAACATGCGATTCGGATTATACATGCTCAAGATGCGCAAGTTACTAAACTTACCAACTTACCGAGCGACATATAAGACATCAATTACTCATGAATTCAATAAGAACATATTTCATTTTTCTTTCTACGCAAGTACGTCATAGAATCAATCATCATGTAAGTCACTCATCACGTAAATCATATCTTACTTCTTATCGTATTAATTTCTTATGAAATTAGGGTTCATTCGTTTCTTCATTCTTCTTCTTGAGTTCAATTATGCATTTCATAGATCATTGATTCTTTCTTTCTTGTTCATCATGCATAATCATTCGTTTCTTCATATCATAATTCTTTAAGTATTATTAGTTTCGAATAGAAAGAGGATTTATGTTCTGCTCTAAAGACCCAACTCCTAGAGCTAAAATAACTTGTGGGCTCGGTTCTTGGAGGAAAAATATCTTATGGCCTCGAGGAAAAATAATTCATGGCCTCGAGACTTGCCTCTCGACTCGAAGGACGCATACTGTCAATAATTCGTGAAAGCAAAATAATTCGTGGCTTCGGTTGACGAGACACTTCTATGGCCATAGCTTCGGAGGGTTCTTTATTTCGTGGGGTCTTAGATCAATAACACAATCATTTTTCTCTTCTTTAGTTCCTTATTTTGTCATTATTTTCTTATTACTTATTGAAGAGATGCACTTAATTCATATAATTTACGCTCAACAGACTTCATACGTAACTTTTTCATAACTAACAATTCATATAAGTAAGTTCCAACTCAAGCACAATCAATCCAACTCATATAGACATGCTTGTATCGGTTATAATCAATACACTTTAAGATAAACACATTATCACATAAACGTATCAATGAGAATTTTTAATTAACGAACCTTATTCTTTCATGATTGCGTATTATCGCGCATAAGTGGTTTATGGTTCTATAGCTTTCCTTAATTATTATACATCTCTTAATCTAGCCATATAACTTCTTAAATTTCAGTTCTCACCTCAACCGTTCAATCAGCCCCGACTTCGTCCAAAACGAGCATATTTTCACTTAAAAATTCATATCTTCCAATCTACTCATCCAACATGTACCAAACTTTACAGGAAATTCTCATAAATTATCGGGAAGCTACAATAAAAGTCTCAAGAATTTTAGGCTACACATGAATTCACGAAATTCGGACAGACAGCATAATCGAGGCAAAAATCGCATTTTTAACATGTATTCGATTATCTAATTTTACCCTTTAATCTTATTCAACTTAAATTCATCAAAATCTCAGCATAGACCTCAATATCATGCTCAATAACACTCAAATATCATAAATTCATGGATTAGATATCGGATACTCACAACATGCTTTCCGATTCATGGGTTGCTAATTTAGTGAATTTAGGCCCCTAACTTCTTCAATTAAACTTAGGGTTTTCAATTTCATGAATCAATTTCATTTTACTCCACCTAATTCATTTAACTTTAGAAGATGAATTCAAATTACTCACCTTGGATTCTTAGTGATTCTAAGAATTTTAGTTTTGAATTGAGTTTCGAATCGGGTGCTTTGCTTTGCTATCTTCTTTTCGGTTTTGGTCTCCTCTACTCGACCCTCTTCTTCCTCCTTTCGCTGCTCTCGGTCCCTTTTGCTCTGCCCCTCGTTCTCCTTGTCCCCGGTCTCTATTCCGTTGGTCTCGCAGTCACCCTCCTCGCGCTCGCCGACCGCGCAGAGCACGCCGTGCCCCTTCTTCCTCTTTGTCCCCCTTCGGTCTCTCATTCGTTCTCACTCTCTGGCTCTCTTGCTTCGGGTCTCGAACCCTCTCACTCTTCCTTTGAATCTCTCGTTCTCAATCTTTGCTTCGGTTCCTTCAATCCCTCTCTCTCTTTGCTCTGTTCTTCTTCTTCGTTTTCGGTTTTCCCTCTCACTTCCCTTTTTCTTCTTTTGCTTGCTCTGGCTCTCCCTCGGAGACTCTTTCCTCTCGCTCCGCTTACGCTTCTTTCTCTCTCTCGGCCGGTTCCTCTTAATCCCAGTTTTTGTTTTCTCTCTCCTAATTTCCTTACTCCACCTAATTAGATTTGTGAGAGCACACTATTGGACCCCTTAATTCCGGGCAAAATAAGTCGTCTTTTACTCTCTAGCTAACTCATCTCTCTCTTCTCGCTTGGTCGCCTCTAGCTTAGTTGTCTCCCTTATGGTAAGGGTGATCAATCAACAAGGGGACAAAGAGAGACTTCAAATTGTATTCCATTGTTCGGGCCAAGGTCCAAGGAGCAATTCAAGATAACCAACAACTTATTAGCTCGTATTTCGATAACACTCCTTGAGACTTTAGGCCATCAATATGCTTTAAAATATTTATCAAAGTAATGGTCCAATGTAGGGAGCAAGTCGTTGAAGCTCTTGCTTTTATCCGGCCAAGATGTGCTATAAATCACCCTTTTACTCGGGTTGTCCAATCCTAGAGCTACTGCTGCTATTGTTTTCCTTTCAAGGTCGAAGGAGATGGTTGTAACTTGCATTTTGTTTCTAATTTAGAATGTGACTAATGATATAAAACTCAACACCTCAATTGCTTGTAATCTAAAACAAATTAGGTGTCAAGTTAGTTAAGATTTCAAGTTGTAATCTTGGTTGTATTATTTTATGTTTATTTTCTCCCTCTCTTGAGCCGAGCTAGTCTGCTTTGTATTTGCTTGTATTTTAGAAAATGGGAGATATATAAGCCCTCGTTTCCTTTTGTACGGACAAACTTTTATGAGATGCAAAGCTTTTGAGTTGGCTCAAACTCTCCTTAAAATCTTAGGCCGATAAGAGTGGTGCTCTCCTAGGTCTCTTCGATTCAATTAGGTGGCGAGATAATCTCATCTTGATTGCCTCAAAGAGATTGACTCTCTTATTGTTCAAGTGTAGCACCTTTGGGTTTATCATTTGTGTCGACAAGTTTCTATCTCTTCTTGTTAGTTATTATACTTGAAGGTCTTGTTGGGTTGTTAAGTTTGCCTTTAAATCTATCCTAGGCTAGATCCATCAAGTGGTATCGGAGCTTGGCTATCCTCCTTGGCCAAGTGATCCTTTAGCCTAAACTCAACCCTTTTGCGAAACACAATAAGTTCAAATAGAAACCTTGTCCAAGATATCATCTAGCCTTACTCCCGAGTAAGTTGCTAATCAAGCACTCGGGAAAAAAAGCTAAGATTGAGGTTAGGAATAAATACTTAGCCGCCCAACTTGAGAAGTTGATGAGGGAGAAACAAAGAAGTTTGAGGAGGTCTAGAAGCACAAGCTTACGGAATGCTTCATAGGCACCGTCCGAAGAGGATTATAACCCCTTTGGTTCTTCAACTAAGGAATCAAACCATAGTTGGGGATGAAGGGCACAAGCTTACACGAGTGCAAAACAATAATAATAAAATTTTAAGTTGGTCATTTTTTGCGCATTTTAGTCAAAATTAAATTTTCCTTCTTTCTCCTTTAGGTTGGTCCATATTTCCATTTCCGAGTTAAGAGTTTTCTTTTAGAGGTCAGCCCATTTCTCCTCCCATAATCTTAGTAAAAAAATGTGGAGTAAAAATCCAAGTGGGCCCCGGGTCTCCGACTGCGCAAATCCTTATTTGACTCGGGTCCTACCGCAGAGGACCCCGTTCTGTTTCGTGTCTATTTTGTTTTTGCATTTCCTTGCATTTAGATTCACCCCCATTTTAGGTGAGTGTTTTCATTAGCCAAAATAAAAATCCATATCTTTTAGGTGTGCTTCTTTACATTAGCCAAAATAAAAATTCATCCCTTTTTAAGTGAGTACATTTGTTTGCATTTACTAAAAATAAATTTTTTATCTCTTTTAGGTGAATCAATTTATTTTTGTATTTTTAGGTTGGTCCATTTTTGCATATTAGCAAAAAAAATGCATTTATTTTCCTTTAGGGATCATCTTTTTGCATTTGTTGGTCCGCATTTTTATGTGCATTTAAAAAATCATGTCAATTTCTTGTCTTAAGATCGATTGTCAATCCTTGGGTCAAGCACTTAAGCCCTAATCTCCCGAAAATTATTTCCAAAGAGCTAGTCTTGAGCACTTGGTTTTTGGGATATAGGATTATCGCCGACACCTAGGGGTTAGAGAGATTAGGTAGGGAGTTAACTTCAACGCTAATATGTTTAACACCGGTGTACTCAACACCGGTATGTTTAAGACTAGGACATAATGTTGATACGTAGCACACGAGACGAGTATGGAAACACAACCTCCCTCAACAAATGGCGGAAAAACCACAACCATCTCCTATCGTATCCATAATCAATGAGTCCGCGGAAAATGGAGGCCAAAATTGAAGCCCAAAACAAGAAAGTCGATTCCATGTCCGAAACCCTTGATCTCATACCTAAGAAATTGGAGAAAAGTACCCGATCCGAAGGCGTTGAGGAAAGAAAAGACCAGAAAAAGAAGAAGCCGAGGAAGAAGTCCCTAAACCTGAATTTGATCCACGAATTGATCAAATAGAAAAACTATTACGTGAGTCCTCCATGTTCAAAAGCGACTACTATGACCACACGAGATTCACTTTAATCCCGAAAGGAAAATTGCCTTCTCACCATGCCCGACTTCAAATTCCATGGTTCGAAAACCCACATAACCATGTGAAAAATTTCATAGGGACAAAGACCTTAAAGAATGTACTAGAAGACACATACTATGTTATCTTTCCATGGCCGTTTGGCAAAGACGTTATGAAATGATATACTCGTTATTAATCCATGCAAGGTAAAAAGTCGGACTTATCTTTTATAGAGTTCTTACATCAATACTCCGACAATATCGATCTAAGAGTGATTCTTCGGGATTTAGAGTTGATCAAAAGGAAGAAAATGAGAGTTCTATTGACTTCCTCACTCGTTGGAGAGCAAAAGAAACCCACATGGTAGACAGACCTTAAGTGAAAAGATCAAGTGAGGATCATCGTTAAGAATATGCTACCTCCATACAATCAACATCCGAAGTTCTTTCCTTTCATGAGCTTTACTGCCCTTAGAGATGCTTGGTATGTTAATTAAGGAAGAGTTGTCCACCACGAACACAAAATTCATGACAAGTTAAAGATGTCAATGCCTTAAATCGATATACTAATTACACTTCAATGGACAACTCTTATGCCCAAGCACTAGATCACCATATCTTCAAAGGCAAGATTGAATTCCCACCTATCAAAGCGAGAATCAAAAATTGCAAAGCGATCCAAAAATTAGGACGTCTGGAAAATTATGCGAGTACCATCGTGCAAGGGGACATGATACCGAACAGTGTTGGAGTTCGAAAAATAAACTAAAAATCATGTTCGAAATGGATAGCTACCTTTAGCTAAAGTTGGCTAAAACCAAGTAACAACTAAACCCATTCGAGTGGAACTTTAGCTATTTTCTACGAGCCCATCGTAGGCAAGTGGGACCCTTTTGTCTTCATTCAAGAGATTAGGGAGCCTAAACCCCAAGTTAGCCTTCCTCTTATTGACCCAAAAATGTGTGAGGTATAGGCTAGCGATGAAGAAGACATCTATGAGGTAATAGATGCATGTCACTACACTAAGGTCGACGAGTGATGATGACTTCGGGGCACAAAACCCACGGAAGACGATGACTTTTAGGAAGATTCAAAACCGTCGGATGTGCGGTTCTTAACTAGGTCCGTATGACACAAAACTCTAGTGGGCCCACAACAGACTTAGGAGGTACCGAGAAAAAGAGGAAGATCCTATCCTCAACTAACTCCAAAAGGTCAAAGATGATGGGTTTATATGGAAACTTATTGCTCGCATCCCGAAGCACGGACAAGTCTTAATTGATGCACTCAACAAAACCTAACCTAAACCTAAAGAAGTAGTAGGCATGGTTAACACGGGAGAAGGAAGCAATCTCAAGAAGGCCTTACACACAACAAAGCCTTGTATTTAACAGTAACTTGCACCAACAAGTTTGTACCTCCGACCCTAGTAGACAACGAATCAACTATTAATGTATGCACCTTAAGGACTGCTAAGCGGTTAGGGATAAGAGAGCACCAACCCCAACATCCATGTGATGCTTAAGAAGAAGGGATACTTCCTGGACTAGCAATAGGTTGGAGGGCACAAAACCAAGTTTATTCTCCCTTGACTCCCAAAAATAACTATCGAGTTCGACCTAGGTTATCTACAAAAGAAATAACTAAAGCCAAAAGGGATGCAACTTTTAACAATTTGGTCGATCAAACCTTATCCCCGCACTCTTAACAATTTTTTCGATCAAACATTCAATAAGATGGACCTTTTTGCTTACTTTTTGTCTTCTCCTTTTCTTAATTGTTCTCGTCTCTAATAATGAATAATAAATCCTAAAAAACTAGTAAAAGATGTGGAAGATCATGAAAATTAAATCCCTCTCATTTAAGATACTATTATAGTTAATCCGAGGTCCCCTGAGCAGACCTCAAGAAGTTAAGATTGGAAAGTCCATAACTCTTAAAGAGTATAAGCATTTCACGTCACTCTTAAAAGAATTCGTTGGTTTCTTCGCGTGGTCCTACAGAGATAAGCCCGGGACACATCAAAACATAGTGGAAGACAAAATTATACTTTACGATGATGCTAAGCTAGTTAAACGAAGCTATATAGGATGAAGCCATAGTGAGCCTTGAAAATAAAGCGGGGTGTCTAGAAGCGACGCCTGGTTTATAAGAGTAGTTCACTACTTTTAGTTGGTAGCAAATGTCCCGGCCAAGTATGTCCTAGAGCAATCATCGGCTAGTAACAAGATAACTCAAGTGGACGATAATGTTATCGAGTTTAAGCCCATGTATGTCCTCCAAACGGGAATTAAGGGGAGAGCTATCTCTGAATTTCTAACTGTTAATTGTTTTTTTGGTAAGGTCACAATTCAATAGAATTGATTCAGGGAATCAATTTTCGATTACAAGAGAATTGATTTAGGAAATCAATTGCCATTATTTAGCCATTTAATTAGGGGATGATGTTTCTCCTTAAATAGTGAAAAGCC
This sequence comes from Talinum fruticosum, assembly GCA_021018815.1. NCBI lineage: Eukaryota > Viridiplantae > Streptophyta > Magnoliopsida > Caryophyllales > Talinaceae > Talinum > Talinum fruticosum. The sequence continues at coordinate 1,408,675 of JAITYX010000026.1, forward strand.
GGTGATCTTAGATAGATGAACCAATATCGAAATTGATTTCCTCTCTTTAGGTATTCGATTCTCGCACGCACAACTAGCCATCTTAAGAAATTGGTTTTAAGATGTGACTATTTCCAGTGATCGTGGTGGCCGCTTGGCACTTTATACTTGGGATTTGTTGGAAAATCCGAAACTTGGACGTACAACCAGATTGGCATGTTTGTGATCTGGGAATTCATTCGTAGGTGATTGAACAGACAATCGATCCGATCGTTTTCGTACATACCGGTCCTTATTTACCCAACAAGTGGTATCGAGTATAGGGTTGCATGTTTCTAGCCCCGATCTTTTCGTTTTCGAATGCATCGTGTTTAATCCTAAGTTATAGATGAATGACTTTAAATTAAAATCAATTAAGGGGTTAGTTCATACTTGAGTCTTGAATGTCTCCCTTTTTATGAAAGACATTCATAACTTAGAGAAATTCAACAAGTTCAAGATATCAAGCAATGTTCTTGAGTATCAAAGTAAAGAGTTAATATGTAAATGGGAAATACTCAACAATATTTGCAATTCTCATTATTAGAGAAAAGTATATCGAGCATAAATCACATCAAAGACAACTCTCTTCCACTTTGTTAGTTCTTTTATTGAAAATGCGATAAGCTTTGCTATATAAAGAATAACCAAGAAATATCCTTCATCCGACCTTGCATCAAATTTGGTTTAATGATCCTTATCATATGTAGACACCTAAAAAGTCTCGTCTCTTATCTCTTTATTTCGTGTTTTGTTTAGTAGGCGCGATGATGATAATCCCGAGTCCCGTTCGTGGATTTGGATCTCCGACAATGATCGATTGGGAACATAAGCCGATGAAACCACAAAAACCCTCCAAGCACCAAATAAATAACCTTTTGTCTTGGCACGATCCACAAATCCTCTTTTCTTTCGGACCGTCCAATAATCGAGCCGAGTCTTTAGAGATTGTGGAGTCCCATATTGTGTGTTCGGGAAATTCCAAGTTCGAGGTATCGCATTCTATTTTTGTCCAAATCGGACAAGGAGCCGAGGACCGAAGACGGTGTTAAAATATTACATTTCATGATCGGGAGCATCAAAGTGCTGCGTTTAAGCTTCACAAGACAGTCCACACGAGACTAGAAGTTTTTCCCCATCGGAATGACGTCGTGGCCGGCGCCGCCTTTTAGAAGCATTAAATGGAACGTTGCGTCTTGGCTTGGAGAGTCCTTTGGAGAAACAAATAGGGCACAAAACCCTAGGGTGTCCAGGTTATCCGGTGCTCGCCTCCCGGCTTTATCTCTTTCTAATCCAGGTTCTATCTCTTAGGATTTGGCCTGGTTTATTTCCTGGTGCTTGGACGGTTGGATTGAGGCAAACCCTAGGTCATTTATGACGTAGGCCCTCTCCTATAAATAGAGAGTCTTGGCTCTCATTCTATGGACGGCTTCCTACCTTAGCATCACGCGATGAAAGCTAACTAGAGTACTCTCATCTAAACATTACTCTGCTGAAATTTCTATAAGACATTCATCTTTTACTCACTATCGTTGAATTCTCGTAAAGAGCTAAAGAATATTTAGTTATTTTGATCTCTCGGGCGCTCATTGAACCGATCATTACTACACCCTATACACACTTAACAAAACAAGCCCTTTTTTTGGATTGTAGTCGTTGCATCGAGAGATCCAATGTGGAGATCCGGATCGGCAAGGTTGAACAACCCGAGGGCAACTATTCGACCTTCGAACGATTTATTTATTTTCCTGCTTTTTATCACTTTCCGTATTGTGGTTTAACGGATATAATCGCTCTTCTCAATTTCTCCCGATCGATGTAATTCTTTTCTTTCGCACTTTTATTTTCTTTATTGCTTTCTTTACTACTTTCTTTATCGCTTTCTTTATTATGTTTTGGTTGCTTTAATTTCGCTTAGTATGTCCTTGTGTGCTTGTGTTTTTTACTTCATTCTAATACACTACTTGAATTAGTAATGGTCGTCTTCGGACGGGCGCAATGTAAGGGTTTTCCATACGTTTCGTACTCTCGCCCCTAAATCCGATTATCGGTTCAAAGACCGGTGAAGTCATTTTAGCCTCTTTTAGTCTTAGTTTTCTCATACTAAGAATGGAAGGGCAAATCTTTTTTTTTTTTTGTTAGTTTTTCTTTCTTAAAAACTCACTGGCGACTTCTTTATTTTATACTTTGTTCTATTCAAATTTGTATATCGGTGTTTTCCGGTTGCAAGAATGGTAATGTCATCCACAACCTTTGGCCGACGCTGGCCACTTTTAGGTGCGAGCCACCGCCAAGCACCGTGGGGTCAACCAATGAAGGCTTCGGTCCACACCAATCTCGCCCTAAAGCCTCACTGCAGAACCAAAACCTTAATTTTATTTATTCCTTAATTAGAAAATAAGATCCCGAGAATTCGAAAATAATTCCTAAAATAAAATAATTAATAAAACCGCGATTTAAAGTTTGACTAAGAATATTTAATAAAATTCGAAATCTTAATAAAATGTTCATCCCAACATTCGAAAATCGACTTTCTAAAACCATCTTCAAAATCAATTCTTAAAAAAAAAAAAGAAAGACTCGACACACAAGTAGGGAAGCTCGGCGGCGCTGGCCGGCCGCGGTTCCTACATCATTGTTGTGTACAAAGCACTTATACCCAAAAGGCTTGAAATAGGAGATGTTGGATTTGTTTCCTTTGTAAAGCTCATAGGATGTTTTTTTCGAGATTGGGCGAATAAGGCATATGTTAAGTGTGTAGTTTGCCATGTTCATGGACTCATATCGGAAATAGTAAGGTAGATTGTTTTCAATCATCATTGTCCTTCTTTTTCATCAAGAGTTATGTTCTTTCTTTCCACCACTCCATTTTGTGGGGCATTCTAGGTGCTCGAGAAGTTGTGGAAGAGACCAGATTTGTCGCAGAAGTCAACAAACTCGAGTAGTCAAACTCCCTTCCATTGTCGGTTTGACTCTCATAATCCGAGTCCCAAATTCCATTTAAATTTGTCTCGCATAGTTGAACTCCTCGAAAACTTCCTTTGTATTTTTCAAAAAACATACCCATGTAAATCTTGAATAATCATTAATAATCACAAGCACATAAGATTTACCTCCTAAGCTTTTTATAGGAATTTCCCCATACATATTCATATCCATATATGAATTAATTCTAGCACTTTTGAGGTAGAAACAGTTTTAAACGGTTTAAATGAAGATCGAACTTATTTCCCCTTTGTACAGGCATCACATATTTTATCTTTGTAAACCACATTTAGGGAGTCCTTGGACTAACCCTTGTGATGATAATCCTTGTGATGATAATTTCTTAATAGTATGCATGCTAATATGGCCTAATCTACGATGCCATGTCCATGATTCATCATTAACAATAACTTTTAAACATCATAAATCCTGATTTGAATCATTAAGAGGGTAATGTGAATGTTACCCGACCTCGGATTTGAGAGCTTCGTTTCCTTCAAAGCTACGTCAAATATAAAACAATTGGTTTGAGTAAATCTTACCTCTTATCCCTTGTTACACAGTTAGGAGATGCTTAGAAGATTATATTTGAGACCTTTAACACGATAAACTGGGCTGACTAAGTTGTCACTCGTGGTAACTTTACCAATTTCCACAATCTTCCCTTTGCTATTCTTTTTAAATGTGACTTTACCTCCATTCATCTTTTCTAGCTCGGAAAAGAGTCTTGAATTTCCTCGACATGTGTCTAGAACATCCACTGTCAAGGTACTAGTGGTCTTTTTCCTTGGTTTGAGGTTCCTACAAAATACAAACACACTAACTTTTCTCACTTCCTCTTACAAACCCGATGAATCGTCCTTACCGAGGTCGGTTTAGGAGGAAGGATAATTTTGGGAACTCGATTTGGATAATTTTGGGCTTAGTCCGAGTCCGACTCTTCTTTTTGGGAACCGAGTCTCCTTTTGGTGAAAAACTTTCTTTTTGTTAAAAGTCTGCATGAGACTTCCTTTTATAAACTTGTCTTCCAATTTTGAGATGAAAGACATAAGTAAAGCTAAGTAGGCCCTACTCATGGGAATAACTAGAAATCATCCTAAGAAATTCGTGGGATATTGCTAAACTTGTACATATTTAAGAAATCTTAGAATGTTCTTTTCTACATTATTACGAGCCCATCCTAAGAAATTAAATGTTTGACATGTTGTTTATCACTTAAAATTTACGTGCTTTGTTATTTTTTTTGGTTTTTGTAAGGCATTACAACAATAGTTTTAAATCTACTTATTAGCAAACTGTTAAGAGAATTTTTGAAATTATCTTTGTGGTACGAGTAATTTAATTGTTTTTTGTTTTCAAGAAGAAAACTTAACAATAAAATGATATTCAATTGCTGATCGTGGATGCAACCTAGACAAGTCTAGGTGGTCAACCTCGGAATATGTTTTCATCCTTCGTGGATAAGTCAGTATCAAGACGCAATCGAAGCATGATTGCGTAAGCAAAATTTGTTGCTTTGTAGTTTAGGGAACAAACTTTTATCTCATGGTTCATATGCTTATACACTTAACAATTAGAAGCATAATCTTGTTTTTGTGATGGGCATGTTACTTTTGTATAAAATGTTTATTCAAAGGATGATGTTCTTTTTCATATGCTTAGACACTTATGAATGAGTGATTAAGAAGGTTGAAATGTCACCGAGTTATGATTGACTTTATCACACGAGTAAGCACCCTAACGCTTGAGTAGCGAGTAGGATGAGACTAAATGACATTAACACTAGGTGTGTCTAATGTTATATTATCTTTATACTTGTGTTTTATGAACGATAAGTTATTGTTTCTTATAGTCGCCTTAGTAAGTCTAAGTTGAGACTTTATAGAGTTGAAATATGAAATGCCCCGATTTCATATTGAAGCCTAAATAGCCAAATCATGAGTGTCGAGGTTAACATTAGATATGTTAATCTAGTGGCTCTAGAATTTTATGTAAAGTTTGGGTTAGTGATTTCATGCCATAGAAGAGTGACATACTCAACTTAGTGGGAGCTATACCGTGACACACATATCATATTGTGTGTGCTTTGTCGATCTTTAGAAGATTAACAATAGGATCCTTTCTTTGTCACCATGTGATCCTTGTGGATTTTGTGTCTAAAAAACGAAACCCTAAGACTTAAAACTATCATATGAAGTTAAAGTTTTGGTGTTGCTACTTTAATGTGATTTCTAAGGGCCAAGATTTTTGCGGTTCAATGGACCATATTAGGCAAGCGAGTTAAACTAAGACATAATATCATGAGTGTCTAAGGAATAATTTTTCAATCTTCATCATATCAGCCTTGACGATTATATTTGGAATATAATCATATGATATATCTTATAAGCATAGAGGGATAATGTCCGCTTCAGATGATGTTTGTATATTGTTTTATGTGAAAACGTTATGTTAGTTAGATGGTGATTTGATATAACACTATTAGTTACTTTTGGTCGCACATCTCATTCCCAATATAAACATGAAGAGATATGTTGATAGAGAAATATGTAACCTACGGCTTATGTTATTGAGTGGGAGTTATTGATCTGTTTTTTAGTATGACCACAATTTATTAGAATTGCCATTATTTAGCCATTTAATTAGGGGATGATATTTCTCATTAAATAGTGATGTGCTAGTGATATTGGATAAATGATTTAATAACATAAACTAATTTCCTTTATCTAGCTATTTGATTCTCTTAAGCACAACTAGCCATCCTAAGCAATTTGTTTTGAGACGTAACCGTTTTAAGTGACTCTCATACCACTGGGTACTCTATATAGGCGTTTGTTGGAACTTGGACGTACAACCGCAGTTGACATGTCCATAACTAGGGAATTCGTTCGTGGGAAACCGAACAAGAATTGATATGATCGCTTCTACATTAAGGTAAGTCCTTATTTATCCAACATTAGCAAACATGCCAATAGAGGAATAAGAATCGGAACAATTCAACTTCTTCGATGACGAAATATCGCAATTAGAAGCCGACTTATGAATTGTGTACATCGACGGTGCTTCCAACTAGAAAGGATTCAAATTGGGCAATCTATTGGTTTCACTTGAAGGAGCACATACTCCCATTTCGGTTAAATTATACTTCGAGGTAACTAAAAACACTACAAAATATGAAGCTTGCATAATAGGATTACATGTTACGATAGAAATTAGAGTTAAGAATATTTGAGTCTATGAAGATTCCAGTCTAATCATCAATTAGATTTCGCAAAAGTGTAAGGTAAGGAGTGAAGCTTTGGCACCCTACCATGTACATTTATTGGAATTAACGAAACACCTTGATGATATTTCTTAAACCTACCTTCCATTGGATGACAATCAATCACGGACACTCTAGCTAAATTAGCTTCAATGATTAACATCCCAAGCGACATTCATTCAATGTCAATTTGCATAGGCCGGAGGAATCAGCCTGCCCATGTCTACACTTTAGAAGTGTTTAGTATTGACTAAACCAGTTTGTACTTAGACATTTATCAGTATTTGGCCAACTAGGAATACCTACGAGTTATGTTCTTAGAGCCTAATGAGCAATTTGTATGTTAGCAACCTATTACTTCATAGATCGGGAAAGGTTGTGTAAGAAAATTGATATAAACATTAACTTACTTTGAGTCAATCGGAGCAAAGCTAAGCACATAATGACCGAAGTCCATAGAGGAGAAGCTAAGCTATAGGTCGGATTCGACCCGACCACGCCTACGCTGCGACCATTGGCCTATGCAGCAAGTAGCCACAAATTTCGAGTCATTTTTTCAGACCATATCGGTTTAAAACCAAATGCTCAAAAGGCTTACCGTTGCCACTTCATTGAAGGTCCGCCATACGACAGCGAGTTCGGCTACCTTTTGCTGAGTATGATAGGTCTTTGTCCATGCAACCGCCGCTCGAAATGCCCAATGGTTTGTTGAGTCGGAAAAATCACGTAGAGTGATTGGTAGATCATTTTTGTAGGAGTATTGATGTAAAAATTCCCTGCAAAGATCCCGCTAGTTTGTGACTTCGCGTGCTTTAACAATTTTGTACCAGCTAATGATGTCTTTGTCAAACATCCATAGGAAGATGACATGGTATGTGTCTTCCGGTACACTTGTCAAGGTCATTGCCTTTATAAAGTTCCTCACATGGTGGTGATGGCTTTCAGCCGGTGGAAGTTGATGTCAAGCAAGGTGAATTTTAGGGGTAATTGCCTTTTCCGTAGCATCTTCTCTATTTAATCCATAGGTGATTAAAAGTAGGCTCCTCTTCGACTTCTCGATTAGCCCCTTTCCCTTTGGATTTTGGTTTCTTTTCTGGATCTTTGAGCATGAACTCAAGGTTTTATCCTGCGCCTCAATGCTAGATTCCATTTTTACAACAAATTCATTAATCAAAGACATAATAAGAGATGGTTGTAGTTTGTCAACAATTTGTGGAGGAGGGTTATGCTTCGACGTTTTTCATGGGCGATGTATTGGTGTTGACCATATTGTTGGGGAGTTATCATGCCGACGTCAAAGTAGACTATTTACTTCCTAGCCGCTGAGTGCCGGGATTAGAACGACACTCCGGTTTAGTAGGCTTCCCTATCTCGTATTCCAAAAGAGTAGGTGCTCAGCGAGTGGCTTGTTAGAAATTTTAGGGAAATGGGGCTTATGTGCTTGACCTCATAAGACAACCGACCCCTAACAAAAGAGAATAATATGTCTTTTTTATGCACATAAAAACGTGGACCAACAAAATGCAAAAAGATGATCCTTAAGGGGAAAATGAATCCATTTTTATTTTTGGCTAAGCATGCAAATATGGACCGACCTAAAAAAATGCTCTCTCTTCTTTTCGGCTAATGCAAAAACAAAATGGATTCACCTAAAACGTGATGATCTTTTTTTGGCTAATGCAAAAATGTAATGACTGGACTCACCTTAAATGAGATGATTTGTTTTTAGCTAATGCAAAAATATAATGAATGGATTCACCTTAAATGAGATGATTTTGGCTAATGGAAAAATATAATGAATGAATTCACCTAAATGAGATGATATTTTTTTGTAATGTAAAAATGTATGCAGAAATTAAAATGGACCTAAAAACAACTAAAGCATAAAATGGATGCAGCAGTAGGACCGACTCAAGGGGAGGAATAGGTGGGCCGGTGCCTTCTAGAGCCCTCCCGGATTTTGCATGCTCTTTGTTTTTTTTTTACTAGTACAGGATGAAGGGATAGACCGACCTCTAAAAGAAAATTTTTGACTCGAAAATGCAAACATGGACCGAGCTAAAGGTGGAATGAAGGAAAATTTAAAATTGGCTAACATGCAAATAAAGGACTTATTCAAAGTTTTATTATTTTTTGATTTTTCACCATTGCAAGAATATTATTGGACTGAACCTAGCCAAACCGCTAAAGGCTCAAGGAAAAGGGATTAAATAATAAAAGCAAGCACATAAATTTAAGCATGCAAATGAAGTTCCAACCTAAGCAACAAATGTTTTATGTTCACAAGGAAATTCTAGGTCAAATAAACATGGTGATTCACAAGTATGAAAATTTCATCCCTTATGGGATACATAGTGAGACTTAAATAATTAGTGCAACTCGATCGAGAATCAAGAAAGCATGCTATGAGTGAAAAAGTAATTATACCTTAGTGTTAAACCGAGTGGACCCACCAAGATAACGATTTGGCCTCTCCAAGAAATTTCTTAAGGGGTGAATCCTATAGGCCCAAAAACATCTATGTTCAAAGTTGCCTAATCCAAACGCGATAAAAACTCGAAATTCAACTTTCCAGTCGACCCTCTTAATAAGTTTCCTAATGGAGTTGCCACTCGTAGGAGGCTTTTGCCCCCATGGATGTTAGCTTTATACGAGGTGCGCTTATCAAGCGAATGATAAGGCTTTTAAAAGCGATTTCCAAAAAGTGATTGATTGGAAATTTTAAGAAATCATTTTACTTTCAAAAGTGGTTTTAGAATGCCCGGGATGTATTTTTAAAAGAAAATATCAAAACAGGAATATTGTCATAAAGCTCAACTAGGTGCGAGGTAGCCAAAACCGCTCGGACTAAGGAGCCGAGACTAGTCGATAGCTCTGGGGCCGGCCCGCCCACCGAAAATTCTCGTCCGAGTGCTCGCCATCCGACCTGGACTTCGAGGCGATCCCATCGGATGGCTTGGACCGTCGATCACTTCACTATTTTTTACTAGTTTCGTTTAGGAAAAAATTGAGATACAATCTAAGAGTTAAGAAGATTCGCAATCGGTTTTGAAATAACAACTAACATAATAAAAGAAGAATTTTTCTAATTCCGAGTTACCGAAGGGGCAATCGAAAGAGAGAAAAACAAAAAATCGGAAAATGTTTTAAAAGGACTCCATTGGTCTTAAACCAATGATTCGATATTCGGGGACGAAGGTACGAAACAAAGAGGGACACTCTTAATTCCACCCATCAAAAGACGACCTTTACTCGATAAAAAGTGAGTTAAAATCGCGATAAAAGAAATCGAACAGTCAACATGCAAAAGGTGAAAATAAAAGACAATCAAAACATGATGTAAACTGGTAAATGAAAGTAATAAAGAAAGCAAATAAAGGAAAGCAAGAAATAAAATTACATCGGGCGAGATGAAAAGTAATGTGATTACATCTTTAAACCACCATATGGAAAGTAATAAATGATGTAATTAAAATAAAGCATAAAAGAAAACTCTTAATAGATAGAATGGTGCCCTTAGATTGACCCATCTGCTAGGCTCGAATGACCGAACTTCGAAAAAGTGACGGTAGATCGGGAGTGAAAAAGTAAAGGTTTTTGCAAGGGTTTTAAGAAAGGGAAAATGGAAGTGTTTGTGGAGAGAGAGTAGAGAGGAGAGATCGAAGTGAGAATTTAGCAAAATGAGGGCTATTTAGTTGCTAAATTGGTGTGTGAAATTTGGGGAGGGGGTGGGTACCATCTACTTATAGAAAAATTTAAGGATTAGGAAACCCTAAACTTAGGCCAAAAGTCGTCGATTAAGAGATAAACCAGGTCGAAGTTTCGGAAATAGGTAAAGGAGAATCGGGAAGTTGAACCAGCTAAAATGACGCCATTCATTGGAGCCCACAGGTTGACGATGGCCCATGTCGACCATTTATGTGGTCTCAAAATTGTCGAGCCCAATGAGATGCAATTTGGGTTGTTGTTGATACTTGTTAGCTTTTTGTGGGGTAAAATGGGTTTTATACCTTTATTTGTAGATACCGAAACATGTCGTCCCTTACATCTTTTAATTTTGTATTTTATATTGTTGGCCCGATAATTAAATCCCAAGTCTTGTTTGTGGATTTGGATCACGGACTAAATTTGATTGGTTCGACTGAAGCCAATAAACCACAAAGAACCCCTAATAAATAGCCTTTTGCCTTAGGTCGGTCCAAAAATCCCTTTTCTTTCGGACAATCCAAGCCCGGGCCAAACTTCCAAAGTCAACGGAGTTCGATGCCATGCACCAGGAAATTCTAGGCTCGGACTCGCATTTCACTTTTGTCCAATTAGACATGGAGATGACGTAAGGCGTTGCATCTCATGATCGAAGTATCAAAGTGCTACATTTAAGCTCCAAGACGATCCGTCCGAGACTAGGAGCTTCCTCCCTCAAAACGTCACCGAATGGGCGGCGCCCTACTTGGATTTTTGAAGTGAAACGCCACCTTTTGGCCTAAAGACTCCCTTTGCAAGCACGAAAGGGAATGAAACCCTAGGGTAACACCGGGTGGCCGGCGCCCTTGACCGAGGTTCTATTAAGCTCAATCCTATTCTATCCAGGTTCATCTTGTGATTTTTGGCCGGTTTTCTTAGTTGCTTCTAAGCGGCTGGCCGAGAGCAACCTTAGGTCATTTGTGACCTAACTCTCTCTCCCTATAAATAGAGAGCCTTGGTTCTCATTTCGACTCGACTTCAGACCTATGCGTCACGCTACCAAAAACACTTCATACAACTTTTTCCCTTAGCGCCACGCCTGTCGAATCCTAACCGTAAGGCTTATTCCTAGTGTTACGTTGCTGAAATTTGATTAAGAGATACCGTATGCTTCCTTCGTATTATGATCTCTTGGTCCCTTTTCAGCTTATCCTCATTCTATTCTTTATTTTTACCACATCTAAACCAGAATACTCCATCATCAATCTTCTTACCTACACTCAAAACTCACAAAAAGCCCCTTTCCTTGATTCACCACCGTCGTGTTACCGCATTCGATAAGGAGATCCAAATCGGCGAGTGGGACAACTCGAAGGCATCAATTCGGTCTTCAAACGGTTATTTATTATATGCTTTTTATCGCTTCCGTCTCTTGGAGAAGAATTGTGTTCCTTTTATTTCCCGCCCGCCTAATGTAATCCTTTAAATTTCTCGCTTTTCTTTTCTTTTGCTTTTACTTTCTTTATCGCTTTCCTTTTTATTTGCTTTTCACCGCTTTTTATCATGTTTTGGTTGCTTTAAATTTCCGTTTAACATGTTGTGTGCTTGTGTTTACTACGTTATTCCGATTCACTACTCAAACTAGTAATGGTCGTCTTTGGACTGAGCGGAATGGAAGGGTTTATTCCTACGTTTTGTACCCTTGCCCCGAATTCGATTCTCGGTTCTAAGACCAATGGAGTAATTTTTTAAGCCTTTTTCAATCTTAGTTTTCCCATACTAAGATTGGAAGAGCAAAATTTTTTAATGTTTTTGTTAATTTTTCTTTCCTAAAAACCGATCGGCGACTCATCTTTTTACTTTATTTGTATTCAAATTGCATCTCGGCTTTTCTCGATCGCATGTAAAAGTTTAGGACTTCTAAACCTGCCCGCGAGGGCAAAGGTCGAGGTTGTTTTCTTCAATCGTGGCCCGTGGCTCGTGGTCGGCGCCTCGACCGCTAGGTGTTGGCTTCGGCCAACACCAAGTGGTCGTGGTCGTGGCTTGGGTCCTTAGATTATGAGACTAGATATATTATCTAAGCAAGAGGTTCTTAGATTATGAGACTAGATAGACGCCATTAGAGAAGATATCATTGGTATTAGTCTAGGCTACCAAGAAGCTCAGGCACTATATGTTGGCCCACACGGTACATGTGGTGGTACCTATGGATTCTATTAAGGATATACTTGAGCAATCAACAATCAGCAACATGATAGCAAGATGGACTCGTCATGCCGCTGAATTTGAACCGAAGTATGTCCCTCAAAAAGTGATTAAAGGAAGGGTAGTGTCGGAATTCCTAGCCGATCTACGTATAACCGAATCACAACCCGAACACCTTGACTTTCGGAAGACTCGGCTTATAACTCTCTATCTCTCTTAGGTTTTGATTCTAAGTCATTATGAGTTAAATAGAAACTCTTATCTAAGTTTTCATTCATGTCTCGACCCACTCGTAAAGCATATTTGTTGCATATCACTATTTAGTATTTCGACCCACTCGGACATCACTCATAACCATCGCATGTTCAAATCTTTCTCTATCATATTTATTCCGAGCACCGACTTTGCACTTCAAGTTAAAAAGGAATTACAACATTAATTCTTTGTCTTTAAGTTAGTTTATTCATAGAGAATTATTTGTTAAGATCAAGTTCATTTACTTTGATATTTTATTCTTTCTTACTTGATCACTTAAGGGTTGACTCAAGTTAGAATCGATCTTAATGGATATTAGACTAAGAAATTCCACTCTTTAAGGCCCAAGGTAATTAAGTGTTTAATTACTTTCATTTAATTATTATCTCGTGCCTAATCTTTCACCAAAGTGTTATGCTTTTGTAGGTTATTGGAACAAGCCTAATCTATTTATTGAATTACAAAAGCAACCCGTTTCTAGCCGTTAAACACCAAGCAGACAAAAAATAGGTACTTCCGGACATGGTTCGGACATCGCGTCAAGGTTGTTTATTTCAAAATTGAAAAACTCCAACTCTAGGCCCAACAGCTTGTTTCCACCTCGGTTTCAATCACCACCAGTTGATTGGACCATCTTTTGGAGCCAAGAGCCGTTGCCCACCGTTTAGATCCCAATGGATTTCTTCCGAGTGACTCGGAATAGCCGCTGCAAAGGCTAGTGTAGATTACAAGTTTAGAATCGGACTCAATAGTCACTTTGCTCGGGTGCTTATAAATAGAAGCCACTTTGTAGGATTTGAAGGTTGTCGAAATTATTGTTGAACCAATTGCTCGGTCTCATTCTTACTCAATCTTCAACTTACAACTCCAATTCCGTATTTCACATTCTCTCGTGTTGTAAAGTAAAGTCTTGTAATCATTTAAACTATTCTCTTACTTTGTAAGTCCCTTGATTGAGCTGTAAGGGTAACTCAACTCGCTTGTCCCCGATTGTAAAAAGTATTAAATCATATAAGGGAACTTCGAGTCTAGGAAAACATTGTAAAAGAATTGTCTAAGGGAACAATTCTGGTTATAGTCGATCCTTTGTAATTGAGGATTCAATTGATGGATTTGACTTAGTACTTGATTAGCACTCGTCCGTGGTTTTCTCGCCTCAGGAGGGTTTCCACGTACTTCTATTTGCCAACCTTTCGAGTCCAATCTAGACTAAGAATTTGCTTCTACTCAATTTTGTGAAAAAGAGCTTGATTTTTTCTAAAATCTTTCATCACCCTAGTCACCCCCTTTAGGGTGACATAGTCTCTCGAAGAGCAAACCTTCAATTGGTATCGAGCCTAGCCTTCCAAAATGATCCACTACTACAGGAACCACTTTTAACTACCGTTAAAAATTAACAACAGCTAACAGAGCGTCGTGTATTTGGGCGTCGCCGTATTTACCACCTTTTACTACAGCTTCAAAACCGTAGTCATAGGTCAACCTATGACGATAGTTTCTTCATCTCGAACCATCTTCATATGCCTTCTTTTGTAGTTATTATAGAGCACCTATGACAACGGTTCCTTTATGTGAACCGTTGTCATAAGTGTTTTTATAAAAATAATTTTTCTCGTAATTGGTTGCCCCTCCGTACAGTACAAAAAAAAAAATCATATACAAACACATATACAAACCACAATCCAATACACTCTTCACCGAATATATACAAAATAACAAACACATATACTCATCACATTTTATACATAGGCCTTCCTCTTCACCAAAAATAAACAAAACAATAAATGCATATACAAACCACAATCCTATGTATATATTTATACCAATAAGTGTGTATGACTACTAAAATCACAAACTTGACCCATCTAATAATAAAGAATGACTCTAATATATATACCTATTCCTTTATACGTTTGTATACGAAATCGCCCAACTTTGTTTTAACTCATTGAGCACTTCATCAGTATAGGGAGTGGGTGGCTTCTTTCCTGGAAATATTGTGACCAATGCTATAAAAGACATATTAATTAGGTCGAGTGCAAGTGTTAGTTAAGCTGAAAAAAGAATATATAATAATCAATGAAAAGTGCAACTATACCTCTCCGGGACTAGCATTCCTTTCAAGTTTGGTCACAATCTCTTTCATGTACTAGAGAATATAGAAGCCGCACTCCACATTCCCCTTTTGTTTATGGCACTACAATAATAAAATAGATTCCCAACACGTAAAAAATTAATTAGTACTTATGTATCTAGCAAGTAATATGAAATGAAAAACATCTAAAATTGACTATAATAACCAAGAGAACCTCACCTTGACGGGGACAATTAGTGGTTGTGCTTTCTTCACTCGTTTGGGACCTCCGCCAAAATAATAACGGTCTAGAGCACTATTTTTCAATTGGAAAAACTAAAATTCAAGTTAGACATATCATTGATCGATTACTTAACAAAACAAAGCATAAAATGATTTAAAAGTATGAACTCACGCGTCGACGACATCCCCGATATCTTTCCTCGCATCATGACCCGTGAGGATCAAGGAAGTAGGCCATATTAGCCCTTAGATATATGGCAACAAGCATCCAATAGTGGCTACAAATAACACATTATATGTATAAGTATGTATAACACCATATAAAAACTTCATCGCTTAGTTAGTTCATTATTTGTCCACTTACCTCTCATTGAACGCCGCCAAAAACAATGTTTTTTCATCCACGACATATTTCATGACGTCGAAGATATAGGAGACTCGTTCGTCACGATTCATCCCAACTCCGTGAATAACGGAAGTAAGGTTCGAAACCGAACGTAGTCCTTCCCAATCTCGTGCAACCATCTTACATATTAATATGTAGTTACAAATTGAAATTAATTAGTAAAAAATACTTTTTAAGAATATATTAACGCACATCATGCCAAGCGTAATAGCGGATACGTCGATTTCGTCCCCATGTAAAAATTGCAATATGTCCTCCGGGAAGACAAAGACCGACATATCCGCCTCACATAACCCTAACACGTGATCCGGCGTGTTACGGATGATCTGGTCCTCTCGTTGACGAGTCCGCACATAACTTTCTAGAGTTGCACACCAGTCCGTTCTAGACTCCTCAATGGATTTGAGAGGAGAATTCTTCACAATACGAACGAGCACCACTAAACGTTTGCTTGTGCCACCGGCGCCCTTCATCCCGCTCTCGGATCTGTTCTCGATATCCTAATGAATAATCAATACAAAAATGAGAAATATATATACGTGATATTAACAACGAACTAAATCTAATATTTTTAATATAAATGAATTACCATAGTGAGGATGACCAAACTCTTGGGCTAATAAAGAAAAGTGTTGATCGCATCGTTAACAATGTGGAGGTCCACTCCCGGATCGGCAACTCACACTCGCCTTTCCCATGTATGACCTCTTTGACACTCACCCTCACCTCATCACTGCAAGGGGTGTCCCGTAAATGAAAACGTCTTCTCTCCATGGGAAAACAACACCCAATGCCATAACATGCTCTAAGGGAGGGTGATGAGAAGCTAATTTGCAATTTGCCGGTTGTATAAGAATAAGTAAACATTTGACATAGAAGTTAAATAACCTAAAAACCATGAAAATAAACAGACATGAGTTTCCCCTTAAAGTAAACATTTTCCCGGGATAACGACCCTCATCCGAAACAATAAAAACATACTAAATAAGTAATTACTCAATGGCCACACGCCGAAGTTACACAACAACCAAAACATACTATAAGTAATTATTCAACAAGATTATACATTAATTAGTCAAATAATAAATATGCATGCATGTAAATATAATTAGGTTGCGAAATCTTAATTACTTCAGACGGAACTTTGAATTGGTCGACGGGTGAGCTCCCGTTCACGCTAGCCGGTGTGTGGGGGTAAGAAAGGACGTACATCATCAAAGTTGCTAGATAATGGCATACCCATGTTGGTGAAGTACGTTCTCATCCGGGACCGCATCTCTGCCCACATCTCGCGCACTCATCTCTTCCATCTTTGCAGCCATTTAGGACATTTGGGACTCCATTTTGGGACTCTATTTGGCATTGCAATTGGGCCATTTGGGCCTCCATATGTGCTTGGCTGGAAGAGACGGGGCGCTTCTTCCTAGTCCCTAAGTGCTTAACTATCCCCACCCGCCCAACAACGGCTCGAATACGACGGGGATGCTTATCTTTTGTAAGGCCAATGCTAGCTTGTCCCTCCTCCCGGTGGTGTCGTGCTCGAAGTCGATGTTCTGTGACAAAGACTCGTTGTAAATGAAAAAATATTATCATTTGACAAATTCAAAAATAAACCGATAAGTTCTCAAAATAAATAAAGGAAAATAGTAAAAACTCACGAGTCGGCGAGAAATAGCTTCTACATTGGGCTAGTGAAGGTTCCATCTTTCTTTCGTCTTCCTTCGATCCACAGCTCGTCCCTATCAACAACAAGCTGCGAAGTATCTATGGTGGACCCTTCACCGGATGTGCCCCGAAGTTGTTCAAGCTTTTGCTTGTACAACCTCTCTTCCAACTTCGGGTATCCCCTGGGGACAGCGACATGAGGGTACGGATTGCTCTTAATCCTTTTTGGTTGGCTTCACCTATCGCCTGCGTAAGTAATATTAAGAAACGAAAATATTAGTGTATAACTTTCATTTCTTTATTTTTATATCAATTCGACAACCAACATCACACTATATGAATATGAGATTGAATATTGAATGAAATAACCTTGTATTCGAAGAGGGGACATATGACTCAAACGATCTCCAGTCCTCCTCTCGTGATAAAATTATAGACTCCGAGGGTCTACCTTCTTGTTTTATTTACTTTGTTTTGAAGACCCATATAGCAGAATGCGATATTTGCGAGTCTCTAAACTTTTACGCCGCCAACATGAGGGTCTTATGTTTCACGGAGGGGATCCGAGATTCATTAACGTTCAAGTTGAATGTTCTCTCGAAACACAAGAAGATATGTATTAGTACATATATATTAACCATTTACAATATAAGTTACAATACTAAGTTGAGATGTATTTTCATTTACCCGAATATCGTTCTATATGTTGTCCTTAATGGAATCGGGGACGTCGACCTATTTTCCGTAGTTGATGTTCACGTGGCAATGGGTTGCTCGTACCAACGTAGCTCATAAACGGTAGATTTCTTCCCACCTACAACATTTCGTGGCTATCAAAAATCAACCCGTGTAAGGAGAGTTGGATCGTCTCTACGTCGGACCAACTTCTCCTTGTTCATCATAGTTTGCCCCCTTGATTTCTTTATACTTTTGGAAGAATCCATCTTAGAATTCAACCAATTATACAACTCTTGATAAAGAAACATGTACAACAATTTTCGGACGGAAACACATAAGTTGGGTCGGGCAGCAGCCAACACGGGCCGACCAGTGCGATCCGGCACCACCTGTGTTGGCCGCCCGGAACCATGGTCCTTAATTTTGGTTGTTTTTTGTCTTTTGTCTTATTATCATATTCTATCCATTCACATTCCTCAAATATAAGATTAAATTTCTACATGTAACAACATACAAGTTAAATAACCTAAAGTCCGGATGAAACAACCATGAAATAGCCAAATTAACATATTCTCATCGGATGTATAAATCCACTCAATTGAATACACAACATCAAGTGTCCAGAAATTCAAATAATTTGTCCAAATTAAACCCAAAAATGCTTGAATCTAGATTGAACCCTAAAAACCCTAGTTTCGGATATATAAGAAAGGAACAGGGTACCGAGAGGGCGGGGGTAAAGAAAGAGAGAGAGAGAGAGAGATTTACCACATGAAAGAACGAAGGCGGAGAAGATCGCCAGTGGAGGAGAAGAGGAGAGCTCGAGAGGAGAGAGAGAATAGCAAACAACGAGAGGGGGACTGAATTCACTCGGTTGAGGT
This sequence comes from Talinum fruticosum, assembly GCA_021018815.1. Lineage (NCBI taxonomy): Eukaryota > Viridiplantae > Streptophyta > Magnoliopsida > Caryophyllales > Talinaceae > Talinum > Talinum fruticosum. The sequence goes on from JAITYX010000026.1 coordinate 1,427,031, forward strand.
TTGTTTAGAGGAAAGGGGCTCCGAGGAGAAGAACTCGGGAACCAGAAAACTTAGGCGGAGAAGGATGCCGGTGGATAAGAAGAGGAGAGCCCAAGAGGAGATGAGCGAAGCAAGATGGTAGGAATAGAACAGCGAGGGGTTCCGAGGGGTTTTTGGTGCAAGCATTTTGGACGACGGTTCACAACTCGGTTCAACCATTAGACAACACTTGTTCGGTTCAACCGTCGTCATATATACACCGCATTTTTTACAAAAATGCCACTCGGTCCATTTTTCATGACGATTTGTCCTTTTAACTGTCATTAAAGACCCATTGTTAAAGTGGTTTACGTAATAGTGATCTCATCATCCAAAGGTCTAAAGATCGGATGGCTAAAAAAGTTGGAGAGTTTGATGAAGGAAGATCATCTACTGGACCACCAAAGTTTAAAGGGTTAAACTTTGCATATTGGAAGAAGAAGATGGAATGCTTCCTAATGGATAACGATGAAGAAGTCCGGAACATCATTCGTAATGGGAACTACATCCCAACGAAGATGGAAGCTGCAAGATTTGTACCTCAAGAGAAATCCGAGTACACCACTTAAGAAATTGAGAAGTTCGTAAAGAACTTCAAAGCTATGAACACACCGATGTGTGTCATTAGCTTAGAAGAATACAACAGGGTCTCTGCTTGTGACACAGCCTAAAGAGGTGTAGGACACTCTTGTCAACACCTAAGAAGGAACAAGTCAAGTGAGGCGGACAAGGATAAGTCAATATCTTCGCAAGTATGAGCTATTTAAGATGGAACTAGAAGAGAACATCTCTCAAATGTATGCTCGGTTCATTGAGATTACAAATAATCTCAAGTCTCCGGGTAGAAAGATCTCACACGAGGAAATGGTAAGAAAATTTTTGAGAAGTCTACCAAAGAGAAGATGGGGTCCCAAGGTGACAGACCATTCAAGAGGCTCGGAACCTCTCTAAAATAAAGCCGGAAGAGCTTATTTGGAAGTTGCTCACTCACGAGATTCATTTGGAAGAAGGGGATGTCGAGGTTAGCACCAAAAGAAACATTGCACCGAAGGTCTCGTAAAGCGGATATGAAAGTCCGAGCTCCTCGTAATCGAAGAGGATCTCATGGCACTCATTGCCTATGATTTCAAAAAGATGATAAAATACAAGAAGTGGCAAAAGAGACCAAAGGAAGAGTTCTACAAGAAAGATAAAAAGGACAGGAAAGGTAAATACTCATCCCCTTCAAAGTTATTTTTAACTAAGAACTCGACTACTTTGAATGTGGCAAGCAAGGAGCACATAATCAAGGATTGTCCAAAGAGAAAGAAGGATAGAAAGAAGAAGGCTATGATGGCTACCTGGAGTTTTGATGACTCGTCTCGAAGAAGATGATTTTGATGACTCAAAGTGTCTTATGGCACCGACCGACTTAGAAGCCGAATCCGAGTCGATGATGACAACTCAAATGTTGAGGAGACAAGTCCTTAAGAGGTAATTGAATACTTTCTTTAGTTCTCCAAATTTGATTTAGCCGGATACATTTTTACTTTGGAAGAAAAGTCCAATTCGACTCTTCAAATTTCAAAGAGCAACTTGACTCTCTTACGACTAAGAGCAATGTCTTTAAAAACGAGTTAGAAAACTTGAGACAAAACCCGAAATTACTCGAGACCAATGCTCAAGATAATGAGACCGAGTCCGAGTCATTCAGAATAGAAAATGAGTAACCGAAAAGGGAACTCAATAAGTCTTAAGAGATTGTTTTAAAACTCACTCAAGGTGAGAAAACCTTGATCTTTTACTAAGCTCTTAGTGTGTCTCGTTCAGAAAGAAGGACTTGGTTACAATGATGAAGAGGAATCAAATTCCTATTTCAGTCTTTTTAAAAACCGATTCCGAATTGTAAAGTTCACGAAGGTTGAGCATGGTCCTATTCATACCAATGAAAAGAGAAAAGCCAGCTTACAAGGAAAACCTTCTCCAACTATTTACGTAAGAAAGAATTTTCAAAGAAAAGAGACACATACTCAGCTTTCTAGAAAAAGACTCAAAATCGGACCAAACTCAAAATTATTAAAATCTGGGTTCCCAAAAGTGCTCTTCCTCACAAAAGGACCATAGTAAAAGGAGTTACTGGGTTTGTAAGAGGAAGTGAGAAGGGTTAGTTTGTTTCGTTTCGCAGGTGACTAAGAAAAACAATGGTCACTGGTACTTAATAGTGGTCGCTCACGAGCATATGTCCGGAGATTCAAGGCTCTCCTCAAAAGGGGAAGATCTAAAAGGAGGCAAAGTCACATTTGGAGACAATAGCAAAGGCAAGATAATAGGGATTGGTAAGATTGGTGAAGAAAGCAACTTAGTCATCCCGGTTTACCTTGTCAAAGGGTTGAAGTACATTTATGATGCAGTCACCAAAGAGACAAAGTTCTCTTGTCCGAGATTAGGAAACACGTATACTCTTCCTCTCTCGTCGATTCTAGTTAGAATTTATCTTGCTTAAAAGCATCTATGAGTGATGATTCATGGACTTGGCATCATAGACTAGGTCATATTAGCATGTATACCATCAAGAAACTTGCATCTCATGGATTGGTTAGAGGTTTACCTAACCGAACCGTAACCCCCAAACCGAATCGAACCGACCTATGCTCACCCTTAGTAAATGTTTTGTGCACAACAATAGTAAGGAACATCCGACTATGTTTGATGCTAGGTCGGATGAAGGTATATTTCCGGGTTACTCATCTCATAGTAAAGCTTATCGAATCTTTAACAAAAAGACTAACAAAGAAGAAGAAAGTATCCATGTTGTCTTTGATGAGATTAATCTTGGCAGGATAAGTGAATCAACATTCTTAGATCTCAAGCTTAACAGAGATGAAGATGACCTTGCTGAAGCCGAGCTTAGAAAGAGTCAAAGCAAAAGGGCTAAGACAACTCAAACCGAGGTAACTCGTAACGAACCAACTCGGAATCGTCGTGACTCAAAATGAACAAACTCAAGAGCCAGCTCGGAATCGTCGAAAAACAAGTCAATATAGAGACTTAGCAAGATTAACTAACTGAAGACCAGCCTATACAACCAATAAACTTGGTGAATCGGAGGACAGTAGAACTTTCAAATATGCATTCAGCCACCGACCCGAGAATATACTTTCCGACATTGACAAGTGAGGTAAAAACTCGTTCTTCTTTGCAAAATCTGTGTGCATTCTCTCGCATTCATTTCATTAATCGAAACAAAAAATGCACTAGAGGCCCTAAATGAACCTGAATGGGTAGAGACCATGCAAGAAGACCTTAATCAATTTGAAAGAAACCGAGTCCGGACTCGACCAAAAGGACCTTCCGACCACCCAAGTAATAGGAACCAATGGATTTTCATGAACAAACTAGATGAGGAGGGGTTGGTAGTCGAAATAAGGCTGGACTTGTTGCTCAAGGATACAACAAAGAGGAAGGAATTGATTGTGGGGAAACCTTTACACCTGTTGCCGGGATTAAGGCAATCGGAATTGTGTTAGCATTTGCATCTAGCATGAACATCAAGCTTTATCAAATGGATGTCAAATGTGCATTTCTCAATAGTTTTATTCAAGAAGAAGTCTATGTTGAGCAACCCCTGGGTTTGAAAACTTAGAATTTTCAAATCATGTTTTCAAGTTGCAAAAGGCTCTATATGGTCTTAAACAAGCTCCCAGAGCTTGGTATGAAAGACTAAGCAGTTTCTTGATTGAAAATGATTTCAAAAGAGGTCAGATTGACAAAACTCTTTTGATAAAAACCAAGGGGAATGATTTTCTTATCATTCGGATTTATGTTGATGATATTATTTTTGGAGCTAGTAATGAAACTCTATGTCAAGAGTTTTCTGAGTTAATGAGACAGGAGTGATATTGAGCGTGAATTTATTCCTACTAAATTTCAGTTAATCGATATTTTCACTAAGTCCCTTAGTGAGGATCAGCTTTGCTTTATTAGGAATGAGCTTGGCATGATTAATGTGCGATTGTGTGATTATAGCATGAATTATTTTTTATGTGCTATATGCTTTAATTGAATAACAAGTGGATTAGTTGAATTAGAATGAAACCGAGTTATGAGTTACTAATTTTTTGAGTGTTCTTAGTCACTTAGAAATCATACTGAGTCGATTCGGTTTATGAGCAAAATGGACATCAAAATTTTGAGGTTATCTCTAGATTAATAGAGAATCTCATAATTGTTTTAAAAAACTCTTTCTTCTCTCTCTCTCGTCACGTGCTTCGGTCAGCGTAAACTAGTTGTTGAAGAAAAACTAGCCATTATAAGTGCAGAGTGACATAACGGTCTAAGAACCGTTGCTTGGGTTTTTGGGTTAGAAAGAAGGTTGGAAGTCTTTTCTGCTATAAATAGCACCTCTTCGCTTTCTTTTCTTCACTTTACCTACTGTTTACTCGCTCTCTTTGCTCTCAACACTCTCCTACTCTCTCGTACTCATTTTTTTCTCTCGTTATGAATACAACTCTCTACTCTCTACTTTATTCAATCTCTCTCTACTTTCTCTTTCTCTCTCAATCTCGTTGCAACTATGTCAAAGAGAGGAACCAATCAAGAAGGAGGTTTGGCCACCAGGAAGGCTAGAACCAAATCTAAATATGAGGCAGCACAAGAAGGTACCTCGGATCCCCTAAAATACTTTGTCACCCAACACTTCACCTTGGATGACAAATTCTTTCCATCTACTTCCTTCTCGTGGTTGGCACACATGAAAACGCTGTTGTGTGCAACTTTCCGTGCTTTTGCGAGTACATCTATCCGGACCTAGTGTATGAGTTTTATTCCCATATGACTTGAAGGCGTCATAACTTCTACTGTTCAGGGTAAGACTGTTCGTATCAACCTTTCCCTTCTTTACAAACTTTTGATGTAAAGACTCTTTTTCTCAATTCTAACCCTGTACCTTTCACGTAAATAGCCGATGATTTCTTTGATAGGTATGCTAAAGAAGTTCCCGAGTCCAGGAAAATTTCTCTCGTGACTCGGATGAGGTTTGAAGCAAGACTCCTTTGCTTCATTCCGATGAGAACCTTCTTTTCTCATCATTCTTGCAAGGAGAACCCCAATTCCAAGGTTCTTAAAGTTCTTTTTGATATTCTTGAGGGCTACGAAGTAGACCTCTTTCCTTCTATCTTATAGCAGTAATGCAACTATGCTTACTCGCCTAAGAAGTCTACTCTTTTTCCCTTTGGAGCACTACTCGACCACTGTTTTTAAACAGCTTTAAGGTCCCTCTTCCTCTCGACCCCAAAGCTTGCTTGGAACCTACTCGTCTGTTTTGGCAGGAATGAGCTCATGGGTCTCGGATACCACGAGGTAAAGCCTGGTGTTTGGATTCATTCATCCGAGTTACGTCCTCCTCCTCCTAAGACTCGGACTCGGAATGATCCAGAGGTCCCACTTCTAACCACTCGGACCTTCTACTTCTCGACCTTCTCCTTCGTTAAAGTGTTTATCGAGATGGTAAACAAATTTGCTTCTCCGACCGAGGATTTTCAAGCCACTCGAAAATCTTCAAAACTTTTGTTCCAACCTTCGTTTTGCTCCAATAAGCAAGCTCAATCTCAGCTCCAGGAGAACCAATAGTTAATTTCTAAGCTCAAAAGGATAATTAAGGAACAACACGACCATATCGGAATCCTCCAAGAGCACATATCAAAAGCAGTTGAGGACTCGGAATCCGATGAAACCTCTAAGGAGTCCTCCAGCCTCGCTTAAGACACCATCACCGATGCCGAGGAAGAAGTCGAAGCACAAGGAGAAGCACAAGCGTAAGGAAAAGAAGAGGGAAAAAAGAAGAAAAAGAAGAAGAAAAAGGGGAAAAGCTGGTTAGTCCGAGGACCAGTGGCACCAAGGAGCTTGAGCCGATCTCCTCGGATCATGATCCGAGCGGCTCGAAGAGGCTAGCGATGTTGGTAAGTCCAAGACCCCGCCTCGTAAGCACGACCCGTAGCTGTCTTTAAGGAAGAAGAAGAAGTTGAGGAAGATATGCCCTTGATTCCTAGAATTAGGTCCGCTCAACTTCCCGATATTCCAGCCTCCGCAGCCTCCTCGCTCATCCACGTCTACACAAGCTTACGAGCGAAGGCACACCGCTCGCTCCTCTTCTTCAAGACAACCTGCCCCCTTTTCTTAGTCTATTTTTTTAAACTCGTAATTTTCTTTTTGTCCAACATCTCGTTGTACTTACTTTCTCCTCCCTCTTTTCGATATGTTTCTGTTGAAATGCATAGGGGAGAGATAGAAATCTTGGATGTTTGGTTTAGGGGAGTCTTTTCTCCTTCTCTAAGTTTAGTTATTTGGTTTGTTTCTTGTAAATATTTGACTAAGGCAATGAATGACATTCAACGTTTCGAGCATCCCTATTTTTGAGTTACATTTTTTTTCACTTGCTCGATATTTGACTCATTAACATTTTGTTTGCTTATTGCTCGATTACTCGTCTTTGCCTTTAATATCAAGAAACATGTTCCGAGTTATGCTCGTGATCCGAGCTATAAATCTCAAGTTCTAACTAAGACTTCTTTTTACTCCGATCTTTTCGCTATGAAAACTTAACCTTTTGAACTAACAAGTTTCTATCTTAAGTATGGAATGTCTTCCATCAAAAAGGAGGAGATTGAAGACTCGGGTATAACTCTCTATCTCTCTTAGGTTTTCATTCTAAGTCATTCTAAGTTAAATAGAAACTCTTATCTACGTTTTCATTCATGTCCGACCTACTCGTAAAGCATATTTATCGCATCTCTATTTAGTGCTTCTAACCCACTCGGACATCACTCGGAACCATCGCATGTTCAAATCTTTCTCTATCACATTTATTCACGTGCACTCGACTTTGCACTTCACGTTAAAAAAAATTACAGTGTTAATTGTTTGTCTTTAAGTCGGTTTATTCATACGGAATTATTTGTTAAGATCAAGTCCATTTACTCCGATATTTTATTCTTTCTTACTTGATCACTTAAGGATTGACTCAAGTTGGAATCTAATCTTAATGGATATTAGACTAAGAAATTCCACTCTTGAAGGCCCGGGGTAATTAAGTGTTTAATTACTCTCATTTAATTATTGTATGTGCCTAATCTTGCACCAAAGTGTTTTGCTTTTGTAAGTTATTAGAACAAGCCTAATCTATTTTTTGAATTACAAAAGCAACCTGGTTTCTATCCGTTAAACACCAGTGAGCATGTAAAATAGCTACTTTTGGACATGGTTCGGACACCTCGTCAAGGTTGTTTATTTCAAAAATTGAAAAACTCCAACTCTAGGCCCAACAGTTGTTTCCACCTCGGTTTTCAATCACCACTAGTTGATTGGACCATCTTTTGGAGCCAAGAGCCGTTGCCCAACATTCGGATCCCAATGGATCTCTTCCGAGTGACTCGTAATAGCCGTTACAAAGGCTAGTGTAGATTACAAGTTCGGAATCGGACTCAATAGTCACTTTGCCTGGGTGCTTATAAATAGAAGCCACTTTGTAGGACTTAAAGGTTGCCGAAATTATTGTCGAACCAATTGTCTGGTCTCATTCTTACTCAATCTTCAACTTACAACTCCAATTCCGTATGTCGCATTCTTTGAGTTGTAAAGTAAAGTCTTGTAATCACTTACACTATTCTCCTACTTTCTTTGTAAGTCTGTTGACCGAGCTATAAGGGGTAACTTAGCTAAGTTGTCCCCGATTGTAAAGGTTAACTCAATCAGAAGTACTAGATCGGATGAGGGAACTTCGAATCTAGGAAAACATTGTAAAGGAATTGTCTAAGGGAGCAATTCTAGTTAGAGTCACCGCTTTGTAATTGAGGATTCAATTAATGGATTTGACTTGGTGCTTGGATTAGCACTGTCCGTGGTTTTCCGCCCAGGAGGGTTTCCACGTACTTCGTTTGTCAACCTTTTAAGTCCAATCTAGACTCGTAATTTGCTTTTACTTAGTTTTGTGAAAAAGAGTTCGATTTTTATCTAAAATCTTTCATCGCCCTATTTACCCCCTCTAGGGTGGCATAGTCTCTCCAAGAGCAAACCTTTACTTTCCAAACAAAAGCATCTTACAAGTAGAGGTGGACGTTTGGACAATGTACTTCATCAGTACTTCCAATAAGAAGGACTTTGGAGTAGGAATTCTTCTAGTCTCACCGGAGGGAGCACATACTCCCATTTTAGTTAAATTAGACTTCCGAGTCACCAACAACGTCGTAGAGTATGAACTGTGCATCACGTGACTTGAAGCTGGTGTAGAGATTGGGGTCAAGAACATCCGGGTTTTCAGTGACTCTAGTCTAATTATTAAATTAGATTTTGCAAAAATGGAAGGTACGTAGTGAAGCCTTGGCACCCTACCGAGCAAGTCCGATTGAGTTATCAACACATTTCTAAAATATTTCTTTCACCTATCTTCCCGTGGATGACAACCGGTTCGCGGATGCTTTAGCTAAATTAGCATCCATGATCAATACCCCTAACGACATTTATTCAATTCCTGTTCACATAGAGATTGCTATTCCCTCGTTAAGAATCGTTGCTAAAAGTCGATTCCAAAAGCAGAGTGGGCTAAGGCACTCTACGAAGAGTTAGTGTTGCTAGATGAGAGGCACCTCAATGCCTTACATAATGTCCAAATATACTAGGGACGTATATCAAGGGCATTTAACAAGAGAGTGAAGCCTCAAAACCTGCATATTGGAGACTTAGTCCTCAAGGAGATTAGAGCGCCAATCCAGGATCCAAGAGGAAATTTTAGGCCTAATTGGCAAGGCCCATTTGTACTTAATCAAATGCTGCCAGGAGGGGTAGTAAAATTAACTAATTTGGATGGTGAAGAGATTTTCGAGTACACAAATTTGGATTAACTTAAGAAATATTATGTTCAAGCACGACCCTAGGCCACGCCATGGCAGCGTCGCCGCCACTCGGATTACGGTGGTCGGTCAGCCGAAATAATCCCCCTTTAGTTTTTATCTTTGTAATTATTTATTTTGATCGTCCAACCAGATGGTCTCTTTATTTATTTATTTTTGGACAGTCTAATTAGGCGGTCCACTTATGTGATTAATTCTTTAATTATTTCAATTAACTTTAAGGACGGTCTAATTTATTTATACCTCTAGGTGAGCGAAAAAATATATTTAAAGTATAATGGTGAGCATAAAACTTACTTTTATTTAATAAAAGGTAAGCGTACTACTTACCCGAATACATAACTAAATAAAACAAGCACACTACTTGTGAAAAATAAATTGTTCTAAAGAGGTAAAACTAATCCTCCCGAATTCTTTTATTTCTTCCTAAAAATTCTATCAAGAAAACTAAGCCCTACTCTATCTTCACTTTCTTCCCTTTGGGGTCACTAGACTCGACTCCATCATCTTGGTACGTTTCTTCAGCTCCTTAATCCTACGGGCCTTCCTCTCTTCGACTTCCTTGACCTCAAATTCTCTTCTGCGTACACGTTTAGCTATCCTGGGGTTCATTTCCCATATTTAGAGTGGTGCAATAGCAGAGATAGCTCCTTCGGGATTCATCTCTCTAGCCCTTAGTGCCTTGCGACGTTGGGGATCCACTTCCGTTATCCACTCCGGATAATGAGTAGATATAGTAGTAGATGACTCACCTGCAGGTTTCGGTAGTTTCGGTAGGTTCATCCAATATTCAAGCCACAATTTCGCTCGCCTAGAGTTACCAAAACCTTCAAACAGTTCAAGGTAGCGGGCCAGGTACAATATAAAAGGGGAATTGCTTACTCTCTTCCCATCTGCCGCAATACACGACTAGGGAAGTAATAGGTGTTGGTTTTGAAACCTAGCAGTCATACAAAAGGATGTTGTCCGGTATGTGTCTTGAATTGGGACACTTTCCAAGTGTGCGATGTACTATGCTATGTCATTACCGTGATTCCTAAAGTATTCCTCCCACCAGGAAGCAATGTGATTAGCTATCGCCTCTACTCATTTTCTTTGGCGTAAGTGTATTGCCGGATACGTATTCACATCTCGCATTAGCCTACAAGCAACTATAGATGCTCGCATGAACCAAATTTGCACACCATAGATAAAAAAAAAATAAGTGTCCTGTACGGTCAAAATTCAACCTTTCGGTAAGGCCCAACAGAGAAAAAGTAAAAAGAAAAAAAGCAAACAAACAAAAAAGCAAAAATCCAAGACTTTTCAATGCAAAATCGGAGGCTCTTAAGCCTCGATGGCGCCGAATAGTCGTCCCTTGGCTAGCTCCGCCAACCGGTTCCCACCGTGTGGTCTCACCCGTCATCCGATTACCTACAACAACAGGGGCTCCCAAAAAGTCTTCCTCCGAATTGGACTCAACCCGGTCTAGGGCTATTATAGTTTCAAGCAACTATCGGTGGCATCAAGGAACAATAATTCTCCAACCTGCTCACCTAAGCTTAGCAACGCCGCCGGCGCTATGTTCCCATGGCCTCCTACCAGCAGGAAACGATCTATCAAGTAGGTGATAATAACTTGTCATCTCGGGATAATGATAGCCTTAGAGAATGCATACATCTGTCGGTAATATTTCATCAGGTTTACTCGATTGCCGATAAGAATCCACCCTAGATTCCTATTGCTTAACTTCGGAAGATGTTTGTAGGTCTCGTGCAGATTTTCGTAAGATTTGGTCATAACAGGATTAATACCACGTTGAATGCCCATAATGGCATCAAACTCTTCGAGCAAGGGGCATAATTCCTTATACCCAAACCTAAAAACATAGTGGTGAGGATCCTAATAGGCCACAACAGACCTTAAGAAAGTCCAATAGACTTTCACTCGGCGAATATTGAATAAAGTATTCAGTCCATATTATGGTAAACCCATCCTCTCTCGTGTTTGTCATCTCATGCATCTAACGAGATAAATCAGCCATGAAATTCATCTTGTGAAATTAGTGGAATATTGCGAGCACTAGGGAAATTTTCATTAGGATTTGTTTTTCTACTGGAATTGCAGAAACCAATAAGAAACCATAATATCGAGCATTCAACGAAGGGTCAATTTATAGCGATTTCCGTGCATAAGAGTCTTACTCGCTCCAAGCACCACCCGCATTCGCCATCACCTAGGTCTTCTTGGGTGGCGAGCGCCGGTTGGTTCGCCTTATTTCGTTCGGTCCAAGCACTCCTTAGGCCATTATCTATTTTTGCCCCAGCCCAATTTCGCGCAAGCCATATTTTTTTGGACCATGCACTTAAGAATTCCCATTTTTATTTTTATTATTTTCTTTTGGGGAATGAGTGCTAGTGTAATTTTTTTCGATTTGTCTTTGTAATTTTTCCTAAGAATTTTGCATCATATTTAATAAAACAAAGCATTTTTACAATGAGTCTTTGCATTCCATCTCATTGCATAAGAGTTATAATCTTACAAAATATTAAACATTAACAATAAAAGAAAGCACCCTACAAGGGATTCACTAATCGAAGCCATCGAAGCGTCATTGAAGATATAGTTCTCGAAGTCCTCCAAGACGGACGTGGAAAATTGACCATCACCACCACCTTGAGAAGAGCTAGCTCCGTGGTCCGAAGATTGAGATGCTCTATGAGATGGTCCACCGTAAGAAGCCCCGGTGGAAGTGAAGCGAGTTTCTATGATGATCAAATGCTTGAAGGGGCAGAATTTTCAGACTCTCTTCGGAAAGATAGGCCCCGCACCGGAAGGACTAGACCCGGAGATGCTAGGCCCCGCTCGTAAGTACTCGACGATGCGCACGCCATGAAGAATGCCTTGAAGTACCTACTCTAGGTGTACCACCGAAGGGTGCTTGTTGGTTAGATTGATGTGTTCGATCCCCGGGGCACCAAGGAGGCCTCCTGATGAAGATGCTCTAGATCGACGCCTCTACAAAAATGAAGGAGCAAGTAGCACACATATTAAAAGCTCAATAAAGTTGGCATTTCACTCACCAAAGACTCACCCTGAAGGTTGGGAAAGTCCTTCTAGTGAAGAAGTCTCGGATTCCCCTACAAGCATATTGAAGTCTAATGGACATGGTTCGAGATTGCTCCCGATCGCAATATAAAATTTATTCAATGGTATTAGCAAAACACTTTTAGCACGCAACTAAAAGTAAAGAGCATGAAACTCTTACCCCTCGTCGGCTTATGAGGAAATGATACCGGACATATTCTTCCTCGGGGATTTCAGGAATCCTCAAATAATGGGGAGATTCCCAGTGTCGAGAAACATCCACATCAAGACTTGGAATGTAGACATCCTCTGCAGTAAGCTACAAAAGATGAAGTTAATTTCCATACAAGAAATTCAACTACTCAAAATAGAGGAAGAAGTAGAAAATCATCGGATGAGTCATAATCCACCCCACATGATATGCATAGGATGTGTATAAATTCGAGAATTAGGTATAAGGATACCCGGTGGTCACTTCAACTTGCTCTTGTTGGGAAAGAGAGCGAAAGTAAAACATGGTATGTGGTGGATCAAGAAGAACAAATGGAGGACATGTGTTGTCACGGATTTGTGGTGTGACTATCTCACCAAGATACCAACGAACCCAAGAGGACCCTCAAATATGATCCTCCTTTCACTCAACTCCCATGCAATAATTACACTTGGAGGGAGTTGGAGTTGGACCCAAGGATGAAAGTTGGCTTGCACATACAGGATTCATAAAGAAACAAGCAAGAAAAAGTGAAAAACAACAAGAAAATGGGCATAGAGCATGCGCAGCCAAGGCTGGCACCGGCCACTTCCGGGCCCACCATAGGCAGTGGGCGGGCAGCAAGGCAGTAGTGAAGTTATTATTTTTCCGAACACATTTTTGAGGTAAATTAGAGATTAAAATCGACATACGAAAGCCACACAATTGAAGGTCGATCTCAAGAAGCCTATGTTATGGATCTTGGATCGTTGAAGATAGATTCTAGCCCATGATATGGAGGCCGAAATGTTCGATGATTTGTTGAGCCGGACGAAAGGTGTGGGAAATATTCGTACAACCATGGCTACATTTTGCAAAACAAATAAGATTTTTATCCACACAAGATGAAAATACATCGGAAATAAGTGAAGAACTAGAGCATACCTCAATAATCTTTCACAAGCCACATAGTGGAAGATAGTTGGTCAAGTTTATCTCGAGTTTAGTGTGTCGCACACCGGCATAGAGACCCCTTATGAGGCAAGTGTACGCGGAGCACCCCAGTTAAGCTCTTTTATTTTATCGAGGTCCCTAAATTCACCAAATAGAGAACATGAACCTTAGAGGCTTGGTCGGAAAAGAGTATCGTGCTCAACAAGAGAGTGAGCATGGTTCGGACTTGTTATTGAGGAGAATGTCGGGCCAAAAACCTAACATCCTAAAAAGCCTCAAAAATAATGGTATATGCAAAGAAGTTTTCCCGAGGAAACCTACTAGCCACGGGACCAAAGAGATGACGGAGATAGCCATGATCTTTGTACGAATTCCGGTCATAGACTAAAGGCTCTCTCGAGAAGCCTAAACTAGATAAAATAGCAAAGTTAACGGGAGTAATAGTCATTTCCCGAAGGGAAGGTGGAAAGTATTAGTGGTATCCTAAAAGCGCTCACTAATGGCCCTAATTGGATCCTCGCTTTCTTTGTTACAAAAGTGATTTAAAGCAAGGCAGAGAAAACCAAACCTAGCATTATGCAGGACATCTTCAAGAGGATAGTGTATTTCTACATGTCTCCATGAATTTTGATATGGCTCCACTACTTCGAATTGAGCCTTTCTACAAGACAAAAATCCAACAAGATTTTTTTAGTCAAAGAACTACTCTAAATGAGCAAAAGTAGCACTTTAAGCCAACTAGCTTACCGAAGGAGTAATGGCAAGTGAAGAAACATAATTCTCAACCTCCACCAAGAGGTCATTTGGATTCCATTCGTTGTAAGGACGCCATTCCCATTCCAAGAAGTTATCTTGGACCAATTTCTTAGCCCTTGTCCTCCGGATAGGATGAGACTTTCTTCTAGACATTTTTGAAGGGAAGATTCTAAAACCAACTAGTTTTCAATAGGAGTAAAGCAAGAATACACAACAAAGAATGCAAGAATGCAAGAGAGAAGTAAGTGAAATGTGTGCAAAATGAACACACTAAGTTCCCCTTTTATAGACCGATTCGGTTAAGCCAAACCAAGCCTACAAGACATGGGTCAAAAAAGGCAAGGGAGATCAAGGGAATCCGATAGAAGCACGTCGTGGCCAAGCTTGCCAAAGGCCGGCCGACGCCGGCCACTAGGAGAGGTGATGTCCTGTCACGAGTAGACTTGCAGCCCTAGCCGATGGAATAGCTTATGCAGTCTCATTAAGCATGGCAAGTGGATGTTTGCCACCATATGCATGCAAGTGGGAGCTCTTGAACCCACCAAATCATCTTTTTCCGATCAAATTTTCGATCAGCTTTTAGCTAGATTATTAAGGTAAAACAAGTCAAATTTCGTCAATATGATTATTCACTAACAAGCATATTAATACAGCAGTTTATCAAGCTAAGCTTAAGATAAAAAACGATCGAAGTTTCAAGCATCAAAATTTACCAAGCTTTAGGCTCTAATCAAGCCAAGCCTAGGATCCTATTACTAGGCTTCATAATGCATGCATCGCGATCAATTCCAGGCCCCATCTTGGAGTTCGGGTTTGACAAAGCAACCAATTCCAAACATTACATAATAATCAATATTAAATCACCGCACGTAATCAAGGTAAGTATCCTTTAGTGTCTACTTTGACCCTTCGTCTTTTAGACTTAGTCAAAGTGGGGGCTAATTGTAGACACCTAAAACGTGTCGTCCTTTATCTCTTTTCATTCTCGTATTTTATATTGTTGACTCGATGATGAAATCCCGAGTCTTGTTTTTAGATTTGGATCACGACATGTAATTTGATTAGTGCGACGTAAGCCGACCATAAAGAACCCCCAAAGACCAAATAAATAACCTTTTGGAAATTTCAGTCTCGAATTCAGTATTTCACTTTTGCCTAATCGGACACGTGAGCTGAAGACCTCAAGATGATGTTAGGCATTGCATTTCATGATCACAGGTATCAAAGTGTTGCATTTAAGCTACAAGACAAGTCCACCCAAGACTAGGAGGTTCCTCCCTCAAAATGTCACCGTATGGCGGGTGCCCCTTACTTGGATTTTTGAAGTGAAATGCTGCATTTTAGCCTCGAAGACACCATTTGTAGCATGGAAGGGCATGAAACCCTAGGGTAAAACCGCGTGGCCGCGCCCCGATCGAGGTTCTATATGGTTTTATCCTATTTTATCCGGCTCAATCTTGTGATTTTTGGCCCGGTGTTCTCACCGCTTCGAGCGACCGGCTGAGAGCAACCCGAGGTCATTCGTGACCTCGCTCTGTTTCCCTATAAATAGAGAGCCTTGACTCTCATTTCAAGCACGGCTTCAACCTATGCGTCACGCCGCTAAAAATAGTTCATACGAATTTTTTCCTTAGAGCTACGCTGCGGAATCCTAACCGAAGGCTTATTCCTAGTGTTACGTTGCTAAAATTTGATTAAGAGATACTCGAATACTTCCTTCGTATTTTGATCTCTTGCTCCTTTTTAGCTTATCCCCATTCTATTCTTCATTCTTACCACATCTAAACCAGAATACTCCATCATTGATCTTCTTACCTACACTCAAAACTCATAAAAGCCCCTTTCCTTGATTCACCACCGTCCCGTCACCGCATTCGAGTATGGAAATCTAGATAGGCAGGTAGGAGAACCTTAGGGCATCAATTCCGCCTTCAAACGGTTATTTATTTTATGCTTTTTATCGCTTTCGTGTGGAGAAGAATTGCATTGCTTTTATTTCCTCCGAGCCCGATGTAATCCTTTAAATTTCTCGTTTTTCTTTTCATTTGCTTTTACTTTCTTTACCGCTTTCCTTTTTATTTGCTTTTTACCGCTTTCTATCATATTTTGGTTGCTTTAAATTTCCGTTTAGCATGTTGTGTGCTTGTGTTTAGTACGTTATTCCGATTCACTACTCAAAAGTAATGGTCGTCTTCGAACGGGCGTAATGGAAATGTTTATCGCTACATTTTGTACTCTCGCCTCGAATTTGATTCTCGGCTCTAAGACCGATGGAGTCATTTTTTAGCCTTTTTCACACTTAGTTTTCCCATACTAAGAAGAGTAAATTTTTCATATATTTTTGTTAGTTTTTCTTTCCTAAAAACTCGCCGGCGACTCCTCTTTTTCTTTATTTCTAATTAAATTGCATCTCGGCTTTTTCTAACTCGCATGTAAAAATTTAAGGCTTCGAACCCGCCCGCCAAGCCGAAGGTCGAGGGTGATTTCTTCATCCGTGGCTCGTGGTCGTGGCTTGACCCTAAAGCTTCACCGCAGATTCAAAACCTTAATTTCATTTATTTTGTTCGGCTTAAGAAATAATATGCCGAGACTTCGAAAATAATTTCTAAAATAAAATAATTAATAAAACCGCCTATTAATTTGATTTAATCTTTAACTCAATAAAATTCGAACCCTAAATAAGAGATCAATCCCCACTTTCAAAAATCAATCTTTAAACCCTAAAATCATTTCCAACCCCTTTTAATCAAAAACCCCAAAGCTAACACGTGGGGAAGCTCGACCTTAGGCGGGTCCCGCCGATCGCTATTCCTACACTATCTTAGTTTGATCTTAACTCGAAGCATACAAATGAGTCTCGTGTTTTCATCACCGTGCTCGATAAAAATAAAATAAATAGAAAAAGATGACACTTTTTAGGCATCTACACTAGCCAAAACCCATAAATGATTCATCGTGATAGAAGTGGGCTCTGGGCTTAACCACGGTCTTACCTACAAGCCATAGCCCCTTCCAAAAGCCATGAAGGCCTTAACCACAATAGTTAGAGTACGTTATTTTACTGTTCGAAGCAACCTTTTGCATTAAAATAGAAAAAATGTTGTCGTGGCCACATTATTGAGAGCTCATCATAAGAAGTTAAGATTGCTCGACCTCTTTTGAGTGTGATAGATCTTCACTCATGAGAACACCATCGGAAAAGCCAGGTGATTCGTGAAGCTAGGAGAATGTTGTGGGAACCACGATCGTAAATAAAGTTTCACAACATTAATAGCAGATATGACCTTTAGTATTGTTCTTCGCAAAATGTAACACATATCATGGATTTGAGATAACTTGGTACATTTGTTCAACGGTATGTTGAGCCCAACCATCGGAACCCTCCATGGCCGAGAAAGATGGAATATTTGACATCATTGGAATTGGACAAACTAAGGAAGTTGGCCCAACGCTTTTGAATATACGTTGAGCTTGAAGAATACATTAGACTAAAGTATGACATCAGGTTCATCGGACGCACTTCGTCCCCGATTAGAATCCAACTTAGATTCCTATTATTCAACCTTAGAAGACTTTTATAAGTCACAAACATATTAGTCAAAGGTGTCGGAACCATAGGCTTGATTTGACGATGAATGCCTAGAATGGCATCGAATCCTCATGAATGGGATACGGTTCTTTATCCCCGAACTTGAATACATGATATTCGGGATCCCAAAAGACCACTGCAGCCCTTAACAGAGTTCATTAGATCCTTACCCGCTGAATGCTCGAATAGGGTATTCGAGATAATGGGATAATCCGACTCTATCAACATCACTTATCTCATACATCTAGCTGGTCAATTTAGTAATGAAATTCATCTTCGAGAATCGAAGGAGCAAAGGAATTGGGATTTTTCTTAGGGATTGTTTTTAGCAGAGTTTCGTAAAAGTATTGAAGGTGTAGTTCTCGGAGACATGCCACCAGCTCATTTATAGTGAATATCTCAAGACCACAGTATTCACCCATAACGCCACTTCAGTCGCCTAAACGCCGAGCCGAGAGGTGGTCAACACTAGCTGGACCGGCCAGCTTCCCTTTATTTTTTCAATCCGAGCGTTCCTTGTACATTGGGTCGGTTTTTTTTTTCTCGCTTATAGCCCATTTCGATCAAGCCCAGCTTATTTAAGGACCATGCACCATTTCCAATTTCCAATTTTATTATTTTCTTTTGGGGGAATGGGGGCTAGTGCAATTTTTTTCGATTTGTCTTTTATTTTTTTTCGCATCACATAAATAAAGAAAGCATTTTAAAATCGAGTCTTTGCGTTCATCTCATTGCATAGAGTCAAATGGTAGAAAACATTAATATTAATTATGCACCCTACAAGAGGTTATTCATCTTCATCGGTGAAAGCATCATCTAGGATATAGTTGCCGTAGTCCCGCAAGATCGAAGTGGAAACTCATCTATCCCCAAAGAACTTGCAAAGAACTCGGCCCCGTGATCCCAAGTCGGTTGAGAGGCCTCATGATAAGGCCCACTATACGACATCTGTAGTAACCACGGCCCTAGGCGGCGACCCGGGACCGAGCTTCCCTACGATTTGCTCTTTTGGCGTTAGGGTTTAAATTTTAGAAAGAGATGGAAAATGATTTAGGGTTTTGGAGATGCAGTTTAGAAAGTGGGGATGAACCTTTTATTAAGATTTTCCAAGTTTTATTAATTAGTCAATGTTTGAATGGCGATTTTATTGATTTATTTTAGAATTTATTTTCGAATTCTCGGGATCTTATTTTCTAATTAAAGAATAAAGTAAACTTAGTGTTTTGGTTCTGCCGTGAGGCTTTAGGGCTAGATTGGTGTAAAAACACCAATCTGGACTAAAGCCTCACCTGCCGAACACTCGCATGACAGCGGCACTGTGTCGCGAAGGCGACTGCCGGCCAAAGGCATGGGCTAACGGAGTCGGCCTCGGCCTCTGCCTTGGTGGGCAGATCCGAACCTTCTCTTACTGTTCTCGCAATAAGAAAACATCGAGATGCAATTTTTGAATAGAATAAAGCATAAAATAAAGGAGTTGTCGACCGCTTTTAGGAGAGAAAACTAACAAAAATAAAATTTGCTCTTCTAATCTTAGTATGAGAAAACTAAGACTGAAAGAGGCTAAAATGATTCCATCGATCTTTGAACCGAGAATCGAATTCGGGGTGAGGGTACGAAACGTAGGGAAAACCCTTCCGTTCCGCCAATTCAAAGACGACCATTACTATTTCAAGTAGTGTATCGTAATGATGTGAGAAAACAAGCATACATCGACATGCTAAACGAAATTAAAGCAACCAAAACATAACAAAGGAAAACAATAGAGAAAAGCGATAAACCGAAAGAAAAGAAAGCGATAAAGAAAAGCGAGAAATAGAAAAATTACATCGATCGGGGATCTCTTAAACCACAATACGGAAACGTAGGGATAAACCCTTCCGTTCGCCGGTCCCAAGACAACCATTACTAGTTGGAGGAGTGAATTAAAATAATGTAAAACAAGCAAGCAAGCAACATGCGATGAGAATTAAAGCAACCAAAACATAATTAAGGAAAGCGATAAAGGCAGTAAATAAAGAAAGAGAAAAGGCGAAATGAAAAGAAAAGGCACAACGAAAATAAAAGAAAGCGGAAAACTAAAAGATTACATCAAAGTGGGAAGAACTAAATGCCATACATCTCGAATCCACAATATGGAAAGTAATAAAAAAGCATATAAATAAAATAAATCATTGCAGAATGAATCAGTGCTCCTCAGTGTTGTCCCACCCGCCGATTTGGATCTCTTGATGCGACAATGGTGAATTAAAAGGGGCTTTTGTGAGTTTTTGGGGAGATAGGTAGGCAGATGTATGAATAATATAGTTTAGAGATCAGATGTAGGGAGTATGATGGAAGTAGAGAAGGAATAGGTTGAAAAGGGACCAAGAGATTAGAATACGTAATAGAATATTCAGTAGCTCTTAGGCGAATTTCAGCAGAGTAACATCGAAGGTTGAGCCATGGGAGAATGAGAGCCAAGGCTCTCTATTTATAGGGAGAGGTTAGGTCAAGCAACGACCTAGGTTTAGGCTCGGTCACCCGTCCGGAATAGGGTACAAAACCAGGCAGGAATATCTTGAGATTGAACCTGGATAAAGAAGGGATAGAACAGGAGGCAAGCGCCGACCACAAGAGGTTGCCTAGGGGTTCGTGCCCTAGCGTGCTTTTAAAGGAGTCTCCGGGCAAAACGCAGCATTCCACTTAACCTTTTAGAAGGTAGGTGCTAGCCACATGAGCTTTCCAAAATAAAAAGTTTTCATTTTTAGTAGGTTTCCATTTTTGGCGGGTTTTCATTTTTGGCAGTGTTTCCATTTTTGATGCGGGATGCGTGCTCCTAGTCTCGGTGGACTGTCTTGGAGCCAAAATGCAAGCACTTTGATGTTTGTGATCATGAAATGTAGCGTCTAACATCATCTTGAGGTCTTCATCTCCTTGTCCGATTGGACTGAACCGAAACGTAGAATTCTCGAGCCCGGAATTTCCTGCACGCGGCATTAGACTTTGTTGTCTCTGATGGCTTGGCCCGGTTTTTGATCGTCCGAAAGAAAAGGGGATTTTTGGATCGACCCAATGCAAAAGGCTATTTATGTGGTGTTAGGGGTTCTTTGTGGTTTATTGGCTTCCGTCGCACCAATCGGACATAGTCCGTGGTCCAAATCCTCAAACAAGACTCAGGATTATCATCATCGAGCCAACAAATAAAAAACAGAGAAAAGGATGACACTTTTAGGTGTCTACAATGGACCTCCTCGTTTTGTGAGAATTCCTAAAATCCCTGAAGTGGAATGTGTTGGGCATCCTTTTCCTAGGAATTGGCGATGGGTAAGAGTTATATGCTCTCTTCCTTTTTAGATGTATGCTAAAGATATCTCCTTTTGGCTAACATCAATAAATTTTGTAGTACAACCGAGAACAATCGAGAGCCATATCCATCTTATTTCGCTCGGCTCTCGTGGACTCCAAAATTTCTTGACCGAGAGGTCTTTTCTGGTAAATCCTTGATTATTGTAATGCTATTTCATTGAGCTTCTAGAACTTTTAGTGATTTTCTAATCGCATCTCTTGATCTTGTACAGGCGTCGATCTAGAGCACCTACTTCGGTAATCTACCCGGTGCCCCCGAGACATCGTCTCAAGCTCTCGAACAACAAACACCTTCTAGTAGTAATGCTAGACAAGGCTCATCTCGGCGTTCTTCATGGCGTGCTCATCATAGGAGGGTGTCCGAGGTAGGACCCGATGCTTCCGGGCCTAGTGCCTCCGATGCGAGACCTAGCCATTCCGAGGAGAGTTTGAACATCCTTCCGTTGCGAGCCTTCGATCATCACGGGAACCCTCTTTACTTCCCTCGCCTTCTTATAGCGGATCATCTCATGAGGCTTCGCAAGCTTGGGACCAAGGAGGTAGCTCATATTAAGGTAATGAAGGTGGTCGATTCTCTACGTCCGTCTAGGATGACTAGGGGAACTACATCTTTGATGACATCTCCGATAATGATGCATAGAAAACTCTATGTTGCTTCCGCCTGTTTGCTGATTTTTGGATGCTTGTAGGGTGTTTATTTATTAATGTATTATTATATTGTAATGAAGACTCTTATGCGATGAGATGAAATGCGGGACTCAATTCTAAAAATATGTTCTTTTATTTAATATGATGCACAAATAATGCGATGAGGTGAAATGCAGGAAAAATACAAAGACACAAACAAAAAAATTCACTAGCCCCCATTCCCCTAAAAGAAAATAAGAAAAAGAAAAAAAGAAATCTCAAGTGCATGGTCCAAAAGAATAAAGTGTGCGCCACTGGCCGAGACTCGCTAGACCCGAAATTTTAAGTAGGTTAATTTAAATTAAGTAATCGACGCGTAAAATATTTTATTTAGTATGAGCTCCTATTCTTACGCGCTTTTATAAATAAATTAGCGGATTATATTACCTCCTCCCGATACCCTTCTCGGACCGAGTAATTAAAACCCGAGGCAGCTTGTGGTTTATTATTTCCCAAAAAAAAAAAGGAGAGATAATGAAGGAGACTAATTACGTGAGTAAAGGAAGTGAGAGATTAATGTAAAGGGGTATTTTGTCTGGCATTTTCTAAGGCAGACGTAACAAAAGGAAAAAGGCAGAAAATTAATGGGAAAAGAAAGAAGAAAGGCTCGGGGAAAGGAAAGAAGCCGAGGAAAAATAGAGGAAAGAAGGACGAGCAGGACGAAGCGGGGAAAGTGAGGGAAGGGAGATCGGTGAGGGCGAAATCGAGCGAGAGAGAGAGAGAGAGAGAGCGCACGAACGTGAGAGCTAGAGAAGAGGCCGGAGGCCGGCGCACCAAGCAAGAGACGAAGTGAGGACGGTCGACGAACGCGGGCATACCAAGTAAAGGGCACGAAAGAGGAGGCAAAATCGAGACCGTAAGAAGAGGAGCGAGTGCGAGGGCTAGAAGATGGAAACCGGCGGCGACAGCGGGCGTGCGGGAGGAAAGCAGCGAGGTTAGACCTGCACCGAGGCCGGCAGCGAGGGCGGAAGGCGAAGAAGAGGAAGGAAACAGAGAGACCGACCTAGACCGAACCGAAATTCGCAACCTTTAATCTCTAATTCGAGGTGGGTAGTCTTATACTCTAAACTATTACTAATTTCGAAATCCAAATGAGTTTGTTGTGATTATTGAATGTTTATGTGATAGAATGAAGTGAGGAAGTGGTTAGGACTGAATTAGGTTATGAGAAAATCGAATTGAACTGTTAAGTCCGAATCGAAACCCGAAGGAGTTTTGTACTTGGATAGAATTGAGTTGAGATGCTCGAAAGTTTAGAAGTAGTTAGGTTGCATAAATATAAAGAGTATTGTGAAGATCTCAATTAGCACTTAGAGATGAAGAAATGGTGATTTGGGTCTAAACTATAAAGTGATGCTTCAGTTGAACCTTAAGAGATTCGTAAGTTCTTTGCGTTGGAAGGTAACGACTTATGTTGGGAAATAACAAGTTAAGAATAAAAACAAGAGTGCAAGATCACCTTGACTAGCACACAGGTGAGATAGGGAAATTGAGAGCTAGTGATGGTGAGGGTAAGCTGAGTTGAAGGCATATCTAAATCCTTGAGAGTAAATGGAACTAGAAGATAAATGGAGCTAAAAGAAATGTAGTGAAGTGAGTTTAAGAGTTATATGACTAAGTATGGGCAAGAAAGAGTGTGATTAGTAATGAGAAGGCATAAGAGGATAAATTAAGGAGAAAATGGAAAATTGTGAGAAGTTAAGACGTTTGAGTTAAGTGGTAATTACTTGTGGTTATTGTGGCTCGTAAAAAGAAAGTAATATTATTGAATTGATAGATTTAGAAAGGTATAGTCGGAAAAGAGCCGAGGAGGACTGTCTCGAGTTGAGTTTTGATTAATTGTGCTAAGTGATTGTGTTGAATGATGTTCAAAGTTAGTTTTGAAAGAAATTCTATGTTTTACGCAGAATGCTACTTGAATGTGATTTTGTGATATATGCTTTTAAGCCCGAAAACGTGTTTTCAAGAAGTGAAACGAATTTGAGAATGTTGTTTGAAACAAGCTTGATAAGTGAACGTGTTAAAGAAACTATTGTGAATCGACTTTGCCTGGATCGTTTAGCACAAGGAAGGATTCTAGCTAGGGGTGGCTAGCTAGGGGTCTTGTGTAGCAGGACGCCCGATTGGAATCTTCCTAGATAAGTCCCGGAGCCTTTCATTTGGGGTCGCGCACCGCAGAAACTAGAGAAATCGGAGAAATTATGAGAAATTACGAAGTGCTAGTTCGGGTCCACAACCTAGAAAGTGATTCACCAAAAGAAATTCATTGCAATTGATTTATGAAAAGTGATTTAGTAGAAATGATTCAAATTCTATTTGAAAGTATTTGAAAGAAAGTAACTAGTGGTTGCACCACTTTGTTTAAAGAAGAAAAGAATTGTTCTTGAATGTGAAATCGTGCTTTTAAAGGATTAAAAGAATTCCGATCTTTAAGTTGCAAGAGATTTCATTAAAAGTATATAAATTTGTATTATGTTATTATGCTTTCGCAGATTTCATTATTATGATTACTATGTGTAAGGAATTTCCATTTTTAAGGTATAAGACTCCAGGTGAGCCCGTGGTTTATTGCTCACCCCCACAAATTCCCCTCCCAGTTGCAGGTACTCCTTAATACGATTGCTCGGAATGCTTGAATTGGATGGTGATCGTAAGTTGGAGTTGGTTTATGTAATTTCATGTTTAACATGTTGTATATACTCGGTTTCTTATGTAAATAGACAGTAATGTATAGTAAGTTTAATGTATGTATGGAGACTCGAACTAGTAGCTCGACAAACCAGAGGTTTTCCTTTCTCCGGCAAGTTTGATCTCAAGTGGTTGTAAATCTAGTTTTTGCTGAGTTCATGACTTGGGTTGTAAACTAGTTCGAAATGTGAGTTTTGTGGTTGTGAATATACTCCGGCGTGTGGCCGTTGAGCTGTGTACTCCGAGCGTGTGGCTCGTTGAGTTTTATTGTGACTTTCATGCAGGTTTTAAGGCTTTTAGCCTATGGGTTGAGCCATAGTTCAAACGGAACTCGCCAAAATTTTTAGAAAATTTCAACCCTTGTAAGAAATTATATTCCTTACCTTTAAGGTGGGCTAGGACAGCTTAAGTCAACACTCGAGTGAGCCTTGGGAGTTCCTTTGAGGAACTCGGCGGTGTAATACTCCTAGGGTGGGTTTTGGGGTGTTACGAGACAAAGAATAAAAAGATCGAAGGATTGTTCGGACACAAGAAAACAACGAAACAAGCCGGGCCCAGGCTTTGGCCGGCACCGGCCATGTATGAGTTCTCGCAGGATTGTAATGCCTCGTTATACTAATTGCAAGTGGGACTTGGATAACTCAAGAAAAACACCTATAAATATGGTCGATGTGCGATATAAAATAAACACCAACATCAAAGTGTTCAATCCATCGTACCATATCTCTTTCTTATCCTTAGAAATAGAACCATGAATTACATGACCGAGTTAACCGGATGGATGCATGAGATGAGTAACATGGATAGGTCCGGGTTAACCAATTATGGGCTGAATGTCCTATTCAAGCATTCTCCAGGTGAAAATCTATCGGCCCTTCTTAAGGGCCGCCGTAGCCTACCTGGGATCATCACCACCATGTCTTTAGGTTTGGGAACCCGCTCGAAGAATTCGATGCCATACTAGGCAGCTTTTAGGCGAACAAAACCAACTGCTCCCAAATCCTCGTAAAATCTTCATGAAAAGTACCAATATTTATTAAAACTAAGTAATAAGAATCTAGGGTGGATTCTTATTGGGAATCGGGTAAGTTTAACCAATCCGATGAAGCACTACTACAACATGTATGGCTATGCTAAGTCCATCATCTTCCCGAGGTGACTGACTATCATCACCTACATGATAAGCGGATTTCTACTAGTAGAAGGCCACGAAGATTTGGCACCAACAGACTCTACTAAGCCTGGTGGAACAATTAGAGAAATATTGTTCCTTAACTCCACTAATAGTAGCTGAAATGATAATTGGCTTAGACCGAGTTGAAGCCAATGCCTTACAGAATTTCCGTGGTGGCCCCCTATTATTGTAAGTAACCATTAAAACAGACGGAAGCAAATAACGGAAAACCGAGGCGGCGGCACCGCCGAGGCCGAGGAGCCTCGGCTTACACCGATATTTTGATTTTGCCCCTGTTGGGCCTAAATAGTTAGACTTTGACCGTGCAGGACACTAATATATGATTTTGCATCCGCGATGTGCGGATCTGGTTAATGGAACATCTAAAGCTCATTGATTCTCCTCCGAAGATGGATACATACCTAGCGACGCACTTCGCTAGTGAAAACAAACACCGGTGGCAGTCGATTGCGCCTCCCAATGGGAAGAGTATCTTAGAAATCATAGTAACCACCTCCCATGGTATGTTAAACACCGAAAAGTGCCCCAGCTTAAAACACACACCGCACAAGACACCAGTACATACGTCTATTAGGCCTAGAGGAGAGTACGTATTACTTTCCTAGCCGTGTGTTGCTGCAAATGGGTAGAGAACAAGTAATACCATTACTGGATTGTATTTGGCCCACAACCTTTGACTTGTTCGGAGAGCGTGGTAGCTATAGACGAATTAGGTTGTGGCCCGAATATTGGAGAGGTTTGCCAAAATTGTTGACTCCTGCACACTTGGTGACACCTAAAGGAGTTATGAACACCACTGTTTCTCCTTATTATCTAGAGTAGATAATAGAAGTAGATCCCAAACAACGAAAAACATTAAAACTTAGAGAGATAAATCCCGATGAAGTTTTCCCCGTTGTTGCCCCTTTGCAAATTCGTGAAGTAAATCCTCGGATGGCTGCACACGCCCGTCGAAGAGAAACTAAAGCTAAAGAAACTAAAGAAAGGAGGGCCCGCCGAATCCAAGAACTAAAGGAACGCACCCGAGACGAGGAAGCCGAGTCTAGCGATCCTAAGGAAAAGATAGTGAAAATAAACTAGGACTTGGACTCTTAGGAGTTTGAATAAAAGGAGGATTAGTTTTGCCTCTTTAGAACAATGTTTATTTTTTACAAGCAGTATATTTGCAAGTATTTCCCTTGATTGGCTATGTAATTGGGTAAGCAAGAGGCTTACCTTTTATTGAATAAAAGTAAGTATTATGCTATGCATTCATATTTTTATCGCTCACTTGGAGGTAAAATAAAAAAATAAAAAATCGGACCGCCTAGTTGGACTGTCCTAAAAATAACAAATTGCCTAATTGAGCCATCCCGCGGATAAAGGAACCAAGGAACCCGGAATAAGAGGGGAAAACCATGGCCCGACCAGCGCAACGTTGACCGTGTGGTGGTCGGTGCTCGCCTTGGCCTAGCCTGGTTGGGCTGGGCTCGGCCTACTACCTAGGGGTATGCTAAGCGTAATACTTCTTCAACTAATCTAAATTGGTGTACTAGAAAATCTCTTCTCCGTCCAAATCAGCTAATTTGAACGCCGCGCCGCTTAAAATTTCACTAAGTATAAATGGGCCTTGTCGGTTGGATTTAAACTTTCCTCGCGAGTCTTAAATTGGTGCTCTTATCTCTTTAAGGACCAAATCCCCAATTTGTAAATTGCGAAGCTTAACCTTCTTATTATATGCCCTAGATATACGAGCTTGGTATATTTGGACATTATGTAAGGCGTTGAGGCTTCTCTCATCCAATAATACTAACTCCTCATAACATGCTTTGGCCCACTCTACTTCGGAATTTGGCTCTTAGCAATTATCCTTAACGGAGGAATGACAATCTCAACCGGAAAGACTCGCTTCCATGCTATAGACTAGAGAGTAAGGCGTTGCTCTCGTAGAGGCTCTAATAGAAGTTCTATAACCCCACAAAGCGAAAGGTACTTTATCCGGCCAATCCTTATAAGTAACTCGCCATTTTCTTTACTATCTTCCGAATATTCTTATTTGCGACCTCAACTCGCTCCATTGGTCCGAGAGCAAGTATGAGGAAGATTTATGATGCCGGATTTTATACTTATCCAACAAATCCGCTACTTCCTTCTTCAAATGACCACCATGGTCACTTATTAACTCGTGGGGCACCCCATAATGGCAAATAATATTCGGGTGAGGAATTTGGCTACTTATTTGACGTCGAGTTGCGTAGGAAGCTACCTCTACCCATTTGGTGAAGTAGTCGATTTCTACTAACACAAATTCGTGACCTCTTGTTCCTTTAGGAGTCACCTTGCCAATAATATCTATTCCCCATACTGAAAAAGGCCAAGGTGAAGACAGCGTAGTAAGGAATGACGGGGTTGGTGTTGTAAGTTTGCATACACCGACATTTATAGCACTTCCTAATAAAATCATGACAATCTGCCGCCATGGTAGACCAATAATAAGCAAGTCTCCGAACCTTCCGGACCAACATCCTACTGTTTATATGAGGTCCACATTGTCCACCATGAATCTCTTCCATAGTGCACTTTGCCTCATGTTGGTTGACACAAAGTAAGTTAATTCTAGACTTGGTTTTCTTGAACAATTACCCCCGATTAATGAAGAATTGGGCAGCCAACATCCCGATGGCTTGTTGGGCTCTAGGTGTGGAGTCCAAGGGATACTCTTGCTTATCCAAACACCGATAAATGTCATGATACCAACCAAGTATGGTCAATATTAGATACTTCTAAGGTGCAAACATGCGCTAGCCGACTCTATCGCTCAATGTGAACAGGCATTGAGTGAATGCCTATGGGGATATTGATCATGGATGCTAACTTAGCTAATGCATCCACAAATTGATTATCATCCCTAGGAAGGTAAGTGAAAGAGATATTCTCAAAATGCTTAGATAATTCTGTCAAGTATGCTTGGTAGGGTGCCAAGCTTCACTACCTTCCACCTCTGCAAAATTTGGTCGATGATCAAACTAGAATCTCCAAAAACCCTTATATTCTTGACCACAATTTCTTTTGCAGCCTCTAGTCCTGTGATAAAAGCCTCATACCCTTCGTTCGAGCTTCTATTTCTAATTTAGGTTCTCTTCCACTCTCACTTATCTTAATCTTAGCCTTTCTCTTTCCTCCTCTCCTAACTCCACATAAGTGGGTTTGTGTTTTAATGTAATTGAACCCAAAACTCTTTGCTCCTTTCATTGCCAACAAAACTACCACTAATCGTCCTTTCTTTCTTTTCTTTTTCCTTTCATTCCATTTTATGTTTATCTTTTTCATATTTCATTTTTTTTGTTTGTTATTATCATTATGAGATTGGGCCTAAATTAATATCACAAGGCCCAATTAATTAAATCATGCTCGGTTGCGGTTTTCGGGTTTCAATTTCGACTTGGAAAATTATAATTCAATAATTTCAAATTTAACTGATCTTTTAATAACTTTAATTTATTATTATTCTAGCACCTCACATTTTCGAATATTTTTGGGGAGAAGGGACTTAAGCGCTAGACCCGAAGAGACTAGGAAAAGGAAAGAAAAAAACTCTCTATTTGGATGCACATAAGGAATGCAAAATGACCAAACGAAGATGTGATGATACAAATGACTTAGATCGGGATGAATTTTATTTAGCTAATGCAAAAGCCAAAGAAAAGATTTCCTTGATGGAAAGACGAATGCAAAACGGACTCACCTAATTAGAGATGAATTTTATTTTTGGCTAATACATAAAATGAACTCACCTAATTTGAGATGAACTTTATTTTTGGCTAATGCATAAATGGACTCATCTATTTGAGATGAATTTTATTTTTGACTAATGCATAAAATGAACTCACCTAATTTGAGATGAAATTTATTTTTGGCTAATGTATAAAACGGACTCACCTAATTTGATATGAAATTTATTTTAGGAAAATGCATAAAATGAATTCACCTAATTTGAGATGAATTTAATTTTTAGCTAATGCATAAATGGATTCACCTAATTTGAGATGAATTTTATTTTTAACTAATGCATAAATGGAATCGCCTATTTGAGATGAATTTTATTTTTGGCTAATACATAAAATGAACTCACCTCATTTAAGATGAATTTAATTTTTGGCTTATGCATAAATGGACCCACCTAATTTACGCTAATGCATAAATGGACTCACCTATTTGAGATGAATTTTATTATTGGCTAAATGCGAAAAATGGACTCATCTAATTTGAGATGATTTTTTTTTTCCTAAATGCAAAAATGCAAGCATGCTGAAAGTTAAAATGTTAAAACCTACAAAACATACCTAATACTAACTGAAGGAAGGAGGGGGTCCTCGGCAAGACCCTCTTCGGCTGACTAGAGGAGGTCGGCACCGGCTATGCCCGGCGGCCGGTGGCTGAAGAAATAAAAGTCGAGACTAAGAAAAAAATATTTTAGACTCGACTTGGAAATGCAATTAATACACCGATCCGAAAGGGGAAGTAATTTTGGATCGTTGCTAAAATGCACATATTGGACCAACTCAAGAAGATTAATTATTGTATTTTATTTTGCACCCATGCAAAGGCTATTTAGCAAACTCAACCTAATCTAAAGGCTCATAAGAAAAGGTTAAATACTAAAAATAACTACACTCATTTCAAACATGCAAATGAAGATCAAGGGATCACCTGAATAACCAAGGATCTATGGTAAAAGAGAGGGATTATTCTAGGTCAGATACATAGTGTCTCATAGTCCGAGAATTTAGTCCTCCATGGGGTACAGTAGGAAAAAGCATGAATTCTCGATGCCTCTCGGTCAAAAACCAAGAAAACCTGGCTATGAGTGAAGAGTAACTATCTTCCCAATAATCAAGTCTAAGTGGGCCCACCAGGTCAATAGTTTGACCTCCCCAAAAAATGTTCACTTAAGGATAAAGTCTATAGTTGAAATAAAAAGTAACTATGTCCGAGGTCGCCTAAAGGCAACATGCGTGCAAAACACATTAAGAAAACTCACAACTCAATTGTTCAAGTCTCACCCTCTTAATAAGTGATATATTCCCTAGTGGAGTCGCCGAGTGTAGGAACCAGCGGCACCGCGAGACCGGCCCTTCAAAGGTCGGGGCGGAACTGGACCGAAGTTTCCCATGAAGCGACGTTGGCTCTTTTGGTTTTTGGAAACGATGATTTTTGAAAGTTGAGGTGTACCTCTTATTGTAATTTTATTTAAAACAGTTTAGGCAAAATGGTTATTAACGATTTTATTAATCATTTATTTTAGAAATTAATTTTAGAAATTAATTTTAGAAGGTCTTAGGATATTATTACATAATTTTAAAAAAATGACAAAAATACAATTTACCTTCTATAGCAAGGCTTTAAGGCCAAAAAGGTGAAATAACAGCTAGCTTGGACCAAGAGTCAAGCTCGATCACCAGCTAAATCCGGTGACAGCCGGTGTTGACCAGTAACCAAGCACCGACACCGGCTATAGGTCGGGATCGAGGAGCCAGCCTCGGTCTATAGGCTCGACTGTCAAAAAATAAATTAAATTTTGTCCATTTTTAAATCAGGTATACCGAGATGCGACTAGGAGAAATTAAAACAGAAAGAAAGAGTCGCCGGTTAGTTTTAGAAGATCAAAACTAACAAAAATAAAAACAAACTCTTCCAAACTTAGTATGGGAAAACTAACTTCAAAAAAGGTTTAAAAAGTGACCCCATCAGCCTAAAACCAAGAATTTGGTGTTTGGGGGTGAAGGTACGAAATGTTAGGAAAGGCCCTCCATTCCGCCCGTCAATAGATGACTTTACTAATTCGAGTTATGAGTCAAAATAATGTATTATCAATAAAGTATACAACATGTGAAGTATGAAAATTAAATCACTGAAACATGCTAGGAAAGTAAAAGCCTATGGGAAAGCGAAAAGGAAAGCGATAAATTAAAAGTTACAACGAGCGGGGAGGAATTTAAGAGCGATTGCATCTCTAATCCACAATATGGAAAGCATTAAAAGCATAAATAATTAAATAAAATTATAAACAAGATTGAAAGTAGATCCAGGTGCCCTTAGGGTGTCCCACCTGCTGACCTTGGATCACGATCCGAATCTGGCAAGCATAACGGCAGGGGTAGTGAGCCCGGAGAAGGTTACTTTGTGGAATTTGTGAGGCAAGGTAACGTGAAATGCGTGTGGCGGTATGCTGAAAATGAGGGGATTAGGTGGAACAGAAAAGTGTATGTATCTCTAAGTAAAGATGTAGTAGTGCTTAGCTAAAGATTAGCCAAGAAATTAGAATACGACCTCTAGCTTCAAAGGTAGCCACAAGCTTAGTATTCAATGGCTCTTAGCTCAAATTCAAGCATTAGGCTTAAAATGAGGAATTAGGTCCTCTATTTATAGAAAAGAGTTAGGTCACAAAAATAACCTAAAAGCTCACTTCGATCATCCATTGCAGCTAAACCAAGCCTCGGTCCACGGTGGGAATCACAGAGAAAAACCGAAAAAATTCAATTGGACTTGGAATCCCACGGAGGGGGCCGAGATATGCGTCATTGGTCTCCATACGACATCATGTGTGGATCTCGACTTTCGTGCATTAGTTGGACGCTGGGACCAAACACATTATTTCAACGAAGTAATGTCGAAAACACGACACCGATTAAAACGGGCTTTCTTGTCTTGGTTGGATGCTTGAACCAAATATGGCATTTTGGCAATGCAAGCTATGAAATGGGACACCGGTCAAAACAAGTGTTGTACTGGACATTTGAGTTCCATGTGAAGTCGGAGGGCTAGAGAATGAAACTCTATGTTTAATGTGTAGGTTGGACTCGGAATGCGACGTCGGCCTTCTCTCCCGATTGGGAGCCCAACCCCGGCTTGGTTCGGTCGCATGAAAATAGGTTTATGAGCCGGCTTAAGAAAAAGACTAATTTTTTTGTCCTAACAGGTTCTTTGTGGTTTACTCGGCTTCCATCATGTGGATCGGACTCCGATCATAATCCGAGTTCACAAATACGACTGGGATTTCATCCGGCTGACAAAATAAATAACGAGTAATAAAAAGATAAGACCGACACGTTTTAGGTGTCTACAATATTTGACTAATGTTATTAAGCTTTGTATGTGTAGTTTATGATTAGGCAAACTAAGTACGTCCTACTTTTGTCGAAGGTGTGATTGCTTATTTGTCGATAAGTGCAATAGGTTCAATTTTTGGTCAATTTTGTGACAAAATTGTATGTAATATCTTTTGGGTAGCGAAGTTTTGTTCGCTCCAATTGTGCGGACATAAACTACATCTACTAATAACCTTTGGTTATATGTTATTTGTTTAGGTTTTGTGTGTGTTTTTTGGCAACAGCTTGTTTGGAATATAATGAGTTGAAACCGATAAGTGTCATCCATATTAATTTTATTGGAGGTCGCTTCCTTATTTAGGAGATTAGGGTAGCATCAAAGATGATAAGTTTACCAAGTATTACCTTTTTTGTTTTAATGAAACCATTGGAATACATTAGAGCTTAAGTATTCCACGTTTAGGCTCGAACATAATCTCAAGTCATCTTCTTATAATTTAGTACCAATGAAACCACTCAAGCCCAAGGATTTAACTTGTCAACTTCCATTATGAATGTTATTTCCCTCTTTTCTTTACATATACGTTGATTAAATTATTCAACAAGGCCAAAGGTGATACCTCAAAGGCTTCAATCGATGCATGACACAAGATACAAGGCTCACGAGTAGCCCGGGATCAGCCCACGGCTCGAGGGGATCATAGGTTTTCTTTGGAGGCCACCACGGACCTCCCCATGGCTAGTGGGGGTCAATGGTTGGCTCTAGAGGTCACCAATGACCTCCCCATGGCTAGTGCGGCGTTCTGGTGGCACCACAGGCTATCCCACGGACTATGGGAGCACTCTTGGTGAGTGGTTTACCCCATGGCCTATGGGGTGCCCGTGGTCGGGGAAAGTAGCTCCAAGGCTCTTTTTCGTCCCTTTTGCATTTTTTTCGCTGGTTATGAATGGGAGGTTTGATTAAGAAAAATTTTCAGCCTTCTAAGTATCATACTAACATATTTTAACCCAAGGAAAACCATTAGAACATACATGCAAAAGCAAATAATTCTAAGGATGTTCAAAGCAACTCAAGCTAACCTAAAGAAAGTCATGATTCCACCGAGCTTTAAACATGTTTGGTACACACTTATTTTCATAAATTGTCTTCACATTTAAGGTTTGGTCAAACTATGTCCGGAGAGGAGAGAGAGAGGAATTAAAGTCTAAATTGTAGTTCTTAATTTTTGACTTTTACAATTCAAACCTAACCCACAAGCCTTAAACATCGACTCATAGACTTTAAAGTGTTTTTTTTTTTGGTGACTTATAAACTTAAAGTTCATTCAAGCATGTTTGTCATCCGAACTACATAAATTAATTATCTAGGGATAACCACATAATTATCCAGTTATTACCATATTCCTAAAAAAATTAATGTTTACTAAACTTCTATAATCTTGTGGATTATGATAATATAAACCATTTAAATTTCTATGACCCAATTCTTTCCGACTAGGTCATTGCACATCTCGAGTATATTTCACTTTTTCTAATTTTTTAAGTGAGATAATATCATTTACAATAAGCTCATTAGCAATCATGTTCTAAACATCTTAAACCTATTTAATCCTCCTTAAATAGATAAGATATCACATCTTTAATCCTCAAATCTCAATATAAATATTTATGACATTCTCGGTCCTAAAAAAGCTTATACGATATAATTAAAAAAAGTCATCGGAAAATAAAAAAACTCGACATAAATACATCCAATTCCATTGTGAAATATCTTATATAAGTAGTGATTATTCCCATGGATGTTCTACACTCGGTACGAATTTCATTCAAGTATATTTGTCATCCACACTATATAAATTAGTTATCTAGGGATAACCACATAGTTATCCAGGGATTATTACATTCCCCAAACAAATAATTCATGTTTATTAAACTTAGTATAATCTTGTGGATTATAAAAAGATAGTGAAGACTCAAGTATAACCCTCTATCGCTCTATAGTTTTCAATTCAAGTCATTCTCACTCTTCAAGAAGTTCATCCTTAAGTTTTCAATATTGTCCGACCTACTCAAAAACATTTCTTGAGTAAAACACACGTCACAGGGTTTCTAACCTACTCGGATACAACTCAAACAATTGTCATGAGTAAATAGTTTTACATACATATATTATTCCGAACTCGTGACTCTCTGAATTCACTGGAAAAGAATTACCGTGTTAATTCCTACTTCTCAATCAGATTTACTACTTGAAATTATTTACCTGATCTATTTTATGCATTGTGTCTATATATGCTTAATATCTCATCCATCTAAAAGATAAACACAAAATGGAATTAGAACCTATTAAATATTAGACTCGGAAAATTCCATTTTCTCGAGTTAGGGATAATTAGGTGCTTAGTTATTATGAATTATTTATTATCCTTGCCTAATCTTAGACAAAGTATTTTTATACTTTGAGTACCACTTTGATTTGGTTTTACAGGTTGACTAAAGTATTTTAATCTCACTTTGAAAAGCCAAAGCAACGGGCTTCTAGCCGTTAAACACTAGCAGACATGTAAAAGTATTGTTTAAGGACAAGGCTTAGACACCGTGTCGAGTTGTTTGTTACCAAATCCAAGTAAACTTCAACTTTGAGTCTAACAGCTATTTCCACCCCAAATCTCAGTCACAACTAGTGGGTTGGACCACCTTTTTAGCCAAGGCCTAAAGCACAATATTCATATTTGCAATGGCTCTTTTTCTAAAGGACTCGGACTACCCATTACAACGGCTATTGAAGTTTCCCAATCCAGAATCAGCCACAATGGCTACTCGCCCTGCTGTGTATAAATAGAAGCCATCCTACAAGACTTGAATATTGCTGAGACGAACGAGATTGCAAAATACTCGAATCATACTCTCTCAATCTTTAACTTTTAACTTTGTAATTAAGTTCTTACTTTCGAGTTGTAAAGAAGAAGTCTTGTAAACACTCTTATTTACTTCAACTCTTTGTAAAGTCCCTTAACTGAGCTATAAGGGTTAACTCAACTCAATTGTCCCTAGTTATAAGGGCTATTTCAGTTAGGAAGTACTATAACGAGATAGGGAAACTTCGTGTCTAGGAAAACTTGTATTGAATTGTCTAAGGGAGCAATTCAGTAAGAGTCAATCCTTGTATTTTGTGGATTTAAAATAGTGGATTTGACTTGGTGTATGGATTGACATTGTTTGTGATTTTCTGCCCCAAGAGGGTTTCCACGTATATTCCGAGTTCGGGTTTTCGAGTTCATTCTAGACTCGGAATTATTTTCTAAGTTCAAAATTTTTAGAAAAACTCTTTATTCTCGCAAAATTTTCTTCTCACCCTATTCACCCCCTCCCTCTAAGGTGATTCAGACTCTCAAGAGCAAACCTTCAATTGGTATCGGAGCCTAGCCTTCTCAAAGGATCTAACAAATCCAAGGTTTAAAGATCGGATGGCTCTTAACTATGGAGAGTTCGATGAAGGAAGATCTTTCACTAGACCACCCAAGTTCAAGGGATCAAACTTCGCTCACTAGAAGAAGATCATGGAGTGCTTCATCCAAGATTATGATGAGGAGGTCTGGAACATCATCTCGCAATGGCAACTTCATTCCTACCAAGACATATAGTACATATTCGGTACCTAAGGTGAAGTCTCAATTCACAATCGAAGAAAACGAGAAGTACAGGAAGAACTTCAAGGCAATGAACACATTGATGTGTGCAATTGACTCAACAAAATACAATAGAGTATCTACTTGTGATATAGCCAAAGAAGTCTAGGACACATTAGTTACTATATATAAAGGTACGAGTCAAGTGAAGCAAATCAAGATAAGTTAGTATCTCCACAAGTATGAAATGTTCAAGATGGAAGCTCATGAGAACATAACTCGGATATACATTCGCTTCACTCGAGATTGTCAACAATCTTATGTTTCTTGGAAAGAAGATGACTTATAAAGAAGTTCTCGGAAAGATTCTAAGGAGTCTACCCCGGAGAAGATGGGGTCCCAAGGTGACAAGCAATAGAGGAAGCTCAGGACTGTCTCAACTAAAGCTAGATGAGCTCATTAGGAAACTACTCACTCATGAGTTACATCTAGAGAAAGAAGAAGATAAGGTCAGCACCAAAAGAAATATTACTCTCAAAGCCTCGGAGGAACAAGGTTTAAGTCTGAGCTCCTTAGATTCTAAAGAAGACCCCATGACACTTCTAGCCCGAGGATTCAATAAAATGATGAAATACAAAAAGTGGCAAAAGAAGCCTAAGCAAGAGTTCTACAAGAAGGACAGAAAAGGTAAATTCTCATCCTCTTCAAATTTATCTTTAACTAAGAACTCTAGTTGTTTTCGGTTCGAGTAGCAAAGAGCACATGTCAAAGATTTTCCAAAGAGAAAGAATGACAGAAAGAAGAAAAAGGCTATGGTAGCCACCTAAAGTGATGATGAGTTAGAAGAACGTGATGACACCGATGATGAATTAAAGTGTCTAGTGGCTCTATCAACCTCGAAGTTGGATCCGAGTCGAAAGTGATGCATCAAATTCGGAGGAAACAGATCCTCGGGAGGTAATCAATTACTTTCTCAAGTTCTCCAAGCATGATCTTACTAAATATATTTTTACTTTGGATGAGAAGTCTAATTCTGAATCTTCTAAATTTAAAGAGAAACTAAATTCTCTCAATGCTAAGAACACATCTTTGAAAAATGATTTAGAAATTTTGAGACAGAATATGAAGGTGCTTAAGACCAGTACTCAAGATAATGAGACCGAGTCCGATCGCCTTAGAACAAAGAATGAGCAACCGAAAAAAGCTCAATGAGTCTCAAGAGTTGGTTTTAAAACTTACTCAAGGTCGAAAAACCTTGATTTATTACTTGGTTCTTAGTGTGTCTTATTTCCAAAAGAAGGAGTAGGTTACAATGTTGAAGAGGAAGATAATTCCTATAAAAATCTTTTCAAAATTGATTCCGTAACTATCAAGTTTAGGAAGGCTAAGCATGGTCTCATTCATTGAAAAAGGATAGTGATTGAGCCCGGACCAGGATGTTAAAAGATTAGGAGGTAAATCATACGTGCTAGTTATTATTGATGATTACTCACGATTTACCTTGATGTGTTTTCCGAAGAATAAAAATGAAGCATTCAAAGAGTTCACTATGATCCGTAGGAAAATACAAGTAGAGTCCGAGATTCGGATCAAGAGAATTCAAACCGACCATGGAACGGAGTTCGATTGCTCGGAATTCGCAGACTTCTATGACAAGAATGGCATCTCCCACAACTTCTCAGTACCCGAACTCCTTAACATAATGGAGTAGTGGAGAGAAAGAATAGAACACTTGAAGAAATAGGAAGAAAAATGATGATTGAAAATTATCTACATTACTATTTCGGGCCGAGGTAGTGACTACAACGAAACTACACTCTCAACAGATGCCTCATTCGACCCATTCTCGAAGAAGACACCGTAAGAGCTATACAAAGGGAAGAAGCCTAATATTTCCTACTTAAAATCATTCGGATGAAAATGCTTCATGCACAACAACGGTAAGAAACATCCGACCAAATTTGATGCAAGGTCGGATAAAGGTATATTTCTTGGTTGTTCTTCACACAACAAAGCTTATAGAATCTTTAACAAGAGAACTAACAAAGTGGAAGAAAGTATCCACATTGTCTTTGATGAAATTGATCATGGTAGGATAAGTGAATCCACGTTCTCATATCTCAAGCTCAATCGAGATGAAGATGACATAGTGGAGGCTGAGCTTGGAATGAACCAAAAACAAAGGAATTGAGCTAACAAAGAATGAACTAGTTCAAGAACAAGCTCGGACCATCGAAGAACAAGCTAATGAAGAAAATCAACAAGCTAAATCAGCTGAAGAACAGAACATTTAACCATCAAATTTGGTAAACCGAGAGGACGAGTAAAGCTTTCAAATATGCATCTAGTCACTCACCCGAGAACATTATTTCGGACATCAACAAGTGGGGTAAGAACTCGTTCTTCATTGAAAACTTATGTGCATTTTCAGCATTCATTTCATTAATTGAACCTAAAAATATACTAGAAGCCCTACTTGAACCTGAATGGGTATAGACCATGCAAGACGAACTATCTCAATTTGAAAGAAACCGAGTCCGGACTCTTACCAAACAACCTTTTGACCATCTAATCATAGGAACCAAATGGGTATTCAAAAGCAAACTAGATGAGGGAGGGTTAGTCGTCAAAAACAAAGCCGGGTTAGTTGCTCAAGGTTATAACCAAGGAGAAGGAATTGATTGTGGGAAAACCTTTCCACCTATTGTTAGGATTGAGGTAATCGGAATTCTCTTAGCTTTTGCATTCCGCATGAATATTAAATTATATCAAATGGATGTTAAGTGCGCATTCTGAATGGTTATATTCAAGAAGAAGTTTATGTTGAGCAACCTTTTGGATTTGAAAACTCTCAATTTCCTAATCATGTTTTCAAATTGAAAAAGGCTTTATATGGTATAAAACAAGCTCCAAGAGCTTGGTATGAAAGACTGCGTAGTTTCTTGGTTGAAAATGATTTTAAAAGAGGTCTTATTAACAAAACTCTTTTTACAAAGACCAAGGAGAATAATTTTCTCATTATTCAGATTTATGTTGATAACATTATATTGGAGCTACTAATAAAACTCGATGCCAAGAGTTCTATGAGTTGATGAGACAGGAGTTCCAAATGAGTATGATGGGAGAACTTAATTTCTTTTTGGGATTTAAAATCAAGCAAGAGAAAGATGGCATCTATGTACATCGGTCCAAGTACACCAAGGAATTACTTAAAAAGTATAAGCTATAAGATGTCAAACATGCAGCGAACACCAATGAGTAACAATACCAAACTAGACTCGGATGAGAAAGATAAAGAAGTAGATCGAAACTCTATAGAGGTATGATTAGATCTCTACTTTATCTTATATCTTGTAGGCCGGATATTATGTTTAGTGTCTCGCTTTTGTGCAAGATTTCAAGCTAATCCAAAAGAATCACATCTCACTGCATTGAAGAGAATTTTTAGATATCTTGCAGGAACTCGGACACTCGGTCTTTGGTATTCAAAGGACTCAAGTCCGACTCTCACTCGAATACTCGGATGTTGACTATGCTGGATACAAGGTTAATAGAAAGAGCACCTACGGAGCATGTCAATTTCGGGTCAATCACTCATCTCCCGGCACTCCAAAAGCAAAAATTCAGTTCCTCTATCAACAACCGAGGCGAGTACATAGCAGCTTGTAACACCCCGAAACTTAATCCTATTTAATTAATTTAAATTTGTATTTTATCGTCTTAATATTGTATAAGAGATGTGTGTCGCGCATAAAAAAATGTATATACCTTCGAATAATGCAAAATTTTAGTCCGAACCCGAATAATTTAAAATAATAAGCAAAGATAAAATAATGTATAAATTATTATGACAACAAATAAAATGTAGCCAAATGTGTGAGTAAACATTTAACTATGTGGTAAAACTAATAGTAAAAAGATAGAAAGTTAATTAAAATTTTCAAGATAAAATAAAAAGACAAAAAAAACAAGAGGGAAGAGTTTACTAGAAGCATCGGGAGTCAATAGAAATTTTACAAGGCAAGCCTAACACATTCATCATATATCTCTCTCACCTCTCCTTCCTTTCCTCTCTCTCTGCCCTTGCTACTATTGCTTCGTTGTCGGCTAGCCATCGGCCGAACCCGCGCCCACCAACAACCACCTCCGACACCCGGCCGCCACCTCTGCTGTCGCAGCAACCTTTCTCCCTCACCGCCGCTCTGTTTTGCGGTCGAACAGAGGTTGTCCCGCCTCTGCTGCTGCTCGTTGTCGCCGCCTCGGCCGTCCGACGCCTGACGCCGCCGTTCAACACCCACCTTGACACCCCAGCTCCACCACCGAATCTCCACCGCCCAATTCCACCTCTAACCCCTTTTAAGGTATCTCTTTAATCCCCAATTTCTAAGTAAATTATATCATGTTATAATTGAAGAATTAGACAAATAGGTGGTTTAATCCATGTTGTAATTGAGTTTGAATTGGTTGTGGTGGAATTAGAAGAACTTGGGAAGTAATTGAGATATGGTTATATGTGAAATTAAGGTTGAATATACCTTCATAAGGTATTGAAAATTTACTCGGGGTTTATTCAAATTGTGAATATGCTTATCGAATTTCTATATGAGAATGAATATGCTTGATTGCGTATAGATTGTTTGAGTTGTAAAGGCATGCTAGGGAAGTGAATTAATCTAAATTAGGTGATGTTAACCCTTGAAAAAAAAAGGGGAATAGATGAAAGTATATTTGAAAGTTTAATTGGATTTGAGAATTGAATCAAAGTTTCGGACTTTAAATATGTGATTGGATAAAGTAGTTAACTAATTTATCAAATTTAAGGTATGGTTTTAATGTGGTGGTGGTTGTGAAAAATGACTGATAATGGCTTGAAACCGGCAAAGGAACTTATTTATAACTAAATGAGTAATAATAAGTTATTAAAGATTCAAGATAATTAGAAATTAAATTAATTAATTAATGTTTGTTGCTAAAAACTTATGAATTGAACTCTTATGAGCACGGATACCAAATTGAAATAATACAAGAAAATGGAGTTGCATGTGGGAGTGTAAAAAGGAAAATAAATGATATCTAAGGTACGTTACTATTTGCACTTTTCAAAATATTTAAATGTTAACATGTTAAAATATTGATGAGTTTCACTCGTTACGTCTACGACCCACT
Source organism: Talinum fruticosum (assembly GCA_021018815.1). Taxonomy (NCBI): domain Eukaryota; kingdom Viridiplantae; phylum Streptophyta; class Magnoliopsida; order Caryophyllales; family Talinaceae; genus Talinum; species Talinum fruticosum. The sequence goes on from JAITYX010000026.1 coordinate 1,468,284, forward strand.
AAATCATTAACCGATTATTGGTACTACTCATAAAGGAATTAATCGTACGGAGCCATCTCCCGATAATCGGGATTTTTATGATTAAATTGCTTAATCGAAGCTTTAGCTATAAATATATATGTATGAAGGTTCTTGTCGTGATCAAAAATCGAAAAGTTCATGAGCACAAGAAAATGAGAATATTGATGAGATTGTAACTTGGGTTATATACTTGGTTGAAACTTGGTTTTTATGGTTGTAAATATGCTCCGGCATGTGACCGTTGAGTTGTGTACTCCGAGCGTATGGCTCGTTGAGTTTTATTATGGATTTTATGCAGGTCTTTAAGGCTTTTAGCCTAATGATTATGCCATGTTTCAAACGAAACTCTACCAAAATTTTTACAAAATTGGAAAACAAAACCGACACCTTAAGTAGGAAGTATATTTGGGTTACGAGATAAGAGGACATTTGGGCATACTAGATGAAACGAGTGGTACAATTAAGGTTAGGCTACATTAAGCACGGACTATAGGTGATAGAAGCAACGGATCAAACTTGAGTTTTATTACAAGCATGGGAATTAAACTCATTAGTTGTTATATACAAATTCAAACTATATCATCAATAGCCTATTTCCAGGAAATGTATGAATATCGAGATCATAAGGAAATAATATGGATAGGTACGCGAAAAGGGAAAGTTTCTTAATCGTAAATGCATATAAATATTGTTAAAGGACTAGTAATCTACAAAAGTAGATTCGTTGTGGAAACAAATTCGAATTGGAATTGTGTTGCGAAACAATCGATCACGAAGCGATTGGCACGTTGAGGTACGTTATTGTTTGTACCTTTTTCCAAAGCGTTCATCTTTATTATTGAGTTTACTTGTTTTAATAATACAAATAATTTGGACCAACTTCACGATCACAGTTCACGATAGATGTATCACGATTCACGATACGGTTTACGGTTCACGATTACGATTTACGGACACGATTATAGTTCACAGATGCAGTTTACGGTTCACGATTACAGCTTACGGTTCATCGACACGATTATAGTTCACATGCCCCCCGATCAACCAAGGTAAATGAATGAATTGTTTATACAGATCACGATTATATATATGATGACTTCACGGACTTCACATAATCGTTAATCGTTCAATTGTTCACGACCGATCGCCTCGGGGTTTGATAAACCTAGGAGTCGGTGTCCATGATTGATTGTTTCACAATATGGGTCCTAGGTTTGGCTAAATCGGAAAAGCAAATTAGAAATTGACAAGTTGCAAATTGAGCATTCAAGAAAAATGATTTAAGATACGCCTAATTTAAGAGCATTTAAATTATAATTATATTTTATAACGGTAACGTCATCGAGCTTCTAGCTCACACGTCTATTGTTTTATGTTTTTAAATTTTTAGTGACTTGAGCGCATGACGGACTATTCGCAATCACACCCAAAGTTTAAAGAGGAAGAAAAGATAAAGCTGGTCGGGAGAAGTGATGTTCGATCGCTCGTCTTGACCCCATACATGTTAGTCCCTTCCTCGGTCTCTTGGCTCATGATTCCTCTCCAATGATCCTCGGCATTTTGAAGATTTCATTTTCACGTGAAGAAAAATTTGGGTTGGATTGTTACATAAATTATTTGAATAATTATTTTGCTCAAATGAAATTGCCTTGTTTTCATTCCGAAAACGGCAGTAACGTCTCCCAATTTACAAGTCTTCCACTTGTTGATTACTTATTTATGTGGTTACATATTGGGGTCGTTACACGACTGGAGCCTATTGTGCTCGGATTTTGCGGATCAAGCAACACTTGAAGGATTTAGGACTATCATTCACAACCATCCCAATCAAGTGTGATAATCAAAGTGCCATCAGTATTATAAAGAATCCAGTTCAACATTAGAAAAACAAAGCATATTGAGGTCAGATATCATTTTCCGAGAGATCGCTCCGAAAAAGGTGATATTAAACTTGAATTTATTCCTAGTAAATTTCAATTAGTCGATATCTTCACAAAACATTGAGTGAAGATCAATTTTTCTTTATTAGGAATGAACTTGGCATGATGATTGCATGATTGATTGAGTAATTGCATGAGAATGTATGAGTTTAATTGTTTATTATATGTTCCGAGTGAATAACTAGTGGATCGGCTAAAATATGATGAAACCGAGCTACAAGTTATTAAGTTTCGACTCACTCTTCGAAATATTTTACTATTTTTGTTTTAGGGAAAGCATCGATGAACAATCAATTACCTACCAAGTCCGACGAAGGCAAAATATAGTCTGGACATGTTGTATTTCGCTTGTCAAGGTGTTTAGATGCTCACAAGTGATTCTACCCCAACTATGGCTTAGGTATGACCTTAGAAATCATTACATGTTGTGTATTATCTTGTGGAATAGATGAATATATGGGTTGTATAAATATTATGCCACTAAACCACTTTAGGCCATATTTAAATATGAAGTATGGCTTAACTACTTGGGATGTAAGCATTTACCCCTATCGTAACCCAACAAAAGTGTAATAGTTGGATACACAAATTTCATTTTATTTTATTTTGCTTATGTAACCTTATCCTATTTTAAGATGGCGGTAACATCTCCGATTATTACCTTCTACTGCTGCCATACGTAATACTCTCTAATTAGGGATCATTAAGTAATGGTGATTGGGGGCGTTACACAATGAAGCAAATTCGCAATGAAACAAGTGCTAAAACCGAAGATCGAGTTTACCATAGACGAAAAAGAAGGCACAAGAAGAACCATATAGCTATAAACATCTTAATGTGCTCGTTAAACTCATCCGAGTTTAACTAAGTCTCAGATCCGTGACATCTGCTAAACAAGTGTGGGACACTTTAGTGACCACATACGAAGGAACAAACTAGGTCGAGCAGCTCAAGATCGCCCAATACCTCCACAAGTGCGAGCTATTCAAATGGAAGTTGATGAGAATATTATTGACATGTATGTAAGGTTTATTGAGATAATAAACAACCTAAAATCTCCACTACTACAGGAACCACTTTTAACTACGGTTAAAATTACCTTTAACAACGGTTAACCGATGTCGTGTATGTGGCCATTGTTGTATGTAGGATATTTTACTATGGTTAAAAACCGTAGTAATAGACCACTCTATGACGACGATGGTCCTATTACGGGACCTATGATGATGGTTCTTACATTAGAACCGTCGTTGTACGTACTACACAAAAAATGAAAAATTTTGTTACGTGCAGAGCATATGACGATGGTTCTAATGTAAAAATGTTGTCATAGGTTAGAATTTTTTTTTGTTTTTCCGTACCTCTCTACAAAATACAATACAATATACATCACAATTTACAATACATCACAACTTACATAGCAACAACCAACAGCCGCAATTTTCCAAATATATACAAAACTTTCCCACTTACTACAACCACAACAAGTTCCATTGAACAAGTTCAAGAACACAATTCCATAAATTTTCACAAGTAAGTTACAACAATGAATATAAATTACAATGATGTGAAATTATAATACAAAGAGTAATTGTAACACCCCAAAACACCCCCTAAGAGTATTACATCGCCGTAGTTCCTTAAAGGAACTCCCAAGGCTCTTTCTAGTGTCGGTTTAGTCGTTTAAACTCAACTTAAAGATAATAAAGGTGGTTTTCCAAAAGAATCCGAGATTTCCTAAAAATTTCGACAGAGTTCTATTTATAATGTGGACTATCCCTTAGGCTTAGAGCCCTAATACCCTGCATAAAAAGCATGACATAACTCAACGAGCCACATGCTCGGAGTATACAACTCAACGGCCACACGCTGGAGTCCAACCAATCATGCAATAAAACTTAAAACGATCTAAATGCTTTACTATACATCCGGTACAAACCGTATGAACTAAATTACAAGTACAATACTTAGTAACATAAGAAATGCACATTTGTGATTCGAATCACTCAAGAACCAAAGCAAACGACAATCAACTGAGTCCAAAATAAGCTAAGTACCGCACACATCTCTTGAAAATGCACTCGCAACACTGGGGGAAAAGGGGGAAATTTGTGGGGGTGAGTAATAAACCACGGGCTCACCGGAGTCTTATACCCTTAAAATGGAAATTCTTTATACATAATACTCATAATAATGAAATCGATGAAAACGTAATAACATAATATAAATCTATATACTTTCAATTAAATCTCTTACAACGTAAAGATCGTAACTCTTTTAATCATTTCAAAACAAAATTTCACATTCATCACAATTCTCTTTTTCCAACTAAATCAACTTTCTAGGCCTTTTGAGGACTCGAACTAGCACTTCTTTAATTCCAAGGCGCGACCCCGAACAAAAGGCTCCCGAGACCTATCTTTAGGAAGTCTCGAACGGGCATCTTGCCTCTACAACACCCCTGTTGGAACCCTTCCCTCGGAGTTTCTAGTCGGGCTTCCCCAATTCGAACCCTTCGGTATGCTAAACGATCCGTAACCGGTTGATTCAAAACAATTTGCACATATTCATTCATCACATTCATTTCACAGACTTTCCCAAATCGATTTAACATCAAGGAAGGCATGACACCACGTGTCACCCTAATAAATTCACTTTCTCAAATCGGTTTGACACACTCGGAAGGCATAGCACTACGTGCCACCCCTCCAAATTCAATTTCTCAATCAAATTTGCTTCTTTAAAACAGAATCACTTTTGAAAGGTAATTCACAAGAAGTTACATTCAAGGATCATTTCACGTAAAATACAAAACGCCTTTCAAAACTACTTTTGAACATCACGTAAAGAAATCACTTAACACGAATAGCCATCATTCAATGCAAGCGAGTCATTCTCAGCTCTTTTCCAACTATGCCTTTCTCAACTCATCAATTTAATAAGATTAATTCTATTTTCCGAGCCACAATAATCACAACCGGATACCACTTAATTCAACGCCTCAACTTCTCACAATTCTCTGTCTTTACTTCAATTACTCATTCTACATCTCTACTTTATGAATCCACTTCTTTTGCTCACGTCTCAGCCATATAACTCCTAATCTCACTTTATCCCTTAAGTTCCTCTTGCTAGGCTCAGCTTCTAACTTAATTTCATCTCAAGGACTTAGATACATTCTAAACTCAACTTAACCTTACAATTCCTCGCCCATCACTTCCCTGCCTCAAACTCCCATTGTATGTCGCTATCTTATTAATCAACTCTTGTTCGTCCATCCTTAGTTATATAACTCTCAATCACTTTTCCTAATTCAATTTCCGTTAGCTTCGCTTACCCTTCACGTTCAGTTCAACCTCGAGGATTTAAATATACTTCGAACTCAATAAATCGACAATCACCCACCTCTCACTCCCATATCTCAATTGTGCCTCCATCAATGTGAATTCATATTCCTCTTTAAACCTCACTCATTATTTCCCGATATTAGCAACCATTTCCCAATGCCGCAATTTCAGTAAATCTCTAAGGCTCAATTTGAAATACTAATTCACAATCTATACCCAAACCACAACGTACTTGTCCCCAAATCTCAATACTACTCACTAGACCCAAATAATCTAACTTTATCGGAATCATCGGGTTCCCGATTCAATTTTAAGTAACTACTAAATTTCTTCAAAGTTCCCAATTCGGCTCTACTATTTAACCAAGTAAATCCCTTCATGTCCCCGATTCAACTCCTAACAATTCCCTAACTCTATTCTAAGCTCTTATTTTAATCTTAAACAACTACTAGGTCCGTTTCGCAACACGGATGCTCAAAATTCACAACAAACTCAATATTCACAAGCAATCATTCAATATTCATAATAAATCCGTTTGGGTTTCAAAATTACTAATATTTTAGAGTATAAGACTACCCACCTCGAATTCTAGGGTTTGGAATTGATTGAATTGCTTGTTGTCCGTATTCGATTTCGGTTGTGTTTAGTTTCGAGGGCTCTCGCTTCCTCTTGCCTCCGGTTCAGCGCTTCGGTTCCCACTACCCCTCGGCCGGGTCCTCGAGTGCTTCCCGCCGATCTTTCTCCCTCGCCGTCGTCCCCTTTGCTCGTGGTTCTCACCTCCTCTGCCTTTACTTAGGTTTCTCCGGGTTCCCCTCCCGTTTCTTGCCCCGCCATCGATGTCTCGTCGCCGACCCTTTTCGCTCGTCGTGTACCCTCGCTCGCCGGTCGCCGTTCTCTTGCCCCCTTTTTTGTTTTTCCTTCGTCCACCGGCCGCCCGGAGGCCATCGGCCCCCTCTCGGTCTCTCGCGCTCTCTCTTTCCCTATTTCCCACTTCTCCCTCTCGCTTTCCCTGCTAGGGCTCCTTTTCTCGCTTCCTCCACCGAGCCTTCTTCCTCTCTTTCCCCTTTAATTTTCTTTTTGCTGTGTAGCTTCACCTAGGCACTCTAGCACATCCCTCTAATTCACACTAATCATGTTCCCAATTTGCCACTTAACTCCCTTTTGTTCTTAGCACCAACTTGTCCTCTTCCTTAGTACTCCTTGTTACATTGCTCTTCCTTTTTCCTCTTACTAACTCGATAATAATTAAACTCACATATGTAGTATAAGCGATCTCGGGTTTTTATTTAGCTAGTCCGAGCGGAAAAGTTTGGAGGAAGGGATTAATACGCTCTACTAATTATAGTTATGCGCCAATAATAATTCGTTCAATTAGTTTTACGAACATCTAATCACATATATAACTTGGTCATTCGACCTACTTTATTTAATTAAGGCTAAATAATAAACTTAACTCGTATAGCTACCTAACCCAAAATTATGGGTCTTACAATGAATCATTCATTATTTATGTGAAATAGTTCATCTCTATTTACCCAAAGTGATATTTTTGTAGTAGATATAGTTATGTCATTGTCTTTATGACGATATTGCTTACTTAGAGTTGTTGCAGAGGTAGCCTGGACACACATATATATACATCATATTTGCGAGTGCACGTACCTCCGCACGAACTCTAAGCAAGCAATATAGTCATAAAGAAAAAACACATAACTCAATCTACTAAAAAGCATCTCTTTAGGAAAATAGAGATGAACCTTTTGGCATGAATATTAAAATCATTTAAACTAGAAAGTTTCAAGAAAAAGAAATACACAAAGAGGTGGACAACATAAAAACTCAATGGTCTCACCCACGAACCTGTCGAGAGTGAGCTCATTACTCCTCCAAGGCAAACTATCTCAACTATCGGAGAATCGGGGACGAAGATAACATTTAAAAGCTTAATTCTTTTGACCCTCGTCGAATGATAATCTTTTAGGCCGCCATTGGAGAGATTAAGCCTTTGTTTTCTTCCTTGGAGTTCGTGTAGGTGTAGAGGTGGACAACCTCACTTCTTCTTAGGGAGGTTCCTCTTCTTTTCCTTAGAGAAGTTCCTCCCCTTCTCCTTCGGTAAGTTCCTTCGGACCGAGAGAAGAACGAGAGAAAGGGTCCTCCACCGATTCACTCGCTCTCCAAGGGGGACCAAACGATGATCCCATGCTTGGAAGTGGCGCCTCCGCCCGCCGCGTCACTTGCTGTTGAGTGCGAATTGCTTGCTTGAATTTCTACAAGTTGGTCAAAGTGGCGCTCTACCCAAGCTTCAAGGAGGTCCCAGTCAAAACGCAACACAACTTATTTTAGAGCATGAGCTTCATCAAAATCTACAAAATCCAGCTCCATAGCATCATCAATCAAAAGATTATAGAATGTCTTCGCAACGAGGGACGAGCAGCAATTAGCAACAGCAGCTTGCTCGGCATGGTCCTTATTGAAGTGTGGGCATACCCAAGCAATTTCTCATACCCAGTAGGAAATGCTCTATAACTCATTTTCAACTATGATCGAAGGAGATAGTTAAGTCAAAGAATTATTCTTACCAACTCCCTCAATAAAGCCTCTACCCCTCTTCCCATTCAAATAAGAATTGTTTTTTACTTCCAATTGTTTACGTATATATTATATATAATAAATAAATAAATAAATATTATATATATATATATATATATATATATATATATATATATATATATATATATATATATATATATATATATATATATATATATATATACGGTTTCCTTTTTGCTTCCAATTTCGATGTATTATACATTATCATAAACTAGACATGATTTTATTTGAAATTTTACATAGGACAAATTAATATGAATAAAATGGTTAGATCATCCCTTTAATTTGCTTTAATGACCCTAAGATATAACTATAACCGGAGTTCCTATAACCCTTGTTGTCTTTAACAATGAGGTCGAATTCACTAGGCAAGACATAGTAGTCTATGTGCAGCGTGGGTTAGTACACAAAGAAAGGAAAAGGTGATAAAGGCTTTATTGGAGAAAAAGGTGATAAAAAATCGGGAATTATTACTAGTTTTGTGATTGTTTACCACCTTTATCTCCAATAAAGCCTTTATCACTTCCCTTTCTTCATGTACTCGACCCACGCTGCAAATAAACTCTATGTCTTACCTAGTGAATCCGACCTAATTGCTAAAGTCAATAAGGGTTATGGAAACTCTATTCTATTTTTTGTCTTGGGTTGTTAAAGCAAACTAAATGGATGGCCTAACATTTCATTGATATTCATTATTGTCTTATGCATTACGTAAACTTCAAAAAATCATGTACTATAGTTTACGATCATGTATAATACAACAAACTTGCACCCAAAAAAGAAACCGGAAATTTATATAATTGGATAAATTAGTCCACCCCCAACTTCAACTCATCAAAATAAATAAATTTAATAACAAATTTATCTTTATGAGAAGTATTTGGGGAGATCCCTATATCTAAATACCTTTCCAGCTTTTTACATTTTCACATTTATATTTTCTCCCTATTAATCGATATATATATTGTAATACCCGGAATTTTAAAGAAAGCAATTGAAAAGCATAGAATTATTGAGTATTTTTCCCGCAACTAGGGGGTTGAGTGGCTGATTTTATTTACGGCTAGACATATTACGTTAGAATTCCTTTGGAGGCTGGTATTGAATAAATAAAATCAAGGAAATTGCCTTCCTTTTACATCTCGAGCTGAACCGTTGGGTGATTAAGAATTGTCGTGGCGGCATATTAAAATAAGTTAGGACGCAGATAACGTAAGAGGACGGAAGGGAGGAGATGTGGACTTGTCGTATATGGGCCGGTGGTTATTTTCACTGAATTATGAAGAGATAATTAAGCCATTTGGGGGTCCAATTAGGAGCATTAACCGCCAATTAAGCGGTGGAGAGAGAGAAGCAAGAAAAGAAGGAGGGGGTCGGGGAAAGCAAGAGCGAAGCGAGCAAGAAGGAAAGAGAGGGGAAGCGGGCGAGTGAAACACGAGAGAGACAGAGAGCGCGTGCGGGAGCCGGAGCAAAGTCGGTGGCCCGCCTGAACGGCGAGCGGCCGGCGGCGCGAGGAGAGCGGGGGCTCGGGAAGGCGAAAAGGGGAAGAAATGGAACGAAGGAAGAAGGGAAAAGGGAAGACCGAGCGCAGAGACAGGGGGAAGAAGGCGAGCGGTGCAAGGTCCGACGAGACCAAGGGGTGGCTGGCGACCACCGCAGACCGGAAAACGACGGCCGGCGACCCAAGTAAGTGGCGAGCGAGGGGAAAAGCGAGAGGCTGGGTAGAGCAAGGGGTGGAGCGAGGGCAGCGTGAGAAAGTCCGAGAGGCCGGGACCGGGACAAGCAACGGCCGCAAGGGGAAAGACCGACGGCAGACGCGTGAGGGCCGGGACCGAGGGCGGCGAAACCGAACCGCCGAACCGAGAAGCAAGCGAGTCTCCCCGAAACCGAACGCAACCGAACACAAAGCGGAGACAGCAAGCAATTCGATCAATCCCTAAAACTCGAGAATGTCGGTGGGTAGTCTTATACTCTAAACTACTACTAATTTCGAATCCAAATGAGTTTATTGTGATTGTTGAATGTGATTGTGAATACCGAACTTGTACGCTTCGAGTGGGATTAGTAGTTGCTTGAAAGTCAAATTAGGAGTTGTAAGGGGAATTGATAGTTGTTTAGGCCTCGAACTGGAAACCGGGAATTCAAACGAAGTTGGGTTACTAGGGTATAACGAGTAGTATCGGGAATCCGGTCGGTTGGGGATAAGTACGTATGGTTTGGCCATAGGTTATGAATTGATGTTCAGATTGAGTCCTAGAGATTTACTCGAATTTGTGGCATTGAGAGACGAGCACTAATATCGAGAAATAACGAGGGAAGTGTAAAGAGGAGTATGAGATTGTATTGAGTAGTGCACAATTGAGGCATGGGAGTGAGAAGTGGGTGAGTGTTGGGATAATCGAGTTCAAAAGGTAATTAAATCCTCGAGGTTGAACCGAGCGTGAAAGTAAGTAGCTAACGGGAATTGAATAATGAAAAGTAAGTAAGAGGTACATAATTGAGGATGGGCAAGCAAGAATCGATTAATAAGGTAAGAGATATTAAATGAGAAATTGAGGTTGGGAAATAGCAAGTTGGGGACGGTAAAGTGGAACTAAGCCATAGTCATGTCTAAGACCTTGAAGAGAGAATTGAATTAAAAGGCGAATAGAGATAGAGGAAATTCGGCAAAGTAAGTTTAAGGATATACGGTTGAATGAGGGCAAAAGAGGTCGGTTTACAAAGTGAAGTCGGAAATGAGGAAATGAGGTAAAGATAGTGGATTGGGAAAAATGAGAACGTTGAATTAGGTAATATCTACTTATGGTTATTGTGGCCTGAAAATGGAAATTAATTGTACTAGAATGGTAGATTGAGAAAGGTATAGTTGGAAAGAGTGGAGAATGACTCGCTTACGTTGATTGGTGGCTATTCGTGTTATGTTATTGCTTACGTGATACTCAAAAATAGTTTCGAAAGGAGTTTTGTATTTTACGTAAATGATTCCTGAATGCAACTTCTTGAGAACCGCCTTTCGAACGTGATTATGTTTTTAAAGAAGCGAGGCTTGTTGAGAAAATGAATCAGATTTGAGAAAGTGAATTTATAAGGGTGACACGTGGTGTCATGCCTTCCTTGATACTAAATCGATTGAGAAAGTCGTAAAGTGAATGTGATGAATAAGTACGTGCAAAGAGTTTTGAATCAACGAGGCTATGGATCGTTTAGCATACCGAAGGGTTCGAATCGGGGATGCCCAGCTAGAGACTTCGAGGGAAGGATTCTAACAGGGGTCCTGCAGTGGCGGGATGCCCGATCCGAGACTTCCTAGAAGATAGGTCCCGGGAGCCTTTTATCCGGGGTCACGCCTCAACGAAATAAGAGAAATCCGAGAAATCCGAGAAACTACGTGAAATTATGAGAAAAGAAGTGCTAGTTCGAATCCTCAAAAGGCCCGTAAAAGTTGATTCAACCCCAAAAGAAGTATTCTTGAATGTGAATGTGTGCTTTTAAGTGATTAAAGAGTCTTGATCTTTTTCATTGCAAGAGATTTCAGTGAAAAGTATATAGATTTGTATTACGTTATTATGTTTTCGCAGATTTCATTATTATGAGTATTATGTGTAAAGAATTTCCATTTAAGGGTATAAGACTCCGGTGAGCCCGTTGATTATTGCTCACCCCCACAAATTGCCCCGTCCCCACCCGAGTGTTGCAGGTACACTTTCGAAGCATAATCTACACTTAACACGCTTCGGACTCCTGCCGATTGTTGACGGTTGAAGTGACCCAAGTGGTCTGTCATGCATTGTTTATTTCTAAATGATTGTACTTGTAATTTAGTGCATATAGTTGTACCAAGTGTATAGTAACCAGTTAGATTGTTTTAAGTTGGATTGTTTTAAATTTTACCGCATGATTGGTTGAACTCCGGCGTGTGGCCGTTGAGTTGTATACTCCGAGCGTGTGGCTCGTCGAGTTTTATTATGCTTTTTATGCGAGATTTTAAGGCTTTAAGCCTATGGGTTAGTCCATGTTTCAAACGGAACTCGCCAAAATTTCCGAGAATCTCGGATTCTTTTGGGAAAACCACCGGTATTACCTTTAAGTTGAGTTTAGACAAGCAAACCAACACCAAAAGAGCCTTGGGAGTTCCTTTAAGGAACTCCGGCAATGTAATACTCGCAGGGGTGTTTTAGGGTGTTACATATATATATATAACCACAAATGTTTCTATTTCCTCAAAACCTAAACCATAAATATTTTTATTTCTCTAAACTCTAACCATATTTGAATACCAATTTCGATAATCGGATAAATGAGTTCACAACATCACCTCATCAAAATAAACAAATTTGGATACAAATTTATCTTTATGAGAAGGTTTTGGGGATGATCCTATATCCAAATTATCTTTGTATTTCTCTAAAGCCCTAAACAAATTTGGATGCACTCTTATGATCTATCATCCTTACTTATCATATTTCACTATAATTACCACAAATCTTAAACTCCTAAACTCGATCATTTCTCAAAATCTCAAACATTTCATGAATTCCCAACTTAATAAACTAAACAAATGTTCCCCACATTCTTAATATTCAACATTTCAACAAAGATTCAACATTTCAACAATCTCAAACATTATCCACATTCTGAACATTCAACATTTAAACAATCTCAAACATTACCTACATTCTCAACATTCACATAACTACTGCAAATACATTCAACATTTTAACCGTAATACATTTTCTAAATAACTTAAGGCCAAAAATAAGAGATGATAGAGATTTATACCTAAGAACCGATAACGGCGAGGGTCGGGAGATGCTTCACACCGAGAATTTAAGGAAATGTACACTTAAATGAGATGAGAGGAAACTATAAAGAAATGAAAGATTAAGAGAGAAGAGATGTAGACGGCGAGATTGAGGAAAGGCTTACCAATTCAAGTTGACCAGGCAAGGAACGAATTCCATATTTGATGAGGGTCACGTGAAGGAGAGAGAAAGCTGTAGAAAGCGATAAGACCGAGAGTAGTTGTAAATGGGCGTGGAAACAAGCAGATCACGTTTTTAAGCTAATCTAAAAGACATATAACGACGGTTCTATCACGTAACCATCGTCATATGTCACATTTAACGACTGGTTCTATTAAAGGAACAAGTAGTTAAATGTTTCAGAAAACTTATGACAACGATTCTTACATTAGAACCGTCGTCATAGGTGTTAAAAAGTGCTTGTTATTTACAAAAATGCCACCGGTCCAGTTTTCATGACGGTTTGGCCTTCTAACCGTCGTTAAAGACTCATCATTAAAAGTGGTTCCCGTAGTAGTACTCAATAAAAAGATGTCTAACGAAGAAGTGGTCGAAAGCTTCTAAGATGTCTTCCCAAGAATAAATGAGGTCCAAAGGTGACATTGATTGAAGAAGTTGAGGACTTCAAAGAAACTTAAGCTTGATGATCTCATTAGGAAACTTCGACCCATGAGCTAGCTACATCTCTAAAAGGAGGAAACTGAAATTAGCACTAGAAGGAATATTTCGTTGAAAGTCTCAAAAGAAGTTGAACCAAGTCCAAGCAGCTCAGATTTAGAAAAGGACCCAATGGTACTTCTCAACAGAGGCTTCAAAGAGATGATAAAGCACAAGAAGTAGTAGAAGAAGCCAAGAAATGAGGTTCTCTCGAAAAGATAGAAAGGTAGAACCTATTTCTCTCCAAACTCTTCTTTTACAAAAAAAAAAAAAACTCGGGTGCTTTGAGTGTGCTAGTAAAGAACACATCGTCCAGGATTGCTCAAAGAGGAAGAAAGATTACAAGAAGAAGAAGGCCAAGGAGGCTATATGTGGTGGAGATGAATCAAAAGATGAGGAAGACATTGAGGATGAATCCAAGTGTCTAATGGCGATGGCTAACTCGGACACGTAAACCGAGTCGAATAAGACTCATCCGATTATGAGGAAACTAATCCTCAAGAGGTAATTATTTACTTTCTTAAATTCTCTAAGAAAGAACTCACTAAATACATTTTTAATATAAGGAAAACTCCAATTTTGATTCTTCTCTCTTTCAAGAAAAAGTTGAGTCTTTAAAAACTAACACTATTTTCAAAAATGATTTAGAAAAATTGAGACTTAAGATTAAGATACTCGAGACCAACTCACAAGATAATAAGAATGAGTCCGAGAACGAGGTTTTGAAGAAAAAGATGGAAGAGTCTCATAACTTGATTTTAAAATTCACTAAAGGCCGAAAAACCTTGATCTACTTCGGGTTCCCAATGTGTTTGTGTTAGAAAAGAAGTTTTGGGTTTTAACTCGAATAGGAGGACAACTCCTATAAGAGTCTTTTTAAAAGGATTCGGACAAATCACTTTAGAAAAGTCTAGCATGGTCCAACTCAATTAGTGAGAAAGAGGATTGAGCCCGGAAAAGTTTATCAAACGAAGTCTTCCGAGACCTCTTATAAAAGAAAAGATTTTAACAAATCCGTGACTCAATTTTCAAAGATGAAGAGTTAGAATTAGACTTGCCCTAAGATTATTCAGATTTGGGTTCCCAAGAGTGCCCTTCCTCCAAAACTGACCTCAGTAAAAAAATTACTAGGTTTGTTAGAGGAAGTATGAATGGTTAGTTTGTTTTCCTTTTGTAGGTATGTCATAGAGAAAAAGCAACAGTGGTTGCTCAACACACATGATCTGGGGACCCAAGCATCTTCATTGAGTTGAAGAACAAGAAAGGTAGACGAGTCACTTTTGAAGACAACAAGCAAAGGTAAAATTGTTGGGATTGGAAGAGTTGGATATGGAAATAACTCATTTAATCCTATTTATCTTGTTAAAGGGCTCAAGTACAATCTTCTAAGCATATCTCAACTCTGCGACAAAGGACAAGAAGTAAGGTTCACTCGGACCAAATATTTCATCTCGGATGCAACAACAAATGAAACTAAACTTTCTGGTCCGAGGTTAGGTAACACTTATACTATTTCTTTAAGTAATTCTTCTTAGAATCTCTATTATCTTAAAGTTGTTATGAATGATAATTCATGGGCATTGCATTATAGATTAGGTCATATTAGCATGCACACTATCAAGAAATTATCATCACATGGGTTAATCAAAGGACTCCCTAAATGTGCATGTGTGATGTTTATATAAAAGGGAAACAAGTTAGGTTTTCATTCAAACCACATAAAATTGTTTCCACATCAAAAGTTCTTGAACCGATTCATATGAATACATGTGGGGAAATTCCTATTAATATCTTAGGAGGTAAATCATATGTTCTTGTTATTATTGATGATTATTCAAGAGTTACCTGGGTGTGTTTTCTTAAGAACAAAAAGGAAGCATTCAAGCAGTTCCCCGGAGTTTACAAATAGATACAACTTGAATATGGGACTCGGATGTAAGGGTCAAAACCCACCATGGAAGAGAATTTGACTACTCCGAGTTTGCAGACTTTTGTGACAAATTTGGTATCTTCCATAACTTATCAGCTCCAAGAACCCCTCAACAAAACATAGTTGTAGAGAAAAAGAACAGAACCCTTAAAGAGATTGGTAGAACAATGATGATCGAGAATAATCTACCATATTACTTCAGGCTGAGGCGATCAACACGGCCAACTACACATTGGACCATTGCCTCATTCGCCCAATCCTCAAGAAAACACCATATGAGCTCTACGAAGGAAAGAAGTCCAACATTTCCTACTTCAAGCCTTTTTGGATGCAAATGTTTTGTTCACAACAATGGTAAGACTCGTCTAACTAAGTTGATGCTAGATCGGACAAAGGTATTTCACTTGGTTATTCTACCCATAACAAAGCTTATCATATTTTTAATAAAAGGACTAACACAAGTAGAAGAAAGAATCTACGTTGTTTTTTATGAACCTCATTATGGCAAAATAAGTGAGTCAACATTTTCGGATCTCAAGCTCACCAGGGATGATGATGACTTGATTGAAGTTGAGCTCAAAAACACCGAAAACAAAAGAATGAAGCCCCGACTAAGCCAATTCAACAGATTGAGCAGCTCAGTCGGACTCGGTTCGGGGATCTCAAACCCATGAAGGAACCGAGGCTGCACCGACCGAGGAACCAAGCATTCGGGATCCTAATCTTATAAATCAAAAGTCCGGAAGAGCATTCGGGTATAATTCTAATCACCCCCGAGAACATTATTTCGGATATCATCTCATTTGTGCAAATCCATTTTTCTCTTCGTAATTTTTGTGTATTTGTTGTATTCATATCCATGATAAAACCTAAGAATGTGGTAGCTTACTTGAACCTAAGTGGATAGAGTCCATGCAAGAAGAACTCTCTCAATTTGAGAGAAACCAAGTTTGGAACTTGACTGACGACCAACCGACCACCCAATTATAGGAACCAAATGGTTTACCGGATGAGGAGGGTTTAATGGGTCGAAATAAGGCCAAACTAGTAACTCAAGGGTACAATCAAGAAAAAGGTATTAATTGTAGGGAAACCTTTGCATCGGTTACTAGGCTTGCATTTGCATTAAGTATGAACATCAAACTTTATCAAATAGATGTCCAATGCGCTTTTTAAATGGCTTCACTCAAGAAAAAGTTTATGTTGAGAAACTCCAGTGGATTTGAAAATCCCCATTTTCCAAACCATGTTTTCAAATTTCAAATAGCTCTTTATAGTTTGAAATAAGCCTCTAGAACTTCGTATGAAAGGTTAAGCAATTTCTTAGTTGAAAATGGTTTTAAAAGAGGTTTAATTAACAAAACCTTATTTATAAAAACCAAGGGCAAGGAGTTCAAGTATTCTTCGATTTATGTTGATGATATTATCTTTGGTGCTACTAATAAAACCCTCTACTAAGAGTTTTTGTTGATGAGATAGGAATTTCAAATGAGTATGATGGGAGAATTAAATTTCTTACTTAGATTACAAATCAAGCAAGAAAAGGATGGAATTAATGTTCATCAAACCAGTATGTCAAACCACTTGCTAAAGAAATAAAACTTTAGGATGCAAAGCCGTAGCTACACCAATGGCCAATAACACCAAACTAGACTCAAACAAGATGGGTAGTCGAGTAGACCAAAAAATCTACAGAGGTATGGTTGAATCTTTATTGTAGGTCGGATATCATGTTTAGTGTATGCTTTTGTGCAAGATTTCAAGCTAATCCAAGGAATCTTATCTCACTGTGATGAAGAGAATTTTTAGATATCTTGCACGCACTCAGCCACTTGGTCTCCGGTATTCCAAAGACTCCGATAAGATTCTCGGTGGTTATCATCGGACTAGGGGTGTACAAAAAAATCAAAACCGGAAAATCGATCCAAAAATCGATTAACCGAATAAATTTTTAAGAAAATCGATTTGGTTAACCGAACCGAACTTTTTCCAGTTCACGTATTAATTACGGATCGAGACTTGGAAAAATTCAATTCAAAAAAATCCTACATATATAAGCCAAAACTCTAAGTTTGTTGTTTGCCCCTGCCCCCTTTTTGCGTTTGCTTACTCTTGCTCTACTTCCTCCTCTCTCTCTCTCTCTCTCTCTCTCTCTCTCACATACATACACACACACACATACACACACACATACACACACACACACACACACACAAAATTTCCATTGAGAGTCCCAATTTAGGATAAAGTAAGAGTTTTCCATGATGGATGGTGCAACTAGAACAAGAATTGAATGGAAGGTGTAATTGTTATTGTTCCTTCTTACTATTCATTTTTAATATAGGTGTTGCTTCTCGCTATATGCCCTCTCTTCTCGCTTGTTCAAAAAGGTCAGTTTGAGATCTAAAATTCCATTTGGCCTGCTATATACCCTTTCTCTCTCTCGCCCCCTCCTCCTCGAGGTCACCCGCCTCTCGCCTCTCTTGCATGTTGCTAGTGTTGCTCGTCGTCGACAAAACTACCGATGTTGCTGCTGCCGGCTACATTCTTCTTCAAATACGTCTCATACTTGTCTCAATCTCTCACCTCTCTCATGTTGCATACTCTCTCAATCCCTCACTACCAACTACAATATGTTTCAAGTAACGTTTAGCCATAAAATCGAACCGAGGAATCGGCTAACCGAACCTTTTGGTTATGTTACATATCGAGATTTGGACAATCTATGAATTCGATTAACTGAATTTTTGGTTAATCGAAAAACTCGGATCGGTTACATATCGAACTTTTAACTATTCGAAAGTTTGGTCAACCGAAAATAGGTTAACCATAAGTGCGGTTAACCGATTTTGCACAGACCCTAACTCGGATGTTGACTATATTGGGCATAAAGTTGATAGAAAGAGCACACTAAGAGCATGCCAATTCCTTGGACACTCTTTGATCTTATGGCATTCCAAGAAACAGAACTCAATCGCTTTATCAACTATTGAACCCGAGTACATAGCCACCTGGAGCTAGTCGTGCTTAGTTGCTATGGATCAAGCAACATTTAAAGGATCTTAGACCGATCTTCTCAACCATCCTCATTAAGTGTAATAATCGAGTGCAATAAGCATAACAAAGAACCCAGTTCAAGCACTCAAAGACAAAGCATATTGAGGTCGGTATCATTTTCGAGAGACTATGCTGAGAAAGGTGATATTATTTTAGAATTTATTCGGACTAAGCTTTAATTAGATGATATTTTTACTAAGCCCTTCGGTGAAGAACAATTTTACTTTATTAGAAATGAGCTTGGTGAGATGAATGTTTGATTATGTGATTACTTACTTGTACGATTATATGTTTAATTGCATGAACATGTCTTCAATGTAAGAAATTTGATAGATCGATAGTTCATTTAATAATTCATGAAACCGAGCCTCAATCATTGTTAATTGCATCTCATTTGAGCACTCGTAACGCTAACTAAGTCAGATTCATTTAATTAAAATGGACGTTCAAATCTTATGAGATCATCTCTAATTAATAGAGAATCTTAAATTATATTTTTACAAGCCGTTTTACTTAATCCCATGTGATTCGATTGTAATTAGTCATTGAGACTCGCCGACTCATTTGCACTGGAAACTAGCCGTGAGAGAGCTTTAGGACTCGGATTCATTTTCTAGCCGTTTGAGAGTCTCTTTCTATAAATACCCAACACTATCACTCATTTCTCACTTGCTTTATCATACCGACTCACTTTCACTCTCTTTGTCTCACTCGGACTCGCTCTCTTTCTCTTACTCGGACTTGAACTACTCATTCTTTCTCACTCAATTTTTTGCTCTAAGTTTACTCTCTTACTTTCAACTCAAAGTCCCTTCTTCTACCTTATCTCTTTCTCAATCAAAATGATAAAGAAAACTTCGAAATTGAAGTTTCTTTTGCAACTAAGAAGAAGCTTAGAACTTCTTCCCGAGATGTCCTCCAAATTTCTAAACCCGAGGCCTCGTAACGTGAGACCTTAGAGCAACAAGTTGGATCCTCTCTAAAACAAGGGGACTCCAAAGATAAATTCTTCCTTTCTACGAAAATTTCTTGGGTTCACGACTTGAAATCCACTCATTTTCTTAATCTTTTGACCTTTTGTGACTTTTTATCCTTGTCTAGTCATAGAATTTTATCGAACCTCTCTTCCCTAACCTTTGATTCTTATCTTGCCTTTCTTCACAAAATCATCAACATTGAGTGTTGCTCCTAAATTGCAATATCCAAAAATTTCCTAAAGTCGTTGATGACTTTTTTCCAAGTATGCCCGAGTCAAACCAAGGTCTTGGAAGAACTTTTCCATCACACGATTGAAGTCCGAGCCTAGAATTCTCTGTTTCTTCTTGATAAGGATAGTTCTCTTTCTTCCCTTCTAAAGAAAACCCCAAGAACATCGCCCTCAAGGCTATCTATGATAACATGGAGGGCTATAATAGTGATCTGTTCCCCTTCATTCTCCAACATATCAGCTCAGTCCCTTTTGAAACTAAAAACCACCCTCTTCTCTTTGGAGCTCTTCTCTCCAAAGTTTTTGCTCACTATGAACTTAAACTCCTTGAACAATTTCTTCATCCTCGTCGTTCCGATCGGAAAGACGATCTAGTGAGTCTTGGTTACTAGGAAACATCACCTGCTGTATGGACTAATTCATTTGAGATTATCTAGCCATCTTCTTCTGCTCCTCTCCTCACTCCTAGCCTTTCCGAGCCCGGTTCTACAGACTTAGAACATAAAAAAAAAAAACGCGGCCTCTCATCTCTCTTGTACTTGCCAAACAATTCCATGATGCCTTGGATTCATGCAACGCTCTTCTCCCTATTCTTCTTTAGATGCAAGCATCCTTTGAAAAAGAGCTTGCTAATGCCAAATATCTCATGAAGTAGCCGACTGAAAATTTTTCAGGGTGCTCGGATCACCTCAAGCCACCTCAGCCTCAACAACAAGAAGAAAAAGAATAGGAATCCTCTAAAGAAATTGGCTCCTCTAATCCTCGGAGGGAATAAAGGAGGAAAGCCCAATTAGAGCCTGCTAAGGCCACGGAAGAGGAAGAAGAGTATGAGGACTCAACAAAAGAGAAGATGAGTGAGAAGAAGAAAAGGAACAACATCAATTGGTTCATCATTCTAGGAGCCAAACTCGACTTTCAAAGAAAGCCTTTTCTTCTTAACCTCCAACCACCTCTTCTTAATTTGTTATGTTTTTTAATTTTTTTCCAACATTGTTTTCTCTCCTTGCTCTTATAAATTTCTTTTTAATGAAATGCATTAGGGGAAAAGAAAATATGTTTAGTGGACTTAGGGGAGTTCACATATTTAGGGGAGCAATTACTTTTTTTCTTGGTGTATATATTTTTTCAATGAATGAAAATATTTATTTTTGCATATCTATGTATGATTTATTTATCTTTGCTATTACTTGTTATGAAACTCATAATCTATTTTATTTTTATTATGATACTCAAAATTTATTCTATTGTCTAACTCGATACTTAGAAGTTATTTTATTAGCTCGGATACTCAAAATCTATTTTATCACTTAATACTCGATAAACTCAAAAATCTATACTAATATCTAACTCGGACATTTCTTTGAATACACAAATATATGCCCCCGATACGATCACCTTGATATTTAGACTCTTAGGACATGTTCGAAGTTACATAAAAACAAACAAAAACGGAAACAAACAGAGACGAACAAAAACAAGCGTAAATGAGTAACAAAAAAATAGAAGAAATGAACAGAAACAAACATAAATTAACATAAATTAACATAAATGAACAAAAATGAATAGAAAACAGAAAAAGATGATGATTTTTATATAACTTCGAACAAGCCCTTAGAAATAATCAAAGTTTGAAGATTCAAACATTATTTCTATAGTCTTTATATTTGATGTATTTCTTTAACTCTTTATTTAAATTCAATGCCTTATCTATATGACTTATCAATGGCAATCATCTACTCTATATTACTTATCCATGACTCGACCCAAGACTTATGCTTTTTAAAAGAATACTTGTCAAAGTCTTAAACTCGCTTCTACTTCGAAAGTAGAACCGACTCGATCATTACAACTAAGTCCGATCGACCCATTCAATTCTCAACAATCGACTCACTCGGTCTAACTTAGACATTGAGTTTACCAAAGTACTTTCATATTTAAGGCTTGTTCGAACTTACATACAAAACGCACATAAAAGAGAAGAAACGAATATAAAAGAGCGAAACGAACATAAACGAACATAAACGAACATAAACGAACATAAATGAACATAAACGAATAGAAATGAGTTGTTAAAATAAGAAACAAACGAACATAAACAAACATAAACGAACATACACATAAATAGATTTTTTTCATGTAACTTCGAACAGGCCCTTAATATGTCAATTATAATTTGGTAAACTTTATAAAATGGACTCCAATTAATTGTCTTAATTCTACCTAACCCATAATCATTACGTTGAAATTGATTAACTTAACCGATTAACTTTTCGTAATTGAAAAATATCCGAATAACTCATGTATCCATTAAGTTTTAACTTATTACTAATGAGTTTTGACATATTTGGAACTTGAATATCTTAAATATTAGACTTGACAAATCCAGATTAATAGATTAAGGGTGATTGGTCTTTAAACGCTTTATTTAGACTAATCCTAATCTAATTATGGACCAAAATATTTTTATACTTTAAGAACTATTCTTATTGTTTTTGCATGTTTTTTAAAATCAAATTATCTCAAAGAAGAGCAAAAATAAAAGTTTCATAACCGTTGAAGTTCTGGTAGATTAAAAAATCGAGAAACTTAGATATGCTCATAACTAATCTATGTTGTCGTTTTGGGTAATATGTTATTTTTGAGTCTAACAAATTTTTCTATATGAAGTTTCAGTTTCCTAGAGATGGTAGAATAGCTTTTGGAAGTTAGGCTCAACAGTTATTTCAAGATGGTTAAGAAACTAAGCCGTCAAACTATCCTTTGTAAGGGCTAACAAACTCAATTCCTCCGGCTAAAGACTCAACGACTTTCTCTCAAGGCGGACTTTTAAAGAAGTCTTAGCACTAGATTCTCACCGACGAACAAGAGTTAAACTTATCACACACATCTAACTTACAACTCCTCTCTACTCTTATTTCCGTGAGTTGTAATTCTTAGTGAGAAAAATTTTGTAATCACTCTTTACTTATAACACTACTGTTTTTCTTGACTGAGTTGATAACTTAGTTTCAACTTAGTTGTCCCAAGTTGATAAGGGAACTTCAACTTGGAAGTATTAGGTTAGATAAGAGAATATCCGGGCTCGAGAAAAATTGTAATAGATTTGTTGAAGGGAACAAATCTTAGTAGCCATATTTATTGCAATTGAGGATTCAATTAGTGGATTTAATTTGGTGCTTGGATTAGCACTCGTCCGAGGTTTTCTGCTCCATGAGGGTTTCCTTGTAATATCTCTCTATGAATCTTTTTATCTTACTGTCCGAGTCACTCTAGACTCTTCTCAACTTCTACCGAGCTCAATTTTATACTCCTACTTATTTTCCGAGTGCTCGGTTCACGTGAAAGTCAATTTCCGTAAAAATCTCCCAACACGCTATTAGCCCCTTCTGGGGGTGATTTACTTATCCTATTGAACTTCCAAAACGTACCAATGTGCTCCTCATATAAATCTACGTGAGGGAACCTTTCTCACATAATGCCATTAACTATTCAATGGTTGAGTTATTTTTTTATTTTTAATATCAACCAAACTCCGCAAAGGCCACGTCTAGCCTACTAAATTATACTGTTTTAATCTTCTTCTCAATTATGACCATTTCATCATTAATATCTCTTATACTCACATATTTATGATTAATTTTAATCATGAATAACTCCCCTCAATATACAGAAAGTAAGGCTTACTCAAAATATTCCCCCTTAATTAGCACACAAAATAGCAGTTTTATCATCACCATCACCCATTTTGCATAATTAAAGTAAAAATACAAAATCAAACCCCATCCACAAGCCAAATATCAAAAACACACAACATTGGGTCTTATATCAGATTCTAAATTACCTTTTTTTAATTTCATCAAACATTTAAGCTAATAATTATGCTTAAATTCTTAATTTTTAGTTATTTTCGAAACCTTAAAATCTAAATCATATAGTTACATCATTATGTCAATACGATTCTTTATTTAAAAAATATTAATTTTGAAATTATAACATTTACTTGAAAAAAATGATGATCTTCTACAACCAACTCTTTTTGAGTGCCATTACCTTCACCGATCCTTTTTCCTTAGTTATGTTACAAGGTTTATATGATTTGTGGGTTTGAGTGGGTGAGAGTGCAAACAGATAAGGGGTTCGAGGAATGCAATGCAATTGCGAGGCTTTTCATGTTTGGTGGGAAACATTATTAAATGAAGACATTCTTTTCTTTTTTTTTTTTTTACAGGTGTTTCGGCAAGTTTCAAAGTTGCCCTAAGTTGACCCTGGTGTGATGTTTCTATATCACTTAATCGAATCAGGAACTACTATGTCAATTTTTTTAATAATGAGTAAAGTGCAAAGCTGCAAAGTTTAAATGTAATTTTGGCCTAGAACTCATGAAGAATGAGAAAGCCAATGAAAGGGTTTGTATGCCCATGCATTGTGTACAATTATAATAATATCTTTAGATATTGAGTATTAGAAAACATAGAACCTTTTTTTAAAAAAAGATTTGACCTAATAATTATAATAATATCTTTAGATATTGAGTATTAGAAAACATAGAACCTTTTCTTTAAAAAAGATTTGGCCTAAAACGAATTATTATACGTTAGAGTGAAATCGGTATCATATAACTAAAGTTAAGAAACAAATATGTTCGGTCAACCAATTCAATAGACGGGTCAACTTCGAGTGAACCTTTAAAATAACTTATATTTGACTCCAAATTTAAAATAACATGTCTACACACTAATCGTGCATTGCTCG
This sequence comes from Talinum fruticosum, assembly GCA_021018815.1. Lineage (NCBI taxonomy): Eukaryota > Viridiplantae > Streptophyta > Magnoliopsida > Caryophyllales > Talinaceae > Talinum > Talinum fruticosum. Next base: position 1,492,607 of record JAITYX010000026.1, read on the forward strand.
TTGACTTCGGGTCAAAATCAATTCGGTTTGTTTTAAATGCATATTTCTTTTACTAATTATAATTTAAATTCAGATCATATTATTATAACGGATCAGAAATATTAAAGTTTGTATACGTCATTACAACGCTCTTGGAAAAGGGGTTGAACGCTTAAACCCCAAAGAGCAAAGCTAAAGCAAGATTTGTCTTGGCCACTAAGAAACCAACTCGTAACTTTGCTGTTCTAGTGCTTAAATGCTTACTTACTAAGCTTTCTCACACAGAATTCTGCGTTTAAACACAAAAGGGAAGAAAAGCCAAGCGAATCCTTGAGATCGCACAAGACTAGGAAAGTGGGATAATGAGCAGCATCGGAACTGGCTACGACCTTTCGGTCACTACTTTCTCGCCGGACGGCCGAGTTTTCCAGATCGAGTATGCCGCTAAGGCTGTCGACAACAGCGGGTCTCTCTCTCTTTCTCTCTCCTCTCTCTTTGTCACTACTGCATGGAAAACCCTAATTTTGATGCTGATTTCAATTTGATTGCCATGGATTTTCAGGACTGTTGTTGGCATCAAATGCAAGGATGGAATCGTTTTGGTAGTATTCTTTTTCCCTAAATTTCAAGGCATTTTCGCTGTCTTCTTTTGTCTAATTGCCATTTTTTTCTCTCTCTGTGGGGTCTTGATGCATCAAAAGGGAGTGGAGAAGCTCATACAATCGAAGATGATGTTGCCCGGTTCTAATCGACGAATCCACTCAGTTCACCGCCACTCCGGCATGGTTATTTCTATACCCTATTTCTGTTTTGTAGCTTCGGAATGTCAAGCTCTGGAATTATGGATTGCATCTTTTCGGGTGGTATTTAGAAACTTTTTCCAAGTTTACGGAGATGTTAAGGCTCTCGAATTGACTGCAAATCCCATTAATATTTGATTAATTGATTTTTTATGCCTAACAAGGAGTGAGGGACTGTTATAGCATAAGTAAGATTCCAATCCAGAATTAATTGGCAATAGGTCGAATAGCCTATGTGAGCTGTAAATTGTATCTGTTCTGGTGATTTTGGAATGTGGGAGAATTGTCCTGCAGCAGACACTTGCTTCACAACCCTCATCCATGATAATTGACTCTGGAGGACTCTCTTGAGACGTCGCTCTATTTTATTTTAGTTAGCCCTCTCTGCAGATAAGCCTTTATGTGACTCAGGCTTATTGCTTAAGTTAGTTACAGTTAGCGTTGAATAGGGCTTGAGCCTAGAAAGCTGATGTTGCCCTTATGTTGGGTTAAAAATTCTGATACCATTATTTTTCCCGAAAGTGATGTCCTGATCCAAAACCAACTGACAATGGTTGGATTAGTCCACTTGAGCTATAAACAACTTTCTTTTTATTGATTCGTCAACTTAGGGAATTCTCCTACAACTTAAGGGCATCAGGTATTCATATATATTTTTATTAGAAGCCAGTTGAACAGTGTGCAATCATTTTCTTTAAGAAATATTTCTAAAGCAAGACATTAGAAGTTTGTTGTTATGTGATCTTCCGGATAACAGAGTAATTATCTAGCGGGAAAAGGGAAAAGGGAGAGCCATAGAAGATGCTGTTGATGTTGAGATGTGTGAGAAGACAATGATTTGTCTCCACTGCTGGTTTAAACACAAATCTCAGCGGCTATAAATCAGAGCAGTAACTCAGGAAAACACTATTTTAAGCTGGGTAGGGTCTTGTGGCTGGGTAAAACTCTTCATGGGACTCATTATTACAGGCTTGCTTATAGTTATATGGCTGTTTGTGGAATATTAGAGCAACAATTTAGATATTGCCTCCAGTGGCTTCTGTTTTTTCCTTTGTGGGCTATTTTTGTAAAATTTCTTTTGGAACTTCTTGTTACTTGCTTGGTTATGGCTATGTGTTGCTGTTTGTGAAATGTTGGATGCATCAATTCAGAAATCATGTGCTGTCTAGTGGCTTATGCATTCTCTTGATGGATATTTTCTTTGGGTAGCTAATTTAGGTTTCTGATTTTGTAGTTTCTTTTGAAGGGCTACATTCACTTCATTAATTCCTTCAGCAATGTTTTTGGTCTCAACTCTCGCACTCTGCCTTCTCTTTATCTGTGTTCATGTGTGTCTAAGGCTAACACACATCTTCTGAATGCATGTAAAACAGGCTATTGCTGGACTTGCTGCAGATGGAAGGCAAATAGTTGCCCGTGCCAAGGGAGAAGCTACAAACTATGAGAGGTTCGTAAACATATGCTTTTCGTGTAATGAATTTTTGGTAGTTTAGCTGCATTATCTGTTTAACATGTAATTGCTTTATTTTTTGATTTTTCAGTAACTTGTTATTGTGTATGAATATGTTGTGATCCTTTGTTTAGTTATCTAGTGTAAATCTTGCTTTTCTCTTGACTATTCTAGAGACTTTATGTGGTTGAAGTTATAAGTTCTTGTAAGCAAAAAGGATGAAACATCCATCATGCACGGATGGCACTGTCCTGTAATTGCTGCTTATGGCTGTGAGGAGGATTATAGGATCTCGATGATCCTGTTTGATTGGTACCCTAAGGTAATATCTTATGCTGATTAGTCCTACCGATGGATGGACAAAATTTTATGTGGTCTTTGTTGGGTACATTTTAAAGCATCTCATGTTCAACACTTTTAACCTGGTCCGATCGTTTGTTTCCTGTCCTGGAAAGAAAATTGTTCAGCTCAGAGCATGCATGTCGTTATCAGTACATTGCATTTGGGTTCATGTGGAAGTTCAGAATGTGTATTTTATGAACTTGTCTTTTGCGTGCGGCAACCTTGTCTGATGTGACACTCCAGTCCACCTATAGGTCACAGAACACTTGTTGGATTACAGTAATGCGGATAATAAAACAAAAGGATTAATTGGTCCTTTTCCTTTGTCATTCATTAGTTCTTAACGTTTCTCAATTGTATATTGGTCGAAGAATTGGACAGCCTTTTTTGGTATCTCCTTTGTTCTTTACGATTTAGGAGTATTACTTTTTCCTTTTTTTTTGTATTGGTTGTTATTGAATATGGGTGTTGGATGTAAATTTTTAATGAAAAAAGACAGGGAGGGTTGTGTACTTTGTAACTCACGTTTCGGCTCACATGAAAAGAAAGACAAGGGGTAAAGATAGCCTAACAGAAAGAGGTGTCCATTTTTGGGTCCTTGAGGCACACCTCAAGGAAAGAAAAGAAGAAAAACAAGGCGAAGATAAGGCGAAGAAAGACAAGAGAAAGGGTAAAGACAGTCCGGCAGACTTGAGGCGCAGCTCATCTCCTCGTCCGAGGTGCTGACCTGGTAGGTCCGTGATGGACTGGCTTTTTAAAACTAAGGTAAGGATTGTAGACATCACTTGCTGGTTGCCTAGAGAAGGCTATTATAAAGTCCACCAGAAAGCTGTGGCCTAAATTTTCTGTCATGAAGAAGCTTACAGTAGATATGCATTATTTATCGGTGATATGGGTATGAGAATAATATATGCCTAATCACAAGTGGTGATGTCAAGAGTTGGCACTTGGCATTAGGTCCTTTCCTTTTAGCACAAGGGTTTTATTGGTGCTTCCCTTCTCCTTTGGTTTGGACGAGTGAGTTGCCACTGTTTATGCGTAGTTTATATGGGAACAATGCTATCAATCAGCATACAAAGCTGCCTACTCTGGCTGCTTTGTGGGTCGAAACCAGCCATGGTGGCTTTATTATTGTTTTTAATATTACCAATCTTTCTAGCAGTTGAGTATGCTAGAGTTTGATTCCAAGGTTTTAGCATTAGCCGGAGAAGATTATTTTAGCTTTGTTATACTAGTGTCCTAAGCGTAATGGCCCCGCTTGTCATTATGAAGTCATAGCTAAATAGTTTTGGTCGATGTGTTTGTTTTTGAGGAGATTTCATGTTAGAGAGAGAGGGGGTTTGACGAAAGGTACCTGCCTTGTCATACATCTACGATTATGTTGTACATTTTCTTAGGAGATTCAAGAATGTGTAATTTCCTTACAATAGGGTTGGCAATGGGGCGGGATTCCCTGTCCCGGCGGTGCCCCGCCCGGATCGAGAAAAATCCCCGCCCCGTTCTCGTTGGGGGTGAGGGCGGGGATGGGGGAAAAATTAATCCCCGGCGAGGATCGGGCGGGGGCGGGGAAATTTTTCCCCGTCCCCGTCCCGCTGGGGAAAAATCCCCACCCACCATTTGGTTAAATTACGTATATAGCCTTATTATTTTAGTATTTTATATGTAAATTTAAGGGTATTTAAGTAATATCTATCTAAAAACCCTAAGTATATAAGCTACCTTTTTACCTTGACACCCTCATTCCACCTCCCCTCTCTCTCTATCTCTCTCCTTCCTCTCTCCTCGTCTCTCTGCCTCCTCCCTCCCTCCATTACCACTTCCTCCCTCCATTACCACTTCTAGCTTTAATCCCCTCCTCAAACCCCACCTCTCTCTCATTGTGACTCACCATCTACACCCACCATCTCCATCTTGGACAAGCCCCCTTTTTCTTTTACCCGGAAAACCCATCGGCGGTTTCTTCCCATTTAGCCGAGATTGGTTGCGTCCCGGGAAGTGGGCTTCCGGCGCCGGAAAATCTACCCCGCTATCTCTCTTGCTATCTCTCTGCTCGTGCCTCCTATCTCTCGTCTCTGTACTCTCTCTTGTGGCCTTGCTCTCTTTTGGGCTTCTTGAGTTAGATCCGAACTTTGAATTTCATCCGGTCTTTGAAATAGCTTTGAAATAAACTTGGGGATCGGGTCCCCGTCGGGGAATGGATACCGGCACGGGCGGGGGCAAAGGGAGGAGCAGGGCTGGAGCTGGGTCGGGGTGGGGGATATCCCCCATCCCCGACTCGCCTCGTTGCCATCCTTACTTGACAACTTCCATTGGCTCTTGGCTTTATATGGATTTTTGGGTCCTTAACATGCTAGGGTGATGGTTTGTTGTTTGGGACACAAATTCTTGAGTGAAACTATTTGATAGAGAACCTGGAAGGGGAAAAGGGAGAAGAAGAGAGAATTTAGAGGGGAGAGAAGAATTTGAGAGGAGAAGAGGAAGATTTAGGGAAGAAGAGAGAAGGAAACTAGCATCTTTTGTATTCATTGCATGATTGATGTTCCCTACGAGACTCTAACATTCCCAATTTATAGTAAAAGAGTTGGGAAGGTAAGTCAAGTAAGACAAAACACTTAAACTCCTTCCCAAGTAACAAAACAAAACTCCTTCCTCAAGTAACAAAAGTAAAACTCCTTTCCTAAGTAACACACCTAAGCCACATAAATTTCCTAATTATTATTTCCTAACAAAAGCAAAACTCTTTCCCAAGCAACACTTTAAACCACATAAATTTCCTAATTATTTTTAAACCTTTTCCTAAATAAACTTTTGTAAATCCATCATTTCTCCCAGACTTGGAAAAACTCGCCCCGGAGAGTTTTCATGACGATACTCATCAAGTAGATCAAGAGCTATTCGGCGGAGATCATCTTCACTAACTCATGAGTTATCCGATTGAGGACGGCCTTTCTTGCGAACTAAAAGCGCTCAAAACCTCCATCGACAAGTACTAACGATTTCGTCTTCGATAATAGCTTTAACATCATCGAGGCAACTTAGGCACTGAAACCGAAGAAGTCGTTGACCCACCCTTGACAATTCCAGAAAAAGTGGGAGGCTCAAAAGTACCTCGATAGAGTGTCAAATCCTCAACATTGAAAATAGGACTAATAGATAAATGAGGAGGCAAGTCAATCAAATATGCATTGGAACCAAGACGTTTCAAAATGTGATAAGGCGCGGAAGCTCGAGGAAAAAGCTTAAAAGAGTGTTTTGGAAATCTTTCGAGACGAATTCTAACCATCACATAATCACCATCATTAAACTCTAACTTCCTACGATGCACATCGACTCCAAGTTTATAATTTTCATTACTTTGTGCAATTTTCTGTTGAACATCAGCATGCAATTCATGAATGTGCTTAGCAAATGTTTCAAAGAAATTCAAGCAGCGGGCCGAGAATCAATAGGCAATGCAAATCAATTGGAATTTTAGGAACAACACCATGTACAACTTCAAAAGGACTTTTTCCGGTGGACTTGTTTAGAGCATTGTTATATGCAAATTCAGCGGTAGGCAAAATCAAATTCCAAGTACTAGGTTTATCACCGACAAGACACCTAAGAAGGTTACCTAGACTCCGGTTGACTACCTCGGCTTGTCCATCGGTTTGAGGGTGAAAAGCGGCGAGAACATTTCAAATGAGTGCCAAACAGTTTCCACAATGTCCTCCAAAAATGACTCACAAATTTAACATCCCTATTGGACTCAATAGAAGAGGGCAAACCATGCAATCTAACTTTGTCCATCGGCTTGAGGGTGGGTGGAAAGCGGCAGAAAATTTCAAATTAGTGCCAAACAGTTTCCACAATGTCCTTCAAAAATGACTCACAAATTTAACATCCTTATCGGACATAATAGAAGAGGGCAAACCATGCAATCTAACAATTTCCTTGAAGAATATCCTTACAACATGGGATGCATCAGCAGCTTTACTAAAAGGGATGAAATGTGCCATTTTAGAGAATCTATCCACCACAACAAGAATGCAATCATGACCTCTAGCGGTTCGGGGAATACGTAGGACAAAGTCCATGCTAAGGTTTTTCCATGGAGAATGTGGGACGGTAGGGAGTATATAATCCGAGTGTTTTGCTTGCAAATCCTACAATGAGACACAACTTGGCAAAGAGGGCCAAAAGAACTGGTCGAGAACAAGACTAGTATTCTTATCTCGACCCAAATGACTAGCAAGGTGTCCATCGTGCAATTCCCATATCGGAAAATCACAAAGAGAAGTATGAGGGATGCACAATTTGGACCCATAAAATAAGTAACCATCCACAATCATGTAATCAACAAAGTTACATCGGTTACCATGCAACACCTCATCATAAGTCATAGTAAAGTCAGGTCATGAAGTATAGTAATCTTTCATTTTTTCAAATCCTCGCAATGGATGTGGTCTATCTATGCAATAGAAGTCCTACTCTACTTAGAGCATAAGCAACAACATTTTCAACACCGGATTGATGTTTTAGCGCAAAGGAGTAGTCTTGAAGGTACTCGACCCACTTAGCATGTTTTTCTTTAAGCTTCTTTTGGTCATTAATGAATTTTAAAGCATCATGATCACTCCAAAGAACAAATTCCGTAGGAAGGAGATAGTATCTCCAATGTTCCAAACAACGCACTAAAGCATAAAACTCTTTCTCATAGGTGGTGTACTCATCTCTCCTAGCATCATTGAGTTTCTCACTAAAGTACACTATTGGGTGTCCTTGACTCAAAACTCCTATCCCAACCCCCGAGGCGTCACAAGCAACTTCGAATACTTTAGAAAAATTAGGATGACGCAAAATGGGGGCTCGGCCATTTTCTTTTTAATTAGGTTAAAAGCTTCCTTTGCAAATTTAGTCCATTTAAACTCACATTTTCTCATGCAGTTAGTAATAGGAGCCATAATGGAACTAAAATCTTTGACAAAGCGTCTATAGAAAGTAGCTAACCCATGGAAACTATGCACCTTAGAAATGGTTCTAGGTTGAGGCCACTCTACTATAGCTCTAACCTTTTCAAAATCTGTCGAAATCCCCTTAACGGAAACAACAAACCCAAGGAAGACAACTTGAGATCGACACTTAGCCAAATTTATATATAGCTTTTCCTCTCGAAGAAGCTCAAGTGTTTGAGGTGTTCTTCCCTGGAAGTGCTAAATACTAGAATATTATCACAAGTATACCACCAAAAACTTCCCAATGAAAGGACGAAGAATGTGAGTCATGGCTCTCATGAAAGTACTAGGAGCATTGGTTAACCCAAACGACGTTACTAACCACTCAAAGAGTCCATCCGGAGTCTCGAAGGCCGATTTCCATTCATCTCCACGTCCGATGGTATCCTTCCCTAAGATCAATCTTAGAAAACCACTCGACATTTGATCCAACATGTCATCAAGTCTAGGCATCGGAAACCTATATTTCATAGTGATCCCGTTGATGGCTCTACTATCAATACACATCCTCCAAGAACCATCTTTCTTAGAGGTCAAGAGCACAACACATGGACTAAGACCGAGTTGAATAAAACCCTTTTGCAGGAGCTCATCAACTTGTCTATTCAATTCCTCACGTTCTCTAGGATTCATCTTATGATGAAGTAAGTTGGGTAAAGATGATCTTGGGACAAGGTCTATGGCATGCTCGAATATCCCTTATGGGAGGTAACTCAACAGGGAGCTCTTCAGGGGACACATCCTTAAAGTCATCAAGAATGCTAGTTAGGTCGGGGACATCTCACATGGAGTATCGCAAGAAAACCCGAGTTGAGCCTTGACAACTAATGCAAGCAACATGTTAGATTGTCACCCTTCGTTTCATGTCCGGACAGAAAGTGCAATTTCTTAGTTTCTCTTTTAGCATGAGAGGGGTTAGACTCAGTCCCTTTGGTCTTATTGTGCTCTAAAGGTCGGCGGGAGTTAGCTTAATCCTCTTTCAGCAGCGAGTGAACACATAAGTATTGTCCTTTCCAAAATTGGTGGCATTTTTATCATAAATCGACGGACGACCCAACAAAATGGTAAGCAACATCTACAGGCAAAACATTACACCACATCGGACCTTTTCAAAATATGCATCTAATCGGAGAGGGACTTCACACTTTTCAAAAATGGTCAAAGATGTCTTGTCAACCCCAAGCAACTTTAGAGGAGTAGAATATGGTACAGTATGGTTGATAAGGTTGAGAAGTCTAACGACAGTCTTGGAAATGACATCATGGAACTACCGTTATCAATAACTCGAAGAATCTTGTCGTAACAAAGCATTTTAATTTCAAAGATGACAAGTACTTTTCAAATATCACAATTAGGAGTAGAAAGAAAACACCTCATGACAAGTAAGATGACTCTCTCTCTCATCTTCTTCATGTTCAATCTCGATAGCGGTATCACCGACTACATGGTAGACGGTCTCATCTACGAGTTCATTTTCTTCAAGATTGTGTGATCCTATGGCAAGGGCACGATTGGGACGAGTAGGATGATCTCTCTCATGACACTTATGGCATACCATGGACGAAAATGAGGAAGAAGGGTGAATCGAAGGTGAATTAAGGGATCTACCCAAGGTGAATTAAGGGATCTACCCAAGGCGTAACCAACACACGGACTAGGTTGCGCATTACTCTTAGAAAATTGGTTAGACTTGAGAGTAAAAGTTCTTTTGAAAGGTCACGAGTCTTAGGAGACTTAGGCTCCCCGACTTGGGAAGTCCACCTACAAGAGTAAGGAGGCTTTTTGTACTTTTCTATCTCTAAAGCTTTTTGGTATGCCTCCATCAAAGATTCAGGTTGGTGTAAGCTCATATCTCCCCTAAGGTCATCTCGAAGTCCATTAATGAACCTAGTCACAGCTTACCCATTGTTCTTCTCTTAAAGCACACCTTAGTTTCATTTCGTTAAATTCGAGATAGACACACTAACGGATGACAACGGTTTCAGATTCAATCATTTTGCCTTTTGTGGAATAAGGCAAATATTTTTCTTTGAATTTTTGTTTCATTTCATTCCACAAAGTTATAGGTGGCTCACCTAGGTGGTTTATCTCTTTTTGGACACTTTGCCAATATTTCTTAGTAGACCCAACAAGTTTTATTTTAGCAAAATGAACTATATGAATGTCAATCATGCCATAAAATTCAAAGTAGTCTTCTAAGCAATCTAACCAATCTACAAATGCATTGGGATCATGTCTACCATCAAAATCAGGAATATCAACCTTAACCTTTCTAGTCACATCAAAAGGATCCTCACGGCCTTGGTTTCTCGGATATCCTTGGTCTCTTCTAGGCGAAGAGTGCCTATAATGACATCCTTGGTGCCTATCTCTAGAGCGATAAGGATCTTGGTAGTAGTCATCATCTCCAACATCATGAGGACTAGGATTTATGACTCTAGGTTAAGGCCCTCTTGAGATACTGGATCCTATAAGGCCTTCCAAGAATAGAGTTCATGGTCTCTAGGTTACACGCAGAGTTGACATCGACTTCCGTAAGGGGGAACATAACTAGAACTAGCCACATTATGCACACATTGAGACAAGTGAGACTCGTGACATTTCCATGAATACCACCTAATGAGTTCCGGAATCCCATGACTGGTACTTTGGAGACTTGGACTTGACTTTCTACCATAGTGGTGTGGTGGTGGTTTTCTCTAGTCTCTATCTCAATTGACTCATACTTTTCGGTCCATTTAGCTTCCAGCTTTTCAAGAGTAACATTCAAAGCATTTAGAGAGTCATGGACCTCAACAAAATCACTTTTAGTTGACTCATTACGTTCTTTCATCCTTTCGTCAAATTCTTAAAGTCTTTTATCAATTCCATCGACTCTTTGTTCTAGTGCCATTGATCTAGTGATGGGCATGCAAACAATTTTTTTTTTTTTTGACACCAATAATTCAACACAAAATACATAGGTAATTCAAACTATAAATTACTCCTAATGCATCTATACTAAACAGAGCAACAAAGACAAACATGTAATTACCCTAATCGTCCCGATTTTTTTTTTTTTTTGTTTGAAAACGAGAAAATAATTTGAGCTCCAAGCAAATAATCGACAACCTAGTAATTACCAAAAGTCCTAAAATCCAAGCAAGAATTTAAGCAATACCAAAGTAAATTCGACCTCTTTGATTTGCACGATTCATGATAAACCTTTGACTCGAGAGCCAACAACGTAACCTCTTCGATTCGCATAGTCATAGTAAGCAACAAGAACCCTACGGCGAGCCGGCAACGATGGTTGGTTGTGTGCCTGTGATGGGGGTGATTTGTAGTACCGAGATCTCATAACTTTTTTTGGCTGCGCAAAGACAATTAGGATGGTTCGAGAATTGGGAACTTGCTCGATACCAATTTGATAGAGAATGGGAAGGGGAAAAGGGAGAAAAAGAGAGAATTTAGAGGGGAGAGAAAAATTAGAGAGGAAAAGAGGAAGATTTAGGGAAGAAGAGAGAAGGAAACTAGCATCTCAAGTGCTTGATTTGTATTCATTGCATGATTGATGTTCCCTACAAGACTTAACATTCCTAATTTATAGCAAAAGAGTTGGGGAGAGAAGTCAAGGAAGACAAAATTCTGAAACTCCTTCCCCAAGTAACAAAACAAAACTCCTTCCCCAAGTAACAAAAGTAAAACTCCTTTCCCAAGCAACACATCTAAACCACATAAATTCCCTAATTATTATTTCCTAACAAAAGCAAAACTCCTTTCCCAAGCAACACTTCTAAACCGCATAAATTTCCTAATTATTACTTTTAAACCTTTTCCTAAAATAAACTTTTGTAAATCCATCAAAAACGCTGATCTTCTCATGCTTCCCACACAAAAATGTAACTTTTAAAAGTGCCAAATTAGCTTCCACAAGTGGATGATTGTCTATGGGAGATGTAAAGAGGCGTATCGAATGGAAGCTAGCTTCAAATAGAAAGACTTAACAAAGAAAACCCCTTTTCGATTGAGATCCCATCTAACCATATCAAGAGGAGTTTCCTAGAGTAACCTCATTAAGTTTGACAAAGAGACTAGGAATAGTAGTGTCATCAATGAGAGCCTCTCGAATAAAAACTGGGACCAAACTATAGTATGAGACCCTCTTTCTACATAATTCATCACCAAACCATCCCTCTCACTTGCCGGAGCATAAAGAGATGGGAAAAAATCTTTCAAGGGAGCACCTTCACACCACTCGGTCATGCCAAAAACATGGACGACCCAACTCCAAGTTCCACGGGAAAATGGGGAAGGAAATTTTCCCATACTTTAGATATATACCTCCAAAGACTTTGGCCATAAGAACCATTCAGTCTAGAGGGATACCACCCAAAACCGCCCTCACCACATTTAATGACCACCAATTTACACCGGAGGCTGCACTTCTCATTTATGAATCTCCACAACCACTTTCCAAGTAAAGTCTTGTTAAAGATCTTCAAGTCTCTTAACACCTCAACCTCCATCGCGGATCAAAAGCTTAACAATTTTCCATCTAACCAAATGGTACTTCAAGTCACTCCTAAAAGAGCCCCAAAGAAACTTTCTTTGGATAGCCTCCAACTTAGAAGCCATTGGAGAAGGAATTTGGAAAAGGGAGAGAAAGTAAGTACGAATGCTAGAAATGATACTTTTGATAAGGGTCAATCTTCCCCTTTGGAAAGGTACTTTGATTTCCACCCATAAAGCCTTCTCTCAAAATTCTCAACACTTGGTTGATTTTGCTCCAGGAGGTAGACCAAGGTAAGAAGTCAATAGAGAAACAACAAGTACAACCTAAACACCACACCCGTAGGCAACTCAATGTTGTCAACTCCGTCCAGTGGGAATGACAAATCTTTTAGCCAAATTGACATTTAGGTGAGAAACCGCTCGAAACCACATAAGAATGCACCGAAGGTTCACTATCTCCTCGCAATCATTATTACAAAATACGATGGCATCATCGGGAGAAGATGAGAGACCGTCATAGTAGTGGAATTCTTACTCGGACTTGAGACGGGCTTGTTGGAGAAGCCGATCGAAGCATCCTCGAAAAAACCTCCATAACCAAAAGAAAAAGAATAGGAGATAAAGGATACCCCGGTGAAGACCTTTATGACCCGGTTGACAAGCACTTCAAATGATGTCGTGTAGATGCATTAAAAAATCCAAGTACTCCATATTTGCCCATAACCCATTCTTCTCATGATATAAATGAGAAACTCCCAATTTACATGATCATATGCCTTTTCTATATCCAATTTACAAACAACCCCTATCTTCCCGATATCATCCTAGAATAAAAAGTTCATTAGCCATAAGCATATCATCCAAATTTTGGCGCCCTCCAACAAGTGCATTCCGACTCTCATAAACCAATACCCCTACAACACCTTTCGGCCTATTCGCTAGAAGTTTATAAAGCAACTTGTAAATGTAACCCACCAATAATCGGTCAGTAGACTCTTATATTCTCTCGTATTATTTTTCTTAGGAATAAGGGCAATGAAAGTCTTATTAAGAGAAGCCACAAATTTACCCGGGAAAAAAACTTTGAAAACATTCTCAAAAACATCACATACAAGAGTCTCCCAATTTGCTTGAATGAAAGCCATAAGCATGCCATCGAGCAGGAGCTTTTTCCCCACAACAATTATCGACTTCCTCCAATTGTAAATTGCAACTCAATTTCTTGCCTAGCGGAATGAGGGATTGAGGGCAAATCAAATTTATCAACTTTCGGTCTCCAAGGCTCAAATTCGAGTAAAAGGGAACTCTATAATCCTTGGATTGCAGACTTCAAGTTATCAACGCCATCAAAACCAATCCTCATTGACGGTAGCAAAAGGCATAAAGTTTCGTTTTGGCGAAGATTAGCTGTCCTAACCAGCTCTAAGCGACAACTTGCCCTTGATTTACGCCTCCAAGATATCTCTTCCATGAAAATGACATTGGCTAACTCATCTTTAGCAACTTTTATCTATCGAAACTCGTCGCTATGAAGACCAACAACCGCTTCCTCTTCCTTAGCATCCAAAGAGTTGATTTTATCCATCATTGCTAAAAATCTCTTTGCTCCATTTCTTGATATCTTCCGTAACAAACTTCAGTTTTCTCATACTACACAAAACTTGTGCCTCTTACCACCACTTTTTAGTGAGATCCGAGAAGCCTTCCACTTCCAGCCACATGTTTTTCAAATTTGAATGGAGACTTTCCCTTGTCTATCAACAAATTGTCAAGGAAAATAGGGAAATGATTTGACAAAGGTTTAGGTAATTTCTTCGAAAAAAGTCCAGATAGGTCAAACTACCTTTATTAATCACATCATTCACATGACATTAAAAATACTCTATGAGCAATTAATTCCCTAAAACATCTAAAAAGTTGACCCTTGAGGTGTCCATCTCAACAAAATACTTTTGTGAGATAGTGATGGTTTATAAAAGTTTATTTTAGGAAAAGGTTTAAAAATAATAATTAGGAAATTTATGTGGTTTAGAAGTGTTGCTTGGGGAAGGAGTTTTGCTTTTGTTAGGAAATAATAATTAGGAAATTTATGTGGTTTAGATGTGTTGCTTGGGAAAGGAGTTTTACTTTTGTTAATTGGGGAAGGAATTTTGTTTTGTTACTTGGGGAAGGAGTTTCGATATTTTGTCTTACTTAACTCCCCAACTCTTTTGCTATAAGTTAGGAATGTTAGAGTCTTGTAGGGAACATCAATCATGCAATGAATACAAATCAAGCACTAAACAAGCAATGAGATGCTAGTTTCCTTTTCTCTTCTTCCCTAAATCTTCCCCTTTTCCTCTCTAATTCTTCTCTCCCTCTAAATTCTCTCTTCTTCTCCCTTTTCCCCTTCCCGTTCTCTATCGGTTTTGACTTGCAATAATTTACTAAGGAAGGGACAAATTTTGGTTGATCGGTGTCCTATGTGCAAAGCTGATTTGGTATCTACTAATTATTTGCTGTAGCATTGCCCCTTTGCTAGAGCTTTATGGGAGTTAGCCTTTAGTTTTTGGGAGTCTCTTGGGTTCTTTCAAGCTCTATTAGGAGTCATCTTGTGGCTTGGGAAGGCTACTTTGGGAGACTAGCTAAAGAGAAGAAAGCCTTGGTTATCCCACATGAGCATTTGGTGTGAGAGAAATAGGATAGTCTTCCAGGGGTCGATACTTCTCTTTAGCGCCTTAAGGATAAGATTACGAAGACTTCTACTTTTGGGATTGGCTATTTTTGCCAATCCTCTTTTGATTTTGTGGATAGTCTACATTTTGGTTGTAAATAGTCCTTTTGTAGGATGCTGCTTTCCATCCATCCACTTGATTCAATATATATTCTCTTTTTCTTATAAAAATAAAGGTCATTTAACAAAAGGCACTTGAAATGAGCAATTAGTTCCCTCATAGTTATTATAAGTCATCCTAAGCATGTCAATCTTACAATCTCTCTTCAGATGTTTTCATGTAAGACCTACTATTTGGGAGAATGATTGTTTGCTCTTTGTAGCTTATTCTGCCGGAACACATTACATGTCAAATAGAATGAGAAAAGTGCATTGTTTCTGGTCCGTGAGTCTCTAAAGTTAAATCTAGCTGTGTGTTGTTCTACTTTTATCATGAGACTGGAAATCTCTGAGTGTTGTGAATTGTTTCTATTTGCCTGGCACATGGTAGACTGACACTTCTTTTTCCGAAATTCTTTGTGTCTTCTTACATTTATGATACAAATATCATGTCACATATTTTTGCTGGCTTACTAATTTTAGAAAGAAAACTTCAATGAGTATTTGTTCTGCAGAGTCTATGGTGAAGCTATTCCTGTAAAGGAGCTAGCTGAGCGCATTGCAAGTTACGTGCATCTCTGCACGCTGTATTGGTGGCTCAGGTGCTGCACGACATGTTATTTTCTAAATTTATAAAACCATTTCACTTCACACTAAATGCTCCCAGTATTGTAAGTAACCTAGGATGTTACATGTGACAGACCTTTTGGTTCTGGAGTTATTCTTGGTGGTTATGATAGAGATGGACCACAACTATATATGGTTGAGCCTTCTGGAATTTCACATGTAAGTTCTTTTTAATTTATACAATGCTGTATGTTCTAATTGCTCTGTTGGGACTTTCAATCATTTGATCATGATTGCCATTTCCCTTTTTTTCTTTTTTGTGCTTTCTTTTCCAGTGCAACTGTCCAGACTGACTTCAATTTTATCTGATGCAGAGATATTTTGGTGCCGCTATTGGAAAGGGAAAGCAGGCTGCTAAAACGTAAGCCTGACACAAGTCACACAACTTATCCTCTTGCTTGGACGTACTTAATAAGGATATGATCTTGTCAATTATGCGCGTTAATATTCTGTTTTTACGTTTGTTGTCCGTTGATCATAGTCTATGATTTTTTTTTCTTTTTTTTTTTGATAAGGACATTGTCTAAGAAATTGATACGAATGACTTGTGAATTCAATGCCTGGAATAAAGTGCATCGGGATATGCAGATCTATTTGGACCTCCTCCATGCCCTTTTAAAGGGAAATTTGAGGGGAGCAAATATAAGAAATGCATTATTTCTTGCATTGCATAAAATCATTCTTGACCCATTATGGTTTTTCTAGGGTGGTTAAGTTGATTTTCTATTGTAGTGCTATTACATATTTGATCATGTAGTTAAGATGGATTTGACATTTAATTTTGCTTGCATATTGAAACCAAACATTCATTACTGATTTTGTGTACAGAGAAATTGAAAAATTGAAGCTTTCTGAAATGACTTGTAGAGAAGGAGTCATTGAAGTAGCCAAGATGTAAGTAATTCCTTTTTGTAAAGAATCCATCTTGATGATATTATTTGCTCATGATAAAGGGCGCATCAATTTGGCAGCCCCTTCTTCCTGGAATTATTCTGGTAGAAGGATTTAAATTTAGGTTATTTTTTATATCATTCTCTTGACCACGAGAACATTGATAGCTTTTTGGGTTTTCTTTCTTTTGTATCCATAATGTCTTTCTTAAGGTAAGGTGTCTCATTTGTGGTTGTTATAAAGCTTGACAATGCCTGCTAAATTCTTGTTGCTTTTATGGTCAAATTTAAAGTGCATTTGTTTCCGGGGCGGGGAAGGGGAGGGGTTTTAGTTACCGAGAATCCAGTTTTAGGACAATTGGACGGGGATATTCGTACTTACATTTTGGTGCCAACATAGCAAACTTTGGGGGTATTTTTGTTTTTTTATACCACCGTCTAGTCAAACACACTTCGACTTGCCATCTTGATGATGTTGTAGCTTATCATGCGTGGATGATATATTTCACTTGTCTTTGTTTCTGACCGCGTCATCCATGCGTGATAAGTAAGCTACCACATCACTGGATCCCGAGCTTTGGGGATGTTAATTTTTTCTACACCCCTATTGAATTGCAGACACTTTTTCTCATTGATTTGAAACATGATAGCTTATATAAAATGTGAATCACCATTGTGAAAGACAAAATTTCGGCAAAGGGTGGAAGGAAAACCTGACAAATATATTGCATTTGTTTTTCTAGAGTGCCTTATATATATATATATATATATATATATATATATATATATATATATATGTATGTATGTATATATGCAAAAATAGGTTGCTGACTCTTTTGTGATTGCTTTATGGGAAGCAATAGACTTTCATATGACATAAACTATATTCATAATCTTTCTTGACTCTTGCGGATATCCGCACTTCAGTATTTACAAGGTTCATGATGAAGCAAAGGACAAGGCGTTTGAACTGGAGTTGAGTTGGGTTTGTGATGAGTCAAAACGTGAGCATCAAAAGGTAATCAATCAGTGTTCATTATCTTTATTTGAACTAGCTGCCAATGTAATAAAGTTAAGAGGGTATCTCCAATATGGTCTCATTCTCATTTGTCCTGTTTCATTGTGTTCCATGAGCCCATGAGAAAGTTGCTTGCAGGCTATGTGCTTTGCAGTTTGCTTTAAGTTCCAAAAATAGACTATTTGTCACTTTCAAATCTTATTAACTTGGACCAGATATAATTATATAAACAAGCTTTCACCCTTCAATTTATGTGAAATCTCTCGGAAAGAAGTTTCCATGTATCCCTTGTCTTTAGAAGTGTGTGTGCTGATATATCGGTGATGCATCAATAAATGAAGTGAATCCAATAGTTGTGTTTAGACATACCAGACAAGCTTCTCTTAGGACATTTGGGGTCATTTGCAGTCATTAGATTATTTTCATATGTGATGAACATGTCCTTTTTGCTTGGAAGCTAACAGAAAGAAGCCCTGGAGATGCTTGTTTCTCTGTGAGCACTCCCCAATGTCTTTGTCTCTGTGTCCTTTCCCACTTTTATTTAGCCCTCTCTTTCCTATCAATTTCTCATAATTTCATAACATGGTAGGTTTTATACCTTCGCAACACCTATGAGTATCCGCCGCAGCTTCATTGGGAGGTTCGCCAGGCTGAAATTTGGATAGGTTATAGCCCTTCTTAATAGAGCTGAACATTGATAGGATCAAGCTTCAAAGCTAATGAGCAATGGTTTAACATTGGTATTAACGATATGGTTAATTCCTTCGTTAAGACTGCATCTACATCACAATTTGGAAACCTAAAGCAGAGGAACTCAATAGCGTTCTTTTACATGTGTACGTATGTCCCACTTCCAAATGTGCCCAACACTGAATAGAGTCCTCAGCTCCTCACTCGTGATACTTCTTGTTGTTGTCTGGATGTCCCGTTTCCAATTCAACTCTTGGTCCATTATGTGGATCTCCCGTTTCCAATTGAACTCTTGGTCCATTAGCAAATTTCTGAACTTAGAATCCTCCTGCTGACCATTGATAACGTAGGACACTTATGTATATCCTGGGTTTCATCCTTGAGCTCTCGATGTTGGCTATATATGGGAAAGGACCAGGATCCTGTTAGGGACAGAAACTTGCTAAATTGAGAAACGGCAAAAGGAATAGACACTTAAGGGGAATGAAGTTGTATGTGGTTGGGTTTTTATTTTTTGTGGAAAGGGCAGTGTTGTGGTTGTCACGGAAAGGAAATATGATTTTTATCATTCATGGTGTCAATATATTAGTTTTGGATGGAATAAAATTGAGTTGTTAGTTTTGGAGTGGATCTCTATTAGGTGGGGGATTTGGGGTTTGACTCCTTTTCTCAGTAGGTTCCAATTTGTTCTGCTGGTTCATTTCTCATTCTGTAGATCAAGGTATGTCAGGAGGACTAATGTCTAGTGTGCTGTGTGATAAAATATCAAAGATACCATAATGAATTAACTAGTAGTGACTTACGATAAATCTTAATGTTACTGTGAAGGATAGAATTTTTCGTATATTCTGTGCAGAATGCTTCCTAATAATTATATAGCTCTGGCTTTAGTGATGGCACACTTGATGGTTGACTGAAAAAACTTACGTGCAATAGAATCCTAATTCTAATCAATTTGTCAAACCAATGAATACACTATACCGTGATATACCTAAATGATTATGCTCAGGTAAAGTACTTTAGATTTCTGTTGGTATTCTCTTTTGATGCTTTACAAATTGGAGTGGTTGGTTGTTCTTTCTGGTCCAGAGAGTGATTATTAGTCAAGTTGTTGAATGGACACTCAGGTGGGAGCTCTAGCCATATGTTGGTTTATTGATTATGATGAAATTCTTGGAAATGTAATTGAAAGTTCAATCTGGAGAAGTGAATCACCCCAAAGGGGGGTGGGGATAGGGTGTTGGAAGATTTTTCGGAAACCGAAGTTCTAAGTGAACTATTCTCTTAGAAATTAAAGAAATGATAGACTTGAGACGAAGAATTAACACTTGGGTAGAAAATCTCGAACAGTGCTAATCCAAGTCAAATCCACTTACCGAATCCTTAATTACAATGAATAAAACTACCTAGCTTTGTTCTCTCCAACAAATTTATTATAGATTTTCCCGGAAATTCCCTTATTTGACCTAGTACTTCTAAGTTAAAGTTTCCTTGTCAACTTGGGACAACCGAGTTGAAGTTATGTTATCAACTCAGTCAAGGGAACGCAAGTGTTTTAAAAGTAAAAAGTGATTGCAAGATTTTCTCACTAAGCATTTTACAACTCGGAAAGTTAAGAGTACAAAATAGGAGTTGTAAGCTAGATGTGTATGATAAGTTTAGCTCTAGTTTGTTAGTGAGAATGTTGTGCTAAAGCTTCTTTAAATAGTCCGCCTTGAGAGAAAGTCGTGAAGTTCTTCGGCTCTAGGTGTTGAACGGATAGTGTGAGGACTTGGTTTCTAAACTATCTTAAAATAGTCTGTTGTGCTTAGGTCCTAACTTCCAAAAGTTGTTCTATCAACTCCGGGGTAAAAGTAGAGTCAAAAATAAAATATTACCCAAAGTAGAGTCGAAATAAAATATTACCCAAAACAAAGCAACATGGCAGTTCGAGGATTCTGGCTTTTCCGGTAGAGCTTCAACGATAATGAAATGAAGCCTTTGTTTTTGCTTTTCTTTAAGATAATTCAACTTTAGAAAACCTAGAAAACAACAAAGAATGTTTCTAAAAGTATAAAAATACTTTGGTCCATAATTTAATTAGGATTAGTCTAAATAAAACATTTAAAGACCAATTATCTTTAATCTATTAACTGGAGTTTTTTAAGTCTAATATTCGATATATTTAAGTTCTATTCTAGATATGTCAAAACTCATAAACAAAATGTTTAAACTTAATTGACCCATAAGTTATGTAGCCATTTTACATTTATGCAAAGTTAATCAATTATAGTGTAATGATTCTAGGTTAAGTAGAATTAAGACAATTAATTCAAATCCATTTTATGAGGATTGCCGAGATAAAATTGACATGTTAAATATGAAAATACTTTGGCAAACTCGATGTTTGAGTGTGATTGAGTGGGTTAGTTATTGAAAATTGAGTGGGTTAGTGAGGCTCAGTTGTCGGTTTCAAAACTTTTGACTTTTTGAAGTAGAATTGGGTCTAATACTTCGACAAGTATCCTTTTAAGGCATAAGTTTTGGGTTAGTCATGGATAAGTCATGTAGAATAGATTATTGTTATAACAAGTGACTTAGTTTTGTGAATTTCTTTGAAGATGCTTCTTACTTAATCATAAAATTAGATGAATGATTTGAATTCAAAACATATAAGGGTTTAAGTTAATCATACCTCAGTAATCTTAGACAAGAATGATGCATACTTGCTCTAGCATTCGTAATGGTGGTGTTAAAATTGTTTGTCAGCTAGATGGGGTATGGATGTATGGTTGTGGAGCTTTGATTGCGATAGGGCCCTATCTCGTGCTGAAGGTTGACTTGTTTATTTTTCAGCATTTAGCAATGGTAGCTGTAATTAGTTGTCCAAAGCTCATGGCATAATAAAGAATGAAGACGCTTATTCCTTGTGATAAGTGACATGGTCGGCTTTCACTGCTTGATAAACATTTAAAGGGGGTTTATGAGGGTTTATACGAGGTTGCCGTTATGATCTTTTCCTCAATTTGGTGTCAAGTGCAATTACTTGATGGTTAGTTATTCTAATCTGTGTTCTTCCGTATCGTGTCTGTCATTTTAATGGACAATCGGGTTTATTTCGATCATGATGAACCAAATGTGCTAAATTAAATTCTTTAGGTGGCCTTGTACTTTTTACGAGGATATTTATTTCTATAGTTCTTTTGCACACTCTTTTACGGTAGAGCATATGGTTGGTAACGAAGCTATAACATTTATTAGACAAATTTTTATAGACGTGTATTCACTCTGGGGCCCATAAAGCTTTGATCTTTGATCAAATTCTTGAGGCCACGACATAATTTGATTGTGAATAAGGAAAAAGTAGTATAATGATAAGAAATGAACGAAAGAATTAGATGCAAAGCTAGGATTCTACAAAAGAATTGGAAGAGAATAGAGTCTTGGTGAAGTCATCCTTTAAGTTTGTTGAAGACTATTTTCGACACCCTCAAATATTTATGTCATTGAATACTCCAAAAATCACATGAGGTAAAATCTCGATCGCCTTCCTTTTATAAAAGCGAAGAAACCCTCCCAAGCTAGAGGATGGCTATGGATGGAATTGGAACGCCACCCCACATATGCCCAAACAACTAAAGTGAGTTCCCGAGAGAAGCCTAGCGAAAGAACAATTAAGTGATCCATCGATTCACAATGCCCTTTGCTTGTAAAACATCTATTAACGAAGATCTTTCCCTTTTTTTTTTTGTAAGTTAGCACAAGCCAAATCCTCCTATGCATAGCCTCCCAAACAAAAAATAAAAAAAGAAAACACCTTTAGGGGTGATGACTTCCAAATGAGCATAGAAGGGAAACCTCCATTCAAATGAGACTCTAGAGATGGAAACGTCAAGTGAAGTAGCTTCGAATAATAGGATAGGATAGGATCGGATCTAACTCGTAATCCCCCTTAGTTCAAGTTCCATCCGACCTAAACATGCCGAAAATCTCTTAGTTTGGCTTCATTAAGCTTGTTAAAAAAGGGTACCAAAGTGTCATCATCATCAAAGCCATCACACTCAAAAAGAGGTGACCAAACATAAGATAAGGCACTCACTCTCGATACTTAGCAACAAAGGCATCTTTATCCGAGTGCCAAAACATAAAGTGAAGGTTCGAGATAGAGAGACTAAATCACCCTAGAGGGGGTGGTTGAATAGGGTGATGAAGGGAAAATGCGGAAATTTGAAGTTCTTTGAAGAGAGGATGAACTCATAAAGTAAAGCCGTGTCTAGATTGACCTGGACAAAGATAAATATGGAGATTTTACGTGGAAACTCTCATGAGCATAAAATCACGGTCAAACACTAAGTCAATCCACTATTTGAATCCACAAATACAATGGATTGACTACCTAAATTACTCCCTTTAACAATTTTAATACAAATTTTCGAGACACGTAAATTACCTTACCTTAGTACTTTCAAACTCGGATACCCTTTATAGTTGTTGAGTTAACGCTTACAACTCCGTCAAGGGATAAACTAGAAAAATGTTTGAGAAAAGAGTAGAGATTACGAGATTTTTCTTGTAACAAGAGTTGTGAGCTAGAAGAGAGAATATGAAAGTTGAGTTCTTAATTCCAAGCAATCTAGCAATCTTGCAATCTTGTAAGTCTTGAATAAGGCTTCTATTTAAAGGTAGCAATGAACAAAGTCGTCGTCCCATTGTGTGTTAGGTGACGAGTTGCAAGCGCACGGTGTATGGTTGTAGTAAGCCAAGGTCGATCCCACAAGGACTCAATCTAGCAATGGAGTAAACTAGCCCTCTACCCCTCTACTCAATTGCTAAGCAAATTAGATTTTTGAGTTGGTTGCTTCTCTAAACTAATTCTAATATTAAAAATCAAGAAAATTAATCTAGAGTTTAATCAATGGACAAAAAGCATCCGAGGATTTGATTTTCTAACAATGAGTTTGATTATTAAAACTTAATTTGTGCAATCATTTTTTCAATTAAATCAAGGATCGATAATCAAATAATTCTACTGCTTGTTCGATGCTTAATAGAATTGCTCCAATTAACGTAACAAACAAATTTTGTATGCCTTTCAAGTTAATCAAAGTTAAAGATTTCAAATTATCAAAATGATCCCTTAATTTACTAATCTTTTCTCAAATTTCATAAACTAGGTAGAATAGTTAGTTGTCGGATTATTCCATTTCACTTTTGAGATAGATTAATCTCAAATCACAAGTATTATAGGCCTTAAAAATACTCATAAACATGAAGAACCCATCTGTTAATTCAAAATAAGAATTTAAGTACAACTCATGAAAGCCTAATCAAACATCATTGTTTTGGATTACAATTCCCTAGAAAAACAAAATCTACTCACATATTATTATTGAAAGCTTAACAAAACTCCTAAACACGGTAATCAAACCTCAAACAGACAAGAAAGAAGAATTAGCTTGATGCCCTTCAAGAACTCCACTTGAATTTCTCCGACTTTGAATGGAAATTCCCTCATTTGCTTCAATCTTCTTCTTCAATCTTCAAAAGTGTTTTGGTTTGATGTGTATGATGAAGGTATGGAATAGTTGAATGGTGGATGAATACTTGGGATGAAGTGCCTCAAAACAATCGAAAATTGGCTTAAATAAGCATTAATAAGGCAATCAAAGCCGCCAAAACCAAAGCGATACGGCTGCCCATGTGAACGCCATATCTTGACGGAAACGAGGAAAACGGGCCATGTCAATGGATGCGGCCCACCCGTGCTTGATGCAAAGGTTCTTCCACTCCACTTATGTGTTTAGGTTTATACAAGGTTCACTCAATCTCTCTCACAATCATAACTTGGTAGAATTCTCTATTCGTCACCACCTAAATGTCACATGCAATATGACAACCAAGAGGACTTTAGATGGTTGTAACGGGTTAGAAAGGGACATTGTATTTTTGGGAAAAATGAGGAGCTAAAAAGCCAACTAGCTAGGAGCTCCCAAAACTCTAACCAACAAAAACCATGCAATACACCTCACCACACCCAACCTCTAACTCCAACAAATACTTTAGAAAATGAGCTTATCAAACTAATACCAAACTGAATATTCCACATGTGAAACATTTGATTGGTTTCTCTTTTGTTTTTCCTTCTTTTTATTTCATTTTATTTTTTCCTTTTTCTAGAAATTTTTCTTGATTTTATGTTCTTTTGTTTTTTTTTTTTTTTTCAACTAAACCGCGCATTATATGTGGTCTTCTCCTCATCCTTATGTTTTACCCGGGTTGGTAAAGACATGATATGTGAGTCTTTTTCTCGAGGTTGTCTCACAATGTAAGGCTTAAGTCGTCGACCATTAACCTTGATAGAACCAGGTGGACTCACTCCACACCTCAACCGCTCTATGGGGATAAACCTTAGTGACTTGAAATGGCTCGGACCATCGGTACCTTAGCTTTCCCATAAATAACTTCAATCTCGAGTTGAACAAAAGGACCATGTCACCTTCTTCAAATCTCCTATGCAAAATATGCTTGTCATGTCACCTCTTAGTCCTTTCCTTGTAAATTCGGAACTTTCATAATCTTGTAATCTTAACTCTTCAAGCTCTTGCAATTGGAGAACTCGCCTCTCATCGACCGCCTTGGTGTCAAAATTGAGTGTCCGGATTAGCCAAAAAGCCTTGTGCTCCATCTCTATGGGTAAATGACAAGGTTTCCCATACACTAACCGGAAGGTGTAGAGCCTACCGGAGTCTTGTAAGCAATGCGGTATGCCCATAGTGCATCATCTAACTTCAAAGACCAATCTTTCCGGGATCGATCCACCGTCTTCTCAAGAATGTTCTTCAACTTCCGGTTGGACAAGTCAACTTGACCACTTGTTTGAGGATGATAAGGCGTGGCTACCTTATGGAATACTCCATACTTCTTCTTTATGACTCCCATTGTCACTCAATAAGGCTCTTGGAGTGCCAAATCGAGCAAAAATGTTCTTCTTTAGGAGTTTCACGACAACCTTGGAATCATTGGTGGGAGAGGCAATGGCTTCCACCTACTGGCTGGGCAATGGGGCAGGCCGAGGCGGGTCGGGGCCGGCCTATTACTATAACGGGACGGGCCGGGCCAAGGAAAAAATAGGCTGGGCTGGGTCATGGGCCAGCTGACCACGACCCGCCCATGATCGGCCCATGGGCCGAGCTAAACATGAATTGACATTAGTGCTTGGTTTGGTAGCATAAAGCAGTACTTGAAACAACTTATAAGGCAACAGAGTTCCTAGTTTTCAACCCATGGCAAATTCCATTAAAGACATAGTTAATACAAATTGGTAATCGCTTGAAATTTTCACGGGACCCAAAGCCATACTTTAAGGTCTTAGACTCGTTTCTCGATACAACATGCAAAATTTACAAGCATTACGGGACAAAGCCCATAGGTTGTGCGGGTCTAAAATTGCTTTGGAGGCTCCATAGACCTTCCCACGACCCGTGGAGGTCAATGGTTGGCTCTAGAGGTCATCAAGGGCCTTCCCATGGTCGGTGAGGACTTTTGGTGGCCACCACGGCCTACCCCACGGTTTGTGGGAGCACCCGCGGTGGGTATTTTGGGTTAAATAAATCGCTGCTGGCCACCACGAGGCTATGGAGTGGGGGAACCCATGGTGAGTGGCAGTGGCTCCCAAACTCTATTTTCTTATCTTCTATCTATCTTGTCCTTGTGGGATGTCTATGAAAGGTTCATTTCGACATTCTAAGTAACATATTAGCTCAATAAAACTCATTAAAATACACATGCAAAATACATATTTTTCATACCAATTTTTGGACAAACTAGCACTACATAAAATTTATGATCAATCTTCAATTCGAGTTATTTAATAAATAAGTTGCATATATAAATCGAACTTTCTTGTTTAGACTTTCCTTTAATTCGAGCGTCACATATTCTCTCGCAAGTATGTATTGGGTGGGTCTTGGGTGGTCGGGGTCATTTGACCCATGACCGAACCCGACCCATTTATTAAAAAGTATTGCCCAGCCCGTTAAGTAAGTGGGCAGCCCCGCCGGCCCGGTCCGGCCCGTTTCCCAACCCTAATTAGCGTCATTTCTTTGAGAGAAAAAAAACCCTTTATTTTTTTCAATTTTCCACTCGTAAAAAAATTCCCACTTGGTTAACCAAAAATACAAAAACAGAAGGTTCTGTTCTCTTTTTTCACTGCTAGCAATGGAAAAAAATGTAGAAAAATTAATCTTAAAAAGAAAAAAAATCACCCTTAATCAAATTTCATTATTTTTTTTTGAAGTAAAATATTTTGGAACATCATAAAAAAAAGAATCCCGAGGTTGGCAGTGAGATTTTGAGCAAACCCAATCAATGAATGAATACTGAGCTTTAATTTCTCATAACATTTACTATACAAATTAAAAATACATGTAAATTGATTTTTTATTTATCTACAAATGAATAAGTTATCAAAAGTAATAAAATTATTTTTTTTAAAAAAAGAATGGAAAGAGAAAGTGGATTGAAAAGATACCCCTTTTTTCCACTTAACAAATTAGGATAATAATAAAATTAGAATTAATAATGGAAGGGTGATTGTGAAAAATCCGAGTGTCTTGGGTTTAACAAAGGATTTTTAAAAATTACAGCCTTTAGGGAATTATTTTAATCGGTAGTTCCCTTTTACTTTGACCCATTAATGGCCCGTGGTCGACCCTTTAATGACCCATCTTCACATGACCCTAAATAAGCCCGACCCTTTTATTACTAAACTTGGGCTTTGACCCTTTTCTTTTGGCCAGCCTCGCTGGCCCAATGGGTACCCTACCCATTTCGACCCATAATCCACTTGTTCTTGTGAGAGGGAGGTATAGGACCCATGAAGTCAATTCCCCACACAACGAAAAGCTCAACCTCTAAGATCCCACTTTAGGGCAACTTATGTCTCTTTGAAATAGTTCCCATCCTTTGGCATCGGTCACAATCAATCAAAGTTCCTTGCATCTTTGGTGGGAGTTGGCCAATAGAAACCGGCTTGTGAGACTTTGGAGACGGTTTTATCGGGACCAAAATGTCCTCCATAATTAGTGGAATGACAACGATGGAGCACACTTCAAATTTCATCTTCCACAACGCATCTTCTATATACTCCATTAACACACAAATTGTAAAGAAGAGGCTTTTCCCACACATAGCTTTTCACGTCAAATAAGAATTGCTTCCTTTGTTGGAAAGACAAATCCCGCTCCACAAACAATGTAGTTCACAAAGTCGGCATACCATGGAGTAAACGCGGTAGAAATAGTCATGAGTTGCTCATCCGAAAACGTTGTGGCAAGTCTTCCAACCGGACGGGACAATCTCCTTTGGCAAGTCCTCCAACTGGTAAAAATGGTCGGCCACCACATTTTGCAATCCAAGCTTGTCCCGAATCTCCAAATCAAATTCTTGGAGCAATAGCACCCATCGGATAAGGTGAGGCTTAGAATTTGATTTTTCATGAGATGCTTGATGACGGCATTATCGGTGAAAACTATCACCTTGGAATTAATCAAATAGGAACGAAACTTCTCCAAGGCAAACACAACCACCAAGAACTCCTCCGTGGTGGCATAGTTGACTCGAGCCGAGCGGCTCGCATAGTGTATAGCATAGGGCTTGCCATCTTTCCTTTGCCCCAAAACGGCTCCCAATGCAAAGTAACATGCATCACACATCACTTCTCCAATCCGGGGCTTGTATAATGGGAACCGTAATCAAAGCCTCCTTTAACCTAAGGTAAGCATTCAAGCACACATCATCAAATACGAAAGACATGTCTTTGACAAGCGAGTTGGGTGAGAGGCCTAGCAATTTTTGAAAAATCTTTAATGAACCTTTAATGAACCGCTGGTAGAAACCGACATGTCCAAGAAAACTTCTCACACCCTTAAAAGACCTAGGACAACACCTTCTTGTACCATAAAATAACACTTTTCCCAATTTAAGATCAAATTCACTTCCTCACATCTAGACAATACCTTAGAAAGATTTTTCAAACAGTGATCAAATGTGGTATCATAGATTGAAAAATCATCTATAAAGACCTCCATAATATCCTTAATAAAATCGAGAAAATAGTCATCATGGAACGTTGAAATGTAGCGGGTTGTGGCATTCTCCTATATGCAAATTTTCCATAAGGACAAGTAAAGGTGGTCTTCTCTTGGTCACTAGGGTGGATAGGGATTTGAAAAACCCGAATACCCATCTAGATAACAAAAGGATGAATTCTTGCAAGTCTTTCAAGCATTTGGTCAATGAAGGGAGGAGGAAAATGGTCTTTACGGGTTGCATTATTTAACTTGCGATAATTAATGCACATTCTCCAACTCAGTAACGGTCATAGTGGGAATCAATTCATTATTCTCATTCTTTACAACAGATCATCCCCCTTTTCTTGGGCACAACATGAACCGAGCTCATCCATTCACTATCGAATTAGAATAGATGATACCAGCCTCAAGCAATTTCAAGACCTCTTTCTTTACCACCCCTTTCATGTTAGGATTTAACCTTCTTTAATGTTCGGTGGTGGGTTTTTAATTATCTTCCATTAAAATCCTATGCATGCAAATTGAAGGATGAATGCCTTTAAGGTCATCTATGGTATAACTAATAGCCTTACGATGCAATCTAAGGTCTCTCAATAATGAATCAATTTCGAAGCACTCAAGTGATTCAATTTTGTACTCACAATCACGGGATAAGAGGAATTTGGGCGAAGAAATTCCGACCTTAGAGAGGTGGGGAGAGGTTTCGATTCTACCTTTGGAACTTCATTCCCATCAATGATAGGCTCACATTTTCTTCCATTCAACAATTTTTTCACCTTTTTCAGCTTTGGTGGGATTTTTGAGGATGCCTCTAAGAGTTGAGCACAAATGGCAACTTCGGGATCAAGATCCCTAGTTGTGCTATTATTCAACAAACAAAACTCAAGAGGATCGTTAGAACTCAAGTTAGTACTATCTTCCCTTAAAATGGAACCAATGATATCCACTCTAAAACAATCATCGAGTAAATGAAGGGAATTTAGTAGTTTCAAACAAATTAAACTCAACTCTTTCATCACCTATACAAAAGGACATTCTCCCATTTTTCACATCAATACAACGCCCAACGCCCACCAGTAGCCATGAAAGACCTCCCAAGAATAATGGGGGTACAGGTGTCTTCCAAAAGTAAACAAGTACAAAGAAACCTCCTAACTTAATGGGGATATCCTCTAATATTCCAATCGAAAACTTGACCGAACGATCGATCAACCGGACGGAAATGGTAGTGGGTTTCAGCTTACCCATACCAAGCTTTTAGGACAAAGAGAGAGGCATTAGGTTCCCATGTGAGCCCAAATCACACAAAACACGGTCAATGGAAATCTTTCCAACCTCACAAGGGATAGTGAAACCACCTGGGGTCCTTAAGCTTAGGAGGAAGCTTGTTTTGGAGTACGACACTACACTATTTGGTCAAAGCAACGGTCTCAATCTCTTCTAGCTTTCTTTTGTTGGATAGAATTTCTTTCAAAGAACTTAGTAGGCATCGATGAAAGAAATATTAATATGGAGCTTCTTAAGGACCTCTAAAAATTTTCCAAATTGTTTATCATTTTTAGTCTTAGCCAATCTTTGTGGGAAAGGTAAAGGCTTTGGGGAAGTTTTGATCTGTCATTAGGAGTCTCATTCTCATTTTGCACAACAACATCAACCAATCGCTCTTTAGAGGGTGTAGACATCGCTTCATTCATGCAAATCATTCTCAACATCCTCATTTCGCACATCAATGACCACATACTCACTACTACCGCCCTTAGGCCCGCCAATTGTGTCCCACTCGTAAAGTTATGGTATTGCATTGGTCCTTAAGGTTAGGCATCGGTTGGCTAGGAAGCTTACCCGAGAGGGCTAGGGGAAGAATTAGCTTAGCTAGCAATATGAGTTTCAAGCATTTTATTATGAGTGGCTAAAATTTCAACTTTTCTAGCCAATTGCTTAATAATCTCATCTTGTTTTTGTTGAGGCAAAAGCATGCTTTCCATCATGACCTCCAAGTTAGACTTTTGGGGTACTTGTGGTTGGGGAGGCCTTTGGAATCTAGGGCGGGTAGTCTTTGGACTGTTGTGACCCCGGGATTGTTTTGATAGGAAAAATTAGGGTGATACCTCAATCCCGGGTTATAAAAATTTGAGAAGGGGGTCAATGTTTAGCCTCGGGTTTGATTTGCCAATAAAATTGGCTTGGTCGGTTGGTTCACTACTAGCCATACCCACAGGACAAAAAAGTCGCATGCTCAAAGAAAAGCATAAAAACGCTTTTGAAACTAATGCATTTTATGCATTTATCATTAAGTCGGAGCTTCTCGTCGGCTAGCCTTTATAATGAGTCCTTGAAACGGTATTAGTTGAACATAGGTTCTTGTCTCCAAATGGAGTCCTATCAACTTGTAGTATCTCGAAATAAGGTAGAAAAATAACCGTTAGACTCAAAACCAAAAGTTACCAAAATTGTCCGAGTTTGCCCGAAATAATCGACTTTTACGTGTGCTGTCTTTGAACGGTAATGGTCAGTCGTTTATAGCTTTAAGTTGAAATTATTTAGTTTTAATAAACGTGCAAAAATAAAAATAAATTACAAATGATACTCAAAGTATAAAAATACTTTGATCTAAGGTTTTAAACAACGATTAGTCTAAATAAATTAATGAACGACTAAACTTCCTTAATCTATTAAAATGGAATTTTTCAAGTCCAATATTCAATATATTCGAATTCCATGTATGTCTAAACTCAAAGAATAAATATGAGATAAATTGGTTCAAAGAGGGAATTAGACATATTTACGTGTTTGCCAATATAACTAAATTTAACTTAATAAATCTGGTCAATTTAGAATTAACACTAGTAATTACGTTCAAAATATGAAGTGAGCAAGTTGAAAAGATAAGTTAAACTTGTGAAATTATTTGGGCAAAGTTTTAGTCTAAGTCGTACTGAGTGTGTCGGTTTCCGGGAGTGGGAGTGGCTTAGTCAATGCTCAATTTGATTGATTGAGTCAATTTATACTTTTCTAAGTAGAATTGAGTTCTTAGACTTTCATAGGTAAACACTTAGATACAAAGTTTTTGGTCATTTATCTTTTAGTCAATATACATCAAGAATCCAAAGCATGAGTCAATGCAAAATGCTAAGAGATATATTTAAATTTTGGAAGAATGACTTGAAATCAAAATCGGATAAGGAGCTAATTTATACCTAAGTCTTCATAAAGATTAGGGAAGAGCTCTCTCAAAGGAGCCTCATCACACCATTGATTGTACCAAAAATAAATGGTGAAGCCTTCACCCACCTCAAGAGAAAAGTGAGGAGGAAATCTCTCCTTACCTTTAGCAATATGCCTCCATAGGTTGTATGACCATTTGTCCCATTTGTAATGAAGGAGACCAACCGAACCTAGGCAAAAGAACCCGTACCCGTTTAAAACCCGAATGGGTGGTAAAATTATGAAAAAAGGGGTATGGGGCGAGTATGGGTTTAGCCTTCACTCACCCCATAACCGCCCCATATAACACTCATAACTCGTACCCGCCTCACTTAACACGCATAGCTCGCTTTGCTAAATGTTAAAAAATAAAGAAACCGATGCCTGAATTTTAGGCCCGGTGTTCAAGCCCAAATTCATTTCAAGAGAAGAAGCCCTAGTTTATGGATGGCAAACTCATTTCAAGAGAAGAAGCCCTAGTTTATGGGTGCCTTTTGCCCGCCTCTGTCCCCTCGTCTCCTCCGTCGGTGTCTTATTGTATATGATTTTTGGTTGAACAATGAGAAATATTAAATATGGGTTTAAT
This sequence comes from Talinum fruticosum, assembly GCA_021018815.1. Lineage (NCBI taxonomy): Eukaryota > Viridiplantae > Streptophyta > Magnoliopsida > Caryophyllales > Talinaceae > Talinum > Talinum fruticosum. The sequence continues at coordinate 1,524,563 of JAITYX010000026.1, forward strand.
ATGGGTATCATTATTTTTAGTCTATTTATGCCCGAATAAAACTCCGTATACCCGCAAAACTCGGTGGGTATGGGTATGGGTATGGGTATGGATTTTTAACACCCGGTGGCTATGGGTACGGGTACGCATTTTGAAAATGGGTATGGATGTGGGTGTAGAAAAAGCCGCCCGTACCCGCCCCATTGCCAGCCCTAGTCTTGTCTATAACCACCTTTCGCCATTGTTCTTCTCATTCATAAATCTCCATAACCATTTCCCAAAAAGAGCCTCATTAAACAGCTTAAATACCTAGGCCCCCTTGAGTTTGCTTCACAATGTTCCATCTCACAAGATGATACTTAAAATCACTACCAAAAGTGTCCCAAAGGAAATTTCTCTGGGTAGTTTCCAACTTTTTAGCCACGGAAGATGGTAAGGGAAAGAGGGAAAAGAAGTAAGGTGTGATGCTTGAGAGTACACTTTTGATGAGAGTTAGTCTCCCCTTCTCCATAAGATTTTAGATCTCCACCCTGAAAGTCTACTCTCGAACCTCTCAATAATCAGATCCCAAATGGCTTTCTTCTTAAATTTTACACCAAGAGGGAGCTCAAGGTAAGTAGTCAGAAACAATTCAATGTTGCAACCTAAAACACCCCCAAGCAAAATGGAATGTTGTCCACTTGGCCCACCGGCAGAATAGAGCTCTTTGCCAAGTTCACTGGGAGGTCCGAGAGCACATTAAACCAAGGACACAACGTAGGTTCACCATCTGCTCAGTAATTTCAAGAATCTTATGAGCCATTACATAGCTCTTCAAGGGCAGCATGGCTGGTTTGGGTTACTCTCCAGTTTGTATTTGTTTTGGTTGTTTCCTCGTACATCTCCTAAGCCCTTCGCTTGAGAACTAGGGTGTGCCTTACTTCACTACCACCGACTGGAAAACCGGAATACTAGGACTGATGCCGACAGACTGCATTCAACTGCTGTACTGCTGGTTGTTTGCTTCAAATGAACCCTTCCTACACTGCTCCGTTTCTAGAGATTGAAATAGTCCAAGAGAATTCCTTGTCACTCCTGCTATGACTGTTTAGTTTTGTTTTGGCCACTCAGTCCTCTCTTCAAGCTGCAAAATTGTATTTTTAAGTGCTTCATATATTTCATGTTCTCTTCCCAGTTTGCCATGCTTATTATATAATCATGTTTCATTTCTACATCTCCTGTTGTGGTTTTGGTTGCATGAAGTCCTCTTCAACCCCGCCCCCAAAGGAAAAAAATAGTTCACTGTTTCTTTTTGTTTGCAGTCAAATGATACTTTTAGCTTTGTGTTCTTTAATACTTCGTTTCCTCTTTTATCATTATACAATGGACCCAGACCCAACCCCAAGGTGTCATGTGGTATTTTGTTTTAATTTTTTAAAATCCACGTCCTATTTCCAAGGTCCTTTTTCTAAAAAGATTAAATTCCCTCCCCCAAATTGTGTCATGTCATTCAATCCATAGACTCGGGTGCATGGTATTAGTGTTGTAGATTCTGTCTGATGTTTGTGTATTCATAATCTCGCGATTTGTTGAATGTCAGGTGCCTGATGAACTTCTGGAGGAAGCCAAGGCCGCAGCCTCTGCTGCACTAGAAGAAATGGACGCTGACTAATGCTTAGGTTGAAGATCACAGTCGTGCTAATTAATCTCTCATCTTTTGCTGGATTATGGATCAATTTTCCAATCATGGTTAGTGTGGAATTGTATGAATTGGGGTTATTGTTGAGTTGGATGTAGCATACAAAGCAATGAGGAGGTTTCTGAGTTTGCTGAAATAAGTTGTACGGCTGTCGGTTCTTAAGGCATAATTTAAGATCCTTGAATTTTCTTGAAGGTGCCTAGTAGAAATTTCATATTTGCCCATAGCCTTTGACGTTGAACTTTTATCTCATCACTGAAAAATCAAGTATTTGCTGTTTATATACTACTTGTATTAAATTCATCTTTAGTGTTGGTGTTGAATTAGAAAGAAGCATTAAGCATTTAAGTTGGTGTAGAAACCTTTTCTCGAAGGGCCCAAGTTTTGATAGCGATCGGGTCTTCCCCACGTCGCTCATCTCTTAGTTAATTGAGATGAGGCCAGGTTATTTGTCATATTATTTCTGTTTTTTTAATTTTATATTTTTATCGTTGAGTTGAAGACTCATGGTTTAGTATATTGAAGGTCTATCTAGAAAATTATCTAGTATAGTACAAGTTAAGCCTAATGTTAAGAAAATTGATTTGGTGGTTGGCCCGGTTGGAGGAGTGAGTGTTGGAGTAGTGGGTCAATGGGTCAATTGGTAGAACCGGTTTAAACCGGTGACCAGGTTGACCAATGGACTAGTTTGGATCGGCTTTGATCCAGTTAGCCTTATGTTACGAAAATTGGACCGGACCGGTCGGTACGATCGATCCGACCGGGAACCGGTCGGTTTAGCGAGCGACTTAATGTGTAGATTCGTTTAGGCAATCGAACTAGAAAAACGGTTTAAATCGGTTAACTTGTGGTTTGATTGTGATTTAAAAACCCCAACTCCCTCGATGGTGGTGCTTGCCGGCCGACGTATCAAATCTCTTTGTCTCTAGTGTTTGCTCTCTAAGTTAGTCTTCCTATCACTCACTGAGTCTCTATCTCTCTCGATGGCGCTGGTCCCTATCTTCTCTCCTCTCTTTGCCTTGCCTCGGCGTCAGTGATTGTCGGTGTTTCTGCTTATCTTTGCTCTGACTCTAGCTTGCCTTTGTTGGTGGTGCTCCCTGGAAGAGAAGGGGAGAAAGATGGCTCAAGGAGCACATAGAAGAAACAGGAGAGAGAAAAGGGGAGGGGTGCTGAAGGAGCAAAGGAGGGGAGCGGACGGCTGGCTGAAGGAGCACAAAGAAAAGGAGAGGAGAGGAGAGGAGAGAAAAAATGGGAGAGGAAGGGGGTGCACGCGGCTGTGAAATAAAGGAGTAACTCTAGGGTTTATTTTGATATAATTAATTAACCTGGTGGAAATTGATGACCCTAGGTAAGTTATTGGTGATGTTTAATGACCCTACCTAAGTTATTATATTTTAATTCTAGGGTTTGTACACCCTCCCTTTCCCATTTACCCTACTAGTTCCCAATGAAGGAAGGAGCACAAGGAAGCAGTGTGGTTATGTTCAATGACCCTGCGTTTGTTATTGGTGATGTATATAATGTGTTCTGGTGATTGGCTTCATTGGTTTAAATTGTGGATAGAAAATATTAAATAGGATTTTATCATTTTTAATAGTTTTGTATACAAATTATTTTGGGTATTGTATCTTGTGTTTAATTGTTGATAATGTGATTAATTGATTATAAAAGTATTTGTTTAATTTTGAGTATTGTATCTTGTGTGAGTGATAAGTAGAAGTCGAAATATTAATATTTAAATCAGTGTTGCTTAAATCAGTGTGTGGAAAAGAGAATTTTAGAACTCAAATTGATATCCTATAATTTTTTACATTAATGTTAAGAACAACAACGAAAAAATAGCTGAAAACATATAGAAAAATAATTCTATGGTCAATCGGGTCATGTTAGTTCAATCCGGTCCAACCAAGTAAACATGGTCAACCGGTCTAACTTGGTTTAAACGGTCCGATTGATTGATTCATTAATCCACTCTCATAACGGGGTCGATGACTAGATTGATTCTCTTAACATAGGGTTGGCCCTGTCGAAATATCATTAAAATATAACTTGAATTGTAAAATTAACTAATATTTTTAATAGAAATTGCACAATATTTAGTATTTTTATATGTATTTTTATACATAATTTCTAAAAAGTAAATCCATGCATAAAATATAAAAATAAAATAAAATATACCCATAATGAATTCACAAGACAAATTAATAAATTGAGTTTATCCGAGAAAAAAATTGAGACTCATAATGTGTCCTACCTAGGCCCGGGCAGTGGGCAGGGGTCCCAATGGGTATCCAGGGCCGGACATAAAAAAGAGGGTCAAAGCCCATTTTTTAGTAAGAGGGTCGGGCCCAAAGGGCCACAAAAAAAGGGTCATGCGCGGGTCATAAACGGGTCATTCGTGGGCCAATTCAGGAAGCCCATCTCGTCCTCTCACGCGGTCACGCCCGAAGTCCTTCGCCATTGCTCTCTCTCGCATGCCCCTGTCTCTCTGTCCATCGTGTTCTCGCCTCTCTCTCTCTCGCATCACAAGCCTAGTCTCTCTCGCCGTCGCTCTTCCACCATCTCGCCACCGTCACCGGTGAACCGGAGCCCGAAGCCTTCGCTTCGCCGAAACCCTAATTTGGCCAGCGCTGCTTCCTTCTGCTCCCACTCCTCATGTACATGCTTTGTATTTTTTGAAATTGGGTTTTGCTATTATGTTTTGAATTGGGTTTTGTTGCTCTTCCGCTTTGAATTGGGTCTTCTTTGATTTTCCCTGGTTTAATGGGTTTACTGCAATAAAAAGCTAGAAGGAAAGAGTATGGAAGTAGAAGGTGTTTCTGCTCATGTAATGATAATTTCTTGCTTTTCGTATAGGAATGAAACTATTCTAACTGTGTGTGTGCTATGGACTTGATGAACCCCGCTAAACTTGATCAAATGGGGGTTTCAAGAAGTTTATCCGGCTAACCATTTTGGGTGAAGCAATGTCCTCTTTGAGAAGTAGGCATGATTAAGTTGAAGCTACCATACATAAATTAGCCAGGTTGTTCTTGTGACCTTGTCAAACAAGGAAAATCACCTTGCTCGATGAAACTTTTACAGTATTTTTTTGTATTAGCATCTCAAAATTTCCTCATGTGATGCTTCCATGTTTTAAACTGATTTCAGTTCTAAGTGTCAGTATTATTCTGTAGCATTCGTGTTATGTAGCGGATACGTATGAAGAATTTCTTTGATGTTTTACTTGCTTCAACATTTATTTTTCTGAAGTTGACTGTTTTACTGATTTGACTTTGAAATGTTAGCAGTCTAACTTACATAATAGGGCTTGTTGAGATGTAAATCATAGTCTTAAGAGCTATTTCAATGGTGTGGGTAGTTTGTTCATATGCCTCCGATAAAAAAATAGCGAGCAGGACAATTGGTATGTCAATTCTCGATACCATTCTGGTAGGATACTTTATTGAGACGTGCGGGAAAGAAAGAACAGCGGAGGCCAAGCTGTTAGACTTCACTTTGGCATGTCTTACAACATATATATGGATGTTTTCGATGAGATAGGTGCTGTCTAACTTGCATTGTAGCGTCGGAACCCAAACCCAAACTTACCAGGGGTTTGATTCTGCTATGTAATTGTCGGTTTTGTGGGCACAAGCCCATTTTACGCTGTCGAATAGTTTGCAGTTGATTGTAAAACTTATAAGATGTTGCGAACATCCTTTTGTATTCTACTGCGTCTGGTTTTGCTTCCACTTTGGCTCTCTATCCTTGCTGTCTTGTTCTGGTTCTTTTTCATCGATGTGATACCACACTGAACACTAGTGTTGGTTTGCGGTATGTTCCCCGAGTAAACTTCAAATCGGATAGCTTTAGATCGGATGGTTTTAGGATTCTCTGCATGGTTTCGAACGGATGGTTTTAAGATTTTCTGGACTAATCTTCGGTCTCCGTGCCATTAATTTGAGGATTCAGAACACAAACTTTGAAATGCATATTGGTTATCCTGCATATTGGTTTACGGTTTCTATTTAGGATGGAGGTATGACTGTTGAGAAAGAATGTTGATGTACTATCTAGGCTTTTGGTATAGGATGAGTGGACTGGACTGAGAGGAAAATGAAGGAAAAGTTTTGGGTGAAGGTCTTAGTTTGAATGATGTTGTTGGCTATATTTGTGGGTCCTCACATGTGCTGAAAGCTTTTATTTCTTTCAGTTTAGTGTGTTGGAAGCTTCAACTGAGTACAAGCCTTGCAAATTAGGGTACATAGAGAGAGTGGGGTCCCGTGGTAAAACTACTACATAGAGAGAGTGGGTTTATTTGGGAGTAGGCTTACTTTCTTCATTCAATTAGGATCATTTATCAACTAATTAATTTAAAAAGTATCATTTGGAAGTTATTTTAGTTGATTTGGATAAAAGCAACCGAAGCATTTTACAGCCAAAGAATAACCAGGCTTGCTGCCCAGTGCCACGGTCAAAAACACGGGCTGTGGTGCAGACTGTGGTGTCGAGTTTAACCGCCATAGTATACACTACTCCCTGTGGTGGTGACCGTGGCAGCCTTCTGGTATGTTCTCAACACTGCCACAGTCCTGTGGCTGCCAAGGGCCACCTATGGTGGCCAAGGAGCTTCCCAGTGGTGGTCTTTTGCTTCTCCTCTTTGCTCATGGCTTTAAGATATCGAGCTTAACATCAAATTAAATAGGTTGTGGGCAATCATACTAGAAAGCATTGTCTCACATTAAATACAAAGGATGAAATTAACACACCTATTCTATAACTAATATTCTACAATTAATAGGAATACTAGTACATGGATAATGAATGTGGATTTTGAAGGAATTGTTCTCAAACTACCTACCACTTATCCATTTTGAAGGAATTGTTCTGCTACTGCTTTATGCTACCAAACCAAGCATTAACATCAAATGTTTAGTTCCGGCCCATGGGCCGGTTATGGGCGGGTCAGGGTCAGCTGGCCCATGACCCGACCCAGCCCATTTATTTTTCCCTGGCCTGGCCCGACCCTTTATAGTAATGGGCTGACCCTGGCCCGGCCCGTTTCCCGACCCTAGTCCTATCCATGTCCCGGATACGAACAAAATCAATCGGGCCCAATACAAAGTCCCTACCGAAAAAAATATAGTAGTAAAATTAAGAGGATAAAACAATAAAACATCAAACTTACTAACTAATATCCTATTGCCATTTATATGGTCCGCCCAATTCTTATACTATGGCTACAATGCATGCTTATGAGATTGACTTTGGCAGTATGTTTTTTCCCTCTCTTTTTATATAGTTTGGACGTCTTTTTCCTTTTTTTGCAAGTTAACCAAAAAGTAATTGTGTATAACTATTGTCGAATAATGTTCAATTCATCACCACATATGTTAAGAGAACCGATCCGGTAATTGATTCGGTTGACATAGTGAACACATGGGTCAATTGATCGTACCGATTGGATTAGAGTTGGATCTATTGCCTCGGAGTTGGACTGATTGCTTTGGTTTATTGTTGAACCATATTGGACTGGCATGATCGGTTTACTATGGTGCAGTTGTTGTACATTTCCTTACCGTTTGGGGTCCAATAGGCCCAGTCTTGAAGTTTAATGGGCTTTTGAGTAGGGAAAGGAGCTTGCTCTCGAGTGCCATGAAGACCCTATGCCCAACGAAGTACAAGAAGGGTAAAGTTACTGTTCTATATTTGGGTCAAACCCAAGGGGTTATAAATACCCTATATTTTCTTTGATTTGATCAGACATGGATCCATTGACAAGACTAATGATCACAAAAACCTTGAAATCCTATCAGATCCTGTACTCTCTCAGCTCGCTTTTCCTCATTTTGTTACACACACCGACTTGATCGTCGTAGATGCATTCCTTGGGTAAAAAACTTGGGATAGACCTTATTTGTAGGTCAACGCAAGGTGGGACGAGCAATTGACTTTAAAATGAACATGCTTCCATCTGTAAGTCCGGGCTTTTTCACTCAATCCACCTAATTTTCTCTAGAAATATATTGACACTACCTGCGGGAGGTTTGACAAAACATTGTTGACACTCGGTTCAAGTTGAAGCAAGTATTTAAGGGTATCAAGAAGTCTCGGGTGACAAGTAGCTGTACCACATCACCTAGGTCTTGTATCGAGGATCGAGGGAGCGGTCCGCTAGTCAATCTTCCAAAACCCTTTACTTAGGAATACGTCATAGTAGACCACTTAGAGCACACTTTATGGGAGGTTAAAGGATTGGTGGCGCATGTGGTGTGCGAATAGATCAAGGAATAAGTGCAAGATAGGGATGGGAAACGAATGGGGGCATTCGAGTATAATCCAACTGATAGATACACCTATTAACAGGGGGAATTACCCATTCTTGATTAATAGAGGTAACAACGATGCTGGTATCCTTGGGAACAGAGATGGTTGAAATGTCATTCAAGCAAGGCAAGCGCTCAGGTAGGCATATCAAAGTATGGCACAATCCCGATTAGCGATAGCCCCGCACACTTCTAAAAGTCGTGGCGAAACATGGTATGATGATAAGGAGGAGTCTTCAAGCCCGCAACAATTATAGCATGGTAGCTCCTGGGAGCGACTATCTTCGCCAGTCCATACGAGTTAGGCAAATGAGAACCGAAACTCACTTGGCTTGAAGTACACACCCTATCTCGGAATGATTAGAGACTCACTTTGAGAAAAGGAGGGCCCCAACTTACTTACAACCGAGTACCCCTTCGGTTGAAGAAGTGGACATGTCTCATGAAGGGTCTTCGAAAAGAACACTCCCCTCACGTCCTCTATTCCCTTTTGAGGGAGATCATGGAGGCCCCCGACCTAAGAAGGTGAAGGTACCATTGATAGATCGTTTCAATAGAACCACAAACCCCGATTACCATCTTGTTATATATTAGTCACACATGTGTGCCCAATACGAGGGTGATGCTACTTGGTGCAGGTACTTCCCTACGACCCTTAAGGGGATCGCGTAAATATGGTTCAATGGGCTTCGATCGGGAGCATGGTCTCGTTCCACTAGCTGGACCATCTTTTTAGTGGCCATTTTATAGCAATTTAGAGGGAGAGAAGGACGAGCATTTAACTCTCTAAGGTCGGGCAAGGGCGAGGTGAAACCTTGAAGGGGTATGGTTGAACGGGGTTAAACCGATCAAACCCGGTATACATTTAAATAAAAAATAATTCATATTTATAAAAAAAGTTACTATGGGCCTTGTCTACAAAGCCCATTTAAACTTTAATGTTTTTCACTTTTTATATCTTGGAAAACAAAAACCCTAATCGTTGTTAAACCCCCACCCCCTCCTCAATCAATGCTACGACCTCCCTCTCGTCAATTCTATCACGCCTCAAGCTCTCTGTTTCTCTCCTCTAAAGCGACCACTAACTCTCACTCTATCTCTCCTCTAACTCTCTCTCTCTCCTCTAAAGCAGTATCTCTCTAACTTTCTCCCTCCACTGTCTCTCATCTAAAGCTACTTGAGCCACAATTGTTGCTCTGTCGTCGCCACTCGTTGATATCGAGCCACCAAAGCCCAGCCCAGGAGAGGAGGCCGGAGTCGGCCTAGGAGAGGAGGCCGGCCAGCCAGAGCATGAGGAGTAACAGATTTGAGGCAGATGGCTCGGTGAGGAGAGAGAGCGAGGCGGACAATAAGAAAGGGCGCTTCAAAAGCTGCAAAATCACCGTCCAACCGCAGTTAAAACGAGTCACGCGATTCACCCGAGTCGACCGGTTCAGGCCGGTTTTTTCGGATCAAGTGTCCGACCGAGTCAAAACATTCACCCGATCATTTTAGAGGTCGGTTCCAGGTCCGACCGGCCGATCGGGTTCTCTTAACATAGAACCTTAGGTGGACAAATGCTCTAAGGAGGATAATCCGATCGTTTCCGTGCTACCCCTATTGAAGTATTTATGATTACGAGATTGCCGATCTATAGAGATGGAACCAATTCAAAAAGAGATTACAAATAAGAATAATCAGCAATTGACACTAGACTTGTAAACTAAGATTAAAACTTGATTGCTAACCTAAACTTAACCGATATGAATATGAAATTGAATATACAATACAACACAACTAATTATTCACTAAATTATCAAATATACCAATTAAATTATGCTAACAGAGATTCAATCAAAGTGCAGGCAACCTAATTCAATAATGCAATGAATTTGACGAGCATGATTGTATAGCTACGAGTGCAAATCATTACACCAAGGGCTCGTTTGGTTGGAGGTATTAAGGGTGGTAATGCAATTAAAATAACATAGTTCATTACATTGCTGCGTTTGGTTGAAAAAAAATGTATGCAATCAAAATTACCTTGCAATTACAATAACGAGAAAGATGTAATTAGAATAACATGGGCTTACCCCAAACAATCTTAATTACATCATTCTATGTAATTAATTTTTGAGCCCTTGTAATAAAATCTCAACCCCGCGGTTTGGGCCCTTGCAATCAAAACCCGACCCCCGAGTCTCTTTCGTCTTTTCACCTCTCTTCTCGCGCATCAGCAATGGCGCTCTCTCTCTCGTCTGTCTCTCTCTTGCGGCGCCATGGCTCAAGCTCTCTTTCTCCTCTTTCGTTCTCCTTTTTCAATCTCTCGGTAGTGCTGATTTCTCCGTGCTCTAGCTCGGGTTTCTCTATGGTCTCTCCTCGTCCGGCTCTTTTCTTTACCGAGAAAACACCATCTCTCATTTTGTCTCTCTCTCCCTTCCCCACTCTCCCTCTCTCTTCCTACCTAGCCATCGCCACAAGCTCCGGTTCCGCTCTGCTTTGGTCGACTTGTTGAGGACGATCGGTGTAGGGTTCATCCCTATCTGCAGCTAGGGTTTCGGCATAAAATTTTCGGATCCGGTTCGTCTCTCAATCACTACTCACTGGTAATTTTCAATCTTTTTCTATTTTTATTGTAATTTTCCTTTTGTTTCTGCTGGGAATGTTTTTGATTTCATATTGGATAATTGAAGGGAAAAAGATTGCTGGGAACGTTTTTGATCTCTGGGCTTGTTTCTCATTATAATGTGACAAATTGCTTGGGAACGTTTTTGATTTCTGCTCTGGGAATGTTTCTCATTATTGTAATTGCTAGGAATTAATTCATCTTTACTCCTAATTAGCCAGAATTAATGCATCGTTCCAGATTGATCAATTGTGCCCGCACTTGTATGTGTTGTTCTTCACTGTTTGTTTCCTTATTTTGGTTTTCTGTTGTTGCACGCATACACTTGTTTGTGGTTAAGTTAGGATGTGCTTATGCTATTGGGTTGTACATGGTGTGATTCCTAGTTGTTAATCTCTACCGAGGGTCATAACCAATGAGGATTGAAGTAGTGAGGATGGTGTGATTCCTGTTTGTGGTTAAGTAAAAGAGCGATAACTTGGCATCAACCGAGCTAGTGAGGATGTTGCATCTGCAGAAAGGGAGAGAGTGAGGCAAGAAGTAGCAGAGGAGGCAGGCTTCTAACAAATATAAATGGCACCTGCCAAAGATGACAGAGAGCCCCGAGTTAATTGAGTAAACATTAACCGAAGTCATAAGAGATAGAAAGTTAGTTACTACTTGCTTTGCTTTTATTAGGTCACTCTCGGTTTTGAACCCCCATTCAATTCTATTTATTTTCCTAATAAATACCTACTGCATCTTACCAAATTGTATAAATGCCTACTTGTTTTATGTTATCAACACAAATTCTCGAGTAAAATAATTGCATTTTCATGTATACTTCGGCTTTTGGTGAATTAATGCCAAGAGAAAGTAGGTGATACATCCTTTGTAAATAGACAGCCTTCTAAAGTGATTGTTATCCTTGTTTTCTAAATGGGCTCAATATGCTTTTCCGTACTCCTGTTTCTTTTTGTTTGATGAGAATTTCCGGTCAGCCTAGACATACTTAAGGGAAAATAGACAATTATGTATCTTGTGGGATCTAGCAATTAAGCTATATCAGTAAATGATGCCATCCATATCACTCTTTGTAAGCTAGTTAACTAATCATAAGTGGATTAAGTGACATTTTTATTTGTGAAGGTTCAGTCTTTGAAAAAGGACAGATTTCAATCTAATTCTTGTTTTATAAGGAGAATTGGGTTAGTTATTCATAAGTGGAGATAATTACTTGATATTGATTTCCTCTACTTAATTTGCAGCTATGGCTCGTTTGAACTTAGCCATAAGGAAAACAAAGAAGAGAAAGCAATTTGCAAGCTTGGTCTTAGTTTGGTTGGAAGTTTTGAATGTCATTGACTTATTTTTTTAAATTGTTTGTCATATCTTGAATTACCACAAAGAAAAGTACTTGTTTAAAGAAGTCATACTCTTTGTCGAGCATCAAATTGGAGAATTGACTATGTAAATGACTTTATTCGTGAGAGTGATATAAAATGCATCGATCATCTTAGAATGAATAGACATACTTTCTTTAAGTTGTGTAGTATGCTAAGAACAATGGGGAAGTTGGACGATAGTAAACATGTCCCATTGGAAGAGCAAGTGGCTTTATTTCTAAATATTCTTGCTCATCACACAAAAATCGGATTGTTCATAATGCATTTAAGAGGTCGGGGTGGACTATCGGTGAGTATTTTAACAAGGTGTTGAAGGGCGTTATAAGATTGCAGAGGGTATTACTAAAAAACCGGAGCCTATTGAAGAGAACTCTAGAGATGAAAGATGGAAATGGTTCAAGGTATAAATTGTACCTTGTAATGCTTTTAACAATTATTTTCTTATGAGATTTTTTTCCTTAAGTGTTAACCTAACTTAGTGATATTGTCTTGGATCTTAGAATTGCATTGGTGCCTTAGATGGAACATATATAAAGATGAGGGTGCCGGAAGTGGACAAGGCTAGATATCGAAATTGTAAGGGTGAAATATCCATGAACTTGTTAGCTGCTTGTTCACAAGACATGCAATTTATATATGTTCTATCGGGTTGGGAGGAATCCGCAGCCGATAGTAGAGTTCTTCGGGATACGATTAGTCGAAGAGATGGGTTAAAAGTCACACATGGTAAGAAAGTAATTCCTTAAAATAATCCTTTTTTTCCAAAAATAATTTAGGAGTTAATATTTTAACTCTTCTCTATATATTATAGGACAATATTTCCTTGTGGATGCGGGTTTTATGAACTCGGAAGGCTTCCTTGCCCCTTATAAAGGACAAAATTACCACCTAAATGAATGGAGAGATGGTTTTCGACCAACAACTCCAGAAGAGTTTATTTAATATGAAACATTCATCCGCTAGAAATGTAATAGAGAGATGTTTTGGCGTATCGAAGATGCGTTGGGCTATTCTTAGGAGTCCCCCATTTTATCCCGTCCGTACGGTGAATAGAATTGTCATGGCTTGTTGCCTTCTTCATAATCTTATTAGAAAAGAGATGGTTATAGATCCTATGGAAGAATATTATGATATGAGGGCATCAAGACGACAAAGGAGAGATGAAGATCATATAGATGTTATTGAATCTTCGGATGAATGGAAGGAGAAGCGCGACCAATTGGCCAAAGAGATGTTTGATAGATGGAGAGCAAGCGTAAGAAGACAGAGATAATCTACTTGTTTTTCTTGCTTTAATTGTTGCTCAGTAGAGTACTTGTAATTTGGAACTATGCTCCTTCTTGGCTTTGTTGTTGACAACTTTATTTCACATTTAGTGGTTTCGGTTTTGGTTTCTATTTCAGTTTTTATTATGGTTAAAGTTTCGGTTTCGGTTTTTGTTTCTACATCTGTTTTTGTATTTTACGCTTCGTTCGTTGCTAGGGATGGCCAATGTGCAGGGTACCCATTGGGCCAGCAGGGCCGGGCCCAAAAAGGGTCGAAGCCCAATTTTAATAACAAAAGGGCTGGGCTAAAAGGGTCAATGGAAGATGGGCCATAAACGGGTCGGACGCAGACCATTAACGGGCCAAAGCAAAAGGGTCGAGTGCTCTCTCTCGCACGCCTTGTCTCTCCTCTCTCTCGCAAGCCCTGTCCCTCTCGCTGTCCATCGATATCTTGCTGCAATTGCTCTCTGTCTCTCTCGCACGCCCTGTCTCTCGCCATCTAGCCACCGTCGCCGGTGAACTGCGAGCCGGTGAACCGGAGCCCGAAACCTTCTGCCACCGTCGCTCTCTCTGTCCATCTTGTTCTCGCTTCCATTGCTCTCTCTCTCGCACGCCCTGTCTCTCTCGCCGTCGCTCTTCCACCATCTCGCCCTGTCTCTCTGTCTATAGTGTTCTCGCTGCCACTCCTCGGTACTTGATTTGTATTTTGTCGAAATTTGACTTGTAGTTGAACTCATTCTTGGTTGTTTTGAATTGGGTTTGTGCGTTTAGGAGTCATACTTCTTTCCCTCTTGTTTTACAATCTGCTATTAGAGTTGTAGTTGAACCCAAGTTTGTGCATATGGGTTGGAATTTCCCTCTCTCCCGATTTTCCCCATCCGGTTTGCACTGCCGCCGTGGTATATAATCCCTCCCGGAGTGGCCACCAACTGTCCGATGAAATGCGGATATGAGCATATATAGTCTTAGAAGGCTTTACCTTGTTTCATCAATCATGGCTTTACCTTGTAGTCTTAGATTGATGTTTTTAATGAGTTGTTGTGAAAGAGCATATGTATTACGGACTCATCGAACCCCTCATTTATGCACAATATTTGCTCGTAATAGTTCGATCACTCAAATGAGAGACCAAGACTGGTGCTGTACTTAACAATAAATGACAAGGTGTGCGATCTGGTGTATTGTTGTGCCTTTGTCAATGTTGGGTTGGAGCAAATGATGAATGAATATCACTTGTAAAGAGTGTTGATTATACCCATGAAGCTTTAAAAATTCGAGCTTTTTAAAACCGATGCTCCAAAATGTCATATTGAACCTTTGTAGTATTAATATTAGTTGTGTATTATATCGTAAAGAGTACGATTTTGGTGATTGTAGTATTCTCTCTGGAGGCATCTCAAGCACTCAAAGCTACAGAATATCATAAAATCAAATGCTAGTAAGGCAAGGGTGTTGTGGTGAATTTTCTATGAGCATGAAATTAACCTTGGCAAATGGATAGTTGGGGTTGTGTTTGTGCTAAGTACTTCGGTTGGGTGGGTGGGGGTGTTTAATGTATAAGTGTAGGGTCAAAGAACAAATTTCAGGTCAATTGAGTAGCATCCAATTTGATTAAAAAAATTGAGCTACATAATCTTGAGTATAGCTTGCGATCTGGTTTTGAATGGATAACCGAATATGGTAGATCTTGTTACAATACGAGATAAGAGAACATGATTATGATGGCATGGTATAACTCTACTCAGCTTATTTATTTGTCACATCCTTTTCAATTGGCTTAGTTTTGTCAAATTATGCCTCCCGATCTCCAAATGATAATGAAACAAGGAAAACACTCGAACACTCTCTGTCCGGGAAGTAGACAGGTGTTCCGCCATCGATATCACTTCAGCAGGTTCCCATTTAGAGGTTACAAGAATATCTTGGCAGCCTGATGTTTAAAACATGCACCGATATTGTGATGAATATCCTAATGCATATCCAAAATCACAGAGTGTCATTGAATGAATTCGGTGATTTGTCAAAAATGGCGGGACTATGCATGCTTGAAATTGAATTTGTCAATCTTTCCCACAAATGAAAAAGTCTTCAGGATTGGCGACGTGCGAGTATGATACAACTCTAGCAATTGACAATGATTCTAATTCGGATGAAGATGGAGGGGACGAGGATGATGATACAAGTATCTTCTTTTAGGTAATTAATTCTTTTAAGCAATTAAGTTTTTTAATTGTTGTAGTAGATTATATTTATATATCTAAATTATTTTAATTAATTTTTTTATGCATATTCCACCAATCACAAAGAGGATGATGATACAAGAGGGAGGAGTGGGGATTAGGAAGGTTGATTCTTTGAGGTGCTTATTTGCGGCGTTATCAAACCGAAACATTGTCATATGCACGATATCTCCCGTCCCGACATTGAATTACATGTAACACAAATCTTGAGTTGACAGTTATATGAGTTCTCCGATGACAATAGCTATATTGCTCTATGAATTTGTCAAACTTTTTGGTCGATGGGAGTAAATACTAAATTTGTACTAATGTGTTGAAGATATGAATTATGAGCCCGTTAATGCCCAACAATATCACAACATCCTTTGTCCTTTTACGATTTGGATTTCAGGCTAATTCAACTTGACCAAAGTGTAGTCTACATCTAATTTTGTCATGCCGACTTGCTTATTTGGGCAACATTATTTTAGATTCAACTTGAAAGTTGTTGATATATCTATTCAATAGTTGAACTTTGAAGTCGATGAATATTCAAATGATCACAACCTGGTTCTCCTTCTAGTCCTTGTTGAGAGAAATATTATACAGCAAATATAAAGAGAGAGAATTAAGAATTACCAAATAGAAATCCGAATGCTTGAATTCGAATTAATCTTCAAAAATTCAAAATATTAAATTTCAATCTAAAGGGATTTGACGGCTGGAAACTACCTTAGAAACCCTAAAATTTTATAGAGAAAAGAACTGCCCAAAAAACTAGACAAAAATCGCTTATAAAGCCGCCGAAACAAGGTCCGCACGGCCAGTGCAGGATTTGCACGGTAGGACGTGCGAAATGCCCGAACCGCACGGTAGGCCATGCGAAATGCCTGAACTTTCTGCCTCACTTGCACGGGACGTGCAACTTTGGCATGGGGTACCGTGCACGACTTAACTTCTCGCGCGGCCTTGCAAGATGCGCACGGGGGTCGTGCATCCTTCCTTGACTTTGGGCCTTTCGCTCGATGATCCGCACGGCCGTGCAGCTTCGCACGTAGGCTGTGCAACTTCTCTTGATGTGTTTTAGACTTCTTTCTTGCCTCCTCTTGGGCCCGGACTCTTCTCTTCATCTCTTTTCATCAAATTTACCTCGAATCTCTCAAATTTAAGCCCAAAAACCTCTAATAAAGAGATTTACGAGCTTAGTGACGATGAAGAGAAAATGAGCAAAATCTAACCCAAAACTAAATAAATATCATTGAAATCATCACGGAATTGGGTTAAATAATGCCTTAAAAACCAATAAAAACGAGGTTTAACAGTCCTACACTTGACATTTTCATGTTTAACTCCGGCCCATGGGCGGGTCATGGGCGAGTCGTGGTCGACTGGCCCATGACCCGGCCTAGCCCATTTAATTTTTCCCTAGCCCGGCCCGACCCTTTATAGTAATGGGCCGACCCCGGCTCGGCCCGGCCCGACCCGTTGCCCGACCCTAGTTGCTCGCCTATCTCATGACTCGGGTTCCGCTTCGTTTTATTTTGTGCTTCGCTTTTGGTTTTTTTTATGTTTTTTTTCGCTTTTGGTTCTGTTCTTTTTTCTCGCTTCTACTTCGCTTCTAGTTCTGTTTTTTTTTGGCATCTGGTCCTATTTTTTTTTCGCTTCGGTTCTATTTTTTTTTCGCTTCGATTTTGTTCTTTTTTCGCTTCGGTTCCGCATCCGGTTCTGCTTTTTTTTTCTACATCCGGTTCTATTTTTTTTTGCTTCGGTTCTGTTTTTTTGTGTTTTGCTACTTCGGTTCTGTTTTTTTTTTTTTTTTGCTTCGTTGTTGCCTATTTGCTTCTACATCTACTTTTGTTTTATGTGTGAGCTTCGAGCTGCAACCATCAATGGCTTCACCAAGAGATCGTGGGCCGGGAAAAAATAAAAGAAAGTGGATAGAAGAAGAAGACGATGCACTTATTGAGGTTCTTAAAGATCTTGTCGGTGGTGGAACATCATTCAAAGCCGACAATGGCTTCAAACCGGGTTTTTAAATACAAGTGGCAGAGAAACTTAGGGCCAAATTACCGGAGTCAAATCTGAAAGCTCAACCACATGTGCATTCATGACTTCGACACTTTAAAGGCATATATACTATCGTGCATGATATGGTAGTTGGAAGTTGTACAAGTGGATTTGGATGGGACACGTAAACAAAATCGGTGGTGGCCAAGAGAGAAGTCCGAAAAGTTTATTTAAAGGTAAATTATTTTAACTTAATTAATATCTTACATATTCGTTATGGAGAAGTAATGCCTTGCTTTATGGGAAAAAGAATGATTTAGGTATATGCCTATGTTTTGTTTCTAATGTAGCATCACCCTAAAGTCTGCTGATTGGAAAGGTAAACCATGCCCGTACTATGAAGATTTGTGCATAATCTTTGGTAAGGACCATGCTTCCGTAAAAGATGCTCAAGGCCTTGAAGAAATGGAAAATGAAGTTAATGAAAAGGAAGAAAATGAGGAGTCAAGTAAGAAAGATGAACTCGAATCATCATCAACTCAAGAGCCTTCTAGGGTCGAAGCAAGTTCCGAGAAGTCAAGAAACTCGGAAAAATGGGCTAGAGCATCTGATAACTTAGTTAAAGGATTGTCGAAGTTGCTTCTATTCTTGGGAGAGAGATAAGGGTCGCAAGTAGTGAAATCGATCGAGCAGTTGGGTTTGATGTCAAGTTAAGTGAAAAGCGCTCCAAATTGAATGAAGAGTTGGTCAAGTTGGAGTTGATGACAATGGAGAGGCATCAAGCAGCAAGAAAAATTGCATCCGAGCTCGAGACAATCGATCTGCTTTTCAGTATTTCGACACCGAAAAAAGAGTGGGTGCAAACTCTTCTCCGAGGAGACATTTAGATTTGGTAAATAAATTAGCTGTTTAATTTTAAATAAAGTTATTTTTTGTTGATCTTGTTGACTTCCTCTCCTAATGGTTTTTGTGTTTTTTTTTCTATTTTATGTGTTTATCTCAAGGTGAATCAACTCATGTTGATGAAGAAGGTAGACATGGTTCCTCTACTAATGTGATGCCGCATGCTTTAATTGACAAGAATATGTAGATCTTTCGAACTTGTAGTTTGTTACTTTCTTAGACAATGATACTCGATAATTCTCGTTTATGAGTTGTTAAAAATTGTAGCAGTATAATTTATCTATCTTTTTTGGATGCATTATCTTATTATATATGAAGAAGTTGGGATTCATTTGGTATTTTAATTTTTAAATTATACACATTGTTCGCACCCAAAAATATTGGATTGATTTATTTCCATTACATTGTTGAACCAAACATGGTAATGCAATGGTGATTGCATTACACAGGTGATTACTCCAAAACCAACCAAACATAGTAATGTAATTCTTATTGCATTGCATTGTTGATTGCATTACATTATTGATTGCATTACATAGTCATTGCATTGCATCCAACCAAACGCCACCCAAGGTGCAAAAATTAGAAGATTATACTAGCAATTTGAATACCGAGATTTGAATGTAGACCAAAATCAAACTCAAAATTTGAATGTCCATATTCGAACAATACAAATCCACAAGGCCCCAAATTCGGACCATAAACTTGACGAATTCAATACCAAAAACCAAATTATCACTCGAGTTTAATTTGAAAGGAAATCGAATTACACCGAATTGAAAACTAAAACCGAAAGTTGAAACCTAAAACCGAATTTTGAGGAGAAAAAAATAAAGCCTAATATGAACTTGCGGCTTGCTCTTGGTCGTGCTCGTCATTCCCTTTTAGTGATCCCTTCTCTTTCCTTTTAAAGCCCTCCCCGAACCCCGGATGAATGCCCCGTATCTTCTAGCGTGGGTTTCGGCTGAGAGGTGGATAAAGTTGAGAAGATATGGATGTTGCCATCGGGTAGAGAGAGAAAGAGAAGAGATAGAGTTGACGCCTGCCAAACGGGTAGCCGAGAGCTTGGCTAGGCAAGGAAGAGGAGGAAAGGGAGAAAGTTTGAGGGGGATCGGTAGTGATAGAGGAGTAGAGAGAGAGTTTGAGGGGGATGGGAGTTTGTCACTACTCGTGTTGAGGAGGGAGAGAGCTAAGGATGGGGGCGTGACTGGCAGCTGAGGGAAGAGAGAATTTAAGAGGTGATGAGTCACGTGCCCGAGGCGTGTGGTGGTAAGCCAAAGAGAGAGAGAGAGAAAAAGGAAGTGGATAATGGGCTGGGTTTGGGTTAACCGCAAATGAACCGGCCCAATTCTTCAAATTTAATCTCTTTTTATTATTTTTCTAATTTTTTAACATTTCCCACAATAAATGAAACAAAATAAAAATAAAATTCCTATTTTAGTTGTTAGTATGAACAAATAAGATATAAAAATGAAGGTTTTTTTTATGAGGTTTTAGGAAGAGAATTTTTAAGTCCGAGTGAGGGACAAGTGTAGAGAAGTGTGAGGGAGAGAACTCAATAGCCTAGGGCAGTAAATGCAGCTTGAATTGGTCTCGTTAAATGAGGGGGAAACCCTTCTATTTATAAAAAAATTAGGGTTTAGAAAACTCTAAATTTAGCCCTTAGCCCTAGATTAACACGGTAAATAAGGACGAATTTTTCAGAAATGGATGAAGAAAAATATGAAAAATTAAACTAGTCAAAATGACATCGTTCGGAGAGTCCCGTGAGTCGATGTCGGATGAAATGACCACACTTTGTGGTTTGGGGAAGCGTGCTAGCCTTGGACATTGAAAGAGGTCAAAATGCTGCATTTTTGCAGGCTACGAGTCCAACACTCGGTTCAAAGTTAGGCTTGGGAGCCCGAACCTGGTTGGACCGACCGAGAAAAAAATAATTGTACACTCGGTATGACCCAAGAAAATGCACTCGGCTATATTTTGGTGATGGTTGGCTTTTTGTGGGCTAAACTAGGTTTTGCCTCTTTGCTTTAATCCGATCTCTACCCGAGCATATAAATAAGGCTAAGTTTTCATCACCAGGATAACAAAAACAAACAAAATAAATAAAAAAGAAATGGATGACACCTTTTAGGTGTCTATAGTTAGCCCCCACTTTGACCGAGTCTAAAAGACGAAGATCAAAGTAGACACTAAAGGTTACTTATCTATTTAGTCGATATTGTTTCGGATGTCGATCGAGTTTCATAAAATTAATGGCATCTGGAATAGGTCATCTTGTAAACTTCGACGATGGGCCTGGACTTGATTCATGACATGTAATATGAAATCCGGCTTTGAGGTTCCCGAGTTTGGCTAGATCAAACTCCTAAAGCTTGGTCGTACACTCGAAGCTTGATCGTTTCTTGGTCCGAAGCTTGGCTCGATAACTAACATTCCGTCGACCAATAATAAAATGTATTAAAGCCTAGTTTTGACCTGAATAATTCAGTCACAATTTGAAAAGAAGATTGATGAAGACAAAAGCACCGGGCCCCGTGCTCGCTTGCTAACCGGGTTGAGCATTAGTTCTGCCATACCTTTGGGGTCCGACTTTGGACCTTGGGCAATGTGTCTAAGTTCGAATCACATGGGATGACCTATGTCGGACCTCGTGAACCAACAGAGAGTCGGCTTTTGGCGAGTTTGGTTAGGGAGCGGCCAAGTCACCAAACCGAATTTTCCCTTGACTTTTTCCTTTATTTTTGAAACTAATTCGGTTTTCCTATAAAAGGAGGAGCTTGGATGCTTCATTTACATATCTCCACTTCTTCTCTTATTCTTGTTTATTTTTTAGCTTCTTTAATTTCTAAAAAGAAAACAAGTGTGGTTCTCTTTTTTTGAGAAAGAAACTTTAACTATGCCTCAAAGATGTTTTTATCTTGAAAGCGGGACATGGGCCGAAGGCTTGAACCAAGACTCTTTTGTGGAGCGAAAATGGAGTCCTCATTATGAATCGGACCTGAGCAACCTCTTAGTGGAGGTAGACAACCGTGTCTCCTCTCTAGCGCTTTTCCCTACAAGTAATCTCATTTAAATCTTTTTTGTCTTAATGCTAATGTGGCATTGTATTAAGATTTTGTTTTGTTTGGTGCCTTGTAGGGAGATACCATAAGGAGTAGTGGAGCTATCTGAAAAATTTTCAAAACCTTCAAAAATCGGGATTATCTCGCTTGAGTAAACCATGACTTTACGTAGTTTATACGATATCACTAAGCGGGTATCAATCGGGCAATCAGTGAGCAATTTTGGGACACAACCAATACTTTCCATATTCCCTTTGGGGAAATGACCATTACCCGTTTAGACTTTTCCATCCTTAAGGGTTTGAACTTTTTGGGCAATTCTTTAGTGTTTTATAAAAATTTGTACAAAAATCTTGATTACTTGTATCACTTGTTTGGATCAATTACTCTTAAATTTTCTCGATCCAATGACCTCAAATACTCAATTCTCCATTTTCCTTTATACCAAAGAGGAGTTGTGGGTTCGACACGATCCACGACCGTAAGCTAAGATTGTTCTTGTCCTTATCTTGAGCATGTCTATCTCTTTCGATCAAGGTTCTAAAGTTCAAATCCACTACTTAGTCAACTTGGTGAATTTTAGATAAAATAAATGATTTGAATTGGAAAGTGCCTACATACACTTGTTTGATAAGAGGTTTGCGTTCGGGCACTTGATGTACCACTCGGAGATTGACCACGTCAATTACATGCCCTTCTTTGGTTTACTGGAGGATTATATTACATGGACAAATATTCTTACTTGTGTGCTGAATTTGCAACTGTGGATGTATGAATATTTCCCTCAATTTTCACCTTGTTTGACGAATCATATGACCTTTCCAGCGAATGTTGCATGGACAAAGGTCGTTCATACTCAATGAAAGGTGATCGGACTTGCTTTCTTACAACCAACTCTTAATGAAGTAGCTATGATAAACCTCCTTGAATATCTGATTTTTTTATAGTTATGGTCCAAAAAAGCAACTAGATTTTGAACTCATTCTTTGCCCGGGCCCACGGTCTAGGTCGTGGATGGACCGGCTTCGACCTATAGTTGAGCCCAGGCATTCTTGCTTGGTCCGGCTGGTAAGCTAATACTTCCTTATGATTTTTTCTACTTTTTCCTTCTTGGGCAGGCTAATTTCCATCCTTGGCAACCCAATCAAAATCCTCTCTTGATTCCGGGTAGCTCGAGAGTTGAGCGAGTGGCATTTTCCGGGAGGGTTCATTTGACTTCCGCTCGCTGGGTGAATGGGTTTCTCCTCAAATTCGATACCCGATGTGTGGCCACCTATGTGCCCCAAGTATCCTCTAAGAACCATGTTCTACTTCGCTCGGTTACCCCTGAAAAATAGTTGAGATGACTACGGGATACCCTTTTACACTTTTCTTAGATCCGAATGTGAACTATCCTCAACATTTGGGAAAGATTATGACCCGCATGGTAATCATATAACTTTCTCATTCTAGTTTTGTTTCTTGAATGGAAACTAACCTTGCATTAATGTGGGCTTTCCAATTGACATTTATATACCCCTAATTGAGGTGGACATTTCCTTGCTCGGAGAGTCCGAGCACATTGTCTCGATTCATGAGATTCCGAAATCGGAATGTGCGGGTCATTCGTTTCGAAAAATTGGAAAGGGGTAAGAGTGTTATGCTCTTTGTTTACTTGTGTGCTACAACACCTTTCGACTTGTTTTTTTGGTAATATTTCAGTATGATCGTGAGAAGTCTCGAAGGACGTTTATAGGTTTTCGCTTGTCTTACTCGTTGGAGTGATTTTTAGGGAGTACGGGGTGTTTTATCGAATTATAGAGATGGACTAAATTGAGATTAGATTGCGAACGAGACTCAAAGATTAAACTAACCTAATAAACTGAAATTAATCAAAACAAATATACTTGAACAAACCAGATTAACATCCAAAGATTAGAAATTAGATAATCAAACTTTTAACAATCGTAAATACGAGCAAACGACGAGTAATTATAACTAACTCATATTCAAACAAACCAAATTTGGACAAAAATAAGGCTAAACAATTGCAAGTCTAACTAAATCGGAATAAGAATTGAAAGTGCAAAACCGAAAATCAGGGAGCAAAGATCATACTAACAAGAATTGAATGTCCATGGTGTAGCAAAACAACAATCCCGGATGGAATTCAAATTCGGCGAAATTCTAAGATCGAAAATCAAAACTTGCAACTAAAATTCTGAAAACTAAACCTAAAATTCGAAAACTAAACTAGAAATTTGAAGAACTAAGAACTAAAATTGAAGAAAGAAAATGGAAAGCTTGACCTAGGCATGGGTCCGGCTTGTCACGCCTTCACCGTCGTCGTTTGGCCCCATCTTCCGTCTCGTCGCGGTCTTCCTTTTATATTCTCGGTCTCCTTCTCTTCCTTGCGCTCTCGGTCTTAGTCTTCTTGTCTCGGTCTCGACTTGAATGCACCAATCGTTAGATGTGGATATAGACCAAAGATGAAGGGATAGAGTTTGATAAAGATGGGGTTTTTTGTGGAATAGAGATGGAGTGGTTGAGAGAGAGGTGGACTCTTTCGGTTCGTATTCCAGGCCGAGGAGAAGAGGAAGAAGATGAGGAAGACATGGGTTAGGGTTTCGATGCTATAGGCAAAACGTAGAAGGAAAATAAGGTTGGGTTCTGGTGTGAGGAGAGCAGCGTGAGGAGAGAGAGGGGTGCTTTAAGGTGTCCGTGGAAAGTAAGGAAAGGAGAGAGACTTAGCTCTGTTTGCAAAAAGTGCAAGGTACAACCTCACTCGAAGATAAATATTTCTCTAATTGATTTCCAAATCACACTTAATTGCTGCAAACCAAACCCTAATCATTGATGGATTCTCGAAGATAATAGAATTGTCGAAGCGAGTTGTTACTCGATTGAAGAATTACAATTATTAGAGGTTCAACAAGAACTCGAACCTCGCTGAATTAGAAGTTGAACAACAATCCGAACCTGATGCAGTGGAAGAAGAAATTGAAGAAGGAAAACTACAACAATTTATCCCAACCACAGGTGAAGGTACGTATGATTTATGCTAAATATATGAGTTATTAGAAACATGCTGAAGTTATATTGTCTGTATAACTTGTGTTAATTTGTTAGTTTTCATATTATTGCACATTAAATGTTTGATAAAATTCCTTAAAGACAATATTCTTAAAAGTTAAATCATGAGTTATAAAAAGATCGTATAATTTTCACAAAAAGGTACACTAATTTGTTGATAAAGATACACTTCGAACCATTAAAGGTACACTAGATTAACAAACAATATAAACGACTAATAACAGCTTTTACCTATTCAAGTTGCTCTATTTTATTTCTCTTATAAGTTATTAACCTAAATTGCAGATCCTCAAAATCAAAATCTTACCGAGAAATTATATGAAGAGAATGTTGAATTTGAATTAATGGGGAAAACGGTCAACTTTGAGCAAGAAGCATATGATCCGTATAACAATTATGGTTTAATGGTAGGATTTAACATTCGTCGCCACAATAACAGACCTAGAACAGATGGCACTCGGTATAACTATGAAGAGGTATTGTTGTGCGAAACAAGGAAGTAAGAGACAAAGTGGGAAAAATGAAGTAGAAGGTGACAAAGGGCATACGTCAAGAAAGTCACACGAGTTGGTTGCAAAGCAATGGTTCGGTTCTCGCATACGTAAATGGTGTGTGGATTGTCGTGAGACATGATAAGCTGAACAATCGTCCATTTTGCAATGTGAACAAACGTCACTTTATGAAATCTCAACGAAAAGTGACTAGTGCTGAATTAGAGTTATCGAAACTAATGAAATCATGTAGAATAAAAGTTTCGATACCGTGAAATTATTGAAGAAGGAGGTAGGCGGTTCACCCGCCCTCGGGTTTACCATCGAGATGCATATAATATGCTTGTTGCAAATAAAAGAAAGCACTTGGACGGTACCGATAGTAACACTTTAATGGGAATATTGAGGAAAAGGAAAGTTGAGGATGTCAACTTTTACTTTGACTTTGAATTTGGCGAAGGATCAAGTCTCACTAGCATTTTTGGAGGGATAGCATGATGAGAGAAGATTATGATCTCTTTGGAGATGTGATTATATTTGACACCACATACAGGACCAACAAATAGGATATGATATGGGCACCGTTTGTTGGAATAAACCATCACAATAAGAATATAATGCTTGGATGTGGGTTCATTTTGAATGAAAGGATAGAGTCATTTATCCGGCTTTTTCAAACTTTATTGGAATCAATAGGTGGAAAGCATCCTAAGAGTATAATGACGGACCAAGCACCTTCCATTGCTGCCGCTATCAAAGTGGTATTTCCGCAAGCACATCACGGACTATGTCCGTGGCATATTATTGAAAATTCAAAGAATCATATAAGAATGTTGAGATGTCGGAGAATTTCACAGACAAATTCAACCATGCACTCATGGGTTGTGATATCGAAGAAGAATTTAATCATTATTGGACTAGGTAAGAGCTTCATTGTAGCTTCTTTTCCAAATTAATTAATTTTGTTATCTTAATGTAAAAAGATACCCCGCAAAAGACTAAAAGTTCACTCGCAGAATAGAATTGATACCCTGTAAATAGGGTTCACTATGCAATACTAAAAACATTTGCCTTATCACCACTCACCGAATTCTTTTGTTTTCTTTTGATTTTCCCAGGTTGACTACAGAATACAATTGTGCTGAAAATGATTGGCTCAAGAAGCTTCATAGAAGTAGACATCATTGGTGTCCGGCTTTTGGTAAAGATTTTTTTTTCCGGAGGCATCTTATCTTCCGAGAGGGTCGAATCAACCAATCGCTCAATTTCTTGCGGACTTCAAGCAACTACCGATCTTTGTGAATTTTATAATAACTTTCTTGATGTGGTAGCTGAGTGGAGAAGTAAAGAGAACGGAAAAGACTATGATTGTTGGGATGGACGGCCGTAAACCTGTTTTACCCATGTACATCTATTGATTCACGTAACGGAAGTGTATACGGCTGAAGCGTATCATATTTTTCAGCAAGAGTACAAAAAGGAGTATCTTGTGCACAGGCCAAAATTCAAGAGACCGCTTCATGTTTAACATATAGAGTATGGAGGGAACAAGTTGATGAATTTTTCCACATTGTTAACATCACTTGGGTCAATGAAACAGACTTGTTGTACATGCAAAAAATTTGAAGAAATGGGAATTTTGTGCTTCCATATCTTGAGGATATTTAACATGTATTGTGTTAAGAAGATACCCGAGAAATATATATTGGATAGATGGAGGAAAAACATCAAGGCTTGGAGAGGTGATAATAATGCAAGATGTTTCAACGAAATCTACCAAGCACTTCGTCATCGGTTTGGGGGTTGCAAGCACTGCGAAAATTTAGTACCCTCATAATTGCATCTGCCACAAATGAGAAAACAAGAGCTTTTGGGACGAATTGTTTGAAAAGGCTAAGGATGCTCTTGAAAATGATATTGGCCCAATATACCATTGTGGATCGAAGAGGAAAATGTAAACTTAAGAGGAATAGTCCAAAATCCCAATAAGACAAGGGAGAAAGGGCAAAGAAATAAAAGAAAAGTGAGCATGGCTAAAAAGATGAGCAATCAAGTGAAGGCAAGAAAGAAGAATGCTTCAAAGCAAGGCTCAAATAGCATTAGCCCTCTTAACATAAGCCCAAACATTCCAAAGAATGAGTGAAGACATGCTCGTGGATGTTGAAGAACATACAAGGAATTCATTGATGATTACAATTGATCATTGAAGATGTCGATATTGAAGAACTTTTTGAGCACCTTTATATTATTAAAACATATATGGTACATTTATTGGTTATTATTAAAAACTTACACGGTAATAGATTGTGATTATTATTGGTTGTTATTGACTCTTATTAGTTGTGACACATTGATGGTTTCAATTTTTATAGAACTTTAGTATACTTTTTCTCTCGTTGCAGTGAATCTTTTCTCTATTGCAGTGAACCTTTTCTCTATTGCAAGTGTACCTTTTCTCTATTGCAGTGTACTTTTTCCTAGGGTTGTTGAGAGAAAAACTTAAATAACCGCCGACACAGTAGTCGCACGACCGTGCGGGTTCGCATGGGATACCGGGCAGGTTTTGTGGTTTTTCGCACGGCCGTGCATGTCTCGCACAGCCGTGCATGTCTCGCACAGCCGGCTATGTGAAAACTCTGAAAACTCCGAACTCTCCGGACGATTTGCACGGCCGTGCAGCTTTTACACGGGTACAGTGCGAAAACTATGAACTCTCAAGACGATTCGCATGGCCGTGCAGCCTTCCGTACGGTTTACCGTGCGAAAACTCGAACTCTTCGGACGATTCGCACGGCCGTGCAACTTCTGCATCGGGTACCGTGCGAAAACTCGAACTCTCCTCTTGATCGCTTTCATCAAAGGTCATGAGACGTGACTTTTTCTAAATTACAGGGAACCTTTTTTTAATTTCAATGAACCTTTTCCATATTACAGTGAATCTTTTCTTTACTACTATAGTGAACCTTTTTCAAATTTATTATATAATCTTCTAATTTTATAACCCTAAGGCTACTTAAGTTCTCAACTTGGGGTTAATAACCCTTTCTTAGATTGACGGATGCGCGGTTCTAGGTTTTCGAAGGTTTTTCTGGAAATTTCAGCAGAGTTTCCTCCGTAATATGGCTAATCCCATAGGCTTAAAGCCCTAACCTTGCATGAAACACAATCATAAACTCAACGAGCCACACGCTCGGAGTATCACAAACACAACTCAACGAGCCACACGCTCGGAGTTTTCACTTAGGGCTTTTACATTCAAAATAAAACTTAAGTTCACATACACCGATCTTTACAAAGCATGAAAAACATATATACCAAAATATATACCTTCTGCAATTAAAGTTGAACATCATCTCTTAATGTAGATGTTTCGATGAGATACAATACAGCTCAAACCAACAAATAGCAGAATGCTATAATTTGCGGGCTCCAATAGAAAACACAAGATTAATTCCTACTAAAATAAACAAAACAAGCCCTAAAAAATCTAAACAAAAGATTAACCTAACCCTTGATGTTACCATATAGCCTCCCACTTCTCCTTCTTGTAGGAGCACCTTCCTCGCTCATTCTCCAATTGAAAACCACTCGAAGGACACCTCTTTTATAATTCTATTTGTGTAATTTTGACACTTATTTTCATTCAAAGAAGAAAGTTCATTTTGATCATTGACGATGATATTGTAGCAATATTTGGCGCTTAATTTCTTCAACAATGCATCTTGTGGAAGGAAAAAAGAAATATAAGAAACTCAATCAATAACATCTTATAAACTCAAAAAGTATTTCAACTTACATTGCATTTTTTAAATCCAAGCATCCCATTTGTCGGATCTCCCTTGTACGTCTCCATGTGTCGCATTGCATAAATCCCCGAATCATGATATGATTCGTCTCAAGCAATAGTTGTCCATGGCAATTTCAAATGTTCAAGTTGGAAACTAGCCAAAGAAACAACTTTACCCCTTGTTGATCTTGGGATTCTATTTATACAACGATGATAGTATTCCGAAAAGCAACGACACTCGGCTAAAAAAAAAAAGCATGGTATAGTTATGGTACATTTTTCACATAATTTTCATAGAACTTTAGTGGACATGTTTTCTATTACAGTTGAACCTTTTCTCTAATGCAGTGAACCTTTTCTCTAATGCGGTGAATATTTAACTATGGTTTAGATAATCTTTAACCGTAATGTCATAAGGTGGTTCTAATTCAAAAAGAAAAAAACGATAAAATTAAGATAGAAGATTACCAAGAGGTAAACAATGGTACAATCTCCAGGACTTTTCTCACTTTTCCGAGAAACATTATCTATAATCTCCACCTTCTTTCTCAACAAATTGAAGCACACAACAAAGTAACGCCTATTATGGAATATAGGAAAGAATATCTCGCACATATCAACACAACTTTAAACATCATACGAAAGCAACGTCAAGTCAAGCAACCGAAATGCAAATACAAAAAGATCTTACCAGATTTGACTTTAGAATGTCAAGCCGGAAGTGATTTGAATCGCATCATCTATAACTTTTTCAAAAGATTTAAACTTCTCCACGGAATATTCACTATCGTCACCCCCACCTTTAAGCTCCATCTACGTCATAACATTTAAATTAATTGAACATGGACTACAAAGAGCAAGCACAAACTAAAGTATCTTAAAAACAACAATTTACTTACATATGGAGTACACCCAAAAAGAACCTTGACGGTGATTGAGGACCCTTCAATTTCTCCGAATGACTTAGTAAGTACGAGAATAAATCAATCACATTAGGATCCAAATGATCCGCACACCCTAGAGTTCTAATCACCGATCTAGGAACCTTAAAATGTACATCGGCAAATAATATTTCACCGAAAAAAAATTGGATGTATGGTGACCTCAAATAATATTTCACTCGAAAATAAAAATTAACATCTATGAGAATAAAAACTTCTTACAAGATTACCTCTCAAGATGAATTTCATCAATTGGAAGAAAAGCCCAATCGAAATGCGCTTCTCTTTCGCGGTCAAAGACTTCAAGGCATCAATGTGCCTTTGGAAGTATGGTGACCTCAAATAAAGTCCTCATAATTTCTTCCTTGGTGGTTGAACACTTCCGATATCTTGGCTCAACTCGGGGCTGCATTGTACATGAGTACTCGATCCACTTCGAGGATCTCCTTCATCACCATCACTTCGTTGATTATGACCTTTAGCAACCCCAAGATCCGTAGGACTTGGTTGATTATGACCTTCTACATCCGCATGACTTGGTTGATTAGGCGGTGGCTAAGATGAGGTGAAATCAAATCCTAAATCAAAGCTTAGAGGTGTAAAGTTGCCCGGCCCGTAAGTCCGATCATAAGTCTTGGCCAATTCAATGCAAGCCTCCCAAAATCCTTGATCATCTCGCAAACAAGTTGTCATTTTGACTTAAGGGAGGTGCCTGTTTTCCTCTATCGGATTTTCACGTTCACCACCATGAAGATTTTCGCATTGCGCAGATGGACCAGCTACGTCCTTAAAAACTTCCAATTTTGAGCACCGAATTAATACATCCACCAAAGTACCTTCAACTTTGGACATGGCGGAACTCACCTGGAAACATCCTATGCGCCTCACCAACCGACCGAACAACATCCACCAAAGCATTCGAAAAGTTCTTCACGAACGTCGAAACTTTATGAATGCATGCCTACAAAAAAAAAAATAAGAAAAGACCCTGCATAAGAGAAAAGGTACCCTGCACATGACAAAAGGTGCACTAAAAAGACAAAAAGATAACATGAAAGAGGATACATTGTCAACACCTTTTTCGACCTGACCTCTTCATCAACTTCATCTTGAATGTCACATTCTCTTGAATCCGGTACCCCAATTCTATCATCTACAACCCCTTTTCCAAAGCACCCAACAGATTGCATTTCATAATTCATTCTGTCCAAAAGATCTTTCCCAGTCCAATTTAATAAAATAGGAAATCTCCTTCCAATCACTCTTGTTTTGAAGAAGACACGATCCACATAGCAAAGCTATAATTTAAGATAAAGAAGAAAACAGATCATTAGAACATAAATTTCTACAATAAAAAACACATTATACTCTAAAAATTTATATGAATTAGAGTATTTACCATCAAGAATAGAATTGGACCTCTAAATATTCCATTTGGTTTCAGCTTCCATGTGTCTCGTACACTTAACCAAACTATCCAATGTATATTTACACCAATTCAGGTTCTTCACCTCTTGTAAATTGAAAACACTTTTCAGCACAAGATGATTAACCTTTAGACTTTGATGTCCCTTAATAATGCGAGTAACCACATAAACAACAAAGTTCCTCTTAAAATCATCACCCCCTTGCCTTTGATGTTTCAATTTTTCAACAAGTTGATATGTCGATGGAAATTTCCCATCCCATTGACTCTTCCACCGATTAACATATTCCTTACAAAAAGTTGGTTCATTCTTTTTGCCTCTTCAACGTGTTTAGGTCTCCTTTGAAAGCCTAATGTCAAATACACATCTTCTTCTCTAATGATCAATTCATCATTTTCCAACTTCAATGATCGTCTACAAGTGTCGAAGTTTTCAACAAGCCATTTAGATAGCCTTGACGAAATTGCATTAATTTTCAAACTAAATAAAGAACCAAAACCCAGCTCAATAATATCTCTTCTCGTTCCACCGATACATTTGAAAGAAAGCTAACTAAAGAAGAAGGAGACATTCTTCTCTTGAGTTTGATGGGATCATGTTCCATACCGTAAACATCTTTATCACCTAAACAACCAATAAAGATTTATTACAATCTTAATAAAAAAAGTATTTAAAAGAGTAAATTAAATAGCAATTAAACATACCAGGATTATTAGTTTCTTGCGGTGAAACTTCGAACGAGTTCTTTTATAATTCTTACGTGCAACAGTCTTGACTCGCTTTTTCCTCATGCTATTATCATAAGAAAGAAAACAACAACCTTTAATAAGCTAATAGGATAACAAAAAATATATAACCCCGAAAAATAGAGAATTAAAGACTCAATTTCAATAAACTAATAGGTACCCTGTAAATGACAAAAGGTACCCCGCACAACTTAATTTCGATAAAGACTCAATCAAAAGATACTCTTCACAACTTAACTAATAGGTACCCTGCAAATGACAAAAGGTGACAAAAGGTACCTTGCACACGACAAAAGATACTCTTGAAAAACAGTAAAAGGTACCCTACACAAGACAAAGGTACCCTGCATTCTACTACATCTTACCGATTGCAGTAGTATAGCAGGACAAAAGGGATAGAGAATTAAAGATGGATGTGGGGTATGAAAGTTGGGTTAAGAAGGAACACCATCTAAAGATAGCAGTTTGCAGCAAGCATAACTCTACATGGAAATTCAACATACTTCATCACTGTTTCGGCTTCGGGCTCCTGGAAGTTGCATTTCTATTTTTCTTTGCTTAGTTTCCTAGCTTAGTACTACCTTAAATAGCAAACACATAGTTTCAGTGCTTCAGGATAGAACCACACTGAATGTTGTAATCTCTCCATGATTGCCCAGTAAAAAGAACTCACATGTGAGTTCCAAGAGGAGAAAACAAGACTAAGAAGCTCTATCCATCCCAATTTACCCGAGTGCATTGTTTTCAGTGGCTCAAGAAAATGTGAGTCACAAGTTACAAAGCACTTAAATAAATCAGGATATAGGATCTGCTTATCGCCATTTGATTTTAGGATAGAAGTTGACTTAAGCCGCATGTATCCTAGTTTTTCTTATCAATGAGATTAGCATAGACAATAAAGAAATTTGAAAGTCCCTTACATGACCTTCTTCCCTTTTCAATTAGTATTCATCAAGCAAGATGACGTATCAACCAAGTTAGAGGGAGACTTCAATATCTTTGAAGAGCATAAATTTTTCATGAAATTATGTTGTACAAAAATCAACAATACCATTCATCCCGTATGCAAAATCAGAACTATGTTTTCAAGCCAAGAAGGAAGTGCAATACAATCATCCCAAGTAAAAAAGTGGAGCCATAATGCTAAATCGTACCAATCGTAATCCACCATGGAATTAGGTTAATAAATCTCCTTGTTCAGGCAACATTAACAACAAATCCCACATAGTTTCTCTTTCAATTGTTGTGTGTATCCAAGCAGAGAACATTTATTTTATTTTTCAAGAGAAGGGGTATATACATCAACTTTGTGGGGAAACTTAGAAGGACATGATAATAATGGAGCAGTTCCTCGTGAAGAGTTTCACTGTTAATTATGTTTTGTTGGGAAATGTAATTGTGGCATCATGCATGTGTCTCGCTGAACTAACTGTGTAACTGGATGTACATCTTGTAATTTCAAAATTGCTTGAATTGTTGTTTGTTCTTTGGGCTGGATATCCTTATTCTGTAGTTGATCCTTCCCTCTTTTCTTTTTCCTTATCCTTCTTTTTTTTGGGTTTTGGGGGGATTGGGTTGGGGTTGTGCCAGTTTCGGCCATTTTCTTAATGTCTTTTCCTCCCCCTCCCCCGGCGAAAAAAGGAAAGGTGTTTCGTCCTTTCCTTCCCTATATAATGTGTATATCTTTTTATGCAATTGTATGTTGCACTTTTCTTGTAGACCTGATGGCATTTGTTTCTTCAGATGAAGGGACCTCAGTGATTTATATTATCATATGCAAGGAGAGCTGGAAGGACGTCACATTGAAAACGGACCATTCAAAGAGCTTTCCCAGCTTTTGATCGACTCAAAGCTTCTCAACTTTTATCAAAAGAGGTCCGATTGCGATCTCTTAGGGGTTGCCAAAACCGGCCACCTGTTTGACCTTATGCGTCTCGCGACATGATATTGGCCTTGATATATGGGATTACTCAAAATGGAAAACATCAAAGCGAGATAGCGAGAACTGCACTTTTTCACTTGCGGAGTGCCAACTCAATGGTGGTGATTGTTGGTCCAAGACTCCTGGCATTGCAAGCGATTACAACAATATTAACTCTAAATATGGGGATGTAAGTTTCCATCCCTTTCCCGATGATGTTTGTGGCTTTCCTGTTTATTTACATAATTGAATAGGTAATGAATTGTTGAGAAGTTAGACATTTTGTACCTTATTTTAGAGCTTTTCTTCGTAGACTTCTATGTTAAAAGAGTTTCAAATCTAATACCCTCAAGGCCTTAAGAGACTCCTAGTTTCCAAGAAGCGATCCAGATTAAATGAGACCTTGCATCTTTTGTAACTTTCACGGATGTGTTATGTTGGCTGGAACTGCGGTAATGCAATGGCCATCTATTGGGATTGCAAAACTAGAATGTCGGAAACTCCTATGATGACAATTGTTTTAAAATGTCATCTATGAAACTAGGCGTGATTATAGGATGGCCGGAGTAGCTTTAAGATGTTAAACTTGGCATACTATACTATGCCCGTGTGTTTACTATGTGCCCGAGCAACTAGTTTCTTGCCTCATAACCCCCTCCCTCCCACAACAAAAAAGAAACAAAAAACCCTCCCCGACCTAGAATCTCTAGGGATGGAATTCTCTCATGCTTAGAACATGTATGCAAGGAGTTTCATGCCACAGTAGGAGTACTTATAGCAGCATCGGATACTCCTCAGGAAATTCCACAAATTAGACCTCAAATGACATCAAATAGCTGAATTGATGAATAGATACATGTGCCGTGTACAGGAAGTGTGATCCCCAATGGTAGGAAAATTTAATAATGAAATAGAATAATAAAAATGAAAATCAAACAAATTAGAACCCTAGAATCACAACAAGTAATTTCATAGACTTAATTACTAATATTTTCACCAGTTGTAAACCCTAGAATATAAAATTGAAAACATAGAACAATGAAAGTGAAATCGAACAACTATAAAAATTCAAAAATCCCTTACCTCGTTTCAGCATTTTTAGAAGAAGGCCCGGTACATCCATCTTATGCGGCAAGTTACAAATTAGAGATAAAAACAACCGCAAATTTGAGCTCGAAACGATGAACGAAACTAAACCTTCGAAAACTGAAAAATCATCTCCAAATACGAAGAAATTGGAACTTACGAAAGAGATAAACAAGAAATCGAGCTGGAATGAGCGCGCGAAACCTCGAGAGACGAAGTGTAGAAGAAATTAGGGCACAATTCTTACCGGCGAGAACAAGGAGAAGCCTGATTGAAGAAGAAAGTGAAATGAGAGGAGAGAGAAAGCCGAGAGCGCGCGGGAGGAAGCCGAAGTGTTGTGCTAATTGAAGGTCACGTGTCATCCGTATGTATATTAAAATATACATACGGATATATTATATAATTTTCCTCTCGTTTGATTCAAGGAAATCAAGATAGAAAGAAAAAAATTAGGAAAGTAATTTTCTTTCTAGTGTTTGAATTAAAGAAAATTAGAAGGAAAAAATATAATGGAAAATACAATGGAAAATTAGAATAAAACTTAAAAACTTTCTTTGTAAAATCGGAAGGAAAAAGCGAGGAAAACAAAGAAACAAAAGAGCCCGATGAGCTTCGACCTCTGCTCCCTCCTCTCTCTCCTTTCTTTCGCTCCCCATCTCTAACCCTAGTGTTCCGGTTCTCAATGGCTTCGAATCAAAGTCCTTCAATTTCATCAGGAAATCGCGCTAATAAATCCTTTCTCAAGTGTCCAATACTTCCATCGGAGATCGAGGGTGATTCTTCGTTTCCTTCAAATCGCCCAAAATTACCCTTGAACTCCTCCCTTAGGCATCCAAGTGTCGTTAGATTCATCTACTAGTAAGTGTTTGAAGCGAAACTGGTTGACGAGTCTCGGATAGATGGTGATGAGGATGAAACTCCAACTTCAATTTTCGGGGCATGGCGAAGCATCTCGAATCCGCTCGGTAACGCCGATGAAGAATCCGAGCAGGTTTCTTTATCTCTATCCTTGGCTTTCTAGTTTTTGATTTTATGGGTTTAATCATAATCTTGTGGAGCATTGAATTTTCGGGTTGATTTGTCCATGTTGATTCCGAATTTCTAGGTGCCTAGGGTTTTAGTTTTCACGTTAATGTTCTTGCCAATTGAATTTATGGGTTTTAGTTTATTAGAACCACATTAACTGACTCGTTAGTTCATATTAGGTCAATTAAATAGAGGACATTGAAGTTAGATGTAGTTCATTGTAATCCAAAAATGGAATTTCCATTTGCCATTTAGCTCCATTGAATTGACAAGGGTAAAGAAAATGGAGAGAGAGAGAGAGAGAGAGAGAGAGAGAGAGAGAGAGAGAGATGAAAGCAACACTAAGAATGAGGCAAAACTAATTTGATTTGAAGAATAAAAATCCAATGAGATTGTGATCTAGGTTTTTAAAGTGTAAGGTGGAAGTAGTTCCTGTGTCAATATAGGCGCTACTTGGTTGTCCGTACTGAAACGTATCACTATTATATTGACAGTTGGACAGGTGGTGCCAGTGGTCGGTTCCCTTAGTAAACTAACTATTTCAATGATTAGCATACTTCTCCTAATTATATTTTTAATTTTTGTCAAATTTTTCCTAATTGTATATTCTTTCCTAGATTTTGCAAGAAGTTGGTAGTATTGAATTATCCTCCCGTGATCCCGAAAGGGCACGTAATCCAATCTTCCTGTGAAATTGTCATTAAAGAAATGCAATTAATCATAATGTGATTCCGATACTTCTTTCCTGCTGTTTTGTCGAGTGGGTTGTCAAAGGGCCTTTAATTATTTGTCTTGTAGAATAAGTGTTTTCGAGGTCTTTTGAGCCTCTTTCTTCCTTCCTTGTTTTCCTTTCTTGTCTTTTTTGTTGTATTCTTTTATAAGAGTGATGACATATATATAATAATATACACACATGCATTTTGCAACTATCTCCGGTCTCCTGTTTTGAATGTTTCATGACTCATAACTAATAATTCAATATATAAGAATGTTTTATGTCTAGTTGTGTTTGTTTTTCTACAAATATTTGTTTGCTATCTAATTTGTTGGTAGGAAAGAATGCTAGTTGTCTTTTGTTGTTTTTCTTATTTAGTTTGGTTGTATTTTTTTTAAATAGATTGATGAGGAATGGAACAAGCTTAGAAAATGGACTAGAGCTAGTGTTTCTATTTATGGTGCCTATGCCGCTAGCCTAGTGTCTCTTGCATTTCTTAATAATTATGTTGATAGGCCAATTCCTAAGGATGGGGAAGGGGATAGTCATCATCAATTTTTTCTTAGTAGGCTAACACTAAAAAAGATCAAGATTGTCATAATGAGTTTCGTAGGGTTACGGATGCCTTTGTTAGGTTAGTGTGCTTATTACGTGATATGGGGAGACTAAGGGACACCTATTCTAGCTCAGTTGAGGAACAAGTTGCCAAATTTCTTCATATTATTGGACATAATAGGAGAAATTATTATGTGAAATTGGATTATTGGCGTTCGAGTAAAACAGCTTAGTAGACACTTCCATAATGTCTTAAGGGCCGTCATTTCCTTAGAAGGGATACTTTTAAAGCAACCAGATGGATCACAATGTCCTTTAGAGATTGCAAATAACTTAAGGTTTTTCCTTTTTTAAAGATTGTGTTAGTGCAATTGATGTGTCACATTTTCGTGTCAAAGTATCAAGTGATGTGGTTCAAAGATATAGAGGACAAAAGCAATATCCTACTATGAATGTTCTTGCTACTTGTGGTTTTGACTTAAAGTTCACATATGTATTACCAGGTTGGGAAGGGTCCGCTTCGATTCGAGAGTTCTTAACAAGTGCACTAGAAAATAGAATTGATAGGTTGGCGAGTGCCTGGTGGGAGATATTATTTGGTTGATTTAGGATATCAACTAAGACGTGGGTTCTTAACTCCATATCGGAAAATAAGATATCATTTGAAAGAATATGGTGTTCTTGCTCCGCAAAACGCTAGAGAGATATTTAACCACCATCAAGATTCTTCTCTTCGAAATGCAATTGAAAGGGCCTTTGGTGTTTTAAAGAAGAGATTTGCAATGTTAGCTAGTGGAAGTGAACCTTTCTACTCGCACAAACACAAGTTGATGTTGTGCTTGTCTGGATGCATATTACATAACTATTTGATGGTTGTTGATCCGGATATAGAGCTTATAGAACAAGTTGATTGGGAACTACTTAATTCAAACCAATCATGTGATATATGTCCTTCAAATTCAACAAGTGAGAATAGAGAAATGGAAGAATTTAGAGATAGTCCGGCCAATGCAATGTGGAGGGATTATACTAGTGGTCGTAATGCTCGGTATGTTATAATGCACTTTTGAATTCCTTGTTTAAGTTCTTGGCATGAGTTATTTATTTTGTTTTCTAACTAGTCTTGTCTCTCTTGATTATATGATGAATGTGACATTGAGAAGGACGGAAGCATAACAACTTGTAGAAAGAAGAATCTTACATGGTCCGTCGAAATGGATATAATTTTAACAGATGGACTCTTGGAGCAAATGGAGAAGGGTCAAAAATTGGTAGTACTTTCACCAAGACAGCCTTTTCGAGATGTTGCTAAATTAGTGGGGTCGAAGTGCAACAAATTGGGATTTTCTATGTTGAATGTTAAAAATAGGCTAAAAACTTCGGAAAAAAAGCATGCAGATGCTAAAAAATTTTACAACAAAGTGGATTTGGTTTCAATGAATCGACACAAATGATTGAGGCGGCACCGAATGTATGGGAGTCTTACCTTTTGGTATGTATTTTTCTTTCCCATAATGCAATATTGTTTATCTTCTTAATCTTTTATCTTCTTCCCTCGGTTTTGCTTGCTTTGCTTTTGGCATTTTCTTTGTTTGTGTAATTGCAGCATGTAATATATTTGACTCAATAGTTACAGGATAAAGTCCATAAATTATGAATACTAAATTATCGACATGTAGCTACCTTCTTCTCTCGTGAATACTTTGACATCAACTCCCATTTATTTTATATGGGCATAAAAACATCTAGCTAGTCTCTTCTATGTGAAATTGCAAGATCATCTTGATTTATTTTTTTTATGGAGGGATTGAGGAGTGTTTGATATCGGTGAGGTGAGATAAAAACATAGTCTACTATTAACCTCGGGAATGGTGTATTGTACAAATTACATGTGAGGAAAATGTAATAAGATGTCATAGGTCACTATATGTCAGGTATAGTATAGATAGGATGTGAATGAGTAAAGCTTGCCCAAGTGTATATTTTGTGGATAAACGTGCATGAGCAGAGAGAGAGAGAGATATAGAGATAGAGAGAGAGAGAGAGAGAGAGAGCAGTGTAGGGTATAGCCACAGGGAGAAAGTAGTGCAGGGACTGTCTCTATCTCCATGGAAATGTCTCTAGTCCGTCAAAGAGAGAGAGAAAGAGAGAGAGCAGTGCAGGGTATTGCCGAGGTAGGTACAGTAACTACATTCATACATTTGCAGGGTGAGATGACTCAACTTAATTAATTATAGGCTAAACTATGTATAATGCTTATACAATGTTTGTCGACCATTAGCTTTCGTTTAAGAACAATGTAAGAGAGCTAAAACTATGCCTATACAATGTTTGGGTGTTTATTAATCTGTTAATCTTTTGTAGGCAAACCCAACAGATGAATACATTTCGCTTCAAACCTGTGAAGAACTTTTATAAGTTGGACCTTCTGTTTGGGAAAGATAGAGCAAACGGAAGTGAAGCGGCTGGACCGAAAGAAAGGAAAAAGAAATGGAGAAAAGAACCAACTTCAAGTGACGGTGCTCCTAATGAAGAATCTTCATGTGAACCTTCATCAAAAGATCAAGTTGTGGCCAAGAAATTGATGAATAAAGTGAAGGCAATAGAATTTGTATGTGAGGAGTTGAAATCCCTAAAATCGGGTATGGATGTTGTAGCTATGGCACTTGAGAAGGCTAATTTAAGAAATTATACCGAAGAACAATTGTATGATGCAATTATGAAGGTAAAAAATTAGTTTGTGACATGATTCTATCTATAATTTTGTTTCTAATTATTTCTTGGGTTAATAGGTTGATGGTCCGAGCGATATATTACAAATGAAGGTCTATCAAGCTCTTTCTGTGGATCTCAATTCAGCTAGAGCTTTCCTTGCCTACCCAAGTGCTCGTCATGCGTTGTGGTTGAAAGTGAAGTTTGACAATGATGTTATCTAATTTGTTAACATTGTATCTATTATGTATTGTAAATTTTGTGCTTGATTTTTAAAATGTTTGGAGAGATGATGGATAGTGTGGTGTTACTTTTGAGATTGTTGGGGATTTAATTCTAATATTTGATTTTTCATGACAATGTTAAAAACGAGTTATGAGCTCCTTGTCAAATTTGGTTTTCATGACAATGGTAATTTCGATTGATTATTATACGTTGTAAGTGATTGGTTTAGTCATGGTTAAGTTACATTACCGATATGTGAGCTTGCATACAATATTTTAATGAAGTTAGAAACTCACTAGGTTAGGTTTTATTTATTTTTCCAATCAATTCTCCTATTTCCAAACAATGAAAAAAATGTTAGTTGAAAAATCAATTTTTTTCCTCGTATTTTTCTCTAATCCAAACAAGGGGAAAAAAATCAGTTTCTCTCAACTTTTTTCCTTCTCATTTCTTTTCCTCTGAATATTCTCATGATATGCCAAGGTTAGAAAAATGAGGTTAGAATTGTCATCTAAGAGGTGAGTGTCATCAAGTATATTTCCCATTTTACAACCTAATAATTAAGTCACAATGGTTCAAAAATCAATTAGAATATATACACTATCTCCCAAAATAAAAGAAAATATTTTTGGATTTTTTTCAAAAGAGAAATTTCCCCACCCCCACACCTAAACTTGACAATGTCCTCATTGTAAGTGGAAAGAACCTCAAAAAAAAATAAAACTAAAAGGAAAACAAATAATTACAACAGAAAGATGACTCAAAAACAAATAAAAGACATGACATGAGTAAAAAAGAAAAGAAGGAAAAAAATAAAGCATCAAATATGTACAAGAGAAAATAAAATAAAAGGAGAATAGAGGGAGGAACGATTATACCAGGTTAGATGTTGGGTATACCTAAACTACGAGTCTCTTGAAATCGGTTCAAATGGAGACTTATGCAACGATCAACCACTCCATATCAATTCAAGCCGCTATGTCAATTTAAATCTCACTAAAGCATGTAGCAATTTATCAAATCTACAGGAAGACCTTTTAGCCAAATAAAGGTAATAAAAGCTCATGAGTTGGTGCCAAGAATATATCCATAATATCAATGCAACGCTATTAAGAGTCCGTTTCAACTTGTTAAATTGGGACCCAACATCATTAGGTATAACAGCTTTACACTCGTAAAGCATGGACTCGTAAAGTTCAAATTAATGGTTAGTCGCGATTGGGTCAACGAAAAGGATACGGAATGAATTAAGAAATTATCATGATCAACGTGCTCAAAACAAATAGCCTTTTCTACCGAGATCTTTGATTCAATAAGTATATCTTGCTCATTCTCACAACTAACATGCTCTTTAAGCTCATGAACTTGTGCAACAAGTAGGAGAGGAAGAATTTATAGGAGGTGATGGTCCTACTCGTATCGGTAGTATTTTTCACCTTAGCTTCCTCTATTTCAGAAAAATCAACAAAGGTTTCTAGAGGAACATCATCAATAGTGTCCTTAGAAGTACTAGATGCACCAGTCTCTTGAGAAGAAGAGTGGGAAAATGACTTTTAAACCACAGTGCGAGGATATAATTCTTGGTCACTCACATGGTTATCAATTTCTTGCTCGACCTAAGGGATATATCACTCACAAATGGCTCCTTAGAAGAAGACGGGGTAATGCTTTAAAAGTTCACCTTCGATTGACTAAGAAAAGTTCCTTTAAGTTGGGTTAACTGTTCATTCATAGTTTTTATCATTTTATCTAGGTTGTCAACTCTTTTATCAACATTAGTGTAACCAGGAAGAGGTTGAGTCTCAATAATGGGAGGTGGTGGTCTTGGTACATTAGGCACAACTGGATAAGTCGGCCTTTGGTAAGACCAGGATGAAATAAAGTGGGTTGGGTCATGTTTTGACTTTCAACATTCAGCATTAAGTCTAATACTCTAAGGAAAATTAGGATGATGTTTCAACCCTTCATTAAAGATAGGAGAGTAAGTGTAAGACTTGAGGTTTTAAGTAGGTTAATTATATAGTTATTTAAATTAGGTGATTTTGTGCAATTATCAAGTGCTTATACAGTTTAATTAGTAGTTATATTCGCTCTTTGTGCCTAAACCTCGAATGGACGAAAACTCGAGACAACTTATATTTACTATTTTTATTTTTTACCTAAATTAACCCTAACAAAAAAAAGAAAAGAAAGGGGAATAAGAAGGGCATTAGGTGTTAGAATTCTAAGGGAGATTAGTGCAAAAAGGAGCTAGGTGGCAGTATTAGGAAGAGGATTGTGGAAAAAGGCGGATGGAGGGGTTTTCGATGTCATGACCGGGTAAGGCCACGGGAAGGAGAGAGAGAAAGTAAAGGAGGAAGAGATAGAGAGGGTTGTTAGACCGAAAAGAACGGAAACAGAGCAAGAAGCAAGGAAGGGGAAAGGCGAGAGGGAGAAAAGAGAGAGAGGGGGAGCGAGTGAGAGAGCGAAAGAGAGAGAGAGAGAGGAGGCCGAGGGGGCCAGCGAGCATGACAGCCGGCGGACCCGAGGATAGCAGCCGGCGAACGTGGGTAGGCAGCGAGCGAAGGAAAGAGCGAGGGACCGAGACAGAACGAGAGATGTAAGGAAAACCCGAAACAGAGAGCAACTAGAGAGGTCGGGAAAAGGGAAGACAACCGGGAAAGAGAATCGACGAGCGAGAAGAGGAAGTAAGGGACGAGAATTATAGGCGAAGGGAAACGGAGCGGACTAGAACGAGAGGAGAGAGAGAGCACGAAAGATTGAGAACGTGGAAGAGGGGCTCAAACCGGAAGCAAAAGGAAGTGAAAAGAGAGTGAGAGACCCGGAACCTACATGAGTCGAACACGTAACGCAAGTAGGAGCATAAGGGGTGGGTAGCAAGCAATTCAATCAATCACTTGAACCCTAGAATTTGAGGTGGGTGGTCTTATAATCTAAATTAATAGTAATTTCGAAACCCAATTCAATTTCATTATGAATATTAAATGTTTATGCTATAAAATGAATTTAGAAAGCGAGTTAGGACTGAATTAGGACATGAGAGAAACTGATTAAGTTTGTTAAAGCGGAATTAGGAATCGAAGATTGTGATGGAGTTAGATTACTTAAGTTTAAGGAGTAATATGGAAGTTTTAATTAGCAATTAAGATGAAGAAGTTGTGATTTGGGTACGAATTATGAGTTAATTGAGCCTTAGGGACTTCCTACATTCCGTGCATTGGAAGGTAACTATTGATATTGGGAAACAATGATTTGGAGTCTAAAGGGGAAGTGTGAGTTTATCTTGAGTAATGCACAATTGAGGTAGGAAAGTGGAGAGCATGTGATTGTTAGGTCAAATTGAGTTTAGAATATATCAAAGTCTTTGAGATTGAATTAAATTTGAAGATAAGCGGAGCTAGAGGAGTTTGAGTGATGAAGTGAGATTAAGAGTTATATGATTGAGTATGGGCGAGACAGAGTTGGTTAGTAATGTGGAGACCTAATATGAGAAATTGAGGTAAAGATAACAATTTGTGAGAAGTTGGGACTTTTGGGTTAAGTGGTGACTACTTGTGGTTATTGTGGCTCGAAGGAGTTTTAAATTCCCGAATTTGTTAGGCTTGAACGTCAATTGAGTTAGGGAAAAACAAACGTCGAAGTATAAGAAATGAGCGGGAACTAGGAGTATTAAGGGAATATGCATCTATATGGATTGATTGTGGCTTTGAACACGAAGTGAGACGAAAATTACGTATATAGGAGTAAAAGATCCTTGCTTGAATAAAATACAAATGAATATGAGTAAATGCTAGATCCTTAGGTGAATCCTTGAGATAAATATGCTAGCTTTGGATGTTGAATCTTAACATAGAGATGCTTGGCTTGTAAAGCAACTCAATTCCAAATGATGTTCAAA
Organism: Talinum fruticosum; assembly: GCA_021018815.1. Taxonomy (NCBI): domain Eukaryota; kingdom Viridiplantae; phylum Streptophyta; class Magnoliopsida; order Caryophyllales; family Talinaceae; genus Talinum; species Talinum fruticosum. The sequence goes on from JAITYX010000026.1 coordinate 1,568,579, forward strand.
AGTTAATTTTGAAAAGAGTTCAAATGTTTGCACAAATTAATGCTTGAGTATGATTCTTGATAATTGCTTTTCAAACTTGAAATATGTTATGAAAGGTGAAACTGATTTGAGAAGAGGGTGGCGCGTGCTACCATGATGTTAAACTGATTTAAGATTGTGGTTTATAAACCAAGTTTGATAAGTGATTGTGATCACTTTGATTTTGAACGAATTTTGGGCTGAGGATTGTTTAGACTAGAGGAAGGAGGTGGTCGTGCGTATCGAGCCACGGGGTCCTTGCGTGTCGGGATGCCCATTAACCGGAGAGGTTGATTCTTTCCCGACCGGAAAGCGGAGCCTTCCAAGAGTTTGGCTAGAGATAGGTGTCTGGAGCATGAGTCAAGGGGTCGCACCCCGAAAGAAAATCGTATGGTGCTAGTTCAATCGTCTAAAGCCCCAAAAGGATATTTAGTTTATGATTGAAAGTATTTGAAAGAAAGTGTAGGTGGTTGCACCACCTTATTTAAAGTTGATTCAATTCCAAAAGAATTGCTAATGATTGCTAAACCGTATCTTTAAATGATTGAAAGGTTGTGATCTTTCAATTGTAAGAGATTTCAAGTAGAAAGTATATAGATTTGTATTACGTTATTAGATTTTCACCGATTTCATTATTATCAGTAATATGTGTAAAGAATTTCTGTTTTAAGAGTGTAAGACTCTCCGATGAGAGGATTGGTGCTCACCCCCACAAATTTCCCCTCCCAAGTTGCGGGTGCTTTCTCGGAAAGTGTGCCTTGTGCTTTAGCATATTCTAAACTTCTACATGCCGTTTGTTGATTCGTTGTTTGTTGAAGTGACTTAAGTTGTCGACGTGCATCCCATGTATAACCAAGTGTTGTAACTTGTAACCAAAGTTCATATAGTTTGTAATAGTCATATCATGAATCATTTAGATTACTTTAAGTTCTTATGCATGATTGGTTAGACTTCGACGTATGGTCGTTAAGTTGTGTACTCCGAGCATGTGGCTCGTTGAGTTACATTATGATTTTTATGAAAGGTTTTAGGGCTTTAAGTCTTGGGGATAGACCATATTACAAACGGAACTCGCCCAAATTTTTAAAAAATATTTAACTCTTTTAAAAAATGACCATTATTACCTTTAAGTTAGAATTAGATAGCCAAATCGACACCTGAGTAAGCCTTAGGGTGGGTTTTGAGGGGTGTTATAGTAAGGGTCAAACTTAAGTCTTTGAAATGGAGCATTCACTAACGCTTGTTCTTGGCCTTTGGCCAGGACAAGTATTAAATAGGTGATCTAAACTTTGACATTGAAAACATGACACCAAAGGAGTTTGAAAAGATTGAGGTTGAGCGAGTTAAACCTTTTATCGTGTTTTCAAGTGCAACAACTTTGGACTCAAGGTCACTTACATCAAAAACGAAATGAATACCCCCTTTTCACCACTAATTCTAGAATTCGGACTCTCATCTCTAGTGGTTTTCCATTGCATCCTTTTTTCTCGCTACGTTCTCTAAAAATTCCCAAGCAAGTGCAGGATTCTTAGAAAGAAAACCACCATGACACATGAACTCTAACATGGTCCTAATCTCTTGGTCAAGTCTTACGTAAACAATTTGACACGAGACACCACTATTCTAAATCATGGTGGGGACATTGGACCAACAAATTCTTAAATCTTTCAAAGTAATTTCAAAATGGTTGTTTATCCAATTAAATAAATTGGTTGATTTGATTCCTTAGTTTCATAGTTTTGCTATTAGAGAAATATTTTCTCAAAAACATTCTAACAAAATCACCCCAACTAGAAATAGAGTTAGTAATTAAGCTATACATCCATCTTTTAGCATCACCTTTTAAAGCAAAAGAAATTAATCACATTCTTATTTCATCATCGGAGATATTAGGAAAATGTATCACAGAGATCACTTTATTAAATTCCATCAAAAACACGTATGCATCTTCGTAACCATAAAATTTTGGGAAAATCTTAATATAGCCCGGTGTAATAAAAAAATGACATCAAATCCCAACTTAGGCAAGTCAAAACATGAAGATTTAAATCCCTAGGAGGATAAAAGTGATCTCTCGTTTGATCCAAATTCAATCATATTCTCTATGCACTAATTACCCCACAAATATATTTTTGTTTTTTTTTTTTTCAAAATAAAAGAACTAAAACAAAAACAAAAATTAAGACAAATTTAAACTAAGACATAAAACAAGTACACTAAAACTAAATCATAATTAAACTAAATAAAAAACAACAAAAACTAACTCCAAATAAAACTAAACCTACTAACTAATTAAACCAAACGAAAACAAAAAATCAGAATCAGAAATAAAAAAAATTAAGAAACTAAGCCAAAATATAAATCGACAACAGAAACTAAAATTTAAACTAAGAATCAAACAAAAATTCACAGACTCGATTTGCAACCTAATTTCAATTAACGCTATCCACGACAACGGCGCCATTTTGTTGGAGTGATTTTTAGGGAGTACAGGTGTTTTGTTGAACCACGGAGATGGACTAAACTTAGATTAGACTGCGAAACGAGACTCAAAGACTAAACTAACCTAATAAACTGAAATTAACTCAAACAAACCATATTAACTTCCAGAGATTAGAAATTAGAGCATCAAACTTTTGACAATAGTAAATACTAGCAAACGACGAGTAATCATAGCCAACTCAGATTCAAAAAAACCAAATTCAGACAAAAAGAAGGCTAAACAATTGCAACTCTAACTAAATCAGAAGAATTGAAAGTGCAAAACCAAAAATCAGGGAGCAAAGATTATACTAGCAAGAATTGAATGTCCATGGTACAACAAAACAACAATCCTAGATCGAATTCAAATTTGGCGAAATTCCAAGATCGAAAATCAAAACTTGCAACTGAAATTCTGAAAACTAAACCTAAAATTCGAAAACTAAACTAGAAATTTGAAGAACTAAGAACTAAAATTGAAGAAAGAAGATGGAAAGCTAGGACCTTGGCGTGGCTCCGGCCTGTCACGCCTTCGCTGTCATCGTTGTGCCCCCTCTTCTGTCTCGCCGCGGTCTTCCTTTTAGATTCTCGGTCTCCTTCTCTTCCTTGTGCTCTCGGTCTTAGTCTTCTTGTCTCGGTCTCGACTTGAACGCACCAGTCTTTAGATGTAGATATAGACTGAAGATGAAGGGATAGAGTTTGATAGAGATGGGGTTTTTTGTGGAATGGAGATGGAGAGGTTGAGAGAGAGGTGGAGTCTTTCGGTTGGTATTCTAGGCCGAGGAAAAGAGGAAGAAGATGAGGGAGATATGGTTTAGGGTTTCGATGCTGCAAGCAGAACGAAGAAGGAGAACAAGGCTGGGTTCTGGTGTGAGGAGAGCAGCGTGAGGAGAGAGAGGGGTGCTTTAGGGTTTCGATGGAAAGCAACGCAAGGTGAGAGACTTACCCTCTTTTTGGATATAAGAAGGGGAGGGAGGGGAGGGAGGGAAATGGAAGGGAGCGAAAATACCTTCCTTGTTTGGATTTAAAATAAAAGGGAATAGAGATTATTAATGTTCATTTATTTGGATTAAAAAAGAAAAGGGATGGGAAGAAAAATATATTATTATTATTATTATTATTATTATTATTATTATTATTTTAAATTAAAAATAATGAATTTAAATTGAGTAAAAAACACATTTCTCTTAGCAATGTTTCATTCAAAAAAATTATTTTTTTAATAATTATTTTTTCTATTTATAAATTATTATCTAAATTAAAATAAATTAAATAATATAAGCACCCAAAATATAATAAAAAATAAAAGTAGGAGAACGATAAAGATATTAATATCCACATGTATATTCATGGTGATTAATATATATATCTACTTTATTAATTATAATTACGAATTTAAAAAAGATATTTAAGCTAATAATTTGGACCAAAAACAAGAGAGCAACATATGAATTAGATTAGTTACTAACTAAAGGAAAAAAAAAGTGAATAGATATTAACTTCATGACGATCTGTAAAATAGAATATCAGCTTAACCCTAATGTTTTTGTATATATATATATATATATATATATATATAATTATTTTGGAAGAAAAATAAAAGAAAAAGAAAAATTTCACTACTGGAAAAAAGGTTTCTAACGACCACATATTAAAGACCATATATAAAACTTATCGTTAAATAATACTAATAACGACGAAAGTGCATTTTCGTCAGTCCGATTTTACTCGGAAAAATTATCACTAGACGATGGGTTATAAAAATCATCGTTATTAATATTTAAAATATGGTCGTTATTGTAAATAGGAGGGAAGAAGATAAAAATAAAATTAAAAAATTTTACTTATAATTTCCCTCTATCTAAAATTACCGCACGAAATCAAAAGCCAACCGATCGCTATAGCAACTTCTTCTTTCTTCTCCTACTTCTACAATCGCCATTGACTCATGCCCTCGCCTTGCTCTCAATCGCACAACGTACTCTCATCCTCTCGCACTACTCACGGTCTTTGTCTGTCTCCGACACTCGATTGCCGGCCGCCGACCACGAACCGCCTCGCCCTTCGCCGACCACGGACCGCTTCGCCCTCCGCCCTCCTCTCTCGCTTGCTCTTACCCTCTCACACTCGCTACTATCATGCTCGAGCCTGAAATTGCCGACCACGGACTGCCTCACCCTCCGCCCTCCTCATTCACATAGTCTCTCCGACGATCAATCGCCGGCCGCCGACAACCTTGCCATTGCCAAACCCCGCGCCGCCTAATTTTGCGGTTGATTTCCGTGTACGAGGGTTTCGTTCTCCAAATTATCCCCTAATTTTTCGATTGATTTCTACTTTGATTTTTAGTCTTTATTCTTTTATATGTTGTGTGATTGTGTGTCCACGATTTTGAATTTTGTTGGGTGAAATTGGATTTTCAAAATTGCTTATGACTTGCTTGAATTTATGTTCCAATCAAGAGAGATAGAGTTCAGAGTTATAATGGTTCACACTCTCGATCTAGCTAATATATTGATTGTTGGAGCTGTTCAATTCAACATTTTAGCTTTCGTTGGCATTGTATAAGAAGTTCTATGGCATGTTGGTGTGTTAAATCTATGCTTATCCTCCACAACGAAAAATTCATCCGGTGTTGAAGGTGAGAGATTGATGTAAGCAGCACATATAATTTACTTAGAACTAGTAGGTCGTGAGAGATATTGTCTAGTTAAATAGAATTCCCATTACACAAGTCTTATATGACACTTTTTGGCAACCTTCTAATGGTTTCTTCTTCAACTCGTAATTCCCTTTGACGTTCCTATTAACTAAACAATAATTGCTCAAATCTTGCTCGTGAAAAAGGTCACTTCACCTCGTTGCTTGAGGACCAAACTAAATGGAACACCAAGTAAACCGAACAATTCTTTTCAAACAAACTGGGTTGCTTGATGTATAAGTGTGCATAATTCTTCAAAATGTCTTTTTAGTTGATTTCATTCTACTTTAAAGCAGCCTGAGGTATCTTCATTCTTTGCTATAAAAACTGTTGAGTGTGCAAGTAATCATGAAAGACATTGCCAATGGCAAATGTTATTGACATCAATAAGAAATTTGGTCTTACAACCCATAGTGTTTTTCCTTGTCAACATGTCTTGCAATTTGTGCATTCTTTGCCATATGCAATTGACAGATCATGGTCATAAATTTGAGAATTTATATTTCATTTGTTGTTTTTCCAAGGTATGTGCTTATATTTTGGTTTGCTTATTCGTCTAAATCATGAGGTCAGCAGGAAATGGTGCATCTAGCATTAAACTTATTTTGATCTAAACCTTTTCCGGAGTTTGGTGCATGATACCAAATCCTTCGGTTGTGAGTTGTGACTTTGACTCGAGGGCCTTTGTCATATCTATGTTCTACATTTGTCACCTCCACCTCCACCCCCCACTCCCCGGTCCCAAAAAAAGAAATAGAAAAGAAAAAAAGGAAAAATAGGAAAAGGAAGTTGGCAAGTGTATTTGTGGTTGCTAACTAGTTTGCTATAGTCATTTTCTGATACTCGTAGGCGTTTTTACTCATGGGCCATCTTTTTTGGAAAATAAAGTGCTTCGCTGCTAGTTTTGCCATTTTTGAGGTATGTTTTGGTTACCATTCATGGAGCGAGTTGCTATTTTCATGCAGAGTGGATCTTCAGGGAAATCAAAGGCTCAAGATGATGTAATCAATGGTATTGTGAAGGATTCTCCTCACAAGGTATGCATGTTGTAGCATTTGGACTTATTTTATGTGTCTCTTTTAGATTTTTGTAAACTTGCTTTGCTTCCGGTCGAACCGTATGTCATAGATTCTTTCCTTTTTCTAGGCTTGAGGTGTTCTTGTACTTCTTTTCAATGTTTGGGACTTATGTTTCTTGCTTTTGTGGTAGTTTTGGAGGGTATGGCAAGATGAGTAGTTTCTCGTACTCGTTTAATCCATGGAGGAATTTTATGTTTTTTAGATTTTATTTCATTATTTCTCTAAAATAAATATTAAGGACAATGATAACAGACCAATATGGTTTCGTGGGAACATTCCCCCGATTAAGTAGAGAAGTCAGTTTCGATAAAAGAATTTATGTGCAACAAAATATTCGATAAGATTGGAAAGACAAACCCCATAAAAGAGGCTTCTCCAACTTAGGAAGGATTTCAAGGATAGGGCAAAAGATGGCGATAAAAGTGGTAGCAACCACTACTTGCACTCATGAAAATAAAGTCGTAAACCTCCTACCGAGTTACCATCATTATCTAGACACAAATAAGCCACTCGCCACTCGCCGCACCTGAGTAGATACCTATTTCAAACTTTTTCTAATAGCTTTTGTTTTTAGATTAAATATATGTTTCTGGGACAGCTCCCTGCTACCTCATGTTGTTGCTATCACGTTACACTTGCTAAATACAATGAATCTCAATGAATTGTCATGCATCATAGGCTGGATGATTCTCACTGTTGCTCTCAGCCTATCTATATAGATCATGTATTCTTCAGCTTGGTGCTGGAGATGATCCACTCTAACTCATGTGCCCTTGTTCCCTCCTTAGCAAATATCTCTAGAAATCTGTAGGGAAGTCTATTCTAAACCTCTTTTGAGAGAAGACACCTTGAGCGAGTCTTCCCCGATCTTATTTGTCTGTGTTATGGGGGATAGATATGTATCACATGTCTTCCCCTATTCTCCAAGTTTAATACTCACTTCCATAAATCAAGCTGGAAGTTTAATATTACTTAGTTGGGGCTGCTCTTGAGCATGTGATATCTTTCGGATACATCTCCGATCTCTCGTAATAAAGTTTGTCCGAGAGTATTTTTATGCATCTATCCCAAGTTGTGAAATATGCTTCCTAACTTGAAAGACTTTCTTATTCAGGATGTCACACGATGGCACTATTTTTGTTTCATTAGTCTCCGAATGGGGTCCTGTTTGTTGAATGTACCAATTATGTCAAAGTCTCGCTTATAAAAAAGATAAGAGCTGCTTTAGAAAGTATAAGCTCATCTTTTGTACGAAGTCTTCTATTCCGTCATGTGAAAACAGATTGCTGAAAATTGCACTTTTCAATTATGTAAAATTGTGAACTGTTTATGAGAACTACAGATCAAAGTGTTGTGCGTAAGCAGATAATTCACACATTTTTCCTATGGAATGAAGAGGAGCATATTGGGTATTTCTCAAATTAGTCGTAGACAACTCGGAATGGTTTAGCTAGAATGTGCATTTCCCCTTCCTTCTCTTTTATCTACCAATTCATCTTTCGTGTCATGTGTGATGTGCAAATGCTTTCTCAATAGCCTTTTGACTAGGGCATCATTACATTTTGTAAATGTAGGCAAGCAAGGATGTATAGCCATAAATTTGGATGGCTTCATATGGAGTGAATATGAGGAAAAATCCAATATCATAAGAAATTTGATGTGTACTTTAGAGTTCTAACTGGATTAACAATGTAAGTACAAGATTTTGTCTCGAATCTTGACCTCTTAAAGTGTTAGAGGCTTCCTCGTAATAGGTGTTGGTGGCCCCTCTGTTGGGGCAATTGCGAATTTCAACTCATTCACTTTTATTCAACAGCTTTGTTTACATAATTCTTTTTGGCCAAAAGTTCCAAGTTAAGGAGCTTTAGTTTGTTGTTTGAACTGTGGTCTACACTAGAGCAAATTTTACCATACTGCACCGGATGAGTGTCCTAATACCTTCTATGATTCATGAGGTACCTACCTAAGACAGAGTTAAGAGAAAGGTTCAAATATTTACAACCTTTTTTTTTTTTTTACAATTTTAGCGTATAACAAGAGCATATAGAGTCTATTTCCATGGGATCTTTAATTGGAAAGTAATCAGCTTACTACTTCACATTGGAACCATAAAATGGCAACTTGACCTTTCATTATAATTGAGTGAAAATGGCCACTGGTCCCTTCATTTTAGATGTGACCCTTTAATGTGGCTATTGAAATGGGCACTTTATAGCCTAATTTTGCGGTTGATTTCCGTGTACGAGGGTTTCTATTGTCCAAATTATCCCCTAATTTTTCGACTGATTTCTGCTTTGATTTTTAGTCTTTATTATGTTACATGTTGTGCGATTGTGTGTCCATGATTTTGAATTTTGTTGGGTGAAATTCGAGATTATGTCTCGCTGAATTTATGTTCCAATCAAAAGAGGTTATGCCTCGCTGAATTTTGTTGGGTCAAATTCGTTGGATGATCATACTCCCTAATTCTCTCCATAATTGCCTTCAAAATTTCTTATGCCCGCTGAATTTATGTTCCAATCAAAAGAGATAGAGTTCAGGTTATAATGGTTCACACTCTTGATGTGGCTACTATATTGATTGTTGCAATTGCTCAATTCAACATTTTAGCTTTCATTGGCATTGTATAGGAAGTTCTATGGGATGTTGGTTTGTTAAATCTATGCCTATCCTTCGCTAACACGTTTTTACTAGAATTGCTTGATTTCAATGTTTACCGACCAAGTCTAGCTTTTCCGGGGCACTCAAATTCTCCTTGGGAACCGAAATAAGAAAATCACTGGGTGGTTAGTATAACTGGGAGACAATTTGCAATGGCATCTACACTACTTCATGGGTTTGCATGTAAAATAACAGCACCATGACAATGTAACGCTGCCTATTTCTAGATTTCCCAACCTTGATAGGATCCATATTTGGTTGTCTTATTCTATTCAAGAAACATCTTGAGTGGAGTTACAATTAATAAAGAATAGAAAATCAACAAACTCGCTAATTTAAAAGGAGGAAATTCAACCATTTCCTCAGCATGCCCCGACAATCATGAACTCAAGGAAGCTAGCAATTGTGAATTTGTCAATCGTGGCTCTTAAGATGTTGGATTCCTAGTGAATGTAGGAAAAGCTTAGAGCTCACAAGTCTAGCTAGGGAAACAAGCCAATCCAGTACACTCACACGACTTACAAGTGCTTAAGCCTCGATCATATAACCCGCAAATCCCTAAGTACAAGGATCTCTAGAGACCAAGTTTTAGGTTATTCGGATACTATGCAAAGATCCTTTGGGGTCACTTGCCATGATGGAGCATATTCTTTAGCTCAAAGCACCTATTTGGTCAAGCAAAACATACAGACTAACTTTATCGTGCCGGAGGGGCTCACGACTTCTTGCTTCAAGCAAAATAATGAATCCTTAAACCTTAAGATACCAGGCAGAATTACAAAAATTTTCATACAATGGACTCATAACTATGAAACTCCGATGGTAGAATAGAAGATTGAGCCAATTTACGAGCATAAAGAAAAAGGAGTGTTATTGTAGCTCGCTAATAGCTATCGAGCAGCAGATCAAGAAACAGATAAGGCCGATTTCACATACCAAATGTCTTATGTCTCACTTTCTTGCCCAAACGGAATTCATAGTGAACATTTTCACATGCCAAAGCTTTTGCAGATGCAGCTATAAACTCAACCTCTAATTTATATATTTCATCTCGTAACTCAAGAATCGTTATCTCGCCGCAGAAGGTCGCTGCAGCCAACAAGCAGACTATGTGCAAGCAGAAGGTCATTGCTGGCTGAAGCAACCATCTCGTCGTAGCTCGCAGCAGACCTTCTCGCTGCAGATAGTCTGCAGGTAGCAATTGCTGTTGGATGCAGCAGACCTTCTACTCGTACATAGTCGTTGTTCCCGCTATCCCGGCGATCTCCCTTCAAGCTTGCAACCTGGGTAATCCTTCTTCAACTCTCTCTTAGCATGTTATTGGGACACATAACTCGTGCGATGTTAGGGGGTTTGGTAATCAATTCAATCAATCCACGTACATCCGGATACAACTAATATTGTTATGATCGATTTTGAATGTTTGATATTCATCTCGGCAAATTAAGTCAAGCAAGTGGCGGATAAATATAAATTGTTTTGGAATATGGCAGTATATGTTGGAGTTAGGGATTCGTAACAAGTACAATTATTCTATTACTTCATTAAGTCGAGAGAGATACAAGACGAGATCCTCTCATGCTTTGGCTTACCGGTGGTCCGGGTTGCTCCGCATTCTCTCGGCCTCGTTCTTAAGATCGGTAAATATAATATTCCCCAATCCTCTCCCCCATCAAAGAAAAGATTCCTGTCAATCCCGCAACTTTTTTAAAAATTTGTAGTTAGTTTTAAAATTTTAGATCCATTATTTTTTATGTTTTGTCGCATTACATATCGGCTGGAAAATTAAAGCTATAAGAAACCAAAACAACGACAAGCAAAAGAATCCCACAAGGTCTGAAATTAACATCTTTTCTTATCTATTAACAACTACTCTTTTTGTAATCGATTATTATTTCAACTAATATATGTGATATTAATTTGTTGCTATTTTTAAAAAGTAGAAAGCAAGTGCTCGAAACTCTTCAAATAGAGCAAACTATAATAAGCGAGAGACTTCATAGGACGTGAAGTAAGCCTTATTGACAAGTTGCTTGGGAATTGGTATTAAATTATGTATCTCTTTCTTTTTAAATTGCTTACCACATTGATTATATTTTGACTATCTACTAGTTATTGCAAAAGGGTGCAAAGGACGGGAATGAGCCATCTTTTCTTCAAATGTTATGTGAAACTCATAAAAGGGTGATGAGCTTGCAACTCTAGAGATAACTCAAAAATATGTATGTATAATATTATAAGACTACATTTTTTAACTTTAGTTGGCAAGTGCGATGTATTAATGTCATTGTTGTACTTTATAGGATGAAATCCGAGATGTTATAGAAAAAGACCATTCTCTTTCCCATCCGGAGGTACATTGTGTTTTTGTTAAATAATTTTCATAACATGTTACACGATAGTTATGTTTTATATATGCATTTTTCTTATTTAATGTGCAGGTTGCTAATAAGATTTTCAAATCAAAATCGAAAGATCGACTAGTTAGCTTTGGAGGAGGAGTCAAGGCAAAAGATTTAAGGGGACCTTGTCCTACTAGAGCTGAACTTGAAATTGAACTCCATGCCGTTAGAAAGAAAAATGAGGTTCTTCATGAACGTGTGACAATAGTTGAAACAGAAAAACGAAAAGCGTCAAAATCGTTTAGAGTCGGTTGAGTCGAAATAGCGAATTTCAAGGATGCCATTTTCCAACAGTTCAACATCCATAATCCATCGACTTAAAATGAACCTTGTTTTCGCCAGGTGAGTAGCTTGATTTAGTTTAATAGAATGCGATGAAATATTAAACATTGTTTGAGGTGAGACATGAAGGTCAATTGTGAGTGAAACTTAGTGTAACCGGTTAATAATTGACAATTGGGATATACTTCGGCTACCTAAGATTTGTTCACATTTAGAGGGAAAGAATTGAAACATTTGCTTTTAGGACTTCCTTTTGGGTTTGTGATTATAATTGTGATTCTGGAGTAGGAAGATTATAAAGATAATTGAGATAAATTCAGAGCATGATTTTGACATATAGGTTTCAATCAAGTGTAAGAGCACTATTAAAGACTTGGTTTTGCCTCGAATATGCTTTACGGAAGAAATATAAGTTTGGCACTAAGATCTGTTAGCTTTGCTTTGTGGTTCCTTGATTGAACAATATACTTTTTGATTGTAGGGAACAATATATTTTTGAGATTGGAAAGAAAGAATGTTGATGTGTAGAAATCATGGATATATTTCCATTGCACTTGCTCTTAACTTGATTGACTTAAGAGATTTATCTCTTTTTAAAAAGTCTAACCTATTATGCTCCCCTAGGTCTTCCTATCTCCTTGTCATGGTGTTGATGCCCTTGGTATAACCCTTCCAACCATGGATAAAATTTGTTGGACCATTTTCAAACATTCATGCATCTTTGATATTTGTGATGGAGATGCAGACACAACTTTTGCATGTATTGTAATGCAATGCACTCGATGATGCGATTGTAGCTCCGAACATCAAGTAGTGGTTGTTTGTTTGAGTTACATATGTTTGTTTGATAAGAAGTTGAATACTTTTGCAATTTTGTAAAAGTTCTAATAATTCTCTATTTTTTACGAGATGTGGACTTGTTTGGAGATTTGGACTCGCTCATTCAAGTTCTAACAATTCCTTACCTTTTAGGTTTTTGGTTAATATTGCTTGTACTCGGATATCAATTACTATGAGAACTTTTAGTTTCCTCAATTGTTTTTTAGATTATGTGTTTTAGGATGCTTTTAATATTAGGTTATGTTTTATATTGTGTATTCGCAGACAGTGGTATTCAAAGGAATTAATACATATCAATTCGAGTTTGTTGTTACCATATATTAGTGATCAATAGTTTATTACATTATTTTAAATATAATTGACAAAATTATATATTTAGGTTATCCATAATATTATTAACGATAAAAATGTTAATCGTTAAAGAAATAACGATGAACCAAATTGGTTGTTAATGATCATGATTTTAATTTTTGTATTTATGGTTCTTCTAAATCTACTGACGAAAAATTTTGTCGTTAATGATGTGTAGTTCATTGTTATTCAATCAACTAATTACGACGACATCTTGTTTCATCGTTATTTTAAGTAACGACGAAAATTTTAAAGTCATCGTTAAAAGTATTAAAGAGGGAAGCACTAATGACGATCGACGACCAACATTTTTTGGTCGTTAATCACTTTTAACGACGATAAAATGTACTTTTAACGACCAATTTATTCGTCGTTAGAACCCTTTTTCTAGTAGTGTTTGGAGGAAAATAAGAAAAGAAAATGTGATAATAAAATGAAATAAAAGATAATTAAATTAAATTAAATTAAATTATTTTTTATTTATTATCTTATTCCCCTCCCTCCCTTTCCCCTCAATTTGGAGGGGAATGAAAAAGGGTGAAAGGGAAGAACGGTTCCCCCACTTTCACCCCCTCTATTTTATCCAAACAAGGGAAATTAAAGGGAATTATTCCCCCTCCCTCCCTTCCCTCACTTCCCTTCCCTTAACCTCCAATCCAAACATAGGCTTAGGGTTTCTCGGTGAGGAAGGAGGAAGGGAGCTGAGGATTTTGGGGCTGTGCAAAAGGACCATGAGCAGCAAGGGGAAGAAGAGAGGGAGGGTATTGGGCTCGGTGGTTCTGGGCCTGGTTTAGGCTCTAGTTCGAATCAACCGCAAATACACGATCCAGCTTCTTGAATTTTTTGTTGTTTTTATTCTTTCTTCAAATTTCCACACTTCCTACAAAAAAAAAAATTTAATTTAGTAATTATTGCGAACAAAATAAGATGTAAAAAGGTATTAAAAATATCATCTTTTTGGACTCAACACTTACGCGCATTTAGAATCCTTCTTAAGGGTCATTCATTTCGATCATCTAGGGTATGCTTAGTTAGTTGGAGTGATAATCTTGAGCTTTTAGTTTAGATGCTATTCGCTCTTTTTCACTCACAAGATCGCCATTCTAGGTCCTTGGAGGTCCCGAGGTTCACAAGAAAGTTCCTGAAAAACCTCGAGCTTCATCTAGTCTGTGCTGCCGGGTCACATTCTTCGAGGTATTCTTAGAGGAGAGGTACTTTTAAAGCTAGACCTAGCATACCTGTAGTTGATATTATTGTTGTGTCACTCGTAGATATAAGAACCATTTTGTAAGCCTTATGATCCTCGAGTTATTCTTTTAGTGGGCCTTATTATGAGGTTGCACACTCTTCTTGGGTGCTCGGGTCTACCTCTTCTCAAATGTTGGAGGATAGGCAAGCGTTAACTTCCCTTGCCGATGATATTGTAATACCCGAAAAAATTAAGGTCCTTCCTTGATAAAGAACTAAATTATTAAAACTTAAGTTAAATATAAAATTATTGAATTAGTGAATTATAATTTTCCTGAGTCGAAATTAAAACTCGAGAATTGAAACCCAAGCATGGGTTAACCGAAATGGGCTTGTGAAATTAATTTGGGCCCAATCTATTGAATAATCCAAAACAAAAAATGAAACAAAAAATAATAATAAAATGGGAAGGAGGGGTGGTTGGTAGAGAGGAGGATTAGTGTTATTAGAGATTAGTGGCGGTTCTCTGGCAATTAATAAGGAACTACGATCTAGGGTCCAATTATAATTAAACACCAAAATCCATTTGGTGTTGAAAGGAAAAGAGGAGAGAGAAACCTAGAAGGGGGATGAAGTGAGAGCTCGGTCGAGAGAAAGGGGGAATGAATGTAGAAGCACGGCAAAACGGAAGTAGAGCAATAACAAGAGGGGAACAAGAAACGGAGAAGAAGAAGAGGAGGAATGAGAGATTAAACCATAAAGGCAGCAAGAAATCGAGAGCCACAATAGAAAACGAGAGAAAGGAAAGAGCGAGAGAGGCGAAATCGAAAGAACCAAACTGAATTAGAACCGGTTCAGAGCAAAAATGGTGAGAGAATGAGTGAGCGAGAGAGCAAGAGCGAAAGAGAGACTAAAGGAAAGCGAGAGCGAGAGGGGGACTGGGACTGGGACTAAAGGCAAGAGGAAGAAGAAGAAAGATAGAGGGAGATTCGAGTAAGCGGTGAAACCGAAGCATAGCGAGCACAAGCGAGAAGAGCGAGAAACCGAGAGACCGAGAGGCCGAACCGGACCGTAAGGGGTAGCGAAAGACTTAAGAGAGCGAGAGATAAAGCGTGAGAGGCTTAGGCGTGAGCAACGGAACAAAAAGAAGGAAGGGGGAACCGAGAGGATGAAAGGGAAAGCAAAAATAAAAAACTAAACCAATTCGGAAACCTCCAAACCGAAATTCTTAGAACCCTAAGAATTCAAGGTGAGTAATTCGAATTCATCCTCTAAATTTAAAATGAATTAGGTGGATTAAAATTAAAATTAATTCACGAAATTGGAAACCTTAGGCTTATTTGAAGAAATTAGAGGCCTAACTCACTCGAATTTAGCAACTCACGAATTGGGAAGCATGTTGTGATTTTTGTGGTCCGATTCATGAATTTAGTGATGTTTGAATATTGTTTGGCATGATTATTGAGTTGTACATTTAGAATTTGATGAAATTAGCTTGAATAGCATTAGTAAAAAAAATCGGAAAATTGAATTACATGATTTAGGTGCAGATTTTTAGTATTTATGTCTCATTGTCCGAATTGTTGTGCTTTCATGAGTAGCCCAAAATTCCTAAAATTTTTATTATAGCTTCATGATAGTTTATGACAATTTCCTGTAAAGTGTGATAAATTTTGGATGAGTGGATTGGAAGATATCAATTTTTGAGTGAAAATGTCTTGTTTCGGGCAAAATTGGGGCTGATTGAGTAATTAGGTTGAGAAATGAAATTTAAGAAGCTATATGGATAGAGTAAGAGATAGGTGATGATTAAGGAAAGTTACGGAACCATAAACCACCATTGTGCGATAATACGCAATCATAAAACGATAAGTTCGTTACTTAGAAAACCTAATTGATATGTGTAGGAACCATAGCTCGGTTTTTCCCCACTTGTGTCGGGTCTCTTTTTTAAAGATTGATTTTGAGGATAATTTTAGAAAGTCGATTTTAGAATGTGGGGATGAATCTTTTATTAAGATTTCCGAGTTTTATTAAATAAGTTTGAATAGCGGTTTTATTAATTATTTTATTTTAGTAGTTATTTTCAAAATTCCCGGGATATTATTTCTTAACCAAAAGATAAATAAAATTAGCGTTCTAAACCTGCCATGAGTCTTTAGGGCCGGATCGGTGTGAAAACACCAATCTAAACCGAAGCCCCGCCTACGGACCACTCGGTGTAGGTGGCAACCTGCACCCGGTCATGGCCGATGCCGCACGTGAGGCCACGACCGAGGTGATCGAGCTTGGCCTCCGCCTTGGCTGGCGAGATCCGAACCTATTATTTTTTAATTACTTAGTCAAAAACAGCTGGGAAGCAAATCTAGAAGAAATAAATTAAAAGGGAGTCGCTAGTTAGTTTTTAGGAAAGAAAAACTAACAAAAACAAAAGAAAATTTGCTCTTCCAATCTTAGTATGGGAAAACTAAGACTAAAAAAGGCTAAAAATGGCTCCATCGATTTTTGAACTAGGAATCGGATTCGGGGTGAGGGTATGAAACCTAGGGGTAAACCCTTTCGTTTTGCCCATCCGAAGACAACTATTAATAGTTCGAGTAGTGAATTCAAATAATGTAAAACAAGCAAGCAAGCAACATGGTAAGCGAAATTAAAGCAACTAAGACATAATTAAAGAAAGCGATAAAGGTAGAAATAAAAAAAATGGTAAAGAAAGAAATAATGAAAAGAAAAGGAAATGGAAAACGAAAAGAAAGGGCAAAGCAAAAAGAAAAGAAAGCAGAAAACTAAAAGATTACATCGGGTGGGGAGGAATTAAAACGATACATCGTTTGTCCACATTACGGAAAGCAATAAAGAAAGCATAAAATTAAATAAACCGTTGTGAAAACTAGATCCGTGCCCTTAGGTTTTGCCACCTGCTAATATGGATCTCGGATCCGGACCTCTTGATGCGACAGTGGTGAATGAGAGGGGCTTTTGTGAGGCTTTGGTGTATGTAGGTAGGCGGATGTGTGACTGATGGAGTTTATGGGTTTAGATGTGGTGAGATTGGAGAGTAGAATTAGAATAGGCTAAAAAGAGACCAAGAGATCGGAATACTAAAGAGAGTATTCGGTAGCTCTTAGGCGGATTTCAACAAGCGTGGTGCTAAGGCGAGAAGTCAGTGTGGAAATGAGAGCTAAGGCTCTCTATTTATAGGGAGATGTTAGGTCAAGAAAAGACCTAGGGTTTGCATGCAACTAGCCATCTAGAACCACTAAAAATAATATGGGCCAAGATATCACAAGATTGAACCGGATAAGAAGAGATAAAACCGGATAGAATCGGGAAGGCGGGCGCCCGCCATCAAAGGGATACCTAGGGTTTCATGCCCTAGCGTGCTTCTAAGGGAGTCTCCGGGCAAAATTCAGCGTTCCACTTACTATTTTGGGGTGGTAGGCGCCGACCATAACACCTTTCCAAAATTGGAGAGTTTTCATTTTTGGCGAGTTCCAATTTTTGCCAAATTTCTATTTTTGGCGGGTTTTAATTTTGATGGGGGATGCGTGCTCCTAGTCTTGGGTAGACTGTCTTAGAGCCAAAACGCAACACTTTGATGCTTATGATCATGAAATGCAGCGTCTAACATCGTCTTCGTGTCTTCGACTCCTTGTCCGGTTGGACATAAGTGAAACGCAGTGTTCTAAGCTTGGAATTCCCAGGTATGCGGAAGTGGACTCCGTTGTCTCTAGAGGCTTGGCCCAATTTTGGATCGTCCGAAAGAAAAAGGGAATTTTGGATCGACCTAAGGCAGAAGGCTATTTATGTGGTGATGGGGGTTCTTTGTGGGCTGGCTTTCGTCGCACCAATCAAACACGACCCGTGATCCAAATCCTCAAACAGGACTCGGGATTTCATCATTGGGCCAACAAATAAAAAACAGAAAAGAACGACACCTTTTTAGTGTCTACAATATGTTTATGTTATTATGTGTTTTTCTTAATGTACATCGATTATAAAATGATATAAGCATGTCTATATGGGTTATATTGATTGTACTTGAGTTGGAACTTGTTTACATGAATTGCTAGTTATAAAGATGTTACTTATGAAGTTATTGAACATGATTTATATGAATTAAGTGTATCTTGTGGATAAGTAATAAGAAAATAATGAGAAAATAAGAAATATAAACAACTAAAGAAGGGAAAAAGGATTGTGTCATTAATCTAAGACCCCACGAATTAAAGAACCATATGAAGCTATGGCCATAGAAGTGTCTCGTCAACCGAAGCCACAAATTATTTTGCTTCCACAAATTATTAACAGTATGCGTTATTCGAGTTTAAGGCCATGAATTATTTTGATTCCAAGAACTAAGCTCACGAATAATTTTGGCTCCAAGAATTAAAGAATTGGGTCTTTAGAGCAGGGCATAAATCTTCTTTCCATTTGAAAACTAAGATGATTTAAATAATTATGATTATGCATGGAATCAATGATTTAAATGATAATAGAATGATGAATGAGCTCAAGAAGAAGAATGAATCCTAATTTCACAAGAAATTAATATGATTTAAGACAAGAACTATGATGTGAATAATTTATATGTTGAATGACTCGCACGATGAATGATTATGATTATATGACATACTTGCATAGAAAGAATTAATAAAGTATGCATTGGTTGAATTCATGAATATGTAATGTTATGTGTCGATCTTAATCGGTAAGTTTTTAAGTTTAGTATCTTGCGTATGTCGAGCATGAATACCTCGAATGACATGGTATAAGTGAATATTGAACTTATGTGTGTTTGTTAATGAATTAATGTGCAAAGTGAAACAAGGGGTTGGGTTTGGATTGTTTACTTGGGCTCGTACGGCTCATGACCTCACCAATATTTTTAGGTATAAAAATCGGACTCCTGGAGTTGGCTTTGTGGTTTTCGGAAGAAGCGAACTAATGGATAGGAGACTCCGGATCGGTTTTCGTGTTTGTAAAGATGTTTGTAAAGATCGGTTGTATGTCAAACTTAAGTTTTGATTATGTATATGAAAGACCAATATGTTTACTTCAAGCGTGTGGCTCGTTGAGTTTGTGTAATGGATACTCCGAGCTTGTGCCTCGTTGAGTTTATGAATGTGTTTTGTGCTCGGGTTAAAGCTTTTAGCCTATGGGATTAGCCATATTACGGACAAAACTCTGCTGAATTTTTGGAAAACTAAATTTAAAACACGCTTTCGCCAATCTAAGAGAAAGTCGAGTAAACCTAAGTGGAGATCTTAAGTAGCCTTAGGGGTTCCTCTCGGGAACCCTAGCATGTAATACGCCAACCCGAGCTGAGTGGGGTGTTACCGATATGGGTAATAATATTTTCGAAAAGCCGAAGCTAACTTCATGGATGATTCTTGTATGGCGCTTTTTTCATTAAATGTATATTTGTAGAAATTTATACCCTTGCAGGGAAATGAATGCAAGACTCATTCTAAAAATGCAATCTTATTTATATGACCCGAAAAAGAAATCATAGACTAAACGCAAACTTTTACTTAACCTCCATTCCATCCAAAACAAAATAATAAAAAGAGGAAACAAAATTCCTATGTGGAGCAACTTGGTCCTGAGTAACTTGGCTAAAAAGAAAACATTCGGATGAAAAACAGGCTAAGAACATAATTAGGCCCAAGAACAAAATGATGTGTTGGCGTCATCCGGTCGAAGGCGGATCTGGTTGGGCCGATGCCGGACTATAGGCCAGGCCTTATGCTTCCGTGGTGCAACAACAACTAAAAATAGGGTTTTTTGGTGTGGAATGCACTATAAAAGTCATCGCAATCGATAGCTATAGAACTCATTGAACAGTAACTTGCTCCTAAAAGGAAAATCTTCCAAGAGAACTTGCTCCTATAAAAGGAAACACCCGTAAATTTCTACATTTATTCCTTATTCATCAACTATGAATTTTGTTATGGAGCTTTCTTAATGGATGCAAGAAATGAGGCTTGAGGAGTGGGCTACTATGTCAAGGTGTTAATTTAATGACCTTTTCAACATATGCTAGGTTAGGATCCATTGAACCTTCCTTAGGACTCGTATTGTCATATTGGGACCCTACGATGCATCTTTTAAGATTCAAGGATAGGGAGTTGTGCCTTTTGTGGAGGATTTGAAGTTATTCTCGAGTTTTTCTCCTCGAAATTGTCATATCATGACTCGAAATAGACAGGTCGGACCAAAATAAGAGAGCGGTGCGTGTCTCCCCATGAATGTCGGTTTCTTGCGAGGTGAGTCGGTTATTAATTTGATTTTTAAATTAGGTTTTTGAAAGAGGTTTTAAATAAAATATTGATCGACGATTTTATTAACTATTTTATTTTGAAATCATTTTAGGAGTGTCGGATACATTTTTATGAAACACAAACATCAAAAGAAAGGAAATGAAACTACTAGGACTACTAAGGCGAGTCTCGACTATAGTTGTTCATTATTCGATCCGAAACCGGACCGGACCAAAAATTGGCTTGGACCAGACCGGACTAGACCAATGAAGCTCGGTCCGATCCTCGATCCTAAAATTTTGGTTATTCGACTTTCGGCTTGATCCGATTTGGTCCACCAATCAATTGATATGGATCAAAGATCAATTTAAATTAGGGTTTTTTTGTGTTTTGAAGTACCTAGCTATTTTCCCCCTTCCCTCCCTCCTCTGTGAGGAACTCTTTGTCTCTCTCGCCCGAGTGCCCCGACCACCCAATCTCCGAATCTCCTTCGCTGCCCTCTCTCTCTAGCACATTCCCTCGTGAGAAAGATGTTCTTTCTCACTCTTTCGAACTCGATCTTAGTTCGACTCTTGACTCTTGCTTCTTACCCAAATACTCTCTCTTTCTCTCTCTCACCCTCTCTCTATGGCACGCTCAACCACTTGCCTAATGACTCTTCCTATGTCTGGTTTGCCATCGTGGGTCTCCATTCTCTACTGCTTGGTATTCCTCCTAGTCCGTGGTAAACTCTCATCTCTCTTTCTTGTTGTGATTACGTTATATGGAGACTAAAAAAACAAGATTATGCTTTTCCATTTTTCCTTTTGCATTGTGATTGTGATTGTTTCAATTGCATATTTAGAGTGTACCGTAGCTTGATATGATAAATTTTGATTGCATAATTAATTGTTGAATTGTTGTCACCACTTGTTGTTTGTTACTATTGGTGTGATAATGTGATTAGAATAAGTGTACAGGGGTTTCCCTTTCTCAGTATGGTAAGAAAACAAAATTGATGCAAATATGCATAGTTAATTGCACAAGCTAGCTATTAAAGAAGGGCCTTGGAACCAAGTTCTTCGAGTATAAGGTTTGGAATTTTCTATATATCCTTGTGCCCTAAATGATAGAAAGTCTTTTCGGGTCATCTTTCTTTGTGCTTTATTCAATGGCGGAACAAAAACAAAAGAAAAAAAATGCTCCCACGCTTTTAGTTTAGATTAGTTCCTGTCTAGGTCCAGTCCGGGATTTCACTGGTCCGATTTTTGATTGAACCAACCTTATTCATGTGGTCCTTGATCCTCATTTTTCCGTTATTCGGTCTTCGGTCCAGGCCTGTCTTGTCTAGTCCTGGATCGACGAACGACCCTAGTCTCGGCCAAATGGCTTTAGGTCGTCAATCATTTTCTTTATTTTTAGCAGCTTACGTAACAAAAAGGCTGAGAAGTTATTATAAATAAAAAGATTAATACAAAGGAGTCGCCGAGTAAGTTTTAGGAATAAAAATTAACAAAAATAAAATGATATTTTTCTAATTCCAAGTTTATCGAAGGGATTACCGAAAAGGAACAAAAACATAAAATTTCAAAAAGGTTTTTAAAAGGATTCCTTTGGTAAAAGAAAACCACCAATCTAGTGTTTGGGGTGATGGTACAAAATGAGGAGGGTTACTCCTTATTCCACCCGTCAATAGACGACCTCTACTAATTAGAAATGTGAGTTTAAAATAAGTTAGTTAAAACAGGAAACCAACATGTGAGATGAGGAAATTAAAAGCAATCAAAACATACTTATAAGCGATAAATAAAAGCAAATGAATAAATCTATAAAGAAAGCCATAAAAGAAAGCGAGAAATAAATAAAAACTACATCGAGTGGGGTGGAAAATAAAGTGATTACAACTTCAAACCATAATACGGAAAGTGATAAAGGCATAATTAAACAAAACTTTAAATAACAAACTCCAAATGGTCAAAAAGCGCCCGTAGGTTGACCCACCAGTTGGACTTGAATCACAATTGGATTTCAATAGCGTAAAGATAAGGCAACGGTGCCAAAAACTGGAAAAATGAGGCCTTTGTGAGAGTTTAGAAAGGTAATTTTGAGTGAGGGTGAGGGTGAGCGACAGTGGAGAGAAGCCGATATGAGGGAGTGTTTCGAGTAGCCTAGAGGCATAAATGAGGGATGTAACTCGTGCAAAATGAGAGGGGGAGCCCCTATTTATAAAAAATTTTAGGGTTTAAGAAACCCTAAAATTGGCCTCCAACCACCGATTATAGGATAGAACCAGGTCCGAAAATGCTGAAAAAGGATAAAGAAAAACCCGGAAACTAAACCATCCAAAATGATGTTGTTTAGAGATTGCTCGGGGTCCGAGTGTCAAATGGAACGACCAATTTTCGTGGTCTCGGAAAGTGTGCCGGGGTCGGCCGCTAAAGAAAGGAAAAATGTTGCATTCTTTTGATCGGCTTAGAGGTTTGGCAATGATTTGGCTCCAGGCTTGAGAGTCCAAACCTGGTTTAGGTTGGCCAAGCCCCGAAAAATCGGTTTGGGATATTTTTGTGGTGTTGGTTAGCTTTTTATGGGCTAAACTAGCTTCCGCCACTCTACTTTAGTTGATCTTGACCCGAGCTTGCAAACGAGGCTTGGTTTTGTCACCAGGCCAACAAAAATAAATAAAATAAATAAAAAGATTGACATCACCTTAGATGTCAATTGAATTAAGTTGTCTGGAATTAGTCATCTCCTGAACCGAACTACGACAAGGGACAATTTAACTTGTAGTATACGATCCGAAATCCAACTATGAAAATCCTAAGCTAGACTTAATCAAAGTCTCTTGAAGCTCTAGTTCGCAAACGAGACTGGGATTTCATTATTGGGTTAACAAAAATAAATAACTCAAATAAAAAGATAAGGATGACATATTTTTGGTGTCTACAGTTAGTCCCCACTTTGATCCGAGTCCGAAAGATGAAGGGTCAAAGTAGACACTAAAGGGTATTGATTTAAGAGGTCCGAAATTGGTCGTTTCTTGACTCGAACTCCGACAAATTGGGGCATGGACTTGATTGTGGCATGCGTTCGAAATCTCGCTAGAAAAATCCCGAGTTTGGCTTGATCAAAGTCCTTAAGCTCGGTAATTTGCTAAAAATTGATCATCTCTTGATCCGAAGCTTGGCTAAATAATTCTACTCGTACTAACATTATGTCATTAAATAATCAAATGTACGAAAATTCGGTATTTTACCTAAATAATTCAATCAAAGAAGACTGAAAAGCTACCTGAAAAAGCTAAAATAGTGGGCCCCATGAGTCCACTTGCTTGCTTGGGCCGTTGGAGCTCGTTAGCCATGCTTTTGAGAATCAGCATCGGTTGCGGGCCAAATCTTCCGCCACCGATGCATGAGCTAGGCTGTGCCGAGTCCTTGGGAACCAAGCACCAACATACTTTTAGTAGTGTCCTGTTAGGGAGCGTGCTACCAGCCAATTAGAAAATTGCTTAGACGTTTGCTCTATTTTTTCTACACGATCGATTGTGCTTATAAAAGGAGAGGTTCGGAAGCTCATTTTGCATATTTTCATAATTCCTCTTATTGCTTGCCTTCTTGAGCTTGCTTTCTTTCTTGTTAAGAAAACTAGTGTGGTTTCTTTAAAAACGAAATCCTCAAAATATGTCTCAAAGACGTCCTCATCCCAAGAGAAGGACAAGGGCCAAGAGTTTGACTCAAGACTTGTTCGTGGGAAGGGATTGACATCCTTACCACATATAGAATCTAAGTGACCTCTTAGTGGAGGCCAAAGGCCATCTTTCGTCATCGGCGATCTTCGCTACGATAATTGTCTCCACTTGGATTTCTTCTAGATCATGCTAGTGTGGCACTTAATTGAGATGCTTCATATCCTTATTCTTTATAGGGGAACACTATTAAGAGCAACGAAGCTATCAAGAAGCTCTTTAACACCTTCAGAGAGTGCATTTACCCATTGGAACAAACGTTAACCAATATCGGGTTCGATTTACTCTATACTACCTTAAGTTATTTGTGTGATCTCACCGACCAAGGTATCACTCGAGGCCATTATCGAGCCATTTTGGGATACCATTAACACATGCATCTCCTATTTGGGGAAACAACCATTACTCCTCCGTATTTCTTCCTCACCTCTTTAGTCCGATTTCTTTTCGATTTCCGTAGACCAATTATTTTAAGTATTCTATTTTTGTTTTTGCTTTCACCGATGTCGAGTCGTGGGCTTGACACACCCACAACAACAAGCTCGTATCGTGATTACCCTTATGTTGAGCATGTATATCTTTTCTCACCAAAGGTCTAAAGTCCACCTTCATTATCTAGCCAACTTAATAGTCTTAGATTGGATAACATACCTCAATTAGGGTGTGCCCGCATATACTTGTTTAATAAGGGGCTTACATGTTGGGGCCCAATGCACTACTCTTGAGAAAGATTCAGTCGGTTATAAGCCTTTGTCCAACTTATGGAGGACTATTAAGGTTTGATCTATTCCTCTTAACCTATTACCTCGCATATATCCGACACTTGTGGCATCTTTTGACAAAATCACGGCATTTTACTGTCATAGTAGACCAGTAATACCTTAGTCTCGAATTTTCTAAACCAACATTCTTTTACTCATGTGAGGTTCACATTCTCCTTTGTGAATGTAAGACATTATATGCTCTACTTCGCATTGGTTGACGCAATGTAAGCTAACTCCCATGTCTTTTTCTTGCATAACTATCCTTGACTTTGAAAACATTGAGCAACTAACATGTAGATGACTCGCTAGGCTCTAGGAGTTTAGTCAGTGGGTATTCTTGGCTATCTAAATATTGTTAAATATCAAAGTACCAATTGGTTTGGTTGGTAATAAACACTTCCGAGTGTGTAGACATGCATCGGTTGGCTTCTCCGTTCTACACTAAGAGTCATTGAGTGAATTCGACTAGGAATATTGATCATAGATGTTGGTTTAGCTAAGGCATCTGCAAACCGATTGTCATCCCTAGGAAGGTAAGTGTACGAAACGTTGTCAAAGTGTTTTGCTAATTCCATTAGGTGTGCTTGGCAAGGTGCTCGAGGCTTCACTTCATACTTTTCATTTATATGAGATCCGATAAATGATCAGATTGGAATTGCCACAAACTCGATGTTCTTGGCCCCTATTTCCATTACAGCTTGTAAGCTCGTGATTCATGGTCGTACTCTTCAACATTGTTGGTGACATCGAAATCTAGCTTAAGCGAGATAAGAGTATGTTCTTCTTCTAGCAAGACTAAGAGAATTCCTACACCAAAGCCCTTTTGATTGGAAGCATCATAAAAGTCTATGGTCTAGCTTTCTATCTCTACTTCTAGTATCTCTTTATCCGGGAAGATGAACTATTTTGGTTACCTTCAACGGTTGGCAGTGTCGGCCAAAAATTCGGACACAACTCTCCCCTTTATTGCCTTTTATATGACATGCTTAAGTTCAAATTTTGATAACATGATTGTACATTGAGCTATCATATTGTTGAAAGATGGTTGTTCCAGAATGTACTAGATGGGCTCCATTGGAGCTACTACTTTTACCGAATGGGTTAGCACGTAGTGTCCGAGATTATTCGTGGCCCAAACTAAAGCTAAGGAAGTTTCCTTTAGTGGAGTATACTGAGTTTCATAATCTAAGAATTTCTTTCTTAGGTAGTACACGACATGTTATCCTTTAGGGGAGTATATCGAGTTTCATAATCTAAGAAAACAAGAAAATCCCATTGAGCTAGGATAGCTCCCATTGCAGTCTCTGTGGTGGCAAGATATAAGAGCAATGGTTTTCCGAGTTGTGGTAGAACTAAAATGGATGGATTGGCCAAGTACATTTTTACCTTTTGAAATGCTTCTTGGCACTCTTCATCCTAGATAGGCTTGGCTCCCTTCTTGAGCTTCTTGAATATTAGTTCATATACCATAGTCGGCTTTGATATGAAACGACTAATGCATTGTAGATATCCTAGGAAACCCCATATCTCCTTCTTGGTCTTTGATGGTGGAATCTCCTAAATAACTTTAATTTTGGATGGATTAAGCTCAATTCCTCTATGACTTACTATGTAACCTAATAGCTTGCCCGAAGTTACCTTAAGAGCGCATTTCCGAGGGTTAAGGTGCATATTATATTTTCGTAGTCTTTCGAAGAGTTTCCTAAGGTTAGGTAACTACTCGACACTCGTCTTTAGACTTGATGATCATGTCGTTATAGGAAGGAGTGGGGTGGTACTCGGACCTGAGTTTCCCACGAAGAGTCGACACTTTGATTTTTTAAAGATGATTTTTAAATGTGGGTCGTGCCTCTTATTAAGATTGCTGATTTTCTTAATCGACTTTAAAACCAATATAAGTGAAATAGTGATTGGCGATTTTATTAACCACTTATTTTAGAAATTAAGTTTTAAGAAATCTCGGGATATTATTTCATAATTTAGGAAAACATGAAAATAAAATTTACTTTCGCCGCAAGGCTTCCGGACCGAAACAGGGAGATAAAACTGGTTTGGACCGAGAGCGACTAGAGCTGGCAAGAGCTAGCACCGATCGGTAACCGACACCAACGATAGGCCGGGACCGAGGAATCGGTCTCGGTCCTATAGCCTCGACTGTCGAGAAAATAACTTGAATTTTTTTATTTTTAAATCGAAATATCGAGAAGCAATTAGGACAAATAAAATTGAAAAGAGAGAGTCCCTAGTCACTTTTAGAAAGTAAAAACTTAAAAAATGAAGAAAATACTCTTCCAATCTTAGTATGGAAAAACTAAGCTTGAAAGAGGTTTGAAAAAGTGAATCCATTGGTTTAAAACCGAGAATCCGTTGTTCGGGGTAAAGGTACAAAATGAAGAGATAAGCTCTCAATTCCGGCCATCAACAAACAACCTTTACTAATTTAAGTTATGAGTTAAACAATGTGTTTGTTAGTCAAGCATACAAATGTGAAGTACAAAAAATTGAATCAACCAAAGCATGCTGGAAAGCGATAAATAAGCAAGTAGGAAAGTAGTATAAGAAAAGAGTAAAAGAAAGCGAAAGGGAAAATGAGAAATAAAAGTTATAGCTGGCGGGGAGGAATTTAAGAGCTATTATATCTTCAACCCACAATACTGAAAGCATTAAAAAGCATAAATGAATAAAAATCATAAGATGAACCGAAAGCCGATCCGGTGCCCCAGACCCACCTGTTGCGTTTGAATTAGGAGCTAAATCCAGCAGCGTAACGGAAAGGTAGTGAGCTCCAAAGAGGACAAAAGAAGGATATTTGTGGATTTTGAGATTGGAGGAAATGTGTGAGAATATGGAAAAATGGAGTGAGTAGAGAGTGGGAGAGAGTAATGAGAATATTTTCAGCTTAGTAGGGTTGCACTAGCTAAAATGGTAGCAATGAAGAGCTTAAAAGGAAACATCCAAAAGTGAGGGATTACGCCCTCTATTTATAGGAGGAAATTAGATCACAAAAATGACCTAAAATCACACTTCAATCGTCCAAAGTAGCTAAACCGGGCCTCTTTTGCCGACAAGGATCACATGAATAAAACGAATAAAAAACATGCTGGACCGGAAATCCCATGAGAGAAGGCGAGATACATAGTGCCAGTCTCAACCGACGTAGTAAGGACGTCTTGGGTTCTATGCCTCAGTTGAGCGCTGGGACTAAAACGCAGAGTCTCGGCAATTTGAGCCAAGAAACGCGGCACCGGCCTAAATGATGTCATATGGACGTCTTAGGTTTCATGCCTTGGTTAGCCACCGAGGAACAAAACATAACATTTTGGTAGATCAAGCCCGAAAACGTGGTGCTGGTCTTGATGACGTCATACGGTTGCTCTAGTTCCGTGTTATCGCTGGAACGTTATGAGTGAAACACTACGTTTAATGAGCAAGTTTGAATGAAACGCAGCGCCGGCTTTGCGTTTCCTAATTTGGAACCCGAACCGGGCTTGGTTCGGTCGAAAGAAAATCGGGTTTGTCGGCCGGTCCAAGAAAAAAGGCTAATTTTTGTGGTGCTCATGGGTTTTTGTGGTTTATCGGCTTCCGTCATACCAATCGGACTTTGATCATGATCCGAGTTCGCAACGGGACTGGAATTTCATTATTGGGCCAACAAAATAAATAATAGAAATAAGAGAGTGTAGACACCAAAAACGTGTCATTCTTATCTCTTTTATTTTTGTATTTTATTCCAGTCCTATTCATGGATTCGAATCACGGTCGGAGTTTGATTGGCGTGACGGAAGGCACTAAACCATAGAAAACCCTTTAGCACTAAAATTATACCTGATTTGCTTTGGACCGGTCCAAAAACCCATTGATTTATGCAGGAACCACGGCGTCAGGCCTACACCGGGGACCGGGTTGAGCTTCCCCACAATAGCCTTTTTTGGCTTAAGGGTTTTTGAAAAGATAGGAAATGATTTATGTTTTGAAGATGCATTTTAGAAATTGGGGATGAACCTTTATTAAGATTTTTCGAGTTTTATTAAATCTATTTAGTCAAAGTTTGAATGGCGGTTTTATTAATGATTTTATTTTAGTAATTATTTTTATAATTTCCGAGATCTTATTTTCTAATTTAAGAATAAGAAAAATTAAGGTTTTGGTCATGTCTGTGAGGTTTTAAATCTAATTAGACACCAATCTGGACCGAAGCCTCACTTGCCGACCACCCAAGACAGCGGTAGCTTGTGCTAGGTCGTGTGCGGCGCCGGCTAAAGGCGAGGGCTGATAGAGTCGGCGTCGGCCTCTACCCTAATGGGCAAATCCAGAACTTCATCCTACTGTTCTCGCAACCGAAAACACCGAGATGCAAATTTGAATAGAATAAGGCATAAAATAAGGGAGTCGCTAATAAGTTTTTAGGAAAGAAAAACTAACAAAAAACAAAGTAAAGATTTTCTCCTCCGATTTTAGTATGGGAAAACTATGACCGAAAAAGGCTAAAATGACTCCATCGGTCTTTGAACCGAGAATCGGATTCGGGGCGAGTGTAACACCCCAAAACACCCCCTAGGAGTATTACATTGCCGAGCTCCTTAAAGGAACTCCCAAGGCTCTTTCTCGGTGTTGGTTTGGCTGTCTAAACTCAACTCGTAAACAATAAGGATGGTTTCCCAAAGGAACTTGAGACATCCTAAAAATTTCGGCAGAGTTCTGTTTGTAATATAGACTATCCCATAGGCTCAAAGCCTTAAACCCTGCATAAAAAGCATAATAAAACTCGACGAGCCACACGCTTGGAGTATACAACTCAACGGCCACATGCCGAAGCTCAACCAATCATGCGGTAAAACTTAAAACAATCTAACTCGGGTTACTATACATTTGGCACAACTATATGCACTAAATTACAAGTACAATCATTTAGAAACAAAACAATGCATGACAACCACTTGGGTCGCTTCAACCGTCGAGCAATCGCCAGGTGTCCGAGCGTGCTAAGTGTAGATTATGCTTCGAAAGTGTACCTGCAACACCGGGAGGGGATGGGGCAATTTGTGGGGGTGAGCAATAATCCACGGGCTCACCGAGTCTTATACCCTTAAAATGGAAATTCTTTACACATAATACTCATAATAATGAAATCTACGAAAGCATAATAGTGTAATAGAAATCTATATACTTTTCACTCGAAATCTCTTGCAATGAAAAAGATCAAGACTCCACAATCACTTAAAACACAGTTTCACATTCATGAACAATTCTTTTGGGGTTTAATCAACTTTTCCGGGCCTTCGAGGACTCGAACTAACACTTCTTTCATCTCGTGGCGCGACCCCGACAAAAAGGCTCCCGGACCTATCTTCGTGAAGTTTCGTGGCGGGCATCCCGCCTCTAGAGGACCCCTAATAGAACCCTTCCCTCGAAGTTTCTAGCTGGGCATCCCCAGCTCGAACCCTTCAGTATGCTAAACGATCCGTAGCTCTGTCGATTCAAAACTCTTTCCACATCCTCATTCATCACATTCACTTCACAACTTTCTCAATCGATTTAATATCAAGGAAGGCATGACACCACGTGTCACCCTTATAAATTCACTTTCTCAAGTCAGCTTTGCTTCTTTAAAACACATTCACGTTCGAAAGGCAGTTCATAAGAAGTTGCATTCAAGAATCATTTCACGTAAAATACAAAACTCCTTTCGAAACTACTTTTGAGCATCACGTAAAGCAATCACATAGCATGAATAATCACCGTTCAAAGCAAGCAATCATTCTCAACTCTTTCCAACTATGCCTTTCTCAATTCATCAATTGAATACGATTATCTCCACTTTCTAAGCCATAATAACCACAAGTACATATCACTTAAGTTACGTTCAATTCGTCACAATTCATTCTCTTCACCTCCATTCCTCACATTATATCTCTACCCCGTGAATCCACTTTGTTTGCTCACGTCTCAACTTTCCTCAACTCCCTGTCCTTACTCCAATTCCTCAACTTAACCTTACCATTCCCTGCCTCAAATTCCCGTTGTATGTCTCTAACTCATTACTTAACTCTTACTCGTCCGTTCTTAGTTATGTAACTCTTAATCACTTTTCTATTATTCAGTTTCCGTTACCTTCGCTTATCTTCACGCTCGGGTCAACCTCGAGGATTTAAATATACTTCGAACGTAATTAATCTCACAATCACCCATTTCTCACTTACATATCCCAATTACGCATCACTCAATACGAATTCATACTTCTCTTTATACTTCGACCTACCATTCCCCAATGTTCGTAATTAGCTTTTTAATACCGTAGGTTCAAGAATCTCTAAGACTTAATTAACTCATAATTCATATCAATGTCCCAACTCTTCATCCTTAATAGCTAATCGAAACTTCAATATTACTCATTTGACCTATGCAATCTAACCTCTTCGGAATCAGCATGTTCCAATTCAACCTTAAGTAACTATTAAATCTCTTTGAAGTTCCCAATTTAATTCTACTATTTAACCCAAGTAACTCCTTTCATTTCCCGTTTCAGCTCTATCGATACTCTAGATCCATTTTAAGCTCTTATCTCACTCTTACACAGCGACTAGGTCCGTTTCTGCAACACGGATACTCGAAATTCACAACAAATTCAATATTCACAAGTACACATTCAACATTCACAATAAATCCATTTGGGTTCGAAATTACTAATAGTTTAGAGTATAAGACTACCCACCTCGGTTTCACGGTTTGAGAAATGGATTGAGTATACTGCGTGTGCCTGGCTCTGGTCTCTCGCTTCCCTGTTCCGGCTTGCCGTTTCGGCCTCCGCAGTCTCTGGTCCGGGCCCTCGCGCATTCGCCACCAGTACTTCTCCCTTGCCGCCGTTATTTTCCCGGTTTCCGGCCTCCCGGACCCTCTCGCGCCAGCCCCCGCTCGGTTCCTTCCTTCGCCCTCGTTCCACCTCGGTCTCTCGCTCCCCTTCCCTTCGCTCGCGTTGCCGGCTGCCATTTTCGGGGTCTACGAGGGTCGCCGGCCACCCTTCTGGTCTCCTAGACCCTTGCACCGCTCGCCCTCTCTTTCCCTCTTTGCGCTCGGTCCTCCCTCTTCCCTTCTTCCTTTGCTCCGTTTCTCTTCTCTTTCGCCTTCCCGATCCCTTGCTTTCCCTTCGCCCACCGGTCGCCGAGCGAGCCACCGGCCTCCTCTCGATCTCTCCCGCTCTCCCGCCTTCCCGCTCTGTTTCGCTTCCTCTTTCCTGTTTTCGCTCGGCCTCCTTTCCTCGAGCCTTCTTTCCTCTCCTTTCACCTTCCACCGCCTAATTGGGTCGATTAATGATCCTTATTGGACCCCTAATTAGTTTCTATCCCATCTCTTCATAATTCAAGTAAGTAATCTCCGGCCTACATACAACAAGTCCATATCTCCTCCCTTCCGTCCTCTTACGTCGCTGCATCCTAACTTCTTTTAATACGCCGGCCCGAAAATTCCTAATCACCCAACAGTTTAGCTCACTGGAAAAAGGAGGCGATTTCCTTGATTTAATTAATTCAACACCAGCCTCCCAAGGGATTCTAATGTAATATGTCCGGCCGTAAATAAAATCGAGTCACTCAACCCCCTAGCTGCGGGAATAATACTCAATAATTCTATGCTTTCTAGCTGCTTTTCTTTAAAATTCCGGTATTACAATGAGGGTATGAAACGTAGGGAAAACCCTTCGGTTCCGCTCTGTTAGATGACGGCCATTACTAATTCGAGTAGTGTATTAAAATGATGTAAGACAAACAAGCAAACAACATATTGCGTCGATAAATAAAAGCAACCAAACATAATAAAAAAATAGATAAAGAAAGCGATAAAGAAAAAAAGCGAGAAAATAAAAGAATTACATCGGTCGGGAGGAATTAAAAAGAGCGATTACATCTTTTAAACAACAATACAGAAAGTGATAAAAAGCACAAAAATAAAAGAACCGTTCAAAGGTAAATAATTGCCCTCAGGTTGTCCCACCTTGCTAATCTGGATCTCCACATTGGATCTCTCGATGCAACGAGTGACAAGTAAAATAAAAGGTTTTGTTTTTGTGAGGTATGTGCGTAGGGTATGGTAACGATAAGTTGAATACGTGCCCAAAGATCAGAATAATTGAGTATTCTTTAGCTCTTTGCATGGATTCAATGGGGTAACCAATAATTATATGAATGCTTAAGATTGAATTCTATAGAGTAACGTTTAGATGAGAGTATTCCGGTTAAGTTTCTAGAGCGTGATGCTAAAACAGGAAGCCATATCGGAGTGAGAGCCAAGGCTCTTTATTTATTGGAGAGAACCTAGGTCACAAATGACCTAGGGTTTGCCTCCATTTAGCCATCCACACACCTAAAAATAAACCGGATAAGAAGGTGATAAAATCGGATAGGATCCGGTTGGCGTGCGCTGGTCACCCGGGCGTCCAAGGGTTTCGTGCCCTAGTTATGTCTCCAAGGGACTCTCCAAGCCAAAACGCTGGGCTCCGCTTGATACTTGTAACAACTCGACCTTAAATCACATTATTTATCTTATTAATTACAAGATTTATATCATTGAGCGCGTGCACCTCAATCCGATATTTTATATTTAAATTATTCTTATATGTGTGTTATCCAACTAAGGCGATGAAGTGGCCTCCAATAACATTTCATATTAATAATTGTAAATTTACAAATATGTAAAAAAGAAGAAAAAGAAGATTTAGAAATTCGTATAAATATATATCGAATATGAATGTGAAGATACATGGTTATAAAGTTACTAAAGGTTATATTTAAACGAAGCGTTACATGTAAAACAGATCGTATAACCTATTTACAACATTACTAGAATAAAATAATAATAATAATAGTAGCAATGTAAGTAAGTTACGTAAAATCGGACGAGATAGTAAAATAATAAATAAATGAAAACAAAATAAAAATAATGACACCGATATTTTGAAAGAAAAATCCGTAAGGGATTTCTCTAGAATGTGTATACAGACTTCAAAAATTCATTTCCTTCCTCACACACGCTCATCCTCTCTCCCGTGCTCCCTCTCTCGTCTCCCCTGCCTCATCGCCCCTCTGCTGCCGTCCCACGAGTCCGGCCACTGGACGCCATCAACGCCGGCTAGAAGTCGGCGCTACGCGCCGCCCGGTAGGCGCCCCTCTCACTCTCTCACGCTATCGCTCTCTCTATCTCTCCCTCGCGTGCCTCTGCTCCCTTCCTCTACCTCCACCTGTTACTCGGTCTCGGCCACCAAGCGCCACCAAAGCCGGCGTCGTCGGGAGACGCCGGCGTCTCTCTTCCGCGCTCTCTCGCGCGGGTGCCCGCCCCTGCCTCTGCCTCACCTTTGCCGCGGCCCACCTATCGACCACCCACCAATCGCAGCGGCCACCGGAGCTAGGCGCCGTCCCCGCCCGGTGGTTGCCGGTGCAGCCGCCACGCACCACCATCTCTCGCCTCTCCTCCCGACTTCTTCTCTGTGTACTTGAAGGTAAAACCTCAAACCCTAGATTATTACACCTTGTTATTTACTTAGTTATTGTAGTTGTGAAATTGAATCATCTGATTTATAAATATGTTTGTGGAGTGAATTTAAAGATTAATTTAGGAAAATTTGAATTGGTGTGGAGGATTTAGGTTTTGTATTTTGATAAATTGATTGTACGATTGTGAATGAATGTGATTCCTTTTGGGAAATTATGAATTAGTGAATGAGATTGAGGATGTTTTATTATCGAAGTGAACAATTTGATGGAATTGTTACATTTTGGAAATGGTTATATTGAGCAAACGAAGGGGAATACGTGCGTAGAAGTTGAAATTCGGTAATGTGCAAGTGTGCGGGCATGGAAAATAATTGAGCATTAAGTATACCTAATTGTGGTTGTGAATGTGAATTTTGTGGGGAGAATAATGCTTATGACCTTAAAATGGTGTATGCATGAGTTTTGAACAATTTGGTAGATTATGGAACCTTCCTAGAGGAAGGCATTTGATGGGTTAACTAATTAATTAACTATGAGTTTTGAATGCAACAAAGGGAGAAGTAAGGAATAAACTAGGAATAAGTGTTTGATTATATATATATACCATTTTCAATCCAAGTCAACTAATGAATTGAACTACATAGATAACATTAGTTATTTGATTAGCCTAATCAATTTCTTTGATTAATATGCGTTGGAGTCTATGCTCGAAACGGGATTAATGCGAGTAAAGCTATGTGAGAAAAACGTAGTTAACCGATTACGTAATAAATATAGGACATGAAATAAATTATCAACACTTACACAAATTCAATCATTGAAACTCAAGAGAAAACATTATTAATAACAAAAATCTATTGAAACGAATTGAGGCCACTTCATTGCCGATTGGTCAGTGACTCACAAATTTCTATAAAAGGGGAGAAACAAAGGTTTCAATTCGAGTACGTTCATTGCTCGTACCTTTCGAAAACTCACATGTTTCATCAAATCTGAACATTTCTCATATATACAACTAATAATGAATCATTTGCAAATCAAGTTTTGCCACCTAATTAAGTGGTCCCCGCCCAATTATCAATTATCGGGGCTTATGCTCACAAATTCCACCCGCGCGGCTTCAACTCGGGTTCTCGGTCGGCCCGGGAGGTGTGCACCTTACTAAGATCGTATCAATTATCAAGGGGTTCCACTTTCGGATAATAACCTGGAAAGCAAGTTTTACTCATATTCTCTCCCCCGATTTCAAACTAAAATGAATTGCAATGCGCGCGCTCAATTAAAATGTTTTCAAAGCAGCTTTACAAGTGCAGGAATGTTCGTGCTGAGTTTCGACTCATTCTTCGAAATATTTTATTGTTTTTGTTTTAGGGAAAGCGTTGGTGAACAATCAATTGCCTACAAGTCCGACGAAGGCAAACCATAATTGGACACGTTGCATTTGTGGTTCCGAAGGTGTATAGATGCTCACGAGTGATTTTACCCTCAACCGTGGCTTGGGTATGACTTGGGAATTATTACATGTTGCATATTATCTTGTGGAATAGTCGAAGATTTTTGTTGTATGAAATATCATGTTACTAAACGATTGAACTGTATTTTAGGATCTTATTTAAATTTGAAGTATGACTTAGCTATTTAGGTGGTAAGCAATTACCACTAACAGGACCTAATAGAGATGTAACCGTGGGATGCGCAAATTGTATTTATTTCATTTTACGTATTTAGCCTTGTCCTAGTTTTTAGGACGGCGGTAACGTCTTCGGTCGTTATCTTCGGCTGCTACCTTACGTAATATTTTCTAATTAAAGGGATTATTAAGTAATGGGGATTGGGGGCATTACGGATGTGGTATCGAGCCAGGTTAGAAATCACTCGTGAGCAATAGGATTCCGAGGTGTCATGATTTGACCTTTAGGAAAATTACGCTGCTATTATTTCCCAAGTAGTAGTTAATGTTGGATTCATATATATACTTTTGGATATGCTAGTATAAACGATGTACGTAATAACTTAAGTTGCTGCGACGTGAATTCCATATATTTCTAAGTGTTGCATCTTATTAAGTTTATATAGTTTGTATAAGATGTATCATGAACTATTCAGGTTGTTTTAAGCCTTAATGTATATTGGTTGCACTCCGGCGTGTGGCCGTTGAGTTGTGTACTCCGAGCGTGTGGCTCGTCGAGTGATATTGTGGTTTTATGCAGGATTTTAAAGTTTTAAGTTTAAGGGATAAACCATATTACAAACAGTAACTCTGCCGAAATTTTTAGAAAATATCAAACTCTTTTAGAAAATTTCTTTTATTTCCTTTAAGTGGAGATAGAAAGCAAAATTGACATCTGAATAAGCCTTGGGAGTCCCTTTGATTGAGGATTTCTCAATCGATGAAAATTTCGAGAGAATGATAACCTAACATACAATTTGGTGCTACTTATTATATAAACGCAACGAAAGTAGGAGGTACCTAAATATGTTTTATATTAGGAATTGTTAACAATTTGTTTCATAGGACATGGAAAAGGAGTTAATTAGGAAAATTTCTATTTATATGGTTTAGCATGTCTTAGCTAGAAAGTAATAATGTAATTTCGAAGGTAATTGTAGAGTGGGGCAATGTTGAATAGACGTTAGAAACTCCTCCCAACTCGCAACAAATCCTTAGGGAAACCTAATTTACACCCTTAGAGATTTTCACCGAGTACACCATGGACCCAAACTATTGGAAGAACTTGGTGATAGAGTTAATGAAAAGGATTCCTCCTGTACCTACCGAATTCACTTCGAGCCTAACAAATAAGCCGACAGAGTGACTCGTCATAACCCTAAGACCTATGATGGAAAAATTGA
Organism: Talinum fruticosum; assembly: GCA_021018815.1. Taxonomy (NCBI): domain Eukaryota; kingdom Viridiplantae; phylum Streptophyta; class Magnoliopsida; order Caryophyllales; family Talinaceae; genus Talinum; species Talinum fruticosum. The sequence continues at coordinate 1,605,665 of JAITYX010000026.1, forward strand.
TGCAGCAAAAATAGAGGAATGGAAAAGATATTTGTACTTGAGGAAAAAGAGGTATAGGGACATAGTACCTAACTCGCTGTGGTAGACATATGGCGAAGCACAATGAAAAATGAGGTTGTGAGTTCAGTTGGGGTAAATCTCTGGAAGAGCTTAGAGCTAAATTTTACCCCATTGCAATTCATGGACAAAAAGAATAGAGGTTCATAGAGTTAAAAATAGACTACAACATGAGAGTAGTAGTATATGCCAATAAATTTATGGAGTTATCTCGGATATGACTCAGACCTTGTCGTTATTGATGGGGTGAAAATGTTAAGACTTGAGGAAGGCTTGGCTTATTATATTTGACATTAATTTGCTAGTTAATCTATCAAAGATTGTCATGGATTATATGAGAGAGTAGTAGACGTAGAGGTTGAATGAGTAAAGAGCAAAATTAAGGGCCTTAAATCTCGGAGACTCAAAAGGAAGTGAAATAATACAAGTGAGAGGGCAATTCAAAAGAAACATGTTACTAGTTCCAACAAGGGCCACTCATCGACTACTTCTACACCCTATGGGCAATGTTGCTAAACAAATCATATTGCATACGATTGTCGAATAAGTAGTAATAAATGTATGTGGTATGGTAGCCTAGTTAACACTTTTCCAAGAGGACAGAAAGTTGTAGAGAAGGGAGTTACCCAGCGCTAATGATACCATGTGAAAGACCTGCACCATCTTCCAAACCTGTGATTGTAGGACAAGTGTAAGTGATGTATAAGGAAGAAGCCGCAACTATAGGAATGACGATCTGTCACTGGTACAAAACTCACAACCTTTCGATGTTGTATTTGGTTCATACGCCACCCATTCATTTATAATTACTCTTAGTTGCCTCTCACTTAAATTTAGATGATCATAAGGCTGAATAGGGTACCGAATCGAGTTGCCAATTGAAAAAGTGGTAAAAGGTTCAATTCTTTATCGGCATGTGCCAAGGTCATATGTGGGAAGTTGCTTTTCATAGATTTAATCCAATTTAATATATAGGAATTGAGGTAATGTTAGGAATGGATTAGTTGGCAACATATGAAGTGAACAAAGCTTGTAAAGGTTGTGAGATTATTATAAAAGGGCTAGAAAAGAGAAAGAAGTGTGTTCGGGTGACAAACATATAAAGGTGTATTCCATAACTTCAGTCACAAAGACTAGCTAATTATTACGAAAGGACTACATAAGGTATTGATGTTATGTGATTGAGGATAGAAAAGAAGAGACAGATATAAATGTTACACTTGTAGTATGTGACTTTTCATATGTATTTCTTAAAACGTTACATGGTCTACTTCCTCATAGGGAGATTGAGTTTGAGGTTATATTAATTCTTGATGCATAATTCATTTTCAAAAAAATAATATAGGACGACCCCATTGGAACTCAAAGTGTTAAAAACCAGCATGATGAATTATTACAAAAAGGATTTATTAGGCCATGTGTGATAGTTTGGAGAACTTCAGTCTTGGTTGTGAAGAAGAAGGATGATAGTTGGAGACTTTACATAGATTATAAGGAGCTAAACAAGATAACCCCCTTGAATAAGTATTCTCTACCCCAAATTAATGAATTGTTTGATCAACTTCAAGGGGTTGATGTGTTTTATCAACTTGATGGAACTTTTAGGCGTTATCTAGATAATTTGAGGTAGTAGTATTGACGATATTCTTATATACTCTAATGATAAGAGAAAATTATGTCGAGCATGTGAGAATAGTGCTACAAACTTTGAGAAAACATTAAGTGTGTGCCAAATCGCAAAAATGTGAGTTCTGGCTAGAGGAAGAGACATTTTTAGGCATGTTGTTCTAAAGAAGAGATCAAGGTCGCTCCTCATTAGGTCAACGTAGTAACGAAATGATCCAAACCAACTAATGTTACATAAATTAGGAGTGTTCTTGGGTTAGCATATTACTACAAGAGATTTGTCGAGAATAAGTATCCACTACTCCGAATTGATGATTGGGTTGATCAAATACAAGGAGTTAGCATATTTTACCAACTTGGAATTAAACAGGAAGATATTCCCAACATTGCTTTAGAATTAAATATGGACTCTACGAATTTACCGTGATTCCCGGAGGATTTACCAATATATCTGTTGCAATCATGGTTCTTATGAATAGAATCTTTGAGGACTTATCTAGATAAATTCGTGGTGGTGGTCCTTGATGATATTCTTATATACTCTAAGGATAAGAGAGAATATGACGAGCAGGTGTGAATAGAGCTACAAATCTTGAGAGAACATCGATTGTATATTAAATGGCAAAAATGTGAGTGTTGGTTAGAAGAAGTGACATTTATGGGGCATAATGTTTCTAAGGAAGGGATTAAGGTCAACTCTCATAAGATAAAGTTAGTAACTGAATACCCCACACCGACCAATGGTACAACAGTGAAGAGTTTCCTTGAGTTAACAGGGTACTACGAAGGGTTTCTGCATGATTTTTCAAAAACAATGTCACCTCTAATAATTTTGCTAAAGAAAACAACCTAATGTAAATGGTCGAATAAATGTGAAGACACTCTGGAAGTTGAAGAAAAGGTTATCCACAACCCAAATTCTTACCTTACTCATGGAAGGTAAAAGTATACCATCTATAGTGAGCCGTTGAAAAACGGGTTACGATGCGTATTAATACGGGACGACAAGGTCATAGCTTGTGCATCTTAGCAACTTAAATCATGAAAAAGACTTATCCTACTCATGAATTGGAGTAGGCTCCTGTTGTTTTGCTTTAAATATTTGGAGACATTACTTGTATGGGGTAACATGTAAAATTTATATTGATCATCGAGTTTAAAGTACATTTTTACCCAAAGGAAGATCAATCCGAGGCAACGCTGCTAGTGGAATTACTTTAGGATTATGACTTACAAATATAATATCACTTAGTGAAATCAAATAAAGTGGTAATTGTGTGGAGTACGGAGACAAAACACAGTTTGAATGTAATAATGACAACTTAGCTCGTGGTTATATGAGATCTCCACAATATAAGTATTGGGTCAGTCTCGCATGGACAAATAAATGGGTTCCTAGCTGCGATAGAGGTATAATATATAATAATGAAGGAAATTTAATTAGGTCAAAATGATGATGTCATTATGAAAAGGATTAGGAAAAATATTAAGAGGAAAAATTTCTCCTGGTTGCAAGAAATACACGAGGATGAAACCTTTCGGCTTTGTGTACTCGAAGAAAGAGGAATGGAAAAGGAAAATTCTTAAGGAAACACACAATACACGATACTTTATCTAGGAGAAACAAAACGTATATAAACCTCACACAATATTTTGGTGGAATAATAGGAACGGAGATATCATAGAATATGCGGATAAGGGCTTCACTTGTCCAAGTAGTTAAAGTTGAACCTTGAGAGTATGATATGAAAAAGGACATCAACGTCCTGTTGGGAAGCTGACATCGTTGGAGATTTCTATCCGGAAAAGAGGTTCAATTTCAATGGACTCTGTCAGGATATTACCCCTTAACCGCCTCGAAGAAAATGCGATAAGGGCAATGGTTGATCGATTTAATAAATCTATGCATTTGGTACCAACACATGACACATGGAATGTAGAGTTACTGACATAGTGATATGTTAAAGAAGTTACTAGGTTACATGGAACACCGAAGAGCATCATATCAAATAGTGACAAGAGGTTTCACAAGAATTTTTGGGAAGCTCTATGGCAAGATTTTGGAACTAAATTGAGTTTTAGTAGTTTGTATCATCCAGAACTAAACGGGCAAACCAAAAAGGTAAATCAAATATGAGAAGATATACTAAGAGCATGTATAGTCGACTTTTAAGGAAAACAAGAAACTGATTTGTCTTTGATGGACTTCTCCTATAACATAGTTATCAAGTCATCGGTAAAATCACCCTATTTGGAGCACCATATTGAAGGAAATGTAGAACCTCATTGTGTTGGAGTGAGTTGAATGAAGCATTGACTATAGGCTTGAGTTGACCTAAGGAACAAATGAAAAGGTTAGCAAGATTTAAGACCACATCAAGGAAACTTAAAGCGACAAACGAGCTATATAGATAAAAGTGTTTTTAAAAGTGTCTCCACCGAAGGGGGTTAAAGATTCAAAGTTAAGGAAAAATCAAGTCCTAGGTATATTGAGCCATATGAGATTATAAAGGACTTCAACACAGTATCCTATATGTATTTATGTCATTTGAACCCAAACATGAGAATAACGTCTTTCATGTTTCACGACTTAGAAAGTATGTGCCCGATCCGAGCCAGAATGTAGTGACAGAACTTCTTGAAATGGCTGAAAACTTGATATATGAGAGCAACCAGGGCAAATATTGGATTACAGAGTCAAGAACCTCCGTAATAAAAGCATTCCCTTGGTGAAAGTACTCTGGACTAACCATACATCCTCCGGGAGGTACATGGGAAACCGAGGAAGATATGAGAAATTAACACCCTCACTTATTTTAAGGTAAGTCTGCAAACCTCATTGTCGAATGCTCAAGTTTCGAGGACGAAACTTATTTTAAGGGGGAACACTGTAACAACCCGACCTTAAATCACATTATTTATCTTATTAATTACAAGATTTATATCATTGAGCGCGTGCACTTCAATTCGATATTTTATATTTAAATTATTCTTATATGTGTGTTATCCAACTACGGCGACGAAGTGGCCTCCAATAACATTTCATATTAATAATTGTAAATTTACAAATATGTAAAAAAAAGGAAGATTTAGAAATTCGTATAAATATATATCGAATATGAATGTGAAGATACATGGTTATAAAGTTACTAAAGGTTATATTTAAACGAAGCGTTACATTTAAAACAGATCGTATAACCTATTTACAACATTATTAGAATAAAATAATAATAATAATAGTAGAAATGTAAGTAAGTTACGTAAAATCGGATAGATAGTAAAATAATAAATAAATGAAAATAAAATAAAAATAATGACACCGATATTTTGAAAGAAAAATCCGTAAGGGATTTCTCTAGAATGTGTATACAGACTTCAAAAATTCATTTCCTTCCTCACACACGCTCATCCTCTCTCCCGTGCTCCCTCTCTCGTCTCCCCGCCTCACCGCCCCTCTGCTGCCGTCCCACGGTCCGGCCACCGGACGCCATCAACGCCGGCCGAAGCCGGCGCTACGCGCCGCCCGGCAGCGCCCTCTCACTCTCTCACGCTATCGCTCTCTCTATCTCTCCCTCGCGTGCCTCTCGCTCCCTTCACCTCCACTCGCTACTCTGTTCTCGGCCACTAAGCGCCACCAACGCCGAGCCGCAGTGGCCGGCGCCGGCGTCGTCGGAGACCCCGACATCTCTCTTCCGCGCTCTCTCGCGCGGTGCCCGCCCTGCCTCTCGCCTCACCTTTGCCGCGACCCACCTATCGACCACCCACCAATCGCAGCGGCCACCGGAGCTAGGCGCCGTCCCCGCCCCGTGGTCGCCGGTGCAGCCGCCACGCACCACCATCTCTCGCCTCTCCTCCCGACTTCTTCTCTGTGTACTTGAAGGTAAAACCTCAAACCCTAGATTATTACACCTTATTATTTACTCAGCTATTGTAGTTGTGAAATTGAATCATCTGATTTATAAATATGTTTGTGGAGTGAATTTAAAGATTAATTTAGGAAAATTTGAATTGGTGTGGAGGATTTAGGTTTTGTATTTTGATCAATTGATTGTACGAATGTGAATGAATGTGATTCCTTTTGGGAAATTATGAATTAGTGAATGAGATTGAGGATGTTTTATTATCGAAGTGAACAATTTGATGGAATTGTTACATTTTGGAAATGGTTATATTGAGCAAACGAAGGGGAATGCGTGCGTAGAAGTTGAAATTTGGTAATGTGCAAGTGTGCAGGCATGGAAAATAATTGAGCATTAAGTATACCTAATTGTGGTTGTGAATGTGAATTTTGTGGGGAGAATAATGCTTATGACCTTAAAATGGTGTATGCATGAGTTTTGAACAATTTGGTAGATTATGGAACCTTCCTAGGGGAAGACATTTGATGGGTTAGCCAATTAATTAACTATGAGTTTTGAATGCAACAAAGGGAGAAGTAAGGAATAAACTAGGAATAAGTGTTTGATTATATATATATATATACCATTTTCAATCCAAGTCAACTAATGAATTGAACTACATAGATAACATTAGTTATTTGATTAGCCTAATCAATTTCTTTGATTAATATGCGTTGGAGTCTATGCTCGAAACGGGATTAATGCAAGTAAAGCTATGTGAGAAAAACGTAGTTAATCGATTACGTAATAAATATAGGAAATGAAATAAATTATCAACGCTTACACAAATTCAATCATTGAAACTCAAGAGAAACCATTATTAACAACAAAAATCTATTAAAACAGAATTGAGGCCACTTCGTTGCCGATTGGCTGGTGACTCACAAATTTCTATAAAAGGGGAGAAACAAAGGTTTCAATTCGGTACATTCATTGCCTGTACCTTTCGAAAACTCACATGTTTCATCAAATCTGAACATTTCTCATATATACAACTAATAATGAATCATTTGCAAATCAAGTTTTGCCACCTAATTAAGTGGTCCCCACCCAATTATCAATTATCAAGGCTTATGCCCACCAATTCCACCCGCGCGGCTTCAACTCGGGTTCTCGGTCGGCCCGGGAGGTGTGCACCTTACTAAGATCGTATCAATTATCAAGGGGTTCCACTTTCGGATAATAACCGGCAAGCAAGTTTTACTCATATTCTCTCCCCTAATTTCAAACTAAAATGAATTGAAATGCGCGCGCTCAATTAAAATGTTTTCAAAGCAGCTTTACTGATGCAGGAATGTTCGTATCGAGTTTCGACTCATTCTTCGAAATATTTTATTGTTTTTGTTTTAGGGAAAGCACTGGTGAACAATCAATTGCCTACAAGTCCGACGAAGGCAAACCATAATTGGACACGTTGCATTTGTGGTTCTGAAGGTGTATAGATGCTCAAAGTGATTTTACCCTCAACCGTGGCTTTGGTATGACTTGGAAATTATTACATGTTGCATATTATCTTGTGGAATAGTCGAAGATTTGGGTTGTATAAAATATCATGTTACTAAACGATTGAACTATATTTTGGGATCTTACTTAAATTTGAAGTATGACTTAGCTATTTAGGTGGTAAGCAATTACCACTAACAGGACCCAATAGAGATGTAACCGTGGGATGTGCAAATTGTATTTATTTCATTTTATGTATTTAGCCTTGTCCTAGTTTTTAGGACGGCGGTAACGTCTTCGGTCGTTATCTTCAGCTGCTACCTTACGTAATATTCTCTAATTAACGGATTATTAAGTAATGGCGATTGGGGGCATTACAATACTTCTAGAAGACAGGCACCGGGCACGACGTCATTCCGAGGGGGAAGCTTCTAGTCTCATGTGGACTGTCTTGTGAACCTTAAATGCAGCATTTTGATGCTCCCGATCATGAAATGCGATGTTTTGACACCATCTTCGAGTCTTTAGATACTTGTATTCTGGACAAAAGTTGAATGTCGTACTCGACCTTGGAATTTCCTGGTACACAGACATCGGACTCAACAATCTCTAAAGGCTCAGCCTGGCTCTTGGATGGTCCGAAAGAAAGAGGATTTTTGGACCTACCCAAGGCAAAAGGTCATTTACATGGTGCTGGGTATTTTTGTGGTTTACTCGGTTTATGTTGCACCTATTGATCACGATCCGAGATCTAGATCATCGAACAAGACTCAAGATTATCATCATCGAGCCAAGAAATAAACAATAGAAATAAAGAGATAAAGGACGACACATTTTAGGTGTCTAAAGTTAGCCCCCATTTTGACCGAGTCTAAAAGACGAAGGGCCAAAGTAGACATTAAAGGATACTTTCCTCGATTTTTTAAAGCACTATGTGTTACTTGAAATTGATTTTAATCAAACCTGAACTCCAAAATGGAACCTGAACTTGATCGCGACGCTTGTGCTCTGAAGTTTGGTAAAAGGATCCTAAGCTTGGCTTGATAAGAGTTTGAAGCTTGGTATATTTTGATGCTGAAACTCCGATCGTTATTTGATCTGAAGCTTAGCTAAATAATTTGTTCTCGCTAGCACACTTGTTAGTGCATAACTGAATTAACAAAAGTTCAATGTTTTACCCGAGTAATTTAATAAAAAACAGATCGATAAAACTATTTCAGAAAAGCTGATTAGTGGGCCCATAAACTCCCACTTGCATGCACAAGGGGACAAAGATCACATGTCTCGGTTGGACAAGGTTGCATAGTCTAGGGAGGTGGGCTAGGTTGCAAAGGCTGTCGCCGATTGGACCTCTCGACGCCTCGTGGCCGGCATCAGCCAGCCTTTGGCAGGCGTGGCCCGGCGTGTCCTGCCCGATTCCCTTGGTTCCCACTACTTATGTGACTCTTGTCTTATGTGCTTGGATGACTTGACTAAATTTTCCTATAAAAGGAGGTGTATGGTGTGTTTCATTTTGCACACCAACTCTTCTTCATACTCTTGCTATTCTCTTCTGTTTCCTGACTTTGCTCCTTAAAAACTAGTTGGTTCTCAAAAGTTTCTTGTCTTCAAGACGTCCGGAAGAAAAGCTCATCCTGCTGGGAGTACTAGAGCAGAGATTCTTACTCAAGACTCTTTCTTCGAGCGAGAATGACGTCCTCAAAGAGAATGGAGTCTAAATGACCTTCTAGTTGAGGCTGAAAACCATGTTTCCTTGCTAGCTATTTCGTCTTCAGTAAACTAATTGGCTAAAAACTCCTTCACTTGCTCATTGAGAGTAACTCTTTAATCAAAATCTTATTGGATTTGTCTTGCAGAAAGGCTCTATTCGGAGTAGTGGAGCCATTCCCAAGTTCATGGAGACATGCGGGAGGATGAACTTTCCTCTTGAGAATGTCATGTACAACGCCAGGTTCGAACCCCTTTACATTGCTTTGTATCACCTTATTGACAACAGGGAGAGAGATCCCATTAGAGCCATTACTAAGCGTTTTGGGATATTACCAACGCGTTCCACCTCCTATTCAGTGAGATGATAATAACTCCTTTTGACTTTGCTGTTTTATCCAGTTTGGGCTTTTTCAGGAGAACCTTTAGCCTATGACCGGAATTTGTACAAAAATTGTGACTACCTTCGTCACCTCTTCGACCCTGTAGCTGACAAATTTCCACATAATAATCACTTTAAGTATACTATTCTTTTGAAGGCTTTTGAGGATGTTGTTTTCTGTCCTCAACATTCTCCTCAACAACAAATCAGGATTGTGCTTGCTCTTCTCTTGAGCGCAATCCTCTTTTCCGACCAGACCGCCAAGATTCACGTTCACTATTTAGTGGACCTAGATAAAGTAAAGGAGCTTAATTGGGGTGCTCCCGCATATACTTGCCTCATTAGGGGCCTCCTTGCCGGTGTGTGGCACACAAAATCGGAGTCGGACTCTACTAATTATCTTCCCTTGAATGGCTTATGGAAGATCATTGAGGTATGCTCAAGTTCTCTTTTTCTCAATACTTATACTTTTTATCTTATGTGCATAAAAAACCTTACTTGATTTGTCGAAATGCAGCCGTGGTTGTACGAATATTTCCCATATTTCTCTCCCGGTTCAATAAATCGGCCCGTATTTTTGGCACCCATGTCATGGGCCAAAGTCTATCTTCAATGTCCAATGATTCATGGAATAGACTTCTTGAGGTCAGCCCTCAACCGTGTGGACTTGGTATGCTTCTTCTTTTCTCAAAACGTACTCCAAAACGTGCTTAAAAGAACCTTTGACCATATTTTTAGCCCTCTGACCTTGCCCACGGTCTATACCACTGCCTGTGGGGCTGCCCGTGGTTAACTCCATCCCTAAATATTTACTGTTTTTCGTCGGTTTTCTTGTTGCTCTTCATCCTTGCTAGCTGATTTCTTGATAATTCTTATATATAGGCTAATTTCCATCCTTGAGCCCAACTTCAACTCCCTCAAAGTGTCCTTGTGGCACGGGCATTAAGCAAAAGAAGGATCATATTTGAAGGTCCTTTTAGGTTTTGTTGGTATCTTAGGGAGAGGGTCACTCCTTAAATCCGAGTCAATACGTGGCCTCCATTTGTTCCGGTCGATCCCCTCCGACCATGTTCTACTTTTGTTCTCTCCCTTCGAATGAGCAAGCAGTGGCTATGGTGGGGTATCCTTTTACCTCATTCTTAAATTTGAACACATCTTATATCCATCATGCAGTAGGTATTATGACCCCGATTGGTGACTTCTCAATTTCTTCCTCGTAACTTGAATTTCTGGCATGGAAATTAATCTTCATCTTTTTGGTAGCTGACTCTTGCTGTCCATATCCCAAGCCTTGATGTGGATGTTACTCTTCCCAGGGAATCTCATTGTTTCGTAAGAATTCCTGAAATCCCGGAAGAGGAATGTGTTGGGCATCTCTTCCCTACAAATTAGCAAGGGATAAGAGTTATATGCTCTCTTTCCTTTAGTTGTATGCTAAAGATATTTCCTTTACTGATATCATCAAATGAACTTTGTAGTATAACCGGGAGCAATCTAGAGCTATGTCTATCGGTTTTCAATCTGCTCTCCCGGGAATCGAAAACTTTTTGACTAAGCGAGCTTTTCCTAATTTTCGGGTAAGTTATTGATTAGTAGAGTGCTAATTTTATTGAGCTTCTAGTGATTTACTAATCACTCCTTTGATTTTGTAGAGACGTCGATCTAGAGCACCTCCCTCTAGCAGTCTACCTGGTGTACCCGAGACTCATGCTCCCGATCAACCAACACCTTCTAGTAGTAATGCTAGACAAGGTTCTTCACGGCGTTCTTCGTGGCATGCTCATCATAGGAGTGCTTCCGAGGTAGGATCGAGTACTTCTTGACCTAGCCCTTCCGAATGCAGGACCCAATTATTTTGGGGGAGCTTAAATATCCTCCCTTTGCACTTTATTTCCCTCGGTCTTCTTTAGTGGTCCATCCCATGAGGCTTCTCAATCTTGGGATCAAGGAGGTAGCTTGTATCAAGGTGATGAAGGTGGCCGATTCTCTACATCCATCTCGGATGACTTCGGGAATTACATCTTCGATGACGACTCCGAAAGTGATGTGTAGAAGATTCCTTGCTGCTTCCATTGTTTATCGATTAATGAATCCTTGTAGGGTGTTTGTTTATTAATGTATTATTTACTGTAATGAAGACTCTTATGCAATGGGATAAAATGTAGGACTCAATTCTACAAATGTGTTCTTTTATTTAATATGATGAACAAAACTTGGGGGAAAAAGTTAGAAAGACAAATTTTAAAAAAGTTGCAGTAGCCCCCATTCCCCTAAAAGAAAGTAATAAAAAAAAAGGGAAAATCTCAAGTCCAAGGTCCACAGTATGTGCCATGGGATAAGGCAAAAATAGTCCAAGGATTGCTCGGGCCAAAAAGAACCACAAAAACGGGCTTGGCCACAGCCGTGGCCAATGCTGACCACCTGTATTTCCTGGGGCCGTTGGGATTGGTTTGGTGATTGAGGTGTAGTAGGACTTTGAGAACTCCAGGAAAAACCCCTATAAATAGGATGGACACGGTGCAAAAGAAGTACGAACTTAAAAAGCCTTCATCGAGCCAAGCTGAAAAACACATCATATCTCCTTCTTACATTCAAAACCATGAATTACATGATCGAGTTAACCCGGTGGATGCAGGAGATGAGTAACATGGATAAATCTGGGTTAACCAATTATGGGCTGAATGTCCTATTCAGCATTTCCCGGTGAAGATGTATTGGCCCTTCCTAAGAGTTGTTGTGGCCTACTAGGATCCTCACTACCATGTCTTTAGGTTCGGGGATAAGGAACTATGCCCCTTACCTGAAGAGTTTGATGCCATACTAGGCAGTTTTAGGCGAATAAAACCAGCTATACCCTAATCCTCGAGAAAACCTTCACGAGAAATACAAATACCTACTAAAACTAAGGTGTATTTTTATTGGGAACCGGGTGAGTTTGACTAATCTGATGAAGCATTACCGCAACACGTATGTCTATGCTGAATCCATTATCATTCCTAGGCGGCAGGCTATCATCACTTATATGATAGGTGGATTCTTGCTAGTAGGAGGCCACAAAGACTTAGCACCAGCGACCCTTCCGAATCTAGTGGAACAGGTTGGAGGATTGTTGTTCCCTAACTCCACTATTAGTAGCTTAAACAATAATTGGCTTAGATCGAGTTGAAGCCGATGTTGAGCGGAACTTCCACGAGAGCCCCCTGTTATTGCAGGTAAGCACGAAACAACGAACGAAAGCACGCTAACATAGACTGGTCAGCGATGCCGACCATAAGGCCGGTGTCCAGCGTTGTCGAAACCGAGACGCCTCCGGTTAGCGCCTAATAGACTCTAACTTCCGTTTCGCCTTTTTGTCGCTATTTATTATTTTTTGATTTAGCTCCTATTGGGTCTAAAAGACTTGAGTTGTGACCGTGCGGAACACTAAGATTTGATTTTACATATGTGATGTTCGGATTTGGTTGATGGAACATCTTTAGTTTATTGATGCTCCTCTAAAGTTGGATATATACCTATCGACTCACTTCTACTAGCAAAAATGAAAACCTGTGGTGGCTGATCACCCAACATCTTGGTGGCAGGAATACCTTAGAAATCATAGCAATGATCTTCTATGGTATATTAAACAACTGGATGGTGTCCCAGTTCAAAACACATACCGGACACCACCCGTTCATACGTCTACTCGGGCGTAGAAGAGAGCACGTATTACTTCCCTAGCCATGTGTTGTGGCAACTAGGTAGAGAGCAAGTAATACCATTATTGGATTGTATCCGGCAAGCTACCTTTGACTTGTTCAAGGGGCATGGTTGCACTAAACGGACGAGGTTGTGGCCCGAATATTGGAGAGGTCCGTGAAATTGCCGACTCCTGCAGACTTGCCGACACCCGAAAGCAAACCTAACATTGCTGTTTCTCCCTATTATCTAGAGTGGATAATAGAAGTAGATCCCGGACGACGGAAGGCACTAAGACTCGGAGAGATAGATCCGGAAGAAGTTGTCTCTGCTGCTGCCCCTTTGTAAATTCGCGAAAAACCGTCGGATGGCTACATGCGCTCGTCGAAGAAAAACTGAAGTGAAAGAACTTGAAGAAATGAGGGCCCATCGAATTCAAAACTGAAAGAACGCACCCGGGATGAAGAAGCTGAGTCTAGTGATTCTAAGGGAAAGAAAGTAAAGATAGACTAGGGCTCGAGACTCTTGGGATAGAACAAAAGAAAGGGAGGATTAGTTTTGCCTCTTTATAACGAGTGTTTATTTTTATTTACAATTAGTATGCTTGCAATTATTTTCCTTTAGCTATGTATTTCAATAAAAGTAAGTATTATGCTATACTTTTATATTTGTATCGCTCACTTAGAGGTAAAAACAAATAGATAAATTGGACTGCCTAATTGGACCGCCTAACAAATAAGCAAACAAGATAATCGAAGAAAAAAATAGAATGAAAGGGATAACCGTGGCCCAACCAGCCCACCGTTGTCTAGGTGGTGGTCGACACCTGCCTTGGCCTAGCCTCGCTTTAGCTAGGCTTGGCCTACTACCTAGGGGCATGCTAGGTGTAGCACTTTTTAAATTGATCTAAGTTGGTATACTAGAAAATCTCTTCTCCCTCTAAATCGGTTAATTTGACTACTCCGCTCGGTAAAATCGACTAATTATAAACGGGCCTAACCAGTTAGGCTTAAACTTTCTTCACGAGTCCCGAATTGGTGCACTTATTTCCTTAAGGATCAAATCCCCAATTTGCAAGTTTCGAGGCTTAACCTTCTTATTAAATGCCTTGGATATTCGAGCCTAGTTATTTGGACATTATGTAAGGGGTTGAGGCGCCTCTCATCCAATAATACTACCTCCTTATAACGTGCTTTGGCCCATTTTGCTTCCGAATTTGGCTCTCAGCAATTATCCTTAACGAGGGAATGGTAATCTCAATTGAAGGACTGCTTCCATGCCATAAACTAAAGAATAAAGCGTTGCTCCCGTAGAGGTTCTAATAGAAGTTCTATATCCCCACAAGGCAAAAGGCAATTTATCCGGCCAATCCTTATAGGTAATCGCCATTTTCTCCACTATCTTACGAATATTCTTGTTAACGGCCTCAACTCGCTTTGTTGGTCCGAGGATGATATGGGGAAGATTTGTAATGTTGGATTTTATAATTATCCAACAAATCCGCTACTTGCTTAAAATGGATACTATGATAATCGATTAACTCGTGGGGCACCCCATAACGACGGATAATATTCGAGTGATGAATTTGGCTACCGCTTCGATGTTGAAGTTGTATAGGAAGCTGCCTCTACCTATTTGGTGAAGTAGTCGATTGCTACTAACACAAATTCATGACCAGCTGTTCCTTTAGGAGTCATCATGCCAATAATGTCTATTCCCCAAACCGAAAATGGCCAGGGTAAAGATAACATTGTAAGAAATGACGGTGGTTGGTGTTGTAGGTTTGCATACACCTAACATTTATGACACTTTCTAACAAAGTCATGACAGATCCGGTGCCATGGTTGAAGAGCAATAACCAAGCCTTTGAACTTTCTAGACTAACATCCTACCATTTATATGAGGTCCACACTCCACATCATGAATCTCCTCCATGATGCACTTTGCTTCATGTTAATTGACACAAAGTAAGCTAATCCCGAATTAGTTTTCTTGAACAGTTGCCCTTGATTGATGAAGAATTAGGCAGCCAACATCCTGATGGGTCGTTGTGCTCTAGGTGTAGAGTCCAAGGGATACTCTCGCTTATCTAAATACTCGATAAATGTCATGATACCAATTGGTATGGTTAGTATTAGACACTTCTAATGTACGGATGTGTGCGAGGATGACTCAGTCGCTCAATATGAATGGGCATTGAGTGAATGCCATTAGGGATATTGATCATGGATGCTAACTTAGCTAGTGTATTGCAAATTGATTATCATCCTTAGGAAGGTAAGTGAAAAAGATGCTCTTAAAGTGTTTAGATAATTCTGTCAAGTATGCTTGGTAGGGTGCCAAGGCTTCACTGCGTACCTTCCGCCTTTGGGAAATCTGGTTGATGATCAAACTGGAATCACCGAAAACCCTAACATTCTTGACCTCAATCTCTATTGCAGCCTCAAGTCCTACGATATAAGCCTCATACTCTGCAGCGTTATCGGTGACTTCAAAGTCAAGTGTGACTAAAATGGGAGTATGTGCTCCCTTCGGCGAGACTAAAAGAATTCCTACTCCAAAGCCCTTTTGATTGGAAGCGTTATCTTACTATTGATAGTCGATTGCTCGGTATGTACTTAATAGGATCCATAGGTGCCACTACATGTACTCGTGTGAGCCAACATGTAGTGTCTAAGCTTCTTGGTGGCCCAAACTAATGCTAATAATGTCTTCTCTAATGGCTTGTATCTAGTCTCATAATCCAGGAACTTCTTGCTTAGATAGTAGATCGTGCGTTCTTCTTTCCCATCTCGTTGAGCTAGCACGGCTCCCCGTAGTTGTTTCCGTTGTGGTGAGATATAGAAGTAAAAGTTTCCCTGGTTGGGGTGGAACTAACACTCGGAGGATCAGCCAGGTATTCCTTAACCTTCTCGAATGCTTGTTGGCATTCGGTATCCCAAATGGCTCGGATCCTTTCTTTAGTTTCGTGAAAATAGGTTCACATACCATAGTCGGTTTTGATGTGAAACGAATGATGTACTATAAACGTCCTAAGAAACCCCTTATCTCTTTTTCTGGTCTTAGTGGAGAGATCTCTCGAATGGCGTTGATCTTGGATGGATCAACTTCAATTCCTTTAAGACTAACAACATAGCTTAGCGAGTTTACCCGAGGTCACTCCAAAAGCACACTTTTGAGGATTAAGGTGCATGTTGTACTTCCCGAGTTTATGGAAGAATTTTCTCAGTCGGGTAAGTGCCCTGCCCTATCTTTGGATTTTATAATCATATCATCTACATAGACTTCAGCTTCTTTATGGATCATGTCATACATTAGCGTTGTTGCTGTCCTCTAATATGTTGCACCAGCATTTTTGAGCCCAAATGGCATCACCATATAACAATAAGTTCCCCATTGTGTGATAAAAGTCTTCTTCTTCATATCTTCTTCAACCATCTTCACTTGATTATACCTCGTATATCCATCCATGCACGAGAATAGAGCATGACCCGCTGTATTATCTACCAAAAGATCAATATGAGGCAATGGGAAATCATCTTTAGGATTGGCCTTATTTAAATCCTTGAAGTCGACATACATACGAACCCCGCCATTTTTCTTCGGGATCTGGAACTATGTTTGCTACCCATGAGGATAGTGAACTACCTTAATGAAACCATCCTCCAATTGTTTCTGAACTTCTTCCTCAATCTTTAAAGCCTATTTTGGTTTTATTCTCCTCAACTTCTACTTAACCGGCTTAACATCTTCTTAAAGCCGAATTTTGTGTTCTGCTATACTCGAATCTATACTTGGCATGTCTTTGTAAGACCATACAAGGACATCGATAAATTCCGTAAGGAGTGAAATGAATTGCTTCTGCTCTTCCGGATCTAAGGTTTTCCCAATCTTAACTTCTTGGGGTTGATCAACTAACCCCGATTAATTATTATTGTTTCCTTTATTATTGGTGAGCGCTTTTCATGATCTTCCATAGCTTCTATTAGTTCTTTGGGAATTTCTCATTCATCATCGGAGGCAAAATAATTAAGAGCAAGAAGAGGGAATGAGCAAGAGAAAAGGTTCACTTTATTGAATGAAGCAACAAGTACATCGGACTTAGAAACTAAATTAGAAACGACGGAATTAGGAAAAGAACTAGAAACAATAAAGGGGAAGTACAAGCCCAAGCACTAGACTCGAGAAAAAGGATGCGCTCCTAGGCCGACAACAAATTCCTGGACCTCTTTAGCATCAATCCAAGCAACATGCTTGGACCCTTCTATATCAACATCGATGATGAACCCGGACGGATTAAAGCGTGGGTGTGACGTAGCTCGTGATGGTACCGAGATCGAGTTCCCTTCTAAGCTACTCTCTTTTTCGAACAAGAGGCCAAAAAGATTGTTTCCGGCGAGATTGGTCCAATCTGGTGTGGACTGTCCCTCTCTAAGGAGGTAGGGTGCCTCCTCTTCCGGAATATAGCAATCACTAAAAATCTCCGGACCAGGTACTAGGATACCTTTTTCCTTAATGTAGTAAGGATCGGGAAATCCACAATAAGGGAAATTGTCTCCTTCTCTTAGAAACTACCCATTCGAGTAGAAGAAAAGGGCTTAATAGAGCGGACTGTGTGTGGTGCAGTCCTCTTTGTTTGAATTTCCCACTTGGCTTGAGCTATCTCCTTAGCGATAGGTTGATAGCCTAGTCCGAAGTTGTAGTTGTTAATGGGTTCAAGCGGTGGCAGCAAGACCTGGAAAATACCCCTTCTTCCTAAGTATCAAATGGACACTAGAGTTACCATAAGGGTTAAAGGTACAAGGTACATCATCCCTTTCTAAGGCAAGCAACAGTTTCAAATCCATAAAGTTCTTCAACATTGGCATTATGCTCGATCTCTAATACGAGACTCCTTGGAAGTGATAGTAGCACAAAGATTATCTCCGTTTATAGTTATAACTTGACCTTTAATGATCATCTTGACCTTCTAATGCAGTATAGAGGGCACTTGCCCGATGATCATGCAACCAAGGGCATCCTAGAAGCAAATTGAAGGTAACGGGGATATTTAAGACTTAGAATTCGATAGTCCTCTCTACTGGCCCTATATTGATTGGTAATGTTATTGTTCCCAAGACTGTCCTTCTAGAATTATCATAAGATCAAAGATGAACAATCTGTTTAGAGAGTTGTTGCTCCCTTTTCTTAACCTTCTAGCGGTTCTCCAGGGACATACATTTACTGCCGATCCATTATCTACCAAGGTTAGGGAACAAACTTGCTGATGCAAGTTATACTTAAGTAAAGGGCATTGTTGTGTGCAATAACTTCTTCGGTAGATCCTTCGATAAAAGGTGATGGTTTCGTCCCCATCGTTAGCCAATCCTACTACTTCCTACGGCGTGGTTTCAGGAGAAACTTTGATCTTGCTAAGCGCATCGATTAAAGCCTGTCTATGTTTCTGGGAGGCGGATATTTATTGCTAAATTGAGATATGGACTTTTAATTTCTAAAGTTGCTTGAGGATTGAGTCTTCTTCCTTTATAACTTCAAACTCTTTTAGGGATTCTTGAGTTTGTTGTGGACCCAAGAGTGCATTATGCCATCCGGATCTAGTAAGAAACTTAATTGTAGGACTCTTGGTGTCTCCCCAAAAGTCGTCACTATTGTTATCGCTATTGTTTCTTGTTTCGTAGACATCTTGTTCATCACTTACCTATAGCCCCTGGACTTCTCGATCTAATGGAGGTAAGCTACGAAGTGGCTTTGATTCGAGTAACTTCTTGGATAAAAATGGATGAATCCCACTAACCTAGAATGGGTTCGGTGAAGATGGCTAAAGTGCCACTAAAGGGGTTTTATTATTGCTTGGTTTCGGGCAACCTTAGGCAAGGGTAGTTGGCCATTTCGAAACATGCTTTCTAGTTTGTTCTTGAATGTCCAACACTATTCGGTGTCGTGTGCTTGTGTAAGATGGTATTTGTAAAATTTTCCCGCGTCCCAATTTTTGGATTGTTTCGCGGTTTCTAATTATACTCTAATAGGTGGCAATTCTATCTTCCCTTTTTCTAAGAGATGATCAAGAGCTTTGGTGTAAGTAGTATCAATAGGAGTGTAGTCGGTATACCTGTTGAGGGCATTGACATCTACATCCCTACTAGCATTGCCAACATTGGAGGTTTTCTTATCTTTGGAATGATGATTACCTCTATACCCGGTCGCGACTTTTGTGGGTTGAAAAGTTCATCATGGGTAGAAATTTGAGGTGCTAATTGTAATTGGGCGGAAGGATTTTCACAATGATTCGAACTTGGTCCTTCTCGGAGGGTCGATTAACCATATGGGTTGCCTTTGCTCTCCATCCGGTTAGAAAATCCATGAAGCTTTTCTTCTCGCCTTGCTTGATTAATTCCAAGTCTCTAAGAGTAATAGGTAAATTAGTGTTATAGGAGTATTGATGGAGGAACTCCTTGCACGCATTTGTCGAATTGGCAACTTTGCATGGGTCAACCATATTGTACCACTTCATTACATCGGTATCAAATGTCCAGGGGAAGATGATGTGGTAAGTGTCTTCAGGAATGTTCTTAAGAGTCATTGCTCCCAAGAAGTTGCGTACATGATGATGGGGATTCTCGGAACCTTTGAACTTAGTATCGGGCATGGTAAACTTAGGAGGTAATTTACCTTTAGGGATTGAAGTGAATCCCTTATGATCAAAGTAATGATTATCGAACATGTATGACACCTTTAACATCCATTCTATCTAATCTAAATGGGAATGAGGATGAGATTTGGATTCGGGTTTAGGGGATTTGCATTTGGGACTGCTTGAAGGAGACAAAACAGGTGGAGGTGGCGAGAATCATGACCTTTTCCCTTCTCAAGTGTTCAACTTCTTCGGCCTCTTCCCTTTTTAAACGTTCAGCTTCTTCATCTCTCTTACTAGCTTCAATAGCCCTTATGATAGTCTTAAGATCCCTTGATATAGATGATAGCTATTCTTCTTGATCATTCAACCTGGTTTCCACCTTAGTTATATTCTTATTAAGTAGACTGAGGTTAAGATATTGCTTTGGGTTAGGATCCATTGGAAGAGAACTCTTTTTAGGTACTATCTTAGAACAAGGAGTAGACTGGGACGGTGTGGTATGCACCAAAGCTTGTTGCACTGAAACAGACCACGGAGTAGAAAGAAAGGAAGATGTGTCGGGCTCCTTCGTGAGACATTCTAATCTTTTAGAGCTCGAATTCGATGATATTCGGTTGTCGTAGACTTCCCTATTCTACAGCACAAAGGATGAGGTTTAGGACCATGTGAGAGAAAATCACTTTTAGGAGGAAGGGACTAAGAGCAAGACCCGTAGGGACTAAGGATGCTTTTATTTGGATGCACATAAAGAATGCAATGATGATATGATGCATGACTTAATCGAGATGATTCTATGATTTGGCTAATGCAGAACTTAAAATGCATAGATGATTAATCCTAATGGAAGATGAATTTGATTTGGCTAAATGAGAAATAAAAATGCAAAAGCAGACTCACCTTATTTGAGATGAATTGTGGACTAGATGCATAAATGAAAAGAAAGGACCTATGTAATAGAAAATGATTTTATTTGGCTAATGCAAATGTACTCGACCTAACATGAGATGACTTTATTTGGCTAATGCAAATGGACTCACCTAATATGAGATGACCGCATTTGGCTAATGCAAATGAAAAATAAGAATGTAAAAGAATAAAAAGGACTAGACAATTTTTTAAAAAATGAGAAGGCGACTTTCGGTAAGACCCTTTCAAATAGCAACTACCTAGATTACTAAAAGGAATTTTTAGAGTGACACAGAAGTGCAAATAATGGACCAGCTCGTAATAGGAGAGGGAATTTTGACTTTGGCTAAATGCACATAACGGACCGACTCTAGGAAATTTATTAAAGTGTGTTTATTTTCACCATGCAAGGGTCTAATCATCACTCCTCACCTATTCCTAAAGGCTCACAAATAGAAGATTAAATCTAAAACACACATACTCATTCAAGCATGCACATGAAGTCTGGGTGACACCTAAAAGGTCCAAAAGTTCTATGGTTAAGGAGTTCAAGAGTTTGGATACATGGTGAGATGTTGTTTGAGAATTTGGTCACCATGGGTTGCACGGATAAGGATACCAACCAGAATTCTCAGTGCCTCTTGGTGAACCAAAGGGTTTAACCTAAGAGTACGTGCTACGAGGGAGGAGGTACCGTTTCCTCGGGCAATCAAGCCTAGGTGGGCCCGCCTAAACGAACCAGTGGGGGCTGAAGACTTAGACTCGAATCTAAATCATTCCGAGTATTACATGAAGACTCAGGTACAAACCTCATCCCTCATAAGTTTTGATTACAAGTCATTCTAAGTGTTATAGAAACTCCTGTATAAGTTTTCATTCGTTTCTAATAGACTCGGAAAACACATTATTGTATATCTTCCGCATTAGTATTTCCGACTCACTCGGATAGCACTCAGATCTGTCGCATGCTCAAATAATATCTCTAACACTTTTTATCCGAGTTCGATCTGCATATTTCAATGCAAAGTGAATTACGAGTGTTAATTCCTCTTTCTAAGTCGGTTTGCTTATTTGAGAGTTATTTGTCCGGATCAAGTCCTTATATTCCGATGGTTTCACTCTTTTAACTTGATCTTTCTTAGGACCGACTCTAATGGAATTTGAGTATATTGAATATTAGACTAAGAAAATTCCACTCTTCTAGGCCTAAGATAATTATGCACTTAATTGTCTTAATTAAATTATTATATGTGCCTAATCTTGGACCAAAGTATTTTATACTTAGAGAACCAAAGTGGTTTACTTTTGTAGGTTATCCAAACGAGGTTATCTCATTTTTGAATTACAAAAGTACGGGATTCAAGCTGTCAATCACCAGCAGAGAAGGCTTATCTACTTCTAAACAAGGCTCGGACGCTGTGTTAGGGTTGTCTGTTTCCAAATCTGGAAAACTTCAATGCTAAGCTCAATAGTGGTTTCCACCTTACTTTTCATAGATCACCGGTTGACTGGAGCACCTTTAGGAGCCAAGAGCCGTTGCACAACGTTCACATCCCAACGGATCTTTTCGAGAGACTCATAAGAGCCGTTACAACCGCTAGGAATAACTTTGTTTAGAACTAAGACACAACGGTAACTCTGCTTGGTCATCTATAAATAGAAGCCACTTCACAAGACTTGAAGATTGCTGAACACATTGTTGAAACTATATCTCTTAGTACATTACTCATTCAATCTTCTTCTTACAACTTCAAGTCTCGTATTTAATTTTTTTTAAGTTGTAAAGTCTTGTAATCAGTCACATACTCTTCATACTTTCCGAGTAAGGTCCCTTGACTGAGTCGTAAGGGTTAACTCAGCTCGGTTATCCCTAGCTATAAAGGTTACCTCGGTTAGGAAGTACTAGATCGGATAAGGGAACTTCGAGTCTATGAAAACATTGTAAGGAATTGTCTAAGGGAGCAATTCGGTTGAGTCGATCCATTGTATATTAAGGATTCAAAATAGTGGATTTGACCTGGCGCTTGGATTAGCACTGTCCGTGGTTTTCCGCCTCGGGAAGGTTTCCATGTAATTCTGAGTTCATACTTTTCCGAGTCCAATCTAGACTCGGACAGTCTTGATTATTCAATTTAAACTTTAACCCTTCATTTATTATTTAAATTTCCTCATCATTCACCCCCTCTAGGGTGACTAAGACTCTCCAAGAGAAAACCTTGAATTGGTATTAGAGCCTAGCCTTTCAAAAAGGATCTAACAATCCAAAGGTCTAAAAGATCGGATGGCTCGGAACATCGGAGAGTTCGATGAAGAAGATCTTCCACCAGGCCACCAAAGTTCAAAGGATCAAACTTCGTGCACTCTGGAAGAAGCTAATGGAATGCTTTCTGCTGGAGAACGATGAAGATGTTTGGAACATAATCCAAGAAGACAATTACATTCCAATGAAGATAGAAGGTACAAGATCTATGCCTAAAGAAAAGTTCGAGTACACTAATGAAGAGTCGGAAAAGTTTAGAAAGAACTTCAATGCGATAAACATTCGATGTGTGCTATCGGCTTAGAAGAATACAATAGAGTGTTGGCTCTGTGACATAGCTGAAGGTTTGCTCTTGGAGAGTATAAATCACCCTAGAGGGGGTGAATAGGGTGATGAGGAAACTTGCTTGAAAATTAAGACATATATGAATATGAGGTGAGTGAGAGGCAAGGATAAACTTAGAAAAGCATTAACTCGGAATTCGAGTGCAAAGTGAAGAAGCAAACTAAACGACACTTTAAGACTGTCCGAGTCTAGAATGCACTCGGAAAAGTATAACTCGAAGTACGTGGAAACCCTCATGGCGCAGAAAACCACGGACCATGCTAATCCAAGCACGAAGTCAAATCCACTATTTTGAGTCCACAAAATACAGTAGATCGACTTGACCTGAGTTGCTCCCTTAAACAACTCCTTACAAGTTTTTCCTAGACTCGAAATTACCTTATCTCGATCTAGTACTCCCTAACCGAGATCACGCTTACAATTAGAGACAACCGAGTTGAGTTAACCCTTACAGCTCGGTCAAGGGACCTTACTTAAAGAATAAGAAAGAGAGTGTTTGTAATCGAGTACAAGACCTTACAACTCGGAAAGTTATTAAATACAAAATTGGAGTTGTAAGTAGAAGATTGAGAATGAATACAATGACTTTTGCTCAAGTATGTGTATTAACAATAGATTCGGCAATCTTCAAGTCTTGAAAGTTGGCTTCTATTTATAGGTGACCAAGCAGCTTAGCCATTGTGTCCATCTTCCGATCGGAAGTCCTTTGTGACCGTTGTAAAGGATTTTCCGAGTCACTCGGAAAATATCCGTTGAGATATGAACGTTGAGCAACAGTTCTTGACTCCTTTGGAAGTCCCACAACCACTGGTAGTGTCTTTAAAAATAAGGTGGAAATCACCGTTGAGCTAGGTGTTGCAGATTTCCAATTGTGGAAACAGACAATCCCGACACGATTGTGCGGGGCTAGGTCGAGGTGGAAAAAGCCTTGTCTCGCTGGTGATTTGACGTTTTGAAGCCGGTTACTTTTGCGAGTTCAAAATTAGGATAGCCTCGTTTGAATATCCTAAAAAGTAAAACAATTTGGTTCTCAAAGTATAAAATACTTTGGTTTAAGATTAGTCACGAGATAATAACATAACTAATATAATTAAGTGACTAATTATCCGAGTCAGAAAAGGAATGAAATTTTCCGAGTCTAATATCCATGAGGCTCAAATTCCATCCGAGTCGAGTCTAAGCTAGAATCAAGTTAGATAAAGAATATCAAAGTAAACAAACTTGATCTAGACTAAACAAGGTTCAAACTAAATAAGCCGACTTGGAATAGAGAATTAACGAGTGTAATTCTCGTAACATGAAGTCGGACCTGAGTTTATGTGCGTGAATAAAAGTGTTTGAACATGCGGTATACCCGAGTGTTGAGTGACTCGAACCGAGTGTAAAGAGGCATGTAGACGTAAGCTTTCCGAGTCGGTCATTCGATCGAAACAATCGGAAACATATATAGTAGATTCTATAACACTCAGAGAAAATGCTATATCACTCAGAAAAGTTTCTAAGGCATATGGAATGGCTTGGAATCAAAACTCTATAGGAGAAGAAGTCTTATAC
Organism: Talinum fruticosum; assembly: GCA_021018815.1. Classification (NCBI taxonomy): domain Eukaryota; kingdom Viridiplantae; phylum Streptophyta; class Magnoliopsida; order Caryophyllales; family Talinaceae; genus Talinum; species Talinum fruticosum. Next base: position 1,630,156 of record JAITYX010000026.1, read on the forward strand.
CCGATTCCTCGATGGAACTCGAAAAGCTGTAAATTTAAAGTCCGAGTCTTCAATAGCTAAACATGTGTGGGACACTCTTGTCAACACATATGAAGGAACAAGCCAAGTGAAACAAGCGAAGATAAGTCAATATCTTAACAAATATGAGTCTGTTCAAGATGGAGGTAGAAGAAAACATCACTTAGATGTTTATACGCTTTACTAAGATTACAAACAATCTCAAATCTCTGGGTAGAAAGATTTCCCATGAAGAAATGTGCGGAAAAATTCTACGAAGTATACCAAAGAGAAGATGGGGTCCCAAGGTGACAACCATCGAGGAAGCTCGGAACCTCTCTCAACTAAAGCCGGACGAATAGATTGGGAAGCCGCTTACCCATGAAATTCACCTGGAAGAAGAGGATGCCGAGGTCGGCACTAAAAAGAACATTATGCTTGAAAGCCTCGGAAGCGAGATGAGAAAGTCCGAGTTCCTCGGACTCGGACGAAGACCCCATGGCACTCATTGCCCGAGGCATCAAAAGAATGATGAGGCATAAAAAATGGCGAGAAAAGACCAAAGGAAGAGTTCTACAAGAAGAATAAGAAGTACGTAAAAGGTAAATAATCTTCCCCTTCAAAATTATCTTTAACTAAGAACTCGGTTGTTTTGAATGTGGCGAGTAAAGATTACATAGTCAAAGACTGTCCAAGGAGAAAGAGGGACGAGAAAGAAGAAGAAGGCTATGATGGCCACATGGAGTGATGAAGACTCATCTCGAAGAAGATGAAGATTCCGATGACTCAAACTGTCCGATGGCACTAATAGACTCGGAAGCTGAATCCGAGTCGGACTCGACTAACTTAGACACCGAGGAGACAAGTCCTCGGGAGGTAATTGAATACTTTATAAGTTCTCCAAAGTTGATTTAGCTAAATATATTTATACTTTGGAAGAAAAGTCCAATTCTGTTTCTTCTTAGTTCAAAGAATAACTTGAGTCTCTTACTTGAGAGAGCAACTGTTTGAAAAATGAATTGGAAAAATTGAGACTAACTTTGAAAGAACTCAAGAGTAGTACTCAAGCTAACGAGACTTAGTCCGAGTCACTCAAAAGAGAAAATGAGCATCCGAAAGAAAGCTCAATGAGTCTCAAGAGCTTGTTCTGAAATTCAACCAAGGTCGGAAAAACCTTGACATGCTTTTAGGCAATGTGTCTCCTTCAGGAAAGAAGGACTTGGTTTTAATGAACAGGAGGAATCTAACTCCTACTCAAATCTTTTCAAAAAGGATTCTAGAAATGTGAAGTTCAAGAAGGTCGAGCATGATCCTATTAAAAAAATGAGAGGACCGAGCCTGGACCAATTTAAAGGGGAAAACCTTCTCCACCCATTTATAAAAGAAAAGATTTTTTAAAGAAAGAGACATAGACTCGGTTTTCTAAAAAGAAGGCTTAGAATTAGACCAAATCTAAAGTCATTCAAATCCGGGTTCCCAAGAGTTTTAGACAGTGGACGCTCATGTCACATGTCGGGAGATTCAAGACTATTTTATGAGTTGGAAGATTATAAAGGAGGCAAAGTCACTTTTGGAGATGACGAGTAAGGGCAAGATAGTTGGGACAAGCAAGGCTGGGAAAGGAGACAACCTGGTCGGCCCAGTCTATCTTATCAAGGGATTAAGGTACAATCTACTTAACATCTCTCGGTTGTGTGACAAAGGTCAAGAGGTAAGGTTCACTCGGACCAATTGCTATATTTCGATGCAACCACCAAAGAGACTAAGCTCTCGGGTAAGAGATCGGGTAACACCTACACTATTCCTCTTTTTGATCCAAGTCAAATTTTATCGTGTTTAAAAGCATTATTGCATGATGATTCTTAGGCATGGCATCGTAGACTAGGTCATGTTAGGATGCATACTATAAAAAACTTGCATCTCATGGTTTAGTTAGGGGTTTACCTAACGTGCACTTAAGAAAGATAAAATGCGTGAAGCACGCACAAAAGGGAAACAGTCCGATCATCCTTCAAACCACTCAAAACTGTTTCCACATCCAAAGTGCTTGAAATGCTACATATGGATTTATGTGGTGAAATCTCTGTAAAAAGTCTCGGAGGTAAATTATATGTACTTGTGATTGTTGATGACTACTCACGATTTACCCGGGTTTGTTTTCTCAAGAACAAAAATGAAGCTTTTAAAGAGTTCAACAAGCTCTGTAGGAAAATTCAAGTAGAGTCTCAAACTCGGATCGGAAAAATTCGAACCGACCATGGAAGGGAGTTCAATTACTCAGAATTTGCTTGAGTTACGGGATAAGAATGGTATCTCACATAAGTTCTCAGCACCGAGAACTCCTCAACGAGAATGGAGTAGTGGAGAGAAAGAACCAAACTCTTGAAGAAATAGGGGGACAATGATGATTGAACATGATCTACCTTACTATATACGGGCTGAGGCGGTGAACACTGCAAACTACACACTCAAGAGATGCCTCATCAAACCCATCTTGAAGAAAACTCCATACGAGCTCTACAAGGCAAAGAAGCCCAACATTTCATACTTCAAACCCTTCGGATGTAAGTGTTTTGTTCACAATAATGGTAAGGATCACCTGACCAAGTTTGATGTTTGGTCGGATGAAGGTATTTTTCTGGGTTATATCATGTTTTTAATAAAAGAACTAATAAAGTTGAAGAAAGCATCCTTGTTGTGTTTGATGAGATTAATCAGGGAAAAGCAAGTGAGTCAACGTTCTCGGATCGGAAACTAAGTTGAGATGAAGATGATCTTACTGAAGCCGAGCTCGAGACAGAGTTAAAAGAAAGCAACTCGGAATGAGCCAGCTCGGAACATCATGACTCGGACTGAACCAGCTCAGGAGCCAGCTCGGAATGTGAAGGTCTAAAAGATGAGCAAACTCAGCCAGATCAAGCTAATGAAGATTACTAGTATACAAACAAATCTGGTGAACCGGAGAACAGGTAGAGCATTCAAATATGCTTTGAGCCACCCACTCGAGAACATTTTGTTTGACATCAACGAGTGGGGTAAAAACTTGTTCTTCTTTAGAAAATCTATGTGCATTCACTACATTCATATCATTAACTAAACATAGAAATACACTAGAGGCCCTAAATGAACCTGCATGGGTAAAGGCCATGCAAGAGGAACTTAATCAATTTGAGAGAAACCAAGTGTAGACTTTGACCAAACGACCTTCCGACCACCCAGTCATAGGAACCAAATGGGTTTTCAAGAATAAACTGGATGAGGATGGGTTGGTAGTCAGAAATAAGGCTAGACTTGTGGCTCAAGGTTACAATCAAGAAGAAGGGATTGATTGTGGGGAAACCTTTACACCAGTTGCTAGGATTGAAGCAATTAAAATCCTTTTGGCATTTGCATCAAGCATGAATATTAAATTGTATCAAATGGATGTCAAATGTGCTTTTTGAATGGTTTCATTCAAGAGGAAGTTTATGTTGAGCAACCCCTAGATTTCAAAACTCCGAATTTCAAAATCATTTTTTCAAATTGGAAAGGGCTTTTTATGGTCTTAAACAAGCTCCTAGAACTTGGTGTGAAAGATCGAGCGGTTTATTGGTTGAAAATGATTTCAAAAGAGGTCAGATTGACAAAAATATTTTCATAAAAACCAAGGGGAGAGACTTTCTTATTGCTCAGATTTATGTTGATGATATAATATTTGGAGCCACTAATGAAAATATTTGTCGAGAATTTTTGAGTTGATGAGACAAGAATTCCAAATGAGCATGATGGGAGAGCTCAATTTCTTTCTTGGTCTACATATTAGATAAGATAAAGATGACATCTATGTCTATCAATCCAAGTGTTAGCTTGTTGTGCGAGTTACAAATTAAACCACTACTTAGGCTTATAATTAACAATATAACATAGGGAAGTAGGGATCGAATCCACGAAGAAAGATATAATAACATGAAAGCTTTAATCTAATTAAATTTACTACTCTTAGAAACAAAATAGAAAATATAAATTAAAAAAAGCAATAACTAAAAATCTTAGAAAATTATCTAAAAACTAAATAAATAATTTATACATAATAGAAAAAACTATAATAACCTAGAAATATTTTGTATATTTTTAGGATAATTAAAACAGAAAACTAAAGCGAGAAAATAAATAAATTCGAAACGAGAAAATTAAATAAGTAAACTTCTGCACTAAATTAATTTTGAAAATAAACATTAAAATTATCTCGAATATTAACACTAATTTTCTAGACCTAATCAGACCCTATAAATAAAAAAATAAAATTTATAATCGAATTTACGAAATTATTTATCTAAAAACCTGCAGTAATTAAATTCAAGAATTAAATCGAAGAATTATCAAATTAATTCCAAAAATTGTAAAATTTAATCACATCAAACTAGGACTCTATATAAACCCTAAAAGAAGATAAACACGAAAAATAATAAAAGAAACTATTTTAAAACTAATTTCTAACAAACTGACTCAAAAATAATAAAAACTAACAGAAAAATAATCTGAAAATTAAAATATATAAAGACTCAAAATTAAATTAAAATAAAATTCCTAAAACTAACCTAAAAGACTGTTATTTAAGGGGGATAACTAAATTAATAATAAAAGATTGTAACTTTGTAAATAAAAATTGACAAACTAAAGAAAATAACTAAAAAGCAAATAAATAATATCAAAGATATCAAATTTATAAAAAGAACTTAGTATAATCTATATCCACCATGCAAATTATTATTTATCATTAACACACAAATTGATCTACCCATGAGCTAAACCGTAGAAGACAACCACTAGCAGATCTTCCCCTTTTTCCTTAGTTATTAGTTTACTTAGGCCTAGCCCTAATATAAACCCTACTAATATTGATAACCCTAGCACTAGCACTAGAATTTTAATCAAATTAGAGCATTAAGTATTAGAAAAACATCATCTAGCACCTAATAACCAATCTACTAGCAAATTGATTTAAAAAGGATCTATGATAATTTCCTAATTAAAGAGATGGGTATGAGTCATCCATGATTAACTAGGGTGATACTTATGTCTAAAGGATCAAGTGATTACGTACTTAAAGCCTTTAAACTTTTATATGAATTTATATAAAACTAATTAGTGTGCACTCTAATTAATTAGACATAAAATCATAAACATTAAAATCAAATTATCATAGAATCATCGATCTAATCAATATGACAATAAAGATCGAAACTTTGTTTCAAAATAATTAATTTAACATGGTTTCATGTAGATTATACTAAGTATAAAAAACTACTCAAACATAATGCAATTTAAAACACGTAAACTAAATAAAAATAGCATCTTTAATATTAATCTAATAATAAAAATTCAATGTTTACTAGTAAAAAATTACAATACTAAATAATACTACCGATATAAATTTCTTCACGCATGGAACGATGACATTGATGATGATTAGCGATGATTAGGATTATATGGAAGATGTTGATGATGATTGATGATTAAGGGCTGGCGTGAGGTAGAAAGGTAAGCGGGAGGTTTGTGATAAAGATTATGATAATGGTGGGGTAAAAATGCAAGCGAGGAGGTGGCAAGGGGAAGAAAGATGAAGTTGATTGATGATTAGCGTGAGGAGTGTGGCAGCGAGAGAGGTTTTGTGATGGCGTGAGCCGTGTGTGGGCAGCGAGAGAGGTGATGGGCAGCCAGCCGTTCCTCCGTAAGGGCTTTGTGGCTATTAAATAGCTAGTGAGGTTCTTAGTTTGGTTCCTCTTTCTTCTCATGCAACTCTAAGGAGGAGTCCTAATAGGTTTTGAAGTATGATTATCTTCACTCTCCTTTTCAAATTAAGACTTCATAAAATATAATGTCATAAAATAAATATTTTATGACATTATTTTTATGGACTCGATTTCATGTCTTTTCTTGAACGCTTGTCGGTAGCTAAAAATTCGTTTTTAACATCTTTTCTTTTCTTCCCCACTTTATTTGATAATTACCTATAAATAGACAAAATAGGATATATTAGATACAATAAATTACATAATATAAACTAAATAACTACTAAAAATACGTACAAAATACGACTTAACACCAAGTATACCAAGGAGTTGCTTGAAGAAGTACAAGCTTCAAGATGCAAAACATGCAGCAACACCAATAAGTAGTAGCATGAAACTCGGACTCGGACGAAAAAGATAAAGCGAGTAGATCGAAACTATATAGAGGTATGATTGGTTCTCTACTATATCTCACATCTAGTAGACCAGACATTATGTTTAGTGTATGTACTGTGTGCAAGATTCAAAGTTAATCCAAAAGAATCACATCGCACTATGGTGAAGAGAATTTTTAGATATCTTACGGGGACTTAGAATCTTGGTCTATAGTTCTCAAGAGACTCGAAGCCGACCCTCACTTGGATACTCGGATGCTGACTATGCTGGATATAATGTTGATAGAAAGAGCACATCAGGAGCATGCCGGTTTATAGGTCAATCCCTTATATCTTAGCACTTAAAGAAGCGAGAACTCAATTGTCCTATCAACTGCTGAAGCTGAGTACATTGCAGCTGGAGCGTGTTGTGCTCGGATTCTATGGATTAAGCAACACTTGAAGGATCTTGAACTTTCATTTAAATCTATCCCAATCAAGTGTGATAATCGAGTGCAATCAACATCACTAAGAATTTAGTTCGAGCACTCAAAGACAAAGCATATTGAGGTCGGGTATCATTTTTTAAGAGACCATTCCGAGAAAGGTGATATTGAACTTGAATTCATTCCTACAAAATTTCAGTTAGTCGATATTTTCACTAAGCCACTTAGTGAGGATCGGTTTTGTTTTATTAGGAATGAGCTTGGCATGATTAATGCATGATTATGTGATGTTCTAGTGAAGTTGTCTTGCACGATTATGTGTTATATGTTTTATTTCTTTGCCTTAATAACAATTGGTTCGATTGACCGAATCAAATTGAGCTAAGAAATGAGTTTATTTACCCAGAACTTCTTGCTGAGTTCTATTCTAATCTGTCTTGCTTTGAGGGAGTCATCACCTCACGAGTCTAGGACACGGTTGTGTGCGTCAAACTTTCCCTCCTCCATCGAATTTTCAAAGTTTCCTCTCTATTTCTCAACCGCAATCCCATCCCTTTCAACGTGATTGCAGATGAGTTATTCAAGAAGTATGCCAAGGTAGTCCCCGAGTCGCGAAAGAATTTCTCAGTGACTTAGATAAAGAATGAGGCTAGACTTCTTTGCTTTCTTCTAATGAGACCTTTCTTCTCTCATCACTCGAGCAAAGAGAATCCTAATTCTAAGATTCTCAAAGCTCTGTTTGACATCCTTAAGGGCTACGGTGTAGACCTCTTCCCAGCCATCCTTGAGTAAATGGCCACCGTGCCGGCTCAATCTAAGAAATCTTCTCCTCTTTCCTTCGGAGCCCTTTTAACCGTGGTTTTAAGCGGTTTAAGGTTACCTTACCCTCGGACCCAAACACGATGTCCGAGGCTACCATCGTAGTAGGCATGAAGGAACTTCGGGATATGGGTACCAGGAGATCAAGCCCGGTGTTTGGGTCTATGGGTCGAACCGAAGCCCCCTTCACCCCCTCCTAAGATTCGGACTCGGACTCCCATATCTGTCCCTCCTCTACTTGGTGGTGCATCCACCTCGGAACCACCTCCTAAAGCCATTGCTGGCTTGTCTACAGTCTTGATAGACAAGATCTCTTCACGTGATCGAGGAATTTTGGGTCACTTTCCGCTCTTACAAAACGTCCGTCGAGTATGGTCATAAACCAGAATATGGCTCGGTCTCATATCCGGGAGCACCGGGATCTCGCTCCTTGAGATGAAGGGACTGATCAAGGAGCAACGGGAGTAACTTCAGCTCCTTCAAGAAAGGAGATCCAAGGCTACTCCGGACCCCGACAGCTCGAAACTTCGAGGAGTCCTCGAGCCTCGCCAAGTTCCCCTCCGTGAAAGTAGAAGAAGAAAAGAAGCCGTGGTCAAGCGGCTCAACTCGAGGAGAAGGAGGAAGAGAAGGAAGAGGAGAAGGAAGAAGAAGAAGAAAAGAAGGAGGAAGCCGCTCAGGAAGAGGGACAAGGTGCTGAAGTCCCCGAACCATAGCTGATTAGCTCGGACAACGATCCGAGTGGGTCGAAGACCCTACGGACGTTGGTCAGTCCACAACGGTCAAAACGGAAGAAGCACCTCTATCCGCCATATTCCAGGAGGATGAGCTCGTAGATGACTTAGTTACGGGTCCGGCAGTCGGAACTAAACCAATACCGGATATCCGGTGTTGCCGTTGCCACGGTCTTCAACGTCATCCCAAGCCTACTAGCACCGGTGCACCTGCACGCTCATCCACCTCAGCACCCACGTCTTAATTTCTTCTCTTTAGTTTCATTTTTTTAGTCCAAACATCAACTGTATCTTCTTGATGTGTTCTTCCCTGTTTTTGTTTTTGTTTTTGTTGAAAGGCAAGGTGGAGAACAATAGAAAAATTGATGTTTTTATGTTTAGGGGAGCTCACCCTCTTTCTTGTATATTTTTTCTTTCTCGTATATATGAATGAATTTTCTTTCTTCGGGGAAAAATTCTTTCTAAGTTTGATCTCTTATTATTTAGTTTTTCTCTAATATATCTGTTCATAGTTCTTGTTACGCTCCGATACAGTCTGTTCATATTTCTTTGCTAAATATGATATCCGCATAAATGTTCTACGTAGTGATAGTATCCGCAATGCCTTTTACGAGTATGCAATACGTTTCACTCACTACTTCTCATTTTGATATGTTCTACTCGAGTAAGAATGAAAACTCATAATTTACACTAACAAAGTTTCTATATGAGTGTGGAATGCCTTTCATCAAAAAGGGGAGATTGAAGACTCGGACTCGGACTCAAAATCTAAATCATTCCGAGTACTACATGAAGACTCAAGTACAAACCTCATCCCTCCTAAGTTTTGATTACAAGTCATTCCGAGTGTTATAGAAACTCCTGTATAAGTTTTCATTTGTTTCTCACTGACTCAAAAAATACATTATTGTATATCTTACGCATTAGTATTTCTAACTCACTCGGACAACACTCGGATCTATTGCATGCTCAAATAATCTCTCTAACTAAGTTCGACTACATATTTCAATGCAAAGTGAATTATAATGTTAGTTCCTCTTTCTAAGTCAGTTTGCTTATTTGAGAGTTATTTATCCGAGATCAAGTCCTTATACTCCGATGGTTTCACTCTTTTAACTTGATCTTTCTTAGGATCGACTCTAATGGAATTTAAGTATATTGAATATTACACTCGGAAAATTCCACTCTTCTAGGCCTAAGATAATTATGCACTTAATTGTCTTAGTTAAATTATTATATGTGCCTAATCTTGGACTAAAGTATTTTATACTTAGAGAACCAAAGTGGTTTACTTTTGTAGGTTATCCGAGATGAGGTTATCTCATTTTTTAATTCTAAAAGTAATCGACTTCAAGTCGTCAATCATCGGCGAGACGACTTATCTACTTCGAACAAGGCTCGAGATGCTTTGTGTCGGGGTTGTTTGTTTCCAAAACTGGAAAACTTCAATGCTAAGCTCTACGGTGGTTTCCACCTTACTTTTCGGACATCACTAGTTGATCGGAGCACGTTTAGGAGCCAAGAACCGTTACACAACGTTCACATCCCAACGAATCTTTTCGAGAGACTCGGAAGAGCCATTACAACCTCTAGGAATGACCTCTATTTAGAACCAAGACACAACGGTAAGCGTGCTTGGTCATCTATAAATAGAAGCCACTTCACAAGAGTTGAAGATTGCCAAACACATTGCTAAAACTATATCTCTTAGTACATTACTCATTCAATCTTCTTCTTACAACTCCAAGTCTCGTACTTAATACTTTTACGAGTTGTAAAATCTTATAATCAGTCACATACTCTTCTTACTTTCTAAGTAAGGTCCCTTGACTGAGCTGTAAGGATTAACTCAGCTCAATTGTCCTTAGCTGTAAAGTTTACCTCGGTTAGGAAGTACCAAATCGGATAAGGGAACTTCGAGTCTAGGAAAACTCTGTAAGGAATTGTCTAAGGGAGCAATTCTGGTTGAGTCGATCCGTTGTATGTTGAGGATTCAAAATAGTGGATTTGACTTAGTGCTTGGATTAACACTATCCATGGTTTTACTGCCCAGGAGGGTTTCCACGTAACTCCGAGTATACACTTTTTGAGTCCAATCTAGACTCGGATTATCTTGTTCATTCTTTTCAAGCTTTAAAGTTTTTAAGATTTTTAAAATTTCCTCATCACCTTATTCACCCCCTTCTAGGGTGACTAAGACTCTCCAACAACAAACCTTCGGGGGCATTTCTCCGAAAAGGGTAAATAGGGAGTACAATAAAGTTTGCATAGTGGTCCAAAACAATATTTAAACTAATTCAAAGGTTGTGAATGCGGATGCCTAATGCAAGCACATCATTAAAAACACACTACTCAAATTTTCAAGTTTCGCTCTCTTAATAAAAAGTTTATCCCTAGTGGAGTCGCCACTATAGGAACCACGACCTCGGGCCCACACCGGGGACCAGGCCGAGCTTCGTCATGATAGCCGTTTTGGCGTAAGGGTTTATTAAAAGATAGGCAATGATTTAGGTTTTGAAGATGCATTTTAGAAATAGAAGATGAACCTTTATTATGATTTTTCGAGTTTTATTAAATCTAATTAGTCAAAGTTTAAATGGCGATTTTATTAATTATTTTATTTTACTAATTATTTTTCAGAATTCCGGGATCTTATTTTCTAATATATGAATAAGTACAATTAAGGTTTTGGTCCTGCCTTAAGGCTTTAGGGCCAGGTTGGTGTGAAGACACCAATGCGGACCGAAGCCTCACCTACCGACCACCCGAGTGCAGACGGTAGCCTCGTGCTAGGCGGTGGCGGCCGCGGCCGAGGTAGGGGATTGTGGAGTCGATCTCGGCCTTTGCCACGATGTGCGGATCCAAAACTTCATCCTACTGTTCCTGCAACCGAGAAAACACCGAGATACAAATTTGAATAGAACAAAGCATAAAATAAAGGAGTCACCAAATTAGTTTTTAGGAAAGAAAAAGCAACCAAAAACAAATAAAGATTTGCTCCTCCGTCGGTCTTTGAACCGAGAATGGGATTCAGGGGCGAGGGTATGAAACGTAGGGAAAATCCTTCCATTTCGCCCATCCGAAGACAACCATTACTAATTTGAGTAGTCTATTAAAATGATGTAAGACAAACAAGCAAACGACATATTACGACGATAAATAAAAGAAACCAAACATAATAAAGAAAGCCATAAAGAAAGTGGTAAAAAAAAGTGATAAAGAAAAGAAAAGCGAGAAAATGAAAGAATTACATCGGTCGGGGAGGAATTAAAAGGAGCGATTACATCTCGTAAACCACAATACGGAAAGAGATAAAAATCATGAAAATAAATGCACCATTCGAAGGCCGAATACTTGCCCTTAGGTTGTCCCACCTTGCTAATCCGGATCTCCACACTCGATCTCTTGATGCAATAGTGATAAGTAAAAGAAAAGGGCTTGTTTTTATGAGGTATGTACGTAAGATATGGTAACGATCATTTGAATAAGTGCCCGAGAGATTAGAATAATTGAATATTCTTTAGCTCTTTGCACAAATTCAACGACGGTAAGCAATAATTAGAGGAATGCTTAAGATTGAATTCTACAGAGTAACGTTTAGATGAGAGTATTCCGGTTAACTTTCGCAGTGTGATCCTAAAGGAAGGAAGTCATATCGGAATGAGAGCCAAGGCTCTCTATTTATAGGAGAGGACCTAGGTCACAAATAACCTGAGGTTTGCTTCCGTTCAATCGTCCAAACAGCTGAAAATAAATCGGGCCAAATCCTCGGAGATTGAAGCGGATAAGAAGGTGATAAAACCGAGATAGGATCCGGTTGGCGAGCACTGGCCACATGGGCATCCAAGGGTTTCCACTACTACGAAACTACTTTTAACGATGGGTCTTTAATGAAGGTTAAAAGGACAAATCATCATGAAAACTGGATTGGTGGCATTTTTGTAAATAACCGACGTTACGAAGAACATATGACGAGTTTTCTTACATTAGAACCGTCGTCATATGTGTTGGGCAATTTGTGGATGACGATTCTTTTCATAGAACCATCGTCATATGTGTCTTTTACTACGGTTCTTTAATTAAACCGTAGTTAAACATCTAAGGCACGCATCTCGAATTTAATTGAACCGTTTTAGAGGTATTTTTGATCATGGTTCTTTTATTGAACTGTAGTCAAAAGTCCTCATATCTCAATTAATCCCCACTCCCCCTCTCTCTTTCTCTCATCGCCCTCATTTCCTCGATCGGATCCGAAACCCCCTTCCCTCTCTCTCATCCCCCTCATTTCTCGGATCCGAAACCGCCCCGCTCTCTCTCCCCTTCCTCACTCTCTCTCTCTCTCTCTCTCTCTCTCTCTCTCTCTCTCCCCTTCCAGTAGCCGGCATCAATGGCAACCAAGGCTTTCTGTCTCTGTCTTCCTCACGCTCCGGTGTCAATTGCGATGAAGGCTCTCTCTCTCTCTCTTCCTCTAGCGTCTGCGTCAATGGCAACCAAGGCGTTTTTGGTATCAATGGCCGGCTCACCCCGATCTTCAAGAGAGCGCTAATTCCTCATGCTCTTCGCTTGTTGTCGCTCCGAGGAGCAACAGGATGCCTTACCCGCCAAGCCTCCTCCTTGGTTTGTAATCCTCCCTCCCTCTCTCTCTCTCTCGGACAATGAGATTCAAGAAGTAGATTAATTATGCCTCCATAGTTTGTTGTTAGATGTTCCGATTTTGCCTTTTGTTGTGATTTTGTTAGGTTCTACCCTTTTAGATTTCTATCATTAAAGGTCATTTTTAACCGTAGTTAAAAGTGGTTTTCGTAGTAGTGTTCATGCCCTAGGTGTGTCTCCAAAGGACACTCCAAGCCAAAACGCAGCATTCCACTTGATGCTTCTAGAACGTAGGCGCTAACCACGACAACGTTATAAGGGGAAGCTTCTAGTCACATATGGACTATCTTGTGAAGCTTAAACGTAGCATTTTGATGTTCATGAACGTTTTAACATCGTTTTCGGGTCTTTAGCTCCTTTTACTCCGGACAAAAGTAGAATGCGGACTCGAACTTTGAATTTCCTGGTACACAACATCGGACTCCACAATCTCTAAAGGCTCGACTCGACACTTGGATGGTCCGAAAGAAAGAGGATTTTTAGACCGACCTAACGCAAAAGGCTATTGATGTGGTGCTTGGGTTTTTTTTTTGTGGTTTACTTGGTTTATGTTGCAGCAATAGATCACAACTCGAGATCCGGATCCTCGAATAGGACTTGGGATTATCATCATCGAGCCAACAAATAAACAACGAAGTAAAGAGATAAAGGACTTCACTTTTTAGTTGTCTACACTTTCAAACGGTCCATGCCCGGTCAATGCTCTAGAGTCAACATTGACCAACACCGCACATCGAGCTTTCCTGCTCGCAAAATGCTGCGTTTCATCTTCGGCGTCCAATCGAAATACTGAGCTAATTTTGTTCGTACGATGTCGCATTGACCGACACCGTATTTCATGGCAAGCATTGCCAAAACACCGTGTTTTGGTCCAAGCATCCAACCGAGATATAGAGCTCATTTTAACAAAAAGACACCATTCTTTACCGGCGCCGCATTTTAGGGGGTTGCTCCTTATCACCGCATTTTGCTCCGGAGTTGAGCTGCAACACGGAAGGATGGTTGGACCGTATGACGCCGTTTCTTGACCAGCGCTGCGTATCTCGACAATGTCCCCGGTATCTTGGTGTAGGGAATATTTGGTCTAATTTTCCTAATTTTTCTCGGCCGGTTTGCAACTTGATTTGGATGGCTATTTAGGTTGTACCCTATGTCATTTTATAACCTAATTCTCCAATATAAATAGAGAGCTTAGGCTCTTTTTCAGATGGCCATTTCCTATGTGTTATCGTTGCTAAATTCTGCTGAAATCTCACTAAGAGCTATTGAATGCTTTACGTATTCTAATCTCTTGGTTTCCTTTTAGCTATTCCCAACTACATTACTAACATTCGATCCCTAATCCTTCATCAATTACTTACATCTTTGCACCATCACAAAAGTTCATAAAAAGCCACTTTTAGTTTACCACCGTCACGCTTTCGGATCCAGGTTCGAGACCTAGATCGAGCACGTGGGACAACCCGATGACATCGGATCCGCCTTTAATTCTTACAGTTTATTTAATTTACGTTATTTATTGCTTTCGGTATTGTGGAAAAAAGATGTAATCATTTTTAAATTCCTCGCCGCTCGATGTAATCTTTTATTTTCTTTTCGCTTTCTTTCGCTTTTCTTTATTACTTTTATTTATTGCTTTCGTATATGTTTTTATCGCTTTCCTAAGCATGCCTTGGTTGATTTGAATTCCGCATTTAATATGTTGTGTTCTTGCCTTTAAGACTTTTTTTAAACTCACTTCTCAAATTAGTAAAGATCGTCCGTTGATGGGCGGAATGGAAGGGCTTCTCCCTACGTTTCATACCTTCGCCTCGAATCTAGATTCTCGGTTCTATACCGATGGAGTCAAGTTTTAAACCTCTTTCAAGCTTAATATTTCCCATACTAAGGTTGAAAGACTCTTTTATTTATTTTTCTTAGTTTTTATTCCTTAAAACCGATCGGCGACTCTATTTTCTTCTTTTATTTCTCCTTAATTCGCTCCTCGGCATTTTTCACTGAAAATCACAAAAAAGAATTTTTATTTTCTGAGAGCTAAGCCATGGACTGTGGATCGACCACCTCAAGCATAGCCAATGGTTGGTGCCATCGACCATACGGTGCTGGCTCTTGCTGGTGCCGGACGGTCATCGGGCAAAGCTTTGGTCCAACCTGGTGTGTTTACACCAATTTGGCCCAAAATTCTTGTGACAGGAATAAATTTATTTTGTTTTGTTTTTTAGTTGTGAAATAACATCCCGAGGCTTGAAACAATAGTTCCTCTCTCTAAGGTAGCTCGAAACCTGGCAAGAACAAGAATCTATTCAGCGGTACCTTAGCTATCTTCTCCGAACCCGTTCTAGGTCGAGTGGGATCCATCTCGTCTTCATTCAAGATATTAGTGAGTTCAAACACTAGCTAGCTTACCTTTTCTAGAACAAGGAGTCCATGGATTGTGGGTAAGCGATGAAGAAGATGTATACAAAACTAAAGATGATAGTGATGATAACTTTTTGGGCACACCATCCTTAAAAGAAGATGACTTTTAGGGAGAACCAAAGTGTCCAAAAATCCAATTCCTTACTAGATCTAGGTGACATAATATACCAATGGGTCCACAACAGAGTCAACAAACACCAAAAGAACAAGAAGTTGTTAAAGAAGAAGACCCAATCCTAAAATAGCTTCAAAAACTTAAAGTTGATATCTCCATCTGGCAACTCATATTTGCTTCCCAAAAGCATAGGCATGCCTTGATTGATGCACTTAGAAAAATTAAGGTCTCTCCGGAAACTACGCTTGAGGAAGTAGTAGGATTAGTCAATAATGGGGATGGAAGCATCACATTTGATAAGAAAGATCTACTTAAAGAAGGCATTTCACACAACAATGCCCTTTACTTGATCGTAACTTGCATTAACAAGTTTATCCCTCTAACCTTAGTGGACAATGGATCTGCCATAAATGTCTATCCTTAGAGAACCGCCAAAGGTTAGGCATAAGAGAGCAACAACTCTCTAAGAAAACTGTTTATCTTCAAGCTTATGATAAGTCTAAAATAACAGCTTTGGGGATGGTGACTCTTCCGATTAACGTTGGGCCTATTGTGGAAATTTTTAACATCTAAGTCCTAGATATTCTACGTACCTTTAACATTCTTCTAGGATGCCCTTGGTTACACGACCATCAAGCAATGCCCTCTAAACTGCATAAGAAATTCAAGATGATCATTAAAGGTCAGGTAGTTACCATCAATGGAGATAATCTCTGTGCCACCATCACCTTGTAGACACAAAAACGTGTCATCCTTTTCTCTGTTTTTTATTTGTTGGTTCGATCATGAAATCCTAAGTCTTGTTTGAGGATTTGGATCATGGATCGTGTTCGATTCTCGCGACGAAGCCAGTATACCACAAAGAACCCCTACCAGCACATAAAAAGCCTTTTGCCTTGGATCGATCCAAAAATCCCTTTTTCTTTCTCACGGTCTAAGCCTAGGCCAAGCCTCTAGAGTCAACTAAAGACCCGTATACAGGGAAATTCCAGGGTCAAAATTCTTTATTTTATTTTAGTCTAACAAGACAAGGGGTCGAAGACACGAAGACGATATTAGACACTTTATTTCATGATCACCAATATCAAAGTGCTGCATTTTGGCTCTATGACAGTCCACCTAAGATTAGCAACATGCATCCCGCACCAAAAATGAAAACTTGCAAAAAATGATAACTTTCCATTTTTTGGAAAGTTTTAAGTGGAACACGAGTGTTTTGCCTCGGAGAGTCCCTTGGAAGCATGCTAAGGCACGAAACCCTAGAAATCCCTTGATGGTCGACGCCGTGAACCGGACTTTATCCACTTTTATCCCTTCTTTATCCCATTCAATCTTTAGATATCTCGGCTTGGTTTTTGTTAGCTGCTCCGGATGCCTAGCCGAGGTAAGCCCATGTCATTTCCTTGATCGAACCTCTTCCTATTAATAGAGAGCCTTGGCTCTCATTCTTACAATGGCTGATTCCTCAATGTTACTTTGCTTTAATTCACCTAAGAGCTATTGAATACTCAATTCTATATTCGATCTCTTGGTCTCTTTTCAGCCTACTTTCATCATACTCCCTATATTCAATCCCTAAACTCCATCATTCACCTATCTACACCAAATATTCACAAAAATCCTTCTTTGATTCACCACAGTCGTATCAAGAGATTTATATCCAAGGTCCAGATCAGCGAGTGGGATAACCCGAGGGCATGGATTCGATCCTCACAACAGTTTAATTGTTTTATGCTTTCTTTATTTCTTTCCGTATTGTGGACTAACGATGTATCGCTTTTAATTTCTCCCCGCCCGATGTAATCTTTTAGTTTTTAGCTTTCTTTTCTTTTTGCTTTGCCTTTCCTTTTCCGTTTTGTTTTTGTTTTGCTTTCTTTACCACTTTCTTTATTTCCGCCTTTACAGACTTTCCTAATTATGTCTTTGTTGCTTTAATTCTTTTTCTTATGTTGTTGTATGCTTGTGTTTTTCACATTATTTTAATTCAATACTCGAACTAGTAATGGCCGTCTTCGGACGGGAAAAACGGAAGGGTTTATCCCTAAGTTTCTTATCCTCGCCCCGAATCCGATTCTCGGTTCAAGATCAATGGAGTCATTTTTAGCCTCTTTTTAGTCTTAGTTTTTCCACACTTAGATTGGAAGAGCAAACATTATTTTTGGTTTTGTTAGTTTTTCTTTCCTAAAACTTGACTAGCGACTTCCTTTTATTTATTTCTTCTAAATTTGCATCTCGGGTATTTTTTGGTTGTAGGATAAGAAAATAGGATCTGGATCTGCCAAGCTAAGGTAGAGGCCAAGGCTGATCTCCTCAGCCATGGCCTCTGGCCGGCGCCGGCCACCATTGGCACCAAGTGGTTATTAGGCGGGGCTTCAGTCCAGATTGGTGTTGTCACACCAATTTAGCCCTAAAGCCTCACGACAGATTTAGAACCCTAATTTTTATCTTTTGGTTAAGAAATAATATCCCTGGACTTCTAAAAATAATTGCTAAAATAAAATAATTAATAAAGCCGCAATTCAAACTTTGCTTAATTTGCTTTAAATCAGATTTAATAAAATTCAGAAATATTAATAAAAGGTTCACCCCCACTTTCAAAATTATTGTCTATCTTCAAAAATCAAAAGAGCTTTCTAAAACCTAATGCCAAGTAATTAATAGGGAACCTCGGTCGGTTTCGGCCGTGGTTCCTATAGTGGCGACTCCACTGGGGATAATTTTTATTAAGAGGGTGAAACATGAAAATTTGAGTAGTGTATTTTAGTAATGTATTTATATTAGGCATCCTGCATTTAGCAACCTTTGAACATAGTTCAAATACTATTTTGGACTCGTAGGAAAAGTTTATTCTACCCCTATTTACCCTTTCTCGGAATGAGGGTCCCACTCGCATCCTAGGCGGGCTGAACTAGGGTTGATTGCCCAAGGAAACCGTACCTCTTCCCTCGTAGCACGTGCTCTTGGGTCAAGCCATTTGGTTGACCGATAGGCACCGAGGATTTTGGCCTTTTCTCTTGCCGTGCCCCAAACAGAGGACCAAATCCTCGGACTATGAGTCACCATGTATCCTATTGTGTCTAAACCTCTTTGGCCATAGACTCTTTGACTATTAGGTGGCACCCTCTTCATTTGCATGCTTGAATGAGTGTATTTGTTTTAGATTTAATGTTCCGCTTGTGAGCCTTTAGGAATAGGTGAGGAGCGCTAAATAATCCCGACATGGGTGCAAAAATAAAAATATAATAATAATAAAACTTTAAGTCGGTCCAATTTGTGCATTTTAGCAAAAAGTCCAAAAAAATACATTCCCCTTTTAAGTCAGTCAATTCATTCCATATTTGCATTAGTTAAATAAAAATCATCCCTCTTAAGGTTGGCCATTCATTTCATTTTTGCATTAGCCAAAATAAATTTCATCTTAATTAAGGTGAGTCCGCATTTCATTTTTTGCATTAGTTAAAATAAATTTCATCTTAATTAAGATGAGTCCGCATTTTATTATTTTAGCCAAAACAAATTTCATCTCAAATAGGTGAGTCCATATTTTTATTCCTTCATTTGCATTAGCCAAAACGAAAATTCATCCCAAGTAAGGTGAGTCCGTTTCATTTTTGCATTAGCCAAAACAAAATTTCATCTCAAATAAAGTGAGTTTGTTTTGCATTTTTATTTCTCATTTAGCTAAAACAAATTCATCTTCCATTAGGAATAATCATCTATACATTTCAGCTTATGCAGTAGCCAAATCATAGAATCATCCCGCATTAAGTCATGTGCATCATTGCATACATTCCATTCCATTTGTTTAACATCCCTTTATGTACATCTAAATAAAAGAGCATATCGTTTTCTTTTCTCTTAGGATCAGTCTTCCTCGGGTCAAGCACTTAAACCCCATTTCCCCAAAAATTCTTCCACGAGCCAATCCCGAGCATACTCTTTTGGGATACATGATAGGAAATCCTATGCAAGTTGGGAATCCTAGCATGAGGCGTATAGGAAGTTAGAAATCTATTTCAACACCGACATGGTTAGCACCGATACGTCCCACATTAGAACATACCACATAAGTACATCCCACATCTTTACTAATGACACCGATAAGACGCCCGCGGTCAAAGCCTAATCCTCCAAAATGGCCAACCAACCAGAGCAAACTCCCATTATGACCGTATTCAAGGAATCGCTGGTAAGCTAGAAGCTAGGCTTGATGCCAAGGTTAAAAAGATCAAATCTATATATTAAACCCTTAGTCTCATATGCCAAGAATTGGAGAAGAAATCAAAAGAAGAAGGATCACTCCCAGAACCTTAGCCCCAGCCTCGGTCCGATCCATGGATAAATCGAATAAAGAAGCTACTGCGGAGTCATTAATGTTAAATCACTACTATCAGGCTAAGTGATTCACTTTAATCCCTAAAAGGAAGCTACCCCTAAGTTTACCATGGCTGATATTAAGTTTAGAGGTTCTAAGAATCCCTATCACCATGTTTACAACTTCTTAGGAGCAATGAATCTTAAGAGCATTCCAAAAGATACTTACCACATCATCTTCCCGTGGAATTTCGGTATTGATGTAATGAAATGGTAGAATGTTATTGACCTCGTAAGGTCACTAACCTGGACTGATCTAGGCAAGGAGTTTCTACATCAATACTCCTATAATACCGATCTACCAGTTACTCTTTGAGACTTAGAGTTGATCAAGCAAGGTGGTGAAGAGAACTTCACTAACTTCCTAACCCGTTGGAGGGCAAATGTTGCCCACATGATCGATCGGCCATCCGAAAAGGATCGAGTCGAATCATCATCAAGAACCTTCACCCTGCCATCATCATCACCTGAAGTTCTTACTTATCATGAACTTCAAAACACTCAAAGATGCTGGCATGTTCATAGAAGAAGAACAAGCTTCAATCGACTAGAAGAAATCAGCCATTTCTGGACATGGCTCGATACACCGCATTAGGGTTGTTTGTTTTTATATCCGTTAAACTTTAAATTGAGTCCAACGATTGTTTCCACCCTAGAGTTAAGTTATAAACAGAGGGATGGACCACTTTTTGAGCCAAGGACCACCACTCAACATTCATATTATAACGGACCCTGTTATGAGTGACTCGGACTAGCAGCTACAACTCGTTATTGAATCTCACTAGTCCGAACAAGTCCGAATGGTTAATATGCCATGCTAGGTATAAATAGAAGCCACTCTACAAGACTTGAAGATTGCTGGATATATTACTTAACACTCACTTAGTGCATACTCAATCTTATGCTTACAACCCCAAATTCTGTAATTCTTACTTTCGAGTGATAAAGAGAAAGTCTTGTAATCACTTCTACTTTTTTATTCTCTGCTAAGTCCCTTGACCGAGCTGTAAGGGTTAACTCAACTTAGTTTTCCTTAACCGTAAAGGGTATCTCAGTTAGGAAGTACTAGATCGGATAAGGGAATTTATGAGTCTCGTGAAAACTTATAATTGAATTAACTAAGGGAGCAATTATATAAGGAGTTAGTCCTTGTATTTTTGGATTCAAAATAGTGGATTTGACTTGGTGCTCAGATTAGCACTGTCTCGTGGTTTTCTGTCCCAGGAGGGTTTCCCTGTATTTTTATGTTTGAGTTATTTCGAGTTCATTCTAGACTCGAATTATTTTCAAAGTCCGATTTAAGCGTAAGAGTTTGTAATTTCTCAAAAATCTTCCATCACTCTATTAACCACCCTTCTAGGGTGACTTAGCCTCTCCAAGAGAAACCATGCAATTGGTATTAGACCCTAGCCTTTTCGAGAGGATCTCACAATCCAAAGGTCTAAAGATTAGATGGCTCATAACAATGGAGAGTTTGATGAAGGAAGATCTTTCACCGGATCACCCAAGTTCAAGGGATCAAACTTTTCACACTAGAAGAAGATGATTGAATGCTTCATCCAGATCGTGACGAGGATGTCCGTAACATCATCAAGCATGGAAACTACATTCCTACAAAGATGGAAGGAACAAGAGTTGTACCCAAAGGGAAGTCGAGTACACCATCGAAGAAAATGAAAAGTTCAGAAAGAACTTGAAAGCCATAAACACTCTAATGTGCATTATCAACTCGAAGAATACAATAGAATGTCAGCTGTTACACAGGCATAGAAGTATAGGATACATTGGTCAATACCTATGGAGGAACCAGCTAGGTGAAGCAAGCAAAAGTGAGTTAGTTTCTTCACAATTATGAGTCGTTTAAAATGGAGCCCGAGGAGAATATCAATCAGATGTACATTTGGTTCACTAAGATTGTCAACAATCTCAAATCTCCGGGTGGAAAGATCTCTCACGAAGAAGTTGTCGAAAAATTCCGAGAAGTCTACCAAAGAGAAGATGCGGTCCCAAGGTGACAAAAATCAAAGAAGCTCAAGATCTTTCCAAATTGATTGTAGATGAGCTTATTGGAAAGCTACTCACTCATGAGCTGCACCTAGAAGAAGAGGAAGCAGAGGTCAGCACCAAAAAGAATGTTCTACTTAAGGCTTCGTAAGACGGATGACGAAGTCCGAGCTCCTCGATTCTCGAAGAAGATCCCGTGGAACTCATTGCTCAAGGTTTCAAGAAGATAATGAAATACAAAAAGTGGAAAAAGAGGCCAAAGTAGGACTTCTATAAGAAAGATAATAAAGGTAAATACTCATCCTTTTCTAATTTGTCTTTAACTAAGAACTATGGTTGTTTTGAGTGTGGTAGCAAGGAGCACATAGTCAAGGACCTGTCTAAAGAGAAAGAAGGACAGAAAGAAGAAATAGGCTATGGTGGCTAACTGGAGTGATGATAACTCCTCTAAAGATGATGATTCCGATAACTTAAAGTGTCTAATGGCACTAACAGACTTAAAAGTTGGATATGAGTCGGATAGTGATGATTCGGATAGTGGCCCTTTCCAAACTTGATCTTGCTAGATATATCTTTACATTGGAAAAACCGTCCAATTCTAACTCTTCCGATTTCAAAGAGCAATTAGAGTCTTCTACAACTGAGAGTACTTGTTTTGAAAAAGGAATTTGAAAACTTGAGATAAAATCATAAAGTACTTGAGAGCAGCGCTTAAGAAAATGAGATTGAGTCCGAGTGGCTCGGAACAGCGAATGAGCAATTGAAATAGAAGCTCAATGAGTCTCAAGTGCTAGTTTTAAAACTTACTCAAGGTCAGAAAAACCTTAATCTTTTACTTGGTTCCCGGCTTGCCTCATTTCGAAAAGAAGGTCTTGGTTTTAATGCTTAAGAGGAATGTAATTCTTATTCAAATTTTTCGAAACTGATTGCAAAACTATTAAGTTCAGGAAGGCTAAGCATTGTCCTATTCATTCACAAAGAAAACGGACTGAGCCTAGACCAATTTTCATATAAATAGCCGTCTCAACCTATTTCTAAAAGAAAAGGTTTTGAAAGAAAAGAAACACAAACTTAGTTTTCTAGAAGGAAGACTCGGAATTAGACCAAGCCCAAAATTATTCAAATCTTGGTTCCAAAAGTGCTCTTCCTCATACAGTAAAGACTGTTACTTGGTTTGTAAGAGGAAGTGAGAAGGGTTAGTTTGTTCGTATCTTGCAGGTACCTCGAAACAAAAGGGTCATTGGTACTTAGATAGTGGATGTTCATGCCATATGTTTGGAGACTCAAAACTTTTCTTTGAGCTAGAAGACATGAAAGGAGGAAAAGTTACATTTAGAGACAATGGAAAGGGCAAGATAGTTAGGATTGGCAAGACTGGTTAAGGAGATAACTCGGTCGGTCTAGTCTACCTTGTCAAAGGGCTCAAGTATAACCTTCCGAGCATCTCTCGGTTATGTGACAAAGGTCAAGAGGTAAGATTCACTCAAACCAACTACTTCATTTCTGATGTAGTCACCAAAGAGACAAAGCCCTCGATCCGAGGTGAGGTAATCCCTATACCATTCGTCTCTCAAATTCTAGTCAAAATTTATCATGTTTAAAAGCATTGTTGAATTACGATTCTTAGACATGGTATCATAGACTAGGTCATATCAGCATGTAGACCATCAAGAAGCTTGTGTCTCATGGATTAGTTTGGGGTTTACCTAAATGTGCATTTAAGAAAGATAAAATTTGTGAGGCATGCACGAAAGAAAAGTAAGTAAGATCATCTTTCAAACCACTCAAAGCTGTGTCTACATCCAAAGTACTTGAATTGATTCATGTGGATTTGTGTGGTGAAATTCCTATGAAAAGTGTAGCAGGTAAATCAATATGTGCTTGTTATTGTTGATGATTACTCACGATTAACTCGGGTGTGTTTTCGAAGAACAAGAATGAATCCTTCAAAGAGTTCACTAAGATCCGCAAGAAATTCATGTGTAGTCCGAGACTCGGATCGAGCGAATTCTAACGGACCATGGAAGAGAGGTTGATTACTTAGAATTTGCAAACTTTTGTGACAAGAATGGCATCTCCCACAATTTCTCAGCACCAAGGACTCCTCGACCAAATTAGAGTAGTAGAGAGAAAGAACAAAACTCTTGAAGAAATAGGAAGGACAATGATGATTAAAAATGATCTAGCTTACTATTTCTAGGTTGAGGCAGATCAACAAAGAAAATTATACACTCAACGGATGCCTCATCGGACCTATTATGAAGAAGACACCCTATCACCTGTATAAGGGAAAGAAGCCCAACATCTCTTACTTCAAACCATTCGGATGTAAATGCTATGTACATAACATTAGTAAGGAACATCTTACTAAGTTTGATACAAGGTCGGATGAAGGTATATTTCCGTGTTACTCATCTCATAGTAAAGCTTATAGAAGTTTTAATAAGAGAACTAACAAAGTGGAAGAAATTATCCAGGTTGTCTTTGATGAGATTGACCATGGCAGGACAAGTGAATCCACTTTCTTAAATCTCAAGCTTAACAGAGATGAAGATGATATAGCTGAAGTTGAGCTTAGAATGAATCAAAACAAAAGAACCGAGGCAACCGAGAATGAAGTGACTCGGAATGAGCAAGTTCAAGAGCTAGCTCGGAATGCTCGAAGGTGTTCAAGAAACGGAAACAGTGAAGATCGGACCATTCAACAAACAAACCTGTTAAATTAGAGAACAGGTAGAGCTTTCAAATATATAACCAATCACCCACCTGAGAATATACATTGTGATATCAACAGTGGGGTAAGAACTCATTCTTCTTTGTAAAATCTATGTGCATCCTAAGCATTCATATCACTTATTGAATCTAAAAATGCACTAGAAACCTTATTGGAACCTGAATGGGTGGAGGCCATGCAAGAAGAATTAAATCAATTTGAAAGAAACCAAGTCCGGACTCCAACCAAACGACCTTCGACCACCCGATAATAGGAACCAAATGGGTTTTCAAGAACAAACTGGATGAAGGAGGTTTGGTAGTCGAAATAAGGCCAGATTAGTTGCTCAAAGATATAACCAAGAAGAGGGAATGAATGTGGGAAACCTTTGCACCTGTTACTAGGATTGGGGCAATCAAAATTCTCTTAGCATTTGAATATAGCACGAACACTAAGCTCTATCAAATGGATGTTAAATGTGCATTTCTCAATGGTTATATTTAAGAAGAAGTTTATGTTAAGCAACCCCTAGATTTTAGCACTCTCAATTTTCAAATCATGTTTTCAAATTGCAAAAGGCTTTATATGGTCTGAAATAAGCTCCTAGAGCTTAGTATGAAAGACTAAGCAATTTCTTGTTGAAAATAACTTAAAAGAAGTGTCATTAACAAAGCTCTTTTCACAAAAACCAAGGGGAATGATTTTCTTCTCATTCGGATCTATGTTGATGACATTATATTTGGAGTTACTAATGAAACTCCATGCCAAGAGTTTTCCGAGTTAATAAGGCAGGAGTTCCAAATGAGCATGATGGGGGATTTCAATTTCTTCCTTGGATTTCCATCAATCAAAGTACATGAAGGAGTTATTGAAGAAGTACAAGCTACAAGAAGTGAAGCATGTAGCAACACCTAGGAGTAATAGTACAAAAGCTGGATTCGGGTAACAAAGGTAAAGTCTGTAGATCGAAACTCTATAGAGGTACGATTAGATCTCTACTTTATCTCACATCTAGTAGGCCAGATATCATGCTTAGTGTTTGCCTTTGTGCAAGATTTTAAGCTAATCATAAGGAATCACATCTCATTGCAGTGAAGGGAATTTTTAGATATCTTGTAGGGACTCGGACACTTAGTCTCCGGTATTCAAAGGGCTCGAGATCTAACCCTAATTGGATACTCAAATGTTGATTATACTGGATATAAATTTGATAGAAAGAGCACATCAGGAGCATGTCAATTTCTTGGTCAATCACTCATCTCCTAGCATTCAAAGAAGCAAAACTCGGTCGTCGTATCAATTGCTAAGCCTCGAGTATATTATAGTTAGAGCTTGCTATGCTTAGATTCATTGGATCAAGCAACACTCAAAGGATCTAGGACTATCATTCACATCTATCTTAATCAAGTGTGACAATCAAAGTGCAATTAGCATCACCAGGAATCCAGTTCAACACTAAAAAATGAAACACATTGAGGTCGGTATCATTTTCTAAGAGACCATTATGAGAAAGCTAATATTGAACTTGAATTCAGTCCTATAAAATTTCAATTAGCTGATATTTTCACTAAACCTCCTGAGTGAAGATCAGTTTTGCTTTATAGGAATGAACTTGGCATGTTAATTACATGATTATCTCGATCATGAGTTATTATATCTCCGATTGATTGTTATATGCTTTGAGTGAAATAACAAATGGATCGATTGACACAAAATGAGACCGAGCTATGAGTTATTGATATTCCGAGTATGTTCGAATCGGTTAGACACATCACCGAGTCAGACTTAGTTTGTGAGAAAAATGGACATCAAAATTCTAGGATCATCTCGTAGATCAATGGAGAATCTCTGAAATGTTTTCAAAAATCTTTTCTTCTCTCTCTATCATACAAACAATCGTAAAAACTAGCCATTTGAAGAAAACTACTTTAAAACTAGCCGTTACTCACTCGGGAGACTCAACTATCTCGATAATCGTTGCTTGGAGAACCAAGTCGAAACGCTCGTTGTTCAATGAAAGCATTAATTCTATAAACAGCGCCGCTTCGATTTCATTCATTCACTTTGCGTACTTATTCCTCACACTCTCACTCTATTTGCTCTCGCACTTAATCTCTCTCGCACTCAAATTCCCTCTCTCTCTCACTCATCTCGTGCTCTTCACTCACTTTCTCTTTGCTCTCAAACTCTCTCTATCTCTTTCAATATGCCTTAGAGAGGTTCAACCATGGAAGGAGGTTTGGCCACAAAAAAGCCGGAACCAAGTCAACTCGTTATGAGGCTACCCAAGCAAAGGGAAAAGCGCTTGCCTCGGATGATCAAAAGATTTTGTTCGCTTAACATTCCTTTATGGGCGACAAATTATTCTCCAAAACATCTTTTCTTGGATCAAACCGTATCTCAAAATAGGTATTTTCAATTATTTGAGCTTCGTGATTACATCAACCTAGAACTCGTTATTGAGTTTTATACCCATATGACAGCAAGAGATAACGTGATCTCTTCGTTGTCCAAGGAAATGTGGTTCGTATCAATCTCGCTCGACTCCACAAGCTCTTTGATGTAAAGTCTCTTTTTCTCAATTCTAATCGTATTCGTTTTAGTGAAGTCATGGATGACTTCTTTGACATGTATTCCAAAGAAATTCCTCAGTCCGGAATGAACTTTTCTATGACTCGGATGACTTCGAAGCCAAACTTATGTGCTTTATTCTAATGATAACCTTGTTCCCTTACTATCCTTTAAAAGAGAACCCTAACAGCAAAGTTCTTAAGGTTCTCTTTGACATTCTGGAAGGGCATGATGTTGACCTCTTCCCTTTTATCCTGGAATAGATTGCTTCGTTCCATCCGACTAAAAGAAGACTCCTTATCCTTTTTAAGCTCTTTCTTTAGCTTTTTTACTCGGTTGGAGGTCGAACATCCTTCTTACCCAAACAAGTGCCTAAAGCCTCGTCGTCTGTTTTGGCCAAGGTGAACTCAATGGTCTTGGATATTAGCAAATCCAACTTGGTGTTTGGGTTCATTCCTAAGAACTAGCTTCTGCTCCTCCTCCACCTCGGACTCGGATTGGTCCTAAGGTTCCACTTCTTACTGTTGCGCCTTCAACTTCTCTACCTACCCTTTCTATTGAACTTCTTCGAAGGTGGCTATTCAATTAGCTTCCCTAGAAAAACAGCTGCAAGCAGACTATCGTAGCATTCTAGGCTTTCATTCTTATATCGACTCGGTTCAAGCCAAGGCTCGGACTCGGATTGATCGTGAGTCAAGCCCTAGTTGGTGAGCTCAAGGAGGTGATCAAGAACCAAAACGATAAGATCTCGCCACCTCTAAGAAAGAAGGTCCAAAGCAAGTAAAGGACTCAAAATCGAAGAAGCACAATCTTTAGAGTCCTCCTATTCTTCCGAGTTTGAGTCGAAGAAGCTGAAAAAGGACAAGGAGAAGTTGAAGGAGAAGGAGAAAAGGAGACTAAAGCAGTTTAATGTGAGGGTAAGGCCGACAAAGATCCGGAGGTGATCTCCTCGGATCACACCGAGTCCGCCTAAGAAGAGGCTAGCAATATAGGCTAGTCTAAGGCCACTACCTCGGAACCATAGCCTATAGTATCGGTTGTGTAGGAACCACGGCCGGTTTTAGAAAGTCGATTTATGAAGTCGATTTAGGAATGTCCATTTAGAAAGTCGATTTAGGAATGTCGAATCTCCTTTTTAAAGATTGATTTTGAAGATGGTTTTAGAAAGTTAATTTAGGAATATTAGGATGAACCTTTTCTTAAGATTTTTGAATTTTATTAAATCCGATTTAAAGCGGATTAGGAAAAGTTTGAATGGCGGTTTTATTAATTATTTTATTTTAATAATTATTTTGTGAAGTCCCAAGATATTTTTCTTAACCGGAAGATAAATTAAATTAGGTTTTCTGCTTTGGTCGTGAAGCTTTAAGGCCGGACCAGTATGAAAACACCCGTCCGAACCGAAGGCTCATCCACTGGCCGTCTAGCGCCGGCCGGAACCAACGATGTACAGTGAGCGGTGCCGGCCGGTGGTAATCGCCGTAGTAACTCAACCTCGGCTTCTAGCATGACTGGCGGATCCAAGTATCCCTTCTTTCTTTTATCTTGCAGATAGAAAAATCGAGATGCAATGCAATAGGAATAAAGTAAAAAGGAGTCCCCGAGTCATTTTTTAGGAAAGAAAACTAACAAACACAAAAGTAAAAATTTGCTCTTCCAATCTTAGTATGGGAAAATTAAGACAAGAAGAGGATAGAAATTACTCCAACGGTGTTTGAACCGAGAATCGAATTTGGGGGCGAGGGTACCAAACATGGGGATAAACCCTTCTATTCAACTTCGTCCGAAGATGGCCATTACTAGTTTAAGTATTGAATTCAAATAATGTAAAACAAGCAAGCAAGTGACAACATGCAGAAAAGAATTAAAGCAACCAAGACATAATTAAGGAAAATGATAAAGGCATAAATAAACAAAGTGGAAAAGCGAAAAGAAAAGCAAAACGAAAAGAAAAGAAAGTGAAAAACAAAAAGATTACATTGGGCGGGGAGGAATTAAAAGCGATACATTGTTTGTCCATAATACGGAAAGTAATAAAGAAAGCATAAACTAAAATAAATAGTTGTGAAAACTACATCGTGCCCTCAGGTCGTCCCACCTGCTAATTAGGATCTTGGATTTGAACCTCTTGATGTGACGGTGGCAAATGAGAGAGGCTTTTTGTGCGTTTTTGTGTAGGTAGGTAAGCGGATATGTGACTGATGGAGGTTAGGGATGAGATGTAGGGGGTATGATGGAAGTAGAGAAGGAATAAGGCGAAAAGGGACCAAGAGATCAGAATACCAAAAGAGAGTATTCAATAGCTCTTAGGCGAGTTTCAGCAGAGTAAAATTGAGGGTTGAGCCATATGCTGAATGAAAGCCAAGGATCTCTATTTAGAGGGAGAGGTTAGGTTAAGAAACGACCTAGGGTTATACTCGACCAGCCATTTAGAACAGATTGAAAATAAACCAGGCCAAGATATCACAAGATTGAACCGGATAAGAAGAGATAAAACCGGATAGAACCGGGATGGCGAGCGCCGACCATTAATGGATGCCTAGGGTTTCATTCCCTAGCGTGCTTCCAAAGGAGTCTCTGGGGCAAAACGCGACGGTCCACATACAATTTGGAGTGGCAGGCACGAGCCACATGAGCTTTCTAAAACTAAAAAGTTTCCATTTTTGGCATGTTTTCATTTTTGGCAAGTTTCATTTTTGGTGCGGGATGCCCGCCCCTAGTCTCGGGTGGACTGTCTTGGAGCCAAAATGCAACACTTTAATGCTTGTGATCATGAAATGTAGTGTTTAACATTGTCTTCGTGTCTTCGACTTCTTGTCTGGTTGGACTGAAGTGAAACACAATGTTCTAAGCCTGGAATTCCTGGTAAGCAGACATTGGACTCCATTGTCTCTCGGAGACTTGCCTTGGTTTTGGATCGTCCGAAAGAAAAGGGGATTTTGGATTGACCTAAGGGAGAAGGCTATTTATGTGGTTCTGGGGTTCTTTGTGGTTTACTAGCTTTCATCGCAGCAATCGATCACGATCCGAGATCTAAATCCGTAAACGGGACTTGGGATTATTATCATTGGGCCACCAAATAAAATAACAGGAGAAAGGATGATACTTTTCTGGTCTCTAAAGTTAGCCGCCACTTTGATCGAGTCCGAAATTTGTTTGGTATTGCTTCACTCCTTTTAGGTTTGTATTCCTTCGATTTTCGGATGTGTATTTCTTTAGTATTTTTAGAGCTTACTTTTCCGCCTTCGTTGTTCTTCGCTGTCTTCCTCATTTTTTATTTTTAGATCTTAAAATTTTAGAGCTCCTTCAGATCCGAAATTTGAAGGAGCTCTTTTTTTTAATAAATTGGACCTATGACGACAGTTTACATGAAAAACCGTCGTTATAGGTTTATATATAACGACGGTTCTTCGAAAAGAACCATTGTCATATATCAACTATGACGACAGTTGTAGAACCGTAGTCAAAGGTGGTACATACAACGACGCCCAAATACACAATGCTTGTTAACCATCATTAAAGGTCACTTTTAACCGTAGTTAAAAGTGCTTTCTGTTGTAATGTGGATTGCACGGATAAGGATACCAACTAGAATTCTCGGTGCCTCTCGGTGAACCAAAAGGTTTATCCCAAGAGTGCATGCTACGAGGGAGGAGGTACCATTTCCATGGGCAATCAAGCCTAGTTGGGCCCGGCTAAAGGAACTAGTGGGAGCCTCTCTCTAGAAAGGGTAAACAGGGGGTATAATAAAGTTTTCCTAGGGGTCCAAAAATAGTATTTAAACTAGTTCAAAGGTTGCTAAACGCATGATGTTTAATGAAAGCACATTATTAATAATACACTACTCAAAATTTCAAGTTTCATCCTCTTAATAAATGATTTATCCCCAGTGGAGTCACCACTCGTAGGAACCACGATCAGCTGGGGTCCGCCGAGTTTCCCGCTTGTGTCGGGTCTCTTTTTAAAGATTGATTTTGAAGATAGTTTTAAAAAGTCGATTTAGGAATGTGGAGATGAAGCTTTTATTAAGATTTCGAGTTTTCTTAAATCAAATTTAAAGCGAATTAAGCAAAGTTTGAATGACGGTTTTATTAATTATTTTATTTTAATAATTATTTTAAGAAGTCCCGGATATTATTTCTTAACCAGAAGATAAATAAAATTAGGGTATCTATTTCGGACATGAGGTTTTAGGGCCGGACCAGTGTGAAAACATCGGTCCGAACCGAAGCCTCACCCACCGGCCGTCCGGTGTCGGCAAGAACTAATGTCGTACGAGTGAGCGGCGCCGGCCAGTGGCCATGGCTAAAGTAATTTAGCCTCGGCTTCTAGCATGGCTAGAAGATCTAAAATCCGTTCTTTCTTTATCATGCACCAAGAAAACCAAGATGCAAGACAATAGGAATAAAACAAACGAGGAGTCGGCAGTCGGTTTTAGGAAAGAAAAACTAACGAAAACAAAAGTAAAAATTTGCTCTACTAATCATAGTATGGGAAAACTAAGACAAGAAGATGCTAGAAATGACTCCATTGGTGTACAAAACGCAGGGATAAACTCTTCCGTTTCGCTCGTCCGAAAATGGCCATCACTAGTTTGAGTAGTGAATTCAAATTATGTAAAACAAGCAAGCAAGCGACAACATGCAAAAAGAATTAAAGAAACTAAGACAGAATTAAGGAAAGCATTAAAGGCAGAAATAAAGAAAGCGAAAAAGAAAAAAGAAAAGCAAAACGAAAAGAAAAGAAAGTGGAAAACTAAAAGATTACATCGGGCGGGAAGGAATTAAAAGCGATACATCATTTGTCCACAATACGGAAAGTAATAAAGAAAGCATACAATAAAATAAACCGTTGTGAAAACTGGATCTGTGCTTTGAGGTTGTCCCACTCGCTGATCTAGATCTTGGATCTGGACCTCTTGATGCGACGGTGGCGAATGAGAGGGGCTTTTTGTGAGATTTTGGTGTAGGTAGGTAAGTAGATGTGTGACTGATGGAGTTGAGGTATGAGATGTAGGGAGTATGACGAAGTAGAGAAGGAATAGGCTAAAAGGGACTAAGAGATCGGAATACCGAAGAGAGTATTCGGTAGCTCTTAGGCAAGTTTTAGCAGAGTAACATTGAGGGTTGAGCCATATGCTTAATGAGAGCCAAGGCTCTCTATTTATAAGGAGAGGTTAGGTCAAGGAATGACCTAGGGTTATGCTCGGCCAGCCATCTAGAACAGATTGAAAATAAAACGGGCCAAGATATCACAAGATTGAATCGGATAAGAAGAGATAAAGCTGGATAGAACCGAGATGGTGGGTGGCTGCCATGAAGGGATGCGTAGGGTTTCGTGCCCTAGCGTGCTTCCAAAGAAATCTCCAGGGCAAAACGCGACATTCCAAATAGAATTCGGGGTGGCAGGCGTCGGCCACATGAGCTTTCAAAAATGGAAAGTTTCCATTTTTGGCATGTTTTTATTTTTGGCGGGTTTCACTTTTGGTCCAGGATCCATACTCCTAGTCTCGTGTGGACTGTCTTGGAGCCAAAAGGCAACACTTTGATGCTTGTAATCATGAAATGCGGTGTTAAACGTCGTCTTCGAGTCTTCGACTCCTTGTCCGGTTGGACCGAAGTTAAATACGATTTTCTAAGCCCGGAATTCCCTAGTACGCGGTATTGGACTCCCTTGTCTCTTGAGGCTTGGCTCGGTTTTGGATCATCCGAAATAAGAGGGATTTCTAGATCGACCCAAGGAAAAATGCTATTTATGTGGTGCCGGGGTTCTTTGTGGTACTGGCTTCCATCGAACCAATAGATCACGATCCGAGATGCAAATTTGCAAACAGGACACGGGATTATCATCACCGGGCCAACAAATAAAATAACCGAGAAATGACGACATTTTTGGTGTCTACAAGTTGCTGAGGCCTCGGGAGAAGAAGAAGAAGAGGAAGCACTTCATCTATCTCGCAGATGTGTAATCTCATTGCTCGATCTACCTCTATTATTGCCACCATGCCAAGTCTGTCTTTACTCAAGGCTACGGGCATAGGCATAACCCTCGCTCTTCTAGTTCTCGTCAAACTGCTCCTCCTCCAACTTGATTTCAAAATTTGTTTTTGTTTTATCCAACATCTTGGTACTTAATTGTTCTTTCCTCCCTCTTCTCTCATTTTCTGCTGAAATGCTTAGGAGGCGAGAGAAGGTAGAAAGTAGAGATGTTTGGTTTAGGGATAGTTTCTCTTACTTTGTTTCTTAGTTTGTTTAAGTTTATGTGTAAATGCTTTGAATGATTAATAAAATTTGCTTATTTACGAGCATATCTTTTTCCGAACATATTTTTTATTTACTCGATATATCTTTCACTATTCACGTGACAAGTGTTCTCTGTTTACTTCAAGAAGCATGTTATGAGTTGTATATGATCCGAGCTGAGATGTTCAATATTTTTTATTATTTTTCTTACTATGATTAACATACAATGAAAACTTAATTCTTTGAACCGATTAGTTTCTATCTCAAGTATAGAATGCCTTTCATAAAAAGGGGAGATTGAAGACTCGGGTGTAACTCTCGATCTCTCTATAGTTTTGATTCAAAGTTATTCTAAGCTTTTAAGAAACTCATATCTAAGTTTTCATTATTTTCTAACCCGCTTAGAAACCATCTATCAAGCATATCAATCTTAACCGGGTTTCGACTCACTTAGAAGTAACTCGGAACATTGGCATGAGTAAATAATTTCACAAATACTTCATATTTTGAGTACTCGACTTCGTGTTTAAACCGAAAATGAATTACAACATTAATTCTCTTTTTTAAGTCGAGTAAACTTAACGAAATTATTTACTTGATCAAGTTTATGTATTCTGATTCATTATTCTTACTAACTCGATCATTTAAAGGATTGATCGAAGTTCGACTTTGTACCTACTGAATATTAAATTCGAAAAATTTCATTCTTGGAGGTCGAAGATAATTTAGTGCTTAATTACGTTAAAGTAATTATTATCTTTGCCTAATCTTGGACAAAGTATTTTTATACTTTGAGTACCACTTTAATTTGTTTTGGCAGGTTGATTAAAGAAGTTTAATCTACTTTTGACAAGTAAAAGCAACCGATTTCTAGCCGTTAAACACCAACGAGATAGAAATCAGCCATTTTTGGGCATGGCTCGGACACCGTGTCGGGGTTGTTTGTTTTCAAATCTGGTAAACATCAACTTTGAGTCCAACAAGTGTTTCCACCCAGAATTCTATCACAACCAGAGAAATGGACCATATTTCGAGCCAAGGATCACCGCATAACGTTCATATTACAACAAATCCTTTTTACGAGTGACTCGGACTAGTCATTACAATGGCTATTGAAGCTCACCGAGTCCGTAACAAGTCTTAATGGTTAACATTCCCTGCTGTGTATAAATAGAAGCCTCTCTATAAGACTTGCAAATGGCTAGATATATTGGTTAACACTCACGTAGTGCATACTTACTCAATCTTTAGCTTATAACTCCAAATTCTATAATTCTTACTTTACGAGTGGTAAAGAGAAAGTCTTATAATCGCTTCTACTTTTTCTATTCTCTGCTAAGTCCCTTGACTGAGATGTAAGGGTTAACTCATCTCAATTATTCCTAACTATAAAGGGTATCGCAATTAGGAAGTAATAAATGAGATAAGGGAATTTCTAAGTTTAAGAAAACTTGTAATTGAATTGTCTAACGGAGCAATTCCGTAAAGAGTCGATCCTTGTATTTTGTGGATTCAAAATAGTGGATTTAACTTGGCGCTTGGATTAGCACCGTCCGTGGTTTTCTGCCCCATGAGGGTTTCCACATATTTTTTATGTTTGACTTGTTTCGAGTTGATTCTAGACTCGAATTATTTTCTAAGTCCGATTTATGCGGAACAATTTCTAATTTCTCAAAAATCATCCATAATGCTATTCACCCTCCTCTAGGGTGACTTAGCCTCTCTAAGATCAAATCTTCATACTTGCCTCATAAGGGGTCTTCGTGTCAATGTGAGACACACTAAGCCTGAAAAGGACTTGACAAACTATCTTCCACTATGTGGCTTGTGGAAGATTATTGAGGTATGCTCTATTTCTCCTCTTATTTCCTATATATTTTTATCTCATGTGGATAAAAATTTTACTTGTTTTGCAAAAGCTGCAGCCTTGGTTGTATGAATATTTCCCGCGCCTTTCACCCAACTCAATAAATCATCCTACATTCTTGGCCTCGATATCGTGGGCAAAAATCTATCTTCGATAACCCAAAGCCCATGATGTAGGCTTTTTACAGTCCACTCTCGGTCGTGTGGCTTCGGTATGTCACTTTTAAGCTCTTAAATTTGCCTCGAAACATGCTTAGAAAAAATCATCTTCACTACCCTTTTGCTACCCATGCCCATAATCTGTGGTGGCCTAGTGGGCGAGCACGTGGTGGTCGGCGCTGCCATAGACGGGCCTTTGGCCACCTAATTTTTTCGTTTTTTCCTTTGCTTGCTTTTTCCTTATAAATCCTATATGTCTAGGCCAATTCCCATCATTGGGCCCAACTGCAATTCCCTCCTAGTGTAGTGGTTGCACGGGTGTTCCGTGAGAGGAGGATCCTATTTGAGGGTCCTTCTCGAGTTTTGCTTGGTACCTTGGCGAGAGAGTTACGCCTCAAATCCATGACGAGTACATGGCCTCTGTTCGTTCCTTATGATCCACCTCAAACCATGTTCTATTTCTACTCTCTTTCCCAACAAGAGCAAGAGGAAGTGACCACCGGGTATCCCTATACCCAGCTTCTAAATTTGTATACCTCTTATACTCACCATTCGAGACAAATTATGATCCAGCTGGTGAGTTTCCATCTCTTCCTCCTTTTTGTGTAGTTGAATTTCTTGTATAGAAATTAACTTCATTCTTTGTAGCTTTTTCAGGAGGATATCCACATTCCAAGTCTCGATGTGGATACCTCTGCACCTGAGGAGTCTCCTTGTTATGTAAGGATTCCCGAATTTTCAAAAGAAGAGTGTGTGGGGCATGGTCTTCTAAAAAGCTGGCAAGGGGTAAGAGTTTTATGCTCTTGACTTTTAGTTGCATGCTAAAAATTACTAACGCCATTAAATCTTTGTAGTATGATCGAGAGCAATCTTGAATCATGTCCATCGGACTTCAATATGTCCTTAGAGTTATCCAAGACTTTTTCTCCGGGAGAATTTTCCCAACCTTCTGCATAAGTCTTAGTTAATGAAAATGCTAATTTTATTGAGCTCTTAGTAGATAATTGATCTTTTATTTTTGTAGAGGTGTCGATTTAGGACTTCTTTATCGCCAGTCTTCCTTGGCAACCTGGGAGCTCTAACGCATCCGTCTAACAAACAAGCACCTTCCGGTAGTACACTTAGAGCGGATACCTCTCAATGTTCTTCATGACGTGCGCATAATCGGAATGCTTCTAAGGTAGGGCCTAGTTCTTTCGTGCCGGACCTAGCTTTTCCAAAGAGTGCATGGAAATTCCGCCTCTTTAAGCACTTATCGTCATGGGAACACAATCGACTTCCACTGGGCATCTTATAGTGGATCCTCTCATGGAGCTTCTCAATCTTGGGACCATGGGGCTAGCTCTTCATACAATAGTAGATATAGTCGGTTTTCCACGTCCATCTTAGAGGACTTCGGGAACTACCTCTTTGATGATGCTTTCGGTGGCGAAGATTAGTGAATCCCTTGTTGGGTGCTTTTGTTTAATGTTTAATATTGTGTAAACTTGTTTGACTCTATACAATGAGATGAAATGCAAATACTTGATTCTAACAAAATGCATTCTTTTATGAATATGATGCAAAAATTCAAAAGAAAATTATAAAGACAAATCGAAAACATTTCACAATGCCCATTCCCCACAAAAGAAAATAATAAAAATGAAAATGGGAATTTGTAAGTGCACAGATCCGAAATAATAACGGGGCTTGACCGAAAATATGCCAGGGATAAAAACAAGAAATGGCCCAAGGAGTGTTGGGGCTAAAAGAATAAGGCGGACCGGCCGCCTAGGAGGTGCTTGTCGAGGCTGAAAAAGCCTCCGGTTTTGTCTTGAAAGTCTCGTTTTTCATCCATTTCACTCTCATTTATTTATTTTTTAAAATTTTTGCTCTTATTGGGCTGTAAATAGGTTGAATTTGATCGTGCAGGACTCTTATATTTTTTCTATCCGTGAAATGTAGATTTGGTTAATGGAGCATCTACAACCGATATAGGCTCTTGCGAATGTGGACATGTATCCGGCGATATACTTCGTTAGCGGAGGTGGCTAGAGGTGGTAGCAGAGCACTAACCTCTTGGTGGGAGGATTGGCTAAAAACCATATCAACACCATTGAATGGTACGTCAAACATTGGAAAGTGTCCCTATTTAGGACACATACCGGACATCAACCTTTCGTACGCATGTTGGGACTAAAAACCAGTACTTACTACTTCCCTTACCATGTGTTGCAACAAATGGGATGAGAGTAAGCTATCTCTCATCTCGATCGTGTTTCACTTGCTACTTTCAAACTGTTCAAAGGTTTTGGTAGTTCAAGGCGAGTGAAGTCCTGGCTCGAATATTGGATGAACCTGCTGAAGTCTGTTGAACCACTGTAGACAAGTGCACCACTACGGTTTCGAATATTATCCGGAGTGGATAACAAAAGCGGACACTGAAGCATCGTAAGGCACTAAAGGCTCAAGAGCTAGATCCCTAAGAAGTCGTTCTGTTGCTGCACCACTCCGAATTCTTACAATGAACCCTCGGATAAATGAACGAGCTCAAAGGAGGGAATCCGAGGCTAAAGAAGCTTAAGAGAGGAGGGCCCGTAGAATTGAGGAGACAAAGACATGCACGCAAGACGACGGAGCTGAGTCTAGCGATCCAAAAGGGAAGAAAGTGAAGATGGACTATGGCCTTTTATTTTTAGGGAGAAATTTTTAGGAAGAATAAAGAATTTATTTTTACCACTTTAGAATAATTTATAATTTTTACAAGTAGATTACTTGTCATTCCCTTTTATTAGCTATGTACTCGGATAAGTAGTAGGCTTACCTTTTATTAAATAAAAGTAAAAAGTACGTTTTATGCTCACTTTTATGCTTTATTATTTTTAATCGCTCACCTAAAGGAATAAGTGGATCGGATCTGCCAGTTTGGATCGTCCTTAAAATTAATTGAAATTATTAAACAATTAATTAAGCCAATGGACCGTCTAGTTGGACCATCCAAAATAATAACAATTAATTAAATATACCATTTGATTGGACTGTCACAAAAAATTATTTACAGAGTTAAAACCAGAGGGAATTGTTCGACCCAGCCAGTCCACCGTTGTCTTCTCTAATGGAATGTATCTAATCTCATAATCTAAGAACTTCTTATATAAATACTATACTGCATACTCTTCCTTTCCATCACGTTGAGCTAGCATGGCTCCCATAGTTGTCTCTATCATGGCGAGATACAAAAGTACAACCTTCCCTAACCGGGCGGAACTAGCACTCGAGGGTAGGCTAAATATTCCTTAACCTCGCTCGAATGATTTTTGGCACTCGTCATCCCAAATAGGCTCAGACCCCTTCTTCAACTTCTTGAAAATGGGTTCACAGACTATAGTAAGTTTTTATATGAAATGAGTAATGCACTCTGTAAATGCCCTAGGAAACCCTATATCTCCTTCTCTATTTTCGGCGGCGGAATTTCCTGAATAGCTTTGATCTTGGATGGATCAACTTAGATTCCTCTAAGATTGACAACACAGACCTAACAACTTATCTAAGGTTATCTCAAAGGCACACTTTTGAGGACTAAGGCGCATGTTATATTTTCTCGATCTTTCAAAGAATTTTCTAAGGCTAGGTAGGTGCCTTACCCT
Source organism: Talinum fruticosum (assembly GCA_021018815.1). Lineage (NCBI taxonomy): Eukaryota > Viridiplantae > Streptophyta > Magnoliopsida > Caryophyllales > Talinaceae > Talinum > Talinum fruticosum. Next base: position 1,669,035 of record JAITYX010000026.1, read on the forward strand.
ATCTTTGGACTTAATGATCATGTCATCCACATAGACCTCGGCTTCTTTGTGGATCATGTCGTGCAATAGTGTTGTAGTTATCCTCCGATATGTTGTGCCAACGTTCTTAAGCCCTAATGACATCACCACATAACAATACATCCCCCATTGAGTGATGAAGGTTGTCTTCTCTATGTCTTCTTCGACCATCCTCACTTGATTGTACCCTACATAGCCATCCATACATGAGAACAGAGCACGTCCAATTATGTTGTCTACCAGGATATCGATATGAGGCAGCGGAAATCATCCTTGGGACTTGCCTTGTTTAAATCTCTAAATTCGACGCACATCCAAACCCCGCCATCTTTCTTCGAAACTGGCACTATGTTTGCTATCCACCGAGGATAGTGAACAACTTTAATAAACCTAGCCTCTAAATGCTTCTAGACCTCTTTCTTAATCTTCAATCCCTAAAGTAAATTGCTTCTCTTCTAGATCCAAGTGTCTTACTGATTTTAATCTCTTGGGGTTGATGAAATGATCCTAGATTAATTGTTATTGTTTCCTCTATTATTGGTGAGCAATTTTCATCATCCTCTGTAGCTTCTATTAATTCTTTAGGGATTTCTTGTTCATAATTAGAGGCAAAACAATTGAAAATAGGAGGAGGCAAGGAGTAAGCAGAAAGATTAATCTTATTTAATGAGGAAATGAGTACATCGGATCGAGAAACAAAAGATATATAATTAAAAACAATTGAGCTAGAAGATGAAATAGAAGCAACAGGAACATAAATAAGAGTCCTAGTGCTAGACTCGGGAAGGGGATGCTCTCCTAAGCTAAGGGCAAATTCCTGGCCCTCCTCAACATCGATCCAAGTAATATGCTTGGACTCTTCATTGTTGATGTCGGTGATGAATATGGACGGATCGAACTATGGGTGCGACATGGCTCGAGATATATCGAGACCGAATTCCCCTTTAGATTCATCTCCTGTCTAAATAGTTCACCGTAGATATTGTTCCCAGCCAAGTTGGTCCAGTCCGGTGTGAACTGTCCTTCTTCTAGGTGGTAGGCTGCCTCCTTTTCTAATATCCAACAATCACTAAAGACTCTAAGCCGGGTACTAGAATTTCCTTCTCTTTTAGGTAGTAAGGCTCAGGAATACCATAGTAAGGGAAATCATCCCTTTCTCTCAGGAATTGCCAATTTAGAGTATGTAGAAAGCTCTTGATAGAGCGGATCGTATGAGGTGCAGTTCTCCTAATCTGAACTTCCCACTTGGCTTGGACTATTTCCATAGCTATAGGTTGATAGCCTAGCCTAAATTTGTAGTTGTTAGTAGGTTTAAAATGTGCAAAGATAACGCGGTATGCCCTTCTACTTGCAACAAGGCCTGGAAAATACCCCTTCCTAAGCATCTAGTGGACGCGGGGTTGGAATAAGGATTGAAGTTAAGAGGTACTTCATCCTTATCTAAGGCAGCGACAGCCTCAAATTCGTGAAGCTCTTCGTCATCGGCATCATGCGCAATTTCGACGACCGATTTTTAGAGGTGATGGTAGCACAAAGATTGTCCCTGCTGACGGTTACAACCTAACCTTTGATGATCATCTAAACTTTCTGGTGCACTTGTAGAGGGCACCGCTTGATGATCATTCAACCAAGGGCGTCCTAGAAGTAGATTTAATATGGCTGGGATGTTTAGGACGTGGAAGTCGATGTTTTTAACCACGTGCCTTACATTGATTGGTAATGTCAACTTTCCCAAGACTATCTTTTTAGAATTGTCATAGGCTCGAAGATGAACAATCTTCTTAAAGAGTTGTTGCTCTTTGATTCCTAACCTTTTAGCGGTCCTCCAAGGACAAATATTCACAGATTGATCCATTGTCTACCAAGGTTAGGGGATTAAACTTGTTGATGTAAGTTACTGATTAAATAAAGTGCATTGTTGTGTACAACGCATTCTTTAATGAGATCCTTCTTATCAAAATAGTAATGGTTCCATCCCCACTGTTGATTAATCCTACTACTCCCTCGGGCGTGGTTTCGGGAGAGATCTTAATCTTGCTAACCGCATCAATTAAGGCATGTCTATGTTTTTGGGAAGCGGATATGTGTTCCCATATAGAAATGTTAGCTTTTAACTTTTGAAGTCTGTTTCAGGATTGGGTCTTCTTCTTTAGTAGCTTCAGGTTCTTTTGAGGCTTCATGAGTGTGTTGTGGACCCATTGATGCAGTATGCAATCCAAATTTAGTAAGGAATTGGATTTATGGACTTTTAGGTTCTCCCCAAAAGTCTTCTTCTTTTAAGGATGGTGTGCCCCGAAGTCATCGTCATTGTAATTATTATCTTTGGTTTCATAGACATCCTCTTCATGACATACCCACAGCCCATGGACTTCTACATCTAAAGGAGGCAAGCTAAGAAGTGGTTTGGAATCACCAATGTCTTGAATGAAGACAAATGGGTCCCATTGACCTGGAATGGTTTCGAAAAAATAGTCAAGGTACCGCCGAAAGGATTCTTGTTGTTGCTTGGTTTCTAAGCGGCCTTAGAAAGAGGGAGTTGACCATTGCAGAACATACTCTTCATCTTGTTCTTGAATGTCCAACATTGCTCAGTGTCATGTCCTCGTGCACGATGGTATTTGCGAGAATTTTCCTACGTCCCAGCTTTTAGACTGTTTCGCAGTTTCGATTTTGCTCTAATGGGTGGCAATTCAATCTTCCCTTTGGCCAATAGGTACTCAAGGGATTGAGCGTATGTGGTATTGATAGGAGTTTAGTCATTATACCTGTTGAGGACATTTACATCTCGCACCCTCGCTAGTATTGCCTTGATTAGAGGTTTTTTATCTTTAGATTGATAATTACCTTTATACCCAATCGTGACTTTTGTGGTCATGGTAGACATCTCTTCTTCTATCAGCATGCTAACATCTCTAAGGGTTTAGAAGCTCATCATAGGTAGCAGTTTTAGATGTTGATTGTAGGCAGCTCGAAGGTTCTTCACGATGGTCCGTCCTTGGTCCTTCTTGGAAGGTCGGTCTCCTATGTGGGCAACCTTTGCACTCCATCTAGTGAGAAAGTATGTAAAGCATTCTTTCTCACCCTGCTGATCAACTCCAAGTCTCTAAGTGTAATAGGTAGATTAGTGTTATCGGAGTATTGGTTCCGGAACTCTTTACAAAGATTAGTCCAATTAGTGACCTTGCATGGGTCGACCATGTTATACCACTTGATTACGTCGGTATTAAAAGTCCATGGGAAGACGATGTGGTAAGTGTCTTATGGAATGTTCTTAAGAGTCATTGCTTCTAAGATGTTGCGAACATGATGTTGGGGATTGTTGGAACCTCGGAACTTGATATCGGGCATGATGAACTTAGGGGTAGTTTCCCTTTTGGGATTGAAGTGAATCCCTTATGATCAAAATAGTGATTACTCGAACATGGATGACTCCCTTAACATTTGTTCTATCTCGATCTATACGTGGATCAAACTGGATTCATGCTTAGGACTCGCTTGCGAGAGATGGACTAGGTAGAGGCAGAGGACCTCCTCCTTTCCTCATCTCTCTTACTATCCGCAATAGCTTTTACAATAGCCTTAAGATTGCTTGCTATGGATTCTATTTTCTTATCCGAAGCCTCAATCCTAGCTTCCAGTTTGGCTGAGTTTTCATTGAGAAAAGTGATCATGGGAGATGGTTATGGTGTTCCTTCCATTGGAAGGGAATTATTTTTAGGTATTGTCCTATGGCGAAAAATAGATCGAACAAGTGTGATATGCACCGGAGTATGTCATACTCGGCGTAGACCGTGGAGTAGAACATAGTGCGAGTGGGGAGAAGATGTGCTAGACTCCTTGTTGAGGCGTTCTAACCTTTTGGAGCTTGGATTTTGATGATACCCAATTGCAGTAGACTTTCCTATTCGAAGAGACTAAGAATGCTCTTTCATTTGGATGCACATAAAGAATGCAAAACAAATGAAGTGTATGCAATGATGCTTATGCCTTAATTTGAGACGATTTTATGATTTGGCTAATGCCTAAGTGGAATGCATAATTGGTTGTTCCTAATGAATAAATGATTGTTCCTAATTAGAAGATGGATTTATTTTGGCTAATATGCAAGAATGAAAATGCACTCTCCTGATTCGGATGAATTTTTTTGGCTATATGAAGGACGAGAATGCAAATGCGGACTCACCTATTTGAGATGAATTTTATTTTGGCTAAATGCAAAATGAATGGACTCACCTATTTGAGATTAACTTGATTTTAGCTAAATGGAAAATGAATGGAAATGCGGACTCACCTATTTGACATGAATTTTGATTTTGGCTGAATACAAAATGAATGGACTCACCTATTTGAGATGAATTAAATTTTGGCTAAATGGAAAATGAATGGACTCACCTATTTGAGATGAATTTTATTTTGGCTAAATAGAAATGAAAATGCGAAATGGGAAATGGAAATGCGAAAAAGTCAAAATCTAAAGACTGATCGACTAATGAGATAAATAGGTCTTTGGTTAGACCCTTTTGGACTGACAGTGGTAACTACCTGGACCGCCTAAAAATATTTTAGGATGACTCGAAAAAGCAATCAATGGATCAACCTAAAAGGAAAAGATAATTTGACTTTTGGCTAAAGAAAATGCACATAATGTACCGATCGTAGAAAATTTTATTGCATTTTATTCACACCCATGCAAGGGCTAATCAACACTCTTCACCTATCCCTAAAGGCTCACAAGTAGAAGATTAAATCTAAAAAGCAACCACACTCATCCAAGCATGCAAATGAAAGAACAAGGTTCCACCTAGAGACCAAGGGTTTATGGTAAAAAGATGGTTAGACTAGGTAGGATACATGATGGCTCATAGTCCGAGGATTTAGTTGTTCGTGGGGTGCACGAAAAAAACGCATTGAAACCTCGATGCATCTCGGTAAGCCAAGAGTGCGTACAACGAGGGAAGAGGTACCGCTTTCGTTGGCAATCAAGCCTAGTTGGGCCTGCCCGGGTCACGAGTGGGAGCCTCTTACCAAAAATGTTTTGGAGTGGAAAGCCTAATGGTCCACCAACAAACATAAACTATGTTCAAGGTTGCTGAAAATGCGGGACGCCTACTGCAAATACATTATTAAAACCGACAACTCAAGCTTTCATGTTTTTCCCTCTTAATAAGTGATTTATCCCAAGTGGAGTTGCCAATGTAGGAACCACGGTCCCCGGGCGCCCGAGCTTCCCGCGAATTGGTGGGTTTAAAATTTTTCTTTTTGATTTTTAAAGATGAAGATAATTTTAGAAGTTTATAGATGAAATTTAGAATGTGAGGATGAATCTCTTATTTAGATTTTCGATTTTTATTAAACAAAGTTAAAATGAATTAAATTAAATTGAGTGGCAGTTTATAAATTGCCTTATTTTAGAAATTATTTTCGAAGTACCAGGATATTATTTCTTAACCAAAAAATAAACGAAATTAGAGTCTCTCTTTCTACCATGAGGCTTTAGGGACAAATCGGTGTGAAAACACTAGTTTGGACCCTTGGCTTACTTGCCGACCACTCGATACAGGCAGCAACCTACACCTGATAGTTGGTGGCGCCGGCTAGGGGCCACGGCTGAGGTGGTCGGCCTCGCCTCCGGCCTGGCTGGCAGATCTTGAATTCCTTTCTTTTATTTACCTTCGATCGAAATAGTCAAGAGGTAGCAAAGAAAAATTAAATCAAAATAAGAGTCGCCAATAAGTTTTTAGGAATGAAAAAATTAAGAAAACAAAAACAAATAAATGCTCCTCCAATCTTAGTATGGGAAAACTAAGATGAAAGAGGCTAAAAAAGTGACTCCATGGATCTAGAACCGAGAATCGATTCGGGAGTAAGGGTATGAAACATAGGGATAAGTCATTCTGTTCCGCCCATTAAAGGACGACCATTACTAGCTTGAGTAGTAAATCTAAACAACATATTAAACAAAAGCACACAACATGTGCTCGCGGAATTAAAGGCAACGAAAACATAATAATGAAAGAGGTAAAGGAAAAAATGAAAGCGATAAAAGAAAGCAATAATGAAAAGAAAAGAAAAGCGGAAAGAAAAGAAAGCGAGAAATTAAAAGATTACATAGTGGAGGGAGGAATTAAAAGCGATACAATTCTTTCTCCACAATACGAAAAGCGGAAAAAGCATAAAATAAATAAGTAACCATTGGGAAGGCTGAATTGATGCCCTAAGGTTGTCCCACTCGCTGATCCGGATCTTGGATCTGGATCCGGTGATGCCACGTTGGAGAACTAAAGGCGCATTTTGTATGTTTTGAGTGTATTTATGGAAAAAATGTGTAGAGAATTGGAAAGATCGGTTGAAAGGAGACCAAGAGATCGGAATAATCGAATATTCAATAGCTCTTAATCACGATTTAGTTGCATGGTGTTTAGGAGAAAAGCGGTTTAAGGTTAACTTTCAGTAGCATAACACAGAGCAAAAGTCATCTTAGCTCAGTATCCAGCGAGCGTCACACTAAGGAATGAGCCATTTTGAAAGTGAGAGTCTAAGCTTCTCTATTTATGGGGAGAGCTAGGTCATAAAATGACTCAAGGTTTCAATTCCGCTAGTCGTCCAAACATAACCGAAATCAACTAGAAAACCGGGTCGAAAAATTAGAAGATTGAACTGGATTGAACCGGATCCTCGCTGTAGGGGCGTCGGTCATACGACATCGTTCTAGGGAGGTGAGCCCTTTTCGTGTTGTAATAGGATTCTCGATAAAAACGTGGCATTTCAAAGCGAAATGAACTAGGTAGGGGAGCCGGGCATGACGTCGGTCGGAGGGAGGAAGCTCAGTATCTCTGGACAGATCTGTCTTGGAGCTAAACACAACATTTTGATGCTTGTGATCATGAAATGCAATGTTAAACGTCGTTTTGATGTCTAAATGTTTTCTCTTGAGAGGCGAAGTCGATTTAGAAAATAATTCGGAGACTAGAATGTGTAGAATAGTGGCTAAGTCTCGGGAGGGTTGATTTAAAATATCGAATTTTTGACTTGGTGCTTGGATTAGCATCGTCCTTGGTTTTCGCTTCGTAGGGTTTCCACATTATTTTTGTGTTACACTTGTTTCGAGTTAATTCTAGTCTCCGAAGTATTTTCTACGTGTGATTGGTGAATAGGGAGTTGGAAGATTTTTGAGAAATTAGAAACTATTCTACACAAATCGGACTTAAAAAATAATTTAGAGACTAGAATGAACTCGAGAGAAAAGTCTAACAAAAAATACATGGAAACCCTCCAGGGCGGAAAACTACGGACAGTGCTAATCCAAGCACCAAGTCAAAAATCCGATATTTTGAATCAACAAAATACAAGGATCGACTCTTTTTGCTTCTTTAGAGAAGTCAATTACAAGTTTTCCTAGATTAAGAAATTCCCTTATCTAATCTAGTACTTCCTAACCGAGATACCCTTTAGAATTAGGGACAACTGAGCTGAGTTAACCCTTACAACTTAGTCAAAGGACTTAGCAGAGAATAGAAAAAGTCAAAGTGATTACAAGACTTTCTCTTAACAACTCAAAAGAAGAATTACAAAATTGGAGTTGTAAGCTGAAGATTGAGTAAGTATGCACTAAGTGTTAAGCAATGTGTTCAACAATCTTCAAGTCTTGTAGAGTGGCTTCTATTTATACATAACAGGGCAAATTAGCCATTGAGACTTGTTCCGGATTGCTGAGCTTTAATAACCGTTGTAACGACTAGTTTAAGTCACTTAGAAAAGGATCCATTATAATATGAACATTCTGTGGTGGTCCGTGGCTCGAAAAGTGGTCCATCCCTCTAGTTGTGAATGAATTTAGGGGTGAAAAAAACCGTTTAACTCAAAGTTAAAGTTTACTAGATTTTGAAACAAAAACCTTGACACGAGTGTTTGAGCCATGTCTAGTAATGGTTGATTTCTTTCTACTAGTATTTAACATTTAGAAACCAGTTGCTTTTTCTTTTCAAAAATAGATTAAACTTATTTAATCAACCTGCAAAAGAAAATTAAAGTTGTACTCAAAGTATAAAAATACTTTGGTCCAAGATTAGGCAAAGATAATAATTACTTCAACGTAATTAAGCACTTAATTATATTCGAGCCTAAAAGAATGGAATTTTCGAGTTTAATATTCATTAGGTACAAATTCCATCTTGAGTCAATCTTTTAAATGATCGAGTTACTAAGAATAAAGAATCAAAATACATAAAACTTGATCAAGTAAATAATTTCATTAAGCTTGTTGACTTAGAAAAGAGAATTAATGCTTTAATTAATTTTCGGTTTAAACAACAAGTACTCGGAATATGAAGTGTTTGTGAAATTATTTATTCATGCCATTATTCCGAGTTATTTCTCATTGAGTCAAAAACCCAGTTAAGAGTGATATACTTGATAGATGGTCTCCGAGCGGGTCAAAAAATAATGAAAACTTAGATATGAGTTTCTTAAAAGCTTAGAATGACTTAGAATCAAAACTATAGACAAATAGAGAGTTATACGTGAGTCTTCAATCTCTCACTTTTTAATGAAAGCCATTCCATACTTAAGATAGAAACTAATCGGTTCGGTGAGTTTAAGTTTTCATTGCATGTTGATTAGACTAAAAAAATAATAAAGAATATTGAACATCTCAGCTCGGATGATATACAACTCAGAACATGCTTCTTGAAGTAAATAGAGCATACTTGTCAAAAAATAGTGAAAGATATACGAGAGTAAATAAGAAATATGCTAAGAAATAGATATGCTTATAAATAAGCAAATTTCATTTATCATTCAAAGCAATTACACATAAACTTAAGCAAAATAAGAAAAAAACAAAGAGAAACTCCCCCAAAACCAAACATCTTTATTTTCTTTCTTTTCTCTTCCCCTATGCATTTCAGCAAAAATAAGAGAAGAGGAAGGAAAGAACAATGAAGACTCGGACTTTGCAAATATATCATGAGAGTACCATCAAGGAATAAGGTACGGACTTCATCTCTTGTAAGTTTTGATTACAAGTCATTCTAAGTGCTTTAGAAACTTTTCGAGTGATTTAGAATCTTTTACGAGTGTTACGGATACTATTGCATATGTTTTCACTTGATTCTAACCGACTCAAAAAGCACACTCTTGCTTATCCTTTCACACATAGTTCTGAATCACTCGGACAACACTCGGACTTTTTGCATGATCAAATATTTGCTCTAACGCGCATAAACTTAGGTCTCACTTTGTAATCTATGTTTTATTGAATTACAGTGTTAATTCATCCTTCTAAGTCGAGCATGTTTCATTTGATCCGTGCTTGTCTAGATCAAGTTTCATTACTCGATATTCTCTATCGGACTCGCTTCATCTCTAGATCGACTCGGATGGAATTTGAGTATAATGGATATTAGACTCGGAAAATTCAAATCTTTTAGGACTTAGATAATTAGGCACTTAATTATCTTAATTAAAATATTATCCGTATCAAAACTTGGACAAAAGTATTTTATACTTTGAGAACCAAATTGATTTACTTTTGTAGGTTATTCAAACGAGGTTATCCTACTTTTAAATTACAAAAGTAACCAGACTTCAAGATGTCAAATCACCAGCGAGACAAGGCTTTTTCTACCACTACTAGAAAAGCTGGATTTTGTGACCGCTCAATATTTCACACTGATTTTGCGACCGTTATTTCGGTGAGAAATTGTGACCGTTTTGTGACCGATTTTGTGACCGAAAACATTTGTGACCGATTTTGTGACCGTTATTCTTTAGAAATTTTGTGACTGATTTTGTGACCGTAATATAATTGTGACCGATTCCGTTTTATTCTTAAACACTTTTGTGACTGATTTTGTGACTGATTCTATTTTGGACTTAACTTTTTGTGACCGATTTTGAGAAAATTGAACACATATTGTGCTTGGTTTTGTGACCACTTTTTTGCCATAAAACCATTACATACAATGATGCGACGAATCCTCGTATTATAAAATCATCTATACTAAATGTTTATACATAATCAATGTTCATAGTCCATAACAACAAAGTTAAATTTAAACAAACAAATGTCTTTATCATCTTCAAACTATCAACATCCCATACTTACACAATATTCCAATATAAAAAGTCCAATATCCATAACAATAGTAGAAACATAAGAAAATAAGTCCATATCTTCAAGCATTGCCGCTACAACCATTATCCTCATCATCATCATCATCATCATCATCATCATCATCATCATCATCATCATCACCATTATCAACATCATTATTTGGGTTAGTTGGAATTGGAACATTCATATGTTGCAACAAAGTTTTTACAAGTTGATTAGTCTCACCAAGTTGTTTCTCAACAAGGTTCAACCTTTTTGTCAACTTTTTGTTTGTTTTTTCTCTTTTTCAAGTTGCGCAATAGTAGATGAAGCACTAATAGTGGTAGTTAACGGACCAGTAGATGATGCACATGAACCTTCCATTCCAAATCCATGAATTTTACCTTTGTTAGTGAGACCAGTAACTTCCTTCCAAATCATCATTTGATTTTCAGTTGATAGTTGAAAATCCGATGTTTCTTGAAAACCTTCGCCTTGAGAGCATTGCATTCCTTGGATCTCTGCAAGCTTCTTCTCATACTTCTCCTAAATTATAGAAAATGTAATATTTTTGTCATATAAATAAAAGAAAACAATAGAAATTATGAGTAACATATGATTAAGAAATGAAATACACACATAAGTGTCTTTCGCTTTGTCATCTACAAAAGTCTTGTCTTTCCTTGTATGTGTGTGTTTAAAATGTTCAGCAATAGTTGGCTCTCTTTGAAGTTCTTCGGCCTATATACAATCAAAAGTAAAATAATTAAGTTCATTTTTTACATCACGTGAAAGAAAACAAATTCAAGAATACAAATATATTACCAATTGCCTTTTATGCTCGGAATAAGGAATAGATCCACCACAATGCACGAGAGGAACCTACTCCCAAAATGTTTCCATGCATCCCCATCTGATGGATGACTTAACACCCCGGGCTCCCGTGGATTCTCATAATGCCATCTCATGTGCCTTGCAGAACTCCGGGATGCAAACAACCTTTTCAGACCTTGGAATGATGGGAAGGTAATGCATTCTTGCTAAAGGAACATTCTTTTGGTTTCTATTTTTTTGAACTTTCGAGCCTTATATCGAGGAGCATCACAAAATTTGCATTGTTGTAGATGTGCGTCATCTTTGTAATACAACATACAACCATTAATGCAACAATCAATTTTTATAGAAGTCAACCCGAGTTTTCTCACTAATTTTTCTGCCTCCGAGAAGTTATTCGGGACATAGTTGTTAGATGGACACACTTCTTTCATAAGTCTGTGCAACATCATTAAAACAATTCCGGCACATATTATGCTCGGATTTAATGCTCATCAACCGTAGGGCAACAGATAACTCAGTATGGTCCGGACAACCATCCCACAATGGACGTTGTAGTGCCTTTAAAAGGTCATAAAACCTTTGAGCTTACGGATTAGGAAGTTGTGGCACATGTTGACGATAACTCAAAGCATCTTCAACCATTGTGTGATAAGCATTAGTGGGCATATAATCATGAAAAGGAGTGCTTGATGGACTATGATTCACGTTAATTTGTACATGTTCATGGGGTTCAAGTTCCCATGTGATGTTCAATACCAATATCCATTCATGAACCCTTTCTTATAAAGGTGAACCTTTACTTCTTCGAGATGATAGAAACTTTGTGTTACAATGACAACTATATACGTTCTCTCTCAAATACACGTTGTTTTTTGCAAACACATCAAACTCATTAACCCCCTCCAAGAACTCCGGCGTTAATCCACCACGATTAGGAAAAAGTCTATTAACCATCCACCTACGATGTTCCGGTATTTCCATATTCTGTTGGGAATTAAGCAAACTATTTCATTAGTTTCCCAATTTAATGTGCAAGTATGAGTGATAAGAGAAGCTTAAATCATTAAATAATTAAAATAGACTAATTTTGTACACTAATCACATAATAACAATCACATGCGCACAGGGAACCGAACCCCAACATGCAAATCATCAATCAACCACAACACAATTGGTTCGATTCCACAACAAGATAATGTATATCGGGCCATACCACACTAATCGTATAGATCAATGCCGGCCAATTAATCCCTTCCACCACAATCACAATAAAAGTTACAAATTACAAAATAAGTATATTTGCATTAATCATCGAAGACATACCTTTAGTGCACACCAAACACTAGCTTCCAAATCAAACTACGACTACAAGAGTTCTTGAAATTATGTTTCCTACATGAAAAATAATAGTCATAAGGTTTTACAATATGAAAAATAAGTCATGTTTCCAAATCAAACTACAACTTCAATTTAAAAGGGGTCTTAAATTGGTAAGACGAGGGGGCACGACTTAATTTATGAACCATTATCAAGGGTTGACCTGATGGAGGATATTAAGTAAATCGGAATTTTAAAATATTCATGTGAAAAAGTATATAGAGATTGGTAGGTGGGCTTTAAAATATTTTATATATAAAAACAATAATTGAATTTTATGATATAACATAATATTTAATTTTAAATTTGTTTTATTTATGTATGAATATGAGTGGGGGAGTGATTCATATGCCGAACAGTTGGAGGTTCGGTTTGGCAGCTCGTAAAATCGGAATTTTGCCCACCGGAGAATTCGGAAAATCATTTTTCCTTTTTACTGATAGGTATAAGAGGTAATTTTTTTATTTATTTTATGATTATTTTATTTTATTTTATTTTATTTAAAGTAGAGAAGATAGGTACAATCCCCATCGAGACAACAAGATGGAACTTATCATCCATTCATTCTATATGGGAATGTTCCCTCTTCTCTCCCCAAACAGAGACTACAAAATTCAATATTAATTCACACAAAAATATAAATTATAAATAAGTATATTTAACAAAATGAAAAATCAAATCTTTTTGCTAACTATAGCTAATATAATTTTTAACAAATAAAAATTCTTCATAATTGTAAAATTACGAAATTAGTCTGTTCATAATTCGATCTCCGATCCACCAAAAACTAATGGTTTCCTTAACTCAAGGCTAATTACCTCTAACAGCAGATTTCTTTTCACCACACAAGCAACCGAGAGAAGCAATGCGACAATTGACAATATTAAGTAAATCTTCAACAACGAGTGCACGGCTATGTCTTCGGCCAACGAAAATCACGGAACAAATAAGCCATTAATATTGTCATGTGAAAAACAATAGATGATTTGGATATGGTAAATTGAAAACACAACATAACTTGCAGTAGAATGATAAAAATTCTTATAGCCAGTCCAGTTTTCATCCGAATAGGCAACTATCGGTGTCGATGAAACAACTTATGTATGAACACTTTTCATTAATATTATGATCCCACTTTCTTTTCAAAAAAATTGACAAAGTTGTCGAATAAATAAAAAATTATGTTTTAAGGTAGGGACAAGCACATGCTTACTGGAGTACAGATTGACTAGCATTAGGAACATAACCACACTAAATAGCATAATAACACGTCCATGCACAGCAGGGGATAGGCACACCAATCTAACATAAATGATATTGTCATTGCTCACTGTCACTCGTGAATTGAATTCTAATGCTCAAATTTCAACTAGCAAGCGGCAAGCGTCCCGATGCCATGGAGACAAGCAGGGACAAGCGGGGATCGCTTTTCACCATAATACTAATGCCATTGAGACAACGAATCGGCAAACTAACAATTCCTCGACACTTATATTACTAATGCCATCGAGACACGGAGCCATCGGATTCGGACGGAAGAGGGAGGAAGGGAGGAAGCCACCTACCAGGTGAAGGAGGGGAGGGATGGAGTCGCTGCCGTGGATTCGCCCGGCGCCGATGGAGTCTCCGGCCACGCTGCCCATGAAGGTCGAGCCGTGAGAAAAAGCTCGATTTAGATCGAGACCGAATAGGGAGGGAGGAAGGGAGGGGGAGGGGGACACACCTGCCACTAGAGTCGCCGCCAGCCACGGAATCTCCGGCCGCTTTGGAATCGTCGGCGCCGCAAGCGTCGCCGAGCACAATGACGCTCGAAGGTAAGAGCGAGTGAGAGAAAGAGATATGGAGCGCGAGAGACAGTGTGGGGACACAGCTACCACTGTCTTCGCCACCGATCGCGGAAGCTCCGGCCGTTATGGTGTCGCCAGCCGCAGCGAGCGTCGCCGGCCGAATCGGGGCCTGACGGTGCGATGAAGAGCGAGAGAGATGGAGAGCGAGAGAGAGGTCTGTGAGGGTTTTGGTCACAAAGTCGGGCCTAGTGAAAGCATTGTTATTGTAATAAAATAGCTTAACCAATTTTGTGACCATAATTAAATTATTTTTGGTCACAAAATTTTAAAATTTTAATTTTGTGATCGATTTTAAATTGGTCATAAAAGTAGTCACAAAATGTGACCGAATTTCGACTACCGATAATTTGGTCATAAATTGTGACTGTTTTTATTCGGTCACAAAATTGCGATCGCAAAATTCAGCTTTTCTAGTAGTGTACTTCGACCAAGGCCCGGACATCTGTGTTAGGGTTGTCTGTTTCCAAAGCTGGAAATCTACAACGCCAAGCTCAACGGTGGTTTCCACCCTACTTTTTAGACACCACCAGTAGATTGGAACATCCAAAGGGGTCAAGAGCCGTTGCCCAACGTTCACAACTCAACGAATATTTTCCGAGTCACCGAGAAAAACCATTGCAACGGTCACAAAGGACTTATTATCGGAAGATAGTCACAACGACTAATCTTCCTGGCCATTTATAAATAGAAGCCACTTCACAAAACGAGGAGATTGCTTGAACCTATTCTTGAATTCATCTCTCTATAATTCTCATTCAATCTTCTACTTATAACTCCAACTCCGTACTTAAAATCTTTCCGAGTTGTAAAGTCTTGTAATCGAGTCACAAACACTTATTCTTACTTTCTAAGTAAGGTCCCTTGATCGAGCAATGAAGGTCCCTTGACCGAGCCGTAAGGGTTAACTCAGCTCGGTTGTCCCCGACTATAAAGGTTACCTTAGTTAGAAAGTACTAGATCGGATAAGGGAACTTCGAGTCTAGGAAAATCTTATAAGGAATTGTCTAAGGGAGCAATTCTGGTTGAGTCTTTCTATCGTATTTTGTGGATTCAAAATAGTGGATTTAACTTGGTGCTTGGACTAGCTCGACCATGGTTTTCCGCCCCCAAGAGGGTTTCCACGTATTTTATGAGTTAACACTTTTCCGAGTTCAATCTAGATTCAAACTGTTTCAAAGTCGGTTTAGAATTTAATCTTCCAGTCTTTGCTTAAATTTCCTCATCACCCTATTCACCCCCTATTCACCCCTAGGGTGACTAAGTCTCTCCAAAAGCAAACCTTCAAACAATTAAGTACAGAGATGTTGGACAAAACCAAAATAATTTTTGAAATCAAGAGGGAGGAGGAGCAGTTTGGTGAGAAGTAGAAGAGCGAGGGTTGCACCTACGCTTGTAGCCTTAAGTAGAGACAGACTTGGCAAGGTGGCAATAATAGAGGTAGATCGGGCAGTAGGATTACACATCTACGAGATACATGAAGTGCTTCCTCTCGCTTCTTCTTCTAAGGCCTCAACAACTACGGCTGTAGGTTGTGGTTACGAGATAGGGGCCTTAGACCGCCTGCATCACCAACCTCTTTTGAGGCGGACTAAGTGTGATTTAAGGAGATCACCTTAGGATCTTTGTCGCCCTTACCCCGAGATTGAACCGCTTTAGTCTCCTTTTTCCTTCTTCTTTAGCTTCTCCTTGTCCTTCTTCCGCTTCTACGACTTCTTCGACTCGGACTCGGAAGAACCGAAATACTCTGAACATTGTGCTTCTTGAAATTCTATGTTCTCTACTACCTTGGACCTTCTTTCTTGGAGGTGGTGAATCCGATCATTTTGGTTCTTAATGACATCCTTGAGTTAAGAAACTAGGGCTTGACACTAATCAACTTGAGTTTGAGTCTTGGCTTGGAACCGAGTTAGTATAGGCATAAAAGCCTCAAAGGTCGCTACAGTTGCTTCCGACTCTTTTGCAAGGGTAGCAAATTAAGTAGTGTAGACACCTAAAAAGTGTCGTTCTTTATCTCGTTATTTCGGTGTTTTATTTTGTCGACCCGATGATGATAATCCCGAGTCCTATTTATAGATTTGGATTCCGGATCGTGATCAAACCGTGCAATATAAGCCAGTAAATCACAAAGAACCCCAACACCACTTAAATAGCCTTTTCCCTTTGTTCGGTCCACAAATCCTTTTTCTTTTGGAAACCTTTAGAGATTGTGGAGTCCAACGATGTGTGCCTGGAAATTCCAAGTATAGAATACCGCATTCTACTTTTGTCCAAGTCGGACATGGAGTCGAAGACCTAAAGACAACGTTAAATCATTGCATTTCATGATTAAGAGAATCAAAGTGCTGCGTTTTGAGCTTCACGAGACAGCCCACAAGAGGATAGAAGCTTTTTCTCCAAAACAATGTAGTGAGGCCGACACCCGCCTTCTAGAAGCTTGGTGGAATGCAGCGTTTTGAGCTTGGAGAGTCATCGGAGACACAACTAGGGCCCGAAACCCTAGGAGGGTCGGGTTGGCCGGCACCCGCCTTCTCCATTTTTATCCAGGTTGTATCCGATTTTATCATCTTCCGATCCGGTTCTATCTCTTAAGGAATGGTCCGGTTTTCTTTTAGCTTTTTGGACATCTCGAATGGAGGCAAACCCTAGGTCATTTTTGACCTAGGTCATCTCCTATAAATAGAGAGCCTTGGATCTCATTCCCACACGGCTTCTGCGAAAGCTAACTAGAATATTCTCATTTAAACATTACTCTGCCAAAATTAATCTTGAACATTCATCTTTCCTACTTATTACCATTGAATGCAGTGCAAAGAGGTAAAGAATATTCGATTATTCTGATCTCTTGGCACTCATTCAATTGATCACTACCATACCCTAGATATGATTAATAAAATTAGCCCTTTTCTTCGAATTGTCACCATTGTATCGAGAAATCCGGCGAGGAGATCCGGATCGATAAGGTGGGACAACCCGAGGGCCATATTTCAGCCTTCGAACGATCATATTTATTTCTATTTTATTCATTTTTTGTATTGTGGTTTAAGAGATGTAATCACTCTAATTTCCTCCTCGACCAATGTAATCTTTTGTTTCTCACTTTTCTTTCTTTTATCGCTTTCTTTATCGCATTCCTTTACCGTTTTTCTAGTTATGTTTTGGTTGCTTTAATTTCGTTTCACATGTTTTGTGCTTGCATTGTTTCATCTTTATTAACATACTACTCAAACTAGTAATGGCCGTCTTCGGACGGGCGGAACAAAAGGGTTTGTCCCTCCGTTTCGTACCCTTGCCCCGAATCCGATTCTCGGTTCAAGACCGATTGAGTCATCTTTTAGCCTCTTTAAGTCATAGTTTTCTCATACTAAGATTGGAAGAGCAAATTTTTTTTTATAGTTTTTCTTCCGTAAAAATTGAATGGCAACTCCCTTGTTTTATGCTTTATTCTACGCAAATTCGCATCTTAGAGTTTTACGGTTATAAGAAGAAATGAAGTTAGGATCTAGATCTTCCCACGGGGTAGAGATCGAGGCTTGTCTCACTAGCTAAGGCCTCTGGCCGGGGCCCGCCTTCCCTTGGTGAAGGCTAAGGCCAGCGCCGTGGGGTGGCGGTGGTGGCTTCGATCCAAATTGGTGTTTTCAAACCAATTTGTCTTTAAAGCCTCACGGTAGAATCATACCCTAATATCGTTTAATGCTTAATTGGAAAATAAGGTACCTGGAATTTTAAAAATAATTGCTAAAATAAAATGATTAATAAAATCGCCAATCAAATTTGATTTAATTCATTTCAACTTGATTTAATAAAAATAAAAAATCTTAATAAAATGTTAAAATCGACTTTCTAAAACTACCTTTAAAATCTATCCATCATAAAAAAAAGAGACCCAACATGAGTGGGGAAGCTCAGCGAGGGCCCCGGGCACCGGTGTGGTTCCTACAAGTAGCCACCTTATGAAGAAGTTCAATAGAATAGGCATGCAAAGAAGTAGAAGGTCCAGCAGTAATAAGTGGGACCTCAAGACCAGTGTTAGTCCGAGGTGAAGGAGGAGGAGGGGCTAGTTCGAGGAATAAACCTAGACACCAAGTTGGATTTCCTGATATCCTAGGCCAATTAGTTCACCTCTGCTAAAAGCAGACAGCAAGCTCTAGGAACTTGTTTGGGTCGGAAGGAAGTTAAACATCAAATTGAGTAAAAACACTTCAAAGAAGAGCTCCAAAGGGATAAGGAGTCTTCTTTTGGTCGGATGGAACGAAGCAATCTGTTCCAGGATAAAAGGAAGAGGTCAATGTCATACCTTCCAGAATGTCGAACAAAACCTTAAGAACTTTGCTATTAGGGTACTCTTTTGAGGGAAAATAGGAGAAGAGCGCTCTCATCGGAATGAAGCACGAAGTCCGGCTTTGGAAGTCATTTGAGTCATAGAAAAGTTCTTTCTAAACCGAGGAATTTCTTTAGAGTACTTGTGAAGGAAGTCATGCATGACTTCATTGAAAGGAATAGAATTTGAATTGAGAAAAGAGACTTCACATCAAACAGCTTGTGAAATAGAGCAAGGTTGATATGAACCACCTTGACTTGGAGGACAGAAGAGATCACATTATCTCTTGCTGTCATGTGCTTATAGAACTCGATAACGAGTTCTAGGTAGATGTAATCACAAAAGCTCGGGTAATTAAAAATACCTATTTTGAGAGTAGGTTTGATCCAAGAGATGGATGTTTTGGGGAAGAATTTGTCTTCAATAAAGAAATGTTAAGTGATCAAAACCTTTTGATCATCTAAGGCAGGGGCTTTTCCTTTGCTTGGGCAGCCTTAGATCAAGTTGACTTGGTTCTAGCCTTCTTTAAGGCCGAAGCTCCCTCCATAGCTGAACCTCTCTTAGGCATATCGAAAGAGATAGAGAGAGTTTGAAAGTAAAGAGAAAGTAAGTGAAGAGCACAAATGAGTGAGCGCCGGAGAGAGAATTTAGTTACGAGAGCAAAGAGAGCGAAAGTGTGAGCAATAAGTAGGCAAAGTGAATGAATGAAATTGAAGCGGTGCTTTACCTTTCTCATCTAAGTCTAGTTTTGTGCTCGCCACTCATGCAGCTTACGCTTATTCAGTAACTCCTTGGTGTAGTTTGATTGATGGACATAGATGTCATCCTTTTCTGGCTTGATTTGTAATCTAAAGAAGAAATTGAGTTCTCCCATCATGGTCATTTGGAACTCCTATCTCATTAACTGAGAAAGCTCTTGGTATAAAGTTTTATTAGTAGATCTAAATATAATGTCATCAACATAGATCCGAATGATAAGAAAATCATTCCCCTTGGTTTTTGTGAAAAGAGTTTTCTTAATGAGACCTCTATTGAAGTCATTTTCAATTAAGAAACTGCTCAGTCTTACATACTAAGCTCTCGGAGCTTGTTTTGGACCATATAAAGCCTTTTGCAATTTGAAAACATGATTTGGAAATTGAGAGTTTTTAAATCAAGGGGTTGCTCAAAATAAACTTCTTCTTAAATATAACCATTGAGAAATGCACATTTAACATCTATTTGATGGAGCTTAATGGTCATATTAGATGCAAATGCTAAGAGAATTATGATTGCCTCAATCCTAGCAATAGGTGCAAAGGTTTCCCCACAATCAATTCCCTCTTCTTGGTTATATACCCGAGCAACTAATCTGGCCTTATTTCTTACTACCAAACGTTCCTCGTCCAGTTTGTTCTTGAAAACCCATTTGGTTCCTATTACTCGGCTGATAAGAAGGTCGTTTGGTCAAAGTCCAAACTTGGCTTCTTTTAAATTAATTTAATTCTTCCTGTATGGCTTCTACCCATTAAAGTTCCGAGTAAGACTTCTAGTGCATTTTTAGGTTCAATTCCTGTTATGAATGCTAAGAATGCACATAGATTTTGCAATTAAGAAAGACTTCTTACTCCACTCGCTGATATAAGAAAGTATATTCTCAGGTGGGTGACTGGATGCATATTTGAAAGCTCTAGCTATCCTCTCGATTTACCAGGTTTATTGGCTAAATGGTATGATCATCAGCTGGTTCAATTTCATAAACACCTTCGAGCATTCTCAGCTGGCTCTTGAACTTGCTCATTTCGAGTTACCTTATTCTAAGTTGCCTTAATTCTTTTGTTTTGATTCATTCCGAGCTTAGCTTCAGCTATATCATCTTTATCTCTATTAAGCTTGAGAAATGAGAAAATGGATTCACTTGTCCTGCCATTAATCTCATCAAAGATAAGGTGGATACTTTCTTCCACTTTGTTAATTCTCTTATTAATAACTCTATAAGCTTTGCTATGAGGTAAATAACTTAGAAATATACTTTCATCTAATCTTGCATCGAACTTAGTAAGATATTTCATACCATCGTTATGAACATAGCATTTACATTCGAATGGTTTGATGTAGGAGATGTTAGGCTTTTTTCCCTTGTATAGCTTATAGGGTGTCTTCTTCATAATAGATATGATGAGTTATCTATTGAGTGTATAATATTCTGTGTTCATCTGCCTCAACCCATAAATAGTAAGGTAGATTATTTTCATCATCATTATCCTTCTTATTTATTCAAGGGTTTTGTTTGATAGATGGTTTTCTGCTTGATAGATGGTTTTCGAGCGCGTTAGAAAATAATGAAAACTTAGATATGTGTTTCTTAAAAGCTTAGAATGACTTAGAATCAAAACTATAGAGAGATAGAGAGTTATACATGAGTTTTCAATGTCTTCGACTCCTTGTCTGGTTGGACAAAAGTGAAATGTAGTGTTCTCAACCTAAAATCTCCTGTACGCGTGACCTGGACTTCCGTTAACTCCGAAGGTTTTACCCAGGCTTGGGTTGTCCAAAAGAAAAGGGAGTTTTGGACCGACCTAAGGCAAATAGCTATCTATTTGGTGCTAAGCATTCTTTGTGGTTTATCGGCTTCCGTTACACCAATCAAATACCGTCCATGATCCAAATCCTCAAATAGGACTTGGGATTTCATCATCCGACCAACAATATAAAAATAAATAAAAGAGATGAGGGATGACATGTTTTAGGCGTCTATAGTTAGCGAGTTATGCCACAAATCTGTTACAATACGTTGCCTCTTTTTGTTCCCCAGGATCCACCACGGACAATGGTTTCGTCCTATGTTCAATATTTGGGATGAATCATGACATAATTGGTGAGTCTTCATCTACCCTTTTGTGCAATTGAATTTCTTGCGTGGAAATTAAGTTTATCTCTACGACTTCTTCCGAGCAACGTATACATTCCGAGTCTTGATGTTGATGTATCTCAACCTTAGGAGTTCCCATGTTACGTTAAGATTCTGGAAATTCCCGAGTTCGAATGTGTGGGACATCTCGCTTCCAAAACACTAGAAAGGGGTAATTGTATTATGCTTTCTTACTTTTAGTTAATACTAAAAATGTCTTGCTAACACAATGAATTTGCGAGTATAATCGAGCATAATCTGGAACCGTGTCCATTAAACTCCAAGTATGCCATCAAAGGTTTTAAAGACTTGTTTATCGGTCGGATATTCGAACATTTTCGGTGAGTTTAGTTAGTCAAAGTGCTAACTCATGAACTTTTAGTATATTTCCTAATCGCTCTAGTACTTTTGTAGGATCGCCGATCTAGGTCTCCTCCATCTGGATGGTTCCTTGGCAGCTTTGAGGCTCAAACATGTTACTCTAGTCAACAAATGCTGTCCAAGTAGCACTCGTTGGAGTCGGTTCTTCACATCGTCCCTCTCGACGCCGTCACGGGCATAGTGCTTCGAGACAGGTGCCAAGAACTTCCGCATCCGGCCGTAGTTCTTCCGGTGCTAGGCCTAGCTTTGCTGAGGCTAGCATGGACGTTATGTCATAAGATTTTCATCCGATGGCGTTAGCCATTCCGCTTCAGGAACTTTGACTTTCTCCAATGGTTCACAAAGAAGGGACGGCAATAGGATTGCTTGGATACCACATACTAGGGAGTAAGTTGCTCCCGTTGTGATTCTAATGGTGGTTTGGTAGCCTCATAAAGCAAAGACAACTTATCGGGCCAGTCCTTGTAAGTGATATCCATTTTTGCATTATCTTTCGGATATTCTTGTTAGTGGCCTCGATCGCTCCATTACTCTAAGGGCGATAGGGAGAAGACCTATGATGTTTGATTTTGTACTTATTAAGTAGGTTTGCTACTTCTTTCTTGAAATGACTACCATGGTCACTAATCGGTTGATGTGCTACCCCATATAGGTAGATGATGTTATGAGTTATGAAATTCGCCACATGTTTTGATGTTATGGTTGCATAGTCAATTGCTACTAACACGCATTCGTGACCACCTGTTCCTCTAGGTGTCACTTTTCCAAGGATGTCGATGCCCCTATTTAAGAATGGAAAGGGTGATGTAAGTGTTGCTAAAATTGAAGGTGGTTGGTGCTGCAAGTTTGCATACACTTGATACTTGTGACCTCTTTTAACAAACTCATAACAATCTGTTGCCATGGTCGACCTATGATACCCTAACCTTTGAATTTTTGAACCAACATTCTTCAATTCATATGGGTTCCACATTCCCCACTATGAATATCTGTCATTACGCGCTCTTCTTCATGTTGATTAATACAAAGTAAGTTGATTCCTCTGTTGGTTTTCTTATAAAGTTGCCCTTGATTTGTGAAGAACAATGCTGCTAACATGCGGGTGGCTCGTTGGGCTCTAGATGTGGAGCCAAAGGGTATTCCTGGTTTCTAAGTACCTGTAGATGTAATGGAACCAATTGATTTGGTCGATACTAGACACTTCTAGTGCGTATCCGTGTGCAGAGTTAACTCCATCATTCTATATGAATGGGCATTTAATGAATGCCATTTGGGATATTGATCATAGATGAAAACTTGGTTACGGCATCTGCAAACCGGTCGCCATCCTTAGGAAGGTATGTATATGATATGTGATCGAAATATTTTGCAAGTCTATCAAATGTGCTTGGTAGGATGCTAAGGCTTCACTATGTACCTTCTACTTTTGTGAAATATTATTGATGATCAAAAGGGAGTCCCCAAAGACCACGACATTCTTGGCTCCTATTTCTATAGTGGGTTGAAATCCTATAATACATGCCTCGTACTCTAATGTGTTATTGGTACCTTTAAAATCTAATTTGATTGAAATAGGAGTATGTGCTCCCTCCGGAAAGACTAAAAGGATCCCTACTCTGTAGCCCTTCTTATTGCAAGCCCCATCAAAGTACATGGTCCACATGTTGACTTCTACTTGAAAAATGTTCTCATCTTAAATGTCGAGATGTCCGAGTTGTGCGTCGGTTACTAGTAGAATAGCTAGGAACTCTAATACTAGTCTTCCCTTGATTACTTTTTCTGGGATATACTTGAATTCAAACTCGATAGCGTGACAGTCCATCTAGCTATCTTGCTATTGATGGTTGGTTATTCAAGAATGTATTTGATAGGATCTATTGGCGCTACTACATGTACCGTGTAGGCCAGCATGTATTATCTAAGCTTCTTGATGGCCCGGACTAAGGCCAACTATGTTTTCTCTAAAGGTATATACCGAGTCTCATAATCTAATAATTTCTTTCTTAGATAATTGTTCCTCCTTTCCATCCCGTTGAGCTAACATTTCTTCCATTGCGGTTACTATTGTAGCAAGATATAATAGCAATGGCTTTCCGGTTGAGGCGGAATCAAGCACTGGTAGATTGACCAAATACTCTTTAACCTTCTCGAATGTTTTCGGTATTCTTCATCCCAAATAGGCTTAAGTCCTTTTTAAGCTTCTTGAAAATGGGTTCACAAAGCATGGTCAGTAATGAAGTAAGTAATGTACTCGTAAACGTCCCGGAAAACCCCATATCTCCTTCTCTTTCTTCGGTAATAGAATCTCCTAGATGACTTTGATGTTTGATGGATAAACTTGAATTCCTCTAAGACTAACCACCTAGCCTAATAGTTTTTCATGAGGTTACCCCAAAGGCACACTTTGTAGGTTAAGGCGCATGTTATATTTTCGTAGTTTTTCGATGAATTTTCTAAAGCTAGGTAGGTGCCCTGCCCTATCCTTGGACTTGATGATCTTGTCATCCACGTACAATTCAGATTCTTTGTGTATCATGTCATGTACCAATGTTGTGGCCGCCCTCCGATACGTAGCTCCGACATTCTTGAGTCCAAAAACATTACTACATAACGAGTGTGTCCCCTATTAGGTGATGAAGGTCGTTTTTTCCATGTCTTTTCTCGCCATCTTCACTTAATTGTAGCCTACACATCCATTCATGAATAATAATAAGGTTGTGACCAGCCTTATTATCGACAAGAATGCCAATGTGAGGCAACGGGAAGTTATTTTTCGGGCTTGCCTTATTTAGATCCCCGAAGTTGATGAACATCTCACCTTCTTTTTCGAAACTGGTATTAATAATTGCTAGCTACCGAGGGTGGTTGACCAATTTAATGAACCCGACTTCTAGTTACTTATGAACTTCTTCCTTAATATTAAGTGCCCACTTAGGTTTCATTCTCCTAAGCTTTTGCATAATCGGCTTAGCATCTTCATAGAGTGGAATTTGATGTTCCACTATACTTGAACCATGCAAAGCCATCCATGAACTCTGTAAGGACCGAAGTTAATTACTTCTGGTCTTTAGGTTTTAGTGTTTTGCCAATTATGAATCCTTAGGGTTGATTTACATACCCTAAGTAATTGTTATTGTTTTCTTTATTATTAGTGAGCGATTTTCATAATCTTCCATAACCTTTATTATTTTTTAGGGATTTCTTGTTCATCATTGCAGGTAAAACAATTAAGAATAGGATGAGGCAATGAGTAAGAAAAAGAATTATCTTATTAAATGAAGAAATTAGTACATAAAACTCAGAAAAGGAAATTGCAAAATTAGAAAATCAACTAACAAAATCAGAAATAGAAACAACAATCCTAGTGCTACACTTAGAAATAGACTACTCTTCGAAAATGAGAGCGAATTCTTGGCCTTCCTTAGTATCAATCCAAGTGATATACTTAGACCCTTCGGTATCGACATGAGTGATGAACTTGGACGGATCAAACTATGGGTGCAACATAGCTTTGGATAATACCAAAACCGAATCCCCCTCTAGACTTTTCTACCATCCGAATAACAAACCAAAGATGTTGCTCTCAGCCAGATTGGTCCAGACCTTATGTGGATTGTTTCCGCTCGAGGAGGTAGGGTGCCTCCTTTTCTAGCACATGGATGTCACTAAAGACTTCGAAAGGAGGTACTAGGATACCCTTCTATTTTATACAATAAGGCTTAGTAAACAAATAATAGGGAAGTCATTCCCTTCTTTCAAGAATCGCCCATTTAGAGTACAAGGATATGGTTTGATAGAGGGACTGTTAGTGGTTTTACCCTCCCGGCTTGTGTCTCCCAATTAGCTTTGGTTGCTTTCTTAGTAGCTAAATGATAACCTAGTCCGAACTTATAATTATTAGTGGGCTCAAGGGGTAGAAAGATTGGGTGGTAAGTCCTCCTTCCTACTCCTAAGCCCCGAAAAACCCCTTCTTCCTTAGCATCGAATGGACACTAGGGTTGATATAAGGATTGAAGTTAAAAGGTGCTTTATCCTTTACTACAACAGCGACAGTCTCGAATCCATAAAGTTCCTCATCATCAGCATCGTGCTCAATTTCAACAGCAGACTCTTTGAATGTGATAGTGGCACAAAGGTCATCTCCATTGACGGTTACTACTTGACCTTTAATAATCATTTTGACTTTCCGGTGTAATGTAGAGGCACTCGCTTGATGTTCATGTAACCAAGGGCATCCTAAAAATAGATTGAAAGTGGCTCGAATGTTTAGGACTTAAAAGTCAATATTTTTCAATACTGAACCAACAAGTGATTTGAAGAGTCACTATTCTCAAAACTGTTCTTTTGGAATTGTCATATGCTCGAAGATGAAAAGTTTTCTTAGAGAGTTATTGCTCTCTAATGCCTAACCTTTTAGCAGCTTCATCATGGGCGGACAATTACAGTAGATCCATTGTACCCTAAGGTTAGAGGGATAAACTTTTTAATGCATGCTATAGTAAAGTAAATGGTATTATTGTATGCAATGCCTTCTTCAGGTAAATCCCTCTTGTTGAATGTAATGGTTCCATCCCCAATATTGACCAATCCTACCGCCTCCCGAGGCATGGTTTCGAAGAGACCTTAATCTTCCTAAGTGCATCATTAAGGCTTGCCTATGCTTTCAGGAGGCGAGATATAAGTTGCAAGATGGAAATCTCAGCTTTGAGTTTTTGAAACTATTTCGAGATTAGGTCTTATTCTTTACCAACTTCTTTTTATTTTAGGGCTTCTTAAGTCTCGTTGTGGACCCATTAGTGTATTATATTTTCCAAACCTAGTGAGGAACTACATTTAGGGCTCTTTGGTTGTCCCTAAAAGTCATCTTCTTCTAAGGGTGGTGTGCCTCAAAGTTGTCATCATTGTTAGTCTCCTAAACATCTTCTTCATTAGTTACCAATAATCCATAAACTTCGGGCCTAGTGAAAGTAAGCTAACAAGTGGTTTACTCACTAATGTCTTCTATCAAGACAGATGGATCCCATTGACCTAAAATTGGTTATTGTTGGGTTTCTTATCGCCCTAGAGAGAGGAAGTTGATCGTTGTGAAACATACTCTCTAATTTGTTCTTAAATCTCAAACGTTGTTCCGTATCGTGTCCTCATGCATGATGGTACTTACGGAATTTTCCTGCGTCTCGGTTTTTTTACTGCTTTGTAGTATCTAATTTTGCTCTTACAGTGTGGCAACTCAATGTTTCCTTTTGACAACAAACAATCAAGGGCTTTAGCATAAGTTATATCTATAGGAGTGTAGCCATTATACCTATTAAAGGCATTGAATTTTGTGGTCGTGACAGACAACTCTTCTACTATTAGCATGCCCGCATCTCTAAGGGTCGTAAAGCTCAAAAACGGTAGGACAAGTACTATAGGAACTACTTTTAACTACGATTCAAAATGACCTTTAACTACAGCTTATTCGGCATTGTCTATGTGGTTGTCTTGTTGTAGGTAGGCATCTTTTATTGTGGTTTAAAACCATAGTAAAAGAAGGCCAATGACGATGGTTCTTCTATAGAACCATCGTCATATATCGCCTATGACTACAGCTTCTTTCAAAAGAACCGTAGTAATAGGTTAGCATATGACGACCGTTCTTTCACATCAACCGTAGTAATAGCTATAATTTTTTTAAAAATTTATCTTTTTCAGATCTGAAAATTTGGGATCTAAAACTAAAAGTTCAAAAGGACGGTGAAAAAAATTAAATAAACAAAAACAAGTCACATTAAAAAAACTAATGGAATACGAGATGAAGTTATTGGAGGGGGATTTTGAAAAATTTTCCAGAACCTTGAAGATTACAAGCCAAGAACAAAAACATTAGCCCATGCACTCGCAAACGAAGTCGACAAATTTTCGAGATTGCTTTAGTTAACGAATATATTACAATCCAACTAATTATTCACGCCCACAAATGAAACAAACTTGCAAGCTTGTGTTCTTTACTAGCAGCGTGGAAAGACTTCAACTCTTCAATTACGCATCTAACAACAAAGATCTATGAGACATGAACTCTTAAATTATACATCTAACAACGAAGATCTAAGAGACTTGAACTCTTAAATTACACATCTAACAACAACTTGTGGAAGTAAAATTCGAACACATTGTAGACAAAGGAGTCAAAATCGGAACAAATTAATTTCTATCTTGAATCTCATTGTTAGAGAGAGAGAGAGAGAGAGAGAGAGAGAGAGAGAAACAGAGAGAGAGAGAGAGAGAGAGAGAGAGAAACAGAGAGAGGATGATGATTACATTAGCCTATCTAGAAGAACCAAGACCATCATCGGATTCCAAAGAAGAGAGAGGTGTTGCCCGCATTTGGAGGGCTTCACCTAGGGCTCGATCGGGTAAGGTGTCCTGCTCCTCCTCCCAACTCCTCCAAGAGGCGGCGGCAACAGATCTTAGGCATGGACGGCGATGCGTAGACGAGAGAGAGAGAGAGGATTACATCAACCCATCTAGAAGAACCAACCGTCACCGGATTCTGAAAAAGAGAGGCATGAGCTGCATTTGGAGGGCTTCAGCTAGAGCTTGGCACGCAAGATGTCCCGCTCCTCATCCCAGCGGTGGAGGATGATCTTTGGCACGGACGACGATACGTAAAGGATGGAGGAAGAGAGGGAGAGAGAGCTAAGGTTTAGTGTTGAGAAGTAGAGAGAGAATTTGTGCAAGAGAGGAATGTGAGGGTTGAAGGAGGAAAAGAGAGAGAGGAGAGGAAAATGCTATTTAGGGTTTTCGAAAGCATATTTAGATTATGGTTTTTTTTAAATCATACTTAAAAGTCTAATAGATTTTTTTATCGCGGTTTAATGAAAGAACCATAGTCATAAAGGATACCTATTGCGACAGTTCTTCTAGTGAACAGTAGTAAAAAGTTAATGACTTAAACTATTTCAACGGTTTAATGAAAGAACCGTAGTAATAGGTGTTATAAAAGACCGCTTATTTACAAAAATGCCACTGCCTCATTTTTTATGACGGTTTTTGTTTTTAACCGTTGTACTACGCCCATAATTAAAAGTCATATCTCGTAGTTGTGGGAATTGGATATGTTGATTATAGGCAAACCATAAGTTCTTCACAATAATTCAAACTCTGTCCTTTTGGAAGGTCTGTCCACCATGTGGGCAGACCTTTACCCTCCATTTGGCAAGATCTACAAGAACCACTTTTAACTACGCTTAAAAATAACATTTAACGACGGTTAACAGTATCGTGTATTTGGCGTCGTTAGTATGTACCACCTTGACTACGGTTGAAAACCGTAGTCAAAGGTCCACATATGACGATACTTAAGATGAGAAAACCATAGTGATAGGTCAAGCTATGACGACAGCTTGCTTTATCTCGAACCATCGTTATAGGTCTTCATTTGTAGTTGGAAAAACTTATTACAAAGCACCTATGACGATGGTTCTTTTATTTGAACCGTCGTCATATATCATATTTTTGTTTAAAAGAATTTTTCTCATATATGCTTGCCCTCTATACTCGTACAAAAAAAAAAACATATACAAACCACAATCCCAACACAATCATCACCAGAATGTATACAAAACAACAAACACTTACACTCATCACATTTTGTATATAGGCCTTCCACTTCACCAAAATATATATACAACACATATACAAACCACAATCCAATGTACATTTTTATACCTATAACCGTGTATGACTACTAAAATCACAAACTTGACCTATCAAATAATGACGAATAATTGTAATATATGCACATGTTCCTTTATATGGTTGTGTACGTACTCGCCCAACATTGCTTTAACTCGTTGAACACTTCATATGTATATGGAGTGTGTGGCATCTTTCCTGGGAAATATTGGGACCAATGCTCGTAAAAGATATATTAATTAGGTTAGTGCAAGTGTTAATCAAGCTAAAAAAGAATATATATAATAATCAATTAAAAGTGCAACAATACCTCTTTGGGACTAACATTATTCTTTTCGAGTTTGGTCACAATCTATTTCATGTACTCGGAGAATGTAGAAGCCACACTTCACGTTCCCCGCTTGTTTATGGCACTACAATGATAAAAATAGATTCCCAACACATAGAGAATTAATTAGTACTTATGTATGTAGCAAGTAACATGAAATGAAAACATCTAAAGTAGACTATAATAACTAAGAGAACCTTACCCTGACAGGGACAATTAATGGTTGTGCTTTCTTCACTTATTTGGTACCTCCGCCATAATAGTAACAGACTAGAGCACTATTTTTCAATCAAAAAAATAAAATCCAAGTTAGACATATCATTGAACGATTACTTAAGAAAACAACATAATGATTTAAAAGTATAAACTCACACCTTGATGACGTCCCTAATATCTTGCCTCACATCATGACCCGGAGGATAAAGGAAGTAGGCAATATTAACCCTTGGGCATATGGCAACAAGAATCCAATGGTGGCTACAAAATAACACATTTTTATATAAGTATGTATCACACCATATAAAAAGTTCAGCAGCTTAGTTAGTTCATTATTTTTCCACTTACGTCTCATTGAACGCTGCCATAAACAATGTTTTTTATTTGCGGCATCTTTCATGACGTCGAAGATATAGGAGACTCGTTTGTCACTATTCAACCCAACTCCTTGAATAACATAAGTAGGGTTCGAAACCGAATGAATTTCTTCCTATTCTCGTGCAACCACCTTACATATTAATATGTAGTTAGAAATTGAAATTAATTAGTTATAAAAACTGATTAAGAATATGTTAACTCACATCATGCTAAGCGTAATAGCGGATACGCCGATTTCCTCCACCTGCAAAATTGCAATATGTCTTCCGGAAAGACAAAGACCGGCGTATCCGCTTCACATAGCCGTAACACGTGACGTGGCGTGCTACAAATGATCTAGTCCTCTATTAACAAAGTTCGCACATAACTTTTCGGAGTAGCACACCAGCTCGTGTGCGACTCCTCAATGGATTTGAGAGGAGACTTCTTCGGTCAACGAACGAGCGCCACCGAACGTTTGCTTGTGCCATCCCACTCTTGGATCTGTCGCCGATATCCTAGTGAATAATTAATAAAACAAATGAGCAATATATATACGTGATATTAACAACAGCTAAATCTAATATTTTTAGTACAAATGAATTACCATAGTGAGGTTGACCAATCTCTTGGGCCAACAAAGAAAAGCATTGACTATATTGTCAACAGTATGGTGCTCCAGTCCTCGGATTGTAACTCACACTCGCCTTTCCCGTGTGTGACCTCTTTGACACTCACCCTCACCTCATCAACTACAAGGGGTGTCCCGTGAATGACACCATCTACCCTCCATGGGAAAACAACACCCAATGCCACAACATGCTCTAGAGGAGGGTGATGAGAAGCTAACTTACAATTCACCGGTTGCATAAGAATAAGTATAACAATTACAATCATCGGATAACCTTTAACATAAAAGTTAAATAACCTAAAAACCTTAAAAATAAACGGATAGAGTTTCCTCTTAAAAGTACACATTTCCCGGGATAACGAGACCTCATTCGAAACAACAAAAACATAAGAACAAAAATTTAATTACTCCATGGCCACACACCGGAGTTACGCAACAACCACACAAGTATACACCATTCATTGACTAATATTATACAACAATTATTCAAAAATATAAACATGCATGTAAATAACGGCACTCATCGAAAACAACAAAAACATGCATGTAAATATAATTATTAGGTTATAAAATCTGAATTACATACCTCCGCCGGAGCTTCAAATTTGCCGACGGGTGAGCTCGCTTTCATGCTCGGGTGGTGTGTGGGGTGATAATGGCATAACTGTGTTGGGGATGAAGTACGAACTCATCCGAACCTCCATCTCTGCCACCTTTGCAGCCATTTGGCACATTTGGGTTTGTTAGAGCTCAATTGTGGATTGTTGAGATTCCATTTAGGACCTCATTTGGGCCATTTCGGCCTTCATAAACATTTGGGTGTAAGTGATGGGGCACCTCTTCCTAGCCCCAAAGTGGTAAACTATCCCCACCCGCTTAACTACGACTCGAACACAACCGAGATGCTCATATCTTTCGAGGGCCAAGGCTAACTTGTCCCTCCTCCCGATGGTGTCCGCAAGTTCTAAAATCGATGCCTATAACAACGACTCCTATAAGAAGAAAAAGATATTATCATTTGACAATTTCATAAATATTCAAATTGATAAGTAGGTCTCAAAATAAATAAAGGAAATAGTAAAAAACCTCACAAGTCGGTGAGAAATAGCTTCTACATCGGGCTTAGTGAAGGTTCCATCTTTCTTCTTTCTTCGTTCGACCCACAGCTCGTCCCTATCAACAATGAGCTACGAAGCGTCTATGTTGGAACCTTCAGTGGATGTTGTTTGAAGTTGTTCAAGCTTTTGATTGTACAACCTCTTCTTTAACTTTGTGTATCCCCATGGGATAGCACATGAGGGTACGGATTGCTCTTAATCCTCTTTCGGTTGGCTTCACCTATAGCCTGCACAAGTAATTATGATATGCTTATTTCAGTAGTTTAACCAATGAAAATGTGAAGGGTTGTAGCAGCAGAATATGGGTAGTGCAGATTTGGTACCATCTAATGTGTAGTGGTAGTGGAGTAAGTACATGCATATTCATATTTTTATACCAAATCTTCCAAGAAAATCCATCAAGATATGATATTCTTGGATCAAGTTTTAATGATACAATGTATTCCAACATTTGAGCACTCATCTCTTCCATTGCATTCTTTGTTTCCCTTGCTCAAGACTATCTAACTATGAATGAATCATGATTGCAACTTGGACTAATGCTATAGTTTCTAAAAGGATATTTTCTTTTCGGTGGGTCCTTAAAAGGAAATCGTCTTTCAACTTCTTTTGACTTAAAACCTTTTTCAACTCTTTTTAAATGCTTTTAACTTCTTCTAGTAACTTCGGGTTTCCGGTAACTCTCTTTAGTTCTTTCAAGTTTTCTAACAATGCTTTTTATTATGAATGAATAATCCTATTTATGGATCTTCAACAATCAATTTAAATTTTTAGTTGAGATGGTTGTTGAACATGATTATTGAGCTTTTTGAATGAGAAGTCTCATACTCTAATAAGAACTTCTTCCATAAAAAATGTATCAATGTAATGAAATTACCTTGCGTTCCGGAGAGGTGACATATGCTTCATTCGATCTCCAGTCCTCCTCCCCGATACTATTGTAGACATCCTAGGGTCTACCATGTTTTATCTCGCAATGTTTTGGTCACCCGTACATGCGACTGTCCGATATTTAAAGTTTCTAAACTTTTCTGCCGCCGACATGAGTTTTTTGTGTTTCAAGGAAGGGATCTCGGAATCATTAACGTTCAAGTTGAACGTTCTCGAAACACAAGAACGGTATGCATTAGTACATACATATTATCCATTTATAATATAAGTTGCAATATTAGGTTGAGATGTATTCATTTACCTAAATATTGTTCCACAGAGTTGTCCTTAATGGAATCAGGGACGCTGGACCTTTTTCAAAAGTTGATGTTCACGTGGCGGCGGGTTGCCGTACCAACGTAGCTCATAAAGGTTGATTCTTTCGCACCTACGAGCATTTCCGTGGCTATCAAAATCGACTTGTGTAAGGAGAGTTCAATCGTCTCCACTCCGGACCAACTTGTCCTTGTTCATCATAGTTCGCCCCCTTGATCTTTTTCTACTTTTCAAAGAATCCATTTTATACTGTAAGTAATTATAAAACTCTTATTTTGATATTCTAATCCATTCATAATTTATAAGAATAATCTATCAAATGTTTTCTAAAACACCGTGAAATATAAAGACTCCTAGATTACATTTTTGATTTAACAATCTAAAATTTTCTCTATAACCCGCAATGGAATGGACAAAATGCTAAAGATGAAGCACAAGAGACTAGCCTAGTGGTGCCCAAAAAGTGAACTCGGCAAGAGAGTGTGATACAGACCACAACCGGAAACACAGAGAGAGTGAGTGGGGTGGAGTGCAAGCACGACCAAAAACCGCAAAGAGAATGAGTGGGAAGTCGATGGAAACAACCGGAAACCACCAC
Organism: Talinum fruticosum; assembly: GCA_021018815.1. Classification (NCBI taxonomy): domain Eukaryota; kingdom Viridiplantae; phylum Streptophyta; class Magnoliopsida; order Caryophyllales; family Talinaceae; genus Talinum; species Talinum fruticosum. The sequence continues at coordinate 1,702,927 of JAITYX010000026.1, forward strand.
GGAGAGAAGAGAAACCGAAGAGAGTGAGTGTGGGACAGAGAGCGACGAAAGTGGGACTCGCTGTTGGCCCTTTGAGGGTTTTTTTCTTTAGAACCCTAGACTACGGTTCACTACCAAGAACCCTCGTCTAAAGTTCTTAGACTACGGTCCTTCAACCGAATGTCGTCATAGATACATCAATGATGACGATTCATTTAAAACAATCATAGTCTAAGATCGGTAGAAATCTCGGACAACGGTTGTTTATTTTGAACTATCGTCGTAGGTGGTAAACAACGCCACTTATTTACAAAAATGCCACTAGTCCATTTTTTATGACGGTTTGTCATTTTAACCGTCATTAAAGACCGATCGTTAAAGACTTATCATTAAAGACCAGTCGTTAAAGACCTGTCATTAAAGACCCGTCGTTAAAAGTGATATCTATAGTAGATCGAGGTGTACGGGGAGGGGAAGAGGTATTGGACTCTTTTCCGAGGCCTGTAATCTTTTGAGCTCGAATTACCGAATGGCGGTACGCTTCCCTATTGTACAGCCCAAAGGATAACTACTTAGGACCATATGTAGGAACACCATCTTTTCGGCGGAAGGGACTCAAGTGCATGACCCGAAGAAACAAAGAAAGAAGAGGATGCCTTTATATTTAGATGGAAAGCAATTAAAATGGAATGCAATGATGCTAATTACTTAGTTTGGGATGATTTTTTATTTGGCTAATGCACAAATGAGATGTAAATATGGACTCACCTAATTTGAGATGGAATTTTTTTGGCTAAAATGAAACTAAATTGCAAATATGGACTCACCTAATTTAAGATGAATTTATTTTAGGCTAAGATGCAAAATGAAATATAGACTCACCTAATTTAAGATGAATTTATTTTTGGCTAAAATGCAAAATGCAATATTGACTCACCTAATTTGAGATGAATTTATTTTTGGCTAAAATGCAAGAGGAAAGGCAAATATGGACTCACCTAATTCAAGATGGATTTATTTTTGGCTAAAATGCAAAATGAAATGCTAATATGGAATGCAAAGATGCTAAAAAGTCACAACCCTAAAAAACAATACTGATCGAAAAGAGATGTAGGTTCCTAACAGGACAATCCTCGACCGGCTGGAGGTGGCTGGAGCCAGCTATGCTCGGCAGCCGATGGCTACCAAAAACCTAGACTAATAGAGAAACTTTTTTTGGATGACTTAAAAATGCAACAAATGGACCGACCTAGAAATGGAAGGCAGCTTTTTATTTTTGGCTAAGAATGCACACATTAGACCGACACAAGGAAATTAATTATTAGGTTTGATTTGTATCCATGCAAGGGTTATTTAGTCCTAACCTAACCTAAAGGCTCACAAGTACAGGATTAAATACTAAAACAACCACATTCATCCAAGCATGCATATGAAGAGAAAAGTGACCACCTAAACCACAAAGGATATATGATAAAAAAATAGGGATAAATGTAGGTAGGATACATGGTGTCTCATTGTCCGAGAATTTAGTCCTCCGTGGGGTGCACGGTAGGAAAAACATGAATCCTCGATGCCTCTTGATACACCAAAAGAGCATGGTATGAGTGAAGAGGTACCACCTTCTTGAAAACACCGGCTTGGACCAAAGCCTTGGCTGGTGACTGTCCGGTGCCAGCAAGAGTCGGCACCATACTGGTCGTCGGCACCAACTATTTGTAGAGACCGAAGAGTCGGTCTTGGTCCATGGCTCAGCTGTCAAAAAGAAAATCTAGTTTCTTGCCATTTTAAATCACAAATGTCGAGGTGTACTTTTAAGAAAAATAAAATGGAAAATGAGAGTCACTGGTCAATTTTGAGAAATAAAAACTAACAAAAATAAAAAGAAGACTCTTTCAATCTTAATTAGCGTAAGAAAACTAAGCTTGAAATAGGTTTTAAAGTTGAATCCAACTGTCTAGAACTCGGAATCTAGATTCAGGGGCGAAGGTACAAATAATGTAGGAATAAGCCCTTCCATTCCGCCCGTCAACAAACAACCTCTACTAATTTTAATTGTGAGTTTAAGAAATGTGTTTCAAACAAGCATACAACAGGTTAATACGGGAATTGAAATCAACCAAGGCGTGTGAACAAAGCGATAAAACAACTAAGAAAGCAATAGAGAAAAGCAAGTAAAGAAAAGCGAAAAGGAGAAACAAAATTAAATTACAACGGGCGGGGAGGTGTAGACACCTAAAATGTGTTATCCATTATCTCTTTTAAATTTGTATTTTATATTATTGGCCCAATGATGAGATCCCAAGTCCTATTTGTTGATTTCGATCATGATTGCGGTCCGATTGGTGCGACGGAAGCCAGTAAACCACAAAAAACCCCCATCACCAAATAAGTAGCCTTTTGCCTTGGGCCGGTCCAAAAATCCGTTCACTTTAGCCCGATTTTCTGTTGCCAATTTTGTTAAGCTTTGGACGGCTTGCTGCATGCAAACCCTAAGTCCTTTATAACCTATACCTCTCCCTATAAATAGAGAGCTTAGGCTCTCATTTTTAGCACGACTTCGGCCTATGCGTCATGTCTGTTGAAACTTGATTAAGAGAGATTGAATTCCCCTTTTGTATTCTGATCTCTTGGTCATTTTCGAGCTTATTCCCAATTCTCTATGCATTCTTTCATTTACCTCCATAAAAACTTACAAAAGTCCTTGATTCGTCACCGTCGCAAGCACTAGATCCAGATCCGAGATCCATATCACTAGGTGGGACAACATGAGGGGGACAATTCCGCCTTCAAAATGGTTTATTTATATTTTATACTTTTATTACTTTCCGTATTATGGAGAAGAAATTGAATCGCTTTTAATTCCTCCCTGCCCGATGTAACCTTTTAATTTGTCGCTTTCTTTTTTTCTCACTTTTCTTGTTCCTCTTTTCTTTTACTTACTTTATTGCTTTTCGTATTCGCTTTTTGTCGCTTCCTAGTATGCTTTGGTTGGTTTAATTCTTATCGCATGTTGTTCGCTTGTGTTAAATACACTATCTAAGTTCACTACTCAAACTAGTAATGGTCGTCCTTTGACGGGCATAACGGAAGGGCTTTTCCCTATGTTTCGTACTCTCGCCCCGAATCCGATTCTCGGTTCTAGGACCGATGGAGTCACTTTTAATCTTTTTCAGTCATAGTTTCTCCCATACTAAGATTGTAAAAGTAAACTTTATTTGTTGTTATTAGTTTTTATTTCCTAAAAAGTTATTAGCGACTCCTATTTTTGCTTTAATTCCTCAACATTGCTTCTCAATTGTTTCCAACCGCACGATAAAAATTATTAGTTTATGAATCCAAGGCTGATTTCCTCGGCTATGGCTTCCGGCTGATGCCCTCGACTACTAGGTGTTAGCTTTCGCCAAGCACCGAGTGGTTAGTGGTTAGTGGTCGTAGTTTGGGTCTAAACCGATGTTTTCACCCTAGTTTCGCCCTAAAGCCTCACGGCATATTTAAAAACACAATTATGTATATTTTGATTAGTTAAGAAATAATATCCCGGGACTTCGAAATAAAATATTTAACAACGACTCCATTCAAACTTTATCCTAATCCATTTCAATTCAATTTAATCAAATTCGAAATTTAATAAAGAGATTCATCCCCACTTTCTAAGTTTCATCCCCACTTTCTAAGTGTCATCATCAAAACCCTAAAATCATTTTCCAAACATTGAAACAAAAAAAGAATAACCCTAAAGCCCAACCCATGGGGAAGCTCGATCCGGTCCCGACCGTGGTTCCTATAATGGCGACTCCGTTGGGGATAAATCACTTAGTAAGAGGAGGAAACTATAAAATTTGAGTAGTGAGTTTTAATAATGTGTTTGCATTAGGCATCCTTCATTTAGGAACCTTCGAACATAGTTTATTTCTGTTAGTGAACCATTAGGTTTTACCCATTGTTAAACATTTCTGGTAAGAGGCTTCCCAACTAGGCTTGATTACTAACGGAAGCGGTACCTCTTCCCTCGTAGCACGCGGTCTCGGCTTACCGAGAGGCACCCATGATTTAAAACATTTTTTCTTGCTATGCACCACATGGTAGACTAAATCCTCGGACTGTGAATCACCATGTATCCTACCTAGTCTTAGCCCAACTCTTGTGGCCATGCATCTTTGGCCATAAGGAGCACCTTGTCTTCATTTGTATGCTTGGATGAGTGTGGTTGTTTTAGATTTAATCTTTTGCTTGTGAGCCTTTAGGGATAGGTGAGGTGTGTTGACTAGCCCTTGCATGGGTGCAAATAAAATATCTTAATAATTTCCTAGTGTTGGTCCATTATGTGGATTTTAGCTGAAGTTAAATTACCTTTGCCTTTTAGGTTGGTCCATTATTTACATTTTTGAGTCATACTAAAAAATTTCAGGCGATTTTAAGTAGTTATCGCGAGTTAGTCTAGAACGGTCCTACCAAGGTTCCCTTTATCTTTTTAGTCGATCGGTCTTTAGATTTTGACCTCTTTTTTTGCATTTCCATTTTGTATTTTTGTATTTCATTATAGCCAAAATAAATTCATCTCAAATTAGGGCGTCCATTTTGTATTTTCATATTTCATTTTAGCCAAAATAAATTCATTTCAAAATTAGGAAAATCTATTTTTCATTTAGCTAAACCAAATTCATCTTCCATTTAACAATTATCATTTATGCATTCCAATTATACATTAGCCAAATCATAAAATTATCCCAAACTAAGTTATAAGCATCATCACATATATTTCATTTGTTTTTCATAGCTTATGTGCATCCAAATAAAGATCATTCCTAGTCTCTTCGGGTCTCGTGATTAAGTCCCTTTATCCTAAAAGTGGTAGTCTTTCACATGGTCATAAGCCTCATCCTTTGGACTGTAGAATAGCAAAGTCTACTACAATTGAGTTTCATGGAATCCAAGCTCCAAATGGTTAGAACGCCTCAACAAGGAGTTCGACACATCTTCTCCCTGCTCTGCACCACGCTCCGCTTCACGATCTTCACCGGTGTGACATATTTCGGTGCATAACACACCAGTTCAATCTACTTTTCGCTGTAAGACAAGTACCTAAAAGAATTCCCCTCCAATGGAAGCAACACCAGAACAATCCCTTATCCTTGCTTTGCTTAATGAAAATTAAGCCATGGTGGAAGCCAAGATAGACGCTCGGGATCGAGAAAATAGTGTCTATATTAAGCGATCTTAAGGGTATCCTAAAAGCCATTGTGGACAGTAAGAGAGATGAGGAAGAAGAACGATTAAAAGAAAGAGGAGGATTTCTTCCTGAAGGTTTGCTCGAGGAGAGACTAAGTCACCCTAGAGGGGGTTGAATAGGGTGGTGGAAGCTTTATGAGAAAATCAAACTCTTTTGAACAAAGTACGGATAGAAGCAGATTCTAAGTGTATATTGTGGTCGAAAAGTATGAACTCGGAATTGCAGGTGAGGAGTAACGAGCGGATTAAACTGAAGCTTTGAGTGCTGTCCGAGTCTAGAATGCACTCAGAAAGTGAAGACACGAAAGTACGTGGAAACCCTCCCGGGGCAAAACCACAAACCGTGCTAATCCAAGCACGAAGTCAAATCCACTATTTTGAGTCCACAAAATCCAGTGGATCGATCGAACTCGAGTTGCTCCCTTAGACAACTCTTTACAAGTTTTTCCTAGACTCAGAAATTCCCTTATCCGATCTAGTACTTCCTAGTCGAGATAACCCTTACGGCTAGGGACAACCGAGCTAAGTTAACCCTTACAGCTCAATCAAGGGACCTTACGTAGAGAGTAAGAAAGAGAGTGTTTGTAACTAAGTACAAGACGTTACAACTCGGAATATAATGAATTGCAAAGTGGGAGTTGTAAGTAGAAGATTGAGAATGAATACAATGACTTTTGCTCAACTATGTGTATTAACAATAGGTTCGGCAATCTTCAAGTCTTCGAGTTGGCTTCTATATATAGATGACCAAGCAGCTTAGCCGTTGAGTCCATCTTCCGACCGAGAGTCCTTTGTGACGGTTGTTAAGGGCTTTATGAGTCACTCGAAAGTATCCGTTGAGATTTGAACATTGGGCAACAGTTCTTAACTCCTTTGGAAGCCCCAAAACCACTGGTGGTGCCTTGAAAAAATAAGGTGGAAACCACTTGTTTAGCTTGGCGTTGCGGATTTCTAGTTTTGGAAACAGACAGTCCCGACACAATCTTCCGGGGCTAGGTCAAAGGTGGAAAAAGCCTTGTCTGCTTGGTGATTTGACGTTTTGAAGCCGGTAACTTTTGTATTTCAAAAAGTTTAGCCTCGTTTCAATAACCTACAAAAGTAAATCAAATTGGTTCTCAAAGTATAAAATACTTTGGTGGTCCAAGATTAGACACGGATAATAATATAATTAAGATAATTAAGTGACTAATTATCCGAGTCGAAAAAGGAATGGAATTTTACGAGTCTAATATCCATAAAACTCGAAATTCCATCCGAGTTAGTCCAACCGAGAATCACGTTACATAAAGAACATCGAGTGAAATAAACTTGATCTAGACTAAGCATGGTTCGGACTAGAAGCACTCGTCTCTAACAGAATAAGACCTGTAACATTAAGTCGAGCCTGAGTGCGGTTATGTAAATACAAGTCATTTGAACAAGCGATACTTCTAAGTGATGAGAGACTCGGAACCGAGTGAAACAACGTGAGTGCATATATGTTTTCCGAGTCACACGGATACAAGCGAAATACATGAAATAATTGCTATATCACTTAGAGGAAATAATATATCACTCAAAAAAGTTTCTACGGTACGAGAGAATGACTTGGAATCAAAACTCTATAAGTGAGAAAGTCTTATACCCGATTCCCTTGTTAGAACTCGGAAATGTGCGGAGTAAAGTCCGAATCTTCACTTCCAGCTCCACCTAGTTTATCTCCTCGAGACAGTCCCAAGCATGAATCGGCTAAGCATGAGTCCAAATCTCAACCTAATCAACATATAGATTAGATAGAATAAATGTTAAAGAAGTCATTTATGTTTAGTAAGTATTACTTTGATCATAAGGGATTAACTTCAATGCCCAAAGGGAAAGTACCCCTTAAGTTTACCATGCTTGATATCAATTTTTGAGGTTTCATGAATCCCCATCACCATGTTCGCAACTTCGTAGGAGCAATGACTCTTAAGAACATACTAGAAGACACTTATCACATCATCCGGACTGATCCGTGCAAGGGGTTACTACACCAATACTCCTATAACACCGATTTACCACTTACTCTTAGAGACTTGGAGTTGATTAAGCAAGGTGAGAAAGAAAGCTTAAAATACTTTCTCACTAGATGGAGGGCAAAGGCTGCCCACATGGTTGGCTCGACCTTCCGAGAAGGACCAAGTCAGGCTCATTGTGAAGAACCTTCAGCCTACCTAAAATAAACATCTCAAATTCCTACCGATGATGAGCTTCTCAACCCTTACAGATGCTAAAATGCTAATAGAGGAAGAGCTTTTTACCACAGCCATAAAAGTCATGACGGGATATAGAGGCAATTATCAATCCAAAGATAAGAAAACCTCTAATACGAGCAACATTGGGAGGGGTGCATATGTCAATGCCTTCAATAGGTGTAATGACGACACTTACACTTCTATTAATACCACATATACTCAAATGCTTGACCATTTACTAGCTAAAGGAAAGATAAAATTGCCACCGATTAGAGCGAGAATTGGAAATTGCAAAACAAGTATAAAAACTAGGACGTAGTAAAATTTTACAAATACCATAGTGGACGAGGACATGACACCCAACATTGTGGGATGTTTAAGAAGAAGGCTGGAAAGCATGTTCTGCAACGGTCAACTCCCTTTACCTAAGGGCACTCGGAACCAAGTAACAATAAAAATCCTTTCAGCGGTACTTATTCGCCGAACCCATTCCAAGTGAGTGGGACTCAACTTTCTTGATTCAACACATTGATGAGTCCAAACCACTTCTTATCTCGCCTCCTCTAGATCCGAAGTCCATGGGCTGTGGGTAAGTGATGAGAAAGATGTCTACGAAACTAGAAGCAATAGTGACAACAATGAGGATGATTTCTAGGGCATACCACCCTTAGAAGAGGAAGACTTTTGGGGAAATCATAAACGTTCGTAAATCTAATTCCTTACTAGATATGGATAACGTAGTACACCCACGGGTCCACAACAGACTCGGGAAGCACTAAAAGAACCTTCTAAAGAAGAACACCCAATCCTAAAACAGACTTTAAAAGTTAAAAGATGACATTCCAATCGGCAACTTATATTTGCTTACACGAAGCATAGTGTATACACCTAAACCGTGTCATCCCTTACCTCCTTTAGATTTTGTATTATTAGTTGGCCCGATGATGAAATCCCAAGTCCTGTTTGAGGATTTAGATCACGGATTGTGTTTGACTGGTGCGACGGAAGCCGATAAACTACAAAGAACCGCCAACACCACACAAATAGCCTTCTTGCCTTGAGTCATTCCAAAATCTCCTTTTTCATTCGGACAATCCAAGATCGGGCCAAGTCTCGAGAGACAATTGAGTCAACTACACGTACTAGGAAATTGTAGGCTCGGAATTTCGCATTTTACTTTTGTCCAAAATGCAGACACGAGCTAAAGACCTCCAAGATAACACTAGACGCCGCATTTCATGATCGGTAGTATCAAAGTGTTGTGATTAAGCTTCCCCTCAAAATGGGGTCGCATGGCCGGTGCGCCCTACCTAGACTTTTAAGTGGAGCACAACGTTTTGGCTAGGAGACTCCCTTGGTAGCATGCTAGGGCATGAAACCCTAGGCATGGCTGGCTGGCCGGTGCCCCTAATCGAAATTCTATCCAGTTTTATCCCGTCTTATCCGGTTCAATCGTAGGATTTTCCGGCCCAGTTTTCTTTATGCTTGTTTTGAATGGTAGGCTAAAAGCAACCCTAGGTCATTTGCGACCTAGGTCACTCCTTATAAATAGAGAGCTTTGGCTCTCATTTCGTACGACTTTCTCCTATGTGTAATGCTACGGAAAGCTAAACAGAGCATTCATATGTTAACATTACTCTACCGATAAGTAACCTCAAACACTCAGCTCTACTACACATCGCCACTGAATTTATGCGAAGACCTAAAGAATATTCAATTATTCTAATATCCGGGCATTCATTCAATTGATCTTTTCCAACTTCCTATAAACTCACCTTTTCAAAATTCACTCAAAAGCCCCATTTACTTTAATTCATCGCCGTCGCATCAAGATATCCAATGCGGAGATCCAGTTCACTAGGTGGGATAACCTGAGTGCAACCTTTTGGCCTTCAAACGGTTATTTATTTTATGTTTTATTTATCGCATTCCCGTATTGTGGATCAAAGTTGTATTGCTTTTACTTTGCTCCCGACCGATGTAATTTCTTTAATTCCTCACACTTCTTTCTTGTTCGCTTTTTACTTTCTTTATTGTTTTCTCTATTTCTGCCTTTATCGCTTTCCTAAACTATGTTTGGTTGCTTTAAAAAATCCTCACATTCGAAATCATTTTCCAACTATCCCTCTCTTCCCCTTTAAAAAACCTCGTCTAAAAAACCCTTACGCTAAAGGCACTTAGGGAACCACAGCCTGGTCTACTCTAGTGTTGGGGGTCCGGCCCTACGGCATGTTGTTCCTATAGTGGCGATTCCACTGGGGATTGATTTTTTATTAAGACGGCAAAACTTGAAAATTTGAGTAGTGTGTTTTATGAATGTGTTTGCATTAGGCATCCTACATTTAGCAACTTTTGAACATAATTTATTATTGTTATGGACCCTAGGAAAAATTTATTTTACCTTCTGTTTAACCCTTCTAGTAAGAGGCTCCTACTAAATCCCAAACGTGCCCAATTAGGCCCGATTGCCAACGGAAATGGTACCTCTTCCCTCATAGCACGTGCTTTTGGGTCAAACCTCTTTGTTCATCGAGAGGCACCAAGGATTCTAGCATTTTTCCTCATCGTGCCCCACACAAAAGACCAAATCCTCGGACTATGAGTCACCATGTATCCTACCGTGTTTAAACCTCTTTAACCATAGACCTTTGACTATTAGGTGGTCCTTTATCCGCATTTGCATGCTTGAATGAGTGTGTTTGTTTTAGATTTAACCTTTTACTTGTGACCCTTTAGGAATATGTGAGGAGTGCTGATTAGCCCTTGCATCGGTGTAAAAAAATACTTTAAATTCGGTCTATTATGTGCATTTAGCCAAAAGTCAAAGTACCTTTTTCCTATTAGGGTTAGTCCATTATTTGCATTTCTACGTCTTACTAAATTTTTTCTTTAAGCGGTCTAACTAGTCACCGCCGGTCAGTCCGTAAGGGTCCGACCAAGGATCCCTCTATCTTTTGGCCAGCCAATTCGTCTTTTGAGTTTCTTTCTTTCATTCTGCATTCCCATTCCGTATTTTTATTTAGCCAAAATAAATTCATCCGAAATTAGATGAGTCCACATTTTCATTAAGCCAAAATAAATTCATCTCAAATTAGGTGAGTATGCATTTTAATTTAGCAAAAATAAATTCATCTCGGAATTAGGCAAGTCTATTTTTGCATTTCATTTAGTCAAAGCAAATCCATTCCAAATATAGGGAAATGAATTATCATCTAGTCAAAATAATCGCATCTCCCATTAGGGATCAATTATGCATTAACTAAATTATAAAATCATCCCTTATTAGGTCATCGATCATCACATACACTTTGTTTTTTGTGCATTATTTATGTTCATCAATATTAAAAGCATTCTTAGTCCTGTTCGAGTCCTACGGTTAAGTCCCTTCCTCTCAAAAAAGTGGTTTCTTTCACATGGTCCTAAGCCTCCTTCTTTAGGCTGCAAAATACAAAAGTCTACTGCAATTGAGTATCGTCGGAATCCAAGCTCCAAAAGATTAGATCGCCACACTAAGGAGTTTGGCACATCCTCATTCTGCATTACGTTATATTCCGTGGTCTACACCGGTGCGACAAGTTTCGGTGCACACCACACCGACCCAATTTATTCTCCATCGTAAGATACTACCTAGAAAGAATTCCCTTCTAATGGACATTACCCCACCAGAACAGTCTCCTATTCTCACTTTGCTTAATGATAACTTAGCCAAGGTGGAAACTATGATGGATGATCTAGATGAGAAGATAGTTTCTATATCGAGAGATCTTAAGATTATTGTAAGAGATATTGAGGACACTAAGAAAGATGAAGAAGTAGAACATTTGAGAAAATGGAGAGAGATTAGGTCCTCCACCTCCACCTACCTTGTCTCGGCCAACTAGTCCCAAACAGGAATCCCATACGCATGAATCCAAACCTCAGCCTGATCCACGCATAGATAAAATACAACAGATGTTAAGGGAGTCATCCATTTTAAGTACTCATTATTTTGATCGAAGCGATTAACTTTAATCCCTAAGGGTATACTACCTCAAAAGTAAACTATGCTGGATATTAAGTTTAAAGGTTCCGAGAATCACCACCATCATGTTTGCAACTTCTTAGGAGCAATGACTTTTAATAACATTTCACAAGACACTTACCACATTATCTTCCCCTGGACTTTCGATATCGAAGTAATGATGTGGTATAATGATGTAATGATGTAATGAATTCCTAGACCAATATGCTTATTACACTCGATCTACCTGTTACCCTCAAAGACTTTGAATTAATCAAATAAGGAGAGAAGGAAAGCATCATAGAGTTCCTTATTAGATGGAGACCAAAGGTTTCTCAAATGTTGGACCAACCCTCCGAGAAGGACCAAGTCGGGATCATCGTGAAAAACCTTCAGCCTAATTACAATCGGCATCTCAAGTTCCCGCCAATGATGAACTTCTCAACCCATAGAGATATTGGCTTACTGATAGAAGAAGAGTTTTCCACCATAACCACAAAACTCGTGATGGGGGTATAGCGACCATTATCAATCCAAAAATAAAAAACCTCCAATACAGGCAATACTAGCGAGGGTGCAGATGGCAATGCCCTTAACGGTATACTAACTACACTCCTATCGATACTACCTATATTGAAGCCCTTGACCATCTCTTGGTTAAGGGAAAGATAGAATTGCCACCCATTACGAGTAGAATCGAAACCGCAAAATAATTGAAAAGTTGAGACTTGGGAAAATTTTACAAATACCATCGTGCACGAGGACACGACTCCAAACAAGTGTTGGACATTAAAGAACAAACTAGAAACCATGTTTCGAAATGGCCAACTCTGTCTACCTACGGCTGCCCAAAAACTAAGTAACAACAAAAATCCTTTCCGCGGCACCTTAGCTATTTTTACTAAACCCATCCTAGTTCAATGGGACCCATCTATCTTCATTCAATATATTAATTAGTCCAAACCACTTCCTAGTTTTCCTCCATTAGATCAAGAAGTTCATGGGCTATGGGTATGTGACGAGGAATATGTCTACCAAATAAGAAGTAATAATGACAACAACAACGATGACTTTTGGGGTAGACCACCCTTAGAAGAGGATTGGTAGACAATGGATCACTCGTGAATGTCTGTCCCTAGAGAACCGCCAAAAGGTTAGAAATTAGAGAGCAATAACTCTCTGAACAGATTTTCCATCTTCAAGCTTACGACAATTCTAAGAGAACATTCTTGAGAACTATAGGAACCAAGGCCAGCTCGGGGCCCCGCCGAGCTTCCCCACTTGTGTCAGGTCTTTCTATTTTTTAAAGATTGATTTTCAAGATGGCTTTTTGAAAGTTGATTTTCGAATGTGAAATGAACCTTTTATTAAGATTTCGAATTTGAATAAATCAAGTTGAAATGAATTAAATCAGATTTGATTAGCGATTTTATAAATCATTTTATTTTAGAAGTCCCCGGGGATCTTATTTTCTTAATTAAGGACTAAATGTTATTAGGGTTATGATTCCGCCGTAGGGCTTTAGGGCTAGATTGGTGTGAAAACACCAATCCGGTCCGAGCCACCATCGCCACCCCACGGTGCTGGCCGTAGCCTACACCAGGGGAAGGCGGACACCGACCATAGGCCATGGCTGGTGAAACTAGCCTCGGTCTCGACCCCGTGGGCAGATCTAGGTCCTAACATCATTTCTTCCTACAACCGGAAATCACCGAGATACGAATTTGCGTAGAATAAAACATAAAACAAGGGAGTCATAGTCGGGTTTTTAGGGAAGAAAACTAACAAAAACAAAATTTGTTCTTCTAATCTTAGTATGACAAAACTAGGACTGAAAGAGGCTAAAAGATAACTCCATCGGTCTTGAATCGAGAATCGAATTTGGGGGCGAGGGTGCGAAAAGTAAGGACAAACCCTTTCGTTTCACCCGTCCGATGACGACCATTACATTTTCAAGTAGTGTATTAATAAAGATGTAAGAAAACCAACATACAACATGCGAAACAAAATTAAAGCAACCAAAACATAACAAGAAAAACGATAAAGGAAAGCGATAAAAGAAAGAAAAGCGGGAAATAAAAGATTACATTGGTCGGGAGGAAATTAAAGCGATTACATCTCTTAAACCACAATATGGAAAATGAATAAAATAGAAATGAATATAACCGTTCGAAGGCTAAAATATGGCCCTCAGGTTGTCCCACCTTGCTGATCTAGATCTCCTCGTCGGATCTCTCTATGCAATGGTGATAATTCGAAGAAAAGGGCTAGTTTCGTGAATTGCGTCTAGAGTATGGTAGTGATCAGTTGAAAGGGTAACCAGAGATCAGAATAATTGAATCTTCTTTAGCTCTTTCCACAGATTCAACGGTGAAAGATGAATGTTTATAGAAAACTTGGTAGAGTAATGGTTAGATGAGAGCATTCAAGTTGGCTTTTAGCAGCGTAATGCTATGGCGGGAAGCCGTGTGGGAATGAGAGCCAAGGCTCTCTACTTATAGGAGAGGACCTAGGTCACAAATGACCTAGGGTTTGCCTCTTATTAGCCATCTAAACAATTGAAATAAAACTAGGCCATTTCTTAAGAGATAGAACTAGATTAGAAGATGATAAAATCGGATAGAACCGGTTGAAAGGGAGAAGGCGGCGCTGGCCAACCGGACCCTCCTAGGGTTTCGTGCCCTAGTTGTGTCACCCAGGACTCTCCAAGCTCAAAATGCAGCGTTCCAAGCATGCTTCTAGAAGGCGGGCGCCGACCACGACGTCATTTAAAGGGAAAAGCTTCTAGCCTAGTGTGGGTTGTCTCGTGAAGCTCAAAATGCAGCACATTGATGCTCCCGATCATGAAATGCAATGGTTTAACGTCGTCTTCGGGTCTTCAGCTCCTTGTCTAACTTGGACAAAAGTGGAATGTAGTATTCCGTACATGGAATTTCTCTGCACACATCATGCGACTCCACAATCTCTAAAGGTCTCGATCTTGGACAATCTGAAAGAAAAGAGGATTTGTGGATTGACCCAAGGCAAAAGGCTATTTAAGTGGTGTTGGGGGTTCATTGTGGTTTAATTGCTTATATTGCACCAATCGATCACAGTTCGAAATCCAAATCCACAAACAGGACTCGCGATTATCATTATCGGGCCAACAAAACAAAACACGAAATAACAAGATAAAGGACGACACTTTTTAGGTGTCTATAGTTAGTCCCTACTTTGATCGAGTCTACAAAGACGAAGGGTCAAAGTAGACACTAAAGGGTACTTACCTCGATTCCTATAAGGCATTTGTGTCATGCTTGGAATTGGTCGTAGTCAAACCTGAACTCTAAAGTGAGACTTGAATTTGATCACGATGCATGCGTTCTTAAGTTCGAGTAAAAGATCCTAAGCTTGGCTTTATCGAGCTCGAGGCTTGGCATGTTTTGATGCTGAAACGTTGATCGGCTTTTAATCTAAAGTTTGGCTAAATAATCTACTATGCTAGCATACTTGTTAGTGTATAATTGAATTGGCAAAAGATCGGTGTTTTTACTTGGATAATTCAGTCAAAATAGATCGATAAAAGCTGTTCCCGAAAAGCTGATTGGTGGGCCCGAAGCTCCCACTTGCATGCATAAGGGATGAAAATCACATGCTCAAGAGGATAAAGCTACTAAGACTAGGGAAATGGGTTAGGCTGCAAAATTGTCGGTGATTGGACTCCTTGGTACCTCATGGCTGGCGCCGGCCAGCCTTTAGCAGTGTGGCCCCCAGCGTGCTCGACCGGATTCCTTCCGTTCCCCATTAATCGTTTGAACCTTGTTTTATATGCTTGGATGTCTTCACCGGTTTGCCTTTAAAAGGGGTGCATGGTGTGTTTCATTTTGCACACTAACTCTTCATCTTACTCTTGTTCTCCTCTTGCATTTCCTTGCTTTGATTCTTCATAAAAGCTAGTTGATTCTCAAGAATTCCTTGTTTTCAAAAATTCCTAGAAGAAAGGCTCATCCTGTGGGAAGAACTAGAGCTGAGAGTCTTACTCAAGACTCCTTCCTCGAGCATAAATAGGATCCGCAAAATGAATGGGACCCAAGTGATCTTCTAGTTGAAGTTGAAAGCTATGTTTCTTCACTTGCCATCTCCTCTTTGGTAAGCTAATTGGCTTAAACCTCTTCATTTGCTCATTTAAAGTAAACTCCTAACCAAACTCTTGTTGGATTTTGTCCTGCAGAAAGGCTCACTTCGAAGCAGTGGATCCATCCAAAAGTTTATGGAGACCTGTGAGAGGATGAACTTTCTTCTCGAGAACGTCATGTATAATGCTCGGGGTTTTATCTCTCTACATCGCTTTACGCCATCTTATTAATAGAGGGAGAGGGATCCTATAAGAGCCATCGGTGAGAGGTTTTAGGATACCACCAACACACCTCCCCTTTGGTGAAATGACAATAACTCTTTTTGCTTTCCTTGTTTTATCCGGTTTAGGCTTTTCGGGGAACCTTTAGCTTATGACCAGAATTTTGTACAAAAATCGTGATTACCTCCTTCACCTCTTCGGTACCGCAACGGACAGATTTCCACATAATAATCACTTCAAATATACCATTCTTTGTGAGGCTTTTGAGGATGAAGCTTTATGGCTCGAACATTGTCCTTAATAACAAGTGAGGGTCATGCTTGCTCTTCTCTTAAGCATGGTCCTCTTTTCGAATCAGTCTGTCAAGGTTCATGTTCACTATTTGGTGAACCTATCGGATCTTGACAGAATAAAGGAGCTTAATTTGGGGTACTCCCTCATATACTTACCTCATTAGGGGCCTCCGTGCCGGTGTGCGGCATACAAGGCCGGAACCAGATTCTACGAATTACCTCCCTTTAAACAGTTTATGGAAGATCATTGAGGTATGCTCAAATTTTTCCTTTCTTCAATATTTACTTTTCATCTTGTGTGGATAAAAAGCTTTACATGACTTGTTAAAATGTAGCCGTGGCTATAGGAATACTTTTCATATCTCTCTCTTAGCTCAATGAATAAGCCCGTGTTCCCGGCTTCCGTATCATGGGCTAGAATAAATCTTGAGCAAACTAAAATACATGAGATAGGCTTTTTAAGGTCAGCCCTCAACCACGTTGACTCGGTATGTTACTTCTACTCTCAAAAGTTTCTGCAAAATAGGCCTAAACGAGCTTTTCAACACACTTTCACCATTTTGGTTATGCCCACAGCCTGGACCCATGCCTCTAGGGCCGCCCGTGGTGCTGTCCAGCCCCTTATATCTAAGATTTTTGTCCATTTTCTTGTTGTTTTTCATTGTTGCTTGCTGATTTCTCGATATTTCTTGTATGTAGGCCAACTTCCATCCTTGGGCCCAACTCCAACTTCCCCAAAATGTTCTTGTGGGCTAGGAATTGAGTGAGAGAAGGATATTGTTTGAAGGTCCTTTTGGATTTTGTTGGTACCTTGGGGAAAGGGTTACTCCTCAAATTCGCGTTAACACATGGCCTTGATTTGTTTCGGTTGATCGTCCTTCGACCATGTTCTATTTTCGTTCTCTTTCTCTGGCCGAGCAAGCGACAACCATGATGGGGTATCGATTTACCTCATTTTTGAATTTACACACCTCCTATGCCCATCATGCATCTCACATCATGACCCAACTAGTAAGTGTTCAACTCCTCTCTTATAACCTTGAATTTCATGTATGGAAATTAATTGTCATCTTTCTTTTACAGCTCACTCCTGCTGATATTCACATCCCGAGTCTCAGCGTGAATGCTATGCCCAGGGGACCTCCTCGTTTCTTCACAATTCCTGAAATCCCGGAAGAGGAATGTGTTGGGCATCCCTTTCCTAGAAATTCGTGAGGGGTAAGAGTTGTGTGCTCTTTTCCTTTTAGTCATGTGTTAAAAGTATCTTCCTTGTTGATAATCTTAAATAAAATTTGCGATGACGACTGAGAACAATCTAATATTTTATCTATTAGATTGCTGTCAACTCTTTGTGGAATCTAGAATTTCTTTACTCGGTCGATCTTTCTCTACTTCTCGAGTGAGTCCTCAAATAGTGCAGTGCAAAATTCTCTAAGATCTTAGTGATTTGCTAATCGCTTCCCCGATCTTGTAGAGTCGCCGATCAAGAGCCACTCCTTCTAGTAGTCGACACTGGTGCGCACAAAACATCATCCCAAACTTATGTACAACAAATGCCTTCTAGTAGTAATGTTAGACAAGGCTCGTCACAGCATTCTTCACGACGTATTCATCATAGGAATGCATCCGAGGTAGGACCTAGTGCTCCCGGGCGTAGTACCTCCGATGCGGGACAAGGTTTCTCTTAGGAGAGATTGAACATTTTACCCTTGCAAGCCTTTGATCAACAGGAGAACCCTCTTAACTTCCCTCGGTCTTCTTCACATGGGTCTTCTCGGTCTTGGGACCAAGGAGGTGGTTTGTACCAAGGTGATGAAGGTGGTCGATTCTCTACGTGTCATTTAGAGGACTTCGGGAATTATATCTTCGATGATGACTCGATGGCAATGCGTAGATGATTCCTTGTTGCTTCCGCTGCTGCGATTAATGGACCTCTTGTAGGGTGGTTGTTTATATATTATTTATTTTGTAATGAAGACTCTTACGCAATGGGATGAAATGCAAGACTCGATTCTAAAAATGCGTTCTTTTATTTAAGATGATGCATAAATTTTAAAAAATAACTCAAAAAAAAATTTTTTTAAATGGGCACTAGCCCCGTTCCCCTAAAAGAAAATAATAAAAAGAAAATAAGAAATCTTAAGTGCATAGTCCAAGTAATGTGCGCTCCACGGGCTGGGAGGAAAAACAAAAACAACCAAGGACTCGTGTGGGTGCTGGAAGAAAACACGAAACAGAGCTAGGCATATATGAGTCCCACAAGGATCGTAGTGCCTTGTTCTTCTAATCATAATAGGATTCGAAGAACTCCAGGAAAATGCCTATAAATACGATCGCTCGGCATAAGAAGAAATACTCACACAAAAACCTAACCTAGTCGCAAAATATCCTCCTCTTACATCCATTATAGAACCATAGATTTCATGACCGAATTAACCCGATGGATGCATGAGATGAGTAACATGGATAGGTCGGGGTTAACCAATTATGGGCTAAATGTCCTCTTTAGCATTCGCGAGGTGAAATTTTTTTGGCCATTCTTAAGGGCTACCATCGCCGTGTTTTTAGGTTTGGGTGTTAAGTCATATTTTGTACGTAATTTTAGTAGTTATTTAGTTTATATTATATAGTTCATTTTATCTAATTTATTCTATTTTATCTATTTATAGGTAATTATCGAATAAAGTGGGGAAGAAAAGAAAAGACGTTAAAAGTGGATTTTTAGCTAACGACAAGCATCCATGAAAAGATATGAAGTCAGTCCATAAAAATAATATATCATAAAATATTTATTTGATGATATTTTCTTTTATGAAATCTTAATTTGACGAAAAAGGAAACTTGGAAAAGAAGAGACAGGAATAACCTAGCTCCTTCAACTCCTTGCTTCACCATATAAATATTTAATCGCTGCTCATCACGTCCCTAACGAGGGCTGGCCGCTCATCACAACTCCCCTCGCTGCTCATCAATTCTCGGCACATAGCCACCTCTACCCCTTCCTTCGCTGCCCCTTTCTTGTTCACACCAGCCGTCATCCCCTCCTTCGCTGCCCCTTTTCTTACCCACCATCATCATAATATTTCTTACACCTCTTGCTTGCTTTTTTATCCACCATCCACGAGCCCCTTAATCATAAATCATCATCTCTCCTCTTTATCATAATCATCATCATAGTCCTCCTCATCACCATCTTGCTATTCTTCTTCTTTCATCATCATCAACTCTCCATCATCACCTCATTGATCATCACCATGGCAAGGATTATTATGGTATTATTATTATTATTGTAATTTTTATTTTAAAGACTCTATTTTTATTGTTAGTTTAATATTAAAGATGATATTTTTGTTTAGTTTATGTGTCCCAAATTACATTATGTTTGAGTAGTTTTTTATACTTAGTATAATCTACTTGAAATCATGTTAATTATTTATTTTGAAACAAAGTTTCAATCTTTATTGTCTTATTTTCATGATTTTATGATAATTTCATTTTAATGATTATGATTTTATGTCCAATTAATTAGAGTGCACGTTAATTAGTTTTATATAAATTCATATGATAATTTAAAGGGTTTAAATACGTAATCGCTTGATCTTTTAGACGTAAGTATCACCCTAGTTAATCATGGATGGCTCATACCCATCTCTTTGAATTAGGAAATCATCATAGATCCTTTTTAAATCAATTTGCTAATAGATTGGTTATTAGGTGATAGATGATGTTTTTCTAATACTTAATGCTCTAATTTGATTAAATTATAGTGCTAGTGCTAGGGTCATCAATATTAGTAGGGTTTATATTAGGGGTAGGCCTAAGTAAACTAATATTTAAGGAAAAACGGGGAAGATCCGTTAGTGGTTTTCTTCTACAGTTTAGCTCATGAGCAGATCAATTTGTGTGTTAATGATAAATAATAATTTTACATGGTGGATATAGATTATACTAAGTGTTTTTTTATAAATTTGATATCTTTGATAATTATTTGTTTGCTTTTTAGTTATTTTCTTTAGTTTGTCAATTTTTATTTATAAATTTATAGTGTTTTATTATCAATTTCATTATTCCCCCTAAAGACCACTATTTCAAGTTAGTTTAGTAATTTTATTTTAATTTAACTTTGATTCTTTATATATTTTAATTTTCAAATTATTTTTCTATCGGTTTTTATTATTTTTGAGTCAGTTTATTAGAAATTAGTTTAAAAATAGTTTCATTCATTATTTTTCATATTTTATCTTCTTTAAGGGTTTAGATAGAGTCCTAGTTTGATGTGATCAAATTTTATAATTTTTCGACTTAATTTGATAATTTTTCAGATTTAATTCTTGAATTTAATTACTGCATATTTTTAGTTAAATAAATTCGTAAATTCGGTTTTAAATTTTATTTTTATATTTTTAAGGTCTGGTTAGGTCTAGAAAATTAGTGTTAATATTCTAGGTAATTTTATTATTTATTTTTGCAATTATTTTAGTGCAGAATTTTACTTATTTAATTTTTCTGTTTTAGAATTTGTTTATTTTCTGCTCTAGTTTTCTGTTTTAATTACTCTAAAAAATATACAAAAATATTTCTAGGATATTGTAGTTCTATTATTCTGTATAAATTATTTATTTAGTTGTTAGATAATATTTTATGATTTTTAGTTATTGATTTTAATTTTAATTTTCTATTTTTTTAAGAGTAGTAAATTTAATTAAATTAAAGTTTGCATGTTATTACATCTTTTTTCGTGAATTTAATCCCTACTTCCCTATGCTATATTGTTTATTAGAAGCCTAAGTAGTGGTTTAATTTGTAACTGTACGACAAGCTAACAAATTTTGGCGCCGTTGTCTGGGAAAGAAAATAATAGTTGTTAGTTTTTATTTTATTTAGATTTACAACTTTTATTACTTCTTTGTGACTTTAATAGTTTATTTTCGTAATTTTGTTTAGTGTTTTTTTTAATTTTGCCAAGGAGCATACATTTGACGAAGTTGAAGCCAGGTAAGTGTTTCGATTCTGTTTTTGCAAGTTCTAAAGTTATTAAGATGACTACTTAACGTGAACTTGCTGCACCTAACTTGGATACACAACTTCTACCTATCTTATATCCTACATTGGACCGACCACCGAAACCGAACTCCAGATTTTTAAATATGTTACCTAAATTTCATGGATTGCCCGGTAAGTACCCATATCATTATATCAATGAGTTTATTATTACATGTTCTACTATGGAACTTGAGGGAAACATCCAAGACCAAATTAAGTTAAGAGCCTTTCCCTTTTCACTTTAGGATAAAGCTAAAGATTGGTTTTATTACTTACCACTTGCAACATTCACTAGATGGACCGAAGTTCATAAAGCATTTTTAGAGAAATTTTTTCCTACATCTAGGATAGGGTCCATTAGAAAGGAAATTTGTGGTATTAAACAGATGATTGGGGAGACTTTTTGTGAATATTGGGAGCGTTTAAATAAATTATGTCCTAGTTGTCCCCAACGTCAAATTTTTGAGCATTTATTGATTCAATATTTTTATGAAGGTTTATTGCCAATAAATAGAAATATGGTAGATGGTTCTAGTGGATGGGCCTTGTTTAATAAGACTCTAGCTCGGGCTAGAGAATTGTGTAATATTATGGCCCAAAATACTCAACAATTTAGAATGGGAGATATCCAATTTAGGAATGTTAACGAGTTAAATTTAGGTCCATCTGTAGAGACTCGGTTGTCCTAACTCATTGTTATGTTGAACAAATTGGTCCGCAGATAAGAAGCGATAGTTTGTAGTATTTGCTATTTAGAGGGTCGTGTTGCTAATTCATGCCCTACACAACAAAGAGGGCATGTGAATGCTATTTTTTCCAACCAAGGTCAAATGAACCATGATCCATTCTCGAACACTTATTAAGAATGGAGTGACTACTCTAACCTTAGGTATGGATTTAAAGAAAACCCTCTAGAATTTTATCAATCCATTGCTTAGAACAAAACTAATTATCTTTTAGAGCAAATCATTAAGAAGATGGATGACCAGAAAAAGGAGACTAACCTTAGGTTCCAAAGCTTAGAGATGACCATTATGCAGGTTCAAGAGAGACAGACTACCAATGATACCATAATTAGTAATCTGCAAGCCCAAATGCAATCTCAACCTTTCTAAGATCCAAACGAAAATGTGAGTGTCATGACACTTAATAGTGGGAAAGACTTAGAGGAACCTACGAAAAGCATAGAGGTAGAGCTAGAATTAGAGGTTAAGGAATGTCAACCTGACCAAAACAAAGATAACGCCTCTAATGCTAAGGAAATAGGTAAAAATAAGAAAGATCTTTACAAGCCTATCCCACCTTTTCCCAGTAGATTGATAAGCACAACTCCTAAGATAGATGATGCAATTGAAGATATCATAGAAATATCTAGGAAGGCAGAAATCAACATTCCTCTTCTAGATACCATGAAACGGGAGCCTCGTTATGCTAAGTTCCTTAAATATTTATTCACGAACAAATTAAAATTGAAAAGGAACAAAAAGATAAGTGTGGGGAGAATACATCTGCTCTTTTCCAAAAGAAATCTCCCACTAATTGGAACTATGTAGGAGACTAGATTTGTTTAGTGTGGGAAATGCAATTAGATGATCCTTGACCTGCAGAGATATCGAGCCAAAGACGGTAAACAAAGGCGCTGGTTGGGAGGCAACCCAATATTTTCAGGGAAGTTTCTATAATTTTTACTTTAATTTTAATTTTGCATGCATTAGGGACAATGCATGAATGAAGTGTGGGGAGTGCATCCTACATTTTAATTTTATGCATTTATCTTTATCTTATTTTTTGAGAAAAATTTTTTTATAAAAAAATTTAGTGTCTTTCTTGTAAAGAAATGCATAAACATGAATATATGCTAGGTCAACTTGTTTAAATTTTTCTGTTTATAGTTTTTCTTTCCCTTTAAAAGTGAGAAATTTGAACATGTTAATTGTCATTCGGAGTTGTTTGAGTTGATCCTTATGTATTTCTCCAATTAGTGACAATCATAATTTTTCTATCAGTTTGATCATGTTATATAATCGTGATAGAGGGAATAAATTGACTTAAACCGTTCACCTGGATTACCGAACTTAGCAGTAATAACTCATTGAAAATTTGATTTTTCTTGTCTTGCCTATTAAAGTTTAGAATATGTTGGTTTACCAACACATGTTGGTTCAACTGGTACGGCATTTGTTCCCCTTAAGTGGCTTGTGTATGGAAAAGACATGTGTTGGAAGAGTCAACCCCGTTAAGGGTTCTTTACAACTCGAAATATGCCAACAAATAAAAAATAAATAAAAAGAGAAAAAATGTTAGTCTACCAACATGGGTCGGAGTTGTTAGCTCGGCACCATTTCCCTTAAGTTTAGGTCTCAAGTTGAGCCTTGTGAATGGAGTAATCCATGCTAGGAGAGTCATGCCCCTTTTGGGCCGATCAATGGCTCGAACCATACTATCGAAAAGAAAAAGAAAAATAGAGTATTAACTCCAAGCACCTCTATTTAGGTGAGTGGGAGACAAGGAGTGTTATATTTCTAAGACCCCTATATTGGCCTCGAATATGTGCTTGAATGGAGTTATATATATATTTTTAAAAAAAAGAAAAACAAAAGTTTGCAAATCAAGTTTATTATTGATTTTTAGTGAATTATCTCGCTGATTCAATGTCTCTATAACCATACTTGGACCTTAATTTTTCCCATCCTAAAACATTTTAGACCTCTTGACCGGAATGTACATGTTTGAAAAAGATGGATAATTTTTTACTGTTGCTTAAATGAAAGAGATATTGTGAGACTCGATGAATAAACTCTCCGATGACAATAAAATGTTTAGTTTTTTCACTTGCTTGGGAAAGACAAATTTTCATCAAACTGTTTTGGAAAGCAAGCCAACCCTAGTATATATTTTATATTTTTTGTATATCTTTATAAGAAAGCGTAATATTAGATCGAGTCTTAGATTTCTTTGCACGAGGACGTCCAAAGTCTAAGTGTGGGGAATTTGTTAAGTCATATAATATTCACAACAAATTTAATTGAGTATCGAAATTACTATTAATTTAGAGAATAAGACTACCCACCTCGAATTATAGGGTTTAGCCAATTGATTTGGGGGTGCTTTCCTTCTTCCCCTTCCTCCTTACTCTTGGGTTTTAGTCCCCGAATTCTCTTTTTCTTTCGTTCTCTCTGTTCAATCTTTGGTTCCCGGCCTCTCCTCCCATTTGCTTCATGCTCATCGGTCCCGCTTGCCGTCACCCTCTCTCTTTGTCGCTGCCAAAGTTCCTCTTCCTCTCCGAGTCAATTGCTCTTGCTTTCTTTGCTTCCCGTGACTCTCCTTCGCTCATCGGTTGTCGTCGTTCAGTCATGTCACCGACCTCTTCTTCGTCTCTCTCTACCTCTCTCTCTCTCTCTCTCTTTCTCTCTCTGCCTAAAATTCTTACTCGGGGTCTCTCTCTCTAATCTGTTCTTTCTCGCCCGCTGGTCATCTTCACTTGCCAGTGGCCGTTTGTTCGCCTGGTCGTGGCGTTCTCGCCGTTTAGGCAGGAGGCACTCCGACCTCTTCCACTTGGCTCCGGTGCCTCCGACTCTGTCCCCCTCTCTCTCGGTCATGCTTTTTGGTTGTGCTCCATCTTCCTCTCTCGTTCTCATGGGCTCCTTTCTCTGTTCTTTCCCCTAAGCCCTTCTTATTTTTCTCTACTTAATTTCCCTTTCGTTTTCCTTTTGTGTTTTCCCTGTTCTTCGTGGCTTCCCAAGAGAAGCCAATAACTCCATTTTGCCACTAATGACTTGCTCCTCGCCTTTTAGTGCTTAATCATCCCTTCCTTTTTTTTTATAAGCATCATTTAGATTAAATCCAAAAACTGGTATAAGTTGTCTCGAGTTCAGTAAGCTAATCCGGACGGAAAAATTCTAAGGAGGGAATTAATGTGCTTCACTAGTAATAGTTACGTGAACTAACATTAATTTGCTCAAATAAATTTACGAATATCTAACTCGCGTATATATCTTAGTCATTCGGCTTACTCTATTTAATTAAAACCAAATAATTAACTTAACTCCTACAACTACCTAACCCAAAATTACGGGTTTTACATTTCTTCCCCCATAAAAGAATTTCGTCCTTGAAATTCGGAACAAGTGGTATCTAAGATACGTAAGGTATAATCACATATGCATGAGGCACACTAGTATACGTATCGTGGAAGGAAACTCAATCGGACAACCACGATAAGTGGAATTCCTAAGGGAGTCTCTATGAGTTAATGAGTTTCAACCTCCTCTCTACCATCATTTTAGTACGTCTCGCTCACTTAATTATAAGGCGTCAAGGAGCAAATTATACTAGAAAAGAGCAAATAGTTGGCTTGGAACGATCACACCACTTGTTTTAAAATTGGATACTAATGTCTCAACCAAAATACTTACGCAATCAACACATTAACTTGCTGCACATATAGTTCAAATATCTCACACCTCCCTCTCGTTCCTTGTCCTTCACAAACTAAGCGGACTCTATGGTCAAACTAGTTGGACGGGCAGGTCCAACAAATTATCTATGGTGCATCAATGGTCAAAACGATAAGAATGACACACATACTAGGCAAGTGGCAACACAAAAGGAAGTAGACAGAGTTCGATGCTCGGAATTGAAACAAGGTCGAATTTAGAGGCAACCAAACTATATGTGAACATATCCAAGCACAATAAGATCCTTAAGCAACTCGTGGTAACTACAATGGGTAGTAGGGAGTCCTTATGTTATTTTTTCACCTCTATAGGAGTTAAGATCGAACCTACAATCCTTATATAAAACTTAAAGTATCTCACTCCCACGTAACTTATAGGCACTCCAATGAGTACTAATAACACAATGAACTCCAAAGGAAGTATGGGAGTGTTACAACAACTTCTACACTTCCTTTGTAAACAAGGCACTCAACCTACAAGATTGTTATGAATGCCTAAGGTTTATAAAGATCCTAAGGAACTACTTCCAAACGATTTACTACGTTTAGATCACTCACAAAGAATCGCCGGATATACACTCAAAGTGGTGGAGAGCACGATTCCAATATTCATCAATCAACTCCTCTCGGTGACATAGTTAAGTCAAAGGAACTCAAAATGGTGGAAAGCACAACCTTCAATGTACTTTACTTAGCTCCTTCTAGCCTCATGCTCGGCTTATTTTAGACCTTTCTCATAAGTTTCTCAAATTGGAACTCATATATGGATCTCCATAACCATCGCATCCTATGTTTGGTTGACCCAAAACCTTAGATGGAAATAGAGAAAATCCCTAAATCTACTGCTTCTCCAAGATAGCTCCCAAATGTACCCTAAAGGATACCTTCCGACACATCCGAACAAATATGTACTTCAAGCAAAATACCAGATTTGACATTCTTGATTATGGACCCAACTATTATTATTAAGAAAACCAATTCCACTAATGATACAACGAACTTTTCACGTTGTATTTCCCATTAATTTTCCTCTCCATAGCCTCTAATTCTCATTTATAACTTCCAAAAGTACCCACCTATGAGTATTTCCGTAATTATATGCAAGTATCCTTCAACACTCGGGGTGCTCAGCCCTATCCTATTCCACAATGTCACATTTCAATTCATTCCTTAGTGACAACTCCCAAAAGGCAACCTCTATGCCTAAATCAACAAATGGAATCGGAGTCTCCCATAAATGCCTCACTTATGCTAGTGTACCGTATATCTTTTCTTCGCCCACCTAAGATCAATTACACATTCTCTAAACTCCATAGAAATAAATATATAAACAACCAATACATAATTGAATACTTGTATGCTTCTTAGAGGTAGAATTCCTAAGTCAACTAATGATTCGAAGTCACACCACGAAATCAATGAATATGGAAAAGGAAATAAAAATTCAGCCACACTCAGTCACATACTTAGGACGCATAAATCACTCACATATCACCTTCACAAGCAGTTTACAATCTAACTAATTCGACTAAGCCGATGAGGTAAATGCTTACTAGTCAAAGGTTACACTTAATACCACATGTATATTCGTCACAAATAAAGCACATAGTCACATAAGAAAGATCTTAGATAGTTATCAACAATGCAAACTTAAGGTCGCCTAAATCTATGCTCTAATACCATTTTTCTAAACCCCAATACCCACCCTAGGAGTATTACATCGCCAAAGTTCCTCATACGGAACTCCTAAGGCTCATTCAGGTGTCGATTTGGGGCTTTCTTGAAGACTCGGACTTTACATATACATCATTATGAGTTCCATCAAGGAATCAGGTATACGACTTCATCTCTTATAAGGTTTTGATTACAAGTCATTCTAAGTGTCTTAGAAACTTTTCCGAGTGATATAGAATCTTTTCCGAGTGTTATGCAACCATTGCATATGTTCTCACGTGATTCTAACCGACTCGTAAAGCATACTCTATTCGCACACAGTTATGAGTCACTCGGACAACACTCGGATATATTGCATATTCAAACATTCGCTCTAATGTGCATAAACTCGCTCTAACTTCATGTTCCAAGTTAAATTGAATTACCGTGTTAATTCACCTTTCTAAGTCAAGCATGTTTGGTTTGAACATTGGTAGTCTAGATCAAGTCTCTTTACTCCGATATTCTTTATCCGACTTGCTTTACTTCTAGATTGACTCATATGGAATTTGAATATAATGGATATTAGACTCGTAAAATTCCACTCTTTTAGGACTCGGATAATTACGCACTTAATTATCTTAATTAAATTATTATCTCGTGTCTAATCTTGGACCAAAGTATTTTATACTTTGAGAACCAAATTGATTTACTTTTGTAGGTTATTCAAACGAGGTTATCCTATTTTTGAAATACAAAAGTAACCGGCTACAAGATGTCAAATCACCAAAGAAACAAGGCTTTTTCTACCTCCGATCGAAGACCGGGCACGGTGTCGTGGTTGTCTGTTTCCAAAATTGGAAATCTGTAACGTTAAGCTCAACAATGGTTTCCACCCTACTTTTCAGACACCACTAGTGGATTGGGACTTCCAAAAGAGTCAAGAGCCGTTGCCCAACGTTCACACCGCAACGGATATTTTCTCGTGACTCGAAAAACCATTGCAACGGTCAAAAAGGACTCCCGAGTCAAAAGATAGTCACGACAGACTAGTCCGCTTGGTTATTTACAAATAGAAGCCAACTCTCAAGACTTGAAGATTGCTGAACCAACTGTTAATACACGTACTTAAGCAAAAGTCATTGTATTCGTACTCAATCTTCTACTTACAACTCAAACTTTGTACTTCACATCTTTCCGAGTTGTAAGGTCTTGTAATCGACTACAAACACTCATTCTTATTTTCTAAGTAAGGTCCCTTGACCGAGCTATAAGGGTTAACTCAGCTCAGCTTATCCCTAGCTGTAAAGGTTACCTCGGTTAGGAAGTACTAGATCAGATAAGGGAATTTCTAAGTCTAGGAAAATCTTGTAAGGAATTGTCTAAGGGAGCAATTCCGGTTGAGTCTTTCTTCCGTACTTCGTGGATTCAAAATAGTGGATTTGACTTGGTGCTTGGATTAACACCGACCGTGGTTTTCTCGCACCAAGAGGGTTTTCATGTAACTTTCTGAGTTATTACTTTTCCGAGTCCAATCTAGACTCGGACTCTCCTCGCAGTCATATCTAGTTTTATTCTTCCATTACTTGTTTAATTTTCCCCATCACCCTATTCACCCCCTCTAGGGTGACTTTATCTCTCCAAGAGCAAACCTTCAATTAGTATCGAGCCTAGCCTTTCAGTAAAGGATCTAACCATCCAAAGGTTTAAAGATCAAATGGCTCAAAACAATGGAGAGTTCAATGAGGGAAGATCTTCCAGCAGACCACCAAAGTTCAAAGGATCTAATTTCGTGCACTTGGACGAAGCTCATGGAATGTTTTTTGCTTGATCACGATGAAGATGTCCGGAACATCATACAAGTAGGCAACTACATTCCCATGAAGATGGAAGAAATAAGGCTCGTGCCCAAAACAAAGTCCAAGTATACCACTAATGAAGCGGAGAAGTTTAGAAAGAGCTTTAAGGCGTGAACATTCCGATGTGCGCCATCAGCTCGTAAGAATAGAATCGAGTCTCAGCCTATGACATAGCCAAAGAAGTGTGGGACACACTTGTCAACACTTATGAAGGCACAAGCCAGGTCGACAAGCGAAGATAAGCCAATATCTTCACAAGTACGAGTTGTTCAAGATGGAGCCGTAAGAGAACATCACTCAAATGTTCATCCGCTTCATTGAGATTACTAACAATCTCAAATCTCTGGGTAGAAAGATTTCCCACGAGGAAATGTGTAGAAAGATACTTAGAAGTCTACCCAAGAGAAGATGGGGTCCCAAGGTGACAGCCATCAAAGAGGAGGATGCAGAGGTCAAGCACTAAAAAGAACATTGCATTGAAGGCCTCGGAAAACAAAGAAGCAAATCCGAGTTCCTCCGACTCGAAGAGGATCCCATGGCACTCATTGCTAGAGGCTACAAAAGAATGATCAAGCACAAAAGATCGGATCGGAAGCCAAGAGAAGAGTTCTACAAGAAAGACAAGAAGGATAGAAAAGGTAAACATTCTTCCCCTTCAAAGTTATCTTTAACTAAGAACTCTGGCTGTTTTGAATGTGGCAACGAAGGAACACATAGTCAAAGACTCGTCCCTGAAGGAAGAGAGAAAGAAAGAAGAAAAAGGCTATGATGGCCACTTAGAGTGATGAAGACTCATCGAAGACGATGAGGACTCGGATGATTCAAAATGTCCGATGGTACTCTCCGACTCGAAGTCGAAACGCAGTCGGACTCGAGTCACTCCGACAGATGAGGAAACAAACCCTCCGGAGGTAATTGAATACTTCCTCAAATTCTCCAAAGTTGATTTAGCTAAATATATTTTTACTTTGGAAGAAAAGTCTAATTCTAATTCTTGTCAATTTAAAGAAAAACTTGAGTCCGTTACTTCGAGAGCATCTCTTTGAAAAATGAATTGGAAAACCGAGACTTACTCTAAGAGAACTCACGACTAGTGCTCAATCCAATGAGACTGAGTCCGAGTCACTCGAAGAGAAAATGAGCAATCGAAGCAAAAGCTAAGAGCTTGTTTTAAAATTTACTAAAGGTGAGAAAAACCTTGATATGCTCTTACGATCTCAATGTGTCTCCTTCGAAAAGAAGGTCTTGGTTTTAACAAAGAGGAGGAATCCAATTCCTACTTAGAACTTTTCAAAAAGGATTCCAGATCTGTGAAGTTCAGGAAGGGTGAGCACGGTCCCATTCATAAGAATGAAAGGAGGACTCGAGCCTAGACCAGCTTATAGGAGAAAACCTTCTCCACCAGCTTTATAAAAGAAAAGCTTTTCAAAAGAAAGAGACACGGACTCAGTTCTCCAAAAGAATGACTCAGAATTATACCAAACCCAAAGTTATTCAAATCGGGTTCCTAAGAGTCTACTTCCTCGAAAAGGACCACAAGAAAGGGAGTTACTCGGGTTCGTTAGAGGAAGTGAGAAAGGTTAGTTTATTTCTGACTTGCAGATGGCTCGTAAAAGAACAAAAGGGCATTGGTACCTAGACAAGTGAAATATCACGCCACATGTTAGGAGATTCAAGACTCTTTTCTGAGTTAGAAGATTACAAGGGAGGAAAAGTCATGTTTGGAGATGACATCAAGGGCAAGATAATTGGGATAGGCAAGATTAGAAAAGGAAGCAATCGGGTCAGCCCAAGTATACCTTTTCAAAGGGTTAAAGTACAATATGCTCAACATCTCTTAACTTTGTGACAAAGGTCAAGAGGTAAGATTCACTCAGCACCAATTGTTATATCTCTCGATGATGCTACCAAGGAGATCAAGCTCTCACGTAAGAGATCAGGTAACACATATACTATTCCTCTTTCTAACCTAAGTCGAATTTATCTTGTTTAAAAGCATCTCTTCATGATGATTCATGGACATGGCATCGTAGACTAGGTCATGTTAGCATGCATACCATTAAGAAACTTACATCTCATGGTTTAGTCGAAGATTGCCTAACCGTGCATTTAAGAAAGATAAAATTTGTGAAGCATGCACAAAAGGGAAACATGTCGATCATCTTTCAAATCTCTGAAAATCTGTTTCCACATCCAAGGTGCTTGAAATGTTGCATATGGATTTATGTGGTGAAATCCCCGTCAAGAGTCTCAGAGGTAAATCATATGTTCTTGTTATTGTTAATGACTACTCACGATTTACCCGGGTATGTTTTCTTAAGCACAAAAATGAAGCATTCAAAGAGTTCAAGCAAGCTCTGCAGGAAAATCCAAGTTGAGTCTTAGACTCGGATCCAGAGGATTCGAACTAACCATGGAAAGGAGTTCGACTACTCGGAATTTGCAGAGTTCCGTGACAAGAATGGCATCTCTCACAACTTGTCAGCTCCAAGAACTCCTCAACAAAATGGAGTGGTAGAGAGGAAGAACCAAACTCTTGAAGAAATAGCTAGGACAATGATGATTGAACATAATCTACCCTACTATTTCTTGGTTGAGGCAAGCCAACACAACAAACTACACGTTGAACAGATACCTCATCGGACCCATCTTGAAGAAAACTCCATACGAGCTCTACAAAGGGAAGAAACCCAACATTTCATACTTCAAACCCTTTGGATGTAAGTGCTTCGTTCACAACAATGGTAAGGATCACTTGACCTAGTTTGATGCTCGGTCGGATAAAGGTATCTTTCTTGGTTATTCATCTCATAGCAAAGCATATCATATTTTCAATAAAAGAACTAACAAAGTGGAAGAAATCATCCACGTTGTGTTTAATGAGATTGAACAGGAAAAACAAGTGAGTTAACATTCTATGACCTGAAGCCGAGCAGAGATGAGGATCTTGATGAAAATGAGCTCATAAAGAATCAAATCAATGTCACTCAAAACGAAGTCACTCGTAACGAAGAGACTCGTAACAACATGACTCGGAATAAGACAACTCAAGAGCCAGCTCGAATGTTGAAGGTCAATATGATGAACAAGGTCACTCATAACAGTACTCATCGAAGATCAACCAATTCAACCTATAGATCTGGTGAACCAAAGAACAGGTAAAGCATTCAAGTATGCTTCTAGTCAACCACTAGAAAACATATTATCCGACATCAACAAGTGGGGTAAGAACTCGTTCCTCTCTTCAAAATCTATGTGCATTCACTGCATTCATATCATTAACTAAACCTAGAAATGCACTAGAAGCCCTAAATGAACCTTAATGGGTAGAGGCCATGTAAGAGGAACTCAATCAATTCGAAAGAAACAAAGTTCTGGACTCCGACCAAACGACCTTCCGACCACCCAACCATATGAACCAAATGGGTTTTCAAGAACAAACTGGATGAAGATCGGTTGGTAGTGAAAATAAGGCTAGACTTGTGGCTTAAGGTTACAATCAAGAAGAAGGGATTGATTGTGGGGAAACCTTCGCACTCGTTGCTAGAATTGAAGCTATTAGAATCTTATTGGCATTTGCAGCTGGCATGAAAATCAAGTTATATCAAATGGATGTTAAATATGCTTTTCTCAATGGTTTCATTGAAGAGGAAGTCTATGTTGAGCAAACCCCTGGATTTGAAAATTCATAATTTCGAAAACATGTTTTCAAATTGCAAAAAGCTCTTTATGGTCTTAAACAAGCTCCCGGAGCTTGGTATGAGAGATCGAGCAATTTCTTGGTTGAAAATGATTTTAGAAGAGGTTAGATTGACAAGACTCTTTTTATAAAAACCAAGGGGAAAGACTTTCTTATTGCTCGAGCTATGTTGATGACATAATTTTTGATGCTACTAATGAAATTCTATGTCAAGATTTTTCCGAGTTAATGAGACAGAATTTCAAATGAGTATAATCGGAGAACTCAATTTCTTCCTTGGTCTACAAATCAAGTAAGACAAAGATGGCATTTATGTCCATCAATCAAAGTATACCAAGGAGTTGCTGAAGAAGTACAAACTTCAAGATGCGAAACATGCAACAACACCTATGACCAAGCAACATAAAACTAGACTCGAGACGAGAAAGGTAAAGCAAGAGATCGAAACTCTACCGAGGTATGATTGTATCTTTGCTCTATCTTACTTCCAAGTAGGCCGGACATAATTCTTAGTGTCTGTCTATGTGCAAGATTTCAAGCTAATCCAAAAGAATCACATCTCACTGCGGTGAAGAGAATATTCGGATATCTTGTAGGGACTCGGAATTTAGGTCTATGGTACTTAAGAGACTCGTAACCGACTCTCACCGGATATTGAGATGTTGACTATGCTGGGTACAAAGTTGATAGAAAGAGCACTTCAGGAGCCTACCAGCTTCGGGTCAATCCTTGATATCTTGGCACTCAAAGAAGCAAAACTCAGTAGCTCTATCAACTGCTGAAGTTGAGTATATTACAGCTGGAGCATGCTCGTGCTTAGATTTTATGGATAAAGCAACATTTAAGAGTTCTTGGACTTTCATTCAAATCAATTCCAATCAAGTGTGATAATCAAAGTGCAATCAGCATCACCAAGAATCCATTTAAGCACCCAAAGACTAAGCATATTGAGGTCGGTATCATTTTCTCGAGATATCATTCTGAAAAGGGTGATATTGGACTTGAATTCATTCCTACCAATCTTCAATTAGCTGATATCTTTACTAAGCCACTTATTGAGGATTAGTTTTGCTTTCTTAGGAATGAGCTTGGCATGATTAATACATAATTATGTGCTTTTCCGAGTAAGATTACTTTCCATGATTATGTGTTGTGTGTTTACTTTCTTTAATAGCCATTAGTTCAGCTTGAACCAGTGATACTGAGCTAATAGTTATTAGTTGTTTGCGGTTTCGAGTCACTCGAAACTTAACCGAGTCGACTCGCATTTTGAGAAAATGAACATCAAACTTCCGAAATCATCTCTAGATTAGTGGAGAGTTTCAGAAATTTCTTTTAAAATCTTTCTCTCTCTCTCTCTCGCGCGCATCGATCGGACAACTAGCCGTTGAGAGACAATCGATAGAATTCTAACCATTGGAGAGCAGAACAGTCACACCGGTCCGAGGTGACCGTTGAAGAGTCGAGTCGAACGAATTCTAAAGGACGATTATTTCTCTATAAATAGCGTCTATTTTCCTTGATTTCATTACTTTACTCTATACGTACTTTCACTCTCCCAATTACTTCAACTCGAGCAAGCTCTCTGCGATCAAAGAAACTCTCGTCGCTCTTAAGCTAAGTGAAGTTCATCTCAAGTAAGCTCTGTCACTCTCAGCTCTCTCCTTCTACTCTTTCATTTTTTTCCTTCTTTTTCCGCTCACTTTCGTAGAGCTATCTCTTTCTCTCTTCTTTTCTTTCACAAAAGTTCATCTCTCTCTCTCTCTCTTTCCATATCAAACATGCCGAAAAGAGGTTCCCACTCCGATTTTCTTGGTTCTACCACCAAGAAACCCCGTACCAAAAGCCAAGAAGGACCCTCAAATCCTTCAAAACCTATTATCACCCAACACCTTACGTTGGACAACAAATTCTTCCCGATCACAAAGATTTCGTGGTTAGCCCATATCAAATCAACAGGGGTTTACAATTTCATTTGTTTCAGCGATTTCATTTACCTAGAACTCGTTTCGAGCTCTACACCAATCTTTCTAGCTTTCAAGGTATCCTCACCTCAAGAGTTCAAAACATAACCCTCCGTATCAACACCTCTCTTCTCGTATCGCCTCTTTAAAGTATCTTCTATGTTCTCGAACATCAACCCCATACCTTTCAACGAGGTTACCGATGACTTTTTTGAGAAGTACGCTAAAGAA
Organism: Talinum fruticosum; assembly: GCA_021018815.1. Taxonomy (NCBI): domain Eukaryota; kingdom Viridiplantae; phylum Streptophyta; class Magnoliopsida; order Caryophyllales; family Talinaceae; genus Talinum; species Talinum fruticosum. Next base: position 1,737,883 of record JAITYX010000026.1, read on the forward strand.
TCCCTCGGGTCACGCAAAAACTTCTCTCGTGACCCAACTCAAATCGAAGCTCTCCTTCTTTGTTTTCTCGCCGATGAGAACTTTCTTCTCACAAGCATTCTAACAAGGAGAACCCCAACTCCATGCATCTAAAAGCTTTGTACGACATCCTCGAGGGCTACGAAGTAGACCTCTTTCCCGCAATAGTCGAGCAAATGGTAGTTGTGCTCGCTCAAACTCGAACAAGAAGAACACCCCACTTCCTTTCGGGGCTCTTCACACCCTCATCTTCAAACAATTCAATGTTCATCTTCCCTCATATCCTAACGCGGTTTCTGAGGCCGCCATTGTCGTTGGCAAAAGGAATGCCTTGGGTATGGATACTAGGAGACCCAACCGGGTGTCCGGGTTCATAGCTCGAACCGAGGCCTCCTTCTCCCCTCGGACTCAGACTCGGGCCCACTCTCTCTCTACCTCCTCCACCTCAGGTGTTTCTCACATTCTTTCTTCCGCCTTGTCCTCCGCTATCATGGACAAGCTTCCCTCCAGATCATTCAAGACTCGTCTTTTAGTCTATGACCATTAACCGAAAATGTACCCAATCCCAAATCCGAGAGCAGTAAGACGTGCTTCTCGAGATGAAGGCACTGGTTAAGGACCAAAGGAGCTGATTAAGCTCCTTCAGAACGACGCTCCAAGGCGGCTCGAGATCCGATAGACTCCGATACATCCGAAGAATCCTTGAGTGCAGCCAAATCCTCCTTTGAAAGGGCGAGAAGAAGGAGAAGAAGAAGAGAAGGAGGAGGAGCCTGCAGCTGAGGTAGCTGCATCCGAGTAAGGGGAGAAGGAAGCAGAACAAGCGAGCAACAGTAACAACAGAGGGCCAAGGTGCTCCAAAACCTCAACCGGAAATGATCAGCTCGGACAGTAGTCCGAGTGGGTCGAAGACCTTACTTACCATGGTCGAGCCGGCAGCCGGTCATCCTAAGCACACCCCTCCATCGGTCAAGCTCCGGGAGGACAAGCCTCTAGACGACCTAGTTCTGGGTCAACCACTCGGAGGTGAGCCAATTTCGGAGATCCCGATGATGCCCCGGCCTCGTTCGTCAACATCTTCTATATCATATCAACGAAGGCGCACCGCTCGTCCACCACCCTCGACTCACACTCGCTCCATCTCCTCTATCTTAATTTTTTTCTCGTTTTAAAATTTTTTTTTCCGGACATCAAATCAGTATCTACTTGATACATTCTTCCTCTTTTTATTTTGTTGAAAGGCAAGGGGAGAATAATTAGAAAAGTTTGTTGTCTTGTTTAGGGGAGTTTCTCTCACCCTCTTTTGTGTAACTTTTTAGTTTAAATTATTATGAAATTTCATTACTAATCCTGTTTAATGACTTGTGAGTTGCAAATATTTTTGAGTTTACTACTTACAGTAATTATTTCGAGTTTATTACTTCGAGTTTCAATTCAGCCTATCATTGCTCTGTTCCTCAATAATTTTTTTCTCTCCGATACTTTAGCTCTTTTTATGCAATCTCAGCTTATTTGCTCTGATAGAATCTAAGTTTCATTCACTATATTTACTCTATACAATTCTATCATGTTTTTCCGACTTATCCTTTGAGAAAGGATGAAAACCGGATCTATATCACCAACAAAGTTTATGTCTAAGTATGGAATGCCTTTCATTAAAAAGAGGAAGATTGAAGACTCGGACTTTACATATACATCATTATGAGTTCCATGAAGGAATTAGGTATAAGACTTCATCTCTTATAAGGTTTTGATTACAAGTCATTCTAAGTGTCTTAGAAAGTTTTCTCGTGTGATATAGAATCTTTTCTTAGTGTTACGTAACCATTGCATATGTTCTCACGTGATTCTAACCGACTCGAAAGCATACTATGTTCGTACACGCTCCGAGTCACTCATAAAACACTCGGATATATTGCATGTTCAAACATTCGTCGTAATGTGCATAAACTCGCTCCGACTTCATGTTCTAAGTTAAATTGAATTACCGTGTTAATTCACCTTTCTAAGACCGCATGCTTTGTTTGAACATTGGTAGTCTAGATCAAGTCTCTCTACTCGATGCTCTTTATCCGACTTGCTTTATTTCTAGACCGACTCCGATAGAATTTGAGTATAATGGATATTAGACTCGTAAAATTCCACTCTTTTAGGACTTAGATAATTACGCACTTAATTATCTTAATTAAATTATTATCTCGTGTCTAATCTTGGACCAAAGTATTTTATACTTTGAGAACCAAATTGATTTACTTTTGTAGGTTATTCAAACAAGGTTATCCTAATTTTTGAAATACAAAACTAAATGGCTTGAAGATGTCAAATCACCAGCAGACAAGGCTTTTTCTACCTCCGACCGAAGACTAGACATGGTGTCGGGGTTGTCTGTTTCCAAAACTGAAAATCTGCAATGCTAATATCGATGGTGGTTTCCACCCTACTTTTCGATACACTACCAGTGGATCGGGACTTCCAAAAGAGTCAAGAGTCATTGCCCAAAGTTCACACCTCAACAGATATTTTCCGAGTGACTCGAAAAACCATTGCAATGGTCACAAAGGACTCCCATCAGAAGATAGTCACAACGGCTAGTTTGCTTGGTTATTTATAAATAGAAGCCAACTCTCAAGACTTGAAGATTGTTGAACCAACTGTCAAAACGCGTACTTAAGCAAAAGTCATTGTATTCATACTCAATCTTCTACTTACAACTCCATCGTTTTACTTAACATCTTTCCGAGTTGTAAGGTCTTGTAATCGCTACAAACACTCGTTCTTACTTTCGAGTAAGGTCCCTTTACCGAGTTGTAAGGGTTAACTTAGCTCAGCTTGTCCCTAGCTGTAGAGGTTACCTCGGTTAAGAAGTACTAGATCGAGATAAGGGAATTTCGAGTTTAGGAAAATCTTGTAAGGAATTGTCTAAGGGAGCAATTCTGGTTGAGTCTTTCTTCCGTATTTTGTGGATTCAAAATGGTGGATTTAACTTGGTGCTTGGATTAGCACCGACCGTGGTTTTCTCGCCCCAAGAGGGTTTCCATGTAACTTTCTCGGTTAGTACTTTTCTCGAGTCCAATCTAGACTCGGACTCTCCTTAGAGTCATATCTAGTTTTATTCTTCCATTACTTATTTAATTTTCCCCATCGCCCTATTCACCCCCCTTAGGGTGACTTTATCTCTCCAAGAGCAAACCTTCATTTTTAATTCCAACTTAAGGTTATCGAGGTAATTTTCCAAAAGAGTTTGAAAATTTTCTAAAAATTTTGGCAAAGTTCTGTTTGTAATATGGACTATCACCTAAGCTTAAAGCCTTAAAACCCTACATAAAAATAACAATACAACTCAACGAGCCACATGCTTGGAGTATACGACTCAACGACCACACACCGGAGTCCAACCAATCATGCATTAAAATTTACAACAATCTAAATGGTTCATGATACATCCGATACGAACTATATGAACTAAACTAAAAACTACAATACTTGGAAACATGAAATGCATGTCAAGCAACTTGAGTCACTTCAAGCAAATGGTATGGAGGAGTCTAGAATACGCTAAGTGCATAACACACCTTCGATTCCGAGAGTGTACCTGCAACAATAGGGAGGGAAAAGGGAGAAATTTATAGGGGTGAGCAAACCACGAGCTCACGAGAAAGTCTTATACTCTTAAAACGAAAATTCTTTACACATACTACTCATAATAATGAAATCGGTGAAAGTATAATAACATAATACAATCTAGATACCTTTCAAGGAAATCTCCTCCAATTGTTTCCAACATAAAGATCATAACACTTCAATCATTTAAAAGCACGATTTCACAATCATTAACAATTCTTTTACAACCGAATCAATTTTATGCGCTTTCATGGACTCGAACTAGCACTTCTTAGTGTCTATGGGAGCGCGACCCGAACAAAGGCTCCCGGACCTATCTTATAGGAAATCTCGGATCGAGCATCCCGATACCGTAGGACTCCTATTAGAACCCTTCCCTTGATGTTTCAGCCGGGCATCCTCACGAATGAGGACCCCCGGCTCAAATACTTCGGTATGCTAAACAATCCTAGCCAAGTCGATTCAAAACAATTTGCACATACTCATTCATCACATTTGAAGACTCGTAGTCCGCATTTATATTATTCCGAGTACTAATAAGGAATGAGGTACAAATGTCATCCCTTTTAGGATTTGATTTCAAGTCATTCCGAGTGTTATAGAAACTATTCTAAGTGTTACGTAAACTACTCTCGGTGTTACAAAAACTATTGCATATGTTTTCGTCCGATTCTGACTAACTTAGAAAGCACTCTCTTGTTCATCAATTCACTCGATAGTTCCGAGTCACTAAGATTTATCGCATGTTCAAACATTCACTCCAACTCTTTCAAACTAAGTTCGACTTTATATTCTAAGTTAAAGTGAATTACGACGTTAATTCAACTTTCTAAGTCAAGCATGTTTTGATTGAAATATATTTGTCTTGATCAAATACTCTTACTCCGATATTCTCTTTCTAACTTGATCTTTCTCTAGATCGACTCGGATGGAATTTGAGTATAATGAATATTAGACTCGAAAATTCCACTCTTTTAGGACTAAGATAATTATGCCTTAATTATCTTAATTAAATTATTATTTGTGCCTAATCTTGGGCCAAAGTATTTTATACTTTGAGAACTTAAATTGGTTTACTTTTATAGCTTATATAAATGAGGTTACCCTACTTTTGAATTACAAAAGTAATCCGCTTCAAGATGTCAATCACTAGCACACAAGGCTTTTTCTACTTCTAACCAAGGCCCGGACAATCGTGTCGGGATTATCTCGTTTCCAAAACTGGAAATCTTAAACGCTAAGCTCAACGGTGATTTCCACCTTACTTTTTAGACACCACTAGTGGATTGGGACATCCTAAGGAGTCAAGAGCAGTTGTACAACGTTCACATCTCGAACGGATCTTTTCGAGCGACTCGAAGAACCGTTACAACGGTCACAGAGGACTTCTAATCGAAGATAGTAACAATGGCTAATCTGCTTGGTCAGCTATAAATAGAAGCCACTTCACAAGACTTGAAGATTGCTTAACCCATTGCTGAAATTATATTTCTTTGTATAATACTCATTTAATCTTCATGTTACAACTCTCGATCCGTACTTAATACTTTTCTAAATTGTAAAGTCTTGTAATCAGTCACAAACTCTTTTTACTCTCTAAGTAAGGTCCCTTGACTAAGCCGTAAGGGTTAACTCAACTCATTTGTCCTTAGCTGTAAAGGTTACCTCGGTTAGGAAGTACTAGATTAGATAAGGGAACTTTTGAGTCTAAGAAAACTTTGTAAGGAATTGTCTAAGGGAGCAATTCTAGTTGACTAAGTCTATTGTATTTTATGGATTCAAAATAGTGGATTTGACTTGGTGCTTGGATTAGCAATGGCCATGATTTTCTGCCCTAGGAGGGTTTCCACGTAATTCGAGTTCATACTTTTCTAAGTCTAATCTAGACTTAGACAGTCTTGATTATTCAATTTAAACTTTAATCCTCCATTTATTGTTTAAATTTCCTCATCACCCTATTAACCCCCTCTAAGGCGACTAAGACACTCCAAGAGCAAACCTTCAATGGGTATCGAGCTTAGCCTTTTAGAAAGGATCTAATAATCCAAAGGTTTAAAGATCAAATGGCTCGGAACAATGGAGAGTTTGATGAAGGAAGATCTTCAAGCAAACCAATAAAGTTTAAAGGATTAAATTGCTTACATTGGAAGAAGGTCATGGAATGCTTTGTACTGGATCACGATGAAGATGTATCGAACATCAAACGAGAAGACAACTACATTCCAATAAGGATGGAGGAAACAATAGTCGTGCCTAAAGCAAAGCTCGAGTACATCACTAAAGAGGCATAAAAGTTCACAAAGAACTTTAAAGCAATGAACATTTTGATGTGCACCATTCGCTCGTAAGAATACAACAGAGTGTCAGCTTGTGACACAGCAAAGTAAGTGTGGGACACTCTTGTCAACATATATGAAGGAGCAAGCCAAGTAAGACAAGCGAAGATAAGTCAATATCTTCATAAATACGAGCTGTTCAAGATGGAGCCGAAGAAAACATCACTCGGATGTTCATCCGCTTCAATCTCAAATCTCTAGGTAGAAAGATTTCCCATGATGAAATGTGCGGAAAAATTCTAAGAAGTCTACCCAAGAGAAGATGGGGTCCCCAGGTGAAAGCCATATAAGTGGCCCAAAACCTCTCTCTATTAAAGCCGGACGAACTCATTGGGAAGCAACTCACCCATGAGATCCATCTAGAACACGAGGACGCAGAGGTTAGCACTAAAAAGAATACTCGCGTCGAAGGCCTTAGAAAGCAGAGAAGAAAATCCGAGTTCGTCGGACTCGTAAGAAGATCCCATGGCACTTATCGCTCATGGCTTCAAAAGAATGATAAAGCACAAGAGATGGGAGAAAAGGCCAACATATGAGTTCTATAAGAAAGATAAAAAGGATAGAAAAGGTAAACACTCTTCCCTTTCAAAGTTATCTTTAACTAAAAACCCGGTCGTTTTGAATATGACAAAGCAAAGGTCACATAGTGAAAGATTGGCCAAAGAGAAAGAGGGATAGAAAGAAGAAGAAGGCTATGATGGCTAGATGGAGTGATTAAGACTCATCTCGAAGAAGATGTGGACTCGGATGACTCAAAGTGTCCGATGGCTCTATCGGACTCGGAAGCTGAATCGAGTTAGACTCGACCACTCGGACAATGAGGAAACGAATCCTCGGGAGGTAATTGAATATTTCCTCAAGTTTTCCAAAGTTGATTTAGTTAAATATATTTATACTTTGGAAGAAAAGTCCAATTCGACTCCTCCGAATTTAAAGAACAACTTGAGTCTATCACTTCGAGAGCATCTCATTGAAAAATGAATTAGAAAAGCTGAGACTTACTCTAAGAGAGCTCAGGACTAGTACTCAAGGTAATGAGACCGAGTCCGAGACACTCGGAAGAGAAAATGAGCATTTAAAACAAAAGCTCAATAAGTCTCAAGAACTTATTTTAAAGTTCACTCAAGGTCGAAAAACCTTGACATGCTCTTAGGATCTCAATGTGTCTCCTTCGAAAAGAAGGACTTGGTTTTAACAAAGAGGAGGAATCTAATTCCTACTCGGATCTTTTCAAAAGGATTCCAAAATTATGAAGTTCAGGAAAGCCGAGCACGGTGCTATTCATATGAATGAAAAGAGGACTCGAGCCTGGACCAGCTTTCAGGAGAAAACCTTCTCTACCGGTTTATAAAAGGAAAGATTTTCAAAAGAAAGAGACAGAGACTCGGTTTTCGAAAGGAAGACTCAAAATCCAACCAGACCCAAAGTAATTCAAATCTAGGGTCCCAAGAGTCTTCATCCTCGAAAAGGACCACAAGTAAAGGGAGTTACTGGGTTTAATAGAGGAAATGAGAAGGGTTAGTTTGCTTTTGACTTGTAGGTAGCTCGGAAAAGAACAAAAGGGCATTGGTATCTGGACAATGGATGCTCACGCCACATGTCGGGAGATTCAAAACTCTTTTCTGAGTTAGAAGATTACAAGGGAGGCAAAGTCACTTTTAGAGATGATAGCAAGGGCATAATAATTGGGATAGGCAAGATTGGAAAAGGAAACAATCTGGTCGACCCAGTCTACCTTGTCAAGGGATTAAAGTACAATCTACTCCTCATCTCTCAATTGTGTGACAAAGGTCAAGAGGTAAGATTCACTCGGACCCATTGCTATATTTCGAGGAAACTACCAAGGAGATTAAGCTCTCAGGTAAGAGATCGGTAATACTTACACTATTCCTCTCTCGACCCAAGTCGAATTTATCTTGTTTAAAAGCATCTCCACATGATGATTCTTGGACATGGCATCATAGACTAGGTCATGTTAGCATGCACACTATCAAAAAGCTTGCATCTCATGGTTTAGTTAGAGGCTTGCCTAACCGTGCATTTAAGAAAGATAAAATTTATGAAGCATGCACAAAAGGGAAACAAGCCGATTATCTTTCAAATCTCTTAAACTGTTTCCACATCCAAAGTGCTTGAAATGTTCCATATGGACTTATATGGTGAGATCCTCGTTAAGAGTCTCGGAGGTGGATCATATGTACTTGTGATTGTTGATGACTACTCACGATTTAGCTAGGTGTGTTTTCTTAAGCATAAAAACTAAGCCTTCAAAGAGTTCAAGCAAGCTCTGCAGAAAATCTGAGTTGAGTCTCGGTCTCGGACTCGCATCAAAAGAATTCGAACCGCATGGAAGGGAGTTCGATTACTCGAACTTTGCAGAGTTATGTGATAAGAATGGTATCTCCCACAACTTCTCAGCACCAAGAACTCCTCAATAGAATGGAGTAGTAGAGAGAAAGAATCGAACTCTTGAAGAAATAAGAAGGATAATGATAATTGAACATGATCTACCTTACTATTTCCAGGCGGAGGCAGTCAATACAGACAAACTACACTCCGAATAGATGTCTCATCGGACCCATCCTGAAGAAAACTCCATACGAGCTCTACAAAGGGAAGAACCTAACATTTCATACTTCAAACCCTTTGGATGTAAGTGTTATGTTCACAACAACGGTAAGGATCACTCGACCAAGTTTGATGCTCGGTCGATGCAGGTATCATTCTTAGTTATTCATCTCATATTAAAGCATATCGCATTTTCAATAAAAGAACTAACAAAGTGGAAGAAAGTATCCACATTGTTTTTGATGAGATTGATCAGGGAAAACCAAGTGAGTTAACATTCTCGGATCTCGAATCTCAATCGAGATAATGATCTTGCTCGAAGATGAGCCCAGACAGAGTCAAGGAAAAGTCACTCGGAATGAGGTAACTCGTAACACCCCGACTCATAATGAATCGACTCAAGAGCCAGCTCGGAATGCTGAAGGTCAACCAGATGAGCAAGCTCAATCAAATCAGACCACTGAAGATCAACCAATTCAACCTACAAATCTGGTGAACCAGAAAATAGGTAGAGCATTCAAATATGCTTCGAGGCACCCACTCGAAAATATCTTGTCTCGACATCAATAGTGGGGTAAGAACTCGTTCTTCTTTGCAAAATCTATATGCATTTACAGCATTCATATCATTAATTGAACCTAGAAATGCACTAGAGGCCCTAAATGAACCTGAATGGGTAGAGGCCATGCAAGAGGAACTCAATCAATTCGAAAGAAACCAAGTCTCGGATCCCGACCAAACGACCTTCCGACCACCCCGTCATAGGAACAAAATGGGTTTTCAAGAACAAACTGGATGAAGGTGGGTTGGTAGTCGAAATAAGGCTAGACTTGTGGCTCAAGGTTACAATCAAGAAGAAGGAATTGATTGTGGGGAAACCTTTGCACTTGTGGCTAGGATTGAAGCTATTAGAATCCTGTTGCCATTTGTATCAAGCATGAATATCAAATTGCATAAGATGGATTTCAAATGTGCTTTTCTTAATGGTTTCATTCAAGAGGAAGTCTATGTTGAGCAAGCCCCTGGATTTGAAAACTCGGAATTTTCAAATCATGTTTTCAAATTGCAAAAAGCTCTTTATGGTCTTAAACAAGCTCCCGGAGCTTGGTATGAAAGACTCAAGCAATTTGTTGGTTGAGACTTAGAAGAGGTCGGATTAACAAGACTGTTTTCATAAAAACCAAGGGGAAAGACTTTCTTATTGCTCGGATCTATGTTGATGATATAATATTTGGAGCTACTAATGAAATTCTCTCGTTGAGATTTTTCCGAGTTAATGAGACAGGAATTCCAAATGAGTATGATAGGAGAAGTTAATTTCTTCCTTAGTCTACAAATCAAGCAAGACAAAGATGGCATCTATGTCCATCAATCAAAGCATACCAAGGAGTTACTAAAGAAATACAAACTTCAAGATGCAAAACATACAACAACACCAATGAGGAGCAGAGTGTAAAACTGGACTCGGACGAAAAAGGTAAAGCCGTAGATCAAAAACTCTATCGAGGTATGATGGGATCTTTACTATATCTTACTTACAGTAGACCAGACATAATGTTTAGTGTATGTCTCGTGTGCGAGATTTCAAGCTAATCCAAAAGAATCACACCTCACTGCGGTGAAGAGAATCTTTATATATCTTATAGGGACTTAGAATCTAGGTCTATGGTACTCAAAAGACTCATAATTGACTCTCACTGGATACTCGGATGCTGATTATGCTGGATACAAGGTTGATAGAAAGAGCACCTCAAGAGCCTCGCCAATTTCTCGGCTCAATCCCTTATATCTTGGCACTCAAAGAAGCGGAGCTCAGTAGCTCTATCAACCGCTGAAGCCGAGTACATTGCGACTGGAGCATGTTGTGCTTAGACTCTATGGATCAAGCAACACTTGAGAGATCTTGGACTTTAATTCAAATCAATTCTAATCAAGTGTGACAATCAAAGTGCAATCAGTATCATTAAGAATCCAGTTCAACACTCAAAGACAAAGCATATTGAGGTCGGGTATCATTTCCTAAGAGACCATTCTGAAAAACGTGATATTAAACTTGATTTCATTCCTACCAAACTTCAACTAGCTGATATCTTTACTAAGCCACTTAGTCAGGATCAGTTTTTCTTTATTAGGAATGAACTTGGCATGATTAATGCATGATTATGTGCTTTTCTAAGAGAAACTACTTTGCATGATTATGTGTTAAATGATTCTTTTTTATGCTTTAATAACAATTAGTTTAGTTGACCCAGTGATACCGAGCTAGGAGTTATTACTTGTTTGCAATTTTTGAGTGACTTAGAAACTTTGCTAAGTAAGACTCAGCTTTTTAGCAAAATGGACATCAAACTTCGAAATCATCTCTAGATTTGTGGAGAATTTCATAAATCTCTTTTAAAATTTCTTCTCTCTCTCTCTCTCTCTCGCTCTCTCATATCGATTAGAGAACTAGCCGTTAGAAGACAAACACTGGAATTCTAACAGCTGGAGAGCGTAACAGTGCATGCCGGTCCGAGGCGACCATTGGAGAGTTGGATCGAACGAATACCGAATGATAATTCTTTCTCTATAAATAGCATCGTTTCCCTTCATTTCACTACTTTACTCTATACTTGCTCACACTCTCGCATACTACCTCGAAGCAAGTTGAATGTTTTCGAAGAACCAAACCTTCACCGACAAGCAAGTAAGAAACATCTTAAGTAAGCACCGAAAGCTCTCAGCTCCTCTACTATCTTATTTTTTTTACTCTCTCTCTCTCGTCGAGCTATCTTGTCTCTCTCTCAAAGTTCATCTCCTCTCTTCTCGTAACTCCACAACTATGCCGAAAAGAGGTTCTCACCCAAACTTTCTTTGTTCCGAAACCAAGAAGCCTCGAACCAAAAGCCAAGAGGGTCCTTCCAACCCCTCTCAAATCCTTGTCACCCAACACCCGACGTTGGATGACAAATTCTTCCCAACCACAAAATTTTCGTGGTTGAACCACATCAAAACCTTAGGGGTTTACAATTTCCTCTATTTCACCGAGTTTATCTACCCAGAACTCATGTCTCGAGTACTATTCAAGTCTTTCTAGCTCCGAGGGGATCCTCACCTCCAGAGTTCAAGATGTCGTTGCTCGAATCAACGTCTCTCTCCTCCACCGCTTATTCAAAATATCATCTCTTTTCCTCAACAGACAACCCTATACCGTTCAACAAGGTTGCTGATGAATTCTTCGAGAAGTACGCCAAAGAAATCCCTCACACGCAAAAACTTCTCCGTGACTCGGATGAAGTTAAAAGCTCGTCTTCTTTGTTTCTTGCCGATGAGAACCTTCTTCTCTCAGCAATCCAAGCAAAGAGAATCTGAACTCTAAGATTCTCAAGGCTCTTTTAACATTCTAGAGGGCTACGAAGTAGACCTCTTCCCAAGCAATCATAGAGCGGATGCCTTTTGTGCGACCTCGGACAAAGAAATCCACCCTTCTTCGTTTTGGGGCTCTCCTCACCTTCATTTTGAAGCAATTCAAAGTCTCGCTCCCTCGGATCCTAATGCGATTTCGAGGCTGCCATAGTAGTTGGCGGAAAGAGCTTCTAGGCTATGGGTACCGGGAGACCCAACCAGGTGTCCGGGTCCACAGCTCGAACCGAGGCCACCTTCACCTCCGCCTCAAACTCGGACTAAAACTCCTCTCTATCTACCTACTCCACCTCAAGTGTTAGAAAAGCTCTCTTCCGTGTCCACCGAGATCAAGGACACTCTCCGGTCATTCAAGACTCGTCCTTCAGCCTATGACCATAAACCAAAAGACAACCCGAGCCTCAAACCCGAGAGCAAGCAGGACATGCTCCTTGAGATGAAGGCACTGGTCAAGGAGCAGAAGGAGTTGATTGAGCTCCTCCAAGAAAGGCACTCGAAGCAACTCAGGACCCCGTCATCTCGGACACATCAAAAGAGTCTTCAAGCATACCAAATCTCCTTCCGGAGAGGCGGAAGAAGAAGAAGAAGAGGTTGCGGGCTGAGGTAGCTCCTTCCGAGGAGAAGGAGGAGGGGAAGAAGGAAGAGGATGAGAAGGAGGAAGAGGAGCAGAAAAGGAAGCCCGGACAATAGTCCGAGTGACTTAGAAGACCCCGCCGACAAAGGTCGGGCCAAGTAGAAGTCAAGGCCGATGAAGCACCACCCTCCGTCGAGTTCCAAGAGGATGAACCTCTTGACGATCTTTTCTCGGGATAGCCACTCGTAGCCGAGCCCATTCCAGAGTTACCGGTGTTGCCCCCGCCAAGATCTTCAATATCTTCTCGCTCATACCAGCCGTAGGCGCACCGCCCGTTCATCCACTTCAACTCGGATTGCTCCCACTCCAAGTATCCTAAATTTTTTTTCTCAATTTCTGTTTTGGTTTTTCTTTTTTTTTTCCGGACAAACAAATTGTATCTACTTGATACATTATTCCTTTTTTTGTTTTTCTTTGAAAGGCAAAGGGGAGAATACTTAAAAAATTTGTTGTCTTGTTTAGGGGAGTTTTCTCACCCTTTTGTATATATTTTTTCTCGTGTTTATATGAATATGAATGAAGTTTCATGCTTATTTTTGAGTTTCAATCTCTTAGCCTATCTTGCTCGATATATTAGCTCGATTATGTATCTTTGATATGATATTAGCAATATTCCAAGTCCGAATCACTTCATTAATTTCTATGCGATATTTCATTCTTAGCTCGATACCATCTAAGTATAATAGCTCTTAAACAATCTAAGTCCGAATCATTTCAACTATTTCTGCAATTCTATCTCTAAACTCCGATATACTCTCTAATTAAGAATTAAAACTCTTGATTGTTTCATTAACAAAGTTTCTATCTCGAGTATGGAATGCCTTTCATTAAAAAGGGGAGATTGAAGACTCGGACTCTACATTTATATTATTCCGAGTACTAACAAGGAATCAGGTACAAATCTTATCCCTTCTAGGTTTTGATTTCAAGTCATTCCGAGTGTTATAGAAACTATTCCGAGTGTTACGTAAACTACTCGAAGGTTTGCTCTGGGAGAGTTTGAGTCACCCTAGAGGGGGTGAATAGGGTGATGGAAGTTTTTCGTGGAAACTTTAGCTCTTCTGTCAAAAAAAGACAGAGACAGGTTCCGAGTCTATCAACAGGGTCGAAAAGTTTGGACTCGTAAATGCTATTACGAATGGATAAGCAAAATAAGCAAGAGTCGTAAAATTGTCCGAGTCTAGAATGAACTCGGAAAGATAACACTTAGAGATTACATGGAAACCCTCCTGGGGCAGAAAACCACGGACCGTGTTAGTCCAAGCACGAAGTCAAATCCACTATTTTGAGTCCACAAAATACTATGAACCGATCGAACCCGAGCTGCTCCCTTAGACAACTTTATACAAGTTTTCCTAGACTCGAAATTCCCTTATCTCGATCTAGTACTTCCTAGCCGAGATAACCCTTACAGCTTAGTCAAGGGACCTTACAAAGAATGTAAGAAAGAGTTTGTAATCGAGCACAAGACCTTACAACTCGGAATGTAATAAATTACGAGTAGGAGTTGTAAGTAGAAGATTGAGAATGTAAATACAATGACTTTGCTCAAGTACGTGTATTAACAATAATTTCGGCTCGTCCATCTTCAAGTCTTGTAAAGTGGCTTCTATTTATAGATGACCAGGAAGAGTAGCCGTTATCTTCATCTGCTGACCGAGAGTTCTTTGTGACCGTTGACAAAAGCTTTCTAAGTCACTCGAAAGTATTCGTTGTGATATGAACGTTGGACAACGGCTTAACTCTCTTGGAAGTCCCAAAACCACCGGCGGTGTCTTGAAAGGTAAGGTGGAAACCACCGTTAAGCTTGGCATTCTAGTTTTCCAGATTTAGAAACAGACAGCTTCGATACAATCTTCTCGCGACTGGAGCAGAGAAGGTGAAAAGCCATGTTTGCTGGTGATTTGACGTTCGAAGCCGGTTACTTTTGTGGTTTGAAAAAGGTGTATCCTCGTTTGAATAACTTACAAAAGTAAGTTAATTTTGGTTCTCAAAGTATAAAATACTTTGGTCCAAGATTAGACACGGATAATAAAATTATTAAGATAATTAAACAACCGATTATCCGAGTCGAAACGAAATGGAATTTTCGAGTGCAATATCCATGATACTCGAATTCCATCCGACTTAGTCCGAGTGGAGAATCAAGTTTAGTAAAGAATATCAAAGTGAAGTAACTTGATATAGACTAAGCATGAAACAGACTAGAAATACCGACTATAATAAAATAGAACTTCTAATCGAAGTCGATTCCGAGTGAGAGAAGACGAAATACTAGTCTATTCAATCTGCGATAAATCCGAGTGATGAGGGACTCGCAACGGAGAACCAGCTTTTCTAAGTCACTTACGGATAAGCAAGAAATATACGAAGTAAAAGCTATATCACTTAGAGAAGATACCATTTTACTCAAAGAAGTTTCGAGATACAAAGAATGCCTTGGAATCAAAACTCTATAAGTATGAGATGGTTATACCCGATTCATTTAATGCAACTCGAAATGCGTTGAGAAGTGTCCGAGTCTTCAATCTCCCCTTTTGATGAAAGGTATTCCATTCTTAGACGTAAACTTTGTTAGTAAAAAATCTGACTCGAGTAGTTGCTCATGATGAAAGTTGAGTAAAGAATTCTCAGTGTATCGTGAGAAAGAGGTATATAGTCGAGCATAAAGTAAAAATGCTTAGCAATGAAATAATGTAAACTCGTAAAGATTATAAACACGTAAATCATGTAAGAGAAAGCATTAATTCATTGAACTCAACAGAAATTACAAGGATTGAAAGGGAAAACTCCCCTAAACAAGACAACAAGTTTTCGACTCTATTTCTCCTCCTTGCCTTTCAAAGCAAAAACAACAAAAAGAAGGGAAGGAAAGAACAAATAGTGCAACTTAGATGTCCTGGATAAAAGAAATAGAAATCTCTCGTAAAGAAGACTCGAGGAATTGTGACTCAGTGCATGGCGTCTACGAGGGAGAGGGAGATTTCGAGTGGAGGCGGAGGGGCCGGAGGTTCGTCGGCGCCGATATGATCTTGACGATGTGCTTGAGCGTGGCGGAGGGAGAACCGGTATGATCTTCAGGGGCTCAGCTCCGAGTGGCCGACCCGGAGTGAATGGATCGAGGGGTTCCGCCCTTGGAACCTCAGCAGCCGAAGGGGCCGCTCTGTCTCGACCCGCCGATGTAGCTAGGTCCTTCGACCCACTTAGACCGCTGTCTAAGCCGAGTACAGCCTATTTGAGCTCATGGAGCAGATGACCCTTAGCAGCTTCCCATCGCTTCTTCTTGGTGTTCCTCCCCATGCCGGGAAGGACCTGCCTCAGCCGCAGGTTCCTCGGCATCTCGCAGCCTTCTTCTTCTTCATCCCCGCTGTCCGAGGAGGTCGACTCGGGCTCGAAGACGCTTCGTACACGTCCGAGTCATCATGGTCCCGAGCCGCCTTGGACCTTCTCTCTCCGAGGAGCTCGACCAGCTCCTGCTCGCTCCTTTACCAGTTCCCTCATCTCAAGAACTAGAGACTCGCCGCTCTCGGATTTGGGATTGACCGGTCTTTTGGTTGATGGTTAGATTTTGGAGAACAAGTTTGAAAGACCGGAGCATGTCTCTGAAATCGGAGGACACGGAGCCGATCTTGTCCATAAAAACGGGGACAAGAGAGCAGAGAGAGTTTTGGAGGCACCGGAGGTGGAGGCACCACCAGGTGGAGAGGGAAGAGGGAGAGGGGTTGATTTCGAGTCGGAGGTGGATAGGGAGGCCTCGGCTTCGAGTTATGAATCCGCACACCGTGGTCGGTTTCCGGTATCCGTACCCCTGCGGTTCCTTTTTGCCGACAACAACGGCAGCCTCGCATACAGCGTTTGGGTCCGAGGAGAGAGGAACTTGGAATTGTTTGAAGACAAGGGTCGAAGAGCACCGAAAGGAAGGGAGGTGTTCTTCTTAGATTGAAGTTGAGCTAGCACGGCGGCTATTTGCTCAATGATGGAGGGGAAGAGGTCTACTTCGTAGCCCTCAAGAATGTCAAAGAGAGCTTTGAGGTGCTTGGAGTTGGGGTTCTCCTTGCTGGAATGCTGTGAGAAAAAGGTTCTCATCAGCAGAAAGCACGTAAGGCGAGCTTCGACTTTAATTGAGTCACGTAAAAGTTTTTCCGGGACTCAGGGAACTCTTTGGAGTATTTTTCAAAGAAGTCGTCGGTGACTTCAATGAAAGGAATAAGGTTGCTGTTCAAGAAGAGAGAGGAGACCTTGAACAAGCGGTGGAGAAGAGAGGTGTTTATTCGAACAGTTATGTTCGAACCCCGGAGGTTAGAACATTTTCTGAGTGGGTAAGGTGAGTGTAGAACTCGAAACGAGTTCGGGATAGATGAACTCGCTGAAGCACATGAAGTTATATGCTCCGATGGTTTGAATGTGAGCCAACTAAGAAAATTTGGTTGTAGGAAAGAACTTGTCGTCCGAGCGCAAGGTGCCTGGGTGACAATGGGTTTGGAGGGGTTGAGCTTTCCGGCGTTTTGGTGCGAGGTTTTTGGAAGAGGAGGAGACCCGGAAGTCGGGATGGTTACCTCTTTTAGGCATTATGAGAGAAGGAAGGAAAGATGAAACTTTCGAGTAGGAAAGAGAAAGAGAGGTAGAAGAGAAGAAACGAAAAAGATGTAGAAGAAAAAGATGAGAGCAAATCGAAACTTACGAGAGATGGCTTCTTCGACGCTTGCGGAAGTTCAAGGATGACTGTTCACGTAGAAATCTTCCGCGAAAGGTTTCGTTTGAGAGAGATGGAATGTAGAATACCGAGACGAAGATGAATAGGCGCTATTTATAAAAATAGAAGCCCGTCAACTATCCGTTAAGTATAACTCCGTTCCGACTCGGCTTGTCCATCAGCTCATCGAAGACCGGTGTGACGGTTCTCTTCAACGGTTAGAAATCCACGGCTAATAACTTATCACAGCGCTCGAGAGAGAGAGAAAGATTTTGAAAATATGATCCGAAACTCTCCACTGTTTTAGAGATAGTTTCGTAAAATTTGAAGTCCAAGTTTCTCTACGTCCGAGTTTGACTTAGATTGGTTTCGAGTGACTCAAAAACACGAAATAACTACCAGCCCAAGTATCACTAAATCAACCGAGCTAATGGTTATTAAAAGTGAAAACACATAACACGTAATTATGCAATGAGTAAGAATAGCACATAATTAAGCATTTAACATACCAAGCTCATTCCGAATAAAACAAAACCGATCTTTACCAAGAGGCTTAGTAAAGATATCAGCTAATTGAAGATTAGTAGGAATGAACTCAAGTTCAATATCACCTTTTTCCGAGTGATCGCGTAGGAAGTGATATCTCGACCTCGATATGCTTTGTTTTTGAGTGCCGGACAGGGTTCTTGGTGATGCTAATTGCGCTTTGGTTGTCACACTTGATTGGTACTGATTTGAATGATAATCCAAGATCTTTCAAGTGTTGCTTTATCCATAGAATCCGAGCGCAACAGGCTCCAACTGCAATATATTTAGCTTCAGCAGTTGATAGAGCTACCGAGTTCTGCTTCTTTGAGTGCCAAGATATTAGGGATTGACCCGAAATTGGCAAGCTCCGGATGTGCTCTTGTGATCAACTTTGTATCCTCGCGTAGTCCGCATCCGAGTATCCAAGTAAGAGTCGGTTCCGAGTCTCTCGAATACCATAGACCTAAATTCCGAGTGCCTACAAGATATCTCGAATATTCTTTTCACCGCAGTGAAATGTGATTCTTTTGGGTTAGCTTGAAATCTTGCGCATAGACAAACACCGAACATTATATCTCGGCTCTGCTGGAAGTAAGATATAGCAAAGATCCAATCATACCTCGATAAAGTTTTTGATCTATCGCTTTACCTTTCTCGTCTAAGTCAAGCTTTATACCGTCGCTCATGGGAGTAGAGGCATGTTTTGCATCTTCAAGTTTGTATTTCTTCGTAGTTCCTTCACTACGAGTAAAACAAGTAAATTAGCGTCGGACAAAATCGGACGCCAAATCCGAAAATCCGACGCTAAACGTCTTTAGCGTCGGATTAGAGTCGGATAAAATTCGACGCAGAAGACCTCGACGCTAAAAATTTCGCGTCGGATTCACCATCCGACGCTAATAGCGTCGGACTCTTGCTATTAGCGTCGGATCTGTCCGACGCTAACAGCTGTCGGATTTGAATCCGACGCTAATTTCGTTTTCTTTTTATAACCCGCTTCATTTTAGCGTCCGATTTTTGTGATTAGCGTCGGCCTTTTTGACTCAAATAGCGTCGGATTTTGGGTGAGACGCTAAAATCCGACGCTAAATCTTCCATTATTTTGCCGTAGCTTTTTGAACATTTGTTATTCCGTTTTTACATATATTTCCTGCAAAACATTTACATAAAAGTCTAACTTCTTCTCTACACAGTAATATACGAATACACAAATACATTGTGATTCATTCTTTGCACAATCATCCACAAACCACCAAGTATTCATCATCCTAACAACCACCAAATATCCAACAAACCAGCTTCAAAGTTAAACAAAGCAATTCAACAAACAAACCAATTCAAAGTTTAATAAACAAACCATGCTAAGAAATTAGTTAGAACCACCAAACATCCTGTCAACTTGTGATTGGAGGTTTTGAATGAGTTTCATTGCTTCTTCCATGGCTTTTTGCTGACTCTCGACCATTTTTCTTTGCTCTTCCATGGCTTTTTGATGACTCTCGGCTAATTTTCTTTGCTGATCAAGTTGTTCTTGGGTTGATTGAAGTTGTGATTGTAGCCGAGAATAAGCCGAGGAATTGTAGGTAGCACTTGTAGAGGATGTCGAGGCAGTAGGCTTCTCGTAGAACATTGTTGCGGAATTACCCAATCCATAGATGGTTGATTTTTTGCTCCATCCACCCGACACCTCATAGTAGAGGGTCTCCGCCTCTTTGTCCCCTCCCGAATACCACGCTCGGCTCTAATCGCTTCATATTTTTCCTGCAAAAGGGAAAGCATCCATTGTACATTCAATATGAATATCCCATACAATTGTCCATTTCACTCTATTTGCTTGTAAAGGTTTATGGAGATAATAATATTACCCACAGAGATTTGGACCGGTCATCGACAAAAACCTTTCCAGATTGCGCATCATCCTTACTACGACTCCTCACAAACAATGCAGATGGAGTAGGATTCTTCCCTTCCTTAATCTAGGCATAAAAATATGCAATAAAGTTACACAAACTAAATTATGTGTATAAAATGAAAGAAAACCAAAATACTAGAGTTTATACCATTTGGACTGCGAGATCTCGCGGCTGAGACTCGACCCTTGACTATGTAAGGTTCCCGCTTTTGGGCCTTCTGTCCTATTCTTGAAGCATTGGGCAGATTTTTTTGAAATTCGGAGGTACTTCTTAGCCCCTTCAACCTCTCTCGCCCCTCATCCGACAACCAAGTTATTGGTTTATCATCGAGCCTTTTTCCAGCCTTGCTCGCTAAATTCCTCAAATTTTTACCAACTTTCTTCTTCCACTCTGCATAGACTTCTTGAGAAAGTTCTGGAGCCCAAGTATACTTACCCTGTTTTACACAAATATTAACAAACATAAATTGAAAATATTAAAAATTACTCATATATATCCAATTATTTTCAAGTTTTTTACCTCAAAAGTCCTCCACAAAAGTTAGTAACTCTTCTTTAGGAAGATTTGATAAACATGTGCACTGGCCATTGTAGAAACTCTTGATATCATCCGATATAGCTCGTGACAACTTCGACTTAGTGAACCCGCAATAAAATTATTAAGTTAAAACTACCCAAAGAATACGAAAAATAAACCAAATTACCGAGACATACCACCGCTTATCATCATCCTTTGCCAAAACTCTCTTCCCGCAAGCTGCCTCTTGTTGTGAGCTATCTCCTCGTGATGATGATGATTGAGTCTGGACTATAGCATGATCAGCCCCAACATTGGAATCGGAACCGAAGTAGGCGCACCATGATTTAGCGCAAAACCTTTTGTTCGAGGCATACTTGTATATACAACGAATAATGTCATGCAAAGAGAATTTAAGTATATATATTCAAAAATCAATTAATATACACAAAAAATCAAAACATACATCAAAATCATAACATAGATCGTTGGTTATCAATGTCACGAGATTACAATATTACTTCAAAATCATCATCATCATTCGCTACAATGTCATCATCAATGTCATTATACAATAAAAGACTCGTCATCATCCGCCTCCCCTTCAAAATTATCATTCTCGTTTTCAGCATTGAAATCGACTTCATTAGCTTCCTCTTCAATTATGTCCTCAAGTTCATTTTCAAATCCTTCTTGGACTCCTTCGAACTCACACAAAGTAGGAGGATTTTCATTAGTATCTTCTTGGAATGTCTGTATCATTGAGTGGTGCTACAATGGTTGATCTTGGTTTTATCTTAATCACCGCCCACCATTGGTTTCTATCGTTCCTTATACTTGGATAAGGGGTAAAATACACTTGCATAGCTTGGGATGCCAGTACAAATGGATCATACTTTGGGTACTTCTTTGTATGGTTGACATCCACTAATTTATATTGTTCGTGTATATTAATACCCCTTATAGAATCAAACCATTCACATTTGAACAAAACCGTCTTGTAAGAGCGAGAATCCCCAACATACTCTAACTCAATCACCTCATGAAGAATGCCATAATAATGAATGTCATCTACCCCTTTCACGGATACCCCATAGCTCATACTCGGCCTTGTTTTGACCGTATTTATAGGTGTGAAAGTTGTAATTATTTATGTAATAATGGTTAAAACTACGCACATCCTTCTTTGGACCAAGTGCCAAACTTTTAATTACTCCATTGTTCTCGTTCAAATGAAAAACCTACGCCATTAAAATATAAGTTAATAAAAATGTAATACATATTTAAACCACTCGCAACACAACATCAATATACTAACCTTCTCTCGAAACCATTTTGGGAATTCTTTATCAAACTTACTCCATACTTCATCTTTCTTAATACGTGGATGTAGTGTAATCATTTCATCTTCAAATTGCCTTAGTTGGGGAAAATGCTTATTATTAGGTCATTATCATTAAAAGATAATATATGACAAAATTATTCAAGTTGATAGTCGTACCGTTCATAATCCTCTAATATTTCACAATTCTGAAGAATGTATGCATGAGCTGCATCATACTCGCGTTGATCAAGGTATCTCATACGCCCTTCACCTGGGGCATACCCAACATTAAAGGAGAAGACATCCGGAATGTGTTCACCTTGATTCTCCTCTCGTATGAGGATATACATTTCGCCCAAGATCTCTTGTTTTTGTGTCAACATTTTGCTCAAAGTAAGCGGCACAAAAATTTGAAATCTCCTCTGTTAGATATGCATTGCATATGGACGGTTCAACACGAGCTTTATTACCGACTTTCTTCTTTAAATGATGCAGAAATCTGCATCATAAGTATAAATATTTACTATCATCACTACAAAATATTAATTGAAAACTTGATAAAAATCACTTGATACCTTTCAAAGGGATACATCCATCTATACCGAACGGGTCCACCTACTTTAGCCTCATATGGTAAGTGGACAGGAAGATGCTCCATCACATTGAAGAAAGATGGAGGGAATATCATCTCCATCTTACATAGTATTTCGGATATATTTGCCTCTAATCGGAGCACATCCTCCGTTCGCAAATGAGCGGCGCATAAATCCTCGAAGAATTGGCTTAGTTCCGTAAGGACTTTCCAAACATTTGGAGGCAGTAATTCCCTCAAAGCTATGGGTAATAATCGCTCCATAAGGATGTGACAATCATGGCTTTTCAAATTATGCAACTTTGCATTTTTTCCATCAACACATCGACTTAAATTACTAGCATATCCATCGGGTAACTTAAGTTGTTTTAGCCACTCACATAAAGCTTTTCTTGCCTCTTTACTCGTAACATATGGAGTGTCTCGGAACAGTTTCAGTTCGTCCTCCATCAGCATGTTCAGTAGTCCGAATGTTTAGTTTTTGACGCTTACAATGAGTGGCTAAATCCTTTCTTGAGTTGATGTCATCCTTAGTTTTTCCCTTCACATCCATGATTGTGTTGATTACTTGATCAAACACATTCTTTTCGACATGCATGACATCTAAATTGTGACGTATGAGAAGATCTCTCCAATACGGCAATTCCTGCAATATGCTTCGTTTTGTCCAATCGTGAGACTCGAGATAACCACCAATTGAGCCATGATAATCAACAGAGTTAGGCATTGTACATATGCGATCCCATATTTGATCACCTTTAAGACGAGGAGGAGGAGGTGAATAGTCAACCTTATTTTTCAAAAAAGCACTCTTGTTAGACCTAAAACGATGACCTTCGGGAAGAAATTGTCTATGGCAATCAAACCATGTGGTCTTCTTCCCATGTTTTAGTCTCGAATGCTTTCGTGTTTTCCATGCAATAAGGACAAGCTAATTTCCCGATGTCATCCAACCCAAAAGCATACCATATGCTGGAAAGTCACTTATTGTCCACATAATCGCTGCCTTCAACGTAAAGTTATTCTTTTTCGAAACATCATACGTTTCAAGCCCAACATCCCACAAGTGCTTCAATTCCTCAATGAGTGGTTGTAAATAAACATCAAGTTTCCCTTAGGACTTTTTGGGCCAGGAATCAACAAAGTAAGAAACATGAATTGTCTCTTCATGCACAACCAAGGTGATAAATTGTATGGAGTTGCAATTACGGGCCAACAGGAGTACGTCTCGCCCAAAATTGCCAAATGGGGCGAAGCCATCGGTACATAAACCTAATCGAACATTGCGAGGTTCGGCGGAAAATTCCTTGAAAGTGACATCAAAATGCTTCCATGATTCACTATCACATGGATGTGCCATTGAGCCACTTTCACGTGGATTTTCATAATGCCACCTCATTTGGGCGCCGTGCCATTTGTCGCATACAATCTTTGTAATCTCGACCCAATTGGAAAGTATATTAGTACTTTCTTTGCAATACCTTTACCCCTCAATGTCTTCTTCTCATATCTATCGACCCCACAATGCTCACATCTATCCAAATTAATTTTATCTTTCCAATATAACATACACCCATTTGGACAAACATCAATTCTCTCATGTGGAAGTTCCAAAGCAAGCAAGCGCCTTCTTTGCGGAATAATAAGTGTCGGTCAACTCAGTATTAGGTGGACACATTTCCTTCATCAATGCCAACAAATTGTCAACAGCTCTATTTGGGAGATTAAACTCACATTTGATGTTAATGAGCCGTGAGATTACCGACAATAAGGACAAATCACACCCCTCGTACAAAGGCCTCTTAGCCGCTTCCAACATTTCAAAGAATTTTTTTGCATCTTCATTTGGTTCCTCATCCACACTTTCATCATCAATCCATGTTGAGGACATAGGCCCAAATGCATCCATCAACATTTCTTGCATTGATTCAACTTGTGGATTTGACGACCCTTGGTTGTTCATTTCTAAATCGGGTAAGTCTCTCCATGGTTAACCCAATGAAAATAATTAGCGCGAAACCCATGTTTATACAAATGTAATTTCACGGTATCCTCATCTAAGAAAGGCACGTTGCCACATTTACTACAAGGGCACCTCATCTTCTTCGACCTCTTGAAGCTTTCTTCTTGTTTAGCAAATGGAATAAATTCCTCTTCTATCCTACGAATGAACTCCTTATTCAAGTATTTTCCATCAAACCTTTTATACATCCACTCTCTATTTGTCTCCATTACTGCAGATATATACGATTTTAAAATAGTTTAGTATGTTCATCTTTTAAAATTAACAATCAATAAAACTTGCGTAATGTTTTACATTGTATTTTTTGTAATGATAAGTGCATGCCCTACATCTTTCTACAGGGATAAGTGGTCCTATACCCATTCAAGAATAATATAATATTAGATCGTGCAGCTACGTCCTTGCATACTTTGACAAAATTTTGGCAAGCATTTCCCTTAGTTCTCCAAGTACGATCTATAAAGATGAGATGAATAATGTCTATGGTAAAATAATTCACCCGGACATTACGCACCACATATTTATAATAATACCTAGAGAACATATGGAAATTGTCGCCTTAAATTTGTCAAAGTATATGCAAGGATTTAGTAACTACACAACCTAATACCATATTATTCTTAAAGCTGTCCAACACGGACAATTCAAAACTTGTACATAACAAAGTTTTATATCAACACCATACACATGAGAATGTGTATAACTTGCTGATATACCTTGTTATGTACAAATTTTTGAACGGGTTTTCTAAGCTTTATGAAATGCATATATATATATATATAACTCGATAAATAGACATGAAGTTTGATAGTTCTAATCGTAACAAAAACACGCAGACAATTCAGTTCCTTCATAGTATAGCTAGATTGAGAGAGAGAAAGAGTACCGATAACTACCCAACTCGGCAGAGCAACTAAATTCTTGACTCCCAAATTCTCAAATCCAAATTAACGTTCGAATTAGAAAAAAACAACAAACAAATACATCGCTTCATGTTAAAATCCATATTGGGTTGTTATTATCATTGAATACCACAATATAATATTCAAGTGGTTCTAATATATAGTCCAATGTTAATAACAAACACCCAGACATTATGATATTAAAAAAATAATATGAATTTTTATTTTAAAAAATATAAATGGAGTAGGCAGCTAGCTACATAGTATTACTTTTTTCAAGCTACATTATTAGCAAATTAATAATAAGAGAAATTGATTGATAAATAGAACTTATATTACAATTAGGATAAGGTTAGATTTGGTGCACCTACTTTCCTCCAATAATCCATTACCTTAAAAGATATATACTAATTTATTTATAATTTTTTTGAAAGGGAAAAAATTGCCCGTGGACAAAAGATCACGAGAGAGGTCGTTGTCCAACTTGCTACAAGTAGCGATGAGGTTTCCCTGTTTTCACAAGATAGTAGAGAGAGAGATCCAAAACGATTGATTAAGGTTTGCATCATTTTTTTGGGGTTTTTGGGTCCATGTTTCTCTACCGACTACTGACTGGGGTCGCTGCAAGATTTTCGATGTAACAGTCTTATGTTTTAATTCTAAGTTTATAGAGAGGTGATTGTTAACCCCTATCATGACCGGAAAATTTTTACCAAGACATGTCTCCAATGTCTTTGGAGTAGGAAATAACGCACAGTTCATATATCACAACGAGTAGTGCACCCGAGCTCGATCAACTAGATGGTGGATCAAAGCACCTCCACAAACAACACTCCATCATCACCACACCCAAAAAAAAAAACAAAGAGAAAGAAATAGAAGACATGGCAAAGATTCGGAGATGTCGGCGAGACAAAATCAAAGCCGTTAACAATCACCAACTCTAGCACTTGAAAAATTCAAAGCACCCGCGATACTTGCAGTAGCACAAGTATATAGCGGCATACCCCAAAGTTTGAAATCGAAGTAGAATGTGAGAACAAGTGGAAGAAACGGGATGGAATGAAATTTATCAAAAATAAAGTTATAAAACAAACCGAAATGAAAAGAAGCTGGGATGATGAAGTAGTGATCAAATAAGGTGGTCAATTCAATATAAGCTTAGGTCAAATTCTTGTGGAATTTGTCTTGTTTAATGATTGTATAAGCTAGTGATTGAGTTGACAATTGTTGATTGGTTATTCGTCCAATCTAGCCTTTTAAACTCAATTTTTTCAAATATTAAGTAAAGAAATTATTTCAGCCATCTCGATTTAAATGTTTTATTTCTTCTAAAACTCAATCATAAATCTTAAGATTTTTGTATATATCGGGGTAAGTAAGAAACCAGCAACCTTCCTCCGAATAACAAAGAGTCTAGCGTCTTATTAAAAAAATATTAGTAGTTTTAAACTTTTCTATAGAGAAAAAGAAAATTTAAATGAAAATTCTACTTTAATTTGATCTCGTTAAAAATCTATACCCCAAAAGTCTCGCCATCACATAGAGTGAGGGAAGTCTAATGTATATTACATGTGTGAACTCGTGCACATAAGACATGCTCCCATGCTATAGTCAACATGTATCATAAAAGATAACTAACCTCTTTTAAGGAGTGAGAGCCCCCTTTTGACATTTTTATGCATTAGTTACAATTTTCCTAGGTTAAAGTGATGTTTTATTACATACAAAAATTCACCGAAAATAATACGAAAGAGCAAAGCATTGAGAAACAATCGGGGAGGGAGAGAGACAAACACCTGAATTCTCAAGCTTCAAACGGCAAGAGAGAGGGAAAAGGTGAAGCTTTCGATGATGGACAAGAGGGAGTAGAAATCGGTTCAGGAGCCCCGCATTAATGAAGCATATATTAGGTGGTATTATGATGTGCATCGGAAATATTGTGAGCATTTTCGGAATATCGGATCTTACGAACGAAGTAGAAGCAAAGAGGAGATCGCTAATTATATAAAATTTCGTTTATATTTTGGTATATGTCCAGGTTTATTACTTTTCCTAGTAGCTAATTGCTAGCAATATCCAAATATTCACTATCAAGATAGCTACACAAGCCGATAATCAAAGTACACAAAATTATATGAAATACACGTCTTTTTTTCTTGGTGAACAACGAAGGAGATGTTAGCTTTTCCTCGCTTCCTATTTACCCCCTCATTGGTGTTGGAAAGCTGCATGTCTTTTTGTATTTTGGTTTTTCTTTTTGAATTAAACTGGAGAAATTTTTACAAAGCTGAATATCATGACTGCATCCGATGATGGTGGCTCATCCGAGGAAGGATGGTGTTGGCTATCTCATTATTCAACTTCACCTGGCAGTGGAGGCATTTGCTTCATAATTTCCGGGGTGTCATTCATGCTGCAATTTTGCCCATCGGAGGCACCGACCGGTTGATTAACAATTCTCAATTACTCGAAAGAAAAAGAAGGAAAAAACAAGGATTGAACAATTTGTTTTGTGAAACTTAAGCAAGATAAAAGACCGAAGGATTGAACAAGGTAATTGGAACCTGCTCGACCTACGCCCAACAATAATGGTCCATTTGCTAGGTCCGACTAAGTAGGGTATGAGGAAGCCCAATTCATATAGCTATATTTTTGACAAGTAGACTCCAATTTAAAGAGACTCACTAAAAGATTTAGGACACATGATGAGAAGAAAAGATTTCGGAGATCAAATATATGAGCTCAAAGAAGCTACCATTAACTTATGTCAAAGTTTAAGAAACTATAAGAACTTGTCGAAACACACAAAGAAAAGAAAATTATTGCAGGAAAGCAAATGGTAGAGTGTACTGCCCACCTGTTCAATATTTTAGTGAGATTGTCCCGCGCTTGGCAAAAGAGATTGATGTTCTCTTGTATCTGGAAAAGACAAGAACAGAATTCAAGTTTAGTTCAACACCCAAATAATATGTGGTTGAGGACGAAAACTTTGGGAGCTTAGAAATCAAGAAGTTTGGTCATCATTTCCAAATAATTCAATCCCCGGGTACTAATTTCCGGAGGATTATGCGCATCCAAGTGTATGCATCGGATTAAATTGTAATTTTGGGACTATGTTACTTAAGGTTATTGATTTCACCTTGGAGACCTATATCCAACACTCACACTCCAACATGGGTCCTGTATATTTGACACTAAATTTTAGACCAAAATATAAAACTTGGAGAATAGGCAAGGCTAGAACCTCGGACATGTTCTCGCATGACATACAAAAGACAGATGGCTAAGTGCCTTAGGGCATTTGCTCCTCATAAGTTTTCTACACCAATTCAGTAATCCTAAAGGTTTCAGTCTTATAATAAGCCACAACTATTCTCTCATACTTGTGACTGTAGAATAAATGGTCCCTAATCTCCACTTCCTCTTTACAAATGCAGCATTCGGTGTTAAGAGACCATTGTGAAGCTTCATTGTAAAGCTAAAATTTAGGATATGCAATCGCTTAGAAGGCCTAAGAGACCATTTCAACAGATTGTGCTTATCACAACTATAAAATTTCAATCAAGAGGTTTGACTATAATCCCGGATGTCAAGCCAAAAAAGAGGGTGAAGACTAATTGCCACCGATGATCATATTGCAATTTCAGCACGATTTCGAGCACGATTTCAAGCACAATGTCCATAAATATAAGCATAGGCAGACCAATTGCCACCGATGATCACACGAGACTTGGAACTCCAAGTTGCACAATTGTAGCACAAAATCAAACATTCAAAAATGCAGACCATTGAGAAACAATTCGGAGGGGAGAGAGGTAAAGACTGACCTAATTTCCAAGCTTCAAACGGAAGGAGAGAGAGGGAGAAGCGAGATATGCCTAGCGGGAGAAAAGGTGAAGCCTACACCGATTTCCGAGTGACGGAGGGGACATACGTCGGAAAAGGAGGAGACGAACGCCGGTGAAGGAGGAGACGGAACGCCGGCTAGCGGGGATGATAGAGTACAGCAGTTTTAGCGATAGAGGGCTCGATTGGAGTCAAAATAAGAGAGAGTAGAGGGCATACCCGATAAATTAACTTCGCGGGGATGAAGATTTCCGGTGACGGAGGGGTGACGACGCCGGTGACGGAGGGGATGGACGCCGGACGAACCAGTAGGGACGAGAGAGTAGAGGGGAGGAACGCGATGAAAAATTTGGGGTAAATGTGCAGTGACCTAGTCGTACGGGATTTGGTTTCAATTTGGGGCTCCCTTTTAGCGTCGGATTTCAAAAATCGAGACGCCAATAGAGTCGGATAAAATATCCGACTCTAATATCCGACGCTAATAGCGTTTTATTTTATTTTTCTGATTCAAATGGCGTCTTCTTTCACATCCGACGCTAAATCCGACACTATTGGCGTCGAAATTTCGGGAGTCTCTAAAATCGGACGCTAACAGCGAGTTTTTTGTAGTGCTTGGTGTACTTTGATTGATGGACATAAATTCCATCTTTATCTTGTTTGATTTGTAACCCGGGGAAGAAGTTGAGTTCTCCCATCATACTCATTTGGAACTCTTGACTCATCAACCCAAAAATTCTCGGCACGTAAATTCATTAGTAGCACCGAAGATAATATCATCAACATAGATTTGAATAATAAGGAAATCTTTCCCCTTGGTCTTTATGAACAGAGTCTTGTCGATCTGACCTCTTTTAAAATCATTTTGAACCAAGAAGCTACTCGGTCTTTCATACCAAGCTCAAGGTGCTTGTTTAAGACCATAGAGAGCCTTTTGAAGTTTGAAAACATGATTTGGAAATTCGAGTTTTGAAAACCAGGGGGCTGCTCGACATAGACTTCTTCTTCAATAAAACCATTGAGGAAAGCACACTTAACATCCATTTGATATAATTTAATATGCATGCTGGTTGCAAATGCCAACGAGTATTCTAATGGCTTCAATTCGGGCAACAGTGCAAAGGTTTCCCCACAATCGACTCCTTCTTCTTGATTGTAACCTTGAGCCATAAGTCTAGCCTTATTCCCGACTACTACCCCACCTTCATCCAGTTTGTTTTTGAAAACCCATTTGGTTCCTATGACTGGGTGGTTAGATGGTCGTTTGGTCGAGTCCGGACTTGGTTTCTTTCGAATTGATTCAGACTATTCTTGCATGGCCTCTACCCATTCAGGTTCATTTAGGGCCTCTAGTGCATTTTTGGGTTGGTTTAATGAAATGAATGCAGTGAATGCACATAGATTATGTAGAGAGGAACGAGTTCTTACTCCACTTGTTGATATCCGAAATTATGTTTTCTTGGCGATGACTGGAAGTAAATCGAATGCTTTACCAGTTCTCCGATTCACGAGATTTGTAGGTTGAATTGGCTTATCTGTTTGTTCCGAGTTAACTTCATGCTCGGTTTCACCTTCATCGTTCGAGTTGATTCTCGAGCTATCTCATTCCGAGTCACTTCATTCCGAGTGACATCATTCGAGTCGATTGAGTTTGAGTCTTTTTGAGCTCGGTTTCATCTTCTTCTCTGCTGAGCTTCGGATCCGAGTATGAAGACTCACCGGGCTTTTCCTGTTCAAGTTCATCAAAAATAACGTGGATGCTCTCTTCCACTTTGTTAGTTCTTTTGTTAAAGACACGATAAGCTTTACTATGTGAAGAGTAACCCGTGAAAAATACCTTTGTCCGACCTAGCATCAAACTTGGTCGGATGATCCTTACCATTATTGTGAATAAAACACTTGCAACCAAAGGGCTTAAAGTATGAGATGTTTGGCTTCTTCCCTTTGTAGAGCTCGTAGGGTGTTTTCTTCATAATTGGTCCGATGAGGCATCTATTCGAGTGTATAGTTTGCGGTGTTGATTGCCTCGGCCCGTAAATAGTAGGGAAGATCATGTTCGATCATCATAGTCCTAGCTATCTCTTCAAGGGTTCTCGTTCTTTCTCTCTACAACTCCGTTCTGTTGAGGAGTTCTTGGTGCTGAGAAGTTGTGAGAGATTCTATTCCGATCGTAGAACTCGAGTAGTCGAACTCCCTTCCATGGTCGGTTCGAATCCTTTTAATCCGAGTCCGAGACTCAACTTGAGTCTTTCTACGAGTTTGCTCGAACTCCTTGAATGCTTCATTTTTATGCTTGAGAAAACACACGCAGGTAAATCTTGAAAAGTCATCAATAATGACAAGAATGTAGGATTTACCTCCGAGGCTCTTCACTGGAATGTCACCACATAGATCCATATGTAGTAGTTTAAGCACCTTTGATGTTGAAACAGTCTTGAGACTTGAATGAGGATCTGACCTGTTTCCCCTTGTACATGCTTCACAAACTTTGTCTTTAGTGAAAGCACAACTTGGCAATCCCCGACTAGGCCATGATCTAATAACTTTTTAATAGTATGCATGCTTATATGACCTAATCTACGATGTCATTACCAAGACTCATCAATGAGAGATGCTTTCGGGCATGACAAGTTCGGCTTGGGTCGAAAGAGGAATGATATAAGTGTTACCGGATCTCTTACTTGAGAGCTTTACCTCTTTGGTGGTTTCATCCGAGATGTAGCACTTAGATTGAGTAAATCTTACCTCTTGACCTTTGTCGCATAGCTGGGAGATGCTAAGCGATTGTATTTTAGCCCTTTGACAAGGTAGACTGGGCTCACTAGATTGCTTCCATTTCCAATCTTGCCAATACCCACTATCTTGCCTTTGTTGTCATCTCCAAAAGTCACTTTTCCTCTTTTGAATGATTCTAGCTCGAAAAGAGTCCTTGGTCACCCGACATGTGTCCGGAACATCCGCTGTCCAGTACCAATGTCCTTTGTTCTTTTACGAGTAACTTGTAAAATAGAGAAAATCTAACCCTTCTCACTTCCTCTAACGAACCCAAGTAACATTCCTTATCGTGGTCCTTTTTGAGGAAGAAGGTGTTTCGGAACCCGATTTGAACGACTTTAGGTTTTGTCTCGATTCCGAGTCTTCCTCTCGGAGAACTAAGTCTCGTGTCTCTTTCTTTTTGAAAACTTTTCCTTTTGAAACAGGAGAGAATGGTTTCTTTTTGTAAATAGTTCTGGGCTTAATCCTTCTTTCATTTCGTGAATGGGACCGTGCTCGGCTTTCCCGAACTTCACAGTTCGGAATCATTTTTAAATAGTTCGAGTAGGAATTGGATTCCTCTTCTCTGTTGAAACCAAGACCTTCTTTTCGAAAAGAGACACATTGTGATCCTAAGAGCATGTCGAGGTTCTTCGACCTTGAGTAAACTTTAAAACCAGATCTTGAGACTTAGTGAGCTTCCTTTTCGGTTGCTCATTTTCTTTCTGAGCAACTCGGACTCGGTCTCATTAGATTGAGCACTAGTCTTGAGTTCTCTTAATGAGAGTCTAAGTTTTTCTAATTCATTTTTCAAAGAAGTGCTCTCAGAATTAATTAACTCAAGTTGTTCTTTGAATTGAGAAGAATCGGAATTGGACTTTTCTTCCAAAGTGAAAATATACTTAGCTAAATCAACTTTAGAGAACTTAAGAAAGTATTCGATTACCTCCCGAGGATTTGTTTCCTTATTGTCCGAGTCCGAGTCCGACTCCTATTCAGCCTTCCGAGTCGAAATTGCCATCGGACATTTCGAGTCGTCCGAGTCCTCATCATCTTCTCGATGAATCCTCATCGCTCCATGTTGCCATCATAGCTTTCTTCTTCTTTCTGTCTCTTTTCCTTTTCGGACAGTCCTTCACTATGTGGTCTTTGCTGCCACATTCGAAACAACCAGAATTCTTAGTCAAAGAAAATTTAGAAGGGGAAGAAAACTTACCTTTTCGTCTCTCTTATCTTTCTTATAGAATTCTTCTTTTGGCCTTTTGTCCCATCTTTTGTGCTTCATCATTCTCTTGAAGCCTCTTGCAATGAGTGCCATGGGATCATCTTTTGAGTCGAAGAGCTCGGATTTGCTTCTTTGGATTCCGAGGGTTTCGGTGCTATGTTTCTTTTGGTACCGCCCTCAGCATCCTCTTCTTCTATATGGATTTCGTGAGTTAGAAGCTTTCCGATGAGCTCGTCCGGCTTTAAGAGTGAGAGGTTCTGAGCCTCCTCTATGGTAGTCACTTTGGGACCCCATCTTTTCTTGGGTACACTTCGAGTATCTTTCTGCACATTTCCTCGTGGGAAATCTTCTTACCCAGTGATTGGAGATTGTTGGTAATCTCAGTAAATCGAATGAACATCCGAGTGATGTTTTCTTCGGCTCCATCTTGAAAAGCTCATATTTGTGAAGATATTGACTTATCTTCGCTTGTCGGACTTGGCTAGTTCCTTCGTAAGTTTTGACAAGTGTGTCCCACACTTCTTTTGCTATGTCGCAGTGCAGACACTCGATTGTATTCGTCTCGAGCTAATAGCGCACATCGGAATGTTCATTGCCTTGAAGTTCTTTCGAACTTCTCTCGCTCACGGGAGTGAATTCAGCCTTTGTCTTGGGAATGATTCTGAATTCCTCTGTCTTCATTGGAATGTAGTTTCCTTGTCGTATGATTTCCCATACATCTTCATCATGATCCATGAGGAAACATTCCATAAGCTTCTTCCAAGTGCCCAAAGTTTGATCCTTTGAATTTTGGTGGCCTCGTTGGAAGATCTTCCTTCATCGAACTCTCTGGTGTTCCGAGCCATTTGATCTTTAGACCTTTGGATGGTTAGATCCTTTCGAAAGGCTAGGCTCGATACCAACCGAAGGTTTGCTCGGGAAGAGTCCGAGTCACCCTAGAGGGGGTGAATAGGGTGATGGAAGTTTTTCGTGGAAACTTTAGCTCTTCTCGTCAAAAACAAGACAGACACGGGTTCCGAGTCTATCAACGAGGTCGAAAAGTTTGGACTCGTAAATGCTATTACGAATGGATAAGCAAAATAAGCAAGAGCCGTAAAGCTGTCCGAGTCTAGAATGAACTCGTAAAGATAACACTTAGAGATTACGTGGAAACCCTCCTGGGGCAGAAAACCACGGACCGTGCTAGTCCAAGCACGAAGTCAAATCCACTATTTTGAGTCCACAAAATACCGTGAACCGACCGAACCCCGCTTGCTCCCTTAGACAACTCTATACAAGTTTTCCTAGACTTAGAAATTCCCTTATCTCGATCTAGTACTTCCTAGCCGAGATAACCCTTATAGCTAGGGACAACTAAACCGAGTTAACCCTTATAGCTTAGTCAAGGGACCTTACAAAGAATGTAAGAAAGAGTTTGTAATCGAGTACAAGACGTTACAACTCGAAGGTAATAAATTACAAAGTAGGAGTTGTAAGTAGAAGATTGAGAATGTAAATACAATGACTTTGCTCAAGTACGTGTATTAACAATAATTTCGGCTCGTCCATCTTCAAGTCTTGTGAAGTGGCTTCTATTTATAGATGACCAGGAAGAGTAGCCGTTATCTTCATCTCGCTGACTCAGAGTTCTTTGTGACCGTTGACAAAAAGCTTTCGAGTCACTCGAAAGTATCCGTTGTGATATGAACGTTGGACAACGGTTTAACTCTCTTGGAAGTCCTAAAACCACTGGCGGTGTCTTGAAAGGTAAGGTGGAAACCACCGTTAAGCTTAGCGTTCCAGTTTTCCAGATTTGGAAACAGACAGCTCCGACACAATCTTCTGCGACTGTAGCGAGAAGGTGAAAAGCCATGTCTGCTGGTGATTTGACGTTCGAAGCTTCAGCTACTTTTGTGGTTTGAAAAAGGTGTATCCTCGTTTGAATAACTTACAAAAGTAAGTTAATTTTGGTTCTCAAAGTATAAAATACTTTGGTCCAAGAGTAGACACGAGATAATAAAATTATTAAGATAATCAAACAACCGATTATCCGAGTCGAAACGAAATGGAATTTTCCGAGTCCAATATCCATGATACTCGAATTCCGTCCGACTTAGTCTAAGCGGAGAATCAAGTTTAGTAAAGAATATCGAGTGAAGTAACTTGATATAGACTAAGCATGAAACAGACTAGAAATACTGACTATAATAAAATAGAACTTCTACCCGTAAGTCGATTCGAGTGAGAGAAGATGAAATACTAGTCTATTCAATCTGCGATAAATCGAGTGATGAGGGACTCGGAACGGAGAACCGGTTTTCTAAGTCACTTACGGATAAGCAAGAAATATACGAAGTAAAAGTCTGTATCACTTAGAGAAGATACCATTTTACTCAAAGAAGTTTCGAGATACAAAGAATGCCTTGGAATCAAAACTCTATAAGTATGAGATGGTTATACTCGATTCATTTAATTCAACTCGAAATGCGTTGAGAAGTGTCCGAGTCTTCATACTCTAAGTGTTACGTAAACCATTGCATATGTTTTCGTCCGATTCTGACTAACTCGAAAGCACTCGTTGTTCATCAATTCACTCTGATAGTTCTAAGTCACTCAGATTTATTGCATGTTCAAACATTCACTTTAACTCTTTCAAACTAAGTTCGACTTCATATTCTAAGTTAAAGTGAATTACGACGTTAATTCAACTTTCTAAGTCGACAAGTTTTGATTGAAATATATTTGTCTACATCAAGTACTCCTACTCGATATTCTCTTTCTAATTTGATCTTTCTCTAGACCGACTCGGATGGAATTTGAGTATAATGAATATTAGACTCATAAAATTTCACTCTTTTAGGACTCGAGATAATTATGCCTTAATTATCTTAATGAAATTATTATGTGCCTAATCTTGGGCCAATGTATTTTATACTTTGAGAACTAAAATTGGTTTACTTTTATAGGTTATGTAAACGAGGTTATCCTACTTTTTGAATTACAAAAGTAATCGGCTTTAAGATGTCAATCACTAGCGAGACAAGGCTTTTTCTACTTCTAACCAAGGCCCGGACAATCGTGTCGGGGTTATCTCGTTTCCAAACCGGAAATCTTGAACGCTAAACCGAACGGTGGTTTCCACCTTACTTTTTAGACACCACTAGTGGATTGGTACATCCTAAGGAGTCAAGAGCCGTTGTACAACGTTCACATCTCAACGGATCTTTTACGAGCGACTCGGAAGAATCGTTACAACGGTCACAGAGGACTTCTAATCGGAAGATAGTCACAATGGCTAATCTGCTTGGTGACCTATAAATAGAAGCCAGTTCACAAGACTTGAAGATTGCTTAACCCATTGCTGAAATTATATTTCTTTGTGTAATACTCATTTAATCTTCATCTTACAACTCTCGATCTGTACTTAATACTTTTCCGAGTTATAAAGTCTTGTAATCAGTCACAAACTCTTTCTTACTCTCTAAGTAAGGTCCCTTGACTGAGCTGTAAGGGTTAACTCAGCTCAATTGTCCTTAGTTGTAAAGGTGACCTCGGTTAGGAAGTACTAGATCAGAAAAGGGAACTTCGAGTCTAGGAAAACTTTGTAAGGAATTGTCTAAGGGAGCAATTCCGGTCGACTAAGTCTACTGCATTTTATGGATTCAAAATAGTGGATTTGACTTGGTGCTTGGATTAGCACTAGCCGTGATTTTCTCGCCCCACGAGGGTTTCCATGTAATTCTGACTTGGTGCTTGGAAAACTTTGTAAGGAATTGCTCTCGCTTTCTTTGCTTCACCGTGACTCTCGTTTGCTCTCCGATCGTCGCCATTCGGTCGTGCCACCGGCCTCTTCTTCCTCTTTCTCTCTCTCTTTCTCTCTCTCTACCTAAATTTCTCGCTCGGGGTGTCTCTCTCGATCTATTCTTGCTCGCCCACTCGCCCATCAATTGTTTGTTCGCTGGTCGTGGCGTTCTAACCGTTTAGGCAGGATGCACTCCGGCCTCTTCCTCTTGGCTCCGGTCCTTCCATCTCTGTCTCCCTCTCTCTCTTGGTCGTGCTTTTGGTTCTGCTCCATCTTCCTCTTTGTTCTCATGGGCTCCTTTCTCTATTCTTTCCCCGAGCCCTTTTTCTTATTGTTCTCTACTGAATTTCCCTTCCTTTTTCTTTTGTGTTTTCCTCAGTGCTTCGTGGCTTCCCAAGAGAAGCCAATAACTCCATTTTGCCACTAATGACATGCTCGTACCCTTTAGTGCTTAATCATCCCTTCCTTTTTTTTTATAAGCATCATTTGGATTAAATCCAAATAAATGTTATAAGTGGTCTTAGGTTCTAGTAAGCTAATCTGGGTGGAAAAATTCTAAGGAAGGAATTAATACGCTTCACTAATAATACTTACACGAACTAACATTAATTTGCTCAAATAAATTTATGAATATCTAACCACGTATATATCTTAGTCATTCGACCTACTCTATTTAATTAAAACCAAATAATTAACTTAACTCCTATAACTACCTAGCCCAAAATTACGAGTCTTACATTTCTTCCCCCTTAAAAGAATTTCATCCCCGAAATTTGGAACAAGTGGTATCTAAGATACGTAAGGTATAATCACGTATGCATGAGGCACACTAGTATATGTATCATGGAAGGAAACTCAATCGGACAACCATGATAGGTGGAATTCCTAAGGGAGTCTCTATGGGTTAATGAGTTCCAGCCTCCTCTCTACCATCATATCGATACGTCTGCTCACTTAATTATAAGGCGTCAAGGAGCAAATCGTACTAGAAAAGAGCAAATAACTTTCCTTCATTTTGCTACTTTACTCTTTTCTAACATTCACTCTTGCTTACTTACTCGAACAATCTCGGCTCTCAAGCAATCTCGGTTCCCACAAGTGCTCTCACTAGACTCTCTCTTTCTCTTTTCTTCGAGCTACCTCACTCTCTTCTCAAAGATCTCATAACCATGCCTAAAAGAGTTTCCACTCCAGATTTTCTTAGGTCTGCAATGAAGAAACCAAGAACCAAAAGCCACGAGGGTCCTTCTAACCCCTCGAAAATCCTCGTCACCCAACATTTGACGTTGGATGACAAATTCTTCCCAACCACAAAATTCTCATGGTTGGAACACATCAAAACCACAGGGGTATACAATTTCCTTTATTTCAGCAAGTTTATCTAACCGGAACTCGTAGCCGAGTTCTACTCAAACCTTTCCAGACTCGAAGGAATCATCACCTCCAGAGTTTGCAATACGGTAGTACACATTAACCTTTCTCTTCCCCACCGTTTATTCAAAGTTTCATCTCTTTTCCTCAACAGACAACCCTGTCCCCTTCAATGAGGTTGCTGATGAATTTTTGAAAAATATGCCAAGGATGTCCCCGAGTCACGCAAAAACTTTTATGTGACTCGGATGAAGACTGAGGCTCGTCTTCTCTCGCTTCCTACCGATGAGAACCTTCTTCCCAGCCATTATTCAAGCAAAGAGAATCAAAATTCTAAGATTCTCAAGGCTTTGTTTGACATTCTCGAGGGCTACGATGTAGACCTCTTCCCAGCCATTATTGAGCGAGATGGCCTCTATGCCGGCTCGGACCAAGAAATCCACTCCTCTCCTTTTCTGAGCCCTCCTCACTCTTATTTTCAAATAATTCAAGGTCCCGCTCCCCGGAGACACTAACGAAGTGTCCGAGGCTGCCATAGTAGTTGGTAGAAAAGAGCTTCTTGGTTATGGATATCAGGAAACCCAACCGGGTGTCCGGGTCCACAGCTAAGAACCGAGGCAACCCTCTCCTCCGCCTTAGACTCGGACTCCTCTCTCGGTCCCTCCTCCACCTGGTGGTGCATCCACCTCAGGTCCCCTCTTCAAGCCAATATCGCTTTGTCTACCATGATGATAGACAAGCTCTCCTCCATATCCACGAAAATCCGGGATACTCTCCGCTCCTTCAAGATTGTTCTTCGATCTATGATCATCAATCAAAAACAGCCCAATCTCAAATCCGAGAGCAGCAAGATGTGCTTCTCGAGATGAAAGCTTTGGTCAAGGAGCAGCAGGAGTTGATTGAGCTCCTTGAGAAAGCCGCTCCAAAGCAGCTCAGGACCCGGAGAGCTCGAAACATCTCGAAGAGTCCTCAAGCCCTACTAAATCACCATCCGGAGAGGCAGATGAAGAAGAAGAGGAGGCTATGGGCTGACGCAGCTCCTTCGAGGAGAAGGAGGAAGAGGAGAAGGAAGAAAAGAAAGAGGAAGAAGGAGAGAAGAAGGAGGAAGCGAGAGGGACAAGGTGATCCCGCTCCCCAACCAAAACCGATCGGCTCGGACGGCAGTTTGAGTGACTCAGCGAGACCCTGCCGATGTTGGACGAGTCGATAGCCGTCAAACCGGAGGAAGCACCTCCCGCTGTGACGTTCTAAGAGGATGAGCCTCTGGATTACCTTGTTCCGGGTCGGCCACTCGAGTTGAGCCCGTTCCGGAGATCCCCGTGCTGCCACCGCCAAGATCTTCAATGTCTTCACAAGCATATCGGCGTAGGCGCAAAGCACGCTCATCCACCTCAACTCGGACCGCTCCCACTCCACCATCCTGATTTTTTTATGTTCTTATTTTTGTTTTTTCTTTTCTTTTTTTGCTTCCGAGACAAACGAATTATATCAACTTGATACATTCTTCCCCATTTTGGTTTTTTGCTGAAAGGCAAGGGGAGAATACTTAGAAAATTTGTTGTCTTGTTTATGGGGAGTTTTCTCACCCTCTCTTTTATATTTTTGTATTTATGTATGTATGAATGAAGTTTTTTATTTCAAGCATATTGCTTCGAGTATAACTTCTTTCCGAGTTTAAATGTCTTATTTTGTTTTGCTCTTAAATATAAGCTTATTTCTCTACTTTCCTCGATATATCTACTCACAACTTTTCATTAAATAAGCTATCTCAGAGTGATATTCTAAGTCGAACGACTTCATTTATTATTTTATTTCACTACGATATTCTATTCTAAGCTTAGATATATTCTCTATCAAATGAGGAAGAATGAAAACTCTTGATTATTTCACTAACAAAGTTTCTATCTCGAGTATGGAATGCCTTTCATCAAAAAGGGGAGATTAAAAAGTCGGACTCGAACTTATATCATTCTAGGTACTATCAAGGACTCAGGTACAAACCTCATCCCTCCTAAGTAAGTTTTGATTATAAGTCATTTTGAGTCATATAGAAACTATTGCATATGTTTTCATTCGATTCCGACCGACTCGTAATACACATTCTTGTTCATCAACTCACACTGATGTTTCGAGTCACTCGGACACCACTAAGATTTATCACATGATCAAACAATCCCTCTAACACTTTTAATATAAGTTCTGACTTCATATTCTGAAGTAAAGTGAATTATAGCGTTAATTCATCTTTCTAATTCAAGCATGCTTGTTCGAGAATTATTTGTTTAGATCAAGTACTTATACTATGATATTTTCTTTATAACTTGATCATTCCTAAGACTAACTCTAATGGATTCTAAGTGTAATGAATATTAGGCTCAGAAAATTCCACTCCTCTAGGCCTAAGATAATTTGACCCTTAATTATCTTAATTAAATTATTATTTGTGCCTAATCCTGGACCAAAGTATTTTATACTTTGAGAACCAAAATTGTTTACTTTTGTAGGTTATCTAAATGAGGTTATCCTATTTTTGAATTACAAAAGTAACCGGCTTCAAGCTGTCAATCACCAGCAAACAAGGCTTTTCTACTTCTAAACAAGGCTCGGACGCATGTATCGTGGTTATCTATTTCCAAACTCGGAAATCTTCGGCGCTAAGCTCAACGGTGGTTTCCAACTCACTTTTCAGACACCACTAGCTATTTGGGGCACTTTTTGGAGTCAAGAGTCGTTGCACAACGTTTACATCTCAACGGATCTTTCCTGAGCGACTTAGAAGAACCGTTACAATGGTCACAAAGGACTTCTATTCAGAAGATAGTCACAATGGCTAATCTGCTTGGTCATCTATAAATAGAAGACAACTCACAAAGGACTACATTCCTACGAAGATAGAAGGAGTAAGGGTTGTTCTAAAGAAAAGTCGAGTACACTATCGAAGAGAATAAGAAGTTCGAAAGAACTTCAAAGTA
The DNA here is from genome assembly GCA_021018815.1 of Talinum fruticosum. Taxonomy (NCBI): domain Eukaryota; kingdom Viridiplantae; phylum Streptophyta; class Magnoliopsida; order Caryophyllales; family Talinaceae; genus Talinum; species Talinum fruticosum. The sequence goes on from JAITYX010000026.1 coordinate 1,778,899, forward strand.
ATGAACACTCGATGTGTGCCATCAGCTCGAAGACTACAACAGAGTGTCGATCGTGACACATCCAAAAATTTTTGGGATACATTGGTCAACACCTATGAAGGAACCAACCAAGTGAGGCAAGCAAAGAAAAGTCAATACCTTGATAAGTATGAGCTATTCAGAATAGAGCCCGAGGAGAACATCATTCAAATGTACATCCGATTCACTAAGATTACCAACAATCTCAAATCTCCGGGTAGAAAGATCTCTCATGAAGAAATGGTCGGAAAAATTATAAGAAGTCTACCCAAGAGGAGATGGGGTTCCAAGGTGATAGCAATGGAAGAACCTCAGAATCTCTCTCAATTGACGCCGAGATAAGCTCATTGGGAAGCTACTTACTCATGAGTTGCACCTTCAATAAGAGGATACCGAGATCAGCACCAAAAAGAACATTGCGCTAAAGGCCTCGTAAACAAGACGACAAAGTCCGAGCTCCTCAAATTTAGAAGAGGATCCCATGGCACTCATTGCTCGAGGCTTCAAAAAGATGATGAAGTCCAAAAATTGGCAAAAGAGGCTAGAGGAAGAGTTCTACAAGAAAGACAACAAAGGTAAATACTCATCTCCTTCTAAGTTGTCTTTCACTAAGAACTCTAGTTGCTTTGAGTGTGGCAGCAAAGAGCACATAGTCAAGGACTGTCCAAAGAGAAAGAAGGACAGATAGAGCAAAAAGGCTATGGTGGTTACCTAGAGTGATGATGACACCTCCGAAGATGATGATTCTGATCAATCAAAGTGTCCAATGACACCGACGAACTTAGAAGTTGGATCCGAGTCGGATAGTGACAACTCATACGATAAGGAAACAAGTCCTCGGGAGGTAATTCAATACTTTCTTAAGTTTTCCAAACTTGATCTTGCTAGATATATCTTTACTTTGGAAGAGAAGTTCAATTCTGATTCTTCTAATTGCAAAGAACAACTTGAGTATCTTACTATTGAGAGTATTGTTTTGAAAAATGAGTTAGAAAACTTAAAACAAAATCTAAAAGTACTTGAGACCAGTGCTCAAGACAATGAAATTAAGTTTTAGTGCCTCGAACAGTAGAATGAGTAACCGAAAAGGAAGCTCAATGAGTCTCAAAAGTTGGTTTAAAACTCACTCAAGGTCAGAAAAACCTTGATCTTTTACTTGGCTCTCATTGTGTCTCATTTAAAAAGAAGGTCTTAGCTAGAATGCTGAAGAGAAATCTAATTCCTATTCATATCTTTTCAAAACCGATTCTAGAACTTTTAAGTTCAGGAGGGCTAAGCATGGTCCCATCCACTCACATGGAAAAGGGACTGAGCACGGATCAATTCATAGGAAAAAGCCTTCTCAACCTGTTTACAAAAAGAAAGGTTTCCAAAGAAAGGAGATACGGACTCGGTTTTCTAAAAGAAGACTCGGAATAAGACCAAACCCAAAATTATTCAAATATGGGTTCCCAAAAGTACTCTTCCTCCACTACAAAAAAATGCCCTAATTACAACAGGAAAAACTATCATAAATGAGTCCAAATACCGTCATAAATAGCTTTTACAACGAGAATGCGCCCCGTCATAGCTGTGCCCGTCGCTAAAGACCTTTAGAAGATCCCGACATTAATTATGACGGGTCAAGTTCCCTATCGTAAGTAATCGAACATTAATGACAGGTTTTCCTGTTATGAGTAATATATCTTCTATGATGGATAATGTTCCTAACGGACACGACAAAGGCACATACAAGCATTTTTTCCCCTCAAACAATTCAACTAATGGGACTGGCTCTTCATTCAATATTTAATAACATTCTTGTCTATGTTGCTAATGTGATGTTCCCTCTAGCATTGTATTTCATATAAACTAATATTCTAAATCGAATATTCCACAATGTCAAATGACATATATCAAGAATTGTAAATTTATATCGCATATTAAGTTTATTCTAACATAAGTACAATACATATAGTCATAATAACTCTAAAAATATTTATGTATAAAAATAAAATAATAAAAAGCCTTCGATTAAATTGATTAGTTTCATACAAAAACACCTTAAAAGTTCTATAGCAAATAAGGCTTCTCCCAAAGATATAAACCTTTCCTAAAGAAATGATAATTGCTACACTTCATTTCCAAATCTTAATTGCCACCTGCAATAAACAAGTAGAAATAAAACATATTATATGCTGCGGGGGAGAGATGTGTTTACTCGCACAAAGCCGTAATACCGATGCTTGGGTATGGAGAAAAATGTTAGGAGTGAGAGATGACTTAGCTCAATGCTTGGGCAGCGCTGTACAGAGCCAGGGAATGGATAGTGCAACAAAAGATATTCTTTGCAAAAATAATATACACAAAACTCCTACAACATTCTGCAAGAGTGGCATTGTAGAAAACAATCTGGAAAAGTTGGAATCTTGCACACATGCATACACAAAACATTATGTCTAGCCTACTGGATGTGAGATATAGTAGAGATCCAATCATACCTCGATAGAGTTTCGATCTACAACTTTACCTTTTTCATTTGAGTCTAGTTTTATAGTGCTACTCATTGGTGTTGCTTGCATGTTTTGCATCTTGAAGCTTGTACTTCTTCCGCAACTCCTTGGTATACTTAGATTGGTGCACATAGATCCTATCTTTGTCTTGTTTGATTTGTAGACCAAGGAAGAAATTAAGCTCTCCCATCATGCTCATTTGGAATTCCTATCTCATCAACTCGGAAAATTCTCGATCGAGATTTTCATTAGTAGCTTAAAAATAATATCAACATAAATCTGAGCAATAAGGAAATCTCTCTCCTTGGTTTTTATGAAAAGAGTTTTGTCAATCTGACCGCTTTTAAAATCATTCTCAACCAAGAAACCGCTTAGTCTTTCATACCAAGCTCTAGGAGCTTGTTTGAGACCATACTGAGCCTTTTGCAATTTGAAAACATGATTTAGAAATTCTGAGTTTTCAAATCCAGGGGGTTTCTTAACATAGACTTCCTCTTGAATGAAACCATTCAAAAAGCACATTTGACATCCATTTGATACAATTTAATATTCATGCTTGATGCAAATGCCAAGAGGATTCTACTTGCTTCAATTCTAGCAATCGGTGCAAAGGTTTCCCTATAATCAATCCCTTCTTCTTGATTGTAACCTTGAGCCATAAGTCTAGCCTTATTTCTGACTACCAACCCATCCTCATCTAGTTTGTTCTTGAATACCCATTTGGTTCCTATAATTGGGTGGTGAGAAGGTCGTTTGGTCAAAGTCCGGACTTGGTTTCTCCCAAATTGCTTAAGTTCCTCTTGCATGGCCTCTACCCATTCAGGTTCATTTAGGGCCTCTAGTGCATTTTTGGGTTCGAGTTAATGATATGAATGTAGTGAATGAACATAGATTTTGTAAAGAAGAATGAGTTCTTACCCCACCTGTTGATGTCGGACAAAATGTTCTTGAGTGGGTGACCCGAAGCATATTTAAATGCTCCACCTGTTCTCTAGTTTACGTAGTTTGTTGGTTGTATTGGTTGATCTTCGTAGTCCGGGCTTGCTGAGTTTGCTCATCTGCTTGTCCTTTAGCATTCTAAGCTGGATCTTGAGCTGGTTCGGTTTGAGTCATGATATTCTAAGCCGCCTCATATTGAGTTGCTTTCTTTTGACTCTGTCTAAGCATAGTTTCAGCGAGATCATCTTCATCTCGACTAAGTTTCGGATCCGAGAAGGTTGACTCACTTGTTTTTCTCTAATTAATCTAATCAAACACAATGTGGATGCTTTCTACCACTTTGTTAGTTCTTTTGTTAAAAACACGATATGCTTTACTATGAGATGAGTAACCCATAAAGATACCTTCATCCGACCGAGCATCAAACTTGGTCGAGTGATCCTTGCCATTGTTCTGAACAAAACACTTACATCCAAAGGGTTTAAAGTACGAAATGTTGGGCTTCTTTCCCTTGTAAAGCTCGTATGGAGTTTTCTTCAAGATGGGTCTAATGAGGCATCTGTTCAGTGTGTAGTTTGTCTGTGTTAACCGCCTCAGCCCAGAAATAGTAGGGTAGATCATGTTCAATCGTCATTGTCCTTCCTATTTCTTCAAGCGTTCGGTTCTTTCTCTCCACCACTCCATTCCGTTGAGAAGTTCTGGGTGCTGAGAAGTTCTGGGTGCTGAGAAGTTTTAAGAGATAGTATTCTTGTCATTGAACTCTGCAAATGCTAAGTAGTCGAACTCCCTTCCATGGTCGGCTTGAATTCTTCCGATCCGAGTTTGAGACTCTACTTGAATTTTCATACAAAGCTTGTTGAACTATTTAAAAGCTTCATTTCTTTTCTTGAGAAAACAAACCCAGGTAAATCGTGAGTAGTCATCAACAATCATAAGTACATATGATTTACCTCCGAGACTCTTTACGGAGATTTAACCATATAAATCCATATGCAGCAACTCAAGCACTTTGGATATTGAAACAGTTTTGAGAGGTTTGAAAGATGACCTGACTGTTTCCCTTTTGTGCATGCTTCACAAATTTTATCTTTCTTCAATGCACAAGTAAGGTAGACCCCTAACTAAACCATGAGATGCAAGCTTTTTGATAGTGTGCATGCTAACATGACCTAGTCTACGATGGCATGTCCAAGAATCATCATACAATGATGCTTTTAAACAAGATAAATTATGACTTGAATCATAAAGAGGAAAAGTATAGGTATTACTCGACCTCTTACTTGAGAGCTTAGTCTCTTTGGTAGTTGCATCCGAAATATAGCAGTTGGTCTCGAGTGAATTTTACCTCTTGACTTTTGTCACACAACCGAGAGATGCTCGAGTAGATTGTACTTTAATCCCTTGACAAGATAGACTGGGCTGACTAGGTTATCTCCTTTCTCAGTCTTGCTAATTCCAACTATCTTGCTCTTACTCGTCATCTCCAAAAGTGACTTTGCCTCCTTTAAAATCCTTTAACTCATAAAAGAGTCTTGAATCTCCTGACATGTGGCATGAGCATCCACCGTCTAAGTACTAATGACCTTTTGTCCTTTTCTTAGTTACCCGCAAGTCGAAACACACTAACCCTTCTCAATTCCTCTAACGAACCTAGTAACTCCCTTTACTCGTGGTCCTTTTCGAGGAAGAAGACTCTTGGGAACCTAGATTTGAATAACTTTAGGTGTGAGTCTTCTTTTTAGAAAACTGAGTCCGTGTCTCTTTCTTTTGAAAATCTTTTCTTTTATAAATAGGTGGAGAAGGTTTTCTCATGTAAACTGGTCTAGGCTCAGTCTTCCTTTCATTCTTATGAATAGGACCATGCCCAACTTTCCTGAACTTCATAGTTCTAGAATCGTTTTTGAAAAGATTTGAGTAGTAATTAGATTCCTCCTCTTTGTTAAAACCAAGTCCTTCTTTTCTAAAGGAGACACATTGAGAGCTTAAAAGCATATCAAGGTTTTTCTGACCTTGAGTAAATTTCAAAACAAGCTCTTGAGACTCATTGAGCTTTCTTTTCAAATGCTTATTTTCTTTTCTCGAGTGACTCGGACTCAGTCTCATTAGTTTGAGTACTAGTCTTGAGTTCATTCAGAGTTAGTCTTAGTTTTTCTAATTCATTTTTCAAACAATTGCTCTCAAAAGTAAGAGACTCGAATTTGTTCTTTGAACCGAGAAGAATCGAATTGGACTTTTCTTCCAAATGATAAAATATATTTAGCTAAATCAACTTTGGAGAACTTGAGAAAGTATTCAAGTGACCTCTTGAGGACTTATTTCCTCGGTGTCCGAGTTGTTAGGGTCCGACTCATATTCAGCCTTCTAAGTCTCGTTAGTGCCATCGGACACTTTGAGTCATCGGAATCGTCATCTTCCTCAAATGAGTCTTCATCACTCCATATGGCCATTATAGCCTTCTTCTTCTTTCTGTCCTTCGTTCTCTTTCGACAGTCCTTGACTATATGATCTTTGCTGCCACATACAAAACAACCAGAGTTCTTAGTTAAAGATAACTTTGAAGGGGAAGAGTATTTACCTTTTTTGTCCTTCTTATCCTTCTTGTAGAACTCTTCCTTTAGCCTTTTCTCCCATTTCTTATGCTTCATCATTCTTTTGAAGTCTTGGGCAATGAGTGCCATAGGATCTTCTTCCGAGTCTAACGAACTCGGACTTTCCCCTCCACTTTCCGAGGCTTTCGGCGTAATGTTCTTTTCGGTGCCGACCTCGGCATCCTCTTCTTCCATGTGAATTTCATAGGTAAGCAGCTTCCCAATCAGTTCGTCTAGCTTTAATTGAGAGAGGTTCCGAGCTTCCTCGATGACTGTCACCTTGGTGCCCCATTTTCTCTTTGGTAGACTTCTTAGAATTTTTCTCGCACATTTCTTCGTGGGAAATCTTTCTACCGAGAGATTTGAGATTGTTTGTAATCTCAGTGAAGCGTATAAATATCCGAGTGATGTTCTCTTCTGGCTCCATCTTGAATAACCCATACTTGTGAAGATATTGGCTTATCTTCGACTGTTTCACTTGGCTTGTATCTTCGTATGAGTTGACAAGAGTGTCCCACACATCTTTAGCCGTGTCATAGGCCGACACTCTGTTGTACTCTTTTGAGCCGATAGCACACATCGAATGTTTATCGCTTTGAAGTTCTTTATGAACTTCTCCGACTCCTCATTGGCGTACTCGAACTTTTCCTTAGGCACGGATCTTGTAACTTCTATCTTCATTGGAATGTAATTGCCTTCTTGGATGATGTTCCAAACATCTTTATCGTTGTCCAGCAGAAAGCATTCCATTAGCTTCTTCCAGTGCATGAAGTTTGAGCCTTTGAACTTTGGTGGTCCGGTAGATGACCTTCCTTCATCGAACTCTCCAATGTTCTCGAGCCATCTGATCTTTACACCTTTAGATTGTTAGATCCTTCTTAAAAGGTTACGCTCGGATACCAATTGAAGGTTTGCTCTTGGAGAGTCTAAGTTACCCTAGAGGGGAGGGGGTGAATAAGGTGATGAGGAAATTTGAACAAACTTAGAAACTTTTCGCTTGAAAAGATAAACAGTTGAGTCCGAGTCTAGATTGGACTTAAAAATGTAAACACTCGTAAATACGTGGAAACCTTCCTGGGGCAAAAACCATGGAGAGTGCTAATCCAAGCACCAAGTCAAATCCACTATTTTGAATCCTCAAAATACAAAGCACTAACTCTACCAGAATATCTCCCTTAGATAATTAATGTTTTCCTAGACTCGAAGTTCCCTTATCTAATCTAGTACTTCCTAACCGAGATAACATTTACAGTTAGGGATAACTCAGCTGAGTTAATCCTTACAGCTCGGTCAAGGGACCTTACTCAAAAAGTAAGAGAAGTATGTAATTGTTTACAAGACTTTACAACTCGTAAAATATTAATTACAAACTAGGAGTTGTAAATTGAAGATTTGAATATGAAAAAATGACTTTTGCTTAAGTAATGTGTTTCAACAATAATTCCAAGCAATCTCTAAGTCTTGTGAAGTGGCTTCTATTTATAGATGAGCAGGCAGAGTGACCGTTGTGTCTTGGTTTTGAACGAAGTCTTTATCGGTTGTTGTAACTGCTCTTCCGAGTGGCTCGAAAAGATCCGTTGGAATGTGAACGTTGTGCAATGGCTCTTGGCTCCTAAAGGTGCTCCAATCAACTGGTGATGTTTGAAAAGTAAGGTGGAAACCACCTTTGAGCTTGGCATTGAAGTTTTCCAATTTTGGAAACAAACAACCTTGATAAGGCGTCCGAGCCCTGTTCGAAGTAGATAAACCTTGTCTATTGGTGATTGACAGCTTGAAGCCGGCTACTTTTGTAATTAAAAATGAGATAGCCTCGTTTTGATAATCTTCAAAAGTAAACCACTTTGGTTCTCAAAGTATAAAATACTTTGGTCCAAGATTAGGCATAGATAATAATTTAATTAAGACAATTAAGCGCATAATTATCTTAGGCCTAGAAGAGTGGAATTTTCTAAGTCTAATATTCAATATACTCAAATTCCATCGAGTCATTCATAAGAAAGATCAAGTTAAAGAAAGTAAAATAATCAGAGTATAAAGACTTGATCTGGACAAATAATTCTCAAACAAACAAACTGACTTAGAAAGAAGAAGTAACACTCGTAATTCACTTTGCGTTAAAATGTAAAGTCGAACTCGGATAAAAAGAGTTAGAGAAATTATTTGAACATGCGATAGATCCGAGTGATGTCCGAGTGAGTTAGAAACACCAATGTAGAAGATATTCAAGAATGTATTTTCCGAGTTAGTCGAAATGAATGATAACTTATACAGGAGTTTCTACAACACTCGAAATGATTTGTAATCAAAACTTAGGAGGGATGATGTTTATACCGAGTCTTCATGTAGTACTCGAGTGGTTTAGATTTAGAGTCCGAGTCTTTAGGCCACTAAGAAGGCCGTAACTAAAACCACCCACTCCGAGGCTGCACAAGGAAAAGGAAAGAGCATGCCTCGGAAGATCCAAAACTCAATGTCACCCAACACTTCATCCTAGACGACAAATTCTTCTCAAAAACCTCTTCTCCTCGCTTGAAATCCATCGTCAAACCTGGAGTTTTCAACTATCTCGTTTTTCTCGTGAGTATATTTACCTAGACCTTGTTACTAAGTTCCATGCTCATATGACAGACAAGAGATAATGTTATCTCTTTTGTTGTTCAAGGCAAGGTGGTTCGAATCAACCTTGCTCTACTCGCACAAACTTTTTAATGTGAAGTCTCTCTTTCTCAACTCCAATCCAATTCCTTTCAATGAAGTCGCTGATGACTTCATTATTAAATACTCTAAAGAACCTCCTCACTCCCGAAAGAATTTTTCTGTGACTCGGATGACCTTAGAAGCCGGACTTTTGTGCTTCATTTTCATAAGGACTTTCTTCTCTTACTTCCGTCAAAAGAGAATCCCAATTCTAAAGTTCTCAAGGTTCTATATGACATTCTAGAGGGCTACAATGTAGACCTCTTTCCGTTCATTCCGGAATAGATTGCTTCTGTTCCCTCGACTCAAAGAAGACTCTATATTCTTTTAGAGCCCTTCTTACAACTGTTTTCACTCAATTTGAGGTCCCTCTCCCTTATGACCCAAACTCTTTCTTGGAGCTACCGTTTGTCTTTGCGAAGTGAACTTATAGGTCTTGGATACGAGGAAATTAAACTTGGTGTCCGGGTTTACTCATCCGAGTTAGCACCTCCTCCTCCTCAACCTCAAACAGAGCCTACTCCCGAGGTCTCATTTCTAACGACTGGACCATCCACTTCTCTACCTGCACCTTCTATTGAGCTCCTTCCGAAGGTGGCCAACAAACTTTCTTCTCTCGGTTGTAGAGTTCAAATCAACTCTAGGCGCTTCGTAGGCTTTCATCCCCGTAGACTAAGATGCAAAGCTAGGCACGAACTTAGCTTCAACGAGTCAAGCCATGATTTCGAGCTCAAGGAGGTGATCAAGCAACAGCTTCATCAGATTTAACGCCTCCAAGAGAGAAGGTCCAAGGCAACAGAGGACTTAGAATCTAATGAATATAAATTTGAGGAGTCCTCCAACTCTTCGAGTCCGAATTAGAAGAAGCTGCAGAAAAAGTACAAGAAGGCCAAGGAGAGGCTGAAGGAGGAGCTCAAGAAGGAGACAAGGAGGAAAAGCCGGTTCGAAGGTCTGCTGTTGAAGAGACTAAGTCACCCTAGAGGGAGGGGGTGAATAGAGTGAAGGGTAAATTTAAACAAATAATGGAAGATTAAAATCTAAAATTGACTTTGAGGCGACTCGAGTCTAGATTGGACTCAAAAAGTGTTAACTCGAAATTACGTGGAAACCCTCCTGGGCGAGAAAACCACGGGCAATGCTAATCCAAGCACAAAGTAAAATCCACTATTTTGAATCTACAAAATACAGTAGAAAGATTCAACCGAATTGCTCCCTTATACAATTCCTTACAAGATTTTCCTAGACTTAGAAGTTCCTTTATCTCGATCTAGTACTTCCTAACCGAGGTAACCTTTGCAGTTAGGGACAAGCTGAGTTGAGTTAACCCTTACAGCTCAGTCAAGGGACCTTACTCAGAAAGTAAGAATAAGTGTTTGTGATTGATTACAAGACCTTACAACTCGGAAAGATGTTAAGTACAGAGTTGGGGTTATAAGTAGAAGATTGAGTGAGAATTATACGGAAAGATAATTTCAGCAATAGGTTCGGTAATCTTCTCGTCTTGTGAAGTGGCTTCTATATATAGATGATCAGGCGGATTAGCCGTTGGGACTATCTTCCGATTATAGGTCCTTTGTGACCGTTGCAATGGCTTTTACGAGTGACTCGGAAAAATGTCCATTGAGGTGTGAACATTGGGAAACGGCTCCCGACTTCTTTGGCTTTCCTAATCCACTTGTGTTATCCGAAAGGTATGGTGGAAACCACCGTTGAGCTTAGCGTCAAAGATTTCCAGTTTTGGAAACAGACAACCCTTACACGAGTGTCCGGGCCTTGGTCGAAGTAGAAAAAGCCTTGTCTCGCTAGTGATTTGACATCTTGAAGCCGATTACTTTTGTGATTTAAAAGTAGGATAACCTCATTTAAATAACCTACAAAAGTAAATCAATTTGGTTCTCAAAGTATAAAATACTTTGGTCCAAGATTAGACACAGATAATAATTTTAATTAAGATAATTAAGTGCATAATTATCCGAGTCCTAAAAGAGTGAAATTTTTGAGTCTAATATCCATTATACTCAAATTCCATCTAAGTCAATCTAGAAGTAAAACAAGTCCGATAGAGAATATCGAGTAAAGGAACTTGATCTAGACAAGCATAGTTCAAACGAAACATGCCGACTTTGAATTAACACGATAATTCAATTAAACTTAGATTACAAAATCAGACTTGAGCTTATGCACGTTAGAGCAAATGTTTGAACATGCGATATGTCCGAGTGTTGTCCGAGTGACTCGTAGCTGTGTGTGAAATGATAGGCAAGAGCATGCTTTCGAGTCGATCGGAATCAAGTGAAAACATATGCGATAGTATCCGTAACACTCGTAAAAGATTCTAAATCACTCGGAAAAGTTTCTAAAGCACTTGGAATGACTTGTAATCAAAACTTACAAGAGATGAAGTTCATGCACTGATTCGTTGATGGTACTCAACATGATATATCTGCAAAGTCCGAGTCTTCAATCTCCCCTTTTTGATGAAAGGCATTCCATACTTAGATATGAACTTTGTTAGTGATATAGATATGCTTTTATATTCGTTCTCAAGGACTAAGTCGAGAAACGAGTGCGAAGTGATATATGAGATTGAAACTTAGATTCTATCGGAGCAAGTGCTAAAAACTACTGAAGTATCGGAGCATTAGTGAGCAATAATAGACTGCATTAGTGCTAAAGAAGTATCGAGCATTAATAGGCTGAGTTGTTGAATCAAAGCAAAGAAAATTACTGAGCAAGAAATTTAAACTCGTAAATAATTGAAATTCGAAAGTAATAAGCATGAAACTGAAACTTAATTAATATTCATAACAAATATATACACAAAACAGGGTGAGAGAAACTCCCCTAAACAAGAAAAGAAATTTCTAAATATTCTCCCATTTGCCTTTCAGCAAAAAAAAAGAAAAAAAACCAAAAGAAGGAAGAATGTATCAAGAGGATACAGATTTGTATGTCCGGACAAAAAAAAATTGAAAACGAAAAAGAAAATTTCGAAGATGGAGGGGAGGGAACTGTATGAGTCGAGAATGGTGGACGTGTAGTGCGCCTTTGCTGATAAGATCTTGAAGATATAGACGAACGAGGCGGGGGAGCACTGGTATCTCTAGAATGGGCTCGGTTCCGAGTGGTTGACCCGAACTAAGTCGTCAAGAGGTTCATCCTCCCGGAACTCGACCGAGGGAGGTGGTGGCTCGGCTGGCCGATCGACTATGGTCGGCAGGGTCTTCCGACCCACTCGGACTACTATTTGAGCTGATCACTTCCGGTTGGGGTTACGGAGCACCTTGGCCCTCGGCCGCTTCGGCTCCTATTTCTACTTCCTTCTCCCCTTCTTCTTTCTCCTCAAACGAAGCTGCCTCAGCCGCGAGCTCCGCTTCTTCTCCTTCTTCTTTTTCTTCCTCTTCCCCTATAAAGGGGATTTGCTTGGACTTGAGGATTCTTCGAAGTATTTGAGTCGACCGAATCTCGAGCCGCCTTAGAGCGTCTTATCGAAGGAGCTCAATCATCTCCCTTTGCTCCTTGACTAGTGCTTTCATTTCGAGAAGCACGTCTTGCTGGTCTCGGATTTAGGATTGAGCGATTTCTAATTGATGGTCATAGATCGAAGAACAGTCTTGAATAACCGGAGGGTGTCCTTGAATTCGGTGGACACCGAGGAAAGCTTGTCCATTATGGCGAGTGGACAAAGCAGAAGAGAGAATATAAGAAACACCTAAGGTGGAGGCACCACCAGCTGGAGTAGGTAGAGCGAGAGGGGATTGAGTCCGAGTCCGAGTCCGAGGTGGAGAAGGAGGCCTCGGCTTTTAGCTATGCATCCGGACACCTAGTTAGGTCTCTTGGTATCCATACCCAAGAAGTTTTTCTTGCCAATGACAATGGCAGCCTCGAAACCGCGTTAGGATCCGAGGGAATAGGGACTTTGAATTGCTTGAAGATGAGAGTGAGAAGGGCCCCGAAAGGAAGTGGGGTGGCTTTCTTTGTCCGAGTCCGAGCGAGCACGGCTGCCATTTGCTCGACTATAGTAGGAAAGAGATCTACTTTGTAGCCCTCAAGAATGTCGTAAAGAGCTATAAGGTGCTTGGAGTTAGGGTTCTCCTTGCTAGAATGCTAAGAGAAGAAGGTCATCATCGGTAGAAAGCACGGAAGACGAGCTTCGACTTGAGTTGAGTCACGGAGAAGTTTTTACGTGACTCGGGAAACACTTCGGCATATTTTTGAAGAATTCATCAGCAACCTCATTGAAAGGTATGGGGTTGCTTGTTGAGGAAAAGAGAAGAGACTTTGAAGAGTTGGTGGAGAAGAGAGGTGTTGATGCCAATCGTGACATTTTGAACTCTGGAGGTGAGGATACCCTCGAGCTAGAGAGGTTAGAATAGAACTTAGAAACGAGTTCTAGGTATATGAACTCGCTGAAATCGAGGAAATTGTAAACCCCTGTTGATCCGATGTGAGCCAACCACGAAAACTTTGTGGTCGAAAAGAATTTGTCATCCAACGTTAGATGTTGGGTGACAAGGACTTTGAAGGATTGGATGGGCCTTCCTAGCTTTTGGTACAAGGTTTCTTGGTGGCGGAACCAAGAAAATCGGGGTGGGAACCTCTTTTCGGCATGTTTGATGAAGAAAAGAGAAGAAAGATGAACTTTTGATAGAGAGGAAAGAGATAGAGAGAAATAGCTCGACGAGAGTGAGCAAGAAAAAAAATGAAAGAGTGAACGAGAGAGACAAAGCTAAGAATGACAGTGCTTACTTGAGAATACTTCCACTTAGCTTGAGAGCGACGAAAAATTCTTCGAATGTAGAAAGGTTGCTCGATTTGAAGTAATTGAGAGAGTAAGAGTAAGTAGAGAGTAAAGTAGCGAAATGAAGGAAAAAGGACGCTATTTATAGAGAAAGAAATATCCTTCAATGTTCGTTTCGACCCAACTCTTCAACAATAGCCTCGGACCGGTGTGACTATTCTGCTCTCCAACGGTTAGAATTCCAGCTATTGTCTCCCAACGGCTACTTGTCGGATCGATGCGAGAAAAAGAGAGAGAGAAAAGAGAGATTTTAAAAGAAATTTCTGAAATTCTCCATTGCTCTAGAGATGATTTCGAAGTTTGATGTTCATTTTTCTCAAAATCCGAGTCGACTCGGTGAAGTTTCGAGTGACTCGAAACCACGAACAAACAATAACTCATAGCTCGAGTATCACTAGCTCAATTTGAACTAATTGTTATTTTAAAGATAGAAAGCATATAACATATAATCATGCAAAGTAGTTTCACTCGAGAAAAGCACATAATTATGCATTGATCATGCTAAGCTCATTCCTAATAAAGCAAAACTGATCCTCGGTAAGTGGCTTAGTAAAGATATAAGCTAACTGAAATTTGGTAGGAATGAATTCAAGTTCAATATCACCTTTCTTAGAATGGTCTCTTAGAAAATGATACCTGTCCTCAATGTGTTTTATCTTTGAGTGCTTGAATTGGGTTCTTGGTGATGCTGATTGCACTTTGATTGTCATACTTGATTGGAATTGATTTGAATAAAAGTCCAAGGTCTCTCAAGTGTTGCTTGATCCATAAAATCCGAGCACAGCATGCTCCAGCTGCAATATACTCAGCTTTAGCAGTTGATAGGGCTATTGAGTTTTGCTTCTTTGAGTGCCAAAATATCGTGGATTGACCCGAAACCGGCAGCCTCCTGAGGTGCTCTTTGTATCAACTTTGTACCCAACATAGTCAGCATCTAAGTATCCAGTGAGAGTCGGTTACGAGTCTCTTGAGTACCATAGACCTAGATTCCGAGTCCTTGCAAGATATCTTAATATTGTCTTCACCGCAGTGAGATGTGATTCTTTTGGATTAGCTTGAAATCTTGCACACTGACATACACTAAACATTATGTTTGGCCTATTGGAAGTAAGATATAGTAAAGATCTAATTATACCTAGATAGAGTTTCGATATACTCGCTTTACCTTTCTCGTCCGAGTCCACTTTTATGCGGCTACGGCATGTTTTGAGTCTTCAAGTTTGTACTCTTTAGCAGCTCCTTGGTATACTTTGATTGATGGACATAGATGCCATCTTTGTCTTGCTTGATTTGTAGACCAAGGAAGAAATTAAGTTCTCCAATCATACTCATTTGAAATTCCTGTCTCATTAACTCGGAAAAATCTCGACACGTAATTTCATTAGTAGCTCCAAAGATTATGTCATCAACATAAATCTGAGCAATAAGAAAGTTTTTCCCTTGGTTTTTATAAAAAGAGTCTTGTCAATCTAACCTCTTCTAAAATCATTTTCAACCAAGAAATTGCTTGGTTTTTCATACCAAGCTCTAGGATCTTGTTTAAGACCATAGAGAGCTTTTTGTAATTTGAAAACATAATTTGGAAATTCTAAGTTTTCAAATCCAGGGGGTTGCTCAACATAGACTTCCTCTTCAATTAAACCATTAAGGGACGCACATTTAACATCCATTTTATACAATTTAATATTCATGCTAGATACAAATGCCAATAAGATTCTAATAGCTTTGATTCTAGCAACACGTGCAAAGGTTTCCCCACAATCAATTCCTTCTTCTTGATTGTAACCTTAAGCCACAGGTCTAGCCTTATTTCGACTACCAACCCACCTTCATCGAGTTTGTTCTTGAAAACCCATTTGGTTGCTATGATTGGGTGTTCGGAAGGTCGTTTGGTCGAGTCCGGACTTGGTTTCTTTCAAATTGATTGAGTTCCTCTAGCATGGCCTCTACCCATTCAGGTTCATTTAGGGCCTCTAGTGCATTTCTAGGTCCGAGTTAATGAAATGAATGCAGTGAATGCACATAGATTTTGTAGAGAGGATCAAGTTCTTACGCCACTTGTTGATATCGGATAAGATGTTTTCTAGTGGGTGGCTCGAAGCATACTTGAATGCTCTACCTGTTCTCTCGGTTCACCAAATCTGTAGGTTGAATTGGTTGATCTTCGAAGTCTGTTCCGAGTGAGCTTGTTCATCCGATTGACCTTCAACATTCCGAGTTAACTTTTGAGTTGTTGTTAAGTCGTATTTTATACATATTTTTAATAGTTATTTAGTTTATATTATATAGTTTATTTTATCTAATTTATCCTATTTTTCTTGAAGACTCGGACATTGCTCAACGCATTTCGAGTTGTATTAAAGAAATCGAGTATAACCATCTCGTACCTATAGAGTTTTGATTCCAAGGCATTCTCTGTGTCTTAGAAACTTTTCCGAGTGATATGATTTCTATACTCTAAATGTTACAGCTTTTACCTCGGATATTTCTTGCTTATCTTTGAGTGACTCGAAAACCGATATGCGTATCTCACTCAGTTCCGAGTCCCTCATTACTCGGATTTATCGCATGTTGAATAGACTAGTATTCGGACTCGACTTCCGGTTATAAGTTCCATGTTATTATAATCAGTATTTCTAGTCTGTTTCTTGCTTAGTCTATATCAAGTTACTTCACTTTGTTATTTATTATTTAACTTGATTCTTCGCTTAGACTTAGTCAGATGGAATTTTGAGCCATATGGATATTAGACTCAGAAAATTCCATTTCGTTTCGACTCGGATAATTAGTTGTTTAATTATCATAATTATTTGATTATTTGTGTCTAACCGTGGACCAAAGTATTTTATACTTTGAGAACCAAAATTGATTTACTTTTGTAGGTTATTCAAACGAGGATATACCTTTTTCAAACCACAAAAGTAACCGGCTTCGTAACGTCAAATCACCAACAGACATGGCTTTTCACCTTCTCTCGATCCATTCCCGTAAGATTGTGTCGAGCCGTCTCGTTTCCAAAACTAGAAAACTGAACGCTAAGCTTAACGGTGGTTTCCACCTTATCCTTCAAGACACCACCAAGTGGTTTTGGGACTTCCAAGAGAATTAAACCGTTGTCCAACGTTCACATTACAACGGATACTTTCCGAGTGACTCGTAAAGCTTATGTCAACGGTCACAAAGGACTCTCGGTCAGTAGATGAAGATAACGGCTACTCTGCCTGGTTATCTATAAATAGAAGCCACCTCACAAGACTTGAAGATTGCCGACCATATTATTAATACACATACTTGAGCAAAGTCATTGTATTTACTCTCAATCTTCTACTTACAACTCCTACTCGTAATTCATTATTTTCTCGAGTTGTAAGGTCTTGTACTCAGCTACAAACACTTTCTTACTTTCTCTGTAAGGTCCCTTGACTAAGCCGTAAGGGTTAACTCAGCGTAGTTGTCCCTAGCTGTAAGGGTTATCTCAGCTAGGAAGTACTAGACCGGATAAGGGAATTTCGAGTCTAGGAAAACTTGTATAGAGTTGTCTAAGGGAGCAACTCGGGTTCGATCGATTCATGGTATTTTGTGGACTCAAAATAGTGGATTTGACTTCGTGCTTGGACTAGCACGGTCCGTGGTTTTTGCCCCGGGAGGGTTTCCACGTAATTTCTAAGTGTTATCTTTCTAAGTTCATTCTAGACTCGGACAGTCATATTACTTCGCTTGATTTGCTTGTTTATTCGTGATAGCATTTCGAGTCCAAGCTTTTCCGACCCTGCTGTTTGACTCGTAACTCGTCTCTATCTCTTTGTTATCAAAAGAGCTGATGTTTTCGAGAAAAACTTCTATCACCCTATTCAACCCCCTCTAGGGTGACTCGGACTCTCCCCGAGCAAACCTTCATTTCTATTTATAGGCAATTATCAAACAAGAGCGGAAGAAAAGAAAAGATGTGAAAAGCGGATTTTTAGCCACCGACAAGCGTTCAAGAAAAGATATGAAGTCGGTCCATCAAAATAATGTGTCATAAAATATTTATTTTATGACATGATATTTTTGGAGTCTTAATTTGAAGAGAAGAGGGAAGATAATTATACTTCTAAACCTATTAGGACTCTTCCTTAGAGTTGGATGAAAAGAAAGAGGAACCAAACCTAGAACCTCTAGCTATTTAATGGCTAGAAAAGTCTTACGGGAGACTCCTCATGAGGGCTGGCCGCCCATCACATCTTGGCTGCCCATTCCTTGTTCACACGCAGCCCTTGCTCGCTGCACATCATCACCTCCTCTCGTTGCTCTCGCTACCTCTCACGTTGCTCGCTGCCCATTGCCTTCGCTGCCCACTTTCCTACTTCACGCTATCACAAACTATCTCACCGCCCACCACAATCTTCTATCAATTTAATTATCAATCACTTCCACTTTAATCACCTTGCTCACTTTTCTTACCCACATCATCATAATATCCTCATCTCACAATCATCCCATAATCATCATCATCAACGTCATCGTCCCATGGTCGAAGAAATTAATATCGGTCGTATTATTTAATATTGTAATTTTTTACTAGTAAACATTGAATTTTTATTGTTAGTTTAATATTAAAGATGACATTTTTATTTAGTTTATGTGTTTTAAATTATATTATGTTTGAGTAGTGTTTCTTATACTTAGTATAATCTACTTGAAATCATGCTAAATTATTTATTTTGAAACAAAGTTTCGATCTTTATTGTCTTATTGATTAAATCCATGATTTTATGATAATTTGATTTTAATGTTTATGATTTTATGTCTAATTAATTAGAGTGCACACTAATTAGTTTTATATAAATTCATATGATAGTTTAAAATGGTTTACGTACGTAATTGCTTGATCTTTTAGGCATAAGTATCACCCTAGTTAATCATGGATGACTCATACCCATCTCTTTTAATTAGGAAATTATCATAGATTCTTCTTAAATCAATTTGCTAGTAGATTGGTTATTAGGTGCTAGATGATGTTTTTCTAATACTTAGTGCTCTAATTTGATTAAATTCTAGTGCTAGTGCTAGGGTTATCAATATTAGTAGGGTTTATATTAGGGTTAGGCCTAAGTAAACTAATAACTAAGGAAAAACGGGAAGATCCGCTAGTGGTTGTCTTCTACAGTTTAGCTCATGGGTAGATCAATTTGTGTGTTAATGATAAATAAAAACTTGCATGGTCGATATAGATTATACTAACTGATTTTATAAATTTGATATCTTTGATAATTATTTGTTTGCTTTTTAGTTATTTTCTTTAGTTTGTCAATTTTCATTTATAAATTTATAGTCTTTTATTATCAATTTCATTATCCCCCTAAAGATCTGTATTTGAGGTCAGTTTTAGTAATTTTATTTTTATTTTATTTTGAGTCTTAATATATTTTAATTTTCAGATTAATTTTCTGTCAGCTTTTATTATTTTTTAGTCAGTTTGTTAGAAATTAGTTTAAAAATAGTCTCTTTTATTATTGTTTGTGTTTTATCTTCTTTTAGGGTTCAAATAGAGTCCTAGTTTGATGTGATTAAATTTTAGAATTTTTGGAATTAATTTGATAATTTTTCAGATTTAATTCTTGAATTTAATTACTGCAGGTTTTTAGGTAATTAATTTCGTAAATTCGGTTTTTAATTTTATTTTTATATTTTTAGGGCCTGATTAGGTCTAGAAAATTAGTGTTAATATTCTAGGTAATTTTAGAATTTATTTTCATAAATAATTTAGTGCAGAATTTTAGTTATTTAATTTTCTGTTATAGAATTGTTTTATTTTCTGCTTTAGTTTTCTGTTTTAATTATTCTAAAAATATATAAAAAATATTTCTGGGTTATTATAATTTTTATGTTCTGTATAAATTATTTATTTATTAGGCATAATTTTATGTGATTTATAGCTATTAATTTACTAGTTTATATTTTCTGTTTTGTTTTAAATAGTAGTAAATTTAATTAGATTTAAGCTTGTATATTATTATATCTTTCCTCGTGGATTCGATCCCTACTTTCCTATGCTGCTAACTAATTTTGGCCCTGTTCCCGGGAAAGAAAATAATAGTTGTTAGTTTCTTTTTTAATTTAGATTTACTACTTTTATTACTTCTTTGTGACTTTAATAGTTTATTTTCGTAGTCTTTTTAGCATTTTGTTTTATTTTGATAAGGAGCATACATTTGACGAAGTTGAAAGCCAAGTAAGTATTTCTAATTTTGTTTCGTAAGTTCTGAAATTATTGAGATGACTACTTTACGTGAACTTGCTGCACCTAACTTGGATACACAACTTCTACCTATCTTATATCCTCGCATTAGACCGACCACTAAAACTGAACTCCAGATTTTTAAATATGTTGCCTAAGTTTCATGGATTGCCTGGTGAGGACCCATATCATCATATCAATGAGTTTATTATTACATGTTCCACCATGCAACTTGAGGGAATCACCCAAGACCAAATCAAGTTAAGAGTCTTTCCCTTTTCACTTCAGGATAAGGATAAAGATTGGTTTTATTACCTACCCCTACAACATTCACTACATGGACCCAAGTTTGTAACACCCCTAGACCCACCCTAGGAGTATTACATGCCGGGGTTCCTCGAGAGGAACCCCTAAGGATGCTTAAGATCTCAACTTGGGGTTAATAACCCTTTCTTGGATTGGAGGAAGCGCGATTCTAGGTTTTCGAAGGTTTTCCTGGAAAATTCGGCGAGTTTCCTCCGTAATATGGCTAATCCCATAGGCTTAAAGCCTTAACCCTACACGAAATGCAATCTTAAACTCAACGAGCCACACGCTCGGAGTAACACAACACGGACTCAACGAGCCACATGCTAGGAGTATTCACATAGGGATTTTACATTCATAATCAAAACTTAAGTTCACATACACCGATCTTTACAACCATAAAGACATAAAGTACAAAATAAGTCCGGAGAAGTCCTATCCGATGGTTCGCTTCTTCTAAAAGCCAAAGGCAACTCCAGGGAGTCTTAACCTCGTACTCGAAATTTTGGTGAGGTCATGAGCTCCACGAGCCCAGTGAATAACCCAAACCCAAACCCAACCCCGGTTTCACTTTGCACATTAATTCATTAGCAAACACACGTAAGTTCACAATTCATTCATAACATGCGATTCATATCATACATGCTTAAGACATGCGAGATTCTAAACTTACCAACTTGCCGAGAAACATAATGACATCACTTACTCATGAATTAAATTAAATATACTTCATTCATATTTCTACGTAAGTAAGTCATAGAATCATTCATCAAGCAAATCATTCATCATGTAAATCATTCATAAATCATATCTTAGTTCTTATCGCATTCATTTCTTATGAAATCGGGATTCGATCTTCTTCTTATTCCTCTTCTTGAGTTCAATCATGCATTTCATAAATCATTGGTTCTTTCTTTCTTATTCGATATGCACGATCATTCGATTCTTCATATCATAATTCTTTTAAGTCTTCTTAGTTTCGAATGGAAAGAAGATTTATGTTCCGCTCTAAAGACCCGAGTTCTTGGAGCCAAAATAATTCGTGGGCTCGGTTCACGGAGGAATATAATTCATGGCCTCGAGGCAAAATAATTCGTGGCCTCGAGGCAGCCTCCCTTCCCTGAAGGACGCATACTCGTCAATAATTCGTAGAAGCAAAATAATTCGTGGCTTCGGGTTGATAGACACTTCTATGGCCATAGCTTTAGAGGGTTCTTTAATTCATGGGGTCTTAGATCAATAACACAATCCTTTCTCCCTTCTTTAGTTCTTTATGTTTCTTATCTTCTTATTACTTATACATAAGATACACTTAATTCATATAATTCATGCTTAACACGTTCATACGTAACTTCTTCAAAACAAGCAATTTGCATAAGCACAAGTATAATCAATTCATTTCACATACACATGCTTATGTCATTTATCATTGATGTAATTCAGGATAAACACATAATCACATAAACATGCCAACTAGGATTCCCATCAATGAACTCATCGATTTCATGATCGCGTATTATCGCGTATAAGTGGTTTATGGTTCTATAACTTTTCTTAATCAATATATATCTTTTAATCTAGCCATATAGCTTCTTAAATTTCAGTTCTCAATTCAGTTACTCACTTAGTTCCGATTTTGCTCAAATTAGGACATTTTCACTTAAAATTGCATATCTCCCAATCTAGTCATGCAACACATACCAAAATTTACAGGAAATTCTCATAAATTATCAGGAACCTGCAGTAAAAATTTCAAGAATTTCGGGCTACACATGACAAGCACAACAATGCAGACAGCGAGGCTTTATTCATCGAAAAATCTGCACTAAATCATGAATTCAATTTTCCGATTTTTCTCACTAAACCTATTCAAGCTACTTTCATCAAATTCTCAATATACAGTTCGATAATCATGCTCAAGAATGGTCAATAATCACTAAATTCATGAATCGGACATCAAATTCGCAACATGCTTTTCAATTCGTGAGTTGCTAATTCGTGAATTTAGGCCTCTAGCTTCTTCAATTAACTTAGGTTTTCCAATTTCATACTGCAAATTCAAGTTCAATCCACCTAATTCATTTTAATTCTTGAGGATGAATTCGAATCACTCACCTTAGATTCTTAGAGGTTCTAAGAATTTAGTTTTGGAAGGTTATCGGATTAGTTTTGCTTTACTTTACTTTCTTCTTCCTTCTTCTTTCCTAACCCTTGGCTTCTTCCTCTCGCTGCCTCGGTCCCAGTCTCCGACTTCCTCTGTTTCGGGGTGGTTCCGGTCCTCTTCGTCTCCCTCCTCGTGCTCGCCGGCCGCGGAACCCCTTCGGTCCCCTCTTTCGCTCGGCCTCTCTACTCTTCTCTTTCTTCGTTCCGCTCAATCTCCCGAGCTCGAGCTCTCCCTTGCCCACCGACAGCGGCGCCCTAGCCGTTCAGGCGACCACCCGCCACCGGCCTCTCACGCTCTCTCCCTCTCTCGCTCCGTCTCCGCTCCTTCTCGCTTTCCCGTTCTTCCGCTTCTTCTCTCTTTCCTCTCGGTCTCCTCTCGCTATGCTCTCTTTCCCTTTGCTTTGTTTCTGCTTCCTTCATTCCCTTCGTTCTTCTTCTTTGTTCTCGGTCTCGGCCTCACTCTCTCTCTCTTCTCCTAATCACACCTAATGGGCTTTGCTGCCTATTTTCCATTGGACCCCTTCCTCTTGCTTGCCTAATTACCGCCAACTCCTCCTCTAATGCCACTCATCCCTTTTTCATTTTCCTTTCTTTTTCTTTTGATTTTTTTGCTTTGTACCTTGACAATTTGGGCCCAACTTCAATCTCAATAAGCCCAATAAGCTAACCCATGATCGGTTTCGGTTCTCGACTTCTAATTCGACTCGGAAAAATTCTAATTCACTTAATTTAATAATTTCGAATCTTTCACTTAACTTTTAATAATTTAATTTACTAGCAAGCAAACACCTGAAATTTCCGGGTCTTACAAAGTTCATACAGCATTTTTAGAGAAATGTTTTTCTCCATCTAGGATAGGGTCCATTAGAAAGGAAATTTGTGGCATTACACGGATGACTCGGGAAGACTTTTTTGAATATTGGGAGCGTTTTAATAAATTATGTGCTACTTGTCCCCAACATCAAATTCCCGAGTATTTATTGATTCAATATTTTTATGAAGGTTTATTGCCAATAGATAGAAATATGGTAGATGTTGCTAGTAGAGGGGCCTTATTTAATATGACTACAGCTCAGGCTAGAGAATTGTTTAATATTATGGCCCAAAATACTCAACAATTTGGAATGGGAGATACCTAATTTAGGAATGTTAATGAGTTCAATTTAGGTCCATCTGTAGAGACCCAGTTGTCCCAAATTACTCGTTATGTTGAATAAATTGGTCCACAGAGAAGAAGCGAGTAGTTTGCAGTATTTGCTATTTAGAGGGTCATGTTGCTAATGCATGCCCTACACAACAGAGAGGGCATGTGAATGCTATTTTTTCCAACCAAGGTCGAATGAATTATAACATATTCTCGAACACTTATGAAGAATGGAATGACTACTCTAACCTTAGGTATGGATTTGAAGAAAACCCCTAGAATTTGATCAATCTATTGCTTAGGACAAAACTAATTATCTTTTAAAGCAAATCATTAAGAAGATGGATGACCGAAAAAGGAGATCGGCCTTAGGTTCCAAAGCTTACAGATGACCATTAAGCGGATTCAAGAGAGACAGACTACCAATGATACCATAATTAATAACCTGCAAGCCCAAATGCAATCTCAACCTTTCCAAGATCCAAAAGAAAATGTGAGTGTCATAACACTTAATAGTGGGAAAGAGTTGGAGGAACCTAGGAAAAACATAGAAGCAATCTCAACCGTTCCAAGATCCAACATTTTCCTAGTAGATTGATAAGCACAACTCCTAAGATAGACGAGGCAATTGAAGATATCATAGAAATATCTAGAAAGGCAGAAATCAACATTCCTCTTCTAGATACCATGAAATGGGAACCTCGTTATGCTAAGTTACTTAAAAATCTATTCACGAACAAATTTAAATTGAAAAGGAACAAAAAGATAAGTGTGGGGAGAATACATCTGCTCTTTTCCAAAAGAAATTTCCCACTAATTGCAAGTATGTAGGAGACCAGATATGTTTAGTGTGGGAAATGCAATTAGCTGATCCTTGAGCCGAAGACGATAAACAAAGGCGCTAGTTGGGAGGCAACCCAACATTTTCGAGGAAGTTTCTATAATTTTTACTTTATTTTTATTTTTATTTTGCATGCATTAGGGACAATGCATGAATTAAGTGTGGGGAGTGCATCCTGCATTTTAATTTTATGCATTTATTTTTATCTTATTTTTTGAAAAATAAATAAATAAATAAATTTAGTGTCTTTCTTGTGAAGAAACGCATGAACATGAATATATGCTAGGTCAACTTGCTTAAAATTTTTCTGTTCATAGTTTTTCTTTCCCTTTGAAAGTGAGAAATTTGAATATGTTAATTGTCATTCAGATTTGTTTGAGTTGATCCTCATATATTTCTTCAATTAGTGACAATCATAATTTTTTCTGTCGATTGATCATATTATATAATCGTGATAGAGGCAATAAATTGACTTAAATCGCTCACCTAGACTACTAAACTTAGCAAAATAACTCATTGAAAATTTGATTTTTCTTGCCTTGCCTATAAAGTTTAGATTATGTTGGTTTACCAACATAGGTTGGTTCAAGTGGTACGGCATTTGTTCCCCTTAAGCGGATTGTGTATGGAAAAGACCTATGTTGGAAGAGTCAACCCCTTTAAGGGCCGTTTACAACTCGAAACATGCCAACAATAAAAAATAAAAAGAGAAAAATGTTAGTCTACCAACAAGGGTCGGAGTTGGTGGCTTGGCACCATTTCCCTTAAGTTTAGGTCTCAAGTTGAGCCTTATGAATGGAGTAACCCATGCTGGGAGAGTCATGCCCCTTTTGGGTCGATCAATGGCTCGAACCATACTAACGAAAAAATAATAATAATAAAGTATTAACTTCAGCACTCGTATTTGGGTGAGTGGGAGACAGGGAGTGTTATATTTCTAAAACCCTATATGGGCCTCGAATATGTGCTTGAATGGAGTTATATAAAAAAATGAAAAAAAGAAGGTTTGCAAAACAAGTTTATTATCGATTTTTAGTGAGTTATCTCGCTAATTCAGTGTCTTTATAACCATATCGCACCTTAATTTTTCCCATCCTAAAACATTTTAGACCTCTTGACCGGAATGTACATGTTTGAAAAAGTTGGATAATTTTTCACTGTTGCTTAAATGAAAGAGATATTGTGAAGCCGATGAATAAACTCTCTCGGTGACAAGGAAATGTTTAGTTTTTCACTTGTTTTGGGAAGACAAATTTTCATCAAACTATTTTTGAAAGCAAGGCAAACTTAGTGTATACTTTATGTTTTATGTATATCTTTATAAGAAACCATAATATTAGATCGAGTCTTAGATTTCTTCGCACGAGGACGTCCAAAGTCTAAGTGTGGGGATTTGTTAAATCATATTTTATACATATTTTTAGTAGTTATTTAGTTTATATTATATAGTTTATTTTATCTAATTTATCCTATTTTTTCTATTTATAGGTAATTATCAAATAAGAGCGGAAGAAAAGAAAAGATGTTAAAAGCGGATTTTTAGCCACCGACAAGCGTTCAAGAAAAGATATGAAGTCGGTCCATCAAAATAATGTGTCATAAAATATTTATTTTATGACATGATATTTTTGGAATCTTAATTTTAAGAGGAGAGGGAAGATAATCATACTTCTAAACCTATTAGGACTCTTCCTTAGAATTGGATGAAAAGAAAGAGTAACCAAACCTAGAACCTCTAGCTATTTAATGGCTAAAAAGCCTTACGGGAGACTCCTCATGAGGGCTGGCCGCCCATCACCTCTTGGCTGCCCATTCCTTGTTCACACGCAGCCCTTGCTCGCTGCACATCATCACCTCCTCTCGTTGCTCTCGCTACCTCTCACGTTGCTGCTGCCCATTGCCTTCGCTGCCCACTTTCCTACTTCACGCTATCACAAATTATCTCACTCGCCCACCACAATCTTCTATCAATTTAATTATCAATCACTTCCACTTTAATCACCTTGCTCACTTTTCTTACCCACATCATCATAATATCCTCATCTCACAATCATCCCATAATCATCATCATCAACGTCATCGTCCCGTGGTTGAAGAAATTAATATCAGTAGTATTATTTAATATTGTAATTTTTTACTAGTAAAGATTGAATTTTTATTATTAGTTTAATATTAAAGATGACATTTTTATTTAGTTTATGTGTTTTAAATTATATTATGTTTGAGTAGTTTTTCTTATACTTAGTATAATCTACTTGAAATCATGCTAAATTATTTATTTTGAAACAAAGTTTCGATCTTTATTGTCTTATTGATTAAATCCATGATTCTATGACAATTTGATTTTAATGTTTATGATTTTATGTCTAATTAATTAGAGTACACACTAATTAGTTTTATATAAATTCATATGATAGTTTAAAATGGTTCAAGTACGTAATTGCTTGATCTTTTAGACATAAGTATCACCCTAGTTAATCATGGATGGCTCATACTCATCTCTTTTAATTAGGAAATTATCATAGATCCTTCTTAAATCAATTTGCTAGTAGATTGGTTATTAGGTGCTAGATGATGTTTTTCTAATACTTGAATGCTCTAATTTGATTAAATTCTAGTGCTAGTGCTAGGGTTATCAATATTAGTAGGGTTTATATTAGGGCTAGGCCTAAGTAAACTAATAACTAAGGAAAAACGGGAAAGATCCGCTAGTGGTTGTCTTCTACAGTTTAGCTCATGGGTAGATCAATTTGTGTGTTAATGATAAATAATAATTTGTATGGTGGATATAGATTATACTAAGTGATTTTATAAATTTGATATCTTTGATAATTATTTGTTTGCTTTTTAGTTATTTTCTTTAGTTTGTCAATTTTCATTTATAAAGTTATAGTCTTTTATTATCAATTTCATTATCCCCCTAAAGATCTGTATTTGAGGTCAGTTTTAGTAATTTTATTTTTATTTTATTTTGAGTCTTAATATATTTTAATTTTCACATTAATTTTATGTTAGTTTTTATTATTTTTTAGTCAGTTTGTTAGAAATTAGTTTAAAAATAGTCTCTTTTATTATTTTTCGTGTTTTATCTTCTTTTAGGGTTTAGATAAAGTCCTAGTTTGATGTGATTAAATTTTAGAATTTTTGGAATTAATTTCATAATTTTTCAGATTTAATTCTTGAATTTAATTACTGTAGGTTTTTAGTTAATTAATTTTGTAAATTTGGTTTTTAATTTTATTTTTATATTTTTAGGGTCTTTTTAGGTCTAGAAAATTAGTGTTAATATTCTAGGTAATTTTAGAATTTATTTTCGTAAATAATTTAGTGCAGAATTTTAGTTATTTAATTTTCGCTTTAGAATTGGTTTATTTTCTCGCTTTAGTTTTCTGTTTTAATTATTCTAAAAATATATAAAAAATATTTCTAGGTTATTATAATTTTTATATTCTGTATAAATTATTTATTTATTAGGCATAATTTTATATGATTTATAGCTATTAATTTACTAGTTTATATTTTCTGTTTTGTTTTAAATAGTAGTAAATTTAATTAGATTTAAGCTTGCATATTATTATATCTTTCCTCGTGGATTCGATCCCTACTTCCCTATGCTATGTTGTTTATTATAAGCCTAAGTAGTGGTTTAATTTGTTGCTTGTACGACATGCTAACAGCTTGTCTCATTTTGAGTCATGTTGTTCGAGTCACTTCATTTTGAGTGGCTTTGATTTGATTCTTGATGAGCTTATTTTCATCAAGATCGTCATCTCTGCTGAGCTTTAGGTTTGAGAATGTTGACTCACTTGATTTTTCCTATTCAATCTCATCAAAAACAATCTGGATGCTTTCTTCCACTTTGTTAGTTCTTTTATTGAAAATGTGATATGCTTGTTATGAGATGTATAACCTAGAAAATACCTTCATCCGACCTAGTATCAAACTTGGTCGAGTGATCCTTACCGTTATTGTGAACGAAGCACTTACATCCAAAGGGTTTGAAGTATGAGATGTTGGGTTTCTTCCCTTTGTAGAGCTCATATGGAGTTTTCTTCAGGATGGGTGATGAGGCATCTATTCAATGTGTAGTTTGCTATGTTGATCGCCTCGACCCGAAATAGTAGGGTAGATCGTGTTCACTCATCATTGTCTTTGCTATTTCCTTAAGAGTTCGATTCTTTCTCTCCACTACTCCATTTTGTTAAGGAGTTCTTGCTGCTGAGAAGTTGTGGGAGATTCCATTCTTATCGTAGAACTCTGCAAATTCCGAGTAATCGAACTCCCTTCCATGATCGGTTCAAATTCTCTCGAATCGAGTCCGAGATTCAACTTGGATTTCCTGCAGAGCTTGCTGAACTCTTTGAAGGCTTGGTTTTTGTACTTAAGAAAACACACCCAGTGTCAATCGTGAGTAGTCATCAACAATAACAAGCATATATGATTTATATCCGAGACTCTTGACGAGGATTTCACCACACAAATCCATATGCAACATTTGAAGCACCTTGGATGTGGAAATGGTTTTTAGAGACTTGAAAGATGATTTGACCTGCTTCCCTTTTATGCATGCTTCACGGATATATTTTGACTTGGGTCGAAAGAGGAATAGTGCGGGTGTTACCCGATCTCTTACCCGAGAGCTTGGTCTCCTTGGTAGTATCATCGAAATATAACAGTTGGTCCGAGTGAATCTTACCTCTTGACCTTTGTCACATAGTTAAGAGATGCTAAATAGATTGTACTTTAATCCCTTAACAAGGTATACTAGGCTGACCGGATCGTTTCCTTTTCCAATCTTGCCTATCCCAATTATTTTGCCTTTGCTGTCATCTCCAAATGTGACTTTGCCTCCCTTGTACTCTTCTAACTCAAAAAGATTCTTGGATTTCCCGACATGTGACGTGAGCATCCACTATCCAGGTACCAATGCCCTTTTGTTCTTTTCGAGCCACCTGCAAGTTAGAAACAAGCTAACCTTTCTCACTTCCTCTAACGAACCCAATAACTTCCTTTACTATGATCCTTTTCGAGGAAGAAGACTCTTGGGAACCTAGATTTCAATAACTTGGGGTTTGGTCGGATATCGAGTCTTTCTTTTAGAAAACCGAGTTTGTGTCTCTTTCTTTTGAAACTCTTTCCTTTTATAAACAGGAGGAGAGGGTTTTCTCCTGTAAGCTGGCTTGGGCTCAGTCCTGCTTTCAATCTTATGAATGGTACCGTGCTCAGCCTTCTTGTCCTTTACAGTTCTGGAATCCTTTTTGAAAAGCTCTAAGTAGGAATTGGATTCCTCCTCTTTGTTAAAACCAAGTCCTTCTTTTATGAAGGAGACACATTGAGACCCTAAGAGTATGTCAAGATTTTTCTAACATTCGAGTAAATTTTAAAACAAGCTCTTGAGATTCATTGAGCTCTTGCTTCATATGTTCATTTTCTCTTCGAGTAACTCGGACTCATTCTCATTAGATTGAGCACTAGTCTTGAGTTCTCTTAGAGTAAGTCTCAGCTTTTCTAATTCATTTTTCAAAGAGATGTTCTCAAAAGTAACAGACTCAAGTTGTTCTTTAAACCGAGAAGAATCGAATTGGACTTTTCTTCCAATAGCTAAATCAACTTTGGAAAAACTTGAGGAAGTATTAAATTACCTCTTGAGGATTTGTTTCCTCACTCGTCCGAGTGATCCGAGTCCGACTCTTATTCGGCTTCGAGTCCGAGAGTGGCATCGGACACTTTGAATCATCCGAGTCCTCATCATCTTCGGATGAGTCTTCATCACTCCAAGTCGCCACCATAGCCTTTTTCTTCTTTCTATCCCTCTTTCTCCTGGGACAGTCTTTGACTATGTGTTCCTTGTATCCACATTCAAAATAGCCGGAGTTGTTAGTTAAAGATAACTTTGAAGGAGAAGAATGTTTACCTTTTCTATCCTTCTTGTCTTTCTTATAGAACTCTTCTCTTGGCTTCTTATCCCATCTCTTGTGCTTCATTATTCTTTTGAAGCCTCCGGCAACAAGTGCCATGGAATCCTCTTCCGAGTTAGAGGAACTCGGATTTGCTTCTCTGTTTTCCGAGGCCTTTAGTGCGATGTTCTTTTTAGTGCTGACCTCTGTATCCTCCTCTTCTAAGTGGATCTCATGTGTGAGTAGCTTCCCAATGAGTTCCTCCGGCTTCAGTAAGGTCAAGTTCGAGCCTCTTTTATGGCTGTCACCTTGGGACCCTATCTTCTCTTGGGTAGACTTCGAGTATCTTTTTGCACATTTCCTCGTGGGAAATCTTTCTACCTAGAGATTTGAGATTGTTAGTAATCTCGGTGAAGCGGATGAACATCTAAGTGATGTTCTCTTCCGGCTCCATCTTGAACAGCTCGTACTTGTGAATATATTGGCTTATCTTTGCTTGTCCGACTTGGCTTGTGCCTTCATAAGTGTTGACAAGCTTATCCCACACTTTTTTAGCCGTGTCACAGGTCGACACTTAGTTGTATTCCTCCGAGCCGATGGCGCACATCGGAATGTTCATCGCCTTAAAGTTCTTTCTAAACTTCTCCGCTTCTTCGGTGGTGTACTCGAGCTTTGTTTTCGGCACGAGTCTTGTTTCTTCCATCTTTATTGGAATGTAGTTGCCTACTTGTATGATGTTCCGGACATCTTCATCGTGATCCAAGCAAAAACATTCCATGAGCTTCTTCCAGATGCACAAAGTTAGATCCTTTGAACTTTGGTGGTCTCGCTGGAAGATCTTCCTTCATCGAACTCTCCATTATTTTGAGCCATCTGATCTTTAAACCTTCGGATGGTTAAATCCTTTCTGAAAGGCTAGGCTCTAATTCCAATTGAAGGTTTGCTTTTGGAGAGACTAAGTGTAACACCCCAAAACACCCCACGGGAGTATTACATCGCCGAGTTCCTTAAAGGAACTCCCAAGGCTCTTTCTAGTGTTGGTTTGGCTGTCTAAACTCAACTTAAAGATAATAAGGGTGGGTTTCCAAAAGAATATGAGATTTCCTAAAATTTCGGTAGAGTTTTGTTTGTAATGTGAACTATCCCATAGGCTTAAAACCTTCAAATCTTGCATAAAAGCATAACATAACTCAACGAGCCACCCGCTCGGAGTATACAACTCAACGGCTACACGCCGGAGTCCAACCAATCATGCGATAAAACTTACAACAATCTAAAAGGGTTTACTATACATATGGTACAAACTACATGAACTAAATTACAAGTACAATACTTAGAAACATAAGAAATGCACATCCGCGATTCAAATCACGCAAGCAACCGATGAATCGGCAATCAATGGGTTCTAGAATAAGCTAAGCGAGCACACACACCGAGACTGCACTGTAACACTAGGAGGGGGAATTTGTGGGGGTGAGCAATAAACCACGGGCTCACCGGAGTCCCATACCCCTAAAATAGAAATTCTTTACACATAATAATCATAATAATGAAATCGGTGAAAGCATAATAATATAATACAAATCTATATACTTTTCAATGAAATCTCTTGAAATCATTCGCAACATAAATCTCATAACACTTTAATCATTTGGAAGCACGATTTGCAATCATTTTAGGAATGGAATCACATTAAATAAGGTGGAATCATCTGCACTTTCTTTCGAATACTTTCGAAAATTCTTTCGGGGCTTTCGACGATTGAACTAGCACCAGGCGGTTCTCGGGGTGCGACCCCGACTCAGGTTCCCGGGACCTATCTCTAGTCAAATACCTTGAAGGCTCCGCTTTCTCGTTCAGGAAAGAATCAACCTCTCCGGTTGATGAGCATCCTGATACGCAAGGACCCCGTGGCCCGATACGCACGACCACCTCCTTCCTCCGGTCTAAACAATCTTAGCCCATAATTCATTTAAATCCAAGTGATCACAATCACTTATCAAACTTGGTTTCTAACCAAGATCTCAATCAATTTATCATCGTAGAAGGCATGACACACCTGTCACCCTTCTAAATTCACTTTCTCAAATCCGATTCACTTTCTCAAACAAGGTTCACTTTCTTAAACAAGATTCGCTTCTTTAAAACACATTCACGTTTGAAAGGCGGTTCACAAGCGGTTGCATTCAAGGATCATTTCATGTAAAATACAAAACGCCTTTCAAAACTACTTTTAAGCATCATGTAAAGAAATCACTTAACATGAATAACCACCATTCAATGCAAGCAATCATTCTCAACTCCTTCCAACTATACATTTCTCAATCCACCACTCTAGTACGATTAGTTTCCATTTTCTAAGCCACAATAACCACAAGCGGACATCACCTAATTCGGTGCCCCAACTTCTCACAATTCTCTGTCTTTATTTCAATTCCTCATTTTATGTCTCTACTCGGTGAATTCACTTCGTTTGCTTATGTCTCAACTTCTCACAACTCCATGTTTTTGCTTCAATTCTTCATTCTAGGTCTCTACTTTATAAATAAACTTCTTTTGCTCATATTCAGCCATATAACTCCTAATCTCACTTTGTCACTTAAGTTCCTTTTTGCTTAAGCTTATCTTCCAACTTAATTTCATCTCAAGGTTTAAATAGATTCCAAATTCAACTTAACCTTACCATTCCCACTCGCCATCATTTCTCGACCTCAAATTCCCATTGTATATCTCTATCTCATTACTCGACTCTTGTTTGTCCATCCTTAGTTATATAACTCTTAATCACTTTTCACTACTCGGTTTCAGTTAGCTTTACTTACTTTCACGCTCAGTTCAACCTCGAGGATTTAATCACCCTTTGAACTCAATTAATTTGACAATCACCTATTTCTCACTTTGTGCCTCAATTGTGCATCATCGGTATGAATTCATACTCCTCTTTATACCTCACTCATTATTTCCCAATATTAGCAATGCTGCAATTTCAGTAATTCTCTAAGGCTCAACTTGAGATACTAGTTCACCATCTATACCTAACCACAACGTACTTATCCCCAACCGACCGAATTCTCGATATGACTCGCTACACTCAGCAACCTAACTCCGTCTCGAATTCCCGATTTCTAATTCAGGCCTAAACAACTACCAATTCCCCTCAAGACTCCTAATTCCACCTTCAGCAACTATTAAACTCGTTCAATAGCATACATGTTCAATATTCACAATCACATTCAACAATCACAATAAATTCATTTGGGTTTCGAAAGTACTAATAGTTTAGAGTATAGGACTACCCACCTCGGTTTCACGGTTTGAGAAACGGATTGAGTATACTCCTCGACCCTCGCACCGCTCGCCTTCTCTCTCTCCGTGCGTTCTTGCAGCGGTGGTGTAACACCCCTAGACCCACCCTAGGAGTATTACATGCCGGGGTTCCCGGGAGGAACCCCTAAGGCCGCTTAAGATCTCAACTTGGGGTTAATAACCCTTTCTTGGATTGGCGGAAGCGTAATTCTAGGTTTTCAAAGTTTTTCTGGAAATTTCGGTAGAGTTTCCTCTGTAAGCTGGCTAAACCCATAGGCTTAAAGCCCTAATCCCGCACGAAATACAATCTTAAACTCAACGAGCCACACGCTCGGAGAAACACAACACAACTCAACGAGCCACACGCTTGGAGTATTCACATAGGGATTTTACATTCATAATCAAACTTAAGTTCACATACAACAGTCTTTACAACATCTTTATAAACAAAAGACAGAAAAACATGCGATAAGTCCAGGCATCTCCTATTCGTCTGCTATTTCCAAAAGCCAAAGGCAACTCCTGCCGATCTTAACTTCGTACCTGAAATGTTGGTGATGTCATGAGCTCACTAGCCCAGTGAATAATCCAAACCCAACCCCGGGTTTCACTTTGCACATTAATTCATTAACAAACACACGTAAGTTCATAACTCATTCATGACATGCGATTCAAATCATACATGCTTAAGACATGCGAGATTCTAAACTTACTAACTTGCCGAGAAACATAATGACATCACTTACTCATGAATTCAATCAAACATACTTCATTCATATTTCTTCACAAGTAAGTCATAGAATCATTCATCATGCGAATCATTCATCACATAAATCATATCTTAGTTCTTATCACATTCATTTCTTACGAAAACAGGATTCGCTCTTCTTCTCGAGTTCAATCGTGCATTTCATAATCATTGGTTCTTTCTTTCTTATTCGATATGCACGATCATTCGTTTCTTCATATCGTAATCCTTAAGTATTCTTAGTTTCGAATGGAAAGAAGATTTATGCACTCGCTCTAAAGACCCAGTTCTTGGAGCCAAAATAATTCGTGGGCTCGGTTCACGGAGGCATACACTTCGTTGCCTCGAGGCAAAAAATTTGTGGCCTCGAGGCAGCCTCCCATCCCCGAAGGACGCATATCGTCAATAATTCTTGGAAGCAATTCAATTCGTGGCTTCGGGTTGACGAGACACTTCTATGGCCATAGCTTCGGAGGGTTCTTTAATTCATGGGGTCTTAGATCAATAACACAATCCTTTCTCCCTTCTTTAGTTCTTTATGTTTCTTATCTTCTTATTACTTATACATAAGATATACTTAATTCATATAATTCATGCTTAGCACGTTCATGCGTAACTTCTTCAAAACAAGCAATTCACATCAGCAAGTTCTAACTCAAGTATAATCAATTCATTTCACATATGCATGCTTATGTCATTTACAATCGATCTAATTCGGGATAAACACATAATCACATAAACATGCCAACTAGGATTCTAATCAACAAACTTATCTTTTCATGATCGCGTAATATCGCGTATAAGTAATTTATGGTTCTATAACTTTCCATAATCATTAAGTATCTCTTAATCTAGCCATATAGCTTCTTAAATCTCAATTCTTAATTCAGTTACTCACTTAGTTCCGATTTAGCCCAAAAGAGCACACTTTCACTTAACATTACATATCTCCCAATCTACTCATCCAATGCATACCAAATTTTACAGGAAATTCTCATAAATTATCAGGAAGCTGCAGTAAAAAGTTCAGGAATTTCGGGCTACACATGACAGACACAATAATTCGGACAAGCATGCTTAATTCATAAAAATCTGCACATAAATAATGAAATTCAATTTCTTGATTTTTCTCAATAATTCTGCTGAAGCTAACTTCACTAAATTCTCAATCATGCAGCTCAATAATCATGCTCAACAATGCTCAAATATCATTAAATTCATGAACTAGGCATAAATCGCAACATGCTTCTCAATTCATGAGTTGCTAGTTTCGTGAATTTAGGCCTCTAGCTTCTTCAATTAACTTAGGGTTTTCAATTTCATACCTCGAATTCTTGTTCAGTCCACCTAATTCATTTTATTTTAGAGGATGAATTCAGATTACTCACCTTAGATTCTTAGAGGTTCTAAGAATTCGGTTCTACGAGGTTTCGGATTAGTTTCAATTTCTGTTTCCCTTTCTTCCTCTCGGTTCCCCCTTCCTTCTTCTTCCCGGCGCCCACTGCTTCTACCCTCACTTAAAATCTCGCTGCCTCCCTCTCGCTCTGTTGTCTTCGGGTTCTCAAACCCCTAGCCTCGGTTCTGTTCGGTCTCGCTGGCTCCCTCTTCGTGCTCGCCGGCCGTGCAGCACGCCGTGCTCCTCTGCCTCTCGTCCTTGCGCCGGCTCTCTTCCTCTTCTCGCTTTCCGTGCTTCGCGTCCTTTCGTTCCCCTCTCTTCTTTTGCTTTGCTCGGCCTCCCGAGCCCTCGCTCTCCCTTCGCCTACCGGCAGCGGCGTCCTCGTCGTTCAGGCGACCACCAGCCACCGGCCTCTCGCGCTCTCTCCCTCTCTCGCTTCCCCTGCTCCCTCTCTCGCTTTCCCTGTCTCTCGCTTTCCCGTTCTTTTTCTTTCCTCGCTTCGCTTACGCTTCTTTCCTTCTAATGTCTCGGTCCCACTCTCTCTCCTCTTTTCCTAATTCCACATAATGGGCTTGCTTGCTCCCTTTCAATTGGACCCATCTCTCTCTCTTTGCTTAATTCCTTGTTAGCTCCTCCTTCTCAAATGCCAGCCATCCTTCATTTCTCATTTCCTTTCTTTTTCTTTTGATTTTCTCGCTTTGGACCTTGAAAATTTGGGCCCAACTTCAATCTCAATAAGCCCAATAAGCTAACCCATGCTCGGTTTCGGTTCTCGGGTTTTTAATTCGACTCGAAAAAATTATAATTCACTTAATTTAATAATTTCAAATTTTCACTTAACTTTTAGTAATTTAATTTACTAGCAAGCAAACATCTCGAAATTTCGGGGTCTCACAGGTGGCCCTCTCCTTCTCTCGCTCCTCTGTTTGCCTTGCGTGCGCCGCCGCTTTCCCCTGTTCGCCGCTCGGCTTGCCAGCCTCCGACCTTGGTTTTAGGTCCCGCACACCCTCTCTCTCTCTCTTTCTTGGTCCTCCCTCTCGCGTTTCCCTTTCCTGTTTCCTCTGCTCGGGCCTTCGAGCCCCCTTCTTTACCTCGGCTCTCTCTCCAACGCTTAATTGGCGGTTAATGATCCTAATTGGACCCTAATTGTGATTTCTATCTCATTCTCCACTTAAACCAAAACCCACCTCTTCATTTCCTTTCTCTTGCTAAACGTAATAATAATTAAACCCACAATTTATCTTTCTCATCTCTTCATAATTCACCCAAAGTAATCACCGGCCCATATACGACAAGTCCATATCTCTTCCCTTCCGTCCTCTTACGCTGCATCCTAACTTATTTTAATACGCCGGCCACGACAATTCCTAATCACCCAACAGTTTAGTTTAGATAAAAAGGGAGGCAATTTCCTTGATTTAATTTATTCAACACCAGCCTCCAAAGGGATACTAACGTAATATGTCCGGCCGTAAATAAAATCGGCCACTCAACCTCCCTAGCTGCGGGGAATAATATTCAATAATTTTATGCTTTTCAATTGCTTTTCTTTAAAATTGCGGGTATTACACTAAGTCACCCTAGAGGGGGCGAATAGGGTGAAGGGTAAATTTAAACAAATAATGGAAGATTAAAATCTAAAAGTGACTTTGAGGCAGACTGAGTCTAGATTGGACTCGTAAAAGTGTTAACTCGTAAATTACGTGGAAACCCTCCCGAGGGCGAGAAAACCACGGGCAGTGCTAATCCAAGCACCAAGTCAAATCCACTATTTTGAATCCACAAAATACAGTAGAAAAACTCAACTAGAATTGCTCCCTTATATAATTCCTTACAAGATTTTCCTAGACTCGAAGTTCCCTTATCTCGATCTAGTACTTCCTAACTAAGGTAACCATTACGAGTTAGGGACAACCGAGCTGAGTTAACCCTTACAGCTCGGTCAAGGGACCTTACCTAGAAAGTAAGAATAAGAGTTTGTGACTGATTACAAGACCTTACAACTCGGAAAGATGTTAAGTACAGAGTTGGAGTTGTAAGTAGAAGATTGAGTGAGAATTATACGGAAAGATAATTTCAGCAATAGGTTTAGCAATCTTCTCCTCTTGTGAAGTGGCTTCTATATATAGATGACCAAGCAGATTAGCCGTTGTGACTATCTTCTAATTATAAGTCCTTTGTGACCGTTGCAATGGCTTTTCCGAGTGACTTAAAAAATGTCCGTTGAGGTGTGAACGTTGGGAAACGGCTCTTGACTTCTTTCGGTGTCCCAATCCACTGGTGATGTCCGAAAGGTAGGGTGGACACCACCGTTGAGCTTAGCGTCGAAGATTTCTAGTTTTGAAAACGGACAACCCCGACATACTGTCCGGGCCTTGGTCAAAAGTAGAAAAAGCCTTGTCTCGTTGGTGGAAACCACCGTTGTAATTCAAAAGTAGGATAACCTCGTTTGAATAACCTACAAAAGTAAATCAATTTGGTTGTCAAAGTATAAAATAATTTGGTCCAAGATTAGACACAGATAATAATTTTAATTAAGATAATTAAGTACATAATTATCCGAGTCCCGAAAGAGTGGAATTTTCGAGTCTAATATCCATTATACTCAAATTCCATCCGAGTCGATCTAGAAGTAAAACAAGTCCGATAGAGAATATTAGAGTAAAGGAACTTGATCTAGATAAGCATAGTTCAAACAAAACATGCTGACTTTGAATTAACACAGTAATTCAATTAAACTTAGATTACAAAGTCGGACTCGAGTTTATGCACGTTAGAGAAAATGTTTGAACATGCGATATGTCCGAGTGTTGTCTCGAGT
Organism: Talinum fruticosum; assembly: GCA_021018815.1. Classification (NCBI taxonomy): domain Eukaryota; kingdom Viridiplantae; phylum Streptophyta; class Magnoliopsida; order Caryophyllales; family Talinaceae; genus Talinum; species Talinum fruticosum. The sequence continues at coordinate 1,817,276 of JAITYX010000026.1, forward strand.
GACTCAAAGCTGTGTGTGAAATGATAGGCAAGAGCATGCTTTCTAAGTCGATCGGAATCAAGTGAAAGCATATGCGATAGTATCTCGTAACACTCGGAAAAGATTCTAAATCACTCGGAAAAGTTTCTAAAGCACTTAGAATGACTTGTCATCAAAACTTACAAGAGATTAAGTCCGTACTGATTCCTTGATGGTACTCAACATGATATATCTGTAAAGTTTGAGTCTTCAAGTTCAACCTCGAGGACAAGGGCACCAAAAAACCTATGGTGATCTCTTCTTATCACACTTAGAGTGCCTCGGAAGAGGTTGGTGAAGTCGACCGGTCTAAGGCCCCTACCTCGGAATTTGAACCAAGCAGCAACTTTTGTTGAGGAAGATTGATGAAGAAGAAAAAGGAGAGGAAGATCTACCTTTGATTCACGGAACCAGGATCATTCCTTTGCCGGATATACCAATGTTGTTGCCACCTCGGCCAGCTACTTCTATTCAAGGATATCGGCGTAGGCACACCACTCGTTCTTCTACTTCACGACAGATTGCCCCTCCTTCTTAATTTTAACTTTTATTTTTTTCCTACATCTTTTGTATTTTGATGTTCTTTCCTACCTCTTTCTTTTATGTTTTGCTAAAATGCATAGGGGAAGAGTAAAGATAGAAATTTTAGGTGTTTGAGGGGAGTTTTTCCCTTAGTTGTTTATGTGTTTCTTTCATTTCTTAGTCTGTTTATAATTTATGTACAAATTGCTTCTAAGTAATGAATGAAACATATTTCTGAGCATCTCTGTTTCGAGTATATGCTTCATACTTACTCTGATATACTATGCCTTACTCGTAACATGCTTGCTCTAATTATTTCAAGAAACATGTTCCGAGTTATATTTGATTTGAGGTGAACTATCGTATATTCATCATTATCTTTCTTGCTCCGATCTATACTCTATGAAAACTTAACTCTTTGAACTTAATAGTTCCTATCTTAAGTAGGGAATGCCTTTCATCAAAAAGGGAAGATTGAAGACTTAGGTATAACTCTCTATCTCTCTATAGTTTTTATTTTAAGTCATTCTCGACTTTTAAGAAACTAATATCTATGTTTTTATTATTTTCTAACCCACTCGTAAACCATTCATCAAGCATAACATTCTTAGCTGTGTTTCGACACACTCCGGCACCACTCAAAACAATGACATGAGTAAATAATTTCTATAACACTTTTACTCCGAGCACCGACTTCATGTTTCAAGCAAAAATGAATTACTACGTTATTTCCACTTTCTAAGTCGGTTTATTTATTAAGAATTACTTACTTGATCAAGTCGATGTATTCTGATGTTATATTCTTTCTAACTTGATCATTTTAAGGATTGATCTGAAGATGGAATTTGAACCTAATGAATATTAGACTTAGAGAATTCCATTCTTCAAGGCTAAAGGTAATTACATGTTTAATTACTTGGAATTAATTATTATCTTTGCCTAATTCTGGACCAAAGTATTTTTATACTTTGAGTACCACTTTGATTTGCTTTTATAGGTTCATCAAACAAGCTTAATCTATTTTTGAAAAGCAAAAGCAGTCGGTTTCTAACCGTTAAACACCAGCAGACACAAATCAACCATTTATGGACATGACTCGGACACCATGTTAGGGTCGTTTATTTCCAAATCCCGTAAACAAAAAATTTGGGTGTAACAACTATTTCCAACCCAGATTTCAATCACGACCAGAGGGTTGGACTACTTTTTGAGCTAAGGACCACCACGTAGACGTTCACATCCGAACGGATGCCCTTGGTTATATAACCACTAGGAGGTGCCCTCTACACTCGCACCATAATGTTATAATCATTGTCAAAGGTTAGGTGGTAGCTGTTAATGAAGACAATATTTGTGCCACTATCACTTCTAAGGAGTCTATCATCGAAATTGAGCATGACGTTGATGCTGAAGAACTTTATGGATTTGAGACTACAACTACTCGTGGAAAAGGACGAAGCACACTCAACTTCAATCCTTATGTTAACCCTAATGTCCATTCGATGCTAAGGAAGAAGGGGTATTTTCCTGGCTTAGTTGTAGGCGGGAGGGCACACCATCCAATCACTCTACTTCTTGAACCCACCAACAATTATAAGATTGGCCTAGGCTACCATCCAACTCCTAAGGAAGTAGCCTAAGCTAAGTGGAAAACACAAACTAGGAGGACTGCACCACTTAAAGCTCCACTCTATTAAGCCTTATCCTTACACCTTAAACGGGTAATTTATGAAGGATGGGGATGATTTCCCTTACTATGGTTTCCCGAGCCCTATTATCTAAAGGAGAAAGGCATCCTAATCCCTAGTTTAGAAAGTTTCAGTGACTGCCATGTACTAGAAAAGAAGGCACCTTACCTTCTTGAGAAGGAAGTGTCCACCCAAGATTGGACCAATCTAGCACAGAGTGATATCTTTGGTTTGCTTGTTTGGATAAGAGAAATGCCTAGAGGGAATTCAGTTTTGTACTTGTCCCAAGCCATATCGTACCCAAACTTTGTCCCATCCAAGTTCATCATAGACGTCGACGAAGAAGGATCCAAGCATATCACTTGGATTGACGCTAGTGATTGACTCTAAAGAGGGCTAACAATTTGCCATCGTCTTAGGGGCGATCTGTTTTAGAGTCTAGAGCTAGGGCTAATTTTTCTTTTTCGATTCTCGTTAGTTAATCTTCCAATTCGCAATTTCTATTTACGAGTATGATGTACTCCTTTCTTCATTTAATAAGATGAATCTTTCCGCTTACACTTTGCCTCCTCCTGTTGTTAACTATTTTGCCTCTAATGATGAACAAGAAACCCCTAAAGAACTAATAAAAGCTTCGGAAGATCATGAAAATTACTCACTAATTATACAGGAAAATAATAACTATTAACTTTGGGTCGCGAGATCAACCCTAAGATGTTACAATTGGAAAAACTCTTAATCTAGAAAAGGTGAAGCAATTTACTTTGCTCCTATATAGAGTTTATAGATGTCTTTTCCTGGTCCTACAAAGACATGCCAGGAATAGATCCAAGCATGGCGAAACATGAAATTCCACTCTATAAAGATGTTAAGCCGATTACGTAGAAGCTTAGGATGATAAAACCTAAGTAAGCCTTGATGATCTAAAAAGAGGTTCAGAAGCAATTAGAAGTCGGGTTTATCAAAGTAGTTCACTACCCTCAATGGGTAGCAAATATAATGCTAGTCTCGAAGAAAGATGGCGGGGTTAGGTTGTGCGTCAACTTGAGGAATATGAAAAAGGCAACTCCCGAGGCTGAATTTCCATTACCTCCTATAGACATTTTACTTGACATCACGATTGATCATGCATTACTCTCATTTATGGATGGTTATACCGGATGTAACCAAGTGAAGATGGCCGAAGGAGACATAAAAAAACAACCTTCATCACTCAATGGGGGACATATTGCTATGTTATGTTGCCTTTTGGACTCAAGAATGCTGGATCCACATATAAGAGAATAGCCACAACATTATTTCACGACATGATATACAAGGAAGCCGAAATCTACGTCGAAGACATGATCATCAAGTCAAACAATAGGGCAAGGCATCTACTTAGCCTCAGGAAATTCCGAAAAGACTATGGAAACACAACATGCGCCTTAACCCACGAAGTGTGCCTTTGGGGTAGCCTCGAGCAAACTGTTAGGCTATGTGGTTAGCCTTAGAGGAATTAATGTTGACATCTAAGATAAAAGCCATCCAAGAAATATCACAACCGAGGACAGAGAAGGAAATACTGGGTATAAACCACATTAATTTTTTAGTACCCTAATGTATGTGACATTCATTTTTAGGGTCTCACCTTTTTGACCTAATTTTAAAGTACTCTCACCGTTGGAAGCATTGACATTAGTGGGATTAAGATTTTGAATTCGATGAGTGAACAATTTAGGCAATAAATGGCAGTTGAATTACCATTAATACCCTTAAATAAATTGCGGTTAAAATAAAAAAACTAAAGCTCTCCTCTCCCCTTCATTTCCACCATTATTGAAGTTTGAAACTCTCTTCCTTCATCTCCAACCTAAATTGTGGACTCCATTGTTGAGGAGGCAAGGTAAGTGTTGTTTTTCAAATTTCATTTTTTAATTCCTTCATCTCCTTCCTCTCTCTCTCTCTCTCCTCTCTCAACACCAAGCTCTGGAATTTGCTATCCAACAAGCGAGCTTTCGGAGATATCCCGAAGCTCGAGCCATTCAGCGAAGCCATCTCGAGAGAGCTGTTAGAGAGTCTCCATTGATCGAGAAATCCAAGAGGCAGCTCATTGGTGAGTCTCTAATTGTATCCCTTTGTAACTATTTTCTAGAATTTTATTCAGATTTTTATGGAAGCGTATTTTGAGCTCAAAGATCTTGAATTGAGTTTGTATTTCGATTTTCAACTTCTTCAAATACTCCCTTTTTTCCCTTTTTTCTCAAATTGGTGGTCAAGATAAACAGGAGGTGCACAACTAGTTCCAAAATTAGACTCCGATTTTCTCCTCCATTGCCTATTTCTTCACGAAGAGGCTCCAAAGGAAGAGGTGGAAAGGCCGATAATCGAAGCGAGAGGAGTGAAGTTGCTGGTGGGGTGCCTCCATGGAGTTACATCAATTCACAAAGCAAAGAAGAAAGCAATCAAAATCTAAGAAGATGGAGACGGAGGCGGTGAATGGAGAGAGAAAAAGACCATTGTACCGGATGGGTGCCAAGGCCATTAGAGGAGATAGAGGAAGAGGAGAAGGCAAGAATGTCGATTCTCCCTTTACTAAGCTACTTAGGTTCACGGGGAAACACCCTACTTGTACTCCCTCCTCGGATAATCAAAATGATTGATTGATACATTTTTAACCGATGATGATGCTTGTGAAGTTGCGAATTGACGTCCAATGCAAATATGTGGATTTAGGTGTAGTAATATGTTCTTCTTCTTCTTCAACTCCTTTATCTTCCTCATTTTATCTCTCCTCCTTTTGTTTTGATTTGGCTGCCTTTTCCTTGTCCTCCTCCTCCTCATCTTCATCTTCATCTTCTTCTTCTTCTCTTCGAGAGCTTGGTTGAGAGAGAGGGAGGGAGACAGAGAGTTTCAAGTAAAATAAAAATTTCAGTTGTTAAACATTTAGAAAGGGCATAATCATCTAATCACTTGTCAAATATTCACTTATCGGATGGTGAGCCTTACTTTATACAAGTTTAAACGGTGAGGGTACTTTAAAATTAGGTAAAAAGGTGAGACCCTAAAAATGAATGTCACATACGTCGGGGTACTAAAAATTAATTTCCCCTCGGAACTATCGCATGCTCAAATATATTCTCTAACACTTTTATTCCGAGTACTTGACCGCACATTTCAATGCAAAGTGAATTACGGTGTTAATTCCTTTTCTAAGTCAGTTTATTTGTTTAAGAATTATTTGTCCAGATCAAATTGTTATACTCTAATGTTCTATTCTTTTAACTTGATCATCTTTAGGATTGAATCGATGGAATTTGAGTATATTGAATATTAGACTCGGAAAATTCCACTCCTCTAGGCCTAAGATAATTATGCACTTAATTATCTTAATTTAATTATTATCCGTGCTTAATTTTAAACCAAAGTAATTTATATTTTGAGAACCAAAGTGGTTTACTTTTGTAGGTTATTTAAATGAGGTTATCTCATTTTTGAAATACAAAAGTAGCCGAGCTTGTAGTTGTCAATCACTAGCGAGACAAACTTTATCATCTTCCGAACACGACTCCGACACCGTGTCAAGGTTTTTGTTTCCAAAATTGGAAAACTCCAACGCTAGGCTCAACGGTGATTTCCACCGTGCTTTTCGGACATCACCAGTTAACTGGAGTACCTTTTGGAGCCAAGAGCCGTTGCACAACATTCACATCCCAACAGATCTTTTTAAGTGACTCGGAAGAGTCGTTACAATGACCGAGTAAAGACTTATGTTTAGGACCAAGACAGCACGGTCGATGCCGCTTGGTCGTCTATAAATAGAAGCCACTTCACAAGACTAGAAGATTGCTTGGAATTATTGTTGAAACACATTACTTAAGCGAAAGTCATTATTTTCATATTTAAATCTTCTATTTACAACTCCTAGTTTGTAATTAATATTTTCCGAGTTGTAAAGTCTTATAAACAATTACATACTTCTCTTACTTTATGAGTAAGGTCCCTTGACTCAGCTGTAAGGATTAACTTAGCTCTGTTGTCCCTAACTCGTAAAGGTTATCTAGTTAGGAAGTACTAGATCGGATAAGGGAACTACATATTGAATAGATGCCTCATCGGACCCATCCTGAAGAAAACTCCATACGAGCTCTACAAGGGGAAGAAACCCAACATTTCATACTTCAAACCCTTTGGATGTAAGTGCATTGTTTACAACAATGGTAAGGATCATCCGACCAAGTTTGATGCTCGGTCGGATGAAGGTATTTTTCTCGATTATTCATCTCATAGTAAAGCTTACCACATTTTCAATAAAAGAACTAACAAAGTGGAAGAAAGCATCCACGTTGTTTTTTATGAGATTGAACAGAAAAACCGAGTGAGTTAACATTCGCAGATCCTGAAGCTCAGCAGAGATGATGATCTTAGTGAAAATGAGCTAATCAAGAATCAAATCAAAGTCACTCAAAACGAAGTGACTCAAAACAACATGACTCGGAATTAGACAACTCAAGAGCAAACTCGGAATGTTGAAGGTCAATCGGATGAACAAGCTCAATCGAACACACTTCGAAGATCAACTTCAACCTACGGATCTGGTAAGCCGGAGAACAGGTAGAGCATTCAAATATGCTTCGAGCCACCCACTCGAAAACATCTTATCCGATATCAACGAGTGGGGTAAGAACTTGTTCATATCTACAAAATCTATGTGCATTCACTGCATTCATTTCATTAACTGAACCTAGAAATACACTAGAGGCCCTAAATGAACCTGAATGGGTAGAGGCCATGCAAGAGGAACTCAATTAATTCGAAAGAAACCAAGTCCGGACTCGACCAAATGACCTTCTTACCACCCAGTCATAAGAACTAAATGGGTTTTCAAGAACAAACTGGATGAAGGGGGTTGGTAGTCGAGAATAAGGCTAGACTTGTGACTCAAGGTTATAATAAAGAAGAAGGGATTGATTATGGGGACACCTTTGCACTGTTACTGAATTGAAGCTATTAGAATCCTATTGGCATTTGCATCGAGCATGAATATCAAATTGTATCAAATGGACGTTAAATGTGCTTTTCTCAATGGTTTCATTGAAGAGGAAGTCTATGTTGAGCAACCCCTGGATTTGAAAACTCATAATTTCCAAATCATGTTTTCAAATTGCAAAAAGCTCTTCATGGTCTTAAACAAGCTCCCGGAGCTCGGTATGAAAGACTCGAGCAATTTCTTGGTTGAAAATGATTTTAAAAGATGTCAGATTGACAAAAATCTTTTTATAAAAATCAAAGGGAAAGACTTTCTTATTGCTCAAATCTATGTTGATGACATAATTTTTGGAGCTAGTAATGAAATCCTGTGTCGAGATTTTTCCGAGTTAATGAGACAGGAATTTCAAATGAGTATGATAGGAGAACCCAATTTCTTCCTTGGTCTACAAATCAAGCAAGACAAAGATGGCATCTATGTCCATCAATCATAGTATACCAAGGAACTACTGAAGAAGTACAAGCTTCAAGATGTGAAACATGCAGCAACACCTATGTGTAGTAGCATAAAACTAGACTCGAGACGAGAAAGGTAAAGCGAGTAGATCGAAACTCTATCGACGTATGATTAGATCTTTGCTGTACCTTACTTCTAGTAGGCTAAACATAATGCTTAGTGTATGTCCGTGTGCAAGATTTCAAGCTAATCCCAAAGAATCACATCTCACTGTGGTGAAGACAATATTCGGATATCTTACAGGGACTCGAGAATCTAGGTCTATGGTACTCTAGGGACTCGGAACCGACTCTCACTAGATACACAAATGTTGACTATACTGGGTATAAAGTTGATAGAAAGAGCACCATAGGAGCCTGCCAATTTCCGGGTGAATCCCTTATATCTTGGCACTCAAAGAAATAGAACTCAGTAGCTCTATCAACTGCTGAAGCTGAGTATATAGTAGCTGGAGCATGCTGTGCTCAGATTTTATGGATCAAGCAACACTTGAGAGATCTTGGACTTACATTCAAGTCAATTCCAATCAAGTGTGATAATCACAGTGCAATCAGCATCACCAAGAATGCAATTCAGCACTCACAGACAAAACACATTGAGGTCATATTTCATTTTCTAAGAGACCATTCTGAGAAAGGTGATATTGAACTTGAGTTCATTCCTACCAAACTTCAATTAGCTGATATCTTTACTAAGCCACTTGGTGAGGATCAGTTTTGCTTTATTAGGAATGAGTTTGGCATGATCAATGCATGATTATGTGCTTTTCCGAGTGAAATTTCATTTCATGATTATATGTTATATGCTTTCTCTCTTTAAATAACAATTAGTTCAGTTGAGCCGGTGATACTGAGCTATGAGTTATTGTTTGCTTGCTATTTACGAGTGAAATTTCATTGCATGATTATATGTTATATGCTTTCTCTCTTTAAATAACAATTAGTTCAGTTGAGCCGGTGATACTGAGCTATGAGTTATTGTTTGCTTGCTTGTTTCGAGTCACTCGAAACTTCACCGAGTCAGACTCATATTTTGAGAAAAATGGACATCGAACTTCTAAAATCATCTCTAGATGAGTGGAGAATTTCGAAATATCTTTTAAAACCTCTCTTTTTCTCTCTCTTTCTCGCGCCCATCAATCGAGATAACTAGCCGTTAGGAGACAATCGCTTGAATTCTAACCGTTGGAGAGTAGAACAGTCACACCGGTCCGAGGCGACCGTTGAAGAGCTGGGTCGGAATGAACACCGAAGCCCGATTCTTTCTCTATAAATAGCATCTAGTTTCCTTCATTTCACTACTTTACTCTCTACCCACTCTCTCTCTCTCACTTTAACTTGAGCAAGCTAGCTATGTTCGAAGAAGATCTCATCGTTGTTAAGATAAGTGAAAGAAGTCTCAAGTAAGCACTCGTCATTCTCAGCTTTCTCTTTCTACTCTTTCATTTTTTTCTTCTCACTCACTTTCGTCGAGCCATCTCTCTCTCTCTCTCTCTTTTCCCTTCTTAAAAGTTCATCTCTCTCTTTTCATATAAACATGCCGAAAAGAGGTTCCCACCCTGATTTTCTTGATTCCGCAACCAAGAAATCTCAAACTAAAGGCCAGGAATGCCCTTTTAATCCCTCAAAATCGTTGTCACCCAACATCTAACGTTGGATGACAAATTCTTCCCGACTATAAAGTTTTCGTGGTTGGCTCACATCAAATCAATAGGGGTTTACAATTTCCTCTATTTCAGCGAGTTCATCTACCCGAACTCGTTTCGAGTTTTATTTTAATCTTTCTAGCTCTAAGGGTATCCTCACCTCTAGAGTTCAAAATGTCACAGTTCGCATCAACACCTCTCTTCTTCACCATCTCTTCAAAGTATCCTCTCTTTTCCTCAACAGCAACCCCATACCTTTCAACGAGGTTGCTAATGAATTCATCGAGAAATATGCCAAAGGGTTTCCTAAGTCACGTAAAAACTTCTCCGTGATGCAACTCAAATCGAAGCTCGCCTTCCGTGTTTCCTATTGATGAGAACCTTTTTCTCTCAGCATTCAAGCAAGGAGAACCCTAACTCCAAGCATCTCAAAGCTCTTTATGACATTCTTGAGGGCTTCGAAGTAGACCTCTTTCCTGCTATAGTTGAGCAAATGGCGGTTGTGCTCGCTCAAACTCGGACCAAGAAGACAACCCACTTCCTTTCGGGCCTCTTCTCACCCTAATCTTCAAATAATTCAAAGTTCCTCTTCCCTCGGATCCAAACGCGGTTTCTAAGGTTGTTATTGTTGTCTGCAAAAGGAACTTCTTGGGTATGGATACCAAGAGATCCAACCGGGTGTTTGGGTCTATAGCTCGAACCGAGGCCCCTTTCTCCGCCTCGGACTTAGACTCAACCTCCTCTCTCTCTACCTCCTCCACCTGGTGGTGCCTCCACCTCAAGTGTTTCTCGGATCCTCTCTTCTACCTTGTCCACTGCTATCATGGACAAGCTCTCCTCGGTGTCCATCGAATTCAAGGACACCCTCCGGTCATTCAATCTTGTTCTTCGATCTATGACCATCAATCGAAAAGCTGCTCAATCATAAAACAGAGAGCAGCAAGACGTGCTTCTCAAGATGAAAGCACTGGTCAAGGAGCAGAAGGAGATGATTGAGCTCCTTTAGGAAAGGCGCTCCAAGGCGGCTCAGGATCCGGTAGACTCGGATACATCGAAGAATCCTCGAGTCCAGCCAAATCCCCCTCTGCAGGGAAGAAGAAGAAGAAGGAGAAGAAGGGGAGCTCGCGGCTAAGGCAGCTCCATCCGAGGAGAAGGAGGAAGGGGAGAAGGAAGAAGACACAGGAGCCAAAGCAGTAGAGGGTCAAGGTGCTCCGGCACTCTAACCTGAAGTGATCGGCTCGAGACAGTATTCTTAGTGGGTCGGAAGACCCTGCCGACCATGTTCGGTCGGTTAACGGATCCAGCACCTCCCTCGGTCGAGTTTCAGGAGGATGAACCTCTTGACGACTTAGTTACGGGTCGGCCACTCGTAGCCGTGCCCATTCAGAAGATACCGAGTCTTGCCCCGCCTCGTTCGTCTAAATCTTCACGATCTTATCGGCGAAGGTGCACTCGCCCGTCCACCATCCTCGACTCAAGCTGCTCCCTCCCTCCATCTTAGAAATTCTCTTTTTCTGTTTAAAATTTTTTTTGTCCGGACATACAAATTTGTATCCGCTTGATACATTCTTCTTCTTTTAGTTTTTTACTGAAAAGCAAGGGGAGAATATTTAGAAATTTGTTGTCTTGTTTAGGGGAGTTTCTCTCACCCTCTTTTGTGTATATACTTGTTATGAATATTAATGAAGTTTCGGTTTCATGCTTATTACTTTCGAGTTTCAATTATTTCGAGTTTCAAATTCTTGCTCAGTAATTTTCTTTGCTCGATTCAATAACTCGATCTATCATTGCTCCGATACTTCGATTTTAGCACTAATGCAATCTAAGCTCACTTGCTCTGGTAGAATCTAAGTTTCAATCACTTATATCACTTCAACTCAGTCTATTTCACTAAGCTTATTTGCACTCGTTTCGTGACTTATTTATTAAGAAAGAATGAAAAATTAGATCTATATTACTAACAAAGTTTCTAACTATGGAATGCCTTTCATCAAAAAGGGGAGATTGAAGACTCGGACTTTGTAGGTATATCATTCCGAGTACCATCAAGGAATCAGGTACGGACTTCATCTCTTGTAAGTTTTGATTACAAGTCATTCTAAGTGTTTTAGAAACTTTTCCGATCGATCTAGAATCTTTTATGAGTGTTACGTAAACTATTTCATATGTTTTCACTTTATTACGATCGACTCAGAAAGCATACTCTTGCTTATCTTTTTACACATAGTTTTGAGTTACTCGGACAACAATAAGACTTATCGCATGTTCAAATATTTGCTCTAATGTGCATAAACACAGAGTCCGACTTTATATTCTAAGTTTGATTGAATAACGGTGTTAATTCATCCTTCTAAGTCGGCTTGTCTCGTTTGAACTGTGCTTGTCTAGATCAAATTTCATTACTCCGATATTATCTATCACACTTGTTTTACTTCTAGACTGACTCGGATGGGATTTGAGTATAATGGATATTAGACTTAGAAAATTCCACTCTTTCAGGACTCACATAATTAGGCACTTAATTATCTTAATTAAATCATTATTTGTGTCTAATCCTTGACCAAAGTATTTTATACTTTAAGAACCAAATTAATTTACTTTTGTAGGTTATCTAAACGAGGTTATCCTACTTTTGAATTACAAAAGTAACCGGCTTCAAGATGTCAAACCACCAGCAGACAAGGCTTTTTCTACTTCGACCAAGGCCCGAGACACTATGTCGGGGTTGTCCATTTCCAAAGCTGGAAATCTACAACACCTAGCTCAACGGTGGTTTCCACCCTACTTTTTAGACACCACTAGTGGATTGGGACATCCAAAGGAGTCAAGAGTCATTGCCCAACGTTCACACCTCAACGGATATTTTTTGAGTCACTCGGAAAAACCATTACAACGGTCACAAAGGACTTCTAATCGGAAGATAGTCACAACGGCTAATCTGCTTGGTCATCTATAAATAGAAGCCACTTCACAAGACAAGAAGCTTGCTGAACCTATTGCTAAAATTATCTCTCTCTGTATAATTCTCATTCAATCTTCTACTTATAACTCCAACTCTGTACTTAACATCTTTCCGAGTTGTAAGGTCTTGTAATCAGTCATAAACACTTATTCTTACTTTCGAGTAAGGTCCCTTGACTGAGCTGTAAGGGTTAACTCAACTCGGTTGTCCCTATCTCGTGAAGGTTATCTCGGTTAGGAAGTACTAGATCGGATAAGGGAACTTCGAGTCCAGTAAAAACTTTGTAAAGAATTGTCTAAGGGAGCAATTCTAGTTGAGTCGATCTCATCGTATTTTGTGGATTCAAAATAGTGAATTGGACTTGGTGCTTGGATTAGCACTGGTCGTGGGTTTCTCGCCCAGGATGGTTTCCACGTAATTCTAAGTTCACTCTTTTCGAGCCCAATCTAGACTCGAGACTGACCTTAAAGTTTAATTTAAACTTTAATGCACCATTTATTGTTTAAATTTCCCCATCACCCTATTCAGCCCTCTCTACGGTGACTAAGACTCTCCAAGAGCAAACCTTCAGAGGGTTCGTTCGATTTTTGTTGGTACCTCGGTGAGTGAGTTCTGCCACAAATTTGCTATAATACGTGGCCTCCTTTTGTTCCCCAAGATCCATCGTGGAAAATGTTCTATTTCCACTCCATATCTCAAGAGGAGCAAGAAGAAATAACCCCGGGTATTTTTATACCCGAGTCCTTGGATATGGATTCATCCTATGTTTAATATTTGGGATGAATCATGACACGATTGGTAAGTCTTCACCTACCCTTTTGTGTAATTAAATTTCTTGCATGGAAATTAACATCATCTCTATAGCTTCTTCCGGGTGACATCTACATTCCGAGTCTCGATGTCGATGTATCTTAACCCGAGTGTCCCCATGTTACGTCGGGATTTCGGAAATTCCCGAGTCCAAATGTGTAGGTCATCTTCTTCCGAGAAACTAGAAAGGGGTAAGAGTATTATGCTCTTTTACTTTTAGTTAAATGCTAAAATTGTCTTGCTAACACAATAAATTTACGAGTACAATCGAGAATAATCTCAAACCGTGTCCATCGGACTCTAGAAAGCCTTTAAGGACTTGTTTACTTGGTTGAACATTTTGAACATTTCGAGCAAGCTTAGTTAGTTAAAATGCTAACCCGTCGGCTTTTAGTAGATTTGCTAATCGCTTTATTATTTTTATAGGATCGCCGATCTAGGTCTCCTCCATCGAGAGGTTTCGTTGCTAGCTCCGGGGCTCGGGGACGTTCCTCTAGTCAACGAGATGCCATCCAATAGCATCTGCTAGAGCCGGTTCTTCACGTTGTTCTTTTCAGCACTCTCACGGGCGTAGTGCTTCGAAGACAAGCCTATGTACTTCAGCACACTGGGTGTAGTTCTTCTATTGCTAGGCATAGCTCTTCCTAGGCCAAGCATGGATGTCATGCCTTTGCAAGCACTTGACCCTTATGGCAATCGGTATGATTTTCATTGGATATCGTATAGTGGACCTTATCATGAGGCCTATCAACCGACTTGGGACAACGGGGCTAGTTCCTCACAAGCTGTTGGGGATAAGCAAGTTTCCACTTCGATCTTGGAGGATTTTGGCAACTATATCTTCGATGATGCTTCCGACAATGAAGATTGAATAAATCCTTATAGGTTCTTAGTTAATATTAATGTTACTGTACCATTTGACTCTATGCAATGAGATGAAGGAAAAGACTCAATTCTAAAATACTTTCTTTATTTTTATGATGCAAAAAAAAATTCAAAGACAAGTCGAAAAAAATTACACTAGCCCTTATTCCCCCAAAAGAACATAATAAAATGAAAAGCTGGAAATGGTAAGTGCATGGTCCACAAATATCAAGCCTTGGCCGAAATAGACCATAAGTAGAAAACCAAGCTGCACAATGTACAAGGACCGAAGGAAAATAAAGAGGACTCGACCGATCCGGCGGCGCCACTAACTCACGGCCGGGGCTTGACCGATGGCAATGGCATGAGGGAGGAGAACTCTAATCCTAAAATATACGCTATAAAAAGGACACGATGGCCGGTCACCGAAAGTAACACCTACAATACTCCTCTACAACTCTTTAAGAAAATCCCAGTTCCTTTGTTCCCTCAATTCCTAACGACGAACTTCATTGCTTGAATTGACCCATTGGATGCACGAGATAAGCAATGTTGACAGAGTAGAGTTGTCCCCTATGGAATGAATATCCTATTTAGCATTTGGCGGGTAAAGATCAACTGAACTCTATTAAGGGCTGCAGTGGCCTTTTGGGATCCGAGAAAACCATGTATTCGGGTTCGAGGATAAAGAATTATGACCCCATCCTGAAGAATTTGATGTCATCCTAGGCATTCACCGTCGGACCAAACCCGTGGTTTTGACACCTTCTACTAATCTGTTTGAGACATACAAACGCCTTCTAAAGTTGAATAACAGGAATCTAAGTTGGATTCTAATCAAGGATGAAGTGTATTTGATGAACCTAATATCGCACTTCCGCTCGATGTATTCTTCGGGACATGTGCATATTCAAAGGCATCGAGACCATAATTACTTACCCGACGGTGGCTACCCATTAGTGGGAGGCCACGGGGATATGGCGCCCACTATGCTATTGGACTTCACTGAGCATTTAGAGGATCACCGCTTCCTTACTCCCTTGATCATTGTAGAGACTGTCTTAAGGCTGGACCAGGTTGAAGCAAATCGGAATGAGGACTTCGCAGGCAGCCCTCTATTATTGCAGGTAAGTAGTAAAAGTATTCGGGAATCGACGATGACAGGACCCTAATAATTTTATTATCTGCGGTGTGCGGATCTGGTTGGTGGAGCACTTTAAATTGGTGCAAGGACCTGCAATAGCGGACCGAGCACTGGCCACGCAATGCATGCGCTACAACGGTTGGGTTCATTGACTCGATCATGCAGCTTCTTGGTGGGAGACCTGGTTAAGAGACGAGTGTCCCGTTGAGTGGTACATCAAACATTTGAGGGTGTCCCAATTTAAGACATACACCAAAAGGCATCCCTTTATACTTTTCCTAGATCTTGAAACTAGTACGTACTATTTCCCGACCGTGTAATGTGGCAAATGGGGCGAGTCCAAGAGATCCTTTATTTGGATTGTATTGCACCTACCTCTTTTAAGATTTTTTAAGGCTTTGGTAGCATGAGGCGGGTACCGGCATGGGTTGATTACTCGGGCGAACCTTCGAGATTAATAAAACCGTAGACAAAGAGACTATTATGGTTTTTGGATTTTATCCGGAGTGGATAAAAGAGACTCGACCCCAAATGACGCAAGGCGCCGAGAATACAAGAACTTGATCCGAGAGGAGGTATTCCCATTGCAGCACCTCTTTAGATTTGCGAAGTGGTTACGTAGGTTGACGAACGGGCTCATAGGAGAGAATTTGAAGCTAAGGAAGCTAAAGAAAGCGGGGCTCATAGGATTGAGGAACTAAAAAAGTGAACCTAGGAGGATGCGATCGAGTCTAGCGATGCAAAGGGAAAAAAGCAAAAAGTAACTAGAGGCTGAGATTAGGAAAGAATAAGGATTAGGAAATTCTTATTTTTGCCTCTTTAGAATAATTTATTTTTCTAGTAGTATGCGTACCTTTTATTTCCCTTTTATTTAGATATGTATTCGGGTAAGTAGTAGGCTTACCTTTTATTATTAATAATAAAGTAAGAAGTAAGTTTTATGTTTACTTTTATGCCTTAATTATTTTATCGCTCAAGTAGAGGAAAATAATTGGACCGTCTAATTGGACCGCCCTAAACATGAAATATTCTACTTAGAGGAATTGATTAATTAATTGAATCGTCCGATTGGATTGCCCTAAAAATAACAATTAGTCAAAAGATGAAACATCGGCTAGAAGGATTTCTCGGTCTAGTCATCCGCGTTGAGCGGACGATGGCCGCGCCGGCCGGACTTGGTTGGGTTAGGTCGACAAAGAAAACTAAAATTACTCAATTTAATTGCTCCTCCTAGCAGTATTTGACCAAGTATGAACGAGCTTTGCCAGTTGGGCCTGAATTTCCCTCTAGGATCCTAAATTAGTGCTCTAATCTCCTTAAGGACCAAATCTCCCATCTGTAAATTAGGAGGCCTAACCTTTTTGTTAAATGCCCTTGATATACGTGCTTGGTATATTTGGACATTACATAAAGCATTTCGACATCTTTCATCTAGCAAGACTAACTCCTCATAGTGTGCTTTAGCCCATTCTACTTCAGGAATTTGAGTTTACGCAATGATTCGTAAAGAAGGGATGGAAATTTCTATCGGAAGAATTGCTTCTATACCGTATAGTAAGGAGTAAGGTGCTGCTCCCGTTGAGGTTCTAATGGAGGTTGAGTAGCCATATCAAGCGAAAGGCAATTTATCGGGCCAATCCTTATAATCGATAGCCATTTTCTCCACTATCAGCGAAAGGCAATATATGGAGAAAACCTATAGTGTTTGATTTTATACTTGTCTAGTAGATATGCTACTTCCTTCTTGAAGTGACTACCATGGTCACTAATCGGTTCATGTGGTACCCCATATTAGTAGATAATGTTATGACTTATGAACTTCGCCACATTCTTTGATGTTAAGGTTACATAGGAGGTTGCTTCTACCCGATAAAGTTGTCAATTCCTACTAATATGAATTCATAACCGCCCGTTCCTTTAGGGGTCCCTTTACTAATGATGTCAATCCCCTAAACTGAAAATGGCCAAGGTGATCCAAGTGTTATTAAAAAGGAAGGCGATTAGTGCTTGCAAGTTCACATACACTTGACACTTGTGACATCTTTTAACAAATTCATGACAATCCGCCGCCATGGTCGACTAATAATAGCCTAACCTCTGAATTTTCCGAACCAACATTCTTCCATTCATATGGGGTCCACATTCCCCACCTTGAATATATGTCATTATGCGCTCCGCTTCATGTTGATTAACACAAACTAAGCTGATTCATGTGTTGGATTTCTTGTATAGTCTGCCCTTGGTTTATAATGAACTGTCTTTGCTAGCATACAAATGACTCATTGGGCTTTAGGTGTGGAGTCCGGTGGGTACTTGGTTTTCTACGTACTAATTGATGTCATGGTACCAACTAGTTAGGTAAGTACTAGACACTTCTACCGCATATACATGCGCGGAGTTGACTCTGTCGTTCTCTATGAATGGGCATTGAATGAATTCCACCACGGATATTGATAATGGATGCTTATTTGACAAGGGCATCTGCAAACTGGTTTTCACTCCTAAGAAGGTGTATGTATGATATACTATCAAAATATTTTGCTAATTTAATCAAATGTTCTTGGTAGGGTACCAAGGCTTCACTACGTACCTTCCACTTTTGTGAAATCTAACTAATGATCATACTTGGAGTCATCGAAGACCACTGATATTCTTGGCTCCTATTTCTATGGTAGCTTGAAGTCCTATAATACATGCCTCGTATTCTTCATCGTTGTTAGTGACTTCAAAATCTAATTTCACTAAAATGGGAGTATGTGTTCGCTCCGGCAAGACCAAAAGGATCCCTACTACCCTTTCTTTGATTGCCTTTTGAGGGACAAACTTGAGTTCAAATTATGATAGCATGATTGCCCATCTAGTCTGTCCTACTACTGATAGCTAGTTGCTCAAGAATGTATTTAATGGGATCCATTGGTGCTACTACATGTATCGTGTGGGCCAACATGTAGTGTCTAAACTTCTTTATGGCCCGGACTAAAGCCAACAATGTTTTCTCTAAAGGCGTATACCGAGTCTCATAATCTAAGAATTTCTTGCTTATCTAATACACTTGCATGCTCCTCCTTTCTATCCTATTGAGCTAACATGGCTCCTATTGCGGTTTCTATTGTAGCAAGGTATAAGGGTAACGATTTCCCTAGTTGGGGCGAGAATTAGCACTGGCGGATTGGCCAAATACTCTTTAACCTTTACGAATGCTTTTAGGCACTCTTCATCCTAAATAGGCTTAACTCCTTTTTAAGCTTCTTGAAGATGGGTTAACATACCATAATTAGTTTTGATATGAAATGATTAATGTACTCGTAAACGTCCCGGAAAACCCTGTATCTCCTTCTTTGTCTTTGGTGGTGGAATCTTTTGGATGGCTTTGATCTTGGATGCATCAGCTTCAATTCCTCTAAGACTAACAACATAGCCTAGTAATTTTCCTGAGGTTGCCCCAAAGGCACACTTTTGTGGGTTAAGGCACATGTTATATTTTCTTAGTCTTTCAAAGAATTTTCTAAGGTTAGGTAAGTGCCCTACCCTATCCTTGGACTTGATGATCATGTCATCTATGTATACTTCAGCTTCTTTATATATTATGTCATGTAGCAACGTCATGGTCGTCCTGTGATATATGGCTCCGGCATTCTTAAGCCTAAAATGCATTATTACATAACAATACGTCCCCATTGAGTGATGAAGGTCGTTTTTTCTAAGTTTTCTTCAGCCATATTTACTTAATTGTAGCCAGCATAGCCGTCCATGAATGAAAGTAAGGCATGACCCGTTGTGTTATCCAAGTAGAATGTCAATGTGAGGCAACAGGAAGTCGTCCTTTGGGATCGCCACGAAATCAACGCACATTCATACCCTGCCATCTTTCTTTGGAACTAGCACTATATTTGCTACCCGCCGAGGGTAGTGGGCCACTTTAATAAACCCGACTTCTAATTGCTTCGAACTTCTTCCTTCAACTTTAGTGCCCGAGTTAGGTTTCATTCTCCTAAGTTTCTACTTAACTGTCTTAGCATCTTCATAATGTGGGATTTTATGTTCTATTATACTTGGATCTATCCCGGCATGTCTTTGTAAGACCATGCAAAGACATTTATGAATTCAGTAAGGAGTGAAGTGAAATGCTTCTACTCTTACTGGATGCAATGTTTCTAATTTTGACTTCTTGAGGTTGATCTGCTAATCCTAAATTAATTGTTATTGTTTCCTCTATTATTAATGAGCGATTTTCATGATCTTCCATTGCTTTTATTAATTCTTTAAGGATTTGTTATTCACAAAACAATTAAGAATAGGAGGAGGCAAAGAGTAAGTGGAAATATTCATCTTATTGAATTAAGAAATGAGTACATCCGACTCGAAACGGAAATTACAAAAGATGAACTAATAGAATCGAAACAAAAACAACGACCTTAGTGCCGGACTCAAAAATAGACTGCTCTCCTAAAATGATAGCAAATTCTTGGCCTTCCTCGAGCATCAATCCATGTGATACGCTTGGACCCTTCGGTATCAACATCGTTGATGAGCCTGGACTTATCAAATTGTCGGTGCGACATAACTTGGGACAAGATCGAAACTAAATTCCCCTCTAGACTTTTCTCCCCTCCAAATAATAGACCAAAAATGTTTCTCTCAACCAGATTGGTTTAGCCTTATGTTGATTGTTCCTTCCCGACGAGGTATGGTGCCTCCTTTTCTAACGCATGGCAGTCCCTAAAGACTTCTAAACCAGGTACTATGATGCCCTTCTCGTTTATATAATAAGGCTTAGGAAAACCATAGTAGGGGAACTCATCCCCTTCTTTCAGGAATTGCCATTTAGAGTATAAGGGTAAAGTTTGATTAAGTGGACTATGAGTGGTGCGAGTCCTCTTAGTTTATTTTTCCCACTTAGCTATGGTCTGTTTCCTTAGCAGTTGAATGATAGCCTAGTCCAAACTTGTAGTTATTAGTGGGCTCAAGGGGTGGAAAGATCGGGTAGTATGCCCTCTTGCCTATAGCTAAGCTAGGAAAATACCCCTTTTTCCTTAGCATCGAAAGGACACTAGGGTTGACATAAGGATTGCATTTAAATGGTGCTTCATCCTCGCTTTACGATAACGACGGTCTCGAATCCACAGAGTTCCTCATCATCAACATCATGTTCGATTTTAACAACGAGACTCTTTAGAAGTGATGGAGGCACATAGACTATCTCCTTTGACGGTTACTACTTGATCTTTGATAATCATTTTGACTTTACGATACTGTGTAGAGGGCACTACTTGATGGTTGTGTAACCAAGGAGATCTTAGAAAGAGACTCGAAAGTGGCTGGAATGTCCAGGACTTAAAAGTCAATGTTTTTCACCATTGGCCCGACATTGAACGGAAGAGTCACTATTCCCAAAACTGTTCTTTTAAAGTTATCATAGGCTCGAAGATAAACAGTTTTCTTAAATAGTTATTTCTCTTTAATGCCTAACCTTTTGGCGGTTCTCCATAGGCAAGCGTTGACGGTAGATCCACTTTCCACTAAGGTTAGAGGGATAAACTTGTTAATGCAAGTTACAATTAAGTAAAGGGTATTATTGTGTAATGTATTCTTCAAGTAAATCTTTCTTGTCAATTGTGATGGTTCCATCCCCATTATTGACCAATCCTACCACCTCCTTAGGCATAGTTTCGGGAGAGACCTCAATCTTACTAAGTGCATCAATTAAGGCATGTGTATGCTTTTGGGAGGCGAGATATGAGTTTCCGAGATGGAAATGTTAGCTTTGAGTTTCTAAAGTCTGTTTCGGGATTGGGTCTTCTTCTTTAGCAACTTCTTTTTCTCTTAAGGCTTCTTGAGTCTATTATGGACCCATTGGTGTATTATGTCATTTAGACCTGGGAAGGAATTGAATTTCAAGACTCTTTGGTTTTCCCCAAAATCATCTTCTTCTAAGGGCGGTGTGCCCTGAAGTTATCATCATTGTTGTCTTTAGTTTCATACACATCTTCTTCGTTACTTACCCATAATCCATGGACTTCTAGGTCTAGGGAAGGTAAGCTAATAGGTGGTTTGGACTCATTGATGTCTTGAATGAAGACAATCGAGTCCCAGTGACCTATAATGGGTTCGAAAAAGATAGCTAAGGTACCGCTGAATGCATTGTTGTTATTATTGGGTTTTTGAGCGGCCTTAGGGAGAGGGAGTTGACCGTTGTGGAACATACTCTCTAACTTGTTCTTGAATGTCCAACATTATTCCGTATTGTGTCCTCGTGCACGATGGTACTTGTAGAATTTTCCTACGTCCTAGTTTTTTTATTGTTTTTCGTTTCTAATTCTCGCTCTTATAGGCGAAAACTCAATCTTCCCTTTAGACAATAGACGGTCGAGGGCTAAAGCGTAAGTAGTATCTATAGGAGTGTAGTCATTATACCTATTAAGGGCATTGACATCTACACCTCTACTAGTATTGCCTTAATTAGAGGTTTTCTTGTCTTTGAATTGATAATTACCTCTATATCTAGCCATGACTTTTGTGGTCGTGGCGGACAACTCTTCTTCTATCAACATGCATGCATCTTTAAGGGCTGTGAAGCTCATAAACGGTAGGAATTTGAGATGTTGATTATAAGCAAGCCGAAGATTCTTCACAATAATCCTTACTTGGTCGTTATTGGAAGGTCGTTCCACCGTATGGGAAACCTTTGCCCTGCATCCGGTGAGGAAGTCAAGTTCATCGGTGTTATGGGAGTATTGGTGTAGGAACTCCTTACACAGATCCTTCTAATTGGTGACCTTGCGTGGGTCAATCTGTATTGTACCACTTCATCACATCAATGTTGAATGTCCATGGGAAGATGATGTGATAAGTGTCTTCGAGTATATTTCTAAAAGTCATTGCTTCTAAGAAGTTGCGAACATGGTGATGAGGATTTTTAGAACCATGAAACTCGATGTCTAGCATAGTAAACGTGGGAGGTAACTTCCCTTTGGGGTTTTAAGTGAGTCCCGTGAGATCAAAGTAGTGACTCTTGAATATGGTGGATTCCCTTAACATTTGTTATATCCGATCTATGCATGGATCGGACTTAGGCTTAGGTTCGGGACTAGGTTCGGGAGTAGATTTTGGATCGGTGGAGGCCTCCTGGGGTGTATGAGTTTCTTTTTAACCTCTTTCTTATTATCCCGAGAGTCTTTAGGATGACTGCAAGAGTTTTAGATATGGACTCTATATTTTTGTCTTTAGCCTCAATCCGGGCTTCCATCTTGGCTGAGGATTCATTGAGTAGGGTGAGAATGGGAGATTGTTCCGGTTCTCCATCCATTGGAGGGAAATTATTTTTGGGTACTATCCTATGATGGAAGATTGACTGAACCAGGTGTTGTGTGCACCGAAGTTGGCCGCACTAGAGTAGATCGAGGTGTGGAGTGAGATGAAGAGGCGGACTCCTTACGAGGTGTTCGATCTTTGGAGCTTGCATTCTAACGAAACTCAAAGACGGTAGGCTTCCTTATTCTGCAGCCCAAAGGATAACTATGTAGGGCCATGTGTAGGAACATCAACTTTTGGGAGGAAGGGACTCAAGTGCAAGACTCGAAGAAACTAAGAAAGAAGGAATGCTTTTTATTTAGATGCACTTAAGAAATGCAAAGCAGTTGAAATGGAATGTAATGATGCTAATGACTTAGTTTGGGATGATTTTTAATTTGGCTAATGCACAAATGGAATGCACAAATGGATTCACGTAATTGGAGATGAATTTATTTTGGCTAAAACGAATGCATAAATGGACTCACTTAATGAGATAAATTTATTTTTTGGCTAAAATGTAAAATGAAATGCAAATATGGACTCACATAATTTGAGATGAATTTATTTTTGGCTAAAATGCAAAATGAAATGCAAAGATGGACTCATCTAATTTGAGATCAATTTATTTTTGGCAAAAATGAAAAATGAAATGTAAATATGGACTCACCTAATTTAAGATGAATTTATTTTTGGCTAAAATGAAAAATTAAATGTAAATATAGAGTCATTATATTTAAGATGAATTTATTTTTGGCTAAAATGCAAAATGAAATGTAAACATGGACTCATCTAATTTGAGATGAATTTATTTTTGGCTAAAATGCAAAATAAAATGTAAATATGAATTGCAAAGGTGCTAAAAAGTCAAAAACCCTAAAAAACTTACCGAAAAGAGAGGAGGGTCATTGGCAAGACACTCCTGGACTCATGATCGTGGCCGATGCCGGCTAAGCCCAGTGGCCGGTGGCTACCTAAAACCTAAACTAAGAGATAATATTTTTTTCTTTTTATGACTCGGAGATGTAATTAACGATAATACCGAGAATTTCAAGTAGATTAGTTTATAGTTAAATTAAGCTAAGTATTTATACGTAATTTATTTTATGTGATTATTATGTGCTTATGTGTTTATATAGCTTAATTAATAAAGGTAATTGCTAGTTTTATTGCTATTAAACGAAATAGAAACCCGGGATAAACTTATAGTTAACTAGTCCGATTTTGCTCAACATAATCTCAAAAAAAAAAAAATTGGAGAGGATTAGTGTTAAGCAACAAGTGCTGGCTACACTCGATGAGGCCACCGAAAAAGGAAAAGAAAGGAGCGAGAGGAAAAGGAAAGAAAGGAAGGGGGACCGAACAGAACCGGGAAATGGGAGAGAGAGATCGAGCGAGAGTGAGAGGGTGAGCGAGTGTGAGGGCGAGGAAAAGAGGGCGGAGACGAGTGTGTTGAATGGTGGGCGGAGGTTAGGCGGCCGGCGAGCGCGTGGGAAACGGCGAGGGCTCGAAGGAGAGCGAAGCCGAGACCGGGAAAAGGGAACCGAATGCGAGACCCAAGGGAAACAGCTGGTGAACGCGAGAACAGTGGACCGGTGATGGCGCGAGGCACGGAGGAAGGCGGCAAAACCGGAGCTAGCAGCGAGGGAAAGAAGAAGGAAAGGGAGAAACCGACCAAGCTTATCCGAACCTCCGCAAATCGTCAATCCCCGAATCGAGGTAGGTAGTCTTATACTTTAAACTATTAATAATTTCGAAACCCAAATGAGTTTTGTTGTGATTATTGAATGTCTATGTGATAGAACAAACCTAGGAAGTGGTTAGGATTAAATTAGGTTATGAGAAAATCGAATGGAACTGTTCGATCCGAATCGAAACCCGAAGGACCTTAGTAGTTGGTTAAGCCTGAGTTAGGATGTCTGAAAGTTTAGAAGAAGTTAGGTTGCATAGATATAAATAATATTGTGAAGATCTCAAATAGCCCATACGGAGGAAGCGAGAGATGAATTGGGTATAAATGGCAAATTGATGCTTGAGTTAAACCGTAGAGATTTCCTATGAACTAAACATGAAGGTAAGCGAATCTAGTGAAAATTAAGTGATGAAAGGTGATTAAAAACTATATAACTAAGAACGGGCGAACAAGAGTTGATTAATAAGGTAGAGATATTAAATGGAAATTTGAGGTTGGGAAGCGGCAAGTTGGGGATGGTGAGGTTAAACTACGTTGAAGGTCTAAGATCTTTGAGAATGAATTGAACTAAGAGGCTGAATGGAGCTAAAGGAAACTCGGTAAAGTAAGTTTAAGAGTATATGGTTGAATGTGGGCAAAAGAGATTGGTTTATAAAGTAGAGACATAAATTAAGGAATTGAGGTAAAGACAGTAAATTGTGAAGAAGTTGAAACGTTGAATTAGGAGGTATCTACGTATGGTTATTGTGGCTCGGAAAATGAAATTAATCTTACTAAATTGATGGATTGGGAAAGGCACAATTGGAAAAAGAGCTGAGAATGACTTCTTGCATTGAATGATGGCTATCCGTGTTAAGTGATTTCTTTACGTGATGCTCAAAAGTAGTTTTGAAAGGCGTTTTGTATTTTACGTGAAATGATCCTTGAATGCAACTTCTTGTGAATTACCTTTCAAACGTGATTCTGTTTTAAAGAAGCAAATCTGATTGAGAAATTGAATTTGGACGGATGGTGCGTAGTGTTATGCCTTCCGAGTATGTCAAACTGATTTGAGAAAGTGAATTTATAAGGGGTGACACGTGGTGTCATGCCTTCCTTGATGTTAAATCGATTTGAGAAAGTTGTGAAGTGAATGTGATGAATGAATATGTGCAAATTGTTTTGAATCGATCGGCTACTGAATCGTTTAGCATTCGAAGGGTTCGAGCCGGGGACGCCCAGCTAGAAACTTCGAGGGAAGGATTCTAACAGGGGTCCTGCAGTGGCGGGATGCCCGATCCGAGACTTCCTGGAGATAGGTCCCAAGAGCCTTTTGTTCGGGGTTGGGCCCTAAAAATTAAGAAGTGCTAGTTTGAATCCTCTAAAGGCCTAGAAAGCTAATTCGAGTCCCAAAAGAATTGTTCGTGAATGTGAAATCGTGCTTTGAAATGATTAAAGAGTCATGATATTTGCGTTGCCGGAGATTTCATTGAAAGTATCTAGATTTGTACTATGTTATTACGTTTTTATCGATTTCATTACTATGAGTAATATGCGCAAAGAATTTCCATTTTAAGGGTGTAAGACTCCGATGAGCCCGTGGTTTATTGGTCACCCCCACAAATTTCCCCCTTTTCCCCTCCCCGTTGCAGGTACTCCTTGATACGGTTAGCTATGATGCTTGCCTTGATGGTGATCGTGAGTGGAAGTGGGTTCATGCATTTTTCCTGTTTAACATGTTGTATACATTCGGTTACTTATGTAAAGAGACAGTAATGTACGAGTAAGTTTAATGTATGTACAGAGACCCGAACTAGTAGCTCGATAAGCCCCAGATTTCCTTTCTCCGGCAATTTTGATCTCAAGCGCTTGTAAATTTAGTTTTTAGCTTAGTTTGTGACTTGGGATGTAAACTGGTTCGGAATTTTGGTTTTATGGTTGTGAATATACTCCGGCGTGTGGCCGTTAAGTCGTTTACTTTGAATGTGTGGCTCGTTGAGTTTTATTGCGACTTTCATGCGGGTTTTAAGGCTTTTTAGCCTATGGGTTGAGCCACATTTCAAACAGTAACTCTGCCAAAAGTTTTTTAAAATTTCTAACCCTTGTGGAAAACTTTGTTCCGTACCTTTAAGTTAAATTAAGACAGACTAAGTCAACACCGATTAAGCATTAGGAGTTCTTTTGAGAAACTCCGGTGGTGTAATACTCCTAGGGTGGGTTTTGGGGTGTTACATTTTATGGTATCGGAGAATTAGGATCACCCAATTTAGCTCTAATTAGGTTTCGTGTCCTAAACCATAGGATATGTGTGCTATATGTGATTATATGTGCATTGTTTGTTGCCTTATCTTTTAATCGTTATTCGTATTCACGCATTTGAAGTAGGCATCCCTCTAGTAGGTTTTTCTAGTAATCACACATATAGTTAAGGCAACATTTTTTTTATCACTTTAGATGTCTCCACAAAGAGAGCAAGTTCCACCTTCACCCCTCCACCTCAAGGGCCTATAGCAATGGAAATGGTCCGCCGGTTTCAAAATTGAAACCCCTTAAATTCGCCGAAGGGACAAACCCTTTAGTGTATGAGGAATGGTTATTAACTATGGAGGGTCTCTTTGAGGTGATGGAGTGCCCGGAGCGGTTTAAGGTACAATTAGCCACCCACCGGTTTGAACGCGAAGCCCGATTTTGGTGGCAAACAGTTAAGCCTCATGAGGGAGAATTTGCACGAACCTGGCGGAACTTGAGGAATTACTGGGGGCAAAATATTATCCTAAAGATGTCAAATGGGCAAAGGAGCAAGAATTTCTCCAGCTAAGGCAGGGAGAGAACATGAGTGTGGTGGATTATGCTGCCAAGTTCAACGAATTGAGTCAATTCGCACCGTCCCGGTGGCGATCGAGGAGATGTGA
Source organism: Talinum fruticosum (assembly GCA_021018815.1). Classification (NCBI taxonomy): domain Eukaryota; kingdom Viridiplantae; phylum Streptophyta; class Magnoliopsida; order Caryophyllales; family Talinaceae; genus Talinum; species Talinum fruticosum. The sequence continues at coordinate 1,844,288 of JAITYX010000026.1, forward strand.
ATGGATAGGTTTGCAAAAGGAGGTCCGGGCATGGTGATGTCGGCTTTCAATCCAGCCAAGCTGCAAAAGATTGGATACGCGAGGTAATTCCTCCCAAGGCCAACAGCCCTTCAAGGGGATGATCGCTCGCTCTCGTAGAAAGTGTGGTCGCCGTCACTCGGGAGCATGTACAGGAGATAAGGGGCCATGCTTTAGGTGCGGAAGATATGGACACTTCATAGCATAGTGTCTCCAAGAAACCGGAACTAATTAGAATGTCGGACAGAGGCGACAATATAAACCTCGATCCTCCTCACAACAAGGTCAACCTTCAACTAGGAACAGGAAGGAGGGGAAGAAACCCCAAGTGGGTGGGAGAGTCTACAGCCTTATCGAAGAAGAAGGAATGGAGGACCTCAATAATGATACGGGTATCCCTAACAACGTTGGTATCAACGACGAGGAAATGAAGAACACCGACGACGTAGTGGCAGGTACGGTACTCCTCGACAACCTATATGCCTATGTTTTATTTGATTCAGGAGCAACCCATTCATTTTTTAATTTTGAATTTGCTAAAAAGTTATCGTGTAGACCTGCTATGGTAAATGCTAGACTTCGCATATTAACCCTAGTAGGGTTAATAGCTCAAACCGATGTGATATATAGGCATTGCCCATTAAATATAGATGGTAGAATCTTTTCCGCAGATCTAATGGAATTAGACATACGACATTTTGATATTATCCTTGGGATGGATTGGTTGTCAAATCATAAGGCAATCATAGATTTCAATAAGACACTAGTATCCATGATGACTCCTGAAGGAAAAAGTTTGGAGTTTAGAGGAATAGCCTTGAGAAGACGACTCCTCTCATTTCCGCGAGTACGAGCGTGCAAAATGTTAAAAAGGGATGTCAAGGGTACTTGTGTGTTGTGGAACTAGCCGAATCGGGAGAGATCCATGTTAAAAGTGTACCCATCGTGAGAGAATTTGGAGAAATATTCACAAAGGTGCCAGGGTTACCTCCGGATCGGGAAGTTGAGTTCACCATAGACTTAGTGTCGGGCACTATACCCATATCTAAGACACCGTATAGAATGGTACCGGTGGAGTTGGCCGAGTTAAAGGTCCAATTGCAAGAGTTACTTGGATAAGGGGCTAATTCGACCTAGTGTTTCACCTTGGGAAGCACCAGTAATCTTTGTGAAAAAGAAAGATGGTAGCCTAAGATTGTGTATTGACTACAGAGAATTGAACAAAATGACCATTAAGAATAAGTATCCGCTCCCAAGAATAGATGACCTCTTTGATCAGCTTGGAGACTCATCTGTGTTCTGAAAGAACGACTTAAGGTCGAGCAACAACCAATTGAGAATCAAGAAAGAAGATATCCCTAAGAATGCTTTCAGGACACGGTATGGTCACTATGAGTTCCTAGTTCTCCCATTTGGGCTTACCAATGCTCCTACCTTCTTCATGGACTTGATGAACAGAGAGTTCCACCCTTTCCTTAATAAGTTTGTAGTGGTCTTTATTGATGATATCCTCATATACTCCAAAAATAAAAAGGAACATGAAGAACAACTAAGAACAATACTCCGGACAAAGGCATCGGTTATACGCCAAACTCAAGAAATGCGAGTTTTGGCTAGAAAAAGTCCACTTTCCGGGGCATGTAGTGTTTGGAGAAGGCATATCCGTGGACCCGACTAAAATAGAAGCCATAGTAGATTGGCCAAGGCCCACGAGCGTATTTGAAGTGAGAAGTTTCCTAGGTATGGCGGGCTACTATCGCAAGTTCGTGGAAAACTTTTCTAGAATTTCTCTTCCTCTCACTTCGTTAACACGCAAAGGAAACAAGTTTGAATGGACTAAAAAGTTGCGAGGATAGCTTCCGAGAGCTGAAGAGATGGCTAGTGTCGGCCCCAATTTTAATAATTCCCAAGGGAACAAAAGGATTCGTTGTATACGGTGATGCTTCCGGAAAGGATTTGGATGTGTATTAATGCGAGAATGGTAAAGTGATTGCTTATGCATCACGAAAGCTAAAGACATATGAAGAAAACTACCCGACTCATGACTTAGAGTTACCTGCAGTAATCTTCGCACTAAAAATTTGGAGACACCATCTATATGGTGTAAGGTGCAAGATTTATACACATCACAAAAGTCTCAAGTACATCTTTACGCAAAAGGAATTAAACATGAGGCAGTGGAGATGGCTGGAACTTCTAAAGGATTATGATATGGAAATCAAATACCATCCAGGTAAAGCAAATGTGGTGGCGGATGCCCTCAGCAGGAAAACAGGGTCGGTAGCTTGTTTGCTCACCAAGTAAAGACCAACTCGTAAGGGAGATAGAAAGATTTGAGGTTGAGGTGATATTACCAAATGACCAAGGCTATTTAGCAGACTATACAAATGAAATTTCCCTTGGTAGACAAGATCAAACAACTTCAAAGTTCGGATTCAGAATTGATGAAAATTAAGAAGGGTGTAGAGGAGGATCGGATCAAGGAATTTAGCATTGAGAATGAGACGCTTTGGTATAAAGGAAGGCTATCCGTGCCCAATGTCGGTGAGCTAAAAGAGAACTCATGAAAGAAGCTCGCAACTCGGCATTCACAATGCATCCTAAAAGTACGAAAATGTACCACGATCTAAAAAGTCATTTCCGGTGGTTAGGAATGAAAAGGGATGTAGCAGAGTTTGTAGCCCATCTGTCTCACATGCCAGCAGGTGAAAACCGAACAATAGAGACCAGGAAGGCTACTGCAACCTTTACCAATTCCTGAATGGATGTGGGAGGATATCATCATGGATTTTATCACAGGATTACCCAAGACTCACAAAGAACATGATTGCATATGGGTGGTAATCGATAGATTGACAAAGTCGACCTATTTCCTTGCAATCAAGATAACTTCCACGTCTCAAGCAACTAGCCGACCTCTATATAGCTGAGATAGTCAGGCTTCATGGTGTTCCTCTCAGCATCGTATCGGATCGGGACAAGTAAGTTCATCGCCAAGTTTTGGCATGGGTTTCAAGAGGCGATGGGTACAAGTCTCCACATAAGCACAGACTTTCCACCCGGAGTCCGATGGGCTGACGGAACATACAATTCGGACTCGGAAGACATGTTAAGAGCATGTGCCATGGATTTTATGGGTAACTAGGATAACAACCTTCCATTAGTTGAATTTGCCTATAATAACAGACTACCATGCAAGTCTAGATATGGCTCCGTATGAAGCATTGTATGGTCGTCGGTGTAGAACTCCCATATGGTGGAATGAGGTGGGAGAAAGAATACCCTCTAAGGTTGAAATAATAGATCAATCCACAGAGGCGGTCAAGATAATACGAAAAAGGTTACGGGCGGCCCAAGATAGACAAAAAGTTATGCGGATCTAAAGCGGAGACCCTTAGAGTTCCAAGTTGGGGATCCTGTGTTTTTAAGAGTCTCTCCGCTAAAAGGGCACTTGAGATTTGGGTAGAAAGATAAACTTAGCCCTAGATTTGTGGGACCCTTCCAAATCTTGCAAAGGATTGGTTATGTGGCTTACAGATTGGCTTCACCACCCGCTCTTCAAGGTATTCATGAAGTCTTCCATGTATCTAACCTTCGCAAGTATGTGCCGGATCCGGAGCACGTTGTCAACCATGAGCCCTTGAAGGTTAAGGAGAACCTTACATTTGAGGAAGAAACGATTCATATCCTACAAAGACAAAAGCGTAAGCTTAGGACTAAAACCATTCCGTATGTCAAAGTACTCGGAAGCACCATAAGTTAGTTGAAGTGACATGGCAGCAAGAACATGAGATACCGAAGAAGTACCCCGCTCTGTTTATAGAAGGTATCTAAATTTCGACGATGAAATTTTTTGAAGAAAGGGAGAAATGTAAGACCCGAAATTTCGAGTAGATTAGTTTATAGTTAAATTAAGCTAAATATTTATACGTAATTTATTTTATGTGATTATTATGTGCTTATGTGTTTATATAGCTTAATTAATAAAGGTAATTGCTCGTTTCATTGCTATTAAACGAAACGAAACCTGGGATAAACTTATAGTTAACTAGTCCGATTTTGCTCAATATAATCTTAACAAAAAAAAAAAATTGGAAAGGATTAGTGTTAAGCAGTAAGTGCTGGCTACACCTGATGAGGCCATTGAAAAATGAAAAGAAAGGAGCCGAGGAAAAGGAAAGAAGGGAAGGGGGACCGAACAAAACCAGGAAATGGGAGAGAGAGATCGAGCGAAGGAGACAGAGAGAGATCGAGCGAGGGAGACAAAGCGAGAGTGAGAGGGCGAGCGAGTGTGAGGGCGAGGAAAGGAGGCCGGAGACCGGCGTGCTAAATGGCAAGTCCAAAGGAGAGCGAAACAGAGACCAAGAAAGGGGAAGCGAACGCGAGGGCCAAGGGGAAATAGCCGTAGAACGCGGAACCGTGACCGGCGACGGCGTGAGGCACGGAGGAAGGAAAGCGATTATTGAATGTCTATGTGATAGAACGAATTTAATAAGTGGTTAGGACTAAATTAGGTTATGAGAACATCGAATGGAACTGTTGAGTCCGAATCGAAACCCGAAAGAGCTTGGTAGTTGGTTAAGACCGAGTTGGGATGCTGAAAGTTTAGAAGAAGTTAGGTTGCATACATATAAAGAATTGGTGAAGATCTCAAATAGCCCTTAAGGAGGAAGAAGAGGTGAATTGGGTATAAATGGCGAATTGATGCTTGAGTTAAACCGTAGAGATTTCCTATGAACTAAACATGAAGGTAAGCGAAGCTAGAGAAAAATAAGTGATGAAAGGTGATTAAGAACTATATAACTAAGGACGGGCGAACAAGAGTTGATTAATAAGGTAGAGATATTAAATGGAAATTTGAAGTTGGGAAGCGGCAAGTTGGGATGGTGAGGTTAAACTACGCCGAAGGCGTGTCTAAGATCTTTGAGAATGAATTGAACTAAAAGGATGAATGGAGCTAAAGGAAACTTGGTAAAGTAAGTTTAAGAGTATATGGTTGAATGTGGGCAAAAGAGATTGGTTTATAAAGTAGAGACATAAATTGAGGAATTGAGGTAAAGACAAGTAAATTGTGAAGAAGTTGAAACGTTGAATTAGGAGGTATCAACTTGTGGTTATTGTGGCTCAGAAAATGAAATTAATCTTACTAAATTGATGGATTGGGAAAGGCATAGTTGGAAAAGAGCTGAGAATGACTACTTGCATTAAATGATGGCTATTCGTGTTAAGTGATTTCTTTACGTGATGCTCAAAAGTAGTTTTAAAAGGCGTTATGTATTTTACGTGAAATGATCCTTAAATGCAACTTCTTGTGAATTACCTTTCAAACGTGATTCTGTTTTAAAGAAGCAAATTTGATTCAGAAATTGAATTTGGAGGGATGGTACGTAGTGTTATGCCTTCTAGTGTGTCAAACCGATTTGAGAAAGTGAATTTATAAGGGGTGACACGTGGTGTCATGCCTTCCTTGATGTTAAATCGATTTGAGAAAGTTGTGAAGTGAATGTGATGAATGAATATGTCCAAATTGTTTTGAATCGACCGGCTGCGATCGTTTAGCATACCGAAGGGTTTGAACCGGGGACGCCCAGCTAGAAACTTCGAGGAAAGGGTTCTAACAGGGTCCTGCAGTGGCGGGATGCCCAATCCGAGACTTCCTGAAGATAGGTCCCGAGAGCCTTTTGTTCAGGGTCGCACCCTAGAAATTAAGAAGTGCTAGTTCGAATCTCGTAAAGGCCTAGAAAGTTTATTCAATCCCGAAAGAATTGTTCGTGAATGTGAAATCGTGCTTTTAAATGATTAAAGAGTCATGATATTTGCGTTGCCAGAGATTTCATTGAAAGTATCTAGATTTGTACTATGTTATTACGTTTTCATTGATTTCATTACTATGGGATTAAGCCTAAGGGAGCAATTCTAAAAATAGCCTGTCCTTGTAATTGTGGATTCAATTAGTGGATTTGATTTGGTGCTTGGATTAGCACTATCCGTGGTTTTCTCGCCCCAAGAGGGTTTCCACATACTTATTTGTGTATTGCAATTTTTGAGTCTAATCTAGACTCGGAATTATTTTCTTAGTCCGTTCGCACAAAACAGTTTGTATTTTCTAGAAAATTTTCCATCACCCTTCCCCTCTAGGGTGACTTTATCTCTCCAAGAGCAAACCTTCAAAATAAATTCATAATAAAATTCGATATGAAAAATAATGTGTAGTTGTAAGGAGTTGTAAGAAGTTGTAATAAGATGTAAGGAGTCTGTAAGGAGATTTGAGCTGTAAGAAGTTCTAAGGAGTTGTAAGAAGCTATAAGAAGTTGTAAAAAGTCGTAAGAAATTGTGCGGAAAACTCGTAAGGAAAGTTGTAAGGAGTTGTAAGGCTATAAGCTAAAGCTGAATAAAACATGGCCATACTCAAAATACCCGATGGGAGTATGAGTATTGAAATGGGGAAAATAAGGTGTGGATATAGCTATATCCGTCATACATATCCCACGGCCATCTCTAGTAGAAACCTTTATATACATAAATATTCACCAATAAGAAATTTTCATTAAAGGTAGAAAAATAAATTCAAAATAAATTTCGATATGAAAAATAACCTTGTACCATTTAGTTGTAAGGAGTTGTAAGGATGTAAGAAGTCTGTAAGGAAAGTTGCAATGAGTTGTAAGCAACTGTAAGAAGTTGTAAGGAGCTGTAAGAAGGTGTAAGGAATATAAAATATTTTATATTTGACTTGATAAAAATATTTAATATATTTTTATATTTATGTACAATATATTCGTATATTATTTATGAATTTAATGTAAATTATAAAATTTATATATTTGTAATGCCAAATGAATATGTATCAGTTTGATAATTTGTTTTCTTTTTTTATTTTTAGAAAAAAAGAAATTATGTTTGATATTTATGAAAAGAGTTTTTACAAATGCATAAATGACTTTTATATAGATAGTTGAAAATGGCATTGATTTTACAAGTTTCAAATAAATGTTCTCAACTATTAAATGTTCACAAATATTAAAATTAGTAATAGAGGAAATTTATTTCAAACATGTAAAATTAAGGTTATTTTGAACTATCTATTACATGAAAATTATTTATACATCTATAAAAACTCTTTTCATAGACATCAAATATAATTTCTTTTTGAAGACTCAAGTATAATTCTCAATCTCTCTATGGTTTTGATTTCAAGTCATTTCTAGTCATTTAAGAAGCTCATCTTTAACTTTTCAATTGTGTCCGACCTACTTAAAAACCATCTATTGAGTATAATGCATTTAACTATGTTTCTGACCCACTCGGACACAACTCATAACAATGGCATAAGTAAATAATTTCACAAACACTTCATATTCTTAGTACTCGACTTAGTGTTTAAACCGAAAATGAATTACAATGTTAATTCTCTTTTCCAAGTCAATTTTTTTAATGAAATTATTTACTTAATCAAGTTTATGCATTCTGATTATTCATCCTTATTAACTTGATCATTTAAAGGATTGACTCTAGATGGAATTTGAATCTAATGAATATTAGACTCGAAATTTCATTTATTTTGACTAAAGATAATTAAGTGCTTAATTACTTCAAATTAATTATTATCTTAACCTAATCTTGGACCAAAGTATTTTTATACTTTGAATACCACTTTAATTTTCTTTTGTAGGTTGATGAAAGTATTTTAATCTTATTTTAAAAAGCAAAAGCAATCGATTTTTAGCCATTAAACACCGAGTAGAACAAAAAGTAACATTTCTAGACAAGGCTTAGACACTCGTATTAGGGCCGTTTGTTTCTAAATCCGGTAAACTACAACTTTGAGTCTAACGGTTGTTTCCACCCCATATTTCAGTCACAACTAGTGGGATGGACCACTTTTCAAGCCAAGCACCACCGCAAAACGTTCACATTGCAACGGATCCTTTTCGAGTAACTCGGACTAGCCGTTACAACAGCTTATTGAAGCTCACAAGTCCCGAATAAGCCTCATTGGATACTCGCCCTGTTGTGTATAAATAGAAGTCTCTCTACATGACTTGAAGAATTGACTAAGCACATTGAAAAACACTTACTCAGTGCATACTTACTCAATCTTCATATTACAACTCCAATTCTGAATTTTCCACTTACTGAGTTGTAAAGAGAAAGTCTTGTAATTATTTCTACATTTTCAATTCTCTGTTGAGTCCCTTGACTGAACTATAAGGGTTAACTCAGCTCAATTGTGCCTAACTGTAAAGGTTACCTCAATTAGGAAGTAGTAGATCATATAAGGGAATTTCTAAGTCTAGGAAAAACTTATAAGTGAATTGTTTAAGGGAGCAATTTTGTAAAGAGTCAGTCCTTGTATTTTGTGGATTTAAAATAGTGGATTTGACTCAATGCTTGGATTAGCATTGTCCGTGGTTTTCTGCCCCAGGAGGGTTTCAACGTATTTCGTGCTTTACTTATTTCCGAGTTCGTTCTAGACTCAAAATTATTTTCTAAGTGTTTTCCGAGTAGAATTCTTTGCTAATTCACAAAAATCTTCCATCACCCTATTCACCCCCTAGGGTGACTTAACCTCTCCTAGAGCAAACCTTCAATTGGTATAAGAGCCTAATCTTTTAAAAGGATCTCACAATCCAAAGGTCTAAAGATCAAATGGCTTAGAACAATAAAGAGTTCGATGAAGAAAGATCTTTCACCGGACCACCCAAGTTCAAAGATTCAAACTTTGTACACTAGAAGAAGATAATGGAATGCTTCATCCAGGACTATGATGAGGATGTTTGGAATATCATCCAACATGGAAACTACACTCCTATGAAGATGGAAGCAACATGAGTTGTACCCAAGGAAAAATCGAGTACACCACTCGAAGAGAATGAAAAATACAGGAAGAACTACAAAGCCATGAACACTCGATGTGTGCAATCAACTCAAAAGAATACAACAGAGTGTCTTCATGTGACATAGCTAAAAAGTGTGGGATACCTTGGTCAACACCTATAAAGGAACCAGCCAGGTGAAATAGGCAAAGATAAGTCAATTCCTTCATAGATATGAAATGTTTAAGATAGAGCTCGAGGAGAACATCACTCGGATGTACATTCGGTTTACTAAGATTATCAACAATCTCGAGTCTCTGGGTAGGAAGATGTCTCATAAAGAAATTGTGAGAAAAATCCTAAGGAGTCTACCCAAGAGAAGATGGGGTCCTAAGGTGATAATAATTGAAGAAGCTCAAGATCTATCTAAGCTGAAACCGGATGAGCTTATTGAGAAGTTACTCACTCATGAGCTGCACCTAGAAGAGAGGAAGCTTAGGCCGGAACCAAAAGGAACATTACGCTTAAGGCCTCATAAGAAATACGACAAAGTCCGAGCTCCTCAAATTCGAAGAAGATCCCATGGCTCTTGTTGCCCGAAGCTTCAAGAAGATGATAAAGTACAAAAAGTGGCAAAAGAGTTCAAAATAGGAGTTCTATAAGAAATACAAGAAAGGTAAATACTTGTCTTCTTTCAATTTGTCTTTAACTAGGAACTCTGGTTGTTTTTAGTATGGCTACAAGGAGCACATAGTCAAGGACTCGTCCAAAGAGAAAGAAGGACAGAAAGAAAAAAAGGTTATGGTGGCTACCTAGAGTGATGATGACTTAGAGGAAGACGATGACTCGATGACTCAAAGTGTCTAATGGCACCGACGAACTCGAAGTTAGATCCGAGTCGACATGCGATAATTTAGCTGCTGAGTAAACAAATCCTCAAGAGGTCACTCGGAATCGAAAAGGGTCACTTGTACTTAGACAGTGGGTGCTCACACCATCCGTCCGGGGACTCAAAACTCTTTTCGGAATTAGAAGACATGAAAGGAGGAAGGTCACATTTGGAGATAACAATAGAGGCAAGATAATTGGAATTGGAAGAATTGGTTAAGAAGATAATGTAGTCAGTCCAATCTACCTTGTCAAATGGCTCAAATACAATCTTTTGAGCATTTCTCGGTTATGTAACAAAGGTCAAGAAGTAAGATTCACTAAGACCAACTCGCTTCATTTCGATGCGGTCATGAAAGAGACAAAGCTCTCGTGTCCGAGGTCGAACAAGAATGAAGCCTTCAAAGAGTTCACTAAGATCTGCAGGAAAATTCAAGTGGAGTCCGAGACTCGGATCGGGATAATTCTAGCCGACCATGGAAGAGAGTTCGATTACTCGGAATTTGCAGACTTTTGCTACAAGAATGAAATCTCCCACAACTTCTCAAGCACGAAGAACTCCTCAACAAAATGGAGTAGTGGAGAGAGAGAATAGAAATCTTGAAGAAATAGGAAGGACAATGATGATTCAAAATGATCTACCTTACTATTTCTGGGCTGAGGCAGTCAACACAAAGAAATTACACTCTCACCGGATGCCTCATTAGACCCACTCGAAGAAGACACCCTATGAGATATACAAGGGAAATAAGGCCAACATTTCCTACTTCAAACCATTCGGATGTGAATGCTATATGTATAACAATGGTAAGGAACATCCGACTAAGTTTGATGCAAGGCCGGATGAAGGTATATTTCTAGGTTACTCATCTCATAGTAAAGCTTATAGAATTTTTAACAAGAGAATAACAAAGTGGAAGAAAGTATCCACGTTGTCTTTGATGAGATTGATCATGGCAGGACAAGTGAATCCACTTTCTCGGATCTCAAGCTCAACCGAGATGAAGCCGATATAGCTAAAAGTTAAGCTCGGATCGAATCAAAATAAAGGAATTGAGGCAACTCGGAATGAGCTAACTTAGAATGAGGTGACTCGAATGAGACAGTTCAAGAGCCAGCTCAAACTGCTGAAGGAAAAGCTAATGCGAAGTTCAACAAGAGCAACCAACTAAAGATTAGACCATTCAACCAACAAACTTGGTAAATCGGAGGACAGGTAGAGATTTCAAATATACATCCAAGTCACCCACCTGAGAACATTCTTTCCGATATCAACAAGTGGCTAAGAACTCGTTCTTCTTTGCAAAATCTATGTGCATTTTTGCATTCATATCATTAATTGAACCTAAAATGTACTAGAAACCCTACTTGAACCTGAATGGGTAGATGGCATACAAAAAGAATTAACTCAATTTGAAAGAAACCAAGTTTAGACTCGACCAAACGACCTTCCGACCACCCACTAATAGGAATCAAATGGGTCTTCAAGAACAAACTGGATGAGGGAGGGTTAGTAGTGAGAAATAAGGCCAAATTAGTTGTGGGGAAACCTTTGCACCTATTGCTAGGATTGAGGCAATCGGAATTCTCTTAACATTTGTATCTAGCATGAACATTAAGCTTCATCAAATGGATGTTAAGTGTGCATTTCTAGATGATTATATTCAAGAAGAAGTTTATGTTGAGCAACCCCAGTAGTTGAAAACTCTCAATTTCCAAATCATGTTATCAAATTGCAAAAAGCTTTATATGAGTCCGAAACAAGCTCCCGGAGCTTGGTATGAAAGACTAAGTAGTTTCTTGGTTGAAAATGACTTCAAAAGAGGTCTTATTAACAAAACTCTTTTACAAAAACCAAGGGGAATGATTTTCTAATCATTCGATTTATGCTGATGACATTATATCTCGGAGCTACTAATGAAACTCTATGCCAAGAGTTTTCTCGAGTTAATGAGACAAGAGTTCCAAATTAGCATGATAGAAGAACTCAATTTCTTCCTTGGATAGCAAATCAAGCAAGAAAAGGATGGAATTTATGTTCATCAATCAAAATACACCAAGGAGTTATTAAGGAAGTACAAGCTACAAGATGTAAAGCGGCAAGCAACACCTATGAGTAGCGAGTACAAAACTAGACTCAAATGAGAAAAGTAAAGTCTGTAGATCATAAATTCTACAAAGGTATGATTAGATCTCTACTTTATTTCACATCTAATAGGCCAAATATCATGTTTAGTGTTTGCCTTGGTGCAAGATTTCAAACTAATCCTAAGGAATCACATCTTACTATGGTGAAGAGAATTTTTAGATATCTTATAAAGACTCGGACAATTGGTCTCCGGTATTCGAAAGACCCGGATCTAACCCTCACTCGGATACTCGGATGCCGACTATGTTGGATACAAAGTTGATAAAAGGAGCACATCAGCAGCATGCCAATTTTTGGGTCAATCATTCATCTCCTGGCATTCAAAGAAGCAAAACTCGGTTACTCTATCAATTGTTGAGACCGAGTACATAACAACTGGAGCTTGTTGTGCTCGGATTCTCTGGATCAAGCAACAGATTGAATGATCTTAGACTGTCATTCACATCAATCCCAATCAAGTGTGACAATCAAAGTGCAATCAGGATCACCAAGAATCCAGTTCAAGCACTAAAAATGAAACACATTGAGGTTAGGTATCATTTTATGAGAGACCATTCTAAGAAAGGTGATATTGAACTTGAGTTTATTACTACCAAATTTCAATTAGCCGATATCTTCACCAAACCTCCGAGTGAAGATCGGTTCTACTTTATTAGGAATGAACTTGGCATGTTAAGTGCATCATTATCTAATTTACAACATGAATGAGATTGATTGTTATATGCTTTGAGTGAATAACAAATGGATCAGTTGAACCGGAATGAGACCGAGCTATGAGTTATTAATTTATGAGTGTGTACTAAGTCACTTAGACACCTTACTAAGTTAGACTCGGTTTATTATAAAAATGGACATCAAAATTCTGGGATCATCTCTAGATCAATGGAGAATATCATAAATGTTTTCGAAAATCTCTTTTTCTATGTCTCGCACGTGAACAGTCTAGAAAACTAGACTTTCGAGGGAAGTAGTTTGGCAGCTAACCTTTACACTCTTGAAGACTCAACGGTTTGCTAATCGTTGCTTAGAGGGTTAAGTCGAGTTTAATGAAAGCGTTTGTTCTATAAATAGCACCGTTTATTTTCTTTCATTCACTTTGCTAGTTATTGCTCTCACTTTGCTCTCTTTGCTCTCAAACTCAAACACTCTCGCACTCAACTCGTGTGTGTGTGTGTGTGTGTGTGTGTGTGTGTGTGTGTGTGTGTGTGTTTCTCATTCATTTTCTCTATTCTCTTGTACTCCTAACCTCTCTTACTCTCTCTTTCACTGTGCCTAAAAGAGGTTCAGTGATGGAAGCGAGTTTGGCCACAAAGAAGGCTAAAACCAAAACAACTCGCTCCGAGAATCCCCAAGGCAAGGGAAAGCCCATGCCTCGGATGATCCAAAACTCATGGTGGCTCAAGCACTTTTTCATTGACGACAAATTTTTCTTCAAATCTCATTTTCTTGGATCAAATCCACTCTCAAAACAAGTACTTTCAAGTACTTGTGTTTCGTGAGTATATCTACCTAAAACTCGTAACTAAGTTCTATTCTCATAGGACGAGCAAGAGATAACGTGATCTCTTCCGTTGTCCAAGGCAAAGTTATTCATATCAATTTTTCTCTACTCCACAAGCTCTTCGATGTGACGTGTCTTTTCTCAATTCCAATCCTATTCCCTTCAATGAAGTCGCGATGACTTCTTTGATAAATATGCAAAAGAAATCCCTCAGTCCAAAAAGAATTTTTCTATGACTCGGATGACATCCGAAGCAAGACTTCTCTACTTCATTCTGATGTGAACTTTCTTTTCCTACTATCCATCAAAAGAGAACCCTAACAGCAAGTGCTTAAGGTTCCCTTTCATTCCGGAACATATTGCTTCTATTCCTTCCGACCCGAAGAAGCTTCCATGCCCTTTGGAGCTCTTCTTTTCGCTATCTTCACTCAATTCGAGGTAGCTCTCCCTTCGATCCCAATAAATTTTTGGAGCTCGCCGTCTGTTTCGGCAAAGGAGAACTCATTAGCCTGGGATACCAGGAAATACAAGTTGGTGTCCGGCCTCATACTTTCGAACTTGCTCCTCCTCCACCTCGGACTCGAAAGATTCCGAGGTTCCTCTTCTCACTACTTGGACCTTCGTCTTCTCAGCCTGCCCCTTTTATTGAACTCCGTTAGAAGGTGGCAATTCTATTTGTTGCCTTAGCAAAAGAGCTGCAGCAGCTGTGGCGACCTTTCAGGCTTTCATGCTTATTCTAACTCGGTTCCAAAGCAAGGCTCGGACTTAGATTGATCGAGTCAAGCCTTAATTGCTGAGCTCAAGAAGGTGATCAAGTTCGCCACCTCCAGGAGAGACGATCCAAGGATGTTGAGGACTCAAAATCCTCTGAAGAAATACAACCTTCGGAGTCCTCACTTTCTACCGAGTCTAAGTCAAACGAAGTAGAAGAAGAAGAAGGACAAGGACAAGGACAAGGAGAAGCAAAAGGAGAAGGAGAAAAGAAACCGGAGCAGCCCCGACTAAGGGACAAGCCAAAAGAACCCGAGGTGATCTTATCGGATCACACTCGGTCCGCCTCAAAAGAGGCTGGCAATGCGAGCCGATCTAAGGCCCCCTCATCGGCTTAACGACCTCCAGCTGAAGTGATTGAGGGTTCGAAGAAGAAGAACCAGAGGAAAAACTACATCTGTCTTGCGGACATGTCATTCCACTTCCCGATCCGCCTCTACTCTTGCCTCCTAGCCCAACCGCATCAACTCGGGGCTACAGGCATAGGCGTGGTCCTCGTTCTTACGCCTCCACTCGAACTACCTCTCCCTCCCGATTTCAAAAAAAAATCAAACATCTTTGTACTTTATTGTTTATCCCTCCCTATTTTTTAGTTTAATGAAATGCATAGGGGAGAGAAAAGATAGAGATGTTTGGTTCGGGGAGTTTCTTAGTTCTTCGTTTGTTTAAGTTTATTTTTCTCTATGTAATGTTTTTCTAACCTTTAATGAAATTTTCTTATTTCCGAGCATACATGAGCTATCTTTCTTATATACTCGATATATTTTCTCACTCGCTCATCATTATGTGACAAGTATGCTCTGTTAACCTCAAGAAGTCCGCTCCGAGTTGTATATGATATAAGTTGAGTTGTATAATATTTTATATTTTCTTTTGCTCGATCAATATACAATGAAAACCGAACCTTCGAACCGATTAGCTTCTATCTTAAGTATGGAATACCTTTCATCAAAAAGGTGGAGATTGAAGACTCGGGTATAATTCTCTATCTCTCTATGGTTTTGATTTCCAATCATTTCTAAGCATTTAAGAAGCTCATCTTTAACTTTTCAATTATGTCCGACCTACTCAAAAACCATCTAATGAGTATAACACATTTAATTGTGTTTCGAACCACCCGGACACAACTCATAACAATGGCATAACTTCATATTCCGAGTACCGACTTAGTGTTCAAACCGAAAATGGATTACAACGTTAATTCTCTTTTCCAAGTTAGTTTTTTTAATGAAATTATTTACTTAATCAAGTTTCGCATTCCGATTATTCATCCTTATTAACTTGATCATTTAAAGGATTGACTCTAGATGGAATTTGAATCTAATGAATATTAGACTCGAAATTTCATTTATTTAGGTCGAAGATAATTAAGTGCTTAAGTACTTCGAATTAATTATTATCTTTACCTAATCTTGGACTAAAGTATTTTTATACTTTGAATACCACTTTAATTTTCTTTTGTAGGTTGATTAAAGTATTTTAATCTTATTTTGAAAAGCAAAAGCAACGGGTTTTTAGCCATGAAACAACAAGTAGAAAGAAAAGCAACATTTCTAGACAAGGCTTAGACACTCGTGTTAGGGTTGTTTGTTTCCAAATCCGGTAAACTTCAACTTTGAGTCTAATGGTTGTTTCCATCCCGCATTTCGAGTCACAACCAGTGGGATGGACCACTTTTCGAGCCAACGACCCCCGCCCAACGTGCACATTGCAACAGATCCTTTTCTAAGTAACTCGGACTAGCCGTTACAACGGCTATTGAAGCTCACAAGTCTAGAACAAGCCTCAACGGCTACTCTTCCCTACTATGTATAAATAGAAGCCTCTCTATAAGATTTGAAGAATTGGCTTAACACATTGCAAAACACTTACTCAATCTTCATATTACAACTCCAATTCTTAACTTTCTACTTTCCGAGTTGTAAAGAGAAAGTCTTGTAATCATTTCTACATTTTCAATTCTCTGTTAAGTCCCTTGACCGAGCTGTAAGGGTTAACTCAACTCGGTTGTACCTAGCCATAAAGGTTATCTCGGTTAGGAAGTACTTGATCGGATAAGGAAATTTCTAAGTTTAGGAAAAACTTATAAGTCAATTGTTTAAGGGAGAAATTTTGTAAAGAATCGGTTTGTGTATTTTGTTGATTCAAAATAGTGGATTTGACTTCGTGCTTGGATTAGCACTGTCTGCGGTTTTTGCCCCAGGAGGGTTTCCACGTATTTTTGTGTTTTATTTACTTTTGAGTTCATTGCAGATCGAGAATTAGTTTTTAAGTGTTTACTCGGGCAAAATTCTTTGTTAATTCATAAAAATCTTCCATCACCCTATTCAACCCCCTTCTAATGTTACTTACCTCTCCAAGAGCAAACATTCACTTTTTTATTATAAAAACAAATCATTAAACATAACATATATGCATTTGGCATCACAAATATATAAAATTTATTATTCTACTGCGTAAAATTCATAAATTAAAATACAAATTTGTTGCACATAACCATAAAAATACACATATGAATACATTAAACATTTTTATTGAATCATATACAACATTTGATATTTCCTCAAACTCTTTTCAACTTCTTACTGCCCTTTATATTCTTTTACACCTCCTTACAATTCTTTATAACTTATGCTAAATGGAGCAGGGTTGAAATAGCCCAACCGATTTTGTCACATTCAATTTTACTATTCACCTATAAACTTAAACTTTAACAAAATGTCCGTGAAGATTCGGACCTTGCATGTATATCACTCGAGTACTATCAAGAATTCAGGTACAAACTTCATGTCTTATAAGTTTTGATTACTAGGCATTCTGAATGCTATAGAAACTATTCTAAGTGGCTTAGAAGCTTTTCTAAGTGTTACGTAAACTATTGCATATGTTTTCATTCGTTTCTAACCGACTCGTAAAGCATACTCTTGCTCATCATTTCACAATTATGATTCTAAGTCACTTAGACAACACTCGGACTCATCGCATGTTCAAACATATGCTCTAACACTTTTAAACTCAGTGTCGACTTCATATTCTAAGTTCAAGTGAATTACGAGCATTAATTCGTCTTTCTAAGTCGACTTGTTGTGTTTGAACTATATATGTCTAGATTAAGTATTATTACCCCGATATTCTCTCTTCAACTTTATTTTTCTCTAGACCGACTCGGACATGAATTTGAGTATAACGAACATTAAACTCGGAAAAATCCATTCTTCTAGGACTCGGATAATTATGCACTTAATTATCTTAATTAAATTATTATCTCGTGTCTAATCTTGGACCAAAGTATTTTACACTTTGAGAATCAAAATTGATTTACTTTTATAGGTTATCTAAACGAGGTTATCCTACTTTTGAATTACAAAAGTAACCGAGCTTCAAGATGTCAAATCGCCGACGAGACAAGGCTTTTTCTACTTTTGATCCGAGGCCCGGACACTCGTGTCGGGGTTGTCCGTTTCCAAAATTGGAAATCTTCAACGCTAAGCTCAACGGTGGTTTCCACCTTACTTTTCGGACACCACCAATGGATTGGGATATCCTAAGGGGTCAAGAGCCGTTACACAACGTTCACATCTCAATGGATCTTTTCGAGCGACTCAAAAGAACCGTTACAACGGTCACAAAGGATTTCTAGTCAAAAGATAATCACAACAGCTAATCTGCTTGGTCATCTATAAATAGAAGCCAACTCTCAAGACTTAAAGATTGCTGAAATCATTGTCAATACACATACTTAAGCAAAAGTCTTTCTATTCGTATTCAATATTCTACTTACAACTCCAACTCGTACTTAACATCTTTCCGAGTTGTAAGGTCTTGTAATCGATTACAAATTCTCCTTCTTACTATCTAAGTAAGGTCCCTTCATTGATCTCGTAAAGGTTGACTTAGCTCGGTTGTCCCTAACTGTAAAGGTTACCTTAGTTAGGAAGTACTAGATCACATAAGGGAACTTCGAGTCTAGGAAAACTTTGTAAGGAATTGTCTAAGGGAGCAATTCAGGTTGCGTCTGTCTACTCGTATTTTGTGGATTCAAAATAGTGGATTTAACTTGGTGCTTGGATTAGCACTGGCCGTGGTTTTCTCGCCCTGAAGGGTTTCCACGTAATTCCGAGTTCACACTTTTCTAAGTACAATCTAGACTCAAACATATTCAAAGTTTGTTTTAAACTTTAATCCTCCATTTATTGTTCAAATTTCCTCATCACCCTATTTAATCCCCCTCTAGGGTGACTTAGACTCTCCAGGAGCAAACCTTCGATCCGTAATATTTTTCATGATAACTAGCTTAAATGGACATGATACTTTTAAAATTAATTATTCGTTGGAATTTGTTTGTGAATTTCTTAAGACATAAAATTAAATTAATGTATCCAATGGGTATTAATTATCAAAATCATTGCACATCTATACAAGTAAATCCGATATACTCGAAATACCCGATGGGAGTATGAGTATAGGAATGGGGAAAATAGAGTGTGGGTATAGATATATCTGCCACGTACATATCCGACAACCATCCCTAGTAGACACCTTTACATACATAAATATTCACTAACAAACAATTTCCATTAATAATAGAAAAATACATTCACAATTAATTTCGATGTGAAAAATAATATATAGTTGTAAGGAGTTGTAAGGAGTTGTAAGGAACTGTAAGAAGTTGTAAGGAAGCTGTAAGAAGTTGTAAGAAGCTGGTAGGAGCTCGTACGAAGTTGTAAAAAGTTGTAAGGAGTTGTAAAAAGTTGTAAGGAGTTGTCAAAAGTCGTAAGGAGTTGTAAGAAGCTGTAAGTTAAAGCTAAATGCAATAGGGCCTTAGACACATTCTTTATGAGTCTCTAAATGAATTTAATCTTGAAAGAATCTCTGAACATTTTGATACATGCTTTGGATTCTTGATGAGCTATAAAATCATATAAGACTATAAGCTTTATCAAACATATCTTTCGAGTATTAGAAATTAGTTACTACTTTGTTTCTTAGCCACTCGGAACTCAATTTCGGGCATTTGACCCACTAAACTCGGACAGAAAGTTTGCCTAAATAATTTCACACACTTCACTTATCTTTTACATTGGCTTGTTTCATATTTCAAAACAGAATTACTTGTGTTAATTCTAAAATAGTCATATTTAATTTAGTTGAAATTAATTAAATTAGCGAATACTGAAATATGTCTTCATAACTCTTGTACTCAATTATATCTTATTTAATATTTGAGTTTAGACATAAACACAATTAGAATATATTGAATATTGGACTTGAAAATTTTTCTTTTAATTGATTAAGGATTTACAGATCGTTAATTATTTTATTTAACTTACATCCTTATCTAATCTTGGCCAAAGTATTTTTATACTTTGAGTACCACTTATATTTTATTTTATCCAGGTTTATTAAAGCTAATTAATCTCAATTTATAAGCAAAAACAACTTACTCGGTTTCACACAAGCAGACAAAAAGCACCATTTTCGAGATGACTCGGATCATCGTGTCGGGGATGTTTGTTTCCATTTTCGATAAACTTCAGTCCTTAAGTCTAACGGCTATTTCTACCCTGGTTTTCAGATACAACAAATGGGTAGGAATGTTTTTAAGGCTAGAACCCATGTTTAACGGACACATCCACAAAGGTTCTATTTCTAAGGACTCAAACTACTCGTTGTAACGCCTAGCTGATTCGAAGTCTAAGCCCAAGGAACAATGGCTCTCTACTATGCTCCTTATAAATAGAAGTCTCATTACAAGACTTAAAGATTGTTGTAACAACATTCTTAACTCTCATACTCATACTTCTACCATTCGACTCTTGTACTTAGAACTTTAACTTTCCGAGATGAAAAGAAAAATCTTGTAATCATTTTCATTCTCTCGAAACGTTCTATTTACTTTTCTTAACCGAGTTGTAAGGGTTAACTCAACTCAGTTATCCTTAACTATAAGGGTTATCTCAGTTAGGAAGTAGTGGGATAGATAAGGTAACTTCGTGCCTAGGAAAACTTATATTTGAGTTATCTAAGGGAATAATTATGCGAGTCAATCCTTTGTATTTTGTGGATTCAAAGTAGTGGATTTGACTTGGTGTTTGGATAGGCACTGTCCGTGGTTTTCTACCCCAAGAGGGTTTCCATGAAGAATTGTCTATCTATCTCTTTCTTAGTCCAATCTAGACTCGGTTTGCTTTTCCGAGTTCCGACCTTCACAAAAGTTTTTTTATTTCCACATCATTTCCTCATTGCCCTATTCACACTCCCCCTCCTAGGGTGAATTAGACTCTCTATTCTAAACCTTTATGAAGTAAAGTGGTGAGGAGTAGACCAGACCTAGCTTTGGTTAAGGTTTGCTCCAATGGGTAATCTCGTTCATTGAACATATCAAAGAACTTATTTATGGCTCCGCCACTCCCGATGGTATCCCCTGTAAAGAACAAGGAGATGAAGCTTCGTAGTTAAATGCCACACTAGCATGAAACAAAATAAATCCAAGTTAAGACAATTACCGTAGTGGAGATCACCAATGAAGAAACATGATTTTCGGTCTAGGTCACTTGGATATTTGTTGTGAGGACAGCGAGTCCCTTTCCATGAACAAATCTTGGGTCAAGCTCTTATACCTTATTTTTCTTTCCGGGTGGGTACGTCTTCAAGACATATTTTGAAGTTTCTAATGAAAGAACAAATTCAAGAACAAACTCAAGAACAAGCTCAAGAGCAAGTAAGAACAAGAAGAAGAGGAATTGTGTAAATGTTCAAAATGAAGCATCCAAGTTCCCCCTTTCATAGGCAAACTGGTTGGCATTAAAAAGTAAAGCAAAACTGAGCTATTTTATGATTGGCTCAAATGCACACTCCCGACCCGATACTACAATAGCTTATCGGCTTCGATCCACGAGAACCGACCCGGTCGGACCACGTGCGGTAGGCGTCGGTTCCCAAATGTAACAACCCAATTTTTAAATATTATTATTATTATTATTATTATTATTATTATTATTATTATTATTATTATTATTATTATTATTATTATTATTATTATTAATTTAAATCTAGCATTAAAGCATGACTAATTATTAAAAATTTGTCGCATGATATTTGTGATTTAAGCATACGTTTGATGAATTATTTCTAAAGTAGTGTCTAGATACATTTATATAAGCAAAGAGACAAACTATTAAGGTTAGGGATTAATTTGAATCATAATTTCTGGAAATAATTAGGGCATTTATTAAGACCTCTGAGGTACCATAATTTAGGGTATTCAATTGTTACTCCTCTATAAATACCCCTAAAATGTTAGGCAAAATACTCACCGATTAAGATTTTCTCATCTCCATTCATCTCTAATTTTTGTTTTTTTTCCTACTCTTCTCTTTACTCTCATCTTCTTGAGTAAAATTCTTTATTCCTAGATTTCATTGAAACTATCTAGAGATTACTTTCCAAGTGCAAATAGCAAGGTAAAGTGTGAATGCATGGGAACAATTGGATCATTGGGACATTCACCTAGTTTCATTTTCTAGTTGGAATAAGTCTTCAACTATTCTAGTTATTATAAATTTAGTATGAAAAGTGTTTCTCTAACAAATGTTAGTAATCGATGGAATAAATGATAAAGTTTGTTTCCATTTTATTGAAATTATAGGCCTTATGTGTCTCTTTTATACACATGGCATAACACTCTAAAAATTAAATCTTTCTAAATTTTATTTGGTTTCATGAGTAATTCCTCTAAAAAGATAGGGTGTTATAGTCGAAGTGTGGCATACTAGTCTGGGCAGCCCAGCAAGCAAGTGGGGTCATGTAACCCACTTATTTAGCTTTTTCAATTTGCGATTTAGTCTTATATTGACTTAATTATCGGGTAAACATACTCGACCTTTGGTACATCTAATTATTTACCGACGGAATGTCGATACAATAGAATTGTTTAGCCAAGCTTTAGATCAAGAAATGATCAAGCTTCAGCGTATTACTAATCAAGTTAAGCTTAGGATCTCTCCAGCTGGATTTCGGAATGTGTGCTACAATCAAGTTCAGGTCCCGATTCGTCGAGTTCAAGTCAAGAAATGGCCAATTTGAGACCGAGTTAATTCAATCAACATCCATAATAATGCTAGATAAATAAGATCATTACCCTTTAATGTCTACTTTGACCTTCGTCTTCTAGATTCGGTCAAAGTAGGTGGCTAACTTGTAAACACCGAAAACATGCAGTCCTTATCTTTTTATTTATGTTATTTATTTTTGTTAGCACAACGATAAAATCCCAATCTCGTTTGCAAACTCAGGTCTTAATCGGATTAACAACGAGCATGACGGAAAGCCAGTAACCCATAAAAAACTATTCAAGCACCACAAAAACAGCCCATTTTCACTTTTCTCGGATTGGGCCAGCCCGAAAACCATTATTTCGGCCGACCTAGGGTAGGTTCGGACTCCAAAACCAGGATCCGAACTAAAGTTGGTCTCTCGAGATGCTCAAACGCAGATGTTTTACCTATTTTAGCGGCCAAACACGGCACGCACTTTTGAATGTCCAAACGACAACATTTGTGACCAGCTCCGATTTCCAAGACTCTTAAAATAGTGTCGTTTTGACCAGGAAAATTTTCGGTTTTCCTTTTATCCTTTTCTAGTAATTTCGAGCCCAATTCGGACCAAACCCGACAAGCGGAAAGCTATAGATAGGGGTACCCCCCCCAATTCATTCACACTCCATTTTCGGTTGGAAAACCCCTCATTTGCTGAAAATGTCTCTCCTTCACTCTCTCCCATACTATCTTCTCTACGCTTTTACTCACTTCACTCAAAATCCTACTTTTAAACCCACTCAAAAAGCTTTTTTCACTTCTTTTGTGTTGTTGTGCTACTGTTACTGCTGCTGAAGTCCATCCATGACTTAAGTTCGGTATGTCGGTTAGCCTAAGGGCGCTGTTCATGGAATTTTTTTTTAATTTTTGTTTATAACTTTCTTTTAATTCTCACATTTTACTGTTGTCCGTATTGTGGGTTAAAGTTGTATCGCTTTATTTTCCTCCTCGCCCCATGTAATTTTCATTTATTTGTCGCTTTCTTTTATTTGCTTTCATTATAACTTTTTTTATCGCTTTTAAGCATGCTTTGACTGTTTAGTTTCTATATTTTTCATGTTGATTGCTTGCTTTATTTGATGTAATTTAAGCTCATAATTTTGATTAGTAGAGGTTTTCGGTTGATGATGAAATGAGGAGCAACCCTCCTCGTTTCGTACCATCGCCCCAAAGATTGGATCATTGGTTTAACCAATGAAGTCCCTTTAAAAACATTTTTGATTTTAGTTTTTTTTAATGATGAATTTGGAATGTATTTTCTTTTATTTTGGTTAGTTTTTATTTCTTAAAACCGACTCGCGACTCCCTCATTTTGGCTTTTCATTTTAAAAATTACCTCTCAGCATTTCAAGTAAAAATAGAACATTTTGGCAGCTTAAATCATGTGACCAAGACTGTTTCATCGGTCCCGACCGGATGAGCGACTCCGATCACCGAGTTAAGGCAGGTAGTTGTCGGCCTCCGTCGGCCTTAGCTAATAATCGGGCTTAGCTCCTTGCCCGGGCAGTGACTCGCCTGGTCTAGTAGCTTTGTGGAAAATAAAATAATGTTTCTTATTTCTAATTCTTTGCTTAGGAAATGACATCCTCATACTACGTAAAAATTAATTTCAAAAATAATATAATTAATAAAATTATCAATCAAGTTTTCATCTAAACCTATTTCAAAACTTAGTTTTAAAAATCAACTGAATAAGCGACCCACCACACCTAATAAGAGTCAACACTTCGTGAGAAAATGCGGTCTACTTCCTACGGGACGGGTCGTGCTCCTACAAAAGATAACCCAAATATTTACCAATAGATTCAATACTAAAAATATAAAATATATTTGAAACTATATCCTTATTCTCGAGGCTTTGGACAAAAAAAATCATATATGATTATGAAATTTGATCAACTAAGGCACATAAATCATTCATAATTTTTTAGATGACAAAAATTAAGTCTTTACTTTATAGCAAAGTAAACTATCATCTACAAAAAGGAGACATGGGATTAAATCACCACTAGATGATGTTATTCCTTTTGATCTTCCCACTTTGGACAAGCTTAGTTGTCAAGGTCGCCATACAAATAAGGAACAAATAGGGAGATGTTTAAGATCCCTAGTTGGGTTGGAAACTCCACTAGGTTGATCATTAACCAAAACCACAAGATTGTTGAAATACAATCGAATATCCAAACAATCTTAGGGTTTGCTCGAGAGAGAGGCTAAGTCACCCTTGAGGGGGTGAATAGGGTGATAATGAGGTTTGCTTCAAATTTAAAATAGATATGAATCGATGTGAGCGAGAGTCGGAGATGAGCTCGGAAAAGCACTAACTCGTAAATCGGTGAAGAGTGAAGAAACAGATTAAACGAAACTTTAAACCTCTCCGAGTCTAGAATGCACTCGGAAAATTAATAACTCGGAAAGTACGTGGAAACCCTCCCGAGGCGGAAAACCACGGACCGTGCTAATCCAAGCACAAAGTCAAATCCAAGTATTTTGAGTCCACAAAATACGAGTAGACTGACTTGACCTGAGTTGCTCCCTTAGACAACTCTTTACAAGTTTTTCCTAGACTCGGAAATTTTCTTATCCGATCTAGTACTTCCTAACTTAGATCACCCTTACAATTAGGGACAAGCGAGCTGAGTTAACCCTTACGACTCGGTCAAGGGACCTTACTTAGAGAGTAAGAAAGAAAGTGTTTGTAATCGAGTACAAGACCTTTGAAGGTTTGCTCGGGGAGAGTCCGAGTCACCCTAGAGGGGGTGAATAGGGTGATAGAAGTTTTTCGTGGAAACGTTAGCTCTTTTGTTAACGAAGGGACAGAGACGAGTTCCGAGTCAAACAGCGAGGTCGGAAAAGCTTGGACTCGAAATGCTATCACGAATAAACAAGCAAGTCAAGCAGGAGTAATATGACTGTCCGAGTCTAGAATGAACTCGGAAAGATAACACTTAGAAATTACGTGGAAACCCTCCCGGGGCGGAAAACCACGGACCGTGTCAATCCGGACACGAAGTCAAATCCACTATTTTGAGTCCACAAAATACCGTGAACTGATCGAACCCGAGTTGCTCCCTTAGACAACTCTATACAAGTTTTCCTAGACTCGAAATTCCCTTATCCGATCTAGTACTTCCTAGCCGAGATAACCCTTACAGCTAGGGACAACTAAGCCGAGTTAACCCTTACAGCTTAGTCAAGGGACCTTACAAAGAATGTAAGAAAGAGTTTGTAATCGAGTACAAGACCTTACAACTCGAAGGTAATAAATTATAGAGTAGGAGTTGTAAGTAGAAGATTGAGAATGTATACAAAGACTTTGAGCAAGTATGTGTATTAACAATAAGTTCGGCAATCTTCAAGTCTTGTGAAGTGGCTTCTATTTATAGATGACCAGGTAGAGTAGCCGTTATCTTCATCTCGCTGACCGAGAGTCCTCTCGTGACCATTGATAGAAGCTTTATGAGTCACTCGAAAGTATCCGTTGTAATGTGAACGTTGGACAACAGCTTAACTCTCTTGGAAGTCCCAAAACCACTGGCGGTGTCTTGAAAGATAAGGTGGAAACCACCATTAAGCTTGCCGTTCCAGTTTTCCAATTTTGGAAACAGACGACCACGACACAATCTTGTGGGACTCGGAGTAGAGAAGGTGAAAAGCCATGTCTGCTGGTGATTTGACGTTCGAAGCCAGGTTACTTTTGTAGTTTGAAAAGTGTATCCTCGATTGAATAACCTACAAAAGTAAATCAATTTTGGTTCTCAAAGTATAAAATGCTTTGGTCCAAGATTAGACACGAGATAATAAAATAATTATGATAATTAATCAACTAATTATCCGAGTCGAAGAGAAGTGGAATTTTCTAAGTCTAATAACTATATAACTCAAAATTCCATCGACTTAGTCTAAGCGATAGATCAAGATAAGTAAGGAATATCGAGTAAGATAACTTGATATAGACTAAGTATGAAACAGACTAGAGGTACCGACTCTAATGAAATAGAGCTTATAATCGAAGCCGGATTCGAGTGAGAGAAGGTGAAACACTAGTCCACTTAATCTGCGATAAATCTGAGTGATGCTTGGACTCGGAACAAAGAACCGGTTTTCGAGTCACTTAAGGATAAGCAAGAAATATATGAAGTAAAAGCTGTATCACTTAGAGAAGATACCATTTCACTCGGAGAAGTTTCTAAGATACAAAGAATGCCTTGGAATCAAAACTCTATAAGTATGAGATGGTTATACCGATTCATTTAATGCAACTCGAAATGCGTTGAGCAGAGTGTCTAAGTCTTCAACCTTACAACTCAGAATATAATGAAATACAAAATTTGAGTTGTAAGTAGAAGATTGAGAATGAATACAACGACTTTTGATCAAGTATGTATATTAACAATAGATTCGGCAATCTTCAAGTCTTGAAAGTTCGCTTCTATTTATAGATGACCAAGCGACTTAGCCGTTGTGTCCATCTTCCGACTGGAAGTCCTTTGTCACCGTTGTAAAGGATTTTCCGAGTTACTCAGAAAATATCCGTTGAGATATGAACGTTGAGCAACGGTTCTTGATTATTGACTCCTTTGGAAGTCCCAAAACCACTTGGTGGTGTCTTGAAAAATAAGGTGGAAACCACCGTTAAGCTTGTGTTGCAAATTTCCAGTTTGGAAACGGACAACCCCGACACGAGTGTCTAGGGCTAGGTCGGAGGTGGAAAAAGCCTTGTCTGCTGGTGATTTGACTTTTTGAAGCCGGTTACTTTTGTAATTCAAATTTAGGATAGCCTCGTTTGAATAACCTACAAAAGCAAATCAATTTGGTTCTCAAAGTATAAAATATTTTGGTCCAAGATTAAACACGAGATAATATTATAATTAAAATAATTAAGTGACTAATTATCCGAGTCGAAAAGAAAAGGAATTTTCCGAGTCTAATATCCATGAAACTCAAATTCCATCTTAGTCGAGTCTAGAATATCGAGTAAACAGACTTGATCTAGACTAAACAAAATTCAAACTAAATATGCTGACTTGGAACAATGTAATTCCCGAATCATGAAGTCGGACCTGAGTTTGAGCGGGAAAAGATAGTGTTTGAATCATGCGATATATCCGAGTGTTGGGTGACTCGGAACCGAGTGAGAAGTAGCATATAAAATTATGCTTTACGAGTCAATCGAGTCGGGCAAAAACCCCATACTAGATTTTATAACACTCGTAAGAAATGTTATATCACTCAGAAAAGTTTCTAAGATGCATGGAATGTCTTGAAGTCAAAACCCTATAAGAGATGAAGTCTTATACCTGATTCCTTGATGGAACTCGAAACGAGTAAGTAAAAGTCCGAGTCTTCAATCTCCCCTTTTGAAAAAAGGCATTCCATATTTAGACAGAAACTTTGTTAGTGATAAATGTTTGAATTTGTAAACTTGCTTAGAAAAGAAACTTAAGATTTCATAGTTCACAGAGCAAGAGAAGACATAAGTCCAAATACACGAAATTATTAATGAAATGCATTGATTTTAATGACAATGCTGAGCAAGAAAACATATTGGATGGAAACTCATAAATACTTGCATTAAGCAATGAACTCGAAACATTGGAACGAAATGCATTCTCATTGACTTCACATAAAATATTTACAAAGGGTGAGAGAGACTCCCCTAAACAAGACATCTAATTTAATTTTCTATCTATTCTCCCCCTTGCCTTTCAGCAAAGATAACAAAACAAAAAAATATGGGAAGAATACAACAAGAAGTACATGATGTCCGGACAAAAAAATAAAATAAAATAAAATAAAATAAAACACTCGTAAATAAAAGACTAAGAAATTAAAGAGGGGATGGGTTTGTCTCGAGTTGAGGAGGAATTATGAGTGGAGCGCCGGCGCTGATAAGATCTTGACGATGTGCTTGAGCGCGGCGGAGGGAGGACGAGGATCTTTGGAAAAGGCTCGGTTTTGAGTGGCTGGCCTAGAACTAGTTCGTCCAGAGGCTCGTCTTGAACGACCGGAGGGGTGTGCTCAGAGTTGACCGGCTGCCGACTGTCCTTGTTCAGCAAGGTCTTCCGACCCACTCGAGGCTGCTATCCGAGCTTATCACTTCCGGTTGAGCTTTAGGAGCACTTGGACCCTCAACTGTTGCTCCTTGTCCTTCTTGGTCTTCCCGGCCTTCGGCTCACTAGGCTCGAAAAGAGCTGCATCAGCCACAGGCTTTTCTCGCTTCTTCTCGATCTTCTTCTTCACCCTCTCCTCTATCTCGAGAAGGACTTGGCAAGGCTTGAGGATTCCTCGAAGTGTCCGAGTCTTCTTGATCCTGAGCTGCTTTGGATCGTCTCTCCTGAAGAAGCTCGATCGGCTCCCTCTGCTCCTTCACCGAGCCTTCATCTCGGAGGAGCACGTCCTGTTGCTCTCGGAGTTGAGATTGGCGGTTTTCGGTTGATGGTCATAGACCGAAAGACAGTCTTGAATGACCGGAGGAGGTCCTTGAGTTCCAAGGCCACAGAGGAGATTTTATCCATGAAAGTCGTGGACAAAACGGAAGAGAGTGTTTTAGAAGCACCTGAGGTGGAAGCACCACCAGGTGGAGCAGGAAGCGAAAGAGGGGCATCTTTCCGAGTTTGAGGTGGAGAAGGTGGCCTCGGCTCCGAGCCGTGAACCCGGACACCAGGTTCGGTTTCCGGTATCCGTACCCCAAAAGTTCCTTTTTGCCCACTACAATGGCAACCTTAGAAACTACGGTCGGATCCGAGGGAAGAGGAACCTTGAATTGTTTGAATATAAGGGTGAGAAGAGCACCGAAGGGAAGAGGGGTGTTCTTCTTGGTCCGAGTTTGAGCTGGCACAGCCTTCCATTTGCTCAATAATAGCAGGAAAGAGGTCTACCTCGTAGCCCTCTAAAATGTCAAAAATGCTTTGAGGTGCTTGGAGTTGGGGTTCTCCTTGCTAGAGTGTCTGTGAGAAAAAGTTCTCATCAGCAAGAAACATAGAAGACGTGCTTCGACTTTAGGCGAGTCAAAGAAAAATTTTTGCGTGACCCGGGGAACTCTTTTGCATACTTTTCAAAGAAGTCGTCGGCGACCTCATTGAAAGGAATAGGGTTGCTATTCAAGAAGAGGGAAGAGACCTTGAACAGGACGATGGAGGAGGGAAGTATTGATGCGAACAGTTATGTTCGAACCCCGGAGGTGAGAATACCTTCGAGCTGGAAAGATGAGTGTAAAACTCATAAACGAGTTCAGGATAGATGAATTCGCTGAAGCAAAGAAAGTTATAAACCCCGATCGATTGTATGTGAGGCAACCACGAAAATTTGGTGGTTGGAAAGAATTTATCATCCAGCGCAAAGTGTCTGGGTGACAAGGGGTTTAGAATTTGGGGGCCCTTCTTGGCTCTTGGTGCGAGGTTTCTTAGTGGCGGAACCAAGAAAATCAAGGTGAGAACCTCTTTTCGGCATTTTGGTGAGAAAAGAGAGAGGATAAACTTGAGAAAGAGTAGAAGAGAAGAAGACTCAAAGAGAGTGAAGGATAAAAGAAAAAGGTAGAAGAGAAATGAGTTTGAGAGCGACGGAGCTTACTTGAGATAATCTTCACGAAGCTTGAGAGCACCGGGTGTCGCTTTGATCACGGAGCGCTTGTTCACGAGAAATTTGATTGAGAGAGAGAGAGAGAGAGATAGTTCGCGAGGAGTAAAGTAAAGAAATGAAGGAGAATAGGCACTATTTATAAGAAAATAAACGACCTTCAATATCCGTTCCGATTCAGCTCTTTCAGCGAGTCACTTCGACCGGTGTGACGGTTTTCTCCTCAACGATTAGAATTCCAGTAGTTTGTCTCTCAACGGCTAGTTGTCCGAAAAGGGCACGTAAGGGAGAAAAAGGAAAAAAAGAATTTAAAAATAAATTTCGAAATTCTCCACTTATCTAGAGATGATTTCGAAGTTTGATGTCCATTTTTCTCAAAGTCCGAGTCTAACTCAGCTCGGTTTCGAGTGACTCGAAACTAGAAATAAATAATAGCTATCGGCTCGGTATCACTAAGTCAACTGAACTAATGGTTATTAATGAATTGTAAACATAGAACACACAATCATGCAAAGAGGTTTTCCAAGCTAATCCAAAAGAATCACATCTCACTTCGGTGAAGAGAATATTTAGATATCTTACGGGGACTCGGAATTTAGGTCTATGGTACTCCGGAGACTCAAAACCGACTCTCATTGGATACTCGAGATGCTGATTACGATGGATACAAAGTTGATAGAAAGAGCACTTCGGGGCGTGCCAATTTCTAAGTCAATCCTTAATATCTTGGCACTCAAAGAAGAAAAATTCAGTAGCTCTATCAACTGCCGAAGCCGAGTATATTGCAGCTGGAGCATGTTGTGCTCGGATTGTATGGATAAAACAACACTTGAAGGACCTTGGACTCTCTTTCAAATCGGTTCCAATCAAGTGTGATAATCGGAGTGCAATCAGCATCACCAAAAATCCGAGTTCGAGCACTCAAAGACGAAACATATTGAGGTCAGGTATCATTTCTTAAGAGACCATTCTAAGAAAGGTGATATTGAACTCGAATTCATTCCTACAAATCTTCAATTAGCTGATAGAGCTTTTGAATGTTTCATGACTCATAACTAATAATTCAATATATAAGAATGTTTTATGTCTAGTTGTGTTTGTTTTTCTACAAATATTTGTTTGCTATCTAATTTGTTGGTAGGAAAGAATGCTAGTTGTCTTTTGTTGTTTTTCTTATTTAGTTTGGTTGTATTTTTTTTAAATAGATTGATGAGGAATGGAACAAGCTTAGAAAATGGACTAGAGCTAGTGTTTCGTTTATGGTGCCTATGCCGCTAGCCTAGTGTCTCTTGCATTTCTTAATAATTATGTTGATAGGCCAATTCCTAAGGATGGGGAAGGGGATAGTCATCATCAATTTTTTCTTAGTAGGCTAACACTAAAAAAAGATCAAGATTGTCATAATGAGTTTCGTAGGGTTACGGATGCCTTTGTTAGGTTAGTGTGCTTATTACGTGATATGGGGAGACTAAGGGACACCTATTCTAGCTCGGTTGAGGAACAAGTTGCCAAATTTCTTCATATTATTGGACATAATAGGAGAAATTATTATGTGAAATTGGATTATTGGCATTCGAGTAAAACAGCTTAGTAGACACTTCCATAATGTCTTAAGGGCCGTCATTTCCTTAGAAGGGATACTTTTAAAGCAACCGGATGGATCACAATGTCCTTTAGAGATTGCAAATAACTTAAGGTTTTTCCTTTTTTAAAGATTGTGTTAGTGCAATTGATGTGTCACATTTTCGTGTCAAAGTATCAAGTGATGTGGTTCAAAGATATAGAGGACAAAAGCAATATCCTACTATGAATGTTCTTGCTACTTGTGGTTTTGACTTGAAGTTCACATATGTATTACCAGGTTGGGAAGGGTTTGCTTCGATTCGAGAGTTCTTAACGAGTGCACTAGAAAATAGAATTGATAGGTTGGCGAGTGCCTGGTGGGAGATATTATTTGGTTGATTTAGGATATCAACTAAGACGTGGGTTCTTAACTCCATATCGGAAAATAAGATATCATTTGAAAGAATATGGTGTTCTTGCTCCGCAAAACGCTAGAGAGATATTTAACCACCATCAAGATTCTTCTCTTCGAAATGCAATTGAAAGGGCCTTTGGTGTTTTAAAGAAGAGATTTGCAATGTTAGCTAGTGGAAGTGAACCTTTCTACTCTGCACAAACACAAGTTGATGTTGTGCTTGCTTGGATGCATATTACATAACTATTTGATGGTTGTTGATCCGGATATAGAGCTTATAGAACAAGTTGATTGGGAACTACTTAATTCAAACCAATCATGTGATATATGTCCTTCAAATTCAACAAGTGAGAATAGAGAAATGGAAGAATTTAGAGATAGTCCGGCCAATGCAATGTGGAGGGATTATACTAGTGGTCGTAATGCTCGGTATGTTATAATGCACTTTTGAATTCCTTGTTTAAGTTCTTGGCATGAGTTATTTATTTTGTTTTCTAACTAGTCTTGTCTCTCTTGATTATATGATGAATGTGACATTGAGAAGGACGGAAGCATAACAACTTGTAGAAAGAAGAATCTTACATGGTCCGTCGAAATGGATATAATTTTAACGAGATGGACTCTTGGAGCAAATGGAGAAGGGTCAAAAATTGGTAGTACTTTCACCAAGTACGACTTTTTCGAGATGTTGCTAAATTAGTGGGGTCGAAGTGCAACAAATTGGGATTTTCTATGTTGAATGTTAAAAATAGGCTAAAAACTTCGGAAAAAAAGCATGCGAGATGCTAAAAAATTTTACAACAAAGTGGATTTGGTTTCAATGAATCGACACAAATGATTGAGGCGGCACCGAATGTATACTTTTTCTTCAATTTGCTTTACCTTTTTCGTCCGAGTCCAGTTTCAAGCTACTACTCATAGGTGTTGCTTGCATGCCTCGCATCTTGAAGTTTATACTTTTTCAGCAGCTCCTTGGTGTACTTTGATTGATGGACATAGATTCCATTTTTGTCTTGCTTGATTTGTAGACCAAGGAAGAAATTGAGTTCTCTCATCATACTCATTTGAAATTCTGTCTCATTAACTCGGAAAAATCTCAACACAAAATGTCATTAGTAGCTCCAAATATTATGTCATCAACGTATATCCGAGCAATAAGGAAATCTTTCCCCTTGGTTTTTATAAAGACAGTCTTGTCGATCCGACCTTTTCTAAAATCATTTTGAACCAAGAAATTGCTCAGTCTTTCATACCAAGCTCTGGGAGCTTGGTTAGCATAAAGAGCCTTTTGAAGTTTAAAAACATGATTTGGAAATTCGAGTTTTCAAATCCAGGGGCAGCTCAACATAGACTTCCTCTTCGGTAAAACCATTGAGAAAAGCACACTTAACATCCATTTGATATAATTTGATATTCATGCTAGATGCAAATGCTAACAGGATTCTAATAGCTTCGATTCCGCAACAGGTGCAAAGGTTTCCCCACAATCAATCCCTTCTTCCTGATTGTAACCTTGAGCCACAAGTCTAGCTTTGTTTCGACTACCAACCCACCTTTATCTAGTTTGTTCTTGAAAACAAATTTGGTTCCTATGACCGAGTGGTCGGAAGGTCGTTTGGTCGAGTCCGGACTTGGTTTCTTTCGAATTGATTGAGTTCCTCTTGCATAGCCTTTACCCATTCAGAGTTCATTTAGGGCCCCTAGTGCATTTTTAGGTTCGAGTTAATGAAATGAATGTAGTGAATGCACATAGATTCCGAAGAGAGGAATGAGTTCTTACCCCACTTGTTGATATCGGATAATATGTTTTCTAGTGCATGACTAGAAGCATATTTTAATGCTCTATCTGTTCTCTAATTCACAAGATCCGTAGGCTAAATTGGTTGATCTTCGGAAGTTTGTTCCGAGTGAGTTGTTCATCGGTTTGTCCTTCATCATTCTCAGCAGGTTCTTGAGTTGTTTCATTCCGAGCTGGTTGGGTGATAAGTGCCATTTTTGCATTAGTTTTCATAGGAAATTGCTGGTCGGTTTTGGGGATTTATGTTCATATTTATGTACTTTATGCCCCATTTATGCTTTTCACTTGGGTTTTGTGTTTTTGGTCTATTTCTGCAGACTTCCTAATGATTTGGACCTGATTTTAGTCATATTTTAGTCCAAAGCTATTTTGAATCCATGTTTCTAACTTCTTTATTGAAAGAACTTTCCAATGACATATTATAAGCTTAATTTCGTTGAGGAACGGAAAAGATATGAGTTGGAAAGTAAGAAGGGTGTGGTAATGGACACTTCTTTACTCTCTGAATTATGTTTTTCCCACACTTATGAAGCAAGCATAATGATGAAAGAATTGGAAACTAGACTCAATGAGCTTTCCGGAAAATCAAGAATCGCATCATTTGGACATCGGACGAGGAAGTTATGACCGAATCAATTTGACGCATCCTTCCAACAACCAACACGGGCAGACCGTTTCGGAGGAAACGGCCCGTGTTGGAGGTCGAGCCTTTTACATCGAGAACGGGCAGCCCGTGTCGGAGGACACAGCCCGTTTTCATCGTCCCCGTCCAGCTTTGACGTGCTAGCATCCAACACGGTCAGCCCGTGTCGGAGGACACGGCCCGTGTTGGAGGTAAATTTTGCCGAGACGCTTCGGCTTTGACGGTTTCGGCTCTTGATTGCTTCTTAATGGCTTATTTAAGCTGCTTTTCGGCAATTCCTGCAAAAAATCCATCCCAAAATCCTCCATAGTTCATCCTTCATTTTTCCTTCCTCCATTCCTTCACATCAAACCAAAAAAACTTTGAAGATCGAAGAAGAAGATTGAAGCGATTGCAGGATTCCATTTGAAGTCGAGAGATTCAAGTGGAGCACTTCAAGCCTATCATCTACTTATTCATTTCTTGTTGTTTGAGGTTTGATTCCATGTATTGGATTTTAGTTAATCTTTCAATAAACATGTGTGAGTAGTTTAGTTTTTCTAGGGATTTGTAATCCGAAACAATGAAGTTTGATTAGTTTTCCATGATTTGTGCTTGAATTCTGAATTTGATCAATAGAAGGTTGTGTTTATTATGTTCATGAGTGTTTTGAAGGCCTAGAATACTTATGTTTAGAGATTAATCTATCATGTACTCGAAAGGTGAAATAGAATAATCCGACAACCAACTTTTCTACCTAGTTTATAAAATTTGAGAAAAGATTAGTAAATTAGGGGATCACTTTGATAATTTGAAATCTTTAACTTTGATTAACTTTGAAGGCATATGAAAGTTGTTTGATAGGTTAATTAGAGCAATTCTATTAAGCATCGAAAGAGCGGTAGAATTTTGTGATTATCGATCCTTGATTTATTTGAATGAATGATTGCGCAAATTATGTTTAAATAATCAAACTCATTCTTAGGAAAGCAAATCCCTAGATATTTTTACCCATTAATTTTAAGTCTAGATTAATTTTCTTAATTTTAATAGTTAGAACTAGTTTAGAAAGAACAAACTCCAAAAATCTGATTTTCTTAGCAATTGAGTAGAGGGCTAGTTTAGTGCGTTGCTAGAACGAGTCCTTGTGGGATCGACCTTGACTAGCTACAATTTAAACACCGTGCGCTTGCGGCCTGTCAAGTTTTTGGCGCCGTTGCCGGGGATTCTATTTTTAGTAGCCATTAGACGAATACTCTCAAATTGACTAAGTGTTTATTTTCTTTTTCTGTTTTGATTGCGTTAGTAGTTTTGTTTTTGTTCTTGCTAGGTACTCTCTCCTTACATGCAAAAAGCTCAATTATTTGAGTTTGATCCAGAAATTGAGCAAACCTTCCGCTCTAGACGGAAGAAGCAAAGGCTAGAGAAGGCTAAGAAGAACCAAGAAGAAAACTCCAAGCAAAAGCCCAAGATGGCCGGTGAGGAAAGAAGGACTTTTGGGCAATATATGACACCCAATGTCACTAATCCACCGACGGCCATCAATGTCTCGAGTGTAGCGGCAAATGACTTTGAGCTGAAGAATTCGCTCATACTCTTGGTGAGGGCCACTCCTTTCCATGGCCTCCCCAATGAAGACCCCAACCGGCACCTCCGCATTTTTCGCCAAGCATGTGATACTTTCAAGGTGAACGGGGCTTCACCGGATGCAATCAAACTACGATTGTTTCCGTTCTCACTTGAAGGAAGGGCATGGGAGTGGCTAGATTCTCTTCCGGCGAACTCCATCAGCACATTTGATCAACTTGCAAGTGCTTTCTTGGCAAAATACTTCCCACCAAGCAAGTTGACCAATTTGAGGAACCAAATTTCCACCTTCGTTCAAGAGCCGGAGGAGACGTTGTATGAAGCATGGGAGCGGTTCAAGGATCTCCTTCGCCAATGCCCCCAACATGGATTTGAGCCATGGGTCCCCATTCAAGCTTTCTACAATGGGGTAGATGATCACTTGAGAGCCACCATTCTTGCGGCGACGGGAGGAAACATTATGAGTAAGTCCGTCGATGAGCTCCACGCCTTGATTGAGCGAGATGGCGCTGAACAGCTTTCAATGGTCCAAGCCCCATTCCAAAAGAACGGGAGGTAAGCTTGATGTTGATGTAGTTTCTGTCCTTTCTGCTAAGATAGATGCTATAACTCAAAAAATGGACCGTCCGAATGTGAATGTTGCCCCTCCCCTTCCATGTGCGTCATGTAGTTCTTATGAGCATGAGACCTTATTTTGTCCTGTGGGTATGGCTAGTAATGGACCAACCGACCAAGGCAATTTTATTGGCAACCCGAACCCAAGGCCAAACTTTGACCCCTTCTCAAATTTCTATAACCCAGGATTTAGGTATCACCCCAATTTTTCCTACCGGAATAACAATCCTATGGGTCCACAACAAGTGCCAAGACCACCCGCCCCTGGATTCCAAAGACCTACCCAACCCCAAGTGCCCCAAAAGTCTAGCTTGGAGGTCATGATGGAAAGCATGATTTTGGCTCAACAAAAGTAAGATGAGATTATCAAGCAATTGGCTTCTAAAGTTGAAATCTTAGCCACTCACAATAAAATGCTTGAAACTCAAATTGCTAGCCAAGCTAGCTCTTCCTCTAGCCTTCCGGGTAAGCTTCCTAGCCAACCGGTGCCTAACCCTAGGGAACAATGTAATGCCATAACTGTGAGGAGTAGGACACAATTGGCGGGGGCTAAGGATGCTAGTAGTGAGCATGTGGTTACTCATGTGCAAAATGAGAATGATGAGAATGATGTGAGTTTGCATGATGTTGTGAATGAGGAGGTGTCTTTACCCTCCAAATAACCCTTAGTTGATGTTGTTGTGCAAAATGAGAAGGAGACTCCTAATGACCGACCAAAAACTCCCGAAAGAATTTACATTCCGCCTTTACCATTCCCACAAAGAATAGCTAAGGCTAAGCTTGATATTCAGTTTGGGAAGTTTTTGGAGATGCTTAAGAAATGCAATATGAACATTCCCTTCATTAATGCTTTGACTCAAATGCCCTTGTATGCTAAATTTTTGAAAGAGATCCTCTCCAAAAAGAGGACATTGAATGAGCATGAGACTTTTGCATTGAGTGAGGAGTGTAGTGCGGTCGTCCAAAATAAGCTTCCCGAAAAGCTTAAAAACCTAGGTAGTTTTTCCATCCCATGTCCGATTGGGAATATGTCCATAGATCGAGCTTTATGTGATTTGGGGTCAAGTGTGAGCTTGATGCCCTATTCTTTATATAAGAATTTGGACATAGCGAAGTTAAGGTCCACCACCATTTCTCTTCAATTAGCGGATAGTTCTATGACATATCCTTTGGGTATTTTAGAGGACATGCCCGTCAAGGTTGGTGATTTCTTTGTGCCTGTGGACTTTTTAGTTCTTGATATGGCTGAGGATACCCGCACCCAAATCATTCTTGGGAGGCCTTTCGTGGCTACTGCTGGGTGTATGATTGATGTAAAAGAGGGCAGATTGACTTTTGATGTGGGGAGCATCATGCTGAATTTGAATTTTTAAGAAACATGATGTTTCCCCATTTCTGCTAAATGTTGTAGTGTTGAAATAATTGATGAAGTAGCACATGATAAACCTTTGCATGAGGGGCATGAACTTATCAATGCTAAGGTGGTGGAGGTTGACAAATTTCCTCCGCCAATGTTTAGCAAGGGCATGTCCTATGTGTTTAATGACGTTTGTTTAAATGAGTGCAATAGGTTGAAGCTTGCTTTGGTTGAAGTTCCATGCATTGGAGCTTTTGATTTGGACCTCAATTGGAAGGTCAAATGTGATGGTGGCCCATCCGATGGTGACCACCCACGGCAGAGAGTAATCCTTGATAAGGGTATTTGGAGGCACCTTGTTTTACAAGAATATGACTTTGAAGTCCGCGACAAAGGAGGAACGTTTCTTGAGAAGTCTTCTTTGCTTCCGGTTTATCCTCTTTCCTTAGACGGATGATTGGAGCTGGGTCTAGCTAATGACCTTAAAGAAGCGCTGCTTGGGAGGCAACCCAAGGTGATTTCTTTCCTTTTTTTTTTTAATTTTTAGGTAGTTTGCATTTTTCATAAAAGTTACCACTATATGCACTTGAAGAGTATTATTCTTTCTCCTTCCATCACATTGATTCTTAATTGCATTGAGGACAATGCTTTGTCCTAGCATGGGGGAAGGATTGCATTCATGTGGTGCATAAAGAATAATGTATATAGTTGCATTTGCGTCCATATAGTTGCATATAGTTGCATTTACTTTAGTTTAGTTTTCTTAGTTTTCTTTTATTTGGCTTTTATCTTTAGTTTCATTTTGTGATTTCTAGGTTTTGCATTTACATTTAGGTTGCATGTAGGGGTAGTTTTTATGGCTTTCATTAGAAAAAAAAATTAAATAATGCGAAAAAAAGAAGAAAAAAATTAGATTAGACTTTAGGCTAGTGAATAAATCCTCCGATGATGATTCTTAGGCTAAGTAGTTTTTCTTTTAACTTTGTTTAACCTTGTATAGCCCGTTTGTGAATAAAAGTTTTTGAAAAAGAGTTTGTAAGAGGATCTTGATTTAGAATTGCACTTTGATAGAGATGATTGATTACTCTTCTTGACCCGTTGATGTGAGATTGGCATGTGGAATATCTTGAATTAGGATTGGTTGTTGAGCCTTAGCTCGTGAGACCACTAAGCCTTTAAAGACTAGTCATTTTTATTAGTCTCATGTTTTCCATGTGTGACTCTACCTTGGTTGCAATCTCTAGAACTTGCTTGGAATCTCTTCGAAACCGCAATTTGTATTTGCATTGACAATGTGATAGAGGCATTCAATTGTTGATTTTGTAAACTACATGAGCCAAAAAGCCACCCTTTCATGTATGAATTACCGCTTGTAGCCCTTTTCTAGCCTTTGACCACTCTTTTTATTGAACCTACATTAGCAAGCCTTGGCCAAATACATTTCTCCTACCCTTAAGCCATTGCTTGGAGTGTTTTGAATGTGATATGGGTTGATTGTGGTAAACTTTATGGTTTGGTTGATGGGGAATAGTTGTGAAATTCAATTCTTGAACTTTTCTCCACTTGTGTAGTCTCATTTGGGTTGAAAATTGGAAACTTGCCTAGTATTATAAATTTGTTGCTTTGCCATTCACAAAAAAAAAAAGAATGAAAAAAAAAGAGAAAAGATGAAAAAAAAATCAAAAAAATGAAATAGAAGAAAATCAAAAAAATCCAAAAAAAAGAATAAAGTGTTTTGGCATTAGCTTTTGTAGATTTAAGGTGGTTTCCAATGGATTTTTCTGGGTTTATTTTGAATGTTTATGAATGGGTAGTGTTGTATATATGAGATATTTGATAAGTTAGCTCCAAGTTTGGCTTTTAGCTCCTCATTACTCAAATAATTTTCAACTCCTTACCTTTAGCCCCTAGCCCCGTTATAACCCTTGAAAAGACCTTTTGATTGTCATTTGCATTTGCATCTCGTGGTGGAGATTTGAGATTCTTAGCAAGCATATGGTAGATTGTTTCTTTGGTGAGAGTATTGAGAGAACCTTCATTGTTATATATTTTCAAACACATGAGAGGAGTGTTTTCACTTCCCTAAAGTGAGGTTTGCTCTCAATCTTTCTAGTTTTATGCTTATACATGTGCCAACTTGCTATCACTGGAGATTAGGGGGCTTTGATTTGATCTTGATTGTGTGATTCATAGAAATCTTTTCGAAAACTTCCCTCTTACTTATGCTTAATGGTTTTCATCACTTTTGGGTTATTCTTGGTTAAATTTAGTTGTTAGAGAATTCTACCGATACTTACCCGAGGAGGGTGTGTAAATAGATTTTTCTTTTTCATCTTGAGTCTTTTTATTTATTTATTTTATTTATTTTTGTTTGAGTCTTGTATTTGCTTGGGGACAAGCAAGGTTTAAGCATGGGGGACTTTGATAAGTGCCATTTTTGCATTAGATTTTATAGGAAGTTGCTTGTCATTTTTGGGGATTTATGTTCATATTTATGTACTTTATGCCCAATTTATGCTTTTCACTTGGGTTTTGCGTTTTTGGTCTATTTCTGCAGTTTCCTAATGATTTGGACCTGATTTTAGTCATATTTCAATCCAAATGTAATACCCGGAATTTTAAAGAAAACCGCTGGAAAGCATAGGATTATTGAGTATTTTTCCCCACAGACTAGGGGGTTGCGTGACTCGATTTTATTTACGGCCGGATATATTACGTTAGAATCCCTTTGGAGGCTGGTGTTGAATAAATTAAATCAAGGAATTGTCTTCCTTTTTCATCCGAGCTGAACTGTTGGGTGATTAAGAATTGTCGTGGGCGGCATATTAAGATAAATTAGGACGCAGCAGCGTAAGAGGACAGAAGGGAGGAGATATGGACTTGTCGTGTATGGGCCGGTGATTATTTCACTGAATTATGAAGAGATAATTAAGCCTATTTGGGGGCCCAATTAGGAACAGGAACCGCCAATTAAGCGGTGGAGAGAGAGAGAGACAGTAAAGAGGGGGCCTCGGACGCTCGAGCGAGAGGAAAAGGAAAACGGAAACGCGAGAGGGAGGACCGAGAAAGAGAGAGAGAGGGTGCGCGGGACTCGGAGCCAAGGTCGGAGGGCGGCAAGCCGGCCGGCGAACGGAGGGAAGGCGGCCGGCGCACGCAAGGGAAACGGAGGAGCAGAGGAGAGGGACACAGCCGCAAATACGCGCGAGAGAGAGAAGGCAAGCGGTGTGAGGGTCGAAGGAAACCGAGGGGAGGACCAGCGACCACCGTAGGGCCGAAGGCAGCGGCCGGCGACGCGAGTAGGCACGAGCGAAGGGAAAAGAGAGCGAGAGACCGAGACGGAGCAGGGGCGAAGGAAGGAACCAAAGAGGGGACGAGCACGAGAGGGTCCGGGAGGCCGGAACCCGGGGAAAGTTGCGGCGGCGAGCAGGAAGGACTAGCGGCCGACGCGTGAGGGCCCGACCAAGAGCTAGCGGAGGCCAAAATGCCAAGCCGTAACAGGGAAATGAGAGACCGAGAGGAACCGAGCGAGGACCGACGGAAAGAGGGATCGGACCGAAAGGCGGGAGTAAAGGAGCCCGAAAACCATCCCTAACACCCGAGAATTATAGGTGGGTAGTCTTATACTCTAAACTATTAGTAATTTCGAAATCCAAATGAGTTTATTGTGATTGTTGAATGTGATTGTGAATATTGAACATGTATGCTATCGAACGAGGTTAGTAGTTGCTTGAAAGTTGAAGTAGGAGTTGTGAAGGGAATTGGTAGTGTTTAGGCCTGAAATGGGAAACCGGGGAATTCAGACGGAGTTGGCTTGCTTGGGAATAATGGGTAGTATCGGGAATTTGGCCAGTTGGGGATGGGGATGAGCACGTTGTGGTTTGGGGATAAATTACGAATTAGTATTTGGGGTTGAGC
Source organism: Talinum fruticosum (assembly GCA_021018815.1). Classification (NCBI taxonomy): domain Eukaryota; kingdom Viridiplantae; phylum Streptophyta; class Magnoliopsida; order Caryophyllales; family Talinaceae; genus Talinum; species Talinum fruticosum. The sequence goes on from JAITYX010000026.1 coordinate 1,885,980, forward strand.
CTTAGAGATTTACTGAGATCGCGGCATTAAGGAAATGATTACTAATATCGGGAAATAGTGGGGAAGTACAAAGAGGGGTGTGAATTCATAGCGTTGCACAATTGAGGCAAGGGAGTGAGGAATGGGTGATTGTTGGGATAATTGAGTCCAAAAGATAATGAAATCCTTAAGGTTGCACTAAATTCGAAGATAAGCAAAGCTAGTGAAAGTAGAGCGATAAAAAGGCATTAAGAACGGTATGATTGAGTTGGTAAGGAAAGAACAATTAATGGGATAGAAACCTAAGATGAGAGAAAATTACACTTGGAGATGCAGGGAATTAGAGACATTTCAAGTAGTGAAGTAAGAATGAGAGCTATCTGACTAAATATGAGTAAGAAGAGGCTAATTAGTAATGTGGAGGTGTAATCGGAAAACATTGAAGCAAAGATGGTAAATTGTGAGAAGTTGGGACATGTGAGATTAATGGTAATTACTTATGGTTATTGTGGCTCATAAAAAGGAAGTAATCTTACTAAATGAGAGAATTGAGAAAGGTTTAGTTGAAGAGAAGTCGAGAATGACTATTTGTGTTGAATTGTGGCTATATGTGCAAGTGATTGTGTTAAGCGTTGTTCAAAAGTTGGTTTTGAAAGAAGTTCCTTGTTTTATGCAAAATGATACTTGAATGTGACTATGTGATATATGCTTTTCAAACGTGAAAACGTGCTTTTAAGAAGTGAAAATGATTTGAGAATGTTGTTTGAAACAAGTTTGGTAAGTGAACGTGTTAAAGAAACTGTTGTGAATCGACTTTGCCTGGATCGTTTAGCACAAGGAAGGATTCTAGCTAGGGGTCCTGGGTACCGGGACGCCTGATTGGAATCTTCCCAGATATGTCCCGGAGCCTTTTATTTGGGGTCGCGCCCTAGAGAAACTAGAGAAATCAGAGAAATTATGAGAAATTGCGAAGTGCTAGTTCGAGTCCCCAACCCGGGAAGTGATTCACCAAAAGAGATTCATTGAAAGTGATTCATGAAAAGTGATTTAGTTGAAATGATTCGAATTCGATTGAAAGCCTTTGAAAGAAAGTGTAGGGGTTGCCCCACCTTGTTGAAAGTTGATTTAGTCCCAAAAGAATTGTTTATGAATGTGAAATCGTGCTTTTAAATGCCTAAGGAGTCATGATCTTTACGTTGCAAGTGATTTCATTGAAAGTATATAGATTTGTATTATATTATTATGTTTTTGCAGATTTCATTATTATGAGTATTATGTGTAAAGAATTTCCATTTTAAGGGTTTAAGACTCCGGTGAGCCCCGTGGTTTATTGCTCACCCCCACAAATTTCCCCCACTCCCGAGTGTTGCGGTACATTTCCAGAAAGTATGATCCACACTTAGCTTACTCCGGACTCCACCGACTGATGTTTGCTATCGCTTCTTGAGTGATTCGTATTACGGATGTGCATCTCTACTATTTCATAGTGTTGTATTTTGTAATTCAATTCATATAGTTTGTACCCAATGTACCACGACCCATTTAGATGGTTTTAAGTTTTATAGCATGATTGGTTGGACTCGCGTATGGCCGTTGAGTTGTATACTCCGAGCGTGTGGCTTGTTGAGTTATATTATGCTTTTATACAGGGTTTTAAGGCTTCAAGCCTATGGGGATAGTCCGTATTACAAACAGAATTCGGCAAAATTTTTAGGAAATCTCAAGTTCCTTTGGGGAACCCATTTTTGTTAACTCTAAGTTGGGATGAGAGAGCCAAACTGACACCTGATAGAGCCTTAGGAGTTCCTGTTGGAGGTAAATTTTGCCGAGACGCTTCGGTTTTGATGGTTTCGGCTCTTGATTGCTTCTTAATGGCTTATTTAAGTCTGCTTTTGGCAGTTCCTGCAAAAAATCCATCCCAGAATCCTCCATAGTTCATCCTTCATTTTTCCTTCCTCCATTCCTTCACATCAAACCAAAAAAACTTTGAAGATCGAAGAAGAAGATTGAAGCGATTGCGGGATTCCATTTGAAGTCGAGAGATTCAAGTGGAGCACTTCAAGCCTATCATCTACTTATTCATTTCTTGCTGTTTGAGGTTTGATTCCATGTATTGGATTTTAGTTAATCTTTCAATAAACATGTGTGAGTAGTTTAGTTTTTCTAGGGATTTGTAATCCGAAACAATGAAGTTTGATTAGTTTTCCATGATTTGTGCTTGAATTCTGAATTTGATCAATAGAAGGTTGTGTTTATTATGTTCATGAGTGTTTTGAAGGCCTAGAATACTTATGTTTAGAGATTAATCTATCATGTACTGAAAAGTGAAATAGAATAATCCGACAACCAACTTTTCTACCTAGTTTATGAAATTTGAGAAAAGATTAGTAAATTAGGGGATCACTTTGATAATTTGAAATCCTTAACTTTGATTAACTTAAAAGGCATGCGAAAGTTGTTTGATAGGTTAATTAGAGCAATTCTATGAAGCATCGAAAGAGCGGTAGAATTTTGTGATTATCGATCCTTGATTTATTTGAATGAATGATTGCGCAAATTATGTTTAAATAATCAAACCCATTGTTAGGAAAGCAAATCCCTAGATGTTTTTACCCATTGATTTAAGTTTAGATTAATTTGTTCGATTTTAATATTTAGAACTAGTTTAGAGAAACAAACTTCAAAAACCCTATTAACTTAGCAATTGAGTAGAGGGTTAGTTTAGTGCGTTGCTAGAACGAGTCCTCTTGGGATCGACCTTGACTAGCTACAATTTATACACCGTGCGCTTGCGGCCTGTCAAGTTTTTGGTGCCGTTGCTCGGGAATAGTTGTGAAATTCAATTCTTGAACTTTTCTCCACTTGTGTAGTCTCATTTGGGTTGAAAATTGGAAACTTGCCTAGTATTATAAATTTGTTGATTTGCATTCACAAAAAAAAAATGAATGAAAAAAAAAGAGAAAAGAAAAAAATCAGAAAAATGAAATAGAAATTTTTTATAAAAAAATCAGAAAAAAAGAGAAAAAGAATAAAGTGTTTTGGCAGTAGCTTGTGTAGATTTAAGGTGGTTTCCAATGGGTTTTTCTAAGGTTTGTTTTGAATGTTTATGAATGGGTAGTATTGTATATATGAGAAATTTGATGAGTTAGCTCCAAGTTTGGCTTTTAGCTCCTCATTACTCAAATAATTTTCCATTCCTACCCTTAACCCCTAGCCCTGTTACAACCCTTGAAAAGGCCTCTTGATTATCATTTGCATTTACATCTCGTGGTGGAGAGTTGAGATTCTTAGCAAGCATATGGTAGATTGTTTCTTTGGTGAGAGTATTGAGAGAACCTTCATTGTTATATATTTTCAAACACATGAGAGGAGTGTTTTCACTTCCCTAAAGTGAGGTCTGCTCTCAATCTTTCTAGTTTTATGCTTATACATGTGCCAACTTGTATCATTGAAGATTAGGGGTGATTGATTTGATCTTGATTGTGTGATTCATAGAAATCTTTTCGAAAATTTCCCTCTTACTTGTGCTTAATGGTTTTCATCACTTTCGGGCTATTCTTGGTTAAACTTAGTTGTTAGAGAATTCTACCGATGCTTACCTGAGAAGGGTGTGTAAATAGATTTTTCTTTTTCATCTTGAGTCCTTTTATTTTCTTTTTGATTTTGTTTTTGTTTGAGTCTTGTATTTGCTTGGGGACAAGCAAGGTTTAAGCATGGATGACTTTGATAAGTGCCATTTTTGCATTAGTTTTCATAGAAAATTGCTTGTCATTTTTGGGGATTTATGTTCATATTTATGTACTTTATGTCCCATTTATGCTTTTCACTTGGGTTTTGTGTTTTTGGTCTATTTCTACAGACTTCCTAATAATTTGGACCTAGTTTTAGTCATATTTCAGTCCAAAGCTATTTTGAATCTATGTTTCTAACTTCTTTATTGAAAGAGCTTTCCAATGACTTATTATAAGCTTAATTCGTTGAGGAACGGAAAAGATATGAACTGGAAAGTAAGAAGGGTGTGGTAACGGACACTTCTTTACTCTCTGAATTATGTTTTTCCCACACTTATGAAGCAAGCATAATGATGAAAGAATTGGAAACTAGACTCAATGAGCTTTCCGGAAAATCAAGAATCGCATCATTTGGACATCGGACGAGGAAGTTATGACTGAATCAATTTGACGCATCCTTCCGAGCAACCAACACGGGCAGACCGTTTCGGAGGAAACGGCCCGTGTTGGAGGTTAGAGCCTTTTACATCGAGAACGGGCAGCCCGTGTCGGAGGACACGACCCGTTTTCATCGTCCCCGTCCGGTTTTGACGTGCCAGCATCCAACACGGTCAGCCCGTGTCGGAGGACACGGCCCGTGTTGGAGGTAAATTTTGCCGAGACGCTTCGGTTTTGACGGTTCCGGCTCTTGATTGCTTCTTAATGGCTTATTTAAGCTGCTTTTCGGCAATTCCTGCAAAAAATCCATCCCAGAATCCTCCATAGTTCATCCTTCATTTTTCCTTCCTCCATTCCTTCACATCAAACCAAAAAAACTTTGAAGATCGAAGAAAAAGATTGAAGCAGATTGCGGGATTCCATTTGAAGTCGAGAGATTCAAGTGGAGCACTTCAAGCCTATCATCTACTTATTCATTTCTTGCTATTTGAGGTTTGATTCCATGTATTGGATTTTAGTTAATCTTTCAATAAACATGTGTGAGTAGTTTAGTTTTTCTAGGGATTTGTAATCCGAAACAATGAAGTTTGATTAGTTTTCCATGATTTGTGCTTGAATTCTGAATTTGATCAATAGAAGGTTGTGTTTATTATGTTCATGAGTGTTTTGAAGGCCTAGAATACTTATGTTTAGAGATTAATCTATCATGTACTCGAAAGGTGAAATAGAATAATCCGACAACCAACTTTTCTACCTAGTTTATAAAATTTGAGAAAAGATTAGTAAATTAGGGGATCACTTTGATAATTTGAAATCCTTAACTTTGATTAACTTTGAAGGCATACGAAAGTTGTTTGATAGGTTAATTAGAGCAATTCTATTAAGCATCGAAAGAGCGGTAGAATTTTGTAATTATCGATCCTTGATTTATTTGAATGAATGATTGCGCAAATTATGTTTAAATAATCAAACTCATTCTTAGGAAAGCAAATCCCTAGATATTTATACTCATTGATTTTAAGTCTAGATTAATTTTCTTAATTTTAATAGTTAGAACTAGTTTAGAAAGAACAAACTCCAAAAATCTGATTTTCTTAGCAATTGAGTAGAGGGCTAGTTTAGTGCGTTGCTAGAACGAGTCCTTGTGGGATCGACCTTGACTAGCTACAATTTAAACACCGTGCGCTTGCGGCCTGTCATTGGGTTTGATTCCCGATAGGCTCACTTTTGTCAAGATCTCGAGAATGATGATTCACTTGGCTTTTCCTGTTCAAGCTCATCAAACACAACGTGGATACTTTCTTCCACTTTGTTAGTTCTCTTATTAAAAATGCGATAAGCTTTACTATGAGAGGAATAACCTAGAAAAATACCTTTATCCGACCGAGCATCAAACTTGGTCGAGTGATCCTTACCATTGTTGTGAACAAAACACTTACATCAAAATGGTTTGAAATATGAAATATTGGGTTTCTTCCCTTTATAGAGCTCGTAAGGTGTTTTCTTCAGAATGGGTCCGATGAGGCATCCGGTCAAAGTGTAGTTGGTTGTGTTGATTGCCTCAGCCCAGAAATAGTAGGGTAAATTATGCTCAATCATCATTGTCCTAGCTATTTCTTCCAGAGTTCTGTTCTTTTTCTCCATTACCCCATTTTGTTGAGGAGTTCTTGGTGCTGAAAAGTTGTGAGAGATACCATTCTTGTCGCAAAACTTTGAGAATTTTGAGTAGTCAAACTCCCTTCCATGGTCGGTTCGAATTCTCTAGATTTGAGTCCGAGACTCAACTTGGATCTTTCTGCAAAGCTTGCTGAACTCCTTGAATGCTTCATTTTTGTGCTTGAGAAAATACACCGGGTAAATCGTGAGTAATCATCAATAATAACAAGTACATATGATTTACCTCTGAGGCTCTTAACAGGGATTTCACCACATAAGTCCATATGTAGCAGTTTAAGCACCTTGGATGTGAAAGCTGTCTTTAGGGATTTGAATGATGATCCGACTTGTTTCCCTCTTGTGCAAGCTTCACAAACTTTGTCTTTCTTGAAAGCACAATTGGGCAATCCTCTAACTAAACCATGAGATGCCAATTTCTTAATAGTATGCATGCTAACATGGCCTAATCTACGATGCCATTTCCATGAGTCATCATGAAGTGATGCTTTTAAACAAGATAAATTCGACTCGGGCCGAGAAAGAGGAATAATGTAAGTGTTACCTGATCTCTTGCCCGAGAGTTTGATCTCCTTGGTAGTGTCATCAGAAATGTAACAGTTGGTTTGAGTGAATCTTACCTCTTGACCTTTATCACATAATTGAGAGATGCTAAGCAGGTTGTACTTTAATCCTTTGACAAGGTAAACTTGGTTGACCAAATTGCTTCCCTTTCCAATCTTGCCTATCCCAATTATCTTGCCTTTGCTGTCATCTCCAAAAGTGACTTTTCCTCCTTTGTACTCTTCTAACTCGGAAAAGAGTCTTGAGTCTCTTGACATATGTCGTGAGCATCCACTGTCAAGGTACCAATGCCCTTTTGATCTTTTACGAGTAGCCTGCAAAACAGAAACAAACTAACCCTTCTTACTTCCTCTAACAAACCCAAGTAACACTTTTCTCGAGAAAGAAGGTTTTTCAACCCAGATTTGAATGACTTTGGGTTTAGTCTAATTCCGAGTCTTCCGTTTAGAGAACTGAGTCTGTGTCTCTTTATTTTAAAAGGATTTTCTTTTGGATAACGGTGGAGATGGTTTTCTCCTAAAAATTGGTCCGGGCTCAGTCCTTCTTTCATTTTTATGAATGGGACCGTGCTCGACTTTCCTGAACTTTACAGTTCTTGAATCCTTTTGAAAAGCTCTGAGTAGGAATTGGATTCCTCCTCTTTGTTAAAACCAAGACCTTCTTTTCTGAAGGAGAAACATTGAGATCCCAAGAGCATGTCAAGGTTTTTCGACCTTGAGTAAACTTTAAAACAAGATCTTGAGACTCATTGAGCTTTTACTTTAGCTGCTCATTTGCTCTTCTAAGTGACTCGGACTCAGTCTCATTGATTTGAGCACTAGTCTTGAGTTCTCTTAGTGTGAATCTCAGCTTTTCCAACTCATCTTTTAAAGAAATGCTCTCAGAGGAAATTGACTCAAGTTGTTCTTTAAAGTGAGAAGAATCGAATTGGACTTTTCTTCCAAAGTGAAAATATACTTGGCTAAATTGGCTTTGGAGAATTTGAGAAAGTATTCGATTACCTCTTGAGGATTTGCCTCCTTATTGTCTCATTGATCCGAGTCTAACTCTATTTCAGCTTCGAGTCGAAAGTGCCATCGGACACTTTGAGTCATCCGAGTCCTCGTCATCTTCCGATGAGTCCTCGTCACTCCATGTGGTCATCATAGCCTTTTTCTTCCTTCTGTCCCTTTTTCTCTTGGGACAGTCCTTGACTATGTGTTCCTTGCTGCCACATTCAAAACACCCGAGTTCTTAGTCAAAGATAACTTTGAACGGGAAGAGTATTTACCTTTTCTATCCTTCTTGTCTTTCTTATAGAACTCTTCTTTTGGCTTCTTATCCCATCTCTTGTGCTTTATCATTCTCTTGAAGCCTCTAGCAATAAGTGCCATGGGATCCTCTTCGAGTCAGAAGAACTCGGATCTGCTTCTTTGGTTTACGTGGCTTTCGGCGCAATGTTCTTTTTGGTGCTGACCTCTGCGTGCTCCTCTTCCAGGTGGATCTCATGGGTGAGAAGCTTCCCAATGAGTTTGTCCGGCTTCGGTAGAGACAAGTTCTGAGCCTCTTCGATAGCTATCACCTTAGGACCCTATCTTTTCTTGGGTAGGCTTCGAGTATCTTTACTGCACATTTCCTCGTGGGAGATCTTTTTACCCAGAGATTTGAGATTGTTGGTAATCTCTGTAAATCGAATGAACATCCGAGTGATGTTTTCTTCGGCTCCATCTTGAACAGCTCATATTTATGAAGATATTGGCTTATCTTCACTTGTCTAACCTGGCTTGTACCTTCATAAGTGTTGACCAGTGTGTCCCACACTTCTTTGGCTATGTCACGAGGCAGACACTCGGTTGTATTCTTCGAGCTTATGGCGCACATCAGAATGTTCATTGCCTTGAAGTTCTTTCGAACTTCTCTGCTTCCTCAGTGGTGTACTCTGCCTTGATCTTGGGCACGAGTCTTGTTTCTACTTGTCTTCATGGGAAGGTAGTTTCCTTCTTGTATGATGTTCCGGACATCTTCATCATGATCCAACAAGAAACATTCCATGAGTTTCTTCCAGTGCACAAAGTTAGATCCTTTGAACTTTGATGGTCTGCTGGAAGACCTTCCTTCATCGAACTCTCCGTTGTTTTGAGCCATTTGATCTTTAGACATTTGGATGGTTAGATCCTTTTCCGAAAGGCTAGGCTCGATACCAATTGAAGGTTTGCTCAAGGAGAGGCTAAGTCACCGTAGAGGGGGTGAATAGGGTGATGATGAGGTTTGCTTCAAATTTAAAATAGATATGAATCGATGTGAGCGAGAGTCGGAGATGAGCTCGGAAAAGCACTAACTCGGAAATCGGTGAAGAGTGAAGAAACAGATTAAACAGAAACTTTAAACTTGTCCGAGTCTAGAATGCACTCAGAAAATTAATAACTCAGAAAGTACATGGAAATCCTCCTGAGGCGAGAAAACCACGGACCGTGCTAATCCAAGCACGAAGTCAAATCCAATATTTTGAGTCCACAAAATACAGTAGACTGACTTGACCTGAGTTGCTCCCTTAGACAACTCTTTACAAGTTTTTCCTAGATTCGAAATTTCCTTATCTGATCTAGTACTTCCTAACCGAGATCACCATTACGAGTTAGGGACAACCGAGCTGAGTTAATCCTTACAGCTCGGTCAAGGGACCTTACTTAGAGAGTAAGAAACAAAGTGTTTGTAATCGAGTACAAGACCTTACAACTCGGAATATAATGAAATACGGAATTGGAGTTGTAAGTAGAAGATTGAGAATGAATATAATGACTTTTGATCAAGTATGTATATTAACAATAGATTCAAGCAATCTTCAAGTCTTGAAAGTTCACTTCTATTTATAGATGACCAAGCAGCTTAGCCGTTGTGTCCATCTTCCGACTAGAAGTCCTTTGTGACCGTTGTAAAGGATTTTCCGAGTCACTCGGAAAATATCCGTTGAGATATGAACGTTGAGCAACGGTTCTTGACTCCTTTGGAAGTCCCAAAACCACTCGGTGGTGTCTTGAAAAATAAGGTGGAAACCACCGTTGAGCTTGGTGTTGCAAATTTCTAGTTTTGGAAATAGACAACCCCGACACAGATGTCCGGGGCTAGGTCGGAGGTAGAAAAAGTCTTGTCTGCTAGTGATTTGACGTTTTGAAGCCGGTTACTTTTGTAATTCAAATTTAGGATAGCCTCGTTTGAATAACCTACAAAAGCAAATCAATTTGGTTCTCAAAGTATAAAATATTTTGGTCCAAGATTAGACACGAGATAATATTATAATTAAAATAATTAAGTGACTAATTATCTAAGTCGGAAAAGAAAAGGAATTTTCCGAGTCTAATATCCATGAAACTCAAATTCGATCTTAGTCAATCTAGACGGCAATCAAGTCGGATAAAGAATATCGAGTAAACAGACTTGATCTAGAATAAACAAAATTCAAACTAAATATGCTGACTTGGAACAATGTAATTCCTAAATCATGAAGTCGGACCCGAGTTTGAGCGCGGAAAAGATAGTGTTTGAATCATGCGATATATCCGAGTGTTGGGTGACTCGGAACCGAGTGAGAAGTAGCATATAAAATTATGCTTTCCGAGTCAATCGTAGTCGAGCAAAAACCCCATACTAGATTTTATAACACTCGAAGAAATGTTATATCACTCAGAAAAGTTTCTAAGATGCGTGGAATGTCTTGAAGTCAAAACCCTATAAGAGATGAAGTCTTATACCCGATTCCTTGATGGAACTCGAAACGAGTAAGTAAAAGTCCGAGTGTTCACAATCCACTGGGCAAAAATCTTGATTTAGTAAGACAATCTATTTGAAAATCTCACTTAACTCTATCACAAATTATATATATAGGTTTTTCTTGCATATCTAACTTGAGGACGACCCAAGTCTGTATTACTTCTAGTTTTTTTAATTCATTCATAATTTCATGAGCTTGCAAGATATTATCACAAATTAGTCATCCTGGCACAGGGGCGGATCTAGGGTATCGGAAGTGGTGTCGCTTGACACCACTCGTTTTGGAAAAAAAATTACATATAAATAAAATAAAAAATTATATATATATATATATAATTTGACACCATAGAATATTAGAAAGTGATAAATGGTGTAGTGGTTAAGGGAGTTAATTTTCGCCTAACTACCTGTGTTCAATTCCCAGCATAAGCAATAACTATATATATAAGATTATATAGAAATGATATCCATTATAATATTCTACTTCACTTAATTTGTGTATCCCCTGCGCCATTTGCTCGACTTTTCTCCCAAACCCTAACACACACACACACGCCCTTAGCCCCACGCCCTTGGCCTTCAAATCTAAAAGCGATGATATATTAGTTGCTTAATTTTATTTTACAATTATAATGTATGAGTTGTTTAATTTTCAATTTTAGTACTTTGAATCTAACACACACACACCCTCGGCTCAACGCCCTTCGCCTTCGAATCTAAAACCGATCATGTATTAGTTGTTTAATTTTATTTTATAATTATAATGTATTAGTTGTTTAATTTTCATTTTTAATACTTCGAAACTAAAAAAAAAAAAAAATCACTTATACTAATAATGTTAAACTCATATGTATATTTACGTGGCCTTGACACCACTTGATTTAAATCCTAGATCTGCCACTATCCTAGCACAAAGTACTTTGAAAAGGCGACATAGATGTTAGATCTTAGAAATAATTTTATAGAATGTATTGCATAGGCTAAAAATGGTTCGTTAAAAATGGATCCTCTATTTTCGAGAATCAACGTAATAAACATATGATTATCTTCTTTCAAAATTTTTCCTTTTTCATAACATTCATCTATACACTATATAATGTAAATCTTTTCAAAAAGCCGACATGGCGATACGAGAGTAAATTTAGGAGTTTCGTCCAATAAAAAATAATAATTTATCACTGAAAAAAAATTTATAAATTTATTAAATTAAAAACATGATTTAACCTAAATTAGTAAATAAGTCTAAAAAATTATCAAATTAGTTATATATTATAAAATTATCTAATATTAATGTAAAAATTAAATAATAATTAATCATCCTAATTAATTCATAAAAATATAAAACAGAAAAACAAAACTAAGTAGAAAATTAATAAATAACAAATATACAAAATTATATAATAAATTAAATCAAAAATTTGAAAAAATATAAAAGTAACCTAAAATCCAAAAATATTTTTTGTATAGTTTTCCAGAAAAATTAAACAAAATTAAAAATAATAAAATAAAAATATAATCTTAAACAGAAAGTAAAACAAATAATAAACTACACCAAATAAATAAATAAATAATTAAATTATCAAAATATTAAAATTATTTTTGGACCTGAATATATCCTGAACACCTAAAATTAAAATGAAAAAACTAAACTTAAAAATTTATTAAATTAAAGACCTGTTTAACCTAAATTAGAAAAAAATCTAAAAAATTATCAAATCAGTTCTAAAAACTAAGAAAATTAACACTAATAGATTAAAAGATTCTAACTAAACTCTATCTATACACTATATAATGCCAATCTTTTCAAAAAAATGACATGGCGGTCCGAGAGTAAATTTAGAAGTTTCGTCCAATAAAAAAATAATAATTTATCATTGAAAAAAAATAGGTTTCCACTCACATATGGACTCTTTTTTACTTCATGCCAAAATAATAACAATAATGATAATAATAATAATAATAATAATAATAATAATAATAATAATAATAATAATAATAATAATAATAATAATTTTTCAGAAAAATTAAACAAAATTAAAAATAATAAAATAAAAACATAATCTTAAATAAAAAGTTAAACAAATAATAAAATGCATTAAATAAATACGAAAATAAATAATTAAATTACCAGAATATTAAAACTATTTTATGGACTTAATAACCCAAAAACCTAAATAAAAAATAAAAAACTAAATTTATAAATTTATTAAATTAAAAACATGAAAACCTAAATTAGTAAATAAGTCTAAAGAATTATCAAATCAGTTATATATTATAAAATTATCTAATCTTAATATGAAATTAAATAATAATTAATCATGTTAACTAATTCATAAAAATATAAAATAGAAAAACAAAACTAAGTAGAAAATTAGTAAATAACAAATATACAAAATTATATAATAAATTAAATCAAAAATCTGAAAAAATATAAACGTAACCTAAAACCCAAAAATATTTTCTGTATTGTTTTTCAAAAAAATTAAACAGAATTAAAAATAATAAAATAAAAATATAATCTTAAAGAGAAAGTAAAACAAATAATAAATCTGCACTAAATAAATGAGAAAATAAATAATTAAATTACCAGAATATTAAAATTATTTTTTGGACCTGAATATATCCTAAACACCTAAAATCAAAATGAGAAAACCAAATTTATAAATTTATTAAATTAAAGACCGATTTTAACCTAAATTACAAAAAAATCTAAAAAGTTATCAAATCAGTTGTAAAAACTAAGAAAATTAATACTAATAGATTAAAAAGATTCTAAGTAAACCCTATAATAATATAAAAATAAAATTAACCGAAGAAGACTAATTTTATTCTAACTTTTAACAAACTAATTAAAAAATAACAAAAACGAAAAGAAAAGTAATCTGAAAATTAAAATATATTAAGACATAAAATAAAATTAATATATATAGTTATGTATTTATTTATTTAGGGTTTGGATTGTATATTAGCTGTCATTTATTTTTATGTATATTGATATGCAATATTATTTGGGCCTGAAATATAATAATTTTTTCTAACATGAAGTTCAAAATAATATTTAAATATTTAACTATCTAAGGAAGCAATTTGGTTATTACCTTCATCTTATGTACAGAATGATTTAATAAACCTTAATAAATTATAAATTAATATAATAAAAATATAACAACTACATATATACTTGATATTAATAATTAAAAATGCCTACAAGATAGAAAATTATTATTCAAATATGTTGTGGAATAAAACATAATGAATAAAAAGTTAGGAATTATATTGCTTCAGTTCGTAATTTGTGTACTTTAAGTTCGTAATTTGTGTTATGTTTAAAGGATTACAAACTTAATATGCCAACTTTTATTAAGCCCATAGGATTTTGAATAAATTCATTTGTCTCAAAATTTTTGCACAACGTATATATCATTTTTTTTTTTTGTTACAAATACAATTTATTTTAGTTTCTTCCTAACATGTCTATCTCTCGACTTATTATTGACAAACATATTTAAATCATATCTTTTACTATTGTAAGTTTTCTAAATTATTAAAAGATGAGTATTTACCATCAAACCTCCCCGCCATCTTGAAATAAAATTTTATATTACTCTTATTATGTTAATTACTTGAGAGGAAGAGTTGTGTCTCGAAGAAAGCAATTGATTGTTAATCGAGTAAAATATGTATTTATAAAATCTCAATTGTATCAATATTTTCGCCCCATTGATTCATTACTAAAATTGCGATCAATTTTCAATATAAGTACAAAACACGGATGATTTTATTACTCTACGCCGCAAATTGACCTATCATTCCCTTTACTATGATACAAATTGCCTATTATTGTTAAATATATTTGGATCACTTCTATCATTATCATATTTTTCACTATTAAACTCAATATAAGTAGTTATTATATGTTTAATTATCTTTGTGTGCGAGAGGTAGGTAAGAATGGATAAATCATTGTATTCACCTTATAATTTTTAAAAAATAAGATCCCAAAATATTTATCTAGACGTCTCGTTAAGTTAAATTAGTATTGACTTTGTAAAGAGTTATGAGTTATAAGTTTGATATTCTTTTATTGATTTGATGTACTTTGTATTTTAATATTAATTTGTGACATAATGATATTTATTGTCATCTATAGGTCATCTAGCTCAATATCTACCAATCATATATTATTCTTTTTTCTACTAATATTTACCTTTTGATACATATCAAGTGTGTAATCTTAAAACATATTGTTACACTATTTCTATAACTGTATGAGTTAGAATTATTTAAATTGTTTAATTCTTAGAGTGCTCGACTTCTTAATATTCCAAATCACGTGTGTAATCTTAAAACCTTAATGATATTTTTTAACATTCTTTTTTATTTATTATTTTAGATTATTTATTTATTCTTTTGAAATTTCGAATGATTGAAATATGAATGTGTTTTGGACTCTAATGATTTTTATGTGTTGGGTTCTAATAATTTTGATAAATCACGAAAACGTTTTCATTATGAGGGGATAACATGTATAAGAATGTTGTTGAAAGTAAAATCATTCAATAAAATCAAATGATCGAGAAAAAGAAACTCACAATTACAACATTGCTACATAATTCAATAATTTTTTAATTTATACATCATACAAAATTGCTCCGTGCATAACACGAGTCCACACTAAACCATAACAATAATGTCTATTCCGATGATTTCCATATTTTTGGGGGAAAAAAACGGTCCAACATTATAGGGGGGCTTTAGATGCATCCAATTGGAAAAATGGAGCTCTAGATTCATGAAGGAACATCACACTTTCTATACAACTAAGAACCACCCCCAATGTCTCGTTATACTAGCATTTACAGTTTGAACTCTCCCATGTACATCGTTTAAACTATGGCAAAGAATGGCTGACCTGGACAACCCATTACCCTTTGAAACCTGCATTACCAACCACGAAAAGCAAAAAACCCTTATTGGGGTTAAAACTGCTTGCTAAGCGACCACCATCAATCCTGTACGTGTGTCAGGAAACCTCTATACACCATGAATGCTTCCCTACCTAATAAACAGGAGAAACATTGCTCACCCATACCACTAAATTACAGAAAATACATTCAGCTAGTTCAAGACGGGAAAGATCTGATCTGTATTCCATTCCATACACAAGCATACTTGAGGGTCTCAGTTTAGTTTTTCTGTTGCATATCCTCTTCTGTTTTCCAGACTACACTCTTTAGTGAATTTGAAAGCTTCTTGTAGAACTGCAAATGAATATCGACATGAAACGAGAGTATAAAAGAATGTTTTGGAAATATTTTTTAAAAAGGGGTTTCCAAGATGATTAAGAGAAATGTATGAAGAAGCAAACTTTAATTCTACCTTGTGGAATTCCAAAGTATCCCCCTTGGCTTTTCTAACTTCAACAAGATGAAGAGATGGTGCGACTTGGAACACCTAAAAGAAGCAAGATATCTAAGTGTATTAACATGAATGCATTTAAGATTATTCGAACTTCAACATAGCAAGGTTCCATTTTCACTTTTACCTCGGTAGCAATATTGAGGTTTCCCTTTCTGCCAGCTTTCACATTTTTAAGTCTCATCTGAAAGGAAAAGAAGATAAGTAATCACCGAAGTTTTCAAATCCACATTCAACTCAGCTGTTGCATCACATATTTTCTGACATGAAATCAATATTTACCTTGTAGTTTTTCTTGTCTACATCAAAACCGAGAGGTTTTGCAGCTTCTTCAATCTTTTTGACAATTTCATAAGGAGGGCATTTGGATGTGAATCTTGTTTCTCTCTTAAAACCCTGCAGTGATAACCCAATACCTTGAGAGAGTGAAATTAACATTTTCAGCAAATAGCATAAAAAAAAAATGGAACACGGACAAACTCCCCACACATTTAAACATTGTATTTGTTTACTTATTTTCTGATAACCAATTCCTTGAAACCATTTATTCTATTCAAGTAATCCCAAATAGTATTTATCTTCAAAACAAATACAGTTCCAATCTTAAGTACTAATTTACCACTGACAGTCTTTTCTAAAACTCACAGATCTTATTAGTCCAGGTCAGACTTCATTCTTTCAGTCAATTAGGACAATGAATAAATGAATTAGAAACTATAAAGCTAACTCTTGGTACACAACAAGCTCTTTTGGCTTCCAGAAAAGAATTGGTTAGCAAATATATAAACAGGAATTGTCTTTCATCAAAACTGCAATAATACCACTGCAATGCAACTCCTGCTATTCAAAGACTACGACAAGTTTCCAACTTAATGTTCACATGAGGACAAGCAAAATAAGAAAAGGGCAAACCTGATCTGCGTCAAATAGATTTCCCAGGTTTAGTCCATTTGACATGGCAATCAACTCAAATGCATTCATGGCTACCGGTTG
Source organism: Talinum fruticosum (assembly GCA_021018815.1). Classification (NCBI taxonomy): domain Eukaryota; kingdom Viridiplantae; phylum Streptophyta; class Magnoliopsida; order Caryophyllales; family Talinaceae; genus Talinum; species Talinum fruticosum. The sequence goes on from JAITYX010000026.1 coordinate 1,902,524, forward strand.
TTCTTCTTTCTTCTCAGTCACGTGATATTCCTTTTAGAAGACCAGTAATAAAAAAATATATTAAGAAAACAAGAAGCATCGTCAACTGTTTCTTCCATGGTCTAGGATAACTTACCTCTGAATCCTTGAAAACTGCATCTACATCATCCAAACTTGTGTCATCTTTGTCATCAAAAACGGGAGGCTTGTAGTTTACTTTAAACCACTCATCGTCCAAAATTTCAGCGATAGTGATGCGCTGTCAAATGTATGAATGGAAATAAATTATTCAGCCTGATATACTTCAACTACATGTAAAGCAAACAATATCACATAATCCTAGGCTACAAAACCGAATAATCAACCTAATGAATGTCCTGCCTGAGCTGGTTTGCTGATGACAAAGCACAACCTTGACTACAATTGATGGACTGAGCATATGGACCATTTGCTAATGAATGTCCTGCCTGAGCTGGTTTGCTGATGACAAAGCACAACCTTGACTACAATTGATGGAATGAGCATGGACCATTTACTATTTCATCGAACCAAAAGTCAAGGGGACAATCTAGTGACACAACTGGGAATCAACCTTTTTTTACCGATTAGAAACTTGGAATCAATTTTCAGCTAACAGTATAATATGAACAAATCTAGAGATGAAATTGATCTAGTTGTTTTTCTTGACATATTGAGCCTTTCTTACCCAGAGTTCTAAAGTTTTTGGTCTCCATATCGAGTTATCGGGCAAAATAAAGGAGTCAGTGTAGCACTTACTCTTTAACCATCAAACTAAGCATTCGATTGAAGAAGTTTCTTGACACTTAAATTTAGCATTCATGGCAACACCCTCTTGACCACAAAAAGAGGAAAACGTGAACCTCTTTCCAAAAATCTAGACAGAAATCCAGCACTCAGCTATACCATCACTGCTATCTTGAGGTTTGTGGGTGAAACTATTTCCGGGAGGTAGCTTCTATAAACCTATCTTGAGAACCCTTTTTTTTAAAATTGTCACATACTTTTCGAGTCCCAACATTTTGTGATCTATTTTTAGAGCTTGCCTTCTTGGGGTAACAACTTTGTAGGGGTCAGGTCATGAACCCAACCCAAGAAAATATATTGAGTCGGGTATGCAACTTTTTGGTTGGTGGAATCCAACCCGCAGGAATTTGGTACTGCAAATCACATCAAAAAAGATTTTCTAAAAAGAGAAAACTCAAGAAAGCAGACCTGTTTTGACTCGAAATTTGCACTCGTCTCTAGTTATTGGATTGAGCATGTTCAAACATGCTTACTATTTTCTGCCCATTCTCCCAGTCATGATGTCAACTAATATTGATTCCTTATTTTAAAAGTTAATGCCACAAAAACAGAAACGACAAGTACATATTTAGTTTGAATATTGACATCCTGAGTTAGAAAACTAAGCACAACACAGTAAGGTCCTCAAAAAGTTTTGAGCACAGAAATTTAATGGAGAAAATATTGTGTTTACATTCTTCTTTCTTAGATTTTCAAGCTTCCAAAAATTTTTTTGAGAAAAACATATTTTTAATAACAGAATTTATGGTGGCACGGGGTTTTGATTAGGGAATTTGAAGCTTTTTATGAGAGAAAAGGGAAAAAAAGAATAAATAGAAACTAAAAGATAGAAACTTAGGGATCCACCTAACTTTCTGAGTAAATACACTAAGGGTACATGAGAAATCCAACAAAAACAATCATAAATCACAGTCAACAATGTTGTAACTTTGCTTGATTATCATTCAATGCCTTTGAAGGAGCAATATGTTTATAAGCTTCACAAGCCCTGGAAAATAACTTTTCCCTTCATGTTAGACTAGAGCTTAGAGCTTATTTTCTAAACAAGAAAATTGTCTGAATCTTAAATGACATGTGAAAAGATACTGAATATCATAAATTGTCTGAATCTCCTAATATTATATTCATAAAATAAAAATATAAAATGTTGTTAACATCACCCGAATATTCCCAAAATTCAAATTTTAAATTGATAAGAGAAACTAATGATGATCCCTAATTTTATATTTTACTTCTACTAGGCTCCTCTTTTTGCATCAAGGACATTGCCACTTTACATTCAATTTCAGAATCCAGATAGCATTTTAACATCTTTCAGCTTTGATATAAAGAGATGGATGGTGAAGGGATCTTAGGATAGCAGGCAATATACACTTTGCCTTTTTTTTCTTCGTGTGATCCAAAACTGAATTTTATTACAAAAGCATCTTCAGGTACATCTTCTAGTAAGCACACCCGGTAAGCTAAACAGGGGAGACCTCGGAACTAGCCACAAACACCATTTAGCTAAACAATGCTTCACTCAACTTTTGCACCCGCGATGCATCCTTGACCTAGAGCATTTCAGAACTGTAGCTTAAGATTGCAGACCAATAAACACCAAGGACCTTAAAATGTGTTTTTAAAAATGGATGGCCATAAAAATAGTTAGAATAACATAGAGGGCATCTCTATGTAATAAACAGGTCTTCCAAGGACAACCACCGAGAGAAGGTGATATGTCACCAATACTATCTGACATGCCAGCAGTTAGTTGTGCATGGTAGCAGAAAGCATCCATGCTAACCACAGCAAGTAAAGCATACTTAAATCATCTTTAGGAACTGCCCATATGGCCTTCTTTTCCTTCTTTTCTTTTTTTTTTTTTTGGGGGGTGGTGTGTGGTTCTAGGCCAAGAATATTTACCCACCCTATTGTTTCAAGTATTCTTTAATTCATTTATGTTGTTTGGTTCCTTTAATTAGTGGATATCCAATATAAGGTTCATGAATTAGAAGTCTCCCATTAGTATCACAATCAGTACATGGTTAGCAAAAACCTTGCACAAATTGAAACTCTGCTATAAGTACTGAGCCAATATGGGGATAAGGAAACCCTGAAGTGAATCCATCAACCAGCTTATGACACGATACATTTGTTTTCTGCATTTGCTCTTTTCTTTCAATTGATCTATAATAATCCCTTGTTGATTTTATTGTGTTTGTCTAGAAAACCAAGGTTCCAAAGACGGCGGATGAGATATGGGTATGTAACACTGATAACATGAAAAGGAGGACAAGGCATGACTAAAAAATTTCTCTGAGGTGGCCACCATTTTAAGGCCCCAAGTTTTCATAATGACCAAGTTTTCATTTATTCATTATGAGGTACTGCTCATTGTGTGAGAACTATTTGTGGGAGACAATCCGGTCAAAGCCAACATCGGAAATAATAAATTACATAAATAACCTTATAAAATTGGTGAGATCTAAGTTATGTTGTTCTTTTCCTTTCATGTCAACCCCTAGTTTGCTCATTTTATCTCGTTCCTCTCACTGTGACTCTCTCTCTAGTCTCGCTAGTCTGCGAAATTGGATAGGAAAAATCACTTGGAAACGAAGAAGATGACCAAACCCGAAGCAAACGAAGAGGATTAAGTTCTTTGCATCGTGTTGCTTACATCGACGAAGACGATGATCATGGTAAGTACTTATTTCTTTAAATTTCGAAGGTTTTACAATTTATAATTAAGAAAATTTACTACCTCAGAGTCTTGATTTATGTGTTGAAAATACAACTAACGTTTTGGGTAAATTGAAGTTGAAACTTTTGAATTTTGATTTCTGAGTTTGGATGTCATTGAATTTAGGGTTGAAAAAATTGTGTTTGAACTTAGTTGTCTTGAAAGTGATTCAAGATTTACTTTACAAAGATATTTGAATTTAGGGTTGAAAAAATTGCATCAGAGACGCTTCAATGGCAGACCAGCAGAATAGAGGAAAAAGAGGGGAAATGGAAGAGGAGATAGAAAGCAAGGAAAGTGGGGAAAGAGACCAAGGTGGAGGCATTAAAGGAAAAATAATAAATTTTGCTAAATTTCCTAAGTAGAGAAGCTTCTATGGCAGATGAGTAGAGAAGAGGAAGAAATGGAAGAGGAGAGAGAAAGGAAGGAAAGTGGGGAAGCAGAGGAAGGTGGAGGCATTAAATAAAAAGAAACAAAATTGACCATTGCACACCCTCAAATAGGGACAATTTGGGTAAATCATATGCTTTATACATTTCCCACAATTTTTATCTTGGAAATTCATAAATTCTCACCAGATTGTCTCCCAAAAATAGTTCTCACACAATCAGCAGTACCCTCATGATGAATTAATGAAAACTTGGAGCCTCTAAATAGTTTCCACATAATAGTAGTACCTCAAAGAAATTTTTGTGGCACGCCTCCATCTTCAAGAATCTTTATGTAATTGACTATATTCCAGATAATGCAAACGTCGCTTCACGATTGCCTGATTCCTAAACCACAACTAGGTTGCCAGGGTAAGCTAAAGAATAACTTGCTTTCGGTAAATATCAAAATTATCGGAAACAGCAGACTCGCTAATATTTCATAGACGGGATAAGATCACATATATCTTAACCTTATTAGGCCCAGCCTAGTTATCGTCATTGTTTTTTGGTGTAATGGGAGGCACAAAGACTAATGTAGGAGGGATTAAAACGCAGGTCTCTGGTCCAGAAACTTTAACAGCCAACAAGCACCGAAATTGTTGTTGTACTTCTAGGTTTTGACTAAATTTCAGGCCACGATGTATCACCAAAAGATCTTCAGTACTCACGTCCAGACCTAGATATGGACAAATTTTAAGACCATATTAGCGTACCTTCAGTCACTTCAACTAAGTTTCTCTAAGCGTCTCTCAGTTAGACGGATGGAACTATAATTACTTCTTGACGAAGAAGTCATACATGAACATATTGAAGAGTAATGAAACAAACAATGAAACTACAGCGTACACTCAGGAATAAGAGTGAAGCATTCACTCATCAACAAGAAACTTTGATACGTCTTATGATATTCACATATGAAATAATCCAAATTATACGAAAATGGCACAACAGTCCTCTATTTGATGCATTGCTTAAATGAGATTTTTGCCTATTAACAAACAAAGGGTAATTGCTTTTACAAAATGAATAGTGCCTAGATGTTGGAAGAAAACAGGCATCAATTGTAGTGATTTAAGACTTTTCTCATGGTTGATTTGTGGTGACAACCATGGAAGAAGTTCCACGCAATACAAAAAGAGACTATGGGGTGGGGATGACCATCTAGTTATTCTTTAGCACAAGTTGCCACAAAAAATGCTAAAACATACTCGGAAAAATATAGGGTGGAAATAACAAATTGAGGAACAAAATTTATCTGTAGAAAAATAAGACTTTAAAGAAAGGCAATGAAAACCCTTTTGGATGAAAGAAATAAGTTCATGGGGATGACACATGAATGAAACATTGCTCACCGTCATCGGGTTGGGATCTAAGATTCGTGTTATTAATTTTTTAGCCCTGAAGGACATCCATGGGGGCAGGTGAATTCAGCAGCCGAAATCTGCATAATGGAAAGCTAAGAACTTAAGAAAGCTACAGAAGAATCATAGGAGAATCCAGTTAAGAGAATAAGTAGCAATGCTCACTTTTTTATATAGGTTTGCAAGATTTGAATCATCAAAAGGCAAGTAACCTGCAAGCAACACAAATAGAATAACTCCACAAGACCAGAAGTCCGCCGTTGCCCCATCATACCCACTATCATCAAGGACCTTCAGTGCAAGGAAAAACATAAAACACAATGAGCCACAGCAAAAAGCAAGATGCTTTTGTGTGTGCAATAAACAAGTAGGCACAGTTTTAGTCACCTCAGGGGCAACATAATTGGGAGTTCCACAGGCTGTATGAAGAAGTCCATCATCCTGTCAAATAAAAGGGTTTTAGGTTAAGAATTTTCTCCAGCTGGGCATGCCAATATATATAGTCAGAATAATATACAACTACCCACTGCCTAATGTGGACCCCGCAATATAAGGTCAAGGGATATGCAACCTTACTCCTGTCGAGGAGGGAGGTTACATCTTAAGAGGCCCACAAAACAAAACAAAAGAACAGAGAGAGAGAGAGAGAGATACAAATCATTTAAAGGAGGCTTCATACAAGTTAATACAATTTTACAAAATGGATCAGAAAGTACTTAGAAAAGTGTTTGGTCCAAATGTTACGTTATTTATATCTTTATTTATCTAGTTTGTCTCATGAAATAATATATTTTTAGTTTTTTTACTTGTTTTATTTACTTTTATAGGTAATAAGTTGAATCGAATTAAATAGCTAAAAGTTTGAGCCAAAAAGGAAGCAACAGGAAGATAATGGTCTGCACATAGTTACCTGGAACGCAGTACACTCCAGTATGCAGGACGAATTCAGGTATGCAATTTGCCACTTAGGAGAGAATCAGATAATGTCGGTTTTTTTTAATTTTTCTACTTTTCCTAAAGACAAAAAGTTACGAGATCTTATAAGATCCTATATTTAATAAGTGGTATGTAGAAGACATAACCAAAACAAAGGAAAAACAGTTCAGCCCATATTTAAATTTAAAAGAATATGGGCTTTGTTTGAAAGCCCATATCACTTTCAGCTTAAAAAGTAACTTGAGCCTTATAACTTATTTTAGCCTTTTGCAAAGAAATTCTAGCCCATCTCAGGCCTTTTGCAAAGAAACTCTAGCCCATCTCAGGTTTCAAACTGCCAACTCTTGAAGAGAGAGAGAGAGAGAGAGATGAAGTAAAAATGTGATATACCCCCTGCACTTCTCTCCTTCAAAATCTTCTCCTCTTCCCCTACCAACAAATTCGGCTACACCAGACTAATTAATTACAGATGCCTACGTTGTATTCACATGCCTTGCGCTCCCCCTCTTCCTCTTCGTAGTCATCTTCTTCTTGTTGCCTGATTTCACTGATTCTCTATTGACAACCGTTAGAAAACCAGAATGCTTAATGCCATGAATTGGTGTATGACTCAGAAAGAATCAATGCGCTCATGAATCGCGTTTCGCGTTGCATGATCTAGTTCATTGTACATAGGGTAGGAGCGAAACCGGTAACTATGGGTGCAGACAGGCACCTCTGCGGTCTTACAAGTCATCAAGAAGGGCACACAAGCACCAGTGCAGAAGCGCACAGTTAAGCAAGTTCAACCAGAATATTTGAGGAAGGGCACACAGGAGCTGGTGCGAATACGCACACCTGTGCGGGCTGCAGTTTTGCATTTTATTTCGTTTTCAAAACTTATAAAAAGATCTTGGCTGTGTTTTTGGGCACTCGGTTTTGAAGGAAATTTAAGGAGTAATCGTAGAATTCTTACTTTGCCAAAATAAAACCCATTAAGGAAGAGATTATTGTATAATTTGAGTTTGAATCTCTCAAATTCAATTCAAGCATGGGTTTTTTTCTCTCTTTCTCTCTCTCTTCCTCTTGACTTAAAGTTTATTATTTTGGTTGTTCAGTTTGATTTGAAGATTTGATTTTTTGTTAGTTTAGATTATTAACTTGCGTTTAGATTAGACGTTTAATTTCATGATTGTGTTTGTTATCTTATTTATGCTTTCGTTTCAGTCGAATTGTGCTAGTTTGGTTTTCAGTTCTAATTGTCTTTTTAATATTAATTAGTTGTTAAAGTTGGTTGATTTGGTTATAATTAGCACTCTAATGGATAAGGCCTAACCAAACCTAGTTTATGCTTGTTATTTGAGTTTTTCTCTCATGTTCACCGCGTGTTCGACGAAATGTCTAAAGGGATTTTCATCTTGATTTTTGGACGATTGCTCCATCACCGAAAGGTGGAGCCAATTTTCTAGCATAGGTATAGAAATAGTCGGGATTTTGGCATGAAAGTAACATGAATCCTAGCTAGGTCTATGGTTACTATTCTTGTAGTGTAATTGAGTTGACCCAAGAAAGTAGGTGATAAGCGCAAAAAGCTCTGGGCGCACCGATATGGGCTTTTGGGGGATCAAGCGCAGGGCCTACAAAAGCCCAAAAAGCACGCGCCTTTTTCCGATGTATCCCTTGGCGTTTTCGGTCAACCTGCTTGCCGGCTACCAGGTATGCTCCTCTTTTCTTCTTCTTCTTTTTCCTCTTCCTTCTTCTTCTTCTTCTTCTTCTTTCCTCTTCCTTCTTCTTTTTCCTTTTTCCTTTTTCCTCCTTTCTTCTTCTGTTTCCATTTTCTTCTTCCTTCTTTTTCTTCTTCTTTTTCCTCTTCCTTCTTGTGCTCTGGTTTTGAGCTCTTCTTTTTCTTCCTCTCGGTTTTAGGCTCTTCCGGCTTCTTCTTTTTATTTGTTTTTCGTGTTTCTTTTTTTCTCCCCGTGTTATGAGGCAGTCGGACCTCTTCCCCTTTTCCCCTTTTTTTCCTATCACTCTGTTTTTTTTTTTTTTTGGGTCTCCATGTCAATCAGCCAAGTTAATTATATTTTAATTGATTTTGTTGTGATAATTGTAGTGAATTATGTTGATTATTGTGATTTGAATGGAACGTCAACCCGGTACGGGGTCAGGTGCCGGTTCCGGTTTGGGTTCAATCTCCTCCTCCGGAGTTTTAGACCCGGAAGAAAGTATGGCACACAAGATGAGAACAATAAAAATAGTTTCTTTTGTAATTTTTGTGAGTTAAGACGATGGGGGAGTGTTTCCACTTACAAAACATTTGGCCTACACAAGGGTGTAAGAAGGTCCCCAAGCATGTTAGGGAAGAAATTCAAGAATACATAGATAAAAAAATCAATGAAGGATAGTTTTGAGATGTCAAGAAAAATGCAAGCTACGATGTTGATGATGATGAAGATGATGAATGTATTGAGATGAATCTTAGAAATTGTGGGAATAGGACAAAGAAGGGAAGTAATAGCATGCCTCATAAGACACCAAGGCAAAAAAGCCCACTGGATGTGTACTTTACTCCTAATCCGGCCAATGTGGTGAGGGGTAAAAAGGATCAAGGGAGACAAAGAACACTTAATGAGTTATGTAAGAAAGAGTCAAGAGAAAAGGCTTGCAAAGACTTAGCCGGTGATGTCGGGATTCCTTTCAATGCGGCAACCCCTTGATAGCTTTGGTATTGCCATGGAATAAGATGGTCAATTTGGCCATGGATTAAAACCACCTTCCATGTATGAGTTGAGAGTTCCATTCCTCAAAAAGAAGTAGAGGAGGCTAAGAAAGCAATGAATGAGCATAAGAAAGAATGGGCACAAGTAGGTTGTTTTATCTTATCCGGTGGATGGCGTGATACCACCGTCCAAAAAGATATGTTCAGTTTGCTAACATTCTTGCACTGCAGCATAATGAATCTCTAGACCCTTTCAGGAAACATCTCAATCATTTTAACAATAAGCCTAGTTTTGTCAACTCTTCTTCCTCCAAGACCAAGAACAAAATATGTTCAGTTTGCTGGGGGTTAGTTGGGTGCAACCTCTCACTGTGAGGAATGTGGTGGTTGCATGGAGAAGCAGGCTGAAAAAGAGCTGGATACATGGTATTTTGAAGTTAACTGCATTGGCTGTAAGGTGAACTACTTGGAAGGAACAGAATCGTCAGTTTTTTTAGGGTAAGTCTATGTTCTATCAAGAATTCAAGCTTTAGTTTTTAAAATTTTGTATAGTTGGAGTCGTGTTCTCGATTGTGGTATAAAGTTGTCTTTTTTGGATTTTGTAGATAAGATTATTCATGAGAGCTTGAGGGTTTGAAGTTTTTGCATCGGCCCCTTTCGTAAATGGTTGGCATCCCCTTGGTGTCTTAGCAATACAACTTTTGATTATGACCTCAAAAAAATAAACATCTTTTGATTACTTGTTAAAAAAAAGTTGAAGAATCATAATGCTGCAACCTAGATGAACGATGAAGTTGGTCCTGTTGCTGTCATATAACCAACAGAGGTTCAAATTGCTTTGAAAACTTATGAAAGGATTTGAAGCTCTTCTAGTTTATCACACTCACACAATAAAGTTGCCGATGTGAATGCTCAAGGGGTACATGTTACAGTTGATCATGATGCTTGAGTCTGGTGTTGGCCGAGCAAGTTAAAGAGTTGTAATTGTATGAAGAGCCAACCACATTAAGGTCCCCACTTACTGATCTCGTCAAAATAAGCTTACTGATACTAAAATGAATTTTTGTTTCTCCAAGCATGGTGCAGCATTCTCAATCTTACTTCATACTAGCCAGCTCAGTTTCCACATTTTATTGAAGTTGTTGACGTGCCTTCATGATGTTCTTTACAACGTTAATAATGCTTATGGTTCTTCTGAACGTAGTCTTCCAGTAGATAATAAATTACTTTGGTGTCTTAATTTTCATCTCTCTTTAGGGTCATTGTTAAAAAGTTTATTGTTTTCCAACTAACCTAGTAGCTTATAAATAGGGACCTAAATTGATGCTTTCAGCAGTGTGGTGTTCTATTAAAGTTCGAGAATTATTGAATTTTGAGCCAAAATGCTCCCATGTGCCATCATAACTTTAAAACTGCATCCATCAATGAAAAAATTGATCAATGAAATCAATGCCAAACAAGCCCCAAATTTGAAACGTTCGGCCGTAAGGGTGGTTGGTAATAGCAATTGTGAATGAGAACAGAATTTCATATTCAACAACATCATTATCCACATAAATTCTCAATTGGTTGTGACGAAGATGGAGGAAGCAGTCAAACACAATCATGCCCATTTTTTACCTTGAAGGAATGTCAAGATCTCTTGCATAACACAGGATGGAATGTCAGTCTTACCCACTGCTATACGGAGTGTAAAAAGCTGCTATTTTTTGGCAAACTATGGAGTCACCTAAGTCAACATGTTCTTCTTTCTTTAACACCATCACTATGAGCATAAAATTTCACGCGGTAACGGGATTGGTATATGAAGGATGTTTATCTAGGGCCAATTGGATATTTACTTTTTTAGTTACTCAAATTTATATATTCTGAATGAGATAAATAGCTTTTGGAGAAGGACCATTAGTTTGATTGTATTGAAAGATTGGATTTGGAAGGAGGGAAGTGGTGTAATAAATGGGGTCATGTGCATGGCCCAATAATTTCAAAAGAACCGCTTTAACATAGAACGTGACACGACACTAAATTAGACGCAAACACTCTCTAACAAGAAGAAGAAAATTCCCAGAATCCAACACCATCCCACTCAATTGCAGATACTCATAGGTGAAGTCTATGCTACAAGGACTCTTAAATTCATTTTTTAAGTAACCATAGAGTCATATTGGAAACTGAAAACAGTCTGGTCGAGACGTGCGGGAGTTTCTCGCGAACCCCAGATGAGTTATTTACTCAGCCTGGGATGAAAGACTTCCTAACATGATTACCATGGCTCAAATCAATCCAAAATTTTTCGAAAATAGCTGCCTAGCACCCAGAAAAATGCCTGTGCTCAACAATTGTGTAGCCCAGTTTGCGGAACATAGGTAAAGAACAATTTTATAAGGCTAGAACGGAATTTAATAAGCAACAAACTGATAGATCACATCCTAATATCTCCTAACATCGCATACTAAAATATGAAAATGAAAAAACTATTTTTATGACCAAAAGAATCCTAAAATAATACACTTATTATATGAATTAGATTTTAGCAGTTTCTAGAATTTCAGGCTCAGCATAACCTATGAATTTCAATTTTTTCAATCCACGTCCATGGATTATAAAATCAAATAAGAATTACCTGGACTTGTTGAGAGAGTGCACTCAGTCCAAAGTCGGAAACTTTGAGATTCCCAGCAGCATCCAACAACAAATTCTCTGGCTGCAAAAAAGCATATAGAAATAATTCAACTTAAGAAATTTAGATTCTACGAACAAAAGATACCTAAGATTACAGATTACTGAAGCAGAAATAACTATACCTTGAGATCTCTATGAAAAACACCCCTGCTATGGCAGTAATCAACAGCATTTATTAACTGCTGAAAATATCTCCTTGCTTCATCTTCCTTCATTCGCCCGTGATGAACCTTGAATAATAAAAATTAATGCCAAATATTTATTTGACAAGAGATGATGTAGAAAGAAGCATTCAAATGTGCAAAGCATGTTATTGAGAGCACATTTCATTTCATGAATATAAATAATTCAAGATGTACATGGTAATTGGTATACAAATTTAAGATTCAAAATCCTAGTCCAACTACACAACTTATTGCAAATAACCGTTGAAGCATAGATTGACTTACAATCTTATCAAAAAGCTCTCCTCCGGTCACATACTCCAGGACAATGTATATCTTTGTCTTACTGCCCATCACCTACAGAGTGAATTCATCAATGAAGCAGCAACGTCAGGAGAATTAACTCCTAATATGATGTTTATATTATAAAATTTGGATTTCCAAAAAGGATGCACATTAGAGTCAAACGAGATGCCTTGATAAACTGTTCACAATTCTTTTGCTTTAATAGGTAGTCCAGGCTATCAAATCTAGGGTTAAAACAGAAACAGACTTGCAACAAATCCAATATAGAGGGAGGTTGTATACATACCCCCCTTCCCAAAAGGGAAAAAAACAAAAAAACACACTCTCTATATCTCTTTCACACTATGCGTGAGTCCAAGGTATTGGCTAGGGTAGATACACCTGCTTTATGCACATTGTATTTGGCCTGGGTGGGTGGGGGAGGCAAAAAGAGACTAAAAGAACAATCTGTCGTGGTAGAAAATGACCATTTAGTTTCAAATTATGTACTCACTGTTCATGTTGCGGTTGTTATAGTATATCTTATAGTATAGTTATTGTTCTTAAATTTATCAACCCTCCTCGCTTTCAAGCATATTTCTTAAGTTCCACCCTGTTTGATGGAACAGCTATGCACAAACTTCCCTCAGATATTTAGTTATGACACTCAATACTTGCACCATATAATAGCCTTTTTTTTGGGGGAGCAATCCATTCCTGCAGACCAACGACCAAATAAAACACAAAATAAAGCATAAGTTTATAGAAAAAAACATAGAAAACAACTAAATTAAGCACTGCTAACCTGAATATACATCAACTCACATGCTGACTACTTAATGAAATAACCCAAGTAATATTGTAAAATAATGAAAGTAAGACTTTCTTATTTATTTATTTTTCTTTTAGCTCCTACAGACCTCCATTTACAAGTGAGAATCTTGTTCTACTCAATCGAAGTAAATGGCAAATCTTCAGTAAGATCCTCACAATTTTCCATAAGACAATCAATACTACCCCTCAAAACATCAATTTATAATGGATGCACACAGAAAGACAATGCAGGTGAACATGTGCATGCATGCAAAGAGCAGATTACAAAGGAGAAGGAAAGAGGTTTAAGATAGGGACCTCATACAAGCGAACAACATTAGGATGCTTTATACGCTTCATTGTAGCTATTTCCCTCCATATCTGCAAAATAAACCAAAACAGATTTTAGCAATATTTCAATGTAAACATCAAAAGATAAAAGTATTATTGCACTGCATGCAAAGAAAGTTGTGTAGTCAAGAAGATTGTGAGAAATAAAGGTGAATATATTGATTAAATACAAGACCTTGTGATGCACAAATATAACCTCATTGCTACAACACCTATTGACTATTGCTAGCCGGTGTTGTAAATGGAAAGTTATAAGCTTATATATTCTATGATTAAAACCCTAACACAAAAGTTAGAATGATATTCAGGTGACTCTGGTCAGATACCATATCCTTGACCAGGTATAATATGCCCCATGTTGGGCCTTCTAGTACCTGACCCATGAAGAGCGTCAGGATGAAATATAAAAAGGAATACATTTTCCCACATTGATGGAATACAAGGCATTGAACCCCCTATGGACTGGTACTTCGTTTATTCCATTGTCAGTTGGTCTTTGGATGGAACTGTACTTGAGCTAGTATTTACTGCTTTGATTAAGATCCTTAAGAAAACATTAAGTCTAATAAAAGATCCATAAGATATAATAAAAAGGCAAACCTTATCAGAAGCAGAAAAACATCCTTCAGTGCAATAAAGACAAAATATAAAATACTAAATGGAAAGTGAAAACTAATTGAACTGACAAAACTCCACAATTAGTCAAGTAGCACTATAGGGGCAAGGAAGAATAGAGAAACCAAATAATCAAACAAAGACCTGCTCAGCCATCTTGTGCTTAAGAACTTTCTCTTTGTCAAGAATTTTAATAGCTACTGGATCCCCAGTTTCAAGATTTCTAGCAAACTTGACTTTGGCAAATGTCCCTTCTCCTATAGTCCTTCCCAACTCGTATTTTCCCACCGCACGCTTGACTTTAGATGCATTCATGATTCAGTTTCAGATTTGACTCTTGTTACAGTACTTGAACTTCTGCAGGATATAATCATAGTCAAGATAAAAGGTCAGATAGATAGGGGTGGGAAAATCTACATACACAAGAGCGGATAATTTTAGACAAAAAAATAAGATCATTCTAGGATAACTGCACATTATTACCAGATGGCATTTATGGACTTGTCAGGGAAACCAACATTTGAAAGCCTTAACACCAATTGTAAAAACGTGATTGGCACACCAACAGCTGAAAAACAAATTGAAAGCCTACATCTTCAAAGTAAAGACATGAATAAACCTTGATTCAGGTATGCAAGACAATGCCCCACATACAACAATAAAAAGTAAAAACTTAAGAGCTCCAAACTTATGCTGTAATAAGGGAAGTGAATACCATATTAACAAAGAAGGAAGAACCACCCCTAGGAGACCAAAGGATTTTTAGTATTATTGGCAATAGTGACAGAAGCTAAGGCATAAATCTGGTAATTTATACACACTCAAAACAACAATAAAACAAAGTTTCCCACTAAAAGGGAGCTATGCTGCCTCAGCTGAATAGAAGGTAGCCAAATCAAGATAAAGTCCTTCCCATGAATACCTTGCTGTAATGTAATATCAACCTGGGGAGGGGGAATAAATTAGGAGAAAAATGTACATTGCTGTTTAAGTGAATAACAACCTACAAACAGAGCACAATAAGGGCCACTTAGCATACATGAGGCTAGCATCAATGTTGCTGCAAACGACACCAAAAGATGGAAAATCGCACGTGAAAGCTTTTGCAACTAGGTTGGAAAGCTACATGACTCACTGCTAAAATTCAGGCCATCAATTGCATTGGTGAAGCTCTTTTTTTTCTTTTTATGGGGGTCATGTTTTTGAAACAAGAAAAATAAATTAAAAGCTCGCACTGAATATTGAACATATCACAGCAAAAGGAGACTAAGATCTTCAACAAAATTCTGGCCGAAGCTTCTAGATAACCTATTAAAGAAATGGTTTGGTAACTAAATAATACTTGGTGTCAAATACCCGGATTAAAGAATCAGAATTGAGAAACAAACCCAGAATTTGAATCAGTAATGCTGTGAAAGGAAATGAACTATACCCAAAAATATCATGCTCAACTAAAGCTCGCCCAAAAATGCAAAACAGATAATGCCGAAACGCAATTTAACAACACTCAAAAATATCAAGCTCAAGTAAAGTAAAGAAAGAGGATAACGGTACTCACCAACACAGGCAGATAAGAATAACACGAAGGGACCGAGCAAAGTGGAGTGGGGGATGACAATTTTGGAAAATTGGCTCTTCGGATGGAGATTGGGCCGCTTTGAGGACAGTAGTCGCAACAGCAGAAACCTGTAATCAATGGAATCAAATGAGAGAGAGAGAGATTTATTTTTTTATGGGCAAATTATTTGACCCACCTACCTATGTCTCTTAGGAAGAATTAGCAAAATTGAGTTTCGCCTTTTCCTCATCGACACAGAGCTGTTTACAAAAAGGAAGTGAGAAATTGCGAAGTGGGCCGCGGGGGTGAAGGGAGGAGAGAGACAGAGGAAGAGAACAACAGACAGAGAGGCCACAATACGGACCACGTGTTAGTTTGGCGTTTATCTTGTTTGAATTTATGATTTATGAATACGGTGGGGGCGCTGGGAAGAAAGAGAGAATCCCACCACAGCAGGTACGACCGATACGTACATGCCGTTGTCATCGATCATCAGAATCGGTGAACGGATTCGAATAGCTGATTGTTTTTTCAAGGAAAAATTTATCAAGTAGTGTTGCTTAAATTTATAAAAAAATTCTAATATTCTTTTGGATAAATTAATGTCAATTTGTGTAAAACGCCTCTCTCTCTCTCCTCTCCGATCTTACTCTTTTCCTTAATATAATAATT
Source organism: Talinum fruticosum (assembly GCA_021018815.1). Lineage (NCBI taxonomy): Eukaryota > Viridiplantae > Streptophyta > Magnoliopsida > Caryophyllales > Talinaceae > Talinum > Talinum fruticosum. The sequence continues at coordinate 1,918,613 of JAITYX010000026.1, forward strand.
TTTAAAAAGTTACGAATTCAAAAATCAAACATATAATAACTACTTATATTATATTAATAATCGAAAATATTACAATGATAGAAGCATTCAAACATATTTGGGCCCTATTTGGCAAAATAAATTGTTTAAGTAATGGATACTGTTTGTGTAAATGATAATTGTTTAATTAGCTAATAGTCGTTAGATTTTAACTGTTAGTGGATAAATATTCAATTGAGCAGTTTAATAAATGTGTTTGGTAAATTTAGGTGATTATGGTAAATTGACGTAAAAAATATATATAATTTGCCAAATATAAATTAATGAAGAGATGTTTTGTCAAAAAAATATGAAACGCTACTTTTAAATGTGAAAAGCTAATATCATTAACTTTTCGTAAACACTACTTGAAACACTATAAGTTACTACAAACATTAGTTAAAATACTACCTTACTAAACACTAATATTTGATTAGTTAGCATTTTGATTTGGTCAAAACGTTAAAAGTGATCGAAACGCTATCGTCGAACAGTGCCTTGAAGTCAACGAGATAGTGAGTAAAAAGGTAGAAATTATATCATAGTAAAGGGTATGATAGGTCAATTTGTGGCGCAAGGAAATAAAATCATCTGTCTTTTACACTTGTATTGAAAATTAATCGGAATTTTAGTAGTGAGTTAATGGCGCAAAAATATTGATACAATTGAGATTTTAAATAGATGTTTTACTTGATTAAGAATTAATTGCTTCCCCCAAAATACAACAATATTCCTCCCAATTAATTAACATAATAAGAGTAACATGAACTTCTATTTCAAGATGACAAGGAGGCTCGATGAAAATTACTCATCTTTTATAATTTAGAAAAGTTACAATAATAAAAAGATATGATTTAAATATTAGGAAGAGATTAAAATAACCAACATTTGTGATAAAAAAATAATGATATGTACGTTGTACAAATATTTTGAGTTAGATGAATTTATTCGAAATTTTAAAGGTTTAATAGAAGCTGACATATCGAGTTTCTATCCCTTTAAACATAATACAATTACAAACTTGAAGTCCACAAATGATGAACTTGAAGTATTATAATTCTCAACTTTAAACATAATACAAAAATATATTTATATATTGTATGAATTTATTCTATGACATATTTGAATCATATATTTTATTATCATTGTATATTTTTTTATTATTAATCTCTACTATTTAATGACAACCTATTATGAATGAAGAATTAAATTAAAAATTAAGAACAAAATAAAGGACCAAGAAAACGAAAAAAATAATATGGAGTGGCATTATGCATATACAAAGAATGTGTTTGAGTGTAAGTCAAACATACAATATATAAATATATTTTTTTCAATTGTGAAATATGAATTGAATCAATCTTGAGTAAATATTGAATTTAAACTTGGGTTTGATCTAGCCTATATATCAAGATTCTTTAAAACGAATATAAACAAATAATAAAAGATAGAGCATACGCAAAATTAGAAAATTAAGTGGAGAAATAGAGAAAATTATGATCCAATACACTGAATTAGATAAAAAAATTACATATTAAAAAAGAAAAATAGAAAATAAGTAGTTAAACTCATACCTTACCGATAACAGTACTTCATCTAATTGACCTAACCATATTCTGTTCCCCTTGCTACATATGTTGACTTTGTATCATATGCAAGGGTTATTAGTATATAGACTTGCGCATTTGTATAAAAATTATTATAAAAGATGTCTAGTCAACATATACCAAAAGTTTTTAAATTTATTTTCAACATATAGTCAAAGTTTTAAGAATTATTTTAATAGCATGTTCGTACTAAATTTAATTTTAAAACTATATGTGACAATTTTTTGAATAATATAATTTTATATCACTACTAACATATTTCAGTTAATCATACTTTTATAAGTACTTGAATAATTATATGTTTAAATAATACAATTTTATGTCACCACTTTAAGTAAAAATAACAAAAAAATGTTGAATGAATAATGTTAATGATCTTAATATATTTCACACCCATAATAAATGATACCCTAGATGAAACTTAAACCCACAACAAATAAATCGATGACTACATAATAATTTAAATTGTCGATAAACTTTTAAATCTATTCATATTTGAGTACATATTAACAAAAGCAACCTGTAAAACTACAATAATATGAGAATTACAATACTCATTAAAAAGGATAAATTTGACGGAAAATATCCAATTAACTTTTTATCCAATATAAAAATAATAATTTATCCTTCAAAAAAGGGACCCAATATAAAAATTACAAAGCAATCAGTGTGCTTTTGATTTACTTTTTGTGAATGCAAATATAATTTTTCAAATATCCAATAAGAAAGTTGTGCACTTTAAATTTCTAATTTTAAAAAATCATAGTATTCAACTAAAATCCGGTAGAAAATCATAATCACTGAAATTATTTTTAGTGTTTGATATTTTGTTGAATGAGTAAAAAATGCACAAATGATGTGCGATTGATAGAGTTTATTTTAAGAGTTTTCCTATTATTAATAATTAATTAATTAATTAATTATTATTATTATTATTATTATTATTATTATTATTATTATTTAATTTATTGTGGCAAGCAATCCCTGAAAAGTTCATAGATAAGTGAAATTTTTTTTAAAGGAAAAATTATTATTTTTCTATTGGACAAAGTTTCTAAATTCACTCTAATGCCACCATTTGAGAACTTTAAAAAGATTGTTATTATATATAGTCTAGATTCACTTGCTCTTTTCCAGTCTCAGCCACTCTCTCTCTTCCCTCTTTCTCTCTCCCCTGTGTTGAGTCTCTCTTTTTCCGCTCTTCTTTCACAAATTTTTTAAAAAACAATTTACAAAATTTATTTTATTTTTAAAGTATATTATTTTTATAAAGAATTTTATATTTTTAGATAAAAATTAACTATTTATATCACAGATAATTTTTAAAAATTTTTTCAATAACAAAATTATTTAACATTTTAAATTTTAGTTTTATTATTCGTTTCTTTTTTACGGTACCATTATACATTTTTTTGTCGGGTAGAGTGTTTATTAGTATTACTTACAACATATAAATTCATACATGTTAACCTGAAAAAATATATATAACTTAATATTCATTGGTTTTTAGAATAACAAAAATTCAAATTTTATTTCGGATTTTGTCAACTCGATCCCTTCAAGCAAGAGAAGTATAGTAGGGAATTATATTATAAAAATATAATAAATAATTGTAAAATCTTGTAATTTTAAGGTTTTATAAATGATATTTTGAATAAGAATTTGTAATCCTGTAATTTTGTAAGTGTTATCCCAAATTTACATAGTTAAAATATCAAGATCACATACTTTTTTCACTCAACCCGACATTTTAACTATGTAAATCCAGGATATTGCTTACAAAATCGTAAGATTACAAACTCTTATCCAAAGTATGATTTACAAAATTTTAAAATTCAAGATTACACAATTGTATTTAATATATTTTATAATATGATTTCCTACTGTAATTCATGCTTGAAATGCTCGAGTTGGTAAAATTTTATTTTAAAAAATTATCTATAATATAAATAATCAATTTTTTTATCTAAATAAAAAATAAAAAATTATTTTTAAAATAATATTTTTAAAAATAGAATTATTTTTATTTTTTTTTAAAATGTTAAAATGTTAGATTGAGTGGAAAAAACTATTATACTCGACATTTTAATTATGTAAACCTATGATAGCACTTACCAAATCAAATATTATAAACTTTTATTCAAAATATCATTTATAAAGTCTTAAAATTACAAACTTTTATAATTGTCTTCATTATATTTTTATTATATGATTCCCTACTACTATACTTGAAGGGATCAAATTGACAAAATGTAAATAAATTTTTAATTTTTATTATTCAAAAAATCAATTAATATTAAGTTGTATATATATTTTCAGGTTAACATGTATGAATTTATATGTTATATTAACAAAAACTTTAACTAATAAAAAAAATTTATGATGGTACCTTAAAAAAGAATCGAATAATAAAACAAAAATTTTAAATGTTAAATAATTTTATTATTGAAAAACATATGAAAAATTATTTGTGATCTAAATAATTAATTTTATCTAAACAATACAGAATTCTTTATAAAAAATAATATAATGTAAAGATAAAATAATTATTTTATTGAAAAAATTATTTTAAGAAAATATGAAGAGGAGAGAGAGGGGGAAGAGAGAATGAAGCCCTCTTCCATTTAGGTGTAAGAAGGTGCAAAAAAATTGTAAGATAGTTGTAAAGTTAGTTATAAAAAATTGTAATGAGATGTAAGTAAGTATAAGGAGTTGTAAGAAATTATAAGGTCTGTAAGTTAAAGATAAATGGAACAGGGCCTCAGTGACTAAGAAAAGGATGAAGATTTGTGCTTTAAGAGTCTTAATCACCCTAGAGTGGGGTGAATAGGGTGTGAAGAAAATTTTACGAAATTATAAAATTTGGTGCTTAAGTCTAAACACGTAAATGAGGAGGTAAGTCTAGATTGGACTTAGAAAGACATGAACAGGAGATTTTACGTGGAAACCCTCCGGAGCAGTAAAACCATGACCAATATTAGTCCGGATACCAAGTCAAATTCACTATTTTAAATCCAAAAATACAAAGATTAACTCTCCGAATTATTTCCTTAGATAATTTAATACACGTTTTCCTAGGCATAGAAGCTACCTTATCTCGCCGTAGTACTTCCTAACCGAGATACCCTTTACGGTTAAATACGAATGAGTTGAGTTACCTCTTACAGCTCAGCCAAGAGAAATACATAAGAATTGAGTAAGAATGAATGTAAGTGATTACAAGACTTCTTAGTTCAACTTAGAAGTTGAGAAACTAAGTACATAGTTGAAAGCTAGAAGAGTTGTATTCCAACAAGCTTTTAAGTCTTGTAAAGTGGCTTCTATTTATAATCAACAACGCAAACAATCATTGTGCCTTAGGCTTAATTGAAGAGAATCACTAGTCATTGTAACGGATAGTTTGAATCCCTCGTAAAAGAACTATTGTGAACGTAGTCGTTGTGCATCGGTTCTTGGATTAAAAAATAATCCAACCCACTTGATGTTATTGTAATCTTGGGTGGAAATAATCATTAGACTCAAAGTTAAAGTTTACCAAAAATGGTAATAACCCTAACACGGTGTTTGAGTATGCCTAAAAATGCGGCTTTTCCGTCAACCGGCATTTAACGATAAACAATCGGTTGTTTTTGCTTTTCAAATTGAGATAAATTAAATTTTATTAACTTGCAAAAACAAACCAAAGTGGTACACGAAGTATAAAAATACTTTGGTCCAAGATTAGTCAAGGATATTAATTAACCAAAAAATATTTAGATGTTGAATATCCTTAATCTAATTAAATGGAACTTTCTAAGGCTAATATTCAATATGTTTCAATTCCATTTGTGTCTATTTATGAATGATAAATGAGTTAGAGAACTTCATAAACACATTTCGTTATTTGCCATTTCTAAATAATTTCAATTAGATGAATCGGCTTAATTTAGAATTCATACTACAATTCCGATTTGAACTTTGGAACAAACTAGTTGAAATAATAAGTTAAGCTTATGAAATTATTTAGACAAGATTTCTATTTGAGTCTATCTTAGTGGGTCAGGAACCCAAAACCGAGTATTCATTCAAGAAGAGTTTTCGAGTGGGTCGGATAGAGATGAAAACTCAAAGATAATATTTCTAAGGTGTGAAACCGACTTGAATTCAAAACTACGAAAGATAAGTTCTTCCCCGAGTCTTCAAGGGGAGGGGGAGAGAGAGAGAGAGAGAGAGAGTGAGTGACTGAGAGTAAGAGAGGGCAGATGAATTAAAGTGAAAGAGAGAAAGAGTGGGGAGGAGAGAGAGGCCTCACAAAAATAAACACTTTAATTTGTCCAAAAGAACATTAAAATCTTTTACAAATTTAAGCAACACTCTTTGGTAAATTTTTCCTTTTCAAATTAGTTCAACATCAATTTTAATCTTAAATTTTTTTTTTTATGAGAAGTGGCTAATAGATGTGAGAGTTTATACCTTCATCTCATCCCTTAATCCAATAGTTTAAAACTTAATTCATCACCTCTACATCTCTTGGATGATTACTTAGATCACCAAATAAAATATTTTTCATAGGGCCCACCAACAAACATACTTAATTTTATTTTACTTTTTTATTTTGCAAATTATTTATGTCAATAAGTTGTAAATATGTAATTTTCACAAAATAAAATATAATAGCAAAATTGATTCAAAAAGAATTAATTTTCTATATAGCAATAAAGTATTATTATATATGTCCTTTAGTTGTAGAAATAAATTATAATATTTTTAAAAAATTAAAAAATTAATTTTTCCTTAATTATTTAATTAAAAAGAAACTTTCACAAAAAAATAGAAACATAAACATTTTTTAGCCTCATCCAAAAATAGAAATTAGAAAATTACCAGTCCAAATTATCTAGTTTTCCCCAAAAAAAAAAAAACAACACAACCCATTATTTTGAAGCATAGTTGACCAAAAAAAGAAAACAAGGGGAAAAGAAGACCCACATGTTTACAGGTGACTAAAAAAGAAAAGGAAAAATGTGTTCCAAAACACTGGCAGATTGAACTCGAGCCAAATAGAATGCACACTCGCACATGATGGATCATATCATGTTGATTTTTTTGGACCGAGGAATCCCACATTGCGGGTACTTTGAAACTGATAATTCTTTTATTGAAATCAGGTATTGTCATGTCTTATAATATGTTGGACAACATTAAGGTTATGTCCGATTGTTGAAAAATTAGGTGGAAAGAAAAAAATAGAAATATAAATTTTTCCCTTGTTTGGTTTTAGGAAAACTATAAAGAAAAAATATACGAGAAAGTTCATGGAAAATCAAGTGAGTATCGGTTATATAATTTTCCTTGAAAAAATGTGAGGAAAACTATAAGAAAATTATTGTAATTAAAGCCCGATGCTCAATCCCTTCACACTTCATATTGCCCCGCTCCCTCGAGCAGAGCAATCTCTCTACATCTGCACCAAATCTAATGGACCTTACCCATTTTCAGCATTCTAAGCTCCAGCTTCCGCCTTCTTTGTTGATAACTACGGGTGTTAATTGGTCCAATTGATGAGCACGCAAGCGCACGGTATCGTGTTGCGAGTATTAAAGTCGTCTAAACTAAGACAAGGTCAATCTTTTGGGCTATATTCTATCCAAATTTGGTAAGCGATTCAAAGATTTATGATTTGATAAAAACTAAGATAAGAATGAACTTATCTAAACTAGGGCAAGACTACTACAAAAACGTTATATAGCGACTGGAATAGAGTCCGTCGCTAGCTAGCGATGGAAACAACGAATGGAAACCGACATTTGTCGGATAAATTTAACTTAGCGAAGGAATTAGCGACGGAAAAAAATTCCGTCACTATTGTACTTATTAGCGACTGGACCTAACGACTGAAACGGAAAAAATAATGACGGATTTTTGAAAATTAATTTTTTAATTTTTTTAATTTTTTAATTTAGCGACTGAATCAATCCGTTGCTCGATTCCGTCGCTAAATCTAATTTTTTATTATTTTTTACTTAGCGACGGAATCGAGTCCGTCATTAAATCTCATTTTTAATTTTTTTAATTAGCTACGGAATTATTCCATCGCTAATTCCATCGCTAATTCAAAATTTTAAAAATTTTAAATTTCACCGCCGATTTTAATTTCAAAAATTATAAAAATTTTCAAATTTAAATTAGTGACAGAAAATTTCTTCGCTAATTCCATCGCTAATCTAAAATTTTCAAAATTTAAATGTGCCACCTATTTTCATTTTTCAAATATATAAAATATTTCAAATTTTTATTTAGCGACGGACTAGTCCGTTGTTAATTCCGTCGCTAACTCGAAATTTGAAAAATTTTAGGTTGGCGGGCTATTAAATTTTTCCAGTTTTGAAATTTTTAAATTTTTAAATTAGCGACGAACTATTCCGTCGTTAATTCCGTTGCTAACCAAATTTTTTAAGTAGCAACGGATCGTGTCCGTCATCGATCCGTCGTTATTTTTGCAAATATAAGCCCGACTTCAACGGGACTCGGCAAAATATTAAGGAGAGATGGATTGAGAATTAGAGAGAAGTGAGAGCGTGAGAGAAGGAAAAGGTCGCCACCGCCGCCACCGCCACCGCCGCCAACTAACCACCTTTAATATCTTGTAGGTATGCTTTCTCCATCCTCCCTCTTTGTTGGTTGTGTTTATAATTTACTTTGTTTACTATAAAATTTCAGATTTTAGAGGATTTGATATAATTTATTTTAATAGGCATGGTTGGAATGAAAATGAGGTAGAAAATGAAGATAATGAGAAAGAGGAAGAAGAAGAGGAAAAGGAAGATGAAGAACATAACTTGTGTTTGTAAATAATATAATACTCTTGTTTTTTTTTTTTCAATTAGTTTTTATGCATATTGGTGAATTGAAGTTGGATTATTTATAATTTTTGTGTTTGTATATGATTTTTGTGTTTGAATTGAAGTTGAATTTGAATTTGAGGTTGTTATGCTGCTTGGATTATTTGAATTTGTATTTCGTTCGAGATTTTTGTATTAAACACTCGAAAATACAGAAAATTGTTAATTTTTTTAAAAAATTGGCGATGAATCAGCGACGGATTTTTGCGATTCCGTCGCTGATTAGCGACTGGAATAGCGACGAGATCAGCGACGCAAAAATTAGCGACGGAATTTTTCCGTCGCTAATTCCGTCGCTAAATTACGTTTTTCCGTCGTTATGTGGCGATTTTCTAGTAGTGCAAGGGCCTATTCATTTTGGCGTTTATACTAGTGTTTATAACAACTAACATCTCATAATTCTATAACGATTCATAACAACTTACAAACACTATAACAACTCATAAAATCTATAACAATTGTAACCGCTAATCATAATCTCATATTATTATTATGAAAATTCTACCATAGTTGAATTTGTTTTCAACTATGATAATTGACAAATTTCAACCATTGATATAAATCAAGCAGATCTTGACCATTAAAAATATTACCTTTAACTTAAAGAGTAAGTTAACCCCTAAGTGCCTTCATTATTACAGACCCACTCACCCACTCTTCCACTTCTCTCATACAACCATGATCTTCCTTGTGATTTATTAACAAAATAAAAACTCTCTCTATCCCTAAAATTCTCGAGTCCCTCTTAAACCCTTGCAACTCATTCACACTTTGCTTTCTCTCTCCTCAACCTCAACCCCATTTTCCTCCTTTCTTCAAGCCCCGATGTTCCCGGGACGAGTACGAATACGTAAACTTGTAGACACCTAAAAGTGTCGTGCCTTATCTTTTTATTTCCGTATTTTTCTTTTGTTGGGTCGACGATGAAATCCAGAGTCCTTTTTAAGGATTTGGACCATGGACTGTGATCGATTGGTGATACATAAGCCAAGAAACCACAAAAACTCCCAAGCACCAAATAAACGAACCTTTAGCCTTGGGTCGATCCACAAATCCCTTTTCTTTCGGACGATCCAAGAACCGGGTTGAGCCATAAGAGACAATGAAGTCCAGTGGTGTGTGCTGGGAAATTCCAAGTTTAGAATACCGTATTTTACTTTTGTCAAAATCGGATAAGGAGTTGAAGACTAGGAGACGGCGTTAAAGCGTTGCATTTCATGATCGGGAGCATCAAAGTGCCGCATTTAAGCTTCATAAGACAGTCCACATGAGACTAGAAGCTTCTCCCCTTAGAACGATGTCGTGGCCGGCGCCTGCCTTTTAGAAGCAATAAGTGGAACGCTGTGTTTTAGCTTGGAGAGTCCCTCGGAGACACACTAGGGCACGAAGCACTAGGGGCGCCGGGTTGGCCGAGCACTCGCCAACCAGATTCTATCCGGTTTTATCTCTTTCTTATCCATTTCAATCTCTTAGGATCCGGCCCGATTTATTTTTGTGCTTGGATGGCTGATTAGAGGCAGGCCCTAGGTCATTTATGACCTAGGTCCTCTCCTATAAATAGAGAGCTTTGGCTCTCATTCCCATGCGGCTTCCCGCCTTAGCATCATGCTAAGCTAACCAGAATATTCTCATCTAAACATTACTCTGCCGAAATTACTACAAAACTTTCATCTTCTTTACTTGCTATTGTTGAATCCGTGCAAAGAGCTAAAGAATATTTAGTTATTTCGGTGTCTAGGCACTCATTCAACTCGATCATTACTTTTCATACGTACATAATTCACTCGTAACAACCTCACCCTAAACCACATTATTTATTTTACTGATTACAAAATTTATATAATTGAGCGCGTGCACTTCAATTCAATATTTTATATTTAAATTATTTTATTTTATATATGTGTTATGCAGCTAAGTCGACGTAAGTGACCCTAATGAAAATTCCATAATAATGATTATAATTTACGTATATGTTTAAAAGAGAAAATTTAAAAATTTACATGAGATGGTATATGATTATAAGGTCGTTAATATTATATTTCAAGCAAACCATTACATTTATCATTTGTAAACATCATTATTAAAAAAATTGAAAAGTAATAATAACGAAAAAAAAATGACAAAAAATAATAATAAACTAATCAGATTTTTTGAAGAAAAATTTAGAAATGGATTTATCTGGAATTTTTACAAAAATAAAATAAAATAATAATAAATAAATAAAAATGGAGCTAAGTAGTCCGACAATCTTCATTTTCCTCACCTCTGGCTCCCGTGCCTCGCGCCGCCCCCGCTCCCCGCTTCTCTCTCCTCGCTGCCGTCACCTCCTCCGGCCACCAGCACGACCGACACCAACTAGAAGACCGGCACCGACCTTCCTTCTTTTTTTCCTGTGGGGCACTGCCCGGCTCCCTGCCGCGGCCAGCCACCAGCCAGCAGCAGCCGCTGGAATTCGTCGCCGGTGCTTGCCCAAGTATCCACCGGAGCCCGAGCGTACCGCCACCATTGCTCCTTCTTCTTGGCTTCCATCTCTTGGGTTTTGAAGGTAAAACCCTAAACCCTAGATTTGCACACTTTATTATTTACTTAGTGATTGTAGTTGTAAATTGAATTATATGATTTAGAAAGATGTTTGTGGAGCGAATTCAAAAATTGAATTGGGAAAAATTGAATTGGTATGAATTATTGAGGTTTTGTATTTTGGTGGAGTGATTGTGTATGAATGTGATTTCTTTTGGGGAAATTATGATTTAGTGAATTAAATTGGGGATGTTTTGATATAGAATTGAGTAATTTGATGGATTTCATTGTATTTTGGAAATAAAACATACCGAGCAAACGAAAGGGAATATGTATGCGGAGATTGAAATTAGATCATGAGTAAGTGTAGAGGTGTGGGAAAATTTGAAGATTAAGTATACCTAATTGTGGTTGTGAATGTGAATTTTTGATGAGAGAATAATGCTCATGACCTTAAAATAGTGTATGTATGAATTTTGAGCAATTGATGGATTAATTAATTACCTAACTATGGATTTTGAATGCATTGAAGTGAGAAGTAAGGAATAAGCTAGGGATAAGGATTGAAAATAAGTTAGGCTTGACAAACTATTCGGATTAGTTATAACTAATAATAATAATAATAATAATAATAACATTGTTGGTAACAATAACAATAACCATTAGGAGCATACTTCATGTTTTTTTTTATAGTTATAATAACTAAGATAAGTGTTTGATTATATATATATATACCTTTTAATCCGAGTCGACTAATGAATTGAATTACATAAATATCATCGATTAGCCTAATCAACTTCTTTAATGAATATGCATTGTAGTCAAGATTTAAAACGGAACTAATGTAGTACAGTTGAGTAATAAAAATGTTAGTTTAACTGATTACGTAATAAATATAGGAAATGAAGTAAAATTGTCCACGCTTACACAAATCCAATTATTGAAACTCAAGAGAAACATTATTAACAAACAAAAATCTATTTGAAACAGAATTGAGGCCACTTCCGTAGCTGATTAGTCGTTAATTTAAATTTCTATAAAAGGGGAGAAACAAAAATTTTCAGTTTAGGTACGTTCATTGCCTGTACTTTTCGAAAATTCACATGTTTTTCAACAAATCTCAATATCTCTTATATATAACTAATAATGAATCATTTACAAATCAAGTTTTGTCACCTAATATAGTAGTCCCCGATCAATTATCAATTATCAATTATCGGGGCTTATGCCCTTCAATTCCACTCGGGTTCTCGGTCGGCCGAAGAGGTGTGCACCTTATTCAAAGATCGCAATAATTAAATAAGGGGTTCCACTTACGGATAATAACCTAGCAAGCGAGTTTGACTTACATTCTCTCCCTCTGTTTTGAACTAAAATGAATTGAAATGCGCGCGCTCAATCAAGGTGTTCCAAAATTATTTGATCTGTGCAGGAATGTTCATACTGAGTTTTGACTCATTCTTCGAATTATTTTACTGTTTTTGTTTTTAGGAAAAGCATCCGTGAATAGTCTCTTGCCTAAGAAGCCTGATGGAAGCAAGACCTAACTGGATATGTCGTTGTCATGGTTCTATGATGGGTTAGATGCTCATAGTGATTCTCCTTCTCATCTAATTTTGGGTTTGACTTTGGAATGTTATTAAATATTGCGTATTTTCCTATCGTAGATCTGTTGTATTGGCTTCCATAATATATATAGATGTAACAGACTGTACTTTGGGATTGGTTTATTTATGTTGTCCGGCGTGGCTCCTTGGGACGTAATATTTAGTGCTTTCAAGACTTACTCAAGCATAACCGATAGACACGAAGTTGCTATGGTATTTTATTTTAGCGTGGTCCTATGATTAGGGCATGGTAATGGGGATTGGGGGCGTTAGAGTTGTGGTATTAGAGCCGGGTTTAGAAATCACTCGTGAGCAATAGGATTTTAAAGTGTCGTAATTTGAACTTATGAATAGTTATATGGTTGTTCATTCTATTATTTGTTGTGATTTGTAAACCCCAACTCGACTTAGGCAATTTCCTTTTGGCTTGTTTTAGATGAATCATGCAGGAGCTCCTTTGGAAGCCTATGCTATCCACATGCTACCAGGCACCTCTCGTGGCTACACATATATCTCATCTTTATGCGAGCATGCTAGAACACATGCATGACCCTTTCTCGTAGTTTCACGACTCACTCGTGCGTGCACGTCGGCCTCGTGGTCTCTCGCCACCTGTAGCCCCGTGGGATGAGTTTAGGTTTCGATATCATGATTTTATGGTGACACCTAGAGCCGATACAACGAGGTTCCGGATACGAGGAATTTGGGCCACTATTACCAATGAGTTGTCTGGTTAGAGAGAATTTGGAGCATAAGGGGGTAATTAACAGACATTGCAGCTTTTCTTTCCCCTGTTGCACCTTCCACCACGTCCTCCTTCACCCGAGCTAGCATAGGGATCACCATCACCCCTACTCGCACCTGGCCCCCAGTAGCCACCAGCTCCTCCTCTGCAGATCGGACTCTAAGGATAGCCTGGGGTTGAGCCCATGTATGACCCATATGACAGCTTCCGAGGATTCCGGAGGAGTGCATGTCATTATAGACATACCGTAGTCTCCCGAGCTTGTCATATTGATTTCAAACGAGGAGGGTGATGAGACTGATATGGAGGAGGATCATGAGATACGGGAGTATGGGAGTAGAGGAGAGGAGCAGGATGAAGTGGAGTTGATTTATATCGGCTTTGACTCGGAGGCCGATGATGACTAGGGGGACCCATATTACGACCCCGCATAGGGTCATTAGAGTTGTGTGACTCGTTATCTTGGTCTTCTTGGGGAACTTGTATATATAGGGTAGTTAGCATAGGGTTGACATAACTTTTTGGGTATGTTTGTGTAAAAGATGTATGTACATATGACGGCCCAACCAACCTAACTCAAATAGTGGTATTGCATTTTTTGGGGTTTACGAGCAACTTCAGTTAGGGCTAATTATAATCTCTTTTGTATAGAAGGAAGGACAAAAAGAGAAGAGGAGATTAGGAAACTTAATCTATGGCTTGCGAGGCTGAAATCTAACATGTAATTTTGGTGCTACTTGTGTATATAAATGTAATAAAGATAGTTTTTAACTAATCGTTGTTATGTTATAAGTAGGTAACATTTTGTTTTCGAAAAATAAATAATGATAATTAAGCAAATTTCTATTCATGTGATTCAAGCATGTTTGAGACAGAAAGTAACAACATAACTCAAAATGTAGTCGAAGCCTTGGGCACCGATCGAAGATATGAGGAACATGTGTTAGAAACTCCTCCCAACTCACAACATGCCCGTGGTGGGACCCAATCTGCATCCTTAGGGGTCCCACCGACACAATTGACCTAGATTACTCGGAAAAACTTGCTATTAGAGTTAATGAAAAGGATCCCCTATGCCTACTAAATCCACTTCTAAGCCCGACAAGTTAGGCGATAGAGTGGCTCGACGCAATCCTAAGACTTACGGTGGGAAGATCGATCCAATGGAGTTAGAAAAATGGATTAGGGAGATGGAAAAGATATTTGCAGTTGTTGAGGTTCCTGAAGAAAAAAGGTAAATATAGGGACTTACTACTAACTGGTGAAGCATATATTTGGTAGAGCACAATGAAGAACAAATTTCAAGGTTGTGAGTTCACTTGGGAGAAATTTCTAAATGAGCTTAGAGCAAAGTTTTACCCGATCTCAGTCCGACGTCGAAAAGAAAAAGAGTTCCTGGACTTGAAAATAAATACTAATATGACAGTGATGCAAGACGCTAGTCAATTCATGGAGCTATCCAGATTTTCCCCAAATTTTGTTGCTACTGAAAGGATGAAGATGATAAGATTTGAGGAAGGCTTGGCCCATTATATTTGACATCAACTTGCTGGTCAACCTATCAAATATTATCAAGAATTGTATGAGAGAGCTGCCGAGGTTGAACAAGTTAAGAGTGAATTGAGGGCATTAAACCCTAGAAACCCAAAAAGGAAGCGGAACAACACAAGTGAGAGTGTAACTCAAAAGAAACCCGCTACTTGGTTTTAGCAAGAGTCGCACCTTAGTTGCCCTTGAACCTTGTGGCAAGTATGGTCGAACCAATCACATCACATCGGATTGTTGAGTCGGTACTAATAAATGTGTTTGGTGTGGTAGCCCCGAACACCTAGTAAACGCTTACCCAAGAAGGCGAAAGCTATTAAAAGGGAGCTGCGAAGCCCCCGATGCCTCTACGTCGGGGACCTGCGCCACCTCCAAACCCCTGTGACCGTAGGGCGAGCATACGTGATGCACACTAAGGAAGTGGCAGCCTCGGGAACGGTTGTCACCGATACACTCTTTCTAAACTCAAAACCTTTTTATGTTTTATTTGATTCGGGTGTTACCCGTTCATTTATATCTATCCAGTGCTGCCTCCCAATTGCAATTGGAAAATCATAAGACTCCAATTGAGTGCCAAATTGGGTTGCCAAACGGAAAAGTGGTAGAATGTCCAATTCTTTACCAACATGTGCCCCTAATCATAAGCGGGAGTTGTTTCCTATAGATTTAATCCAATTTGATCTTTCGAAATTTGATGTGATTTTAGGAATGGATTGGTTGGCAACTCATGAAGCAAAAATAGATTGTAAAGGTGGTAGAGTTATTTTAAAGGGGCGGAAAGGGAAGGAAGTATGTTTTCATGGTGAAAAAGATACAAAGAGGTATTCTATAATTTCGAGTTATGAAGGTTAACAAGCTACTAAGACATGGTTGCACCGGGTATTTATGTTATGTTACCGAGGATAGAAAAGACAAGACAAATATAGAAGACATACCTATAGTATGTGAATTTCCGGATGTATTTCCCGAGGATCTACCTGGCCTACCTCCTCAAAGGGAGATTGATTTTGAAATTGAACTAATCCCCGTGCACAACCTATTTCTAAAGCACCATATAGAATGATCCCAACAGAACTTAAAGAGTTGAAGGCCCAACTTGACGAATTGATACAAAAAGGATTCATTAGGCCAAGTGTGTCACCTTGGGGAGCTCCAGTCCTATTTGTGAAAAAGAAGGATGGAACTTTGAGACTATGCATGGATTATAGGGAGTTAAACAAGATAACCATCAAGAATAAATATCCCCTACCCGAATTGATGATTTATTTGACCAACTACAAGGGGCTGGAGTGTTTTCGAAGATAGATCTGAAATCTGGGTATCACCAACTTAGAATTAAACAAGAAGATGTTCCCAAAATTGCCTTTAGAACCAGATATGGGCATTATGAGTATACGGTGATGCCCTTCGGACTTACTAATGCCCTTGTTGCATTCATGGATCTCATGAACATAATTTTCGGGCCTTATCTCGGATAAATTTGTGGTGGTATTTATTGATGACATTCTCATATACTTTAAGGATAAGGGAGAACATGCCGAGCATCTAAGGATAACGCTATAAACTTTGAGAGAGCACCAATTGTATGCCAAATTGCAAAAATGTGAATTTTGGTTGGAAGAGGTGACATTTTTAGGGCACGTTGTTTCTAAAGAAGGGATTAAGGTCGACCCTTACAAAGTGAAGGCGATAATCGAATGGCCTAGGCCAACCAATGTTATAAAAGTGAGAAGGTTTCTTAGGTTGGCAGGATATTATAGGAGGTTTGTACAAGATTTTTCAAAAATAGCTTCACCATTGACCAATTCTATCAAGAAAACAACAAAATTTCCGTGGTCCGATAAGTGTGAAGAGGCCTTTCAGGAGTTAAAGAAAAGGTTAACCACAACCCCTATTCTTGCCTTACCAAGTAGAAGGTAAAGAGTATACTGTCTACAAGTGATGCCTCTAAAAACGGGTTAGGATGCGTGTTAATGCAGGATGACAAAGTCATAGCTTATGCATCCCGACAACTCAAATCGCATGAAAAGAATTATCCTACCCATGACTTGGAGTTGACTCGCTGTTGTATTTTCTCTAAAAATTTGGAGGCATTACCTATATGGAGCGACTCGCAAGATTTATACCGACCATAAGAGTTTGAAGTACATTTTTACCTAAAAAGAAATCAATTCAAGGCAACGCCACTAGTTAGAGTTACTTAAGGATTATGATTTACAAATACAATATCATCCGGGAAAGCGAATGTCGTGGCTGATGCATTGAGTAGGAAGACACAACATAGTTTGAACGCAATGACAATAACCCAACCCACCATTTTACAGGCCCTTCGGAATATGGGTGTTGAGTTAGTCTCGGATGGACACATAGATGGATTTCTGGCGGTAATAGAGGTACAACCTACTATAATAAAAGAGAACCAAGTAGGCCAAAACGATGATGTTGAGTTGGAAAAAATTAAGCAAAATATTAAAAAGGGAAAATCTCCCGATTTTGAAATACATGACGATGGAACCTTAAGGTTTCACAACCTAGGTTATCTCGTACCGAATAAAGAAGAATTAAAAAGAAAGATTCTTGAGGAAGCTCACAATACATGGTACTTAGTACACCCGGGAGGAACAAAAATGTACAAGGACTTGATGCAATATTTTTGGTGGAATAATATGAAAAGTGATATCACGGAATATGTGGATAAGTGCTTGACTTGCCAAATGGTTAAGGCTGAACATCAACATCCTCGTAGGCGAGCTGAGATCTTTGGAGATACCTACTTGGAAATGGGACTCTATTTCGA
The DNA here is from genome assembly GCA_021018815.1 of Talinum fruticosum. NCBI lineage: Eukaryota > Viridiplantae > Streptophyta > Magnoliopsida > Caryophyllales > Talinaceae > Talinum > Talinum fruticosum. The sequence continues at coordinate 1,936,333 of JAITYX010000026.1, forward strand.
TGGACTCTGTCATAGGATTACCCCTTACTACTTCGAAGGAAAATGCTATTTGGGTTATTGTTGACCGACTTACTAAATCTGCGCATTTCATACCAATACATGACGCATGGAATGTAGAGAGATTACCGCAGCTTATATGTCAAGGAAATTGTGAGGTTACATGGAATACCTAAGGACATCATATTTGATAGGGATAAGAGGTTCCAAGCACGTTTTTGGCAAGCTTTGCAGCGAGCTTTGGAACTAAACTAAATTTCAGTAGTTCGTATCACCCCGAAACAGATGGACAAACTAGAAGGGTAAATCAAATATTGGAAGATATGTTGAGAGCATGTGTACTTGATTTTCGGGGAAGATGGGAAGATGATTTACTATTGGTAGAATTCTCCTATAATAACAATTATCGGGCCACCATTAAAATGGCTCCGTTTGAAGCATTGTATGGAAGGAAATGCAAAACCCCATTATGTTGGAGTGAGTTGGATGAAGCATTGATTTTAGGCCCTGAATTGATCCAAGAAACAACCAAAAAGGTTAGGAAGATTTAGGAACACATCAAGGCAGCCCAAAGCCAACAAAAGAGTTATGCTTGATAAAAGAAGGAGACCATTGGAATTTAAGGTAGGAGATAAAGTATTTTTGAAACTGTCCCCGATAAAAGGGTCGGATGGTTCAACGTTAAGGGAAAATTAAGTCCTAGATATATTGGACCGAACGAAATCGTAGAGAAGTTAAATCCAAGTGGCTTATAAGCTAACTCTGTCATCGTAACTCGAGCATGTGCACGATGTCTTTCATGTTTCATAGCTTAGAAAGTATATGCCCGACCCGGACCATAATATTGTGACATAACCTCTTGAAATTGCTGAAAACTTAATATATGAGGAGTAACCAGGTGCAAATATTGGCTTATAGGGTCAAGAAACTCCGTAATAAAAGCATTCCTTTGGTGAAAGTATTGTGGACTAACCATACATCCTCGGAAGCACATGAGAAACTCGAGGAAGATATGAGAAATAAATATCCTCACTTATTTTAAGGTAAGTCTGCAAACCTTATTATAGAATGTGCAAGTTTTGAGGACGAAAGTTATTTTAAGGGGGAAGATTGTAACAACTCGACCCTAAACCACATTATTTATCTTACTGATTACAAAATTTTTATAATTGAGTGCGTGCACTTCAATTCGATATTTTATATTTAAATTGTTTTTTATATATATGTGTTATGTAGCTAAGGCGACGAAGTGGCCCTAATGAAAATTCCATAATAATGATTATAATTTACGTATATGTTTAAAAGAGAAAATTTAAAAATTTACATGAGATGGTATATGATTATAAGGTCGTTAATATTATATTTCAAGTGATTGCAGTTGTAAATTGAATTATATGATTTAGAAAGATGTTTGTGGCGTGAATTCAAAGATTGAATTGGGAAAAATTGAATTGGTATGAATGATTGAGGTTTTGTATTTTGGTGGAGTGACTGTGTATGAACGTGAATGAATGTGATTTCTTTTGGGGAAATTATGATTTAGTGAATTAAATTAGGGTTGTGTTGATATAGAATTGAGTAATTTGATGAATTTCATTGTATTTTGGAAATAAAACATATTGAGCAAACGAAAGGGAATATGTATGTGAAGATTGAAATTAGATAATGAGTAAGTGTAAAGGCGTGGGAAAATTTGAACATTAGATATACCTAATTATGGTTGTGAATGTGAATTTTTGATGAGAGAATAATGCTCATGACCTGAAAGTAGTGTATGTATAAAGTTTGAGCATTTAATGGATTAATTGAAGACTTAGGTAGGACTCGACTAACCCCTTGAATGTGTTTTGATTTCATGCATTCATCTAAATTTAGGATAAAGCAAGAAACATCCTAAAAGAAATTCATTTAACTAAGTCATATGCTTTACAATTCATCATTTCAATATGACTTATTCTTGATTGAACTCGGACTTAAGCATATTAAGATTATCCGACTAAGTCTAACCCACTAAGTCGGACTCGGACTCGAAAGTAGAATCTGAGTTAGTTGTGACAGATCGAGTAAGTCCGATCCACTCAAATCTCATATTCTGGCCCACTAAGATCTCGGATTCCGACCCACTCGGAACTCAGATTTTGACCCACTCGGATCCGACCCACTTAGAACTCGGATTCCGACCACTCATAACTCAGATTTTGACCCACTAAGTCGGACTCGGACATTTAGTTTGCCTAAAGCTATTATTTATTTAATCATACGTAATTGTAAAATGTCTATATAACTCATGTGCCCATTAAGATAAAATGATTTATTTATCAGTTTTGGTATATCCGGAATCCGAGTATATTGAATATAAGACTTGAAATATTCTAGATTAATAGATTAAGGTAATTAGTCATTAAATGCTTTATTTAGACTAATCCTTCTCTAATTATGGACCAAAGTATATTTATACTTTGAGAACCATCGTGCTTAATGTTTTTGCAGGTTTTTCTAATATCAATTATCTGAAGAAAAAGCAAAAACAAAAGGCTTCTAATTTTTATAGCACTCGCCGGACAAAAAGTCGAAATTTCTAGAAAAGCTCGGAACTTACCGACGACCTTGTCTCATTATCGTTGTGGGTAATATTTTATTTATGAGTCTAATGATCTTTTCGTTCGCTTTTCCAGTTTACAAAAGTTGGAAAAAGAGTTTTTGGAAGCTAGGACCAAGGCACAACGGCTATTTCAAGGTGGTCCAGAAATCTGAGTGACTTAGACTATCCGTTACAACGGCTAGTTGACTCGGCATAGCTTCAACAGAAAGACGTTGGAGGCTCAACGACTATATCCTCAAGGCAGAATATTTATAGAAGCCTTAGCACAAGATTTCAACTGATGAAGGGAAGAAAAAGAGAGACCATATTGAACATCTTCTCTAGCATACAACTCCCAAACTCGTAATTCTAATATTCCGAGTTGTATTCTTCTCGAGTCGCTTGTATTGCAATTCTTACTACTCTTCTACTCTTTCTCTCTGACTGAGTTGTAAAGGTTACCTCAACTTAGTTGTGCCTAATTATAAATGTTACCTCGGTTAGGAAGTACTAGATCAGATAAGGAAACTTCGAGTCCGGGAAAATCTTGTAAGGAATTTTTAAGGGAGCAATTCTGGTTGAGTCTTTCTACTGTATTTTGTGGATTCAAAATAGTGGATTTGACTTGGTGCTTAGATTAGCAATGACCGTGGTTTTCTGCCCCGGGAGGGTTTCCATGTACTTCTTGAGTTAATACTTTTCCGAGTCCAATCTAGACTCGGAACTGCTTTCTATCTCTATTCTGTTCAAAATAGTTTGATTTTCTGAAAAATCTTCCATCACCCTATTCACCCCCTCTAGGGTGACTTAGTCTCTCTAAGAGCAAACCTTCATTAATTAATTACCTAACTATGGATTTTGAATGCATTGAAGTGAGAAGTAAGGAATAAGTTAGGGATAAAGATTGAAAAAAGTTAGGCTTGGCAAACTAATCGGATTAGTTATAATAATAATAATAATAATAATAATAATAATAATAATAATAATAATAATAATAATAATAATAATAATAATAATAATAATAAGAATAAGAATAATAATAATAACAACAACAACAACAATAACAATAACCATTAGGAGCATACTTCATGTTTTTTTTTTATGGTTATAATAACTAAGATAAGTGTTTGATTATATATATATACCTTTTTAATCCGAGTCGACTAATGAATTGAATTACATAAATATCATCGATTAAATCAACTTCTTTAATGAATATGCATTGTAGTCGAGATTTAAAATAGAATTAATACAAGTAAAGTTGAGTAATAAAAATGTTAGTTTAACCGATTACGTAATAAATATAGGAAATGAAGTAAAATTGTCCATGCTTACACCAATCCAATTATTGAAACTCAAGAGAAACATTATTAACAAACAAAAATCTATTTGAAACAGAATTGACGCCACTTTCGTTGCCGATTAACCGTTAATTTAAATTTCTATAAAAGGCGAGAAACAAAGATTTTCGGTTCGAGTACGTTCATTGCCTCGTACTCTTCGAAAATTCACATGTTTTTCAACAAATCTCAATATCTCTTATATATAACTAATAATGAATCATTTACAAATCAAGTTTTGTCACCTAATATAGTGGTCCCCGATCAATTATCAATTATCAATTATCGGGGCTTACGCCCTTCAATTCCACCGCGCGGCTCAACTCGGGTTCTCGGTCGGGCCCGGGAGGTGTGCACCTTATTCGGAGATCGCATCAATTACATAAGGGGTTCCACTTACAGATAATAACCGGCAAGTGAGTTTGACTTACATTCTCTCCCCTCTGTTTTGAACTTAAATGAATTGAAATGAGCGTGCTCAATCAAGGTGTTTCAAAATTATTTGATCGTGCAGGAATGTTCGTGACCGAGTTTCGACTCGTACTAAGTTTCGAGTCATTCTTCGAATTATTTTACTGTTTTGGTTTTAGGAAAAGCATATGTGAACAGTCCCTTATGTACCCTCACAGATGCTTTTCCTCACGGATGCAAGACCTAGCATTCCTAAAAACCAATCACGTAACCATGACAACGACTCCCTAAAAACCAATCACGTAACCATCACATCACGTAACCATGACATCGAATTAGTAATGGCCGTCTTCGAACACGCCGAACGGATGGGTTTTCTCTACGTTTCGTACCCTCACCCTCGAATCTGATTCTCGGTTCAAAGACCAATGGAGTATATTTTTAGCCTCTTTTAGTCTTAGTTTTCCCATACTAAGATTGGAAGAGCAAGCTTTTATTTTGTTAGTTTTCCATTACTAAAACCGATCGGTGACTCCCTTATTTTATGCTTTATTCTTGTTGAATTTGCATCCAAGTTGTTTACAAATTTGCAAGATAAAATTAATTAGGATTCTAGATCCGCCAACAGGGCGGAGACCGAGGCCGACTCCATCAGCTGCGACCTCGGCCGACGTTGGCCACCACTTTTAAATTAGTTTAAATACTATTTTGGACCCTAGGAAAACTTTATTGTACCTCTTGTTTACCCTTTCTAGAGAGAGGACCCCATTGGTTCCTTTAGGTGGGCCCAACTAGGCCTCATTGCTCGAGGAAACGGTACCTCCTCCCTCGTAACACGCACTCTCAGGATAAACCTTTTGGTTCACTAAGAGGCACCGAGAATTTTGGCTTATGTCCTTATCCGTACAACCCATGGAGGACCAAATTCTCGGACTACGTGTCACCATGTATCCACACTCTTGAACTCTTTGACCATAGAACTTTTTGGACTTTTAGGTGTCACCCGGACTTCATGTGCATGCTTAAATGAGTGCGTGTGTTTTTAGATTTAATCCTTTTCTCGTGAGCCTTTAGGGATAGGTGAGGAGTGCTGATTAGACCCTTGCATGGGTGAAAGTAAAACACTTAAATGAATTTCCTAGAGTCAGTCCATTATGTGTATTTAGCCAAAAGTCAAAATTCCTTCTCCTATTAGGGTTGGTCCATTGTTCGCACTTCCGTGTCATTCCAAAATTTTTCTCTTAGTAGTCTAAGCAGTTCCTATTTATAAAAGAGTCTCATCGAAAGTCCCCTTCTCTTATTGTTTAGTTCTTTTTCTTTTATATTCTCATTTTCCATTTGCATTAGCCAAATAAAATCATCTCATATTAAGTGAGTCATTAGCCACATAAAATCATCTCGTATTAGGTGAATTCATTTGCATTAGTCAAATAAAATCATCTCATATTAGGTGAGTCCATTTGCATTAGCCAAATAAAATCATTTCATATTAGGTGAGTCCATTTGCATTAACCAAGTAAGATCATCTTATGTTAGATAAATCTTTTTGCATTTACGATTCATTTTTTCTAATAGGTGAGTCCATTCTTTTCATTTGCATTTAGTCCAAAATAAAATCATCTTAAGTAAGGAATGCACTATCACATAAAATGCATTTTTTTCTTTAAGGATCATTCATTTATTAGGTTATCATCTCAATTAAGTCATGCATCATATCATCATCGCATCCTTTATGTGCATCCAAATAAAAAAGCATCCTTAGTTTCTTCGGGTCTTGCGCTTAAGTCCCTTCCTCCCAAAAGTGATCTTCTCTCACATGGTACTAAACCTCATCCTTTGGGATGTAGAATAGGGAAGTCTACGGCAACCGAGTACTGTTGGAATACGAGCTCTAAAAGATTAGAAAGTCTCACTAAGGAGTCCAACACGTCTTTTTCCTTTCTACCCCGCGGTCCGCATCTCGTGCGACAAGCTTCGGTGCGTATGACACCGTCACAATCTATACCTTGTTATAAGACAAGTACCTAGAAAAAGTTCCTTTCCAATGGATCCTAACCTGAACAGTATCATAACCTCGGCTTGCTCAGTGAGAATATAGTTAGGGTGGAAACTAGGTTGAATGATAAAGAAGAACAAATATAATCTGTATCGAGGGATCTTAAGACTATCATAAGGGCTATTAAGGCTAGTAAGAGAGATGAGGAAGCTAAACGTTTGAAAAAGGAAGAGGTCAAAGAAGCTGAACGTTTGAGAAGGAAAACGACCTTGGTTTTGCCACCTCCACCTATTTTGTCTCCTCTAAGTAGTCTTAAATGCAAATCCCCTAAACACGAATCTAGATCTCAGCCTGATTCTCGTTTAGATTAGATAGAACGGATGCTAAGGAAGTTATCAATGTTTAGTAATCATTACTTTGATCATAAGGGATTCACTTCAATCCCTAAAGGTAAACTACCCCTAAGTTTACCATGCTTGATATCAAGTTCAAAGGTTCCGAAAATCCCCATCATCATGTACACAACTTCTTAGGAGCAACGACTCTTAAGAAAATTCCTGAAGACACTTACCACATCATCTTCCCTTAGACATTTGACACCGATGTAATGAAGTGGTACAACCCACGCAAAGTTGCCAATTGGACTGATTTGTGCAAGGAGTTCCTCCATCAATACTCCTATAACACCGATTTACCTGTTACTCTTAGAGACTTGGAATTGATCAAGAAAGGCGGGAAAGAGAGCTTCACAGATTTCCTTACTAGATGAAGAGAAAAGGCAACCCATATGGTTGATCGACCCTCCGAGAAGGACCAAGTTTGAATCATTGTAAAAAACCTTCATCCTAATTACAATCAAGCACCTCAAATTTTTACCTGTGTTGAACTTTTCAACCCTTAGAGATGCTGGTTTATTGATAGAAGAAGAATTGTCTACCGCGGCCATAAAATTCGCGATTGGTTATATAGGTAATTATCATTCCAAAGATAAGAAAACCTCAAATACCGGCAATGCTAACGAGGGTGCAGATGTTAATGCCCTCAACAGGTATGCCGACTATGAAGACTCGGATTCTAACTCTAAGACATTCCGAGTACTACATGAAGACTCAGGTATAAACCTCATCCCTCCTAAGTTTTGATTACAAGTCATTTTGAGTGTTATAGAAACTCCTGTATAAGTTTTTCATTCGTTTCGATCGACTCGGAAAACACATTCTTGTATATCTTCTCGCATTGATGTTTCGACTCACTCGGACAACACTCAGAACTATTGCATGTTCAAATAATTTCTCTAACTCTTTTTTCTGAGTTCCGATCTGCACATTTCAATGTAAAGTGAATTACAATGTTAATTCCTTTCTCTAAGTCGGTTTGTTTGTTTGAGAATTATTTTTCTAGATCAAGTCTCTATACTCGATGATTCTACTCTTTTTAACTTGATCTTTCTTAGGATTGACTCGATGGAATTTGAGTATATTGAATATTAGATTTAGAAACTTTCACTTTTCTAGGCCTAAGATAATTATGCACTTAATTATCTTAATTAAATTATTATCTCGTGCTTAATTTTGGACCAAAGTATTTTATACTTTGAGAACCAAAGTGGTTTGCTTTTGTAGGTTATCCAAACGAGGTTATCTCATTTTTGAATTACAAAAGTAGCCAGCTTCTAGTCTGTCAATCACCACCCGACAAGCTTTATCTACTTCGAACAGGGTTCGGACATTGTGTCGTGGTTGTCTGTTTCCAAAACTGGAAAACTCTAACGCTAAACTCAACGGTAGTTTTCATCTTGCGTTTCGGACATCACCAGTTGACTGGAGCACCTTTAGGAGCTAAGCGCCGTTGCATAACGTTCACATCCCAAAGGATCTTTTCCGAGTGATTCGGAAGAACCGTTACAATGGCCGATAAAGACTTTTGTTTAGAACCAAGACACAAAGGTCACTCTGCTTGGTCATCTATAAATAGAAGCCATTTCACAAGACTTAAAGATTGCTTGAATCTATTCCTCGAAAACTATTTCTATTAGTGCTTTACTCAATCTTCTACTTACAACTCCAAGTCTGTACTTAATATATTTCTGAGTTGTAAAGTCTTGTAATTCAACTACATACTTCTCTTACTTTGTGAGTAAGGTCCCTTGACCGAGCTGTAAGGGTTAACTCAACTCGGTTGTCCCTAATTGTAAAGGTTATCTCGGTTTGGAAGTACTAGATCAAATAAGGGAACTTATGAGTCTAGGAAAACATTGTAAGGAATTGTCTAAGGGAGCAATTCTAGTAGAGTCCGTCCGTTGTATTTTAAGGATTCAAAATAGTGGATTTGACTTGGTGCTTGGATTAGCACTCGTCCATGGTTTTCTACCCTAGGAGGGTTGCCACGTAATTCGAGTGTATACTTTACTCGAGTCCAATCTAGACTTAGAATCAACTATTTACCTTCTTCTAAGCAAAAAGTTTCTAAGTTTGTTTAAATTTCCTCATCACCCTATTCAATCCCTTCTAGGGTGACTTAGACTCTCCAGGAGAAAATCTTCAATTGGTATGAGAGTCTAGCCTTTCAAGAAGGATCTAACAATCCAAAGGTCTAAATATCGGATGGCTCAGAATACTGGAGAGCTCAATGAAGGAAGATCTTCCACCGGACCACCAAAGTTTAAAGGATCAAACTTCGTGCACTAGAAGAAACCGATGGAATGCTTTCTATTGGACAACGATGAAGATGTCCGGAACATCATCCAAGAAGGCAACTACATTCCAATGAAGATGGAAGGTACAAGATCTGTACCTAATGAAAAATTCTAATACACCAATGAAGAGTCAGAAAAGTTCAAAAAGAACTTCAAAGTAATGAACATTCTGATGTCTCGCTATCAGCTCGTAAGATTACAACAGAGTGTTATCTCGCGACACGACCAGAGATGTGTGGGACACTCTGGTCAACACACACGAAGGTACAAGCCAAGTGAAACAGGAAAAGATAAGGCAGTACCTTCACAAATATGAGCTGTTCAAGATTGAGCCGTAAGAAAACATCACTCGGATTTTTATTCGCTTCATTGAGATTACAAATGATCTCAAATCTCGGGCGAGAAAATTTCTCATGAAGAAATATGTAGAAAAATTCTGAGAAGTCTCGCAAAGAGAAGATGGGCTCCCAAGGTGACAGCCATTGACGAAGCTTAGAACATCTCTCAACTAAAGCCAAACGAACCGATTGGGAAGATGCTTATATGTGAAATTCACCTGGAAGAATAGGATGCCGAGGTCGGCATCAAAAAGAACGTTGCGCCGAAGGCCTCGTGAAAATAGAAAGGAAAGTCCGAGTTCCTCGGACTTAGAAGAGGATCTAATGGCACTCATTGCCGGAGGCTTCAAAAGAATGATGAAGCACAAGAAATGGGAGAAGAGGCCAAGGGAAGAGTTCTACAAGAAAGATAATAAGGACATAAAAGGTAAACATTCCTCCCCTTCAAAGTTATCTTTAACTAAGAACTCTAGCTGTTTTGAATGTGAAAGCAAAGATCACCTAGTAAAAGACTCGTCCGGAGAGAAAGATGGATGGAAAGAAGAAGAAGGCTATGATGGCCATATGGAGCGATGAAGACTCATCCGAAGAAGATGATGATTTTGATGACTCAAAGTGTCCGATGGCACTAACGGACTCAAAAGCCGAATCCGAGTCGGTCTCCGACAACTCGATACATCGAGGAGACAAGTCCTTAGGAGCTAATTAAATACTTTCTCAAGTTCTCCAAAGTTGATTTGGCTAAATATATTTACACTTTGGAAGAAAAGTCCAATTCCGATTCTTCTCGGTTTAAAGAACAACTTGAGTGTCTTACTTCGAGAGCAATTATTTGAAAAATGAATTAGAAAAAGCTGAGACTAACTCTAAAAGAACTCAAGACTAGTACTCGGAATAATGAGACTCAGTCCGAGTCACTCGAAGAGAAAATGAGCGTCTAAAAAGAAAGCTCAATGAGTCTCAAGAGCTTATTTTGAAGTTTACTCAAGGTCGGAAAAACCTTAACATGCTTTTAGGCTCTCGACGTTTCTCCTTCAGGAAAGAAGGACTTGGTTTTAACGAAGAGGAGGAATCTAATTCCTACTCAAATCTTTTCAAAAGGATTCTAGAACTGTGAAGTTCGGGAAGGCTGAGCATAGTCTTATTCATAAGAACGAAAGGAGGACTGAGCCCGGACCAGTTTACAGGAGAAAACCTTCTCCACCTGTTTATAAAAGAAATGATTTTCATAAGAAATAGACAAAGACTCGGTTTTCTATAAAGACTTAGACTCGGAAACTAGACCATTCTGAGTACTACCAAAGAGAGGTACAAACCTCTTCCCTCGTATCTTTTGATTATAAGTCATTGTGAATATTATAGAAACTACTGGATATGTTTTCATTCAATTCCGACTGACTCTGAAAACTCATATTCATCTATTCTCTCACACTAATGTTTCGAGTCACTCGGACACCACTCGAATTTATCGTATGTTCAAATAATCTCTCTAACACTTCATATCCGAGTTCGACTACATATCTTGAAGTAAAATGAATTACAGAGTTAATTCAACTTTCTAAGTCAAGCATATTTGTTTGAGAATTATTTGTTTAGATCAAGTACTTATACTCTGATGTTTTCACTCCTATAACTTGATCTCTCTTAAGATCGACTCTCTTGGAATTTGAGTATAATGAATATTAGACTCAGAAAATTCCATTCTTCTAGGCTCTGAGATAATTATGAACTTAATTATCCTAATTAAATTATTATCTCGTGCCTAATCTTGGACCAAAATATTTTATACTTAGAGAACCAAAATTATTGACTTTTGTAGGTTATCCAAACGAGGCTATCTTATTGTTGAATTACAAAAGTAACCGGCTTCAAGTCGTCAATCACCAGCAGACAAGGCTTTTCTACTTCGAATAAGGCTCAAACGTTGTGTCAGGATTGTCTGTTTCCAAAGCTGGAAAACTTCAATGCTAAGCTCAACGGTGGTTTCCACCTTACTTTTCAGACAAAACTAGTTGATTGGAGCACCCTTAGGAGTCAAGAGCCATTGCACAACATTCACATCTCAACGGATCTTTTTCGAGCGACTCGAAGAACCGTTACAACGGTCACAAAGGACTTCGTTAAAAAATAAGTCACAATGGCTAATCTGCTTGGTCATCTATAAATAGAAGCCAACTCTCAAGACTTGAAGAATTTGTTGGACATATTGTCAATACACATTACTTGAGAAAAAGTCATTGTATTCATACTCAATCTTCTATTTACAACTCCCAGCTTGTAATTCATACTTTTGGATTGTAAAGTCTTGCAATCGAGTTACAAACTCTTTCTTACTTTCTAAGTAAGGTCCCTTGACTGAGCTGTAAGGATTAACTTAGCTTAATTGTCCCTAGTCTGTAAAGGTTATCTCAGTTAGGAAGTACTAGATCGGATAAGGGAATTTATGAGTTTAGGGAAACTCGTAAGGAATTGTTTAAGGGAGTAATTCTAGTTGATTCGATCTGCTTGTATTTTGTGGATTCAAAATAGTGGATTTGACTTGGTGCTTGGATTGGCATTGGCCGTGGTTTTTTACCCCAGGAGGGTTTCCACGTATATATGAGTTCGCACTTTTCCGAGTCCAATCTAGGCTCGGATTGTCTTGATTATTCTTTTTAAGCGTAAATCTTCTAAGTTTGTTAAAATTTCCTCATCACCCTATTTGTCCCTCTCTAGGGTGACTAAGACTCTCCAAGAGCAAACCTTCAATTGGTATCGAGCCTAGCCTTTCAGAAAGGGTCAAACAACCTAAAGGTCTAAAGATCGGATGGCTTAGAATAATGGAGAGTTCGATGAAGGAAGATCTACCAGCGAGACCACCTAAGTTCAAAGGATCAAATTTCGTGCATTGGAAGAAGCTAATGGAATGCTTTCTGCTGGACCACGATGAAGATGTATGGAACATCATACAAGAAGGCAATTACATTCCAATAAAGATGGAAGATACAAAACCCGTGCCTAAAGCAAAGTTCGAGTACACCATTGAAGAGGCGTAAAAGTTCGAAAGAACTTTAAAGCAATGAACATTCTGATGTGCGCCATAAGCACGGAAGAATACAACAGAGTGTCAGCCTATGACACAGCTAAAGATGTGTAAGACACTCGTTTTCAACACATATGAAGGAACAAGCCAAGTAAGACAAGTGAAGATAAGTCAATATCTTCGCAAATATGAGCTGTTCAAGATGGAGCCGAAGAAAACATCACTCATATGTTTATATGCTTCACTGAGATTACTAACAATCTCAAATCTCTAGGTAGAAAGATTTCCGTAAAGAAATGTGCAGAAAAGTTCGAGAAGTCTACCCAAGAGAAGATGGGGTCCCAAGGTGACAGCCATCGAGGAAGCTCAGAACCTCTCTCAACTAAAGCCATACGAACCGATTGGGAAGCTTCTTACCCATGAAATCCATCCGGAAGAAGAGGATGCTGAGGTCAGCATAAAAAGAACATTGTCCTAAAAGCCTTAGAAAGCAGAGGAGAAAATCTAAGTTCCTCGGATTCAGAAGAAGATCCCATGGCACTCATTGATCGAGGCTTCAAAAGAATGATGAAGCACAAGAAATGGGAGAAAAGGCCAAGAGAAGAGTTCTACAAGAAAGATAAGAAGGACAAAAAGGTAAACACTCCTCCCCTTCAAAGTTATCTTTAGCTAATAACTCTGCCTGTTTTGAATGTGGTAGTAAAGATCACATAGTAAAAGACTGTTCGGAGAGAAAGATGGACGGAAAGAAGAAGAAGGCCATGATGGCCACATGGAGTGATGACAATTCATCTCGAAGAAAATGAAGACCGAGAAGACTCAAAGTGTTTGATGGCACTATCGGACTCGTAAGCTGAATCCGAGTCGGACTTTGACAACTCAAACATTGAGGAGACAAATCCTCAGGAGCTAATAGAATACTTTCTTAAGTTCTCCAAAGTTGATTTAGTTAAATACATTTACACTTTGGAAGAAAAGTCCAATTCTGATTCTTCTTAATTCAAAAAACAACTTGAGTCTCTCACCTCTGAGAGCATTGGTTTGAAAAATGAATTGGAAAAACTGAGACTTACTCTAAGAGAACTCAAGACTAGTACTCAAACTAATGAGACTCGATCCGAGACACTCGGAAGAGAAAATGAGCATCTAAAACAAAAGCTCAATGAGTCTCAAGAGCTTGTTTTGAAATTTACTCAAGGTCGAAAAACCTTGACATGCTTCTAGGCTCTCCATGTGTCTCCTTCAGAAAGGAAGGACTTGGTTTTAACAAAGAGAAGGAGTCAAATTCCTACTCGGATCTTTTAAAAAGGATTCTAGAACTGTGAAGTTCAGGAAGGCTGAGCATGGTCCCATTCATAAAAATAAAAGGAGGACCGAGCCCAGACTAGCCTACAAGAGAAAACCTTCTCCACCTGTTCCTAAAAGAAAAAGTTTTCAAAAGAAAGAGACACGGACTCGGTTTTCTAAAAGAAAGACTCGAGAATCGGACCAAACCCAAAGTAATTCAAATCTGGATTCCCAAGTCTTCTTCCTCGGAAAAGGACCACGAGTAAAGGGAGTTACTGGGTTTGTTAGAGGAAGTGAGAAGGATTAGTGTGTTTTTGACTTACATGTAACTCGAAAAAGACAAAAGGTCATTGGAACCTAGACAGTAGATGCTCACGCCACATGTTAGGAGATTCAAGACTTTCTTCCGAGTTAGAAGATTACAAAGGAGGCAAAGTCACTTTTGGAGATGAAAGTAAGGGTAAGATAGTTGAAATAGGCAAGATTGGAAAAGGAGACAACCTGGTCGGCCCACTCTATCTTGTCAAGGGATTAAAGTACAATCTACTCAAGCATCTCTCAACTTTGTGACAAAGGTCAAGTGGTAAGGTTGCTCGGATAAATTGCTATATTTCTGACGCAACCACCAAAGAGACTAAGCTCTTAGGTAAGAGATCGGGTAATACCTACACTATTCCTCTTTCGATCCAAGTCGAATTTATCCTCGTTTAAAAGCATCACCGCATGATGATTCTTGGTCATGGTGTCGTAGACTAGGTCATGTTAGTATGCATACTATCAAAAAGCTTGCATCTCATGGTTAGTCGAGGTTTACCTAATCTGTGCCTTTAAGAAAGATAAAATCTATGAAGCATGCACAAAAGGGAAACAAGTCGGATCATCTTTCAAATCTCTCAAAACAGTTTCCACATCCAAAGTACTTGAAATGTTGCATATGGATTTGTGTGGTCTCAGTAAAGAGTCTCGGAGGTAAATCTTATGTACTTGTGGTTATTGATGACTACTCGTGATTTACCTGGGTGTGTTTTCTTAAGCACAAAAATGAAGCCTTCAAAGAGTTTAGCAAGCTCTGCAGAAAAATTCAAGTAGAGTCCCGGACTCGGATTAGAAGAATTCGAACTAACCATGGAAGAGAGTTTGATTACTCGGAATTTGCGAGTTCTGCGACAAGAATGACATCTCCCACAACTTCTCAAGCACCTGAACTCCTCAACAGAATGGGGTAGTGGAGAGAAAGAACAGAACTCTTGAAGAAATAGGAAGGACAATGATGATTGAACACGATCTACCTTACTATTTCGGGTCGAGGTAGTCAACATAACAAACTATACACTCTGAACGGATGCCTCATCAAACCCATTTTGAAGAAAACTCCATATGAACTCTACAAGGGAAAGAAACCAAACATCTCATACTTCTAACCCTTCGAATGTAAGTGCTATGTTCACAATAATAGTAAGGATCACCTGACCAAGTTTGATGCTTGGTCGGATGAAGGTATCTTTCTTGGTTATTCATCTCATAGTAAAGCATATCGCATTTTCAATTAAAGAACTAACAAAGTGGAAGAAAGCATCCACATTTTGTTTGATGAGTTTGATCAGGGAAAACCAAGTGAGTCAACGTTCTTAGACCTGAAACTCAGTCGAGATGGAGATGATCTTACTAAAGCCGAGCTCGAGTAGAGTCAAAAGAAAGCAGCTCGGAATGAGGCAGCTTAGAATATGATGACTTAGTCTAAACCAGTTCAAGAGCCAGCTCAGAATGTCGAAGGTCAAATAGATGAGAAAGCTCAATCATATCGGATCATCGAAGATCAACCAGTTCAACCTTCAAATCTGGTGAACTAGAGAATAGGTAAAGCATTCAAATATGCTTCGAGCCACCCACTCGAAAACATCTTAATTGACATCAACAGTGGGGTAAGAACTCACTCTTCCTTGCAAAATCTATGTGCATTCACTGCATTCATATCATTAACTCGAACCTAGAAATGCACTAGAGGCCCTAAATGAACCTGAATGGGTAGAGGCCATACAAGAGGAACTTAATCAATTTGAGAGAAACCAAGTTATAGGAACCAAATGGGTTTTCAAGAAAAAATTGGATGAGGATGGGTAAGTAGTCGAAATAAGGCTAGACTTATGGCTCAAGGTTACAATAAAGAAGAAGGGATTGATTGTGGGGAAACCTTTGCACCAGTTACTAGAATTGAAGCAATTAGACTCCTATTGGCATTTGCATCTAGCATGAACATTAAATTGTATCAAATGGATGTCAAATATGCTTTTCTGAATGGTTTCATTCAAGAGGAAGTCTATGTTAAGCAACCCCTGGATTTGAAAACTCGGAATTTCCCAATCATGTTTTTAAGTTCCAAAAGGCTCTTTCGGTCTTAAACAAGCTCCCAAAGCTTGGTATGAAAGATCGAGCAGTTTCTTGGTTGAAAATGATTTTAAAAGAGGTTAGATTGACAAAACTCTTTTCATAAAAACCAAGTGGAAAGACTTTCTCATTGTTCGGATCTATGTTGATGATATAATTTTTGGAGCTACTAATGAAAATCTATGTCGAGATTTTTCTGAGTTAATGAGACAGAATTCCAAATGAGCATGATGGGAGAGCTCAATTTTTTTCTTGGTCTAGAAATCAAACAAGATAAAGATGACATCTATGTCCAACAATCTAAGTATACCAAGGAGTTGCTGAAAAAGTACAAGCTTCAAGATGCAAAACAAGCAAGCAACACCAATGAGTAGCAGAGCATGAAACCGGACTCGGATGAAAAAGGTAAAGTTGTAGATCAGAAACTCTATCGAGGTATGATTTGATCTATGTTATATCTTACATCCAGTGAGGCCGGACATTATGTTTAGTGTATGTCTCGTGTGCAAGATTCCAAGCTAATCCAAAAGAATCATGAAGGTTTGCTCTTGGAGAGTCTTAGTCACCCTAGAGGGGGTGAATAGGTAGATGAGGAAATTTTAACAAACTTGGAAGATCAAAATTTGAAAGGAATAATCAAGACAATCTGAGTCTAGATTGGACTCGTAAAAGTGTGAACTCGGATACACGTGGAAACCCTCCCGGGCAGAAAACCACGGCCAGTGCTAATCCAAGCACCAAGTTAAATCCACTATTTTGAATCCACAAAATAAAGTAGACTCGACTCAAACAGAATTGCTCCCTTAAACAATTCCTTACGAGTTTTCCTAGACTCAAAAATTCCCTTATCTCGATATAGTACTTCCTAACCGAGGTAACTTTTACAACTAGGGACAACCGAGCTGAGTTAACCCTTACAGCTCAATCAAGGGACCTTACTTAGAGAGTAAGAAAGAGTATGTAACTGATTACAAGACTTTACAATTCGGAAAGTATGAATTACAAGTTAGGAGTTGTAAAAAGAAGATTGAATATGAATACAATTACACGCCATTAGAGAAGACATCATTGGCATTAGTCCGGGCTACTAAGAAGCTTACACATTACATGTTAGCCCTCACGGTACATGTAGTAGCACGTATGGATCCTATTAATTACATACTTGAGCAATCGACTATCGTAGTAAGATGGTGCGATGGACTGTCATGCTATCAAAATTCAAACTCAAGTTCATCCCTCAAAAGCGATCAAAGGAAGGATAGTGTCGAATTCTTAGCTGACTCGCTTGTGCCTAAATCATAACCCGAACACCTTGACTTTTCGGATAAAGATATTTTACAAGTAGAGGTGGACTTTGACAATGTACTTCGATGGCGCTTCGAATCGAAGGGCTTTGGATTAGGAATTCTTTTAGTCTCATTGGAGAGAGCACATACTCCTATTTAAGTCAAACTAGACTTTGAGGTCAGCAATGATGTCTGCAGAGTATAAGACTTGTATCACAGGACTTTAGGCCGCAACAGAGATCGGGGTCATGAATATCGGGGTTTTTGGTGATTCCAGTTTGATCATCAACCAGATTTCGTAAAGGTGGAAGGTATGTAGTGAAACCTTGGTACCCTACCAAGTATACTTGACAGAATTATCTAAACGCTTTGAGAACATCTTTTTCACTTACCTTCCAAGGGATGATAATCAATTTGTGGATGCACTAAGTAAGTTAGCATCCATGATCAATATCCCTACTGGTATTCACTCAATGCCTGTCTATATTGAGCGACGGAATCATCCCGCACACATATGTGCTTTAGAAGTGTCTAATACGGACCATACCAGTTGGTATCATGACATTTATCAAGTATTTGGAAAAGCGAGAGTATCCCTTGTGAAGACTAAGGTATGACTCTCTACCTCTCTTAGGTTTTGATTCTAAGTCATTATGAGCCTCATAGAAACTCATATCTATGTTTTCATTCTATTCCGACGGGCTCGGAAAGCACTTCATTGCATATCTCTTATTTGCGCTTCGACCCACTCGGACCTCACTCGGAACCATCGCATGATGAAATATTTTCTTTAACACATTTATTCCGAGCACCGATCGTGCACTTCAAGTTAAAATGAATTACAACATTAACTCTTTGTTCTAAGTCAATTTATGTCTTGGAGAATTATTTTATTGAATCAAGTTCATGCTTGTTACTGATTTAACTTCAAACTTGATCTTTCAAGAATTGACTCAAGATGTAATATGGTCCTAATGGATATTAGACTCAGAAAATTCCATTCTTTTAGGCTAAAGATAATTAAGCACTTAATTACTCCGATTTAATTATTATCTATGCCTAATCTTGTACCAAAGTATTTTATACTTTGAGAACCAATGTGATTTGCTTTTGTAGGTTAATCAAACAAGGCTAATCTAGTTTTGAAATACAAAAGTAACCAAGTACTAGCCATTAAACATCGGCGAATAAATTTAGCTACTTCGGACATGGCTAAGAAACCGTGTTAGGGTTGTTTGTTTCCAAAACTGGAAAATTCCAACTCTGGGCCTAATGGTTGTTTCCACCTTAGTTTTCAATCACCACTAGTTGATTGGACCATCTTTTGGAGCCAGGAGCCATTGCACAATGTTCACAGCCCAACGGATCTCTACTGAGTGACTCGAATAATCGTTACAACGGCTAGTGAAGATTTGAGTCCGTAAACAAGACTCAACGAGTCATTCCGCTCGGATGTTTATAAATAGAAGCCACTTTGTAAGACTTAAAGGTTGGCGAATTTATTGTAGAACCAATTACTTGTCTCATACTCACTTAATCTTCTACTTACAACGCCAACTCGTATTTCATATTTTCTAAGTTGTAAGGGAAGTCTTGTAATCAGCTACATTCTTTTCTTACCTTTGTAAGTCCCTTGACCGAGCTGTAAGGGTTAACTCAGCTTAGTTGTACCTGATTGTAAAGGTTAACTTAGTCGGAAGTACTAGATCGGATAAGGGAACTTCTAAGTCTAGGAAAATCTTGTAAGGAATTGTCTAAGGGAGCAATTCTAGTTAGAGTCGAGCCTGTTTAATTGAGGATTCAATTAGTGGATTTGACTTGGTGTTTGGACTAACACTTTCTGTGGTTTTCTGCCCTGGAGGGTTTCCACGTACCTCTGTGTGTTTATCTTTCTGAGTCCAATCTAGACTCGAATCTGCTTTTTACTAAGTTCCGTGCAAAAAGAGTTCAATTGTATTTAAATTACTTTATCACCCTATTCACCCCTCTAAGGTGACTTAGTTTCTCTAAGGGAAAACATTCAATTGGTATAAGAGACTAGCCTTTCAAGAGGATCTCATAATCCAAAGGTCTAAATATCGGATGGCCGAGAACAATTGAGAGTTCGTTGAAGGAAAATCATCTACGGACCATCTAAGTTAAAGGGGTCAAACTTTGCACATTGGAAGAAGACGATGGATTGTTTCCCGATGCATAACGATGAAGATGTCCGGAATATCATCCAGAATAGGAACTATATTCCAACAAAGATAGAAGGTGCAAGATCTATACCTAAAGAAAAATTTGAGTACACCAACAAAGAAATTGAGAAGTTCGGAAAGAACTTTCAAAGCTATGAACACACCGATGTGTGCCATCAGCTCGAAGAGTACAATAGGGTTTCGCCTATGACAGAGCCAAAGAGGTGTGGGACACACTTGTTAACACCTATGAAGGAACAAGTCAAGTGAAGTAGGTGAATATAAGTCAGTATCTTCATAAATACGAGCTGTTCAAGATGAAGCTAGAAGAGAACATCTCTCGGATGTATGCTCAATTCATAGAGATTACTAATAATCTTAAATCTCTAGGTAGAAAGATTTCACACGAGGAAATGGTCAAACAAATTCCGAGAAGTCTACCAAAGAGAAGATGTGGTCCCAAGGTGACAACCATTGAAGAGGCTCGTAACCTCTCTCGGATAAAACAAGACGAGCTTATTAAAAGCTGCTTACTCATGAGATTCATATGGAAGAAGAGGATGCCGAGGTTAGCACCAAAAGAAACATTGCACTAAAGGCCTCGTAAAGCGGACGTAAAAGTCCGAGCTCCTCATAATCGGAAGAGCATCCGGTGGCACTCATTGCTTGAGGCTTCAAAAAGATGATGAAGTACAAGAAGTGGCAAAAAGGTCAAAAGAAGAGTTCTACAAGAAAGATAAGAAGGATAGGAAAGGCAAATACTCATTCCCTTTAAAGTTATCTTTAACTAAGAACTCTGTTACTTTGAATGTGGCAGCAAGGAGCACATAGTTAAAGATTGTCCTAAAAGAAATAAGGACAGAAAAAGAAGGCTATGATGAATACCTAGAGTGATGATGATTCATTTGAAGAAGATGATTCTGATGACTCAAAGTGTCTTATGGCACTAACGGACTCGAAGTTGAATTTGAGTTAGAAAATAAGAACTCGGATATTGAGGAGGTAACGGAATGCTTTCTCAAGTTCTCCAAAGTTGATTTAGCTAGATATATTTATACTTTGAAAGAAAAATCCAATTCTAACTCTTTACAGTTTAAAGAACAACTTGAGTCTCTTACTACTGAGAGCAACGTTTTAAAACTGAGTTAGAAAACTAGAGACAAAATTTAAGAAGTACCCAAGACCGAGTGCTCAAGATAATGAGACTGAGTCCGAGTCACTCGAACGGAGAATGAGCAACTGAAAAGGAAACTCAATGAGTCTCAAGAGCTTGTTTTAAAACTCACTTAAGGTCAGAAAAACCTTGATCTTTTACTAGGCTCTCGGTGTGTCTCATTCAGGAAAGAAGGGCTTGGCTACAATGTTGAAAAGGAATCTAATTCCTATTCCAATCTTTTCAAAATCGAATCCGTAACTATAAAGTTCAAGAAGGCTGAGCAAGGTCCCATTCATACAAATTAAAAGAGGACTGAGCTTAGACCAGTTTATAAGAAAGGTCTTCTTCACCTATTTACAAAAGAAAATATTTTCAAAAGAAAGAGAAACACACTCGGTTTTCTAGAAAGAAGGCCTAGAATCGGACAAGACCCAAAATCATTCAAATTTGGGTTCCCAAAAGTGCTCTTTCTCGAAAAGGACCACAAGTAAAGGGAGTTATTGGGTTTGTAAGAGGAAGTGAGAAAGGTTAGTTTGTTTGTGCCTTACAGGTAACTCAGAAGAAGAAGGGTCATTGGTACGTAGACAGTGGGTGCTTATGCCATATGTCCGGTGATTCAAGACTCTTTTCCGAATTAGAAGATCTTAAAGGAGGCGAAGTCACATTTGGAGACAATAGCAAAGGCAAGATAGTAGGGATTGGCAAGATTGGCAAAGGAAACAACTCAGTCAGTCTAATCTACCCTGTTAAAGCGCTGAAGTACAATCTCCTTAGCATTTCTCAGCTATGTGACAAAGGCCAAGAGATAATGTTCACTCGGATCAACTGCTACATTTCTGATGTAGTCACCAAAGAAACTAAGCTCTCAGGTCTAAGGTCAGGTAACACTTATATTATTCCTCTTTCGGATTCTAGTAAGAACTTATCTTGCTTAAAAGCATCCTTGAATGATGATTCATGGACTTGGCATCGTAGACTAGGTCATATTAGCATGCATACAATCAAGAAACTTGTATCTCATGGATTGGTTAGGGGATTACCTAATTGTGCATTTAAGAAAGATAAAATCTGTGAAGTATGCACAAAAGGGAAGCAAGTCAGATCATCTTTCAAACCACTCAAAATTGTGTCTACATCCAAAGTATTTGAATTAGTTCATATGGATTTGTGTGGTGAAATTCTTGTGAAAAGCCTTGGAAGTAAATCATGTGTACTTGTTATTGTCGATGATTGTTCATGATTTACCTGGGTATGTTTTCTCAGAGAGTGAAGCCTTCAAAGAGTTCACTAAGATCTACAAGGAAATTCAAGTGGAGTCTTAGACTCGGATCGGAAGGATTCGAACCGATCATGGAAGGGAGTTCGACTACTCGGAATTTGCAGACTTCGTGACAAGAATGACATCTCTCACAACTTCTTTACACCAAGAACTCCTCAACAAAATGGAGTAATGGAGAGAAAGAATAGAACTCTTGAAGAAATAGGAAGGACAATGATGATTGAAAATGATCTATCTTACTATTTTTGGGCTGAGGCAATCAACATAGCAAACTATACACTCAATAGGAGCCTCATCGGACCCATCTTAAAGAAGACCCCTATGA
This sequence comes from Talinum fruticosum, assembly GCA_021018815.1. Lineage (NCBI taxonomy): Eukaryota > Viridiplantae > Streptophyta > Magnoliopsida > Caryophyllales > Talinaceae > Talinum > Talinum fruticosum. The sequence continues at coordinate 1,958,611 of JAITYX010000026.1, forward strand.
ACTATACAAGGGAAAGAAACCCAACATCTCCTACTTCAGACCATTTGGATATAAATGCTTCATTCACAACAATGGTAAGAAGCATCTAACTAAGTTTGATGCTAGGTCAGATGGAGGTATATTTTTGGGTTACCCATCTCATAGTAAAGCTTATCGATTTTTTAATAAAAGGACAAACAAAGTGAAAGAAAGTATCCACGTTGTCTTTGATGAGATTGATCTTGGCAGGATAAGTAAATTCACATTCTCAAATCTCAAGCTTAATAGAGATGAAGATGACCTTGCTGAAGCTGAGCTCGGAAAGAGTTAAGGCAAAAGAACTAAGACAACTCAAACCGAGGCAACTCGTAACTACCCAACTCGGAATGCTCGTGACTTAGAATGAACAAACTCAAGAGCCAGCTCAGAATGCTGAAGAACAAGTAAATACAGAGACTTAGCAAGATCAACCAACTGAAGATCAACTTATTCAACCAACAAACCTGGTAAATCGGAGGACAGGTAGAGGATTCAAATATGCATCTAGTCATCCACCTGAAAACATACTTTCTAATATCAATAATGGGGTAAGAACTTGTTCTTCTTTGCAAAATCTGTGTGCATTTTCTACATTCATTTCACTAACAGAACCAAAAATGCACTAGAGGCCTTAAATGAACGTGAATGGGTAGAGGCCACGCAAGAAGAGCTTAATCAATTTGAAAGAAACTAAGTCTGAATCTAACCAAACAACCTTCTGACCACCCAAGAATAGGAACCAAATGGGTTTTTAAGAACAAACTGGATAAGGAAGGGCTGGTAGTTAAAAATAATGCTAGACTTGTTGCTCAGTGGTTACAACCAAGAGGAAGAAATTGATTGTGGGGAAACCTTTGCACCTGTTGCTAGGATTAAGGCAATAAGAATTCCCTTAGCATTTGCATCTAGCATGAACATCAAGTTTTATCAAATGGATGTCAAATGTGCTTTTTGAATGGTTTTATTGAAGAAGAAGTTTATGTTAAGAAACCCTTTAAATATAAAAATAAGAATTTCCAAATCATGTTTTCAAGTTGCAAAAGGCTTTATATGGTCATAAACAAGCTCCCAGAGCTTGGTATGAAAGATTGAGCAGTTTCTTGGTTGAAAATGGTTTCAAAAGAGGTTAGATTGACAAAACTCTTTTCACAAAAACCAAGGGGAGTGATTTTCTTATCATTTAGATTTATGTTGATGATATCATTTTTGGAGCTACTAATGAAACTCTATGTGAAGAGGTTTATGAGTTAATAAGATAGGAGTTCCAAATGAGCATGATGGGAGAACTCAATTTCTTTCTACGTCTGCAAATCAAACAAGACAAGGATGGTATCTATGTTCATCAATCTAAGTATAACAAGGAGTTATTGAAGAAATACAAACTACAAGATGTGAAGCATGCAACAATACCATTGAATAGCAGTTTAAAACTAGACTAGGACGAGAAAAGTAAAGCTATAGATCAAAAAATTTACAAAGGTATGATTGGATCTCTACTCTATCTCACATCTAGTAGGCCAGATATCATGTTCAGTGTCTTCCTTTGTGTAAGATTTCGATCTAATCCAAAAGAATCACATCTCACTGCGGTGAATAGAATTTTTAGATATCTTACAGGGACTCAAAATCTTGGTCTATGGTTTTCAAAAGACTCAAAACTAACTCTCGCTGGATACTCGGATGCTGATTATGTTGGATACAAGATTAATAGAAAGAGCACATCAAGAGCATGTCAATTTCTAGGTCAATCCCTTATCTCCTGGCATACAGAGAAACATAACTCAATTGCTCTATCAACTATCGAGGCTGAGTATATTGCTGCTGGAGCTTACTCGTGCTCGGATTCTCTAGATCAAGCAGCACTTGAAGGATCTTGGACTATCATTCACATCTATCCCAATCAAGTGTGATAATTAGAGTGCAATTAGTATCACTAAGAATCCAGTTCAGTACTCAAAGACTAAGCATATTGAGGTAAGGTATCATTTTATGAGAGACCATTCTTAGAAAGGTGATATTAAGCTTGAATTTATTCCTTCTAAGTTTCAATTAGCTGATATTTTCACTAAGCCTCTTAGTGAGGATCATTTTTGTTTTATTAAGAATGAGCTTGGCATAATGAATGCATGATTATGTATTATTTCATGAATTATTCTTACATGATTATGTGTTATATGCTTTGATAATGAATGGATCAATTGGCTCAAAGTGTAAGCTATAAGTTATTAGCTTTTTGAGTGTTCTTAGTCACTCGGAAAAGATACTTGAGTCGGACTAAGTTTATGAGCAAAATGGACATAAAAATTCTGAGGTCATCTCTAGATAAATTGGGAATCTCAGAAATGTTTTCAAAAGCTCTTTCTTATTTCTCGTTGTCACGCATTTCAATCAGAAGAAACTAGCCATTGGAAGAAAGCTGTTGGAGAACTAGCCATTACGAGTGCAGAACTATACAACGGTCCGAGAACGTTGCTTGGTATTTACATCGAAAGAAGGTTGAAAGTCTCTTTTTCGCTATAAATGGTATCCCTTCACTTTATTTTCTTCACTTTACCCACTACTTACTTGCTTTCTTTGCTCTCAACACTACTGCTCTCTCTCTTTCTCTGAATTCTCAATTCTCTCTGTTCTCTCTGCTTTACTCTATCTCTTTTCATTCTCTCTCGTTGTCCGAAAATGATAAAGAGAGGAATCGCTCAAGAAGGAGGGTCAGCCACAAAGAAGGCTAGAACCAAATCAAAGGTTGAGGCTACCCAGAAGGTACCTTAGATGCCCCTGACAAATTCTTTACTTCTACTTCTTTTTCATGGTTGCCACACATCAGGAACACTAGTGCGTACAATTACTTGTGTTTTTAGAAGTACATTTATCCAGAACTCGTGTCTGAGTTCTACTCCAATATGACAGCCACCGAAGGTATCATATCTTCTGTCATTCAAGAGAAGGTTGTTCGAATCAATCTCGCTCTTCTCTACAAGCTTTTCAATGTGAAAACTCTTTTTCTCAATTCCAACCCTGTACCCTTCACAGAAATCGCTGATGATTTCTTTGATAAGTACACTAAAGAAGTCCCCGAGTCACGCAAAATCTGCTCTGTGGCTCATATGAAATCTGAAGCAAGACTTCTTTGCTTTATCTTGATGAGAACCTTATTTTCTCATCATTCTAGCAAGGAGAATCCCGACTCTAAGATTCTCAAAGCTCTTTTTGACATTCTTGATGGCTACGAAGTAGACCTCTTTTCTGCTATTCTCAAGCAAATGGCAACTATGTCTGTTCATTCTTAGAAGTCAACTCCTTTTCCTTTCGGGGCTTTTTTGACAGCTGTTTTTAAACAATTCAAGGTCCCTCTTCCCTCCGACCCCAAAGCTTGCTTGGAACCTGCTGTTTATCTAGGCAGGACCGAGCTTTCAAGTCTTGGATATTAAGAAGTCAAGCTTGGTGTCTAGATTCATGTGTCCGAGCTAACTCCTCCACCACCTCCTCCTACTCGGACTCGGACTCCACCACCGGCACCACTTCGACTCGCTGGACCTTCTACTTCTCAACCTCCTCCCTTAGTTGAAGTATTTACTAAAATGGTAATCAAATTTGCTTCTTTGATCGAGGATTTTCAAGCAACTCTAAAAATCTTCAAATCTTTTATTCCCTCCTTGGTTCTCGCTCAAGAAGACCGCACAGTCTCGGATTCGGGAGAACCAAGAGCTGATATCTCGAGCTCAAGGGGATCATCCAAGAACAACATAATCAGATCCGCCAGCTCCAAGAGCACAGATCCAAAGCTACCGAGGACTCGAAACGTCGGATACTTCGAGCAGTCCTCCAGCCACGCTAAGTTAACTTCAGTCGAAGCTCAAGAAGAAGCTAAGGAAGAAGCTAAGGCCAAAGAAGGAGACACTGAGGAGAAAGAAGAAAACCAAGGAGAAGTGGCTGCTCAACCTGAGGATCGAGGATGCAAAAGAACCTGAGTTGATCTCTTCCGATCATGCTCGAGCGACTCGGAAGAGGCTGCCGATGTAGGTTAGTCAAAAGTCCCTGCCTCAAAAGCACAACCAACAGCTGTCTTTGAGAAAGACGAAGAAGCTGAGGATGATATGGCTTTGGTTCGAATAACCAGGACTGAGAAAATTTCTGGCATTCCAGCTTTGCACCCTCTCGCTCATCTACTTCTACACAAGCTTACAGGCGAAGGCACACTACATGTCCTTCCTCCTTAAGACAACCTGCTCCTACTTCTTAGTCTTCTTAATTTTTTTAAACTCAGATTTATTTTGTCCAACATCTGATGTACTTTTCTTCTACTTTCTCCCTATTTTTGATGAAATGCATAGGGGAGAAAAAATATAAACTTGGATGTTTGGTTTAGGGGAGTTCTTTTCCCTTCTGTCCGAGTTTATCTATTTTATTTGTTTTGTGTATATATGTTTATGAGCAATGAATGAATTTTCTTTTTCTGAGCATATTTGTTTCTGAGTTACATTTTTTAACATCTCCGATACTTGACTCTTTAACATATCTGCCCTGATTACAGTTCTTACTCCGATTCATTATCAACAATCCTATTCTGAGTTATGTTATGATTTAAGCTACACGTTATAAGGTTCTTTTAAGAATATATTTCTTTTTGCTCTTATCAATTTGATATGAAAACTTACTTTTGAACTAATAAGTTTCTATCTTAAGTATGGAATGCCTTTCATAAAAAATAGGGAGATTGAAGACTCATGTATAACTCCCTATCTCTCTTAGGTTTTGATTCTAAGTCATTTTGAGCCTTATAGAAACTCGTATCTAGGTTTTCATTTTGTTCGACTGGCTCAGAAAACACTTCACTGCATATCTCTTATTTGCACTTTTGACCCACTCGGACATCACTCAGAACCATCGCATGATCAAATATTTTCTTTAACACATTTATTTTGAGCACTGACTTTGCACTTCAAGTTAAAATGAATTACAACGTTAACTCTTTGTTCTAAGTAAGTTTATTTCTTGGAGAATTATGTGATTGAATCAAGTTCATGCTTATTGCTGCTTTAACTTGAAACTTGATCTTTTAAGAATTGACTCAAGATGCAATCTGGTCCTAATGGATATTAGACTCAGAAAATTCCATTCTTTTAGGCTAAATATAATTAAGCACTTAATTACTTTGATTTAATTATTATCTGTGCCTAACCTTATACCAAAGTATTTTATACTTTGAGAACCAATGTGATTTGCTTTTGTAGGTTAATCAAACAAGGCTAATCTACTTTTGAAATACAAAAGCAACCGACTTCTAGCCGTTAAACACCAGCAGACAAAATTTAGCTACTTCTGGACATGGCTAAGAAACCGTGTTAGGGTTGTTTGTTTCCAAAACTGGAAAACTCCAACTCTAGGCCTAACGATTGTTTCCACCTCTGTAACGCCCCCAAACCCCATAATCACCGGGTTAATCCTAAGGACTGATTAACTAGTAATTAGCGCAGTGGAAATATAGGTTAGAGGCGCTACCGCCGTTCCAACAAGGAACAAGGCAACATTCAGATAGATTACGTGCAATACTTGATAAGGTCTGAATTTGAAAGTAAAACGTCCGACGAAAACAACATAAGTAGAGAAAATAAAACACATGCTGTCAGGGTAATGACTTAAAACACAACCAAAATAACTCAAGACACCACAGGTCACCACCACTGTGAGCCCCTAAGACACTTCGGCTAGTGAACAACCTACTTCTTGCTCCCTTCTGGAGTAGCTTTACCTAAAACAAAACAGATAAAACATTTCGAAATAATGAGCCAAAGCTCAATACGCTTATCCATGTACTATAAATAATTAGGTGAAAATATATGATTTGAGCGCATGCATTTCAATTCATTTATAAATCAGACAGGAAGAAGATAGTAAAAAACAATTATTCATTTATTATCTGAGCGGCTCCTTACGATCATCGGTTTCCCTAAATATGCGCATACTCAGACCGATCGGCAAAGTCTGGTTGATAATGGCCAAATATATATGATATGATATGATATGATCATGATATAACATGATTAATATGGGGCGGGCCACATAATTAGGTGACAAATAATATTTGAAATGGTTCATTTCATTAAGCAAACCATTTGACCTTGTTATGTATAAACATATGGGTTTTCGTAAGGTACAAGCAATAAACGTACCTTAAATTGTGGAAATATTCCTTCTGATCCCTTTGACGTTGCTGACTCGGATGAACAACGTGGATGCCTTAACAAAATAAAGTGTTTCATTAATAGGTTCGATACTCTTAGTAATCGAATTTATTAACGTTATTATTGCCATCGCTATTGTTATTACTATTGTTATCACTTACATTATTTCCTTTTTTTTTGTAACTTCCCATGACTAGATGAATTTATGAATGCAAAAATCACTTCAGTAGATTGCTAAATTAGTTGGTTAAATTTTATGGTTGAAGTCTTAAGTAACATTCATAACTTATACCAACCCCTCTTGACACGCAATGTGAATATAAAGTTCACTTGACCCTTTCTCCATAAAACACCTACTGTGTTAATTGGTCCCTTCCTAAATTAAGTCTCTTACCCACCTAATTGTTTAAACCTCCAACGTTGTTTAATTCTTCACTTGGATATCTAACCCAATTCTTATAAATCGCCTACGTTAGTTTATTTTCTTAAATTCTCAACCTCATTATTTCCTTTAATTTACTTCAATAATCCAAATCACTTCTTTCCTTTAACCCTCAAAATGACTTATTTTCTTTAATCTTCCCAAAATAACTTATTGTCTTCAACTTCTTAAAATCATTCAACTTACCTATTCTCCTTAGTTTACATTTTTAATCCATATACTCATAGCACAACATGCATGCCTATTTTTTTCTTCCTTAGATCCTCACATAATATTGTACTCTTTAAAGTTTCATTTTAATTTTCTTACATACATGCCCACTTTAGTTAATCACTTCCTCTAAAATTTTCTAATAAACTCGAGTCATCATGAAAACCAAATTTCCTTTGCTTTGGAAGTCATCACGGACCTCCCCACGGCCAGTGGGGGTCAATGGCCGGTTTTAGAGGTCATCAAGGGCCTTCCCACTATCACAGGGGACTTCTGGTGGCCACCACGGGTTACCCCACGGCCTGTGGGAGCACCCGTGGTGGGTGTTTTGGGTCAATTAACTCGCTGTTGGCCACCACGGCCTGCCCCACAGGTTGGGGGGCACCCATGGTGGGTGGCAGAGTCTTCCAACTCCACTTTCTTATGCTCTACGTATTTTTTTATCTTGTGAGATCTCTATGAAAGGTTTATTTTATAAATTTTCCATCATTATAAGTATCATATTAGCTCACTCAAACCCATTAAAAGTGCATGCAAGATAATTACGATTTGGGCAACCCGAGTTAACGTTTCTAATCAACGATCCCCAAAAGCATAATACTAGCTATGTAATATGATTTTACACAATAATCCCTTGCATGCACATCTAACTAATTAATCTTGAAAGTTAAAGAAATTCATTAGTTGAAGGTTGAGGTTTTTACCCAAGCTCACAAGAAAATGAGGTTTTTATGGGGGAAGGGGTGGTTCGATGGAGCTCCGGTGGCAGCAGTGGGTGGCGGCGACCGGCGACAACTAGCGGCTGGCCTAGCGGTAGCAGCTGGCAGCAATCAGCAGGCAGCAGCAGCTACAGCAGACACAGCAGCAGGGCAGTAGCAGCTACAGCAGCAGTGGCTTGCTTCGCGGTGGCCGGCAGCTGGTGGCTCTGGGGACGGCGACCGGAAGAGCTGGTGGTGGTGGTGGTCAGTCTGGCTGGGCAGTGGAGGGGCTTGAGTGAGGGAGGTGAGTTTTATTGGGAAGGTAAACAATGATGAATGTTGGGTATTTGAGATATTTGGGGTTTAAATAGGCAAAATTGAATATGAAAATCTCTGTTCTCAATCTGAATCCAGCCCCCTTTTTTTATTTTTTATTTTTATTTGCTTAGTTATTGGGCCCTCCACTCTCTACAAGCCCAATTACCCTAATAGCCAAGCCCAACTAAAAAGAATGTCGGTTTTAGGAATATTGAATAATTATTACAAACTTTAGGTGTATGAATTATTATTATTATTATTATTATTATTATTATTATTATTATTATTATTATTATTATTATTTGTTGAATCATCATAAATCATACTTTACTTGCGTATTTATTTATTTACTTATTTTTGGCCAAGCTTCGTTATCATCATCCGAGTCCTGCAACACATAAAATGGTTACTTGTACAAGTACATTATATATATATATGATCATGAGAAATAAAAGTGTGAATTGAAGTGCACACGCTCATTAATATTCATTAATCCTTGTTAATGTATTGGTTTAAAGTCGGGGGTTACAACCTCAGTTTTCAATCACCACCAGTTGATTGGACCATCTTTTGGAGCCAAGAGCCGTTGCATAATGTTCATAGCCCAACAGATCTCTTCCGAGTGACTCAGAATAGCCTTTACAACAGCTGGTGAAGATTTGAGTCTAGAAAGAAGACTCCATGGTCATTTTTCCTGGATGTTTATAAATAGAAGCCACTTTGCAAGACTTGAAGGTTGCCGAATTTATTGTAGAACTAATTGCTAGTCTCATACTCACTCAATCCTCTACTTACAACTCCAAATCTATATTTCATATTTAGTCTTGTGATCAATTACATTCTTTTCTTACTTTCTTTGTAAGTCCCTTGACTAAGCTGTAAGGGTTAACTTAGCTCATGTGTCTCTGATTGTAAAGGTTAACTCAGTTAGGAAATACTAGATCAGATAAGGGAATTTATGAGTCTAGGAAAATCTTATAAGCAATTATCTAAGGGATCAATTCTGGTTAGAGTTAGTCTTGTGTAATTGAGGATTCAATTAGTGAATTTGACTTGGTGTTTCGATTAGCATTGTCCATGATTTTTTATCCCAGGAGGGTTTCCTCATACTTCGTGTGTTTATCTTTCTGAGTCCAATCTAAACTTAGAATCTGTTTTTACTCAGTTGTGTGCAAAAAGAGTTCAATTTTATTTAAATTACTTCATCACCCTATTCACCCCCTCTAGGGTGACTTAGTCTTTCCATGAGCAAACCTTCGCCTTGGACTCCACACCTAGAGCCCAACGAGCCATTAGGATGTTGGCCGCACAATTCTTCATCAATCAGGGGCAACTGTTCAAGAAAACTAATTCTAAGATTAGCTTACTTTGTGTCAATAAACATGAAGCAAAGTGCATCATGAAGAAGATTCATGGTGGGGAATGTGGACCTCATATGAATGGTAGGATGTTGGTTCAGAAAGTTCAGAGGCTTGGTTATTATTTACCAACCATAGCATTAGACTGTCATGACTTTGTTAGAAGGTGCCATGAATGTCGGTGTATGCAAATCTACAACACCAACCATCGTCATTTCTTACAATGTTATCTTCACCTTGGCCACTTTCAGTTTGGGGAATAGACATTATTGGCAAGGTGACTCCTAAAGGAACGGGTGGTCACAAATTTGTATTAGTAGCAATTGACTACTTCACCAAATAGGTAGAAGCAGCTTCGTATGCAACTTTGACATCAAAGTAGGTAGCCAAATTCAGCACTCATAATATTATCTTTCATCATAGGGTGCACCAGGAGTTAATCAGTGATCATGGTAGCCATTTTAAGAAGGAAGTAGCAGATTTGTTAGATTTATATAAAATTCAGCATCATAAATCTTCCCCATATCGCCCTCAGACCAACGTAGCAGTTGAGGCCGCTAATAAGAATATTCGTAAGATAGTGGAGAAAATGGTAGTTAAGGATTGGCCAAATAAATTTCTTTTTACCTTGTGGGGATATAGAACTTCCATTAGAACCTCTACGGCAGCAACGCCTTATTCTTTAGTTTATGGCATGGAAGCAGTCCTTCCAATTGAGATTGCCATTCCCTTGTTAAGGATAATTGCTGAGAGCAAATTTCGGAAGTAGAATGGGCCAAAGCACATTATGAGGAGTTAGTATTATTGGATGAGGCGCCTGAATGCCTCGCATAATGTCCAAATATACCAGGCTCGCATATCGAGGGCATTTAATAAGAAGGTTAAGCTTCGAAATTTGCAAATTGGGGATTTGGTCCTTAAGGAGGTAAGACCACCAATTCAGGACCCGCGAGGAAAGTTTAAGCCTAACTGGCAAAGCCCGTTTATACATTGTCAGATTTTAACAGGCGAAGCGGGTAAATTAGCTGATTTGGATGGAGAAGAGATTTTCCGAGTGTACCAACTTAGATCAGTTGAAGAAGTATTATGCCTAGCATACCCCTAGGTAGTAGGCTGAGCCCAGCCCAACCAGGTTAGGCCAAGGCAAGTGCCGAACAGCACCCGGACAACAGTTGGCTAGCGAGGTCGCGGTTTCCCCTCTGATTCTGATTTTCCTTTAATTATCTAGTTCATTTATTTACTTGGATGGCCCAATGAGGCAGTCCATTAGTATTTCTTTTAGGGGCGGTCCAATTAGGCAGTCCAATTTATCTATTTATTTTTACCTCTAAGTGAGCGATAAAAATATAAAAGTACAGTATAATACTTACTTTTATTTAATAAAAGGTAAGCCTACTACTTACCTAAATACATAGGTAAAGGAACATAATTGCAAGCATACTGCTTGTAAATAAAAATAAACACTGTTCTAAAAAGGCAAAACTAATCCTTCCTTTCTTTTATCCTATCCTAAGAGTCCGAGCCCTCGTCTATCTTTACTTTTTTTCCCTTAGGATCGCTAGACTCAGCTTCTTCATCCCGGGTGCGTTCTTTAAGTTCTTGATTTCAGCGGGCCCTCCTTTCTATAAGTTATTCGGCTTCAGTTTCTCTTCAACAAGCACGTGCAACCATCTGAGGGTTTATTTCTCAAATTTGCAAAGGGGCAGCAACGGGGACAACTTCTTCAGGATCTATCTCTCCGAGTTTCGAGTGCTTTCCGTTGTTCGAGATCTACTTCTATTCCACTCTGGATAATAGGGAGAAACAGTGATGTTAAGTTTGCCTTCGAGAGGACAGAAGTCTGCAGGAGTTAGCAATTTTGGCAGATCTCTCCAGTATTCGGACCATGACCTGGTCCGTTTAGAGCTACCATGCCCCTTGAACAAGTCATAGGTAGCGGGTTAGATACAATCCAATAGTGGTATTACTTGCTCTTTACCCATTTGCCGCAACACACGGCTAGCGAAGTAATATGTGCTCTCTTCTAGGCCTAGTAAACCTATGAACGGGTGGTATGAGGTATGTGTTTTAAACTCGGGACACCTTCCGAGTGTTTAACATACTATAGAAGATCATTGCTATGATTTCTAAGGTGTTCCTCCCACCAAGACGCTGGGTGATTAGCTACCACTGGTTTTCGTTTTTATGACATAAATGAGTTGCTAGGTATATATCCAATTTTGGAGGAGCGTCAATAAACTTAAGATGTTCCATCCACCAGATCCGTACATCATAGATGCAAAATCAAGTATTAGTGTCCTGCACGGTTAAAGCCCAATTCTTTTATGGCCCAATAGGAGAAAAATCAAAATAATAATAAATAGGGACAAAGAGGCGAGAGATGAAAATTGTTTAACATACTATAGAAGATCATTGCTATGATTTCTAAGGTGTTCCTCCCACCAAGACGCTGGGTGATTAGTTACCACTGGTTTTCGTTTTTATGACATAAATGAGTTGCTAGGTATATATCCAATTTTGGAGGAGCGTCAATAAACTTAAGATGTTCCATCCACCAGATCTGTACATCATAGATGCAAAATCAAGTATTAGTGTCCTGCACGGTTAAAGCCCAATTCTTTTATGGCCCAATAGGAGCAAAATCAAAATAATAATAAATAGGGACAAAGAGGCAGAGATGAAAATTATAATCTTTTAAGCGCAAACGGCCGATGTCTCAGCCTCGAGGCGCCGGACACCCGCCTTATGGTCTGCGCCGCCTACTTGGTCTATGTTAGCTTGCTTTCATTTGTTGTTTTGTCCTTACCTGCAATAACGAGAGGGCTCCCGCGGAAGTTCTGCTCAGCATTGGTTTCAACTCGGTCTAGGGCAATTATTATTTCACCTACTATTAGTGGAGTTGGGAAACAATAATCCTCCAACAGTTGCACTAGATTCGAGTAGGGCCGCTAGTGCAAAGTTTTTGTGGCCTCCTACCAGTAAGAATCCACCTATCATACAAGTGATGATAGCCCGCCGCCTAAGGATGATAACAAATTCAACATAGGCGAACATGTTGCGGTAATACTTTATTAGATTGGTCAAACTCAATGGGTTCCCAATAAGAATCCACCTTATATTCTTATTACTCGGTTTCAGTAGGTATTTGTATTTCTCTTGAAGGTTTTATGAGGATTTGGGTACAGCTGGTTTTGTTCGCCTAAAACCGCCTAGTATGGCATCAAACTCTTCAGGTAGGGGGCATAGTTCCTTATCCCCAAACCTAAAGACATGATAGTGAGGATCCTAGTAGGCCATAATAGCTCTTAGGAAGGGCCAATAGATCTTCACTGGCGAATGCTGAATAGGACATTCAGCCCGTAATTGGTTAACCTAGATCTATCCATGTTACTCATCTCATGCATCAACCGGGTTAATTCAGTCATATGATTCATGGTTTTGAATGTAAGAAGGAGATATGATGTATTTTTAGTTTGGCTCGATAAAGGCTTTTGAGTTTGTATTTCTTCGCACCGCATCGATTCTATTTATAGGGGTTTTTCCTAGAGTTCGAGAGTCCTACTACACCTCAATCACTGAACCAATCCTAACTGCCCCAGGACTTACAGGTGGCCGACGCCGGTCACGACCGTGGCCCGACCTGTTTTCATGGTTCTCTTTGGCCCAAGCAATCCTTGGACTATTTTTGCCTCGACCCATGGCGCATACAGTGTTACTCTTTTGGACCATGCACTTGAGATTTTCCTTTTTTATTTTTATTATTTTCTTTTAGGGGGAATGGGGGCTAGTGCATTTTTTTAGATTTTAAAATTTGTCTTTGTAACTTTTTTCTTATGTTTTGTGCATCATATTAAATAAAAGAACACATTTTTCAGAATCGAGTCTTGCATTTTCATCTCATTGCATAATAGTCTTCATTACAAAGTAAATAATACATAATAAACAAACACCCTACAAAGATTCATTTATTAGTGAGCAACGGAAGCAGCAAGGAGTCTTCTACGCATCATTATCGGAGTCGTCATCTAAGATGTAATTCCCGAAGTCATCTAAGACGGATGCAGAGAATCGACCCTCATCACCTTGATACGAGCTACCTCCTTGGTCCCAAGATTGAGAAGCCTCATAGGATGGACCGCTATAAGAAGATCGAGGGAAATAAAGAGGGTTCTCATGACGATCGAAGGCGGGCAAAAGGAGGATGTTTAAGCTCTCCCTGGAATAATTGGGTCTCGCATCGAAAGCGCTAGGTCCGGAAGTACTTGGTCTTGCCTCGGAAGCACTCCTATGATGATCATGCCTTGAAGAACATTATCTAGCATTACTACTAAAAGGTGTTGGTTGATCGGGAGCTTGAGTCTCGGGTACGCCATGTAGACTGCCGGAGGGAGGTGCTCTAGATCGACGCCTCTTCAAAATCAAAGGAGCGATTAGCAAATCACTAGAAGCTCAATAAAATTAGCACTCTACTAATTAAGGACTTACCTGAAAATTAGGAAAAGATTGCGCAGTCAAAAGTTTTGGATTCCCCGGAGAGCAGATTGAAAACCGATAGACATGGCTCTAGATTGCTCCTGGTTATACTACAAAGTTTGTTCGATGATATCAGTAAGGAAAATATCTTTAGCATAGAGCTAAAGGAAAGAGACCATATAACTCTTACCCCTCGCCAATTTCTAGGGAAGGGATGCTCAACACATTCCTCTTCCGGGATTTACGGAATTCTTACAAAATGAGGAGGTCCCCGGGAAGAGTAACATCCACATCGAGACTTGGGATATGGATATCAGCAGGAGTGAGTTGCCAAAAAAAAACCAAAAGATGAAGATTAATTTCCATGCCAGAAATTCAAGTTACAAGGAAGAAATTGAGAACTCACCAATTGGGTCATAATACGTGCTGCATCAAGAGCGTAAGAGGTGTTCAAATTTAAGAATGAGGTCAAAGGATACCCCACCATAGTCGCTAGCTTGCTCATTCATAGGGAGAGAATGAAAGTAGAACATGGTCGGAGGTGGATCGACTGGAACAAACAGAGGCCACATATTGACTCAAATTTGAGAAGTGACTCTCTCCCCAAGATACCAACAAAACCCAAAAGGACCTTCAAACAAGATCCTTCTTTCGATTAATTCCCATGCCATAAGGACACTTTGAGGGAGTTGAAGTTGGGCCCAAGGATGGAAATTAGCCTACATAAAAGAATTATCAAGAAATCAGCTAGCAAGGATGAAGAGAAACAAGAAAACGGATGAAAAACAATAAATATTCAGGGCTAAAAACGTGGTAAACAAGAAAGCAGCCCCATAGGCCATGGTAGAGGCCGTGGGCAAAGTCATAGGGCTAAAAACGTGGTAAAAAGTTATCTCAAGCACGTTTTGGAGCAACTTTTGAGAAGAGAAGAAGCATACCGAGTCCACACGGTTGAGGGCTGACCTCAAGAAATCTATTCCATGAATCTTATGGCATTGAAGATAAACTTTAGCCCATGATGTGGACCCCGAAAATACGGGCTAATTTGTTGAACCGGGAGAAAGATGTGGAAAATATAGATACAACCAAGACTGCATTTCAACAAATCATGCAAGGTTTTTTATCCACATAAGATAAAAAGTATAAGTATTGAAAAAAAGAGAACTTAAGCATACCTCAATGATCTTGCATAAGCCATTCAAGGGCAGATAATTGGTGGAGTTAGGCTCTAGTTTTGTGTGCCATACATCAGCACGGAGGCCCTTAATAAGGCAAGTACATGCGGGAGCACCCCAATTCAGCTCCTTTATTTTATCTAGGTCCACTAAGTTCACCAAATCGTTAACATGAATCTTGGTGGCCTGGTCGGAAAGGAGGATCGTACTCAAGAGAAGAGCAAGTACAATCCTAATTTGTTGTTGAGGAGAATGTCGCGACCAGAAAACAATGTCCTTAAAAGCCTAAAAAGAACGGTAGACTTAAAATGATTATTATGTGGAAATATTTCAGCTACAGCGCCAAAGAGGTGATGAAGGTAGTCACGATTTTTGTACAAATTTCGGTCATAGGCTAAAGGTTCTCCCGAAAAGCCCAAACTGGATAAAATAGTAAAATCAAAAGGAGTTATGGTCATCTCACCGAATGGGAGGTGGAACGTGTTGGTAGTATCCCAAAAGTGCTCACTAATAGCTCTAATGGGATCTCTCTCCCTCCTATCGGTAAGGTGATATATAGTGATGTAAAGAGGTCCGAACCAGGCATTGTACATGACATTCTCAAGAGGGAAGTTCATCCTCCCGCATGTCTCCATGAACTTGGGAATGGCTCCACTACTTCGAATTGAGCCTTTTTATAAGACAAAATCCAATAAGATTTTGGTTAAAGAGTTACTCTAAATGAGCAAATGAAGGAGTTTTAGCCAATTAGCTTACCGAAGAGGAAATAGCTAGTGAGGAAACATCATTTTCGAGGCTCAACTAGAAGGTCACTTGCATTCCATTCCCTATAAGGACGCCATTCTCGCTCGAGGAAAGAGTCTTGAGTAAGATTCTGTGCACTAATTCTCCCAAGTAGGATGAGATTTTATTCTAGACATTTTGAAGGCAGGAAAATTTTGAGAACCAACTAGTTTTCAAGAAGAATCAAACCAAGGAAATACAAGAGAACAACAAGAGTAAGAAGAAGAGTTGGTGTGCAAAATGAAACCCACCATGCACTCCCTTTTATAGGCAAACTTGGTCATGGTATCCAAGCACATAAGATGAGAGTCAAGCAAGTGGTGGGGAACCAAAGGAATCCGGCAGGACAAGCCGGGGCCACGGCTCGCCAAAGGCTGGCTAGCGTCGGCCACGAGGCGCCGAGAGGTCTAATTGGCGACAACCTTTGCAGCCTAACCCACCTCCCTAGTTTATGCAACATTGTCCAACTGAGACATGTGATCTTTTCCCCCTTGTGCATGCAAGTGGGAGTTTTCGAGCCCACTAATAAACTTTTTGGAATCGTTTTATTAGTGTGTTTTTTCTTGAATTACTCAGGTGAAACACTCGAACTTTTTGTCAATTCAGTTATGCACTAACAAATGTGCTAGCACAGTAGATTATTTAGCCAAGCTATAGTTCAAAGAACGATAAGAGTTTCAGCACCAAAATATACCAAGCTTTAAGCTTTGATCAAGCTAAGCTTAGGATCCTTTTACCGAACTTTAGAACACATGCATCGTTATTAAGTTCAAGTTCTATTTATTAGTTCTGGTTTGATTACAACCAATTCCAAGTAGCATATAATGCTTTACAAAAATTGAGGTAAGTATCCTTTAGTGTCTACTTTGACCCTTCATTTTTTACACTCGGTCAAAGTGGGAGCTAACTGTAGACACCTAAAAAGTGTCCTCCTTTATCTCTTTATTTCTGTATTTTTATTTGTTGGACCAATGATGATAATCCCGAGTCCTGTTCGAGGATCTAGATCTCGGTTGTGATCGATTAGTGCGACATAAACCAATAAACCACAAAAACCCCAGCTCCACATGAACAGCCTTTTGCCTTGGGTCGATCCAAAAATCCGCTTTCTTTCGGACCATCCAAGAATCGCGCCGAGCCTTTAGAGATTGTGGAGTTTGATGCTATGTATCGGGAAGTTCCAAATTTAGAGTACTGCATTCTACTTTCACCTAGAATACAAGGAGCTGGAGACCTCAACACGGTTTTAAAACGTTGCATTTCTTGATCGGGAGCATAAAAGTGTTGTGTTTAAGCTTCAAAAGACAGTCCACGTGAGACTAGAAACTTCCCCCTCGAACGATGTCGTGGTTGGCGCCTACCTTCTAGAAGCATCAAGTGGAACGTTGCGTTTTTAGCTTGGAGAGTCCTTTAGAGACACAACTAGGGCACAAAACCCTAGGATGCCCAGGTGGCTGAAGCTTGCCAACCGGATTCTATCCGGTTTTATAACCTTCTTATCCGATTCAATCTCTTAGGATTTGGCCCGATTTATTTTCAGCTATTTGGACAACTGAATGGAAGAATACCCTAGGTCATTTGTGACCTAGGTCCTCTCTCGTAAACAGAGAGCCTTGGCTCTCATTCCCATACTGGCTTCCTGCCTTAGCATCATGCTGCATGAAAGCTAACCATAATACTCTAATCTAAACGTTACTTTGTCGAATTCAATCTTAAGCATTCATCTAATTATTGCTTATCGCCGTTGAATTAGAGCAAAGAGCTAAATAATATTCAATTATTCTGATCTCTGGGCACTTATTCAACTGATCGTTACCATACCCTACGCACATACCTCATAAAAACAAGCCCTTTTCTTTTGCTTGCCACTCGTTGCACCGAGAGATCCGAGTGTGGAGATCCAGATTAGCGAGGTGGGACAATTTGAGGGCAATTATTCGGCCTTCGAATGGTTCATTTATTTTCATGGTTTTTATCGCTTTCTATATTGTGGTTTAAGAGATGTAAGTACTCTTTTTAATTCCTCCTCGACCGATGTAATTCTTTTATTTCTCGGTATTCTTTTCTCTATCACTTTCTTTATATGTTTGGTTGCTTTTATTTATCGTCATAGTATGTTGTTTGCTTGTTTATCCTACATCATTTTAATACACTAATCGAATTAATAATGGGCGTCTTCGGAAGGGCGGAATGGAAGGGTTGCGTTTTGTACCCTCGCCCCGCATCCGATTCTCGATTCAAAGACCGATGAAGTCATTTTAGCCTTTTTGGGTCTTAGTTTTCCCATACTAAGATCGGATGATCAAATCTTTATTTTGTTTTTGTTAGTTTTTCTTTCCTAAAACTGATCGGTGACTCCTTTATTTTATGCTTTGTTCTATTCAAATTTGCATCTCGGTGTTTTCTGGTTGCAGAAACAGTAAGATGAGATTCCGGAGACTCCATCGGGCCCCGCCTCGGCCGGTGCCTGCCACCGCTCGGCACATGCTGTCGCATGTACTCGGGTGGTCGAAAGGTGAGGCTTCTGTCCAGATTGGTGTGAAATGTTTTCTGGTTGCAGGAACAATAAGATGAGATTCCGGAGACTCCATCAGCCCCTACCTCGGCTGGCGCCGCCACCGCCTAGCATAGGTCGCGAGCATGTACTTGGGTGGTTGGCAGGTGAGACTTCTGTCCAGATTGGTGTGAAACCAAATTGGTGTTTTCACACCAATTTGGCCCTAAAGACTCACAGACAGGACGAAACCCTAATTTTACTTATTCTTAAATTATAAAATAAGATCCCGGGAATTCTTAAAATAATTACTAAAATAAAATAATTAATAAACCCCCATTCAAACTTCGACTAGTTAAATTTAATAAAACTAAAAAATCTTAATAAAAGGTTCATCCCCAATTTCTAAAATGCATCTTCGAAATCCTAAATCATTTTTCTATCTTTTCCAAAACCCGTTATGCCAAAAAGCCTATCGTGGGGAAGCTCAGCCTAGTCCCTGGTGTGGGCTCGAGGCCATGGTTCCTACGAGTACCCCATGAATTGAGTAGTGACCATGGTAGTCACGTAAAGAAGGAAGTAACGAGACTTATTGAAGAAGTACAAGATTAAACACCACAAATCTTCTTCCTATCACCCTTAGACCAACGGAGCAATCAAGGCCGCTGATAAGAATATTCACAAGTTAGTGGAGAAAATGGTTGTCGGCTATAAGGATTGGCCTGACAAGTTGCCATTAGCTCAGTGGGGCTACCGGACCTCCATTAGAACATCTACGGGAGCAACACCCTACTCCCTAATGTATGGCATAAAAGTAGTTCTTCCAATAGAAATCTCCATTCCTTCATTATGGATCATTGTACAAAGTCAAATTCCTAAAGCGGAATGGTCTAAAGCACACAATAAAAAGTTAGTGTTGCTAGACGAAAGGCACTTAAATGCTTTATATAATATCCAAATATACTAAGCACGTATAACAAGGGCATTTAATAAGAAATTAAAGCCTCGTAATCTGCAGGTTGGGGATTTGGTTCTTATGAAGATTAGAGCACCAATTCAGGATCCTCAAGGAAAATTTAGGCCCAACTGGCAAGGTCCATTCTTAGTTAAACACTTCCAGGAGGAGTAGTTAAGTTGATCTGATTTGGACGGTGAAGAAATTTTTCAGTATACAAATTTGGATCAACTAAAGAAATACTACATTTAGCATGACACTAAACAGTCCCCGTAATGGGCTAAGTTCAGCTCAACAAGGTTGCGTTGTAGGTGGCGCCGGCCACCGTCCGAATAGCGGCGAGCTGACCTGGCCAAGCAATCCTTGTACCCATATTCTGTATTTAATTGTTATTTTCGATGGTCCAATTAAACGGTTCACTTGTTTAAATAATTCTTTAATTGTTATTTTAAGGACGATTCAATTAGGCGGTCTAAAATTATTATTTATTCCTCTAAGTGAGTGATAAAAGTAAATGAAGCATAAAAGCGAGCATAAAACTTACTTTTTACTTAATTAATAAAAGTTAAGCCTATTACTTACCTAAATACATAACTAATAAAAGGGAAATAAAATAAGCATACTACTTGGAAAATAAATTGTTCTAAAGAGGTGAAACTAAAGTTTCATAAATCTTTTATTTCTTCCTAAATTCTCTCTAAAATTCAACCCTAGTCGATCTTTACTTTCTTTCCTTTTAGATCGCTCGACTCACCTACATCTTCCTGGTTGTGTTTCTTCAATTCTTCGATTCTACGCGCCCTCTCTTCAGCTTCTTTAGCTTATGCCTCCCTCCTGTGGGCCTGTTCGTCAATCCGAGGGTTCACTTCATGAATTTGAAACGGTACTGCAATTGGAAAAGCTCCTCCGGGATCCCGTTCTCGAGTCCTCGGTGCCTTGTGTCATTTGGGATGTACTTCCTTTATCCATTCTAGATAATATTCAGAAACTAAAGTAGTTTACTTATCTGCAAGTTTTAGCAACTTTGGCGAGTTCATCCAATAATCTAGCCATGTCGAAACCCGCTTAGAGCTACCAAAACTTGCAAATAATTCAAAAGTAGCACACCATACATAGTCCAAGAAAGGGATGTCCTGTTCTTGTCCCATTTGTCATAATACATGGTCCGGAAATAATACGTACTAGTTTTGAGACCCAACAAACGTACAAAAGGGTGTCTGCTCCATGTGTGTCCTAAACTAGGACATTTTCCACTTCTTAATGTACCAGTCAATGGGATTCCCGGTTCTAAACTAGGCTTCCCAGCAAGAAGTGGGATGATCAATAAAAACACTCCTCTATTTCCGCTGACGAATTGTGTAGTTAGGTATAGGTCCACATCTGCTAGAGCTCGCCGTAGTTGAAGGTGCTCCACTAACTAAATCTGCACACAACAAATAATTAGAGTCCTACACGGTCGAATTCATCCTTATTTACGACCCAATAGGAGTAAAATCAAAAATTAAAAAAAAGAGAAAAAAGGGACTTTGGGCAAAATCGGAGGCTTTTCAGCCTCACCGGCACCGGACCTCCACATCTTGGCCGACGCCGCCCACCAAGCATTGTCGGTTAGGTGTTCGATATTGTTTTCGACTTACCTCCAATAACATAAGGCTGCCAGCGAAGTCCTCATCTCGGATTTGCTTCGACACGGTCTAGCATTATGATAGTTCGAGCAACGATCGGCAGAGTTAGGGAGCGAGTGATCCTCCAATTGCTCAATGAAACTCAATATCACAGTAGGAGCCATGTCCATGTGACCTCCCACTAAGAGGAAGCCACCTCTCGAAAGGTGATTATGGCTAGATGTCTCCGAATGTGGGCGGGCCATAAAGAGTGCATTGGGTGATGATGTTTAAGCAGTTTCATTAAATGC
The DNA here is from genome assembly GCA_021018815.1 of Talinum fruticosum. Lineage (NCBI taxonomy): Eukaryota > Viridiplantae > Streptophyta > Magnoliopsida > Caryophyllales > Talinaceae > Talinum > Talinum fruticosum. The sequence continues at coordinate 1,979,632 of JAITYX010000026.1, forward strand.
ACCTCATCCCTAATAAGAATCCAACTTAGATTCCTATTAGTTAGCTTCGATAGGCGCTTATATGTTTCATGCATATTAGTAGACGACATCAACAATACGAGGTTTAGTTCGATGTTGAATGCCCAAAATGGCATCAAATTCTTTAGGAAGGGGACACAACTCCTTATCCTCAAACCTAAAGACATGATAATGTCGATCCCAAAAGGCCATAACAACCCTTAAGAAAGTCCAATACACTTTCACTTGACAAATGCTAAACAGGGTGTTTAGTCCATAGTGGAACAACCCTACCCTATCAATATCCGTCATCTCATGCATCCAAAGGGACAATTCAGTTATAAAGTTCATCTTTGAAATGGAAAAGAATTAAAGGCACTCGTGGAGTTTCCTTGGGAAATGTTTTTTCGAATAAGTTGCGAAGGAAGGTTTAGAGGTGTGATTTTCGGTGACCGACCGCAGGTCCCTTTTATAGCGATTCTTGGACCAGAGTCAATCACCATCATGCCAATGCAGTCCCCAGAGCCTCGGCCACACTCTTGTCCGGTGCCGACCAGACCAGCTAATCTATTTTATTTTTTCGGCCCGAGCACTCCTTGGGTCACGTTTCGATGCTCGCTTCGGCCCATTTCGGCCAGGCCCTAATATTTTTGTACCATGCACTTACAATTTCCTATTTCCTATTTATTCTTTTCTTTTGGAGGGAATGGGGGCTAGTACAATTGTTTTTTGATTTGTCTTTGCAATTTTCCTTAGACATATTTGCATCATATAAATAAAAGACAACAATTTTAGAACTAAGTCTTTGTATTCATCCCATTTGCATCTAGTCAAATTATTACTAAAAAATTAAAATTTAATAAAAGCACCCTGTAAGGAATTGACTAGTCTTCATCATCGGAGGCATCATCGAAGATGTAGTTGCCGAAATCCTCTAAGATGGACGTGGAAACTCGTTTGTCCCCACCAGCTTGTGAAGTATAAGCAGGTGTGGCAAGTGGGTTCTTTGAACCATGTGCATGCAAATGGATCTTTGGAGCCACCACGTTAGCTTTTGCGAGATAAGATTTTCAGTTTGTTTTCGACTAAATTATTCAGGTAGAATATTGAACTTTCGTAATATCCACTAACAAGCATGTTAGTACAACAAATTATAAGGCCAAGTTTCAGATCAAGAAACGATCGAAGTTTCAGCGAGAAAAATTCACCGAGCTTCAAGGCTCGATCAAGCCAAGCTCGGGACTCTCTTACTTGGACTTTAGAACGCACGCATCGCGATCAAGTCCAAGCTCTATCTTGGAATTCATGTCCGACAACAACCAATTCTAGACACTACAAAACAATCAACATTCAAAACAATGCACAAAAGCGAGATAAGTATCCTTTAGTGTCTACTTTAACCCTTCATCTTTTAAACTCGGTCAAAGTATGGGTTAACTTTAGGCACATAAAACATGTCATCCTTATCTCTTTTATTTCTGTATTTTATTTTGTTGGCCCGATGATTAAATCCTAGTTCCGTTTGTGAATTTTTGTCATGGTCGGTATCTAATTGGCGTGAAGGAAGTCAAAAACCACAAAAACCCTTTAGCACAAAAAAATAGACCTTTTTGCCTTGGGTTGGTCCAAAAATCCATTTCTTTCTGATGGTCCCAGCCTGGGTCAACCATTTAGAGTCAACAGTGGCTAGCGCCACGTACAAGGCCTTGCTTGCACTCAAAACGCTGTGTTTCATCATGAGCGTCCAACCAGGACACTGAAGTAACCTCATTTGTATGACGTTGTATGGTCGGCGCCGCGTTTCATAGGAAGAATCACCAAAATGTTGCATTTTACTCCAAAACATTCGACTGAGTATAACACCCCAAAACATACCCTAGGAATATTACATCGCCGAGTTCCTCAAAAGGAACTCCTAAGGCTCATTAAGGCGATTTCTCGTTTGGTTTTGAAATTTCCTAAAAATTTCGACGGAGTTTCGTTAGAAATATGGCCTAACCCTTAGGCTCAAAGTCTTAAAAACCTACATAAAAAACACAATAAAACTAAATGAGCCACACGCTCGGAAAACAAGACTCAACGGTCACATGCCGGAGTATTTTTACAACCACAAAACCAAATTTCAAACCGAGTTATAATCCAAGTTACAACCCAAGTTACAAACTAAGTTACAACCACTAAGAGCAAAATTGCCAGCGATGGAAATTCCTGGCTTATTAGAGCTACTAGTCCAGTGTCGCTGCACATACGTTTAACCACACTATACATTATTGCATATTTACATAAGTAAGCCAATATGTACAAACTTCTATAGCATAAAGCATATATAAAACCAAGCTTCAGTCACGACCAGCACCAAAAACCAGTGTTTCAATAAGGGAAGAGGCGGAACAACCATCTCAGGGGTACCTGCAGCTAGGGAGGGAATATGTGGGGTGAGCACCAATCCTCTCACCGGAGAGTCTTATATTCTTAAAACGGAAAGTACTTCACATATACTACCAGTAATAATCATTGAGAAAATAAGAATAGCATAATAGGAATATAGATACTTATTGATGAAATCCTTTACAACATAAAAATCATAACACTTCAATCATTTAAAGACACAGTTTCGCAATAATTAGCAACTCTTTTGGAACCGAATCAATTTTAAAAAAGTGGTGCAACCACCGCACTTTCTTTCAAATACTTTAAGTCATAAATTAAATATCTTTTCAGGGCTTGAGACAAATTGAACTAGCACTAGACAATTTTCTTTGGGATGTAATTGATAGGCATCCCGATACGCAAGGACCCCGTAGCCTCATACGCATGACCACCTCCTTCCTCTCGGTTTAAAAAGTCCTTACCCCAAAATTCTTTCAAAATCGAAGTGATCACAATCACTTATCAAACTTGGTTTTTAAACCATAATCTAAAACCAGTTTAACATCATAGAAGGCATGGCACCCTTCGATTTTGAACAAATTTATAAGGATGAATTAACTTTCTCAAATCAATTTCACTTCTTTAGAATACATTTTAAGTTTTGAAAAGCGAGTTATCAAGAATCATGCCAAGTAGTTGTCTAAACATTTGAACTCTTTTCAAAACTAACTTTTGAACATCATTTGGAATCGAGTCGCTTCACAAGCCAAGCATCTCCATGTTAAGATTCATCATCCCAAGCTAGCATATTTATTCAAGTACTCATTCAAGTATCTAACATCTACTCACATTCATCCATATTCTACTTAAGCAAGAATCTCTCACTCCTATACTCCAATGTTCGTTTATGCTTAATCTTAATTCATTTTCAAGCCTAATGAATTGACGACTAAAACTCCTCTAAGCCATATTAACTACAAGTAGTCACCACCTAACCCAAAAGTCCTAACTCCTTATAAATTGTTATCTTTACCTCAAATTCTCATATTACGTCTCCATATCGTTGACAAACTCTTTTTCTCACCCATGCTCCGCCATATGACTCTTAACTTCACTTCACCACTCAAATTATTTTAGCTCCGTTCATCTTCAAGTTTAGTTCAATCAAAAGGATTTAGGTATGTTTTAAACGTAGTTTAACTAACCTAACAATCACTCACTTATGGCTTCTATGCCTCAATTGTGTATTAATTAATATGAACTCATATTTCCTTTTATACTCCAAATAATTGTTTCCAAATATTAATAGTTACCTCCCGAGTGCAGAAACTTCAAGAAATCCTTAAGGCTCAATTAACTCATAATTCGCACCCAAATCACAATTTCTTCATTCTTAATTGCTAACTAAAATTCCCATATTACTCCTTAGAACTAAGCAACCTAACTTCATCAAAATTTCTAGGTTCCTAATTCAGCCATAACAACTTAATCAGATTCTCTCATGTTCTAATTCAACCCTAACTACTTTCTAAATTCATTCTATAGCATAAACATTTAATGTTTGCAACTAAATTCAACTGGGTTTTGAAATTACTATTAATTTAGAGTATAAGACTACCCACCTCGAATTAGGGATTGAAGATTGCGAATTTCGGATTAGCCTAGGTCGAGTCTCTTCCTTTCCTTCCCATCCTTTGCTGCCAGCCTTGGTATAGTCCCCGTTTAGCTGCCTTCTTCTTTGTTTGTCGCTCGCTTACGCTTGTTGGTCGCAGGTTTCTGGTTTACCGGTCGTCTCTCTCGACCCTCGTGCTCGCTTCCTCTCTCGGGTCTCAATTTCGCCTCCCCTTCGTGCCCCTTAGTACTTTCCCGCGTTTGTTGGTCGCCTTTCCTTCGCTCGTCGTTTGGTGCGTCGGCCACCGACCTCTTTGTGGCTTTCCCGCTCTCTCTCTCTCTCTCTCTCTCTCTCTCTCTCTCTCTATCTGTTTTCCCTCTCCTCTTCCTTCTTCGGCTTTCCCTTACTCTTGTTTTGGTTCCACTTCTTTTCTTTTTCCGAGCCTTGCCTCTTTCTTTCCTTGAGTTCTTTTCGCCTTATCTCCTTATCTTTCTTTTTTTTTTTTTTGCATTGGCCTTTTTACATAATGCCACCACAAACTCCCTTTACACTAATCACTTCATTTGCTTATCTAATTTACACGTAAGTTAGTCCTCTTTGCCCCTCTTTCTGTCCTTCTTTTTTTGTTGTTAGGATTATCTTAAGGTAAAGATCGAAATAATAAATCAGAAGTTGTCTCGGGTTTTAATTACTCGGGTCCGGGTGGGGAATCGGGAAGAATTAATATAATACACTAATTTATTTATTAAAGCACGCACGACTAAAAACTCATACTAAATAAAATAATTTACGCATCAATTACTTAATTTAATTTACTCCTATACTTAACCTACTTAAAATCTTGGGTCTCACATTCTCCCCTTCTTCAAAACATTTCGTCTTTGAAATTTAGATACCTGATGTTAATAGAGCGGGGTATTTCTCTTGTACTTCACGTTCGATTCCCATGTCGCTTATGCTAAGTTATGATGTTTTCGGAGTACTTTGACGTACGGAATGATCTCGGTCCTAAGCTTTCGCTTGTGTGTTTGTGAGATGCGGATCGGTTCTTCTTCAAATGTAAGGTCCTCCTGGATCCTCAAAGGTTCATGTTTAACAACATGCTCCGGATTCGACACATATTTGCGAAGGTGAGTCACATGGAAGATCTCATGAATTATATATATATATATTTGTTTTTGCAAACTTTGGAATGGCCTTATGAATCTAGGGCTAAGTTTACCTTTCTTCTCAAATCTCATGCCACCTTTTTTAGCTGAGAGACTCTTAAAAACACGTGATCCCCAACTTAGAATTCTACGGGTCTCTGCTTCATATCCGCGTACTCTTTTGTCTATCTTGGGCAACCTGCAACCTTTCCCGTATTACCGTGATCGTTTCTATGGATTGATCTATCATTCCAACCTTAGAAGGTATTCTTTCTTCCTCGGGGTCGACATCGATACTAACGTGTGGTATAATCTATGACTGCTTATGTTTTGATAGTCAGTCCATCGTAAGGATAATGTAGAAATCTCGTATCGGTAACTCCCTCAAGTTTATCGGAAGAGTACTTCCGCTTATACGTAGTTGGAGATTGTTATAGATGATGTTAGTTTGAGCTACTGACCCTATTGGAGTTGATACACGAAGTCCAACATTCGTCGTAGGAGGTTTACACGGTGATTTCATAGCAAATTCGGAATTCACAAAGGAAGGGGTCACTCATGAATCAAATAAAACATAGGCATGGAGGTTATGGAGGGGTACCGTACTTGCCACTACATTTGATATATGTTTGGATGTACTGAAATTGAAGGAAAATTATGAAAAAATCTCTGTATAAAGGGCATTCATGAGTAATTTTGAGTTAGAAATTACTTTAGGTTAATTTAGATGGTTATTTGAATTAATGATGAGATTAAGGGAAAATTGAGAAGGATTTAAAACACCGAAAGGTATGGAAAAATTGAAATGATATGAGAAATTAGCATCTTCCGGGAAATTAATTGTAAGACCCGTAATTTTGGGGTTAGGTGGTCTTACAAGGTAAAGCTAATTATTTAGCCTTGATTAAATAGTGTAGGTCGAGAGACCAAGTTATACGCGGTTAGATATTCGTAAATTTACTTGAGCGAGTTATTATTAGTTCCCGTAACTAAAAACTAATAGTGCGTATTAATTCCTCCTCACGAACCGCTCTGCCCGGATTAGCTAAATAAAAACCCGAGACCATGTACGCTGCTTATTTAGGCCTACTCTAGTTATGGCTTAATAAAAAAAAAAAAAGAGAGGGAACTAAAACGGGATAAGAAAGGATGAGTTGGGCCCAATAAGGGAGGGAGACCGACGGTTAGTCGGTGGAGAAAGAGGGAAGCAAAGAAGAAGGCTCGGGGGCTTGAGCAGAGGAAAAGCAAGGGAAAAGCGAGAGAGGGAACCAGGAAAGAGAGGGAGGCCGCGCGAGAACCGAAGCAGAGGCCGAGGCCGGCGAGCGGAGCGACGAACGCGGGCGGGTGGCGGACGAAGGCGAAGGAAAGAAGCAAAGCGAGAGGAAGGGGAAAGAGGGAACACCGGACGGGGAAGAGAGAGACAGAGGAGGCGAGCGGTGCAGGAGACCCGGAGGGTGCCGACGACCACCGCGGACCCGAGAAAACAATGGGCGGTGACGCGAGTGGGCGGCGAGCAAGGGAAGAAAGCTAGAGACCGGGGCGGAGCGAAGGGCGAAGGAGAGACCCAAAATAGAGACAGACGAGCGAGAGTTCGGGAGGCCGGAACCGAGGAAAGGAACGGCCACAAGGGAGGAGAATCGGAACGTGAGCCAAGGAGGGCCAGACCGAGAGGTGGTGAGGGCCGAAACGTCGAACCAAAAGCAAAAGGAAACGGGAGTCCCGAACCGACTCGAAATCGAACGCATAACACCGGTAGCAAGTAATTCAATCAATTTCGAACCCTAGAATTCGAGGTGGGTAGTCTTATACTCTAAACTATTAGTAATTTCGAAACCCCAATGAGTTTTGTTGTGATTATTGAATGTTTATGTGATAGAATGAAGTTAGGAAGTGGTTAGGACTGAATTAGGTTATAAGAAAATCGAATTGAATTGTTAAGTCTGAATTAGACACTCGAAGGAGCTTAGTAGTTGGTTAAGGCTAAGTTGAGATGCTGAACGTTTAAAAGGAGTTAGGTTGCGTAGGTATAGCGAGTATTGTGAAGGTCTTAATTAGCACTTAGAAATGAAGAAGGGGGATTTGGGTCTAAATTCCTAAGTTTTTGCGTTGGAAGGTAACGACTTATATTGGGAAATAACGAGTTAAGTATAAAAGAGGAGTGTGAGTTCACACCGAGTGACGCACAATCGAGGCATGGGAGTGAGAGGTGGGTGAGTATTAGGATCATTGAGTTCAAAAGATAATTAAATCCTTGAGGTTGAACTAAATTCCAAGATAAGCGAAGCTAGCGAAAGTGGAGGGATGAAAAGATATTAAGAGCTATATGATTGAGTTTGGACAAGAAAAAGTGATTAATGAGATAGAAACTTAAGATAAGAGAAAATTACACTTGGAGATGAAGGGAGCTAGAGGAATTTTAGTAGTGAAGTAAGAATGAGAGCTATCCGACTAAGTATAAGTAAGAAGAGGCTGATTAGTAATGTGGACGTAATCGGAAAATATTGAAGCAAAGATGGTAAATTGTGAGAAGTTAGGACATGTGAGATTAATGGTAACTACTTATGGTTATTGTGGCTAAACAAAAGGAAATTAATCTTACTAAATGGGAGAATTGAGAAAGGTTTAGTTGAAGAGAAGCCGAGAATGACTATCTCGTGTTGAATTGCGACTATCTCGTACAAGTGATTGTGTTAAAGGTTGTTCAAAAGTTGGTTTTGAAAGAAGTTCTATGTTTTACGCAAAATGATGCTTGAATGTGACTTGTGTGATACATGATTTTCAAACGTGAAAGCGTACTTTTAAGAGGTGAAATTGATTTGAGAATGCTCGTTTGAAACAAGCTTGATAAGTGATCATGTTAAAGAAACTGTTGTGAATCGACTTTGCCTGGATCGTTTAGCACAAGGAAGGATTCTAGCTAGGGGTCCTGTGTTGCAGGACGCCCAATTGGAATCTTCCTAGATAGGTCCCGGAGCCTTTTATTTGGGGTCGCGCCCGGAGAAATCGGAGAAACTATGAGAAATTGCGAAGTGCTAGTTCGAGTCCCAAACCTGGAAAGTGATTCACCGAAAGAGATGCATTGAAAATGATTCATGAAAAGTGATTTAATTGAAATGATTCGGTTTCGAGTGAAAGCCTTTGAAAGAAAGTGTAGGGGTTGACCCACCTTGTTGAAAGTTGATTCAGTCCAAAAGAGAATTATGATGAATGTGAAATCGTGCTTTTAAATGATTAAAGAGTCATGATATTTACGTTGCAAGAGATTTCATTGAAAAGATCTAGATTTGTATTATGTTATTACGTTTTCACCGATTTCATTAGTATGAGATGTATGTGTAAAGAATTTCCATTTTAAGGGTGTAAGACTTAGGTGAGCCCATGGTTTATTGCTCGCCTCCACAAATTTCCCCCTCCCAGGTGTTGCAGGTACATTTTCAGAATGTGTGATCTACCTTAGCATATTTCGGACTCAGCTGGCTCGTCTGTCATTGCGTGCTAAGTGATTCGAGTCAAGAATATGCATTTCTTATATTTCTCAGTAGTTTGTAATTTAGTTCATATAGTTGTAACCGATGTATAACGAACCATTTAGATTGTTTTAAATTTTACCGCATGATTGGTTGGACTCCGGTGTGTGGCCGTTGAGTTGTATACTCCGAGCGTGTGGCTCGTTGAGTTATATTGTGGTTTTTATGCAGGGTTTTAAGGCTTTAAGCTTAAGGGATACTATACATTACAAACAGAACTCGACGAAATTTTTAAGAAATTTCAAATTCTCTTCGAAGACCACCTTTATTACCATTAAGTTGGATTTAGATAACCAAACCAATCTCGAAAGAGCCTTGATGTAATACTCCCGGGGGTGTTTTGGGGTGTTACATTAATTATGCCATTAAAAAACAAAATAAGGTTAGAAAGTAAGTACATAAAGGAACGAATAAAAGTATATACCTAATAAATCTGAATAGTGGTAGTGTATATATATATATATATATATATATATATATAAACTTTTCCTTGGTTTTATATATATGCATTTTATAAAAAGAAAATAAATGAATCTTATAGGTTAGAGATAATCTTAGTATCATTTAGAAGAAAACTAACTTTGTTAATCTTCATTTCAAGTATCTTTGAAGTGATTTAATAAATAAAGATTAAAAATTTAGTTTATTAATAAAACTTTTATATCTCTACTTAAGGTCATCGAGCGTTGTGCGTTCATCCGGATTCTTCCCAAAAAGGAAAGAAGAACATCAGCATAAGGTACGTTCATTGATTGTGCCCTTTAATGTTTATTTACAAATCAAGGCCGGATATGGCCAACATCAATAACAAGAAAGAATCATTTGTGAAGACTCAGATTTTTACTTACTCGTTTCGAGTTCCATCACGGAATCAGGTATAAGACTTCATCTCTTATAGGGTTTTGACTTCCAGTCATTCCATGCCTCTTAGAAACTTTTCCGAGTGATATAACATTTCTTCGAGTGTTATAGAAACTATTATGCTTTTTCGCTTGACTCGATTGACTCGAAAGCATACTTCTATATGCTACTTCTTACTCAGCTTTGAGTCACTCAACACTCGGATATATCGCATGATTCAAACACTATCTTTTCCGTACTCTAACTCAGGTCCGACTTCATGTTTCGGATAATACATTGTTCCAAGTCAAGCATATTTTAGTTTGAATTTCGTTTAGTCTAGATCAAGTCTGTTTACTCGATATTCTTTATCCGACTTGATTGCCTACTAGACTGACTAAGGTGGAATTTTGAGTTTCATGGATATTAGACTCAAAAAATTTCTTTGTCTTTTCTAACCCGGATAATTATCTCTTAATTATCTTAATTATAATATTATCTCGTGTCTAATTTTGGACCAAAGTATTTTATACTTTGAGAACCAAATTGATTTACTTTGTAGGTTATTCAAACGAGGCTATCCTAATTTGAAATACAAAAGTAACCCGCTTCAAAACGTCAAATCACCAGCAGACAAGGCTTTTTCCGCATTCGACCTAGCCCCGGACACTCTGTCAGGGTTGTCCGTTTCCAAAATTGGAAATCTGCAACGAGTAAGCTCAACGGTGGCTTCCACCTTATTTTTCAAGACACCACCAGTGGCTTTGGGACTTCTAAAGGAGTCAAGAACCGTTGCCCAACGTTCATATCTCAACGGATATTTTCCGAGTGATTCAGAAAATCATCTACAATGGTCTTAAAGGATTTCCAGTCGGAAGATGGACACAACGGCTATGCTGCTTGGTCATCTATAAATAGAAGCCAACTTTCAATACTTGAAGATTGCCGAACCTATTGTTAATATACATACTTGATCAAAAGTCATTGTATTCATTCTCAATCTTCTACTTACAACTCCAACTCAGTATTTCGTAACTTTCTGAGTTGTAAGGTCTTGTACTTAGTAACAAACACTTTCTTTCTTACTTTCTAAGTAAGGTCCCTTGACTGAGCTGTAAGGGTTAACTTAGCTCGGTTGTCCCTAACTCGTAAGTGTTATCTCGGTTAGGAAGTACTAGATCGGATAAGGGAATTTCGAGTCTAGGAAAAACCTGTAAGAAGTTGTTTAAGGGAGCAACTTGGGTCAAGTTAGTCTACTGCATTTTGTGGACTCAAAATAGTGGATTTGACTTCTTGCTTGGATTAGCATGGTTCGTGGTTTTCCGCCCTATGAGGGTTTCCACGTACTTTTTGTGTTATTATTTTTCCGAGTGCATTGTAGACTCGAGACAGGTTCAAAGTTTCTGTTTAATCTGTTTCTTCATTCTTTACTCGAATTCGAGTTAGTACATTTCGAGCTCATCCCCGACTCTTACTCACCTCGGATTCACATCTATATTAAATTTCAAGCAAATTTCATCATCACCCTATTCACCCCCTCTAGGGTGACTTAGCCTCTCCCCGAGCAAACCTTCAATTTGCAAATAATATTTGCCATCATTAACATGGACCCGCCCATCAAGTGCCATTATTTGGTACTCCTCAATATCCAGGTTGGTCACATCGTACATGTTGGCCGCCTTCAACCGGACTATCCGATCGATCCGGGTGTGTGCACATGCGTTTAGGGAAACCCGATGATCGAAGGGATCCATTCAGATAATTAATTAGTAACAGTTTTACATTATTCACTCTCCCTCATTTACAAATGAATTGAAATGAATGCGCTCAACTCAATTATTTCATAACTTTTCTTTTACAGACATGATAATGGACGTATTGAGTTTCGACTCACATTTCCAAAATATTTTCCCTGTTTTGTTTTAGGTAAGAATAATGAAGATGACAGGTTGTAGAAGAGTTTGTCCGAGACTTAGAGGCTCGGCTCGCAGTGACGACGTTTTTAGATAATAGTGAATAGTGACGCTATTTAAAGTTAGCAAATAATGGGTTATCATGTACTTTGTTTCGGCTTTGTACATACTATAGTACCTTTGGTTGTTGACCGTTAAGATAATGTAATCTATGTTAAATATTTTAGTATTGACTCACAGTAGCCTTGCCCTTTCCGCTAGTAAGGGCAGCGGTAACTGACTCCTAACTCTTTTTCCGCTGCGCTAATGACTAGTTAGCGGTTTATTTAGACTAAACTAGTGATTATGGGTTGGGGGCATTGCAGATGTGGTATCGGAGCCTAGGTTTAAGATATCATTCGAGCCATATCGGAATTATAAGAGTAAAGTTAGGTTTAGAATATTTCGAGTGCTTTAGTATTTGAATATAGAACAAGAAGTCTCGGTAACGTAATGAGTAAATCCAAGTACATCTATTTGTTTTGTAGAATGTCTCAAGGTACAAGTAACAACCAGCCCGAGAATAGTGGCCATGAAGGGACAATGAGAGATTTGGTTATCAATCTCCATGAAATACCTGCTAACTCACAGATAGCAAAGTAACAAAACCCCGTTTGTCGCTTTTGCACAACCAAACTCACAAGAAAATGCCAACCCCGCATATTGGGGAAATTTGGTTCAAGAATTACTAAAGAGGGTACCTATCCCTACGGCCCCACCCGAATCTTCCAAGAATATATAAAAATTAGCAGATAGGGTGCCCAAAAGGAACCCCAAAATGTATAATGGAAAAATTGACCCAGTGGAATTAGAAGAGTGGATCAGGAACCTGGAGAAAATTTTCATGATCCTCGATGTACTCGAAGACAAAAAGGTGGTCATAGGAACCTTTTATTTATCCAGGGAGGCGGACATATGGTGGAACACAATTAAAGAAAAATGCCGAGGACCCGAGTTTACTTGGCTTGAATTTTTGGAGGAACTTAGAGCTATGCTTCGGTCCAACGTCGGAAAGATAAATAATTTCTAGAACTAAGGATGACGAGAGGGCATGACGGTGATGTAATACACCTCTAAGTTTAATGAGTTGGCTCGGTTCGCCCAAGACTTTGTGTTTACGGAGAGGATGAAAATGTTAAGATATGAAGAAGGTGTTTATACGACACCAACTAGCTGGGCAACCAATTAAGACTACCCAGGAGTTGTATAAGAGAGCCATAGAGGTTGACAGGATAAAGACCGAACCGAGAGCCCAGAGCACAGGATGTTCCAAACGAAAATGGAACGATAGGGGAAACCAAAATCGTGGTGGAAATAACATAGCAAGGAAGGCGAACTCCAGCCAAGCTAAAAACTCTGCACTTGCTAGCCATGAACCATGTGAGAAGTGTGGCAGGACCAACCATACAACAATAGAGTATAGAGTTGGGACAAATAAATGCAATTGGTGTGGAAGTACGCAGCATCGAGTGCTCAACTGTCCTAGGAGGTAGAAAGCCGTGGAAAAGGGAGCAGTCAGGCCATTACCTAACCTACGTATAGGACCTTCCCCAACTATTCCTGTTAACGTAGGTCGTGTATATACCATGAACAAAAAGGATGCAGCCGCTTCGGGTAAGGTAGTTTCGGAACTCTCTTTTTAAATTCAAAGCTAATTTATGCGTTATTTGATTCTGGAGCTTCACATTCATTTGTGTCAACTCATGTTGTATCTCAACTCAATTTAGAAGCGCATAAAGCCTTGACCACATATCAAATCACTTTACATAATGGTTGAGTGGTAGAGTGTCCGTTTTCGTACAAGGAAGTTCCATTAACTATAGCCGGAGAGGATTTTCCAACCAATCTTATCTAGTTTGATCTAGTTAACTTTGAAATAATTTTAGGAATGGATTAGTTGTCAAAATATGGGGCCAAAATCAATTGTGATGAATGAAAGGTGATATTAAAAAGTAGGCAAGGAGGAAATGTATGTTTTTAAGGAGACGAGAATAAAATGGAATGCTCCTTCGTATCTTTGACAAATGCAGCAAAACTCTTGAAAATGGGGTGTCAAGGTTATTAGTGTTATACTATTACAGAAAAAGAGGAAAAAGTGAGACTCGAGGATATTCCGGTTATAAGTGAATTCCTCGATGTTTTCTCCGAGGAACTTCCGAGATTGCCGCCTCGAGAGAAGTAGATTTTGAAGTGAAATTATATCCGTAAGCCCGACCAATTTCTAAAGCACCCAATAGAATTGGCCCAACAGAGTTGAAAGAATTGAAAAGTCAATTGGAAGAACTTATGGAGAAAGGATTTATCCGATCAAGTACTTCACCTTGGGGAGCACCAAGTGTTAATTGTGAAGAAATAGGATGGCACCTTGCGGTTATGCATTGATTATAGGGAGTTGAATAAACTTACGATCAAGAATAAATATCCTCTACCCCGGATCGACGATTTATTCGATCAATTACAAGGTGCTGAAATATTTTCAAAAATAGACATAAGGTCCGGATACCATCAACTTACGATAAGAAATGAAGACATACCCAAAACTGCATTTCTAACTAGGTATGGCCATTATGAGTTTATTATCATGCCTTTTGGGTTAACTAATGCACCTGCCAAGTTCATGGATCCGATGAATAGGATTTTCAGACCTTATCTAGACAAATTTATGGTCGTGTTCATTGATGATATATTGGTATACTCGAAGAATAAAGAGGAATATGTCCATCATTTGTGGATAGTATTGCAAGTCTTAAGGGAGCACCAGTTATATGCCAAATTACAAAAGTGTGAGTTCTGGTTAAATGAAGTGACATTTTTAGGACATGTGGTATCCCAAGAGGGGATAAAGGTAGACCCACACAAGATATAAGCGAGTCATCGAATGGCCCACACCAACCAATGTTACTGAGGTGAGAAGCTTTCTAGGGTTAGCTGGATACTATTGAAGATTTGTATAAGGCTTTTCAAAATTGGGCCTGCTTATGACTAACCTTTTAAAGAAAACCACCAAATTTGAATGGTCTACTGAGTGTGAAAAAGCATTCCAAACCTTAAAAGGCAAGTTGACTACTTACCTGCGATCGACCCTCCCTAAAGAAGGCAAGGAGCATACCATCTATAGTGATGCTTCGAAAAATTGATTAGGGTGCATATTGATGCAAAATGGTAAAGTGGTAGCATATGCTTCTCGGCAGTTAAAACCATATGAAGAAATTACCCTACTCATGATTTGGAATAGGTCTGCAGATTATGTTTGCTTTGAAAATTTGGAGACATTATTTATAGGGAATATCTTGTAAGGGATATACTGGTCACCAAATTTCGAAGTACGTGTTCACTCAAAAGGAGCTTAATTTGAGACAAAGGAGATGGTTGGAACTGCTAAAGGATTATGACTTGGAGATTCAATACCATCCAGGTAAAGCCAACGTTGTAGTTGTCGCCTTAAGTAGAAAAGCTCAAGCATCACATGAATAGTCCGATTATCACCCAAACAATCGTTATTCGGGAATTATAAACAGCATTAGTTGAGATCATTAGACACCAAGGAGACAAAGGGGTGCTAAATGTTTTAGAAGTCGGACCGTCAATTGCAGATGAAATCAAAATAGGACGGAAGAAAGACGATAAATTGTTGAGGATTGAGCATAATATTAAAGAGGGTAAATTCCCGAATTCTCGTACAATAATAGCTACCAGGCCACAATAAAAATGGCCCCATTTGAAGCCCTCTATGGAAGAAAATGCGAACGCCCTTATGTTGGAGCGATTTAGATGAGACGCTCACAATAGGACCAGAATTGATACAAGATACTACCGAAACGAGTGAGAGTGATACAACAACGAATCAAAGAAGCTCGGAGTAGACAAAAACGTTATGCGGATCAACAAAGGAAACCTCTAGAATTTCAAGTAGGGGATATGGTCTTTCTAAAGGTATCCCCAACAAAAGGGATCAAAAGATTCGGAATTAGTGGAAAATTAAGCCCTAGATACATTGGGCCATATGAGATAATTCAAAAGTTAAACCCCGTGACCTACAAATTATCCTTACCAGTCGATCCGGAGCATATCCATGATGTTTTTCATATATCTCAACTTCGGAAGTACATATCCGACCCAAGCCACATCATAGAGACCGAACCAGTGGGTATCGCTCGGAACTTAACACATGAGGAATATCCGGTCCAAATCTTAGATCGGAGGATTAAACAACTTTGTACTAAAACTATTCCTCCGGTCAAGGTCTTATGGTCAAATCACACTTCAATCGAAGTCACTTGGGAAACCGAGGAAGATATGAGAAACCAGTACCTACACCTATTCTAAGGTAATATTTATACCATTTTACCTAAAAGTTTCGAGGACAAAACTTATTCTAAGGGGGAAGACTGTAACAACCCGTCCCTAAGAAAATAATTAACTTTAAATACATTAAAGATTAGCATGAGCACGTGCATTTCAAATTTTCAAATATTTTCATATTACACATGTGTATATACATGTGTATATATATATATATATATATACATATATATCAATATTGTTTAAAATGCAGGAACCGGATGATGGCAACGACGACACACGATCATCTTCTATAAATTTTAATGACTCGAAGATAACTACCATTTATCATTTCTATAAATTAAATTTTATCGAGTAACTAGTGGCCTTAGTCAAACGTGCTTAGATTATTTATTCTAAACATTAACATTTTCATATAGCTAATTTATTTTGAGTTTTAAACATCCTTATACAAATGACATTGATATCATTTTGTAAACTTAACATTATTAAAAATAAAACACCCTTGCCACGCCGACGACCACCGCCGACCAGCCACCCTCACCCTCACCATCACCATCACCGGAATTATCGTTAAAACCACTCAAAGCCATGTCCCTTTCCTGCACTTACCTCCTCTCGCCTCCGCACCCCCTTATTTTTCATCTTAGCTACCGGAAACACCACCACGACACCACCGACAGCCACTGCCACAGCCTATTGTCGCATCGTCACCGCCTCAACCACCAAACACCAAGCACATCACCGGTTTTACTCCTGCCTCTACCCCGATTTTTGCTCCAGTTTAGTCTCGGTTTCCCGGTCCTCGGGCCTGTCTAATGTCCGCCACTCGCTGATCAGTCACCAACGCCATTTGCTACTCTCGGTGACAGCTTCAACCACCGGCCATCTCGCTCCGTTTTAGTCATCCTCCGATCTTCAATCCTCCCACCTTCAACCACCCTAGAAACCCTCCTAAATTAACTTCCTCCATCTTATTGCTTAGGGTAAAATTTTCAGATTCAATTGTTGTTAGTTTAAGTATTTAAATTGTAATCAATTATTCTTTTCCTGTATTATGTAAGGCGATTGTAGATTATAGTATGTATGTAATTAATTCATGGAGTTTAGGAAAATTTGGTGACATTTGATATATGTTTGGATGTACTGAAATTGAAGGAAAATTAAAGAAAAATCTCTCGTATAGCGAGCATTCATGAGTAATTTTGAGTTAGAAATTATGTTAGGTTAATTTAGATGGTTATATGAATTAATGATGAGATTAGGGGAAAATTGAGAAGGATTTAAAATACTGAGAGGTCTGGAAAAATTGAAGTGATATGAGAAATTAGCACCTTCTGGGAAATAAATTATGCCATTATAAAACAAAATAAGGTTAGAAAATAAGTACATAAAGGAACGAATAAAAGTATATGCCTAATAAACTGAATAGTGGCAGTACTTATATATATATATATATATATATATATTTCCTTGGTTTAAAAGCAAATATTATCAATACTATTTATTAATAGATTTTTGTAGAGAAAAAGGAGATAATATCTAATGTTAATATATATTTATGTATGCATTTTATAAAAAGAAAATAAATGAATCTTATAGGTTAAAGATAATCCTAGTATCATTTAGAAGAAAACTAACTTGGTTAATCTTCATTTCAAGTATCTTTGAAGTGCTTTAATAAATAAAGAATAAAAAGTCAGTTTATTAATAAAACTTTTATATCTCTACTTAAGGTCATTGAGCGTCGTATGCGTTCATCCGGATTCTGCCCAAAAGGAAGAAGAACATCAGCACAAGGTATGTTCATTGATCGTGCCCTTTAATGTTTATTTACAAATCAAAGTCGGATATCGTCCACATCAACAACAATAAAGAATCATTTGCAAATAATATTTGCCATCATTAACAAGGACCCGCCCATTAAGTGCCATTATTTGGTATGCCTCAATATCCAGGTTGGTCACACCATACATGTTCGCCGCCTTCAACCGGACTATCCGATTGGTCCGGTGTGTGCACATGCGTTTAGGGAGACCCAATGATCGTAAGGGATCCATTCGGATAATTAATTAGCAACAGTTTTACACTATTCACTCTCCCTCATTTACAAATGAATTGAAATGCATGCGCTCAACTCAATTATTTCATAACTTGTATTTTACAGACATGATAATGGACGTATTGAGTTTCGACTCACATTTCCAAAATATTTTCCCTGTTTTGTTTTAGGTAAGAATAATGAAGATGGCAGGTTGTAGAAGAGTTTGTCCGAGACTTAAAGGCTTTGGTTCTCAGTGACAACCTTTTTGGATAATAATGAACAGTGATGTTGTTTAAAGTTAGCAAATAGTGGGTTATCATGTACTTTGTTTCGGCTTTGTACATAGTATAGTTCCTTTTATTGTTGATCGTTAAGATAATGTAATCTATGTTAAATATTTTAGTATCTCGAACACAGTAGCCTTGCCCTTTCCGCTGGTAAGGGCGGCGGTAATGACTCCGACCTCTCCTTTCGCTGCGCTAATTATTGGTTAGTGGTTTATTTATACTAAACTAGTGATTATGGGTTGAGGGCGTTACAATATTTAAATCTTCTCTTTGTTTGAAGTTGGGTTGTTTTTAGAAGTGCACTTTCATTCGAGTGTTCTCTCAATCTTAATAGCCCTCTAATAAATCTTTGGAAGTTCCCGAAAACATGCCTTATTACTTTATTTTTTAGTTTGGGCTTTAAACCATGTTCAAATCTATCCATTCTCATTTCCTCCGTCGCTACTCGAGAGGGTGCAAATTGACTTAGTTCATTGTACTTGGCAACATATTCCCTACAGTCATATCTTCTCCTTGTTTTAGTTGGAGAAATTCCTGTTTCTTACCCCATTTGACAACTTTTGGGTAATATTTTGCCTCCGATGAAGGCCTTAAGTTCTAGCCAGGTCAATATAAAATCCTCTCTCACAAAGATTAACCGTATGCCACCAGAATCGGGCTTCACGTTCAAATTGATGGATGGCTAGTTGCACCTTGAACCGTTACGAGCACTCTATTACTTAGAAAAGACCTTCCATAGTCAATATCCATTCCTCGTATACCAACGGGTCTATGCCTCCCAAAAATTTAGGGGTTTTAACTTCAGAAATTGGCAAACCATTTCCATTGCTGTGGGCCCCGGAGGTGGGCGGGGTGGAGGTATAGCTTGTTCTCTTCGCGGAGGCATCTAACGTAATTAAAGCAAATTACTCCTCTACTAAGTGCGTGTTTATTAGAAAAATCCTAATAGTAGGATGCCTATCTCTACGTAAGTAAACACGAATTAAAAGAAAGAAGATGGTTAAAGTAGCAAACAATGCACCTATAATCACACATAGCACACATATCCCTTCCTTTAGGAACATAATCATAGTCGGAGCTAATTTGGGTGATCCTAATGCTCGATACCATAAAATGTAACACCCCAAAACCTACCCTAGGAATATTACATTGCCGAGTTCCTCAAAAGGAACTCCTAAGGCTCATTAAGGTGATTTGTCCTTCGGTTTTGAAATTTCCTAAAAATTTCGGTAGAGTTCTGTTAGAAATATGGCCTAACCCTTAGGCTCAAAACCTTAAAAACTTGCTTTAAAAAAAACCACAATAAAACTCAACGAACCACACGCTCGGAGAACAAGACTCAAAGACCACACGCTGGAGTATTTTTACAACCACAAAACCAAATTCGAAACCGGGTTACAATCCAAGTTACAACCCAAGTTACAAACTAAGCTACAACCGCTAAGAGCAAAGCTGTCAGCGATGGAAATTCTTGACTTATTAGAGCAATTAGTCCACGTCTCTTCATATAGGTTCAACCATACTATACATTATTGCATATTTACATAAGTAACCCAATATATATGACATGTTAAACCACAAGCATAGATAACCGATCTTCAGTCACTACCACCACCAAAAACATGCGTTTCAATAAGGGAAGACGCAAAACAACCATCTCAGGGGTACTTGCAACTAGGGAGGGGAATAGGTGGGAGTGAGCACCGATCCTCTCACAGGAGAGTCTTACACTCTTAAAACGGAAAGTACTTCACATATACTACCCGTAATAATCACTGAGAAAATAAGAATAACATAATAGGAATTTAGATACTCATTGATGAAATCCTTTGCAACATAAAAATCATAACACTTCAATCATTTAAAGACACAGTTTCGCAATCATTAGCAACCCTTTTGGAACCGAACCAATTTTAAACAAAGTGGTCTAGCCACCTGCACTTTCTTTCAAATACTTTAAGTCATAAATTGAATATCTTTTCAGGGTTTTAGACAATTGAACTAGCACCGGACAGTTTTCTTTGGGATGCGATTGATGGGCATCCTAATACGCAAGGAACCCATGGCCTAATACGCACGACCACCTCCTTTCTCTTGTCTTAACAATCCTTACCCCAAAATTCGTTCAAAATAGAAGTGATCACAATCACTTATCAAAATTGGTTTCTAAACTATAATCTCAAACCAGTTTAACATCATAGAAGGCATGGTACCACGTGTTACCCTTTTAAATTCACTTCCTCGAATAATTTTCACTTTTTTAGAACACATTTCAAGTTTGCAAAGTAGTTATCAAGAATCATGCCAAGTAGCGTTTTGCCTAAACATTTGAACTATTTTCAAAACTAACTTTTAAACATCATTTAGAATCGAGTCGCTTGACTAGCCAAGCATCTCCATGTTAAGATTCATCATCCCAAGCTAGCATATTTATTCAACTATTCATCCAAGTATCTAACATCTACTCACATGCATCCATATTCTACTTAAGCAAGAATCTCTTACTCCTATATACGTAATTCTCGTCTCATTCTGTTTTCAAAGCCATAATCAATCAATATAGATACATACTCCCTTTATACTCCAAGTTCCCATGCTTTTTCTATATCTCAATTCATTTTTAAGCCTAACGAATTTAGGACTAAAACTACTCGAGCCATAATAACCACAAGTAGTCACCACTTAACCCAAAAGTCCCAACTCCTTATAAATTGTCATCTTTACCTCAAATTCTCCTATTACGTCACCATATTATTAACCAACTCTCTTTTCACGATGCTCCACCACATGACTCTTAACTTCACTTCACCACTCAAATTCCTTTAGCTCCGTTTATCTTCAACTTTAGTTCAAGCAAAAGGATTTAGATATATTTTAAATTCAATTTAACTAACTAACAATCACCCGCTTACCGCTTCCATGCCTCAACGGTGCATTAATCAAGATGAACTCATATTCCCTTTTATACTCCAAATCATTGTTTCCCAATATTGATAGTTACCTCTCAACATAGAAAATTTAGGAAATCCCTAAGGCTCAATTAAGTCATAATTCGTACCTAAATCACAATTTATTCATTCTTAATTGTAATCGAAATTCCCATATTACTCCTTAGACCTAAGGAACCTAAATTCATCAAAATTTCCAAAGTTCCAAATTTAGCCTTAACAAGTCAACCAAATTATCTCATGTCCTAATTCAGCCTTAACTACTTTCTAAATTCATTCTATAGCATAAATATTCAATGTTCACAATGAAATTCGATTGGGTTTTGAAATTACTATTAATTAGAGTATAAGACCACCCACCTCGAATTAGGGATTGAAGATGGCGAATTTCCGATTAGCCTAGGTAAGTCTCTTCCTTTCCTTCCTCTTCCTCTCGCTGCCAGCCCTTGTGTAGGCCCCTGTTTCGCCACATTCTTCTTCGTTCGTCGCCTACTTATGCTTGTTGGTCACCATCTTCCGGTTCGCCGGCCGTCTCTCTCGACCCTCGCGCTCGCTTCCTTTCTTTGTGTCTCGGCTTCGCTCGTGCCCCTTGCTCGCTTTCCCCGCATTCGCCGGCTGTATTTCCTTTGCTCGCCGTTTGGTGCGCTGGCCTCCGACCTCTTTTGTGGCTCTCTCTCTCTCTCTCTCTGTCTATCCTCCCTCTCCTTTTCCTTATTCTCGCCTTACCCTAGTCCTGTTTTGTTTCCCTTCTTTTCTTTTTTCGAGCCTTTCCCCTTTGTTTTCCTGAATTTTTTCCCCTTATCTCCTTATCTTTCTTTTGCTGTGGCCTTTTCACAAAATGCCACCACAACACCCCATTTACACTAATCATTTCATTTGCTTATCTAATTTACACATAAGTTATTCCTCTTCCTCCCTCTTTTTGTCCTTCTTTTTTTTGTTGCTAGAATTATCTCAAGGTATTCTTCAACCCAAATGACATCACCACATAACACTATGTCCCCTATTGAGTGATGAATGTCATCTTTTCACATCCTCTTTGGCTATCTTCACCTGATTGTACCCAACATAACCATGCACAAATGAGAGCAGAGCATTTCCCGCTATATTATTTACAAGGATGTCGATATGGGGCAGCGGGAAATCATCCTTGGGACTTGCCTTGTTCAAATCCCCGAATTCTACACACATCCAAACCCCGTCGTCCTTCTTCAAAACTAAGACTATGTTTGCTACCCACCGAGGATAGTGCACTACTTTGATGAACCCAGCCTCTAACTATTTATGGACTTCTTCTTTAATCTTTAGTGCCCATTCGGGTTTCATTCTTGTGAGCGTCGCTTAACCGACTTAGCGTCCTCGTAAAGTGGAATTTTATGTTCTGCTATTCTTGGATCTATCCCCGACATGTCTTTGTTGGACCATGGAAAGACATCCATGAACTCTGTAAGGACCGAAGTAAAATACTTCGCTCTTCTAGATCCATTATTTTCCCAATTTTAACCTCTTGAGGTTGATCAACCGATCCTAAATTAATTGTTATTGTTTCCTCTATTATTGGTGAATGATTTTCATGATCCCTGTGAAGAGTCTCGGATGTAAATCTTACATACTTGTTGTTATTGATGATTATTCACGATTTGCCCGGGTGTGTTTTCTTAAGCACAAAAATGAAGTTTTCAAGGAGTTCGAGCAAGCTCGCAGAAAAATTCAAGTTGAGTCTCGATTCGGATCCGGAGGATTCGAACCGACCATGGAAGGGAGTTCGATTACTCGGAATTCTCAAAGTTCCGTGACAAAAGTGGAATCTCTCACAACTTCTCAGCACCCAGAACTCCTCAACGGAATGGAGTAGTAGAGAGAAAGAACAGAACCCTTGAAGAAATAGCAAGGACAATGATGATTGAGCACAACTTGTCTTACTATTTCAGGCGGAGGCGATCAACACAGACTAACTACACTTTGAATAGATGCCTCATCGGACCCATTCTGAAGAAAACAACTTATGAGCTCTACAAAGGGATGAAGCCAAATATTTCCTACTTCAGACCATTCGGGTGTAAGCGCTTCGTTCACAACGATGGTAAGGATCACTCGACCAAGTTTGACGCTCGGTCGGATGAAGGTATTTTTTGGGTTACTCCACTCATAGCAAAGCTTATCGCATTTTCAATAAGAGAACTAACAAAGTGGAGGAAAGCATCCACGTAGTGTTTGATGAGCTTTAACAGGAGAAACCAAGTGAGTCTTCATACTCGAACTAAAGCTCGAAGAGATGATGACGAAGACGAGCTCACAAAGACTCGGACTCAACATGCTCGGAATGAAGTCACTCCGAATAAGGAAACTCGGAATGAGACAATTCAAGAGCTCGCTCGGAATGAACAAGTTAATGAAGAGGATCACTCGGAACAAGCTTCGAAGATCAAGCGACTCAGCCCACAAACCTGGTGAATTAAAGAAGCTGGTAAAGCATTCAAATTTATTTCCAGTCATCCCCAAGAAAACATCATTTCGATATCAACGATGGGGTAAGCACTCGTTCCTCTCTTCAAAATCTATGTGCATTCACTGCATTCATTTCATTAAGCTGAACCCAAAATGCACTAGAGGCCCTTAATGAACCTGAATGGGTAGAGGCCATGCGAGAGGAACTTAATCGGTTTGAAAGAAACCAAGTCCGGACTCGACCAACCGACCTTCGACTACCCGAGTTATAGGAACCAAATGGGTTTTCAAGAACAAACTGGATGAGGGTGGTGTGGTAGTGAGAAACAAAGCTAGACTTGTGGCTCAAGGTTATAATCAAGAAGAAGGAATTGATTGTGGGGAAACCTTTGCACTGTAGCGAGAATCGAAGCTATTAGAATACTTGTTGGCATTCGCATCCAGCATGCATATTAAATTATATCAAATGGATGTTAAGTGTGCATTTCTCAATGGTTTTATTGAAGAAGAAGTCTATGTCCAAGCAGCCTCCTGGTTTTGAAAACTCGGAATTTCCAAATCATGTTTTCAAACTTCAAAAGGCTCTCTATGGTCTTAAACAAGCACCTCGAGCTTGGTATGAAAGACTAAGTAGATTCTTGGTTCAAAATGATTTTAAAAGAGGTCAGATCGACAAGACACTCTTCATAAAGACCAAGGGGAAAGATTTCATTATTGTTCAAATCTATGTTGATGATATTATTTTCGGTGCTACTAATGAGTTTTACGTGCGAGAATTTTCTCGAGTTGATGAGTCAAGAATTACAAATGAGCATGATGGGAGAACTTAATTTATTCCTTGGTTTACAAATCAAACAAGACAAGGATGGGATCTTTGTCCATCAATCTAAGTATACCAAGGAATTGCTGAAGAAATACAAACTTCAAGATGCAAAGCACGCATCTACACCTATGAGCAGCGAGTATAAAGCTTGACTCGGACGAGAAAGGTAAAGCAATAGATCGAAACTCTATCGAGGTATGATTGGATCTTTGCTATATCTCACTTCAAGCAGGCCGGATATAATGTTCGGTGTTTACCTATGCGCAAGATTTCAAGTTAATCCAAAAGAATCACATCTCACTGCGGTGAAGAGAATATTCAGATATCTTGCAGGCACTCGGAATTTTGGTCTATGGTATTCCGGAGACTCGGAACCGACTCTCATTGGATACTCGGACGTAGACTACGCAGGATACAAAGTTCATCAAAAGAGCACATCCGGAGCGTGCTAATTTCGGGTCAATCCCTAATATCTTGGCATTCAAAGAAACAGAACTCGGTAGCTCTATCAACCGCTGAAGCTGAATATATTGTAGCTGGAGCTCGTTGTGCTCGGATTCTATGGATAAAGCAACACTTGAAAGATCTTGGAGTATCATTCAAATCAGTACCAATCAAGTGTGACAACCAAAGCGCAATTAACATCACCAAGAACCCCGTCCAAGCATTCGAAAACAAAGCATATCGAGGTCGGATATCACTTCTTACGCGATCACTCGGAAAAGGTGATATTGAACTTGAGTTCATTCCTACTAATCTTCAATTAGCTGATATTTTTACTAAGCCTCTTGGTGAAGATCGGTTTTGCTTTATTCGAAATGAGCTTGGTATGTTAAATGCTTAATTATATGCTATTCATTGCATAATTTTGTGTTATGGTTTTCTTTTTTAACCATTAGCTCGGTTGATTCAGTGATACTTGGGTTAGTAGTTATTTTGTGTTTCGAGTCACTCGAAACCAATCTGAGTCAAACTCGGACGTAGAGAAACTTGGACTTCAAATTTTCTGAAACTATCTCTAGAACAGTGGAGAGTTTCGGATCATATTTTCAAAATCTTTCTCTCTCTCTCTGAGCGCTGTGATAAGATATTAGCCATGGATTTCTAACCGCTGAAATCTTAACCATTGAAAAGAACCGTCACACCAGTCTTCGATGACTGATGGACAAGCTGAGTCGGAACGGAGTTGTGCTTAACGGATAGTTGACGGGCTTCAATTTTTTCTATAAATAGCGCCTATTCATCTTTGTCTCGGTATTCTACATTCCATCTCTCTCAAACGAAACTTTTCGCGGAAGATTTTTATGTGAACAGTCATCCTTGAACTTCTGCAAGCGTCGAAGAAGCCATCTCTCGTAAGTTTCGATCTGCTCTCATCTTTTTCTTCTACACTTTTTCATTTCTTCTCTTCTACCTCACCTTCTCTTTCCTACTCGAAAGTTTCATCTTCCCTTCCTTCTCTCTCAAAATGCCTAAGAGAGGAAACCATCCCGACTTCCAGGTCTCCTCCTCTTCCAAAAAGCCTCTCACCAAAACGCCGAAAGCTCAACCCCTCAAAACCCATTGTCACCCGAGCACCTTGCTCTGGACGACAAATTCTTTCCAACAACCAAATTTTCTTGGTTGTCCCACATTCAAACCACCGGAGCATACAACTTTACGTGTTTTAGTGAGTTCATCTATCCCGAACTTGTTTCGAGTTCTATACTCACCTCACGACCTCCGAAAATGTTCTAACCTCCGGGGTTCGAACATAAGCTGTTCGAATAAACACCTCTCTCCTCCACCGCCTGTTCAAGGTCACCTCCATCTTCTTGAACAACAACCCCATTCCTTTAACTGAAGTCGCGACGACTTCTTTGAAAAATACCCCAAAGAGTTCCCCGAGTCCCGGAAAAACTTTTACGTGACTCGGTTGAAGTCGAAGCTCGCCTTACAGTGCTTTCTACTGATGAGAACCTTTTTCTCACGAGCATTCCAGCAAGGAGAACCCCAACTCCAAGCACCTCAAAGCTCTCTTTGACATTCTTGAGGGCTACGAAGTAGACCTCTTCCCCTCCATCATTGAGGAGATGGCCGCTGTGCCAGCTCAACTTCAATCAAAGAAGAACACCTCCCTTCCTTTCGGTGCTCTTCGACCCTTGTCTTCAAACAATTCCAAGTTCCTCTCCCTCGGACCCAAACGCTATGTCCGAGGCTGCCGTTGTTGTCGGCAAGAAGGAACTGCAGGGTACGGATACCGGAAGCCGAACTTGGTGTCCGGGTGCATAACTCGGAGCTGAGGCCCCCTTCTTCGCCTCGGACTCAAAATCAACCCCTCTCTCTCTCCCTCTCCACCTGGTGGTGCCTCCACCTCGGGTGCTTCCAAATCTCTCTCGCTTTTTGTCCACCGCTTTTATGGACAAAATCAGCTCCGTGTCCTCCGATTTCGGGGACATGCTCCGGTCTTTAAAACTTGTCCTCCAAAATCGACCATCAACCAAAAGACCGGCCAATCCCAAATCCGAGAGCAGCGAGGCTCTTGTTCTTGAGATGAGGGCACCTGGTGAAGAAGCGGCAGGAGCCGATCGAGCTCCTCGAGAGAGAAGGTCCAAGGCGGCTTAGGACCGGGGTGACTCGGACGCGTCCAAGCGTCTTCCAGCCCGAGTCCGACCTCCTCGGACAGCGGGGATGAAAAGAAGAAGGCTGCAGATGTAGAAGCGGCAGACGCCGAGGAACCTGCGGGCGAGGCGGGACCATCCGGGCAAGGGAGGAACACCACGAAGAAGCGAGTGGGAACTACTAAGGGTCGGCCTGCTCGCAAGCTCAAATAGTCGTACTCGGCTCGGACAATAGTCCGGGTGGGTCGAGAGGACCTAGCTACACCGGCGGGTCGGACAGAGCAGCCCCTCCAGCTCCCGAGGTTGCAAGGGCGGAATCCTCGATCCACTCACCCCGGGTCGGCCACTCGGAGCCGAGCCCCGACGATCGTACCGATTCTCCCTCCGCCGCGCTCAAGCACATCGTCAAGATCTTACGAGGGCCGGCGAACCTCCGCTCCCTCCGCCTCCACTCGAAGTCTCCCTCTCCCTCGTAGGCGCCATGCATTGTGTCCCAATGCCAAAGTCTCGCGATTCTTCTTCTTTACGAGAGATTTCTATTTCTTTTGTCCAGGACATCTAAGTTGCACTATTTGTTCTTTTCTTCCCTTCTTTTTGTTGTTTTTCTTTGAAAGGCAAGGGGAAGAAATAGAGTCGAACAAACTTGTTGTCCGAGTTTAGGGGAGTCTTCCCTTTCAATATATGTAATTTTGTTAAGTTCAATGAATTAATGCTTTCTCTTCTATGATTTTTGTGTTTACAATCTTTACGAGTTAACATTATCTCATTATTAAGCATATTATTACTTTATGCTCGATCTGTTTACGTTATGCTACGATACACTAAGTATACTTTACTCAATTTCTTTTATGAGCAACTATTCGAGTCAAATCTTTTCACTAACCAAGTTCCTGTCTAAGTATGGAATGCCTTTCATCAAAAGGGGAGATTGAAGACTCGGACACTCTGCTCAACGCATTTACGAGTTGCATTAAATGAATCGGGTATAACCATCTCATACTTATAGAGTTTTGATTCCAAGGCATTCTCTGTATCTTATAAACTTCTCTGAGTGAAATGGTATCTTCTCTAAGTGATACAACTTTTACTTCTTATATTTCTTGCTTATCCGTAAGTGACTCGAAAAGCTGGTTCTTTGTTCCGAGTCCCTCATCACTAAGATTTATCGCAGATTAAGTGAACTAGTATTTCGTCTTTTCTCACTCAGAATCTGACTTCTAATGTTAAGCTCTATTCTGTTATAGTCGGTGATTTCTTAGTCTGTCCAATACTTAGTCTGTTTCAAGTTATTTCACTCCGATATTCATTATATATCTTGATCTATCGCTTAGACTAAGTCGGATGGAATTTTGAGTTACATGATTTTTAGACTCGGAAATTCCACTTGTCTTCCGACTCGAGATAATTAGTTGTTTAATTATCATAATTACTTTATTATCCGTGTCTAATCTTGGACCAAAGTATCTTAGACTTTGAGAACCAAAATTGTTTTACTTTTGTAGGTTATTCAAACGAGGATACACCTTTTTCAAACCACAAAAGTAACCGGCTTCAAAACGTCAAATCACCAGGCAGACATGGCTTTTCACCTTCTCTGCTCCGAGTCCCGGAAGATTGTGTCGGGCATGTCTGTTTCCAAATCTGGAAAACTGGAACGTTAAGCTTAATGGTGGTTTCCACCATACCTTTCAAGACACCGCCAGGGGTTTTGGGACTTCCAAGAGAGTTAAACCGTTATCCAACGTTCATATTACAACGGATACTTTCGAGTGACTCGAAAGCTTCGTCAATGGTCACGAAGACTCTCGGTCAGCGAGATGAAGACAACGGCTACTCTGCCTGGTTATCTATAAATAAAAGCCACCTCATAAGACTTGAAGATTGCAGAATATATTGTTAATACACATACTTGCTCAAAGTCTCTGTATACACTCTCAATCTTCTACTTATAACTCCCAATCTGTAATTCATTACTTTACGAGTTGTAAGGTCTTGTACTCGATTACAAACACTTTGTTACTTTCTCTGTAAGGTCCCTTGATTAAGCTGTAAGGGTTAACTCAGCTTAGTTGTCCCTAGCTGTAAGGGTTATCTCGGCTAGGAAGTACTAGATCGGATAAGGGAATTTCGAGTCTAGGAAAACTTGTATAGAGTTGTCTAAGGGAGCAACTCGGGTTCGATCGATTCACGGTATTTTGTGGACTCAAAATAGTGGATTTGACTTCGTGCTTGTATTAGCACGGTTCGTGGTTTTCTCGCCCTGGGAGGGTTTCCACGTAATTTCTAAGTGTTGTCTTTCCGAGTTCATCTAGACTCGATTGTTATACTTCTTCCGCTTGATCCGCTTATTTATTCTTGATAGCATTTACGAGGCCATATACTTCGACCTCGCTAATTGACTCGGAACCTGTCCTTGTCTCTTCTTTATTAAAAGAGTTAAAGGTTTCACAAAAACATCCATCACCCTATTCACCCCCTCTAGGGTGACTCGGACTCTCCCCGAGCGAACCTTCAAGAAACAACAGGACTAGAAGCAATAGGAACAAAAATAAAAGCCTTAGTACTAGACTCGGGAAGGGGATGCTCTCCTAAGCGAACAGCGAATTCTTGGCCTCCTCATCATCGATCCACGTAATGTGCTTGGACCCTTCAGTGTCAACGTCGGTGATGAATCTGGATGAATCGAACCATGGGTACGACATGGCTTGAGACAATGTCGAGACCAAATTCCCCTTTAGATTCTTCCGTTGTCCAAATAGAAGACTTAAGATGTTATTCCCAGCCAAGTTAGTCCAGATCTGGTATGGACTATCCCTCTTTAAAGAGGTAGGTTGCCTCCTTTTTAAATATATAGAAGTCATTGAAAATCTGCAAGCCGAGTACCAAAATACCCTTCCCTTTAAGGTAATATGGCTCGGGAAGGTCTGTAGTAGGGAAGTTATCCCCTTCTTTCGTAAATTTCCCATTTAGAGTATGAGGAAAAGGCTTGATGGAACCGACTATGTGACGTGCAGTCCTCTTAGTTTGGATTTCCGACTTGGCTTCGGCTATTTCCTTAGTAGTAGGTTGATAGCCTAGCTCTGAATTTATAGTTGTTAGTGTGTTCAAGGGGTGGAAAGACAGGTGGTATGCCTTTACGCCTACGATTAGATGTACAAAATACCCCTTGTTCTTAAGCATCGATTGGATGCTAGGGTTGCCATAAGGATTGAAGTTAAGAGGTGCTTCATTCGTATCTAGGGTGGTAACAGTCTTAAATCCGTAAAATTTTTCGTCATTGGCATCGTGCTCAATTTCGACAACCGATTCTTTGGAGGTGATAGTAGTATAAAGATTATCCTCATTGATGGTTATGATGTGACCTTTGATTATTGTCTTAACTTTCAGGTGCGGTTTAGAGAGCACTCGCTTGATGCTCATACAACCAAGGGTGTCCTAGAAGCATATTGAATGTAGCTGGTATGTCTCGAACTTAGAAGTCAATGTTCTTGACCATGGGCCCTACATTGATTGGTAAGGTCAACGTTCCCAAGACTGTTCTCTTAGAATTATCATAGGTTGAGAGATGAACAGTCTGTTTAGAGAGCTACTCGCTCGCTAATTCCTAATATTTTAGCGGTCCTCCAAGGACAAACGTTCACGATTGATCCGTTGTCTACCAAGGTTAATGGGATAAACTTGTTGATTCATGTTACAGACTAAATAAAGGGCATTGTTGTGTGTAACAACCGCTTTAGGGAGATCTTTCTTATCAAAAGTGATGGTTCCGTCCCCACTGTTGACAAATTCTTACTATTTCCTTAGGCGTAATTTTGGGTGAGACCTTGATCTCGCTAAGTGCGTTAATTAAGGCCTGCTTATGTTTTTGGTGAGAAGATATGAGTTGCCAGATTGAAATGTCAACTCTTAACTATTGAAGCTATTTTAGGATTGGGTCTTCTTCTTTAGAAGCTTCGGGTTCTTTTGGGGCTTCATGGCTTTCTTGTGGATCCATGGGTGCATTACGTTGTCTAGATCTAGTGAGGAATTGGATTTCTAGACCTATAGGTTCTCCCCAAAAGTCTTCTTCTTTTAAGGATGGTGTGCCCCAAAGTCATCGTCGTTGTTGCTATTGTCTTTGGTTTTGTAGATGTCTTCCTCATCACTTACCCACAACCCATGTACTTTTAGATCTAAAAGAGGCAAGCTAAGAAGTGGTTTGGACTCATCAATGTCTTGAATAAAGACAGATGGGTCCCACCGACCTGGAATGAGTTTAGAGAAAATAACTAAAGTACCGCTCAAAAGATTCGTTGCTTGGTTTCCGAGCGGCCTTAGGAAGACGAAGTTGACCATTGCAGAACATACTCTCCAATTTGTTCTTGAACATCCAACATTGCTCGGTGTCGTGTCCTCGAGCACGATGGTATTTGTAGAATTTTCCTGCGTCCCAATTTTTAGATCTGTTTGTAGTTTTCAATTCCGCTCTAATGGGTGGCAATTTTATTTTCCCTTTAGCTAGTAGGCGATCAACGGCTTAAGCGTATGTGGTATCAATAAGAGTGTACTCATTAAACCTATTGAGGGCATTGACATCTTTACCCCTGCTAGTATTGCCTTGATTAGTGGTTTTCTTATCTTTAGACCGATAATTACCTTTATACCTAGTCACGACTTTTGTGGTCATGGTAGAAAGCTCTTCTTCTATCAACATACCGACATCTCTAAGGGTTTAGAAGCTCATAATTGGTAGGAATTTGAGATGCTGATTGTAGGCAGGCTGAAGGTTCTTCATGATGATATGCAGTTGGTCCTTATCGAAAGGTTGATCTACCATGTGGGCAGTCTTTGCCCTCCATCCGGCAAGAACGTCTCAGAAGATTTCTTTCTCACCCTTCTTGATTAACTCCAAATCTCTAAGTGTGACAGGTAGATCAAGTATTATAGAAGTATTGGTGTAGGAACTCCTTACACAGATTAGTCCAATTGGTGACCTTGCGTGGGTCAACCGCATTATACCACTTCATTACATCATTATTGAAAGTCCATTGGAAGATGATATGGTAAGTGTCCTTCAGTATGTTCTTAAGATTCATTGCTCCTAAGACGTTGCGAATATGATGATGGAGATTCTCTTAACCTCGGAACTTGATATCGAGCATGGTGAACATAGGGGTAGTTTTCCTTTAGGGATTGAAGTGAATCCCTTATGATCTATGTAATGGTTACTGAACATGGATGACTCCTTTAGCATTTGTTCTATCTAATCTATACATGGAGGCTCGGGCTTGGATTCATGCTTAATCAGGGGTAGTTTAAGTAATTTTAAGTTGTTATGCCAAGGATATGAATTTGGACGTGATTCTTTAACTTTCCGCCACACAAAAGACCTCATAAATTAAAATATACCTCACACAAAAATATACATTTGGACATATGTGAAGATATGTACGCCCTCAATTATTCTACTTTATTACTTATTTTTTGTTAGGTATATTACTTATATTACATATAATTTATTTTCTACAAACCTATTAGTGATGTGAATATAGCTTTATATCCAAAAATCTTTCCAATTATGTACAATTTCTATCCATAAATTTTCTTCCATTTCAATCCTAAACCCTAAACAATAAATCTTTTCATTTTTCTAAACCCCAAACCATAAATCTTTCTATTACCATAAACCCTTAACTATAAATCATTTTATCTCCCCAAACCCTAATCCATATTCCATAACTCTTTCCATTTCCTAAAATCCTATACCCTAAACCATATATCATTCCATTTCCCTAAATACTAAACCTTAAACCCTAAACTCGTCTGTCAAAATCTAAAACTTTTCAAGAATTCCTAACTTTACAAACTAAACAAATACATTCAATATTCACCTATATTCTCAAAATTTTCAAAAATCTCAAACTTAAACAACCAAATCTGTACATTCAACATTCAACTAATTAGCAAATACGTTCAATATTCAACTAACCAATTTTACAAATAAACTAAAACAAAAATATAAGAGGGAGAGAGAAGTTGCATACCATCTATTATGAGAGTAGAGAGCGAGAGTATAGAGTAGCGAGCAAAGAGTAGAGAGGGACAACAACAACAAGAGGCGACAGTGAATGGGTAGAGAGCAAGAGTATAGAGTAGAGAGTCAAGAGTGAGCGGAGCGAGAGTAGAAAGCGGGAGTAGAGAGCAAAGAGAGCGAGAGTGGAACCCTAAACAGGTGATATATTTTTGCTATAAAAAATAGAAGAAACTTTTTGCTACGGTTCTTTCATTGAACCTTAGTAATAAGTCATGTAAATGAATTTTACTATGGTTCAATGAAAGAACCATAGTAATGAATGAATTTTATTTACAAAAATGTCATCTGCGTCATTTTTTAGTATTGTTTTTGTTTTTAACCATTGTAAAAGGCCCGTAAGAAAAATTCATTTCTATAATATTGAGTAAAACATAAAGAAATTTAAGAACTGAAATAGTATTAGAATTCATTTGTAAATGATTGTGATAAATATGTAACATCTCCAAACAATGTGATATAAATAACTACTACTAAAACAATGATAAAGTCAAAGGAAAATCATATAATAAGCATAAAATATTCAATCAACTACAAGCAAATTGTTGTTTTAGTATCTTAACCCAACGGGTTTGGGTCAAGTTTGACCTGCTAATTTGGGGGTTTTTCGGGTTTGGTTTTTTACGAGTTCGATTCGAGAAAATCGTGTCCAAGACCCAAAAATATTTGGAGGGTTTGGGTCAAGTTTTCAGATCGGGTTAGTTTTTGCCGGTTACGAAGACTCGGTATAAACTAACCCCTTGATTGATTTTGATTTAAAGTCATTCATCTCAAAACTTCGGTTAAATCAAGATGCATCTTAAAATAAAATTCACAAGATGATGACTAAAAGATGATTGGCCTAACACTTTGGAACTAAATGTTTATATCTCAAAATCTAAAGACTCGGTTCTACATAGAAAAGTAGAAACCGACCCAAGTAAATGATACTTAACATTGATTGAGTTACTTAGTTCTAGAAACCGACCTACTCAATATGGCTCGGACGACAAGTTTACCTAAATAATTTTAAAGTTTTAACACATCTTTTAACCTTGCTTACTTCATAATTAATCGAATTACTAGTGTTCATTTTAATTTGGCCAAATTTATTAAGTTGAATTTGTTTGAATACCATTTGTAATTTGTAGTTTGTAGTTTATAATCCTTATCTAACCTTTGACCAAAGTATTTTTATACATTGAGTACCATTTGTAATTTGTTTTTACAAGTTTATTGAATTTGATTAATCCGAGTTTAAAGTAAAAACAACAACTTCTTTACCGTTCAAAGACTGTTGACGGAAAACCTACAAATTACGGGCATACTCGGACTAGGTCGTCGAGCCCGTTTGTTTTCACTTTTGATAACTTCTAGTTTTTTTAGCCTAACAGCTATTTCTACCTTGTTTCTCATATATAAGAAGTTACTAGAACTACTTTTGGGGAGCTCGAACCTCGGCTCGGTGACCAAATCTACAATGGTCCTAAAAATGAGTCACTATCGTTACAACGGCTAGCTGATCTAGTAGTTCCGACTTAAGACAGAACACCTCTTTTCTCTACAGTATATATATTAAAGTGTTGTTTCAAGACTTAAGAGATTGTTAGAACTAAGAACTCAACACTTTTATTGTCTCTTCTAGCTAACAACTCTTGTTCGTTCAATCACAACTTTTTGAGTTGTAAAATTTTGTAAAGCAAAGTCTTGTAATTTTTACTCTTACTTTAAACACTTTTCTTGTTTATTCCTTGACTGAATTGTATGGGTTAACTCAACTCGGTTGTCCCAAACTATAAAGGGTACCTCGGTTTGGAAGTATTAGGGCAATAAAGGAGTTTCTATGCTAGGGGAAAAACTATGTTAGAATTTTCTAATGGAGCAATTCAGGTAGTCGAGTTCATTGTATTTAAGGATTCAAATAGTGGATTTGATTTAGTGCTTAGATTAGCATCGACCGTGGTTTTCTAGCCCCAAAGGATTTCTACGTAAAATGTTTGTTTCTCTTTGTGTGAGTTAGTCAAGACTTAGTGTCGGTTTATGAGTTCATTCTCTTTTTCAAAGAACATCCAATTTCCGTAATTTCCTTTTATCACCCTATTCACCCCCTTCTCTCTAGGGTGACTTAGACTCTCTATCAGAATTTTTGATCGGTGTCGAGCTAGCCTTTCATAAAAAGATCTTATAATCCAAAGGTCTAAAGATTAATGGCTCAATATAATGGAGAGTTTGATGAAGGTCATTTGCTAGACCACCGAAGTTTAAAGGCTCCAACTTTGCCCACTGGAAGAAACTAATATAGTACTTCATCCAAGATCTTGATTAAGATGTATGGGAGGTCATCATTGATGGACACTATATTCCGATTAAGCAGGTCAGCAACCAACCTCGTGGTAAAGTTGAAGTCAAAATTCACCACTGAAGAGAATGATAGGCACAAGAAAAACTTTAGAGGTATGAACATTCTTATGTGTGCCTTAGATGCATCTAAGTACAATAGAGTCTCGACTTGTGACAAAGCAAAAGATGTGTGGGACACTATGGTAACCACATATGAAGGCACAAGCCAAGTGAAGCAAACCAAGATAAGTCAATACCTGCACAAGTACGAGCTGTTCAAGATGGAGACTCACGAGATCATCAATCGGATGTATGTGCGGTTTACTAAGGTTATGAACAATCTCAAGTCACTTAGAAAGAAGATATCTAATGAAAAAGTTGTTTGAAAACTTCTAAGGAGTCTTCCGAGAGAAGAAATGGGGTTTGAAGGTGACAACAATCAAAGAGGCCAAGACCTTAGCAAGCTCAAGCCAAATGAGCTCATTGGGAAACTTCTCATCCATGAGTTACATCTCGAGGAAGAAGAATATAAGGTTAGCACTAAAAAGAATATCGCTTTAAAGGCCTCGAAGAAGTTGGTCCCAGTTTGAGCTCCTCGGACTAAAAAGAAGATCACATGGCACTTCTAGCAAGAGGCTTCAAGCGCATGATGAAGCATAAGAAATGGTAGAAGAAGCCCAAAAATAAGGTTTACAAAAAGAGAAGAAATGAAAAATTTCATCCTCTTTAAATTCCTCTTATAGTAAAAAATTCTAAGCTGTTTTGAGTATGCCAGACAAATAATAGATATTGAAAGATTGCCCAAAGAGGAAGAAGGGCTACAAGAAAAAGAAAGACATGGTGGTAACATGGAGCGAACATGATTCAAATGATGATGAAGGCTATAACCGACTAAGAAGTAGATGCGTTTGATTTTAAGGAAACTAATCCCCAAGAGGTAATCAACTATTTCCTCGGGTTCTCTAAGCATGACTTAGCTAAATATATTTTTTACATTAGAGGAAAAGTTCAATTTTGATTCTTCCTTGTTTAAAGGAAAACTTGAGTCTATAAAATCCGAGAATAAAGTTTTGAAAGCTAATTTAGAAAAACTAAGACTCAGCTTGAAAGTACTTGAGACCAGCTAACAAGACAATGAGACCGAGTCTTAGTGCCATAGAATTAAAAACGAGCTATTGAAGAAAAATTTCGCAATGTCTCGTAACCTTGTTTTAAAACTTACTCAAGGCCGAAAAACCTTGATTTGTTACTCGGTCCTCAGTGTGTCCATTTTAGAAAAAAGAACTATGTTTTAATTCGAAAAGGAGGACAACTCCTATAAGAGTATTTTTAAAAATAATTCAAGAAAAATTAATTTTTGAAAAGCTAAGCATGGTCTAATTCATCTAATGACGAAAAGGACTGAGCTCAAGAATTTTTATCAAAAGAGGCCTCCTCATACGTTTAACAAGAGAGTTTTCATAAAAAGAGACTCGGTTCCTAAGAGTAAGAGTCGAGAATCGGATAAAGCCCAAAATTATTAAAATTTGGGTTCCCAAAAGTGCTTTTCTTCCAAAATTGACCTCGGTAAGGACATTTATTGCGTTTGTTAGAGGAAGTGAGAAGGGTTAGTGTCTTTATATTTGTAGGAACCGGCGGCGCCACCTCCTGCGCATGAGCAATTGTAGATAGTGGATCGAAGTTTCCCCACGGAGCGGCTATGGCTCTCTTTTGGATTTTTAGGTTTTTGAAAATGATTTTGAAAGTATGGTGTCTTATTAAGATTTTCGATTTTTTGTAATTAAGTTTACGATGGTTTAAGCAAATTAGTGATTAGCAATTTTTATTAATCGTTTTATTTTAGAAATTAATTCTTGAGAGTCTCGGGATATTACTTCGTAATTTAGAAAAATAGGAAAAATATGATTCATATTCTGGCTTTTGGATAAAAATGTTGTGATAACACCGGTTTGGACCAAGAGGCAAGCCCGGTGACAAGTCGGCGCCGGTGAAAGCCAAGCACCATTCGATTGTCGACGTCGGCCATAGGCCGAGATTGAGGAGTGAGTCTCGGTCCATGGCCTTGGCTGTTAGAAAATAAATCTCTTTTTACCATTTTTTTAAAAATTAACAATGCCAAGATGTAATTTAAAAGAAATAAAATGGAAAAGGGAGAGTCGCCAATCGGCTTTAGGAATTAAAACTAACAAAAATAAAAAGAATACTCTTTCAATCTTAGTATGGGAAAACTAAGCATGAAAAAGGTTTAAAAAGATTCCATCGGTCTTGAATAAAAATCCGGAGTTCGGGGTGAAGGTATGAAATGTACGGATAAGCCTTTCCATTCCGCTTGTCAACAAACGACCTTTACAAATTCGAATTGTGAGTTAAAATAGCATATTTTCAATGAAACATACAACATATGAATACAAAAATTAAATCAACTAAAGCATGTGAAGAAAGCAATAAAAGTAGTTAAGAAAGCAACAAAGAAAGCGACACAAAAAGCAAGAAAAATAAAATTATAGCGGGCGGGAGGAATTTAAATGATGATTACATTTTGATCCACAATACGGAAATCATTAAAAGCATAAATTTAAGTAAGTCTGTTAGGGGAAATGAGAGTAGATTGAGCGCCCTCGGGTTATCCCACTTGCTAATCGTGAATCACAAACAAGTAAGTGTGCTTGGTGGATGAACAAGATTGAAGTAGGCTATTTTATTGAATTTGTGGAGGTAAAATAGTGTAAGAGAATGATTAGAGTGCTTAGTAGAGTAATGGTTAGCTGAAAAAAACCAACGAGATAAGAATACCGATTAGCATTCAGTAGCTCTTTGCCTAATTTCAGCGAGTGAGTAGCTAGGATTCAATAGTATGTGGCATAGGAAATGGCCATGCTTCAAATAAGAGATTAAGCTCTCTATTTATAGAGAAAAGCTAGGTCACAAAATGACCTAAAAACAATGCAAACAACCATCCAAGTAATTAAAATGAATCGACCGGGATCAAGAAAAAGCCGGATAAAATTAGCTCGAACCGAGAATCCCTTGGGGAACACCGAGAAGCATGGTGTCGACCTCAAAACGACATTGCTCGAAGAACTTACCTTCCATACCTCGAACACTCGGAGCAAAACGTACCCTTTGGCGATATAAACCCCGAAGCATGACGTGACCTTAAACGAGTGTCGTTTGGTGAATTTTACTTGCGTGCCATGGTTGGGCTTTAGAGCAAAGTGCAACGCTTTGGCATGGAAAGCCATAAAACATGGCGCCGGCCTAAACGACGTGGTACGGATACTTTCGACTTCGTGTTACATTGGGATACCGAATATGAAACGCCGCATTCGAGTGAGTAGTAGGGGTTGAAACGCGGTGTCGGCCTCCTCCCGATTAGGAGCTTTCACTCGGCTTGGTCCGGCTGAAAGAAAACGGGTTTTGCGGGCCGTCCCAAATAAAAAGGCTTATTTTTATGGTGTTAACGGGTTTCTTGTGGTTTACCGGCTTCCGTCGCGCCAATCAAACTCGCTCGTGATCCGTGTTCGCAAACAGGACTCAAATTTCATCACCATCCTAAACAAATGAAATAACAAAATAAAAGAGATAAGAGTTTTTCGGTGTATGCGGTTAGCCCCAACTTTGGCCGAGTCCGAAAGACAAAAGGTTAATGTAGACACTAAAGGGTACTTATCTCACTCGTTAGGGATTACTTCGGATGTTGATCAATTTGAAGCATCCGGGATTTGTTGTTGTTGAACCCGAACTCCGAACGAGGGGTCCGGACTTCATCGAGATTCGTGCATTCCGAAATCTAGCAAAATGGTCCCGAGCTTGGCTTGATCAAAGTCCTGAAGCTCGGTAATTTCTGCTGAAGCTTGATCATATTTTTATTTGAAGCTTAACTTAATAGTTATATTGTACTAGCATACTTGTTAGCGGATAATCATATTTATGAAAGTTCATTATTTTTACTCGAATAATTCGAGTCAAAAATAGATCGAATAATGAATCTAATAAAGTTAAAGTAGTTGGCTCCAAAGACCCACTTGCATGCATAACACTCCAAAGTAACCAGCCACACCTTGTGGGACTTCACACAAGGTAGCTCTAGCCTATACCTATAATGCTCGCCACCGAGCTAGCTCCTATCGAGCCTTGTGGCCGGCGCCAGGCTAGGCTTTAGGCGAGCCATGTCTTGGTGCATACACTTGGCCTCTATGCTTGGTCTCGGTACACGCACTTATCAAGTTGGCCAAATTTTGTTTATAAAAAGGGGCTTGTTGTGTTCATTTTGCACACTTCACTTGCTCCTCTCTTTGCTTCTTCTTGCTTTCTCTAACCATGTTCTAGCTTGCTCACATTTTTCGTTGAGAAAACTAACTTGGTTTTCCTACAAAAACAAAAAAAGCTCGTACAAAAAAATGTTTCCGAGGCTTTCTCATCCTATTAGGAGGAGAAGAGCTGAGGGCCTAATCCAAGATTACTTCGTAGAATGGGAATGGTGGCCTCATCATGAATGGGATCCCAACGACCTCTTAGTGGAGGCGAGAAAGTCATCTTTTGTCTCTTGCCATATCTACTACGAGTAAACTTCTTGACTTGAGTTTCTTCTTTTCATGTGTTGAAATGACATATAAAACTAAGACTTTGTTAGATTTCATTTTTATATAGAATGACACCATTTGGAGTAGTGATGCCATCGCCAAGTTTTTCGAGAGCTTCAAGGAGTAAAACTACCCCTTGGAGCGAATCATGACTGAGTGCTGAGTTTGGCTCTCTTCTCCTTGCTCTAAGTCACATGTGCAACCGGAAAGAACGTGACCCTACTGAGCCATTTACGAACGATTATGGGACACTACCATACTTTTTATCTCCTATTTGGGGAAATGAATATTATCCCTCTCGATTTTTCCGTTCTTACGAGTTTGGGCTTTTCGAGAGGACCCCTTAGTTTAGGACAGGGACTTATATAAAAATCATGACTATTTGCGTCACCCCTTTGGTCCCAAAGCTGGCCGATTTCCTCGGGCCAACTAATTTAAATATTCCATTCTTTTTGAGGCCTTCATAAGTGTTAAGTAGTGGGCTCAACATAATCCACAACAACAAGTCCGAATAGTGCTTGCCCTCATGCTAAGCACGTTCGTTTTTCCGGATCAAGGCTCTAAAGTACATGTCCACTATTTCGTGAACTTGGTGGGCCTTGATAAAATTAAATACCTTGATTAGGGTGTGCCCACATACAATTGTCTCATGAGGGGCTTACGTTCTAAAGCTAGACACGCAATGATTGAGAAGGACTTGCAAAATTACATGCCCTTGTGTGATTAGTAGAAGGTCATCGGGGAATGCTCAACTTTCTTAGTCCCCAAAATATTTATCTTGTGTAGATAAGAGTCTTACTTGCATTGTAAACTTGTAGTCGGGGTTGTATAAATATTTTCCCCAATTTTCAGTCGATTTAAGGAATCACTCTTCTTTTCCGGCTCGATGGCATGGGCTAAAGTCCATCTCCCGAGCGTGAGAGTGTATTGAATCGCCTCCTTAAGGTCAGCCCTGAACAACCTGGCCATGGTATGTCACTTTTATACTTTAAAATTTGAGCTAAAATGGTCCAAAAGTTTTCGCTTTTCACCTGAAATTTCTACCCTAGTCTATGGCATGTGGTGGGCCCTTGGGCGTGACTATGGTGTCGTTGGCGGCGACCAAACGATAGTGCTTTGTCACCCAATTTTTCTGCTTCGACTCGTTATTTCATGGGTCTTGTGCGTGCAAGCCAACTTCAATCCTTGGACCCAAAGTCAGCTCCCTTTAAGCCTTGAGGTTGCAAGAGAGTTAAGCAAAAGACAAATTTTGTTCTAGGTTTCATTCGGTTTCGTTAGTACCTTGTGAGCGGGTTACACCACAATTCACCATAATACGTGGTGACCTTTTATTCATCAAAATCAGCTACAAACCGTGTTTTACTTCTGGTCAATAACTCAAGAAGAGTAGGAAGAAATAGCTAACAGGTACCCCTATATGCAATCTGTGGATGCGGGTTCGTCCTATGTCCAATATTTGGGACGAATCATGACCCGATTGGTAAGTCTTGGTTTGCTCTTTATGTGATTGTATTTCTTGTGTGGAAATTAAGCTTATTGTTAGTATACCTTCTCTCGGATGACGTCCATATTCCGAGTCTAGAGGTCGACATGTTAACCTGGAGAGTCCCCATGCATTATGAAAATTCCTAAACATCCTTAGTCCGAATGTGTGGGGGCATGCACTCCCAAAGAATTGGAAAGAGGTAAGAGTATCATGCTCTTTTACTTTTAGTTTAATTCTTAAAGTGTCTTGCCAATCATGATGGGATTATAGTACGATCCGGAGCAATCTCGAAAGATGTCTATCAGATTCTGTCCGCCCTTAAAGCATTCAAAGATTTATATACCGATCGGGCATTCCAATCGTTTCGGGTAAGTGTAGTTAGTCGAAGTGCGAGCTCATGAGTGCTTAGTATATGCGCTAATCACCCTTCCACTTTTGTAGGATCGTCATTCTAGGTCGTCTCCTATGGTAGGTTTATTTGGCAACTCCAGGACTCAACCTTATACCATAAGCCAACAAATGTCGTCTAGTAGTACTCGCTGGAACCGATTCTTTATGAGATTCATCCTGACGCTCTCATAGTCGCAGCGCTTCTAAAGTGGGGCCAAGGACTTCTATACTCGGGCCTAGTTCTTCTAGAGTTGGGCCTAGCTTTTCTAGGACTGGCATGGATGTTATGCCTCGTAATCGCTCAATCCTTATGGCAACCCATATGATTTTCATCGGATGTCATATAGTGGGCCTTGTTATGAGGCCCACAGCTCTTCACAAATAGCGGGAGATAGGCGAGTTTCACCTCAATCTTGGAGGATCTCCGTAATTATGCTTCGATGACATTGGTGAAGATTGAATAACCACTTGTAGGGTGCTTTATAGTGTTAATATTAATTTTTCTTTGTACCAATTAACTTTATGCAATGAGATGAATGCAAAGACTCGATTCGAAATTGCTTTCTATATTTATATGATGCGAAAAATTCAAAGACAAATTCAAAAAAATTCACTAGCCCCCATTATCCCAAAAAAGAAAATGATTAAAAAGAAAATTGGAAATGGTAAGTTGCATGGTCAGTAAATAACTAGGCTATGATAAAAAAAGTGACCCACTTACAGGAAACGCTCGGACCAAAAAAAAAAAGCGAGGAACCAGCCGGTCTAGCTGGCGCCGCCAAGGCACGATCTGGGCATGGTAAGCTGCTGTGGTGTGAGTGAAGAGGACTATGTTCCTAAAAATCTGCTATAAAAGGACCGTGATAGGTCGTCGGGTATTACACCTTCGGTATTTAACCGCAACTTCTTGAAAGTAGTTTCGAAAATTTTTCTAGTTTCCTCGGTTCTTCAATCCCAAAAAAATGAATTTCATTACTGCATTAACCCACTCGATGCATGAGATGAACGATGTTGATAGGCTATGGTTAGCGAACTACGGGCTTAATACTCTTTTCGAGCATTAGGCGGTAAGGATCCACTGGAATTTACTAAGGGCTGCAGGTGGCCTTCTAGGATCCCGAATATCACGTATTCGGGTTTGAGGATAAAGAATTGTGTCCCCTTCTCGAAGAGTTCGAAGTTCTTATAGGCATCCACCGACGTCGACCTAGACCATCAACCAATATGGCGAGAAACTACAAACATCTTTTAAGTCCGAATAACAAGAATCTAAGGTGGATTCTTGTCGAGGACAAAGTGAATCTAACTAACTCGATGTCTCACTTCCATCCTATGTATGCCTCGGGATCGACGCTCATCTAATGGCATTGGGTCATTATTGCATACCTAATAGGTGGTTACCTATTAGTGGGAGGCCATAGGGATTTCGTGCTTACTTTGTTGCTTAACATAACCAACAATTGGGGATTATCGCTCCCAAACCCCTCTAATTATTGCAGAAACCATCCACGAGGCTAAACCAAGTAGAAGTAGATCCAAATGAGGACTTCACAGGCAGCCCCTATTATTACAGGTAAGCAATACTGAAACGGTCGGGAATAGGTTGTTGGGGCCGAATGCGGCGCCGGCCAAGAAAGGTATTGTGGCGATGGTGAGCCCAAAAAGTTCTAAGCTTTTTTCCCTTTTTATTTTATTTTTGCACTGTTGGGCCGCAAATTAGGATGAATCCAGCCATTCATGACACTATTAATTTTGTTTTTATCTATGTTGTACAAATCTGGATTATAGAGCACTTTAAGTCTGGTGCGGGGACCTGTAAAACCTTACTAGTACCTGGCTACTCAATTTTGTCATTGACAAAGGCTTGCTTTGCTGATCGAGAGGGCAACATCTTCATGGGAGACTTGGTTTAGGCAAAATGTCCTATTAAGTGGTACATTGAGCATTAGAGGGTGTCCCAATTTAGGACACACATTGAAAGGCATTCCTTTGTACGTTTGTTTAGACTTGTAACCGATAAGTACTGTTTCCCAAACTATGTAATGCGGAAAATGGGACAAGTCCAAAATATCCCTTACCGGATTGTATCGCACCTGCCTCCTTTGATATTTTTGCGAGTCGAGGCGAGTACCTACATGGGCTGAATATTGGATGAACTTGCCTTGCCTACTAAAACCCGTAGACAAACAATCTACTTCCCTCTCTGAATTTTATCCGGAATGGATAAAGGAGAAAGATCATGAAAGATGCAAGGCACTAAGGGCTGCGAACGTGATCGAAGAAGAGGTGTTCTTGCAACTACACCCCTTCAAATTCATGAAGTGGTCCCAAAGATTCACGAACGAGGCTCACCGAAGAGAGACAAAAGTGAAGGAGGAACAACAAAGAAGGGCTCGCCGGATTTAAGAACTGAAAAAGTGAACGCAAGGAGATATAGCTGAGTCTAGTAGCTCAAAGCGGAAAAAAGTGAAAATTGACTAGGGCTTAGAATTATGAAAGAATAAGAATTTAGGAAACCTTTTTGTTTTGCCTCTTTAGAGCGGTATATTTCCCAATTATTATGCTTGTTATTTCCTTTTTAGCTATGTATTTGGATAACTAGTAGGCTTACCCTTTATTATTAATAAAGTAAAAAGTAAGTTTTATGCTCACTTTTATAATTTATCAATTTTGCTTTTATCGCTCACCTAAAGGAAGCAATTAATAAATGGACCGTCCGAAATGGACCGCCCTAAAAATATTTAAATGTCAAAAAATAAAATATTATCCGGAGGGATTTTGCCCCGCCATCCAGCCATTGACCGGAAGGTGGTTGGCACTAGCCAAGGCCGTCGCTTGATTGG
Source organism: Talinum fruticosum (assembly GCA_021018815.1). NCBI lineage: Eukaryota > Viridiplantae > Streptophyta > Magnoliopsida > Caryophyllales > Talinaceae > Talinum > Talinum fruticosum. Next base: position 2,024,221 of record JAITYX010000026.1, read on the forward strand.
GCTAGGCACTGGCAAATCGCGAAACCGTCTAATGTTATGTTAAACGTAATAATTTTTTAATTGATCCAAGTTAGTGTACTTGAAATATTTCTTCTCCATATAAATCTGTCATTTTAAGTGTTGTTCTTGGCAGTACTTGACCGACTATGTATGGGCCCTACCAATAAAGCTCGAATTTCCCTCCGGGGTCTTGAATTGGGGCTCGATTTCCTTAAGTACCAAATCTCCAATTTGTAAATTATGAGACTTGACTTTTTGTTAAATGCCCTTGTTATACGCACTTGGTATATTGGGACATTATGTAGAGCATGCAAGCGCCTTTAATCTAGTAAGACTAATTCCTCATAACGTGCTTTGGCCCATTACGCTTTAGGAATCGACTTTCTGCTATGATTCGCAAAGAGGGGATGCCAATTTCTATTGGAAGGACTTCTTCTATGCTATACGCTAGGGAGTAAGGGGTTGATTCTTGATTGCCCAGTAAGCGAAAGACAATTTATTGGGCCAGTCCTTGTAATCGATGGCCATTTTCTCTACTTGTCTTTCTAATGTTTTTGTCAGCGGCCTTAAATGCTCTATTTGTCTCAAGGCGATAGGGAAAAGACTTATGATTCTTGATTTTGTACTTGTCTAGTACATCTCGCTACCTCTTTCTTGAAGTGACTACCATGGTCACTAATAAATTCATGTGGCACCCCATATCAACATATGATATTTTGGGTTATGAATTTGGCCACATGCTTTGATGTTATCATTGTACATCATGTTGCTTCCACCCACTTGGTGAAGTAGCCAATTGCTACTAACACGAATTCATGACTCGCCCGTTCGTTTAGGATCACTTTATCGATGGTGGTTGGTGCTTTGCAGGTTTGCATACATTTGACACTTGTGACATCTTTTAACAAACTCATGACAATATGCTACCATGGTTTACCAATAATACCCTAATTGCTAAATTTTACGAACAACCATTCTTCCGTTCATATGAGGTCCACATTCCTCACCATGAACGTTATCTATTATGCGCTTTGCTTCATGTTGATTGATACAAAGTATGTTGATTCCCATGTTGGTTTTCTTGTATAATTGTCCTTGATTTTTGAAAATTTGTGCAGCTAACATGCGAATAGCTCGTTAGGCTCTTGGTGTGGAGTCCGGTGGGTATTCTTGGCTTTTTAGGTACCGGTAGAAGTCATCGTACAACCTAGTTTGGTTGGTACTAGACACTTCTAATGAGTATATATACGCAGGTTGGCTCCTCCATTCTATACTGTAGACACCTAAAAAGTGTCATCCTTTATCTCGTTATTTATGTGTTTTGTTTTGTCGACCCAATGATGATAATCCGGAGTCCTGTTTGTGGATTTGGATTTCGGATTGTGATTGATCGGTGCAACATAAGACAAGTAAACCACAAAGAAACCGGAGCACCACTTAAATAGCCTTTTACCTTGGGTCGATCCATAAATCCTCTTTTCTTTCGGATCGTTCAAGAACCGAGCCCAGTCTTTAGAGATTGTGGAGTCCCATGATGTGTGCCTGGGAAATTCCAAGTACAGAATAGCCCATTCAACCTTTTGTCCAAGTCGGACAAGGAGTCGAAGACCTCAAGATGATGTTGAAGCATCGCATTTGATGATCGGGAGCATCAAAGTGCTGCGTTTTAAGCTTCACAAGACAGTTGACATGAGGCTAGAAGATTTCCTCATTCTAAATGACGTCGTGGCCGACACCCGCCTTCTAGAAGCATGGTGGAACGCTGCGTTTTGATCTTGGAGAGTCCTTGGAGACATAACTAAGGCACGAAACCCTAGGAGGGTTCGGTTGTCCAGTGCCCCACTCCTCTCTTTTAACCTAGGTTCTTTCCGGTTTTATCATCTTCCGATCCAGTTCTATCTCTTAAGGAATGGATCGGTTTTATTTCAGCTACTTGGACAACCGATAAGAGGCAAACCCTAGGTCATTTATAACTTAGGGCCTCTCCTATAAATAGAGAGCCTTTGCTCTCATTCCGATATGGCTTCCTGCCTTAGTATTACTGCTGCTAAAAGCCAACTTGAATGCTCTCATCTAACGATTAGTTTAATGAATTTTCTATAAACATTAAGCTTTCATCGTTGAATCCGTGCAAAGAGTTAAAGAATATTCGATTATTCTGATATCCGGGCACTCATTCAACTGATCACTACCATACCTTATACACAATTCACAAAACTAGCCCTTTTTCTTTGAATTGTCACCATTGCATCGAGAGATCCGACATGGAGATCCATATCAGCAAGGTAGGACAACCTAAGGGCCATATTTCAGCCCTCGAACGGTTATATTTATTTATTTTTTTGCTATCCATATTGTGGTTTAAGAGATGTAATCACTTTAATTTTCTCCCAGACCAATGTAATCTGTTATTTCTTGCTTTTCTTTCTTTCATCGCTTTCTTTATCGCTTTTCTTTATCGTTTTCCTTGTTATGTTTTGGTTGCTTTAATTTTGTTTTGCATGTTGTATGCTTGTTTTGTTACATCTTTATTAATATACTACTTGAACTAGTAATGGTCGTCTTCGGATGGGCGGAATGGAGGGATTTATCCCTATGTTTCGTACCTTCGCCCCGAATCCGCTTCACGGTTCAAGACCGATGGAGTCAATTTTTTAGACTTTTTCGGTCTTAGTTTTTCTCCATACTAAGATCGAGGGGAAAGCCTTCTTTTGGTGTTTTTGTTAATTTTTTCCTTCTTAAAACCGACTAGCGACTCCGATTTTTTTATGCTCTAGTCTATTCAAAATCGCATCTCGGTGTTTTCTAGTTGTAGGAAAAATGATCTTGGGTTTTGGATCCGCTCACTCGGGCACTGGACCGAGGCTGGTTTCACCAGCCATGGCCTCTGGCCGGTGCCCGCCTTCCCACGGTGCGGGCTTGTTTTCACACCAATCCGGCCCTAAAGCATCACGGCAGAATTGTAACCCTAATATCATTTAGTCCTTAATTAGAAAACAAGATCTCGGGACTTCTAAAATAATTGCTAAAACACAATAATTAATAAAACCGCCATTCTACTTTGCTTAATTCGCTTTAAATCAGATTTAATAAAATTCGAAAATCTTAATAAAAGGTTGATCCCCACATTCCAAAATCCACTTTCAAAAACTATCTTCAAAATCAATCTTTAAAAACGAGACTCGACATGAATGGGGAAGCTCGGCGGGGTCCCGACCGGTCGTGGTTCCTACGATGGCGACTCCACTGGGGATAAACTTTTTATTAAGAGGGCAAAACTTGAAAATTTTATTAGTGTGTTTTTAATAATGTGCTTGGATTAGACATCCCGCATTTGACAACCTTTGAACTAGTTTAAATATTATGTTGGACCACTAGGAGAACTTTATTGTGCCCACTGTTTACCTTTTTTGGAGAGAGGCTCCCACTCGGTTCGTTTAGGCAGGCCCAACTAGGCTTGATTACACGAGGAAACGATACCTCCTCCCTCATAGCATGCCATCTTGGGCTAAACCTTTTTGGTTCACCGAGTGGCACCGAAATTCTGGTTGGTATCCTTATCCATGCAACCCATGGGGGACCGAATTCTTGGACTATGTGTCACCATGTATCCAAACTCTTGAACTCTTAGGCCATAGAATTTTCGGACTTCTACGTTTTCCCTCACACTTAATTTGCATGCTTGGATGAATGTGTTTGTTTTAGATTTAATCTTACTGCTTGTGAGCCTTTAAAAATAGATGAGTAGTGCTTGATTTAGACCACTTGGATGGGTGAAAATAAAACACTTTAATAATTTCCTAGAGTTGGTCCGTTATGTGCATTTAGCCAAAAGTCAAAATGTCGTCTTCCCTAATAGGGTTGGTCTATTATTTGCATTTTTCCGTGTCATTTCAAAATTATCTTTGTAATAGCCTAAGTAGTTGCTATTTGAGAAAGGGTCTTACCGGAAGTTCCCTTTTCCTATTGTCCGATCGTTTTATTTTCTTTTGCATTATCACATTTCATTTTGCATCATGTCATATTAGGTGAGTCCATTTGCATTAGCCAAATAAAACCATCTCATATTAGGTGAGTCCATTTGCATTAGCCAAATAGAATCATCTAATATTAGGTGAATCCATTTGCATTAGCCAAATAAAATCATCTCATAATAGGTAAGTTCATTTGCATGAGCCAAATAAAATCATCTCGTATTAAGTAAGTTCATTTGTATTGGCCAAGAAAGAAAATCATTTCATATTAGGATAGGTAGGTCTGTCTCTCCTATTTTGTATCTAGTCCAAAGTTCATCTCAAATAAGGAAATGCATTATCATATTGGAAGCATTTTTAAGTCATTCATCATATCATGTCATCATTGCATTCTTTTGTGCATCCAAATAAAAGCATCCTTAGTCACTTTTTGTGCATCCAAATAAAAGTGATCTTCTCTCACATGGTTCTAAACCTCAACTTTTTGGCTGCAAATAAGGAAGTCTACTACAACCGAGTATTGTCGGAATCTGAGCTCTAAAAGATTAGAAACGTCTCACCAAGGAGTCCGACATATCTTCATTTCTTTCCACTCCACGAACTACATTGGTGCGACAAGCTTTGATGCATACTACACCGTCACAATCTACTCCTTGTTCTAAGACAAGTACCTAAAAAGAGTTCCCTTCCAATGGATCCCAATCCCGAACAATATCTTAACCTCGGTATGCTTAATGAAAATATAACTAAGGTTGAAACCAGGTTGAGTGATAAAGAGGAATAGATATCCTTTATACCAAGAGATCTTAAAGAAATCATAAGGGCCATCAAAGTTAGCGGGAGAGATGAGGAAGCTGAACGTTTGAAAAGAGAAGAGGCCGAAGAAGCTAAGCGTGTAAAAGGGAAATGGCTATGGTTATACCACCTCCACCCATCCAGTCTTCTCCAGTTAGTCCTAAACATGAATACCCAAAACCTGAATCCAAATCTCGGCGTGATTCTCATATAGATTAGATAGAACGGATGTTGAGGGAGTCATCCATGTTCAACAATCATTATTTCGATCATAAGGGATTCACTTCAATTCCTAAGGGTAAACTACCTCTTAAGTTTACCATGCCCGATATTAAGTTTAAAGGTTCCGAGAATCCCCATCATCACGTACGCAACTTCTTGGGAGCAATGACTCTTAAGAACATTCCTAAAGACACTTACCACATCATCTTCCCTGGTATAATGTGGTTGACCCATGCAAGGTCGCCAATACGACGAGATATGTGCAAGGAGTTCCTTTATCAATATTCCTATAACACGGATCTACCTGTCACTCTTAGAGACTTGGAGTTAATTAAGCAAGGCGAAAAGGAAAGCTTCACTAATTTTTAGACCGGATAGAGAGCAAAGGCAGCCCACATGGTTGACCGACCTTTCGAGATAGATTAAGTCTCCATCATCGTGAAGAATCTTCAACCTAATTATAATCAGCACCTCAAATTCCTACCCATGATGAACTTTTTGACCCTTAGAGATGCTAGTTTATTGATAGAACAAGAATTGTCCACTACGACCACAAAAGTCGCGTCCGAATATAGTTGCAATTATCATTCCAAAGATAAGAAAAGCTCCAACGCCGGCAATGCTACAAGGATTGCGGATGTCAATGACCTCAATAGGTATACTAACTACACTCCTATGGATACTACTTATACTCAAGCCCTTAACCGTCTCTTGGAGAAAGGGAAAATAGAATTGCCACCTATTAGAGCGAGAATCGAAATCGTGAAATAGTCTAAGAATTGGGACACGAGGAAAATTTTACAAATACCATCGTGCACGATAACATGATATCGAACGATGTTGGAAATTCAAGAACAAACTAGAAGATATGTTTCGAAATGGCCAACTAGTCCCGCCTAAGGCTGCCTGAAACCAAGTAACAATAAAAACCCTTTTAAAGGCACAATAAAAACCAAGTAACAATAATAACAAGCCATCATTACTCGAACCCATACGAACTCGGTGGGATCCTTCTATCTTTTTCCAAGATGTTAATGAGTCACAACTGCTTCTTAATCTACCGTCATTGGATTTGGAAGTCCGAGTGCCGTGGGTGAGTGACGAGGAAGATGTCTACGAAACGAGAGATGATGACAACAATAGTGACGACTTTTGGGGCACACCACCCTTAGAAGAAGACTTTTGGGGAAACGCTAAGAGTCCTACTGTTCGGTTTCTTACTAGATCGGGACGGCACAACGCGCCCTTGGGTCCACAACGAGACTTGGGAAGCCCCAAAAGAACATGAAGCTACAAAGGAAGAAGACCTAATCCTTAAGCAACTCCAGAAATTAAAAGTTGACATTTATATTTGGCAATTAATATATGCTTCCTGAAACATAGGCAAGCTTTAATTGATGCACTCAATAAGATTGAAGTTTCTCCCAAAACCACGCCGAGGAAGTAGTAGGATTGGTTAATAGTGGGGATGGAACCATTACTTTTGATCGAAGGATCTCCCAGAAGAAGGCATTGTACACAACAATGCCCTTTACTTAACTCGTAACTTGCATCAACAAGTTTGTTCCCTTAACCTTGGTAGACAGCGGATCAACGGTTAACGTGTGTCCCTAGCGAACTGTTAAGAGGTTAGGAATTAGGGCGCAACAACTTTATAAGAAAACTGTTCATCTCCGAGGATATGATAATTCTAGATGAACAGATCTGGGCAACAATGACCTTACCAATCAATATAGGGCCGAGTGGAGAGGAATATGGAATTCCAAGTCTTAGATATCACAACTACTTTCAATTTGCTACTAGGACGCCCTTGGTTGCATGATCATGAAGCAAGTGCCCTCTACACCGCATCGGAAGGTCAAGATGATCCTTTGTAACACCCCTAGACCCACCCTAGGAGTATTACATGCCTAGGTTCCCCGAGAGGAACCCCTAACACTGCTTAAGGTCTCAACTTAGGGTTAATAGTTTTCTCTTTGCTTGGCGGAAGCGTGTTTTTAGGTTTTCAAAGGTTTTTCGAAAATTTCGGCGAGTTTCCTCCGTAATATGGCTAATCCCATAGGCTTAAAGCCTTAACCCTGTACGAAACACATTCATAAACTCAACGAGCCGGACGCTCGAGTAAATACAACACAAACTCAACGAGCCACACGCTCGGAGTATTCACATGGGGCTTTTACATTCATAATCAAAACTTAAGTTCACATACAACCGATCTTTACAAGCATGAAAAACATAAAGTACATAATAAGTCCGGAGATGTCCTGTCCGTTGGTTCGCTTCTCCTAAAAGCCAAAAGCTACTCCGAGGATTCTTAACTTCGTACTCGAAATGTTGGTGAGGTCATGAGCTCCACGAGCCCAGTGAATAACCCAAATCCAACCCCGGTTTCACTTTGGAAATTAATTCATTAACAAACACACGTAAGTTCATAATTCATTCATAACATGCGATTCGGATCATACATACTTAAGATATACGAGATACTAAACTTACCAACTTGCCGAGAAGCACGATGACCTCAATTACTCATCGTAAATTCAATCAAACATACTCTATTTGTCTTTATACGCAAGTAAGTCATAGAATCATTCATTATGTAAATCATTCATTATGTAAATCATATCTTACTTCTTATCGTTGCTTCTTTCTTTTCCTCTTCTTCGATTCAATTATGCATTTCATAAATCATTGCTTCTTTCTTTTCCTCGTTAATCATGGACAATCATTCGTTTCTTCATATCATAATTCTTTAAGTCTTTTTAGTTTCGAACGGAAAGAAGATTTATGTTATGCTCTAACGACCTAGTTCTTGAAGCCAAAACAATTTGTGGGCTCGGTTGTTGGAGGCATAAGAATTCGTGGCCTTGAGGAAAGCCTCAAACTCTAAAGGACGCATACTCGTCAAGAATTCGTGGAAGCAATTCAATTCGTGGCCATAGCTTCGGAGGGTTCTTTAATTCGTGGGATCTTAGATCAATAACACAATCCTTTTTCCCTTCTTTAGTTCTTTATGTTTCTTATTTTCTTATATCTTCTTATTACTTCGACGAGATACACGTAATTCATACAATTCGTGCTCGACACTTTCGTACGCAATATCTTCGCAACTAACAATTCACATAAGCAAGTTCCAACTCGAGTACGATCAATCCAATTCATATAGGCATGCTTATGTTATTTATAATCAATGTACTTTAAAATAAACACGTCATCACATAAACATGTCAACTAGGATTTCTAATCAACGAACTTATCGTTTTCATGATTGCGTAAAATCGTGCATAGGTGGTTTAAGGTTATAAAACTTCCCATAGCCGATATATATCTCTTAATCTAGCAATGTAACTTCTTAAATTTCAGTTCTTAATTCGAGTTACTCACTTAGTTTCGATTTTAGCCCAAAATAGCATATTTTCACTCAAAAATCTATATCTTCCAATCTACTTATCCAACGCATACCAAAATTTACAAGAAACTCTCATAAATTATCAGGAAGCTACAGTAAAAGTTTCAGGAATTTTAGGCTACACATGAAGTCGTAATAATTCAGTTAGCAAGGTAAATTCATGAACATTTACACTTAAATCATGAAATTTAATTTTTTGATTTTTCTCAGTAATTCTATTCAAGCTAATTTCATTAAATTCTCAATCACACAGCTCAATAATAATGCTCAACAATGCTCAAATATCATTAAATTCATGAACTAGGCATGAATCACAACATGCTTTTCAATTCGTGAGTTGCTTAGTTTTGTGAATTTAGGCCTCTATCTTCTTCAATTAACTTAAGGTTTCCAGTTTCATACTTTAGATTCAAGTTCAATCCACCAATTCATTTTAATGCTAGAGGATGAATTCAGATTACTCACCTTGTATTCTTAGTGATTCTATGAATTTCGGTTTTGGAGGGTTTTCGGATTGGGTGTTTTTGCTTTACTTCCTTCTCCCTTTCGGTCCCCTTCTCTTCTTCCCGGCGCCCACTTCTTCTTCCTTCACTCAAACTCTCGCTATCTCCCTCTGCTATGTTGTTTTCGGGTTCTCAAACCCCTGGCCTCGGTTATGTCCGGTCTCGTCGGCTCCCTTCTCGCGCTCGTCGGCCACGGCTTCGGTTCTATGGTGGTCGCCAGCCCCCTTGGTCTCCTTGGCCCTCGCACACTCACCTCCTCTCTCTCTCTCTCTCTCTCGTTCGGTGCTCCCTCTTTTTCCTCCTCCGTTCGCTTACGCTTCTTTCGTTTTTCCTCTCGCTTCTATTTTCCCCGTTCTTCCTCTTAATCCCTCTTTCTCTTTCCTCCTTTCCTAATTACACCTAATAGGCTTTCTTGTGCAATTTCAATTGGACCCCAATAATCATCTCCTCACTGATTGCCACAATTCCCACTAATCCTCTTTAAACACTAGCAGGCTCCTCCTTCCTATTTCTCATTCTTCTTTTTCTCCTTTTAATCGGCCCAAATTAGCTTCGCAAGGCCCACTCGAAATCCCGCACGGTCGGGTTTAAATTCTTGGGTTTTTAATTTCGACTCGAAGAATTCTAATTCACTTAATTTAATAATTTTAAATTTTTGACTTAACATTTAATAACTTAATTCATTAGCAAGCAAGCACCTAAAATTTCCGGGTCTTACATTTCTCCCTACTTATAAAAAGTTTCGTCCTCAAAACTTGAAACTTTAAGTTACTTGGGACCTTACGTGTATGGTTCCATGATGCGAAAACTCTGCTCCTAGCACATGGGGGTTCACCGCTCTTATCGTATCCAGTTCTGCGGTTCTGCGGTTGCAAGGTTGTTCATTCACCTTGGTGTGGCCTCTTGGTACCCACCGCTCAGTGCCTTGCTCATTGTTCTTTTGGGGACAATTCTTAACAATGTGTCCCTTTTCTCCACATTTGAAACATCTACCAGTCTTAACATAACATTCCTTCATCCCGTGAACCTTGTGACAAGTAATTACATGGCTCGCTGGCCATATCACTACCATTATGGCCAACTTGGCCTTGCACTTGCACTCCTTTGGTTGTTTCTCCGATTCTCATAATTCACGTTCACACTTCCGGATCCCCTAGCATTAGCAGACCTCCTTGGCCTTACATTCCTGCGAGAACTCGTTCTATGCAGATTGCTTTCGATACATATCTTGGTATATGGTAATGGTTTGGCCAGCTATTCTTTCACGTATGTCTAATGGTAGACCATCCTCCAACCGATCAACCCTTCTTTGCTCCATATCCACCAAATACTTCCCGAATCGACTAAGCTCTGTAAACTTCGCACCATACTCCATAATACTCATTCTTCCTTACACTACTACAAAACTACTAAATAGCGACGGAAACATGTCCGTCGCCACATAGCTGACGGAATTAGCGACGGAATGCGATGGAATCTGCCGATCGTGTCGGACAATGACGGAATTAGCGACGGGTATAATAATCCGTCGTTAATTTAGAATCGGCGACGGAAATTTCCGTCGCTATTCCATCGCTGAGTTAAATAGCGAAGGAATATTCCATCGCTAACGATAGATTGAGTTTTCAAATTTAAGAAATCCCAAAAAAAAAATAAACAAAATTTTATTAGTGTTTAGCGATGGAACAACGACGGACTTTTACGTTGCTAAATCTAAATAAATTCGGATATGGCTTTTAGGCGGATCGAATTCCCAAAAGCAAAGAGAGAGGGCGAGGGAGAGCGATTTTGAGCGTTAGCGGCAACACCGGTCACCACCCCCACTCCCACCGCCTGTTCGCCCGCTGCGGCCGCCTCTCCTTAAAGGACCATGGGTGCTGATTGGCGAACGACAATGAAACGGCCGGCGAGCGTGGGAATTGGGCGAGCGCAAAGAAGGGCGAAACCGAGGCTAGGAAAGGGACACGAACGCGAAGGCAGAGAGGGAGGCAGCCGGTGGGCATGAGGACGAGTCCACCGAATTGACGGCGTCGGGCGTGCGATGGCCGGCGACGGCGTCGGGCGTGGAGGAAGGCGGCAGATCCACGGCGGGCAGTAGGGAAAGAGGAAGGGAAGGGAGAAACCGACCAAGCTAACCTGAACTCGAGCAAGCTGTCAATCCCTAAATCGAGGTGGGTAGTGTTGTACTCTAAACTATTAGTACTTTCGAAACCCAAATGAGTTTGTTGTGATTATTGAATGTTTATGTGATAGAACGAAGCTAGGAGATTGTTAGAACCGAATTAGGTTATGAGAAAATCGAATGGAATTGCTAGAGTCCGAATCATCATTTTATTAAACCTTCATTTTGTAATCGAACCATCATTTAGGTTATAAGATAGCAATCAAACCATCATTTCATCCAAGCAATTGAGATTTTTTTTTGACGATTTTGTCAATGAGATATAACTTGTAACGCTAGTTTTAATTGGAAGAAGTTGTTATGTAATTTCGAATATTATGTGAAAATGAGTCAATTTAGATAGAACTTGGACTAAATTAAAAGTAACAAAGTTCCTTCAAATTCGGGGTCCTATTTGGAAAGTACTTGCTGCTTTGGTTTGGTACGGTTGTGTAACACCCCAAAACTCACCCTAGGAGTATTACACCGCCGAGTTCCTCAAAGGAACTCCCAAGGCTCGCTCCGATGTTGACTCAGCTATCTTAATTCAACTTAAGGGCACGAATTAAAATTCTCCCCAAAGGTTAGAAGTTCCCTAAAAATTTCGGCAGAGTTCCGTTTGAACTACGGCCCAACCCATAGGCTAAAAGCCTTAAAACCTGCATAAAATTCACAATAAAACTCAACGAGCCACATGCTCGGAGTACACAACTCCACGGCCACACGCCGGAGTATATTCACAACCATAAGGCTTACATTGCGAACTAGTTTACAACCCAAGTCATGAATTCAGCAAAAAAACCAGATTTACAACCACTTAAGATCAAAATTGCCGGAGAAAGAAATCTCCGGCTTGTCAAAGCTACTAGTTCGGTCTCCATACATACGTCTAACTTGCTATACATTACGTCTATTTACATAAGTAGCCGAATAAATACAATATGCTAACATAAAACACATAGACTTGATCGCAACCATAATCGCCACCAAAGACAAGCATCCGGCCGTTCGTCTCGGGGGTACTCGCAATCGGGAGGGAGCGGGGCAATTTGTGGGGGTGAGCAATAAACCACGGGGCTCACCGAAGTCTTACACCCTTAAAATAGAAATTCTTTATACATAATACACATAATAATGAAATTGGTGAAAATATAATAACACAATATAAATCTAGATGTTTTCAATGGAATCTCTTTGCAATGAAACGATCATGACTCTTTCAACACTTAAAAACACGATTTCACCTTCATGAACAATTCTTTTCGGGTTGAATCAACTTTTCTGGGCCTTCCGAGGATTCGAACTAGCACTTCTTTCATCTCGGGCGCGACCCCGACAAAAAGGCTCCCGGGACCTATCTTCTAGGAAGTCTCGTGGCGGGCATCCTGTCTCTCCAGGACCCCTATTAGAACCCTTCCCTCGAAGTCTCTAGCTGGGCGTTCCCAGTTCGAACCCTTCGGTATGCTAAACAATCCGTAGCCTGTTGATTCAAAACTATTTGCACATTCTCATTCATCACATTCACTTACAGACTTTCTCAAATTGATTTCACATCAAGGAAGGCGTGGCACCGCGTGTCACCCTTACAAATTCACTTTTCAAATTCAATTTACTTTGTCAAATACTTTTGCCTTTCTAGATTAAAATCACGTTGGAAAGACATTTCACAGAAATCACATTCAAGAGTCATTTCACGTAAAACACAAAACTTCTTTCGAAACTACTTGTGAACATCACATAAAGCAAACACATAGCACGAACAGTCCCCATTCAATGCAAGCAGTCATTCCCAACTCTTTTCCAATCTGTGCCTTTCTCAATTCATCGGTTTAATACAATTATTTCCATTTTCCGAGCTACTATAACCACAAGTGCATATCACTTAAATTACGTTTCACATTCATCGCAATTCATTGCCTTTTGCCTTACTTACTCGGCTTACACTTCTACTTTATAACTCAACTTCTTTTGGCCGTATTCAGCCACGGACTCTTGCCCTCACTTTATTGCTTAAGTCCCTTTTGCTGTGCTTAACTTACACTTGATTTCATCCCAGAGACCGAGATATATTCTACACTCATTTTAACCTTAGAATTCCCAACTCGCTATTTTTCTCGCCTCAATTATGCGTCAAGCAAGATGAAGTCATGTCCTTCCTTTATACTCAAATCATTATTTCCCAATATTCATTGTTATCTTCCAGTGCAAGAACTTAGAAAGTCTCTATGGTTTAGCTGAAACATCGATTCACAATTTACTCCCAATTTACCGCTTCTTGTCCCTAAGTGCCATTAGAACTCGTCACCACACTCTTTATACCTACACCACCTAATGTTTTCAGCATCTCATCTCAGCCCTAACTAGCTACTAAGTTCTGTCCAGTTTCTAATTCGGACTCCACATTTCCATTCGATTTACTCATAACTCGCTTCGCTTCTAGCAGTTTTCCTAGCCTCATTCTATCACATAACATTCAATAATCACAACAAACTCGTTTGGGTTTCGAAATTACTAATAGTTTAGAGTGTAAGGCTACCCACCTCGATTCGGGGATTGCAGCTTGTGATTCGAGCTCCCCGGTTCCCTTCCTCCTTTCGTTCTTTTCCCCGCTGCTAGCCTCGGATTCCGCCGCCCTTCTCTGCGCCGGACGCCGTCGCCGGTCGCGGTCCCGCGCTCACCGGCTGCCTCCTTTAGCCCTCGCGTTCACTTCTCTTCCCGGCCTCGGGTTCGCCCTTCCTTCAGCCCCGGCCGTCCCTCGCGTTCGCCGATCGCCTCTCCTTCGTTCGCCGTGAAGCCCACCGGCCTCCGGTGGCTCTCCTTGCCCTCGCTTGCCCTCTCCCGCTCGCGGTGTCTCTCTCTCGCTCGAGCTCTCTCTCTCTTCCTCTCGGTTCTCCATTCCGCTTGGTCTCCCCTCCCCTTCTTTTCTTTCCTCTCCTCTTTTCTTCCCTTTTCGGTGGCTACCTTAGATGCAGCCAAGCACTCGCTCTAGCAGAGTACACTCATCCTTGCCACAATTAAATTTCCTTTCTTTTTTTTTTTTTTTTTGACATAAGTTTACCCGGGATTCTATCTCAAATAGCGACGAACGAGCAATTACCTTTACTAATTATGCTATATAACACACAAGCACATAAAATAAATTTCGTAAAAATACTAGGCTTAATTTAACTATAAAATCAATCTACTCGAAATTCCGGTCTCACATTTCTTCCCTCCTTTAAAAAATTTCGTCCTCGAAATTTAGATACCTGATGTAAACAGAGCTGGGTATTTCTCTCGTATCTCATGCTCTGGCTCCCATGTCGCTTCAGCTAGCTTATGGTGTTTCCAGAGTACTTTAACATACGGGATGGTTTTAGTCCTAAGCTTCCGTTCTTGTCTTTGTAGGATGCGGATCGGTTCTTCCTCAAATGTAAGGTTCTCCTTAACCTTCAATGGCTCATGTTTGACGACGTGCTCTGGATCCGGCACGTATTTACGGAGGTTAGATACATGGAAGACCTCATGAATACCTTGAAGGGCGGGTGGTAAAGCCAATCCGTAAGCCACCTGGACCAATCCTTTGCAAGATTTGAAAGGGTCCCACGAATCTAGGGCTAAGTTTACCTTTCTGCCCAAATCTCGAGTTCCCTTTTAGCGGAGAGACTCTTAAGAACACGTGATCCCCAACTTGGAACTCTAAGGGTCTCCGCTTTAGGTCCGCATAACTTTTTTGTCTCGTCTTGGGCTGCCCGCAACCTTTTTCGTATTATTTTGACTCGCCTCGTGGCTTGATCTATCATTTCAACCTTAGAGAGTATTCTTTCTCCCACCTCATTCCAACACACGGGTGTTCGACACCGACGACCATACAATGCTTCGAACGGAGCCATATTTAGACTTGCATGGTAGCCGTTATTGTAGGCAAATTCAACTAATGGCAGTGTTGTTATCCCGTGTACCCATAAAATCCATGGCACATGCTCTCAACATGTCTTCCGGAGTCCGAATTGTACGTTCGTCCGCCCATCGGACTCCGGGTGGAAAGCCGTGCTTATGTGGAGACTTGTACCCATTGCCTCTTGGAATCCATGCCAAAACTTGGCAATGAACTTACTCGTCCCGATCCGACACGATGCCGAGAGGAACACCGTGAAGCCTTACTATCTCAGCTATGTAGAGGTCGGCTAGTTGATGAGACGTGAAAGTCGTCTTGATTGCAAGGAAATGGGCCGACTTGGTCAATCTATCGATCACCACCCATATGCAATCATGTTGCTTCGAGTTTTGGGTAATCCCGTGATAAAATCCATACCGATACCCTCCCACTTCCATTCAGGTATTGGTAAAGGTTGTAATAGCCCTCCCGGTCTCTCGGTGTTCTGTTTTGACTTGCTGGCACGTGAGACAATGAGCTACAAATTCTCGCTACGTCCCTTTTCATTCCTATCCACCGAAATGACTCTTTAGGTCATGGTACATTTTCGTACTTCCAGGATGAATTGTGAATGTCGAATTATGAGCTTCTTTCATTAATTCTCCTTTTAGCTCACCGACATTGGGCACACATAACCTTCCCTTATACCAGAGCGTTTCGTTCTCAATGCTAAATTCCTTAATCCGATCCTCCTCTACACCCCTCTTGATTTTCATCAATTCTGATCCGAGCTTTGAAGTTGTTTGATCCTCTCTACCAAGGGAAACTCCAATTGTATAGCCGCTAAATAACCTTGGTCGCTTGGTAGTACCACCTCAACATCAAACTTTTCTAACTCCCTTATGAGTTGATCCTTACCGGTGAGTAAACAAGCTATCGACCCTGTTCTTCGGCTGAGGGCATCTCGCCACCACATTTGCTTTACCCGGATGGTATTTGATTTCTATATCGTAATCCTTTAAGAGCTCTAGCCATCTCCGCTGCCTCATGTTTAATTCCTTTTGCGTGAAGATGTACTTGAGGCTCTTGTGATCCGTATAAATCTCACACCTCACACCATATAAATAGTGTCTCCAAATTTTTAGCGCAAAGATTATTGCGGCTAACTCCAAGTCATGAGTTGGGTAATTCTCTTCATACGTCTTAAGTCGTCGTGATGCATAGGCAATCACTTTACCCCTCTCGCATCGATACGCAACCGAGTCCCTTTCCCGAAGCATCACTATACACAACAAATCCTTCGTTCCCTTGGGGATTGCTAAAACCAGGGCCGATACTAGCCGTCTCTTTAGCTCTTGGAAGCTATCCTCACACTTCTTAGTCCACTCGAACTTGTTGCCTTTGCGTGTTAGCAAAGTGAGCGGAAGAGAAGTTCTGGAAAAGTTTTCCACGAACTTACGGTAATAGCCCGCCATACCTAGGAAACTTCTTACCTCGAATACGCTCGTGGGCCTTGGCCAATCCACTATGGCTTCTATTTTAGCCGGTCCACGGATATGCCTTCTCCGCACACTACATGCCCCAAAAAGTGGACTTTCTTTAGCCAAAACTCGCATTTCTTGAGTTTGGCGTATAACCGATGCTTTTGCAAGGTCCGAAGTACCACCCTCAAGTGTTCTTCATGTTCCTTTCTACTTTTGGAGTATATGAGGATATCGTCAATAAAGACCACCACGAACTTGTCGAGGAAAGGGTGGAACACTCTGTTCATCAAGTCCATGAAGAAGGCAGGAGCATTAGTAAGCCCAAATGGAAGAACTAGGAACTCATAGTGACCATACCGTGTTCTAAAAGCACTCTTAGGGATGTCTTCTTTCTTGATTCTCAACCGATGGTAGCCCGACCTTATGTCAATCTTTGAGAACACAGATGAGCCTCCAAGCTGATCAAAGAGGTCATCTATTCTTGGAAGTGGATACTTATTCTTAATGGTCACTTTGTTCAATTCTCGGTAGTCAATACACAACCTTAGGCTACCGTCTTTCTTTTTCACAAAGAGTACGGGTGCTCCCCAAGGTGAAACACTCGGGTCGGATTAGTCCTTTATCCAAGTAGCTCTTGCAATTGGACCTTTAACTCGGCCAACTCCACCGGTGCCATTCTATACGGTGTCTTAGATATAGGTATAGTGCCCGGCACTAAGTCTATGGTGAACTCCACTTCCCGTTCCGGGGTAACCCCGACACCTCTTTAAATATTTCTCCAAATTCTCCCACTATGGGAATACTTTCAACAGGGATTTCTTCCAATTCGGCTAGTTCCACAAAGCACACAAGTACCCTTGACATCCCCTTTTTAGCATTTTGCATGCCTGTATCGCGGAAACGAGAGGAGTCGTCCTCTTAAGGCTATTCCCTCTGAACTCCAACCTTTCTCCCTCGGGAGTTAGCATGGATACTAGAGTCTTATTGCAATCTATGACCGCCCTATGCTTTGACAACCAATCCATCCCAAGGATAATATCAAAATCTCGTATCTCCAATTCCATCAAATCTGCAGAAAAGATCTTGCCATTTATACTTAATGGGCAACCCCTATATACCACATTAGTTTGGGCTACCGACCCTACTGGAGTTGATATGCGAAGTCTAGCATTCGCTATAGCGAGTTTACAAGGCCACTTTTTGGCAAATCCGAATTCACAAATGAATGGGTTGCTCCTGAATCAAACAAAACATAGACATATAAGTTGTCGAGGAGTACCGTACTCGCCACTACGTCGCTGGGGTTTTCCATCTCCTCATCAGCGGTACCAACGTTGTTAAGGATACCCGCGTCGTTGCTTGAGGTCCTCCGTCCCTTCTTCTTCGATCAAGTCGTAAACTCTTCCACCTACCCGGAGTTTCTTCCCTTCCTTCCTATTCCCGGATGCAGGTTGGCCTTGTTGTAAGGAGGGTTGAGAATTAGACTGTTGCCTTTGTCCTTGCCCGATACCCCGATTAGCTCCGGTTTCTTGGGGGCAATGTGCGATGAAGTGTCCATATCTTCCGCATTTAAAGCATGGCCCTTTTTCTCCTGTACATGCTCCTAAGTGACGGCGACCACACTTTCTACACAGCTGGCGATCATCCCCCTTGAAGGGCTGTTGGGCTTGGGAAGAGCTACCTCGCGTATCAACTCTTTTTGCAGCCTGGCCGGATTGTGAGCCGGGATCACCATAGCCTGGACCTCCTTTTGATTTGAAGTTGGGCCGTCTTTAATGCTGCACTTTCATTTAGCGCCCTTTCGATTTTGAAAGCCCTCTCGGTACATCTCCTGGAAGTTTGTGAAGACCAGGCCAACCACTTTATTCTTCAACTTTGGCCTTAGCCCGTGTTCAAACCTATCCATTCGCATCTCCTCGGTCGCCACCTGAGATGGTGCGAATCGACTCAACTCATTAAACTTGGCAGCGTATTCCACCACACTCATGTTTTCTCCTTGCCTAAGTTGGAGGAACTCCTGCTCCTTACTCCATTTCACAACTTTCGGGTAGTATTTTGCGCCCGATAATTCCTTAAGTTCCGGCCGAGTTCGTGCAAGTTCGCCCTCACGAGGCCTAACAGTTTGCCACCAAAATCGGGCTTCGTGTTCAAACTGGTGGGTGGCTAATTGCACCTTAAACCGCTCCGGGCACTCCATTACCTCAAAGAGACCCTCCATCGTCAATAACCATTCCTCGTACACCAACGGGTCTATCCCTCCTCGCAAATTTGGGGGTTTCAATTCTGAACCGGCACACCATTTCCATTGCCGTGGGCCCTAGAGGTGGAAGGGGTGGAGGTGGGACTTGTTCTCTTCTGGGAGGCATCTAGAGTGATCAAAACAAAACGATGCCTCAACTAAGTGCATGTTTGCTATAAAAACCTAATAGAGGGATGCCTATCTCAATGCGTGAATGTAAATAACGATCAAAATCAGTAAAGCAAGTAACCAATACACATGTAATCACATATAGCACACATATCCTATGCTTTAAGACACGAAACCTAATTGGAGCTACATTGGGTGATCCTAATGCTCGATACCATAAAATGTAACACCCCAAAACTCACCCTAGGAGTATTACACCGCCGAGTTCCTCAAAGGAACTCCCAAGGCTCGCTCCGATGTTGACTCAGCTATCTTAATTCAACTTAAGGGCACGAATTAAAATTCTCCCCAAAGGTTAGAAGTTCCCTAAAAATTTCGGCAGAGTTCCGTTTGAACTACGGCCCAACCCATAGGCTAAAAGCCTTAAAACCTGCATAAAATTCACAATAAAACTCAACGAGCCACATGCTCGGAGTACACAACTCCACGGCCACACGCCGGAGTATATTCACAACCATAAGGCTTACATTGCGAACTAGTTTACAACCCAAGTCATGAATTCAGCAAAAAAACCAGATTTACAACCACTTAAGATCAAAATTGCCGGAGAAAGAAATCTCTCGGCTTGTCAAAGCTACTAGTTCGGTCTCCATACATACGTCTAACTTGCTATACATTACGCTCTATTTACATAAGTAGCCGAATAAATACAATATGCTAACATAAAACACATAGACTTGATCGCAACCATAATCGCCACCAAAGACAAGCATCCGGCCGTTCGTCTCGGGGGTACTCGCAATCGGGAGGGAGCGGGGCAATTTGTGGGGGTGAGCAATAAACCACGGGGCTCACCGAAGTCTTACACCCTTAAAATAGAAATTCTTTATACATAATACACATAATAATGAAATTGGTGAAAATATAATAACACAATATAAATCTAGATGTTTTCAATGGAATCTCTTTGCAATGAAACGATCATGACTCTTTCAACACTTAAAAACACGATTTCACCTTCATGAACAATTCTTTTCGGGTTGAATCAACTTTTCTCGGGCCTTCGAGGATTCGAACTAGCACTTCTTTCATCTCGTGGCGCGACCCCGACAAAAAGGCTCCCGGGACCTATCTTCTAGGAAGTCTCGGGCGGGCATCCTGTCTCTCCAGGACCCCTATTAGAACCCTTCCCTCGAAGTCTCTAGCTGGGCGTTCCCGGTTCGAACCCTTCGGTATGCTAAACAATCCGTAGCCTGTTGATTCAAAACTATTTGCACATTCTCATTCATCACATTCACTTACAGACTTTCTCAAATTGATTTCACATCAAGGAAGGCGTGGCACCGCGTGTCACCCTTACAAATTCACTTTTCAAATTCAATTTACTTTGTCAAATACTTTTGCCTTTCTAGATTAAAATCACGTTGGAAAGACATTTCACAGAAATCACATTCAAGAGTCATTTCACGTAAAACACAAAACTTCTTTCGAAACTACTTGTGAACATCACATAAAGCAAACACATAGCACGAACAGTCCCCATTCAATGCAAGCAGTCATTCCCAACTCTTTTCCAATCGTGCCTTTCTCAATTCATCGAGTTTAATACAATTATTTCCATTTTCCGAGCTACTATAACCACAAGTGCATATCACTTAAATTACGTTTCACATTCATCGCAATTCATTGCCTTTTGCCTTACTTACTCGGTTTACACTTCTACTTTATAACTCAACTTCTTTTGGCCGTATTCGAGTCCACGGACTCTTGCCCTCACTTTATTGCTTAAGTCCCTTTTGCTGTGCTTAACTTACACTTGATTTCATCCCGTAGACCGAGATATATTCTACACTCATTTTAACCTTAGAATTCCCAACTCGCTATTTTTCTGCCTCAATTATGCGTCAAGCAAGATGAAGTCATGTCCTTCCTTTATACTCAAATCATTATTTCCCAATATTCATTGTTATCTTCCAAGTGCAAGAACTTAGAAAGTCTCTATGGTTTAGCTGAAACATCGATTCACAATTTACTCCCAATTTACCGCTTCTTGTCCCTAAGTGCCATTAGAACTCGTCACCACACTCTTTATACCTACACCACCTAATGTTTTCAGCATCTCATCTCAGCCCTAACTAGCTACTAAGTTCTCGTCCAGCTTCTAATTCGGACTCCACATTTCCATTCGATTTACTCATAACTCGCTTCGGTTCTAGCAGTTTTCCTAGCCTCATTCTATCACATAACATTCAATAATCACAACAAACTCGTTTGGGTTTCGAAATTACTAATAGTTTAGAGTGTAAGGCTACCCACCTCGATTCAGGGATTGCGGCTTGTGATTCGAGCTCCCCTGGTTCCCTTCCTCCTTTCGTTCTTTTCCCTCGCTGCTAGCCTCGGATTCCGCCGCCCTTCTCTGCGCCGGACGCCGTCGCCGGTCGCGGTCCCGCGCTCACCGGCTGCCTCCTTTAGCCCTCGCGTTCACTTCTCTTCCCCGGCCTCGGGTTCGCCCTTTCCTTCAGCCCCGGCCGTCCTCGCGTTCGCCGATCGCCTCTCCTTCGTTCGCCGTGAAGCCCACCGGCCTCCGGTGGCTCTCCTTGCCCTCGCTTGCCCTCTCCCGCTCGCGGTGTCTCTCTCTCGCTCGAGCTCTCTCTCTCTTCCTCCGGTTCTCCATTCTCGCTTGGTCTCCCCCTCCCCTTCTTTTCTTTCCTCTCCTCTTTTCTTCCCTTTTTCGGTGGCTACCTTAGATGCAGCCAAGCACTCGCTCTAGCGAGTACACTCATCCTTGCCACAATTAAATTTCCCTTTCTTTTTTTTTTTTTTTTTTTTGACATAAGTTTACCCGGATTCTATCTCAAATAGCGACGAACGAGCAATTACCTTTACTAATTATGCTATATAACACACAAGCACATAAAATAAATTTCGTAAAAATACTAGGCTTAATTTAACTATAAAATCAATCTACTCGAAATTCCGGGTCTCACGAGTTGAATTGAAAAATGCCAAGAAATACCTACTATTTGGAGGATTATCTAAGGTATTGGTTTACTTTCAATCTAAACGGAAAATCTTTTGACCTGAGTTGAGTTGCATCTGCTGTGATGTGTGCTTTGAACTTTGAGAGTTGTAAAAATGGACTTCGCTTGTGTATGAAATTTGCTACTTTTGATATTGTGTTGGTTGCCCGGGTTCTCATTCCGTATCAATAGCTTTGATAACTAAGAGCTCCCTAGTGGAGGTATTTGTACACATGGGTTTTCTTTGTTTCATGAATCGATAGGATATCCTTAAAACTCCATGGTTAGGTAAGCCTTATGACAAGATTTTAGAGGTGACTAACTACTAGTTGAATAAAAGTTGGTTTTAAGGAGAATTGTGTGCTATGCATTTTGAAATTTTTTTGACTCGAACGAAGTTTTCTAATGCTGTAATTTAATGTTCTTTGAATATATGTCTTGCAAGAGCTTTCTTGTAAGTTTTGGGGTTTTGATTATACTCCGCGTGTGGCCGTTGAGCTGTGTACTCCGAGCATGTAGCTCGTTGAGTTTTATTATGACTTTTATGCAGGTTTTAAGGCTTTTTAGCCTATGGGTTGGACCACAGTTCAAACGGAACTCGCCAAAATTTTTAGAAAACTTCTAACCCTTGGTTGCTGCCGCCGCATTGGGCCACCGCTGCTACCGCTCGGACATATACTTGACAGAGATAATTTACATAGATCATCATTGTTAATGAAATATTAAACAATGGCAAGTAGAACTTAAAAAAAGAGGGACTAGTTTTGATGGCAAAATAACTCTAAACAGGGTGTCGAAATTGGAATTGAAATTGAAGGCCGGGGTAATTGTTTATCTTTGCATGTGCTTATGATAATAGGGTTGATTAAATTAGGAATAATTTGTGAGAGAAAGAAGCAACTAGGAAACATCATAATGTAGAATCTAGCCTTTTCACATTGTTCCTGGAGGATTATGTCAATTAGTTCATTTTTTTAAAAAAAAGCTCTCACATCAGCTAGCTTGCTTCTCATAAATGCATTGCTCATCATGTAATTGCAGTATATTTGGTGAATAACATAATCTCCAAAACACAAAAATCAAAATTAACAGAACATTACCACTATATTTGGTCCTTTCATCTTTTGAATCACTATTCTCAACAACTTTAGGCTCTTTTCTTATAATTGAGTTATTTGAATATCTAAATATATAACTATACTACTTTCGATATAACTTATCTTATTTAAAAATTATACATAAGACATAAAGAAAATATAGTTCGGTCATATACAAAATATATCCAACCAAAATTAGCCTAACAAATCCCTACCATAGAATAGGTGAGTAGGATTATAGCAAGATTTCTGCATAATTCATTTTTGAGTTTGCTTCCTGCAGCTTAATGACTTGTGAGGTTTAATAATTTTCAAAACTCTCTCCCTTCCCTTCCTATTTCTTATGTGTTTCAAACTTGCAACTTGTGCCAATATTAAACCATTGACTCCTGGTTCTCTAGAAGCGGTAATGCAAGCTCTAGAGGGGAACTTATCGATCGAGGATCCGTTGAAAGAAACAATTGTTAAGAGAACATTTCAAGGGAGCTCGATTATGACTCCAACAGCCAATACCAGGACAACCTAAAGAAATTCAAGAAGCTAGCTTTGGAAAGCCAAGACCCTAGCACTAGCGAGCTAAGTGTATTCACCGGTGAGCATGGTGTAACCCTCAACCTCGAGGACTGAAAATCAACACGATACCCATCAAAACTTTTGTGTATTGGTGAACATTTTGCGAACTTTTGGATAGTGTATTTATGGTTGTTTGTGAACTTTTGTATGGTTGTTTTTGTGAAATTGTTATAAATGTGTTTGGATTGTTTATGATTGTGAAATGTATGTTGGATTTGTATATCCAACTTGGAGGACCATGTTGTGGCATATGTAAATGTCAAATGTAATTGTCACAAATGTGAATTTTAGATTTATATATCCACACACAATTTTTGTACTAGGTTAATGGAAAATCAGCGACGGAATAGCGACGGAACAGCGATGGAATTAGCGACGAAATTTCTGCAAATTCCGTAGCTAATTTCAGCGACGGAAATTGTATTCCGTCGCTGATTTCCAGCAACTACGGAAGGCATTTCCGTCGCTGATCCGTCGCTAATTAGCGACGGATTTCGATATTTCCGTCGCTAAATTTTAGCGACTCGGTTTTTAACGACGGAAATATTCCGTCGCTTATTCGCCGGTTTTCTAGTAGTGTTATTTCAAGTCAATAATCTCCAACTCCTGTGCTCTTTGCACATCCTTAGGATAGTACTCGACCATTTATCTTTTCCTTTAATTCCTCCCAAGTTATTGGCCTTACTCGTTCATCTTCTAAGCTTGTTTAACCGCATCCCACCAATGATCGGCTTCTCCAACAAAAAGATGTATAGCTAATCCAACCTTATACTTTTCAGGGCACATCATAGTCTTAAATATTTTATCGATCTCCCTCATCCACTCATCTAACTCACTAGGGTTTGCAGTACCCTTAAACTTGGAAGGTTGTAATTTCATAAACTTATTTAGAAGGTTAATGCCTATCATTGGATTAGTTGGGTTCATCGGTTCTACCACTTGCTTCCCCACGAGCCATCTAACAAAGGTAAGTTAGGGGGATCATTGTTAATTCTTCACTACATTACTATACATAGATTCATAGAATCACACATATGCACATATATTCACAAATCAAATCATATGAAATTCACTCACTCACATATAGGCATATATGTTCATAAATCAAATCACATACTCATGTTTCAATCACACACATAAGAAATCACTCAAGTTCTAGACTCGATTATAGGAAAATCCATTGGTTGGGGATTCTTGCTCCGATACCATTTTTGTAACACCCCTAGACCCACCCTAGGAGTATTACATGCCGGGGTTCCCGAGAGGAACCCTTAAGGCTGCTTAAGGTCTCAACTTAGGGTTAATAGTTTCCTCTTTGCTTGGCGAAGCGTGTTTCTAGGTTTTCAAAGGTTTTTCTGAAAATTTCGGCAGAGTTTCCTCCGTAATATGGCTAATCCCATAGGCTTAAAGCCTTAACCACCGCACGAAACACATTTATAAACTAAATGAGCCACATGCTCGTAGTATTCACATGGGGCTTTTACATTCATAGTCAAAACTTAAGTTGACATACAACCGATCTTTACAAGCATGAAAAACATAAAGTACATAATAAGTGTGGAGATGTCCTATCCGTTGGTTCGCTTCTCCTAAAAGCCAAAAGCAACTCCAGGAGTCTTAACTTCTATACCTGAAATGTTGGTGAGGTCATGAGCTCCACGAGCCCAGTGAATAACCCAAATCCATCCCCGGTTTCACTTTGCACATTAATTCATTAACAAACACACGTAAATTCATAATTCATTCATAACATACGATTCGGATCATACATACTTAAGACATACGAGATACTAAACTTACCAACTTGCCGAGAAGCATGATGACCTCAATTACTCATCATAAATTTAATCAAACATACTCTATTCGTCTTTATACACAAGTAAGTCATAGAATCATTCATCATGTAAATCATTCATCATGTAAATCCTATCTTACTTCTTATCGTATTCGTTTCTTATGAAATCGGGATTAGTTCTTCTTCTTTTTCCTCTTCTTCGGTTCAATTATACATTTCATAAATCATTCCTTCTTTCTTTTCCTGTTAATCATGGACAATCATTCGTTTGTTCATATCATAATTCTTTAAGTCTTTTTAGTTTCGAATGGAAAGAAGATTTATGTTATGCTCTAAAGACCTAGTTCTTGAAGCCAAACCAATTTGTTGGCTCGGTTGTTGGAGGCATAAGAATTCGTGGCCTTGAGGAAAGCCTCAAACTACGAAGGACGCATACTCGTCAAGAATTCGTGGAAGCAATTCAATTCGTGGCCATAGCTTCGGAGGGTTCTTTAATTCGTGGGGTCTTAGATTAATAACACAATCATTTTTCCCTTCTTTAGTTCTTTATGTTTAGTTCTTTATGTTTCTTATTTTCTTATATCTTCTTATTACTTCGACGAGATACACGTAATTCATACAATTCACGCTTGACATTTTCATACGCAATATCTTCGCAACTAACAATTCACATAAGTAAGTTCCAACTCGAGTACGATCAATCCAATTCATATAGGCATGCTTATGTCATTTTATAATCAATGTGCTTTAAACATGTCAACTAGGATTTCTAATCAATGAACTTATCGTTTTCATGATTGCGTAAAATAGTGCATAGCTGGTTTAAGGTTCTAAAACTTTCCTTAGCCGATATATATCTCTTAATCTAGCCATATAACTTCTTAAGTTTCAGTTCTCGATTACTCACTTAGTTCCGATTTTAGCCCAAAACAAGACTTTTTCACTCAAAAATCCATATCTTCCAATCTACTCATCCAACGCATACCAAAATTTACGGGAAACTCTCATAAAGTATCGGTAAGCTACGAGTAAAAGTATCAGGAATTTCGGGCTACACATGAACTCATAATAATTCAAACAAGTAGGGTAAATTCATGAAAAATCTGCACTTAAATCATGAAATTCAATATTCGATTTTTCTCACTAATTCTATTCAAGCTAATTTCATTAAATTTTCAATCACACAGCTCAATAACAATGCTCAACAATGCTCAAATATCATTAAATTCATGAACTAGCACTACTACATAAGCTGCTAAATAGCGACGGAATCGGCGACGGACTTTGAAAAAAGCCGACACACGTGGTAGAACGCGACGGACTTAGCGACGAAATAAGACATCCGTCGCTATTTTGGAATTAGCGATGAAATTTTCCGTCGTTATTCCAGTAACTGAAAAGTTTAGCGACGGAAAATTCCATCGCTAATCCGTCGCTACGGAAAGCGAGATGGAAAAAACCAAAAAAAAAGAAACAAATTAATTTAGTAATCAGCGACGGAATTATCCGTCGTTGTTCCATCGCTAATTGAAATTTTTTATTAGCGGCGAACAGCGACGGATTGTTCCGTCGCTAATTACAAATATATCCAGATCCGGCCTTCGGCGAGACCGAACTTCGCAGAGCAGAGAGAGAGAGAGTCGAGGTTCCGAGCGTCATCGCTGCCGCCACTCGCCACCCCCAACCCCCACTCCCGCAGCCGATTCGCCCCCGCGTTGACCGCCGTACCCTCCGGCCGTCCACCGCCTCTCCTCCGCCGCTTGAGGAACACGAAAGCCAAAGACTTCACCGTTCACCTTGGTTGCTCCGGACCCGTCTCCCGCCGCTACTGCCGCTCGGGTGGAGGACGCCGCCGAGCACCGCCGCTGCTGCCGCCGAACGGTTGCCCTCTCGCCGTCGCCGCCTATGCCGCCGCTGCTGCCGCCCATTCTTTGAAGGTATGGTTTTGTTGAGTTTTATTAGATTTGTGGTTTTATAAAATTGAAATTGAAATTGATGAATATATGTAATTTGTTGGAAATTAATGTTGTTTGTGAATGAATTTGAAAAGAAAAATGTGCAATTGTGTTAGTTATGGAGTAAATGTTATTGAAGTTAGATTTAGGGTTTATAAAAATGTAATTTGAATTTGATGAATAAATGTAATTTGTTGGAAATTGTTGTTGTTTGTGAATGAATTTGAAGAGAAAAATGTGCAATTGTGTTAGTTATGGAGTAAATGTTATTGAAGTTAGATTTAGGGTTTTTAAAAATGTAACTTGAAATTGATGAATATATGTAATTTGTTGGAAATTAATGTTGTTTGTGAATGAATTTGAAAAGAAAAAATGTGCAATTGTGTTATTTATGGAGGAAATGTTATTGAAGTTAGATTTGTTAGAAATTATTATTGAAGTTGAGTTAGATGTAGATGTTATATGTATAAATTTGTGTTGTTTAAAATATGTAGTGTTAGATTTGTTGGACATTATTGTTGAAGTTGAAGTAAATGTTTTTTGTGATTTATATATGTGCAATTGTTTGTGGTTTATTTGTGTGAGGTTGTTTATGCTAATTAAGTATGATTAGGTTAATTATGATATAAATACTTACGAGTAAAATAGAGAAATTAAAGAAATTTATGTATAATAAAAAATATATCTTAAATGCATAATGGTTATATATAGATTATGTTCATTATATAAAATATGTAATCATATAACATCTCCATGTATTGATATTATTGACTAATAATTTAATAAATTGTTAAATGTCAATCAGAATATATATGGACGGACCTACGCATCGTAGATGGATGTATCGTAGGTTATTACCTGGTAGAGTTGGGTATAGACAAGAGTTTTTAGATGGGGTTGAGGAGTTTGATGCACATGCTAGAAGCCAATCAGAATTTGTACATAATCAACAATATATGAAATCACTTGAACCGTTGGATGTTTACTAATAGTGTGAATTACTTGTTTATGTTCGGAAAAATGGAGAGAGGTAGAGGCAGGTCCAAAAGATCAGCTACTCGGGGAAGGGCTAGAAACACCACTACCGATAGGGAAGGTAATGATGTGAGCACTTCTACCCCCTCTCAAAACCCTCATAACCTTCAATCTCCCGTAGGTGGAGCACTATCTCTACACTCCCCTTATAACCAAACTCCATTGGGGGGTCATTTATTCCCAACCCTCCTTTTTCCAACCCCCAAACATCCCACACATGCAAAACCCAATGGATGGGTCTTTCTTCCCAAACCCTCCATATTCTCAGCAGCCCCATATGTACACAAACCCGTCTAATACATATGCATATCACCAATATGGTATAAATAATGTACCACACATCCACGTTGGTGCCGAACAAAGGCCACCACAAAGGCCTACAAATGATGGACCAACTGATAGACGCGCATCCTAGTCTTGAATCAAGCAGTGCTAGCAGCTGAGAAAAGATTCGAATTGAGCCGGATGGTGAAGGGTAAGTGTGATAATAAGTAATTAAATAAATTAAGCATAATAGTTATTAGTAGAACTAACTATTTTATATGTTTCTTGATTAGGTTCTTCCCCATTGACAAAGTTGTGGGTACGATTTCTCACATCTTCCAAAGCAAGTACGACGGAGCTTGGCCTACATGCGGTAAAGTCCCTCGATCACAATGTGATCGGTGGTTTTATGAGTTTAAGGTAATGACAAATCTTTAGTTTTCTGAATTTCGGATAACATAATGACTTATTGCGCATGTTCGAACATTATATTATAATTTCATAACTTATAAACTACTTTTTTATTTATATAGAAATTTTTCACTTGGTCTCCAATCGATGAAGTCCAAATAAGAAGAAATTTTGAAAAGAAAGGAAGTGATCGATTAAAGGACTTCATGCTCGAAGGCGAGGAAAAATAAGAAGAAGCCGAAATGGTTGGGTGACAACTACGGTGCGAGTTGCTCGAATATTGGGAAGCTGCTGACTAGAAGAAGTTCCGTGAGCAAGATCGGAAAAACCGCCATGCTGATCAAGGGGGACTTGGTTCATCGCTCCATACTTGTGGCTCAATCCCTATGACAGAGCATAAGCGGTGATTGGTACATACCCCTTTCTTAATGATTACGCATGCAACTATTAACATGTTCATATTAGTAAATTGATTCTCTACTAACTTGTTTTTTATTTAGATGAAGGAGCTTAAAGGAGTTCAACCTCTACCGACCCAACTATTTTCACGTACGCACAAAACAAAAAGGACGAATGGGTCGACCAAAAATCCAAGACCATTTATGTGAGTAACCTTATATGCAATTTTCATATTTTTCTATCTATTATTTTCGTTAACAACCTGTGATGTTTACATGCCTCAAATATTCATATTATATTTAGGACAAGTTTCAAAAGAGTGGGAAGAGTTGTAAAACACTCAACCCACTCAACCTTCCGATGATGACCCCAACTCTTCGAGGATCATGTCTCCACCCCTTCACAACATGAGTTGTGGGTCAAAGCCAATGCGAACAGGAAAGGTCGCATTTATAGACTTGGATCCGAAGCTAAAAACTTGAAACCAACCATGCCCTTCAAATCACCGAAACCTTCTACTGTAGATGACTCGGATTTGAGATTAACGAGTGCATAATTTAACTTCGAGTTACATCAATGGATTGAGCACGCTCGGGTGCTTGGGTTGCAAAATAGGCAGCTGCAAGAAAAGTTCAATAGTTTCGGTGAGCCAATAGCATGTATGAATGAATTTATGTAGTCTCAGCAAGCATCCGGATCTCACCGTCGACCGAGTACAACCACAAGAGGAAGAGGAAAAGGATGAGGATGAGTGAGGACCATGAATTCATATATTAACTTTTGTATATATTGGTGATCATCACTTTGCGAACTGTTTAGATGTGTTTAAGGTTTCTTGTGAGCTTTTGTTTGCTTGTTGTGTTGAACTTGTGAATTTGTTTTAAATATGTTATGGTTGTTCATGATTTTGAACATGTAAGTTGGATTTATATATCCAACTTTGATGAGTTATTTGTGGCCGGCATATGCCAAATGTAAGTGTCACATATGTGAATGTTGGATTTGTATATCCATTCATAATTTTTGTACTAGGGTAATGAATAATTAGAAAATTTTATTTAGAATTTTTGACCGAATAGCGACGAAACAGCGACGGATCAGCGACGGAACAATTCAAATTAGCGACGGAACAATTCAAATCAGCGACGGAATTCAGCGACGGAAATACCCTCATTTCCGTCGCTAAATGTCACATGAGCTACGGAAGAGTTGCCGTCGCTGAATTCAATCAGCTATGGAAGCTTGTTCCGTCGCCGATCCGTCGCTAATTAGCGACGGATTTGAAAATATCCGTCGCTGAAATTTAGCGACTCGCATTTTAGCGACGGCATAAATCTGTCGCTAAGTTCGGAATTCCATCGCTATTGGCCGATATTCCGTCGCTATTTCCGTCGCAAATTATCAATTTTCTAGTAGTGTAGGCATAAATCACAACATGGTTTTCAATTCATGAGTTGCTAGTTTTGTGAATTTAGGCCTCTAACTTCTTCAATTAACTTAAGGTTTCTAGTTTCATACTTCGATTCAGGTTCAATCGACCTAATTCATTTTAATTCTAGAGGATGAATTCAGATTACTCACCTTGGATTCTTAGTGATTCTAAGAGTTTCGGTTTTGGAGGGTTTTCGAATTGGGTGTTTTTACTTTACTTCCTTCTTCCTTTCGGTCCCCTTCTCTTCTTCCCGGCGCCCACTTGTTGTTCCTTCGCTCAAACTCTCGCTGTCTCCCTCTCGCTATGTTGTTTTTGGGTTCTCAAACCCCTGGCCCCATTTCTATCCGATGTTGCCAGCTCCCTTCTCGTGCTCGTCGGCCACGCCTTCGGCTCTACGGTGGTCGCCAGTCCCCTTGGTCTCCTTGGCCCTCACACACTCGCCTCTCTCTCTCTCTCTCTCTCTCTCTCTCTCGTTTGGTGGTCCTTCTTTCTTCCTCCTCTCGTTCTACTTCTCGCTTCTTTCGTTTTTCCTCTCGCTTCTATTTTCCCCGTTCATCCCCTTAATCCCTTTTTCTCTTTCCTCCTTTCCTAATTACACCTAATGGGCTTTGCTGCCCAATTTCAATTGGACCCCAATAATTATCTCCTCATTGATTGCCACAATTGCCACTAATCCTCTTTAAGTGCCAGTAGCCTCCTCCTTCCAATTTCTCATTCTTTTTTTTCCCTTTTAATTAGCCCAAATAAGCTTCACAAAGCCCACTTAAATTCCCGCACGCTCGGGTTTAAATTCCGAGGTTTTTAATTTCAACTCGAAAAATTCTAATTCACTTAATTTAATAATTTTAAATTTTTGACTTAACTTTTAATAATTTAATTCATTAGCAAGCAAGCACCTAAAATTTCCGGGTCTTACATCTTTAAAGGTTAGGTAATAACCGTCAACAAGGATAATCTTTGTGCTACTTGTCACTTCCAAAGAGTCCGTCATGGAGATCGAGCACGATGCTAATGATGAAGAATTGTACGGATTTGAAACTATCGCTGCCTTAGAAAGGAGAAAGCACCTTACCTTTAACCCTTACGGCAACCCTAGTATCCACTCGATGCTTAGGAGGAAGGGGTATTTTCTAGGTTTTGCTGCGAGCCGAAGGGCATACCATCCTATTTTTCCATCCCTTGAACCCACTAATAATTATAAGTTCAGGCTAGGCTATGAACCTACCACTAAGGAAATAGCTTAAGCCAAGTGGGAAATCCAGGTAAAGAGAACTACACCATACACAGTCCACTCCATTCGGCCTTTTCCTTATACTCGAATGGGAAATTTCGAGAGAAGGAGACAACTTTCCTTATTGTGGTTTTCCTGAGCCCTATTACATCAAGGAGAGGCACCTCACATCCTTAAAAGGGAATAGTCCATGTCGGACTAGACCAGTCTCGCCGGAAACAATCTTTTCAGCCTTCTATTCGGTCAAGAGGGTAATTTAGAGGGGAACTCTGTCTCGCATCTGTCATGAGCTATGTCGCATCTGCTATTCAATCCATCCAGGTTCATCACCGATGCTAATATTAAAGGGTCCAAGCATGTTACTTGGATTAATGCTGAGGAGGGCCAAGAATTTCGTTGTTAGCCTAGGAGCGCATCCTCTTTTTGAGTCTAGTGTTAGGGCTTGTACTACTTCTTCTTCGTTGTTTCTAGTTCTGTCATTTCTAAATCTGTTTATGAGTCCAATGTACTCGTTTCCTTATTGAATAAAATGAACCTTTCTGCTTCTTGCCTCCTCTTGCTTTTAATTATTTTGCATCTAAAGATGAACAAGAAATTCCTAATGAATTAATAAAAGTTGGGGAAGATCATGAAAATCGTTCACCAATAATAGAGGAATCAATAACAATCAATCTAGGGTCAACCGATCAGTGCTAACAAGTTAAGATTGGAAACGCTTTGGATCCAAAAGAGCAGAAGCAATTCACTTCACTCCTTACAGAGTTCATCGATGTCTTTTAGGCTAAAAAATGTGGCATTTAGGCTCAAAAATGTGGGTGCAACGTATCGGAGGACAACAACGACACTGCTACATGATATGATCCATAAAGAAGCTGAAGTGTATGTAGATGACATGATCATAAAATCCAAGGACAGGGCAGGGCACTTACCTAGCCTCGAGAAAATTCTTCCATAGAATCGGAAAGTATAACATGCGCCTTAACCCTCAAAAGTATGCCTTTAGGGTAACCTCCGGTAAACTGTTAGGCTATGTTGTTAGCCTTAGTGGAATTGAAGTTATTCCATCCAACATCAAGGCTATTTAGGAAATACCTCCACCAAGTATGGAGAAGGAGATAAGGGGTTTCCTAGGACGTTTGTAGTACATCGGTCATTTTATATCAAAATTGACTATGATCTATGAACCCATTTTTAAGAAGTTAAAGAATGGATCTCGAGCCCATTTGGGATACTAAGTGCCAATAAGCATTCGAGAAGGTTAAGGAATACTTGGCTAATCCTCCCGTGTTAGTTCCACCCCAATCAGGGAAACCTTTGCTTCTATATCTCACCACAATAGAGACAGCTATGGGAGCCATGTTAGCTCGATAGGACGGAAAAGAAGAACGTGTGATGTATTATCTATGTCGAAGTTCCTGGATTATGAGAATAGATATACACCGCTAGAGAAGACATCTCCGGCTTTAGTCCGGGCTACCAAGAAGCTCGGACACTACATGTTAGTCCACACGGTACATGTGGTAGCACCCATGAATCTTACTAAGTACATACTTGAGAAACCGACTATCGGTAGTAAGATAGCGCGATGGACTATCACGTTATCGAATTAAAACTCAACTTTGTCCCTCAAAACGTGATCAAAGGAAGGATAGTATTAGAATTTTTAGTTGATTTACCCGTGCCTAAATCGCAACCAGAACACCTTGACTTTCTAGATAAAGATATTTTACAAGTAGAGCTGGATGTTTGGACAATGTACTTCGATGGCACTTCCAATCGAAGGGCTTTGGAGTAGGGATTCTTTTAGTCTCACCTGGAGGGAGCACATACTCCCATTTCAGCTTAAGCTAGACTTCGAGGTCACTAATAATGCGGCAGAGTACGAAGCTTGTATCACGGGTCTTAAATCTACAACAGAGATTGGGGTCAAGAACATCGGGGTTTTCGGTGATTCGAGTCCGATCATCAATCAAATTTCGCAAAGGTGGAAGGTACTTAGTGAAGCCTTGACACCCTAACAAGCGTACTTCGACGGAATTATCTAAGCGCTTCGAGAAGATTTCTTTCACCTACCTTCCTCGGGATGATAATCAATTTGCGGATGCACTAGCTAAGTTAGCATCCATGATCAATATTCTTATTGGCATTCACTCAATGCTTGTTCACATTGAGCGACTGAGTCAGCCTGCACACGTCTATACCTTGGAAGTATCTAATATCGACCATACCAGTTCGTATCATAGTATTTATCGGTATTTGGATAAACAAGAATATCCTTTGAACTCTACACCTAAAGCCGAACGAGCCATCAGGATGTTGGTTGCACAATTCTTCCTCAATCAATGACAATTGTTCAAGAAAACTAACTCCGGGACTAGCTTACTTTGTGTCAATCAACATGAAGCAAAGCGCATCATGGTAGAGATTCATGGAGGAAAGTGCAGACCTCATATGAATAGTAGGATGTTGGTCCTGAAGGTTTAGAGACTCGGTCATTACTGGTCTACCATGGTAGTGGACTGTCACGACTTTGTTAGAAGGTGTCATAAATGCCAGTGTATGCAAACTTACAACACTAACCCCCATCATTTCTCACTACATTATCCTCACCCTGGCCATTTTCAGTTTGGGGAATAGACATTATTGGCAAGGTGACTCCTAAAGGAATAGGTGGTCATGAATTTGTGTTAGTAGCAATTGACTACTTCACTAAATGGGTCAAGGCAACATCTTATGCAACCTTGACGTCGAAACAAGTAGCCAAGTTCATCACTCGAAACATCATTTATCGCTATGGGGTACCCCACGAGCTTCTAAGCGACCATTGTAGTCATCTCAAGAAAGAAGTAGCGGATTTGTTGGATAAGTATAAAATCCAGCATCACAAATCTTCCCTATATCCTCGTCATGCCAACGGAGTAGTTGAAGCCGCTAATAAGAATATTTGGAGAATAGTGGAGAAAATGGCACTTATAAGGATTGGCCGGATAAATTAACTTTCGCGTTGTGGGGTTATGGAACTTCTATTAGAACCTTCACGAGAGCAACATCTTATTCTTTAGTCTCGTGGCATGGAACAGTCCTTACAATGGAGATTGTCATTCCTTCGTTAAGGATAATTACCGAGAGCCAAATTCGAAGTTGAGTGGGCTAGAGCATGTTATGAGGAATTAGTATTATTGGATGAGAGGCGCCTTAACGCCTTGCATAATGTCCAAATATACCAAGCTCGTATATCTAGGGTATTCAATATGAAGGTTAAGCCTCGTAATTTGCAAATCGGGGATTTGGTCCTTAGAGAAATAAGAGCACCAATTCAGGATCCACGAGGGAAGTTTAAGCACAACCGGCGGGGCCCATTCATACTTAATTAGATTTTACCCGCGGAGCGAGTAAGTTAACCGATTTGGATGGAGAAGAGATTTTTCACTACACCAATTTAGATCAGGTGAAGAAGTACTACGCGTAACATCTCCCTAGGTTGTAGGTCGAGGCTAGCCCAACTAAAGCGGGCGCCGGCCACCACCCTGGTCAATGGTGGATTGGTCGAGCCATGGTTTTTCCTTTTTATTCTGATTTTCCTTAGTTCATTTATTTGTTGGACAGTCCAATTACACGGTCCATTTTGTATGATGATTTTTATTTTACCTCTAAGTGAGCTATATAAAAATATGAAAGTATAGCATAACACTTACTTTTATTCGAGTAAATGGTAAGCCTACTACTTACCTAAATACATAGCTAATAAAAGGAATTTACTTGCAAGCATACTGCTTGTAAAATAAATAAACACTATTCTTATAACATCCAAAACCCACCCTAGGAGTATTACATCGCCGAGTTCATCATAGGAACTCCCAAGGCTCTTTTCAGGTGTTGGTTTGGCTTTCTAATTCCAACTTAAGGTAATAAAGGTAATTCTCCAAAAGAGTTTGAAAATTTTCTAGAAATTTCGGCAGAGTTCCGTTTGAAATATGGCTCAACCTATAGGCTAAAAGCCTTAAAAACCTGCATAAAAGTCACAATAAAACTCAACGAGCCACACGGTCGAGTACACGACTCAATGGCCACACGCCGGAGTATATTCACAACCACAAAACCAAAATTCCAAACCAGTTTACAACCCAAGTTACAAACTAAGTTAAAAACTAAGTTATAACCTCTTAAGAGCAAAATTGCCAGCGAAAGAGAATTTTTGGCTTATTAGAGCTACTAGTTCAGTCCGTGTGCATACATCCAACTTCACTATACATTATTGCATAATTACATATGTAACCGCCTATATACAACATGCTAGACATGAAAACACATAAAACCAAACTTCAACTCATGCCCATCACGAACTTCGGTCAAGGAAGAGGCATCTCGGGGGTACCTGCAACTGGGATGGGAATAGGGGAATTTGTAGGGGTGAGAAAACCACGCGCTCAGCGGAGAGTCTTACACTCTTAAAATGGAAAGTACTTCACACATATTACCAGTAATAATCATTAAGAAAGCAAGAATAGCATAATAGGAATATAGGTAATCATTCATGAAATTCTTTGTAACATAAAGATCACAACATTTCACTTATTTAAAAGCATGATTTGCAATCATTAAAAACTCTTTCTAGAACTGAATCCTCTTTTAACAAGGTGGTGCAACCACCAATACATTCTTTCAAATGCTTTCAATCGAAATTGAATCATTTCTACTTAACCACTTCTCATACATCACTTTCAATGAATTTCTTTTGGTGAATCACTTTGTAGGTTGTGGAATCGAACTAGCACTTCGCAATTTCTCATAATTTCTCCGATTCCAATCGGGCATCCTCATACACCAGGATCCCTAGCTAGAATTCTTCCTTGTGCTAAATGATCCTAGCAAAGTCGATTCAAAACAGTTTCTTTAACACATTAACTCATCACGCTTGTTTCAAACAACATTCTCAAATCATTTTTACTTCTTAGAACACATTTTCACGCTTGAAAAGCATATAGCACAAAAATCACATTCAAGTATCATTCTGCGTAAAACATAAAACTTCTTTGAAAACTAACTTTTGAACATCATTTAACATAATCACTTAGCACAATTAACCATAAATCAGCATAAACAGTCATCCTCGGCTCCTTTCGACTATGCCTTTCGAATCTACCAATTTAGTAACATTAATTCCTTTTTCTCGAGCCACAATAACCACAAGTAGTTACCACTTAACTCCAACAAACCCAACTCTTCACAAATTGCCATCTTCACTTCAATTTCTCCTATCAGCCTCCACATTACTAATCATACGCTTTCTTGCCTATACTTAGCGATATAGTTCTTAAACTTACTTTACTAAATTCCCTTTAGCTCCATTTATCTTCTAGTTCAATTCACTCTCAAGGATTTAGATATGCCTTCAACTCAGTTTAACCTCACAATCACTAGCTTTCCACTTCCCTATCTCACTTGTGTACTAGTCAAGGTGAACTTGCACTCCTCTTTTATACTTAAATCGTTGTTTCCCAATATAAACTTTTACCTTCCAATGCAAAGAACTTAGAAAATCTCTAAGGTTCAATTGAAGCATCAATTCACAATTTAGACCCAAATCACCATTTCTTCATCTCTAAGTGCTAACTAAGACCTCCACATTGGTCCTTTGCTCTATGCCACCCAACTCTTTCTAAATTTCCAAGCATTCCGACTTAGCCCTAAACAACTACTAAATTCCTTTAAATTTCTAATTCAGCCTAAACAACTCAATCTGATTTCCTTATATCCTAATTCAGTCCTACTACTTCCTAAATTGTTTCAATGTTCACAACAAACATTCAATATTCACAACAAATTCATTTAGGCTTCAAAATTTCTAATAGTTTAGAGTATAAGATTACCCACCTCGAATTAGGGATTGAAGGTTGCGAATTTCAGATTAGTCTAGGTCGGTCTCTTCCTCTCCTTCCTCTTCCTAGCCTTCCCGCCCTGCTGCCAGCCCTGGTCCGCCCTATTTCGCTGCTTTCCTCCTTATCCGACGCTTGCTCTTGCTCGCCGGTCGTCGTCTTCTTGCTCTCCGGCGACTTCTCTCCGGCCCTCGTGGTCGCTTCCCTCTTTCGGTCTCGATTTCGCCTCCCCTTTCGTGCCGTTTGCTGGTCCGCCTGCGTTTGCCGACCGCCTTTCCAACGCTTGCCGTTTGGTGCACCGGCCTCCGGCCTCTTCTCCGGCTCTCGCACTCGCGCTCTCTCTCTCTCACTTGCCCAGCCTCGGTTTTCCTCGCCCAATCCTCCCTTCTCTCGCTTTCCCCGCTTTTATTCTCGCTCCTCGTTCTTTCCTCTATTTCCCTCGGCTTCATTCCTTTCTTCTTATCACTTAATCCCTTTTCTTTCTTTTCCCTTTTTGTTGTGGCTTGCACATGCTGCCAACCAATTACACTAATCTTCCCCATTTCTCTGTGTTTTTTTTTGGCTTGGATAATCTCAAGGGAAAAAATCAAAATAATAAATCACCGATTGCCTTGGGTTTTTAATTACCGGGTTCGGGAAGGGAATGAGGAGGAAATAACATAATCGACTAATTTATTTATAAAAGCGTGTAAGACTAAGAACTCATACTAAATAAAATAATTTACGCGTCGATTACTTAATTTAATTAACCTACTTAAAATTCCAGGTCTCACGAGTTCTAAAGAGGCAAAACTAATCCTCCTTTTCTTTTATTCCATCTCAAATTCCTAAGAATTTGAGTCCTAGTCTATTTTCACTTTCTTTCCTTTAGGATCACTAGACTCAGCTTCCTTCATCTCAGGTGCGTTCCTTTAGCTCTCGGATTCAGAGAGCCTTCCTTTCTTCATTTTGTTTGGCTTCGATCCGCCTTTAACGGGCGCGTGCAATCATCCGAGGGTTTACTTCGCAAATTTGCAGGGAAGTAGTAGCAGGGACAGTTTCTTCAGGTTTATTTCTCTAAGTCTCAACGCTTGTCGTCACTCGGGATTGACTTCTATTATCTACTCTAGACAATTAGGAGAAACAACGAGTATTTGCAACTCCATCAGGTGTCAACAAGGCTGCAGGAGTTAATAATTTCGGAAGACCTTTTCAATATTCGGGCCCCGACCCGGTCCGTCCGTAGCTACCATGTCCTTTGAACAAGTCAAAACTTGTGGGCCGGATACAATCCTACAATGGGATTATTTATTCTCTACCCATTTGCCGCAACATACTCGTTAAGGAAGTAATATGTGTTCTCCTCCAAGCACAACGAGACGAATGTATGGATGTGCGAGTATGCGTTTGAACTAGGACACCTTCCAATGTTTAATATACCATAAGGGGTCATTTCTTGGATTTTTGAGATACTCTTCCCATTGGAAAACAAGGCGATCAACTACCGTTGATGTTCGTTTCCGCTAGCAGAGGTGAGTTGCTAGGTATGTGTCAAACTTCGGCGGAGCATCGATGAGTTTCGGATGTTTCATTACCTGCATTTGCACATCACGGATGAAAAATCAAATGCTAGTGTCCTGCATGGTAAAAGTATAAATTTTTAGGCCCAACAGGAGCAAAATCAAAATAATAAAAATAGCGACAGTAGAAGTAAGAACGAAAGTTAGGTTTTTCAATATAAGCCGAATGCCCCTTGACCTCCGGCGGCGTCGCCGCCAAGTTTACCATTGTTTACTTCCGTTTGTTTTAGTACTTACCTGCAATAACAGGGGGCTTCCGTGGAAATTTTGCTCGGCATTGGCTTCAACTTGGTCTAAGCCAATTATCGTTTCAAGCAACTATTAGCGGAGTTAGAGAAATATAATTCTCTAACTGTTCCACCAAATCTAGTAGAGCTTGCTGGTGCCAAGTCCTTGTGGCCTCCTACTAATAGAAATCTGCATATTATCCAGTGATCGATAGCTCGTTGCCTCGAGATGATGATTGACTCAAGCATAGGCGTACATGTTATGTTAATGCTTCATTAGATTGGTTAAGCTAACTTGATTCCCAATAAGGATCCACCCTACATACGTTTTGCTCGGTTTTAGTAGATATTAGTACATTTCATGAAGATTTTCGGAGGATTTAGGAACAACTGGTTTTGTTCGCCTAAAACTACCTAGTATGGCATCGAATTCTTTAGGTAGGGGATACAATTCATTCTCCCCAAACCTAAAGACCCGGTGATGGCGATCCCAATAAGCTACAGACACCCTTAAGAAAGGCCAATAGATTTTTACCTGGTGAATGCTAAAGAGGACATTCAACCCATAATTGGTTAACCCGGATCTATCCATGTTGCTCATCTCATACATCTATCGAGTTAGCTCAGCCATGTAGTTCATGGTTCTATTGCTACGAATATGGAGGAGATATAGTACGGCTAATTGGAGGCTTTGATATTAGCTTTTAGTTTACGTCGCGTGTGGATCATATTTATAGGTGTTTTCCTGGAGTTCTTCGATTCCTACTATGATTACAACAACGAGGCACTACGATCCCTGCGGGGCTTATGCATGGCCTGCACCGACCTCACCTTGGGCCCAGCTAATTTTGTGCTTTCTCGCGGGACACCCCGAGTAATCCTTGGTTATTTTTATTTCTCGTCCCAACCCGTGGAGCGCACCTTACTTGGACTATGCACTAGAGATTTTCTATTTCTCTTATTATTATTTTCTTTTAAGGGGAATGGGGGCTAGTGCCATTTTTTTAATTTTGTCTTTATATTTTTCTTAAGTTTTGTGCATCATATCAAATAAAAGAACGCATTTTTAGAATTGAGTCTTGCATTTCATCTCATCGCATAAGAGTCTTCATTACAAAATGAATAATATATTAACAAAACAAACACCCTACAAGAGGTTCATGAATCGGTAAGCAATGAAAGTAGGAAGGAAT
The DNA here is from genome assembly GCA_021018815.1 of Talinum fruticosum. Classification (NCBI taxonomy): domain Eukaryota; kingdom Viridiplantae; phylum Streptophyta; class Magnoliopsida; order Caryophyllales; family Talinaceae; genus Talinum; species Talinum fruticosum. The sequence continues at coordinate 2,065,060 of JAITYX010000026.1, forward strand.
CATCTATGCATCGTCATCGGAGTCCTCATCGAAGATGTAATTCCCGAAGTCCTCCAAGATAGACTTAGAGAATCGGCCACCTTAATTGCCTTGGTACGAACCACCTCCTTAGTCCTAAGATTGAGAAGCCCCATGAGCTGGTCTATTATAAGAACACCGAGGGAAATAAAGAGGGTTCCCATGTCAATCAAAGGCCTGCAAAGGTAGGATGTCCAAGCTCTCCTCGGAATGGCTAGGTCCTGCAACGGAGCTACTAGGCCCGAAAGCACTAGGTCCTAACTTGGACGTATTCCTATGATGTGCATGCCTGGAAGAACGTCAAGACGAGCCTTGTCTAGCATTGCTACTAGAGGGCGCTTATTGTTCATGAGCTTGGGATGATGTCTCTGGCGTACTCGGTAGATTAACGGAAGAAGTGGCTCTCGATAGGCGTCTCTATAAAATCAAGGAAGTGATTAGCAAATCACTAAAAGCTTAAAGAATTTAGCACTACACTAATTGAGGACTTACTCAAGAAATAGAGAAAGATCGTCTTGTAAAGAAATTCTGGATTCTAGGAAGAGCCGATCGCAATCTAATAGATATGGTCCGAGATTGCTCTCGGTCATACTGCAAAGTTTATTTGAGGTTATAAACAAGGAAGATAATTTTAGCACATAACTAAAAGGAAAAGAGCACATAACTCTTATCCCTCGTCAATTTCTAGGAAATGGATGCCCAACACCCTCTTCCGAGATTTCGGGAATAGTGACGAAACGAGTAGGTCCCCGGGCATACTAAAATTCATGTTGAGACTCGGGATGTGAATGTCAATAGGAGTGAGCTTCCAAGGAAGAGAAGATGACGATTAATTTCCATATAAGAAATTCAAAGTTATAAGAGAGGAGTTGAGCACTCATTTGTTGGGTCATGATGCGGGAAGCATGATGTGCGTAGGAGGTGTTTAAATTCAAAAGTGAAGTAAACGGATACCCCACCATGGTTGCCACTTGTTCGTTGGGAGAGAGAGAACGAAAATAAGACATGGTTGGAGGAGGATCGATGGGAACAAATGGAGGCAATGTGTTAACTCAAATTTGAAGAGTGACCATCTCCCTAAGATACCAACAAAATCCAAAAGGATCTTCAAACAAGATCCTTCTCTCACTCAATTCCCAGGCCACAAGGACATTTTGGATAAGTTGGAGTAGGGCCCTATGATGGAAATTGGCCTACACACAAGAATTACCAAGAAATCAACAAGCAAGAATGAAAAACAAAAAGATAATGGACAAAAACCGTGGATATAAGGGGCTGGACTACAGCACCGGCAGCCCTACGGATCGTGGTCCAGGCCGTGTGCTTGACCGGAATCGTCGAAGGTGTGTTGAAAAGCTTGTTTAGACCTATTTTGGAGCAAATTTTGAGAGTAGAAGTAACACACCGAGTTAACGCAATTGAGGGTTGACCTCAAAAAGCCTATCTCATGTATTTTGGTTCACTCAAGATTTATTCTAGCCCATGGTACGGACGCTAGAAAATGGGGCCCGATTTTTGAACCGGAGAGAGATGTGGAAAGTATTCATATAGCGACGGCTACATTTTGACAAGTCAAGTAAAGCTTTTTATCCACTTGAGATGAAAAGTAGATATTGAAGAAGGGAGAATTTGAGCATACCTCAATGATCTTCCATAAGCCATTTAAAGGAAGATAGTTGGAGGAATCCGGTTCCGGCCTTGCATGTCGCACACTAGCACGGAGGCCTCTAACGAGGCAAGTATATGAGGGAGCACCCCGGTTGAGCTCCTTTATTCTATCAAGATCCACTAGGTTCACTAAGTAGTGAACATAAATCTTAGCGGCCTAGTCGGAGAAGAGGATCGTGCTAAAAGGAAGAGCAAGCATAACCCTAACTTGTTGTTGAGGAGAGTGTTCGGGCGGAAGACTTCATTCTCAAAAGCCTAAAAAAAATGGTATATTTGAAATGATTATTATATGGAAATCTATCTGCTATAGGGCCAAAAAGGTGACGGAGGTAGTCATGATTTTTGTACAAATTCCAATCATAAGCTAAAGGTTCCCCTGAAAAGCGTAGACGGAATAAAACAACAAAATCGAAAGGCATTATTGTCGTCTCGCCGAATGGGAGGTGGAACGTATTGGTGGTGTCCCAAAATCGCTCACTGATTGCTCTAATAGCATCTCTCTCCCTCCTCTCAATGAGATGGCATAGAGTAATGTAGAGAGGCTCCAATCCAACATTGTACATGACATTCTCGAGAAAAGTGCATCCTCTCACATGTCTTCATAAACTTCGGGATGGCTCCACTACTTCGAATTGAGCCTTTTACAAGGCAAAATCCAACAAGATTTTGGTTAAAAAGTTACTCTAAATGAGCAAATCAAGAGATTTAAGCCATTTAGCTTACCGAAGAGGAGATAGCAAGTGAAGACACATGGCTTTCAACTAGAAGATCACTTGGGTTCCACTCATTTTGTGGACGCCATTCACGCTCGAGGAAAGAGTCTTGAGTTACACTCTCGGCCCTAGTTCTTCCTACAGGGTGAGATTTTCTTTTAGGCATTTTGGAGAAAAGGAACTCTTGAGAACCAACTAGCTTTCGGGAAGGAGCAATGTAAGGAAATTAAAGAAGATAACAAGGTTAAGATGAAGAGTTGGTGTGGAAAATGAAACACACCATGCACCCTTTATAGGCAAACCAGTCAAGACATCCAAGCATATAAAACAAGCGTCAAGTAATTAGTGGGGAACCGAAGCAATCCGGCCGAGCACGCCGGGCCACGCTCGCTAAAGGCTAGCCGGCGCCGGCCACGAGGCACCGTGGTGTCCAATCAGCAATATCTTTGCAGCCTAGCCCACTGCCTTTGTCCGAACATGTTTGTCCTCTTGGAGCATCTGATTTTTGTCTCTTATGCATGCAAGTGGGAGCTTCGGGCCCACCAATCAGCTTTTCGAAACAGTTTTATCAATCCGTTTTGAATAAATTATTTAGGTAAAAACACTTATCTTTTGTCAATTCAATTATGCACTAACAAGTATGCTAGCATAGCAGATTATTTAGCCAAGCTTTAGATCGAAAGACGAACGAAGTTTCAGCATCGAAATATGCCAAGCCTCAAGCTATGATCAAGCCAAGCTTAGGATCCTTTTACCGAACTTCGAACGCATGCATCGCGATCAAGTTCAGGTCTCACTTTGGAGTTCAGGTTTGAATATAACCAATTCCAAGAATAAGATAATGTCTTATAGAAATCGAGGTAAGTACCATTTAGTGCCTTCTCGACCCTTCGTCTTTCTAGACTCGATCAAAGTGGGGGCTAACTGTAGACACCTAAAAGCTGTCGTCCTTTATCTCGTTATTTTAGTGTTTTGTTTTGCTGGCCCGATGATGATAATCTCGAGTCCTTTTTGTGGATTTAGATTTCGGACTGTGATTGATCGGTGTAACATAAGCCGATAAACCACAAAGAACCCCTAGCACCACTTAAATAGCCTTTTGCCTTGGGTTGGTCAACAAATCCTCTTTTCTTCTGGATCATCCAAGAACAAGGTCGAGCCTTTAGAGATTGTGGAGTCCTATGATGTGTGCCAGGAAATTCCAAGTACAGAATATCGCATTCTACTTCTGTCCAAGTATGACAAGGAGCTGAAGATCTAAAGACGACATTGAAACGTTACATTTCATGATCGGGAGCATCAAAGTGCCGTGTTTTAAGCTTTATAAGATAGTCCACAAGAGGCTAGAAGCTTTCCCCTCTAAACGACGTCGTGGCTGGCGCCCACCTTCTAAAAGCATGGTGGAACACTCGTGTTTTGAGCTTGGATAGTCCTTGGAGACATAACTAGGGCACGAAACCCTAGGAGGGTCTCGCTGGCTGGCGCCCGCCTCCTCTCTTTTAACCTAGGTTCTATCCGATTTTATCATCTTTTGATATGGTTTTTTAAGGAATGGCCCAGTTTTATTTTAGCTTTTTAGACGACTAATAAGAGGCAAGCCCTAGGTCATTTGTGACGTAGGGCCTCTCCTATAAATAGAGACCCTTGGCTCTTATTCCGATACGACTTCTGCCTTAGTATCACGCTCCCGAAACCCAACTTGAATGCTCTTATCTAACAATTACTCTACCCAATTTTCTATAAACATTCATCTTTCACCTTTAAATTCATGCAAAGAGTTAAAGAATATTTGATTATTCTGATCTCTCGGGCACTCATTCAACCGATCACTGCCATACCTTAGACACAATTCACAAAACTAGCCCTTTTCTTTGAATTGTACCCATTGCATCGAAAGATCCGGCATGGAGATCCAGATTAGTAAGGTGGGGCAAACTGAGGGCCATATTTCAACCTTTGAATTGTTATATTTATTTTTTTTATTCGCTTTCCATATTGTGGTTTAAGAGATGTAATCGCTTTAATTTTCTCCCGACCGATGTAATCTTTTATTTCTCGCTTTTCTTTCTTTCATCGCTTTCTTTATCTCTTTTCTTTATAATTTTCCTTGTTATGTTTTGGTTGCTTTAATTTTGTTTCGCATGTTGTATGCTTGTTTTCTTACATTTTTATTAATACACTACTCGAACTAGTAATGGTCGTCTTCAAGCGGGCGGAATGTAGGGATTTATCCCTACATTTCGTACCTCGCCCCGAATCCGATTCTCGGTTGAGATCAATGGAGTCAATTTTTTAGTTTTTTCAGTCTTTAGTTTTTTTCTATACTGAGATCGATGGAGCAAGTCTTCTTTTTGTGTTTTTGTTAGTTTTTCGTTCTTAAAAATTGATTGGCGACTCCTATTTTTTATGTTTTGGTTTATTCAAAATCGCATCTTGGTGATTTCCGGTTGCACGAAAAATGATCTTTGGTTTTGGATCTACCTACTGGGCAGAGACCGAGGCTGGTTTCACCAGCCACGGCCTCTGGCCGGCCCACCTCCCCGGTGCGGACTACGGCCAGCACTACGGGGTAGCAATGGTGGCTTCGGTCCGGATTTGTGTTTTCACACCAATCGGCTCGAAAGCCTCATAGCGAGAATCATAACCGTAATATCATTTAGTCCTTAATTAGAAAATAAGATCCCGAGACTTTTAAAATAATTTCTAAAATAAAATAATTAATAAAACCACCATTTAATTTTTCTTAATTTGCTTTAAATAAAAATTAATAAAATTCAAAAATCTTAAGAAAAGGTTCATTCCCACATTCGAAATCCACTTTCAAAAACTATCTTCGAAATGAATCTTTAAAAAGAGACCCGACATGAGTGGGGAATGTCGATGGGGCCCCGGCCAGCTGTGGTTCCTACATATTGAAGACTCATATCCTAACTCTAAGTCATTCTGAGTACTACATTAAGATTCAGGTATAAACATCATCCCTCATAAGTTTTGATTTCAAGTCATTCCGAGTGGTATAGAAATTCTTGTATAATTTTTCATTCGTTTCTAACTACCTCGAAACCACGATATTGTATATCTTCTACACCGATGTTCCTGAGTCACTCGGAACTATCGCATACTCAAATATATTCTCTAACACTTTTATTCTTAGTACTGACCGCACATTTCAACGCAAAGTGAATTACGAGTGTTAATTCCTTTTCTAGGATAGTTTATTTATTTGAGAATTATTTGTCCGGATCAAGTCGTTATACCCTAATGTTCTCGTTCTATTAACTTGATCATCCTTAGGATTGGCTCTTATGGAATTTGAGTATATTGAATGTTAGACTCGTAAAATTCCACTTTTCTTATCTCGTGCCTAATTTTGGACTAAAGTATTTTATACTTTGAGAACCAAAGTAGTTTACTTTTGAGGTTATTCAAATGAGGTTATCTCATTTTTGAAATACAAAAGTAGCCGACTTCTAGCTGTCAATCACCAGTAGACATGCTTTATCTACTTTTGAACAGGGCTCGGACATCGTGTCGTGGTTGTCCGCTTCCAAAATTGGAAAACTCCGACGCTAAGCTCAATGGTGGTTTCCACCTTACTTTTCAAACATCACCAGTTGATTGGAGTACCATTTGGAGCCAAGAGCCGTTGCACAACGTTCACATATCGACAGATCTTTTCCGAGTGACTCGGAAGAGCCGTTACATTTGGAGCTAAGAGCCGTTGCACAACGTTCACATACTAACGTTCAAATCTTCTATTTACAACTCCCAGTTTGTAATTAATATATTCTGAGTTGTAAAGTCCTCGTAAACAATTGCATACTTCTCTTACTTTCTAAGTAAGGTCCCTTGACTGAGCTGTAAGGGTTAACTCAGCTTAGTTGTCCCTAACTATAAAGGTTATCTTAGTTAGGAAGTACTAGATCGAGATAAGGGAACTTCGAGTCTAGGAAAACATTACAAGGAATTGTCTAAGGGAGCAATTCTGGTAGAGTCGATCCTTTGTATTTTGAGGATTCAAAATAATGGATTTGACTTAGTGCTTGGATTAGCACTCGTCCGTGGTTTTCTGCCCCAGGAGGGTTTCCACATATTTCGAGTGTTTATATTTCGAGTCTAATCTAGACTCGGATGCAATTGTTTATCTTTTGCAAGCGAAAAGTTTCGAGTTTGTTCAAATTTCCTCATTACCCTTCTTAGCTAGCTCTCTACTTCTCTTACTTGCCCTCCTTCTTCCCTCTCGTCTCGTTGAGTCTCTCTCTCCTTCTCTGTGTTTGTGTTTTGGTCCTTGCTCTCCCGCTTTCCTTGATTGCTCGCTCTCGTCCTCCGCCTCCTCTCATTTTCCCCTCACTTGCCCTTGCTTCCTTCTTTGCTCTTCTCCATTTCCCAGAGCGCCCCCTTCACCTTCCTCTCTCTCTCTCGGTTCATTCCCTCTTCGTGGCTTCTCAAGGAAAGCCAACGCCTTCACGATAATCAAATCCCAGCTAAACACTTAATCCCTCCCCTTCTCACTCATCTATTGTTAAACATAATAATAATTAAACCTACATACGTAGCATACGCGGTCTCGGGTTATATACGTAGCTAGTCTAGTTGAAAATTCAGAGGAAGGAATTGATACGCTTCACTAAAAATAGTTACACGGACTAATAATAATTCGATCAAACAAATTTACGAATATCTAACCACGTATATATCTTGGTCATTCGACTTACTCTATTTAATTAAAACTAAATAATTAACTTGAGTTATATAACTATCTAACCCAAAATTATGGGTCTTACATTTCTTCCCCCTTAAAAGAATTTCGTCCCCGAAATTTGGAACAAGTGGTATCTAAGATACGTAAGGTATACGCATATACACGAAACACACTAGTACACTTAACATGGAAGGAAACTTGGAATTAGGCAGCCACGGTTACTAGAATTCTTAAGGGAGTGTCTATGGATTAGTGAGTTCTAGCCTCCTCTCTACCATCATTTCAGCACGTCTCCTCACTTAATTACGAGGCGCCAAAGAGCAAATCGTACTAGAAAAGAGAAAATAGTTGGCTTGGAACGATCTCACCACTTGTTTTTAATTTGAACACTAATGTGTGCACCAAATACTTATGCAATCAACACATTAACTAGGCACACCTCTAGTTCAAATATCTCACACCACCCTCTAGTTCCTTACCTTCTACAAACTAAGCGGACTCTATGGCCAAGCTAGTTGGATGGGCTAATCCAACAAATTATCTATGGTGCATCAATGGTCAAAACAGTAAGAATGACACATATACTATTCAAGTAACATCACAAAAGGCGAGTAGACGAGCTCAAAAGTATAATCAAAATGCTGGAATTGAAACCAAGTCGAATTTAAAGGCACTCAAGCAATATGAGATCATATCCAACACAATAAGACCCTTAAGCAACTCATGATAACTACAATAGGTAATAGGGAGTCCTCATGTTATTCTTTCACCTCTATGGGAGTTAAGATCAAACCTATGATCCTTATGTAAAACTTAAAATATCTTGCTCCCACGTAACTTATACTCACTCCAATGAGCACTAATAACACAATGAACTCCAATGAAGCATGGGAGTGCCGAACAACTTTTACACTTCCTTTGTAAACGAGGCACTCCACCTACAAGATCATTATCAATGCCCAAGGTTTATAAAGAACCCAAGGAAACTACTTCCAAACGATCTATGACGTTTAGATTACTCACAAAGAATTGCCATATATAAACCTAAAGCGGTGGAGGGCATGATTCCAACATTCATCAATCAACTCCTCTTGGTGAGATAGTTAAGCTAAAGGATCGCAAAAGGGTAGAAAGCACAACCTTCAAGGTGATTCCCTTAGCTCCTTCTAGCCTCATACTTGGCTTATTTTAGACCTTCCTCACAAGTTTCTCAAATTAGAACTTATAGATGGATCTCTATAACTATTGCACCTTACATTTGGTTGACCCAAAACTTAGATGGAAATAGGGAAAATCCCCAAATCAACTGTTCCTTCAACATAGCTCCCAAATGTACCCCAAAGGATACCTCCCAACACATCCGAACAAGCATGTACTTCAAGCAAAATACCAAATTTAACGTTCTTGATTATGGACTCAAATATTATTATCAAGAAAACCAATTCCACAAATTATACAACGAACCTTTCACGTTATATTTCCCATTAATTTTCCTCTTCATAGCCTCTAATTCTCATTTATAACTTCCAAAAGTACCCACTAATGAGTATTTTCGTAATCATATTCAAGTATCCCTCCATACTCGGGGTGCTCAGCCCTATCCTATTCCACAATGTGACATTTCAATTCATTCCTTAGTGACAACTCCCAAAAGCAGCCTCTATGCCTAAATCAACAAACAGGGTTAGGGGTCTCCAAGAATGCTTCACTTATGCTAGTGCACCGTATGTCTTTTCTTTTCCTATCTAAGACCAACTATGCACTCTCTAAACTCCTTGGAAATAATTATATAAACAACCAATATATAATTGAACACTCGTATGCTTCTTAGAGGTACAATTCCTAAGTCAACTAACGATTAGAAGTCACACCACGAAATCAATGAATACGAAACGACATAAAAATTCAGCCACACCCGGTTACATACCGAGCACGCATAAATCACTCACGCATATAAGCACATAAGTTCACGATTCAGATCACTAAACTCATCCTCCAGCTAATCGCATAAGTAATAAAATCAACGAAGTCCTAAAGATAGAGGTTTCTAATTCAGGACTCAATGAAACCAATTAGTAATGGATCGGAGATAAGATTTCAGCTACACTTACTCACGTAATTAGCACACACAAGTCAATCACACATCACCTTAATGGGTGATTTTCAATCACTAATTCAACTAAGTCAACTAGGTAGTCACTTATAAGGCCACACGTATGTCTACCACAAATAAAGCACATAATCACATAATAAGGATCCTACACGGCTATATGCAATGCAAACTTAAGGTCGCCAAAATTTATGCTCCGATACCATTTTGTAACACCCCAAAACCCACCTAAGAGTGTTACATCACCAGAGTTCCTCAAAGGAACTCCTAAGGCTCACCGAGGTGTTGACGTGGCTATCTAAATCCAACTTAAAGGAAGGAAATTTTCCACAAGGGTTAGAAGTTTTCTAAAATTTTCGGCGAGTTCCGTTTGTAATAAGGACTAGCCCCTAGGCTTAAAGCCTTAAAACCCTGCATAAAAACCACAACACAACTCAATGAGCCATATGCTTGGAGTATGTAACTCAACGGCCACATGCCGGAGTCCAACTAATCATCTAGTAAAACCTAAAACAATCTAAATGGTTCGTTATACATCCGGAACAAATTATATGAACTAAATTACAAACTACAATACTTGGAAACATGAAATGCACGACAGCCACTTAAGTCACTCAACAGAACAGACAAACATCAATCAGCGAGGATCCGAGCATGCTAATTACCGCACACACCTCCTAAGAGTGTACATGCAACATTGGGAGGGAAAAGGGGAAAATATATGGGGGTGAGCAAACCACGCGCTCACCGGAATGTCTTACACTCTTAAAATGGAAATTCTTTACAAATACTACTTATAATAATGAAATCGATGAAAGTATAATAACGTAATACAAATCTAGATACTTTTTAATGAAATCTTCTAAAACCTCTTGTAACTTAAAGATCATGACATTTTAGTCATTCAAAAGCTCGAATTGCAATCATTTTGGGAATTGAATCACTTTAAACAAGGTGGTGCAACCACCTGCAATTTGTTTCAAATTCTTTCGGGGCTTTAGATAATTAAACAAGCACCGAGACAATTTTCTCGGGGCACGACCCTTGACTCGAGGTTCCGGAACTTATCTCTTGTCAAATACTTGGAAGGGTCCGCTTTCCTTGTTAGGAAAGAATCAACCTCTCTGGTTTATGGGCATCCTAATATGCAAGGACCCCGTGGCTCGATACGCACGACCACCTCCTTCCCGTAGTCTAAACAATCCTTAGCCTAAAATTCGCTTAAAATCAAAGTGATCACAATCACTTATCAAACTTGGTTTCTAAACCAAAATCTCAATTAGTTTATCATCATAGAAGGCATGACACCACGCGTCACCTTTCTAAATTCACTTTCTCGAATTAGTTTCACTTTCTCAATTAAGTTTCGCTTCCTTAGAACACATTTTAAGTTCGAAAAGCATTTATCAAGAATCATAGTCATGTTTGAAATGCGGTTAACACGAAGTTGCATTCAAGGATCATTTCGCGTAAAATACGGAACTCCTTTCAAAACCACTTTTGAACGTCATTTAATACAATCACTTATACAAATAGCCATAATTCAACACAAATAGTCATTCTCAGCTCCTTTTCGACTATACCTTTCTAAATTTACCAATTTCGTAAAATTAATTTCTTTTTCGAGTCATAATAACCATAAGTAGTGACCATTAATCTCACATGTCCCAATTTCTCACGATTTACCATCTTTGCTTCAATGTTCTCTCGATTATGCCTCCACATTACTAATTAAACTCTTCTTATCCATACTTAGCTAGATAGTTCTTATTCTTAATTCACTACTAAAATTCCTCTAGCTCCATTCATCTTGAAGTGTAATTTGCTCCTCAAGGATTTAGATACTATCTAACTCAATTTAACATAACATCACCCGCTTGTCACATCCACACCTCGATTGTGCCTAAATCAAGATAAACTCATACTCCCCTTTTATACTTCAAATCATAATTTCCCAACATTCGCAATTATCTCTCAATGCCGCAAATTCAAGAAATCTCTAAGGCTTAATTAACTCTTAATTCGTACCCAAATCACAATTTCTTCATCCTTAATTGCTAAGCGAAACTTCAGTACTACTCATTTGACCTATGCAACCCAACTCCATCAAAATCTCCAGGTTCCCAATTCAATCATACGTAACTACCAAATTTGCTCAAAGTTCCCAATTCACTTTAACTATTTAACCCAAGTAACTCCTCTCATGTCCTGATTCAGCCCTAATAACTCCCTCCATTCATTCTAAGTTCTTAATTCAATCCGAAACAACTACTAAATACGTTACTGCAATACGGATACTCAATATTCACAACAAATTCGATTGAATTTCGAAATTACTTATAGTTTAGAGTATAAGACTACCCACCTCGAATTCTAGGGTTTGTAATCGATTTCGGCTAATTTCCATCTTCCTTCTTTCGCTTCTTTCTCTCTAACTCGCGTCCCTCGCTTCCTCTGTTCACTTGTCGGTTCTCTTTCCCCGGCCGTCTTTCGTCTTCCGGCCTCTCTAACTCTTGACCTTTCGACCCCTACTCTCGCATTCCACACTTTTCTGCTCCCTATTCTCCTTGCCCTACTCTCGCTCCTCCATCCTCTACTCTGCTCGGGTCTCCCTCTCGGCTTTTCACTGCTCCGACTCCCCCTCTGCATCTCTCTTTCCTCCCTCTCTTTCCGTAATCCCTGGCTGCGACATTACTGGCCGTTCAGGTGGGCCACCAGCCCATTTGCTTGGTTCTTATGCTCCCTCCCTGTCTCTCTTTACTTCTCTCGCTCGCCCTCCTTCTTCCCTCTCGTCTCGTCGAGTCTCTCTCTCCTTCTCTGTGTTTGTGTTTTAGTCCTCATTCTCTCGCATTCCTTGATCTCTCGCTCTCGTCCTCCGCCTCCTCTCGCTTTCCCTCGCTTTCCCTACTTCCTTCTCTACTCATCTCCGTCTCCCAGAGCCCCCTCTTCACCTCCCTGGCTCTCTCTGTTCATTCCCTCTTCATGGCTTCTCCAGGAAAGGCCACGCCTTTACACTAATCAAATCGCTGACTAAACACTTAATCCCCCCTTCTCACTCCTCTTCCCCTCTTCTATTGTTAAAAATAATAATAATTAAACCTACATACGTAGCATACACGGTCTCGGGTTTTATATGTAGCTGGTAAGAATTCGGAGGAAGGAATTGATACGCTTCACTAAAAATAGTTACACCTACTAATACTAATTCGCTCAAATAAATTTACGAATATTTAACCACGTATATATCTTGGTCATTCGACCTACTATATTTAATTAAAACTAAATAATTAACTTGACTTATATGACTATCTAACCTAAAATTACAGGTCTTACACTAATGGCACTCATAGACTCGAAGCTAAATCTAAGTCGATTCTAACAACTCGAACACTTCGTGGAAACAAGTCCTCGGGGGTAATTGAATACTTTCTCAAGTTCTCCAAAGTTGATTTGGCTAAATGTATTTATACTTTGGAAGAAATGTCCGATTCTGATTCTTATCTGTTCAAAGAACAACTTGAGTCTCTTACTTCGAGAGCAATTGTTTGAAAAATAAAATGGAAAAGATGAGACTAACTCTGAAAGAGCTCAAGACTAGTACTCAAGCTAATGAGATTGAGTCCGAGTCACTCGAAGGGAAAATGAGCATCTTAAAAGAAAGCTTAATGAGTCTCAAGAACTTGTTTTGAAATTTATTCAAGGTCGGGAAAACCTTGACATGCTTTTAGGCTCTCGGTGTGTCTCCTTCAGGAAAGAAGCACTTGGTTTTAACGAAGAGGAGGAATCTAATTCCTACTTTAATCTTTTCAAGAAGGATTTGAGAACTGTGAAATTCACGAAGGCTGAGCATGGTCCTATTCATAAGAATGAAAGGAGGACTGAGCCCGGACCTGTTTATAAGAGAAAACCTTCTCCACCTGTTTAAAAAGAAAAGATTTTCAAAAGAAAGAGACACGGACTCGGTTTTCTAGAAAGAAGACTCGAGCATCGGACCAAATCCAAAGTCATTCAAATCTGGATTCCCAAGAGTCTCTTCCTCGAAAAGGACCATAGTAAAGGGAGTTATTGGGTTCGTGACAGGAAGTGAGAAAGGTTAGTGTGTTTCTAACTTGCGGGTAACTCGAGAAAAGGACGAAGGGTGATTGGTAGTTAGATAGTGGATGCTCACGCCACGTATCGGGAGATTCGAGACTCTTTTCCGAGTTAAAAGATTTTAAAGGAGGCAAAGTCACTTTTGGAGATGACAGTAAGGGAAAGATAGTTGGAACTAGAAAGATTAGGAAAGGAGACAACCTGGTCAGCCCCGTTTATCTTGTGAAGAGATTAAACTATAATCCGCTCAGCATATCTCGGTTATGTGACAAAGGCCAAGAGGTGAGGTTCACTTAGACCAATTGCTACATTTGTGATGCAACTACCAAAGAGACTAAGCTCTCAAGTAAGAGGTCATGTAACACCTATACTATTCCTCTTTCGATCCAAGTCAGAATTTATCTTGTTTAAAAGCATCATTACATGATGATTCTTGGACATGGCATTGTAGACTAGGTCATGTTAGCATGCACTCTATCAAAAAGCTTGCATGTCATGGTTTAGTTAGGGGTTTATTTAACTGTGCATTTAAGAAAGATAAAATCGTGAAGCATGCACAAATAGGAAACAAGTCGGATCATCTTTCAAACCTCTCAAAACTGTTTTCACATCCAAAGTGCTTGAATTGCTCCTTATGGATTTATGTGGTGAAATCTCCGTGAAAAGCCTCGGAGGTAAATCATATGTACTTGTGATTGTTGATGATTTTTCACGATTTACCTGGGTTTGTTTTCTTAAGAACAAGAATGAACCTTTCAAAGAGTTAAGCAAGCTCTACAAGAAAATTCAAGTGGTGTCTCGGACTCGGATTAGAAGAATACGAATTGACCATGGAAGGGAGTTCGACTATTCGGAATTGACGAGTTTACATTACAAAAACGGTATCTCTCACAACTTCTCAGCACCCGGAACTAATAGAGTAGTGGAGAGAAAGAACCGAACTCTTGAAGAAATAGAAAAGACAATGATGATTGATAATGATCTACCTTACTATTTACGGGCTGAGGCGATCAACACCGCAAACTACACACCGAACGGATGCTTCATCGGACCCATTTTGAAGAGAACTCCCTACGAGCTTTACAAAGGAAAAAAGCCCAACATCTCATACTTCAAACCCATTGGATATAAGTGCTTTGTTCACAATAACTGGTAAATATCACCTAACCTAGTTTGATGCTAGGTCGGATGAAGGTATATTTACGGGTTACTCATCTCACGATAAAATTTATCGTGTCTTTAACAAAAGAAGTAACAAAGTGGAAGAAAGTATCCATGTTGTGTTTGATGAGATTGATCAGGGTAAACCAAGTGAGTCAACCTTCCAAAACTTGAAACTCAGTTGAGATGAAGATGATCCTGCTGAAGCTGAGCTCGAAACGATCGAAGAAAGCAACTCGGAATGAGGCAACACAGAACACGGTGACTCGGGTCGAACCAGCTCAAGAGACAATTGAGAATGCTTGAAGGACAAGCGAATAAGGAGACTCAGCAAGCTCAAACTACTGAAGATCAGCCAATTCAACCAACAAACTTGGTCAATTAGAGAACAGGTAGAGCATTCAAATATGCTTCGAGCCACCCACTCGAGAACATTTTGTCCGACATTAACGAGTGGGGTAAAAACTCATTCTTCTTTGCAAAATCTATGTGCATTCACTGCATTCATATCATTAACTGAACCTAGAAATGCACTAGAGGCCGTAAATGAACCTGAATGTGTAGAGGCCATACAAGAGGAGCTTAATCAATTTGAAAGAAACCAAGTCTTGACTCGACCAAATGACCTTGTGAGCACCCAATTATAGGAACCAAATGGGTTTTTAAAAACAAATTGGATGAAGATGGGTTGGTAGTCCAGAATAAGGCTAGACTAGTAATCAAGAAGAAGGGATTGATTGTTGGGAAACCTTTGCACGAGTTGCTAGGATCGAAGCAATCATACTCCTATTGGCATTTACATCAAGCATGAATATTAAATTGTATCAAATGGATGTCAAATTTGCTTTTCTGAATGGTTTCATTTAAGAGGAAGTCTATGTTGAACAACACCTTGAATTTGAAAACTCAGAATTTCCAAATCACATTTTCAATCTGCAAAAAGCTCTATATGGTCTTAAACAAGCTCCCGGAGCTTGGTATGAAAGACTGAGTAGTTTCTTGGCTGAAAGTGATTTCCAAAGAGGTCAGATTGAAAAAATGATTTTTATAAAAACCAAGGGAAAAGCTTTCCTTATTGATCAGATTTATGTTGATGATATTATTTTTGGAGCTACTAATGAAAATCTCTGCCGAGAGTTTTCCGAGTTAGTGACACGGGAGTTCCAAATGAGCATGATGGGAGAGCTCAATTTCTTCTACAAATCGGACAAGACAAAGATGGAATCTATGTCCATCAATCTAAGTATACTAAGGACTTGTTGAAGAACTACAAGCTTTAAGATGTGAAACATGCAGCAACACCAATGTGTAGCGAGTATGAAACTAGACTTAGACAGAAAAGGTAAAGCGAGTAGATCGAAACTCTATAGAGGTATGATTGGATCTCTGCTATATCTCACGTCCTGCAGGTCGGACATTATGTTTAGTGTATGCTTGTGTGCAATATTTGAAGCTAATCCAAAAGAATCACATCTCACTGCGGTGAAGATAATTTTCGAGATATCTTACAAGGACTTAGAATCTTGCTCTATGGTTTTCAAGAGACCCGGAACCGACTCTCATTGGATATTCGGATGCTGACTATATTTGTTACAAGGTTGATACAAAGAGCACATCAGGAGCATGCCAATTTACGGGTCAATCCCTCATATCTTAGCACTCAAACAAGCGGAACTCGGTTTCTCTATCAACTGCTAAAGCCGAGTACATTGCAACTGGAGCTTGTTGTGCTCAGATTATGTGGATCAAGTAGCAATTGAAGGATCTTGGACTCACATTCAAATCTATCCAAATCAAGTGTGATACTCGGAGTGCAATCAACATCACTAAGAATCCAGTTCAGCACTCAAAGACAAAGCATATTGAGGTCGGGTATCATTTTTCGAGAGACCATTCGAGAAAGGTGATCTTAAACTTGAATTCATTCCTACGATATTTCGTTTAGCTGATATTTTCACTAAGCCATTTAGTGAGGATCGGTTTTGTTTTATCGAGAATGAGCTTGGAATGATTAAAGTATGATTATGTGATCTTATAAATGAAATTTTCTTGCATGATTATGTGTTATATGTTTTTCTTTTGTCTTAATAACAAATGGTTTAGTTGACCAAGTGAAACCGAGTTGTGATTTATTAGGTCTCTGAGTGTTACGAGTCACTTAGAAACCTTATCGACTCGGACTCGGCTTTTAAGCAACATGGACATCAAACTTGTGAAATCATCTCTACATAAATGGAGAATTTCAGAAATATTTATTTTTAAAAAGTCTTTCTTCTCTCTCTCTCTCTCTCTCTCTCTCTCTCTCTCTCTATCTGCGCGCATCGATAAGAGAAAACTAGCCGTTGGAAGAATGTCACTAGAATTCTAGCCATAGGAGAGTAGAAACGTCACACCTGTTTGAGACGGTCGTTGGAGCTTCGAGGTTAGACCAAAGGCTAAAGGTCATTTCTTTTCGCTATATATAGCACCTCTTTACCTTCATTTCGCTACTTTACTCACTCGCCTTCTTACTCTCTAAGCATTCTCACTCACACGCTAAATTCTAAGCACTCTCATTCTCTCACTCTCTCTCTTTCTCTCTCTCTCACTCTCTCTCTCTCTCTCTCTCTCTCGGAGTTCATTCAAGTACTTCAAAAATTCTCACCATGCCAAAAATGGGTTGAAGACTCGGACCTTACATATACATCATTCTGAGTTCCATCTAGGAATCAGGTATAAGACTTCATCTCTCATAAGGTTTTGATTAAAAGTCATTATATCCGCTTTAATGACTTTTACGAGTGATATAGCATCTTTTACGAGTGTTACGGAATCTATTGCATCCGTTTTCATCCGCTTTTGAGTGACTCGGAAAACATACTCTTACATGCCATTCTACACACTATTACGAATCACTCGAGACAACACTAAAAAATATCGCATGTTCGGACATTTACTATAACGTGTATAAAATCGAGATCCGACTTCGTGTTCCATGAATCACCATGTTAATTCATTCTTCTAAGTCGGCGTATTTTGTTTGAACTTTCTTGTGTCTAAATCAAGTCTGTTTACTCGATATTCTTTATCCGACTTGATTTTCCGTTAGACTAACTCGGATGGATTTTGAGTCTCATGGATATTAGACTCAGAAAATTTCATTCCTTTTCCGACTTAGATAATTATGCACTTAATTATCTTCATTAATTTATTATCTATGTCTAATCTTAGACCAAAGTATTTTATACTTTGAGAACCAAATTGATTTACTTTTGTAGGTTATTCAAATGACGTTATCCTATTTTTGAATTACAAAAGTAACCGAGCTTCAAAACATCAAATCACCAGGAGACAAGGCTTTTTCACTTCGACCAAGGCCTAGACATCTGTGCAATGGTTGTCTGTTTCCAAAACCGGAAATCTACAACGCTAAGCTCAATGGTGGTTTCCACCTTACTTTTTAAGACACCACCGAGTGAATTGGGACTTCAAAAGGAGTCAAGAGTCGTTGCCCAAGATTCACACCTCAACAGATTTTTTCGAGTGACTCAAAAATCCATTACAACGGTCACAAAGGACTTCCGAGTCGGAAGATGGTCAAAACAGCTAATCTGCTTGGTTATTTATAAATAGAAGCCAACTCTCAAGAGTTGAAGATTACTAAACCAACTGTTAATACACGCACTTAAGTAAAAGTCATTGTATTCATACACAATCTTCTACCGACAACTCCAACTCTGTAATTAATATCTTTTTGAGTTGTAAGGTCTTGTAATCGGTTTACAAACACTCTTTCATACTTTCCGAGTAAGGTCCCTTGACCGAGCTGTAAGGGTTATCACAGCTCGGTTGTCCCTAGCTGTAAAGGTTATCTCGGTTAGGAAGTACTAGATCGAGATAAGGGAATTTCGAATCTAGGAAAAACTTGTAAAGGAGTTGTCTAAGGGAGCAACTCCGGTTGAGTCATTCTACCGTATTTTGTGGATTCGAATAATGGATTTGACTTCGTGCTTGGATTAGCACGGTCCGTGGTTTTCTGCCCCAGGAGGGTTTCCACATAATTTCGAGTTAATACTTTTCTTAGTCCAATCTAGACTCGGACATGATTTAAGGTTTAGTCCAATCCATATCTTCATCTCCTACTTAACTCCGAGTCGGTGCTTTTACGAGTTCATTTTTGACTCACATTCTTCTCGGAGTCATATCTAGTATTTAACTCAAGCGAATTTCCTCATCACCCTATTCACCCCCTCTAGGGTGACTTAGCTTCTCCGAGAGCAATCCTTCATGGGTTCGAGCACAAGATTTTCTGGGTCTGCTACAAAGAAGCCCCGCACCAAAACTCCTCAAGAGGGTACCTTTAACCCCTCTAAAATCTTCGTTGCCCAACATCTAACGTCTGGATGACAAATTTTTCCCAACCACTTCGTTTTCGTGGTTGCAACACATCAAGACCACTGGAATATACAATTTTATGTACTTTAGTGAGTTTATCTATCCTGAACTCATTATCGAGTTCTACTCCAACATGTCTTACTCGAGGAGTCCTTACCTCACGAGTTCAAGAAAATGTTGTTCGTATTAACCTCTCTCTCCTTCACAAACTTTTTAAAGTCTCTTCTCTCTTTCTGAACTACAATCCCATCCCCTTCATGGAGATTGCAGATGAATTCTCCGAGAAATACACCAAAGAGGTCCACCGAGTCATGCAAAAACTTCTCGGTGACTCGGATGAAGACTGAGGCCAGGCTACTCTGTTTCTATTGATGAGAACTTGCTTTTCTCATCACTCTAGCGAGGAGAATCCCAACTCCAAAATTCTCAAAGTTCTTTTTGACATTCTAGACATCTACGATGTAGACCTCTTCTCTGCCATTCTTGAGCAAATGGCTTATGTGCCAGCTCAATCCAAAAAATCTACTCCATTCCTTTTCGTAGCCCTTCGATTGTTGTCTTTAAACAGTTCAAGATTCCCCTCCCTCGGCTCCAAATGTAGTGTCCGAAGCTGCCATAGTGGTAGGCAGGAAGGAGCTTCGGGCTATGGATATCATGAAGTCAAACTCGGTGTCCGGGTCCACGGGTCCGAGTTTAAGCCCCTTCACCCCATCACATTTAGACTCGGAATCCTTTACAACTCCCTCCTCCATCAGGTGGTCCATCTACTTCTCAACCACCTTCTACTGCCTCTAAGGCTATGTTTACTTGTTTTGGTAGACAAACTTACCTCTGTGTCCGAAGAACTTCGGGCACTCTCCACTCTTTCAAAACCGTCCTTCACATCTTGATGATCAACCGGAAGACATGCCGGTCTCGGATCCGGGAGAATCATGATCTCGTTGATCGAGTTGAAGGGCATTATCGGTGAGCAGCGTGAGCAGCTCCAACTCCTCCACGAATGCCGATCTAAGGGTTCCCATGACCTAGAAAGTTCACACACTTCGAGGAGTCCTCCGATCCAGCCAAGTCTTCTTCAACTAAGGTTGAAGAAGAAGAAGCTACAGCTGAAGCAGCTAAGCTCGAGGAAGAGAAGGAGGGGGAGAAGGAAGAGAAAGAGGAAGAAGAGAAAGAAAAGGAGGAAGCCACTCAACCTCGAGGGACAAGGTGTTGCGGTCCCTAAACCAGAATTGATCAGCTCGGATGATGATCTCGGTGGGTAGAAGACGCTAGGGACATGGGTCGATCCACGGTCATCAAGTTAGAAGCACCTCCTCTACTATATTCCGGGAGGATGAGCTCGAGGATGATATGGCCCTAGGTCGGATGACCGAAACGAGCCACTACTTGACATCCATGTGCTGTTGCTGCCACGATCATCAACTTCATCCCAAGCTTACCAATGCCGGTGCATCTGTTCGTTCCTTCACCTCAGCACAGACAAGCCCCCAATCTTAGTCTATTTTCTTTTTTTTGGTCCAACATCAAGTGTACTTCTTTGTTATTTTTCTTCCCGTTTTTGATGAAATGCAAAGGGGAGGAATATAGAAATTTGATGTTGTTGTGTTTAGAGGGACCTCACCCTCTTTGTTTCTTTTTAATGAATGAATGAATTTTCTTTTCTAAACAGACTTGTTTCGAGTTACTACTTTCTCGGTTGGATATCTCGTAGTATTTTTCTGCTCCGATATAATCTGTTCAATTTTTGATCTAATGTGTTATCCGTATAAATGCTTGGGTAATGATAGACTCTGCTATAAGTATGGAATATTTCTCAATCATTACTTCTCACTCGATATGTTACGCTTAATGAGAATGAAAACTTAAGTTTTGCACTAAAAAGTTTCTATCTCGCATATGGAATGTCTTTCATCAAAAGAGGGAGATTGAAGACTCGGATCCTAACTCTAAGTCATTCCGAGTACTACATGGAGATTCAAGTATAAACCTCATCCTTCCAAAGTTTTGATTTCAAGTCATTTTGAATATTATAGAAATTCTTGTATAAGATTTCATTCGTTTCTCACCGACTCACAAACCACATTGTTGTGTATCTTCTACACTAATGCTCCTAAGTCACTCGGACATCACTTAGAACTATCACGTGCTCAAATATATTCTCTAACACTTTTATTCTTAGTACTGACCGTACATTTCAACGCAAAGTGAATTACGGTGTTAATTCCTTTTTCTAGGTCGGTTTATTTATTTGAGAATTATTTGTCCGGATCAAGTTATTATACCCTAATGTTCTATTCTATTGACTTGATCATCCTTACGATTGACTCTAATAGAATTTGAGTATATTGAATATTAGACTCGGAAAATTCCACTTTTCTAGGCCTAAGATAATTATGCACTTAATTATCTTTATTTAATTATTATCTGTGCCTAATTTTGGACCAAAGTATTTTATACTTTGAGAACCAAAGTAGTTTACTTTTGTAGGTTATTCAAACGAGGTTATCTCATTTTTGGAATACAAAAGTAGCCGACTTCTAGCTATCAATCACCAGCGAG
Source organism: Talinum fruticosum (assembly GCA_021018815.1). Taxonomy (NCBI): domain Eukaryota; kingdom Viridiplantae; phylum Streptophyta; class Magnoliopsida; order Caryophyllales; family Talinaceae; genus Talinum; species Talinum fruticosum. The sequence goes on from JAITYX010000026.1 coordinate 2,086,457, forward strand.
ACAAGCTTTATCTACTTCGAACATGGCTCGGATACCGTGTTAGGGTTGTCTACTTCCAAAATTAGAAAACTCCAATGCTAGGCTCAATAGTGGTTTCCACCTTGCTTTTCAAACATCACCAGTTGATTGAAGTACCTTTTAGAGCTAAGAGTCGTTGCGGAATGGCCGATAAAGACTTTTGTTCAGGACCAAGACACAACGGTCACTCTACTTTGTTGTCTCGTAAATAGAAGCCACTTCACAAGAGTAGAAGATTTCTGGAATTATTGTTGAAACACATTACTTAAGTGAAAGTCATTGTTTTTATATTCAAATCTTCTATTTACAACTCCCAGTTTGTAATTAATATTTTTGAGTTGTAAAGTCTTATAAACAATTACATACTTCTCTTACTTTATGAGTAAGGTCCCTTGATTGAGCTGCAATGGTTAACTTAGCTAAGTTGTCCCCGATCTGTAAAGCTTATCTCGGTTAGGAAGTACTAGATTAGATGAGGTAACTTTTGAGTCTAAGGGAGCAATTCGGTAGAGTCGAGTCTTTTGTATTTTGGGGATTCAAAATAGTGGATTTGACTTGGTGCTTGGATTAGCACTGTCTCGTGGTTTTATGCCTCGGGAGGGTTTCCACGTATTTCTAAGTGTTTACATTTCTAAGTCCAATCTAGACTCGGACTCAGCTGTTTATCTTTTCAAGCGAAAAGTTTCTAAGTTTTTTCAAATTTCCTCATTACCCTATTCACCCTCCTCTAGAGGTGACATAGAATCTCCAGGAGCAAACCTTCATGTATACTAATTGGCATTTAATGAATGCCACTTGGGATATTGATCATGGACACTAATTTAGCTAAGGCATCCACGAACCGATTATCATCCTTAGGAAGATAGGTATATGATATGTTGACAAATGTTTTGCTAACTCCATCAAATGTGCTTAGTGGGGTGCCAAGGCTTCACTACGTACTTTCCTCTTTTGTGAAATCTGATTGATGGTCAAATTTGAGTCGCCGTAGACCTTGATGTTCTTGGCTCCTATCTATATAGCAGCTTGTGGTCCGATGATACACGCCTCATATTCTGCAGCATTGTTGATGACTTCGAAATCCAATTTGACTAAAATGGGAGTATGTGGTCCCTCCGATGAGACTAAAAGGATCCCTACTCTAAAACCCTTTTGAATGGAACCGCCATCAAAGTACATTGTCCATACATCAACTTCTACTTGTAAGATTCCTTCATCTAGAAAATCAAAATGTTCCGGTTGTGCTTCGAGTCATTGGTAAATCAACTAGGAATTCTAAGACTACCCTCCCTTAACGGCCTTTTATGGGACATACTTGAGTTCAACTCGATAACATGATAGTCCATCTAGCTATGTTGCTACTGATAGTTAGTTGTTCCAGAATGTACTTGATGGGGTCCATTGGCGCTATTACTTGTACAATGTGGGCTAGCATGTAGTATCTAAACTTCTTGGTGCCCAAGACTAAAACCAATTGTGTCTTATCTAAAGGAGTATATCAAGTCTCATAGACTAAGAATTTCTTACTTAGATAATACACCGCATTTTCCTTTTTTCCATCTTGTTGAGCTAACATGCACTAAAAAATATATCCGAAATAGCCATGGGATTTTCGATAGGAATCTCGACGGAATTTTGGAATTCGGACGAGATTTTCAACGGAAATGGCAATCTAAATTCTGCTCATCGGTGCGGATTGACCGACGGGGCCCGTGTGATAATTCCGACGGGAATTACATCGAGCCCGTCGGAATCCCGTCAAAATTCACGTCGAATTCCAAAAACAATGCCTATCGGAATCTCGTCGGACATTTTCCATCACTATTTCGAGTTATTTTTGTAGTTATTGCTCCCATTGTCGTCTCTGTTGTGGTGAGGTATAAGAGTAATGGTTTTTTAGGTTGTGGCGGAATTAGAGCTGGTGGATTGGGCAGATATTCCTTAACATTCTCGAATGTTGTTTGGCACTCTTCATCCCAACTAGGCCTAGCTCCCTTTTTAAGCTTTTTGAAGATGGGTGCACATATTAGGTCGGTTTTGATATGAAAAGGCTAATATACTGCAAATGCCCCAAAAAACCCCGTATTTTCTATGTCTTTAGCGAGTGGTATTTCCTGGTTGGCTTTGATGTTTGATGGATCAACTTCAATTCCTCTAAGACTGACCACATAGCCTAACGAGGTTACTTTAGCTTACACCAAAGGCACACTTCGTGGATTAAAGGGCATGTTATATTTATGTAGTCTTTCCAAGAATTTCTTAAGCTAGTTAAGTGCCCTGCCCTATCCTTGGACTTGATTATCATGTCGTCAACTTAGAATTTAGCTTCTTTATGTATCATGTCTACAGCAAGGTCGTGGCTGTTCTCCGATACATGGATCTAGCATTCTTGAGTACGAAAAAGGCATCATAACATAACCATACATCCCCATTAAGTGATGAAGCTTGTTTTTTCCATGTCTTCTTCGATCATCTTCACTTGGTTACATCCGGCATAACCATCCATGAATGAGAGTAAGACATGACCAACGTGTTGTCAACTAAAATGTCTATAGGGGTAACAAAGGTCATGCGAACGGACTTGCCTTATTCAAATCCCTGAAGTCAACGCACATCCTAACCCTACCATCTTTCTTCGGAGCTGGTACTATATTTGTTACTTGTAGGAACCATGATCGGCCGAGCCCGTTGAGCTTCCCCACTTGTGTCGGGTCCATTTTTAAATATTGATTTTGAAGATGGTTTTAGAAAGTCGATTATGGAATGTGGGGATAAACCTTTTATTAAGATTTGTAAGTTTTATTAAATCTGATTTAAAGCGAATTAAGTAAAGTTGAATGGTGGTTTTATTAAACTTTTTATTTTAGTAATTATTTTGAGAAGTCCGGGATATTATTTCTTCACTGAAAGATAAATAAATTAGGGTTCTAAATCTGTTGTGAGGCTTTAGGGCAAGATCGGTGTGAAAACACTAATGCGGACCGAAGCCCCACCTACTGACTACTCGGTGCAAGTGGCGACCTTCACCCGGTGGTGGTCGGTGCCGGCCAGAGGCCATGGCTGAAGCGATCGGCCTCGGCCTCTACCCTAGCTGGTAGATCCAAAACCTGTTTTCTTATTGTTAAGTTAAAAAATAGCCGGAAGCATATTTGAATAGAAATAAATAAAGGGGAGTCGCCGGTAAGTTTTTAGGAAAGAAAAACTAACTAAAACAAAATAAATGCTCTCTTAATCTTAGTATGGGAAAACTAAGACTGAAAGAAACTAAAAATGACTCCATTGGTCTTTGAGCCGAGAATCGGATTCGGGGACGAGGGTAGAAAACGTAGGGATAAACCCATACGTTCGCCCAGTCCAAAGATGGCCATTACTAGTTCGAGTAGTGAATTCAAATAATCTAAAACAAGCAAGCAAGCAACATGCTAAGAAAAATTAAAGCAACCAAGACATAATGAAAGAAAGCAATGAAAGCAAATGTAAAGAAAGCGGTAAAGAAAACAATAATGAAAAGAAAAGAAAAACGAAAAGAAAAAGAAAAGGCTAAGCGAAAGAAAAGAAAGCGGAAAACTAAAAGAGGCGGGGAGAAATTAAAAGCGATACATCATTTGTCCACAATACAGAAAGCAATAAAGAAAGCATAAATTAAAATAAACCGTTGTGAGGATTGAATTCGTGCCCTTAGGTTGTCCCACTCGCTGATCCGGATCTCGGATCCGGATCTCTTGATGCGGCTGTGGTGAATTGAAAGGGGCTTTTTGTATGGTATATGTGTTGGGTATAGTAACGATGAGTTGAATAAGTGCCAAGAGATCAGAATAATTGAATATTCTTTAGTTCTTTGCACGAATTCAACGGTGGTAAGTAATAACTAGATGAATGCTTAAGATTTGTTTCGATAGAGTGATGATAGTATTACGGTTAACTTTCTGCAGCGTGATGCTAAGGTAGGAAGCCGTATGTGAAAAAGAGCTAAGGCTCTCTATTTATAGGGATATGTTAGGATAAGGACTAACCTAGGGTTTAAATGCAACTAGCCAGTCCGAAGCAGTTGAAAATAGTATGAGCTAAGATATCAAAAGATTGAACAAGATAAAAGAGATAAAAACCGGATAGAACCGCAAAGGCAAGCTCTAGCTATCAAGGGATGCCTAGGGTTCCATGCCCTAGGGTGCTTCCAAGGGAGTCTCCAGGGCAAAATGCGAGTGTTCCACTTACTATTTTGGGGTGGCAAGCGCTAGCCATAGCAACTTTCCAAAAATGGAAAGTTTCCATTTTGCATGTTTTTATTTTTAGCAGGTTTCATTTTTGATACGGGATGCTGGCTCCTAGTGTCGAGTGGACTATCTTGGAGCTTAAACGCAGCCCTTTGACGCTTGTGACCATGAAATACAGACATCTAACCTCGTGAAGACTCGGATTCTACATCTATATCATTCAGAGTACTATCAAGGAATTAGGTACAAACTTCATCCCTTCTAAGTTTTGATTACAAGTCATTACGAGTGTTAGAGAAACTTTTCTAAGTGTTATAGAAACTTTTCTAATGTTACGAAACTACTGCATATGTTTTAATTCGATTATGACTGACTTAGAAAGCACACTCTTGTTCATCAATTCACTCCGATGGTTCCGAGTCACTCAAACATCACTCAGATTTATCACATGATAAAAAATTCACTCTAACTCTTTCAAACCAAGTTCGACTTCATATTCTAAGGTAAAGTGAAATATATCATTAATTCAACTTTCTAAGTCAGCAAGTTTTGAGTGAAACATATTTGTCTAGATCAAGTACTCATACTCGATATTCTCTTCTCTAACTTGATCGTTCTCTAGATCGACTCAGATGGAATTTGAGTATAATGAATATTAGACTCGGAAAATTCCACTCTTCTAGGACTCGAGATAATTATGCACTTATTAATCTTAATTAAATTATTATCCGTGTCTAATCTTGGACCAAAGTATTTTATACTTTGAGAACCAAAATTGGATTACTTTTGTAGGTTATCTAAACGAGGTTATCCTACTTTTTGAATTACAAAAGTAACCGGCTTCAAGTTGTCAATCACCAGCAGACAAGGCTTTTTCTACTTCGACCAAGGTCAAGACACCGTGTAAAGGCTATCTCGTTTCCAAAGCTGGAAATCGTCAACGCTAAGCTCAACGGTGGTTTCCACCCTACTTTTTAGACACCACCGAGTGGATTGGGACATCCGAAGGAGTCAAGAGCCATTGATCAACGTTCACATCTCAATAAATCTTTTCCGAGTGACTCGGAAGAATCATTACATCTGGTCAAAGAGGACTTCTAATCGGAAGATAGTCACAACGGCTAATTTGCTTGGTCACCTATAAATAGAAGCCACTTCACAAGACTTGAAGATTGCTTGAACCCATTGCTGAAATTATATCTCTTTGTATAATACTCATTCAATCTTCATCTTACAACTCCAAGTCTATACTTAACACTTTTTTTGAGTTGTTACTCTCTACGTAAGGTCCCTTAAGCCGAGCTATAAGGGTTAACTTAGCTCGGTTGTCCCTAGCTGTAAAGGTTACCTTAGTTAGGAAGTACTAGATCAGATAAGGGAACTTCTAAGTGTAGCAAAACTTTGTAAGGAATTGTCTAAAGGAGCTATTACTGGTTTGAGTCAATCTATTGTATTTTGTGGATTCAAAATAGTCTATTTGACTTGGTGCTTGGATTAGCATTGGCCGTGGTTTTCTACCCCGGGAGGGTTTCCACCTAATTTCGAGTTGATACTTTTCTGAGTCCAATCTAGACTCGGATTGACTTGATTATTCAGTTTAAATTTTAACCCCTCCATTGTTGTTAAAATTTCCTCATCACCCTATTCACCCCCTCTAAGGTGACCAAGACTTTCCAAGAGCAAACCTTCACCTTGTCTTGAGGTCTTTAGCTCCTTGTGCTGGTCAGACTAAAGCAAAATGCAATATTCTCAGCCTGGAATTTCCCGGTACACGGCCTTGGTCTCCGTTGTCTCTGGAGGCTTGGCCTGGTTTTGGATCGTCCAGAAAGAAAAGGGGATTTTTGATTGACCCAAGGCAAAAGGCTATTTATGTGGTACTTGGGGTTCTTTGTTGTTTACTGGCTTCCATCGCTCCAATCAAACCTCGATCGTGATCCAAATCCACAAACAAGACTCGGGATCTCATCATCGAGGCCAACAAATTAAAAAAACGAGAGAAAAGGATGACACTTTTTAGGTGACTAATGTTAGCCCCCATTTTGATCGAGTCCGAAAGATGAAGGTCAAAGTAGACACTAAAGGGTACTTACTTAGTACCGGCGTTGTTTCATAATTTGATTGAATTGATGCATTTGAAATGAAGTAGCTTTTGATTGCCATGGACTTGAACGATGAAGTTTGAAGTCCAGGTTGTTGATACCTGAACTTAGCTACTTAGAGACACTGAAGTTCGGATTGGTGTGCTCAAACTTGACCATGTGCTTAATCCGAAGCTTGGCGGGAGCTTAAACTTGACTCGGGTAGTAAAGTCTGAAGTCCAGCTGAGGGTGCCTGAACTTGACCACTGGGATTTGGTTAAGGGTATCTTAACCTTGACCACTAAGGAAGCTTGGCTGAAATTTTCTACACCAACAATTTCGTTAGTTAATAATCGAATGTAGATAGTTTCAAGTGTTACTCGAAGATAATTTGTAATCAGATTATGTTTCAAATGTGGTTCCTTGACTTGGCCATGGAGTGGTCTTGAAGTATTGGTGTGTTGTCCGAACCTTTACCGTTGTTGGGCCCGATGCTCAACGGAGGGATTGATGTCCGAACCTTGATCGCTACGAGGCCTAAAGCTTGGTCGAAGTGTCCGAGCCTTGACTGCTGTTGGGCTCGAAGCTCAAGCGAGTTTTATCCGAACCTTTACCACTACTGGGCTCGAAGCTTGAGCGAGTTGTGTTTGAACCTTGACCGCTACGGGGCTCGAAGCTCGGCCGAGGTGTACGAACCTTGACCGAGTGTTGGGCACGAAGCACGTCTAAGTTGTGTCCGAACCTTGACTGCTACTAGGCTTGAAGCTCGACTGAAATGTCCGAACTTTGATTGCTATTGGGCCCGAAGTTCGACCGAGTTGTGTATGAACCTTGACCACTTGTTGGGCGTGAAGCTCGACTGATTTGTGTTTGAACCTTGACTGCAACTGGGTTTGGATTCAACTTCTATCAACTTTTTCGGAATAGGAATGGATGCTTATCTTTGTGTAGAAACTTTTGCCTAAACTTAGTCGTCGGATGACCTCAAGTCTCGCTTGCTTGAAAATATGATGTTCCATGAGGTGATGTGCCTCATTCAAAATTTGAGCTTTTAGTTTGTATGCTAATAACTCCTTTATAAGGTAGACGATTTGTGTCTTGCCCCGAGTATTCTTGGAGTTGTTGTGATTGTGCAACCCATGCGATTTTGAGCCCCGCATTCTTCCCGGGTGTTTGTGTCTAACTCTTCTTTAAATGTTAGAGACTAGCTTTGATTTATTGATGGTGTGGAAGATCCTCTTTGATGATGATGGTGTTGGTGACCTCCTTGATGTTGACTTGATGTTTAAAGGCTGCTTGATACTCGCTTAATACTCGATCTTTGCTTGATTGAATAATTCCTTGTAAGGTGCTTATTATTAATTTTTGTATTTTAGGAGTTTGACTAATGCAAAGTAGATGAAATGCAAAGACTCGATTCTAAGAACAAATGCATTCTTATATTAAGATGATGCAAAAAATTCAAAAAGACAAAGACAAAAATGCACTTTATCCCCCACTCTCTAAAGTAAAGCCGAAAGAAAGGTAAGTCATTCGAACCGTAATGTACTCGCTGCTGATGATGAACCGTGGTCCTCACAATTTGATGTTGAATTTGACTGGTATGTTTCTTGATGATTCGATGCATTTTCCCAATGGGTTTGTGCTCTTTTAGATAGGGCAAAGTGGTTTTTTTGGATTTGGGAAATTAGAAGCGGAAATTAAGATCAAAATAAGGCTTAGGGCCGGACCTCGTGGGCTTCCTACGTATCCACAATAATGGAAATCAGGCCTTAGTAGTTCAAAAGGAATAGCTTATATGGTTTTTTTTTGGAAGACAGGAAAGGAAATACAATGGATAAGGAAAAGGGACAAAGTAAATAGACATAGATATGGAAAAGGGAAATGCGAGGCTTTATTCGCATCCTTAATAAGTGGTGGGCTCATTGGATGGTATTCTAATCGGATGTCTGCTCTTCTTCTATGAGCATGCCAGCGTCTCCGAGTGCTTTGAAGTTCATGATAGGTAAGAACTTCAGTGCTGATGATAGGCGAGTTGTAGGTTGTTGATGATGATTCGACCTGGTCCTTCTCGGATGGCCAATTTGTCATGTGGGCGGTTGTCGCCCTCCGGTGAGTAAGGAATTCAATGAAGCCTTCATCATCTCCTTGCTTGATCAATTCTAAATCCTGAAGTGTGACTCGTAGATCAGTATTGTAAGAGTATTGATGTAGGAATTCCCTGCAAAGATCTTACCGAGTTGGTGACCTTACGTGGGTCGATAGCATTGTACCTCTTCATGACGTCCGTGTCGAACTTGATGTTAGGCATGGTAAACTTTGGGGTAGCTTGCCTTTATGGATTGAAGTTAATCCCTGGGCTAGATAGTGGTGGTTGAACATTAATGACTCTCGTAGCATCTTCTCTATCTAATCTATTCTTGGATCGGATTGAGGCCTGGGTTGAGGTTCGGGACAGGATGCTTCTCCTTCATTTTCTTTCCCTTTGAACTTTGATTTCCTCTCTAGTTCTTTGCGTATAAGACTAAGGGATTCAGATATAGACTCGATCTGTTTATCTTGGGCATCAACCTTAGCCTCTAGTTTTGCAATAGACTCCTTGAACAAGGTTGTGAGGGGAGTTTGCTCCGGCTGGTTGGCCATTTTTGGAGGAGGATTGAGTTTAGATCTTAGACGATGCACCGATGTCACAAGTAAAGATGGTGAACGTCATTGGCGTGGTACGTGCTAATGTGGAATGTATTGGTGTTGACCGTGTCGGTGTTGAAGTGGATCTCTTACTTTCTAGACGCTTCGTGCTAGGGTTCCCGACTTGTATAGGATTTTGTATCCTGTATCCCAAAAGAGTACACTCGGGATTAGCTAGTGGAGGAATTTTTAGGGAGATGGGGCTTAAGTGCTTGACCGAGGAAGACTGATCCCGGGAGAAAAGAAAATGATATCCTCTTTTATTTGGATGCACATAAACAAATGGAATGGAATGTATGCAATGACGCATATGACTTAATCTGGGATGATTCCATGAATTGGCTAGTGCACAAGTGAAATGCATTGATGATTAATCTTAATGGAAGTTAAATTTGTTTTGACTAAATGAGAAATGAAAATTCAAAGTAGACTCACCTAATCTGAGATGAATTTTTGTTTGGCTAATGCAAATGAAAGACTCTCCTAATTAGAGATGAATTTAATTTTGGCTAATGCGAAAAAATGAAATGAACGAACTCACCTACTTTGAGATGGATTTTAATTTAGCTAATGCAAAAAAGTAAAATTGATGGACTCACCTTAATTGAGATGATTTTGCTTTTGGCTAATGCATTATGAAATGAATGAACTCACCTTAATTGAGATGAATTTGACTATGGCTAAATGCAAAAAGAGGAATGCAAATATGGACTCGCCTATTTTCGGATGATTTTGACTTTTTGGCTAAAATGCAAATAATTGGACCGTCTCAAACTTTTATTTTGATTTTTATTTTTGCACCCATGCAAGGATTATTGAGCGCTCTTCACCTATTTCTAAAGGCTCACAAGAAGAAGATTAAATCTAAAACAAACACATTCATCGAAGCATGCAAATGAAGTCCGACGAAAACCTATAAGTCCAAAAGTTCTATGGCCCAAGAGTTTAAGAGTTTAGATACATAGTGACACGTAGTCCGAGAATTTGGTCCCAAGACTCTTTCTGGTGCCAATTTGGCTTTCTAACTCTAGTTTAAGGTAATAGAGGTAATTTTTCTAAAAGAGTTGACCAATTTCTAAAAATTTTGGCAGAGTTATGTTTATAATATGGACTATCCCCTAGGTTTAAAGCCTTAAAATCCTACATAAAAATCATAATATAACTCGATGAGCCACAAGCTCGAAGTATACAACTCAACGGCCACACGTCGGAGTCCGATCAATCATGTGTTAAAACTTAAAACAATCTAAATGGTTCATTATACATCTGGTACAAACTATATGAACTAAATTATAAACTACAAAACTTGGAGACATGAAATGCACGTCGGCAACTTGAGTCACTTCGAGTAAATAGCGATCGAGCAAATGGCATGAAGAGTTTAGAATACATTAAGCACATAACGCACCTTCGAGAGTGTACCAGCAACACGGGGAGGAGAAAAGGGGAAATTTATGGGGGTGAGCAAGCCACGCGCTCACCGGAGAGTCTTACGGTCTTAAAACGAAAATTTTTTACACATACTGCTCATAATAATGAAATCGATGAAAGTATAATATCGTAATACAAATCTAGATACTTTTCAATGAACTCTCCTGAAACCTCTTGCAACTTAAAGATCATGACATTTTAATCATTCAAAAGCACAAATTGTAATCATTTTGGGAATTAAATCACTTTAGACAAGGAACCACCTGCACCTTCTTTCTAATACTTTCGAGTTAGAAACCGAAAATCCTTTCGGAGGTTTAGACAATTGAACTAGCACCGGACAGATTTCTCGGGGCACGACCTCTTAACTCGGGTTACCGGGACCTATCTCAAGTCAAACTCTTGGAAGGCTTCGCTTTCCTCGTCAGGAAAGAATCAACCTCTCTGGTTGATGGACATCCTAATATGCGAGGACCCTCCGGCTTTATATGCACGACCACCTCCTTCCTCTGGTCTAAACAATCCTTAGACAAAAATTCGTTTAAAGTCGAAGTGATGACAAGCACTTATCAAACTTGGTTTCGAAACCAAAATCTCAATCGGTTTATCATCATAGAAGGCATGACACCACATGTCACCCTTCTAAATTCACTTTCTTGAATCAACTTCACTTCTTTAGAACACATTTTAAGTTTGGAAAGCAGTTATCAAGAATCATACACAAGTATCATTTTGCATAACATTTGAACTCTTTTCAAAACTAACTTTCGAGCATTATTTAGAATCAAACCACTTCACGTGTCAAGCATCTCTATACTAAGACTCAACATTCCAAACTAGCACATTAACTCAAGGATTCACCCAAGTACTTAACATCTCATATTCATCCATATTCTATTCAAGCAAGTCTCCTATTTCCCATATATGTAATTCTCGTCGTACTTTGTTTTCGATGCCACAAATCAATCCTTATGGATACATATTCCCTTGATACTCCAATTTCCCGTTTCTCCTATATATTCCAAGGTCCATTCCCCTTAACTTAATTCACTTTCAAGCCTAATGAGTTTAGGAACTAAAACTTTTCTCAGCCACAATAACCACAAGTGGTAAAATCATACATAATCACAACCCATCATAATTTAACCCAAATTGTCACAACTCGTCTACCATATTCAATTCGAACCCGCATGTTGTATCTTCATAATCTTTCCTTTCACTAATTTAGTTGACAAGAGCCACAATATCAACAAATAATTATAGCTTAACCCAAAGGTCGCAACTCCTCACATAATATCATCCTTACCTCAAATTCTGAGATTATGTTTCCATATTATTATCCAACTCTTCCTTGCTCATACTTAATTATATAACTCTTATTCTCATTTCACCATTCAAATTCCTTTAGTTCTGCTTATCTTCAAGTTTAGTTCAAACTCGGGGATTGAGGTATATCTCTAACTCAATTTATCCCAACGACCGCTTTCTACCTCCGTACCTTAATTTGGATGCACTTCTCCTCCACTTTTACTCCAAATCTCTAATTCACAAGATAATTACTTAGAATCCAACTTAGAAACTTCAGGAAGTCATAAATGATTCAACTATCTCCTCAACTGATGTTCTACAAGCAAAACCACAAGAATTCAAATGTCACTAACTGAACTCTCAATATCACCCATAAACCACTTGGTGGTGTCTTTAAAAAATAAGGTGAAAACCACCGTTGAGCTTGGTGTTGCAATTTTCCAGTTTTGGAAACAGACAACCCCGACATAGTGTCCGGGGCTAGGTCGGAGGTGGAAAAAGCCTTGTCTGCTGGTGATTTGACGTTTTGAAGCCGGTTACTTTTGCAATTCAAAAATATGATAGCCTCGTTTGAATAACCTACAAAAGTAAATCAATTTGGTTCTCAAAGTATAAAATACTTTGGTCTAAGATTAAACACGAGATAATAACATAATTAAGATAATTAAATGACTAATTATCCGAGTCGAGAAAAGGAATGGAATTTTCGAGTCTAATATCCATGATACTCAAAATTCCATCCGAGTCGAGTATAAAAGAGAATCAAGTTAGATAAAGAATATCGAGTGAACAAACTTGATCTAGACTAGACAAAGTTCAAACAAAATATGCTTGACTTAGAAGAATGAATTAACAAGGTAATTCTTGGAACACAAAGTCGGACCTAAGTTTACGTGCGTGGAATAAAGTGTTTGATCATGCAATATACCCGAGTGTTGAGTGACTCAAAGCCGAGTGAGAGGAGGCATGTAGACGTAAGCTTTACGAGTCGATCGGTTAGTCGAGTCAATCGGAAACATATATAGTAGATTCTATAACACTCAAATAGAATGCTATATCACTCGGAAAAGTTTCTAAGGCACATGGAATGGCTTGGAATCAAAACTTTATAGGAGAAGAAGTCTTATACCTGATTCCTCGATGGAACTCGGAAAAGACTAAGTATATAGTCCGAGTCTTCACACTAGATCCGAGTGATGTCCGAGTGAGTCGAAACACCGAGTGTAGAAGATATACAATAATGTGATTTTTGAGTTAGTCGAAACGTATAAAAACTTATATAAGAGTTTCTATAACACTTAGAATGTCTTGAAATCAAAACTTAGAGGAGATCGATTTATACTTGAATCTTCATGTGGTACTCGGAATGACTTAGAGTTAGAATCTAAGTCTTCATCTCCCCTTTTTGATGAAAGGCATTCCATACTCGAATAGAAACTTATTAGTGCAAATCATGAGTTTTCATTCTCACTAAGCGAGAACATATCGAGCAAGAAGTAATGATTAAGAAATATTCCATACGTAGAAAATGCGTTGCGGATACTATCATTACTTATAACGGTTATGTGGATAATACATCGGAACAGAGAAATGAACAAATTATATCGGAAGCAGAAAAAATGATATGAGGGATCGAACTCGGAAAGAATTAACTTAGAAATAAGTCTGTTCATTCATTCAAAAAATAAAACGGGGTGAGCTCCCCTAAACACAACAACAATAAAATTTCTATATTTCTCCCCTTGCATTTCATCAAAAATAGGGAAGAAAAAATAACAAAGAGGTACACTTGATGTTGGACAAAAAAAAAAAAAAAACCTAAGAAGGGGGCTTGCGGTGCTGAGGTGGAGGAACGAGCAGTGCGCCGGTGATGATAAGCTTGGGACGAAGTTGATGATCATGGCGGCAACAACACGAGGATGTCGAGCAGTGGCTCTATTTTGATCGTCCGACCCAGGTTCATATCATCCTTGGGCTCATCCTCCTAGAAGACAGCAAAGAGAGGTGCTTCGACTTGACAACTGTGGACTTACCAACGTCCACGGTGTCTTCCGACCCACTCGGACTATCTTATGAGCTGATCGGTTTTGATTCAGGGAGTACAACACCTTGTCCCTTAGTGTGAGTTGCTTCCTCTTTCTCTTTCTCTTTCTCTTTCTCCTCTTCCTCTTCCTCCTTCTCCTCTTCCTTTTCCTCTTCCTTCTCTTCCTTCTCTTCCTCCTTCTCCTCCTTAGACAGTCTTGCTTCAGTTGCACCCTCTTCTTCTTCAACCTTTGCCGAGGGAACTTGGTCAGGCTGAAGGATTCCTCGAAGTGTCCGAACTATCCGGATCCTAAGCGACCTTAGATCGACTTTCTTAGAGGAGCTGGAGCTACTCGCGCTGCTCACCGATGATTCCCTTAAGCTCGATCAATGGATCCTAATTTTCCTGGATCCGAGACTAGCCTGTCTTCTTGTTGATCATCGGGCTCTAAAAGACAAATTTTAGAGAGTGGACGAGTGCCCGAAGTTCTTCGGACACGAGAGGAGAGTTTGTCTACCAAAATGGTAAACACAGACCTCAAAGGCTAAAGAAGGTGGTTAAGAAGTGGATGGACCACCTGATGGAGGAGGGAGTTATAGAGGAATCTAAGTTTGAGTGGGAGGAGGTGAAGGGGGCTTTAACTCGAACCCGTGGACCCGGACACCGGGCTTAACTTCCCGATATTCGTATCCCGGAAACTCTTTCCTACCTACCACTATGGCAGCCTCGAAACTGCATTAGGATCTGATGGGAGGGGAACCTTAAAGTATTTGAAGACAACGGTTAGAAGGGCTCCAAAGGGGAAAGGTGAAGATTTTTGGATTGAGCTGGCACGAAGCCATTTGCTCAAGAATAACTCGGAAGAGGTCTACATCATAGCCTTATAGAATGTCAAAAAGAACTTTGAGAATTTTGGAGTTGGGATTCTCCTTGCTAGAGTGATGAGAAAAGAAAGTTCTCATCGCGAGAAAATAGAGTAACCTTGCCTCGGTCTTCATCCGAGTCACGGAGAAGTTTTGCGTGACTCAGGGACCTCCTTGGTGTATTTCTTGAAGAATTCATCCGCAATCTTCGTGTAGGGAATGGGGTTGCAATTCAGGAATGGAGAAGCGACTTTGAAAAGTCTCGTGTAGGAGAGAGAGGTTGATGCGAACAACCTTGTCTTGAACTCGTGAGGTAATGACTCCCTTAGAGTAAGACATGTTATAGGAGAACTCAACTACGAGTTCGGGATAGATAACCTCACCGAAGCATAGAAAGTTGTATACTCCAGTGGTTTTTATGTGTTGCAACCACGAAAACGAGGTGGTTGGGAAAAATTTGTCATCCAACGTTAGGTGTTCGGTGACGAAACTGTAGAGGGGTTAGAGGTACCCTCTTGAGGAGTTTTGGTGCGAGGTTTCTTGGTAGAAGACCCCAGAGAATGTTGAGCAGAACCCCTTTTTGGCATGGTGATGATTTTTTAAGAAATCGAACGAACGAGAGAGAGAGAGAGAGAAAGAGTAAAGAGAACGAGAGCGCGTAGAATGCAAAGAGTGAGAGAAAGAATGCTTAGAGAGTAAGTAAGCAGTGAGTCAAGTAGCGAAATGAAGGTAAAGAGGTGCTATTTATAGCAAAAGAAATGTCCTTCAGCCTTCGAGTTTGACACTGAAGCTCCAACGACCGCCTGAGACAGGTGTGACATTTCTGTTCTCCAACGGTTAGAATTTTAACGACTTTCTTCCAAAGGCTAGTTTTCTCCGATTGATGCGTCCGAGCAGAGAGAGAGAGAGAGAAGAAAGATTTTTAAAAAAAATTATTGATATTCTCCATTTATCTAGAGATGATTTCGGAAGGTTGATGTCCATTTTGCTCAAAAGCTGAGTCCGACTCATTATGGTTTCCGAGTGACTCGGAATATTGAGAGACCTAATAACTCATAGCTCGGTTTCACTTGGTCAACTAAACCAATTGTTATTAAGACAAAAGAAAAACATATAACACATAATCATGCAAGAAAATTTCACTAAAAAATCACATAATCATGCATTAATCATTCCAAGCTCATTCCTAAAAAGCAAAACTGATCCTCACTAAAGGGCTTAGTGAAAATATCAGCTAACTGAAATTTTGTAGGAATGAATTCAAGTTCTATATCACCTTTCTCATAATGGTCTCCCAGAAAATGATACCTAACCTAAATATGCTTTGCCTTTGAGTGCTTGAACTGGATTCTTAGTGATGCTGATTGCACTCTAATACTTCAAGTTGTTTGCTCCATAGATTGATCCACAGATTGATCCACGGAATTTGAGCATAGCAGGCTCCTGCTGTAAGGTACTCGGCTTCAGCAGTTGATAGAGTAACTAAGTTATGCTTCTCTCGAGTGCCAAGATGTGAGAGATTGACCCGAAATTGGCATGCTCCTAATGTGCTCTTTCTATCAACCTTGTAACCAACATACTCAGCATATGAGTATCCAGGTGAGGGTCGGTTCCGAGTCTCTTGAAAACCATAGACCAAGATTCCGAGTCCCTGCAAGACATCTCGAAAATTCTCTTCACCGTAGTGAGATGTGATTCTTTTGGATTAGCTTGAAATCTTGCACACAAACATACATTAAACAAAATGGTTGGCCTACTGGATGTGAGATATAGCAGAGATCCAATCATACCTCTATAGAGTTTCTGATCTACTGCTTTACCTTTTTCATCTAAATCCAATTTCATGCTGCTACCCATAGGTGTGGCTGCATGTTTCACATCTTGAAGCTTGTACTTCTTCAACAACTACTTGGTATACTTAGATTGATGGACGTAGATTCCATCTTTGTCTTGTTTGATTTGTAGACCAAGAAAGAAATTGACCTCTCCCATCATGCTCATTTAAAACTCCTGTCTGATCAGATTAGAAAACTCTCAATAGAGATTTTCATTAGTAGCTCAAAAATGATCTCATCAACATAAATCCGAGCAATAAGGAAATCTTTCCCCTTGGTTTTTATGAAAAGAGCTTTGTCAATCTGACCTCTTTTGAAGTCATTTTCAACCAAGCAGCTTCTTAGTCTTTCATACCAAGCTATGGGAGCTTGTTTAAGACCATATAGAGCCTTTTGTAATTTGAAAGCATGATTTGGAAATTCTAAGTTTTCAAATCCAGGGGTGCTCAACATAGACTTCCTCTTAAATGAAACCATTTAGAAAAGCAAACTTAACATCCATTTGATATAGTTTGATAGTCATGTTTGATGCAAATGCCAATAAGATTCTAATTGCTTCGATCCTAGCAAGCTGGTGTAAAGGTTTCCCTACAATCAATCCCTTCTTCTTGATTGTAACCTTGAGCCATAAGTCTTGCCTTATTTTGGACTACCAACCCATCCTCATCCAGTTTGTTTTTGAAAACCCATTTGGTTCCTATAACTGGGTGGTCGAAGGCCATTTGGTTAAAGTCCGGACTTGGTTTCTTTCGAATTGATTAAGCTCTTCTTGAATGGCCTCTACCCATTCAAGTTCATTTAGGAGCCTTTAGTGCATTTCGGGTTCCGTTAATGATATGAATGCAGTGAATGCACATAGATTTTGCAAAGAAGAACGAGTTCTTACCCCACTTGTTAATGTTACATAGAATGTTCTCGTGTAGGTGGCTCGAATCATATTTGAATGCTCTAGTCTGTTCTCTAGTTCACCTAGTTCGTTGGTTGAACTGGTTGATCTTCATTAGTTTGAGCTTGCTTGAGTGTCCTCATTTGCTTGTCCTTCAGCATTTTGAGTTGGATCTTGAGCTGGTTCGATCCGAGTCACGCTGTTCTAAGCTGTCTCATTTTGAGTTACTTTCTTCGACTCTTCCCGAGCTCGGCTTCAGCAAGATCATCTTCATCTCGATTGAGTTTCAGATCCGAGAAGGTTGACTCACTTGTTTTTCCCTGATCAATCTCATCAAACACAACGTGGATACTTTCTTCCACTTTGTTAGTTCTTTTGTTAAAAACATGATAAGCTTTACTTGTGAGATGAGTAACCTAGAAGTATACCTTCATCTAACGTAGCATTAAACTTGGTCGAGTGATCCTTACCGTTGTTGTGAACAAAGCACTTGCATCCAAATGGTCTAAAATATGAGATGTTGGGCTTCTTTCCCTTATAAAGCTCGTTGGGAGTTTTCTTCAAGATGGGTCTAATGAGGTATTTGTTCAATGTGTAGTTTGCTTTGTCGATCGCCTCGGCCTAGAAATAGCAAGGTAGATCATTTTCAATCATCATCGTCCTTCTTATTTCTTCAAGAGTTCAGTTCTTTCTCTCCACTATTCCGTTCGTTGAGGAGTTCTTGGTGCTGAAAAGTTGTGAGAGATACCGTTCCTGTCACGAGAACTCCGTAAATTCCGAGTAGTCAAATCTTTTCCATGGTTGGTTCGAATTCTTATAATCTAAGTCCGAGACTCCACTTGAATTTTCCTGTAGAGCTTGCTGAACTCTTTGAAAGCTTCATTTTTGTTCTTGAGAAAACAAACCCACGTAAATTGTGGAAAGTCATCA
Source organism: Talinum fruticosum (assembly GCA_021018815.1). Classification (NCBI taxonomy): domain Eukaryota; kingdom Viridiplantae; phylum Streptophyta; class Magnoliopsida; order Caryophyllales; family Talinaceae; genus Talinum; species Talinum fruticosum. The sequence continues at coordinate 2,104,731 of JAITYX010000026.1, forward strand.
ACAGATCACAAGTACATATGATTTACCTCCGAGGCTTTTCACGAGATATTTCACCACATAAATCCATATAAAGCAATTCAAGCACTTTGGATGTGGAAACAATTTTGAGAGGTTTGAAGGATGATCTAACTTGTTTCCCTTTTGTGCATGCTTCACAAATTTTATCTTTCTTAAATGCACGGTTAGGTAAACCCCTAACTAAACCATGAGATGTAAGTTTTTTGATATTGTGCATGCTAACATGACCTAGTCTGCGATGCCATGTCCAAGAATCATCATGCAATGATGCTTTTAAACAAGATAAATTCAGACTTGGATCGAACGAGGAATAGTATAGGTATTACCCGACCTCTTACCCGAGAGCTGAGTCTCTTTGGTAGTTGCATCGAAATATAGCAGTTGGTCCGAGTGAATATTACCTCTTGACCTTTGTACTTTAGTCCCTTGACAAGATAGACTTAGCCGACCAGGTTGTCTCCTTTCCTAATCTTGCCAATTCCAACTATCATGCCCTTACTCGTCATCTCCAAAAGTGACTTTGCCTCCTTTAAAATCTTCTAACTCGGAAAAGAGTCTTGAGTGTCTTGACATGTGGTGTGAGCATCCACTGTCTAAGTACCAATGACCTTTCGTCGTTTTCCGAGTTACCCGCAAATCAAAAACACACTAACCTTTCTCACTTCCTCATACGAACCCAATAACTCCTTTTACTCGTGGTCCTTTTATGAGGAAGAAGACTCTCGAGAACTCATATTTGAATGACTTTAGGTTTAGTCCGATTCCGAGTTTTTTTTTTCTTGAGACCCGAGTCCGTGTCTCTTTCTTTTGAAAATCCTTTCTTTTGTTAACAGGTGGAGAAAGTTTTCTCCTATAAATTAGTCCGGGCTCAGTCCTCCTTTCATTCTTTTAAATGAGACCATGCTTAGCCTTCCCGATTCACGGTTCCGGAATCCTTTTTCAAAATATTTGAGTAGGAATTATATTCCTCGTCTTCGTTAAAACCAAGTCCTTCTCTCCTGAAGGAGACATATTAAGAGCCTAAAAGCATGTCAAGGTTTTTCCGACATTGAGTAAATTTCAAAACAAGCTCTCGAGACTCATTAAGGTTTCTTTTCGGATACTCATTTTCTCTTCGAGTGACTCGGACACGGTCTCATTATTTTGAGTGCTAGTCTTGAGTTCTTTCGAGTTAGTCTCAATTTCTCTAATTCATTTTTCAAATAATTGCTCTCGGAATTAAGAGACTCAAGTTATTCTTTGAACCGAGAAGAATTAGAATTGGACTTTTCTTCCGAAGTGTAAATAGATTTAGCCAAATTAACTTTGGAGAACTTAAGCAAGTATTCAATTACCTCCCGAGGACTAGTCTTCTCGGTGTTTGAGGTTTCATCATCCGACTCAGATTCAACTTCGAGTTTGTCAATGCCATTAGACACTTTGAGTCATCGGAATCATCATCTTCTTCGATGAGTTGTCATCGCTCCTTGTGGCCATCATAGCCTTCTTCTTCTTTCTGTCCTTCTTTCCCTTCGAACAGTCCTTGACTATGTGGTCTTTGTTACCACATTCAAAACAGATCGAGTTCTTAGTTAAAGATAACTTTGAAGGAGAAGAATATTTACCTTTATGTCCTTCTTATCCTTCTTGCAAAACTCTTCCTTTGGCCTTTTTTCCTACTTCTTATACTTCATAATTCTTTTGAAGCCTTAGGCAATGAGTGCCATTGGATCCTCTTCTGAGTCCGAGGAACTCGGACTTTCCTCTCTACTTTTTGAGGTCTTCAGCGCAATGTTCCTTTTGGTGCTAACTTCGGTATCCTCTTCTTCCGAGTGAATCTCATGGGTAAGCACCTTCCCAATTAGTTCATCCGGCTTTAGTTGAGAGAGCTTCCGAGCTTCCTTGATGGTTGTCACCTTGGGACCCCATCTCCTCTTTGGTATACTTCTCATAATTTTTCTGCACATTTCTTCGTGATAAATTTTTCTACCGAGAGATTTGAGATTGTTTGTAATCTCGGTGAAGCGAATAAACATCTAAGTGATGTTTTCTTCCGGCTCCATCTTGAACAGCTCATATTTGTGACGATACTCGGCTTATCTTCACCTGCTTCACTTGGTTTGTACCTTCCTATGTGTTGATAGGAGTGTCCCACATATCTTTGGTTGTGTCGCGGTCGACACTCTATTACACTCTTCTAAGCCGATAGCACACATCGGAATTTTCATTGCTTTGAAGTTCTTTCGAACTTCAATGATTCTTCATTGGTGTACTCGAATTTTTCTTTAGGCCCAGATCTTGTTCCTTCCATCTTCATTGGGATGTAGTTGCCTTCTTAGATGATGTTCCAAACATCTTCATCATTGTCCAATAGAAAGCACTACATCGGTTTCTTCCGGTGCATGAAGTTTGATCCTTTAAACTTTGGCGGTCTAGTGGAAGACTTTCCTTCATTGCACTCTCCAATGTTTTGAGCCATATGATCTTTAGACCTTTGGATTGTTAGATCCTTCTTGAAAGGCTAGGCTCTAATACTAATTGAAGGTTTGCTCTTGGAGAGTCGAAGTCACCCTAGAGGGAGGGGGTGAACAGGGTAATGAGGAAATTTGAGGGAGCTTAGTAACTTTTGCTCGAGAAAGGATAAACAGCTGAGTTTGAGTCTAGATTGGACTCAGAAAAGAAAACACTCGGAAATACGTGGAAACCCTCCTAGGGTAGAAAACCACGGATAGTGCTAATTCAAGCACTAAGTCAAATCCACTATTTTGAATCCTCAAAAATACAAAGGATTGACTCTACCAAAATTACTCCCTTAGACAATTCCTTACAAGGTTTTTGTAAACTCGAAATTGCCTTATCTGATCTAGTACTTCCTAAGCTGAGATACCCTTTATAGTTAGGGACAACTCAACTGAGTTAACCCTTATAGCTCGATCAAGGGACCTTACTCGGAAAGTAAGAGAAGTATGTAACCGATTACAAGACTTTATAACTCGGAAAATATTAATTATAAGTTGGAGTAATGTTCAATAATAATTCCAGCAATCTTCAAGTCTTGTGAAGTGGCTTCTATTTATGGATGACCAAGCGAGTGACCGTTGAGTCTTGATTCCGAACGAAGTCTTTACTCACCGTTGTAACGACTCTTTTGAGTCGATCGGAAAAGATCTGTTGGGATGTTAATGTTGTGCAACGGCTCTTGGCTCCAAAAGGTATTCTAGTCGACTGGGGATGGCTTAAAAGCAAGGTGGAAACCACGGTTGAGCCTAGCATTAGAGTTTTCCAATTTTAGAAACAGACAACCCCGACACGGTATCTAAGCCCCGTTCGAAGTAGATAAAGCTTGTCTGTTGGTGATTGACAACTAGAAGCCGATTACTTTTGTATTTCAAAAATGAGATAACCTCGTTTGAATAACCTACAAAAGTAAACTACTTTGGTTCTCAAAGTATAAAATACTTTGGTCCAAAATTAGGCACGAGATAACAATTTAATTAAGACAATTAGGTGCATAATTATCTTAGGCATAAAAGAGTGGAATTTTGTAAGTATAGTATTCAATATACTCAAATTCCATCGAGTCAATCCTAAGAATGATCAAGTTAAAAAGAATAGAATCATTAGAGTATAATGACTTGATCCGGACAAATAATTCTCAAACAAACAAACTAACTAAGAAGAAGGAATTAACACTGTCATTCACTTTGCGTTGAAATATGTAGTAAGAACTCGGAATAAAAAGTTAGAAAAATTATTTGAACATGCACTAGATCTCGAGTGATGTCCGAGTGAGTTAGAAACATCGAGTGTAGAAGATACACAATAACGTGATTTCGAGTCAATCGAAACGTATGAAAACTTATACTAGAGTTTCTATAACACTCGGAATGTCTTGAAATCAAAACTTAGAGGAGATCGGATTTATACCTGAATCTTCATGTGGTACTCAGAATAACTTACAGTTATAATATGAGTCTTCGTTAACAACTACTTGGCTCATGCAGGATTAACTTCAATCACAAAAGGAAAATTGCCCCCAAAATTAACCATGTCTAACAAGTTCCATGGGACTAAAAACCCTCATCACCGTGTAAGAAACTTTGTAAGAGCCATGACCTTGAAAAATGTACCAGAAAACACGTACCATGTCATCTTTCTATAAATATTTGATAAAGACATCATGAAGTGGTACAATGTCGTTAACCAACACAAGGTCACAAACCGGTAGGATATTTACACGAGTTTTTACACCAATATTCATTCGTTATCTCCAGCCTTATTTCACCTCATTTTATTTTTGTAAAAACTTTTCTAATCTGTTGAGTTTTTGTCACTTTCGGTTGTCCCTTCGTTAAACTCAAAAGAGTAGAAAAGTATGTTATTTTTCTTAGTTTTTCTTTTAAAACTAATTGGTGATTACTCATTCAATCTTTTTAATTTTTAAAATGCATCTCGGTTTTATTTTACATGATTTGGTAAAAATGAAAAATTGACTAATAACTCAAACCATCTAACCGGGATTGGCTCGGCAGTATCGAATAATAGCTCTAGTGGGCCAGCCCCGATGCACATTTTTGGCCCATGCGTTTCGGTTGTCCGATCCAATAACTTCGCGACACTTATATGTTTGATATCCCTATCAAATAAAGCATTCCGGAATTCTAAAACCTATTTTGAAAAGGAAACACTTCTTAAAAATTGCCAGTTAAGCCTTTAAAATATCAAAAGCCTTATTATTCACGTGATAAGGACACCTCACGTCAAGTCGACATTCGTCGGAAAACTCGGCGATGGTCGCGATTTCTACCGCATGCGATTAATGGTAATGTATATTCTATCAAAAAGGTATATCACCATCAAATAAAATTTATTAATCAAAGAGGCGGATGCTTCTTCTTGTTTACTTCAATTTGTTATTATGTAGTGAGTGACTTTATGTTATTAGTGCGAGACCGAAAAGCTAAATAGTTCATCAGATTAACACATTTTTATTCTTGATGAAAGTTTCGTTCATATCACATGCGAGTGGGATGATTAATCGACCCAATAGGTTTGATCGAGTCCAGGTTATATGATTTTTAGTCCGCTCTAAACAGATTCGTGGAAGTTATGGACGGTCACGCTCCGTATTTTCAACATATTCTAATTTTCAATTTAGTCTTCGTTTGGACCACCGTTTATTTTGAAATGGTTTTATTTCTAAAGAAGATATTTAAAAAATAATTTAAAAATTAAAATTAAATAAATGTTAAATAAGGAAATCATTCACCATAGATGAGAGTAATATGGGCACATTTTAAGGCGTGAACCGCTAGACTCGGCAAAATTGACTTGAACCGAACGGGTCAACCTCGAACGACTCGAAACCCAAATTGAACCGACATCCGAAACAGTTGAACCGATTTTGACCTGAAAACTAAAATGAACCGACCCGACCCGAACCGAACCGACTCGAAATCTAATGAACCCGATTCGACCCGAACCGAAATGACCCGAACCGAAACCGAACCGAACCGAAAATGACCCGAACCGAATCGGACCCGAATGGCTTTAACCCAAATAAAAGTGACCCAACCCACATTTTTTAGGATGGACTTTTGTGCATATAGTGGTACAATTTTAAATCGATTTTGACCCAAAAAGTGACCCGATTATGACCCGATCCAAAATTAACCCGAATCAAACCCGAACGAGATCGACCCGATGTTTACCCAAACTGAAGTTGACCCGAACCCGAAACCGAACCGAACCCGAACAAGATCGACTCGAAGTTAACCCGAACCGAACTAACCCGAACCAAACAGGAACCGAATGACCCGATTGCCAGGTGTATGCACCGCCGGTCATTTTACTACTCGTGATGACGTACACTCGTTAACTTAGGTATGCAATAATTTGCTAACAACTTAGGCCCTTTTCGAAAAAAAAAGTTTTTGATTGACGGATAACTCGTTTATATAAAGGATAGTTGTTTACATAGCATAGCTATTATATTTTAGTTGGTAGTGAATAGTTGTTCGGTTTAACGATTGAATAAATATATTTGGTAAATTTAGTGGTTAATTAACTGATTATTATAAATTGGCATAAAAGCATATGAATAATTTGCCAAATATACACTAATGAAGGTATGTTTTGTAAAAAAAAATTGTGAAACACTATTCTTAAATATGAAAAGCTAATATTCTTACTTTTTCGAAATAATACTTAAAACACTATAAGCTACTCCCTAAACTAGTGAACTCCTTCTAAGTTCACCAAAAAGTAAACATATTATTCTCTCCATATGCATTTCGTCAAAATAAACAAAGATAGTAAGAAAAATGTTAGACAAAATAAAAACAAATGAAAAGAATTAAGAGGGAGGAGGTTGAGAAGAAGATGTTGGCTTGGAAATCTGAGTTCGCTTGTGTCAAACTATCTCGAGATTCTTCTTCTTCTTCTTGAACTTCTCAGCCCTCGAGGTTGAGTAGGTTGAATAGGCTTTGGCGAAAGCTACTGAGGTTGCCGCTCAAATGTTTTGAAGATTCATTAGATAAATCTTCTTCTTCCTTTGAGGACTCCTCCTTTGAGTCCGCTGCTTCATCCTTTTGTTTCTACTATGGCGAAGGCTGCTTGATGGGATTTTCATTTCCTTCGAGCATCTTGTTGAGCTTGTTAATCGAGTTTTACTCGATCAATCTACTTCTAGGCAAGTGGTTTACATCCGGAGAAAAAGAGGGATAAAGTTCTGAAAGGTCACCAAAGGTTCTTTGGACTCTTTGGCTGATGAGGAAAAATGATGGGTAAGTTGCTTAAATTTTTTAGTTTAAGGTCTTACCTCGGAAGGTCCAGTGCGAGCAACAAAGGAGTGCGGGTAGGAATAAGGGGTTGAACAATCTCAAATAAGCGATCCGGATCCTAGGTGATGTTTCCTAGTATCCCGGACCAATCAATTCTTCCTTCCCGCTTGTAATAGAGGGAGTGAAAATGTATGTTAAGGGAGATAGAATTTGTAATCGGCAAAAACTCTAGAATGTAAAGCTCTTAAGAGGAGCGAAATATTCTTTGTGTCCAAGGGGACCAGAGTAATCTGTTTGATGATGAAGGTGAAGAGATCCAAGTCATACCCCTGCATGATATCGTTAAGGACTTTGAAGACCTTGTTGTTTGGCTTCTCCTTGGAGGGATTGAAGGAGGAAACGGTTCTCATAAGAAAGAAACTCAAAAGTCCGGGTTCAAACTTCAGTTGGGTGATAGAAAAGTTTTTGGAACTTTAAGTTTGACTCTAGAGTGTTTAGAATAAAAATCGTGTAAAACATCGGAAAATTTTTGGGTGTCTGCAGTTAAGAAAGAGAGAGACTCAATAATGAATAGCTTGTAGAGAAGAAAAAGATTGATGACAATCTTCTTCCCTTGAACAGAAGAGACAAGAATGGAATTATTAGAAGAGAGGTTATGATAAAATACAATGACTAAGTCCGGGTAGACATAGTCACATAAACAAAGAAGATCAAACAATTTTGATGAGTTCAGTTTGTGAACCCACGAAATCTTGGTAGATAGAAAGAATTTATCATCCAAACAAGTAGTGTGGAGCAACCGAGAAGGATTTGAATTCTCCCAGTTTGAGAGAGGATCCAACTTTTGTTTCTAATGACTTCTTTTCAGGGGTGTACAAGCCTAAAAAGTGTCATCCTTTTTTATTTATTTATTATTGCTACCACGCTCATGAAATCTAGTCTTGTTTGCAAACTCGGATCATGATCGAACCGAAAGTAGAGTGGCGGAAGTCGGTAGCCCACAAAAATCAAACCAAGCACCAAAAATAAAGCTTTCCGAAACAAAAACTTTCCAAAAATAGAAACTTTCCGAAAATGAGAAGTTGTCGACCAGCTGTCGGTCCCTCCTTTTTCCTCCTGGATGGTCCAAATCATGTTCGGACTCCCATACCAGGAGCCAAATCGGTATTGTTCCCAAAGCCTGCTAATGCGAGTGTTTTACCTATTTAGCGGCAAAATGCGACACACGCACCCGAAGATCCGTACGACAACGTCTTGACCGGCTCAAGTTTCCAGGACTCTTGGAATGACGTCCTTTGGGCCGAGGGAATATTCAATTTACTCCTTTATCCTTTCTGGAATTTTCGGGCTTGATTCAAGCCAGCTCCGTGGCTGATAGGTCATTTTAGGGTTCTTTTGAACCACAAATTACCTATAAATAGAGGTGTACCCCTATTCATTTTACACACTAATTCAGCTGAGTAGACCCCTCCCCTATTTACGATGAATTGTCTCACTCTATATTCTTTCTAATCTACCTTACTTCTACCCTAGAAAACACCCCTTTCTAAACCTCTATCAAAAAGACCTTCGCTTGCCCTTTTCGATTGCCATTGCCCTACCGTCACTCTGCTAAAGTCTAACCGTGATTTAAGCCTAACAGGTTGGTCTACTTTAGGGCGCCATTCCACTATCCCGGAGTTTGGTTTTTTCTTTATTTAATTTCAATTATTTATTGTTTTACGTATTGTGGTTTTAAGTTGTATGGCTTTATTTTTCCACCTGCTAGATGAAATATTTTATTTCTTGCTTTCCTTTTCTGCTTTTGTTTCTATTATAGCTTCCTTTATTGCTTTCTTTAATTACTTTCCATTACCATTTTACATCATATTTGGTTGCCTTAATTTTTACCTTTTGCATGTTATTTGCTTGTTTCCCTAACGTGATTTAAAACTCACTTTTTCAATTAGTAGAGGTTGTCTTTTTGATAGGTGAAATGAAGAGTGTTCCTTTTTGTTCCATACCTTCACTCCGGAACACTAGATTATTGGTTTAAGACTAACAAAGTCCTTTTTAAAACCTTTTCGATTTTGAGTATCAAATTTAGAAAAGTACTTTCTTTATATTTTGTTAGTTTTTATTTTCAAAACCGATCGGCGACTCCTTATTTTGCCTTTTTATTCTAAAAATTGCCTCTTGGCATTTTTGGTAAAAAATTAGGAAATACTTGAGTCATATTGGCAACCTTAATCATCGAGACTGATTCCTTTGTCCCGGTGAGATGACAAGATCCAGTCTCTAGTTAGGGCGGTAGCAACGACCTGCTGCTTGATAACCGACCATAGTTTCGGACTAGCAATCCTTGCCTAGGCCAACAACCGTACGGTAAAATGATTTTTGTTGTTTTTTCTAATTCTTTTGCTTAAGAAATAACATCGCAAGACATCCTAAAAATTGATTTCGAAAATAAAATGATTTATTAAAATTGCCCATCGATCCCTTCTTAAAAATCTCTTTTTCAAAAGCCCTATCCTTCGCTTCACAAGTACACCTTGAGTGAAGCCGATGTGGGAAACTCAATCCGTTTTCCTACTAGGACGAGCCACGACTTTTACAAGGGGTCTCGGGAGAGACTGGGATGATAAGATGAGAAGAAGATCTCAGCTTTTTCTTGGTGGCTGAAGCCACCTCAACTTTTGGATTTCTCTTCGTCATTCTTTTTGACTTAGCGAGGAAAGTCAATCAAAAGAGTAGAAGTACAAGTAAAAGATAACAAAGTGGAGACAACTAAAATGTGTCATCCTTATCTCTTTTGTTTACGTAATTTATTTTGTTGATTCGATGATGAAATCCCGAGTCCTATTTGAGGATTTGGATCACGGATGGTGTTTGATTGGTGTGACGGAAGCTAGTAAACCACAAAAACCCTTTAGCACCAACTAAATAGCCTTTTGCCTTGGGTCAGTCCACAAATCCTTTTCTTTCGGAAGATCCAAGCCCGAGTCAAGCCTTAAGAGTTAACGGAAGTTCGGTGTCGTGGACGAGGAGATTCCAGCTGAAAACACCACGTTTCGAGCACTAGCATCTAGTCCAAACACGGAGCTGAAGACATCAAAACCACGTTGTGTCCGGCATCGTGTTTTATGATCAAAAGCATCAAAACATTGCGTTTTACTCCAAAACAGTCCACTCGAGACACGGAGCTTACATCCTCAAAACGACGTTGTTTATATCTAGTGCTGCGTACTGGTACCGGTTCACCTAAAAGGCTGCGTTTTGCCCAAAGTCTCGCTACAAAATGGAAAAGTTGGAAAACCCAAAACACCGCCGTTATGACTAGCGCCGCCAACCCCGGGATCGGGTTTTATCCGATTCTATCCTTTGATTTTTGGTCTAGTTTTTGTGATCTTTTCAGCGGGTTTAGGATCGGTTTTGGATAACTTATTACTCCTAACCCTTGGTTATTTTGTAGGCCAACCTTTCCCTATAAATATAGAGCTTAGGCTCTCATTTGAGCAGACAATTTTTCCTAGGTGTTATGTTGTTGAAAAGTAACAACAACTTATTCCTTAACGTTATGGTACTCGAAGCTAAACTAAGAGCTACTCGAATACTCCTTTTCGTATTGTAATCCCTTGGTTTCTTTTCAGCCTATTCGTATTCTACTCCCCATTTTACTATATATGAACCCAAGAACTTCATCAGTCATATATCTTTCTACCAAGCTATACTCAAAAGTCACAAAACCCCCTTTTCATTCACCACTGTCGCACCGACGGATCCGGATATGAGATCCAAATCAATAGGTGGGACACCTTGTGGGCACCAAATTGGCATTTGTGACGGTATATTTATTTTATGTTTTAATGTTTTCTGTATTGTGAAGAAAATTTGTATTGCATTTAATTCCTCCTCGCCGGATGTAATTTTTTATTTCCTTTTCCGCTTTCTTTCGCTTTTCCTTTTACTTTATTTTATCGCTTTTATTTCTATTCCAACTTTTATCGCTTTCTAGTATGCTTGTGGTTGCCTTTATTTTCGTATCTAATTATGTTGTGTGCTTGTGTTCAATATGTTATCCCTACGTTTCGTACTGCGCCCCGAATCCGATTCTTGGTTCTAGACCGATGGAGTCATTTTTTAACCTTATTCAAGCTTAGTTTTCCCATACTAAGATTGTAAGAGTATATTCTTTGTTTTATTTTTGCTAGTTTTTATTACTAAAGGCGACTAGCGACTCCTATGTTCGATTTATTTCTCCTAATTTGCCTCTCGGTTATGTTGAATTAAAAATAAGAAAGGGATTTTCTAGACCTACCAGCCGGACCAGAAGCCAAGGCTAACCACCTCGACCACCGACCACTAGGTGCTGGCTTTTTCCACCGCCGAGTGGTCGAGTGGGTGAGGCTTCGATTAAAACCGGTGTTTTCACACTAGTTTGGCGCTAAAGCCTCACGGCAGAACCAATTAAACCCTAATTTATTTTTACTCTTAGTTGTGAAATAATATCCTCGGATTTATGAAAATAATTCCTAAAACAAAAGCAATTAGTAAAGCTGCCATTCAACCCTATTTTGATTCATTTTAATTTAGCTTGTAACATTCGGAATTCTAAATAAGAGGTTCATCACCACTTTCAAAAATCAGTCTTCTAAACCCTAAATCAATCACATCTTTAATTAAAAATTTAAAACCCACCAATTCATGGGGAAGCTCGCCGGTCCTAGTTTGGTGTGCGGGCCATCGTTCCTACGGTGGCGACTCCACTGCGTATAATCACTTTTTAAGAGGGCGAAACTTGAAAATTTGAGTAGTAAGTTTTAATAATGTATTTTAATTAGGCATCTCGCATTTAGGCAACCTCGAACATAGTTTACTTTTGAGTTGTTGGACCATTAGGCTTTACCTTTTAAGAACAAATTTTGGAGGAGGTTCGAACTGCTATCCCGCACGGGCCCAATTAGGCTTGATTGTCAATGGAGGCGGTACCTTTTCCCTTATAGCACGCTCTCTTGGCTAACCGAGAGGCATCGAGGATTCATGCTATTTCTTGTCATGCACCCCACAGAGAACAAAATTCTTGAACTATGAGACACCATGTATCCTACCTACATTTAACCCTCTTTTTGACCATAGACCCTTGGTTGTTAGGTGGCATCTTGTCTCTTCATTCGCATGCTTGGATGAGTGTGATTGTTTTTAGATTTAATCATCTACTTGTAAGCCTTTAGGAATAGGTGAGGAGTGCTAATTAGCCCTTGCATGGGTGCAAATAAAATTTCATTAAAATTTCCAAGAGTCGGTTAATTATGTGCATTTGTAGCTAAAAGCCAAAAATTACGTTTCCCTTTTAGGTCGAGTCCATTAATTGTAGTTTTGAGTCATCTTAAAATCTTTCTTAGTTAGGCGGTCTAGGCGAGTCACCGCTAGTCAATCCAGAAAGGTCCTACCAAGGGCTCCTCTATCTCTTCGATCGACCAGTCTTTAGATTTTGACCTTCTTTTTTATTTTAATATTCTATATTTGCATTTAGCCAAAAATTCATGTCCAATTAGGTGAGTCCATTTACATCTATATTTAGTCAAAATAAAATTCATCTCCAATTAGGTGAGTCCATTTTGCATTTGCATTTAGACATAAAAAAATTCATCTCAAATTAGGATAGTCCATTTTGCATTTGCATCTAGCCAAAATAAAATTCATCCGAGATTAGGTGAGTCCACTTTGCATTTTTCATTTTTTTCATTTTGCCAAAACAAATCCATTTTTAATTAGGAACAATTATTTATGCATTCTAATTATGCATTAGCCAAATCACAAAATCATCCTAAATTAAGTCATAAGCATCATTGCCTACATTTTATCTATTTTGCATTCTTTATATGCATTCAAATAAAGAGCATTTTTAGTTTCTTTGGGTCTCTAGATTAAGCCCTTTCCTCCCAAAAGTGGTATTCCTTTACATGGTCCTAAGCATCATCCTTTGTGCTTGTATAATAGGGAAGTCTACTACAATTGATGAAGGTTTGCTCTTGAACAGGTTAAGTCACCCTAGGGGGCGGTGAATAGGTTAATGGAAGATTTTTGAGAAAAATCAAACTCTTTTGCACGTAATGCAGAGCAGAAGCAGATTCCGAGTCTAGATTAGACTCGGAAAGTAAAACACTCGAAATACGTGGAAACCCTCCTGGGCTAGAAAACCATGGACGAGTGTTAATCTAAGCACCAAGTCAAATCCACTAATTAAATCCTCAATTACAAAGGACTGACTCTAACCAGAATTGTTCCCTTAAGCAATTCCTTTATAAGTTTTTCCTAGACTAAGAAGTTCCCTTATCCGATCTAGTACTTCTGACTGAGTTTACCCTTATACTCGGGGACAACTATGTTGAGTTAGCCCTTACAGCTAAGTCAAGGGAATTAGAAAGAAAGTAAAGAGTAGAAGTGAATACAAGACTTTCTTTACAATTCGAAAGTAAGAAAATACAGATTAGGAGTTGTAAGTTGAAGTTTGGATAAGACCGCACTAAGTGTTAAGCAATGTGTTCAGCAATCTTCAAGTCTTGTGGAATGGCTTCTATTGATAAGCACTTAAGGTTTGCTCCTGGAGAGTTTAAGTAACCCTAAAGAACCGTGGAAACTCTCCTAGGGTAGAAAACCACGGACGAGTGCCAATCCAAGCACCAAATCAAATCCACTATTTTGAATCCTCAAAATACAAAGGACTGACTCTACCATAATTACTCCCTTAGACAATTCCTTACAATATTTTCCTAGACTCGAAGTTCTCTTATCGAACTCGTACCTCCTAACTAAGGTAACCTTTACGAGTTACGGACAATTGAGCCGAGTTAACCCTTACAACTCGGTTAAGGGACCTTACTCAAAAAGTAAGAGAATTATGTAATTGATTACAAGACTTTACAACTCATAAGAATATTAAGTACGAGACTTGGAGTTTTAAGTAGAAGATTGAATGAGTAATCCACTAAGAGAATTAGGCGAGTGTATTGATCAATGGTTTCAACAATCTTCAAGTCTTGTGAAGTGGCTTCTATTTATAGATGACCAGGCAGAGTAGCTGTTGAGTCCGATTTCGGATCGAAGACTTTAGTAGTCGTTGGAAGGACTTTTCCGAGTCACTCGGAAAAGATCCGTTTGAGTGTAAACATTGGGGAACGACTATTTACTCCAAAAGGTGTTCCAATCAGCTGGTGTTGTCTCGAAAAGTAAGGCGGAAACCACCGTTGAGCCTAGCGTTGGATTTTTCTAGTTTTGGAAACGGACAACCCCGACACGATATCTCGAGTCCTATCCATAATTGAATAAAGCTGTCTGCTGGTGTTTAACGAGCAAGAAGCCGGTTGCTTTTGAAATTCAAAAAGATATATTAGCTTTGTTTGAATAACCTACAAAAGTAAACCACGTTGGTTCTTAAAGTATAAAATACTTTGGTCCAAGGTTAGGCACATATAATAATTAAATTAGGATAATTAAATGCTTAATTATCTTTGGCCTAGAAGAGTGGAATATTCTGAATCTAATATCAAATAGGTTCATACTCAGCTTAGAATAATTCTTAGAAAGATCAAGTAGAAGAATATTTAAGCGAGAGAAAGTGAACTCGATCTATCAAATAATCATTTAAGGAATAAACCGACTTAGACAAACTCAGTAGAGAATAGCTTGGTTACGAGTTAACAAACACAGATTAGTACTTAGAAAAGATGCATTAAAGGAATTATTTGATCATGCGATGGTTCAAGTAGATTCCGAGTAGGTCGAATACCTCGATAGAGAAGATAAATAACAAAGTGATATCTCGAGTCACTCACAACAAAGATGAAAACTTAGATATAAGTTTCTATGAAGCTCAGAATGTCTTGCAATCAAAACTCAAGAGATTTAGAAGTTTATACCTGAGTCTTTCATAAAATATTTAGAGTTAAAATCTGATTCTTCAATCTGCCCTTTTTTATGAAAGGCATTCCATTCTTAAGATAGAAACTTGTTAGTACAATTTAAGTTTTCAGTACCAATGATTTGTGATTTCTTTTGTATCGGAGCATGTAGAATGTAAAGAAATTCTAGATGAGAGTATGACTTATAAGCAGATATTAGAACCAACGCAGATTTCTAAGTAGATAAGATAAATACTATAACAAACTCGGAAATGATCAAAACGTAGAGAAGATAAACACTAATGTTCATTCATTAAACAAATATTTACAAAAAAAATATCAAAATAGAGAGAGGAGAGGAACTCCCTTAAGTACAACATCAAGGTTTCTATTTTTCTCCCCCTAGCATTTCAACGAAAAGAAGGGAAGAAAAGTGGAAAGTGAATACACTTAATTTAGGACAAAAAAAAAGTTAGGAAATAGATTAAGATGGTGAAGTTGGTTGGGCGAAGGAGGACGGGCGAGCGGTGCCCTTGCGCCCGTAAGTCCGAAAGGAGGTAGTAGATCACGGCGGCGTAGTACTCGGGATGTTGGGAAGCGGCTCACACATGGGTGGTCGAGTCAAGACAATATCATCCTCGGGCTCGTCTTCCTGAAAGACTACAAGGGCTTCGAGTCGGTTGGTTTGGACTGTCCAATGTCCCTCGCATCATATGATCTACTTAGATATAAGGAGATCGGCTCGAGATCGGGCTCTATAGCCCCCTTGTCTTTTGGTGGAGCGTCCTCTTCTTGTCCTCCTTCTTCCTTCTTATTCTTCTCTTTAAGTTGAGCCTCGCTCTGCCTTAGCTGCATCTTCAACCTCTTCTTCTTCTTCTACCTCATGAGAGGTAGACTTGGCCGGCTGGAGGACTCCTTAGATGTGTCGAAAGATTCCGAGTCTCGCGCAGGCTTCGTTCTACACTCTTGAAGAAGTTGGAGCTGTTTGCGTTGCTCGCCAAGAATCCCTTTGAACTCAAGCATCGGGGATTGACACTCCTGAATCATGGATTGGCCGGTCTTTTGGTGAATGACCATGCCACGGAAAATAGGCTTGAGAGAGCGAACAAGCGACTCAAGTTGCCCAGTGTAGACACGAGTTTTTCTACTAAGGCAACAAATGCATCAGCCGAGAGAGGAGGAGGGGCCAGCTGAAGTGGATGGCGGAGTGGGTTGAATCCGAGTCTAGGGAGGAGGACAGGTGGTTCCAACTCGGAAGAGTAAACCCCTTCACCGGGTTTAACCTCCTGGTATCCAGTAACCCATAAGTTCTTTTCGGCCCGGAACTACGGCCGACTCGAAAGCGACGGCGGGATCCGAGGGATAGGGGATCTTGAATTATTTGAAGATAAGAGAGAGAAGAGCTCAGGAGCAGATTTCTTTAATTGAGCGGGCACTTGAGCCATTTGCTCGATAATGAAAGGAAAGAGGTCTACATCGTAGCCCTCCATAATGTCAAACAAAACTTTGCGAATTTGGGTTCTCCTTGGTTGAGAAGAGAGTAAAGAATGTTCACATCGAGAATGTAGCAGAGCAATATGACTTCACTTTTTATATGAGTCATAGAGAAATTTTTTCGTGCTCAGGCGCTTCTTTGGCAAATTTGTCAAAGAAGTCATCGACAACTTCTAGAAACGGAATGTGATTGGAATTGAGAAAAAGAGAGGTTACATTGAAAAGTTTGTGGAGAACAGGGAGGTTGATTCTGACAAGCTGTACCTTGAACTTTGGAAGTGATGACACCTTCAACAAAGGATTTGTTGGCATAGAACTTAGCCATGAGTTCTCGTATAAATGAAATCGCTGAAGCATAGATAGTTGTATACTCTAGTTTTTAAATAAATTTAAGCCAAGAGAAGGAGGTGGTTTGGAAAAACTTGTCATCCAATGTGAAGTGTTGGACAACAAACACTTTTGAGGGATCGGGCGTACCCTCTTGAGTTATCTTTCGGGCCTTCTTTGTTGTAAACTCCATGAACTCGGAAGTAGAACCACGTTTAGGCATCATGAGAGTGAGGAAATGAGAAGTTACTAGAGAAGAGAGCGAGAGAGAGAGAGAGAGAGAGAGCACTTTGAGAGCGAGAAATGAGTATGGGTAAGCGGAATATTTTGTGTGAAAAGAGTAAGGCACAAAGTAAAGAAATGAAGACGAATAGATGCTGTATATAGAGAAGACGGAAATGTCCTTTAACCTTCTTTCTTAATGTTGAAACGGCATTCTCGGAAAGACATGACGTACAACATTCCAATAGCTACAATTCCAACGTTTGTCTCTCTAACAATTCGAATTCTTTGAAAATGACACGTTTCGGAGAGAGAAAGAGAATTAAAAAAATCTTTCTCAGATTCTCCATTCATCTAAAGATGATCTCAAAAGTTTGGTGTGCATTTGAATTAAAGACTAAGTCTAACTCGAGTATAGTTTCTAAGCGACTCGGAAAGCAATTAACCAATAGCTTAGTCTCATTGTTAAGTCAACTGATCCATTTGTTAATCAAGTAAAATAAAATAAAATAAAAACACATAAAGCACATACTCATGCATTAATCATGCCAAGCTCATTCCTAATAAAACAAAATCGATCCTCACTAAGTGGCTTAGTGAAATTATCGAGTAACTGAAATTTTGTAGGAATGAATTCAAGTTCAATATCACCTTTCTCGGAATTAGAAAATGATACCGACCTCAATATGCTTTGTCTTTGAATGCTGAACTGGATTCTTAGTGATGCTGATTGCACTCGATTATCACACTTGATCGGGATAGATTTGAATGAAAGACCAAGATCCTTCAAGTGTTGCTTGATCCATACAATCCGAGCACGAGCATGCTCCAGCTGCAATGTACTCGGCTTCGATGAGTTGATAGAGCAACTAAGTTACGGTTTTTGACTGCCAAGATATAAGGGATTGACCCACAAAATGGCATGCTCCCAATGTGCTCTTTCTATCAACCTTGTAACCAACATTGTCGGGATCCGAGTATCCAGTGAGGGTTAGTTATGAGTCTCTTGAAAACTATAGACCAAGATTCCGAGTCCCTACAAGATATCTATAAATCCTCTTCATCGAAATGAGATGTGATTCTTTTGGATTAACTTGAAATCTTGCACACAGTACATACAATAAACATAATGTCTAGCCTACTTGGATATGAGATATAGCAGAGAACCAATCATACCTCCATAGAGTTTCGATCTACTACTTTACTTTTTTCGTCCGAGTCCAGTTTCATGTTGTTACTCATGGGTGTTGTTGCATTTGAGGGGCCTTCTTGGCTTTTGGTGTGGGGTTTCTTGGTGGTAGAACCAAGAAAATCAGGCTGAGAACCTCTTTTCGGCATTTTGATGTGAAAAGAGAGAGTAGGTAAGCTTGAGAGAGAGTAGAAGAGAAGAAGACTCGAATAGAGTGAAAGATAAAAAAGAAAAATTAGAAGAAGAATGAGATTAAGAGCAACAGAGCTTACTTGAGATGTTCTTCATGAAGCTTGAGAACGCTGTGTGTCGCTTTTGGTCACTAAGAGCGTGGTCACGAGGATTTGATTTAGAGAGAGAGAGTAAGTGTAGAGTAAAGTAAAGAAATGAAGGAGAATAAGCGCTATTTATAAGAAAAATAAACATCCTTCGATGATCTGTTCGACTCATCTCTTTCAACAGATCACCTCGGACCGGTGTGACTAATCTCTTCTTCAACGGTTAGAATTCCAGCGGTTTGTTTTCCAACGGCTAGTTGTCCGATCATTGTGCGAGAGAGAGAGAGAAAAAGAAAGATTTTGAAAATAAATTCCGAAATTCTCCACTTGTCTAGAGATGATTTCGAAGTTTGATGTCCATTTCTCTCAAAGTCCGAGTCCGACTCAGCTCGATTTTTGAGTGACTCGAAACTTGAAATAAATGATAACTATCGGCTCGAGTATCACTAAATCAACTAAACTAATGGTTATTTAAGAAATGCAATCACATAACACATAATCATGCAATACAAATTTTCACATAGAAAGCAAATAATTATGCATTCAACATACCAAGCTCATTCCTAATAAAACAAAACTGATCTTCACTAAGAGGCTTAGTAAAGATATCAGCTAATTGAAGATTTGTAAGAATGAATTCGAGTTCAATATCACCTTTCTCAGAATGATTTCTTAAGAAATGATACTTAACCTCAATGTGTTTCGTTTTTGAGTGCTTGAACCGGATTTTTGGTGATGCTGATTGCACTCGATTATCACACTTGATTGGCACCGATTTGAAAGAAAGTCCAAGATCTATCAAGTGTTGCTTTATCCACAAAATCCGAGCATAGCATGCTCCAGCTGCAATATACTCAGCTTCGACGAGTTGATAGAGCTACTGAGTTTTGCTTCTTTGAGTGCCAAGATATTAAGGATTGACCCAGGCATGCCCCTGAAGTGCTCTTTCTATCAACTTTGTATCCAGCGTAATCGGCATCCGAGTATCCAGGTGAGAGTCGGTTCGAGTCTCCGGAGTACCACGAACCTAAATTCCGAGTCCCTGCAAGATATCTAAATATTCTCTTCACCATAGTGAGATGTGATTCTTTTGGATTAGCTTAGAATCTTGCACATAGACAAACACTAAACATTATATCCGGTCTCATTGGATGTAAGATATAGCAAAGATCTAATCATACCTCGATAGAGTTTCGATCTATTACTTTACCTTTATCGTCCGAGTCCAGTTTCAAGCTACTTGCTCATAGGTGTTGCTGCATGCTTTGCATCTTGAAGTTGATACTTCTTCAGCAGCTCTTAGTATACTTTGATTGATGGACATTGATTACATTTTTGTCTTTCTTGATTTGTAGACCAAGGAAGAAATTGAATTCTCCCATCATGCTCATTTGAAATTCTGTCTCATTAACTCGGAAAAATCTCGACATAGAATTTCATTAGTAGCTCTAAAAATTATATCATCAACGTATATTTGAGCGATAAGGAAATCTTTCCCCTTGGTTTTTATAAAGAGAGTCTTGTCAATCTAACCTCTTCTAAAATCATTTTGAACCAAGAAATTGCTCGAGTCTTTCACACCAAGCTCCGGGAGCTTGTTTAGGACCATAAAGAGCTTTTTGAAGTTTGAAAACATGATTTGAAATTCTGAGTTTTCAAATCCAAGGGGCTGCTCAACATAGACTTCCTCTTCGATAAAACCATTGAGAAAAGCACACTTAACATCCATTTGATATAACTTGATATTCATGCTAGACGCAAATCCTAACAGAATTCTAATGGCTTCAATTCAGCAACAGGTGCAAAGGTTTCCCCATAATCAATCCCTTCTTCCTTATTGTAACCTTGAGCCACAAGTCTAGCCTTGTTTCTGACTACCAATCCACCTTCATCCTGTTTGTTCTTAAAAACCCACTTGGTTCCTATGACTGGGTGATCGGAAGGTCGTTTGGTCGGAGACCGGACTTGGTTTCTTTCGAATTGATTGAGTTCCTCTTGCATGGCCTCTAACTATTCAGGTTCATTTAGGGCCTCTACCTATTCAGGTTCATTTAGGGCCTCTAGTGCATTTTTAGGTTCGAGTTAATGATATGAATGCGAGTGAATAGAGAGGAACGAGTTCTTACCCCACTGTTGATATCGGATAATATGTTTTATAGTGGGTGACTAGAAGCATACTTGAATGCTCTACCTATTCTCCGATTCACCATATCTGTTGGCTGGATTGCTTGATCCTCTCAAGCTTGTTCCGAGTGAACTTGTCCATCAGATTGTCCTTCATTATTCGGAGCGAATTCTTGAATTGTCTAATTCCGAGTCACTTCACTCCGAGTAACTTCATTCCGAGCTGGTTGGGTTTGATTCTTGATAGGCTTGTTTTCATCATGATCGTCACTTCTGCTGAGCTTTAGGTCCGAGAATGTTGACTCACTTGGTTTTTTCATGTTTAAGCTCATCAAACACAACGTGGATGCTTTCTTCCACTTTGTTAGTTCTTTTATTGAAAATGTGATAAGCTTTACTATGAGAAGAATAACCTAGAAAAATACCTTCATCCGACCGAGCATCAAACTTGGTCGGGTGATCCTTACCATTGTTGTGGACAAAACATTTACATCCAAAGGATTTGAAATATGAGATATTAGGTTTCTTCCCTTTAGAGAGCTCGTAAGGTGTTTCCTTCAGAATGGGTCCGATGAGGCACTGTTCAAGGTGTAATTCGCGGTGTTAACCGCCTCAGCCCGAATTAGTAAGGTAGATTGTGTTTAATCATCATTGTCCTAGCTATTTCTTCAAGAGTTCTGTTCCTTCTCTCTACTACTCCATTCTTTTGAGGAGTTCTTGGTGCTTGAGAAGTTGTGGGAGATGCCATTTTTGTCACAAAACTCTGCAAATTCCGAGTAGTCGAACCCCTTCCGTGGTCAATTTGAATTCTTTGAATCCGAGTCCGAGACTCAACTTGGATTTTCCTGCAGAGCTTGCTAAACTCTTTGAATGCTTCATTTTTGTGCTTAAGAAAACACACAGAGGTAAATCGTGAGTAATCATTAACAATAACAAGTACATATGATTTACCTCCAAGACTCTAAACAGGGATTTCACCACATAAGTCCATATGTATCATTTTAAGCACCTTGGATGTGGAAACTGTCTTCGAGAGATTTGAATGATGATCCGACTTGTTTCCCTTTTGTGTAAGCTTCACAAACTTTGTCTTTCTTGAAAGCACAATTAGGCAATCCTCTAACTAAACCATGAGATGCCGGTTTCTTGATCGTATGCATGCTAACATGACCTAAGCTACGATGCCATGTCCATGAATCATCAAGAAGTGATGCTTTTAAACAAGATAAATTCGACTCGGGTTAGAAAGAGGAATAATGTAAGTGTTACCTTACCTCTTACCTGAGAGCTTGATTTCCTTGGTGGTATCATCGAAATATAACATTTGGTTTGAGTGAATCTTACCTCTTGACCTTTATCACACAATTGAGCGATGCTTGAGCGAGGTTATACTTTAACCCTTTGACAAGGTATACTAGGTTGACCAGATTGCTTCCTTTTCCAATCTTACCTATCCTAATTATCTTACCTTTGCTATCATCTCCAAATGTGTCTTTTCCTCCTTTGTACTCTTCTAACTTAGAAAAGAGTCCCGAGTCTCCTAACATGTGGCGTGAGCATCCACTCGTCCAAGTACCAATGTCCTTTTGATCTTTTCTGAGTGGCCTGCAAAAAAAAAAAAAAAAACAAACTAACCCCTCTCACTTCCTCTAACGAACCCGGTAACACCCTTTACTGTGATCCTTTTCGAGGAAGAAGGTTTTTCGGAACCCATATTTGAATGACTTTGGGTTTGGTCCGATTCTAAGTCTTTTGTTTAGAGAACTGAGTCCGTGTCTCTTTTTCTTGAAAAAATTTTCTTTTATAAACCGGAGGAAATGGTTTTCTCTTGAAAGTCTGGTCCGAGCTAAGTCCTTTTCATCTTTATGAATAGAACCGTGCTCAACCTTCATAAACTTTACAGTTACGGGATCCTTTTTAAAAGTTACGAGTACGAATTCGATTCCTCCTCTTTGTGAAAACCAAGACCTTCTTTTCCGAAGGAGACGTATTGAGATCCTAAGAGCATATCAAGGTTTTTCTCACCCCGAGTAAACTTTAAAACAAGATCTTGAGACTTATTGAGCTTTTGTTTTAGTCTGCTCATTTTCTTTTCCGAGTAACTCGGACTCAGCCTCATTGGATTGAGCACTAGTCTTGAGTTCTCACGAGTGTAAGTCTCGGTTTTTCCATCTCATTTTTTAATGAAATGCTCTTAGAAGAAATTGACTCAAGTTGTTCTCTAAAATGAGACGAATCAGAATTGGACTTCTCTTCCAAAGTAAAAATATACTTAGCTAAATCAACTTTAGAGAATTTGAGGATGTATTCAATTACCTCTTGTGGATTTGCTTCCTCATTATCCGATTGATCCGAGTCGACTCTGTTTCCGAATCCGAGTCAAAAAGTGCCATAAGACACTTTGAGTCATCCGAGTCCTCGTCATCTTCCGATGAGTCCTTGTCACTCCATGTGGCCATCATAGCCTTTTTCTTCTTTCTGTCCCTTTTTCTCTTTGGACGAGTCTTTGACTATATGTTCCTTGGTGCCACATCCAAAACATCTAGAGTCCTTAGTCAAAGATAACTTTGAAGGGGAAGAGTATTTACCTTTTCTATCCTTTTTGTCTTTCTCATAAAAATCTTCTTTTGGCTTCTTATCCCATCTCTTGTGCTTCATAATTCTCTTGAAGCCTCTAGCGATAAGTGCCATAGGATCCTCTTTTGAGTCGGAGGAACTCAAATCCGCTTCTCTTGTTTCCGAGGCTTTCGGCGCAATGTTCTTTTTGGCGCCGACCTCTGCGTCCTCCTCTTCCAGGTGGATCTCGTGGGTGAGAAGCTTCCCGATGAGTTCGTCCGGCTTCGAGTGGAGACAAGTTCCGAGCCTCATCGATAGTTGTCACTTTGGGACCGCATCTTTTCTTGGGTAGGCTTCGAGTATCTTTCCGCACATTTCCTCGTGGGAAATCTTTTTATCCGAGAGATTTGAGATTGTTGGTAATCTCAGAAAGCGAATGAACATCCGAGTGATGTTTTCTTCGGCTCTATCTGGAATAGCTCATACTTATGAAGATATTGACTTATCTTCGCTTGTCCGACCTGGCTTGTGCCTTCATAGGTGTTGACTAGCGTGTCCCATACTTCTTTGGCTGTGTCACGAGCGGACACTCGATTGTATTCTTCTGAGCTGTTGGTGCACATCGGAATGTTCATTACCTTGAAGTTCTTTCTAAATTTCTCCGCTTCATCGAGCAGTGAACTCGGCCTTTGTCTTAGGTACGAGTCTTGTTTCTTCTCTTTTCATGGGAATGTAGCTGCCTACTTGTATAATGTTCCGGACATCCTCGTCATGATCCAGCAGGAAACATTCCATGAGTTTCTTCCGAGTGCACGAAGTTAGATCCTTTGAACTTTGGTGGTCTGCTGGAAGATTTTCCTTCATCGAACTCTCCATTGTTCTAAGCCATTTGATCTTTAAACCTTTGGATGGTTAGATCCTTTCCGAAAGGCTAGGATCCGATACCAATTGAAGGTTTGCTCTTGGAGAGTATAAATCACCCTAGATGGGGGTGAATAGGGTGATTAGGAAACTTGCTTGAAAATTAAAGCGAATAAGGATCCGATGTGAGTGAGAGGCAAGGATGTACTAAGAAAAGCCTGAACTTAGAATACGAGTAAGTAGTGAAGAAACATATTGATCGAATTCTGAAACTGTCCGAGTCTAGAATGTACTCGGAAAAGTAATAACTCGAAAGTACGTGGAAACCCTCCTGGGGTAGAAAACCACGGATCGTGCTAATCCAAGCACGAAGTCGAATCCACTATGTTGAGTCCAAAAATACGAGTAGGCTGACTTGACCTGAGTTGCTCCCTTAGAAAACTCCTTACAAGTTTTTCCTAGACTTAGAAATTTCCTTATCCGATCTACTACTTCCTAACGGTGATCACCCTTACGAGTTAGGGACAAGCGAGCTGAGTTAACCCTTACAGCTCGGTCAAGGGACCTTATTTAGAGAAAAAGAAAGAAAGTGTTTGTAATCGAGTACAAAACCTTACAACTCGGAAAGTTATCAAATACGGAATCGGAGTTGTAAGTAGAAGATTGAGAATGATTACAATGACTTTTTGTCGAAGTATGTATATTAATAATAGATTCGACAATCTTCAAGTCTTGAAAGTTGGCTTCTATATATAGATGACCAAGCAACTTAGCCGTTGTGTCCATCTCGCTGACTGGAGGTCCTTTGTGACCATTGTAAGGGATTTTCCGAGTTACTCGGAAAATATCCGTTGAGATATGAACGTTGAGCAACGGTTCTTGACTCCTTTGGAAGTCCCAAAACCACCGGTAGTGTCTTTAAAAATAAGGTGAAAACCATCGTTGAGCATGGTGTTGCAGATTTTCAATTTTGGAAACAGACAACCCCGACACGATTGTCCGGGGCTAGGTCAAAGGTGGAAAAAGCCTTGTCTACTGGTGCCAATTTTGAAGTCGGTTACTTTTGCGGTTTAAAAATAGGATAGCCTTGTTTGAATAACCTACAAAAGCAAATCAATTTGGTTCTCAAAGTATTAAATACTTTGGTCCAAGGTTAGACACCGATAATTATATGATTAAGATAATTAAATGACTAATTATCCGAGTCAGAAAAGGAATGGAATTTTCTAAGTCTAATATCCATGATACTCAAAATTCCATTTGAGTCGATCTAAAAGAGAATCAAGTTAGATAAAGAATATCGAGTGAACGAACTTGATCTAGACTAAAACAAAGTTCAAACAATACAAGCCGACTTGGAATAGAAAATTAACATTGTAATTCCTGGAACATGAAGTGAGACCTGAGTTTATGTGTGTGAATATGAGAGTTTGAACATGCAATAATTCGAGTGTTGAGTAACTCGGAGCCGAGTTAGTACAAGTATGCTTTCCGAGTCGGTTAAAGTCACACAAAGACATATGAAATAATTTCTAGAACACTCGGAATAAATGTTACATCACCGAGAAAACTTTCTAAGGTATGGAGAATGACTTGTAATCAAAACCTTATGAGAGAAGAGATCTTATACCTGATTCCTGGATGGAACTCGGAAAAGCGTAAGTATAAAGTCCGAGTCTTCAAAGAATTTATCATCCAACGTAAAATGTTTGGTGACACAGATTTTATAAGGATTGGAGGTTCCTTCTTGAGCGTTTTTCCATGGGGCTTTTGGTAGCCTACCCCAACAACTCAGGTCTTGAACCTCGCTTAGGCATGATGATTTTCGAGAAACGAGAGAGAGAGAGAGAGAGAGAGAAATGCTTAGAATTCGAGAGAGAGAGAGAATACGAGTGAGCAGAAATGATTAGAGTAGAGAGCAAGAAGGAAGTGTGTAAAGTAAAGTAAAGAAATGAAGGTAAAGGGATGCTATTTATAGCAAAAAGAAATGACCTTCAGCCTTCGTTCGACAAGAATACCAAATAGTACTCTCGGACCGGTGTGACGTTATGCTCTACAACGACTAGAATTCCAAGCAACTTTCTTCCAACGACTAGTTTTCTCGATCAAAATGCATGGCAGAGAGAGATAGAGAAGAAAGACTTTTCAAAAACATTTATGAAATTCTCTATTTATTTACAGATAATCCCGAAGTTTGATGTCTATTTTGCTCAAAAGCCGAGTCCGACTCATTATGTTTTCCGAGTAACTCGGAACACTTAGAATACCAATAACTCATAGCTCAGGTGTCATTCCGTCAACTGACCCATTTTTTATTAGAAGCACATAACACATAATTATACAAGGATAAATCACTTAATAAATCACACAATCATGCATTAATCATACCAAGGTCATTCCTAATAAAGCGAAATTGATACTCACTAAGTGGCTTAGTGAAAATATCAGCTAACGGAAATTTCGTAGGAATGAATTCAAGTTCAATATCACCTTTCTCGAGTGGTCTCTTAGGAAATGATACCGACCTCAATATGCTTTGTTTTTTAGTGCTGAACCGAACTCTTTGTAATGTTGATTGCACTCCGATTGTCACAATTGATTGGGATAGATTTGAATGATAGCCCTAGATCCTTCAAGTGCTACTTGATCCACATAATCTGAGCATAGCAAGCTCCAGTTGCAAAGTACTCAGCCTCGACAATTGATGGACCAACAAAATTTTGTTTCTTTGAATGCCAGGAGATGATAGATTGACCCATAAATTGACATGCTCCTGATGTGCTCTTTCTATCAACTTTATATCCAACATAATCAGCATCCGAATACCCAGTGAGAGTTAATTCGAGTCTTTTGAAAACCATAGACCAAGATTTTGAGTCCCTGCAAGATATCTGAAAATTCTCTTCATCATAGTGAGATGTGATTCTTATGGATTTTCTTAGAATCGTGCACAAAGGAAAACACTCGAACATGATATTTGGCCTACTAGACGTGAGATCCAGTAGAGATCCGATCATACCTCTGTAGAGTCCAGTTTCAAACTCGTTAGTCATAGCTGTTGTTGCGTGCTTCACATCTTGTAGTTTGTACTTCTTCAAAAGTTCCTTAGTATACTTGGATTGATGGACAGAAATGCCATCCTTATCTTGTATGATTTGTAGACTAAGAAAGAAGTTGAGTTCCCCCATCATACTCATTTGGAACTCTTGTCTCATCAACTCAGAAAACTCTTGACATAGAGTTCCATTAGTACCTCCAAAAATGATATCATCAACATAAATCTAAGCAATAATAAAATCTTTCCCCTTGGTTTTTATGAAAAGAGTTTTGTCAATCTGACCTCTTTTGAAATAGTTTTCAATCAAGAAATTACTTAGTCTTTCATACCAAGCTCTAGGAGCTTGTTTAAGACCATATAAAGCCTTTTGCAGTTTGAAAACATGATTTGGAAATTTAGAGTTTACAAATCCAAAGGGTTGATCGACATAAACTTCTTCTTGAATGAAACCATTCAGAAAATCACATTTGACATCCATTTGATAAAGATTGATATTCATGCTAGATGCAAATGCCAATAAGATTCTGATTGCCTCAATCCTAGTAACGAGATGTAAAGGTTTCCCCACAATCAATTCCTTCTTCTTGATTGTAACCCTAGGCAACAAGTCTAGCCTTATTTCGACTACCAACCCTTCCTCATTCAGTTTGTTCTTGAAACCCCATTTGGTTCCTATGACTGGGTAGGTCCAAAAATGATATCATCAACATTGAGTCCAAACTTGGTTTCTTTCAAATTGATTGAGCTCCTCTTGCATGGCCTCTACCCGTTCAATCTCATTTAGGGCTTCTAGTGCATTTTTGGTTATATTAATGATATGAATGTAGAAAATGCACATAAATTATGCAAAGAAGATCGAGTTCTTACCCCACTATTAATATTAGATAATATGTTTTCAGGTGGGTGGCTGGATGCATATTTGAAAGCTTTACCTGTCCTTTGGTTTACCATGTTTGCTGGTTGAATAGGCAGATCTTTAGTTGGTTAATCTTGCTAAGTCTCATTGACTTGTTCATCAACATTCTGAGCTGGCTCTTGAGTTTGTTTAGTTTGAGTCATAACATTATGAGTTGCCTCAGTAATTCTATTTTGACATTTTTTGACCTTAGCTTCAGTAAGGTCATCTTCATCTCTGTTAAGTCCGAGATCCGAGAATGTGGACTCACTTGTCTTGCTAAAATCAATCTCATCAAAAATAACATGGAAACTTTCTTCCACTTTGTTAGTTCTTTTGTTAAAAACACAATAAGCTTTACTATGAGATGAATAACCCGGAATATACCTTCATCTAACCTAGTATCAAACTTAGTCGGATGCTCCTTACCATTGTTGTGAACAAAGCACTTACATCCAAATGGTCTGAAGTAGGAGATGTTGGGTTTCTTTCCTTTATATAGCTCATAGGGTGTTTTCTTCAAGATGGTCCGATGAGGCATTTATTAAGTGTGTAATTTGTCTGTGTTGGCTACCTCAGCCTAGAAATAGTAAGTTAGATCATTTTCAATCATCATAGTGCTTCCTATTTCTTCAACTTTTTTTTTCTCTCCACTACTCCATTCTGTTAAAGAGTTCTTGGTGCAAAGAAGTTGTGAAAGATGTCATTCTAGTCACGAAGTCTGCAAATTCGGAGTAGTCCAACTCCCTTCTATTGTTAGTTCGAATCCTTCTAATATGAGTGTGAGACTCTACTTGAATTTTTCTGCAGAGCTTAGTGAACTCTTTGAAGGCTTCATTCTTCTTCTTAAAAAACATACCCAAGTAAATCGTGAGAAATCATTAACTACAATAACTATATACGATTTACCTCCAAGACTTTTCATATGAATTACACCACACAAATCCATATGAAGCAATTCAAGCAGTTTGGATATAGATACAGTTTTGAGTGGCTTGAAAGATGATCTAACCCGCTTACCCTTTATGCATGCCTCACAAATTTTATCTTTCTTAAAGGTACGGTTAGGTAAACCCCTAACAAGTTCATGAGATGTAAGTTTCTTGATTGTATGCACGTTGATATGACCTAGTCTACGATGCCGAGTCCAGGAATCATCATTCACGAGATGCTTTAAAACAAGATAAATTCTAACTTGAATCGAGAGAGGAATAGTATAAGTGTTACCCGACCTCGAGACCTAATAGCTTAGTCTCTTTGCTTGATCGCATCAAAGATGTAGCAGTTAGTCTAAGTGAACATTACCTCTTGACCTTTTTGACATAGCCGAGAAATGCTAAGGAGTTTGTACTTGAGTCCTTTGACAAGGTAGACTGGGCTGCTTGTGTTGTTTCCTTCACCAATTTTGCCAATCCCTATTTGTTGTTATCTCCAAAAGTGACCTTTCCTTATTTCGGATCTTCTAGCTCGGAGAAGAGTCTTGAATCTCCTAACATGTGGCGTGAGCAACCACCGTCTAAGTACCGATAACCTTTCTTTTTATCTTCCGAGTTATCCGCAAGACAGAGACAAACTAACCCTTCTCACTTCTTCTTACAAACCTAGTAACTTCCTTTAATGTGGTCCTTTACTGAGGAAGAGCACTTTTGGGAACGTAGATTTAAATAATTTTAGGTCGGGTCTCGATTCCGAGTCTTCCTTCCGAAAACCGAGTCTGTGTCTCTTTCTTTTAAAAATCTTTTCTTTTGTAAACGGGAGGAGAAGGCTTTTTTCGTAAATTGGTCCGGGCTTAGTCCTCTGTTCATTTCTATGTATGGGACCATGCTCGGTCTTCCTAAACTTTACAGTATTGGAATCTTTTTGAAAAGATCGGAATAGGAGTTTGATTCCTCTTCTTCATTGAAATCAAGTCCTTCTTTCCTAAAGGAGACACACTGAGAGCCTAATAGCATATCAAGGTTTTTGTG
The DNA here is from genome assembly GCA_021018815.1 of Talinum fruticosum. Classification (NCBI taxonomy): domain Eukaryota; kingdom Viridiplantae; phylum Streptophyta; class Magnoliopsida; order Caryophyllales; family Talinaceae; genus Talinum; species Talinum fruticosum. The sequence goes on from JAITYX010000026.1 coordinate 2,134,361, forward strand.
ACCTTGAGTGAATTTCAAACCAAGCTCTTGAGACTTATTGAGATTTCTTTTCAGTTGCTCATTCTCTCGTTCCGAGTGACTTAGACACGGTCTCATTTGCTTGAGTACACAGTCTCAGCTTTTCCAATTCATTTTTCAAAGCATTGCTCTCATCGAGTAAGAGACTCAAGTTGTTCTTTGAAATGAAACTAGTTAGAATTGGACTTTTCTTCCAAAGTGAAAATCTAGATCTACTTTTGAAAATTTGAGAAAGTATTTAACTACCTCATCAATATCCGAGTCCTCGTTGTCTAGCTTATATTAAGCTTCGAGTTTGTAAGAACCATAAGACACTTTGAGTCGTCCGAGTCATCTTCTTTAGATGAGTCATCATCACTCTAGGTAGCCACATGGCCTTTTTCTTTCTGTCCTTCTTTCTATTGGGATAGTCTCGACTATGTGCTCCTTGCTTGCCACATTCATAGCAACCGGAGTTCTTATATAAAGATAAATTTTAAGGAGAAGAATATTTACCTTTTCTGTCCTTCTTATCTTTCTTGTGGAACTCATCCTTTGGCCACTTTTCCCACTTCTTGTATTTCATCATTCTCTTGAAGTCGTGGGCTATGAGTGCCATAGGATCCTCTTCTTATTCCGAGGAGCTTAGACTTTTACGTCCGCTTTCCGAGACCTTCAACGCAATATTCTTTTGGTGTTGACCCCGGCATCCTCTTTCTCTGGATGAATATCATGAGTGAGTAGTTTGCCATTAAGCTCGTCCGACCTTAGTTGAGATAGGTTTTGAGCTTCTTCAATGGCTGTCACCTTAGTACCCCATCTCTTCTTTTGTAGACTTCTCAAAATATTTCTGGACATTTCTTCATCGGAGATCTTTCTACCCACAAATCCGAGATTATGAAATACCGACTTATCTTCGCCTGCTTTACTTGCCTTGTTCCTTCATAGGTGTTGATAAGAGTGTCCAACACCTCTTTAGCTGTGTCATAGGCTGAGACCCTATTGTATTCTTCTGTCCTAATGGCACACATCAGTGTGTTCTTAGCTTTGAAATTCTTTCTAAATTTCTCAGTCTCCTTAGTGGTGAACTCGATTTGGCTTTAGGTATAAGAGTTGCATTCTCTGTCTTTATTGGGATGTAATTGCTGGCTTAGATGATGTTCCAAACATCTTCATCATTGTCTATTAAGAAACATTCCATCATTTTCTTCCAATGGGCAAAGTTTGACCCTTTGAACTTCGGTGGTCCGGTGGATGATCTTCCTTCATCGAACACTCCATTGTTCCGAGCCATGTGATCTTTATACCTTTGGATGGTGAGATCCTCTTGAAAGGCTAGGCTCGATACCAATTGAAGGTTTGCTCTTGAAGAGTCTAAGTCACCATAGAGGGGGATGAATAGGGTGATGAAGAAAATTAAACAATATTTATATTAATACAACTCAACACCGGATTCTGAGTCGAGATTGGACTTAGAAAAGTAATAACATAGATATTCGTGGAAAGCCTCCTAGGGCAGAAAACCACGGACGAGTGCTAATGAGAGCACCAAGTCAAATCCACTATTTTGAATCTACAAAATATAAAGGACTCGACTCAACCATAATTGCTTAGAAGTTCCCTTATCGGATCTAGTACTTCTTGATCGAGGTAACCTTTACAATAAGGGATAACTAAGCTAAGTTAACCATTACAACTTAGTCAAGAGACCTTACCTAGAAAGTAAGAATAGAATGTAACTGATTATAAGACTTTCTTTACAACTCGGAAAATATTAAATATAGACTTGGAGTTGTAAATAAAAGATTGAGCAAGAATGAGAACAACAATTAGTTCAACAATAAATACAATTCCAGCAATCTGTTCAACAATCTTCTAATCTCGCGGAGTGACTTCTATTTATAGCCAACCAGGTAGAGTGACCGTTGTGTCTTGGTTCCGGATAGAAGTCTTCACTAGCCGTTGTAACGGCTATTCCGAGTCGCTCGAAAAGATCCATTGGGATGTGAACATTGTGCAATGGCTCTAAAACCGAGGTGGAAAGAAGCTGTTAGGCCTAGAGTTGGAGTTTTCCAGCTTTGAAAACAAACAACCCTAACAGGTGTCCGAGCCATGTCCGAAGTAACTAAAACTTGTGTGCTTGTTGTTTAACGGCTAGAAGTCGATTGGTTTTGTATTTCAAAAATAAGAAAGCCTTGTTTGAATAACCTACAAAAGCAAACCATATTGGTTCTCAAAGTACAACAATACTTTGGTCCAAGATTAGGCACATATAATAATTAAACCTGAGTAATTAAATGCTTAATTATCTTTGGCCTAAAGGAATGGAAATTTCCGAGTCTAATATTCAATATAGTCAAATTCCATCTTGAGTCAATCCTAAGCCGATCAAGTAGAGAGAGTAAAAATATCGAGTATAACAACTTGATCTAGTCAAATAATTTTCAAGGAAATAAACCGACTTAGAATAAAGAATTAATGATGTAATTCTTTTTGTATTGAAATACACAATCAGGCACTCAAAAAAACAGTGTTAGAGAAATCATTTGAGCATGCCATAGTTCTAAGTGATGTCCGAGTTAGAAACACCGAGTGTAGGAGATAAGCAAGAAGGCACTTTTTGAGTTAGTCGAAATGAATGAAAACTTAGATAAGAGTTTCTATGTTGCTAAGAATGACTTGGAATCAAAAGTTAAGAGAGATAAGATTTATACATGAGTCTTCATGTAATACTCGGAATGACTTACAATCAAAACCCGAGTCTTCATATTTAACTAATTGTTGTTATGTTATAAGTAGGTAACATTTTGTTTTGAAAAAAAATATAGAGATAATAAAAATTAAGCAAAATTTGCATTTATCCGATTCAGCATGTTTGAGACAGAAGTAACAACATAACTCGGAATGTGGCTGAAGACTTGGGCAATGATCAATGACTCGGAGGAAAAGGCGTTAGAAACTCTTCCCAACTCACAACAAACCTATGGTGAGACCAAATCTGCGCCCTTAGGGGGTTCCACTAACACCATTGACCTAGATTACTAGAAAAACTTGGTAACGAGTTATTGAAAAAGATTCCTCCTACACCTACTCGAATCCACTTGTAAGCTTGACAAGTTAGTTGATAGAGTGGCTCGACGCAATCCTAAGACTTACGGTGGAAAGATTGATCCAGACAAAGTTAAAAGTGTAAATATGGGGACTTACTACCTAACCGGTGAAGTAGATATTTGGTGGAGCACGATGAAGAACAAATTTCAAAGTTGTGAGTTCACTTGGGAGAAATTTCTAGAAGAGCCGAGAGCGAAGTTTTACCCGATCTCGAGTCCAATGTGAGAAAGAAAAAGAGTTCCCGCAATTGAAAATGAATAATAATATGACAGTGATGCAAGTACACTAGTAAATTCATGGAGCTATCTAGAATTGCCCCAATTTTTTGCTATTGAAAGGATGAAGATGATAGGATTTGAGGAAGTCTTGGCCCATTATATTCAATATCAACTTGTTGGCCAACCTATCAAAGATTATCAAGAATTGTATGAGAGAGCTGCAAAGGTTGAATGAATTAATAGTGAATTAAGGGCCTTAAACCCCGGAAACTCAAAAAGGAAGTGGAACAATACAAGTGAGAGTGTAGTTCAAAAGAAACACTGCTACTTGGTTTTAGCAAGAGTCGCACTTCAGCTACTTCGAACCCTCGTGGCAAGTGTGGTCGGACCAATCATACCACATCGGATTATCGAGTCGGTAGTAATAAATGTGTTTGCTGTGGTAGCCCCGAACATCTAGTAAACGCTTGCCCAAGAAAGCGAAAGTCGTAGAAAAGGGAGCTATAAAGCCCACGATGTCTGCTACATCAAGGACCCGCGCCACCTACAAAACATGTGACTGTAAGGCGAGTATACGTGATGCACAGGAAGGAATTGGCAGCTTCGGGAACGGTTGTTACTTGGTACACTCTTTTTAAACTCAAAACCTTTTTAAGTTTTATTTGATTCGGGTGGTAACCATTCATTTATATTTACCCAGTGCTACCTCCCAATTGCAATTAGAAAATCGTAAGACTCTAATTGAGTGCCAAATCGGGTTGCCAAATGGAAAAGTGGTAGAATGTCCAATTCTTTACCAACATGTGCTCACAGATCACAAGCGGGAGTTATTTCCTGTAGATTTAATCCAATTGGATCTTTCGAATTTGATGTGATTCTAGGAATGGATTGGTTGGCAACTCATAAAGCGAAAATAAATTGTAAAGGTGGTAAGGTTATTTTAAAGGGCGTAAAGGGAAGGAAGTATGTTTTCATGGTGAAAAGGAGACAAAGAAGTATTCTATAATTTCAGTTATGAAGGTTAACAAGTTACTAAGATAGGGTTGCACCACGTACTTATGTTATGTTACCGAGGACAGAAAAGACAAGACAAACATAGAAGACATACTTATAGTATGTGAATTTTTCAGATGTATTTCTTGAGGATCTATCCGGCCTACCTCCTCAAAGGGAGATTAATTTTTAAATTGAACTAATCCCGGTGCACAACCTATTTCTAAACCACCATATAGAATGGCCCCAACAGAACTTAAAGAGTTAAAGGCCTAACTTGATGAATTGATATAAAAAGGATTCATTAGCCCAAGTGTGTCACTTTGGGGAGCTCCAGTCTTATTTGTGAAAAAGAAGGATGAAACTTTGAGACTATGTGTGGATTATAGAGAGTTAAACAAGATAACTATCAAGAATAAATATCCCCTACCCGAATTGATGATTTGTTTGATCAACTACAAGGAGATGGAGTGTTTTCAATGATAGATCCGAAATCGGGTATCAAGCAACTTAGAATTAAGGAAGAAGATATTCCCAAAACTGCCTTTAAAACTAGATATGGGCATTATGAATATACGGTGATGCCCTTCGGACATACCAATGCCTCTGCTGCATTCATGGATCTCATGAACAGAATTTTCGGGCCTTATTTGGATACATTTGTGGTGGTATTTGTTGATGACATTCTCATATACTCTAAGGATAAAGGAGAACATGCAGAGTATCTAAGGATGCCTTTACAAACTTTGCGAGAGCACCAATTGTATGCAAAACCGCAAAAATGTGAATTTTGGTTGGAAAAGGTGGCATTTTTAGGGCACGTTGTTTCTAAAGAAGGGATTAAGGTCGACCCTCACAATTCACCAATTTTCTAAAGAAAACAACAAAATTTCTTTGGTCGCATAAATATGAGGAGGCCTTTCAGGAGTTAAAGAAAAGCTTAACCACAGCCCCTATTCTTACCTTAGCAGTCGAAGGTAAAGAGTATACTCTCCATAATGATGCCTCTAAAATGGGTTAGGATGCGTGTTAATACAGGATGACAAAGTCATAGCTTATGCATCTCGACAACTCAAACCGTTTAAAAAGAATTATCCTACTCATGATTTGGACTTGGCTCGTTGTTGTATTTACTTTAAAAATTTAGACGCATTACCTATATGGAGCGACCCGCAAGATTCATATTGACTATTAGAGTTTAAAGTACATTTTTACCCAAAAAGAGATCAATCTAAGGCAACGTTGTTGGTTAGAGTTACTTAAGGATTACGATTTACAAATACAATATCATCCGGGAAAGCAAATCTCATGGTCGATGCATTGACACAACATAGTCCGAACGCAATAAAGATAACCCGACCCACTGTTTTACAAGACCTTCAAAATATGGGTGTTGAGTTAGTCTCACATGGATAAATAAGTGGATTTCTAGTGGCAATAGAGATACAACCTACTATAATGAAAGAGATCCAAGTAGGCCAAAACGTTGATGTTGAGTTAGAAAGGATTAAGAAAAATATTAAAAAGGGAAAATCTCCTGGTTTTGAAATACATGACGATGGAACCTTAATGTTTCAGAATCGATTATGTGTACCGAATAAAGAAGAGTTAAAAAGAAAAATTCTTGAGGAAGCTCACAATACATGATACTCGGTACATCCAGGAGGAACAAAAATGTACAAGGATTTCAAGCAATATTTTTGGTGGAATAATATGAAAAGGGATATCGCAGAATATATGGATAAGTGCTTGACTTGCCAAATGGTTAAGGTCGAATATAAACGTCTTGTGGGTGAGCCGAGACCTCCGGAGATTCATACTTGGAAATGGGACTCCATTTCAATGGACTTTGTCATGGGATTACCCCTTACCGCTTCAAAGAAAAATGCCATTTGGGTTATTGTTGATCGACTTACCAAATCTGTGCATTTCATACCAATACGTGACACATGGAATATCGAGAGATTGGCGCAGCTTGTATGTTGAAGAAATTGTCAGGTTACATGGAATACCTAAGGACACCATATCTCGATAGGGACAAGAGGTTCCAAGCACGTTTCGGCAAGCTTTGCAGCGTCCTTTTGGGAACTAAATTAAATTTCGATGAGTTCGTATCACCCAAAATCGGATGCACGAGACTTAAAGGGTGAATCAAATATTGGAAGATATGTTGAGAGCATGTGTACTTGACTTTCAAGGAATATGGGAAGATGATTTACCATTACTTGAATTCTCCTATAATAACAATTGTCGAGGCCACCATTAAAATGGCTCCATTTAAAGCATTGTATAGAAGGAAATGGAGCACCCTGTTATGTTGGAGTGAGTTAGAGGAAGCATTGATTTTAGGTCTTGAATTGATCCAAGAAACAACCGAAAAGGTTAGGAATTTAGGAACACATCAAGGCAGCTCAAAGCCGACAAAAGAGCTATGCGAGATAAAAGAAAGAGACCATTGGAGTTTGAAGTAAGAGATAAAGTGTTTTTAAATGTGTCCCTTGTGAAAGGAGTCGGATGGTTCAATGTTAAGGGAAAATTAAGCCATAGGTATATTGAGCTGTATGAGATCATAGAGAAGTTAAATCCCGTAGCTTACAAGCTAACTTTTCCGTCGAACTTGAGCACGTATATGATGTCTTTCATATTTCATAATTCGAAAGTATGTGCCCGACCCAAGCCATATGATTGTGGCCTAACCTCTTGAAATTCCGGAAAACTTAATATATGAGGAGCAACCAAGTGCAAATATTGGATTATAGGGTCAAGAAACTCCGTAATAAGAGCATTCCTTTGGTTAAGGTATTGTGCACCAACGCTACCTCCTCGGAAGCCACATGGAAAACCGAGGAAGATATGAGAAATAAATATCCTAACTTGTTTTAAGGTAAGTCTACAAACTTTTATTTCCGAATGTGCAAATTGCGAGGACAAAACTTATTTTAAGGAGGGAAGACTATAACAACCCGACCCTAAATCATATTATTTATTTTACTAATTACAAAATTTATATAATCGAGCGTGTGCACTTCAATTCGACATTTAAATTATTTTTATGAGTGTGTGTTATGTAGTTAAGGCGACGGAGTGGCCTCCAATGAAATTTCATAATAGTGATGGTAAATTTATGCATATGTTTTAAATAAAATTTTGAAATTGTATTATATATATTGTATAAATGCGAAGGTACATGGTTATAAGGCTATTAAAGATTCTATTTAAAACAAATCGTTATATTCAGGAATGAATCGTATAATTTATATGCAATACCACTTAAATGAAATAAAATAAGAATAAAATAATAATAATAAATAAATAAAAATGAAGAATCAGGATTTTTAGAGAAAAATCCAGATTAGATTTGTCTCGAATTTATACAAAAAATATTTAAAATTAAAAACAAGGGATAACTTCAATTGCCAGCCAATTCATCTTCATTCCATCTCACCTCTCGCGCGTCCCCTGCTCCTCTCCCCGCCTCCAGCCCACTCTGCTCTTCCCTCACGACCGCCTCTATCACCGACCACTAGCACAACCGATGCCAGCCGGAAAACCAGCGCCGACCTTCCGCCTCTCCCTCTCCCTCTCTCTCTCTATTGCTCTATCTCTCTCCCTCTCCCTCTCTTTTTCGCGCCTTGCCTCACCCTTCTGCAGCACATTCCCGGCCAACCACGAGCTGCAGCTCGGTTGCTCGGAAGTCGACTCCGGTGCTTCCCAAGAGTCAGCCGGAGCTCAACTATTCACCACCACCTCCCCTTTCTCTCCTTGGGCTCCACTCTTGGGCTTGAAGGTGAAACCCTAAACCCTAGTTCATCTCTTTTTATTATCTACCTATTGATTGTAGTTTTAAATTGAATTATATGATTTAGAAAGATGTTTATAGTGCGAAATTAAAGATTGAATTGGGAAAATTTTGAATTGGTGTGAATGATTGAGGTTTCGTATTTTGGTGGAGTGATTGTGTATGAAGGTGAATGAATGTGATTCCTCTTGTGAAATTACGATTTAGTGAATTAAATTGGGGATATTTTGATATAGAATTTGAGTAATTTGGTGGTTTTATTGTATCGTGGAATTGAATATACTTGAGTAAAATAAAGGGAAGATGTAAGATGTATAAAGATTGAAACTATATAATAAGTCGAGTGTATATTAATGGAAAAATTTGAGCATTTGGGTACCTAATTGTGTTTGTGAATGAGAATTTTGTTGAGGAAACGATGTGTATATTCTTAAATTAAAGTAGTGTATTGTGGGATATGTGGAATTTGAGCAAACTAAATTAATTTATGGGAGGTAATGAAGTGAAAAGTGAGTTAGTAACAAGTATTAGAAGTGATTGTTAGGTTTGGCAAAGCTAATCGAATTAGGGATAGTTAATAAAAATATTGATATTAATAATATTAACCATAATAATAATAATAATGATAATAATAAGAATAATAATAATGATAATAATAATAATAATTAGAGCATACCTTTTGTATGCTAAACAAATTACAATAGTTAAGGTACAAGTAGAAGTTTAAAATAAAAGTCTTTCGATCTAAGTAGGGTAACAGATTAAATTTCATAAAACATCAATAATTAGCTTAAACAAATTTCTTGCTGAAATTATGTGTTGTGGATAATATTTTTAAAGGGAAGTAAATGCAATAGAGTTGAGTAATAAAAATCTTAATTCTATCAATGACGTAATAAATAAAGAAAATGAAATAAATTTCAAACACTTATATGAATTTAATTATTGAAATTCAAGTGAAACGTATTGATAACAAAAATATATTTGAAATAGAATTGAGGCCACTTTCTTTGGCGACTAGCTGGTAACTTAATTTCTATAAATGGGGAGAAAAAAGATTTTCAGTCCGAGTACGTTCATTGCCTGTACTTTTCGAAAACTCACATGTTTTCAAAGAAATATCAATACTTCTTATCTATATAACTAATAATGAATCATTTGCAAATCAAGTTTTGTCACTTAATAAAGTTGTCCCCGATCAATTACCAATTATCAATTATCAAGGCTTACGCCCTTCAATTCTACCCACGCGGCTTCAACTCGGGTTCTCGGTCGGCTCGGGAGGTGTGCACCTTACTCAAAGATCGCATCAATTATATAAGGGGTTCCACTTATAGATAATAACCGGCAAGAAAGTTTGACTCATATTCTCCCCTCTCGATTTTCGAACTAAAATGAATTGAAATGCACGCTCGGTTAAAATGTTTCAAAGATATTTGATTGTGCGAGAATTTTCGTATCGAGTTTCGACTCATTCTTCGAATTATTTTATTATTTTTGTTTTTAGGAAAAGCATATGTCACTAGTCCTTTGCTTGAGAAGCCTGACGGAAGCAAGATTTAGTCGGATATGTCATTATCATTGCTCTATGATGGGTCTAGACGCTCACGGTGATTTTCTCGCTCATCTCGGTTTTGGGTTGACCTTAGGATGTATTACATGTTGCGTATTTCCTATTGTAGACGGTTATATGGGCTTGTATAATATATAGATGTATCAAAACCGTATTTTGGGGTTGGTTTAATTATGTTATATTGTTTAGCTCCTCGAGACATGAATATCTAGTGCTATCCTATTAGGACTCACTAAGCATAACCGATTAACACATGTTTTTATTCTATTTTATTTTAGCTCGGTCCTATTTTTAGGACGGCGGTAATGCCTTCCGTCGTTATCTTCCGCTGCGACCATACGTAATACTCTCTAATGTGGGGATTATTAAGTAATAGTGATTGGAGGCGTTACAGTTTGAAAGATGATCTAACTAGTGTTCCTTTTGTGCATACATCACATATTTTATCTTTCTTAAATGCACAGTTAGGTAAACCCCTAACCAATCCATGTGATGCACGTTTCTTGATAGCATGTATGCTAATATCACCTAGTCTATGATGACATGTCCATGGATCATCATTCAAAGATGCTTTCAAGCATGATAAATTTTGACTAGAATCTAAAAGAGAGATAGTCTAAATGCTACCCGACCTCGGACTTGAGAGCTTAGTCTCTTTGGTGATTGCATAAAAAATGTAGCAGTTGGTCTAAGTAAATCTTACCTCTTAACCTTTGTCACATAGCTGAGAAATGCTAACTAGATTGTATTTAAGCCCTTTCACAAGGTAGACTAGACGGACTGAGTTATTTCCTTGACCAATCTTACCAATCCCAACTATCTTGCCTTTGTTGTTATCTCTAAATGTGACTTTTCCTCCCTTCGGATCTTGTAAGTCCGAGAAGAGTCTTGAATCACCGGACATATGGCGTGAGCAGCCGTTGTCTAAGTACCAGCGACCCTTCCATTTTTGAGTCACCTAGAAGAAAGAAACAAACTAACCCTTTCTCACTTCCTCTTACAAACCCAAGTAACTACCTTTACTCGTGGTCTTTTTGGTCTAGGCTTAGTCCTCTTTTTATGAGAGTGAATGTGACCATGCTCCGCCTTCCTGAACTTCCTAATTTTGGAATCGGTTTTGAAAAGACTTAAATAGGAATTAGATTTCTCTTCAGACATTATAACTAAGACCTTATTTTCCGAATAAGACATACTGAGAGCTTAGTAAAAGATCAAGGTTTTTCCGACATTGAGTGAGTTTTTAAACTAGCTCTTGAGACTCATTGAGCTTCCTTTTCAATTGCTCGTTCTTTGTTCCGAGTGACTCAAACTCAGTCTTATTATCTTGAGCACTCGGTCTCAAGTGAGGACTCAGATTTTAACTCTAAATATTTTATGAAAGACTTAGGTATAAACTTCTATCTCTCTTGAGGTTTGATTGCAAGACATTATGAGCTTCATAGAAACTCATATCTAAGTTTTCATCTTTGTTCTAAGTGACTCGGATATCACTTTGTTATTTATCTTCTCTACTGAGGTATTCTCGACCTACTCGGAATGTACTTGAACCATCACATGATCAAATAATTCCTTTAACACATATTTTCTACGTATCGATCTGTGTTTGCTAACTCGTAACCGAGTTATTCTCTACCGAGTTCGTCTAAGTCGGTTTATTCCTTAAATAATTATCCGATAGATCAAGTTCACTTTCTTTGCTTGAATATTCTTCTACTTGATCTTTCTAAGAATTATTTTGAGCTGAGTATGAACCTATTTGATATTAGACTCAAAATATTCCACTCTTCTAGGCCAAAGATAATTAAGTGTTTAATTATTATCTCGTGCCTAACTTGGACCAAACTATTTTATACTATGAGAACCAATGTGGTTTGCTTTCGTAGGTTATTCAAATAAAGCTAATATATCTTTTTGAATTTCAAAAGAAACTGGCTTCTAGCTTTTAAATACCAGCGAGATAGTTTTAGCCAATTCGGACAGGACTCGGACACCGTGTCGTGGTTGTCTGTTTCCAAAACTAGAAAAATCCAATGCTAGGCTCAACGGTGGTTTCGCCTTGCTTTTCGGACAACACCAGTTGATTGGAACACCTTTTGGAGCAAATAGTCTGTTGCCCAATGTTTACACTCCAATAGATCTTTTATGAGTGACTCAAAAAGCCCTTCTAACGGCTAGTAAAGACTTCGATCCGTAAATAAGACTCAACGGCTACTTTCCCTAATCATCTATAAATAGAAGCCAATTCACAAGACTTGAAGATTGCTGAAACCATTGATCAATACGCTTCCTAATTCTCTTATTGCATTACTCATTCAATCTTCTACTTCAACTCCAAGTCTCGTACTTAATATTTTTCCGAGTTGTAAAGTCTTGTAATTAATTACATACTTCGTTACTTGAGTAAGGTCCCTTGACTGAATTTTAAGGGTTAACTCAGCTCAGCTTGTCCCTAATCGTAAAGTTTATCTCAATTAAGAAGTACTATATCAAATAAGGGAACTTTTGAGTCTAGGAAAATATTGTAAGGAATTGTCTAAGGGAGCAATTTTAGTAGAGTCGATCCTTTATATTTTGTGGATTCAAAATAATGAATTTGACTTGGTGCTTGGATTAGCACTATCGGTGGTTTTCTCGCCCATGCGGGTTTCCATGTATTTTTGAGTATACACATTTCGAGTCCAATCTAGACTCGGACTCAGCTCTTAATCTTTTTTAAGCAAAAAGATTCTAATTTTGTTCAAATTTCCTCATCACACTTTTCACCTCCTCTAGGGTGACTTAGACTCTCGAGGAGTAAACCTTCATCAAGCATGAAGGTTTGCTCGGGAGAAGTTAAGTCACCCTAGAGAGGGTGAATAGGGTGATGGAAGATTTTCAGAAAATCAAACTCTTTTGATAATGAAGAGACAGAGACGAGTTCCGAGTCAAACAAGCAGGGTCGAAAAGCTTGGACTCGAAATGCTATCACGAATAAACAAGCAAGTCAAGCGAGAGTAATATGCCTGTCCGAGTCTAGAATGAACTTAGAAAGATAACACTTAGAAATTACGTGGAAACCCTCCTCGGGGCAGAAAACCACGGACGAGTGTCAATCCGGACACCAAGTCGGATCCGCTAATTGAATCCTCAATTACAATGAATATGACTACCCAGATTTGTTCCCAAACAAATCTATTACAATTTTCCGAGGCTCGGAATTTACCTTATCCGATCGACCTAGTACTTCCAAGTTAAAGTTACCTTATCAACTTGGGATCCTCCAATTTTTCCCGGGTTAGAAGTTCCCTTATCTAACTTGGTACTTCCAAACTAAGGTAACCTTTACAGTTTGGGACAGCTGAGTTGAGGTAACCTTGACAACTCAGTCGGAGAGAAAGAGTAGAAGAGTAGTAAGAATTGCAATACAACCGACTCGGAAAAATTCAACTCAGAATATTAGAATTACAGTTTGGGAGTTGTATGCTAGAGAAGATGTTCAATATGGTCTCTCTTTTTCTTCCATTCGTTAGTTGAAATCTTGTGCTAAGACTTCTATAAATAGTCCGCCTTGAAGAGATAGCCGTTGTGCCTCCAACGTCTTTTCGTTGAAGCTGTCCGAGTCAACTAGCCGTTGTAACGGATAGTCCGAGTCACTCGATTTCTGGACCACCTTGAAATAACCGTTGTGCCTTGGTCCTAGCTTCCAACAACTCTTTTTCCAGCTTTTGTAAACTAGAAAAGCAAAACGAAAAGACTGTTAGAGAAATAAAATATTACCCAAAACAATAACAGACAAGGTCATCAAGTAAGTTCCGAGCTTTTCTAGAAATTCCAGCTTTTTGTCCGGCGAGTGCTTTAACGGTCGAAGCCTTTTGCTTTTGCTTTTTCTTCAGATAATTGACATTAGAAAAACCTGCAAAAACATTAAGCACAATGGTTCTCAAAGTATAAATATACTTTGGTCCATAATTAGATAAGGATTAGTCTAAATAAAGCATTTAATGACTAATTACCTTAATCTATTAATCTGGAATATTTCAAGTCTAATATTCAATATACTCAGATTCCGGATATGCTAAAACTCATAAATAAATAATTCAATCTTAATGGGCACAAGAGTTATATAGACATTTTACAATTACGCATAATTAAACAAATAATAGCGTAGGCAAACTAAATGTCCGAGTCCGACTAAGTGGGTAAGAATCTGAGTTCTCGAGTGGGTTAGATCCGAGTCCGAGTTACGAGTGGGTCGGATTTGAGTCCGAGTTCATAATGGGTCGGATCCGAGTCCGAGTTCGGAATGGGTCGGATCCGAGTGGGTCGGACTTACTTAGTCTATCATAACTAAGTCGATTCTACTTTCTAAGTCCGAGTCCGACATAGTGGGTCGGACTTAGTCGGATAATCTTAATATGCTTAAGTCTTAGTTCGATCAAGAATAAGTCATATTGAAATGATGAATTGTAAAGCATATGACTTAGTTAAATGAATTTCTTTTAGGGTGCTTCTTGCTTTATCGTAAATTTAGATGAATGCATAAAATCAAAACACATTCAAGGGGTTAGTCGATCATACCCGAGTCTTCAAAGCACTTTCGATTTTGTCTCAAGTTTTGTAACTCATTTTTCAAAACATTGCTCTCAACAATAAGAGACTCAAGTTGTTCTTTAAAATCGGAAGAGTCACAATTGGACTTTTCATCCAAAGTAAAGATATATCTAGGAAGATCCTCTTTGGACTTGTTTCCTCGCATTCGAGTTGTCACTCTCTAACTCGGATCCGAGCTTTTGAGTTTGTCCATTCCATAAGACACTTCGAGTCATCAAAGTCATCTTCTTCGGATGAGTCATCATCGATCTAGGTTGCCATCATAGCCTCTTTCTTCTTTCTGTCCTTCTTTCTCTTTGGACAGTCCTTCACTATGTGCTCTTTGTCTGCCACATTCAAAGCAACAAGAGTTCTTAGTTAAAGACAACTCGATGGAGATGAATATTTACCTTTCTTGTCCTTTTTGTCTTTCTTGTAGAACTCTTCCTTTGGCATCTTTTATCATCTTTTTGAAGCCTCGGGCAATGAGTGTCGTGGGATCCTCTTCCAAGTCGGAGGAGCTCACACTTTGTCATCTCGCTTTCGAGGCCTTTAGTACAATGTTCTATTTGGTGCTAACCTCGGCATCCTCTTCTTCCAGGTGTAGCTCATGAGTGAGTTGCTTCCCAATAAGCTCGTCAGGCTTCAGTTGAGAGAGATTCTAAGCCTCTTCTACGGTTGTTACCTTGGAACACCATCTTCTCTTTGGTAGACTTCTCGGAATTTTTCCGACCATTTCCTCGTGAGATCTCTTTCTACCCGAGAGACTTGAGATTGTTGGTAATCTCGAGTGAACCAAGCATACATCCGAGAGATGCTCCATTATGAACAGCTCATACTTATGAAGATATTGACTTATCTTCGCTTGCTTCACTTAACTGGTTCCTTTATAGGTGTTGACAAGTGTATCCCACACCTCTTTGGTAGTGTCACGAGCAGAGACTTTGTTGTACTCTTTTGAGCTGATAGCACACATCGAGTGTTCATGGCTTTTAAGTTCTTTCGAACCTTTCACTCTCTTTAGTGGTGTACTCGAGATTTCTCTGTAGGCACGAGATCTTGGACCTTCCATCTTCATTGGAATGAAATTTCCATTCTTGATGATGTTCCAAACTTCATCATCATTACTCAGTAGAAAGCATTCCATCATCGTCTTCTAATGTGCAAAGTTCGACCCCTTGAACTTAGGTGGTCTTGTGGACAATCTTCGTTCATCAAACTCTCCACTATTCAAAGCCATTTGATCTTTATACATTATGATTATGAGATCCTCTTGAAAGGCTTGGCTCGATACCAATTGAAGGTTTGCTCTTGGAGAGGTTACGTCACCCTAGAATGCGGTGAATAAGGTGATGGATGCTTTTTGAGAAAAATCAAACTGTTTTACATAGAACAGACTAAGAAACTAATTTTGAGAAAAATCGGTTACAATTTCTCTTTCTTACTTTCTGAGTAAGGTCCCTTGACTGAGCTATAATGATTAACTCAGCTCGGTTGTCCCTAGCTGTAAAGGTTACCTCAATTAGTAAGTACTAGATCGGATAAGGGAACTTCGAGTCTAGGAAAATCTTGTAAGGAATTGTTTAAGGGAGCAATTATGGTGAAGTCTTGCTACCGTATTTTGTGGATTCAGAATAGTGGATTTGACTTGGTGCTTGGATTAGCACTGGATGTGGTTTTCTCGCCTAAGGAGGGTTTCCACGTAATTTCGAGTACAATCTAGACTCGGATAGTCTCAAAGTCTGTTTTGGACTTTAATCTTCCATTTATTGATTAAATTTCCTCATCACCCTATTCACCCCCTCTAGGGTGACTAAGTCTCTCCAAGAGCAAACCTTCACTTACCAATTAATGTGAGCCTAGCGATGAAGAACATTGATTTTCAAGTCCTAGACATTCTAGCTACATTTAATCTACTCCTAAGATGTCCTTGATTACATGAAATCAAGCAATGCCCTCTACATTGCACAAGAAAGTTAAGATGCTCATCAAAGGTCAAGTCATAACCATCAACGAGGACAATCTTTGTGTTACTATCACCTCCAAAGAATCGGTCGTCGAAATTGAGCATGACAATGATGAGGAGCTTTACAGGTTTGAGACTATTCGCTGCTTTAGACATGGATGAAGCACCGCTTAATTTCAATCTTTATGGCAACCCTAGTGTCCACTCAATGCTTAGGAAGAATGGGTATTTTCCAGGCTTAGTTGCCGGCACGACGGAATACCACCCTATATTTCCACGCCTTGAACCTACCAAGAACTATAAGTTTGGGCTAGGCTATCAACCTATTCCTAAAGAAATAGCCCAAGCCAAGTGGGAAGTTCAAACTAGAAGGACTGCACTATACACAATCCACTATGAGTCCGATGTACTCATTTCTTCATTCAATAAGATGAATCTTTCTACTTACTCCTTACCTTCTCCTATTTTTAATTGTTTTGCCTCTAATGATGAAAAATAAATCCCTAAAGAATTAATAGAATCTATGGAAGATCATGAAAATTGTTCACCAATAATAGTGGAAACAATAACAATTAATCTAGGATCGGTTGATGGACCCCAAGAGGTCAAATTTGGGAAAACACTCGAATCTAGAAGAGCATAAGCAATTTACTTCGCTCCTTACGAGTTCATAGATGTCATTGCATGGTCCTACAAAGGCATGCCAAGGATAGATCCAAGTATAGCGGAACATAAAATTCCACTTTACAAAGATGCCAAGCCAATTAAGCGTAAGCTTAGGTGGAGGAAACCTTAATAGGCACTGAAGATTAAGAAAGAGGTCCGGAAACACCTAGAAGTAGGGTTCATCAAAGTAGTCTACTACCCTTAGTGGGTAGCAAACATAGTCCAAGTCCCGAAGAAAGATGATAGGGTTCGGATGTGCGTCGACTTCAAGGATCCGTACAAGCAAGTCCAAAAGATGACTTCCTACTACCTAATATCGACATCCTTGTAGACAACACATCATAACATGCCTTGCTCTCATTTATGGACGGTTACACTAGATACAATCAGGTAAAGATGGCCGAAGAAGACATAGAGAATATGACCTTCATCACTCAATGGAGAACGTATTGTCATGTGGTGATGCCATTTAGGCTAAAAATTGAAGAGCTACGTATCGGAGGGCATCCACGACACTATTACACGACATGATCCACAAAGAAGCTGAGGTCTATGTGGATGATGTGATCATTAAGTCCAAAGATAAGGCAGGGCACTTATCTAGCCTTAGAAAGTTCTTTGAGAGATCGAGAAATTATAACATACGCCTTAACCCACAAAAGTGTGCCTTTGGGGTAACCTCAACAAACTATTAGGCTATGTTGTTAGTCTTAGAGGAATTAAAGTTGATCCATCGAAGATCAAAGCTATCCAAGAGATTCTACCACCAAAGACGAGAGAAGGAGATACGGGGTTTCATAGGACGTTAGTACATTAGTTGTTTCATATCAAAGCTGGCTATGGTCTATTAACCCATTTTCAAGAAATCGAAGAAAGGGTTTGAGCCTATTTGTGATGTCGAGTTCCAAAAGCATTCAAGAAGGTTAAGGAATATCTAGCCAACCCACCAATGCTAGTTCCACCCCAAACAGAGGAAGCCTTTACTTTTATACCTCGCTATAACTAAAACGAGCAATCGGAGCTATGCTAGCTCCATGGGATAGAAAGGCGAGTACGCAGTATATTATCTAAGCAGGAAATTCTTAGATTATGAGACTAGATACACGCCATTAGAGAAGACATCGTTGGCATTAGTATGGGCTACCAAGAAGCTCGAGCACTACATGTTTGCCCACACGGTACATGTAGTAACACCGATGGATCTAATTAACTGCATTGTTAAGCAATCGACCATCGATAGCAAAATTGCTATATGGACGGTCATGTTATCCGAATTCAAACTCAAATATGTCCCTCGGAAAACGATCAAAGGAAGGGTAGTATCATAATTCATAGCCGATCCGGTCAGTAATCGAATCGCAACCCGAACACCTCGACTTCCCAAAAACAATATCTTATAAGTAGAGGTGGATATGTGGACAATGTACTTTGACGACACTTCCAATTAGAAGGGCTTTGGAGTAGGGATTCTTCTACTCTCACTTGAGGGAGCACATACTCCCGTTTTAGTCAAGCTTGATTTTGAGGTCACCAGCAACGCCGCGGAATATGAGGCATGCATCACGGGACTTCAAGCTTCCATTGAGATCGGATCAAAGAGCATCGGGGTTTTAGGTAACTCCAGTCTAATCATTAATCGGATCTCGTTAAAAATAGAAGGTACATAGTGAAGCCTTGGCACCCTACCGGGGACATTTGATTGAATTATCAAAACATTTTGAAAGCATTTCATACACATACCTTCCTAGGGATGACAACTAGTTCGCAGATGCTTTAACTAAATTAGCATCTATGATTAACATCCCTAATGGCATTCATTTGATGCCCATTCATATAGAACAACGAAGTTAGCTTGCGCTTGTATACTCATTCAAAGTGTCTAGTACCGACCAACCCAGTTAGTACCATGACATCTATTAGTATCCGGACAAATAAGAATATTCATTGGACTCCACGTCTAGAGCTCAATGAGGCATTAGGATGCCAGCGAGCTTAATTCTTCATCAATCATGTTCAACTGTACAAGAAAACCAACACGTAAATTAGCTTACTTTGTGTCAACCACGAAGCGAGTGCATCATGGATGAAATTCATA
The DNA here is from genome assembly GCA_021018815.1 of Talinum fruticosum. Classification (NCBI taxonomy): domain Eukaryota; kingdom Viridiplantae; phylum Streptophyta; class Magnoliopsida; order Caryophyllales; family Talinaceae; genus Talinum; species Talinum fruticosum. The sequence goes on from JAITYX010000026.1 coordinate 2,153,348, forward strand.
GTGGGGAATGTAGACCCCATATGAATGGAAGGATGTTGGTTTAGAAAATTTAGAGGTTAGGATACTATTGGTCAACCATGGCGATGAGGCCGCCATGAATTCGTTAAGAAATGCCACAAGTGTCGGTGTATGCAAACTTACCACACCGGCCACCATCGTTTCTCATGACACTTACATCGCCCGGCATTCTCTCGTTTAGGGAATTGATATCATTGGCAAAGTAAACCCTAAAGTAATAGGTGGTCATGAATTCATGTTGGTAGCAATTGACTACTTTACTAAGTGGGTACAAGTAGCCTCTTACGTTTAAGAACCACGGTTGCGGGACCACTCGTGACCAAGTTTCCCCACGAATGTCTAGTCTCTCTTTAAAGAATGATTTTGAAGATGCTTTTTGGAAGTTTATTAGAAAATAGAATGAACCTTTTATTAAGATTTCCGAATTTTATAATCTAATTTTCGAAGGGCGATTAATGGTTTTATTAATCTTTTTATTTTAGGAATTATTTTTAGAAAGCCTTGGGATATTTTTTCATAACTAAAAAATAATAAAAATTAGGGTTTTAAATCTACATTGAGGCTTTAGGACGAAATCGGTGTGAAAACATCGAGCCTCACCTAATGACCATTTTGTGGAGGCGGCACTGCACCTAGGTTTCTAGGTTCCGATGTGATTGGAATGGGGAATATGATAGGAATAGGCTGAAAAGAAACGAAGAGATCGGAATACGAAGAGGAGTATTCAGTAGCTCTTAGTCGAGTTCAAGCAATGACGCAAAGGGATGAGTCGTATACGGAATGAGAGCCTAAGCTCTCTATTTATACGCAAAAGCTAAGTCATAAATGACCTCGGGTTTACACTTGGCCGTCGTCTAAAATTAGCTGCAAAATTAGGCTAAGAAAAACAAAATATTGACCATGATAAAATCGGATAAAACCGGATAGAACCGAATAGGGGCCACCGACCACCTGGTGTTATCTAAGGGTTTCATGCCCCTTCCGTGCTGCAACAAAAATCTTAGGCAAAACACAGCGCTTCAAGGTAAAAAATGCTTGGTAGGGGCACCGATCATAGAATGACATTTTGGGGATTTGAGCTCCAAGTCTCGAGCAGACTGTCTTGGAGCCAAACACAGACACTTTGATGCTTGTGATCATGATATGCGGCGTCTAAAGTCATTTTGAGGTCATCAACTTCATGTTTGGTTGGACAAAGGATTTTTGGACCGACTCAAGTCAAAAGGCCATTTATTTGGTGCTAAGGGTTCTTTGTGGTTTCATCGGCTTCCGTCACACCGATCGGATATAATCCGTGATCCGGATCCCCAAACAGGACTCAAGATTTCATCATCGAGCCGATAAATAAATAACAAAGAAAAGGATAACACTTTTTAGGTGTCTACAGTTAGCCACCACTTTGACCGATTGAAAGACGAAGGTCAAAGTAGACACTAAAGGGTACTTACCTATTTCTTATAATGCTCGATTAAACCAACACGTCCGGAATTAGTCGTCTTTTAACATGAACTCTAACAGGGGAGCCTGGACTTGACTAACGAGTCCGAAGTCCCGGTTACTAATTCCTAAACTTGGCTATTTAAAAAACTTGAAGCTTAGATTCTTGTGTCTAAACTTAGCCATATAGTTAGTGTGAAGCTTGGTAGGGAGCTTGAACTTGACTCGGGTAATACAAGTATGAAGTTCGGTAGGGTGCCCGAACTTGACCACTTCTTGGATATAAAGTTCGACTTGGTATCTTAGCTTGGCTTGATTAATGTTACGAAGCTCGGATGAGGGGCCTAAACTTAAACGTTCTTTGCTTAAATCTTGGCTGAAATTTTCTACCCTAACAGTTTTGTTAGCAAATAATCTAAGGTAAATAGTTTCAAGTGTTACTTAAAGACGATTTTTAACCGGACCATGTTTCAAATGTGGTTCTTTGACTTGTCCATGGGGAGGTCCTGAAGTCTTAGCTTAGTGTTTGAACCTTGACCATTGTAGGGCCTAAAATTCGATGGAGAGAGGTCCGAACCTTGACCACGATTGGGCCCGATGTTCGATGAAAAAATGTCCGAACCTTGACCATGGTTGGGCCTGAATCTCGACCGGGGTTGTCTTAACTTTGACCATTGCTTGAGTCCGAGACTCGACCGAGGTGCGTCCGAACCTTGACTACTCCCGGGTCCGAAACTCAACGAGGATGTTTAAACCTTGACCGATGTTGTGCACTGAAGCTTGATAGGGTGTTTCAACCTTGACTTTTGTTAGGTCCGAGACTCGATTGGGGTGCTCGAACCGTGACCGCTATTAGGCTTGAAGCTTGAAGGGTGTTTGAACCTTGACCATTGTTAGGTCCGAGACTCTACTTGGGTTGCCCGAACCTTGACCGTTATTAGGTCCGAAGCTCGACTTCTATCCATTTTCGTCGGAATAGGGCGGATACTTATCTTCACGTAGAAATTTGGGCATAGACTTGGTTGTTGGATGATCGAAAATCTAGGGAACAACATGCTTAAAAATCTGATGTTCCATGAGGATTTGTGCCTCATTCTCAATTTCGAGCTTTTTAGTCACGTGCGCCAATAGCTCCTTTTTAAGGTAGATGATTTGTGTCTTCTCTTAAGTATTCTTGGAGTTGTATGATCCTTTTGATCATGAGCCCCCACATACTTGTTGGGTGCTTGTGTCTTCTAGAATGTTGTAGAGTTGGTGAGCTTTGATGTTCTTTGTTGAATTTCTTTAAAGGTGGCGATGCATGTAACCTTGTTGATGCTAACTTGTTGAATGACACTTGATTGAATAATTCCTTGTAGGGTGCTTTATTATTAGTTTTTGTATTTTTCAAGAGTTTGACTCATGCAAAGGAGATGAATGAAAGACTATATTCTAAGAACAAATGCATTCTTTTATTAAGATGATGTAAAAAGCTTCAAAAAGACTAACACAAAGATTACACTTTAGCCCCCACTTCCCGAGTATAGCCTAAAGAAAAGTAGGTTGCTTGAATTATGATGCATCGCTATCGGTAATGACCACGAACCTGACGATTTCGTGCTTGAATAAGAATGGTGAAGGTTTGCTCTAGGAGAAGTTAAGTCACCCTAGAGGGGGATGAATAGGGTGATGGAAGATTTTTAAGAGAAATCAAACTATTTTGCATAGAATAGACTAAGAAACTGATTATGAGTCTAGATAGATCTCAAAAAGTGAAACACACAAAGAAGTACATGGAAACCCTCTCGGACGAGAAAACCATGGATAGTGCTAATCAAAGCATGAAATCAAATCCACTAATTGAATCCTCGGTTACAAAGGACTGACTCTAACCAAAATTGCTCCCTTAGACAATTCCTTTACAAGTTTTCCTAGACTCGAAGTTCCCTTATTTGATCTAGTACATCTTGATCGAGTTAACCTTTACAATCGGGGACAACCGAGCTGAGTTAGCGCTTACAACTCGGTCAAGGGACTTAGAAAGAAAGTAGAAAGACTATGAGTGATTACAAGACTTTCTTTACAACTAAGAAAGTAAGAGATTACAGATTAGGAGTTGTAAGTCGAAGATTGAAAAAGAATGCAGTTTGAATAGCGAGTTATAACGGCTAGTTTGAGTCTCTTAGAAAAGATCCATTGAGATGTGAACGTTGTGTAGTGATCTTTGCCTTAAAAGATGGCCCATCCCTCTATTGCTGATTGAAATCTGGGGTGGAAACAACCGTTAGACTCAAAGTTGAAGTTTTTCGGTTTTTCGGGTTTGGAAACAAACAACCCTAACAGGTGCCTAAGCCATGTCAAGAAATGGTTGATTTATGTCTGTTGGTGATTAACGGCTAGAAATGGACCGCTTTTGGATTTCAAAAATAGATTAAGCATGTTTAATCAACCTAGAAAAGCAAATCAAAGTGGTGCTCAAAGTATAAAAATACTTTGGTCCTTAATTAGGCAAAGATAATAATTAAATCAAAGTAATTAAGCACTTAATTATCTTCAGCCTAAAAGAATGAAATTTTCTAAGTCTAATATTCATTAGGTTCAGATTCCATCTTGGGTCAATTCTGAAAATGATCAAGTTAGAAAGAATAAGATATCGAATATATAAACTTGACCAAGTAAATAATTCTCAATAAATAAAGTGACATAGAAATTAGAATGAACGTTGTAATTCATTTCCATTTGTACCACAACGTCGGTGCTCGGAATAAAAGTGTTAGAGAAATTATTCATTTATATGATTGTTCCGAGTTGTGTCCGAGTAGGTCGAAACACAGCTTAAGAATGTTATGCTAAATGACTCGTTTCTCACTCGGGTTAGAACAGGATGAAAACTTAAATATGAGTTTCTATAAAACTTAGAATGACTTAGAATCAAAACCTAAGAGAGATAGAGAATTATCCCCGAGTCTTCAATCTCCCACTTGTTGATGAAAGGCATTCAATACTTAAGATAGATAATCGGTTGAGAGAGTTAAGTTTTCATAGAGAATTGATAAGAGCATAGAGTATTAATCGGAGCAAGAAAAATAATTATGATTATTTATTAGTTCAACTTAGATCTAAACATAACTCAAAACATGTTTCTTGAAGTAATCAGAGCAAAGTTGTTAAAGAGTAAAGAAATAATATCCTAGTAAATATAAAAACATATAGTCGAGAAAAGATATGCTAAAAAATAAGCGAATTTCATTCATTGCAAGAAACATTTAACAAAGTAAGATAAACTCGAGAAAACAACTAAGGGATAAACTCCCCTAAACCAAACATCTAATTTTCTATCTTTTCTCTTCCCCTATGCATTTCAACAAAAACTAACAAAATAAGAGAGGAAAGAACAAGTAAATACATAAGATGTTGGAAAAAATAATAAAGAAAACTAAGTTTAAAATCGGGAATGAGGGGTAGTTCAGCGTGAGATTGAAGATTGAGTCGTGCGCATGCGCTGTATGCTTCGATGGAAGTAGCTGGGCAAGGTGACATTAGAATAAGTAAATCTGGTAGTGGAGCGATCCGGGTTCCGTGAACCAGTGTGAGATCTTCCTCTTCTTCTTGTTCTTCCTCAAAGACTATTGTTGGCTGAGGTTGTGAGGCGGGGGCCTTAGACGGCCAACTTTACCAGCTCTCTTCCGAGGCACTCGAGAGTGATTAAAAGAGATCACTTTAGGTTCTTTGCTGCCTTGTTCCTAGGGTTGGACAACTGCATCCTCCTTATTTGCTTCTTCTTCTCCTCCTTCAACCTCTTGTTGTCCTTCCTTTATCGCTTCTTTAGCATCTTCCAATTCGGACTCGAAGAGATGAAAGACTCTTCCGATTCTTCAAAGCATTCCGAGTCCTTGGCTACCTTTGATCTTCTCTCTTGGAGGCGCTGAATTTGATCATTATTGCTTGACCACCTTCTTGAGCTCAGCAATCAAATCCCGACTCGCTTGAGCCAAGTGTAAGCCTAACTTTGCATCAAAGTTCGAGTTAGGATGAAATCCTAGAAAAAGCTCATAGTTGATTTCAACTGTAAAGCTAGAGAAGCAAGTTTGTTGGCCACCTTCTCAAGAAGCTCGACGGAAGAGGCAGGTAGAGAAGTAGAAGGTCCAACAGTTAGAAGTGGGACCTCTGGAGTTGTCCGAGTCTTAGGTAGAGGAGGAGGGGTGGTAACTCGGACAAGTGAACCCGGACACCAGTGTTTGATGTCCTAGTATCCAAGACCAATAAACTCACTCCTGCCAAGACAAATGGCGAGGCTCCATGAAAGAGTGAGGGTCGAAGGTAGAGGGACCCCATACTAAGTGAAAACAGTAGTGAAAAGAGCTCCGAAAAGATATAGAGTGTTCTTAGTGTCGAACGAACGGATGCTATCTCGCTCCAAGATGAATTGAAAGGGGTCTACTTCGTAGTGCTCAAGAATGTCATAAAGAACCTTTAGAACTTTGGAGTTGAGGTTCTCTTTAGATGAGTAATAAGAGAAGAATGTCCTCATCGGAATAAAACACAAAAGCCTGGCTTTTGAGGTCATATGAGTCACGAAAAGTTCTTTCCGGAGTGAGGAGGTTCCTTACCGTATTTTGCAATGAAGTCATCAGTGATTTCATTGAAAGGAATTGGATTAGAGTTTAGAAAGAGCGATTTCACATTGAAAAGTTTGTGAAGTAAAGTAAGATTGATTCGAACGATCTTACCTTAAACAATAGAAGAAATAATGTTGTTGCTTGCTGTCATGTTAGCATAGAACTCAAACACCTTGTGCAGGTAAATATACTCACATAAACAAAGATAGGTGTACACACCAGTTTTGAGGATGTGTCTTAATAAGGAGAAGGATGTTTTTGGGAATAATTTATCATCCAGAATGAAGTGTTAGGCGACATTATGCTTTAGGTCTCTTAGCCATAGCTAGAGAATAGAGAATGTTTGAGAGAAACGAGAGAAAGAGTAAAGAACACGGAAGATCGATAATTAGATAGAGGGAGTGAGTGCGAGAGTGAATGAACTATGAGAGCAAAGAGAGTGAGAGAATAAGCAATAGGTAGGCAAAGTAAAAGAAAGAAAGTGAAGCGGTGCTATTTATAACGAGAAAAGGATTCCAACCGACTTTTTGACTCGGTTACCAAGCAGCGGTTATCGGACCGTTATGTCTTTCAGCGCATAACAGACTAGTTTCTCTAGCAGCTTTCTTCTAACGGCTAGTTCTCGTTGACTGTTCGCGTGACACGAGAGAGAGAGGAAAGAGTTTTTGAAAATGTTTATGAGATTATCCATTTATCTAGATATGATCCCAAAATTTTAATGTCCATTTTACTAAAAATATGAGTCCGACTCAATAAGGTGTCTAAGTGACTTAGAACATACTCGGAAAATTTATAACTCATAGCTTAGCCTCATTCCGAGTCAATCGATCCATTTGTTATCTACTCAAAGCATATAACAATCAATCATAGTAGAATAATTCATGCAATAACTCAGATAATCATGCATTAAACATGCCAAGCTCATTCCTAATAAAGAAAAATTGATCTTCACTCCGTGGCTTAGTGAAAATATCAGCTAATTAAAATTTGTAGGAATAAACTCAAGTTCAATATCACCTTTCTCATAATGGTCTCTCGGAAAATGATTCCCGACCTCAATGTGCTTTGTCTTTGAGTGTTGAACTGGATTCTTACCGATGCTAATTGCACTTTGATTGTCACACTTGATTGGAATTGATGTGAATGATAATCCAAGATCCTTCAAGTGTTGCTTGATCAAGAGAATCTAAGCACAGGAAACTCAGGTGCAATGTACTCAGCCTCACAATTGATAGAGCAACCGTGTTCTGCTTCTTTGAGTGCTAGGAGATGAGTGATTGACCTAGAAATTGGCATGCTGATGATGTGCTCTTTCTATCAATCTTGTATCCAACATAGTCAGCATCCGAGTATCCAAGTGAGAGTTAGTTCCGAGTCCTTTGAAATCATAGACCAAGCTTCGAGTCCCTATATGATATCGAAAAATTCTTTGCACCGCAGATGAGATGAGATTCCTTAGGATTAGCTTGAAATCTTGTATAAAGGCACACATTAAACATGATATATGGCCTACTAAATGTGAGATAAAGTAGATATCCTATCATACCTCTATAGATTTTCCGATCTACAGCTTTACCTTTCTCATCTAAGTCCAGTTTCAAACGGTACTCAAAGATTCCATCTTTTTCTTTGCTTGATTTATAGACCAAGGAAGAAATTGAGTTCTCCCATCATGCTCATTTAGAATTATGTCTCATTAACTCAAAAACTCTTGCCATAGAGTTTCACTAGTAGCTCCAAAAATAATATCATCTACGTAGATCTAAATGATAAGAAAATCATTCCCCTTGATTTTTGTAAAAGAGTTTTGTCAATCCGACATCTTTTGAAATCATTTTCAACCAAGAAATTGCTTAGTAATATCGAGCTCTAGAGCTTGTTTAAGACGATATAAAGACTTTTGCAACTTGAAAACATTATTTGGAAATTTTGAGTTTTCAAATCTAGGGGGTTGCTTAACATAAACCTCTTCTTGAATATAACCACTGAGAAATGCACATTTGACATCCATTTGATAAAGTTTGATGTTCATGCTAGATGCAAATGCTAAGAGAATTCTAATTGCCTCAATCCTAACAACAGGTGCAAAAGTTTCTCCACAATTAATTCCCTCTTCTTGGTTATACCCCTGAGCGACTAATTTGGCCTTATTTCTAACTACCAACCCTTCCACATCCACCTTGTTTTTGAAAACCCATTTGGTTCCTACTATTAGGTGGTCGGAAGGTCGTTTGGTCGAGTCCGGACTTGGTTTCTTTCAAATTGATTTAGCTCTTCTTGCATGGCCTCTACCCATTCAAGTTTAGTTAAGGCTTCTAGTATAGTTTTAGGTTCAGTTAATGAAATGAATGCTGAAAATGAACATAGATTTTACAAAAAAACGAGTTCTTACCCCACTTGTTAATATCGAAAGTATATTCTCGAGTGGGTGACTAGATGCATATTTGAAAGCTCTACCTATCATCTAGTTTATCAAGTTTGTTGGTTGTACAGGTTGATCTTCAGTTGATTGCTCTTGCTAAGCTTCTACATTGGCTCGTTCTTCAACATTCTAAGCTGGTTCTTAACTTGTTCATTCGGAGTCACGATATTCGAGTTAGCTCATTCCGAGTTGCCTCGGTTCTTCGATTTAAGCTTGTTTCGAGTTCAGCTTTAGCAATGTCATCTTCATCTGTATTAAGTTTGAGATCTAAGAAGGTGGACGAAGGTTTTCTCTTGGAGAGTCTTAGTTACCCTAGAAGGGGGTGAATAGGGTGATTAGGAAATTTAACAAATATGGAAGATTAAAGCTTGAAAGCAAGTAAACAAGACTGTCTAAGTCTAGATTTGACTCGAAAAGTATGAACTTATATTTATGTGGAAACTCTCCTGGGGCGGAGAACCACGGCCAGTGCTAGTCCAAGCACCAAGTCAAATCCACTATTTTGAAACGACAAAATACGATGAGACCGACTCAACAAAAATTGCTCCCTTAGACAATTCCTTACGGAATTTCTCTAGAGTCGAAGTTCCCTTATCCGATCTAGTCCTTCCTAACCGAGGTCACCTTTACAGCTAGGGACAACCGAGCGGAGTTAACCCTTACAGCTCAGTCAAGTGACCTTACTCGAAAGTAAGAAAAAGTAAGTAACTGATTACAAGACTTTTACAACTCGGAAAGTATGAATTACAAGTCGGGAGTTGTAAGTAGAAGATTGAGTGCGTATACAAAGACTTTTGCTTAAGTAATGTGTATTGACAATAATTCCAGCAATCTTCAAGTCTTGAGAGGTGGCTTCTATTTATAGATGACCAAGTATATTAGCCGTTGTGACTATCTTCCGAATACAAGTCCTTTGTGACCATTGTAATGGTTTTTCTTAGTCATTCGGAAAAGATCCGTCGAGTTGTGAACATTGTGCAACAGCTCTTGACTCCTTAGGATGTCCCAATCCACTAGTGGTGTTTGAAAAGTAGGATCAAAACCACCGTTGAGCTTAGCGTTGAAGATGTCTAGTTTTGGAAACGAGATAACCCCGACAGAGCGCTTGGGCCTAGATCAAAAGTAGAAAAGCCTTGTCTGCCGGTGATTGACGAGCTTCAAGCCGGTTACTTTTGTATTTCAAAAGTAGGATAACCTCGTTTAGATAACCTACAAAAGTAAACAAATTTTGGTTCTCAAATTATAAAGTACTTTGGTCCAAGATTAGGCACATATAATAATTTAATTAAGATAATTAAGTGTATAATTATCCGAGACCTAGAAGAATGGAATTTTCTAAGTCTAATATTCATTATACTCAAATTCCATCTAAGTCGGTCTTAGGAAAGATCAAGTTACAAAGAGAATATCGAGTATGATTACTTGATCTAGACAAATACATTTCAAACAAATATGCTTGACTTAGAAAGTTGAATTAACGTTTTAATTCACTTTAACTTAGAATATGAAGTCATAACTTAGATTAAAAGTGTTAAAGAGATTGTTTAGACATGTGATATATCTAAGTGGTGTCCGAGTGACTCGAAGCATCGAGTGTGTGTTGATGTCCAAGAATGTGATTTCTAAGTCGATCGGCATCGTATGAAAAACATATGCAATAGTTTCTATAACACTCGGAATGACTTGTAATCAAAACCTAGGAGGGATGAGGTGCTGTACTGAGTCCTTGATAGTACTCGGAATGATATAAATTCGAGTTTGAGTCTTCAATCTACCCCTTTTTAATGAAAGGCATTCCATACTAAGATAAAAACTTTGTTAGTGAAATAATCAAGAGTTTTCATTCTTACTTGTTTGATAAAGAATATATCAATGCTTAGAATAAAATATCGCATAGTAATAGAATAATGAATTAAGTGATTCGAACTTAGAATATTTACGTAGATAGCTCATTTGACGAAGAATTGTGAGTAGTTATATCCGAGCAAAGATAAATAAATGAGCTAATATATCAAAACAAAAATAAAGTGAGAAATTTAAAACTTAGAAACTCAAAAAGAAGTAATACTTGAGAAATCAATATGTGCGAAAGCGAAACTTCATTCTTATATACATAAACAAAAAATATATACAAGAGAAAGGATGAGAAGACTCCCCTAAACAAGACAATAAATTTTCTAATTATTCTCCCCCTTGCCTTTCAGCAAAAAAAAAAAAAAAAAAAGGGGAAGAATGTATCAAGTGGATACAATTTGTTTGTCTAGAAAAAAAATGAAAACAAAAACAAGAAAAAAAAGATGGTGGAGTGGGTGATGTCCGAGTCGAAGCGGATGAATGTGCCGTGCACCTTCGCCGATATGAACGTGAAGACATTGAAGATCCGGGCGGGGCGGCATCGGGATCTCCGGAATGGGCTCGGCTCTAAGTGGCTGACCCGGAACAAGATCATCCAGAGGTTCATCCTCCCGAAATTCCACGGAGGGTGGTGCTTCCTCCGGCTTGACTACTGCCGGCCGACCGGCGTCGGCGGGTCTTCGACTCACTCGGGCTCGCTGTCCGAGCTAATCTGCTCTGGTTGAGGAGCAGGGGCACCTTGTCCCTCGGCTTCTTCCTCCTTTTCGTCTTCTTCCTTCTCTCTTTCTTCCTTCTCCTCGGAAAGAGTTGCTTCAGCCGTAGCCTCCTCTTTTCTTCTTACGCCTCGCCACATGGAGATTTGGCGGGGGTCGAGGACTGTTAAGATGTTTCGAGCTGTCCAAGTCCTAAGCTGCTTTAGTGCACCTTTCTCCGAGGAGTTCGATCAGCCCCGCTGCTCCTTAACCAAGGCCTTCATCTCGAGAAGGACATCTTGTTGCTCCCGAATTTGAGATTCGGCGGTCTTTTGGTTGATGGTGATAGACTCAAAGGACAGTCTTGAAGGAGCGGAGGGTGTCCTTGATTTCAATGAACACCGAGGAGAGCTTGTCTATCATTGTGGTAGACAAAGCTACAGATGACGAGAGGAAGGGGCACCTGAGTTGGAAGCACCGCCAGGTGGAGGAGGAAGTGAGAGAGGAGTTTGAGTCCGAGGCCAAGGAGAGGGCCGCCTTAGTTCGAGTTGTGGACCCGGACACCCGGTTGGGTTTCCTGGTATCCGTAGCCGAGAAGCTCTTTTCTACCAACTACAATGGCAGCCTCGAAACCTTGTTAGGATCGCGGGGAGTGGGACCTTGAATTGTTTGAAAACAAAGGTGAGGAGATCTCCGAAAAGGAGAGGAGTTGATTTCTTAGTCCGAGTAGGCACAGAGGCCATCTACTTGATAATTGCTAGGAAGAGGTCTACATAGTAGCCCTTGAGTATGTCAAAAAAGTCTTGAGAATCTTGGAGTTTGGATTCTCTTTGCTAGAATGCTTGAGAGAAAAAGGTCCTCGTCGGTAAGAAACAGAGAAGATGAGCCTCGGTCTTCATCCGAGTCATAGAGAAGTTTTTACGTGACTTAGGGACCTCTTTGGCATACTTTTCAAAGAATTCATCAGCAACCTCGTTAAATGGGATAGGGTTGCTATTAAGGAAGAGAGATGCAACTTTCAATAAGTGGTGGAGGAGACAGACGTTAATACGTACAACTTTGTCACGAACTCTAGAGGTGAGAATCCCTCAAAGCTGAAAAGGTTGGAGTAGAACTTAGCAACGAGTTACGGGTAGATGAAATCGCTGAAATAGAGGAAATTGTATACCCCTGTAGTTTTGATATGGTTCAACAACGAGAATTTTGTGGTTGGGAAGAATTTGTCGTCCAACGTCGGTGTTGGGTGACAAGGATCTTAGAGGGGTTAGAAGGACCCTCTTTACTTTTGATTTGAGGTTTCTTGGTTACTGAACCAAGAAAATCTGGAGCGGAACCTCTTTTAGACATGGTTAGGGAATTTTCAAGAAGAAAAGAGAGTGAACTTTGGAGAAGACGACGAGTTAACTCGAAGAAGAGAGAGAGAGCGAGAGAGTACCGAGAGCTTAAGAGTGCTTGAGTGTACTAAGTTTCTTGGAGAGCAAGAAAACGAGAGTAAGTAAGCGAGATTGTATGTGAGCTGAGAGTAAAGTAGCGAAATGAAGGAAAATAGATGCTATTTATAGAGAAAGAAATGTCCTTCGAGTATTCGTTTTGACCCAACACTCCAATGGTCGCCGCACACCGGTGTGTCTGTTCTACTCTCTAACGGTTAGAATTCCAGTGTACTGTCTCCTAACGGCTAGTTCTATTAACGATACAAGCAAGAGATAGAGAGAAAAGGAGATATTTTAAAAGAAATTTCTAAAATTCTCTATTGATCTAGAGATGATTTCGAAGTTTGATGTCCATTTTTCTCAAAAAGTGAGTCCGACTCGAGTAAAGTTTATGAGTCACTTAAAAACCGCAAATAGATAATAGCTTCTAGCTTAGTATCACTGGGTCAACTAAACTAATTGTTATTAAGACATAGCAAGAAAACATATAACACATAATCATGCAAGACATTTTATAAAAAAAAACATAATCATGCATTTATCATGCCAAGTTCATTCCTAATAAAGCAAAACCGATCCTCACTAAGTGCCTTAGTAAAGATATCAACTAGTTGATGTTTTGTAGAAATGAATTCAAGTTCAATATCACCTTTCTCAGAATGGTCTCTTAGAAAATGATACCTGACCTCAATATGCTTTGTCTTTGAGTGCCGAACTGGATTCTTAGTGATGTTGATTGCACTTTAATTGTCACACTTGATTGGAATTGATTTGAATGAAAGTCCAAGATCTCTCAAGTGTTTCTTGATCCATAGAATCCGAGCACAGCATGCTCTAGCTGCAATGTACTCGGCTTCAGTAGTTGATAGAGCTACGAGTTACGCTTCTTTGAGTGCCAAGATATCGGGATTGACCCGAAACCGGCGGGCTCCTAAGGTGCTCTTTTAATCAACGTTGTATCCAACATAGTCGGCATCCGAGTATCCAGGTGAGGGTCAATTCTAAGTCTCTTGAGAACCATTGACCTAGATTCCGAGTCTCTGCAAGATATCTAATGATTCTCTTCACCGTAGTGAGATGTGATTCTTTTGGATTAGCTTGAAATCTTGGACACGAGACATACACTAAACATTATGTTTGGCCTCATTGGATGTAAGATATAGCAGAGATCTAATCATACCTCGATAGAGTTTCGATCTACTGCTTTATCTTTCTCATCCGAGTCTAGTTTTATGTTGCTACTCATTGGAGTTGCGACATGTTTTGCATCTTGAAGCTTGTACTTCTTTAACAACTGCTTGGTATACTTTGATTGATGGACATAGATGCCATCTTTGTCTTGCTTGATTTGTAGACCAAGGAAGAACTTGAGTTCTCCCATCATGCTCATTTGGAATTCGTCTCATTAACTCGGAAAATCTTGACAAAGATTTTCATTAGTAACTCCAAAATTATATCATCAACATTGATCCGAGCAATAAGAAAGTCTTTCCCCTTGGTTTTTATGAAAAGAGTTTTGTCAATTTGACCTCTTTTAAAATCATTTCCAACCAAGAAGTTGCTTAGTCTTTCATACCATGCTCCGGGAACTTGTTTAAGACTATAAAGAGCTTTTTGCAATTTGAAAACATGATTTGGAAATTCTGAGTTTTCAAATCCAGGGGGTTGCTCAACATAGACCTCCTCTTAAAGGAAACCATTCAGAAAAGCACATTTGACATCCATTTGATATAGTTTAATGTTCATGCTTGATGCAAATGCCAATAGGGTTCTAATTGCTTCAATCCTAGCAAACGGTGCAAAGGTGTCCCCACAATCAATTCCTTCTTCTTGATTGTAACCTTTACCGACAAGTTTAGCCTTATTTCTAACTACCAACCCTTCCTCATCCAGTTTGTTCTTGACAACCCATTTGGTTCCTACAAGCTGGGTGGTCGAGTCCGAGTTGGTCTCTTTCAAATTGATTAAGTTCCTCTTGCGTAGCCTCTACCCATTCAGGTTCATTTAGGGCCTCTAGTGCATTTCCGGGTTCGGTTAAGGATATGAATGTAGTGAATGCACAAAGATTTTGCAAAGAAGAATGAGTTCTTACCCCACTTGTTGATGTCGGACAAGATGTTTTTGAGTGGGTGACTTGATGCATATTTAAATGCTCTACCTGTTCTTTAGTTCACCAGATTTGTTGGTTGAATTTGTTAATCCTCGGTGGTCTGATCTGATTGAGCTTGCTCATCCGATTGACTTTCAGCATTCCGAGCTGGCTCTTGAGCTGGTTCGATCCGAGTCATGGTATTCGAGCTATCTCATTGTGAGTTGCATTTCCTTGACTCTGTCTAAGCTCATCATCGGCAAAATTATCATCTCCGTCGAGTTTCAGATTCAAGAATGTTGACTCACTTGGTTTTCCCTTATTAATCTCATAAAAAACAACGTGGATGCTTTCTTCGACTTTGTTAGTTCTTTTATTGAAAATACGATATGCCTTACTATGAGATGAATAACCAAGCAAAATACCTTCATCCGACCGAGGATCAAACTTAGTCAGGTGATCCTTACCATTATTGTGAACATAACACTTACATCCAAAGGGTTTGAAGTATGAAATGTTGGGTTTCTTCCCTTTGTAGAGCTCATATGGGGTTTTCTTTAGGATGGGCACGATGAGGCATCCGTTCGAGTGTGTAGTTTCGTTGTGTTGATCGCCTCGGCCCAGAAATAGTAGGGTAGATCTTGTTCAATCATCATTGTCTTTCCTATTTCTTCAAGAGTTCTATTCTTTCTCTCCACTACTCCATTCTATTGAGGAGTTTTTGGTCTTGAGAAGTTGTGGGACATACCATTCTTATCACGGAACTTTGTAAATTTCAAGTAATCAAACTCCCTTCCATGGTCGAGTTTGAATTCTTCGATATGAGTCTAAGACTCAACTTGAACTTTCCTTCAAAGCTTGTTGAACTCTTTCAAAGCTTCATTTTGTGCTTAAGAAAACATACCCGGGTAAATCGTGAGTAATCATCAACAATTACAAGTACATATGATTTACCTCCAAGACTCTTTATAGGGATTTCACCACATAAGTCCATATGCAACAATTCAAGCACTTTGGATGTGGAAACAATTTTGAGAGATTTGAAAAGATGATCGACATGTTTCCCTTTGGTGCATGCTTCACAAATTTTATCTTTCTTGAATGCACGAGTTAGGCAAGCCTCTAACTAAACCATGAGATGCATGCTTTCGATGGTATTCATGCTAACATGACCTAGTCTACGATGCCATGTCCAAGAATCATCATCCGAGAGATGCTTTTAAACACGATAAATTCCGTATTGGATCAGAAAGAGGAATAGTGTAGGTGTTACGTGATCTCTTACCCGAGAGCTTAGTCTCCTTGGTAGTTGCATCAGAAATATAGCAATTGGTCCGAGTGAATCTTACCTCTTGACCTTTGTCACACGAGTTGAGAGATGATGAGTAGATTGTACTTTAATCCCTTGACAAGATAGACTTGGTCGACTAGGTTGTCTCCTTTTCCAATTTTTCCTATTCTAACTATCTTGCCCTTACTGTCATCTCCAAAAGTGACTTTGCCTCCCTTGTAATCTTCTAACTCATAACGAGTCTTGAATCTCCTGTGGCGTGAGCATCCACTGTCTAGGTACCGATGACCTTTTGTCTTTTTCGAGTTACCTTTAAGTCAAAAACACATTAACCCTTCTCACTTCCTCTAACGAACCCAGTAACTCCCTTTACTGTGGTCCTTTTCGAGGAAGAAGACTCTTGGGAACCCAGATTTGAATAACTTTTGGTTTGGTCCGATTCTGAGTCTTCCTTTTAAGAAATTGAGCACTGTGTCTGTTTATTTTGAAAATCTTTTCTTTTATAAACCGGTGGAGAAGGTTTTCTCCTGTAAACTGGTGCAGGCTCAGTCCTCCTTTCATTCTTATGAATGGGACCATGCTCAGCCTTCCTAAACTTTACGAGTTACGGAATCCTTTTTAAAAGATCCGAGTAGGAATTAGATTCCTCCTCTTCATTAAACCCAAGTCCTTCCTTTCTAAAGGAGACACATTAAGAACCTAAAAGCATGTCAAGGTTTTTCTAACCTTAAGTAAACTTCAAAACAAGCTCTTGAGACTCATTGAGCTTTTGTTTTAGATGCTCATTTTCTCTTCTAAGTGACTCGGACTCGGTCTCATTAGCTTGAGTACTAGTCTTGAGTTCTCTTAAAGTAAGTCTCGGTTTTCCAATTCATTTTTCAAAGCAATGCTCTTAGAAGTGAGAGACTCAAGTTGTTCTTTGAATTAGGAAGAATCGAATTGGACTTTTCTTCCAAAGTATAAATATATTTGGTTAAATCGACTTTGGAGGAGTGTTTACCTTTTCTATCCTTCTTGTTCTTCTTGTAAAACTCTTCTCTTGGCCTTTTCTCCCATCTCTTCCGCTTCATCATTCTTTTGAAGCCTTGAGAGTTAAGTGCCATTGGATCTTCTTCTAAGTCCGAGGAACTCATATTTTCTCCTTTACTTTCTAAAGCCTTCGAGCATAATATTCTTTTTAGTGCTGACCTCGGCATCCTCTGCTTCCAAATGGATTTCATGGGTAAGCGGCTTCCCAATAAGTTCGTCTTACTTTAGTTGTGAGAGGTTACGAGCTTCCTCGATGGCTGTCACCTTGGGACCCCATCGTCTCTTGGGTAGACTTCTTAGAATTTTTCTGCACATCTCTTCATAGGAAATCTTTCTACCCAAAGATTTGAGATTGTTTGTAATCTCGGTGAAGCGGATAAACATCTCGAGTGATGTTCTCTTCGGCTCCATCTTGAACAGCTCGTATTTGTGAAGATATTGACTTATCTTTACTTGTCTTACTTGGCTTATTCCATCATATCTCGTTGACAAGAGTGTTCCACGCATCTTTGCTCGTGTCACAAGTTGACACTCGTTGTATTCTTACGAGCTGATGGCGCACATCGAATGTTTATCGCTTTAAAGTTCTTTTTGCACTTTTACGCCTCTTCGATGGTGTACTCAAACTTTGCTTGAGGCACGGGTCTTGTATCTTCCATCTTCGTTGGAATGTAATTGCCTTCTTGTATGATCTTCCAAACATCTTCATCGTGATCCAATAGAAAGCATTCCATGAGCTTTTTCGGTGCACGAAATTTGATCCTTTGAACTTTGGTGCTCGATGGAAGATCTTCCTCCATCGAACTCTTCGTTGTTCTAAGCCATTTGATCTTTAGACCTTTGGATTGTTAGATCCTTTACGAAAGGCTAGTCTCGATACCAATTGAAGGTTTTCTCTTGGAGAGTCTTAGTTACCCTAGAAGGGGTGTGAATAAGGTGATGAGGAAATTTTAACAAACTTGGAAGATTGCAGCTTGAAAGCGATAAACAAGACTGTCTAAGTCTAGATTTGACTCAGAAAAGTATGAACTCAAATTTACGTGGAAACCCTCCTGGGGCATAAAACCACAGCCAGTACTAGTCCAAGCACCAAGTCAAATCCACTATTTTGAATCCATAAAATACAGTAGACTGACTTAACTAGAATTACTCCCTTAGACAATTCCTTACAATATTTTCCTATACTCGAAGTTCCTTTATCCGATCTAGTACTTCTTAATTGAGGTAACCTTTACAGCTAGGGACCACTGAGCTGAGTTAACCCTTACAGACTTAGTCAAGGGACCTTACTTAGAAAGTAAGAAAAAGTAAGTAGCTGATTACAAGACTTTTACAACTCGGAAAAGTATGAATTACAAGTTGGGAGTTCTAAGTAGAAGATTGAGTGTGTATACAAAGACTTTCACTTAAGTAATGTGTATTGCATATAATTCCAGTAATCTTCAAGTCTTGAGAAGTGGCTTCTATTTATAGATGACCAAGCATATTAGCCGTTGTGACTATCCTCTTAATAACGGTTCTTTTGAGTCGCTCGAAAAGATCCGTTGAGTTGTGAACGTTGTGCAATGGCTCTTGACTGCTTAGGATGCCCCAATCCACTGGTGGTGTCTAAAAAGTAGGGTGGAAACTACTTGTTGAGCTTAGCGTTGAAGAATTTCGGTTTTGGAAACAGATAACCCTAACACGGCTCCCGGGCCTAGATCGAAGTAGAAAAGCCTTGTTTGCTGGTGATTAACGACTTGAAGCTGGTTACTTTTGTATTTCAAAAGTACGATAACCTCATTTAGATAACCTACAAAAGTAAACAAATTTTGGTTCTCAAAGTATACGAGTACTTTGGTCCAAGATTAGGCACATATAATAATTTAATTAAGATAATTAAGTGTGTAATTATCCGAGACCTAGAAGAGTGGAATTTTCTAAGTCTAATATTCATTATACTCAAATTTCATCTAAGTCGAGTCTTAGGAAAGATCAAGTTATAAAGAGAATATCACGAGTACGATTACTTCATCCGAGACAAATACATTTCAAACAAACATGCTGACTTAGAAAGTTGAATTAACATTGTCATTCACTTTAACTTGGAATATGAAGTCGAACTTAGATTAAAAGTGTTAGAGCGATTGCTTGAACATGCGATATATCTAAGTGGTGTCCGAGTGACTCAGAACCATCGGTGTGAGTTAATGTCCAAGAATGTGATTTCTTAGTCGATCGAATTGTATGAAAAACATACGCAATAGTTTCTATAACACTCGGAATGACTTGTAATCAAAACCTAGGAGGGATGAGGTCCGTACCGACTCCTTGACGAGTACTTAGAATGATATGAATTCGAGTCCGAGTCTTCGGTGGATTCACTTATCCTGCCAAGGTCAATTACATCAAAGACAATGTGGATGCTTTCTTCCACTTTATTAGTCATTTTGTTAAAAACTCTATAAGCTTTATTATAAGATGAGTAACTCATAAGTATACCTTCATCCGATCTAACATCAAACTTAGTCATATGATTCTTACCATTGTTTTGAACAAAGCATTTACATCCGAATGGTCTGAAGCAAGAAATGTTGGGTTTCTTTCCCTTGTACAGCTCATAGGGTGTGTTCTTTAGGATGGGTTTGATGAGGCATCTGTTGAGTGTATAAATTGCTTTGTTGACTGCCTCAACATAGAAATAGTAAGGTAGATCATTTTCAATTGTCATGGTCCTTCCTATTTCTTCAAGAATTCTATTCTTTCTCTCCATTACTCCATTCCGTTGAGAAGTTCTTGGTGCGGATGAGTTATGGGAGATGCGATTCTTGTCACGAAATCTGCAAATTCTATGTAATCAAACTCCCTTCCATGGTCGAGTTTGGATTCTTTTGATCCGAGTCTCATACTCCACTTGAATTTTCTAGTAGATCTTAGTGAACTCTTTGAAGGCTTCATTCTTGTGCCTCAAAAACACACCCAGGTAAATCGTGAATAATCATCAATAATAACTATCACATATGATTTACCTCCTAAGATTTTCATAGGAATTTCACCACAAAAATCCATATGAACGAATTGAAGTACTTTGGATGTACACACAATTTTGAGTGGTTTGAAAGATGCTCTTACTTGCTTCCCTTTTGTGCATGCTTCACGATTTTATCTTTCTTAAATGCACGATTAGGTAAACCCCTAACTAATCAATGAGATGCAAGTTTCTTGATGGTATGCATTCTAATATGACCTAGTCTATGATGCCATGTCCATGAATCATCATTCAAAGATGCTTTCAAGTAAGATAAATTCTAATTAGAATCCGAGAGAGGAATGGTATCGGTGTTACCCGACCTCGGACTCGATAGCTTTGTCTCTTTGGTGTGCATCATAAATGTAGTAGTTGGTCTAAGTGAACCTTACCTCTTAGCCTTTGTCACATAGCTGAGATATGTTAAGGAGATTGTACTTAACCCCTTTGACAAGGTAGACTGGATTGACTGAGTTGTTTTCTTGACCAATCTCGTCAATCCTAACTATCTTGCCTTTGCTATCATCTCCAAATGTGACATTTCCTCCCTTTAAATCTTCAACCTCCGAGGAGAGTTTTGAGTCTCGCAGACATATGGCATGAGCGATCCATTGTTTAAGTACCGGTGACCCTTCCGTTTATAAGCCACCTGCAAAACGAAACAAACTAACCCTTCTCTTTTCCTTTCAACAACCCAGTAGTTTTCTTTACTTGTGGTCTTTCTTTAAAGAAAAGCGGTTTTGGGGTCCCAGATTTGAATGATTTTGGGTTCGGTCCGATTCCGAGTCTTCCTTTTAGAAAATTGAGTCCGTGTCTCCTTTCGTTGAAAGCCTTTCTTTTTATAAACGAGGTTGAGAAGGCTTTTTCTTATAAACTGGTCTATGCTCAGTCCTCCTTTCGTTCGAATGAATTGGACCATGCTTAGGCTTCCTGAACTTTACGGTTCTTGGATCGGTTTTGAAAAAGACTTGAATAGGAATTAGATTCCTCTTCAGACATTGTAACCAAGACCTTCTTTCTAAATGAGGCGGATCGAGACACTCATTGAGCTTCTTTTTCGGTTGTTCATTCTCTGTTCCGAGACACTCGGACTCGGTCTCATTGTCTTGAACACTCGGTCTTAAGTACTTTTAGATTTTATATTAAGGTTTCTAACTCATTTTTCAAAACAAGTACTCTCAACGAGTAAGAGACTCAAATTGCTCTTTAAAGTCAAAAGAGTTAGAACCAGAATTTTCATCCAAAGTAAAGATATATCTAGCAATATCAGCTTTAGAAAACTTAAGGAAGTATTTAATTACCTCCCGACGACTTGTTTCCTTAGTATCCGAGTTGTCACGGTGTGACTCGGATCCAACTTCTAAGTCTATCGGTGCCATTAGACACTTTGAGTCATCCGAATCATCATCTTCGGATGAGTCACCATCGCTCTAGGTAGCCATCATAGCCTTTTTCTTCTTTTTGTCCTTATTTCTCTTTGGACAAGTCCTTGACGATATGCTATTTGCTTGTCACATTCAAAGCAACCGGAGTTCTTTGTTAAAGACAACATAAAAGGGGATGAGTATTTACCTTTCTTGTCTTTCTTGTAAAACTCCTCATTTGGCCTCTTTTGCCACTTATTGTACTTCATCATCTTTTTGAAGCCTCTAGCAATAAGTGCCATGGGATCCTCTTCTAAGTCCGAGGAGCTCAAACTTTGTTGTCGCGCTTTCGAGGCCTTTAGCGTAATGTTCTTTTTCGTGCTGACCTCGACATCCTCTTCTTCGACGTGCAGCTCAAGAGTAAGTAGCTTCCTAATGAGCTCATCCGGCTTCGGTTGAGAGAGAATTTGAGCTTTTTTATTACTATCACCTTAGGACCCCATCTTCTCTTCGATAGACTTCTCATAATTTTTCTGGCCATTTCATCGTTAGGGATCTTTCTACCCGGAGATTGAGATTGTTGGTAATCTTAGTGAACCGGGCACACATATGAGAGATGTTTTCTTCGGCTCCATTCCGAACAGCTCATACTCTTGAAGATACTTGACTTATCTTTGCCTGCTTCCCTTCACTAGTTCCTTTATAGGTGTTTAGGAGAGTGTCCCACACCTCTTTGGCCGTGTCAAAGCCGACATTCTGTTGTATTCTTCCGAGCTGATAGCACACATCAAAGTGTTCATGGCTTTGAAGTTATTTTTGAACTTCTCGTTCTCTCTAGTAGTGTACTCGACTTTTCCTTGGGCACAGATTTGACTCCTTCGATCTTTATTAGAATGAAGTTCCCATTCTTGATGATGTTCCATACTTCTTTATCATTGTCCGGAAGGAAGCATTCCATCATCTTCTTCCAAGGCGCAAAGTTTGACCCCTTCAACTTGGATGTTCTGGTAGATGATCTTCCTTCATCAAACTCTCCATTATTCTAAGCCATATGATCTTTAGACGTTTGGATTGTGAGATCCTCTTGAAAGGCTAGGCTTTGATACCAACAGAAGGTTTGCTCTTGGAGAGTTTAAGTGACCCTAGAGGGGAGGAGGGTGAATAGGTGATGGAAGATTTTTGAGAAAAATCAAACTATTTTGCACACAACAAACTAAGAAATAGATTCCGAGTCTAGATTGGACTCGAAAGCGAAATACACAAAGAAGTACGTGGAAACTCTTTTCAGGAAGAAAACCATGGACAGTGCTAATCCAAGCTCCAAGTCAAATCCACTAATTGAATCCTCAATTACAAAGGACTTACTCTAACTAGAATTGCTCACTTAGACAATTCCTTTACAAGTTTTCCTAAACTCGAAGTTCCCTTATCCGATCTAGTACTTCCTAACCGAGCTAACCCTTATAGTTAGGGACAACTAAGCTGAGTTAGCCATTACAGCTCAATTAAGGGACTTAAAAAGAAAGTACAAAGAATATGAGTGATTACGCGAGTTTCTTTACAACTTAGAAAATAAGAAATTACACATTAGGAGTTGTAAGTCTGAAGATTGAATAAGAATGCACTCAATAAGTGTTAAGCAATGTGTTCAGTAGCAATCTGCAAGTCTTGTGAAGTGGCTTCTATTTATAAGAACCTAGGCAGCATAACCATTGAGATTTGAAATGGAATGGTGAGCTTCAATAGTCGTTGTAACGGCTAGTCCGAGTCACTTAGAAAAAGATTCGTTGAGATGTGAATGGTTTGTAGTGATCCTTGGCTCAAAAGATGGTCTATCCCTCTAGTGGTTATTGAAATCTGAGGTGGAAACAACCGTTAGACTCAAAGTTAAAGCTTTTTGTTTTGGAAACAAACAACCTTGACACGATGTCCGAGCCATGTTCGAAATGGTTGATTTACGTCTGCTGGTGTTTAATCAACCTATGAAAGCAAATCAAAGTGGCACTCAAAGTATAAAAATACTTTGATCCAGTAAATAGGCAAAGATAATAATTAAATTGAAGTAATTAAGCACTTAATTATCTTCATCCTAAAAGAATGGAATTTTCGGAGTCTAATATTCATTACGGTCGATTCCATCTTAAGTCAATCCTTAAAATGATCAATTTAAAACCAATAAGATATCATAATATATAAACTTGATTGATTAATTCTCAATAAATAAACTGACTTAGAAATTAGAATTAACGTTGTAATTCATTTCCACTTGAAACACAAAGTCGAGTGGTCATAATAAAAGTGTTAGAGAAATTATTGACTCATACGATTGTTTTAAGTTGTGTCTAAGTAGGTCGAAACACAGCTTAAGAATGTTATACTAAATGACTGGTTTCGAGTGGGTTATAACAGGATGAAAACTTAGATATGAGTTCCTATAAAGCTCATAATGACTTAAAATCAAAACTCAAGAGAGATAGAGAGTTATACCCGAGTCTTCAAATAGCATGCTTCCCAATTGACTTCTACTCCTCCGAGTATGGCAAAGTGGCTTTGATTTTGGGAATTAGAAATGGGAATAAGATTAGGTTTGGGGCCGGACCTCATAGGCTTCTTACGTATCTGTTATAGCGAAAATCAGTCATTTATAGTTCTAAAGGAATACTGATTTTGGTAGGTTTTTTTTTTTGGGAAAATAGGAAAAGCAAATAGACATAAAATGGATATGAAAAAAGGAAATGCACACTTTATTGGCGTCTTTGATGAGTGAAGGGCTCATTGGATGATCTTCTAGGTGGGTGCTTGCTACTCTTTTATAAGCATGCCAAGCATCTCTTAAGCGTTTTGAAATCTATGAAGGGAAAGAACTTCAAATGCTAGTGATAGGCGGGTTCTTGATGATGAGTCTAACCTGATCCTTCTTAGATGGTTGATCGACCATGTGGGCGGCTTTTTCCCTTGTTAAGTCGTATTTTGTACGTACTTTCAGTAGTTATTTAGTTTATATTATATAAATTTTTTATCTAATTTATCCTATTTTATCTATTTTTAAGTAATTGTCGAATAATGTGGGAAGAGTAGAAAAGATATTAAAAGTGAATTTTTAGTTACCGACAAACGTTCAAGAAAAGACATGAATTCGGTCCAAAAATAATGACTTATAAAATATTTATTATATGAGGATTTATTTTATAAAGTCCTATTATGAGTAGGAATTATCCTACTCCTAAACCCACAACGACTCCTCGCTTAGAGTTACATGAGAAGAAGAAAACTTAAAAGAGAAGAAAGAGGAATAACACCATACAAGGAATCTCACCATCTCACGCCACCTGTCGTCATGCTACAAAAACCAAGCAGCTCATGAGAGCCCCAGGATTTGGATGACCACCCCCTCACCACCTCTCACCTCTCCACCTACGTTATCCTTTCTCTACTCTTCACATCATCACCTCTTATTATTATCATCATAATCTCACATCTTCATCTCTCATCCTCCTTATCACCATATCTCGATCATCATCATGCCGAGAAGAAATATTATGGTAGTAGTATTTTTATTGTTAGTTTAATGAAGACTCGGACACCGCACAACACTTTCCGAGTTGTATGAAAGGAATCAGGTATAACAATTTCTTACTTATAGAGTTTTGATTCCAAGGCATTCTCTCGGACCTTAGAAACTTTTCTCGAGTGACATGGTATCTTATCTATGTGTTACAATATTTACTTCATATATTTCTTGCTTATTCGTAAGTGACTCAAAAACGAATATCGGTGTCTCACTCGGTTCCGAGTTGCTCATTGCTTATATTTATCGCATACCGATTAGACTAGTTTTCCGCTCGGATCCGACTTCATGTTATTTGTTCTATCTTGTTGAAGTCGAGTGCTTCTAGTCCGATTCATGTTTAGTCTATATCAAGTTATTTCACTCTAATATTTTTTCTAACTTGATTCTTTGCTTAGACTAACTCGGATGGAATTTTGAGTTATATGGATATTAGACTCAGAAAATTCCATTCTCTTTCCGACTCGGATAATTACCAACTTAATTATCTTAATTATTTTATTATCTCGTGTCTAATCTTGGACCAAAGTATTTTATAATTTGAGAACCAAAATTGATTTACTTTTGTAGGTTATTCAAACAAGGATACACTTTTCAAAATACAAAAGTAACCTGGCTTCAAAACGTCAAATCACGCAGACATGGCTTTTCATCTTCTCTGTCTCGGTTCCGGAAGATTGTGTCGTGGCTGTCTATTTCCAAATCTGGAAAATTGGAACTCCAAGCTTAACGGTGGTTTCCAACCTATCTTTCAAGACACCGCCAATGGTTTTGAGACTTCCAAGAGAATTAAACCGTTGTCCAACGTTCATATCACAACGGTTACTTTCTCGAGTGACTCGGAAAGATTTTGTCAACTGGTCACAAAGAACTCTCGGACAGCGAGATGAAGATAACGGCTACTCGCCTGGTTATCTATAAATAGAAGCCAACGTTCAAGACTTGAAGATTGCTGAAATTATTGTTAATACACATACTTGAGCAAGTCATTGTATTTACTCTCAATCTTCTACTTACAACTCCTACTCGTAATTCATTACTTTCGAGTTGTAAGGTCTTGTACTTAGTTACAAACACTTACTTACTTTCTCTATAAGGTCCCTTGACTAAGCTGTAAAGGTTAACTCAGCTTAGTTGTCCCTAACTATAAAGGTTATCTCAAATAGGAAGTACTAGATCGGATAAGGGAATTTTTGAGTCTAGGAAAACTTGTAAAGAGTTGTCTAAGGGAGCAACTCGGGTTCGGTCAGTTCACGGTATTTTGTGGACTCAAAATAGTGGATTTGACTTCGTGCTTGGATTAGCACGGTCCGTGGTTTTCTGCCCTGGGAGGGTTTCCACGTAATCTCTAAGTGTTTACTTTCCGAGTTCGGTCCTAGACTCGGACCGTCTCGACGCCTTTATTTACTTTGCCACTTTACTCTAAGCAACTTTTCCGAGTCCATACTTTTCCGACTCGATTTTGACTCGGAATCCATTTCCGTATCTTATTTGGCAAAAGAGGTTGAATTTCTCTAAAAATCCTCCATTACCCTATTCACCCCCTCTAGGGTGACTCGAGACTCTCCCCGAGCAAACCTTCATTTAATATTAAAGATGTTATTTTTACATGTTTTAAATTACATTATGTTTGAGTAGTTTCTTTTATACTTAGTATAATATATTTGAAACCATGCTAAATTATTTATTTTGAAACAAAGTTTCGATCTTTATTGTCTTATTGATTAGGTCCATGATTATATGATAATTTATTCTTACCGTTTATAATTATATGTCTAATTAATTAGAGTGCATACTAATTAGCTTTATATAAATTCATATGATAGTTTAAAGGGTTTAAGTACGTAATCGGTTGATCTTTTAGACATAAGTATTACCCTAATTAATCATAGACGGCTCATACCTATCTCTTTTAATTAGGAAATTATCATAGATCCTTTTTAAATCAATTTGCTAGTAGATTGGTTATTATGTGCTAGATGATGTTTTTCTAATACTTAATGCTCTAATTTGATTAAATTCTTGTGCTACTGCTAGGGTTATCAATATTAGTAGGCTTTATATTAGGGCTAGGCGTAATTAAGCTAATAACTAAGGAAAAATGGAAAAGATCCGCTAGTGATTGTCTTCTACAGTTTAGCTCATAGGTAGATCAATTTGTATATTAATGATAAATAATAATTTGCATGGTGGATATAGATTATACTATGTGTTTTTTTATAAAATTAATATCTTTGATATTATTTATTTGCTTTTTAGTTACTTTACTTAGTTGTCAATTTTTATTTACAAAGTTGAAATCTTTTATTATTAATTTCATTATTCCCTTCTTAAATAATAGCCTTTTAGGTTAGTTTTAGGAATTTTATTTTAATTTAATTTTGACTCTTTAAATATTTTAATTTTTAGATTATTGTTGTGTCGGCTTTTATTATTGTTGAGTCAATTGGTTATAAATTAGTTTAAAAATAATTTCTTTTATTATTTTTCAAATTTTATCTTCTTTTAGGGTTTAGATATAGTCCTAGTTTGATGTGATTAAATTGTATAATTTTTGGAAGTGATTTGATAATTTTTCATATTTAATTCTTGAATTTAATTACTAGAGGTTTTTAGTTAAATAATTTCGCAAATTTGATTTTAAATTTGATTTTGATATTTTTACGGTCTGGTTAGGTCTAGAAAATTAGTGTTAATATTCTAGGTAATTTTAGTATTTATTTTAATTTAGTGTAGAATTTTACTTATTTAATTTTCTGTTTTAGAATCTGTTTATTTTCTACTTTAGTTTTCTATTTTATTTATTATAGAAAATATCAAAAAATACTTTCCTATGTTATATTGTTTATTATAAATTATTTATTTATTAGTGCATAATTGTTTGTTATTTATCGCTATTAATTTACTAGTTTATATTTTCTATTTTGTTTTAAAGAGTAGTAAATTTAATTAGATTTAAACTTACATATTATTATATCTTTCTTCGTGGATTCGATCCCTACTTCCCTATGTTATATTGTTTATTATAAGCCTAAGTAGTGGTTTAATTTGTAGCTGCACGACAAGCTATGAAATTTTGACCAACGAGCAAGGAGGTCGGTGAAGCTCTCATTGTCTCCTTGCTTGATCAACTCAAGGTCTCGCAGAGTGATTGGTAGATCGGCTTTGTAGGAGTATTGATGTAAGAACTCCCTACAAAGATCCCGCCAGCTTGTGACCTTGCATGGGTCGATAGCATTGTACCACTTCATAACATATTTGTCAAACGTCCATGGGAAGATGACATGGTATGTGTCCTCCGATACATTCTTTAAGGTCATTACCCATACAAAGTTCCTCACGTGGTGGTGACGGTTCTCGGTCTCGTGGAACATGACATCGAGCATAGTGAATTTTGGGGGCCATTTACCTTTAGGGATTGAAGTGAATCCCTGGACCAAATAGTAGTTATTGAACATTGATGACTCCCGTGACATCTTCTCTATTCGATCTATTCGTGGATCATACTGAGGCTTGGGTTGAGGTTTAGGGCGGGATTCTCCTTCTTTTGATTTCTTCTCAAGTTCTTTGAGTATGAGATCGAGGGTTTCTGCTATTGACTCAATCTTCTTATCCCGAGCCTCAATCTTAACCTCTATCTTTGTAGTTGAGTCCTTCAACAAGGTCATGATGGGAGTTTGTTCGGCTTGTTGGCCATTTTTGGAGGAGGGTTGCGCTTTGTCCATGGGCGGACGTATCGGGGTTACAAGTAAAGGTACAGGACGTAGTGGTGTGGTACGTGCCGGTGTGGGACGTATCCGTGTTGATCGTACCGTTGTTGAAGTAGACTTCTTATTTCCTAGCCGTTTAATGCTAGGATTCCCAATTTGAGTTGGATTCCTTATGTTGTATCCCAAAAGTATATGTGCTTAGGATTGGCTCGTGGAAAAAGTTTTAGGGAGATGGGGCTTAATTGCTTGACCCGAGGAATGACTAATCCCAAGAGAAAAGAAAATGATATGCTCTTATTTGGATGCACATAAAGAATGCAAATTGACCAAAATGAAATGCAACAATGTACATAGAGTCCCCGAGATTGGGATGAATTTTAATTTGGCTAAATGCAAATAAAAGACTCTCCTAATTAGAGATGAATTTTAAAATTAGCTAAATGCAAACAATAGATTCACTTATTTTGAATTAATTTGAAATTTGGTTAATGCAAAAATGGATTCACCTATTTGATATGAATTTAAAATCGACTAATGCAAAAATGGACTCGCTTATTTGAGATGAATTTTAAATTGGGCTAATACAAATAAAAGACTCACCTATTTTGAGATGAATTTCAAATTTGGCTATTGAAAAAATAGACTCACCGATTTGAGTTGAATTTAAAATTTGGCTAAATGCAAAATTGACTCACCTATTTTGATATGAATTTAAAATTTGGCTAAACTATTTTGATATGAATTTAAAATTTGACTAATGTAAAATAGACTCCCTATTTGAGATGAATTCAAAATTTGGTTAATGTAAAATTGACTCATCTAATTTGGCTAAATGCAAAATGAATGGACTCGCCTATTTTGAGATTAATTTTAAATTAGGCTAATGCAAATAAAAGACTCACCTATTTTGAGATGCAAAAATAAAATGAATGGACTCACCTTAATTAAGATGATTTTAATTTTGGCTAAATGCATAAACACAAATGCAATTATTGGATAAACCTAAAATAGGAAAGGCAAATTTGAACTTTTGGCTGAAATGCACATAATGGACCGATGCTATGAAATTTTATGGTATTTTACTTACAGAGATGCAAGGCGTAATTAGCACTCTTCACCTATCCCTATAAGCTCACAAGTAGAAGATTAAATTTAAAACAATCACACTCATCCAAGCATGCAAATGAAGAGACAAAGTGCCACCTAATAGTCAAGGATCTATGGTCAAAAAGGGGTTAAAACTTGGTAAGATACATGGTGACTCATAGTCTTAGGATTTAGTCCTCCATGGGGTGCACGGTAGGAAAAAATTCATTGAATCCTTGGTGCCTCTTGGTAAGCGAAGAGTGCGTGCTACTTGGGAAGATGTACCGCTTCGTTGGCAATCAAGCCTAGTTGGACCCGCCTGGGTCGCGGTGGGCACGTCTTACTAAAAATGTTTTTGAGGGGAAAGCCTACTAGTCCACCAACAACAATAAATTATGTTCAAGGATGCTTAAAATGTGGGATGCCTAATGCAAATACATTATTAAAACTCACTACTTAAGTTTTCAAGTTTCACCCTCTTAATAAGTAATTTATCCCCGGTGGAGTCACCACTCGTAGGAACCATGGCCGCGGGACCACCAGGACTAAGTTTCCCACGAATTCGGGTCTCTTTTTTAAAGAATGATTTTGAAGATGGTTTTGAAAGTTTAGTAAAAAATGGGGATGAACCTTTTGTTAATATTTTTGAATTTTATAATCTGATTTTGGAAGGGCGATTGGAGATTTTATTAGTCCTTTTATTTTAGGAATTATTTTTAGAAATTCTCGGGATATTATTTCTTAACCGAAAAATAATAAAAATTAGGGTTTTGAATCTGCAGTGAGACTTTAATGCAAAACTAGTGTGAAAACATCGGTTTGGACCCCGAGCCTCACCTGGTGGTCGGCGGCGTCGGCCTGAGGCCACAACCGAGGAGCTCAGCCTCAACCTCTGGCCTGGTTAATAGATCTATAATCCTTTTTTATCGTTCAATCGAAAAAGCCGAGAAGCAATATTGAAGAAATAAAATAAAAATACTAGTCGCCAATCGAGGTTTTAAGAAAGAAAAACTAACAAAAAAAAAAAGTTCACTTTTCTAATCTTAGTATGGGAGATGCTAAGAATAAAAAGATTAAAAATGACTCCATCATTCTTAGAATCGAGAATCGGATTCAGGGCGAGGGTACGAAACGTAGGGATACGCCCTTTCGTTTCGCCCTTCAAACGACAACCATTACTAGTTTGAGTAGTAAATCTAAATAATACATTAAACGCAAGCACACAACATGCGATGCAGAATTAAAAGTAACTTAAACATGATAATGAAAGCAAGAAAGACAAATATGGAAAGCGATAAAGAAAGTAAAAGCGAAAGGAAAAGAAAAGAAAAGCGAAAAGAAAGGAAAAGCGAGAAACTAAAGAGATTACATCGGGCGAGGAGGAATTAAATGCGATACAACTTTCTCAAAAATACTGAAAATGATAAATAAAATAAATAAACAAGTAAACCATGGTTTGAAGGCCAATTTGGTGTTGTAGACACAAAAAGTGTCATCCTTTTCTCTCGGTTTTTGTTTGTTGGCCCGATGATGAAATCCCAAGTGTTGTTTGAGGATTTGGATTTAGAACCGTATTTGATTGGTGCGATGGAAGCCAGTAAACCACAAAGAACCCCTAGCACCACATAAATAGCCTTTTGCCTTGAGACGATCCAAAAATCTCCTTTTCTTTCGGACGATCCAAAACCGGGCCAAGCCTTCGGAGACAAAGGAGTCAAATGCTGCGTACCGGGAAATTCCAGGCTCGAGATATCGCATTTCACTTCAGTACCACTAGACAAGGAGTTGAAGACCTCAAGACGACGTTAGATGTTGCATTTAATCATCCCAAGAATCAAAGTGTTGCGTTTAAGCTCCAAGACAGTCCACCCGATACTAAGAGCCTACAATCTCCTTGAGAAGGCCAACATGGTCGGCTCCTACCTTCTAGAAACCATAAATGAAACATTTTGTTTTGGCTAAGGAATCCCGAGACAGCATACTAGGGCACGAAACCCTAGAAAGCCCAACATGGTCGGCGCCTTCTACCCTGCGTTTTGTCTCAAAAAGCTATGTTCCAGCTTGTAGACTCCCGGGGTAGCACACTAAGCACGAAACCCTAGGCAACCCCGGTTGGCCGATGCCCGCCTTCCCCCATTTACCTGGTTCTATCTCGGTTCAATCCTTTACTTTATCCGATCTTATCACTTTGATCCTGGCCTAGTTTATTTTTACTCGTTTCGGAAGGTCGGTCGAGCTTAAACCTAGGTCATTGCTTGACCTAACCTCTCCTTCTAAATAGAAAGTCTTGCCTATCATCCTCACAAGGGCTCAACCCTCAATGTTACTCTACTGAAATTCGCCTAAGAGCTACTCGAATAATCTATTCTCGTATTGTGATCTATTTGTCCCTTTTCAGCCTTTTCCCACTCTACTTCAGTCAAACTCTTCACATCCGATCCCTAAACTCCATCGACCATACATCTACTTACCTATCTCCACAAAAACTCACAAAAAGCCTCTTTCAATTCACCACCGTCGCATCAAGAGATCCGGATCCGAGATCCAAATTAGCAGGTGGGACAACCCGAGGGCACGGATTCAATCCTCACAATGGTTTACTTATTTTTATTCTTTTATTGCTTTCCATATTTTGGATTAGAGATGTATCGCTTTTAATTCCTCCCCGACCAATGTAATCCTTTAGTTTTTCGCTTTTCTTTTGCTTTCACTTTTCGTTTCTTTCTTTACCGCTTTCTTTACTTTCGCTTTTATCGCTTCCCTTAATTACGTTTTGGTTGCTTTAATTCTTTTTCGCATGTTGTTGCTTGCTTGCTTGTTTTACATTATTTTAATTCACTACTCGAACTAGTAATGGTCGTTTTCGGATGGGCGGAACGAAAGGGTTTGTCCCTCCGTTTCATACCCTCGCCCCGAATTCGATTCTCGGTTCAAAGACTAATGGAGTCATTTTTAGCCCCTTCTTGTCTTAGTTTTCCCATACTAAAATTAGAAGAGCAAATTTTTATTTTGTTTTTTGTTAGTTTTTCTTTCCTAAAACCGACTGGCGACTCCTCTTTTACTTTACTTGCATTCAATTGCATGTCGACCTTCTTTTAGACTACAGGATAAAATTTTAGGGCTCCCGATCTGCCACCCATGGTAGAGGCCAAGGCTGATTTCTCACCCATGGCGTTTGGCTTGCGCTGGCCTCCCCGGTACAGAGCCACTGCGTGCACCATAGGATCAGCCATGGTGGCTTCGGTCCGCATTGGTGTTTTCACACCAATTTGGCCCTAAAGCCTCATGGAAGATCTAGAAGCCTAATTTAATTTATCTTTCGGTTAGGAGATAATATCCCGAGACTTCGAAAACAATTACTAAAATAAAAGGTTAATAAAACCACCTTCAACTTTGCTTAATTCGCTTTAAATCAGATTTAATAAAATTCAAAAATCTTAATAAAAGGTTCATCCCCACATTTCAAAATCGACTTTCTAAAACCATCTTCAAAATCAATCTTTAAAAAGAGACCCGACACAAGTGGGGAAGCTCGGCGAGCGTCGGCCGATCGTGGTTCCTATAGGTGATCCTAGGTTGTGAGTTTTTGTAGAGATGAGTATAAATATGTATGAATGACGAAGTTTCGGGTTCGGATGTGATTTAAATGAGGAATATATCTTAGTTAAAGTTTTCAAATGAAGTTTCGGGTTCAAAATACGAAGAGGATTATTCAACGGCTCTTAGTCAAAGTTCCGCGACGTTACGCTAAGGGATGAACCGTATGCAGAATGAGAGCCTAACCTCTTAATTTATAAGCAAGATCTAGGTCACAAATGAGCTAGGGTTTACACTCGACCGGTCGTCCGTAATTAGGCTGCGAACCGGGTGAGGAAAAATAGAAGATTGATCCGGATAAAATCGGATAGAATTACGGTAGGGGGTGCCGGCCACCTAGTGTTATCCTAGGGCTTCATGCCCTTTCCATGCTACAATAGGAATCTTAGGCAAAATGCGGCGTTTCAACGTAAAAATGCTAGTAGGGGCGCTAACCATACGATGATGTTTTGGGGATTTCAGCTCCATGTCTCGGGTGGACTGTCTTGGAGAAAAACTTAATACTTTGATGCTTGTGATCATGAAATGCAGTTCTTAATGCCGTTTTGAGGTCTTCATATTTGTGTCTAGTTGGGCAAAAGTGAAACAAAAATTTTGAGTCTGAAATTTCCTGGTACACGACACTCGGATTTTCGTTGACTCGGAGGTTCTACCCGGGCTTGGATCATCCGAAAGAAAAATGAGTTTTGGAATGGCCCAAATCAAAAGGCTATTTATTTGATGCTAAGGGTTCTTTGTTGTTTATCGGCTTCCGTCACACCGAGTCAAAACACTCCGTGATCCAAATCCTCAAACAGGACTCGGGACTTCATCATCCGGTCGAAAAATAAATAACGAGAGAAAAGGATGACACGTTTTAGGTGCCTACACTACACAACCTTGACGTCCAAGTAGGTAGCCAAGTTCATCACTCGGAATATTATTGTCGATAAGGTCCCCATGAACCGATCGGTGATCATGGCAGCCACTTCAAGAAGACCGTAGCGGATCTACTAGAAAAGTACAACGAGCAAACATCATTAATCTTCTCCCTATCACCCTTAGACCAACGAAGCAGCTGAGGCCGCCAACAAAAATATTCGTAAAATAGTGGAGAAGATGGCCGTCGCCTATAAAGATTAGCCCGACAAGTTGCCCTTTGCTTTATGGGGCTACCGGACCTCCATCAAAACCTCAACGGGAGCGCCATACCCTACTCCCTAGTATATGGCATGGAAGCAGTCCTTCTAATAGAAATCGTCATTCCGTCATTGCGAATCATTGCAGAGAGTCGATTCCCGAATCGTCATTCTCAGCAATAAAGAATTAGTGTTGCTAGATAAAAGATGATTGAATGCCTTATATAATGTCCAAATATACGACGAAGACTTAGGTATAACTTTTTATCTCTCTTGGGTTTTGATTCTAAGTCATTCTGAGCATTGTAGATACTATTATCTAAATTTTCATCCTGTTCGACCCACTCGAAACCAATCGTTTAGCATAACACTCTTAACCGTATTTCGACCCACTCGGACACAACTCGTAACAATCGCATAAGTAAATAATTTCTCTAACACTTCTATTTTGAGCACCGACATTTTGTTTTAAGTGAAAATGATTTAGAGCGTTAATTTTAATGTCTAAGTCGGTTCATTTACTAAGAATTATTTACTTGATCAAGTTTATGTATACTGAGAATTATTTACTTAATCAAGTTTAATGAGCAAACTCGGAATGATGTGACTCGGAATGAATAAGTTCAAGAGAATGTTCGAATCGTTGAAGAACAAGCCAATGCAAAAGCTCAACAAGATCAACCAGCTGAAGATCAGCTGTTCAACCAACAAACTTGGTAAATCGGAGGATAGGCAAAGCTTTAAAATATGCATCTAATCACCCACCTGAGAACATACTTTCTAATATCAAGAGTGGGGTAAGAACTTGTTCTTCTTTGCAAAATCTATGTGCATTTTCTGCATTCATATCATTAACGTAACCTAAAATTGCACTAAAGACCTTAACCGAACTCTGAATGAGTAAAGGCCATGCAAGAAGAGCTAAATCAATTTAAAAGAAACCAAGTCCGGACGCTAACCAAACAACCTTCGACCACCCGAGTAATAGGAACCCAATAAAGAAAGGGGGATTTTTGGATCTACCCAAGGCAAAAGGATATTTATGTGTCTGTTGGGAGTTCTTTGTGGTTTATCGGCTTCCGTTGCACCAATAAAACACAGTCCATGATCCAAATCCTCAAACATAACTCAGGATTTCATCATCGGACCAATAAATAAAAAACAAAGAAAAGGACGACACTTTTTTGGTGTCTACACGAGGTAGCAAAGGCTTCCTTAGTTGCGGCGAAATTAACACCTGGCTGATTGGCCAAATACTCCTTAACCTTCTCGAATTCTTTTGGGAATTCTTCATCCCAAATAGTCTTAACTCCTTTTTAAGCTTGTTGAAGATTTCATATACCCCGTATCTCCTTCTCTATCTTTGGTGGCGGAATCTCTTAGATGGCTTTGATATTGGATGGATCCACTTCAATTCCTCTAAGACTAACCATGTAGCCTTTTAGTTTGCTCGAAGTTACTACCCCAAACGCATACTTTTGTGGGTTAAGACGCATATTATATTTTCTTAATCTTTCGAAGAATTTTCTAAGGCTAGGTAAGTACCTCGCCCTATCCTTAGACTTGATGATCATGTCGTTTACGTATACTTCCGCTTCTTTATGTATCGTGTCATGTAGCAATGTCATGGCCATCCTTTCTTAAGCTCAAAAGGCATTACTACATTAACAAGATCGACCCCCATTGAATGATGAAGGTCGATTTCTCCATGTCTTCTTCATCCATCTTTACTTGATTGTAGCAGCATAGCCATCCACGGATGAGAGCAAAGCATGACCCACTTTGTTATCCACTAGAATGTCAATGTGAGCCAACGGAAATCATACTTAGGGCTCGCCTTACTTAAATCCCCGAGATCAACGCACATTCGTACCCAACCGTGTTTTTCGTAACTAGCACTATATTTCCTACCCATTTAGGGTAGTGGACCACTTTGATGAACCCGACTCTAATTGCTTCGAACTTCTTCTTTAATCTTCAATGCCCACTCAAGTTTTATTCTCCTAAGTTTTTCTTAACCGGCTTAGCATCTTCATAAAGTGGAATTTTATGTCCACTATACTTGGATGTATCCACGACATGTCTTTGTAGGACCATACAAAGACATCTATAAATTCAGTAAGGAGTGAAGTGAATTGCTTCCGGTCTTCTAGATTCAGTTTTTCGCAATTTTGACTTCTTGGGGTTGATCCACTAATCCTAAGTTAATTGTTATTGTTTCCTCTACTATTAGTGAGCAATTTTCATGATCTTCCATAACTTTTATTAATTCCGTAGGGATTTCTTGTTCATCATTAGAGGCAAAACAATTAAGAATAGGAGGCAAAGAGTAAGTGGAAGATTCATCTTATTGAATGAAGAAATGAGTACATCAGTCTCGGAAACAAAAATTGCAGAAGATGAACTAACGGAACTGGAAATAGAAATAACAACCCTAATGCTAGACTCGAAATAGACTACTTTCCTAGAAAGACAAAGCAAATTATTGGCCTTCCTCAGGATCAAACCAAGTAATATGCTTTGACTCTTCGGTGTCGATGTCGATGATGAATCCGGACGGATCGAACTTTGGGTGCGACATAGCTTGGAACAAGCATCGAAACTAAATTCCCCACTAGATTTTTCTCCGTCTAAACAACGGACCTAAAATGTTGCTCTCAGCCAGATTGGTCCAGTCTGGTGTGGATTTTTCCTTCTCGAGGAGGTAGGGTGCCTCCTTTTCTAAGCACGTGGCGGTCACTAAAGACCTCTAAACCAGGTACCACGATACCCTTCTCTTTTATGTAATAGGGTTTAGGAAAACCATAGTAAAGTGAAGACTCGGACACAACTCAATACTCTTCCGAGTTATGTAAAAGGAATCAAGTATAACAATTTCATACATGTAGAGTTTTGATTCCAAGGCATTCTCTCGTGTCTCGAAACTTATGTGAGTAAAATCGTATCTTCTCTAAGTGACACAGTTCTTACTTAGTATATTTATTGCTTATCTGCAAGCTACTCGTAAAACCGGTTCTTTGTTCCGAGTCCATCTTCACTCGAATAATCGTAGATTGAATATACCGAGTATTTCGTCTTTTCTCACTCGGAATCCGACTTGTGGTTAAAAGTCCTATCTTGTTTTAGTCAGTATTCTTAGCTTGTTTCATGCTTAGTCTATATCAAGTTAATCCTCTCCGATATTCTTTATTGAACTTGATTCTTCGCTCGGACTAAGTCGGATGGAATTCCGAGTATCATGGATATTGGACTCAGAAAATTCCATTCCATTTCGACTCGGATAATCGGTTGGTTTATTTATCGTAATTATTTTATTATCTCGTGTCTAATCTTAGGCCAAAGTATTTTATACTTTGAGAACCAAAATTGATTTGCTTTTGTACGTTATTCAATCGAGGATACAATTTTTCAAACTACCAAAGTAACCTGGCTCGTAACGTCAAATCACCAGCAGACATGGCTTTTCACCTTGTCTCGCTCTAGTCCCGATAGATTGTGTCGTGGCTGTCTGTTTCCAAATATGGAAAACTGGAATGCCAAGCTTAACGGTGGTTTCTACCTTATCTTTCAAGACACCGCTAATGGTTTTGGGACTTCTAAGAGAGTTAAACCGTTGTCCAACGTTCATATTACAACGGATACTTTCTGAGTGACTCGTAAAGCTTCTATCAATGGTCATAGAGGACTCTCAGTCAGCAGATGAAGATAACGGCTACTCTGCCTGGTCATCTATAAATAGAAGCCATCTCACAAGACTTGAAGATTGCCGAATCTATTGTTTATACACATACTTGCTCAAAGTCATTGTATTTACTTTCAATCTTTAACTTACAACTCCCACTCTGTAATTCATTACTTTCGAGTTGTAAGGTCTTGTACTCGATTACAAACTCTTTCTTACATTCTTTGTAAGGTCCCTTGACTAAGTCTGTAAAGGTTAACTCAGCTTAGTTGTCCCTAGCTGTAAGGGTTATCTCAGCTAGGAAGTACTAGATCGGATAAGGGAATTTCGAGTCTAGGAAAACTTGTATAGAGTTGTCTAAGGGAGCAACTCGAGTTCGGTCAGCTTCACGGTATTTTGTGGACTCAAAATAGTGAATTTGACTTCGTGTCCGGATTGACACGGTCCGTGGTTTTCTGCCCCGGGAGGGTTTCCACGTAAAATCTAAGTGTTATCTTTCCGAGTTCATTCTAGACTCGGACGGCTTTTCTCGCTCTTGTTCTTTCCGGTTAATCGCATTCCGAGTCCAATCTTTTCTAACCCCGTTGATAGACTCGGAA
Source organism: Talinum fruticosum (assembly GCA_021018815.1). Classification (NCBI taxonomy): domain Eukaryota; kingdom Viridiplantae; phylum Streptophyta; class Magnoliopsida; order Caryophyllales; family Talinaceae; genus Talinum; species Talinum fruticosum. The sequence continues at coordinate 2,191,942 of JAITYX010000026.1, forward strand.
TCTATCTTCCTCTCTATTCTGCGCAAAAGAGTGTGATTCCGCAAAGAATTTTCTATCACCCTATTCACCCCCTCTAGGGTGACTCGGACTCTCCCCGAGCAAACCTTTATAAAGGAAGTCATCCCCTTCTTTAAGGAATTGTCCATTTAGAGTACGAGGAAAAGGTTTAATTGAACGAATTATGAATGGTGCAGTCCTCCTAGTTTGTATCTCCCACTTAGCTTTGGCTATTTCCTTATCAGTTGGATGATAGCCTAATCCGAATTTGTAATTGTTAGTGCGTTCAAGGGGTGGAAAGATTGGGTGGTATGCCCTCCTGCCTATAGCTAAGCCAGGAAAAGCCCTTCTTCTTTAGCATCGAGTGAACACTAGGGTTGACATAAGGATTGAAGTTAAAAAGTGCTTCATCCTTGTCTATAGCAGCGACGATCTCGAATCCATAAAGCTCCTTATCATCCGCATCATGCTCGATTTCGACAACAGTCTTTTTAAAGGTGATGGAGGCACAGAGGTTGTCTCATTTGATGGTTACTACTTGACCTTTAATGATCATTTTAACTTTTTGATGCAATGTATAGAGCACTCGCCTGGTGGTCGTGTAACCCAGGGCATCTTAGAAGAAGGTTGAAAGTAGTCTGGAACGTCTAGGACTTGGAAGTCAATGTTTTTCACCACAGCCCGACATTTATCGAAAAGTCTTCCTTCCCAAAACTGTTCTTTTGGAGTTATCATAAGCTTGAAGATAAACAGTTTGTTTATAAAGTTGTTGCTCTTTAATACCTAAACTTTTGGCGAGTTCTCCAAGGATAGACATTTACAAGCAGATCCATTGTCCACTAAGGTTAGAGGGATAAACTTGTTAATGCAAGTAACGGTTAAGTAAAGGGCATTGTTGTATGCAATGCCTTCTTCGAGTAGGTCCTTCCGGTCGAACGTGATGGTTCCATCCCCGTTATTGACCAATCCTCGAGCGTAGTTTTAGGAAAGACCTCAATGTTGCTAAGTTTATCAATTTAGGCTTGTCTATGCTTTTAGGAGGCTGATATGAGTTTCCGGATGGAAATGTCATCTTTAAGTTTTTGAAGCCGCTTTAGGATTGGGTCTTCTTCTCTAAAAACTTCTTTTTAGGGGGCTTCTTGAGTGTGCTATGGACCTATTGATGTATTATGTCATCTAGACCTGGTAAGGAATTGAATTTCAAGACTCTTTGGTTCTCCTCAAAAGTCATCTTCTTCTAAGGGTTGTGCCCCACAAGTTATCATCACTATCACCTTTAGTTTTGTACACATCTTCTTCATTACTTACCCATAATCCATGGACTTCTCGGTCTAAGGAAGGCAAGCTAGCAAGTGGTTTGAACTCATTGATGTCTTGAATAAAGACAAATAGATCCCACTAACCTAAGATGGGTTTAGAGAAGATAACTAACATACCGCTAAATGGATTCTTGTTGTTTTTGGGTTTCGAGCGGCCTCGGGGAGAAGGAGTTGACCATTTTAGAATATACTCTCTAACTTGTTCTTGAATGTCCAAAATTGTTCTGTGTCATGTCCCCATGAACAATGGTACTTGTAGAATTTTCCTCGCATCTCAATTTTTTTTATTGTTTCGTAATTTCTAATTATGTCTGTTACAAGTGGCAACTCAATCTTCCCTTTTAGAGAATAGACGACCAAGGGCTTGAGCGTAAGCAATATCTATAGGAGTGTAGTAATTATACCTATTAAGGGCATTCACATCTACACACCTCGTAGTAGTGCCTTGATTAGAGGTTTTCTTGTCATTGGATCGATAATTACCTCCGTATCCAGCCACAGCTTGTGTGGTCGTGGCGGACAATTCTTCTTCTATCAGTATGCCAGACATATTAATGGTAGGAATTTGAGGTGCTGGCTATAGGCATGTAGATACCTAAAAAGTATCATGCTTTCTTTGTTATTTTATTTGTTGGCCCGATGATGAAATCCCAAGTCCTGTTTGAGGATTTGGATCTCGGATCGTGTTTAATTGGTGCAAAGGAAACTTAGAAACCACAAAGAACCTCCCCAGTACCACATAAATAGCCTTTTGCCTAGGGTCAATCCAAAATCCCCTTTTCTTTCGGACTGTCCAAGACCAAGCCAAGCCTCCAGAAACGAGGGAGTCTAGTGATGCGTACCGAGAAATTCCAGGATCAGAACACTACGTTTCACTTCGTCTAATCGGACAAGGAGTTGAAGACCTCAAGACGAGGTTAAACGTTGCATTTCATGAACAAAGACAGATAGATCCCACTGACCTAGGATGGGTTTAGAGAAGATAGCTAAGGTACCGCTAAATGGATTCTTGTTGTTTTTGGGTTTCGAGTGGCCTTAGGGAGAGGGAGTTGACCATTATAGAATATACTCTCTAACTTGTTCTTGAATGTCCAAAATTGTTCCGTGTCATGCCCCTATGAACAATGGTACTTGTAGAATTCTCCTGCATCTCAATTTTTTTATTGTTTCGCAATTTCGATTATGCTCGTTACAAGTGGCAACTCAATCTTACCTTTTAGACAATAGACGACCGAGGGCTTAAGCGTAAGCAATATCTATAGGAGTGTAGTAATTATACCTATTAAGGGCATTCACATCTACACCCCTGGTAGTAGTGCCTTGATTAGAGGTTTTCTTGTCTTTGGATCGATAATTACCTCTATATCCAGCCACAGCTTTAGTGGTTGTGGCAAACAATTCTTCTTCTATCAAGTATGCCAAGCATATTTAAAACCTATGAAGCTTATGAATGGTAGGAATTTGAGGTGTTGGCTATAGGCATGTAGATACCTAAAAAGTGTCATCCTTTCTTTGTTATTTTATTTGTTGGCCCGATGATGAAATCCCAAGTCCTGTTTGAGGATTTGGATCTCGGACTGTGTTTAATTGGTGCGAAGAAAACTAGTAAACCACAAAGAACCTCCCCAGTACCACATAAATAGCCTTTTGCCTAGGGTCAATCCAAAATCCCCTTTCTTTCGGACTGTCCAAGACCAAGCCAAGCCTCTAGAGACGAGGGAGTCCAAGAATGCGTACCGAGAAATTCGAGGATCGGAACACTACGTTTCACTTCGTCCATTCGGACAAGGAGTCGAAGACCTCAAGACGACGTTAAACGTTGCATTTCATGATCACAAGCATCAATTTGCTGCATTTTGGCTCCAAGTGAGTCCACCCGAGACTAGGAGCACGTATCTCGCACCAAAAATGAAATCCGCCAAAAATGAAAACCTCGCTAAAAATGGAAACTTTCCAATTTTAGAAAGCTATTATGGTCGGCATCTGCCACCCCAAAATTTTAAGTGAAATACAACGCTTTGCCTCGGAGACACCCTCTTCATCACGCTAGTGCACAAATCCCTAGAAATCCCTCGGTGGCCGACGTCGTGAACCGGGTTCTATCCAGCTTATCCTCGCTTTATCCGGTTTAATCTCAAGATATCATGGCCCGATTTTGCTGCTGCTTTTGGACGGTTCACCGAGCTAAACCTAGGTCATTTCCTTGACTTAACCTCTCCCTATAAATAGAGATCTTTGACTCTCATTCACACAATGGCCCATCCTTCAAGGTTACTTTGCTTGAAATTCGCCTAAGAGCTACCGAATACTCCATTACGTATTTTTATCTCTTGGTCCCTTTTCAACCTCTTCATTTTCTATTCCTCACTCCTACTGCATGTGAACCCGAGCTCTCTATCAATCATACATCCTTTTACCTACCTACACACAAACTCACAAAAACCTCTTCAAATCACCACAGTCGCATCAAGAGATCTTAATCCGAGATCCAGATTAGCGAGTGGGACAACCCGAGGGCACATATTCGATCTTCATTAGGTTAATTATTTATTTTTATGCTTTTAGCACTTTTTGTATTATGGATTCGAGATGTATTACTTTTAATTCCTCCTCGCCCAATGTAATCTTTTCAGCTTCCGCTTTTCTTTCCTTTTCTTTTTCTTCGCTTTCCTTTACTTTTTCCTTTATCGCTTTTTTATGTTTGGTTGCTTTAATTGCTCGTCGCATGTTGCTTGCTTGCTTTTGTTGCATTATTTTAATTCACTACTCAAACTAGTAATGGTCGTCTTCAGACGGGCGGAAAGGAAGAGTTTACCCTTATGTTTTGTAACCTCGCCCCGAATCCGATTCTCGGTTCATAGACCGATGTAGTCGATTTTTATCCTTTTTCGGCCTTTATTTTCTCATACTAAGATCGAGAGAGAAAATTTTTACTTTTATGTTTTTGTTAGTACTTCTCTCTTAAAAAACTAGCTGGCGACTCCTCTTTTACTTTATTTCTCTTCCAATCTCCTTCCCAACTATTTTTTGATTGAACAGTGAAAAAGGGGTACTGGATCTGCTAAGCCGGGTCGACGCCGAGGCTAACTGTCTCGGCCTAAGGCTTTTGCCGGCGCCGACCACCACTAGGTGCACGCTGCTGCCTGCAGAGTGTGGTGAGTAGGCGGGCTCGAGTCCAAAATGGTGTTTTCACACCAATTTAACCCTAGAGCCTCACGGTAGAAAAAAAAAACCCTACTTTCTTTATTTTTAAGTTAATAAATAATATCTCAGGACTTCGAAAATAATTGCCAAAGTAAAATAATTAATAAAAACACCATTCAAATCTGATTTAATTCATTTCAACTCAATTTAATAGAATTCGAAAATCTTAATACAAGGTTCATCCCCCACTTTCAAAAAACCATCTTCAAAACTCTAAATCATTCCTTTAAGTTTTCTAAAACTTGATGCCAAACATTTGTGGGGAGGCTCGGTCCGGTCCGGTCCGGTTCAGGTCGAGGTTCCTACGGTGGCGACTCCACTGGGGATTAACTTTTTAGTAAGAAGGTGAACATAGTTTGTTTCTGTTTGGACACCTAGGAAAAATTTATTTCACCCCTGCTTAACCCTCTCGATAAGAGGCTCCCACTGAATCCAAGGCGGGCCCAACTAGGCTTGATTGCCAACGAAAACGGCGCCTCTTCCCTCCTCTTGGGTCAAACCGCTTGGTTCACCGACAGGCATCGAGGATTCTGGCATTTTCTTCTTACTATTCCCCACACGAAGGCCAAATCCTCGGACTATGAGTCACCATGTATCCTACCTAGTCTAAACCTCTTTTGGGCATAAATCTTTTGACTATTAGGTGGTCACTTCACCTCATTTGCATGCTTGAATGAGTGTGTTTATTTTTTTAGTTTTAATCTTCTACTTGTGAGCCTTTAGTGATAGGTGAGGACCATTGAATAATCCTTGCATGGGTACAAAAATAAAAATTAAAATAAAACATTAAGTCGGTCCAATTTCGTGCATTTTAGCCGAAGTCCAAAATTACCTTCCCTTCTTAGGTCGGTCTAATAATTGCATTTTTTATTTGCATTAGCCAAAAATAAATTTCATCTCAAATAGGTGAGTCCATATTGACACTTCTTTTTGCATCTAGCCAAAGTCAAAATCATCTCAAGGTAGGTGAGTCCATTCATTTCATTTTCGCATTAGCCAAAATAAATTTCATCTCAAATTAGGTGAGTCCATTCATTTCATTTTCGCATTAGCAAAAATAAAATCATCTCAAGGTAGGTGAGTCCATTCATTTCATTTTCGCATTAGCCAAAAACAAATTTCATCTCAAATTAGGTGAGTCCATTCATTTCATTTTCGCATTAGCCAAAATAAATTTCATCTCAATTAAGATGAGTCCGCATTTCATTTTTCGCATTAGCCAAAATAAATTTCATCTCAAATAGGTGAGTCCAAATTTTGCATTTCATTTTTGCATTAGCCAAAATGAATTTCATCTCAAATAGGTGCGTCTATATTTGTATTCCTTTTTACATTTAGCCAAAATAAAAATCATCTCAACTAGGTGAGTCCATTCATCTCCATTTTGCATCTAGCCAAAGTCAAAATCATCTTAAAGTAGGTGAGTCCAATCTTGCATTTTATTTCTCATCAATCAAAAGTCCAAATCATCCAAGTAAGGTGTGTTCGTTCATCTCATTTTTGCATTAGCCAAAATAAAAATTCATCTCTAATTAGGAGAGTCTTTCATTTCTCATTTAGCTAAAACAAATTCATCTTCCATTAGGAATAATGATCTATGCATTTCAGTTATGCACTAGCCAAATCATAGAATTATCCTACATTAAGTCATGTGCATTGTTGAATACATTCCATTGCATTTGTTTTACATCCCTTTATGTGCATCCAAATAAAAGAGCATATCATTTTCTTTTCTCTTAGGAGAGTTCTTCCTCGGGTCAAGAACTTAAGTTCTATTTCCCATAAAAATTCTTCCACAAGCCAATCCCGAGCGTACTCTTTTGGGATACAGGATAGGAAATCCTATGCATGTCGGGAATCCTGGCACGAAGCGTCTAGGAAGTAAGAAATATGCTTCAACGCCGACACGGTTAACACCCATACATCCCATATTAGCACGTACCACATCGTACGTCCCGCACCTTTACTAGGAACACCGGTGCGCCGCCTGTGATCAAAGCCTAATCCTCCAAAAATGGCCAACCATCCGGAGCAAACTCCCATCATGACCTATTTAAAGAGTGTGTCTGTAAAACTAGAGGCTAAGATTAATGCTTAGGATAAAAGGATCGAGTCTACATCTGAAACCATTAGTCTCATACGCAAAGAATTGGAGAAGAAATCAAAGTCCAAAGAGATATCAAAAGCAAAAGGATCCCGCCTGAACCTTAGCCCTAGCCTTAGCCTCGATCCATGGGTAGATCGAATAGAAAAGTTGTTACGGAAGTCATCAATGTTTAATCACTACTATCAAGCCCAAGGATTCACTTCAATCCCTAAACGGAGGCCACCCCTAAGTTTACCATGTCTCGATATCAAGTTTAGAGGTTCCGAGAATCCCCATCACCATGTTCGTAACTTCTTAGGAGCAAGTGACTCTTAAGAATATTCCAGATGATACTTACTTCATCATCTTCCCGTGGACTTTCAATACCGATGTAATGAAATGGTACAATGCCATCGACCTACGCAAGGTCACTAACTCGGACTGATCCGTGCAAGGAGTTTCGCATCAATACTTCTACAATACCGATCTACCAATCACTCTTTGGAACTTAGAGTTAATTAAGCAAGAAGACACTACTACGTAAATGACTCGTTAACTACAGTTAAAAATCACCTTTAACAACGGTTAATAGGCGTCATGTATGTGGGCGTCGTTGTATGTACCACCCTTGACTATGACGCAAAGCCATAGTAAAAATCCTATCTATGACGATGGCTCTTTCTTCTAAACCGTCGTCATAGGCCATCCCTTGTGGTTGTGTAGAACTCCTATGACAACGGTTCAAAAGAAAGAATCGTTGTTATAGATAGGCTTTTACTACGGTTTTGCATTAAGAACCGTCATTATAGATAGGCTTCTTTCCCCGTAAATATCGTAACCAATGTCTGTAAAAGACATATTAATTAGGTAAAGTAGTGCAAGAGTGTTTATCAAGCTGGAAAAATAAAGAATATAATCAATTACAAGTGCAAGGATACCTCTTCGGGACTAGCATTTAAATCGAGTTCGATCTCAATCTCTTTCATATACTCGCAGAGTGTAGAAGCCGCACTCCACCCTCTCTCGGTTGTTTATGGCACTACAATAACAAAAATACATTCCCAACACATAGAAAATTAATTAGTTAGACATACCATTAAACGGACATTAATTAGGTCAAGTAGTGAGTAGTGCAAGAGTGGTAATCAAGCTGAAAAGAGAACCTCACCTTGACGAGGACAATTATTGGTCGTGCTTTCTTCACTCGATTGTCTTTAATGCCTCCGCCATAATAATAACGGAATAGAACACTATTTTTCAATCGGAAAAATAAAATTCAAGTTAGACATACCATTGAACAAATTACTAATTAACAAATCAGCATAAAATTATTAAAAGTATGAACTCACGCCTCGACGACATCCTTGATATCTTCCCTCACGTCACGACCTGCAGTATCAAACCAGTAGGCGATATTACCCCTTTCAGCTTCAAGCAAGCCGATTGGAGCAACTTCCTAGCCACTTCGGTCGTGCTCGTTGTTTCTCGAAAGGATCTTTTTCTCGGGAACATGCTTAACCAGAAATTATTATGTCCTACATAACCACAAATAACACATTTTCATATGTATAACACCATATAAAGCTTCGATTAATTAGTTCATTATTTTGTACACTTACCTCTCATTGAACGCCGCCAAGTACCATGTTTTATCCCCGCAATATCTTTCATGACGTCGAAGATATAGGAGACATGGTCGTCATGAGTCCGCCCAACTCCTTGAATAATGGAAGGGTTCGAAACCGAACGAAGTCTTTCCCAATGTCGTGCGACCACCTTAAATATTAATTGTATGTAGTTAGAAATTGAAATTAATATTAAAAAAAAACTGATTATGAACATATTAACTCACGTAATGCCAAGCGTAATAGCGGATATGCCGATATCCTCCATGTGCAAAAATTGGAGTATGTCATCCGAGAAGACATAGAGCGGTATATCCCCTTCAAGTTGCCCAAACACGTGACTCGGCGCGCTACGGATGATCGGTTCCTCTATTGACGTAGTCCGCACATAACTTTTCAACGTAGCAAACCAATCGGTGTGGGACTCCTCAAGGGATTCGAGAGCAGACTTCTTCGGACGATGAACGGGCGCCACTTAACATTTGCTTGTGCCACTCGGCGCAATTCATCCCACTCTCGGATCTATCCCCGATATTCTAGTGAATAATCAATAAAAAAATGAGAAATATATATACATGATATTAACAATAGTGAAATCTAATATTTTTAATAAAAATGAATTACCGTAGTGAGGATGACCAAACTCTTGGGCCGACGAAGAAAAGCGTTAACTACGTCGTCAACGAGTATGGAGGTCCGATCCTCGGATCGGCAACCGAGACTCGCCTTTCCCGTGCATGACCTCTTTGACACTCACTCTCTCCTCATCAGCTACAAGGGGTGTCCCGTGAACGATAATATCTCGCTCTCCACGGGATAACAACACCCAGTGCCACAACATGCTCTGTGGGAGGGTGATGAGAAGCTAACTTACAATTCACTCGGCTGCATAAGAATAAGTATAACAATTACAATCCCGGGATAATCTTTGACATAGAAGTTAAATAACCTAAAAACCCCGAAAATAAACGTACAGAGTTTCCCTTAAAAGTAAACATTTTCCCGAGATAATGGCCCTCATCCGAAACAACAAAAACATGCATGTAAATAAAATTAGGTTGCAAAATCGTATTACGTACCTCCGCCGTAACTTTGAATTGGTCGATAGGTGAGCTCGCGTTCGAGCTGGCCGGTGTGTGGGGTGATAATGGCATGCCCGCGTTGGGGATGAAGTACGAACTCATCCAGGCCTCCATCTCTCGCCACCTTTGGAGCAATTTTGCACATTTGGGTCTATTAGAACTCAATTATGGACTTTGAGACTCCATAATTTGTCCTTAATGGAATCGGGGACGTCAGCCCATTTCCTATAGTTGATGTTCACGTGCGAGCGGGTTGCCAAACCAACGTAGCTCATAAAGAGAGCTTTATGCTCACCTACAGCATTTTCATGGTTATCAAAATTGACCCGTGTAAAGAGAGTTGGATCATCTTTACTCCGGACAGAGTTCTCCTTGTTTATCATAGTTTGCCTCCTCGATTTTTTTGTACTTTTGGAAGAATCCATTTTATACTACAAGCAATTATACAATTGTTGATAAATAAACATGTACAACAATTTTGGGTTGGAAACACATAAGTTGGGTCAGGCGACAGCCAACATGGGCCGACCATGTAGTATGGCATGGCCGAGTCTGGTCGCCCAAAACCCCGGTTCCTCAATTTTGGTTGTTTTTGTATCTTCTCTTATTTTCATATTATATCCATTCACATTCCTCAAATATAAGATTAATATACAAATTTTCTCTACAACACCACAAAATATAATACTCCTAAAATACACTTTCGAGTTTTGAAATTGGAAAGCACTATCTACACTTTCGAGTTTCGTGAAAATGCCGAAAATGACAAGGCAAACAATAATAGAACTAAAAACCATCTATAGAATTTAATGCAAAATTGCGAAAGATGAAGACAAAGAGACAAAATAGTGGTCGCAAAAAGAGGAGTAGGCGAGAGAGGTGTAGCCACGTGGAGAAAGAAAAGTCAATGAGAGAGGTGCAACCACGCGGAGAGAAGTGCAACCATGCAGAGAGAGGTGCAGCCATGTGGAGAGAGTGAGGTTGGCGAGAGTGAGTCGGTGAGAGAGGTGTAGCCAAGCGGAGGGAGTGAGGTCGGAAAGAGAAGTCGACGAGAGAGTGGTGCAGCGACAATCGGAAAGGCAGAAAGAGTAAGTAGGGTGGGAGCGCAACCAGGACTCGAAACCGCAGAGTAGCACCGGAAACCACCAGCAACCGCGCAGAGAACAACAACCAAAATGAGAGAGTGTGGGACTCAAAAATGAAAGAAATTGTGAGACTCGAAGTCATGTTTTTGTCATTACTTTAGACGATCAGTTCACAACCAAGAACCGTCGTCTAAAGTACTAAGACTACGGTGCGGTAAAACAAACTGTTGTAATAGATAAGTATATATATATTAGAAACCTTAGACGACGGTTTTTTATGTTCAACCGTCGTCATATATATATTAGAAACCGCATTTTTTACAAAAATGCCACCGGTCTATTTTTTATGACAGTTTGTCCTTTTAACCGTTGTTAAAGACCCGTCGTTAAAAGTATTTCTCGTAGTAGTGAGACAAGGAGAACTTCACCGATTTCCTTACTCACCGGAGGGCAAAGGCTGCACACATCACCGATCGGCCATCCGAAGAGGATCGGATCGGAATCATCATCAAGAACCTCCAATCGCCTATCGTCGGCACTCGAAGTTCTCGCCTATCATGAACTTTAAAACACTCGGAGATGTTGGCATGCTCGTAGAAGAAGAACAAGCTTCAACCGACTAGAAGATCATCCAATAAGCCCATCACTCATCAAGGATGCTAATAAAGCTTGCTTTTTCGCTTTCCATATCCATTCTATGCTTATTTCCATTTCCTGTCTTCCACAAAAACATAAAAAAAAAAAACAACTCAAATCATTATTCCTTTTGAACTACGAAGGCCTGACTTCCGCTATAGCGGATACGTAGGAAGCCCACGAGGTCCTACCCCAAATCTAATCTTGATCCCAATTTCTTACTCTCATTTCCAATATCCCAAAATAAATGCCACTTTGCCCTATCCAAAGGGTATACATGAACCCTTTGGGAAAATGCATCGAATCATCAAGAAGCATGCCATTATAATTCAGCACTAAACTATCAAGTCTATGGTTCATGATCCGTCGGCAGCAAGACAATGCCGTTTAAGCACCTACACATTCTTCGAGCTCTAGTTTGGGGAGTAGGGGCTAAAAGTGTAATTTTATCTTTGTTCTTTTTAAACTTTTTGCATCATCTTAATAAAAGAATGCCTTTGTTCCTAAAATAGAGTCTTGCATTCATCTCCTTTGCATGAGTCAAACTCTTGAAAATACAAAAATTAATAACAAAGCACCCTACAAGGAATTATTCAATCATCCAGCTTAACATCGAGGAGGTCACTAGCACCGTCACCATCAAAGAGGATCTTCCATGCCATTAATTAATGAAAGCTAGTCTCCAACATTCAAGAAGAACTAGACATAAGCACCCGGGAAGAACATGGAGGCTCAAGATCGAAAGGGTTATACAACCACAACAACTCCAAGAATACTCAAGGGAAGACACAAATCATCTACCAAACAAAGGAGTTATTAGCACACAAACTAAAAGCTCAAATTTCGAATGAGGCACATCACCCCATGGAACATCATATTATTAAGCAAGCAGACTTTAGGTCATCCAACAACCAAGTCTAGGCAAGAATTTCTACATAAAGATAAGCATCCATCCCTATTTCGACGAAAGTGGATAGAATTCGAGCTTCAAACCCAGCAGCGGTAAAGGTTCGGACACAACTTAGTCAAGTCTCCGGCCCAAGAGCGGTCAAGGTTCGAGACAAAATTCAGTCAAGCTTCGAGCCCCGCAGCGGTTAAGGTTCAAACACAACTCGGTCGAGCTTCAAGCCTAGCAGAGGTCAAGGTTAAGATACAACTCGGTCAAACTTCGGGCCCAAGCAACGGTCAAGGTTCGGACACCACTCGGTCGAGCTTCATGCCAAGCAGCGGTTAAGGTTTAAACATCAATCCCTCTTCGAGCTCCGGACCCAACAGCGGTCAAGGTTCATACACCACGGCAAGACTTCAGGACCTCCCAATAGTCAAGTCAAGGAAACATGATCCGGTTACAAATCGTCTTTAGGTAACACATGAAACTATTTACGTTTGATTATTAGCTAACAAAACTATTAATGTAGAAAAAATTTCACCCAAGCTTCGGACCAAGTGTGCGGTCAAGTTTAGGCACTTCATCCTAGCTTCAGGACACTAAACGAGTCAAGCTTAGGATACCCAACCGAACTTCGGATCTAAAAGCGGTCAAGTTCAGGCACCCTGGTTAGACTTCGGACTTTACTAACCAAGTCAAGTTCAAGCTCCATCGCCAAGCTTCGGACTAACTACATGGTTAAGTTTAGGCACACCTCTCCTTATAAATAGAGAGCCTTGGCCCTCATTCACACAATGGCTCATCCCTTAAGGTTACTCTGCTGAAATTCGCGTAAGTGCTACTGAATACTCCATTCTATATTCCGATCTCTTGGTCCCTTTTCAGCCTATTCATATTCTATTCCTCACTCCTACTAAATCCGAACCCGAAACCTTCATCAATCATACATCTTTTTACCTACCTACACACAAACTCAAAAAACCTCTTCAAATCACCACTGTCGCATTAAGAGATCTAGATCCGAGATCCAAATCAGCGAGTAGTACAACCTAAGGGCACAGATTTGATCTTCAACGGTTTAATTATTTATTTTTATGCTTTTATCACTTTTCGTATTGTGGATTTGAGATATTTCGATTTTAATTCCTCCCCGCCCGATGTAATCTTTTTAGTTTCCGCTTTTCTTTCCTTTTTACTTTTTAACTTTCCTTTACTTTTGCCTTATCACTTTTTTGGTTGTGCTAATTTCTCGTTGCATGTTGCTTGCTTTATTTTGTTGCATTATTTCAATTCAATAATTAAACTAGTAGCGATCGTCTTCGCACGGGCGGAATGGAAGGGTTTATCCTTATGTTTCATACCCTCGCCCCGAATCCAATTCTCGGTTCAAAGACCGATGGAGTCAATTTTTAGCCTTTTTTGGTCTTAGTTTTCCCATACTAAGATCGAGAGAACAAATTTTTACTTTTATGTTTTTGTTAGTTTATCTCTCTTAAAAATTGACTCGCGACTCCTCTTTTGCTTTATTTCTCTTCCAATCCGCTTCTTCACTATTTTTTTACTAGAGTGAAAAAGGGTACTGGATCTCGCTAAGCCAAGCTAGAGGCCGAGGTTGACTGTCCCAACCTTAGCCTCTTACCGGCTCCGGCCACCACTAGGTGCAGTCGCCACCTGCACCGTGTGGTCGATAGGCGAGCCTCGGTTCTAATTTGGCCCTAGAGCCTCACGGTAGACACAAAACCCTACTTTCTTTATTTTTCAGCTTAAGAAATAATATCCTGGGATTTCGAGAATAATTGCCAAAATAAAATAATTAATAAAAACGCCATTCAAATCTAATTTAATTTATTTCAACTCAATTTAATAGAATTCGAAAATCTTAATAAAATGTTCATCCTCGCTCTCAAAAAACCATTTTCAAAACTCTTAATCATTCCTTTAAGCTTTCTAAAACTCGACGCCAAACATTCGCGGGAAGCTCGGTGCTGGTCCGGTCTAGTTTCGGTCGTGGTTCTTACAAGGCGGGTCGAAGGTTCTTCACAATTATTCGACTTGGTCCTTTTCGGAAGGTCAATCCACCATATGGGCAGCCTTTGCCCTTATTTTGGTGAGTAAGTTAGTGAAGCTTTCTTTCTCTCCTTGTTTGATCAACTCTAAGTCTCTAAGAGTGACAGTAAATCAGTGCTATAAGAGTATTGGTGTAGGAATGCCTTACACGGATCGTTCCAATTGGTGACCTTGTGTGAGTCAACCGCATTTTACCAGTTCATTAGATCACTCTCGAAGGTCCATGGGAAGATGATATGATAAGTATCTTCAGGTACATTTTTAAGAGCCATTGCTCCTAAGAAGTTGCTAACATGATGATGGGGATTTTCACAACCACGGAACTTGATGTCCGGCATAGTACACTTGGGAGGTAACTTCCCTTAAGGCATTGGAGTGAATCCCGTGAGATAAAGTAGTGACTTTTAAATATGGAGGATTCCCTTAACATTTCTTCTATCCGATCTATGTGTAGAGTAGACTTAGGCTTACGTTCAGGACTAGTTTCTAGAGAATGTTCTAGTTCGAGTGCGGGGCCTCCTCCTCCTGGTGGTGGACGAGCTTCTTCTTCACCTCCAGTCTTATTATCCTGAAGAGTCTTTAAGATGACTGCAAGAGTTTTGGATATGGACTCTATCTTTTTGTCTTGATCCTTAATTTAGGCTTCCATCTTGGCTGAGGATTCATTGAGCAAAGCAAGGATGGAAGATTGTTCCGGTACTCCATCCATTGGAGGGAATTGTTTTTAGGTACTATCCTACGACCAAAGATTGATCGAACCAATGTTGTGTGCACCGAGGTCGATCACACCGGTGTAGATCGGGGTGTAGAGTGAGGGAAAGAGTTACTCGGACTCCTTACTTAGGCGTTCTAACCTTTTGGAGCTTGGATTCCGACGAAACCCAATGGCGGTAGGCTTCCCTATTCTCGCAGCCCAAAGGATAGCCGCTTAGGACCATGTGTAGGAGCACCAACTTTTGGGAGGAAGGGACCGAAGTGCAAGACCCAAAGAAACTAAGAAAGAATGATTTTATTTGGATGCACATAAAAAATGCAAAGAAATTGAAATGAAATGTAATGGCATGATGTGAGTTACTAAATATATATATATATATATATATATATATATATATATATATATATATATATATATATAAATGTTAAGTTTCATTTCTAACAATACATGTACAATTAATATGGAATAGGTGACTCCACAATATAAGAATTGAGTCTGTTTAGTTTATCAATCCTGTTGTCATTCAAACATTGGGACAATCAATTGAAGATCGATCCAAATTTATCACGAACCTTATGACCATGATGCAAGAAACAGAGTTACTTGGAACCGTTCATTCGAGGATAAGTGTACAAATAACTTAAATAGAGTTTTAATGGTTTAATAATTACATTTTATATATGTTATTTCTATCTATGTAGGTCTCACTTGGATGCTTGCTGCCATATGTCCCAAGACTAACATCGCGTACTGGCTTGATCCTCTAGGTCATCCCATGAGGAAAGATATCAAAATAGTACTCGTCTCATGAGTTCATTACTTAGTCATTTTCTACTTTTATTAGTTATTCTTTTCAATTGTATGTTGTATGCATGCCTTTATGATATATTTTGAAAAATACATGATCTTTATTTGAATTTTATTTTCATCCGATTGAAAAATAGTGCTCTCGGAGTGTGTGGCTATTTGGGAGGCTCGAGAGGCCCACATAAGGCAAAAACGCCAAATGTTGTCCATATAAATGTGAGGTTCTCTTGCTTAAGTTAAATTATTTTTTATTTCCAGTGAAAGTAATTGCTACACAACTACTAGTGAATTCTCCATGTGTATAGAATCTATTTTGATTATTATAATGCCATAAACAACCCGGAACGAAGAGTGTGTGAAATATGACTTAGTTGTGAAACAAGTGAGAATGTTGGTTGTCTATATTCTGGAATGTATTCTGGTTATATATATTTTTAAAACAATTTTTGCATGTTGTGTAAATGGTTGTATATATTATGGTTGTATAATTGTACAGGGGTATGAAAAACAACAAAAAATTATAAAAAAATTTGATACCTATTACTACCACCATAATAAATCACTACTTGTTCCATAGAAGATTTTGTAACACAAATTTCAAATTCCCATGGCAATGTTATCTTGCCATAGGAATTGCTCAAATGAGCCCTGTGGCACAAGTGATTGTGGCAACGTTGTTGCCACGGAAAAATGACTACTCGTGACTACAGGAAAAATGGTGGTTGTGGACATCTAAAACGTGTCATCCTTATCTTTTTCATTTCTTTATTGTCAGCCCGGTAATAAAATCCTTGTCCTGTTTGCAGATTCAAATCACGATCAAAAACTTATTGACGTGACGAAAGCTAGTGAACCACGAAAAACCCTTTAGTACTAAAAAAATAAACCTTATTTGCTTTGGGCCGGTCCAAAACCAATTTCTTTCGGCCTGTCCAAGCCCGAGTCAAGGCTCCAGAGTCAACATTGGTCGGCATTGCGCATAAGGCTCTGCTATAATCAAAACACCACGTTTCATCTTCGGCGTCCAACCGAGGCATAGAGCTAATTTTGTTAGCACAACTTCGCATGGATCGGCGTCGCGTTTCATGGCAAACATCACCAAAATGCTGCATTTTGCTCCAAGTGTCCAACCGAGACACGAGCTCGCTTTCATAAAACGACGTCATTCTTGACCAGACATCACGTTTCGAGGGACTTTTTCTCCAAAAGCTACATTTTGCTCCAAATTTCAGCTATGACACGGAAGGAGGCTGAGACCATACGACGTCGTTTCTTGACCGGCGTTGCATATCTCGACATTATTCCTAAGATCCTAGTTTAAGATGGATTTGGTTTGATTTTTTATTATGTTGCTGGTCGGTTTTTCGCTTTATGTGGACAGCATTTTAAGCTAAACTTAGGTCATTTTGTGATCTAATCTTCCTCAATAAATAGAGAGCTTAGGCATCCATTTTTCATATGGCCATTTCTTATGCGTTACACTCGCCAAACTCTACTGAAACTTGACTAAGAGTTATTGAATATTTCACATATTCCGATCTCTTGGTTTCTTTTCGAATAATCCCCACTATATTCCCAACATTCGATCCTTAATCTTTCATTAGTTACATACATCCTCCCACCTTCACAAAATTCACAAAAAAACCACTTCCAGTTTACCACCCTCATGCTTACGGATCTGGTTCGAGACCTAGATCGGCAGATGGGACAACCTAAGGGCACCAAATTTACATACAATTATTACGGTTTATTTAATTTGCATTATTTATTGCTTTTGATATTGTAGAGAAAGAATGTAATCGCTTTTTAATTCCTCCCCGCCGAAGCTCATCATCCTATCCTAATTTCTAACTCCCTCTTTCATTTGACTAATACTTATTCTTCATCGGGCTCAGATTCCACTTTTTAATTTTGATACAATTGGCACAAGCTGGAGGGATAAAATAGAGTGTATCTCATAGAGTATTATCGAGCATAGTGTAAAAGATATCATGTGTCCTAAATTAGTCGAAGCCTCGAATAGTTTTCTTTGACTCGATTAGGAGGACAATTCATCTTCTTTTTAGTTTGAGCATCACAAATAGTGAGTCCAAGTGTGTGTAAGAGATAGAGAGATAGAGACAGAGAGATAGAGAGAGAGAGAGAGAGAGAGAGAGAGAGAGATTATGAATGAGAATGCAAAGTGAGAAATGAGCGAGAATGTTGAGCATTTATAGAAAAAGGCTCTCAAACAACTAAAAACGAGATATGAGTTCCAAAGCAATCTCAACGGTTAGTTTTTCAACTAGAATCATGTGGGATAACGTAACATAGTTTATGAAAATATAATCTAAGATTCTCTATTAATTAAAGATGATCTTAAAGATTTGAATGTCTATTTTAATTAGAATAAATCTAACTCAATTAGTCATCTAAGTGCTCAAATAAGACTCGGATATCCAATGATTGAGGCTCGGTTTCATGAGTTATCAACTAAACTACGCGTCTATCTCTCACATTAAAAATACGTTCAAGTAAATAAACACATAATCAATCAATCAAGCTGTCACACAATCATGCATTCATCATACCAAGATCATTTCCAATAAAGAAAGATTGATCTTCACCTAAAGGCTTAGTGAAAATATTAGCTAATTGAAGCTTATTAGGAATAAATGCTAAGATAATATTACCTTTCTCAGCATGATCTCTCGAGAAAATGATACATGACCTCAATGTGCTTTGTCTTTGAGTGCTGAACTAGGTTCTTTGTTATGCTTATTGTACCCTGGTTATCACACTTGATAGGGATGGTTGAGAAGATCAGTCCAAGATCCTTTAAATGTTTCTTGATGCATAGCAACCGAGCACGGTTATCTCCGGTAGCTATGTACTCAGCTTCAACACTTGATAAAGCGACTAAATTCTACTTCTTAGAGTGTTATGAGATCAAGAAGTGTCCAAGGAATAACTGATGTACTCTTTCTATCAACTTTATATCCAACATAATCAGCATCCGAGTAGGCAATGAGCATCGGACTTGAGTCTTTTGGAATACCGGAGACCAAGTGACTAAGTGCTTGCAAGGTATCTAAAATCACTCTTCATCCCAATGAGAAGAGAATCCTTTGAATTAGCTTGAAATCTTGCACAAAGGCATAACTGAACATGATATCCGGCCTATTGGAAGTTAGGTAAAGTAGAGATCCAATCATACCTCTGTAGATTTTTTGATCTACTAACTTAGCCATCTTGTCCGAGTCCAATTTTGTATTATCGGGCATTGGTGTAGCTACTTGCTTTGCATCTAGCTAGAAGCTTGTACTTCTTTAGCAACTCTTTCATATACTTGGTTTGATGAACATAAGATTCCATCCTTTCTTGATTGATTTGCAATCCAAGGGAGAATTTCAATTCTCCCATCATACTCATTTGGAATTCTGTCTCATCAACTCGAGAAAACTCTTGCGTGAAAGTTTCATTAGTTGCACTAAAGATAATATCATCAACATAAATCAGAATAATAATAAAATATTTGTTGTTGGTTTTTGTAAATATGGTTTTGTTAATCAAACCTCTAGTAAAACCATTTTCAACCAAGAAACCGCTTAACCTTTCATATCAAGCTCCGGGAGCATATTTCAAACCATAAAGTACTTTTCGCAACTTGGAAACATGAAAATGAGGATTTTTAAATCCAAGGGGTTGCTTAAAATAAATTTCTTCTTGAATAAAATCATTCAGGAAATCACATTTGACATCCATTTGATAAATTTTCATGCTCATGCTTGACGTAAATGCAAGTAGGATTCTAATTACTTCAATTTTAGCCACCGATGCAAAGGTTTCCCCACAATAAGTATCTTCTTCTTGATTCTACCCTTGAGCAACTAATCTAGCCTTATTTCTAACTACCAAACCATTCGCATCCAGTTTGTTTTCGAAAATCCATTTAGTTTTTATAACTAGGTAGGAAGTTGGTTGGTTAGTCAAGGTCCAAACTTGGTTTCTCTCAAACAAAGAATGTTTTCTTGTATGGCCTCTACCCACTCGGGTTCAAGGATTCTACCATATTCTTAGGTTCTATGATTGATATAAATGCAGCAAATACACAAAAATTACCAAAGGGAAGAACGAGTTTTCATACCCGAGTTGATGTCCGAAATAATGTTCTCGGGGGTGACTAGTATTATACCCGAAAGATCTTCCCGACCTTTGATTTACCCGATTAGGATCTTGAATACTTGGTTCCTTAGTTGGTTTAGTCTTAATTCCTTCTTCGGCTGAGTCTTGACTAAGCTACTCGATCTGTTGAACTAGATCAGCTGGGGGCTCGGTGCTTTTGTTTTTAGCGTTTCGAGCTCAACCTCAATCAAGTCATCATCATCTCTACTAAGCTTGAGATCCGAGAATGTTGATTCACTTATCCTACCACAGTAAGCTTCATAAAAAATAACATTGACTCACTTATCCTTTTGTTAAAAATATGGTAAGCTTTACTATGGGTAGACTTCGTTAGATCTAGCATCAAACTTAGTTAGATGAGTTTTACCACTATTGTGAATAAAACATTTGCATCCAAAAGGCTTGAAGTTAGAGATGTTGGAATTCTTTCCTTCATAGATCTCATATGGTGTTTTCTTGAGAATTGGGGAAATGAGACACCGGTTCAATATGTATTTCACGATGTTGACTACTTCAGCCCAAAAGTAATATAGTCGATCATTCTCGATCATCATTGTGCTACCAATCTCCTTAAAGGTTATGTTCTTTCTTTTTACAACTTCGTTTTGTTGAGCAGCTTTTAGAGCTGAGAAGTTGCGAAAGATCCCAAATTTGTTACGGAAATATGCAAACTTAGAGTAGTCAAATTCTCTTCCATAGTCGGTTTGACCCTTATGATCTCGAGTCCCATATTCAAGTTGTATCTGTCTGCAAACTTTTAAGAACTCCTTGAGTGCTTCCATTTTGTTCTTAAGAGAACAAACCCAGGTAAATGTTGGGAAGAATTAAGTATTAAAATTTATAACTGTAAGTGCATGGCATAGTTGTAGCTAGCCGAGCAAGCACGATTTGTGTCAATAGAAAGTTGTGTTTTAAGTATCAAAGCTATTTTAAACTTTTCACTAGGAGAATCACGAGAGATGAGATATGATATAACTAAACTAATCCTAGAAACCAATAAAAGAAATACTCGAGGCTATAATTTTATCACTTAATAGCCTAATTAATTAAGTCAAGCCTAAACCTACCCAAGCTTATATAAGTATTTAGGCGTGGTCGGTTGCATACTCAAAACCTACTCAAGCCGCACTTTCGAGGGTTGTGAGATAGTCTAATTATTCTAACCACCTACTTTCGGAGATAAACCAACCGCCTAAAAATCAAGATGAAAATCCCTTTCGGGCATTTCATTGAACACATGGTGGGTATAAGAAACAATACCAAGAAACAGGTATAAACTAGATAAATTAAGGCTCAAACAAAATAATTAGCCAATAAGAGGTTATATCACAATTAAAGTGACACAAACTAACAACTAAACTAATCTAACAACTAAACAAATAAAAATATATTCAAACAATGACATAAAATAATAGATCAACTTAAACATATAATTAAATGATCAATGTAACTACTACCATCAAAAGATAATAAAAACCAAACTTTTAAACTAAACTAGACAAACTAGATAGAAAGAAAAGACAAAAGGGAAGAAGTTAGCAAGAACGAACCGAATCGAAACCAAAATTGACGAAACTGAATTAATAATTAAAACTAAAACAATAATTGAATCTAAAATATTTGAGACAAAATTTACAAGAGGAAAACCTAAATTAAAATTAACCAAATCACTATGCTAAGCTATAACCGAAGCTCCATGATTTTCGTCCTCCATTTGTGCATCCCAAAACTCTTCTATTTATACTACAAACTCCACCACCTTTTGTTAATTTAAATCCAATTTCAATCAGGATTCTATCCTGCAAGACCCGTGATTTTAGGTTAGGTAGTTATATGAGATACGTAAATTATTTAGTTTTAATTAAATAGAATAGGTCGAATGACCAAGTTATATACCCGATTAGATATTCGTAAATTTATTTGAGCGAATTATTATTAGTTCACATAACTAATTTTAATAGCATGTATTAATTCCTCCCCGCGAATTGTCCACCCGGATTAGCTAAATAAAAACCCGAGACCGTGTACGCTGCTTATTTAGGCCTACTCTAGTTATGGCTTAAAAAAAGGGAAGAAGAAAGGGAGTTAAAAGGAGATAAGGAAGGATGAGTTAGGCCCAATAGGGGGAGACAGACAGTTAGTCGGTGGAGAAAGAGGCAAGCAAAGAAGAAGGCTCGGGGCCCGAGCGAGAGGAAAAGAAAGGGGAAAAGCAAGAGAGGGAACCGGGAAAGCAAGAGAGGGCGCGAGGGAACCGAAGTCGAGGCCGGAGGCCGGCGAGCAAAGCGGCGAATGGAGGGAGTTGGCCGACGCACGCGGGGAAACGGAGGAGCGAGAGAAGGAGAGGGACACTGCAGCGAGAAGATGAGAGAGAGGGAGCCGAGCACGCGGTAGAAGGGGAAGAGAGAGAGAGCGTGAGCGTGAGCGTGAACACAACCGAACGCAGAACGCGAGACGAAGCAATTATCCAAAACCCCGAAATTCGAGGTGGGTATTTTATACTCTAAACTATTAGTAGTTTCGAAACCTAAATGAATTTATTGTGAATATCGAATGTCTGTTTTATTGTGAATATGGAATGTTTGCTTGGGAATACAAAATGATTGTACTCGCGAGAAGTAGTTAGGGCTGAATTAGAACTTGAGATAATCGATTAAGTGTTAAGGCTGAATTGAGAAATTAGAGATTATGAGAAAGTTAGATTGGGTAGGTCCAAGGAATATTATCAAAGTTTCAATTAGCGATTGAAGATAAAGAAGTTGCGATTTGGGTGCGAATTACTTAGAGATTACTTGAGTTTACCATCTTAGGGTGGAGATAGTTGCTAACATTGGGAAATAACGACTTAAAGAAAAAGGAGAATATGAGTTTATACTGATTGGCACACAAGCTGGGACATGGGAGCGGGAGGTAGGTGATTGTCGAGTTAATAGAATTTAAAATATAGTTAAATCCTTGAGGTTAAACTACACCTAAAGATAAGCAGAGCTAGCGGTAGCGAACTTGAGTAAAGAAAGGAAATTAAGAGTTATGTGATTGAGTATGAGTGAGAAGGAGTTGATTAATAAGGTAGAAATGTAAGGTGAGAATTTGAGGTAAAAGTAGCAATTTGTGAGAAGTTGAGGCATTGGAGTTAAGTGGTAATTACTTGTGGTTATTGTGGCTCGGAAAAGTATTACTTCCTAAACTCATTCAGTTTGAAAGTGAATTAAGTTAAAGGGAATGAACTTTGGAATATAGAGCAGGAACGAGAAATTAGAATATCAAGGGAATATGCATCCATGTAGATTGATTTGTGGCATTGAAAACAAATACGGTGAGAACTACTTATATGGGAATAGGAGACTCATGCTTGAGTAGAATATGGAGGAATACGAGTAAATGTGAGATACTTGCGCGAATACTTGAATAAATGTGCTAGCTTGGAATGTTAAGTCTCAGTATACGAGATGCTTGACACGTGAAGTGATTTGATTCTAAATAATGCTTGAAAGTTAGTTTTGAAAAGAGTTCAAATGTTTGCAGAAAACATTGCTTGTGTATGATTCTCGATAAATGCTTTCCGAACTTGAAATGTGTTCTAAAATAAGGGAAACCGAACAAAAAGCGAATTTAGAGGAGTGGCACGTGGTGCTATGCCTTCTACGATATTAAAGCGATTTGAGATTGTGGTTCAAAACTAAGTTTGATAAGTGATTGTGATCACTTCGGTTTTGAACGAATTTTGGGCTAAGGATTATTTAGACCGAGAGGAGGGAGGTGGTCGTGCGTATTAGGCCACGGGGTCCTTGCGTATCGAGGATGCCCATCAACCATAGAGGTTAATTCTTTCCTGACGAGGAAAGTAGAGCCTTCCGGGTATTTGACTAGAGATAGGTCCCGGTAACTCTGAGTCGGGGTGCGGTGCTAATTCAATCGTCTAAAGCGCCGAAAGGATTTTCGGTCTATGGCTGAAAGTATTTGAAAGAAAGTGCGAGATGGTTCCACCTTGTTTAAAGTGACTCCCTTCCTAAAATGATTACAAATCGTGCTATCAAATGATTGAAGTGTTATGAGCTTTATGTTACGAATGATTTCAAGAGATTTCATTTAAAAGTATATAAATTTGTATTATCTTATTACGCTTTTGCCGATTTCATTATTATGAGTAGTATGTGTAAAGAATTTCCATTTTCAGGGTATAAGACTTCCGGTGAGCCCATGGTTTATTGCTCACCCCCACAAATTTTCCCTCTCCAGGTGTTGTAGGTACACTTTAAGAAGGTACGATCTACGGTTAGCATATTTCGGACTCCGCTGATTGCTATTTGTTGCTTGACGAGTGATTCGAGTCAAGAATATTCATTTCTTATATTTCCCAGCATTGTAGTTTGTAATTTAGTTCATATAGTTTTACCGGATGCATAATGAACCATTTAGATTATTTTAAGTTTTATCGCGTGATTTGTTGGACTCCTCCGTGTGGCCGTTGAGTTGTCTACTCCGAGCGTGAAGCTCGTTGAGTTATATTATGGTTTTATGCAGGGTTTTAAGGCTTTGAGCCTATGGGATAGTCCACATTACAAACAGAACTCTGCCAAAATTTTTACGAAATTTCAAATTCTTTTGGAAAACTACCTTTATTACTTTTAAATAGGAATTATAAAGTTGAGCCGACACATGATAGAGCCTTGGGAGTTCCTTAAAGGAACTGTGGCAATGTAATACTCCTAGGGGTGTTTTGGGGTGTTACATATCCACATGCTACTTAACTAGCTCCATTCATCAAAGCTCGGAATTAGGCAAGGTTTATCTCTTGGAGAAAGGCTTTTGATTTTGTTAAGCATTTGATTGGGCCCACTTGATAATCATATTAGAGATAGGAATTTAGTGGGAGCTGGACTTGCTTTTGGATTGTATCTCGCCATGACAACTTGGCACTGAAATAAACATGAGCTGCTAGGAGTCCTCAATTTTAAAACTCAATGTCTCAATTTTCCGCTTCTTGCAAGCTTAAGTCTCGAGATTTGGTCGATTCAATTTATCACCTACAAGTAAATAGAAGAAGTAAAAAATCTAAAAATATATTATTTTACGATACAAAAACTCGATAAATATGGGTATAAAATGACGTAATATTTAGACTCGAACAAATACCCTCGCATCTAACTTTGCCTCGTCCTCAAGCAAAACAAAAATAAATAAAACCTAACTCACTTTCGCGAGAATTAGGATTGCACTTAGCATGTGCAACAAGCTCTTTGAACCCTTTGGTAGCCCAAGTAGGAGAGCAAGGTCTCCTAAGGGTTTGTAGAAGATATACCCACAAAATCTTGTAAAAGAAAAAGAAAAGAGAGAGAAAAATAAAAAATATTTTTGATTTTTTGAAAATTTTCATAAACATATATACAATGGGAAAAGATTATACACATTCTAATCAACCATATCACTCTCGTATGCTGGATATTATCATGCATAAAAAGATAATGCACACATCAAGACACTTGGTCCTCCATTGATGACATCCATATACCAATTTTTCTCCCAAAACAAGTAAATAATGAGCAAGTTAAATTGATAGAACCTTTCTTTAGGGTAAAGTGGATCATTCTCAATCATGTGTTAGAAAATATAATGAGGGTTCACTCAAAACTTATTGCAACAGTGTACCCTATCATAGGCTTGGTCATACCCTCAATTTTCCACCACTATGTAGGCAAAATGCAAATACAATCAAGAGAACTTTCGAAGGTTGTAACGGGGATAAGGTCTACTGGTCGAAACGGGAATCGGTTTGGGAAATATGGAGCTAAATAGCCAAAACCTAATGACTAAGGAGCAAAAACACTTCCAAATATGACCAAAAACTTCTCCCAATTCACCTTTTTAGAACAAACAAACCCTAGAGAACCTAAGGAATAAGCATAATTTTTTTGAATTTTCCTCGTGCCAATTACTTATTGTTTTTTTTCATTTTTTTTATTTTTCTCATTTTTTATTTTTTATTTTTTTTTGGACAATACTATTGGAATGGGAATTATGAACACAATTTAATTCCGAAGGGTTTAATAAGGGACTCATTGATTATTTTTTTCTTTCAACACGAGTCCTAATGAATATAGGCCAAGGGTAAAATGGATATAGGTATAACAAAGGATATATTAAAGCTCAAAGGGCTAGCAAAAGGGTATATATAGTAGGATGGATTTTTAGCTCATATAGTTTCAAAACAAATAAATGTCTCTATCATATTACATAATATATATGCCAAATGTGGTCTTAAAGAGAGACAAAACAAGTTTTAAAGGAAATACACCAAGGAAAAAGTCACACATTCTCTACCCAAATTCTCACGGGTTTCTCTATCCAAAATCGAATCGGCTTAAAAATTAAATATTGAGATTCAAATGAGACATAGAATGACACATTTTAGGTCAAAGTCTATTAGGTACATCATACATATGTACAAACTAATAGCCAATTAATAAGGGATCAAAGCTAATCAAAATGTCACATACTCCCCAAAACGATTTTTAAAATCAAAAACCTTTTTGCTATTTTGAAAAGTTTTCGTTTTTTTCTTTTTAAAATATTGAAACGTGACTTCTTCTCTCTCACATCTAGATCTCACGACATCCTCATTGGAAGCCAAGGAGCAATCATACCAAAAAAAAAAAAAAGAGTCGATTATATACAAAAACACTACAACTAAAAAGAGAAAAAAAAAAGAAAGAAAAACAAAACATGAATAAAGACATGGGTGATCATGACCATCATGGCTCAACAACATCAAAAATTTATCCTCAAAATGATCACTCCACAAAATCACAATCCTAAATATCCACAACTAAAAGAAAAAATGAAAGCACAACCTTAAATATCCATAACAAAAAAATAGATATAAATACAAAAAATAGAAGAAAAGAGAAAGAGAGGAAACAAGTATACCGGGTTAGGTGTTGGGTGCACCTAAACTAATGTCTCATAAATAGTACTAAGCAAGATTGAGGAGCATCAGCCACTCCTCCTCATCTCAAGAAGCTCCAACTTAGATGCTATCAAAGCTCTAAGGAGTTTATCAAATACATGAGCACAAAACTCAAATGAATGTAAATAAGAGAACACGGTAATAAATATGTCGGTGATATTCAATGACCTCTTAAACTTATCGAAGCCTTAGAAAAATCAAAAGAGTGATAAAAAGTTAGTCAACATGATTTTTCTAGGCATGTCCTCTCGGTGAGCATGAAAAGGGTCAAATGAAGGAATGTAACCTCCAAAGGTACCTAGGGACACAATATTATCAACCACATCCCAAGGAAACATGTCAATTATTTACCCACATGGCCATATCCGAATCAAATCACAAATCAAATAAGTAGTGGGCTCAGAAAAATGATACTCGAGGGAAGGGGAGGGTGGTGAACAAGTAGGCGAAGTAGGGATCGAACCAAGTAGGTTGGGGGACACATGATTATCAGCATCAAAACTAATAGGTTGCACCTCAACCACAACCACCTCACATGACTCCCCTAAATGAGTCTCCAAATCAAGCACTTCATCTAAAGTATCCTCCGACTCACAATATAAATCATCCTTACCATCTAAACTAGCATCAACACCAAAGCAAACTCGGTGTTGTCCCTATGTGTGCTAGGTAAGGATAGAGCGACAATAGGTAATGTAGTCAAGGGAGAGTTAATCTCTTCCTCTAGTCTGGACTCTATAGGAAAGGAAGACTCATAATCACCGTCACCATAGAAAATAGCCTCAATTTTAGCGGAACTAAGACTAAGGTCGGTTTCATGCGATAGGCCATACTTCCTCATCTTAGTAAGAGATGCAAGTTGCTCATTTTATTCATCCATAGCCCTTATCATTTTAGAACAATTAACACAACATTCATAAGATGAAATATCATGATAAGGACACGAATTAGTGTCATGATCGGAGGAGTTATACTTTTCACACCAAAGAGGGTTAGGATCGGGAATACAAGGGGATTGGTTGTAAAATCTAGCATGATAAGTCCAAGGGCCGGGGAATGACAATCCAGAATCATTACAAGTGTTTTAAAATTCACAAGTATCCCAAGCAATCCATTTAATCAAATCTGAAGCTTCATCAACACTTGTCGCACAAAAATCCTAATGCTCTAAAATAACACAAGTTTCACTATTCATAGTCTCGTAAACAACATTTAATACTTCTCATTTCTCTAAACGAGTTATCGGAAAGAGCAAGAAGTACATTAAATCGATCAAAGTAACGATAGAATAATTCATGCTCATACTGCGTGCGAATAATGGTAAGTAGACATTTTTTCAATTTTCCTTTTTTTAATTTTTTAAGTTTTAATTTATTTTTGGATTTATCAATTAAATTCCTAGTCTAAAATGCTCAAGTAAGCTTCAATATTGAAACAAAACAACTCCTCGGCTATGGTGCCAAAAACTTGTTAAGAAGAATTAAGTCTTAAAATTTATAACCGTAAGTGCACGACGTAGTTATAGCTAGCTAACAAGCACGAGTTGTGTCCACAGAGAATTATATTTGAAGTATGAAAGTTATCTTAAACTTTCTACTAGGAGAATCACGAGAGATGAGAGATAAGATAACTAAAATAATCCTATAAAGCAATAAAAGGAATATTCAGGTTGTGATTTTACCACTTAATAAAGTAATTAATCAAGCCAAGGCTAAACCAACCCAAGCTTATACAAGTATTTAGGAGTGTTCGATTACACCATCAAAACCTACCGAAGCCGAACTTTAGAGGGTCGTGAGCTAGTCTAATTATTATAATCACCTACTTTCGTGGGGTTAGTCCAACTAAACTACAAAAATAGCAACCTCGGACCTTGCTAGGATTTAAGCACTTTCATGCCAAAATCCCAATTATTCTCTATACACACGCTAACAAATTGACTCCACCTTTCGGTGATAAACCAACCGCCTAACAATCAAGATGAAAATCCCTTTCGGGCATTTCATCGAACACATGGTGGGCACGAGAAATAATCCCAAATCATAGGCATAAACTAGGTAAATTAAGGCTCATACAAGATTAATTAGCCATTAAGAGGCTAATCACAATCAAAGTGATACAAAGTAACTACTAATTAACATGAAACACAATTAATCTAACAACTAAATGAATAAAGATCAATTAAAATAATGACATAAACTAACATATCAACTTCAACATAAAATTAAATAATTAATCTAACTACTACTAACATCAAAAGATAATAAAAATCGAACCTTTAAACTAAACTAAATAAACTAGAGAGAGTGGAGAGACAAAAGGGAAAAAGTTATCGGTAGGGGTGTGCGGAAAAACCGAAACCGAAAACCGATCCGAAAAATCGAAACCGATAAAAAAAGCGGTTAGTTGATTAATTTATTTAGAAAAATCGGTTCGGTTAACCGAACCGAAATTTTTCGGTTCACGGTTCGGATACGGTTCGCGATCCGAAAATTTTTTGTTAACCGATCCGAATTTTTAAAAAATAAAAAATGCTTGAAATTGGAAACCCTCGTCGTGCGCCGCTCTCCTCTCACTCTCTTGCTGCGGTTATCTCGCTCGGTGGCTAGCTACTCCCCTCCTCTCTCTCTCCCTCTGCCTCCCCTCTCGTCCTCGTTCGGCGGCAAGCAATGGCGACCTACCGACGATCACGGCCGGCGACACTCCTCTCACTCTCTTGCTGCGATTCTCTCACTCGCTTGTCACTCCCCTCTCTCTCTCTCTCCCTCTGCCTCCCCCTCTGTCCTCGTTCTACGGCAACCGGCGACCTACCGACTATTACCGGCCCAGCGACGCTCGACTCGAGTTCCCCTTCTCTCTCTCTTTTTTTTTGTGCGAAATTTGTGTTTTTGGTGTAGACGGAAATTGTCCATGAAGCTGCTCCCGGGAGTAGCAAATAATTTGTTTACGAAAATCCTCTTACTAATTATGGATTACTTTGATAATGAATTTTATCCCTGCTACTATTTTGAGAAATCCGAAAATCGAGTACTTTGATAATGAATAAATTGTCGGTTTTGGGATATCCATGTTGGTTTTGCTCTCAACGACTCGGAATTCATGTGCATTGCTTTGATAATGAATTTTTTTTTTTGATTTATTCTATGCTTGCTATCGATTATGGACAAAATTCATTTCCCCACTACTCGATTTCTTACTTGTACCGAGTCCTTGTACCGATTATGGACGAAATTTTCTAGTAAGGAATTAATATTTTGATAATGACATTTTGATTTATTCTCTGCTTGGGGTTTGTGTGTAGGGATTAATGTTTTCGAGCTCTAACAATAGCAATTGTAATATGGATTCGAGATGATGTTCATGTCAACATAGTTGAAGATGGAAGTGACGAGTGATGACCATACTTACATGGAAGTGGAGGATCTAGAGGCGAAGTTGATGTGCAAGCTAAGGAGATTAAAAGGAGCCTAAACATCGGACAAGTCGAAGTGTAAGTAAGCCACCTAGACCCGAAGCTAGTGGTAAGAAAAAGAAAAATCTTAGTATTGGTGTCATTTTCATGAAACTCAAGTTAAAGAACAAGTGAAGTGCAAATATCGTAGTAGGTTGATTCGAGCCTCTTCTAAAAATGGGACTAGTGCTTTGAAAAATCATTTGATTAGGTGTAAGAGGTATCCTGCAAACTTTGATAGGAAACAAAAATTGATTGATTTTCATAGTAAGAGCATTGTCAATGAGGATGGGTCCGTGCAAACTGTGAGTGTCCGTCGGTGTTAGCAATTTGATCATGATGCTACTAGAAAATCCCTTGCAAAAATGATTATTGTGGATGAGTTGCCTTTTATATTTGTGAAACGTGAAGGTTTTCGTGATTTTTGCAAATTCATGCGACCTGAATTTGTTCCCTCTTCAAGGTACACAATAACTAGAGATTATTATGCACTCTTTATCGATGAAAGGAACAAGCTGAAAACTTTCTTTCAAAACTTGTCTTCAAGAGTCTGTTTCACCACCGATACTTGGAATTCGGGGCAAAATTTGAGTTATATGTGTCTCACTGCACATTTTATTGATGATGATTAGAAGATGCATAAGAGGATAATTAATTTTTGTCCTATTGCTAGCCATTCGGGGAATTAATTAGGGGGATGTAGAGAAGTGCTTGATTGAATGGGAATTGAAGAATATTTTGACTGGTACTCGTTGATAATGCAAGCTCAAATGATGTAGTCATTCGAGTATTCGAAAAGAAGAATTAACCATTGAGGGGTACTATTTTGGATGGGAAGTACTTGCATATGAGATGTGTTGCACATATATTGAATCTTGTTGTGAAAGATGGATCAAAAATTGTTAAAGTTCGTGCTACTATAAGATTTGTAAGGTCCTCTCCTGCTACGCTTCAAAAGTTTAAAGCTTGTGTCCAAGAGGAAAATATTGATAGTAAAGGCCTTGTTTGTTTAGATATTGAAACAAGATGGAATTCCACATATTTGATGCTTGAATGTGCTTCGAAGTTCAAACAAGCATTTAGTAACTTGGAATCTAAAGGTGGTCAATATGTGAAAGAGTTGAGAAAATATGGGGGTGCTCCTACTCAACATGATTGGAATAGAATTGAGGCATTCTTACCTTTCTTGAAAGTCTCTTATGAAACAACTTTGATGTTGTTTGGATGTCTTTATGTGACAAGTAATACTTATATGCCTCAAATATATGGAGTTGGCTAAGCGATATCTACATATTGTGATGATGAGATTGACTACATTAAGAATATGGCTTACGCAATGAAGGGCAAATATGAGAAGTATTGGGCAAATGTTGATAATATCAATATTTTGTTATTCATTGCCGTAGTTCTTGACCCAAGGTACAAGTTAGACTATGTTGAGTGGCTTGTTAGGAGCAATTATGTTGAGAAGAGTGCAAACATGTTGTTCCTCAAGATCAAGGTCACTTTAAGGTCCATGTTTGATTTCTATGCATCTTCTCTACCTCAACCAACGAAGAAAATGGAAACATCAAGTTGTGTCTCTCCTTTGGTTTCTAGTGTTCCTTGCATTAGCAAAGTGATGGATGTGAATCAACTTCTAAATATGAAATACAAAAGAGAGAAGGGAACCTTAGAGAGTGAAAATAAAAGTGAGCTTGACAAATATTTGTGTGATGAGTGTGAGCAAAATGATGATGGATTTGACATTTTTCAATTTTGGAGGGATCAAAAGAAGCGATATCCTATTCTTGCTTTGATGGCTCGAGATGTGCTTGCTATGCCAGTTTCTACGGTTGCTTCCGAGTCCGCTTTTAGCACCGGAGATCGGGTACTTGATTCCTTCCTCACTTCTTTGACTCCTAGAATGGTAGAAACTCTTATTTGTGCTCAAGATTGGCTACGCAAGTCACATGGCATTCTCATAATAGAGGAGAATTTTCTTCAATTGGAGGATTTAGAGAATGGTAAGTTTTCTTATCCCTAATGTAATTATACATTTATTATTCATATTTATTATTGTTTTATATCAATTTTAATTTGAAGAATAATATTAAATTAATTTTATATGAAATTAATTTTTAGGTATGAAACACTTGACTTTAACTCAACCCACAATTGCTATTGACGAATCTATGGCTGCAACGGATGACATGTGACCGGTAAATGGAACTGGTGCTGCTGGTGGTGATGCTTGGTGCTGCCGCTACAGCTGGTGCTACGCTGCTGCTTGCTGAATCGCCTAATGCTACTGCTTGCTCGAATTTGCTCGGAATTCGTGGACTTCACTTTGTGTATTATAGTTCGAGAACAATTTGTTTTGCTACAAAGATCGAATTCATTTTTCTAATGCTGCAACTTACTGGCAGAAATAAATTTTTGGATTTAATTTTGCAGAACTTTGAATTTATTTTTTCAAATAACGGTTAACCGTAAACCGATCCGATTTTTCCGGTTAACCGGACTTTTCGGTTCGGTTACGGATAGGGATTTTGCCGATCCAGTAAACTCGGTTAACCAAAACGTCGGTTAACCGGAAAAATCGGATCGGTTACCGTTCGGGTTTTTACTATCCGAAATTACGGTTAACCGAAACGCGGTTAACCGGTTTTGCACACCCCTAGTTATCGGAAACAAATCAAATTGAAATCGAAACTGACGAAACTAAATTAATAATTAAAACTAAAATAATAATTGAATCTAAAATAATATTTGAGACAAAATTTACAAGAGGAAAATCTAAATTAAAATTAACCTAATCACTATGCTAAACTACGTCTGAAGCTCCATGATTTTCGTCATCCGTTTGCGCATCCCAAAACTCTTCTATTTATACTACAAAGTCCACCGCCTTTTGTTAATTGAAATCCAATTTCAATCTGGATTCTACCCACATGATGCTCAACTTGCTAATAGAAAGAATTTAGATTAATTAGTGGGGTCCACGTCATCAAAGCTCAGAATTAGGCAAGTTTTATCTCTTTGAGAAAGGCTTCAATTTTGATGGATTTTAAGCATTTGATTGGGCCCACTTGATAATCACATTAGAGATAGGAATTTAGTGGAAGCCGGACTTGCTTTTGGACAGTAGCTGGCGTGACAATTTGGTACTTGAATAAACATGAGTTGCTAGGACTCCTCAATTTCGAAACTCAATGTCTCAATTTTCCACTTCTTGCAAGCTTAAGTCGAGATTTGTTGGATTCAATTTATCACCTACAATGTAAATAAAAGAAATAATAATTCTAAAAATATATTAGTTCACGATACAAAAACTCAATAAATAAGGGTGTAAATGATGTAATATTTAGATCGAACAATAAATCTTGAATTATCATCAATAATAACAAGCATATAAGATTTACCTCCTAAACTTTTAATAGAATACATAAATCCACATGAATCGGTTCAAATACTTTTGATGCAGAAACTAGTTTTAAGTGGTTTAATTGAAGACCTAACTTATTTCCTTTAACACAAGCATCACACATTTTATCTCCGTTAAATGCACACGTAGAGAGTCCTTGAACTAAACCACATGAAGATAATTTCTTGATAGTATGCATGCTAATATGACATAATTTAGGATGTCATGTCCATGAATCATCATTAACTATAGCTTGAAGACGAAAGATTATGAGAGGAATTGCTTAAAGAAATAATGTAAGTGTTACCGGACCTCAAACCAGAAAGTTTGATTTCATGAGTTGTTGCATCCGAGATGAAACGGTTGGTCCGAGTGAATGTTACCTTTTGAACTTTGTCACATAATTGAGATATGCTCGGAAGGTTGTGATTGAGTCATTCAACGAGGTAGACTGGATTGACTGAGTTGTCTACATATGCAACTCTTTCAATCCTAACAATTTTATCTTTGTTGTTGTCCCCAAAAGTGACTCGTCGCCACCTTTCTTCTTTTTCAACTCAGTCAAGAGGCTTGACTCCCTAGCCATGTGTCTTGAGCATCCATTGTCTAGGAACCACTAGTCTTCCTTTTCTCTATGATATTCCTGCAAAGGAAAGCAAACAAAACTTTCTCACTTCCTCTAACAAACTTATTAATTGTTCTTACTGAGGTTAGTTTTGGAGGAAAGGCATTCTTGGGAACCCATATCCGAATAATCTTAGGCCGAGTCCGATTCGACTCTTCGTCTTTGAAAAATGAGTCTCATATTTGTTAAAATATTTTCTTTTGTAAGAGGTCCGGAGAGACTTCTTTTGATAAAATTTTCTGAGGTCAGTCCTCTTTCTCACTAATTGAGTTGGACCATCCTTAGCTTTTCTAAAATTAATTTTTGTGGAATCCTTTTGAAAAGACTCTTATAAGAGTTATCCTTCTATTCGAGTTAAAACCCAAGACTTATTTTCTAAAAGAAACATGCTAATAATCTAGAAGCAAATCAATGTTTTTCGACCTTGAGTGAGTTTTAGAATCAAGTTAAGAGACTCTTCTAGCTTTTTGTCAAAAGCTCATTCTCGAATTTCATGCTTTCATACTCAATCTCATTATCTTATGAGCTGGTTTCGAGTACCTTAATGTTAAGTCTCGGTTTTTCTAAATCATTTTTTAAAATAGTGTTCTCGGTTTCTAAAGACTCAACTTTTGCTTGAAAGAGGGAAGAATCATAATTGAACTTTTCCTCTAAAGTAAAAATGTACTTAGCAAGATTTTTCTTAGAGAACTTGAGAAAATAGTCAATTACCTTTTGAGGATTAGTCTCCTCGGAATCGGATAAGTCTTTTTCGACTTAATTTCCGTGTTTGAGTCGAGTCATTGCCGTCGGACACTTGGATTCATTCTCATGGTCTACCTCATCTTCGATTCATCTTCACTCCATCTAGCTACCATGACTTTCTTCTTCTTGTAATCTTTCTTCCTTTTAGGAAATCCTTGATGATGTGTTCTTTACTATCACACTCAAAACACCCAAAGTTTTTGTAGAATAAGAAATTGGAGAGAAAGAAGATTTACCTTTTCTGTCTTTTCTAAAGACCTCATTTCTTGGCTTCTTTCTGCCATTTCTTGTGCTTCATCATATTCTTGAAGCGTCTAGGGAGAAGTACCGTTGGGTATTCTTATGAATCCGAGCTGCTTGGACTTGGTCTAGCTTCTTCCGAGGGTTTTAAGGCAACATTCCTTCTCGTGCTTGACCTTAGTTTCCTCCTTTTGGAGATGTAGATAGATCGAAGTTTCCTTAATGAGCTCGTCAAGCTTTAGTTTGCTGAGGTCTTAAGCTTCTTTAATAGTTGTCACCTTTGGAACCCATTTCTTCTTGGGAAGATATCTTAGAATCTTTATGACCACTTTTTCGATTGACATCTTCTTACCAAGAGATTTTAGATTGTTTACTATCTTAATAAACCTTACATATATCTCGATAATATTTTCATCAACCTCCATTTTGGGAGGCACTGGCTGATTTTGGTCCGCCTAGCCTGGTTTGTTCCTTCGTAGGTAGTCCCCAAAGTGTCCCACGCTTAAACTTAGACGAGTGTAATGCACACATTAAGATGTTCATAGTTCTATGGTTCTTCTTGTGTTTTTCTTTTTTGTTTGTTGTGAGCTCTGTCTTCATTTTTTACACTTGTTTCATTGCAAATTTGCTTCATTAGGACATAGTTCCCATCGGTGATGATGTCTCGGACTTCATCATCTTGCTCTTGTATAAAGCATTGCGGTAGTTTCTTCCAATGGACGAAATTGGAGCCATTGAACTTTGGTTTTCCTCGTGAAAGACTTCCTTCATCAAATTCTCTATTTTGATGAGATATGATCTTTAAAACTTCGATTCTTAGTTCCTGAGGAGTAGGATAGGCTCTATTACCAATTGAAATTTCAAATAGAGAAGTAAATCAACCTAGTAGGGGGTAAATATGGTGTTGAAGAATTTTTACGAAAAATAAAGTTCAAATAAATGCAAACTCAATCCAGATTAACTCGAGATAGGACGTGAAAAGATTAACAAGAGATATTACAAGGAAACCCTCCTGGGGCACAAAACACGGACATTGCTAATCGAAGCACCAAGTTAATTCCACTAATTGAATACTCAATTACAATGAATATGACTAGCTAGATTTGTTCTCTTCAACAAATTTATTGCAGCTTTTCCCAGGCTCAAAAAATTCGAGTATCTAACCTAATACTTCCAAGTTGAAGTTTCCTTATCAATTTGGGACAAGCGAGTAGAAGTTACATTATCAACTCAGTCAAGGGAAGAGAGAAGTGTTTGAAGAGTAAAGACTTATTACAAGACTTTTCTCACTAAGAGTTACAACTCGAAAGAGTAAGAATACTAATTAGGAGTTGTAAGATAGATGTGTATGATCAATTTAGCTATTGTTTTTGTCCATGAGAATCTTGTTCTAAGGATTTTTTAAATAGTTTTCCGTGAAAGAAAATCTTCAAGTCTTCAGCTGAAAGAACTAAGCTAGCTAGCCATTGCAACGAGATAGTCTAAGGACTCGGTTTCGGACCATGTTAAAATAGTTGTTGAGCTTAGGTCCTGGTTTCCAAAAAGCTATTTTACCAAATTTAGGAAACAAAAATTTAGGCAGAAAAACTCATTTGACTCATAAACGAAATATTACCCAAAACGGCAACAAACGAGGCTTGTCGATCAAGTATGTATCGTGCCGAGTTTTTCGGCTTTTCGTACGCAGGGCTTCAACGATTATGAAGCCTTTGTTTTTGTTTTTATATTAATTAGCTTTAGAAAACCTGCAAAAACAATGAAAAATATTTCTCAAAGTATAAACATACTTTGGTCCATAATTAGACTAGGATTAGTCTAAATAAAATATTTAAATATCAATTATTCTTAATCTAATAATCTGAAAATTTTGAAGTCTAATATTCAATATATTCAAATTTTAGATATGTCCAAACTCTTAAATAATAAGTTCAACCTTAATGGGCATACGAGTTATTTCGGAATTTTTCAATGATGCAAAATTAAATAATTACGAGTGTAATGATTTTGGCTTTAAGTAGAATTACAACAATTAACTCCGGTCCATTTCATAAGGATAACCATATTCAAAGTGAATTATTATGAAAATACTTTGGCAAACTTAATATCTAAATTAGACTGAGTGTGTCGATTATTGAGAAATGAGTGGGTCAATTGCGAGAAGCCGAATGGGTTAGTAAGTCTCGGTTATAATGGCTGAGTCGGTTTCTATTTTCTGAAGTAGAACCGAGTCTAAGACTATGACAAGTATTCTTTTTAAGGCATAATCTTGTTTAGTCATAACATAACACTTAGTTTTGTGAATTTCTTTAAGATGGTTCTTACTTAATCCTACAATTAGATGAATGACTTAAATTCAAAACATGTAAGGCGTCGATTAGTCATACCTACGTCTTTAGGACTGGTAGGCTGGCCCGGCCCCAGCCCCAGGCTGCCGTCCAGGCGTAGCTCTTGAGTCCAAATGGTTGTAGCTATTTTGCCCAGTTGAGCTTTGTGATAGCTATATTTTTATTTTAAGCCTTCTACCTAAAAATGACATCGCAAGACTTCTAAAACCGTTTTCAAAAATAAAATGATTTCTTAAAAATCGCTAATCAAATCCTTCTTAAATATCTCTTTTTCTAAAGTCTTATCGTGCACTTAATAAACACAACTCGCATGAAGCCGACATTCATGAGAAAACTTAATCCACTCCTACGGGATATGTGGTGGCTCCTGTAACTATGCCTGTTCTTGCTGGACCGAGCCAATCAAGGCCAAGGCTGCCTTGGTTTGAACAGCTGCCAGCTTCTTCGACAATGATTAAACCTTCAGTCGGTGCTTAACTTCCTTAAAGCTGAATTTAACTTGAAATTCAGTGGCCTCCACTGAAGATCGAAGAATATTTCCATGAAAAGAGTAAATTATTATATAAACTTGTCAATATCCAACCTTTTACTTTTTCTTGCATTATGCATGCAGTCTAAGGAAACACAAAATATCAACATCTAAGATATATTTACGTATGTTTAACCATTAATTATCAAACATCCATATTAATTTTAGTAACTTTGTTAACTTAAGAAATTTCGTGTACTAGCTAATACTAATACACAAGTGTGGATGAATTATAAGACTCTGGAATCATGTACACAGTAAAATAGAGGACTTCAACCTATTTTAGTTTTCTACTTTCTTTTCTTTTGAAAAAGTCCATAGGTCTCTCATTTATAATGTTCATAAGTTGACTGTTAAAACCAGGGGTAAATCTCTTACTTTGTAACTTTCCCGTCCATGTTACCAAAAAAATTACATCCCGCGCAAGATTTTAGTTTATAGAAAAAAGGAAAATTAGGGAAAACACAAATAACTAAAATAACTAATTTGGGCTTAAATATAATTGGAACTGAGATCTCAAAGAGATATAAGTTGTGGGACAAAATCTAACCATATCACACCAATCCAATTAATTGGCCTACCCAAATCTTCAGAAGAAGATTAGGCCCTTTTCTACCATCAGCCATCTGGACTTGGGTTACCGCTTACCAAAATATACAAAAGAAAGAAAGAAAAAAAAAGACATTTTATCCAGAGGTCGATAGATGACTCTCCTATAGATTTGTCAATTTAGGTGGGCGGGTTAAATACGAGTCGAGTGTATTCGGGTTCGGTAAAATGCGAGTTAGGTGTATTTCGGTTTTGGGTAATATATCGGGTTATATGGGTTTTGGGTCGACCCAACAGGTTAAGACCGTTTTTTTATCGAGTTATTTTTTATTTTTAAATTATAAAATTTAACATTTTTTGCTTAAAATTGCCCATATTTCTTCAAAAAATATAGTATTTGTATTTTCTAAGAAAAATATTCAAAATATTCATTATGATATTTGTTTGAAAACCACATTGAATCGAGTGCCTCGACCGCTTGACCCTTTTAAATAAGGCCAATGGAAGGTTGGGTTAATAATAGATTGAATAATAATGACTTGTTTTGTTAATATTGGTTTAAGGTTCTGATATTTATTTCACATGTTCTATTATACTGAGGAGGTTTATATGCATATTTATTGCATTTTAAAACATATCAAAAAAAGCTTCACCTTGGTAGACGTAATCGACCCATTTTATTCACTATTAAAAATTTGACTTTGTTTTAACCCGGCCCATCACCTATCCTAGACGTTATGTTTCAAGTACAAGTATAACGAGTTTCAAATAAATAAAAATTAGATATTTATAATAAAATAAAAATATTATTTTTAAGTATATCATCAAATTTTACATCATTATAGTAATATTATTTCTATAAAATAAAATCATATTACTTAAGATGTGACTCGATATATACATTTCACCAAAAATACAATTGTATAACTTGTGCACTTTTAGTATTTTTAATATATCACATCATTCGAATCCAAACATATTTTTATTGAAATTAGTTATGTGTAATTTTTGTATATAATGCTTTTTTTATGAGAAAGAAATTAAGAAATAAAATAATATTAGTTTTCGTTTGTGAATGATTGCGATAAATATGTAACGTCTCTCCAAATGATGTCATATGATAAATAACCATTATTAAAAGAGTGATAAAGTGAAAGAAAAATCATATAACATTTAATCAACAAATAACAAAGCTAAAATTGTTGTTTTTATTGTCTTGATCCAACGAGTCGAACGGGTTCGGGTCGGATTCGACCCGCTAATTTACGGGTTTTCGAGTTTGATTTTTTTCTTGTTCGGGTCGAAAAATTGTGTCTAAAACCTAAAAATTTCAAACGGATTCGAGTCGAGTTTTCAAATCGGGTTCATTTTTATCAAGTCTGCTCTCCTCTATCGAAAGGAGGCTTGGACGTTTTTTATTTTAATAACCATTATTAAAAGGAGGCTTGGACGCATTATTATGTTATCTTTCTTTGATTTCCCATTCCTGTCTTCTTTCTTCTTTTTTATGTTTTTCTTTTCCTATATCCTTTTTTATTTTTAGTTATCTGGGGATAACTTTCATTTTAAAAAATAATAATGTCGGGATAATCATGGGATCGTATTTTAATGAATAAAAGTTAAGATTATGTGCAAATTAAATCTCAAGTTCGTTTCTGACTTTTCTTGGATCATACTATTTTGTGACTCATCTAAACCAAAAAAATGTTGAGATGAAGTTAGTTGAGAAAGTAAGTTTAAGTGATTGGATAAGGTATGAAGAGGTTGGAAGGCGGGAAGAGAGAGACCAGGAGGGATTTAGACTTGAGAGTTGAAAAAGTCGTTAGACCATTAGAATTTGAAAAATTATAGGCAAAAATTGTCGGTTATCTTGTATTCCTTTTTAATTTCATACTTAAAACTTGTCATATTTACGAAATGATAAGTTTTAGGTCTGAAGCATTGGATTTCATTGATTGTCTATTCACTTATCCTTGCACCAAAAAAAAAAAAAAAATTGTACTCCCAAATGTGATTAGCACCTAATTCTCTTCCTATATGCTTCTATTATTTAGAAGAAAAGGAAGGAATGAATCAATCGTCTGAATAAAGACAATCTCATCCCCTTTTTTTGATAGTATACATATGCACTAAATTTTTAGAATTAGAAATATAAAACTAAAAATCGTATAATTTCGTACATATTTTTCAATATTTTAGTCTCGAGTTACTATAGTTGAGTTTGACCTATAAAAGAATAAAACTCTTTTGTCATAAATTTTATCAAAATTTAAACTTTACTTATTTTTGATATTATTTTTATACTTTATACAAACATATCATGCATCATATGAAATTTATTTGTAGCCCTCCAATGAAAAGGGCTTGTTTATAATTTGGAATTTTATATGGTACATCTCCACCGGCCTTGACAAAATTTAGACATGGCCAAAAGTTTTTATTAAAGACGAAAATGATTGTGTAAGAATTTGTATGGTCCTTAGCAAGGTTTCTTGTTGTGTAAAACAAATTAAGGGTCACGAGATTGTGCTAAGTTCCATGGCGTATGTAAAAGAATACAATAATTGGAAGAAGAATACAACAATTGGATTTTGACATATTTGTTTCCCCCGATAAACACAAGATTCCTTTCCCTAGCTTTCTCTTATTTTCATGTCCAATCGAACTCAAAAGTAAGGATTTGCGAGAATTATGTACCCAAAAAAACTCAAAAAGCACGATAACAACAATGGTAATAATAATGTAAAGAATATAGTCAGGTTCTTTTAATTTTAGTTTACGATCTTATAATTACTTGTTTATTTTTACTACTGACTTTATAACTATACA
This sequence comes from Talinum fruticosum, assembly GCA_021018815.1. Classification (NCBI taxonomy): domain Eukaryota; kingdom Viridiplantae; phylum Streptophyta; class Magnoliopsida; order Caryophyllales; family Talinaceae; genus Talinum; species Talinum fruticosum. Next base: position 2,233,300 of record JAITYX010000026.1, read on the forward strand.
TAATGGCTTACAATTTTTGATATTCCTTATAACTCTTTTCAGTTAAAAAGAACATGTTAAGATGTCTTACTAAGTATGTAACTATTTTCTTCAATGTCAATTGCTTTCGGGATGACGTCTCATGAGTTTGTATAGATTATTTGATTAATTTAAATCCAGTTATATATAAATTTTGAAATTTAACACATTTAATAATAATAATAATAATAATAATAATAATAATAATAATAATAATAATAATAATAATAATAATAATAATAATAATAACAACAACAACAACATTTTCAAAAGCTAGCAAAACATATTTTGGTACCATCTATACAATTGTTTGGTGATATTTATCTTACTTTCTATAAAAATAAAAATAAAAATAAAAAGGTCTGACTTTATTTGGACATAGGAAAATAGGTTGAAAAGAAAATTCAAAGGAAAAAAATGAGAAAGAAAAAGTTGAGAGAAATTTATTTTTTCCCTTGTTTGGATTAGAGAAAAACATAAGGAAAAAATTGATTTTCCAACTAACATTTTTTCCATTGCTTGGAAATAAGAGAATTGATTGGGAAAAATAAAAACTAACCTAGTGAGTTTTTAACTTCATTAAACTATTCTACTCAAGCTCACATATTAGTAATGTAACTTAACCATAACTAACCCAATCACTTGCAACGTATAATAATCAATAAGAAATTACCATCACGTCGAAAAATCAAAGATCAAATTTGACAAGGAGCTCATAACTCGTTTTTAACATCGTCATCAAAAATCAAATTTAACAAGGAGCTCATAAACGTTTTTAACATTGTCATCAAAAACCAAATACTAGAATTAAATCCCCAACAATCTCAAAAGTAACACCACACTATCCATAATCTCTCCAAACATTTTAAAAATCAAGTACAAAATTTACAATCCATAACAAATAAGATGCTAACAAATTAGATAACATCATTCCCAAACTTCACTTTCAACCACAACGCATGACGAGCACTTGGGCAGGCAAGGAAAGCTCTAGCTGAATTGGGATTCGCATAAAGAGCTTGATAGACCTTCATTTGTGATATATCGCTTAGACCATTAAACTACTAACCCCAATATGAGACGATTCTAGAGCTGGACGCTTTAAATTTCTTCTTATCGACAATTCCTTGAAAGTTGAGCGCTTGAGGGAGAACTTGGAGGGAAACTTGGGCGCAATTCACTTGAGGGAGTGAAATGTTCCTCATTTTGTTTGATGTCATTGATGATTAAACTACAAAAACACATGAATCATCACCAAAACTATAAATGAATTTTATAGGGATGGAATACTACATAATATAAAGATTACCGACACTTTAATCATAGGTGATAAATACACTTTGCTTAAATAAAGATATAATGGTGATTAGAGTTAAAAGGATGTGACTTATTGCACAACTCAACAGTCCCATCATTGGATAATCAACTACTACTCCCAACTTCAGCTTATGCTCGTGATAAGATTAATGTGTGGTATTCCAATTAACTGGATGGCAACTATTACTCAACTGATGGAAACTGACAGCCATCTACCAGTAAGTCAATACAAACCACGGAAAAAAAAAACAGCAAATACAAGTATAAGAACACACCTTTATGCCTCAAGTATTGGTGATTACCTTGATCAGTGTACAACTAGAAACCCCTATTTAGAGGGTTTGACGGTACAGCTGAGCTAACTCTATCCCCTAACTTTCAGGCTTGGTTTCAATTTGGTATGCTGAGTCCTGGAGCTGCTTCTCTATCTCAAATGGAGCAAAAAGCCATTGTGCGATATGGCTGATGTATTTGACCTAGCCTTTTCATGTAATTTTTTTCTTTATTTTGGGTTTTTAGCTTTGCTGGGTGTTTTGAGCTGGAAATTGAAGATGGAGCACATAGATATATAGTTCTCAGAGATAGGAATTTCTACCCTTTGTTATTTCAATTTTTGATGATTCAATTGACAGAATTACCAACCCTTATTTACTTTGTAAGAGAAGTCTTTTGTTCAGCTGGATTAATATCTAAATCCAAAAGAATGCTAAGAAGAAGACTACTCAAATAACGATTAGTAGGATAATTACTTAAATAACGATCGGTACTGTCAAACACTCAGTAATGCTAAGCACAAATCCAAAGTGTTAGTCCTCTCCTACATACATGGTGACGGACTGACAGTAGTTAGCATATCAGTCGCCACTAGCACAACCTAATTAAGATGAGATCCATTTGGTTCCAAATTTCTCCCTGTATCTACTGAAATTGAAACCAACCCATATGGATAAATCCACTCAATCAAAAATATACAACATCAAATGTCCACAAATTCACATAATTTGTCCAAATGAACCCAAAAACACTTGAATCCAAATTGAACCCTAAAACTCTAGTTTGCGAGATATGAGAAGGGGATGGGTTACCACAGGAGAGAAAGAGAGAGATTTACCAGAGGAGATAAACCGTTGCTGAAGGATAGAGGTCGATGGCAAAGAAGAACACCGCCAGAGAATAGCGCGAGGAGAGGAGAGCTCGAAGAGAGAAGAGTCGTGGGAGGCAAGGGGCTCGGGAGAGGTCCTCCTTTAACACCGACAAAGAAGGACGTCTGCGAAGAAGGACGCCGGTGGAGCGAGAAAGCAGAGCCCGAGAAGAGAGATAAGCGAAGAGTGAAGGGGTGGGGGCTCGGGAGGCCTCAATTTATTTTCCAACCATTTTCCTCTGGTTTTAGTAAAGAAAATTTTTTACACTCATTTTCCTTAACTTTTTCCCATATTTTTCTTTTAGTTTTTTTTCCATCTCTTTTTCTTTAGTCCAAATAAAGGAAAAAAATAGTTTTCCAATTTTTTTCTTTCCAAACTATTTTACTAGGTCCAAATAGACCCTAAGGTTTATTACAACTATGAGAAAAGCCCCTCTCTCGTTTTTTTCTTTTGGTACTTTGATGTCTATGTGAGATATAATACTCCTAATGAGACAATTTATTAAAAAGAATTAAATTCATATAATGCTATAAGATGCAGAGATATATATAAGATAAAATAACAATATTTAATAAAGAGAGTTTGTACCAAATGTTAAATTAAGTGGTTTGACACGTGTTTTTATTAAGCAAGGAATTGAATTCGAGTATTATTAATGGAAAACAAAAATATATGTTTGGAGAGTTCTATCCTTTTATGGATTATTATTACTGAATTTTAAATTAAAAATATTTTAAAATCTCACTATTCATAAAAATGTAAATTCAATTTTACAAAGATAGTTTACTATCATAACATTCACATTTAAAGGCTCTCCTTTATATATATATATATATATATATATATATATATATATATATATATATATATATATATATATATATATATAAAGTGGGTGTTAATTTAAAAAATTATAAAATCAAAATTTTGTTACAAATAACTTTTTTAACTATTCAAAGACTGGAGAGGGAAAAGGACGTGTTGGAAGAAGGTACATTTTGTGATTTTGTCAATTTGCAAGGAATTGTCCTCAAATCTCATCCTTGATGTCCTCCTTTTATCCCTGACAAATAGAAGTCATCATATCTTGAATGCCACAAGACATGAGGCATGAGAATGCTATCCCACCATCAATGGCTCCTAGTCCTAGTAGCTCACACCATCAAGATGAGCTCCTCCTTCATGACAAGTTCTACGCCAAGCATGGGATGCTTATGCTGCTCACCATGGTCATCATTTTCTCTCTCCTTCTAGCATCGCTCATCATCATTCCATGTCGGAAGCACGTCTTCAAACCGAAGAAGAAGAGCCTAGGTTCGAGCTCAGAAGATGTTCCGGGTGGGTGGCTGGAAGGAAAGGTTAGAATCCGGCAGGATAATTAGATCTAAATCCATACACCGGGAGTAGCGCCTAAGTAATATATAAAGTACGAAGTATTAAAAAGCTACTTCTATTTGGCCCCAAATTTAAAAACTAGGGGAAGTGAAGTCGTGGCCTAAACAAGAATGCAAAGACTCACAGTTAATCGTCTGTACTTGTCAATCTTCATATAGATAGATTTCCCATGATAAGAGCAACGTTTGAGAACTTTTAGGTGTAAAAGTTCTGATCCCAATTGAGGATAAAACAATTATCTTGTTTCCTTCATGTGAAGTCCCTCATTTTCAATAATTTTTGTTTTAGCATACTCCCGGATATTCCTTGAGTAATAGCTCCATCCCATATTGTTTTCTAGTCGACATTTTTTTTTTTTGGTGTCTCAGGCTAACCTTCCCCTTTTAAGGGGGAGGGGGATGTCTTCAAATTGAACTTTTTTTATATAAATTAATTGTGGTTGTTGGAAAACATGGTCTAAATGCTATCCCATTTTTTGGAAGGATATACATTGAAAAACTGGACATAGTAAAGATATTTTATTCCCAACTGACCTTTAGTGTCACAATTAGAATCTAATTCAATTAAGTGGTTTTATTCAAAAATACTGATTTCCAGACTCACATAAATAAGTTCATTACTTATGAAAATACTTAAGATAAAACCAAGCTTAATATCGTTCTGCCTGCAATGTAATAGATATAATTATGAGTATTCCATTGCCAATTCAACTTACAAATGATGAATATATTGGAGTCTTTCAAGAAGTGGTCTCTTCACCACAAAATTGCCTATTTGGTTATGCCATGAAACTCATATATAATGTACATGGGAAGGAAATTGGATTTGAAAAACCAACACTCCCATCGAGATTAAAATATTCTTATGATAATTATATCTTGATTGGATCCCTCTGAGAGAGACCCTTGCCAAAAGAGGGCTCAATATTGATCCATTTTCCAAACTTTGTCAAAACAAGGAAGAAACAGTAGGTCATGTATTCTTTCATTGCCCTCAAGCATAACAAGTTTGGGCTATTGCAGCACGTCATCAGTGGATCGACATCCGATGAAACCAAACCATTCAATCTGATGGAAAAAGCATCCTATAATTCTACCACTCCAATCTTCGGTCGGATTAACTCCAAAAATTCATATTCTGAATGTAGAGAACATGGAAGAAGAGAAACGCAATCAATTTCAAAAGGAAAATTTTTTATTTACCCCTTAAGATTTTGGTAATTTTTTGTTTGATCCTCAACTTTTCCAATTACTATTTATCTTTCTTGACCTTTATGTCAAATTATTATAAGTCCCCAATATTTCACCTACAACAAGCAATTATTGGAGATAGTATTGATAATTTATGACCATAATAATGACAATTTATGATCGGGATTTTTCTGATAATGACAAATTTAAAATTTTTGAGAGGGAAGAAAGAGAGAGAAAAAGAAGGACTGAACAATGAGCAAAGTAGAGTTACAGCAGGATAGGGAGTCCCTCGAATCAGGTTTCCATAAGGGGAAAGGTTTCGAGCTTTGCCAGAGATTGGGTAAGGGAAAAAGTTGGGAGAAGAGGGAGTTTTTATAATTTCAATTTGTATGATAAGGTGAAAATGTCAAAGCGAGTAAAAAATAATTTAAAAAGTTTAAGAGCATAAAAATATTTATCGAAACCTCGAGGAGGGTAAATAAAAAATTTTATTTTCAAAAGTGAAGCGTTCAACGTCATCGGACTTATGATTAGAGATAAAATATCGTTTGCGAGTGGAAATTAAGGTTAAAATGCTCTCCAACGGAACTCTACGGATCTTCACCAAGCTCGGAAAAGTAAATCCATCTAAGTAGACGAGATAAGCCACCAAGAGGATATGTCAAATTTAATTTCGATGGATCACGCAGTATAAGTATAGTAATGGAGCTGTAGGATTCATATACAAGGCAAAAATGACAATTGTTGTAACTAAGAACGTCCAACTTTGGTTCCATTTCTACATTGGTTGCTAAAGCTAATGTCATAAGATTTAGGATCTATTTGGACCTAGGAAAATAGGTTGAAAAGAAAAAAAAATTGGAAAACTATTTTTTTCCTTTGTTTGGATTAACATTAAAGAGATGGAAAAAAATTTAAAAGGAAAATATGGGAAAAGGTTAAAGAAAGTTAGTGTAAAAAATTTTCTTTACAAAAACTAGAGGAAAATGGTTGGAAAATAAAGTTAGGCCTCCCCGAGCCCTCCCCCTCCCCTTAACTCTTCGCTCATCTCTCGTTCTCGGGCTGTCCGTGTCCTGCTCCACCGGCGTCCTCCTTCGCCGGCGTCCTTGTAACAACCTCGTCCCTAAATATAACGTATTAACATAATACCCCAACTTATAATGAACGCGTACATTTCAATTTCAAAATATTTTCATATCATATATATGTGTATCAAAATTTTTCTTACAGGACCCAAATACGAATAACGACTGACGGATGGCCGATATTTTTCGTAAAATTTCAACATATTATCTAGTACTTATATACACATAAGCCATATTTAAAATCCTAACTTAAATCATAAATATTTTCATATAAGTTCAAACTTTATATATACACGTACATATCTAACAACAATTAGCACAATTAATAAATAAACAAATATCCAAATACCAATTTTAAGAAATAACTTTGCTAACAAAAATAAATCTAATTATAAACAATCATATACGTAAAGCACATTAGGGAAATAACATTAAAAACCATAATATTAACAAAACAAAGAGTAACAATAATTATAATAATAATACAATAGTAAAAATAATAATAATAATAATAATAATAATAATAATAATAATAATAACAATAATAATAATAATAATAATAATAATAATAATAATAATAATAATAATAATAATAATAATAATAATGACAATGCTGAAGATAAGTATGATAATAAAAATAATAATTAAATAATAATTTTGGATAAAACCGAATTAGGGGTCAAATAGAGGTTTGACACCCAAATTACACTAAGCATGGTTAATAAATTGTCAAATCATTAACCTTTCATGCATCATTAACAATTGTCAACCATAAAATCAGTTAAATGCCAGCAAAACCATGAAAATTAATATGAAGATTAGTATAAATAGGCTTGATTAAATCAGAAAATTCAACCAAAAAAATCTAATATGAGCATTTTCTCTCTCCTCCTTCACCTGGCCATCAGCCCCACTTCGACCACCTCCACAGCCGCCCACCGGCTCCTTCAACCAGCCACCGCCAACCAGAACCCTTCACCACCTTGCATTGGCCGAAAGCCACCTTCGAGCCACCATACAGCGCCCCTTTCGCAGAAAAACAACCTCCAAAACTACCCTAATCACAACTTTCCACCTTATCTTTTGTATCCTCACCGTCCCTTCCAGCCACCACCACAGGCGCCACCTGCCTCCCATCACCGGCCAGCCCTACAGGCCACCTGTCGCCACCCTCGCCGTAGTCCACTGCACCACCAAACAACCACCACTCATGTAACACCCCAAAACACCCCCTAGGAGTATTACATCGCCGCAGTTCCCTAAAGGAACTCCCATGGCTCTTCTCGGTGTTGGTTTAGTCGTATAAACTCAACTTAAAGATAATAAGGGTGGTTTTTTAAAAGAATTTGAGATTTCCTAAAAATTTCGAGCAAAGTTATATTTGTAATGTGGATTAACCCTTAGGCTTAAACCCCTAAAATCCCGCATAAAAGGCATAACATAACTCAACGAGCCACACGCTCGGAGTATACAACTCAACGAGCCACACGCTAGGAGTATACAACTCAACGGCCACACGCCGGAGTCCAACCAATCATGCGATAAAATTTAAAATAATATAAATCGTTTAATATACAACTGGTACAAACTACATGTACTAAATTACAAATACAATACTTAGAAATATAAGAAATGCACATTCGCGATTCGAATCGCTCAAAGAACCAGACAAATGGCAATCAACGGAGTCCAGATTAAGCTAAGTACTCGAACACACCCGAGAATGCACGTGCAACACTAGGGGAAAAGGGGGAAATTTGTGGGGGTGAGCAATAAACCACGGGCTCACCGGAGTATTACACCCTTAAAATGAAAATTCTTTACACATACTACTCATATTAATGAAATCGGTGAAAACGTAATAACATAATACACATCTAGATACTTTCAATGAAATCTCTTGCAACGTAAATATCATGACTCTTTAATCACTTAAAAGCACAATTTCACATTCATGAACAATTCTTTTGGGACTCGAATCAACTTTCAACAAGGTGGGGCAACCACCTACACTTTCTTTCAAAGGCTTTCAATCGAAACCGAATCATTTCTACTAAATCACTTTTCATGAATCACTTTCAATGAATCTCTTTGGATGAATCACTTCCCAGTGTTGGGGACTCGAACTAGCACTTCGCAATTTCTCATAATTTCTCTTATTTTTCTGGTTTCTCCGGGCGCGACCCCAAATTAAAGGCTCCCGGACCTATCTAGGAAGATTCCAATCGGGCGTCCCGCTACCCAGGACCCCTAGCTAGCCGCCCTAGCTAGAATCCTTCCTTGTGTTAAACGATCCAAACAAAGTCGATTCACAACAGCTTTCTTTAACACGTTCAATTATCAAGCTTGTTTCAAACAAGTATTCTCAAATCAATTTCACTTCTTAAAAGTACATTTTCACGTTTGAAAATCATATATCACACAAGTCACATTCAAGTATCATTTTGCATAAAACATAGAACTTCTTTCAAAACTAACTTTTGGACAATGTTTAACACAATCATTTGCACGAGATAGCTATAATTCAACACAGTATAGTCATTCTCAGCTTCTCTTCAACTAAACCTTTCTCGATTCTCCCATTTAGTAAGATTAATTCCTTTTTCTCGAGCCACAATAACCACCAGTAGTTACTATAAATCTCACATGTCCCAACTTCTCATAGTTTACCATCTTTGCTTTAATGTTTTCCGATTACGTCTCCACATTACTAATCAGCCTCTTCTTACTCATACTTAGTCGGATAGCTCTCATTCTTCACTACTAAAATTCCTCTAGCTCCCTTCATCTCCAAGTGTAATTTTCTCTTATCTTAAGTTTCTATCTCATTAATCGCTCTTCCTCGTCCAAACTCAATCATACAGACTCTTAATCTCTTTTCCTCGCTCCACTTCCGCTAGCTTCGCTTATCTTTGAATTTAGTTCAACCTCAAGGATTTAATTATCTTTTGAACTCAATTATCCTAATACTCACTCACCTCTCACTCCCATGCCTCGATTGTGCATCACTCGGTGTGAACTCGGACTCCTCTTCTTAACTCGTTATTTCCCAATATAAGCCGTTACCTTCCAACGCAAAGAACTTAGGAAATCTCTAGGGTTCAATTGAAGCAAGCAATTCACAGCTTAGACCCAAATCACCCTTTCTTCATTTCTAAGTGCTAATTGAGACTCGTCACAATACTCGTTATACCTACGCAACCTAACTCCTTCTAAACTTTCAAGCATCTCAACTCAGCTCTAACCAACTACTAAGCTCCTTAAGGTTTCGATTCAGACTTAACAGTTCAATTTGATTTTCTCATAACCTAATTCAATCTTAACCACTTCCTAACTTCATTCTCGTCACATAAACATTCAATAATGACAACAAAACTCATTTGGGTTTCGAAATTAATAATAGATTAGAGTATAAGACTACCCACCTCGATTCGAGTGGATTGACAGCTTGCTCGAGGTTCAGGTTTGCTTGGTCGGTTTCTCCCTTTCCTTCCCCTTTCCCTCGCCGCGCCCGATTCCGTCGCCTTCCTCCGCGCTGCCGCCGTCACCGCAATCCCGCGCTCACCGGCGGCCTCCTCAGCCCTCGTGTTCACTTCCCTTTTCCTGGTCTCGGTTTTGCCCTCCTTCGGGCCCCGCCGTTTCCCTCGTGCTCGCCGGTCGCTTCGCCACCGCTCGCCGTTTAGCATGTTGGCCTCCGGTCGCTTTCTTGCTCTCGCTCGCCTTCCCTCTCTCATTCTATCTCCCTCGCTCGGCCTCTCTCTCTCTCCGTTGTCGCTTCTATTCGGCCCCCTTCGTTCCTTTTCCTCTCGCTCCTTTCTTTTCCTATTTCGGTGGCTACATCGAGTGCAGCCAGCACCTACCGCTTAACACTAATCCTCCCCAAATTATTATTATTATTATTATTATTATTATTATTATTATTATTATTATTATTATTTAAGAATAAGTCTCGCTCTAGGTTTCTATTTTGTTTACTAGCAACGAAATGAGAAATCACCCTTATTAATTAAGCTATATAAACACATAAGCACATAATAATCACATAATATAAGTTACATATAAATACTTAGCTTAATTTAACTATAAAATTAATCTACTCAAAATTTCGGGTCTCACAACTCATACTCCCCTTAAACCTCCAAAACCTAAAAACATCACACAACTCCTCCACTTCTCCACCACCACTCCGGCCGCCACCACCTGGCCGCCAGCCGCCATCAAGCCCCTTCACTACCTGCAGCCGCCAACCACGGCCACCAGTCCACCACCCACCGCCGACATGACCACCCAAACACCCACTCTTTCTCTCTCCTCTTTTATGCCCTAATATATTACCCTTAAAAACACCCCAAACTCAGCCACCACCACCACCGGCGGTCAACGCCGCCACCTCGCTGCCAAGCACCGCCCTATCGCCGCCAATCCGCACCGCCAACTACCACAACCTTTATCCTCATCTACTCTTTTTCTAGGCCATCGATCAACGTACGTTCAAGGGTCTTGCTCAAAGTCACAAGAAAAGAAATCAAGTTCAAATCATCAACCAATTTCGGTTCATCGAGTACGTTCATTGATCGGGCCCTTCAATGTTTTATTTACAAATCAAGGCCGGATATGGCCAAAATCAACAACAACAAAGAATCATTTGCAAACAAGTGTTTGTCATATAAAAATGGACTCGCTAATCAATACTTCACCATTATTCAAAGTCGGTACATCGTAATCGTGCCGCACCAACCGGACTTCCCGATCGGTCTAGGTGTGTACACATGTAGGGAAACCCGATGATCGCAAGGGTAACCACACGGATAATTAATTGGCAACAGCTTTTATATTATTCTCTTTCCCTCATTTATAAAATGAATTGAAATGTGCACGCTCAATCGAACTATTTCATAACCTTTATTTTATAGCATGATAATGGATGTATTGAGCTTCGAAAATATTTTTCTTGTTTTGTTTTAGGTAAAGATGTTGAAGGTATAAAGTAAGAGAAAAGTTTTGTTGGGACTTAGAGGCTCGCAGTGGCAAGTTGGGGTATTAGTGGTCAAGTGCTCGTTGATTCGTTTATCAAGTTTAACATATACTTTTTGCATAAGTTGTAGTTGCCTAGCAAGATATAACCACGAGTAAAATACATATAGATATATTCGAGCCTTACCCTTTCCTCCGGTAAGGGCGGTGGTAATGTCCATGACCTCCTTTCCGCTGCGCTAATCATCGGCTAGCGGTTTGTTTAGACTAAAAACCGGTGATTACAGGTTTGAGGCGTTATAGAAGTGGTATCGAGCTTAGGATTAAGAGATTCTTGCGAGCCATATAGGAACCATGAGGATTGAGTTAGAATAGGAGCTATGAGTGCTCTACTATTAAATGTTTGTATAAAGTACGTAATGGAAAATACCCATAATGCTCAACTAAGTCTCAAAGTTCCAAACAACAATTAACATGAGGATGATAATCCTAAAGAAATGGAGGACCATCCATCTATCAACTTTCACATGCCTATCAATAGGAAGTTGACCAAACTCAACTCCCTGCCTTTGCCTATCCAAATTCCAAAATATCAATCCTAAATATAAGGAAATCATACCCAAAAAGTTACCAAAGAAAATATCTACCACTACCACTCTAACCGGATTCTCCAACAATATAGGAATGCAAAACCAAATTACCAAAAGGAACCCCAAAAGGTATGATGGGAAGATTGATCTATAGGAGTTATGAAAGTGGATTAGGAATATGGAAGAAATATTTGCGAGATATTGAAGTACTTGAAGACCAAAAGGATGGATATAGAAGCATCATATCTAGTAGGAAAGGCCGGACATATAGTAAAACACGATTATAGGGAGATATCAAGGAAGTGAGATTACGTTTGGCCAAATTTTGAAGAAACTTAAGGCTAAGTTCTACCCCTTCTCAACTGAAGTAAAGAATTTTAAGAATAAAATAGATTAGAAAACCCCAAGAGAAAATAGGATGATTGAGGAAACCAAAACCAAAGCAAAAATAACATGCCAAGAAAGGCCAATCTCAATCAAGTCAAAAAATGTTTTTGTCCATTATCCATGAAATATGTAATATGGTAGAACCTTCATAAAGAAATTCCAATAATAATAGTTAGGGAAGATTTTACCACTAACCTCATCCAGTTTGATTTAATCAACCTTGAGATAATGCTAAGAAGAGAGACGAGATTATCAAATTATGGTGCCAAGGATTTGCTCGCGAAGAACGAAAGAGCGATAATAGAGAGTTAATAAGGACAGAATATAGGCTATGTGGTAATAAGAATGGAAGGGAATATTTCATAATATCTTTGAGTAAAGGCAACGAGATTTTTAGGAGGGAATGCCAAGATTATTAGGGAAAAAAGGAAGAATAAAAACTCGAGGATACTTTATTGATCTTATGAATTTGACAAATTTTATCTACAAACCTTAGTTGAGAAAAATAGTGGGAGTATTGATATGCTTTAAGAGTGGGAAAGAAGATATCTATCATTTGAGAATAATATTGCAAGCTTGGAGAAAATACTAGTTATATGTCAAAACCTCAAGGATTTGGATTTTGGTGAGCAAAGCAAAGTTCTGAAGCCATATCCAAAAATTGAATAAAGTTAGACCCAAATAAGATAGAATCAATTACAGAATAGGCTTAGAATGACCAATGTCTCTAAAGTAAGGAGTTTCCCAAGGTTAGTTAAATATTATTGAGGATTTGTACCAAACTTCTCAAAGGTGACCTTACATATAACTAAACTCCTATAGGAACCTACCAAATCTAAATGACTTAACTAATACAACAAGATATTCCAAATATTAAAACACAAAGTAACTATAGTACTAACCCTCCCTAATGAAAGCAAGGAATATATCATGTATACTAATGCTTCAAAAAACCTACAACCGCTGATTTTAAATAATCACTTCCAAGCCCACTTTTTCCCTTTTCTAGTGTGATTTGCTCCTCGAGCCTACAATTGAGTGAGCAGACATACGTAAAGAATGGTAGAGAGGAGGCTGGAACTCATTAACTTAAAACCTCCGTAACTTACTTTTAATAACTTAAAACTAATTAAAGGTCATATCTCGTTAGGATAGCCGGAACTTTTAAAGATAATTTAAAAATTCAATCTCATTTATGAAAGACCAATTTCATAGCCGATGTCTTATGTCCAAAAGTTCAGCATAGTATGAACACCATAATCATCACCCAACCCATTCGTGTTTTGGAAATTATAAACGATAGAAAGGTGAGGCTACCGGTATTAAGGAGACATAGGGTTGTTAGTTACTTTGGAGTTTCGAGGCGAAATCAAGTGGAACAATAGAAGAATGAGGAATTAATAAATTCCTAGGACTTGTGGTACATGAGGACAATACCTTACAAAGCTTGTAATCATTTAAATACAAACCTTAACAAAAAAACCGAGCAAATTATTCCCAAGGGCAAAGTACTAAATGCCCATTTCACTAATAACCATAATTGGGAAGGAGTTACCATATACTCTTAGGATGACGTAATTTTAAGGAAATATCAAGAGTTACCAAATTATGGAGGTTGAAAAGCAGTTGGGAGACATTCCGATCAAGTACCTTATTTTGGAAGATATTAGTAATAGTCAAGGAAAAGAAATAGTACCTTATGATTTTCTAAGATTTCCTTGGATTCACCAATACTAAGTTTACGATTTGAATGAATGGAAATAACAAATGTTATTTGGATAATTTATGGCACTTTAGAGATAGAGAAGAGTATGTCCATCATAGAAATATTCTGAGGAAACATTAATATCTAGGTGTGAATTTTGGGATAAGGAGAAAAATGTAGTATCTTGAGGTATGAAGTAACCAAAAATAGGGAGAAAAGCATATCAATATTAGATACCAGTAGTTACCAAACTATTGAGTTAGCCAATAAGATAGGTAATGAGGAAATTATTGGGATAATACAAACCTCATAGGCATGAGAGCAAGCCCCTAACTATAACAACCTATATCGGACGATTAGAGATTAAGCATAATATCCTCGCCAATAATCTCAATAGTACCTATAAAGTTTTATATACTACAATTTTTCAAATGTATATACATCATTGATAACCCAAGGTTTATCCTTCAGCTTAAAAATCATCTTACTTACAAGTTTCAAGGACGAAAGTTATTTTAAGGTGGAAGAACTGTAACAACGTGTCCCTAAATATAACATATTAACATAATACACCAACTTATAATGAACGCGTGTATTTCAATTTCAAAATATTTTTATATCATATATATGTGTATCAAAATTTTTCTTACAGGACCTGGATACGACCAACAATGACGGATGACCGATATTTTTGTAAAATTTCAACATATTATCTAGTACTTATATACCCATAAGTATATTTAAATTCCTAACTTAAATCATAAATATTTTCATACAAGTTCAAACTTTATATATACACATACATATCTAATAACAATTAGCACAATTAATAACTAAACAAATATCCAAATACCAATTTTAAGAAATAACTTTGCTAACAAAAATAAATCTAACTATAAACAATCATATATGTAAAGCACATTAGGGTAATAACATTAAAAACCATAATATTAACAAAACAAAGAGTAACAATAATTATAAAAATAATACAATAACAAAAATAAAAATTATAAAAATAAAAATAATAATAATACTAGATAATAACAATGACAATGTCGACGATAAGTATGATAATAAAAATAATAATTAAATAATAATTTTGGATAAAAATAACTAAGCATGGTTAGTAAATTGCCAAATCACTAACTTTTCATACATCATTAACAATTGTCAATCATAAAATCACCTAAATGCCAGCAAAGCCATGAATATTAGTACGAATATTAGTATAAATAGGCTTGATTAAATAAAAAATTCAACCAAAAAATCTGATATGAGCATTTTCTCTCTCCTCCCTCACCTGGCCATCAGCCCCACTTCGACCACCTCCACAGCCGCCCACCGGCTCCTTCAGTCGACCACCGCTAACCAGAACCCTTCACCACCTTGCACCGAACCCAAAGCCACCTTCAGGCTACCATATCGGCCCCTACCGCTGGAAAACAACCTCCAAAACTACCCTAATCACCAACTTTCCACCTTATCTTTTATATCCTCACTGTCCCTTCCAGCCACCACCACAACCACCACGGGTGCCACCTGCCTCCCATCACCAGCCAGCCCAGCAGGCCACCCGTAGCCACCCTCGCTGCAGTCCACCGGACCACCAAACAACCACCACTCATACTCCCCTCAAACCTCCACAACCTAAAAACTTCACACAACTCCTCCACTTCTCCACAACCACTCCGGCCACTGCCTGGCCGCCAGCCGCCGTCAAGCCCCTTTATCGCCTACAGCTAGTCGACCACAACCACTAGTCCACCACTCACCGCCAGTACAACCACCCAAACACCCACTCTTTCTCTCTCTTCTTTTATGCCCTAATATATTACCCTTAAAAACACCCCAAACTCAGCCACCACCACCATCGGCGGTCAATGCCGCCACCTCGCTGCCATGCACCGCCTTACCGCCGCCAATCCGCGCTGCCAACCACCACAACCTTTATCTCATCTACTCTTTTTCTAGGCCATCAGTCAACGTACGTTTAAGGGTCTTGCGCAAAGTCACAAGGAAAGAAATCAAGTTCAAATCATCAACCAATTTCAGTTCATCGAGTACGTTCATTAATCGTGTCCTTCAATGTTTTATTTACAAATCAAGGTCGGATATGGCCGACATTAAAAACAACAACAAATCATTTGCAAATAATATTTGCCATATAAAAGTGGACCCACCCATCAATACTTCACCATTAGTCAAAGTTGGTACACCGTAATTGTGCCGCACCAACCGGACTTCCCGATCGGTCTAGGTGTGTACATATGTAGGGAAACCCGATGATCGCAAGGGTAACCACACGGATAATTAATTAGCAATTGTTTTACATTATTCTCTCTCCCTCATTTATAAAATGAATTGAAATGTGCACGCTCAACTCAACTATTTCATAACCTTTATTTTACAGACATGATAATGGATGTATTGGATGTATTGAGCTTCGACTCACATTTCGAAAATATTTTTCTTGTCTTGTTTTAGGTGAAGATGTTGAAGTTATAAAGCAAGAGAAAATTTCTGTCGGGACTTAGAGGCTCGCGAGTGGCAAGTTGGGGTATTAGTGGTCAAGTGCCGTTGATTCGTTTATCAATTTTAACATGTACTTTTTGCATAAGTTGTAGTTGCCTAGCAAGGTATAACCGCGAGTAAAATACATATAGATATATTCGAACCTTCCCCTTTCCTCCGGTAAGGACGGCGGTAATATCCCTAACCTCCTTTCCGCTGCGGTAATTATCGACTAGCAGTTTGTTTAGACTAAAACCGGTTATTACGAGTTTGGGGCATTACAGTCCTTCTTCATAGGTGTTAAGGAGAACCTGCCCAGCCCCTTGCCTCCTATGGATCTTCTCTCCTCGGGCTCTCCTCTCCTCGCTCTCCTCGCACTATTCTCTGTCGGTGTTTTTCTTTGCCATCGATCTCTATCCTTCAAGCAATGATTTATCTCCTTTGGTAAATCTCTCTCTCTCTCCTCAGGTAACCCATCCCCTTCTCATATCTCGCAAACTAGGATTTTAGGGTTCAATCTGGATTAATTGTTTTTGGGTTCATTTTGACAAATTATGTGAATTTGTGGGCATTTGATGTGTGTATTTGTGATTGAGCTGGATTTATCCATCCGGGTTGGTTTCAATTTCGTAGATACAAGGAGAAACTTGGAACCAAATGGATCTCCTCTTAATTAGGTTGTGCTAGTGGCTACCGATGGTCTAGCTACTCGTCTCTTCTTCTTCTTTGCCATGTACTAGCTATTGTCATTAATTATCGTATGAATACAATATACTACTCTCCCTTACTCTAACTCTCCGAAATTGAGAGTGCATTGGAGTAGGAGTAGCTTGGGCTTGCATTACAATGCCCATCCCGTGTTAAGGGGAAGCATAAAAATTGAGTCATTTATCAAACTTCTCTTGTTCATATGTATCTCTCTCTACCATAAAATAGATGCACAGTTCAAATTTTGGGGTGAATTTAGGGAAGCATGAAATTTCTTTTAACTTATTTCTCCTTTTTTTCACTTATTCAAGTTTTGGGTCTCTCGGTGGTTGAGATTTTTATAGCTTGGATGAGTTGGAGAGGAATTCAAACCATTGACTTTCGGTGCTTTAAGTCCTCTAATTTCCGGTAATTATATGGCAATGATTGTAGACTTATGCGATATATTACCACTATCTTCCCTATAATTTTTGTTATAAAATACTCGCCATTATGATATATTACAGTCTGTTTGCATTCTTTGTGAAAGCTATATCCTAATCTTGCAAAGTTGCCATGTTGTCCATGTTTTTCTCGAAGATTCTGTTCTATGATGTTAATTCCGAAAAGCTTTCGTTAGCGGGTGACACTTGAGTTATTTTGTAACACTACAAAGTCTTGATTGATGTTTAGTCTTTCAATTTCAATTTCATACTACAATGCAAGCCAAGCAGTTTAGTCCAACTTTAGCCACCTAGGTAGCGCATCTTTGGCCACCACTAAGTCCATCTTGTATATGTACATGTCAGGGAAAGTTATTTGCTACACAAATTGGTGTTAATTTTTCTTCTTAATTTTTGAGATGTCTTGTTGTCTCAAAGGGTTTTAGGTGTAAAGTTTGAAATGTGCCATTTGAACTTGTTTCCACTAATGTTGCTCATTATCCTAATGAATTTGTTGTCCTCCACTCATGCATGTTTCAATTTGATAGTATGTTTCAATTTGATAGCATTGGAGTAGAAGTGGCTTGGGCGTTTAGGTCTCGTAACTATTCTCTCTCTCATGAGCTTCTAATGCTTTCCGCTTATTAACAAAAGAGAAAAACAACCATGATGGTGATGATTAGGTTGGGCTTTACGCTTATTAAAAATCCTAAAAATTTTGACTCTTTTTAGATGTCTAAACAATACAAAAAGTCCAGCTTATTCCTAGACTGTTTTTATAGTTTAATCATCAATGACATCAAACAAAATGAGGAACACTTCACTCCCTTAAGCGAATCGCCCCAAGTTACCCTCGCCTCTTCCCTCAAGCGCTCAACCTCCGAGGAATTGTCGATAAAAAGAAATTCAAAGCTTTCGACTCTAGAATCGTCTCATATTGGGGATGACATCGAAGATCAAGAAGCAATTTTCAGACCGTGGCGAAGTTTGTCTAATCGGACGGATAATATTAATGATGAATCCGAGGAGGTACTTTCCCTAAGTTTCTATAGATTATTGTATTATTTGTTGCATAATTATTTATAATAATTTGACAATCAATGCCATTTATAATCATTTATACTATCAAAGTTCTTGTCTATTAGTAAATTGTAATTCTCAAAGTTGATGGATACCTAGCCCCTTTATGGCCATTTATAATCATTTCATCATTTAATTTCTTATTGATTACTATTCGTTGCAAGTGATTGGATTAGTCATGATTAAGTTAAATTATTGATATGTGAGTTTGTGTACAATAGTTTAATGAAGTTAGAAACTCACTAGGTTAGTTTTTTTTCTTTTTTCCAATCAATTTTCCTACTCCCAAACAATGGAAAAAAAAAAAGTTTCTCTCAACTTTTTTCCTTCTCATTTTTTTCCTCTAAATTTTCTTTCCAACCTACTTTCCTAGGTCCAAACAGAGCGTTAGGCTACAAGAAACACTTACAAGCAAGTCATTGAAAGTTATACATCAAAGGCGATAACAAAATTATTACTAATGAGATAAAAAGGAAAACTCAAGTCACCATAGCAAGTCGATTCCTCCTTATGAGCAAGTTTACTTGTTTTAAGATCACACACATTTATGAACAGGAAAGAGTATAAACGAATAGAAATAAGCGATAAACAAACATAAACGATCAATGTAAAAGACAAAAAATTAATAAAAATGAACATAAAATAATAACAACAACAACAACAACAACAACAACAACAATAATAATAATAATAATTATTATTATTATAATAATAATAATAATAATAAGTTGTAATAATAATAATAATGTCCTCGGGTAGAAACGAATAGAAACGAACGTGAAAATAGAAATAAATATTGGTATTTATGTAACTTTGAATAGATCTTTTGTCTAAATAGAGGTGCAAACTTTTTATAGTCGCTCCCCAAAATTACACGATTTTGGCCAATATCATGTACTCTCATGTTAGCCACCGGAGTTAAAATAACATCGTTCAAACCATTAAACTAGTGAAAGACAAGGAGAAGATATATATATATATATATATATATATATATATATATATATATATATATATATATAGTTTGTAAGAACTCTCTCTTAGAGTGAGAACTAAAAACTTTGTATTTGAGCCATTAATTTCTAACCCAATGCACCAGATTAAACCACGCTAGTAGAATATTAATTACCAAATTTACCCTCCCAATCTCCCTCTCTCTCCTCCATTTCCTAGCCTTCCCCTAACCTTCTTCTCACTAGCAACCTTTGTGGGTGACTAAGGACGACAAACATTAAGGCTCATCGTCAACTGGCGACCTTCATGGCAGCCGTCGACCGACCCTCTCCACCCTTTTGCATCCATGAATGCGCAATCATAGATGTCTACCCTTTTGCATCGACTGGCGACCTTCGTCGAACAACTGCCAGCAACCATGCTAGCGTGGGTCACGGATGTCCAATCCAATTAATCGCTTATGGTCGTCAAAAACCGCATGCAAGTCGTTGGTCGCTAGTTGACTCTCTGAGCACAATGACAAGCACTCCAGCGAATGTAGGCGGCAGGGGTGGTTGCTGAGGATGTGAGGAGAGAGAAAGGAGAGATAGGTAATTGAGGAAAGTGGGTTGGTGTGGGTAAATCTTGACCATTAGATTATGATATAAAGGTGGAGATTAAAAGCTCTTAGTTCTCACCAAAAATCTTAATTCTTGTTGGATATTATTCATATATATGTATTTATTGTGTGTTTTGGAGAAACGATATCTTCTTCAAGATGAATTACGGCAACAGCTAATAAGCGCATGGGGAAATTAAGCTTTGGAAACAGAAACTCATTAGAA
Organism: Talinum fruticosum; assembly: GCA_021018815.1. Classification (NCBI taxonomy): domain Eukaryota; kingdom Viridiplantae; phylum Streptophyta; class Magnoliopsida; order Caryophyllales; family Talinaceae; genus Talinum; species Talinum fruticosum. The sequence continues at coordinate 2,253,605 of JAITYX010000026.1, forward strand.
AATTTTTGGGAAGATGCAACTTTGATACTTGTCCAATAATTATAAGGTTACAATCTAAATCATTATTAGTTACTCTACCGTTTCACAATACATATCAGTTTAATAAATTTTGTTCGTTTTAAAGTATTTGTCACTTTATAATTGCAATGACTAATTTACTAATTTTATCCTTTTTAATTGTTTTTTCGTCTCCTTTTTCATTAACTTTCTTCATTTCCAATAAAATCTTGGAGCAACTTATTCTTTTAACATAAATTTTGTCCTAAATTTTGTATTTCATTGGTATTATCTTACATCCCAAAAACGAAAAATATTGTGAAACGGAAAGCGTCTCCTTCTACACTTTTGTTTTTTTGTCCTCCATTTAGCTGGAGTGTGAATATTGTTATGTTATATAAGGATTCAACTCTCTCGTTACATATTTTTCTTGTTAACAAAAACTCAAATATAAGATCGATTTTAAGAGAATAAGTGTGAAACAACTTAAACCAATCTGTATTAACATCTTGCTTTCTTAAAATATTAGTACTACCGAGATCTTACTTAAGAGAATAAGTGTGAAACAATTTAAACCAATCTGTATTAACATCTTACTTTCTTAAAATACTAATACTAGCAATTATATCATGCATTGCACAGTTAGTTATATGATTATTCTTGCTTCGTTATAATTTGTTGTATTTTTAAATTTTCTATTCTTTTACTTTATATTTACAACATTTAAAATGCAATATACCATATAACAAATTAATGTTTTCTTCAAATAAAATAGTAATGGATCGACTCATATTAATAATTTTTACCTATTTACCTAAGAATTGAAAACCTTTTTCCTCGTACGTCAATTAAAAATAGTAATAACTTCTCAAGTTGTGTCCAATTTAAAGGTTAAAAATTTAATATCTCATAGCCTGTGTAACGAAAACCGGATCGAACCGACAGGCTGAACTGGTCGGATCGGGACCCGGTGAGTTAAACGGTTCGTATGAGCCATTAAAACAGTTGAACAATCAGGTTAGAAAAACCCGGTGAAAACCGGCCGACCCGGTCATTGTTTGACCCGGACGAGCCATGGTTCGACTGGACTTTTCCATTTATGCCCACAAAAAAATTCCCGATTGCTTAGATCTGTCATCCCCTCTCTCCGACAATCTGTAGTGGCAGTGGCTTGTCGACGGCAAATCGTGTTTGCTCAGGGCTCTTCTTCCCCTACAATAATGGAGGTCTGGTGTGGCTAAAATATGGAGGCAACACCATGGACGAAACAAAGCTTCTGGAGAGGGAGGAGAGGGAGGAGAGAGAGAAGTTTGATACAAAGAGAGAAGAGAAGAGGAAAGGAAGGGGAAAGGCGTTGATTGAGTAACAAAGCAAGCTTGAGGACGTGATGGTGAGCAACAAGGCAAGCTTCTCTCTCTCGTGCGGTTGCATTAGTGAAATGGGTGGGGGTTGTTTAGAAAATAGTTAGGGTTTTTATTCACAGATTTATGACAAGTATTCAACTCTATAAGTTTGGAAACATGTTCTATTTTTTTATTTTAAAAGCCCAAAACAAAAAGGCCAAAAAAATAAGAGGTTGTTCAAGAGTTAAATATATTTATTTGTTGAGTTAAAGTTTGGATGACTTATTTTTTAGATAAGGCTTAATATTTTTTTGTATAAATATGGATTGAATTAACTTTATTGTTTACGCATATATATATATGCATATATATATATATATATATATATATATAGTTTCCAGGTTTGACCGTCTAACAACCATCAATCGGCCAATCAATTTAATCCGAATTAAACGGTCCGATCGGTTGAACTATTGACCCGCTTTATCGATCGGGTCAATCATCGAGTCGGTTCTCTTAATATAGCTCATAGCTTGGAACTTGTTCTTTTGTTTGAATGGTTAAAATGGGTGTAGTTTTGAACAAGAATAGGTGAATATGGTTGAGTGTTTGACTTTTTTAGAAAATATGGTTGGATATGGTTGATAATCATTGAAAGTAATTGAGGGTGAATTTTATATAATTTTAAGCTGCTAAGTTGAGTATGGGTAAGAATGATTGAGTATGGTTAAGTGTATGTAAATGTGATTGATTGTTGATTTTTGCCTTACCCACCCCAAAAGCAAGCACAGTCCATTTAACATTAGGATGAACTCTAGTCTTATATCACCCATCAAAAGAAAATGTATATTATACTAAGGATAAGACTGTCCATATTTGAATATCTCCACAGCTTGCGGAAACAGAATCCCCATGGTTGTACAATGATAATCAAATGATTGAAAAATAGTAATGGAAGAATTAGCAGCTAAGAAGCAGGTGGCTTAAGGACATGCAAAAGACAACAAAAGGATGCTGCAGCTAAAAACAGTGTACTCAAATGTGCTGTGCGAGTTGGAAATCATGAGGTACATCTTGAGTGTGATAAAATGTACACAGTACAAAGATCAGATTAATCACTACATGCTACAACACTAGAATGCCCTGTTGTAGACTCGATGAATAGCTTGACATCAAAAGACAAGACTCCCGATCAGAAACGACGTGAGGGGGACAGTTAGATTATCATCAAGTGTCGTGCTGATAGGCAATGACTCCACCAGAGCACTAGTAATGGACACACACAAGAAACCCAACACAATATCCCAACTTTCTTGGATGTACCCAAAACAAGAGAAATAGTGCATGTACCTGTTTCAGTTCAGTGTCAGTAACCACCTACAATGTGAAAAGCAATTGTTTACCAAGAGTATATTACCCGATCGAGGCAATAAAGCCAGCAGTTGCCATAGCAATGCTACCAGCATATGACTTGTTCTTATTGTAAGGAAGTTTCCGACTGCCGAACCTTCTTCCAATTATATCTGCCAAACCTGATTCAATGTGTGGGAAGACGGTCATTTTAGTCCCTTATTTTCATGGAAAACAGAATCTTGTTGAGGACAACCAAAGAGGAGGAATACGGTCTAACAGAGAAATATTAGGGAAAAGAACAATCACCAGTGAAATCCTTGTTCTTCTATTGTTTTGGTAATCTCCATAGGCATATTAGAATCGCTATAGGGAAGATATATTAGATCGTTATCACCCTTTTTTCCTGTTACCTTCTATGAGGCTCCTATACCAACAGGCAACAAGGGCAATGCAGGATGAGATTCAAACGCACAAAGAAAGCCTAAGTGCCTAACCACCGCAATTGCAGAAAGGCAGCTCTCTAGGCCATTGACTCCAAGGGTATGCTCGGGAGGAGAGTAAGGAGGAGTTACTGGAAGTTAATAAAAGTACTTACTCCTTACCCTTGTTTGGGAGAACCTCATTAAGAGTAACGAGGAATAATAAACAGTTACTCTTACTCTTCTATACCCCTCTTTACTCTTATTTTTCTTACACTCCGGTTTGGGTGTATGAGCGTAAGCCACATTTACTATATAAAAATCCTTAAGTTAACAAATTATTTTATTCAAAGACTATTATTATATTAGTTTCAAACATCTCAACATTAAATTTTTGTCTTAAATCATAATTATTCTTAAGTAGTCATTATTCTTCACTCTTTCTTATCCTCCATTCTTATTATGAAACATCCAAGCAAGGGAAGAGTAGCTACTCTCTTACTCTATATTATCCTCACCCTTCCTCACCCTTACGAACTCTCACCCCTCTTTTTACTCCTCTCCCAAGCAGTCCCTAAAGATATCAATAAGCATCTTACATAGTTTAAAACATTTGAGTTTATCCGTTAATATTCTAAGTTGAAAAAATTGGACCTGTCAGCTCTCTTGAAAACGGACAACAAAATACAATATTCAACAGTATTTAGCCAAAAGTGCACCCTATACTATCTCAAACATTTTACAAACCTGTTATTTCTAGCTTTCAAAGCCCTGTGACAGTTACAAATAGATTGACTATCTATCAGATAATTGCTTGGATGATAGATTATAGATCTTTCACTAAATCTTTATCACCCTCTCCTCGGTTGTGGTTATTCACCCCTAATTCATTTGTTTTTCTCCCTTCTGTCTTCTAACTCTTCTCTGGCCTTCTAAAACTATTCTTTTCTAAAAGCAACATTTGTCCCTATCTTTATTGACTAAGCACTAAAGAGAAGAACTATAGTCAGTGAGTTGGTTCCAGCATAAGGTTTTGATGAATTCCTCATGCAAAACGCAGGATTAAAGCCAATATTGGCAATTTTCCCACAGGTCTATTAATAGAAACAAAAAGTTCTCCATCCAAAGTGACATCTATTTCCACCATAGTACTCTCAATCATATTGCTCTAATAAATAATAGTAATATAGCCCATGAAAAGGAATTCAAAAATTTGAAAACAAAAATGCTAGCTCAATAGGTGTCTGGTATCACTCCCTACACCACATTGGCAACACATGGTTACTGGCCAGGTCATGTTTGCTGCTAACACTTCTACCTTTATGGATCCAATCAGCTGGAGCAAAGAATTTAAAGGTGAGGGAGGCGATAGTGAGCCCTGCTTTATCGAGCAGGATCACCATAATACAAATCCCAGGTATGACCACCAGCTCAAGTTTGGTGACTAGAAAATACCATTCCAATCACACAACACTGCTGGCAGCCTAAATTTTGTGTTTACACTGTGCCTTTTGTGAATCTTCTGTCATAGTGCTGTATATACACTTGCTTTTATTAACTGTGTTACCACAAACTTGAAGAAGAGTGTGTTTCTCTCCAGGAGGGCATAGCCAAATTTCAGGTGTCTTCTATGTAAACTAACCGCCAGCAGCAGGGAAAACTTCAGCCAAAAGTGTAAACACAAAATGCAGCCTTCAGTATATGCTTTACATAAGAAGTTTTCTCTATGGTAGATGAAAATAACTCTCCAAGCTCTTTTCCCAACCAGCTCTATGCTGGATTTAATAAATCCTTCTATTATTCTAGAGAATTGATGACTGCAGCAAATGCTACACCTTCAAAGAAATTTAGCAATCAGTGAGATAAATACTGGAAAACTGTCGTATGTTCTGCAGTCATGACGGATAGAAGCCTGTGAGGCAAAGAGATCGGTTTCTTTTCTTTTTTAGTTGAGTTCACAATAACACAAAATACATAAGATAACTTAATACACTACTAAAAAGGTTAGCGCCTGTAGGAAACCATCTTCCCTTAGCATTAGTCTGCAATAGCCCTACAGGAACTTTATCCAAGCAGTTCACCAAAGTTGAAAGAGAAAACTCCCTCTGTTCCATTAGTTGACTTTAGTTGATGAAACTTGAAAGTAGGCATTAAATACAAAAGATCAATTGCATTAGTTATAATTGTTTGCAATAAGCCAAAAAAGAAAGGAATGTCCCCAAAAAATAATAAAATCAAATAACTGTTAGAAAGAGTACTAATGTTTAATTATCATCCTTCAATCTAATAAGATAAAAGAACATGACAATACAAATGCTGCTGAGAGAGTACTTATCAATATTTTGGCAACATGTAGTCTCTCTTTTCTTATCTAGGATTATTTTAGGAGCTCGTTTATTTCATAGGAGCTTTTGTCATTCTAGCTGGGCCTTAATACATTCAGTTATTCAGCATGCAATCAGAGAGTAGATCCAGGAAGCTCATCTCACAGCAAAACTGGGACACAAGACACTGAATGAACTATTTCTCCCCTCATCCATTCAATTGATGTTTACTTCTCTTCATCGTTACTTGATAACTATGCCTTTGATACACAACTTTCCAGTTATTATTAATGACACTCAGTTGCCTCCCTAGCATATTTCCTTATGTTGTATAACTTTCACTGTGTTCTATGTACCCTCCTCTTCTCCCTCCAAAGATCTCCTACCCTGTTCTCTATCAGTTTGTCTCGAAGCAGTAAATCATCTCTATTGTACACTACTGAAGCTAATCTATATTGCCTTACCATCTCCAGCACATAGGTTACAAATTGCGGCAATCCCGATAGGAGATGTTCTCCAGTAATATACACAAGCAAACGTGATGGTGGATGCATAATAAAGAGGTCCCTTGAGAAGTTCCCTGATGCAGGAAGAAACAAAGATAGAATAAGAAGCCATAGAAGGGTTCAAGTAATTCTTCAATTATAAAAGAAGAAAAGCTTCATAGGAGCTATTATTTACAATGTCTTATGATTTCCAAATTAAGGCCCGAACGAGGAAATACAAATTATTTTGAGGTCATCAAAGGGAAAATCTGTCATCAAGAAAAAAAAAACTATGTTTGCCATTCTATAGACAAAAGAGACTCGCTCACAATGTACACATTCAAGAAACTAGATTGGGTTGCTTCTTATGTGATAATTGGTTGGATGTAGTGTAATGACAATGTAAGACAATCAACCTTGTAATGCAATTATAATTGCATAATTTATGGAGATTATAATTACAAGGTAGCTTTTTATTGCAATACTCTCATACAACCAAACAAGGTAATATAAACACAATCATAAACTTGTTTGCATTCCAAGGTCATACCAAACATTGCATTCTATGCATGAAAATAAGGTTGAAGAATGGAAGAAGATACTCAGTTAGATAAAGAAAATTCCTTACAAACATTTCTATTAATTAATTCATCTGAAGATGACAACATATAGCAGAGAAGCTCGGGATCTATACACTTAGCACCGAAATCCAAATCAATACCCTTAAATTGCAGAGAGGCGGCTCCCATTGGACCCCATAAATTTTGCTAGTGTAGTAACCTATCATCTGTCTCAAGAAGGTAACATATACACAGATATTCTAAACCATTCAAATTGAATCCTCGAAAACAAATGGAATACAAGGGTAACTGTCACCTGTAGTCACCAAATCTGCTCATCGACTTGATAGTTCCCTCGTCCTTATACAACCCGAGACCCAGAAGAAGCATGCGAATTATATTAACTCCAGGAATAAGACTAGCTAATATTGCTCCGCGGCATCCAGAACTGCATTGGTAAATATAACCTAAGTGATCATAGAGCTCATGAAAATGCAAAATTGACGTTCAATCATGCATCTATTTACCTGAACAACGGCCAGCAAAGCATGAAAACCAATCCAATGCTGATATGTACAAACTTCCTATTCAGTTTCTGAGCAAAGATGATCGATCAAATTAGCTCAACAGAAATAGCAATCATTTCTTCACTAATAAATTTAACTTCAGAAATGACGAAATGTGTTGTGGAAATCCCTTTTCTTTGCTTACTAACTTCTACATATTCCACAGCATGCACAAATTTTCATAGGGAAACAGAATCATACATTACTACTATTCAACAACAATTATCATTAAAACAGTTCAAGAAAACAGGACAGGAAGAAAAAATCCAACAGAAGCAACATATATAGACAAAGCTGGGGGCGGGCGGAGACCGAGAGAGAAAGACAACCGAATCGAAGAGCCCGAGCATAGCGGTGACTCGCCAAAGCTGGAGCATACCGAGAGCAACGGCGCCATTGACGGCGGTGGCGCAGACATCACTTAAGACTGGATTTTCCGGCCACATAACAGCCATGTGACGGCGGTGTAACCTGGTGGAAATAGTCAGCCGTAATTTCCCGACGCCGGCGGCGACAGAGGAGCTATTGGGAGGAGGAGTAAGCTGAGAAAAGAAGAAGCGACCGGAAGGAAGCGGCGAGTCAGACGATGAGATTGAGACTAGTCTTCTGAGCTCCCTCAGTCGCAGTGGGAAGAAAGAGTTGACATTGGCAACAGCCATTTTCCCTCTTTTTGTTTTACAAATATTGTAAATGTAAAGTATTATATATGATATTTTATTTTATTTTTTATAAATTTACTATTTATTTTTATAGTTTTTTTTTCAAAAAATTAGGTTCTTTTCTAAATAGTCTTCATTAAATTCATAGATTCAAGCTCATAATATAAGGTGTGTTCGATTGCGGGAAATATTTTCTTGAAAAATTAAGATTATATTTTTGCTATTTGACAATATAAAAGCTTGAAAATAATTTTCTAAAGAAAATAATTTTCTTTGGTTAGGAGAAAATAATTGCTTCCATTTTAAAAGGAAAAATAATTTTCCAAGCTGTAACTCTCACTCATCACTTTACTCAGCCAACTCTTGTTTAACTCCCTCTGTCTCCTTAGAGCCCCGAAAATTTTCTCTTTCTTTCTCTCGCTCTCTCTTCTCCAATAATCTATATCTAGATTGCTCATCAACCTGTCTCGCTCACTCTTTCACTCTTTCTTTCTCTCTCCTCTTGCTTGCTCGCTCGTTGAACAATGGAACAAATTTAAATATGTGATTTAGCTTTCTCTCTCCTCGCATACTCAATCGTCTTCACTATTTAAGGTATGAAACTTTGTTGATTGATGTTTTTGTGGTTTCTGGTTTATGATTTTACGGCTTCGTTGAGTTAATTTGTGCTGATTTTATGTTGTTTGATATTGCGGCCTCAACCTTAAATTCAAGCATCTTGAGTCATCTCTCCTCAAACCCCTTTGAAGACTCAAGTATGATTAATCGACACATCTTAATTGATTTTGAGTTAAAGTCATTCATCTAAACACTTGGACTAATAATGATCCATCCTAAAGAAATTCACAAGATGATTGACTAATTGATGACTAACCTAAGACTTGTGTTTTTTCTCTCTTAAAAGTCTAAGGACTCACTTCTACTTAGAAAAGTAGAAATTGACCTAGTAATTTCTTATTTATGAGTCTAACATTCTTTTCCACCCTATATTTCAAATATTTGGAGTTGGTAAAACTGCTTTTGAAAGTTAGGAGCTAAGCTCAATGGCTAAATCAACAATGGTCCCAAAGCCGAGTCCTCGGATTATCCGTCGCAATGGCTAGCCGATATAGTGCTTCCAACCCTTACCCAACGACTTTCTTCATTGCAGCCTATAAATAAAAATCTTGATTCAAGACTTACCATATTGTTGGAACCAAGAACTTAACTTATTCTCACTTCTAGTTTATAACTCTTACTTGTATTCTCATATCTTTCGAGTTGTAACTCTAATAAAGAAAATTCTTGTAATAACTCTTTTATTCTAAACACTTTTCTTAGTTATCCTTTGAGAAGGTTACTTCAATTCAACTGCTCCAAGTTGTCAAAGGTATCTCAATTTGGAAGTAGTAGGATAGATAAAGGATCTTTTGGGCCTAGAAATAATTATAAGAGAATTGTCTAAGGGAGCAATTCTAGTACGTCAATAACTTTGTATTTGTCGATTCAAATAGTGGACTTTTGACTTTGTGCTTGGATAAGCACATCCATGTTTTTCTACCCCATGAGGGTTTCCATGTAAAATAATTGTCTTCTTTCTCTCTTGTATCCGAGTTAGTTTAGACTCAATTTATGTTTCGAGTTATCGGTTTTAGAACTTTAAATTTCCGTAAATTTCTTTCATCATCCTATTCACCCCTCCCCTCTAGGGATGATTAGCCTCTCTAAGTGAACTTTCAATTAGTATCAAAGTCTAGCCTTTCTCTAAAGGATCTAACAATCTAAAGGTTTAAAGATCATGCATGACTCATCAAAATGGAGGGTTCAATGAAAGAAGGTCATTCACTAGACCATTGAAGTTCAAGGGCTCTAAATTTTCCCACTAGAATAAGTTGATGCAATGCTTTATTCAAGACCAAGATGAAAAATTTTGGGAGATCATAATAAAAGGAAATTATATTCCCCATGAAGCAAGCTGGCAATGAAGTTATGCCAAAGTTGAAGACATAATTCACAACCAATGAGAAGGAAGGGCACAAGAAAAACTACAAAACTATGAACATCCTCATGTGTGCCTTGAACTCATTTGAGTTCAATTGAGCCTCATCTTTTGATACAACTAAAGAAATGTGGCATACTTTGGTGACCACATATGAAAGAACAAGTCAAGTGAGACAAATAAAGATAAGCCGAGTACCTGCACATATATGAGTTATTTAAGATGGAGATCGATGAGAACATCATTGAGATGTACATAAGATTCACCGAGATTGTCAATAACCTCAAATTTCTCAATAAGAAGATGACCAATGAAGAAGTTGTCGAAAACTTCTAAGGTGTCTTTTAAAGAAGAAATGGGATCCAAAAGTGATAGCTATTAAAGAAGCCCAAGACCTCAACAAGCTTAAGCTAGATAAGCTCGTCAGGGAGCTTCTAACATATGAGTTACATCTTCAAGAAGAAGGATTTGAGGCAAGCATGAGAAAGAATGTCGTTTTGAAAGCCTCAAAGGAAGTTATTCCTTGGCACTTCTAATCAGGGGTTTTAAGCAAATGATAAAACATAAAAAATGGAAAAAGAATCCTAGAAACGAGATCTTCAGGAAAGAAAAGAAAGGTAAATCTCAATCTCCTTCAAATTCCTCTTTCACTAAAAATTCTGGTTGCTTTGAGTGTGACAAGTGCAGACACCTAAAAAGTGTCATCCCTTTCCTCTTTTATTTATTTGTTAACCCGATGATGAAATCCCAGTCCTGTTTGCGGATTCGGATCACGATCGTAGTCCGATTGGCGTGACGGAAGCCGATAAACCACAAAGAACCCCTTAGCACCACAAAAATTAGCCTTTTTTGTTTTGTACCGGCCCACAAATCCATTTTTTTTTGTCGGACCAAACCCGGGTCGGGCTCCCAACCGGGAAACTCAATCCCTCACCAAAAATAAAACTCGCCAAAAATAGAAACTTTCCAAAAATAAAAAGTTTTCCAAAAATGGATTATGAATTACGAGGTTGTCATAGCCACAATGTCATGTATACTTTTGTGCTTGAACTAAATAGCATTCACAGGTGCTCTCATGGTTATAAATAAAGTTTCCATGGTTACTCTTGTGGGTATAACATATAGTATACCACAGGTCGCTACCGTGCCGAAAAGTAAACTTACCACAAGATAACATATAGGCCGCCACGGGTTGCTACGAGTGCCTAGAAGCGGACTTGCCACGGGATAACATATAGTATCCCACGGGTCACTTCCTTGCCTAGAATTAGACTTGCTACAGGTATTCCGTGGCTAAAGTAAGTACCTTGCCCCGAGTATTTCGGTGGCCACTAGTTTTCCTATAGCCACAATAGTCATTTTTTGTGGCAACAATCTTGCCATAATCACTTATGCCACGGGGCTTATTTTAGAAATTCCTATGGCAAGTTGGCATAGCCACGAGAATTTGAAACTTGTGCCATGAAATCTGCTATGGCACAAGTAGTGATTTGTTGTAGCGAGATGTCAACGCCCTTAACGGTATGTTGACTACACTCAAATAGACACCATTTATGCTCAAGCACTAGATCACCTACTCTCTAAAGAAAATTCAGCTTCCCCCATTAGAGCGGAATCGAAACCACAATACAATACAAAAACCGAGATGCAAGAAACTTTTTCAAATACCATCGTGCACGAGGACATGATATTGAACAGTGTTGGACTTTTAAGAACAAGTTAGAGAGCATGTTCCTTAATGGTCAACTTCCCTACCTAAAGCTAATCGAAACTAAGCAACAATAAGAACCCATTTAGCGTAACCTTAACCGTTTTCTATGAACCCATTCTAGGTTAGTGGGATCCCTCTATCTTCATTCAAGACATAGAAAAACCCAAACACTAGATCAACCTCCTTCCAACAGATTCCAAAACATGTGAATATTGGGCAAGTGATGAGGAAGATGTGTACGAAACTAATTGTTGTACTAAAGACGATAGTGATGATGACTTCGGGGCACACAACTCACGTGAAGATGATGACTTTTGGGGAGAACCAAAGATCTCCGAAGTCCAGCTTTTAACAACATCTTGACAACGATAATGCACCAACGGGTCCACAACAGACTCAAGAAGTCCTAAAAGAGAGAAACTATAAAAGAAGAAGATCCAGTCCTTAAACAGCTTCGAAGCTCAAAGCTGGCATATTCATCTTGCAATTGAAATCTACTTCTCAAAAACAAAGACAAGCGTTAATCAACTCACTCAAGCAAGATTGAGGTATCTCCTGAAGTCTCACCAAAGGAGGTAGTAGGTATGATCAATGCCGGAGATAGAACTATCTACTTGATTGTAACTTGCATTAACACGTTGATATTCCAAACCATAGTAGCGAGTACTAGAAAATGAGCGGTATTTTGCTCATATATCGACTTTTAAATGGGTCCCTTAATTTTCGGTCGACGCATATAAAAAGGATCAAGATATTAAATGCCGAGATATCCCGACCCTTTTTATGGTAAAAAAATCTCGACCCTTTTTTGGTCGAAACATCTCGTTCGCTTTTCGGGTCGAAATATTTTAACGCCTTTTGCGGTTGATTTCCACTATTGTGGTGGCGGGGTTTTTAATCGATGGAATTTATTTCCAACCCAATATATTCATAAAATACGACTATAAATATTTTTTCGATAATGTAAAAATAATTATTTAATGCAACAATAATATAACCCAAAATAATGTATTAATTACTTCTTTCAAAATATAACTCCAACATCTTCTACAATCATGTCAAATACGAAATTTATCAATAAATAGTATTAATAGTTAAGTGCATCGTCCCTTTAAAAGCGAAGTCATATATGATACAATAAAAAAGTTTAATTTATACGTACTACTAGATATTCCAATTTGTACATATATGTCATCAACAATCTTTATCGAACAAACTTGCATTGTACATCAAGCTAATCAACATGTGAGTTCGAAGTTGAAGGACCGGTGCATGATGATTCATTGCTAAGGTTATTTCCACTTGATTCATCTTCGACCTAAAAAAGATGAAAATAATATATTAACATTTCACATCCATTACGGTGAGGAGAGGGATTACCAAAAGAGAATGGAACATAAATAATGTGGGAGTTCAAACAAATGTAATGCGAGAATTTCAAAACTTGATAGTTTCTCCCTATAAATACATGGAACATAAATAATGCTACAACGTTTGAAGAAGCACAACAATATGGAAAAATCATCATTAAGCACTCCACTAATTTTAATATGAAGAACACCTGATTTTTCTTTTAATACATAATAATGTATTTTATAAGCAAGTAAAGTACACCACTTATAAAAAAATTATATAATATATATTTGAATTCTCATCCCTTCTTAAAAAATAATAAAAAATGGTGAAATGTACTAGTAATAAATAAAATAGATAAAATAACAGCCTATAATACTACTGATCTATAGGAATTTGTTGATCCTATATCCAATAATGGTTAATATAATTTCTTATTTTGCCTGAAAATCAAGAACATACCATCACCAACTATGCAAGTACTGTAATACTACTAATCTCTAGGGTTTTGTTGATCCTATCTCCAATAATCATCATCGCTCCTATCTCTTTCTCCTCCTCCCTTAATTCCTTCAATTCTACCATTGAGTTCTTATCTGAGTTTTCATTTCCTGAGTACTGATTCAACCAAAAACTGTGAAAGCAACTGAAGACTGCGAAAAGGGTGAGGAAGAGCAAAAGAAAGTGGAAGAGCAAACACCTAAAGAGCAAAAACAAGAGGAGGCTCCAAAGGATACTCCTCCTAAAGAGAAGAGTGTGATTCCTGTTTCAGATCACAAAGTCTCTGACACCAAACCCTCCCCTGCTGATGAAAGTAATTAATTTCTCTCTCTAGTTGTGAAGTTTTGCATACCCATTTTAGATTTTTCATTAGTTTGGGGGTTTTTTAATAGTAATTATGAACTAGGTCATTCTGAAGTATACCAATATATATTCTTTGATGGGTAAAAAGTTTGGTTGGATTTAATTTTACTTATTTTTTTTTACTGTGACAGATGCTATAATACAAGTGCCAACACTAGCATATGAGAATAACAAATCTTCAGAGGGCTCTATTAACAGAGGTGTAATCCTTTATCTTTCCTTATTTTTTAAAGCTAAAAATTAATACAAAATTATTTTCCTATTTACTGAATCCTATTAGAGGCATAAAAATAATTATTTTTTGTAAAAATATTATGTGTGTGTTTCAAATGCTGAGTTAGCAAGGGTTAAGCAAGAGAAGAAATTGGCTCTCATCAGAGCATGGGAAGAGAGTGAGAAGACCAAAGCTGAGAACAAGTATGCATCCCCCTCTCTCTTTAGCTTGATCATTTTTCCATGTTTTTGTTTTGTTGATTCTAACTGTAGATGTCTTATAACTATTTATTGATAAAACCAAAAGAACTTTAAAGAATTAACTGAAGTAGTCATTGTAACAAAGCTGTCACACTTATTGACATTGTTTAGTTACAATTTAGAATGTCCTCGGATGCTTACAGTAAGAGCTTAACCGAGTTTGTAACCCGGCAACACTCCCTGTACCAGCACCTCCCCTTCCCCTCTGCTACTTTTAAAAGAAAGAATATTGGGAAAGTAACAAAATAGCACAAAGTGGCAACATCAATTATACCTCAGCCAATGACCACATTACACACAGATATCCTCAAATGTGGGCACAACACATACATATCCTCAAATTCTGTCAATTCTTCTTCTGCTAATTCTGCTTTTTCCATTTTCGAGTATGATTTACTCCCTTCTTCATTCAATAAGATGAATCTTTCTGGTTTGTCCTTGCCTTATCATATTCTTAATTGTTTTGCCTCTAATAATTAACAAGAAATCTCTAAATAATTAACAAAAGCTATGGAAAATCATGAAAATACCTCACCTATTCTCAATGATACAAATATCGTAAACTTGGGATCTTCCGATCAACCTCAAGAAGTTAACATTAGGAAAACTTTAGGCCTAGAAGAGTATAAGCACTTTGCTTCGCTCCTAATAGAGTTTATAGACGTCTTCTCTTGGTCATGCGAAGACATGTCATGGATAGATCCTAGTACATCGGAACATAAAATTCGACTCTATGAAGTTGCCAAGCCGCTTAAGAAAAAGCTTCGAAGGATGAAACCTATGCAATTAGATGTTGTGCTAGTCAAGAATGAAGACTCAGGTATAAGTTATAAATCTATCTTTCTTTGTAATTTTGAATTCAAGTCATTCTCACACTTTAGAAAGCTTATCTTTAAGATGAAAACTGTGTGACCCACTAAGAAATCCATTCTTGAGTGAAACACTTATCACCGGGTTTCGACCCACTCGGATAGAACGCAGGCAGAGTTCTCACCTAAATAATTTTATATACTCTACTCATTTTAGCAATTGGCTCACTCGCAAAAGTTGAATAAGAATTATTGCCTTAATTCTAACCTTAAGCCGATTTATTTGTTAACTAAAATTATTTATCCGCATTTGATGTGTTATGTCTATATACTTTTCTAATTCTTTATTCATTTAAAGATAAACATAAAATGGAATTGAAATATATTAAATATTAGGCTCAGAAAATTCCATTTAATTAGTTTAAGGATAATTGAGTGTTTAATTATTTAAATTAATTCTTATCCTTGACTA
Organism: Talinum fruticosum; assembly: GCA_021018815.1. Classification (NCBI taxonomy): domain Eukaryota; kingdom Viridiplantae; phylum Streptophyta; class Magnoliopsida; order Caryophyllales; family Talinaceae; genus Talinum; species Talinum fruticosum. The sequence goes on from JAITYX010000026.1 coordinate 2,268,972, forward strand.
ATATTGGACAAAAGTATTTTTATACTTTGAGTACTACTTTGATTTGTTTTCGCGGGTTGATTAAAGTTATTTAATCTCAATTTAAAAAGTAAAAACAACTGGCTTCTTATCATTAAATGCCAAGCAACTAGAAAAGCCATATTTTCGGGAGGGCTCATACACCATGTTAGGGTCTGTTTGTTTCTATTTCTAGAAAACTTGAGTTTTGAGTCTAATGATTGTTTCCAACCTACATTTTAGTCACAACAGTGGGATGTATTACTTTTTAAGCTAAGGATCGATGTACAACGTTCATCTTCACAATGGTTCTCATTCTAAGAGACTCCGACTATCCGTTACAACGGCTAGTAAAGCTTCCCGACCAAGACCGAGACACAACGGTTATTTGCCTTACTGATTATAAATAGAAGCCACTCTACAAGACTTAGAAGATTGCTGGAACTAAACTCTTATCTCACACACTTAATCATTTCTAGTTGTCAACTCTGTACTTAGAATTCTCAAACTTCTAAGTTGAAATAAAAGAAGTCTTGTAATCAGTCATACACTTACTTTCTCTACTCTTCTATAACTTCCCTTAATTGAGCTGTAAAGGGTAACTCCACTCAATTGTACGTAGCTGTAAGGGTTAACTAAGTTAGGAAGTATTAGGGCGAGATAAGGGAACTTCTATGCGTAGGAAAACTTGTATTGAATTATCGAAAGGAACAATTCGAGAAGTCTGTCCTTTATATTTGTAGATTCAAAATAGTATATTTGACTTGGTACTTTGATTGACATTGTTTGTGATTTTCTACCTCAAGAGGGTTTTCTCCATATTTCTTGTTGTTCAAATTTTTCTGACTTCATTCAAGACTCATAATACTCTATCCGAATTTTGACTTGTGCTGAAAATCTTTAATTCCGCAAAATGTCCTTCACACCCTATTCACCCCCTCTAAGGTGATTTAGACCCTCAAAGAGAAAACCTTCAATTGGCATCGAGCCTAGCATTCTCAAAGAATCTAACAATCCAAGGTCTAAAGATCGGATGACTCTTAACTATGGAGAGTTCGATGAAGGATGAATCTTTCCGCGGACCACAAAAGTTCAAGGGATCGGACTTCATACACTCGTAGAAGATCATGGAGTGTTTCATCCAAGACTATGATGAAGAAGTTTGGGAAATCGTATTTAATGGAAAGTATATTCCCATAAATACGGAAGGCACTTAATCAGTAGCTAAAGTGAAGTCAATACTCACTACTAAAGAGAACGAGAGGCACAAAAATAATTTTAAGGCAATAAACATTCTGATGTATGCCATTAATGCAAGTAGAATTCAATAGAGTATCGACTTGTAATATTGCTGAAGGTTTGCTCTTGAGAGTCTAAATCACCCTAGAGGTGGGTGAAAAGGGTGAGAAGGAAATTTTATGAAATAATAAAGTTATCTACAAGGAATGAACTTAGAAAACTATTCCGAGTCTAGATTGGGCTTAGAAATGCAGAGCTCAAAAGTTACGTGGAAACCCTCCTAAGGAAGACAACCACTGGACAGTGTCAATCTAGACACTAAGTCAAATCCACTATTTTGAATCCACAAAATACAAGGATCGACTCTTACTGAATTGCTCCCTTAGACAATTCAATATAAGTTTTCCTAGACATAGAAATTCCCTTATCTCGTTTTAATACTTCCTAACCGAGATAACCTATACAACTAGACACAACCGAGCTGAGTTAACCCTTACAACTCAGTCAAGGGATTTTAAAGAGAATTGAAATAAGTAAGAGTGATTACAAGGCTTTCTCTTTACAACTCATAAGTAGAGACTTAAGTATAGAGTTGGAAAGGTAGAGAAGATTGAAAGAGAACATATTTTGTTCGGTTCCAGAAATCTTCAAGTGTTGTAGGATGGCTTCCATTTATGAACAACAAGGTGGAGTAGCCTTATGACTGATTTTGAATTGGGAAGCTTCACTAGCCGTTGTACGGGTAGTCCGAGTCCCTCGAAAAGGAGCCGTTGCAAATGTGAACAATGAGTCTTGGTCCTTTGCTCAAAAGGTGGTCCAACCCACTAGTTGTGATTGAAATATGGGGTGGAAATAACCATTAGACTCAAAGTTGAAGTTTATTGGATTTAGAAATAAACAACCCTAACACGGTGTCCGAGTCTTGTCCTAAAACAAGTGCTTTTCCGTATGCTGGTGTTTAACGGTTAGAAGCTCGGTTGAATTTGCTTTTTAAAATGAGATTAAAATACTTTAATCAAACTGCAAAAGCAACTCAAAGTGGCATTCAAAGTATAAAAATACTTTGGTATAAGATTAGGTAAGGATAATAATTAATTCATAACTAAAATAAAAATACTTTGGTATAAGAAATTCTAGAGTTAAAATCCGAGTCTTCAATCTCCCCTTTTGGTGAATGACCATGCCACGGAAAATTGGCTTGAGAGAGCGAACAACCGATCGAAGTTGGTAAGTCTGTAGACATGATTTTTTCGACCAAGGCAGACAAATGTGCCAGCCGAGAGAGGAGGTTGAGAAGAGGAGGGGCTAGCTGAAGTGGATGGTTGAGTGGGTTGAATCCGAGTCCGGGAGGAGGAGAGGCAGGTTCCAACTCGGAAGAGTGAACCCATTCACTAGGTTTAACCTCCTAGTATCCATACCCCGAAGTTCTTTTTGGTCAAGAACTATGGCCGACTCGGAAATAGTAGAGGGATCCGAGGGAAGGGAGATCTTAAATTGTTTGAAGATAAGAGAGAGAAGAGCTCCAAACAGAAAAGGAGCGGATTTCTTTGATTGAGCAGTGCACTTGAGCCATTTGCTTAATAATGAAAGGAAAAAGGTCTAGATTGTAGCCCTTTATGATGTCAAAAAAAATTTGAGAACCCTAGAGTTTGGGTTCTCCTTGCTCGAGTGATGAGCAAAAAAGTACGCATCGAATGTAGCAGAGCAATGTGACCACACTTTTCATTTGAGTCACAGAGAAATTTTTCCGTGCTCGGGCACTTCTTTGGCAAATTTGTCAAAGAAGTCATCGACAACTTCTAGAAAAGGAATGTGATTAGGATTGAGAAAAAGAGAAGATACATTGAAAAGTTTGTGGAGAAGAGGGAGGTTGATTCCGACAGTGGTACCTTAAACTTTGGAAGTGATGACACCTCTAAAAAGGATTTGTTGGCGTAGAACTTAGCCATGAGTTCCGGATAAATAAAATCGCTAAAGCATAGTTAGTTGTATACTCCAGTTTCTTGAATAAATTTAAGCCAAGACAAGGAGGTGGTTTTGAAAAACTTGTCATCCAATGTGAAGTGTTAGACAACAAACACTTTTGAGGGATCGGACATACCCTCTTGAGTTATCTTTCGGGCCTTCATTATTGCGGACCCCATGAACTCGGAAGTGGAATCGCGTTTAGACATTGTGAGAGTGAGGAAAGGAGAAGTTACTGGAGAAGAGAGTGAGAGAGAGAGAAAGAGCACTTTGAGAGCAAGGAATGAGTATGAGAGAGTAGAGAATTTCGTGTGAAAAGAGTAAGGCGCAAAGTGAAGAAATGAAGACGAATAGATGCTATATATAAAGAAGACGGAAATGTCCTTCAACATTCTTTCTTAACGTTCAAGCAACATTCTCGGAAAGACATGATGTACAACAGTCCAACGACTACAATTCCAACGTTTGTCTCTCTAACGGTTCGAATTATTTGAAAATGACGCGTGTTAAAGAGAGAAAGAGAATTAAAAAATCTTTCTGAGATTCTCTATTCATCTAGAGATGATCTCAAAAATTTGGTGTCCAATTTGATCAAAGACTCGACTCGGACTCAGTATGGTTTCCGAGCGACTCGTAAAGCAATTTACCGAGAGCTCAGTCTTATTGTTAAGTCAATTGATCCATTTGTTAATCAAGTAAAATTAAAAAAATAAACACATAAAACAGATAATCATGCATTAATCATGCCAAGCTCATTCCTAATAAAACAAAATTGATCCTCACTAAGTGGCTTAGTGAAAATATCAACTAACCGAAATTTCGTAGGAATGAATTCAAGTTCAATATCACCTTTCTCGGAATGGTCTCTCGAAAATGATACCTGACCTCAATATGCTTTGTCTTTGAATGCTGAATTGGGTTCTTAGTAATGCTGATTACACTCTGGTTATCACACTTGATTGGGATAGATTTGAATGAAAGTCCAAGATCCTTCAAGTGTTGCTTGATCCATAGAATCCGAGCACAACACGCTCCAGCTGCAATGTACTCAGCTTCAGTAGTTGATAGAGCAACCGAGTTTTACTTCTTTGAGTGCCAAGATATAAGGGATTGACCCAGAAATTGGCATGCTCCTGATGTGCTCTTTTTATCAACCTTGTAACCAAGCATAGTCAGCATCCGAGTATCTAGTGAGGGTCGATTATGAGTCTCTTGAAAACTATAGACCAAGATTCCGAGTTCCTACAAGATATCTAAAAATCCTCGTCATCGCAGTGAGATGTGATTATTTTGGATTAGCTTGAAATCTTGCACATAAACATACACTAAACATAATGTCCGACTCTACTGGATGTGAGATATAGCTAAGAACCAATCATACCTCTATAGAGTTTCGATCTACTACTTCACCTTTTTCGTTTGAGTCCAGCTTTATGCTACTACTCAAGGGTGTTGCTTGCATGTTTCACATCTTGAAGCTTGTACTTCTTCAACAACTCCTTGGTATACTTAGATTGATGGACATAGATGCCATCTTTATCTTGTCTGATTTGTAGACCAAGAAAGAAATTGAGCTCTCCCATCATGCTCATTTGGAACTCCAGTCTCATCAACTCGGAAAACTCTCGACGGAGATTTTTATTAGTGGCTCCAAAAATAATATCATGAACATAAATCCGAGCAATAAGGAAATCTCTCCCCTTAGTTTTTATGAAAAGAATTTTGACAATATGACCTCTCTTGAAATCATTCTTAACTAAGAAACTGCTCAGTCTTTCATACCAAGCTCCGGGAGCTCGTTTAAGACCTTTTGCAATTTGAAAACATGATTTGGATATTCTGAGTTTTCAAATCTAGGGGGTTCCTCCACATAGACTTCTTCTTGAATGAAACCATTCAGAAAAGCACATTTAACATCCATTTGATACAACTTAATATTATGCTCGAATACAAATGCCAATAAGATTCTAATTGCTTCGATCCTAGAAACCGGTGCACAGGTTTCCCTGAATCAATCCCTTCTTCTTGATTGTAACCTTGAGCCATAAGTCTACCCTTATTTCTAACTACCAACCCATCCTCATCCAGTTTGTTTTTAAAAACCCATTTGGTTCCTATAACCGGGTGGTCGAAGGTCGTTTGGTCAAAGTCTATACTTGCTTTCTTTCAAATTGATTAAGCTCTTCTTACATGGCCTCTACCCTTTCAGGTTCATTTAGGGCCTCTAGTGCATTTTTGGGTTCGTTAATGATATGAATGCAGTGAATGTAAATAGATTTTGCAAAGAAGAATGAGTTCTTACCCCACTGTTGATGTCGATATAATGTCCTCGAGTGGGTGGCTCGAAGCATATTTGAATGCTTTGCCTGTTCTCCGGTTCACCAAGTTTATTGATTGAACCGACCGATCTTCGATAGTCTCGACTTGCTGAGTTTGCTCATTTTCTTGTCCTTCAACGATTCTTTGCTGGCTCTTGAGCTGGTTCGGCCTAAGTCATGGTGTTATGAGTCGCCTCATTTTGAGTTACTTTTGTCCGACTCTTTCGAGCTCATCTTCAGCAAGATCATCTTTATCTCGACTAAGTTTCGGATCTAAGAAGGTTGACTCACTTGTTTTTCCCCGATCAATCTCATCAAATATAACGTGGATACTTTCTTCCACTTTGTTAGTTCTTTTATTAAAGACACGATAAGCTTTACTATGAGATGAGTAAACCGGAAAGATACCTTCATCCGACCGAGCATCAAACTTGGTCAGGTGATCCTTACCGTTATTATGAACAAAGCACTTACATCCTAAAGGTTTGAAGTATGAGATGTTGGGCTTTGTTCCCTTATAAATCTCGTAGGGAGTTTTCTTCAAGATAGGTCCGATGAGGCATCCGTTCGATGTGTAGTTTGTCTGTGTTGATCGCCTCAGCCTAGAAATATTAAGGTAGATCATGTTCAATCATCATCATCCTTCCTATTTCTTCAAGAGTTCGGTTATTTCTCTTTACTACCCCATTCTATTGAGGAGTTCTACGTGCTGAGAAGTTGTGAGAGAGATCATTCTTGTCGCAGTAACTCCGCAAACCATGGTCGGCTTGAATTCTTTTGATATGAGTCCGAGACTCTACTTGAATTTTCCTACAGAGCTTGCTGAACTCTTTGAAAGCTTCATTTTTGTTCTTGAGAAAACAAACCTAGGTAAATTGTGAACAATCGTCAACTATTACAAGTACATATGATTTACCTCCGAGGCTCTTCACAGAGATTTCACCACATAAATCCATATGTAGCATCTCAATCACTTTGGATGTGGAAACAGTTTTGAGAGGTTTGAAAGACGATCCGACTTGTTTCCCTTTTATGCAAGCTTCACAAATTTTATCTTTCTTAAATGCATAGTTAGGTAAACCCCTAACTAAACCATAAGATGTAATCTTTTTGATAGTGCGCATGCTAATATGACCTAGTCAGCGATGCCATGTCCAAGAATCATCATGCAATGATGCTTTTAAACAAGATAAATTCTGACTTGGATCTAAAAGAGGAATAGTATCGGTATTACTCGACCTCTTACCCGAGAGCATAGTCTCTCCGGTAGTTGCATCGAAATATAGCAGTTGGTCTAAGTGAATCTTACCTCTTCACCTTTGTCACATAACCGAGAGATGCTGAGCGGATTGTACTTTAGCCCCTTAACAAGATAGACTCGCGCTGACCGGGTTGTCTCCTTTCCCAATCTTGCCAATTCCAACTGTCTTGCCCTTACTCGTCATCTCCAAAAGTGACTTTGCCTCCTTTAAAATCTTCTAACTCAGAAAAGAGTCTTGAATCTCCCGACATGTGGCGTGAGCATCCATTGTCTAAGTACCAATGGCCTTTCGTCCTTTTTTGAGTTTCCTGCAAGTCGAAACACACTAACCCTTCTCACTTCCTCTAACCAACCTAGTAACTCCCTTTACTCGTGGTCCTTTTCGAGGAAGAAGACTCTTAGGAACCCGGATTTGAATGACTTTGGGTTTGTCCGATTCTGATTCTTATTTCTAGAAAATTGAATTAGTGTCTCTTTCTTTTGAAAATCTTTTCTTTTATAAACAGGCGGAGAAGGTTATCTCTTGTAAACTGGTCCGGGTTCAGTCCTCCTTTCATTCTTATGAATTGGACCATGCTCAGCCTTCCCGAACTTCACAGCTTCGGAATCCTTTTGAAAAAATTTGAGTAGGAATTACTTTCCTCCTCTTCGTTATAACTAAGTCTTTCTTTCCTGAAGGAGACACACTGAGATCCTAAAAGCATGTCAAGGTTTATTTGACCTTGAATAAATTTCAAAACAGGCTCTTGAGACTCATTGAGCTTTCTTTTCGGATGCTCATTTTCTCTTTTGAGTGACTCAAACTCGGTCTCATTATCTTGAGAACTAGTCTTGATTTCTTTCAGAGTTAGTCTTAGTTTTTCCAATTCATTTTTCAAACCGTTGCTCTCGAAGTAAGAGACTCAAGTTGTTCTTTGAATTGAGAAGAATTAGAATTAGACTTCTTCCAAAGTGTAAATATATTTAGCCAAATTAACTTTACTGTAACTTGAGAAAGTATTCAATTACATCCCGAGGACTTGTCTCCTAAGTGTCCGAGTTGTCATAATCTGATTCGATTCAGCTTCGAGTCCGTTAGTGCCATCGGACATTTTGAGTCATCAAAATCATCATCTTCTTCAGATGAGTCATCATCGCTCCATGTGGCCATCATAGCCTTCTTCTTTTTCTCGTCCTTCTTTCTCTTTGGACAGTCTTTGACTGTGTGATCTTTGCTGCCACATTCAAAACTTTGAAGGGGAAGAATATTTACCTTTTCTCGTCCTTCTTATCTTTCTTGTAGAACTCTTCTTTTGGCCTCTTTTCCCATTTCTTATGCTTCATCATTCTTTTGAAGCCTCGGGTAAAGAATGCCATTGGATCCTCTTCCGAGTCTAAGGAACTCGGACTTTCTCCTCTACCTTTTGAGGCCTTCGACGCAATGTTCTTTTTGTGCTAACCTCGACATCCTTTTCTTTCAGGTGAATTTCATGGGTAAGCAGACTTCCTAATCAATTTGTCCGGCTTTAGTTGAGAGAGAGGTTATGAGCTTCCTCAATGGTTGTCACTTTGCGACCCCATCTTCTCTTTGGTAGACTTCTTAGAATTTTTCCGCACATTTCCTCGTGAGAAAGTTTTTTACCCGGAGATTTGAGATTGTTTTTAATCTTAGTGAAGCGAATAAACATCCGAGTGATGTTGTCACTTTGCGACCCCATCTTCTCTTTGGTAGACTTCTTAGAATTTTTCTGCACATTTCCTTGTGAGAAATTTTTCTACCCAGAGATTTAAGATTGTTTTTAATCTTAGTGAAGCGAATAAACATCCGAGTGATGTTTTCTTTTGGCTCCATCTTGAACAACTTATATTTGTGAAGATATTGGCTTATCTTTGCCTGTTTCACCTAGCTTTTACCTTCATATGTATTGACAAGAGTGTCCCACACATCTTTGGCCGTGTCGCAGTCGACACTCTATTGTACTCTTCCGAGCCGATAGTACACATCAAAATGTTCATTGCTTTGAAGTTCTTTCCGAACTTCTTTGACTCTTTATTGGTGTATTCAAATTTTTCTTTAGGCACAGATCTTGTTCCTTCCATCTTCATTGGGATGTAGTCGCCTTCTTGGATGGTGGTGCAGATATCTTCATCATTGTCCAATAGAAAGCACTCCATCAATTTCTTTCAGTGCACAAAGTTTGATCCTTTAAACTTTGGTGGTCCGGTGGAAGACTGTCTTCATCGAACTCTCCAATGTTCTAAGCCATCCGATCTTTAGACCTTTGGATTGTTAGATCTTTCTTGAAAGGCTACGCTCCGATACCAATTGAAGGTTTGCTCCTAGAGAGTCTAAGTCACCCTAGAGGGGAGGTGAATAGGGTGATGAGGAAATTTGAACAAACTTAGAATCTTTTTGCTTGAAAAAGATAAACAGCTAAGTCTCGAGTCTAGATTAGACTAAAAATATATACACTCGTAAATACGTGGAAAACCTCCTGGGGTAGAAAACCACGGACAAGTGCTAATCCAAGCACCAAGTCAAATCCACTATTTTGAATCCTCAAAATACAAAGGACTCGACTCTACCAGAATTACTCCCTTAGACAATTCCTTACAATATTTTCCTAGACTCGAAGTTCCCTTATCCGACCTAGTACTTCCTAATTGAGACAACCTTTACAGTTAGGGACAATCGAACCGAGTTAACCCTTACAGCTCAGCCAAGGGACCTTACTCGGAAAGTAAGAGAAGTATATAATTGATTACAAGACTTTAAAACTCAAAAAAATATTTAGTACGGACTTGGAGTTGTAAGTAGAAAATTGAATGAGTAATGCAAGTAAGAGAATTAGGCAAGTGTATTGATCAATGGTTTCAGCAATCTTCAAGTCTTGTGAATCGGCTTCTATTTATAGATAACCAGGTGGAGTAGTCGTTGAGTCCGGTTTCGAACAAGCAATCTTCACTAGTCGTTGGAAGGGCTTATCCGAGTCACTCGTAAAAGATCCGTTGGAGTGTAAACGTTGGGCAATGGCTATTTGTACCAAAAGGTGTTCCAATCAACTGGTGTTGTCTGAAAAGCAAGGCGGAAACCACCATTGAGCCTAGCGTTGGAGTTTTTCAATTTCGGAAACAGACGACCACGACACGGTGTGTGAGTCCTGTCCGGATTTGGCTAAAACGGTTTGTCTGTTGTTTAACAGACTAGAAGCCGGTTGCTTTTAAAATTCAAAAATATATATTAGCTTTGTTTGAATAATCTACAAAAGCAAACCACATTGGTTCTCAAAGTATAAAATACTTTGGTCCAAGGTTAGGCACGGATAATAATTAAATTAGGATAATTAAATGCTTAGTTATCTTTGGCCTAGAAGAGTGGAATATTCTGAGTCTAATATCAAATAGGTTCAAACTCAGCTCGAATAATTCCTAGAAAGATTAGGTAGAAAGATATTCAAGCAGAGAAAGTGAACTTGATATATCAAATAATCATTTAAGGAATAAACCGACTTAGACGAACTTAGTAGAGAATAACTTGGTTTTAATTTAGCAAGTACAATCGGTACATAGAAAAGATGCATTAAAAGAATTATTTGAATATGTGATGGTTCAAGTAGATTCCGAGTAGGTCATAATACCTCAGTAGAGAAGATATAGAACAAATGATATCCGAGTCACTCGTAACAAAGGTGAAAACTTAGATATGAGTTTCTATGAAGCTCGGAATGACTTGCAACCAAAACTCAAGCGATATAGAAGTTTATACCCGAGTTTTTCATAAAATGTTTAGAGTTAAAATCTGAGTCTTCAATAGGAGAGGACCTAGGTCACAAATGACCTAGGGTTTGCCTCAATTCAGCCATCCAAACTAACAAAAGAAAATCGAACCAATCCTTAAGAGATAGAACCGGATCGAAGAGGATAAGACCGGATTGAACTAGTCAAAAATAGGAAGGCGGGCGCCGGCCAACCTCGGACCTCCTAGGGTTTCGTGCCCTAGTTGTGTCTCCGAGGACTCTCGAAGCCAAACTCTAGCGTTCCACCAAACTTCTAGAAGGCGGGCGCCAGCCTCACGATGTCATTTAGGGAGAGAGCTTCTAGCCTTGTGTGGGCTATCTTGTGAAGCTCAAAACACGACACTTTGATGCTCCCGATCATAAAATGCAACGCTTTAACATCATCTTCAGGTCTTCGACTTCTTGTCTGACTTGAATGAAAGTAGAATGCGGTATTCTATGCTTGGAATTTTTCGGCACACATTATAGGACTCCACAATCTCTTAAGGCTCGGTTCGGTTCTTGGACGGTTTGAAAGAAAATAGGATTTATGGACCGACCCAAGGCAAAAGGCTATTTAAGTGGTTATAGGGGTTCTTTGTGGTTTACTCGGCTTATTGCATTGATCGATCACGATCTGGAATCCAAATCCGTAGACGGGACTCGGGATTATCATCATTGGGCCTACGAGAACAAAACACGTAAATAACGAGATAAAGGGAAACACCTTTTAGGTGTCTACATTTAGCCCCTACTTTGACCGAGTCTATAAAGACGAAGGGTCAAAGTAGACACTAAAGGATACTTACCTCAATTTCTATAAGACAAGTATGTGACGCTTGGAATTGGTTGTAGTCAAACCCGAACTCCAAAGTAAGACCTAAACTCGATCACGATGCATGCGTTCGAAGTTCGGTAAAAGGATCCTAAGCTTGGCTTGATTAGAACCTGAAGCTTGGTACGTTGCTATGCTTTAACTCCGATCGTCTTCGATCGTCTTCGATCCAAGCGTGGCGTGTATCGATGCTGAAACTTTGATCGTCTTTTGATCCGAAGCTTGGCTAAATAATTTGCTGTCCTAGCATACTTGTTAGTGTATAATTGAATTGACAAAAGATCGGTGTTTTTACTCGAATAATTCAATCGAAATTAAACCGATAAAACTATTCCGGAAAAGCTAATTGGTGGGGCCTAGAAGCCCCACTTATAGGCATAATGGACGAAAATCACATGCTTCAAGAGGAAAAAGTGTGCTCAGCCTAGGGTAGTGGGCTAGGCTGAAAAAGCCGTCCACGGCGTCGGCCGAGCTTTGGCGAGCGTGGCCCTCGGTGTGCCGAGCCGGATTCCTTCGGTTCCCCATTTGTTCTTTGACCATTGTTTTATGTGCTTGGAGGTCTTAACTGGTTTGCCTATAAAAGGGATGCATGGTGTGTTTCATTTTCCACACTAACTCTTCATCTTATTCTTACTCTCATCTTGCATTCCCTTGCTTAGCTCCTTCTCGAAAGCTTGTTGGTTCTCAAGAGTTCTTTGCTTAAAAAATTCCTAGAAGAAAGGCTCAACTTGTAAGAAGAACTAGGGCCAAGAGTGTAGCTCAAGACTCCTTCCTCGAGCATGAATGACATCCTCAAAATGAATGGGATCCAAGTGATCTTCTAGTTGAAGCTAAAAGTCATGTTTCTTCACTTGCAATCTCCTCTTCGGTAAGCTAGTTGGCTTAAACATCTTCATTTGCTCATCTAGGGTAACTCTTTAACCAAAATCTTGTTAGATTTTATTTTGTAAAAACGTTCGATTCGAAGTAGCGGAGCTATTCCCAAGTTCATGGAGACATGTGAGAGGAGGCACTTTCCTCTTGAGAACATCATGCACAATGCTCGTTTTGGACCTCTCTATATTGTTCTATGCTATCTCATTGATAGGAGAGAGAGGGATCCTATTAGAGTCATCAGTGAGCGGTTCTAGGACACCACCAACACATTCCACCTCCCCTTCGGTGAGATGACTATAACTCATTTCGATGTCGTAGTTTTATCCGATTTAGGCTTTTCGAGGGAACCCTTAGCTTATGACCGAAATTTGTACAAAAATTGTGACTACCTTCATCACCTTTTCGGTCCCATAGCCGATAGATTTCCATATAATAACCATTTTAAGTATACCATTCTTTGTGAGGCTTTTGATAATGAAGGTTTTTGGCCTCAACATTCTCCTCAACAACAAGTGAGAGTCGTGCTTGCCCTTCTCTTGAGCATGGTTGTCTTTTCGGATCAAGCTGCCAAGGTTCATGTTCACTATTTGGTGAACCTAGTGGATCTTGATAAATAAAGGAGCTCAATTTGGGTGCTCCCTTATTAGAAGCCTTCGTGACGGTGTGCAAGCACACAAGACCGGAGTCGGATTCTACCACTTATCTTCCTTTGAATGAATTCTGGAAGATTATTGAGGTATGTTCAAATTTTCAATTTACTTTTCATCTTTTATGGATAAAAAGACTTGACTTGTTAAAATGTAGCCATGGTTGTACGAATATTTTCCACATCTCTCTCCCGATTCAACAAATCGGCCTGCGTTTCTAGCGTCCGTATCGTGGGCTAGAGTAAATCTTACTCAAACCACAATACATGATATAGGCTTTTTAAGGGCAACCTTCAATCGTGTTATTTCAGTATATTGCTCCTACCCTCAAAATTTGCTCCAAAATAGGCCAAAACGAGCCTTTTAGCATACTTGCAGCGATTCCGGTCATGCCCATAGCCTGACCCACAGCTTGTAGGGCCGCATGTAGTGCAATCCAGGCACATATATTCACGAGTTTTTGCCCATTATTTGTTGTTTCTCATTCTTGTTTGCTGATTTCTTGATAATTCTTGAATGTAGGTAAACTTCTATCCTTTGGCCCATTTCTAACTTCCACAAAACATTCTTGTGGCATGTGAATTGAGCAAAAGAAGGATCTTGTTTGAAGGTCCTTTTGGATTCTATTGGTACCTTGGGGAGAGGGTTTCTCCCCAAATTCGTTTTAACATATGGCCTCCATTTGTCCCAGTCGATCCTCCTTTGACCATGTTTTAATTTCGTTCTCTTTCTCCGCCGAGCAAGCGACGACCATGGTGGGGTTTCGTTTACCTCACTCCTGAATTTATGCACTTGCTATGCTCATCATGCATTGCGCATTATGACTCAACTAGTAAGTGTTCCATTCCTTTGTTATAGCCTTTAATTTCTTATGTGGAAGTTTATTGTTATCTTCTTTTCCCTAATAGCTTACTCCTACCAACATCCACATCCAGAGTCTCACGATGGATGTTACCATGCCGGGGGCCTCGTCGTTTCGTTACCATTCTTTTGCGCATTATGCTAAATGTATCTTGTAAGAAAGACTCTTATGCAATGAGATGAAATGCAAGACTCGATTCTGAAAAATGCATTCTTTTATTTAATATGATGCATAAAATGTAAGGAAAAGTTACAAAGACAAAATAAAAAAAATGGGCATTAGCCCCCATTCCCCCTAAAAGAAAATAATAAAAAGTGAAATGGAAAATCATAAGTGCATAGTCTTAGTAAGATGCACTCCACAGAATGGGACAAGAAACGAACAGAAAAAGAATGACCAAGCCCAAAGGGAGACCGGTGCCCGCCTCACGAGAATCTTGCGGGATTCGTGCCTGTGCAGAATACTAGTTGTAGTAGAACTCGAAGATCACCAGAAAACGCCTATAAATACAACCTTCCGGTGCCACAACGAAGACACACACAAAAGCTCCTCCGAGCCACAACATATCTCCCTCTCATGGTCATCATAAAACCATGGATTTCATGATCGAACTAACTTGGTGGATGTATGAGATGAGTAACACGGATAGGTTTGGGTTAGCCAACTATGGGCTAAATGTCCTCTTTAGCATCCGTCAGGTGAAAATTTATCGACCCTTCCTAAGGGCCGTTGTAACATACTGTGATCACCATCACCATGTCTTGAGGTTTGGGGATAAGGAATTATGTCCCCTACTTGAAGAGTTTGATGCTATACTAGGCACTTTTAGGCGAACCAAACTAGCCATGCCTAAATCCTCACAAAACCTCCATTAAAAGTACTAATATTTCCTAAAACTGAGTAGAAAGCATCTAGGGTAGATTCTTATTGGAAATTGGGTCAGCTTAACCAATATGATGCAACATTACCGCAATGTGTATGCGTATGCTAAGCCCATTATTATCCCGAGGTGGCGAGCTATAATTACATGCCCGATAGGGGATTCTTGCTTGTAGGGGGTCACGAGGATCCGGCCCCAACCTCCTTGCTAAGCCTAGTGGAACAGGTTAGAGGATTACTATTCCCTAACTCCAATAATAGTCGCTAAAACCATAATTGGTTTAGATCGAGTTGAAGCTGATTCGAACAGAATTTCCACGGCAGCCCCTGTTATTGCAGGTAAGCATTAAAACAGATGAAAGAAAACAATAATAAACCGGGCGACAAAGACCGACCGTAGGCCGAGGTGTCTTCGGTCTCTTCCGGAAAACCTAACTTTCGTTCCTACTGTTTCTAACTCTATTTTTTAGTTCGATTATGCTCCTGTTGGGCCGTAAAGGATATGGTTGGATAGTGCAGGACATTAATTTCCGATTTTACATATGTGATGTTGCAGATCCGGCTAATGAAACATCCGAAACTCATTGAAGCTCCCCTAGCTTGGACACATATCTAGCAACTCACTTCGCCGGAGGAAACGAACATCGGCGGTCATCGATCGTCCTGTTTCTCGATGGGAGGAATATCTCCAAAATTGTTGCTTTTAGGGGTCTTCAAAACTATTGACTCCTGTGATCATGAGGACACTGGACGGAGTTGCAAACACTCATCGTATATCCCTATTATCTAGACTGGATAATAGAAGTCGACCTCGAAGAACGAAAAACACTAAGACTTAGAGAATTAAACCCTAAAGAAGCTATTCTTATTGCTGCCCTTCTACAAATCCGCGAAGTAAACCCTCGGATGGTTGCACGCGCTCATCGAAAAGAAACCAAAGCTAAAGAACATGAAGAAAGGATGGCCCAACGAATCCAAGAGCTAAAGGAATGCGCAGGGGATGAGGAAGCTAAGTTTAGTGATCCTAAAGGAAAGAAAGTGAAAATAGACTAGGACTCGAATTCTTAGGAATTTGAGATAGAATAGAATGAGGATTAGTTTTGCCTCTTTAGAACAGTGTTTATTTGCTTTACAAGTAGTATGCTTGCAATTAGATATTCATTAGCTATGTATTTAGGTAAGTGGTAGGCTTACCCTTAATGAATAAAAGTAAGTGTTATGCTATACTTTCATGTCTTTATCGCTCACTTAAAGGTAGAATAATAGAAAACCAGCATACATATTGGACTGTCTAGTTGGACTATCCAGCAAGTAAATGAACCAACGAAAACCGAGAAAAAAAGGGAAAAAATTGGGGCTCGATCGGTCCACTTGTTGACCGCGTGGTGGTTGACGCCCGCCTAGGCCCAAACCTGGTTGTGCTAGGCTCGACTTACTATGTAGGTGTATGCTAGGTGTAGTACTTCTTCAATCGAAAGATTTCTTCCGTTCATATGCGGTCATGACAATCTGCTGCCATAGTAGACCAAGTAACAACCAAGTCTCCGAACCTTTTGGACTAACATTTTTCCTTTCATATGCGGTCTACACTCATAGCAATAAGTCCCCCATTGAGTGATGAAGGTCATCTTCTCCATGTCTTCTTAAGCCATCTTCACTTGATTATACCCAGCATAACCATCCATAAATGAGAGCAAAGCATGACCTGCTGTATTATCTATCAGCCAGATCCATATAAGGCAATGTGAAATCATCCTTAGGACTGGCCTTGTTTAAATCCCCGAAGTCTACACACATACGAACCTTGCCGTCTTTCTTCGAGACTAGAACTATATTTGCTACCCATTAAGGATAGTGAACTACCTTAATAAACCCAACTTCTAACTCGTTTCGAACCTCCTTTTTAGTCTTCAAGGCCCATTTTGGTTTCATCCATATCAACTTCGCTTAACGGCTTAGCATCTTCATAAAGCGGAATTTTATGTTCTGCTATACTCGCATCTATACCCAACATATCTTTGTAAGACCATGCAAAGACATCTATGAACTCTATGAGAAGTGAAGTGAATTACGTCCGCTCCTCTACATTCAAAGTTTTTCCAATCGTAACCTCTTGGGGTTGATCGATCGACCCCAGATTAATTGTTATTGTTTCCTCTATTATTAGTGAGCGATTTTCATGATCTTCCATAGGTTTTATTAATTCTTTAAGAATTTCTTGTTCATCATCGGAGGCAAAATAATTAAAAGCAAGAGAAGGCAAGGAGTAAGTAGAAAGGTTCACTTTATTGAGTGAGGAAATGAATACATCGGACTCAAAAGCGAATTGGAAATGACAGAATTAGAATTAGAAATAATAGGAGAAGAAGAAGAACAAGCCCTAACACTAGACTTAGAAGAAGAGTGCACTCCTAGGCTAGTAGCAAATTCTTGGCCGTCCTTATCATCAATCCAAGTGATATGTTTGGACCCTTCTATATTAGCATTAGTGATGGATCGAACTGCGAGAATATAGCTCGTGACAGATCGAGACCGAGTTTCCTTCTAGATTATTCTCTTAGCCGAACGGAAGGCTGAAAAGATTGTTTCCAACGAGATTGGTCGAATCTAATGTGGATTGTTCCTTTTGAGGAGGTGAGGTGCCTCTTCTTCCAAAATATAGTAGTCATTGAAGATTTCTAGACCAGGTACTAGGATACCCTTCTCCTTGATGTAATAGGGCTCAGGAAAATCATAATAAGGGAAATTAAGAGTATAAGGGAAAGGCTTAATAGAACGGACTATGTGTGGTGCAGTCCTCTTCATTTGGATTTCCCGCTTGGCTTGAGCTATTTCCTTAGTAGTGGGTTAATAGCCTAGTCTAAAATTGTAGTTGTTAGTGGGTTCAAGGGTTGGAAAAATAGGGTGGTATGCCCTTCGACTCGTAACAAGACTCGGAAAATATCCCTTCTTCCTAAGCATCGATTAGACACTAGGGTTGCCAAAAGGGTTAAAGGTAAAAGGTGCTTCTTCCCTTTCTAAGGCAGTGACGGTTTCAAATCAGTACAGCTTCTTCATCATTAGTAACATGCTTGATCTCTACTACGAGACTCTTTGGAAGTGATAGTAGCGCAAATATTATCCCCGTTGACGCTTATAACCTCACCTTTGATGATCATTTTGACTTTTTGATGCAAGTGTAGAGGCACTCGCTCGATGATCGTGCAACCAAGGGCGTCCTAAAAGTAGATTGAAAGTTGCTAGGATATCTAAGACTTGGAATTCAATATTCCTCTCTACTGGCCCTATATTGATTGGTAGGGTTAATGTTCCTAAGACTGTTCTCCTAGAATTATTGTAGGCTCGAAGATGAACAGTTTGCTTTGAGAGTTCGTTGCTCCCTAATTCTTAACCTTTTAGCGAGTTCACCGAGGGCACACATTAACGGCTGATTCATTGTCTACTAAGGTTAAGGGAACGAACTTGTTGATGCAAGTTCCAGTTAAATAAAGGGCATTGTTGTGTGCAACGCCTTCTTCTAGGAGATCCTTCGATCGAAAGTAATGGTTCCATCCCCACTATTAACCAATCCTACTACTTCCTCCGGCATAGTTTCATGAGAAACTTCCATCTTAATGAGCGCATCGATTAAAGCCTATCTATGTTTTTGGGAATCGGATATTAGTTGCCACATAGAAACGTCGACTTTTAGTTTATAGAGTTGTTTAAGGATTGGCTCTTCCTGTACTGACTTTAGGTTCTTTTGGGGCTTCCCGAGTGCTGTTGTGGACCTAAGGGTGCATTGTGCCATCCTGATCTAGTGAGGAACCGAACGACATGGCTCTTAGTGTTTCCCAAAAGTCTTCTTCTAAGGGTGGTGTGCCGTAGATGTCATCACCGTTGTTGTCGTCATCTCTTGTTTCGTAGACATTTTCTTCATCACTTTCCCACAGCCCCTAGACTTCGGATCCAATGACGGTAAATTAAAAAGCAATGGTGATTCATTAATATCTCGGATCAAAATAGAAGGATCCCACCGACCTGGTGTGATTTCGGTAAAGATGGCTAAGGTGTCACTAAAAGGGTTTTTGTTATTACTTGGTTTCTAGGCAGCCTTAGGCAGGGGTAATTGGCCATTTCAAAACATATCCTCTAGTTTGTTCTTGAATGTCCAACACCGTTCGGTATCATGTCCTTGTGCACGATGGTACTTGTAAAATTTTCCCGTGCCCCAATTCTTATACTTGTTTCGCGATTTCAGATTATGCTCTAATAGGTGACAACTCTATCTTCCCTTTCTCCAAGAGACGGTCAAGGGCTTGGGCATAAGTAGTATCCATAGAAGGGTACTTAGTATACCTGTTGAGGGCATTGACATCTGCACCCCTAGTAGCATTGCCAGTATTGGAGGGTTTTCTTATCTTTAGAGTGATAATTACCTCTATATTGGGTTGCGACTTTTGTGGTCGTGGTGGACAGCTTCTTCTTCTATCAATAAGCCAACATCCCGGAGGGTCGAAAAGTTCATCATTGGTAGAAATTTGAGGTGCTGATTATAAATGGGTTGAAGGTTCTTCACAGTAATGCCCACTTGATCTTTCACGGAGGGTTGGTTAACCATGTGGGCTGCCTTTACTCTCTATCCGATCAGGAAATCAATCAAACTCTCCTTTTCACCTTGCTTGATTAATTCTAAGTTCCTAAGAGTAACATGTAGATCCGTGTTATAAGAGTATGGATAGAGGAACTCTTTACACAAATTCGTCCAATTGGCGACCTTGCGTGGGTCGACCGTGTTATACCATTTCATGACATCGATATCAAACGTCGAGGGAAGATAATGTGGTAAGTGTCTTCAAGAATGTTTTTAAGAGTCATTGCTCCCAAGAAGTTGCGCACATGATGATGGGGATTCTCGGAACCTTTAAACTTAATGTCGGCATGGTAAACTTAGGAGGTAGTTTACCGTTAGGAATTGAAGTGTATCCCTTGTGATCAAAATAATGATTGCTGAACATGGATGACTCCTCAACATCCGTTCTATGTCATTTATGTAAGTTTTGGATTCAGGTTCGGAAGATTCAAGTTTAGGATCATCTAAACAAGATTGGATGGGTGGAGGTGGGATACTTACGGCCATTTCTCTTTTTATACGCTCGGCTTCTTTAGCCTCCTCCCTTCTCTTATGTTCAGCTTCTTTATATCTCTCGACTAGCCTCCATAGCCCTTATGATGGTCTTAAGATCTCTTGATATAGAGGATATATGTTCCTATTGATCGCTCAATTGGGTTTTCACTTTAGCTATATTCTCATTAGACATACCGAGATTAAGGGATTAGGATCCATTGGAAGGGAACTCTTTTTCAATATTGTCTTAGAACAAGGAGTAGATTGTGATGGTGTAGTATACGCTAAAGCCTATCGCACTAGTGTTGACCACGGAGTAGAAAGAAATGACGATGTGCCCGACTCCTCGGTTAAACGTTCTAATCTTTTAGAGATCGGAATCCGATGATACTTAGTTGCCGTAGACTTCCCTATTCTGCAGCCCAAAGGATGAGGTTTACGACCATGTGAGAGAAGATCACTTTTAGGAGGAAGGGACTCAAGCGCAAGACGCAAAGAGACTAAGAGTGTTTTTTGTTTGGATACACATAAGAAATGCGATGATGATATGATAAATGATTTGATGGACATGATCCTTAAAGGAAAGATTCTTTCTATGATGATGCATTTTCTTATTTGAGATGATCTTAAGGCTAAATGAAAAATGAGAATGATGAACTAATATGAAATGATTTTTAGATAATACCAATGGACTCACCTAGTATGAGATGTTTTTATTTGGCTAATGCATATGGACTCACCTAATATGAGATGAGTTTATTTTGCTAATGCGTATGGACTCACCTAATATGAGATGATGAAAGTATGACAGTGCCAAAGAAAATAAAAGGACTAGAAAATAAGAAAAGAGAACTTCCGCTAAGACCCTTTCATGAATAGCAACTACTTAGGCTAAAAGATAATTTTGTACTCGACACGGAAGAAATGCAAACAATGGATCGACCTTAAAAGGAGAAGGTATTTTGACTTTTAGCTAAATGCACATATTTGGACTGACTCTAGGAAATTTATTAAAGTGTTTTATTTTCACCCATGCAAGGGTATAAATCAAGCACTCTTCACCTATTCCTAAAGGCTCATAAGCAAAAGATTAAATCTAAAACAAACACACTCATTGAAGCATGAAAATAGAGTTTGAGGGAAAACCTACAAGTCCAAAAGTTCTATGGCCCAAGAGTTCAAGAGTTTGGATACATGGTGACACGTAGTCCGAAATTTGGTCCCCCATGTGGTTGCATGGATTCGGGATACCAAGCAGAATCTCATTGCCTCTTGGTGAACCAAAGGGTTTAGCCCAAGAGTGCGTGCTAAGCAAGAGGAGGTACGTCTCCTCTACAAATCAAGCCTAGTTGGGCCCGTTGAGGAAACAAGTGGGAGCCTCTCTTCGAAAGGGTTAAATAGTGGGTACAATAAGGTTTTCTTAGTGGTCCAAAATAATATTTAAATTAATTCAAAGGTTGCTAAATGCAAGATGCCTAATGCAAGCACATCATTAAAAACACACTTCTCAAATTTTCAAGTTTCGCCCTCTTAATAAAAAGTTATCTCCAGTGGAGTTTCCATTGTAGGAACCACGATCGGCTAGGGCCCGCTGAGCTTCCCCACTATGTGTCGGGTCTCTTTTTTAAGATTAATTTTGAAGATGGTTTTAAAAGTCAATTTTAGAATGTGGGGATGAACCTCTTATAATGATTTCCCGAGTTTTATTAAGTGAAGTTGAAATGAATTAAATCGGATTTAATTGGCGATTTTTATTATTCATTTTATTTTAGCAATTATTTTGAAAAGTCCTGGATTTTTCTTTCAAATTAAGGAATAAGAACATTAGGGTTTTAAGTCTGCCGTAAGGCTTTAGGGCTAGATTGTTGTGAAAACACTAATCCGGACCGAAGCCTTACCGATCGCCCCCATGGTGTAGGCAATGGTCTGTCCCGGGAGGTGGCCGGTGCTGGCTAGAGGCGATGGCTGGTGGAACCAGCCTTGGTCTTTACCCAATGGGTAGATCTGAATCCTAAGGTTAATTTTCCTACAACCAGAATGCACCGAGATGCGAGATTTAACTAATCAAAGCATAAAATAAAGGAGTCGCCAGTCGGTTTTTTGAGAAGAAAAACTAACAAAAACAAAATAAATGATATTTCGATCTTAGTATGGGAAAACTAAAACAAGAAGAGGCTAAAAGATGACTCCATCGGTCTTGAACCGAGAATCCGATTCGGGGCGAGGGTACAAAATGTAGGGATAAACCCTTATGTTCCGCCCGTCCGAATACGACCATTACTAGTTCGAGTAGTGTGCTTAAAATAATGTAAACAAACAAACAAACAACATCATGTGAAGCAAAAACTAAAGCAACCAAAGCATAATAAGAAAAACGATAAAGGAAAGCGGTAAAGAAAGCGATAAAAGAAGCCAAGAAATAAAAACTACATCGGTCGGGAGGAAATTAAAGTGATTATATCTCTTAAACCACAATACGGAAAGTGAATAAAACAAAAATAAATATAACCGTTCGAAGGCTGAAATGTGGCTCTTAGGTTGTCCCATCTTGCTGATCTAGATCTCCTTGTCGGATCTCTCGATGCAATGGTGACAATAAAAGAAAAGGGCTAGTTTTGCGAATTGAGTTTAAGGTGTGGTAGTGATCGATTGAATGAGTGCCTAGAGATCGGAATAAGTGAACATTCTTTAGCTCTTTGCATAAATTCAACGATAGTGAGTAAAAAGATGAATGTTCATGATCAATTTTGACACAGTAATGTTTAGATGAGAGTATTCTAGTTAGCTTTCTTGTGCGTGATGCTAAGGCAAGAAGTCGTATGGGAATGAGAGCCATTCGTCTCTATTTATAGGAGAGGACCTAGGTCACAAATGACCTAGGGTTTGCCTCCATTCAGCCAGTCGAAACGGTCAAAAGAAAAACGAACCAATCCTTAAGAGATAGAACCGAATTAGAAAAGGATAAGACCGGATTGAACAGATCAAAAATAGAAAGGTGGGCGCCGCCCAACCGGGGCCTCCTAGGGTTTCGTGCCCTAGTTGTGTCTCCGAGGACTCTGCAAGCCAAAACGTAGTGTTCCAACAAACTTTTAGAAGGCGGGCACCCACCTCACGATGTCGATTAGGGTAGAGAGCTTCTAGCCTCCCGAGGGTTGTCTCGTGAAGCTCAAAACGTAGCACTTTGATGCTCTTGATCATGTAATGCAATGCTTTAACATCATCTTCATGTGTTCAGCTCCTTATCTGAATTAAATGAAAGTAGAATGCAATATTCTGCACTTGGAATTTCTCGGCACACATCATAGGACTCCATAGTCTCTGAAGGCTCGGTCCGGCTCTTGGACGGTCCGAAAGAAAATAAGATTTGTGGACCGACCCAAGGCAAAAGGCTATTTATGTGGTGCTGAGGGTTCTTTGTGGTTTATCGGCTTATTGCTTCGAATGATCAAAGTCCGATATCCAAATCCGCGAGATAAGACTCGGGATTATCATCATCGGGCCTACGTAACAAAACACGTAAATAATGAGATAAAGGGCGACACTTTTTAGGCGTCTATAGTTTCCAAATTCGGTAAACTTTAACTTTGAGTCCAACAACTGTTTCCACCCCGATTTCGAGTTATAACTAATGGGTTGGACCACTATTTGAGCCAAGGATCAAAGCACAATGTTCATATTTACAACGGCTGCTTTCCGAGGGACTCGGACTATCCGTTAGAACAGACTAGTGAAGCTTTCTAGTCTAGATTCAATCACGATGGCTATTCTACCTTGCTGAGTATAAAAAGAAGCAATCCTACAAGACTTGAAGATTGATGGCAACACTTATTACTTGAACTAAATTCTAAATATACTCTTTCAATCTTTAGCTTTCAACTCTATACTTAAGTTCTTACTTTCCGAGTTGAAAAGAAGTAGCCGTGTAATCACTCTTACTTCAATTCTTTGTAAAGTCCCTTGACTTAGCTGTAATGTTTAACTCAGCTTAGTTGTACCTAGTTGTAAAGACTATCTTAGTTAGGAAGTACTAGAACAGATAAGGGAATTTCTATTTCTAGGAAAACTTGTATTGAATTGTCTAAGGGAGCAATTATGTAAGAGTTAGTCCTTGTATTTTGTGGATTCAAAATAGTGGATTTGCGTTGGTGTCTAGATTGATACTCGTCCATGGTTTTCCGCCCCAGGAGGGTTTCCACCTATCTTCCGATTTCTGTCTTTCTAAGTTCATTCTAGACTTCGAATTATTTTCTAAGTTCATATTTTGCGAGAAAATCCTTTTATTTCGTGAAATTTCATTCTCACCCTATTCACCCCGAGGGTGAGTCGGACTCTCAAGAGCAAACCTTCTTAAAGAATCTAACAAATCTAAGGTTTAAAGATCATATGGCTCTAAATTTTGGAGAGTTCTATGAAGGATGATCTTTCACCGGACCACCCAAGTTCAAAGGATCAAACTTTGCTCACTGGAAGAAGACCATGGAGTGTTTCTTTCAGGACTATGATGAAGATGTCTTGGACATCATTTGCAATGACAACTACATTCTTATGAAGACATATTGTACATGTTCAGTACCTAAGGGGAAGTCCGAGTTCACTGCTGAAAAAACGATAAGTACAGGAAGAACTTCAAGGCAATGAACACATTGATGTGTGCAATCGACTCAGCAGAATACAACAGAGTATCTACTTGTGATACATCCAAAGAAGTCTCGTGAGACACTAGTCACTACTTATGAAGGTACCAATCAAGTGAACTAAGCCAAGGTAGTCCATATCTCCACAAGTATGAGATGTTAAAAATGGAGGCTGATGAGAGCATAACTCATATGTACATTCGCTTCACCGAGATTGTCAACAATCCTAAGTCCCTTGGAAAGAAGATGACTCGTGAAGAAGTCGTGAGAAAGATTATGAGGATTTTACCAAAGAGAAGATGGGGCCCCAAGGTGACATCCATTGATGAATCCGAGGACCTCTCTCAACTTAAGCTGGATGAGCTCATTGGGAAACTACTCACTCGTGAGTTACATCTAGAGGAAGAGAAATCCGAGGTCAGCACCAAAAGAAACATTTCTCTTAAGGTCTAAGAGGAACCAGGTCATTATCCGAGCTCCTCGGATTCTAAAGAAGACCTCATGGCACATCTAGCCCGAGGATTTAATAAAATGATGAAATACAAAAAGTGGCAAAAGAAGCCTAAACAAGAGTTCTATAAGAAGAGCAAAAAGGTAAATTCTCATCCTCTTTAAATTTTTCTTTAACTAAGAACTCTGGTTGTTTTGAGTGTGGCAGACAAAGAGCATATATCAAAGACTGTTCAAAGAGAAAAAGGACAGAAAGAAGAAAAAGGATCTAGTAGCCACCGGAGTGATGATGAGTCGAAGAAGATGATGACACCGATGATGAATCAAAGTGTCTAATGGCTCTATAAGACTCGAAGTTGGATATAAGTCGAAAGTGATACACCGGACACCGAGGAAACATATCCTCAGGAAGTAACTCGGACACAAAAGGGTTACTGGTAATTAGACAGCGGATGTTCACGCCACATGTCCGGAGATTCAAGGCTCTTCTTAGAACTTGGGAATATGAAAGGATGAAAAGTCACCTTTGGAGATAACAACAAGGACAATGTAGTTGGAATTGGCATAATTGGTTAAGGAAACTGTTCGGTTAGTCCAAGTATATCTTGTGAAGGGGCTCAAATATAGTCTTCCGAGTATCTCTTAATTGTGTGACAAAGTCAAGAGGTAAGGTTCACTTAGACCAATTGCTTCATTTATGATGCAGCTACCAAAGAGACAAAGCTCTCGAGTCGGAGATTAGGTAACACCTATACTATTCATCTTTTTGATTCTAGTTAAGATTTATTATGTTTAAAACCTTCATTGAATGATGATTCATGGACATGGCATCATATATTAGGTCATATCAGCATGCATACTATCAAGAAACTTGCATCTCATGGATTAGTGAGAGGACTGCCTAATTGTTCATTTAAGAAAGATAAAATCTGTGATGCATGCACAATAGGAAAATAGGTTAGATCATCATTTAAGCCACTTAAGACAAGTATTTACATCCAAAGTGCTTGAATTGATACATATGGATTTATATGGAGAAATTGTTGTTAAAAGATTAGGAGGTAAATCATATGTGCTAGTTATTGTTGATGATTACTCATGATTTACATGGGTTTGTTTTCTAAAGAACAAAAATGAAGCCTTCAAAGAGTTGACTAAGATCTGCAGGAATATACAAGTGGAGTATGAGATTTAGATCAGGAGAATTGGAACTAACCATTGAAGGAAGTTCGACTCCTCGGAATTTACAGATTTCGCTACAAGAGTGGCATCTCCCACAACTTCTTAGCACCAAGAACTCATCAACAAAATGGAGTAGTGGAGAGAAAGAATAGAACTCTTGAAGAAATGGTAAGGAAAATGATGATTGAAAATGATCTACCTTCCTATTTCTGGGATGAGTCAATGAATACAGATAAATTACACTCTAAACAGCTTGTCTCATCCGACCCATTTTGAAGAAAAAACCCTAGGAGCTGTACAAAGGGAAGAAGCCTAATATTTCCTACTTCAAACCATTCAGATGTAAATGCTTTGTGCATAATAATGGTAAGGAACATTTGACCAAATTGGATGCTAGGTCAGATGAAGGTATTTTTCTTGGTTATTCTTCACATAGAAAAGCTTATCAAATTTTCAATAAGAGAACTAATAAAGTGGAAGAAAGTATCCACGTTATCTTTGATGAAATTAATCATGGCAGGATAAGTGAATCCACCTTCTTATATGTCAAGCTCAATCGAGATAAAGATGACCTAGTGGAAGCCGAGCTCGAAAGAACAACAATAAAGGAATTAAGCCAACTTAGGATGAGCCAGTTCAAGAACAAGTTAAGACCACTCGAAGAACAAGCTAATGATGAAAATCAGCAAGCTGAACCTCGTCGAAGAGCAGAACATTCAACCCTATAATCTGGTAAACTAGAGGACGGGTCAAGATTGCAAATATGCATATAGTCACCCACCCGAGAACATCATCTCGGACATCAATACTCGGGGTAAGAACTCATTCGTCATTGCAAAACTTATGTGGATTTTCAGCATCATTTCATTAATTGAACCTAAAATGTACTAGAAGCCCTACTTGAACGTGAATGGGTAGAGGCCATGCAAGAAGAATTATCTCAATTTAAACCAAGTCTGGACTTTGACCAAACGACCTTCTAACTACCCAGTTATAGGAGCCAAATGGGTATTAAAAAACAAATCGGATGAGGGAGGATTAGTAGTCGAAACAAAGCTAGATTAGTTGCTCAGGGATATAATCAAGAAGAGGGAATTGATTGTGAGGAAACCTTTGCAGCTACTCGCTAGGATTGAGGCAATCAAAATTCCCTTAGCTTTTGCATCCAAGCATGAACATTAAATTATATCAAATGGATGTTAAGTGTGCATTTCTTAATGGTTATATTTAAGAAGATGTTTATGTTGAGCAATCCCTCGGATATGAAAACTCTTAATTTCCCGATCATGTTTTCAAATTGCAAAAGTCTTTTTATGGTTTGAAACAAGCTCCAAGAGCTTGGTATGAAAGATTAAGTAGCTTCTTGGTTGAAAATGATTTCAAAAGAGGTTTTATTGATAAAACTCTTTTCACAAAAAATTAGGGGAATGATTTTCTCATTATTCAAATTTATGTTGATGACATTATATTTCGAGCTACTAATGAAACTCTATGCCAAGAGTTTTCCGAGCTAATGAGACAGGAGTTCCCAATGAATATGATGGGAGAACTCAATTTCTTTCTTGGATTGCAAATCAAGTAATAGAAAAATGGCATCTATGTTCATTAGTCCAAGTACACCAAGAAATTACTCAAGAAGTACAAGCTACAAGATGTCAAAAATGCACCAACAAAGAATGAGTAGCAAGTACTCAAACCGGACTCGAGATAAGAAAGGTAAAACTATAGATTAGAAACTTTACAGAGGTATGATAGGATCTTCAATTTATCTCACATCTAGTGGATTAGATATTATGTTTAGTGTCTGTCTATGTGCAAGATTTGAAGGTAATCCAAAATGCGGTGAAGCCTCAAACTACAAAGGACTCGACTCTACCAGAGTTGCTCCCTTAGACAATTCCTTACAATATTTTCCTAGACTCGAAGTTCCTTTATCTGATCTAGTACTTCCTAATTGAGATAACCTTTATAGTTAGGGACAACCGAGCTGAGTTAGCCCTTACTGCTCAGTCAAGGGACCTTAGAAAGTAAGAGAAGTATGTAATTGTTTACAAGACTTTATAACTCGGAAAATATTAATTACAAACTAGAGTTGTAAATAGAAGATTTGATTATGAAAACAACGACTTTCGCTTAGGTAATGTGTTTTAACAATAATTCTAGCAATCTTCTAGTCTTATGAAGTGGCTTCTATTTGTAGACGACCAAGCAGAGTGACCGTTGTGTCTTGATCCCGAATAGAAGTCTTTACGTTGTTAGTAACAGCTTTTCCGAGTCACTCGTAAAAGATTTGTTGGGATGTGAACGATGTGCATTGGCTTTTGGCTGCAAAGGATACTCCACTCAACTAGTGATGTCTAAAAGGCAAGGTGGAACCCACCGTTGAGCCTAGCGTTGGAGATTTCCAATATTGGAAACGGACAACCTTGACATGGTGTTTGAGCCCTATTCGAAGTATATAAAGTTTGTCCGCCGGTGATTGACAGCTAGAAGCCGGCTACTTTTGTATTTCAAAAGGAGATAACCTCGTTTGAATAACCTATAAAAGTAAACCACTTTGGTTCTCAAAGTATAAAATACTTTGGTCCAAACTTATGCGCAGATCATAATTAAATAAAGATAATTAAGTGCCTAATTATCTTAGGCTTAGAGGAGTGGAATTTTCCGAGTCTAATATTCAATATACTCAAATTCCATCGGAGTCAATCCTAAGGATGATCAAGTTAAAAGAATAGAACATCGGAGTATAACAACTTGATTTGGACAAATAATTCTCAAACAAATAAACCGACTTAGAAAAAGGAATTAACATTGTAATTCACTTTGCGTTGAAATGTGCAATCAAGTACTCGGAATGAAAGTGTTAGAGAATATATTTGAGCATGCGATAGTTCTGAATGATGTCCGAGTGACTTAGGAACATCATTGTAGAAGATATACAATAATGTGGCAGATCGAAACGAATGAAAACTTATACAAGAATTTCTATAACACTCGGAATGACTTGAAATCAAAACTTAGGAGGGATGAGGTTTATACCGAATCTTCATGTAGTACTCGGAATGACTTAGAGTTAGGATATGAGTCTTCGTAACCAAAATTCAGTTGCTCGTCAACAGTTGAGGTAGAGTACATACCAGCTGGAGCTTGCTATGTTCAGATTTTATGGATCATGCAACACTTGAAGGATCTAAGATTATCGTTCACATCCATTCTCATCAAGTGTGATAGTCAAAGTGCCATCAGCATCACAAAGAATTCGGTTCGGCATTGAAAAACAAAGCACATGGAGGTTAGATATAATTTGCTAAGAGACCAATTTGAAAAGGGTGATATTTAACTTGAATTTATTCCTACTAAATGTCAATTAGCTGATATCTTCACAAAGCATCCGAGTGAAGATCATTTTTGCTTTATTAGGAATGAACTTGGCGTGATGAATGCATGATTAATTGAGTGATTGCATGAGAATTTATGAACTTAATTATTTATTACATGTTTTGAGTGAATAACTAGTTGATAAGTTGAAATATGATGAAACCGAGATATAATTTATTAGGTTTCGAGTGTGTTCTCGAGCACCCGAGACACGTCATGGAGTCGGACTCAGCTTTGAGAAAAATTAGACATTAAAAGTCTAAGATCATCTCTAAATCCGAAGGTTTGCTCGGGGAGAGTTTGAGTCACCCTAGAGGGGGTGAATAGGGTGATGGAAGTTTTTCGTGGAAACTTTAGCTCTTCTGTCAAAAACAAGACAGAGACAGAGTTCCGAGTCTATCAACGAGGTCGGAAAAGTTTGGACTCGTAAATGCTATTACGAATGGATAAGCAAAATAAGCAAGAGTCGTAAAACTATCCGAGTCTAGAATGAACTCGTAAAGATAACACTTAGAGATTACGTGGAAACCCTCCCGGGGCAGAAAACCACTGCACCGTGCTAGTCCAAGCACGAAGTCAAATCCACTATTTTGAGTTCACAAAATACCGTGAACCGATCGAACCCGAGTTGCTCCCTTAGACAACTCTATACAAGTTTTCCTAGACTCGTAAATTCCCTTATCTAATCTAGTACTTCCTAGCTGAGATAACCCTTACAGCTAGGGACAACTAAGTTGAGTTAACCCTTACAGACTTAGTCAAGGGACCTTACAAAGAATGTAAGAAAGAGTTTGTAATTGAGTACAAGACCTTACAACTCGAAGGTAATAAATTACGAGTAGGAGTTGTAAGTAGAAGATTGAGAATATAAATACAATGACTTTGCTCAAGTACGTGTATTAATAATAATTTCGGCTCGTCTATCTTCAAGTCTTGTGAAGTGGCTTCCATTTATAGATGACCGGGCAAAGTAGCCGTTATCTTCATCTCGCTGACCGAGAGTTCTTTGTGACCATTGACAAAAAGCTTTCCGAGTCACTCGGAAAGTATCCATTGTGATATGAACGTTAGATAACGGTTTAACTCTCTTGAAGTCCCAAAACCACTAGCGGTGTCTTGAAAGGTAAGGTGGAAACCACCGTTAAGCTTAGCGTTCCAGCTTTTCCAGATTTGGAAACAGCATGGCTCCGACACAATCTTCCGGAACTGGAGCAGAGAAGGTAAAAAGCCATGTCTCGCTGGTGATTTGACGTTCGAAGCCGGTTTCTTTTGTGGTTTGAAAAGGTGTATCCTCGTTTGAATAACCTACAAAAGTAAATCAATTTTGGTTCTCAAAGTATAAAATACTTTGGTCCAAGATTAGACACAAATAATAAAATTATTAAGATAATTTAAACAACCGATTATCCGAGTCGAAACGAAATGGAATTTTCCGAGTCCAATATCCATGATACTCAAAATTCCATCCGACTTAGTCTAAGCGCAGAATCAAGTTCAGTAAAGAATATCGGAGTGAAGTAACTTGATATAGACTAAGCATGAAACATACTAGAAATACCGACTATAATAAAATAGAACTTCTAACCGTAAGTCGATTCTGAGTGAGAGAAGACGAAATACTAGTCTATTCAATCTGCGATAAATCTGAGTGATGAGGGACTCACAACAGAGAACCAGCTTTCTAAGTCACTTACGGATAAGCAAGAAATATATGAAGTAAAAGTCTGTTTCAATTAGAGAAGATACCATTTTACTCAAAGAAGTTTCGAGATACAACGAATGCCTTGGAATCAAAACTCTATAAGTATGAGATGGTTATACCCGATTCGTTTAATGCAACTCGTAAATGCGTTGAGAAGTGTCCGAGTCTTCAATCTCCCCTTTTGATGAAAGGCATTCCATTCTTAGATAGAAACTTTGTTAGTAAAAAACCGACTCCGAGTAGTTGCTCATGATGAAAGTTGAGTAAAGAATTCTCAGTGTATCGAGCAAGAGGTATATAGTCGAGCATAAAGTAAAAATGCTTAGCAATGAAATAATGTAAACTCGTAAAGATTAAAAACACGTAAATCATGTAAGAGAAAACATTAATTCATTGAACTCAATAGAAATTACAAGGATTGAAAGGAAAACTCCCCTAAACAAGACAACAAGTTTTCTAACTCTATTTCTCCCCCTTGCCTTTCAAAGAAAATCAACAAAAAGAAGGGAAGAAAAGAACAAATAGTGCAACTTAGATGTGTGGACAAAAGAAATAGAAATCTCTCGTAAAGAAGAATCTGCGAGACTAAGGAATGGTGACTCGGTGCATGGCGCCTACGAGGGAGAGGGAGATTTCGAGTGGAGGCGGAGGGAGCGGAGGTTCGTCGGCGCTAATAAGATCTTGACGATGTGCTTGAGCGCGGTGGAGGGAGAACCGGTATGATCGTCGGGGCTCGGCTCGAGTGGCCGACCCGGAGTGAGTGGATCGAGGGGTTCCGCCCTTCGAACCTCGCAGCCGGAGGGGGCCGCTATGTCCGACCCGCCGATGTAGCTAGGTCCTTCGACCCACTCGGATCGCTGTCTCGAGCCGAGTACAGACTATTTGAGCTTGCGGAGCGAGCCGACCCTCGGCAGCTTCCCACTGCTTCTTCTTGGTGTTCCTCCCTTGCCCGGAAGGACTCGCCTCGCCCGCAGGTTCCTCGGCATCTGCAGCTTCTTCTTCTTCATCCCCGCTGTCCGAGGAGGTCGGACTCGGGCTCGAAGACGCTTCGGACGTGTCCGAGTCATCATGGTCCTGAGCCGCCTTGGACCTTCTCTCTTTGAGGAGCTTGACCAGCTCCTATCGCTCCTTTACCAGCTTCCTCATCTCAAGAACTAGAGACTCGCCGCTCTCGGATTTGGGATTGACCGGTCTTTTGGTTGATGGTCGATTTTGGAGAACAAGTTTAAAAGACCGGAGCATGTCTCTCGAAATCGGAGGACACGGAGCCGATCTTGTCCATAAAAACGGGGACAAGAGAGCGAGAGAGAGTTTTGGAGGCACCGGAGGTGGAGGCACCACCAGGTGGAGAGGGAAGAGAGAGAGGGGTTGATTTCCGAGTCGGAGGCGGAGAGGGAGGCCTTAGTTCCGAGTTATGAACCCGCACACCGTGGTCGGTATCCTAGTATCCGTACCCCTATAATTCCTTTTTCCCGACAACAACAGCAGCCTCTGCATACGGCGTTTGGGTCCGAGGGGAGAGGAACTTCAAATTGTTTGAAGACAAGGGTTAGAAGAGCACCGAAAGGAAGGGAGGTGTTCTTCTTAGATTGAAGTTGAGCTGGCACGGCGGCCATTTGCTCAATGATGAAGGGGAAGAGGTCTACTTCGTAGCCCTCAAGAATGTCAAAGAGAGCTTTGAGGTGCTTGGAGTTGGGGTTCTCCTTGTCTGGAATGCTGTGAGAAAAAGGTTTTCATCGCAGAAAGCACAGAAGGTGAGCCTCGACTTCAACCGAGTCAAAGAAAAGTTTTTCCGGGACTCGGGGAACTCTTTGGCGTATTTTTCAAAGAAGTCGTCGGCGAATTCAAGTGAAAGGAATGGGGTTGCTGTTCAAGAAGAGGGAGGAGACCTTGAACAAGCGGTGGACGAGAGAGGTGTTTAGTTGAAAAGTTATGTTCGAACCCCGGAGGTTAGAACATTTTCGGAGTTGGTGAGGTGAGTGTAGAACTTAGAAACGAGTTCGGGATAGATGAACTCGCCGAAGCACATGAAGTTGTATGCTCCGGTGGTTTGAATGTGGGACAACCAAGAAAATTTGGTTGTTGGAAAGAATTTGTCGTCCAGACGCAAGGTGCTCGGGTGACAATGGGTTTGGAGGGGTTGAGCTTTCCGGCGTTTTGGTGCGAGGCTTTTGGAAGAGGAGGAGACCCGGAAGTCGGGATGGTTACCTCTTTTAGGCATTATGAGAGAAGGAAGGAAAGATGAAACTTTCGAGTAGGAAAGAGAAAGAGAGGTAGAAGAGAAGAAACGAAAAAGATGTAGAAGAAAAAGATGAGAGCAAGTCGAAACTTACGAGAGATGGCTTCTTCGACGCTTGCGAAGTTCAAGGATGACTGTTCACGTAGAAATCTTCCGCGAAAGGTTTCGTTTGAGAGAGATGGAATGTAGAATACCGAGACGAAGATGAATAGGCGCTATTTATAAAAATAGAAGCCCGTTAACTATCCGTTAAGTATAACTCCGTTCGACTCGGCTTGTCCATCAATCATCGAAGACCGGTGTGACGGTTCTCTTCAACGGCTAAGATTTCAGCGGTTAGAAATCCACGGCTAATAACCGATCACAGCGCTCAAGAGAGAGAGAAAGATTTTGAAAATAAGATCCGAAACTCTCCACTGTTCTAGAGATAGTTTCGTAAAATTTGAAGTCCAAGTTTCTCTACGTCCGAGTTTGACTCGGATTAGTTTCGAGTGACTCGAAACACGAGATAACTACCAGCCCAAGTATCACTAAATCAACCGAGCTAATGGTTATTAAAAGTGAAAACACATAACACAAAATTATGCAATGAGTAAGAATAGCACATAATTAAGCATTTAACATACCAAGTTTATTCCGAATAAAACGAAACCGATCTTCACCAAGAGGCTTAGTAAAGATATCAGCTAATTGAAGATTAGTAGGAATGAACTCAAGTTCAATATCACCTTTTTCCGAGTGATCGCGTAGGAAGTGATATCTCGACCTCGATATGCTTTGTTTTCGAGTGCTCGGACAGGGTTCTTGGTGATGCTAATTGCGCTTTAGTTGTCACACTTGATTGGTACTAATTTGAATGATAATCCAAGATCTTTCAAGTGTTACTTTATCCATAGAATCTCGAGCGTAACAAGCTCCAAACTGCAATATATTCAACTTCAGCAGTTGATAGAGCTACCGAGTTCCGCTTCTTTGAGTGCCAAGATATTAGGGATTGACCCAAAAATTGGCACGCTCCGGATGTGCTCTTTCGATCAACTTTGTATCCTGCGTAGTCCGTGTCTCGAGTATCTAGTAAGAGTCGGTTCCGAGTCTCCGGAACACCATAGACCTAAATTCCGAGTGCCCGTAAGATATCTCGAATATTCTCTTCACCGCAGATGAGATGTGATTCTTTTGGATTAGCTTGAAATCTTGCGCATAGACAAACACCGAACATTATATCCGGCTCTGCTGGAAGTAAGATATAGCAAAGATCCAATCATACCTCGATAAAGTTTTTGATCTACCGCTTTACCTTTCTCGTTTGAGTCAAGCTTTATACTGCTCGCTCATGGGAGTAGATGCGTGCTTTGCATCTTGAAGTTTGTATTTCTTCAGCAGTTCCTAGGTATACTTAGATTGATGAACAAAGATCCCATCCTTGTCTTGGTTGATTTGTAAGCCAAGGAAGAAATTAAGTTCCCTCATCATGCTCATTTGGAATTCTTAACTCATCAACACGTAAAATTCTCAGCACGTAAACTCATTAGTAGCACCGAAAATAATATCATCAACATAGATTTGAACAATAAGGAAATCTTTCCCCTTGGTATTTATGAAGAGAGTCTTGTCGATCCGACCTCTTTTAAAATTATTTTGAACCAAGAAGCTACTCAGTCTTTCATACCAAGCTCGAGGTGCTTGTTTAAGACCATAGAGAGCCTTTTGAAGTTTGAAAACATGATTTGGAAATTCCGAGTTTTTAAAACTAGGAGGTCTGCTCGACATAGACTTCTTCTTCAATAAAACCATTAAGAAATGCACAATTAACATCCATTTGATATAATTTAATATGCATACTCGGATGCAAATGCCAACAAGTATTCTAATGGCTTCAATTCGGGCAACAGTGCAAAGGTTTCCCCACAATCGATTCCTTCTTCTTGATCGTAACCTTGAGCCACAAGTCTAGCCTTATTCCCGACTACTACCCCACCTTCATCCAGTTTGTTTTTGAAAACCCATTTGGTTCCTATGACTGGGTGGTTAGATGGTCGTTTGGTCGAGTCCGGACTTAGTTTTTTCGAATTGATTCAGCTCTTCTTGCATGGCCTCTACCCATTCAGGTTCATTTAGGGCCTCTAGTGCATTTTGGGTTCATTTAATGAAATGAATGCAGTGAATGCACATAGATTATGTAGAGAGGAACGAGTTCTTACCCCACTATTGATATCCGAAATTATGTTTTCTTGGGGATGACTGGGAGTAAATTTGAATGCTTTACCAGCTTCTCGATACACGAGATTTGTAGGTTGAATTGGCTGTTCTATTTGTTCCGAGTTAACTTCATGCTCGGCTTCACCTTCATCGTTCGAAGTTGATTTCGAGCTATCTCGTTCCGAGTCACTTCATTCCGAGTGACATCATTCTGAGTCAGCTGAGTTTGAGTCTTTCTAAGCTCGGCTTCATCTTCTTCTCTGCCGAGCTTCAGATCCGAGTATGAAGACTCACTGGGCTTTTCCTGTTCAAGTTCATCAAAAATAACGTGGATGCTCTTTTCCACTTTGTTAGTTCTTTTGTTTAAGACACGATAAGCTTTACTATGTGAAGAGTAACCTAGAAAAATACCTTCATCCGACCTAGCATCAAACTTGGTCAGGTGATCCTTACCATTATTGTGAATAAAACACTTGCAACCAAAGGGCTTAAAGTATGAGATGTTTGGCTTCTTCCCTTTGTAGAGCTCATAGGGTGTTTTCTTCAGAATGGGTCCGATAAGGCATCTGTTCAAAGTGTAGTTAGTCTGTGTTGATCGCCTCCGCCTGAAATAGTAAGGCAAGTTGTGCTCAATCATCATCGTCCTTGCTATTTCTTCAAGGGTTCTATTTTTTCTCTCTACTACTGCGTTCGTTAAGGAGTTCTTGGTGCCGAGAAGTTGTCGGAGATTCCACTCGATCGCAGTAACTCGAGAATTCCGAGTAGTCGAACTCCCTTCCATGGTCGGTTCGAATCTTTTGAATCTGAGTCCGAGACTCAACTTGAATCTTTCTACGAGCTTGCTGAACTCCTTGAATGCTTCATTTTTATGCTTGAGAAAAGACACCTGGTAAATCTTGAAAAGTCATCAATAATGACAAGAATGTAGGATTTACCTCCGAGGCTCTTCACTGGAATTTCACCACATAGATCCATATGTAGCAGTTCAAGCACCTTTGATGTCGAAACAGATCTTGAGAGACTTGAATGAGGATCTCGACCTGTTTCCCCTTGTACATGCTTCACAAACTTTGTCTTTCTCAAAAACACGCTTAGGTAAACCCCTAACCGCACCATGAGATGACAGACTTTTTGATAGTATGCATGCTAATATGACCTAATCTACGATGCCAAGACCATGAATCATCATGAAGAGATGCTTTTAAGTAAGATAAATTCTGGCTTGGGTCGAAAGAGGAATGATATAAGTGTTACCGGATCTCTTACCCGAGAGCTTTACCTCTTTAGTGGTTTCATCCGAGATGTAGCACTTAGATTGAGTATATCTTACCTCCTAACCTTTGTCGCATAGCTGGGAGATGCTAAGCGGATTGTATTTTAGCCCTTTGACAAGGTAGATCGGGCTCAC
This sequence comes from Talinum fruticosum, assembly GCA_021018815.1. Classification (NCBI taxonomy): domain Eukaryota; kingdom Viridiplantae; phylum Streptophyta; class Magnoliopsida; order Caryophyllales; family Talinaceae; genus Talinum; species Talinum fruticosum. The sequence goes on from JAITYX010000026.1 coordinate 2,305,905, forward strand.
TAGATTGCTTCCATTTCCAATCTTGCCAATACCCACTATCTTGCCTTTGCTTGTCATCTCCAAAAGTCACTTTTCCTCCTTTGAATGATTCTAGCTCGAAAAGAGTCCTTGGTCACCTGACATGTGTCGTGAACATCCGCAGATCGTGGTACCAATGTCCTTTTGTTCTTTTCCGAGTAACCCGCAAAACAGAGAAAATCTAACCCTTCTCACTTCCTCTAACGAACCCAAGTAACATTCCTTACTCGTGGTCCTTTTCTAAGGAAGAAGGTGTTTTGGAACCCAGATTTGAACGACTTTGGGTTTTATCCGATTCCGAGTCTTCCTCTCGGAGAACCGAGTCTCGTGTCTCTTTCTTTTTGAAAACTTTTCCTTTTGAAACAGGAGAGAATGGTTTCTTTTTGTAAATAGTTCTGGGCTTAGTCCTTCTTTCATTTCGTGAATGGGACCGTGCTCGGCTTTCCCGAACTTCACGGTTCGGAATCATTTTTAAACAGTTCCGAGTAGGAATTTGATTCCTCTTCTCTGTTGAAACCAAGAGCTTCCTTTCGAAGAGAGACACATTGTGATCCTAAGAGCATGTCAAGGTTCTTCCGACCTTGAGTAAACTTTAAAACCAGATCTTGAGACTCAGTGAGCTTCCTTTTCGGTTGCTCATTTTCTTTCCTAAGCAACTCGGACTCGGCCTCATTAGATTGAGCACTAGTCTTGAGTTCTCTCGAATGAGTGTCTTAGTTTTTCTAATTCATTTTTCAAAGAAGTGCTCTCGAAGTAATTAACTCAAGTTCTTTAAATTGAGAAGAATCGGAATTGGACTTTTCTTCCAAAGTAAAAATATACTTAGCTAAATCAACTTTGGAGAACTTAAGAAAGTATTCGATTACCTCCCGAGGATTTGTTTCCTCATTGTCCGAGTCCAAGTCCGACTCTGTTTAGCTTCCGAGTCGAAATTTCCATCGGACATTTCGAGTCGTCTCGAGTCCTCATCATCTTCCGATGAATCCTCATCGCTCCATGTTGCCATCATGGCTTTCTTCTTCTTTCTGTCCCTTTTCCTTTTCGGACGAGTCCTTGACTATGTGGTCTTTGCTGCCACATTCGAAACAACCAGAATTCTTAGTCAAAGAAAATTTAGAAGGGAAGAAAACTTACCTTTTCTCGTCTCTCTTATATTTCTTGTAGAATTCTTCTTTTGGGCTTTTGTCCCATCTTTTGTGCTTCATCAATCTCTTGAAGCCTCTTGCAATGAGTGCACTTTGGGACCCCATCTTTTCTTGGGTAGACTTCGAGTATCTTTCGCACATTTCCTCATGGGAAATCTTCTTACCCAGTGATTTGAGATTGTTGGTAATCTCAAGAAATCGAATGAACATCCGAGTGATGTTTTCTTTTGGCTCTATCTTGAAAAGCTTATATTTGTGAAGATATTAGCTTATCTTCGCTTGTCCGACCTGGCTAGTTCCTTCGTAAGTGTTGACAAGTGTGTCCCACACTTCTTTTGCTGTGTCGCAGTGCAGACACTCGATTGTATTCCTCCGAGCTAATGGCGCACATCGGAATGTTCATTGCCTTGAAGTTCTTTCTGAACTTCTCCGCTTCACCTGAGTGAATTCAGCCTTTGTCTTGGGAATGATTCTAAATTCCTCTGTCTTCATTGGAATGTAGTTTCCTTGTCGTATGATTTCCCATACATCTTCATCATGATCCATGAGGAAACATTCCATAAGCTTCTTCCAAGTGCCCAAAGTTTGATCCTTTGAATTTTGGTGGCCTGTTGGAAGATCTTCCTTCATCGAACTCTCCGGTGTTATGAGCCATTTGATCTTTAGACCTTTGGATGGTTAGATCCTTTGTGAAAGGCTAGGCTCGATACCAATTGAAGGTTTGCTCTGGGAGAGTCCGAGTCACCCTAAAGGTGGTGAATAGGGTGATGGAAGTTTTTCGTGGAAACTTTAGCTCTTCCGTCAAAAACAAGATAGAGACAGGTTTTGAGTCTATCAACGAGGTCGGAAAAGTTTGGACTCGTAAATGCTATTACGAATGGATAAGCAAAATAAGCAAGAGCTATAAAACTGCCTCGAGTCTAGAATGAACTCGTAAAGATAACACTTAGAGATTACGTGGAAACCCTCCCGGGGCAGAAAACCACGGACCGTGCTAGTCCAAGCACGAAGTCAAATCCACTATTTTGAGTCCACAAAATACCGTGAACCGACCGAACCCGAGTTGCTCCCTTAGACAACTCTATACAAGTTTTCCTAAACTCGAAATTCCCTTATCTCGATCTAGTACTTCCTAGCTGAGATAACCCTTACAGCTAGGGACAACTAAGCTGAGTTAACCCTTACAGCTTAGTCAAAGGACCTTACAAAGAATGTAAGAAAGAGTTTGTAATTGAGTACAAGACCTTACAACTTAGAAGGTAATAAATTACGAGTAGGAGTTGTAAGTAGGAGATTGAGAATGTAAATACAATGACTTTGCTCAAGTACATGTATTAACAATAATTTTGGCTCGTCTATCTTCAAGTCTTGTGAAGGGGCTTCTATTTATATATGACCAGGCAGAGTAGCTGTTATCTTCATCCGCTGACCGAGAGTTCTTTGTGACCGTTGACAAAAAGCTTTCCGAGTCACTCGTAAAGTATCCGTTGTGATATGAACGTTGGACAACGGTTTAACTCTCTTGGAAGTCCTAAAACCACTGGCGGTGTCTTAAAAGGTAAGGTGGAAACCACCGTTAAGCTTGGTGTTCCAGTTTTCCAGATTTGGAAATAGACAACTCGACACAATCTTCCGGGACTCGGAGCAGAGAAGGTGAAAAGCCATGTCTCGCTGGTGATTTGACGTTCGAAGCCGGTTACTTTTGTGGTTTGAAAAAGGTGTATCCTCGTTTGAATAACCTACAAAAGTAAATCAATTTTGGTTCTCAAAGTATAAAATACTTTGGTCCAAGATTAGACACGGATAATAAAATTATTAAGATAATTAAGCAACCGATTATCCGAGTCGAAACGAAATGGAATTTTCCGAGTCCAATATCCATGATACTCGGAATTCCATTTGACTTAGTCTAAGCGGAGAATCAAGTTCACTAAAGAATATCGAGTGAAATAACTTGATATAGACTAAGCATGAAACATACTAGAAATACTGACTATAATAAAATAGAACTTCTAACCGTAAGTCGGATTCGAGTGAGAGAAGACGAAATACTAGTCTATTCAATCTGCGATAAATCTGAGTGATGAGGGACTCGGAATAGAGAACCAGCTTTCTAAGTCACTTACGGATAAGCAAGAAATATACGAAGTAAAAGTCTGTTTCACTTAGAGAAGATACCATTTTACTCGAAGAAGTTTCGAGATAGAAAAATCCCTTGGAATCAAAACTCTATAAGTATGAGATGGTTATACTCGATTCATTTAATGCAACTCGAAATGCGTTGAGAAGTGTCCGAGTCTTCAAAATCAATACAGACATCTTGGAAATATTTTTGAAAATCTCTTGTTCTCTCTCTGTCAAGCGAATAGTTAAGCAACTAGTCTGTTAGAAGGAAGTCGTTTAAAGAAGTAACCGTTAGACACTAGAACACCAAACGGTCGGCTAGCCGTTACTCCGAGTACTGAGTCGAGTATTATCTTCGTTCCTTGAGAGTTGTTGATATATAAATAGCATATGTTCATCCTCATTCATTCACTTTAGTATCCTTCACTCTCTCTAACTTTAGTCTTGCTCAAATATTCTTCAAACTTAGATTCTCTACTTCTCTACTCTCTGTTCATTCTCACTCGTTCACTCTCTCAATCTTTCTCCCTCTCAAATCAAATTCTTTCTCTTTCTCTCAACATGTGGAAGAGAGGAAGCACAACCGAAGGAGGGTTAGCCACCAAAAAGGCTAGAACCCAAACTTCTCAGCTCGAGAATCCAGAAAGGGATTCTTCTAAAGGCAAGGTTCTTGCCTTTGATGAGCCAAAGTAGATTGTTTACCAACACTACTTTCTTGAAGAAAATATTCTTCTTATCCACCAAAATTTCGTGGATAACACCTATTCTCAAAATAGGAACTTTTAAGTATATGTGTTTATGTGATTCATCTACCCCCATCTTGTCTCTAAATTCTACTCTAACATGAGAGTGAAAGATGACATGGTCTTTTCTCTAGTTTAGGGAAAGAGCATTCGTTTTAATCTTCCTCTTCTCAACAAACTCTTTGATGTTTAGACTCTTTTCTAAACTCAAATCCTATCCCTTTCAATGAAATCGCTGATGATTTCTTTGATAAGTATGCTAAAGTTGTTCCCAAGTCCATAAAGAACTTTTTGTGACTTATATGAGGTCCGAATCCGGATGTCTATGCTTTATCTTGATGAGAACTGTGTTCTCATTTTATCTATCTAAGGAGAACCCCAACAAGTAAGGTTCTTAAAGTTTTGTATGATATTCTAGGGGATATGAGGTTGGCCTCTTCCCTTTCATCATCGAGAAAATCACTTCTATTCCCTCGGATAAGGAGAAACCCTCTTCCTTTTGGAGCTTTACTTACTCGCTGTTTTTACTCACTTTAAAGTTGAACTTCCGGATGATCCTCCTAAATGTCTTGAGCCAACCATCTGCGTAGGCGTGGCGGATCTTATCAATCTAGGATACCGGAAACTTCACCTAGTGTTTGAATCTATTCTTCCGAACTTCCACCTCCTTCTTCTCGGACTTAGAAGAGTTCGAAACTCTTTTCGGACAAGTTGGTCTATGTTCTTCCCAACCTCCCCTTTCTCTAGATTTATGTAAGAAGGTGGCCTTATAATTTGCTCCTCTCACCAAAGATTTACAATAAACTCTTGGTGCATTCCAGGATTTCATGCCTATATTGACTTAGCTTCATAGCATGGCTTAGAAGCGGATAGATCGGATTTAAGCTCCGGTCTCCGAGTTAAAAGAAGTTATCAAGTGGTAGCAAGACTAGACCAGCTGTCTCCGGGAGCGAAGATCCAAGGCCGTTGAGGACTCAAAATCTGGTTTTGACTTAGAATCGTTCTTAGAGGCTCTCGGATCTTTTGACTTCAAAGGAGAAAAGGAACCCGAGGTCATATCCTCACAACACACCGAGTTTGCCTCATAAGACGTTGGGGACGTTAGTCGAGTCCTAGGTTAAGCCGAGGGATCGGAAGAGGAAATAGAGGAAGTAGAACCTCGAATACGAAGGTCCACACAACCAGACCAAGAACTTCCTCTCTTCCTGCCACCAATTCCACGTCTAGCGGCTTCATCTCAAGGCTACTCGTTGCAAAAGAAGCAGTCCTCGTTCCTCCTCTACTAATCCCTCTTGATTTTTATTTTATTTTATTTTTTTGTCTAGCATTTCTATATCGTCTTCTCTTCCCTCTTTCTTTACTTTTGATGAAATGCATAGGGGAGAGAAATCCACGAGAAAACTAGGAGAGATAGTTAGTACGTTTAGGGGAGCTTGCTTACGTATTTATTTTTTAAACTTACTCTTTGTATGTCTTTGTATTTGTTTTTCTAAGTAATGAAATTAAGTTGTTTCTGAGCATCATTGACTTGTGCTATTCATTTTTTTTCTACTTTAATAATTTATCATATCTATTTCACTTACTCTGGTAAATACTCTCATATATATCTCTACTTTGATATATTCACTTTTAGCGTCAATTTGCTCTAATAACGAATTCTAACTTATACCAAGAACATCTTACAGTCACTTGTTTCGAGCCATGAAAACTTGATTATTTAAACTTCTAACTCTTGTTATAAGTGTTCAATGCCTTTCATCAAAAAGGGGAGAATGAAGACTCGGGTCTAACTCTCTATCTCTCTATAGTTTTGAACTCAAGTCATTCTTACTCTTTAAGAAGCTCATCCTTAACTCGGATGTAACTCGGACAGTTTCCAAGATTAAATAATTTCACATTCATAACTTATTTTGAGCTCCAACTTATTATATTCAGCAGAGAAGAATTACTGCGTTAATTCATCTTTCTAAGTAAGATTTATTAACCGAAATTATTTGGCTGAGCAATTTGATGCAATGTGTTTATATAATTTTAATCTCTTATTCATCTAAAAGATAGACACAAAATAAAATTAGAACCTATTGAATATTAGACTAAAAAATTCAATTTTCTCAGGTGAAGTCTTTGAATTAATTTTCTATCCTTACCTAATCTTAGACCAAAGTATTTTTATACTTTGAGTACGACTTTGAATTGCTTTTGCAGGGTTGAACAAATTATTCTAATCTCATTTTGAAAAGCAAAAGCAACCGGCTTTTAACCGTTAAACACTAGGATACGAGAAAATTACTATTTCGGGATAGGGTCACACACCGTGTTAGGGTTGTTTGTTTCCAAAATCGGTAAACTTCAACTTTGAGTCTAAAGGTTGTGTCCACCCTAGATTTTAGTCACAACTAATGGCTTGGACCACCTTTTGAGCCAAGGACCAAAGGAGAACTTTTATATTTGCAACGACTCCTTTTCCGAGGGACTCGGACTATCCGTTACAATGGCTAATGAAGCTTCCTTGTCCGGATTCAGTCACAACAGCTACTTTGCCTTGCTTGAGTATAAAAGAAGCCATCCTATAAGACTTGAAAACGGAAAAACGTATTGCTTGGAGCTAAATTCTAAATACACTCTTTTAATATTTAGCTTTGTACTTAAGTTCTTACTTTCCGAGTTGAAAAGAAGTAGCCGTGTAATCACTCTTACATACTTCAATTCTTTATAATGTCCCTTTGAAGGTTTGCTCAAGGAGAGTCCGAGTCACCCTAGAGGGGGTGAATAGGGTGATAGAAAATTCTTTCCGAGAATACACACTTTGCGCGTAAAAGAGGCAAAGACAGAATCCGAGTCTAATAACAAAGTCGAAAAGATTGGACTCGTAAAGCAATGAATCGGAAGAAGCTAAAGCACTAAGGCCGTCTCGAGTCTAGAATGAACTCGAAAAAGAACACAGAGATTTTACGTGGAAACCCTCCTGGGGCAGAAAACCACGGCCCGTGTCAATCCAGACACGAAGTCAAATCCACTATTTTGAGTCCACAAAATACCGTGAACTTGACGGAACCCAAGTTGCTCCCTTAGACAACTCTATACAAATTTTCCTAGACTCGAAGTTACCTTATCTGATCTAGTACTTCCTAGCTAAGATAACCCTTACAGCTAGGGGCAACTAAGCTGAGTTAACCCTTACAGCTTAGTCAAGGGACCTTACAAAGAATGTAAGAAGAGTTTGTAACTAAGTACAAGACCTTACAACTCGAAAGTAATGAATTACAAAGTGGGAGTTGTAAGTTGAAGATTGAAAGTATTTACAATAACTTTGATCAAGTAAGTGTATAGACAATATGTTCGGCAACCTTCAAGTCTTGTGAAGTGGCTTCTATTTATAGATAGCCAAGCAGAGTAGTCGTTATCTTCATCTCGCCGACCGAGAGTCTTCTCGTGACCGTTGGTAGAAGCTCTCCGAGTCACTCGAAAGTATCCGTTGAAATATGAACGTTGAACAACGGTTTAATCTCTCTTGGAAGTCCCAAAACCATCGGTTGTGTCTTGAAAAATGAGGTGGAAACCACCGTTGAGCTTGGCGTTCCATTTTTCCAGATATGGAAGCGCATGACTTCGACACAATCTTCCGGGACTAAAGCAGGGAAGGTGAAAAGCCATATCTCGCTGGTGATTTGACATTCGAAGCCGGCTACTTTTGTAGTTTGAAAAGATATCCTCGATTGGATAACCTACAAAAGTAAAACAACTTTGGTTTTCAAAGTATAAAATACTTTGGTCCAAGGTTAGACACAGATAATAAAATAATCATGATAATTAACCAACAGATTATTCGAGTCGGAAAAGAAATGGAATTTTCTAAGTCTAAAAACCATGATGCTCGGAATTCCATAAGACTTAGTCTTAAGCAAAGAATCAAGTTCCGTAACGAATATCGGAGAGGAAAAACTTGATATAGACTAAGTACGAAAAGAACTACGAATGCCGACTATGCAAACAATAGAGTAAATAACCACAAGTCGATTCTCGAGTGAGAAACGGCGGAATACTCGGTATATTCGAAATGCGATTAGTCCGAGTGAGGGTGGACTCGTAATAAAGAACCAGCTTTCGAGTCGCTAACCGAAAAGCGATAACAGAGATGATTGAGGGCCGAATCACTTAGAGAAGATACTATTTTACTCAAGTAAGTTTCTAAGACACAGAGAATGCCTTGGAATCAAAACTCTATAAGAATGACATCGTTATACCCGATTCCTTTTGCATGACTCGGAAAGATATTGAGCGAGTGTCTCGAGTCTTCACCCTTAACTTAGCTGTAATGTTTAACTCAGCTCAGTTTGTACCTAGTTGTAAAGATTATCTCAGTTAGGAAGTACTAGAACAGATAAGGGAATTTCTATTTCTAGGAAAACTTGTATCGAATTGTCTAAGGGGGCAATAATGTAAGAGTCGAGTCATTGTATTTTGTGGATTCAAAATAGTGGATTTGAGTTGGTGTCTAGATTGACACTGTCCATGGTTTTCTGCCCTAGGAGGGTTTCCACCTATCTTTTGATTTCTATCTTTCTAAGTTCATTACTGGACTTTAAATTATTTTCTAAGTTCATATTTTGCGGAAAATCCTTTTAGTTTGTGAAATTTCATTCTCACCCTATTCACCCCCTCTAGGATGATTCAAACTCTCAAGAGCAAACCTTCAACACATATACTTTTAAAGTCTAAGTATTCGATAAGTCAAACATAAGTCATACAACATAGATTATTATTATAACATATGTCTTCGTTTTGTGGATTTCTTTCAGGATTCTTCTTACTTAATCATAAAAGTAAATTAATGACTTGAATTCAAAACATGTAGGGGAAAGGTCAACCACACCTCGGTCTTCAACGATATGTGGGAGCTAGACTATATTGACTTTCAAGAGCCTATTTTTTGATACAAATAGGTTGAGAATAAAAACAGTTTTCAAGTTGATGAGATGAGATACACGATGATCGATCATACATGACAAGGTCATAAAGGGGATCAATTCATTATGACATGCCAAGCAAGACAAGTGTTCTACGTTGAGCACTCGGCCAATGATAAATAATCTATTGCTCTTCAAGGAAAGAGGCACATTGTCATTGGGCATGGTGAAAATGTGAGTGACTTTATTGAAGAGGCCTACCTTTGTCCTTCGGACTCTCTATCGAAAATGAGGATGCAAATTTTAAAGAAGTGTATGTAAGAGTTGATCATCATGAAGGAATATATATTGAAGACCAGTTTAGAGGAGTAACAAGTAGAGGTGGTGGTGTTTAAATGATGACATTATTGCATTATTGTTGTAAAATTTATAAACACGTGGTTGGTGGTATTAATAACCATATGTATGCTAAAACTTTTAATTGTTGATAACACTTTTTGAAGACTCAAGTATAACTCTCTATCTCTCTAGGGTTTTGAATTCAAGTCATTCTAACTCTTGAAAGAAGCTCATCATTAAGTTTTTAATACTGTCTCGAGCCGATCATAAAGCTATATTAAGTTTTCAACTTTGTTGCATTATTGTTAAAAACTTTATAAATTGTTCAAAATGATGACATTGTTGGCGATGTTAATAACCATATGTATGCTAAAACTTCTAATTGTTGATAACACTTTTTAAAGACTCAAGTACAACTCTCTATCTCTCTAGAGTTTTGACTTCAAGTCATTCTAACTTTTTCAAGAAGCTCATAATTAAGTTTTCAATACTGTCTCGACTCGCTCGAAGCGGTTATTATGTAAAAAATACAACACTAGGTTTTTGACCCACATCGATGCAATTCAGACAATTGTCATGAGTAAATAATTTCAAATGCACATGCTATTATGAGCTTTGACCTTTTGTTTTCACTAAAAAGAATTACTTCGTTAATTCTTACTTCTAAGTTAGATTTATTTTCTGCAATTATTTACATGATCAATTTGATGCATTGTGTCTACATAATCTTAAACACTTGATCATCTAAAAGATAGACACAAAATGGAATTAGAACCTATTGAATATTTGACTCAGAAAATTCCATTTCCTCAAATTAAGGACAATTAAGTGCTTAATTATTATGAATTAGTTATTATCCTTGTCTAATCTTGGACCAAAGTATTTTTATACCTTGAGTACCACTTTGATTTGCTTTTGTAGGTTGATTAAAGTATTTTATTCTCATTTTCAAAAGCAAAAGCAACTGCCTTCTAACCGTTAAACACCGAGTAGAAAGAAAAGCAATGTTTTAGGACAAGACTCGACACACCGTATCGTGGTTTTTTGTTACTAATTTGTTACTAAATCTAGTAAACATCAACTTTGAGTCTAAAAACTGTTTCTACCCTAGATCTCAGTCACAACTGGTAGGTTAGACTATCCTTTGAGCCAAGGACCAAAGCATAACGTTTACATTTGCAACAACTCCTTTTCTAAGGAACTTAGACTACCCGTCACAATGGCTAGTGAAAGTTCTAAGTCCAGAATCGGTCACAACGGCTACTTTACCCTACGTGTATAAATAGAAGCCATCCTACAAAACTTGAAGATTGCTTGAGACCAATAAGATTGCATACACTGAATCATATTTTCTTAATCTTTAGCTTTCAACTCTATGCTTAAGATCTTACTTTCGGAGTTGTAAAGAAAAAGTCTTTTAATCACTCCTCGCTTATTTTATTTCTCTATTAAGTCTCTTCACTGAGCTGTAAGGGTTACCTCAGCTTAGTTATCTGTAGCTATAAAGGTTTTTAAGTCGGGAAGTACTAAAACAGATAAGGGAATTTCTATGTTTAGGAAAAACATGTATTGAATTGTCAAAGGGAGCAATTATGTGAGAATTAGTCCTTGTATTTTGTGGATTCCAAATAGTGGATTTGACTTGGTGTCGGGATTGACGAGTGTTTGTGATTTTCTCGCCCCAGGAGGGTTTCCACGTATTTTCTAGGTTTTGCATTTCTAAGTTCAATCTAGACTCAAAATAGTTTTCTAAGTTAATTCTTTGCAGAAAACACTATTATTCCACGAAATTTCCTTCTCACCCTATTCACCCCCTAAGGTGATTCGGACTCTAAAGAGAAAACTTTCAGTTTTGTTTGTCATTGCTTGAGAATAGGTGCAAATGGACTTTCTGGTTCTATGGAGAACCATCTTAATAGCTCACTTATCACTACGGTTCCTCATTTGAACTATTATAATAGGTTTGTTAGTCACATATTATTACGATTGTTTGTATGAACTTTAGTAGTAAGCTCCGTTAGTCACCTATTACTACGATTCTTTGTATGAATTATAATGATAGGTCTGTTCCACAAAAATTTAAACTCTCTTGTCCCTATTTTCACGTGCGCTATCTCACAATCTCTCGAGCTCACTCTCTGGTCTCATCTCACAAACACCTTGCTCTTTCTCACTCAGTGCCTTCGACAAGCTTGCTTCCACCACTGCTCGTTGTTGTCCTCATCCTCCTTCGTGTTCCATAACTATCTTCGATATGAGTTGCCTCTCTATCTCTGTCTCTTTGTCTCTATGTCTCACTTAGTTGTTTGTTTTTTGGTACGAAAGTTCTCTCTCTCATTTTATTTTTGGCTTTGAATTCTTTAAATGATTTAGATTATGAGAAATGGGTTTGGGAAAATTATGGTTTAGGGTGAGCAACAATGAAACTTCTCTCTGTCTTTTTGTTTTTTCACTTTCAATTATTTGAATGTTTGAGATGTTATGTAATGGGCAAAAATGGTGAGAAATGGTAAAGGGAAGAATTATGGTTTAGGGTTTAAGGTTTAGGGTAAGCAACAATGAAATTATCTAATAACTTTGTTTTTCCTTCTTAGAGGTTATAAATGGAGCATAAGGGTACTCCCAAGAATAAATCATCTAATAATACCAAGAAGACGAGAGGACGAACAATGATGAACAATGATAAACTTACACATAGCAAAGAAAATCCATAGATACTACATAAGGTGCAGTTCGATCGATATGGCAACACTACTCGGTGAGGGAAAGTTCACTTTAGGAGCTTTATTGGAGCGGCAGCTTGATCCTAGGTTACGATTGTAATCCGTACATGACACAAAGTAGTGGACTTGGTGAAAGAAACCATTTGGACTGAAATCTCGATAAAATTTTATTAGTTTGAGGCCCCTTATATTAGTGTTCATAGCTTGTATTATACAACTATATTAATGTTAATGCTTATCCATTAATTCGAACACGACTTTTAACAACGGGGCCTTTAACAATAGTTATAAAGAAAATCGTTATAAAAAATGAGGTGGTGACATTTTTGTAAATAAGCGATCTTTCACTACACCTGAAGGTTTGCTTTTGGAGAGTCTTAGTCACCCTCGAGGGAGGGTGAATAGGGTGATGACGAAATTTTAACAAACTTGGAAGATTAAAGCTTGAAAAGATTAATCAAGACAATCCGAGTCTAGATTGGAATCGGAAAAGTGTGAACTCGGATATACGTGGAAACCCTCTTGGGGAAGAAAACCACGGCCAGTGCTAATCTAAGCACCAAGTCAAATCCACTATTTTGAATCCACAAAATACAGTAGACTAACTCAACCAGAATTGCTCCCTTAAACAATTCCTTACAGAGTTTTCCTAGTCCCGAAATTTCCTTATTTGATCTTATACTACCTAACCGAGGTAACCTTTATAGCTAGGGACAACTGAGCTTAGGTAACCCTTATAGCTCAGTTAAGGACCCTCACTTAGTGAGTAAGAAAGAGTATGTAACTTATTACAAGACTTTACAACTCGGAAAGTATGAATTACAAGTTGGGAGTTAAAAATAGAAGATTAAATATGAATACAATCACTTTTGCTTAAGTAATGTGTTCAGGAATAATTCCAGCAATCTTCAAGTCTTGAGAATTGGCTTCAATTTATAGATGACAAAGCAGATTAGCCGTTATGACTATCTTCCGAATAAAAGTCCTTCGTGACCGTTGTAACGGTTGAAGACTCGGACATCTTGCTCTATATATTTCGAGTCATGCAAAAAGAATCGGGTATAACGATGTCATTCATATAGTGTTTTGATTCCAAGGCATTCTCCGTGTCTTAGAAACTTACTTGAGTGAAATAGTATCTTTTCTATGCGATTCGGCCTTCACTTATCTCTTTAATCGCTTTCGGTTAGCGACTCGGAAAACTTGTTCTTTATTCCGAGTCCACTCTCTCTCAGAATCGACTTATGATTATTTACTCTATTGTTTGCAAAGTCGGCATTCATAGTTCTTTTCGTGCTTAGTCTACATCAAGTGTTTCCCACTCGATATTTGTTGATAGAACTTGATTCCTTGCTTAAGACTAAGTCTTATGGAATTCCGAGTATCATGGATATTAGACTCAGAAAGTTCCATTTCTTTTCGACTCGAATAATCTGTTTGTTAATTATCATGATTATTTTTATTATCCGTGTCTAACCTTGGACCAAAGTATTTTATACTTTGAGAACCGAAGGTGTTTTACTTTTGTAGGTTATTCAATCGAGGATATCTTTTCAAATTACAAAAGTAGCCGGCTTCGGAACATCAAATCACCAGCGAGATATAGCTTTTCACCATCCTCGCTCTAGTCCCGGAAGATTGTGTCGAAGTCATGCGCTTCCATATCCGGAAAACTGGAAGGTCAAGCTTAACGATGGTTTTCACCACACTTTTCAAGACACAACCGATGGTTTTGGGACTTCCAAGAGAGTTAAACCGTTGTCCAACGACCATATTTTCAACGGATACTTTCGAGTGACTCAAAAAGCCCTTATCAACGGTCACGAGAGGACTCTCGGTCGGCGAGATGAAGATAACGGCTACTCTGCCCGGTTATCTATAAATAGAAGCCACTTCACAAGACTTGAAGATAGTGGAACATACTGTCAATACTCCAACTTGAACAAAGTTATTGTATTTACTTTCAATCTTCAACTTACAACTCCCACTCTGTAATTCATTACTTTACGAGTTGTAAGGTCTTGTACTCGATTACAAACACTTCTTACATTCTTTGTAAGGTCCCTTGACTAAGCTGTAAGGGTTAACTCAGCTTAGTTGTCCCTAAGCTGTAAGGGTTATCTCAGCTAGGAAGTACTAGATCGAGATAAGGGAACTTCGAGTCTAGGAAAACTTGTATAGAGTTGTCCAAGGGAGCAACTCGGGTTACGTCAAGTTCACGGTATTTTGTGGACTCAAAATAGTGGATTTGACTTCGTGTCCGGATTGACACGGGCCGTGGTTTTCTGCCCCGGGAGGGTTTCCACGTAAATTCTCCGTGTTCTATTTACGAGTTCATTCTAGACTCGGACAACGACCTGCTGAACGTGTTTACTACGATTCATTACATTCCGAGTCCAATATTTTATAACCCCTTGCTTAGACTCGGAATCTGTCTTTGATTCTTCTCTGTCAAAAGGGTGTGTGCTTTCGAAAGAATTTTTCATCACCCTATTCACCCCCTCTAGGGTGACTCGAGACTCTCCCGAGCAAACCTTCAATTGGTATCGAGCCTAGCCTTTCGGAAAGGATCTAACAGTCCAAAGGTTTAAAGATCGGATGGCTCGAGACACCGGAGAGTTCGAGGAAGGTAGATCTTCCAACGAGGCCACCAAAATTCAAAGGTTCAAATTTCGGTCACTTTGGAAGAAGGCGATGGAATGTTTCCTTATGGATCACGACGAAGAAGTATGGGAAATCATACAACAAGGGAACTACATCCCAACGAAGACGAGATGAATTCGAGAATTCTTCCAAAGACAAAGGCCGAGTTCACGCCGACAGGCGAGAGAAGTTCGAAAGAACTTCAAAGCCATGAACATCCTCATGTGCGCCATAAGCTCGGAAGAATATAATCGAGTCTCTGCTCGTGACTCTGCTAAAGAAGTGTGGGACACTCGGTCAACACCTACGAAGGTACAAGTCGGGTGAGACAAGCGAAGATCGGCCGGTATCTTCACAAATATGAGCTTTTCAAAATGGAGCCGGAAGAGAACATTACTCGGATGTTCATACGCTTCACTGAGATCACCAACAATCTCAAATCTTTGGGAAAGAAAATCTCCCATGAAGAAATGTGCCGGAAAATTCTCGAAGCCTACCCAAGAAACGATGGGGTCCGAAGGTAGCTGCCATAGAAGAGGCTCGGAACCTCTCAATCTTGAAGCCGGACGAGCTCATAGGAAAGCTTCGACCCATGAGATACATCCGGAAGAAGAAGATGCTTGAGGGTACTTCCAAAAAGAACATCGCTCTTAAAGCCTCGAGAATCCAAAGAAGCAAGTCCAAGCTCCTCGACTCGAGAAGATGATCCCATGGCACTCATTGCAAGAGGCTTCAAGAGAATGATGAAGCACAAAAGATGGGATAAAAGGCCAAAAGAAGAATTCTACAAAAAGGACAAGAGAGACGAGAAAAGGTAAGTTTTCTTCACCCACAAAGTTATCCTTGTCTAAAAATTCTGGATGTTTTGAATGTGGCGGCAAAGACCACATAGTCGAGGACTGTCCAAAACGAAGAAGGGACGAGGAAGAAGAAAAAGGCCATGATGGCAACGTGGAGTGATGAGGATTCATCCGAAGAGGACGAAGACTCGAGATGACTCAAAGTGTCGATGGCGATCATCGACTCGAAGCGAAAAGGAGTCGGACTCGAGACACGGACTCGAACAATGAGGAAGCTGATCCTCAAGAGGTAATAAACTACTTCCTCAAATTCTCCATAGTTGATTTAGCTAAATACATCTTTACTTTGGAAGAAAAGTCCAATTCGATTCTTCTCACTTCAAGGAACAACTTGAGTCAATCACTTCGAGAGCACCTTCTTAAAAAATGAATTGGAAAAGCTGAGGCCGACACTCGAGAGAACTCAAGACAAGTGCTCATACTAATGAGGCCGAGTCCGAGTTACTCGAAAAAGAAAATGAGCAAGCGAAACGAAGCTCATTGAGTCTCGAGATCTGGTTTTGAAGTTTTCTCAAGAACAGAAGAACCTTGATATGCTCTTAGGATCACAATGTGTCTCATTTCGAAAAGAAGGTCTTGGTTTCAACAGAGAGGAAGAATCTAATTCTTACTCGGAATTGTTCAAAAGGATTCCGAAGCTGTTAAGTTCAAGAAAGTTGAGCATGGTCCCATTCATAAAAATGAAAGGAGGACTAAACCCGGACCTATCTACAAAAAGAAACCATTTTCTCCTGTTTCAAAAGGAAAGGTTTTTAAAAGGAAAGAGACACGGACTCGGTTCTACGAAAAGAAGAAGACTCGAGAATCGGACTAAACCCAAAGTCATTCAAATGCGGGTTCCGAAGCACCTTCTTCCTCGAAAAGGACCACGAGTAAGGAATGTTACTTGGGTTCGTTAGAGGAAGTGAGAAGGGTTAGATTTTCTCTGTTTTGCAGGTCACTCGGAAAAGATCAAAGGACACTGGTACCTGGACAGCGGATGTTCTCGACATATGTCGGGTGACCAAGGACTCTTTTACGAGCTGGAGTCATATAAAGGAGGAAAGGTGACCTTTGGTGATGACAGCAAGGGCAAGATAGTGGGCATTGGGAAGATTGGTAATGGAAACAATCTGGTGAGCCCAGTCTACACGGTCAAAGGACTAAAATACAACCTACTTAGCATCTCCCGGCTTTGTGACAAAGGTCAAGAGGTAAGATTCACTCAATCCAAGTGCTACATCACGAGATGAGACCACCAAAGAGGTAAAGCTCTTAGGTAAGAGATCAGGTAATATCTACATCATCCCTCTTTCGACCCAAGTCAGAATTTATCATGTTTAAAAGCATATCTTCAAGATGATTCTTGGATTTGGCATCGTAGATTAGGTCATATTAGCATGCATACTATCAAAAAGCTTGCATCTCTTGAGTACGGTTAGAGGATTACCTAAGCGTGCTTTTGAGAAGGATAAAGTATGTGGAGCATGCACCAAAGGGAAACAAGTCGGATCTTCATTCAAATCTCTGAAGACGGTTTCCACATCCAACGTGCTTGAATTACTACACATGGACTTATGTGGTGAAATCCCTGTAAAGAGTCTCGGAGGTAAATCTTACATACTTGTTATTATTGATGATTTTTCAAGATTTACCAGGTGTGTTTTACGAAGCATAAGAATGAGGCCTTCAAGGAGTTCAGCAAGCTCCGTAGAAAGATTCAAGTTGAGTCTCGGACTTAGATTCAAAAGATTCGAGCCGACCATGGAAGGGAGTTCGACTACTCGGAATTCTCGAGTTTTGTGACAAGAATGGAATTTCTCACAACTTCTCGGCACCAGAACTCCTCAACGAGAATGGAGTAGTTGAGAGAAAGAACGAGAACCCTTGAAGAAATAGCAAGGACGATGATGATTGAACACAACTTGCCTTACTATTGTCGGGCGGAGGCGATAAACACGGCCAACTACACTCTCAATCGATGCCTCATCGGACCCATTACGAAGAAAACACCTTATGAGCTCTACAAAGGAAGGAAGCCAAATATTTCCTATTTCGGATCTTTCGGATGTAAGTGCTTTGTCCACAACAACGGTAAGGATCATCGACCAAGTTTGATGCTCGGTCGAGACGAAGGAATTTTTCTAGGTTACTCTTCTCATAGCAAAGCTTATCGTATATTCAACAAGAGAACTAACAAAGTGGAAGAAAGTATCCACGTAGTGTTTGATGAGCTTGAACGAGGGAAAACCAAGTGAATCTTCATACTCGGAAGCGAAGCTCGGAAAGGATGATGACGAAGATGAGTCTATAAAGACTCGAAGGAGACCACTCGGAACGAGGAAGCTCGAGAATGAGACAACTCACGGAGGTCGCTCCGAACGAGCAAGTCAATGAAGAGGATCACACGGAACAAGCTTCGAAGATCAAGCAATTCAACCATCAAACCTGGTGAATCAAAGAAGCTGGTAAAGCATTCAAATTTACTTCCGGGCATCCCCAAGAAAACATTATTTACGATATCAACGAGTGGAGTAAGAACTCGCTCTTCTCTTCATAATCTATGTGCATTCACTGCATTCATTTCTCTGACTGAACCCAAAAATGCACTAGAGGCCCTTAATGAACCCGAATGGGTAGAGGCCATGCAAGAAGAGCTAAATCAATTCGAGAGAAACCAAGTCCGGACTCGACCAACCGACCTTCGACCACCCGGTTATAGGAACCAAATGGGTTTTCAAAAACAAAGCTGGATGAGGGTGGAATAGTTGTCGAAACAAGGCTAGACTTGTAGCTCGGGGTTACAATCAAGAAGAAGGAATTGATTGTGGGGAAACCTTTGCACCAGTAGCTAGAATTGAAGCCATTAGAATACTTGTTGGCATTTGCATCCTGCATGCATATTAAATTATATCAAATGGATGTTAAGTGTGCCTTTCTCAATGGTTTTATTGAAGAAGAGGTCTATGTCGAGCGACCTCCTGGTTTTGAAAACTCGGAATTTCCAAATCATGTTTTCAAACTTCAAAAGGCTCTCTATGGTCTTAAACAAGCCCCTAGAGCTTGGTATGAAAGACTGAGCGACTTCCTGGTTCAAAATGATTTCAAAAGAGGTCGGATCGACAAGACTCTATTCATAAAGACCAAAGGGAAGGATTGTCTCATTGTTCAAATATATGTTGATGATATTATTTTCGGTGCTACTAATGAATTTACGTGCCGAGAATTTTACGAGTTGATGAGCCAAGAGTTCCAAATGAGCATGATGGGAGAACTCAATTTCTTCCTTGAGTCTGCAAATCAAACAAAACAAAGATGGAATCTTTGTCCATCAATCAAAGTACACCAAGGAACTGCTGAAGAAATACAAACTTCAAGATGCGAAGCACGCATCTACTCCTATGAGCGACGAGTATAAAACTTGACTTAGATGAGACAGGTAAAGCAGTAGATCGAAACTCTATCGAGGTATGATTGGATCTCTGCTATATCTTACTTCGAGCGGACCGGACATAATGTTCGGTGTTTGCTTATGTGCACGATTTCAAGCTAATCCAAAAGAATCACATCTCACTTGCGGTGAAGAGAATATTCGAGATATCTTGCAGGCACTCGAGAATCTAGGACTCGTGGTACTCCGGAGACTCGGAGCGAGTCGGCCGGGTACTCGAGACGCGGACTACGCGAGGATACAAAGTAGATCGAAAGAGCACATCCGGAGCTTGCCGGTTTCAGGTCAATCCCTAATATCCCGGCACTCAAAGAAGCAAAACTCGGTAGCTCTATCAGCTGCGGAAGCTGAATATATTGCCGCTGGAGCTTGTTGCGCTCGGATTCTCTGGATAAAACAACACTTGAAGGATCTCGGATTATCTCTCAACTCGGTCCCAATCAAGTGTGACAATCAAAGCGCAATCGGTATCACTAAGAATCTCGTCCAAGCACTCAAAAACAAAGCATATTGAAGTCGGTATCATTTCTTACGCGATCACTCGGAAAAGGGTGATATTTTACTTGAATTCATTCCGACTAATCTTCAATTAGCTGATATCTTTACTAAGCCACTTGGTGAAGATCAATTACATTTTATTCGGAATGAGCTTGGCATGTTAAATGCTTAGTTTCGTGTTATGATTCTTGCATTTTTACGTGCTATGTGCTTTAGTTGTCAATAACCATTGGTTCGATTGATCATGTGATACTTGGGCTGATAGTTATTTACGTGTTTACGAGTCACTCGAAACTTTTACGAGTCAAACTCAAACGTAGAGAAAATTGGACATCAAATTTTACGAAGCTATCTCTAGAACAGTGGAGAGTTTCGGATTATATTTTCAAACTCTTTTTCTCTCTCTTTCTCGAGCGCTGCGATCGAGATCTTAACCGCAGATTTCAAACCGTTGTTATCTCAACCGTTGAAGCGAAGCTGTCACACCGAGCATTAATGATCGATGGACGGGTAAGACGGAACGGAGTTACTTAACGGATAGTGAACGGGCGCGCGTATTCTCTATAAATAACGTCTATTCATCTTCCTCTCGGTATTCTCAAACTCCTTCCCTCTCAAACGAAAACCCTCTCGCGGAAAGTTGTCTACGTGAACAGTGTTTCCTTAATCGATCTGCAAGTGTTGAAGAAGCTCTCTCTCTCTCGTAAGTTTTCGACTTGCTCTCTTCTCATTTTCGTGTTCTTCTCTTCTACACCTCCTTCTCTTTCCTCTTCTCTCGAAAAGTTTCATCTTTTCATCTCTCAAAATGCCTAAAAGAGGAAACCACCCCGACTTTCGGGTTTCTTCATCCTCAAAGAAACCTCGCTCCAACAAGCCGAAAGCTCAACCCCCTCTAAACCCATTGTCACCCGAGCATCTTGCGTCTGGACGACAAGTTCTTCCCAACAACCAAATTCTCCTGGTTGTCCCATATTCAAACCACCGGAGTCTACCATTTCTTGTGTTTCAGCGAGTTCATCTATCCTTAACTCGTTTCGAGTTCTATACTCACCTCTCTCACTCCGAAAATGTTCTAACCTCAAGGGTTCGGAACATTACCGTTCGATATCAACACCTCTCTCCTTCACGGACTGTTCAAAGTTTCTTCTCTCTTCTTGAACAGCAACCCTATCCCCTTCACTGAAGTCGCCGACGATTTCTTTGAAAAGTACACCAAAGAATTCCACGGGTCCGAAAGAACTTTTACGTGACTCGGTTGAAGTCGAAGCCGGGCTTACGTGTTTCCTGCCGATGAGAACCTTCTTCTCACGAGCATTCTAGCAAGGAGAACCCCAACTCCAAGCACCTCAAAGCTCTCTTCGATATCCCGGAGGGATACGAAGTCGACCTCTTCCCCTCCATCATTGAGCAAATGGTCTGCTGTGCCAGCTCAACTCCAAACCAAGAAGAACACCTCCCTTCCTTTCGGTGCTCTTCTCACCCTTGTCTTCAAACAATTTCAAGTTCCTCTTCCCTCGACCCTAACGCGGTGTCCGAGGCGGCCATTGTGGTCGGTAAAAAGGAACTCCGAGGTACGTATACCAGGAAACTAACCCCGGTGTGCGGGTTCACAACTCGGAGCCGAGGCCTCCTTCTCCACCTCGGACTCGAAATCAACCCCTCTCCCTCTTCCCTCTTCACCTGGTGGTGCCTCCACCTCCAGTGCTTCCAAATCTCTCTCCGCCCTCTTGTCTCCTGTCTTCTTGGACAAGATCACCTCGGTGTCTTCGATTTCGAGAGACATGCTCGGAGGTTTCAAGTCCGTCCTTCGGGGTCCGACCATTAACCAAAAGACCGGTCGGTCCCAGATCCGAGAGCAGCAGTCTCTCGTTCTTGAGATGAGAGAGCTGGTTAAGGAGCGAAGGAGCTGGCTGAGCTCCTCGAGAGAGACGGTCCAAGGCGGCTCGGGACCCGAAGACTCGGACCCATCCGAGACGTCTTCGAGCCCAGGCCCGACCTCCTCGGAGAGCGAGGAAGCCGAGGAAGCGAGAGGAAGAAGCGGCGAGATGCAGCGGAGGACGCCGAGGAACTCGCGGCTGAGGCGGCTCCTTCCGGGCCAAGGGAAGAAGAGGCCGTGGCAGCTGCCGAGGGACAACTCTGCTCCCCAAGTTCAAGTTCGTTGTACTCGGCTCGAGACAGCGATCCGAGTGGGTCGAAGATCTCGCTCCTCCAGCGAGTCGGCCGGAGCAGCCCCTCCAGCCCCAGAGGTCCCAAGGGAAGAACCCCTCGATCCACATTCTCCGGGTCGGCCACTCGGAGCCGAGCCCCTGCGAGTTGTTCCGGTTCTCCCTTCGCCGCGCTCAAGGACATCGTCAAGGTCTTATCGGCGCCGGCGCACCTCCGCCTCCACTCGAAATCCCCTCCCTCCTAGTTGGAGCCATGCACCGAGTCACGATTCCTCGGTGCCTCCGAATTTCTGCTTTTCAAAATTTTATTTTGTCCGGACAATTTACGTATATTACTTGTACTTTTCTCCCTTCTTTTTGTTTCTTGTTTTTGCTTGAAAGGCAAGGGGAGAAATGTAGTCGAAACTGGTTGTCTTGTCTAGGGGAGTTCTTTCCGCCCTTGTAATATAATTTTTATGAACTGAATGCATTTCATTATTAATTTCGAGTTCTTTCTTTTGCTCCGATATATTGTATATTGCTATGTTCAATATGTCTTACTTTTATTCGAACTACTCGGAATCAACCTATTTTCCCTCTAACAAAGTTTCTGTTTAAGTATGGAATGCCTTTCATCAAAAGGGGAGATTGAAGACTCGGACACTTGCTCTATATATTTACGAGTCATGCAAAAGAATCGAGTATAACGATGTCATTCATATAGTGTTTTGATTCCAAGGCATTCTCTGTGTCTTAGAAACTTACTTGAGTGAAATAGTATCTTTTCTATGCGATTCGGCCTTCACTTATCTCTTTAATCGCTTTCGGTTAGCGACTCGGAAAACTTGTTCTTTATTCCGAGTCCACTCTCTCTCAGAATCGACTTATGATTATTTACTCTATTGTTTGCAAAGTCGGCATTCATAGTTCTTTTCGTGCTTAGTCTACATCAAGTGTTTCCCACTCGATATTTGTTGATAGAACTTGATTCCTTGCTTAAGACTAAGTCTTATGGAATTACGAGTATCATGGATATTAGACTCGGAAAGTTCCATTTCTTTTCGACTCGAATAATCTGTTTGTTAATTATCATGATTATTTTTATTATCCGTGTCTAACCTTGGACCAAAGTATTTTATACTTTGAGAACCGAAGGTGTTTTACTTTTGTAGGTTATTCAATCGAGGATATCTTTTCAAATTACAAAAGTAGCCGGCTCGAACATCAAATCACCGACGAGATATAGCTTTTCACCATCCCCTGCTCTAGTCCCGGAAGATTGTGTCGAAGCTGCTGCGCTTCCATATCCGGAAAACTGGAAGGTCAAGCTTAACGATGGTTTTCACCACACTTTTCAAGACATAACCGATGGTTTTGGGACTTCCAAGAGAGTTAAACTGTTGTCCAACGACCATATTTTCAACGGATACTTTCCGAGTGACTCGAAAGCCCTTATCAACGGTCACGAGAGGACTCTCGGTCAGCGAGATGAAGATAACGGCTACTCTGCCTGGTTATCTATAAATAGAAGCCACTTCACAAGACTTGAAGATAGTGGAACATACTGTCAATACTCCAACTTGAACAAAGTTATTGTATTTACTTTCAATCTTCAACTTACAACTCCCACTCTGTAATTCATTACTTTACGAGTTGTAAGGTCTTGTACTCGATTACAAACACTTCTTACATTCTTTGTAAGGTCCCTTGACTAAGCTGTAAGGGTTAACTCAGCTTAGTTGTCCCTAGCTGTAAGGGTTATCTCAGCTAGGAAGTACTAGATCGAGATAAGGGAACTTCGAGTCTAGGAAAACTTGTATAGAGTTGTCCAAGGGAGCAACTCGGGTTACTGTCAAGTTCACGGTATTTTGTGGACTCAAAATAGTGGATTTGACTTCGTGTCCGGATTGACACGAGCCGTGGTTTTCTGCCCCAGGAGGGTTTCCACGTAAATTCTCTCGTGTTCTATTTCGAGTTCATTCTAGACTCGAGACAAGACCTGCTCGAACGTGTTTACTACGATTCATTACATTCCGAGTCCAATATTTTATAACCCCTTGCTTAGACTCGGAATCTGTCTTTGATTCTTCTCTGTCAAAAGGGTGTGTGCTTTCGAAAGAATTTTTCATCACCCTATTCACCCCCTCTAGGGTGACTCGGACTCTCCCGAGCAAACCTTCAACGGTTTTTCGAGTTGCTCGAAAAGAACCATTGAGATGTGAACGTTGTGCAACGGCTCTTCACTCTAAAAGGTGCTCCAATCAACCGGTGGTGTATGAAAAGTAAGGTGGAAACCACCGTTGAGCTTGGCATTGAAGATTTCCACTTTTAGAAACAGACAACCATGACACGACGTTTGAGCCTTGTTTAGAAGTAGAAAAGCCTTGTTTCGTTGGTGATTGACGACTTGAAGCTGGTTACTTTTGTAATTCAAAAATAGGATAACCTCGTTTAGATAACCTACAAAAGGAAACAATTTTGGTTCTCAAAGTATAAAATACTTTGGTCCAAGATTAGGCAAAGATAATAATTTAGTTAAGATAATTAAGTGCACAATTATCTTAGGCTTGGAGAAGTTGAATTTTCCGAGTCTAATATTCATTACACTAGGAATCCATCGAGTCGAGTCTTAGGAAAGATCAAGTTATAGGGAAAAATATCGAGTATAAGTACTTGATCTAGAGAAATAACTCTCGAACACACATGCTAACTTAGAAAGTTGAATTAACGCTATAATTCACTTGACCTTACAAAATGAAGTCGAACATAGATTAAAAGTGTTGGAGAGATTATTTGCACATGCGATAAATCTAAGTGGTGTCCGAGTGACTCGAAACATCGGTGTGAGTTTATGAACAAGAATGTGAATTCTAAGTCGAGTCAAAATCGAATGAAAACATATGCAATAGTTTCTATATTACTCGGAATGACTTGTAATCAAAACGTAGGAGGGATGAGGTTTGTACCGAGTCCTTGATAGTACTCGGAATGATATAAATTCGAGTCCGAGTCTTCAATCTTCCCCTTTTTGATGAAAGGCATTCCATACTTAGATAGAAACTTTGTTAGTGAAATAATCAAGAGTTTTCATTCTTACTCATTTGACAAAGAATATATCGAGCTTAGAAATAAAATATGATAGAAAAAATAGAATAATAAATGAAGTGATTCAGACTTACAATATTACTGCAAATAGCTTATTTGATGAAAAATTACAAGTAGTTATATTAGAGCAAAATAAAGAAATGAGATGACATAACAGAGCAAAACAAAATAAGACATTTAAACCCGTAAAGGAGTTATACATAGAAACAATATGCGTGAAATAAAAAACTTCATTCATATATATACAAACCGAAGACTCGAGACACTCGCTCTATATCTTTCCGAGTCATGCAAAAGGAATCGGGTATAACGATGTCATTCATATAGTGTTTTGATTCCAAGGCATTCTCTCGTGTCTTAGAAACTTACTTGAGTGAAATAGTATCTTTTCTATGCGATTTGGCCTTCACTTATCTCTTTAATCGCTTTTCGGTTAGCGACTCGGAAAACTTGTTCTTTATTCCGAGTCCACTCTCACTCAGAATCCGACTTGTGATTATCTACTCTATTGGTTGCAAAGTCGGCATTCGTAGTTCTTTTCGTGCTTAGTCTACATCAAGTATTTCCCACTCGATATTTGTTAATGGAACTTGATTCTTTGCTTAAGACTAAGTCATATGGAATTCCGAGTATCATGGATATTAGACTCAGAAAATTCCATTTCTCTTCGACTCGGATAATCAATTACGTAATTTTCATAATTATTTTATTATCTGTGTCTAACCTTGGACCAAAGTATTTTATACTTTGAGAACCGAAGGTGTTTTACTTTTGTAGGTTATTCAATCGAGGATATCGTTTCAAACTACAAAAGTAGCCGGCTTCGAACGTCAAATCACCAGCGAGATATGGCTTTTCACCCTCCCTGCTCTAGTCCCGGAAGATTGTGTCGAAGCGTCATGCTTCCATATCCGGAAAAGCTGGAACGTCAAGCTTAACGGTGGTTTTCACCACACTTTTCAAGACACAACCGATGGTTTTGGGACTTCCAAGAGAGTTAAACCGTTGTCCAACGTCCATATTTCAACGGATACTTTCGAGTGACTCGAAAGCCTTTCACAACGGTCACGAGAGAACTCTTGGTCAGCGAGATGAGGATAACGGCTACTCTGCTCGGGTTATCTATAAATAGAAGCCACTTCACAAGACTTGAAGATAGCGGAACATATTGTCTATACACTTACTTGAACAAAGTTATTGTATTTACTTTCAATCTTCAACTTACAACTCCCACTCTGTAATTCATTACTTTACGAGTTGTAAGGTCTTGTACTCGATTACAAACACTTCTTACATTCTTTGTAAGGTCCCTTGACTAAGCCGTAAGGGTTAACTCGGCTTAGTTGTCCCTAGCTGTAAGGGTTATCTCAGCTAGGAAGTACTAGATCGGATAAGGGAATTTCGAGTCTAGGAAAACTTGTATAGAGTTGTCTAAGGGAGCAACTCGGGTTCCATCAAGTTCACGGTATTTTGTGGACTCAAAATAGTGGATTTGACTTCGTGTCCGGATTGACACGGGCCGTGGTTTTCCGCCCCGGGAGGGTTTCCACGTAAAATCTCCGTGTTCACTTTCCGAGTTCATTCTAGGCTCGAGACGGCCTTAGTGCTCTTGCTTCTTCGATTCACCGACTTCGAGTCCAATCTTTTCGACTCGTCTTTAGACTCGGAATCTGTCTTTGCAACATTTCTCGCACAAAAGTGAGGTTCTTTCTAAAAGAATTTTCTATCACCCTATTCACCCCCTCTAGGGTGACTCGAGACTCTCCCCGAGCAAACCTTCAATTGGTATCGAGCCTAGCCTTTCGTAAAGGATCTAACGAGTCCAAAGGTTTAAAGATCGGATGGCTCGGAACACCGGAGAGTTCGACGAAGGTAGATCTTCCAACAGGCCACCAAAATTCAAAGGTTCAAATTTCGGTCACTTGGAAGAAGCTTATGGAATGTTTCCTTATGGATCATGATGAAGAAGTATGGGAAATCATACAACAAGGAAACTACATTCCAACGAAGACAGATGAATTCGGAATCCTTCCAAAGACAAAGGCCGAGTTCACGCCAGCGAAGCGAGAAGTTCGAAAGAACTTCAAAGCCATGAACATCCTCATGTGCGCCATAAGCTCGGAAGAATATAATCGAGTCTCTGCTCGTGACTCGCTAAAGAGGTGTGGGACACTCTGGTCAACACCTACGAAGGTACAAGTCGGGTGAGACAAGCGAAGATCAGCCGAGTATCTTCACAAATATGAGCTTTTCAAAATGGAGCCGGAAGAGAACATTACTCGGATGTTCATACGCTTCACCGAGATCACCAACAATCTCAAATCTTTGGGAAAGAAAATCTCCCATGAAGAAATGTGCCTGGAAAATTCTCGAAGCCTACCCAAGAAACGATGGGGTCCGAAGGTAACTGCCATAGAAGAGGCTCGGAACCTCTCACTCTTGAAGCCGGACCAGCTCATTGGAAAGCTTCGACTCATGAGATACATCTGGAAGAAGAAGATGCTGAGGGTACTTCCAAAAGGAACATCGCGCTTAAAGCCTCGGAATCCAAAGAAGCAAGTCCAAGCTCCTTTGACTCGAAGATGATCCCATGGCACTCATTGCAAGAGGCTTCAAGAGAATGATGAAGCACAAAAGATGGGATAAAAGGCCAAAAGAAGAATTCTACAAAAAGGACAAGAGAGACAGAAAAGGTAAGTTTTCTTCACCTTCAAAGTTATCTTTGTCTAAGAATGCTTGGATGTTTTGAATGTGGCAGCAAAGACCACATAGTCAAGGACTCGTCCAAAACGAAGAAGGGACGAGGAAGAAGAAAAAGGCCATGATGGCAACATGGAGTGGCGAGGATTCATCCGAAGACGACGAGGATTCGAGATGACTCAAAGTGTCTAATGGCAATCACCGACTCGAAGCGAAAAAGAGTCGGACTCGAGACACGAACTCGAATAATGAGGAAACCGATCCTCAAGAGGTAATAAACTACTTCCTCAAATTTTCCAAAGTTGATTTAGCTAAATACATCTTTACTTTGGAAGAAAAGTCCAATTCCGATTCTTCTCATTTCAAGGAACAACTGAGTCAATCACTTCGAGAGCATCTTTTAAAAAACGAATTGGAAAAGCCGAGACTCACGCTCGAGAGAACTCAAGACAAGTGCTCAAACTAATGAGACCGAGTCCGAGTTACTCGGGAAAGAAAATGAGCAAGCGAAACAAAAGCTCATTGAGTCTCAAGATCTGGTTTTAAAGTTTTCTCAAGGACAGAAGAACCTTGATATGCTCTTAGGATCACAATGTGTCTCATTTCGAAAAGAAGGTCTTGGTTTCAACAAAGAGGAAGAATCTAATTCTTACTCGGAATTGTTCAAAAGGATTCCAGAATTGTTAAGTTCAAAAAGGCTGAGCATGGTCCCATTCACAAAAATGAAAGGAGGACTAAACCCGGACCTATTTACAAAAAGAAACCATTTTCCTCTGTTTCAAAAGGAAAGGTTTTTAAAAGGAAAGAGACACGGACTCAGTCCTCCGAAAAGAAGGAGACTCGGAATCGGACTAAAACCAAAGTCATTCAAATCTGGGTTCCGAAGCACCTTCTTCCTCGTAAAAGGACCACGAGTAAGGAATATTACTGGGTTCGTTAGAGGAAGTGAGAAGGGTTAGATTTTCTCTGTTTTGCGAGTCACTCGGAAAAGATCTAAAGGACATTGGTACCTGGACAGCGGATGTTCTCGACATATGTCGAGTGACCAAGGACTCTTTTCCGAGCTGGAGTCATATAAAGGAGGAAAGGTGACCTTTGGTGATGACAAGCAAGGGCAAGATAGTAGGCATTGGGAAGATTGGTAATGGAAACAATCTGGTGAGCCCAGTCTACCTTGTCAAAGGACTAAAGTACAACTTACTTAGCATCTCCCGACTTTGTGACAAAGGTCAAGAGGTAAAATTCACTCAATCCAAGTGCTACATCACGGATGAGACCACCAAAGAGGTAAAGCTCTCGGGTAAGAGATCGGGTAATACCTACATCATCCCTCTCTCGACCCAAGTCAGAACTTATCCTGTTTAAAAGCATATCTTCAAGATGATTCTTGGATTTGGCATCGTAGATTAGGTCATATTAGCATGCATACTATCAAAAAGCTTGCATCTCTTAGTCTCGGTTAGAGGATTACCTAACTGTGCGTTTGAGAAGGACAAAGTATGTGGAGCATGCACCAAAGGGAAACAAGTCGGATCTTCATTCAAATCTCTGAAGACAGTTTCCACATCCAACGTGCTTGAATTACTACACATGGACTTATGTGGTGAAATCCTCGTGAAGAGTCTCGGAGGTAAATCTTACATACTTGTTATTATTGATGATTTTTCAAGATTTACCTGGGTGCGTTTTCGAAGCATAAGAATGAGGCTTTTAAGGAGTTCAGCAAGCTCTGTTGAAAGATTCAAGTTGAGTCTCGGACTCGGATTCAAAAGATTCGAACCGACCATGGAAGGGAGTTCGACTACTCGGAATTCTCGAGTTTTGTGACAAGAATGGAATTTCTCACAACTTCTTAGCACCCGAACTCCTCAGCGAGAATGGAGTAATTGAGAGAAAGAACAGAACCCTTGAAGAAATAGCAAGGACGATGATGATTGAACACAACTTGCCTTACTATTTCCGGGCAAAGGCGATAAACACAGCCAACTACACTCTCAATCGATGTCTCATCGGACCCATTCTCAAGAAAACACCTTATGAGCTCTACAAAGGAAGGAAGCCAAATATTTTCTATTTCGGATCTTTCGGATGTAAGTGCTTTGTCCACAACAACGGTAAGGATCATCCGACCAAGTTTGATGCTCTGGTCGACGAAGGAATTTTTCTAGGTTATTCCTCTCATAGCAAAGCTTACCGTATATTCAACAAGAGAACTAACAAAGTGGAAGAAAGTATCCACGTAGTGTTTGATGAGCTTGAACAGGGGAAAACCAAGTGAATCTTCATACTCGGAACCGAAGCTCGAAAGGATGATGACGAAGATGAGTCTATAAAGACTCGGAAGAAGACCACTCGAACGAGGAAGCTCGGAATGAGACAACTCAAGAGGTCGTTCGAACGAGGAAGTCAATGAAGAGGATCACTCGTAACAAGCCTCGAAGATCAAGCAATTCAACCATCAAACCTGGTGAATCAAAGAACTGGTAAAGCATTCAAATTTACTTCCGAGTCATCCCCAAGAAAACATTATTTCGATATCAACAGTGGGGTACGAACTCGTTCTTCTCTTCATAATCTATGTGCATTCACTGCATTCATTTCTCTAATCGAACCCAAAAATGCACTAGAAGCCCTTAATGAACCCGAATGGGTAGAGGCCATGCAAGAAGAGCTGAATCAATTCGAGAGAAACCAAGTCCGGACTCGACCAACCGACCTTCCGACCACCCAGTTATAGGAACCAAATGGGTTTTCAAAAACAAACTGGATGAGGGTGGAGTAGTAGTTAGAAACAAGGCTAGACTTGTAGCTCGGGGTTACAATCAAGAAGAAGGAATTGATTGTGGGGAAACCTTTGCACCAAGTAGCTGAATTGAAGCCATTAGAATATCGTTGGCATTTGCATCCTGCATGCATATTAAATTATATCAAATGGATGTTAAGTGTGCCTTTCTCAATGGTTTTATTGAAGAAGAGGTCTATGTCGAGCAGACCTCCTGGTTTTGAAAACTCGAATTTCCAAATCATGTATTCAAACTCCAAAAGGCTCTCTATGGTCTTAAGCAAGCCCCTAGAGCTTGGTATGAAAGACTGAGCAGACTTCCTGGTTCAAAATGATTTCAAAAGAGGTCGGATCGACAAGACTCTATTCATAAATACCAAAGGGAAAGATTTTCTCATTGTTCAAATATATGTTGATGATATTATTTTCGGTGCTACTAATGAATTTACGTGTCGAGAATTTTCTCGAGTTGATGAGTCAAGAGTTCCAAATGAGCATGATGGGAGAACTCAACTTCTTCCTTGGGCTGCAAATCAAACAAGACAAAGATGGAATCTTTGTCCATCAATCAAAGTACACCAAGGAACTGCTGAAGAAATACAAACTTCAAGATGCAAAGCACGCATCTACTCCTATGAGCAGACGAGTATAAAGCTCGACTCGGATGAGACAGGTAAAGCGAGTAGATCGAAACTCTATCGAGGTATGATTGGATCACTGCTATATCTTACTCGAGCGGACCGGATATAATGTTCGAGTGTTTGCTTATGTGCACGATTTCAAGCTAATCCAAAAGAATCACATCTCACTCCGGTGAAGAGAATATTCGAGATATCTTGCAGGCACTCGGAATCTAGGACTGTGGTACTCCAGAGACTCGAACCGAGTCCGACCGGGTACTCGGACGCAGACTACGCAGGATACAAAGTTGATCGAAAGAGCACATCCGGAGCTTGCCGGTTTCGGGTCAATCCCTAATATCCTGGCACTCAAAGAAGCAAAACTCGGTAGCTCTATCAAGCTGCAGAAGCTGAATATATTGCCGCTGGAGCTTGTTGCGCTCGGATTCTCTCGGATAAAACAACACTTGAAGGATCTTGGACTATGTCTCAACTCGGTTCCAATCAAGTGTGACAATCAAAGCGCAATCAGTATCACTAAGAATCTCGTCCAAGCACTCAAAAACAAAGCATATTGAAGTCGGTATCACTTCTTACGCGATCACTCGAAAAGGGTGACATTACACTTGAATTCATTCCGACTAATCTTCAATTAGCTGATATCTTTACTAAGCCACTTGGTGAAGATCAATTCTGTTTTATTCGGAATGAGCTTGGTATGTTAAATGCTTAGTTTCGCGTTATGATTCTTGAATTTTTCACGTGCTATGTGCTTTAGTTGTCAATAACCATTGGTTCGATTGATCATGTGATACTCGGGCTGATAGTTATTTCGTGTTTCGAGTCACTCGAAACTTTTCGAGTCAAACTTCGGATGTAGAGAAAATTGGACATCAAATTTTCCGAAGCTATCTCTAGAACAAGTGGAGAGTTTCGGATTATATTTTCAAACTCTTTTTCTCTCTCTTTCTCGAGCGCTGCGATCGGATCTTAGCCGAAGATTTCAAACCTCTGTTATCTCAACCGTTGAAGAAGAAATGTCACACCGGGCATTAATGATCGATGGACGGGTAAGACGGAACGGAGTTACTTAACGGATAGTGAACGGGCGCGCGTACTCTTTATAAATAACGTTTATCTATCTCCCTCTCGGTATTCTAAAACTCCTTCCCTCTCAAACGAAAACCCTCTCGCGGAAGTTCTCTACGTGAACAAGTGACCCTTGATCGTCCGCGAGACGTGAAGAAGCTCTCTCTCTCTCTCTCGTAAGTTTTCGACTGCTCTCTTCTCATTTTTCTTCTACCATTTTCGTTTTCTTCTCTTCTACACCTCCATCTCTTTCTATTTCTCTTTCGAAAAGTTTCATCTTTTCATCTCTCACAATGCCTAAAAGAGGAAACCACCCCGACTTTCGGGTTTCTTCATCCTCCAAAAGCCTCGCACCAACAAGCCGAAAGCTCAACCCCTTCAAAACCCATTGTCACCCGAAGCATCTTGCGCTGGACGACAAGTTCTTCCCAACAACCAAATTCTCCTGGTTGTCCAACATTCAAACCACCTGAGTCTACCATTTCTTGTGTATTACTTGTATTTTTCTCCCTTCTTTTTCTTACTTGTTTTTGCTTGAAAGGCAAGGGGAGAAAATGTAGTCGAAACCGGTTGTCGTGTCTAGGGGAGTTCTTTCCGCCCTTGTAATATTTCTTTTAATGAATTGATGCATTTCATTATTAATTTCGAGTTCTTTCTTTTATGAGTTAATGAGTTCAAGCATACTTTATTTTGCTCGATATAGTGTACATTGCTCCGATCCATTCATTATGCCTTACTTTTACTCAAACTACTCGGAATCATTCTATTTCCCTCTAACAAAGTTTCGTGTAAGTATGGAATGCCTTTCATCAAAAAGGGGAGATTGAAGACTCGGACACCGCTCTATATCTTTCTCGAGTCATGCAAAAGGAATCGGGTATAACGATGTCATTCATATAGTGTTTTGATTCCAAGGCATTCTCTCGTGTCTTAGAAACTTACTTGAGTGAAATAGTATCTTTTCTATGCGATTTGGCCCTCACTTATCTCTTTAATCGCTTTTCGGTTAGCGACTCGAAAACTTGTTCTTTATTCCGAGTCCACTCTCACTCGGAATCCGACTTGTGATTATCTACTCTATTGTTTGCAAAGTCAGCATTCGTAGTTCTTTTCGTGCTTAGTCTACATCAAGTATTTCCCACTCGATATTTGTTAATGGAACTTGATTCTTTGCTTAAGACTAAGTCATATGGAATTCCGAGTATCATGGATATTAGACTCGAAAATTCCATTTCTCTTCGACTCGGATAATCAATTACGTAATTTCCATAATTATTTTATTATCTCGTGTCTAACCTTGGACCAAAGTATTTTATACTTTGAGAACCGAAGGTGTTTTACTTTTGTAGGTTATTCAATCGAGGATATCGTTTCAAACTACAAAAGTAGCCGGCTTCGAACGTCAAATCACCAGCGAGATATGGCTTTTCACCCTCCCTCGCTCTAGTCCCGGAAGATTGTGTCGAAGCCGTCCGCTTCCATATCCGAAAACTCGGAACGTCAAGCTTAACGGTGGTTTTCACCACACTTTTCAAGACACAACCGATGGTTTTGGGACTTCCAAGAGAGTTAAACCGTTGTCCAACGTCCATATTTCAACGGATACTTTCCGAGTGACTCGGAAAGCCTTTCACAACGGTCACGAGAGGACTCTTGGTCAGCGAGATGAGGATAACGGCTACTCGCTCGGGTTATCTATAAATAGAAGCCACTTCACAAGACTTGAAGATAGCGGAACATATTGTCTATACACTTACTTGAACAAAGTTATTGTATTTACTTTCAATCTTCAACTTACAACTCCCACTCGTAATTCATTACTTTCGAGTTGTAAGGTCTTGTACTCGATTACAAACACTTCTTACATTCTTTGTAAGGTCCCTTGACTAAGCCGTAAGGGTTAACTCAGCTTAGTTGTCCCTAGCTGTAAGGGTTATCTCAGCTAGGAAGTACTAGATCGAGATAAGGGAATTTCGAGTCTAGGAAAACTTGTATAGAGTTGTCTAAGGGAGCAACTCGGGTTACGTCAAGTTCACGGTATTTTGTGGACTCAAAATAGTGGATTTGACTTCGTGTCTGGATTGACACGGGCCGTGGTTTTCTCGCCCCAGGAGGGTTTCCACATAAAATCTCTGTGTTCACTTTCGAGTTCATTCTAGGCTCGAGACGGCCTTAGTGCTCTTGCTTCTTCGATTCACCGACTTCCGAGTCCAATCTTTTCGACTCGTCTTTAGACTCGGAATCTGTCTTTGCAACATTTCCGCACAAAAGTGAGGTTCTTTCTAAAAGAATTTTCTATCACCCTATTCACCCCCTCTAGGGTGACTCGGACTCTCCCGAGCAAACCTTCACAAACAAACATACAAAAGAGAGGGTGAGAAAACTCCCTCTAAACAAGACAACAAATTTTCTAAGTATTCTCCCCCTTGCCTTTTAGCAAAAAAAATAAAAATGGGGAATAATGTATCAAGTTGATACAATTTGTTTGCCTGGACAAAAAAAATCAAAAACAAGAATAAGAAAAAGAAATCAAGATGGTGGAGTAGGAATGGTCCGAGTTGAGGCGAATGAGCTTGCTGTGCACCTGCGCCGATACGCTTGTGAAGACGTTGTTGATCTTGGCGGTGGCAGCACTGGGATCTCTGGAATAGGCTCGGCTCCGAGTGACAAATCCAGAGCAAGGTCGTTAAGAGGCTCATCCTCTTAGAACATTAGAGAAGGAGGTGCTTCCTCTAGGTTGACTCGCCGCTAACTGCCGTCCGAGCCGATAAGTTCCGGCTGAGGACCGGGAGCACCTTGTCCCTCGCCTTCGTCCCGCTTCTCTCCTTCTTCCTCTTTCTCTTCTTCTTTCTTTTGTTCCTCCTTCTCCTCAAAAGGAACTGCTTCAGCCGCAACCTCCTCTTCTTCTTCGGATGCCTCTCCGGAAGGAGACTTGGCAGGGCTCGAGGGCTCTTCAAATGTTTCGAGCTGTTCGGGTCCCGAGCCGCTTTGGAGCGCCTTTCTCCGAGGAGCTCAATCAACTCCTGCTGCTCCTTGACCAAAACCTTCATTTCAAGGAGCACATCCTGCTGCTTTCGAATTTAAGATTGGGCTGTTTTTGGTTGATGGTCATAGACCGAAGGACAGTTTTGAAGGAGCGGAGAGTGTCCCGGATTTTCGTGGACATGAGAAAGCGATAGTGACGAGAGGAAGGTGGACCCGAGGTGGAAGCACTACCAGGTGGAGGAGGGAGTGAGAGAGGTGTCCGAGTCTAAGGTGGAGGAGAGGGTTGCCTCGGTTCGAGTTATGGACCCGGATACCCGGTTGGGTTTCCCGGTATCCATAGCCAAGAAGTTGTTTTCGCCAACTACTATGGTAGCCTCGGACACTTTGTTAAGGTCCGAGGGGAGCAGGAACTTGAATTGTTTAAAAATGAGAGTGAGGAGGGCTCCGAAAGGGAGAGGAGTGGATTTCTTGGTCTAAGCCGGCACAGAGGCCATCCGCTTGATAATGGCTGGGAAGACGTCTACATTGTAGCCCTGGAGAATGTCAAACAAAGCCTTAAGAATCTTTGAATTTGGATTCTCTTTGCTTAAATGATGAGAAAAAATGTTCTCATCAACAAGAAGCAGAGAAGACGAGCCTTAGTCTTCATCCGAGTCACATAAAAGTTTTTATGTGACTCCGAGATGTCCTTGGCATATTTTTCAAAAATTCATTAGCAACCTCGTTGAAGGGGATAGGGTTGTCTGTTGAGGAAAAGAGATGAAACTTTGAATAGACGATGGAGGAGAGAGAGGTTAATACTAACTACCGTGTTGCGAACTCTAGGGGTGATGTTCCCTTCGGAGTCGGAAAGGTTTGAGTAGAACTCATCGACGAGTTCTAGGTAAATAAATTCACTAAAACAGAGGAAATTGTATACCCCTGTGGTTTTGATGTGTTTTAACCATGAGAATTTTGTGGTTGGTAAGAATTTATCATCCAACGTAAGGCGTTGGGTGAGAAGGATTTTGGAGGGGTTAGAAGGACCCTCGTGGCTTGTTGTTCTAGGTTTCTTGGTTGCGGAACCAAGAAAATGCTGGAGTGGAACCTCTTTTAGGCATGGTTATGAGATCTTTGAGAAGAAAGTGAGTTAGCTCGAAGAAAAGAGAGAGAGAGTACCGAGAGCTTGAGAGGACCGAGATTGCTTGAGAGCTGAGATTGTACGAGTAAGTATGCGAGAGTGAATCTTAGCAGAGAGTAAAGTAGCAAAATGAAGGAAAATAGATGCTAATTATGGCGAAAGAAATGTCCTTCAGTATTCGTTCCGATCCAACTCTCAAACGGTCGCCTCGCGACCGGTGTGTCTGTTTTACTCTCCAACGGTTAGAATTCCAGTGTTTGTCCCCCAAAGCCTAGTTCACTAATCGATACGCATAAGAGATAGGGAGAAAGAGAGAGATTTTAAAAGAAATTTATGAAATTCTCCGCTAATCTAGAGATGATTTCGAAGTTTGATGCCCATTTATCTAAAAACTAAGCCATTTGATCTTCTTCCCGTGCACGAAATTTGATCCTTTGAACTTTGGTGGTCTCGCTGGAAGATCTTCCTTCATCGAACTCTCCGTTGTTATGAGCCATTTGATCTTTAGACCTTTGGATTGTTACATCCTTTCCGAAAGGCTAGGCTCGATACTTATTGAAGGTTTCCTCTTGGAGAGTCTTAGTCACCCTAAAGGAGGGGTGAATAGGGTGACGAGGAAATTTTAACAAACTTGGAAGATTAAAGCTTGAAGAGAATAATCAAGACAATTTGAGTCTAGATTGGACTCGTAAAAGTATGAACTTAGATTTACGTGGAAACCCTCCCGGTGTAGAAAACCACGGCCAGTGCTAATCCAAACACCAAGTCAAATCCACTGTTTTAAATCCACTGTTTTGAATCCACAAAATATAGCAGATTCACTCAACTAGAATTGCTCCCTTAGACAATTCCTTACCGAATTTTCCTAGACTCGAAGTTCCTTTATTTGATTTAGGACTTCCTAACCGAGGTAACCTTTATAGCTAGGGACAATTGAGCTGAGTTAACCCTTTCAGCTTAGTCAAGGGACCTTACTTCGAGAATAAGAAAGAGTATATGACTAATTATAAGACTTTACAACTCGTGAAAATATGAATTACAAGTCGGGAGTTGTAAGTAGAAGATTGAGTATGAATACAAAGACTTTTTCTTAAGTAATGTGTATTGACAATAATTTCAGCAATCTTAAAGTCTTGAGAGGTGGCTTCTATTTATGGATGACCAAGCAGATTAGCCGTTGTGACTATCTTCCGAATAGAAGTCCTTTGTGACCGTTGTAACGGTTTTTCGAGTCGCTCGTAAAATATTCGTTGAGATGTGAACGTTGTTCAATGGCTCTTGACTCCTTAGGATGTCCCAATTCACTGGTGGTGTTTGAAAAGTAGGGTGGAAACCATCGTTGAGCTTAGCATTGAAGATTTCCAATTTTGGAAATAGACAACCCCGACACAACGTCCGGGCCTTGTTCGAAGTAGAAAAGCCTAGTCTGCTGGTGATTGACAGTTTGAAGTTGGTTACTTTTGTAATTCAAAAATAGGATAACCTCGTTTAGATAACCTACAAAAGTAAACAAATTTTGGTTCTCAATGTATAAAATACTTTGGTACAAGATTAGGCACAAATACTAATTTAATTAAGATAATTAAGTACATAATTATCCGAGACCTAGAAGAGTGGAATTTTCTGAATCTATTATTCATTATACTCAAATTCCATCCGAGTTAGTCTTAGGAAAGATCAAGTTATAAAGAGAACATCGAGTGTGAGTACTTGATCTTAGATAAATAATTCTCGAACAAACATGCTAACTTAGAAAGTTGAATTAACGCAGTAATTCTCTTTAACTTAGAATATGAAGTCGAACTTAGATTAAAAGAGTTAGAGAGATTGTCCGAACATGCGATAAATCTAAGTGGTGTCCGAGTGACTCGGAAGCATTAGTGTGAATTGATGTCCAAGAATGTGATTTACGAGTCGGTTAGAATCGAAGACTCGGACTTTATACTTACAAATTTCGAGTTCCATCCAGGAATCAAGTATAAGAACTCTTCTCTCATAGGGTTTTGATTTCAAGTCATTCTATGTATCTTATAAAATTTTCTGAGTGATATAACATTTCCTCCGAGTGTTATAGAATCTATTATCTTGCTTTCGCCGACTCGACCGACTCGAAAGCATACTTCTACATGCCTCGCATCTCTAGAACTTGTTTGAATTCTCTTCAAAATCACATGTGTGCATGTTAGATGACAACATGATTGAGGCATTCTTTGATTTTTGAGCTATATTAGCCAAATTGCCACCCTTTTACATGTTATTGACCCTTGATAGCCCTTTGAGCCTAATTGCCTAATTCATTTGTTTGAACCCTCCTAACTAGCCCTTGGCCAAACACATAATCTAATATCTAAGCCAAATATAGGGGAGCTTCTTACACATGTTGTTGGATCATTTGGAGTCTTTGATGTCTTGGTGATAATTTGGATTCTTTTGTTGAGATTAAGGGGTAATATGTATTTATTGAGCATGAGATGATTTTCCCCTCTTGGTTGTAAAGGTGTAATTTGATGTTAGATGAGCTTTTTGATTTGTTAGAAGTTCCTAATGCCAAGCATAGAAAAAAAAATCAAGAAAAGTTTTGAAAAAATAAAAATAAAAAAGAAGTAAAAATAAAAAAAATCAATAAAATGTTTGGCATATTTGGAATATTCAGTTTGATCTTTCTTAGTAAAGCTCATTTTCTAAAGTACTTGTTGGAGTTAGAGGTTAGGTGTAATGAGTTGTATTGTGTGATTTGTTGGTTAGAGTGTAGGAGGCTCTTCGCTAATTGGCTTTTAGCTCCGACACGGGCTGACCGTTTCGATGTAAAATACTCCTGGGCATGCTCA
The DNA here is from genome assembly GCA_021018815.1 of Talinum fruticosum. Lineage (NCBI taxonomy): Eukaryota > Viridiplantae > Streptophyta > Magnoliopsida > Caryophyllales > Talinaceae > Talinum > Talinum fruticosum. Next base: position 2,344,708 of record JAITYX010000026.1, read on the forward strand.
CCATCAACACGGGTCGTTTTGGTGGAAACGGGCCACCCGTGTTGGTTGCTTGGAAGGACAAACTTTGAGAAATCGAGGGAACGGCCGTTTTGACTGCAAAGATGGACCGTGTTGGTCTTCTTAAGGCTCGGAACACTCACTCATCTCGGGAATACTCGGTATTGGTGATCAAATCTACAAAAACATCTCAAAACACCAAAACACAAGCGTAAAGCGAAAATGGAGCATAAACACACTCTTGTTCCCGATTTTTCCCAAAGAAAAGTATCAAAAAGCCCAAGAATCTAATGCATTTTACGTACTTATCAAATTCCCCATGCTTAAACCTTGCTTGCCCTCAAGTAAGGCCAAAAAGCAAAAGATGAAATCCAAGCAAAAGAATCACAACCTCCTCGAGGCTAGGCAACCATAAGTTTCATAAGGAAAACCATTCAACAACAGCTCATAAGCACACCAAATCTTTTGACAATCGGATGAAAAGAAAAATTTTCGAAAACCACGCTGAAAACCATAAAGACAAACTAGATCAATCACCTAAACAATTTATGTTGGCATATGTAGAACAGTGGAGCTAGAAAGGTCGGTAGAGCCTCACTTTGGAATTGTGAAAACACTCCGCTCATGTGTTTAGGTTCATACATGGTTCACTCAATCTCTCTCACAATCATGCAAACTACCATATGCTTGGTAGAATTCTCTATTCGCCACCACTAAAGTGTAACATGCAACATGACAATTAAGAGGACTTCATATGGGTATAACGGGGCTTAGATATTGGGTAAGAAAGGGATATTACACATCGTCCCCATCCAGTTTTGAAGTGCCGGCAGCCAACACGGGCAGCCCGTGTCGGAGGACACGGCCGGTGTTGGAGATAAAATATGCCGAGACGCTTCGGTTTTGACGGTTTCGGCTCTTGATTGCTTCTTAATGGCTTATTTAAGCTGATTTTCGGCCATTCCTGCAGCCATCCAGTCTAGAATCCTCCATAGTTCACCCTTCATTTTCCTTTCCTCCATTCCTTCACATCAAACCAAAAAAGCTTTGAAGATTGAAGAAGAAGATTAAAGCAGTTTCGGAGTTCCATCCGAAGTCGAGAGATTCAAGTGGAGCACTTCAAGCCTATCATCTACTTGTTCATTTCTTGCTGTTTGAGGTTTGATTCCATGTATTGGATTTTAGTTAAACTTTCAATAAACATGTGTGAGTAGTTTAGTTTTTCTAGGGATTTGTAATACGAAACAATGTAGTTTGATTAGTTTTCTATGATTTGTGCTTGAATTTTGATTTTGATTCAATAGAAGGTTGTGTTTATCATGATCATGAGTGTTTTAAAGGCCTAGGATGCTTGTGATTAGAGATTAATCTATCATGTTCTGAAAAGTGAAATAGAATAATCGACAACCAACCTTTCTACCTAATTTATGAAATTTGAGAAAAGAATAGTAAATTAGGGGATCACTTTGATAATTTGAAATCCTTAACTTTGATTAACTTAAAATGCATACGAAAGTTGTTTGATAGGTTAATTGAAGCAATTCTATTAAGCATCGAAAGAGTGGTAGAATTTTGTGATTATCGATCCTTGATTTATTTGAATGAATGATTGTGCAAATTATGTTTTAATAATCAAACTCATTGTTAGGAAAGAAAATCCCTAGATATTTTTACCCATTGATTTTAAGTCTAGATTAATTTTTTTAATTTTAATAGTTAGAACTAGTTTAGAAAGAACAAACTCCAAAAATATGATTTTCTTAGCAATTGAGTAGAGGGCTAGTTTAGTGCGTTGCTAGATCAAGTCCTTGTGCGGTCGACCTTGATTAGCTACAATTTAAACACCGTGCGCTTGCGGCCTGTCAAGAAGTGCGCAATTGAGCGAGAGCTAAGGGAGTAGAGACGAGAGGACAGCGAGAGAAGGAGAAGAGGAGGACCCGAGCAAAGCGGAGAAAGCAAAAGACTGGGTAGAAAGGGCCATAGATTGGGAAAAGGGACAAAGCGAGATGGAGCGAGAACTAGGCTAGAGAGACAGAAACCAAGAGGAGGAAGGCAATGGACCCGAATTGACTTCATTTTCATCAATTCCCGAAACCCTAAAATTTGAGGTAGGTCATTCAACTCCGAATTAATGCAATTAGTAGATTGATTTATTATGTGAATTGTTTAGTATGTGAATTGATTCCCCATAGGATTGAATTTTAGTTGAAGTCGTAAAGTAATTGACTATGCGAAATTATGGATTAAGCTAACCTTTGGAGTGACTAAGAATTAAGAAACGAAGTAGTGCGTTGATTGGGTAGTTAAACGAAATTGTGGGAATTGAATCAAACTTAATGGTTTGCAATGAGATAGTGACTCCTTGGGTTATGATTGTCACTAATTGTGATTATTTTGGCTCTTGTAACTAAATTTGTGAATTGAAAGGTTAGGGAGATATAATATGTGAGTTTGGACATAATATGACAATTTGTGACGAGTTGCGACTGTTTGGGCTAAATTATAATTGCTCGTGATAATGTATGGTTTTATGGCTTATGGTTATTGTGGCTGAGGAGAATTAAACTCCATGTGGTTCCGAGTTTTTGCGCTTGCAATTGAATCGATTTTAATGAGAAACCGATGTTTGGAGTATAAGAAGGGAGCATAAATTTGGAGTATAGAGCTTCAAAATGAATTTTAGAACCCCAATTTATTGTGGTCGTAATTGTGTGGTGTTTAATGTGTGATTTAAAGTCATGTTGATAGTACTTGTTGTAGTTTGGAAATGTACTTGAATTACTTAACCGAACAAAAACTATGAATAAAACTTGGGCTTGAGGTGCACCTGCTTGAAATGAACTAGATGTTGTGAAGTTTAACCATCTATGTCAAATTATGAGGATTTTACGTGAGTGAGAAATTACCATGTAAAGGTTTGCTCTTCGAGAGTCTTAGTCACCACGGGGGGTGAATAGGGTGATGAGGAAATTTTAACGAATTTGGAAGATTAAAGCTTGAAGAGAATAATCAAGACAGTTTGAGTCTAGATTAGACTCGGAAAAGTATGAACTCGGATTTATGTTGAAACCCTCCGAGGAAGAAAACCACGTGAAGGTTTGCTCGGGAGAGTTTGAGTCACCCTAGAGGGGGTGAATAGGGTGATGAAAGTTTTTCGTTGACAATCAAACTCTTTTGCCAAAGAAGACACGAAGTAGATTCTCGAGTCAAACGTGGAGTCGAAAAGTATGGACTCGGAATAGCTATAAAGAATAATGAAGCGAGATAAATCGAAGCTTAAGGACTGTCCGAGTCTAGAATGTACTCGGAAAGTAAAGACACGAAATTACGTGGAAACCCTCCTGGGGCAGAAAACCATGAACCGTGCTAATCCAAGCACAAAGTCAAATCCACTATTTTGAGTCCACAAAATACCGTAGACTGATCGAACTCGAGTTGCTCCCTTAGACAACTCTATACAAGTTTTCCTAGACTTAAAAATTCCCTTATCCGATCTAGTACTTCCTAGCTGAGATAGCCCTTACAGCTAGGGACAACTAAGCTGAGTTAACCTTTACAGCTTAGTCAAGGGACCTTACTCGGAAAGTAAGAAAGTGTTTGTAACTAAGTACAAGACCTTACAACTCGGAAAGTAATGAATTATAGAGTGGGAGTTGTAAGTAGAAGATTGAGAGTAAATACAATGACTTTGCTCAAGTACGTGTATTAACAATAGGTTCGGCAATCTTCAAGTCTTGAAAGTTGGCTTCTATTTATAGATGACCAGGCGAGTAGCCGTTATCTCCATCTGCTGACCGAAAGTCCTTTGTGACCGTTGATAAAGGCTTTCCGAGTCACTCGGAAAATATCCGTTGTGATATGAACGTTGGACAACGGTTTAACTCTCTTGGAAGTCCCAAAACCACTCGGGGGTGTCTTGGAAGATAAGGTGGAAACCACCGTTAAGCTTAGCGTTTAAGTTTTCCAAATTTGGAAACAGACAGCCACGACACAATCTTACGGGACTCGGAACAGAGAAGAGGAAAAGCCATGTCTGCTTGGTGATTTGACGTTTTAAAGCCGGTTACTTTTGTATTTCGAAAAGTGAATCCTCGTTTGAATAACCTACAAAAGTAAATCAATTTTAGTTCTCAAAGTATAAAATACTTTGGTCCAAGATTAGACACAGATAATAAAATAATTATGATGATTAAGCAATCGATTATCCGAGTCGGAAAGTGAGTGGAATTTTCTAAGTCTAATATTCATGAAACTCAAAAATTCCATCCGACTTAGTCTAAGCGAAGAATCAAGTTACATAAAGAATATCCGAGTGAAATAACTTGATATAGACTAAGCTCAATGCGGACTAGAGGCACCGACTCCAACAAAATGGAACTCACATCATGAAGTCGGATCCGAGTGCGATAAACCAAAATACTAGTCTATTCAGCGTGCGATATATTTCTAAGAATGAGGGACTCGGAACCGAGTGAGACATGCAAATTTGTTTTCTAAGTCACTTAAAGACAAGCAAGAAATACATGAAGTAAATGCTTGTATCACTTAGAGAAGATACCATATCACTCGGAAAAGTTTCTTCTAAAGTACAGAGAATGCCTTGGAATCAAAACTCTATACGAGAGAGATTCTTATACCTGATTCCTCTGTTAGAACTCGAAATGTGTTGGGTAGTGTCCGAGTCTTCACCACGGCCGGTGCTAATCCAAGTACCAAGTCAAATCCACTTTTTGAATCCACAAAATACAGCAGATCGACTCAACCAGAATATCTCCCTTAGACAATTCCTTACTGAATTTTCATAGACTCGAAGTTCCTTTATCCGATCTAGTACTTCCTAACCGAGGTAACATTTACAGCTACGGACAACCGAGCTGAGTTAACCCTTACAGCTCAGTCAAGGACTCAAATTTAAAACTTCATGTTAATAATGTCCTAATCGATAAATTGATCTAGTTGCTTAATAATGTCCTAATCTGATACATGATGTTTGAGGTCAACTTTAAGGTTCGTGAAGAAGCCGAAGAAAGCATCTCTAAAAGATTTCTAACATTTAAATAATCGATGAAGAATGCCACATGTAACTAGAAATGGTGGAGAGCGTGATTTCAATATCAATTAATCCACTCCTCTTGGTGAGATAGTTAACTTAAAGGAACTCAAGATGGTGGAAAGCACAACCTTTAATGTGAATCGGTTAGTTCCTTCGATCTCATACTTGGCTTATCTTAGACCATTCTCACAAGCCTCTTAAAATTTAAAACTCATATAGGTATGTGTACAACTAATGAATCATATGTTGGTCTACTCGAAAATTTAGGTGGGAATAGAGAAAATTCCTAAATCGGTTGTTCCTCCGGAAGAACCTCGGTTAGAAACCTTCCTTGGAAGTCTCTGGTTGGGTATCCCGACATGTAAGGACCTTGCTTAGAACCCTTCCCTGTCCTATCTAGGAAGTCTCCGGTTTGGCATCGTGATATACAAGGACCCCAGTTAGAACCCTTCCACAAGTACTAAACAATCATAAACCTAAATTTCGTTCAAAATTAAAGTGATCACAATCACTTCTCAAACATGGTTTTAAACTGTAATCACAAATCAATTTAATACCATATAAGGCATAGCACAATGTGCCACCCTTCCCAAGTTTCTCATATTAGTTTAACACAAAGCATAGATAACTAGCTACCTTTCCAACTCAATTCCACTTCAACTTTGGTTAAAAGCTCATTTGTTCTCAAAGTAATACAAGAGTGTTTACAACTTTGGTTAAAACTATTACTAAATCATAGTTCACATTAGCACACCTTTTTACGTATTTGTAGCAAAAGAATTTGATTAGCGACTATATTGCACTAAGTACTAGCATAACTCGATTCTTTAGCTTCCCGTTCCTTTATATTTCATATTATAGTCCTTTTAGTTATAATTCACCTTTGACTCGAGCATTTACACCTATTTATGCATGGTGAAGACTCGGACTACGAACTCCTATCACTCTGAGTACTATCAAGGATTCAGGTACAAACCTCATCCCTCCTAGGTTTTGATTACAAGTCATTATGAGTGTTATAGAAAATATTGCATACATTTTCATTCGATTCCGAAGGTTTGCTCTTGGAGAGTATAAATCACCCTAGAGGGGGTGAATAGGGTGATGAGGAAACTTGCTTGAAAATTAAAGCAAATGAGGATCTGATGTGAGTGAGTGGCAAGGATACACTCGTAAAAGCATAAACTCGGAATTTAGTAAGCAGTGAAGAAACACATTAAATAGAATTCTGAAACTGTTTGAGTCTAGAATGTACTCGAAAAGTAATAACTCAAAAAGTACATGGAAACCCTCCCGGGGTAGAAAACTACGGACCGTGCTAATCTAAGCACGAAGTCGAATCCACTATTTTGAGTCCACAAAATACAGTAGACTCGACTTAACCCGAGTTACTCCCTTAGACAACTCCTTACAAGGTTTTATTAGACTCGAAATTACCTTATCTCGATCTAGTACTTCCTAACCGAGATCACCCTTACAGTTAGGGACAACCGAGCCGAGTTAACCCTTATAGCTCGGTCAAGGGACCTTACTTAGAGAGTAAAAAGAAAGTGTTTGTAATCGAGTACAAGACCTTACAACTCGGAAAGTTATGAAATACGGAATTGGAGTTGTAAGTAGAAGATTGAGAATGAATACAATGATTTTTGATCAAGTATCCGTATTAAAAATAGATTCGGCCATCTTTAAGTCTTGAAAGTTGGCTTCTATATATAGATGACCAAGCAGCTTAGCCGTTGTGTCCATCTTCCGACTGGAGGTCCTTTGTGACCGTTGTAAAGGATTTTCTGAGTCACTCGGAAAATATCCGTTGAGATATGAACGTTGAGCAACGACTCTTGACTCCTTTGGAAGTCCCAAAACCACTGGTAGTGTCTTGAAAAATAAGATGGAAAACACCGTTGAGCTTGGTGTTGCAAATTTCCAGTTTTGGAAATAGACAATCCCGACACGGTGTCCGGGGCTACGTCGGAGGTGGAAAAAGCCTTGTCTCATCGGTGATTTGACGTTTTGAAGCCTAGGTTACTTTTGTGATTCAAATTTAGGATAGCCTCGTTTGAATAACCTACAAAAGTAAATCAATTTGGTTCTCAAAGTATAAAATACTTTGGTCCAAGATTAGGCACAGATAATAATATAATTAAAATAATTAAGTGACTAATTATCCGAGTCGAAAAGAAATGGAATTTTCCGAGTCTAATATCCATAAAACTCAAATTCAATCTCAGTCGGTCTAGAGGACAATCAAGTCCGATAAAGAATATCGGAGTAAACGAGACTTGATCTAGACTAAACACAATTCAAACTAAATATGCTGACTTGGAACAATGTAATTCCCGAACCATGAAGTTAGACCCGAGTTTAAGCGCAGAAAAGATCGTGTTTGAATATGCGATATATTTGAGTGTTGGGTGACTCAGAATTGAGTGTGAAGAATGGAGGAGAATCACACATGAAGAAAAACATGAGACTAATTGTAATGTTTAGTCTTTTTAAGGCTCAAAAGTCTCACATGGTCTCTACCACAATCTCAACTAGCTCAAAGAATTTCACATGCCAACACTATTGTCAAAGAATCAAAGGCAATCAACTTTCATCTATCAAATATGGCCAAAATCTTGAAGTTTAAAAACTGGTTTTCAAGTATTACGCACTTAGAGCAATTCATTGAAATCATTCTCCTTGGAAAACATATTTTGCCTAAAAGGAATCATCAATAAAGGTTCATCTTTTTTTTTTTCTTTGTTTTTTTTAATGCAAATCTATATGATGCTACCTAAATGCTCTAAATGCAATCCTAAATGTTTTTTTAATATTTTTTTATTTATCAAATGTAAAATTTCACACTAAATGTCAAATAAAACATGCTCTAACCTAAATGAAATGCAACTATACATTATTCATCAATGACAACCTAAGTAGGAACTATCCCCCATGCTTGGACACAGCATTGTCCATAATGCAAGCACAATTAGGAAAAAGGAGATGGGGAAGAACAAAACATCACTCAAATGGAGGGGGAGGGGAGGAGGATTAGGATTACCCTGGGAAATATGCCAATCATGCCAAGCGAGTCAAACATTCACTCATCATATGCATATAATGATTTTGATTGGCAAGCATGTCACGAAGTTCAACTTGAGCATTTTGTATATTCGCACACTCCGAATGAACATAATCTCGAAGGGAGGCTTGTTCAGAGTGGAGGTATTCTCTAAGTGAGGCTTGCTCAGATCGAAAAGCAGCGTGCTCGGAATGCACATACTCCTCGAAGGAGAGCTGCTCTTGATGGATAGCAGTGAGAAGTGAATGCACGTAAGCATCGGCATTAGGCTCATTATGTTCATTATGCTCAAGGGGCGGGGGAAGAGAAGAGGTAGAGGCACCCACATCAGTATGGGGCGGAGGGCGAGGGACTTCATCCTCACCGGGCAAGAATCTGAGGTTGGCTGCATCCCTAAGGGATGTGCGCTCAAGACAAGGGAGACGCAACATACGGTTATTAGGATACAACCAATGAAACTCTCCGTAAATTATTCGACACATGCCCATAGCCCGCAAAGCCTCAATGTCGATACGCTCGGACCCGCGCACCCTATCATCATGATGGTCATCGGGATTCCAACCTAAAGCTACAAGCAATGACAAGTAACAAAACCCCCAATAACAATCCTACCCCGGGAACTAGTAGCAACAAGTGGCAAATTGACGGGCTAAATAAGCCCCAGGATTGAACTCGGACACATCTCCCGTCCACATCACATATAAACAAAACAATTCAGAGAGACGCATATTATTTCCATCTGTCATCCCTCCCAAACAGACCATGGCCCAAAACTCGATGGATATACCGAATACAGGGGTTCCTAACAGCGATCGCCTTAGTCGAACTAGGATGATAGTCCTGCTCACCAGAAATAGAATGCCAAAATTGCATCGAATCGAAACAATCGGGAACTACACGGTGTCCAAGTCCAAGGTCACGAGGGAGGGAAAATAAAGCATTAAACTAACTGAGAGTGAATTCATGGTATCTCCCTAACAGGCGAAAGGAAACTAAGCCATGCTCGGCGTGAGAACCACGCCCAATATCAACAGTTAATGTGCTTAGAAATTCCAAAGTCAGGCTTCTATAGGTCCCTAATCGAATATTTACAAAATTCAACAAACCGCAACGTTCAATCATCCAAAGAAAATCCTCAAGAAAACCCAACCTTTCTAAACTAATCTCATCATAATAATCGGTGGCAACAATTTCACGATTAAGCAATGAATTGTAGTGTTCAATATGTTCAGGATGAGGCAAGTTAAGAGGGTTGTTTGGATTACCTCTGTTTCGCGAAATACGGACATTCCGGGTGGTGGACGAGTGGCTCGAGCTCGGGCTGCAGAGCTCGGTCGGGATGACTCCCTTGTGTGAACTTCCGCCTTTTGGGTGCCATTGGAGCAAATTTTAGAACGTAGACCAAGTTAAGAAGCATAATTTTGGTGGAGAAGAATGGGCAAGAAAAGAGGTGATTTTTATGGAAGAAGGAAGAAGCGTGGAGAGAAGAGGAGGACGAGGAAGGCGGCGACCGTAGCGCCGCCATGAATAGTAAGGTGCCGACGCGAACAGATCAGGCTACGACGCGAGTTCCGGCAATAAGAGAAGGATGCGGAATTTCACGGAGAGGGAGATAAAAGCAAGAAAAGGGAAACGAAACAAGACACCGGCGAATAGAAGACGATGGTGGCCGGTGAGTAGCAGAGACGCCGGCGAGAAGAATTAGAGCAGCAGAGGAGACGATGCCAACGCGAACGAGCGTGGAGAGAGACGCAAAACCCACGTAGAGGGAGAGAAAATTGAAGAAGAAAAAGAACAGATCCGGTGAATGTGGTAAGAAATTTGGAGTTTAGAAGAGATTTGAGATGGAAGAAGAGAATGAAGTTGGAGGTATTGCTATGGAGGATGCAAGGGCAGAGAGAGCAAGAAGAAGAAGAGGCAAGGTAGAGTGAGGAGAGAGATAAGAAATCGGGCTCAAAAATACCCTATGTAAATATTACATCCGACACGGGCCGTTTCCGAGGAAACGGTCGGACCGCTCCGGATGCTCGCCGCGCAAAACTACGCCCAAAGTCGGCCCGTTTTCAATGAAAACGGGTGACTCGTCGCTAAGTTGGATATAGCGTCCAACACGGGCCGTTTCGATTGAAACGGGTAGCCCGTGTTGGTTGCTATCTCGTTTTTTTTTTTTTTTTTAATCAACACAAGAAACGGCTTGGGTTGCCTCCCAAGAAGCGCTTGTTTTAAGTCATTAGCTTGACCATATACAATTCATTCCTCATGGCTTACCCGGATCGGTAAGAACATAATAAATGGTCTTCACGTCAAAATGCCTCACAATGTAAGGCTTAAGCCGTTCACTATTTACCTTGAAAGAACCCGTGGACTCACTCCACACCTCAACCGCACCATAAGGAAATACCTTGGTGACTTGAAACGGCCCGGACTATCGGGATCTCGGTTTTCCGGAAACAACTTCAATCTTGAGTTGAACAAGAGGACCATGTCACCTTCATCAAACCCCCGTGCGGAATATGCTTGTCATGCCACCGCTTGGTTCTCTCCTTGTAAATTCGGGAACTCTCATAAGCTTTCAATCGCAACTTCTCAAGTTCTTGCAATTGGAGAGCTCTCTTTTCACCAACCGCCTTGGCATCAAAATTCAAGGTCCGGATCGCCCGAAAGCTTAATGTTCCATCTCCACGGGCAAATGACAAGGCTTCCCATACACTAACCAGAAAGGAGTAGTGCCAAGGGAGTCTTGTAAGCGATGCGGTATGCCCATAGTGCATCATCAAGCTTCAAAGACCAATCTTTTCGAGAGCGATCCACCGTCTTTTCAAGAATATTTTTCAACTCCCGATTAGACAATTCAACTTGACCACTTGTTTGAGGATGATAAGGCGTGGCAACTCCCGGCTAGACAACTTAGCAGACAGCGCACCCGTTTTCATTGAAAACGAGTGCGCTATTGCTAAGTTGGAGATAGCATCCAACACGGGCCGTTTCGGTTGAAACGGGTAGCCCCTGTTGGTTGCTGCCTCGTTTTTTTTGTTTTTTTTTAATTAACACAAGAAACGGCTTGCGTTGCCTCCCAAGAAGCGCTTCTTTTGAGTCATTAGCTTGACCATATGCAATTCATTCCTCATGGCTTACCCGGATCGGTAAGAACATAATAAATGGTCTTCACGTCAAAATGCCCCACAATGTAAGGCTTAAGCCGTTGATTATTGACCTTGAAAGAACCCGTGGACTCACTCCACACCTCAACCGCACCATGAGGAAATACCTTGGTGACTTGAAACGGCCCGGACCATCGGGATCTTAGTTTTCCGGAAACAACTTCAATCTTGAGTTGAACAAGAGGACCATGTCACCTTCTTCAAACCCCCGTGCGAGAATATGCTTGTCATGCCACCACTTGGTTCTCTCCTTGTAAATTCGGGAACTCTCAAGAGTTTTCAATCACAACTTCTCAAGTTCTTGCAATTGGAGAACTCTCTTCTCAGCAACCGCCTTGGCATCAAAATTAAGAGTCCGGATCGCCCGGAAAGCTTAATGTTCCATCTCGACGGGCAAATCACAAGGCTTCCCATACACTAACCGGAAGGGAGTAGTGCTAAGGGGAGTCTTGTAAGCGATGCGGTATGCCCATAGTGCATCATCAAGCTTCAAAGACCAATCTTTTCGGGAACGATACACCGTCTTCTCAAGAATATTTTTCAACTCCCGGTTAGACAACTCAACTTGACCACTTGTTTGAGGATGATAAGGCGTGGCAACTCCCGGTTAGACAACTTAGTAGCAGCGCACCCGTTTTCATCGAAAACGAGTGCGCTATCGTTAAGTTTGAGATAGCATCCAACACGGGCCGTTTCGGTTGAAATGGGTAGCCCGTATTGGTTGCTACCTCTTTTTTTGTTTTTTTGTTTCTAATCAACACAAGAAACGGCTTGGGTTGCCTCCCAAGAAGCGCTTATTTTAAGTCATTAGCTTGACCATATACAATCCATTCCTCATGCCTTACCCGGATCGGTAAAAACATAATAAATGGTCTTCACGTCAAAATGCCCCACAATGTAAGGCTTAAGCCGTTGACCATTGACCTTAAAAGAACCCGTGGACTCACTCCACACCTCAACCGCACCATGGGGAAATACCTTGGTGACTTTAAACGGCCCGGCCATCGGGATCTAAGTTTTCCTGAAATAACTTCAATCTTGAGTTGAACAAGAGGACCATGTCACCTTCTTCAAACCCCCGTGCGGAATATGCTTGTCATGCCAACGCTTGGTTCTCTCCTTGTAAATTCGGGAACTCTCATAAGGTTTTCAATCGCAACTCCTCAAGTTCTTGCAATTGGAGAGCTCTCTTCTCACCAACCGCCTTGGCATCAAAATTCGAGGTCCGGATCACCCGTAAAGCTTTATGTTCCATCTCGACGGGCAAATGACAAGGCTTCCCATAGACTAACCGGAAGGGAGTAGTGCCAAGGGGACTCTTGTAAGCGAGTGCGGTATGCCCATAGTGCATCATCATGCTTCAAAGACCAATCTTTTCGGGAGCGATCCACCGTCTTCTCAAGAATATTTTTCAACTCTCGGTTAGGCAATTCAACTTGACCACTTGTTTGAGGATGATAAGGTGTGGTAACTCTTGGTTAGACAACTTAGCGAGCAGTGCACCCGTTTTCATTGAAAACGAGTGCACATCTGCTAAGTTGGAGATAGCATCCAACACGAGCCGTTTCGGTTGAAACGGGTAGCCCGTGTTGGTTGCTGCCTCGTTTTTTTTTTTTTTTTAATCAACACAAGAAACGGCTTGGGTTGCCTCCCAAGAAGCGCTTGTTTTAAGTCATTAGCTTGACCATATACAATTCATTCCTCATGGCTTACCCGGATCGGTAAGAACAAAATAAATGGTCTTCATGTCAAAATGCCCCACAATGTAAGGCTTAAGCCGTTGACTATTAACCTTGAAAGAACCCGTGGACTCACTCCACTCCTCAACCGCACCATCGGGAAATACCTTGGTGACTCGAAACGGCCCGGGCCATCGGGATCTCGGTTTTCCGGAAACAACTTCAATCTTGAGTTGAACAAGAGGACCATGTCACCTTCTTTAAACCCCCGTGCAAAATATGCTTGTCATGCCACCGCTTGGTTCTCTCCTTGTAAATTCGGGAACTCTCATAAGCTTTCAATCGCAACTCCTCAAGTTCTTGCAATTAGAGAACTCTCTTCTCACCAACCGCCTTGGCATCAAAATTCAGGGTCCGGATCGCCCAAAAGCTTTATGTTCCATCTTGATGGGCAAATGACAAGGCTTCCCATACACTAATCGATAGGGAGTAGTGCCAAGGGGAGTCTTGTAAGCGGTGTGGTATGCCCATAGTGCATCATCAAGCTTCAAAGGCCAATCTTTTCGGGAGCGATCCACCGTCTTCTCAAGAATATTTTTCAACTCCCTGTTAGACAACTCAACTTGACCACTTGTTTGAGGATGATAAGGCGTGGCAACTCCCGGTTAGACAACTTAGTAACAGCGCACCCGTTTTAATCGAAAACGAGTGCGCTGCTACTAAGTTGGAGATAGCATCCAACACGGGGCCGTTTCGGTTGAAATGGGTAGCCCGTGTTGGTTGCTACCTCTTTTTTTGTTTTTTCTTTTTAATCAACACAAGAAACGGCTTGGGTTGCTCCCAAGAAGCGCTTGTTTTAAGTCATTAGCTTGACCATATACAATCCATTCCTCATGGCTTACCCGGATCGGTAAGAACATAATAAATGGTCTTCACGTCAAAATGCCCCACAATGTAAGGCTTAAGCCGTTCACTATTGACCTTGAAAGAACCCGTGGACTCACTCCACACCTCAACCGCACCATGAGGAAATACCTTGGTGACTTGAAACGGCTCGGACCATAGAGATCTCGGTTTTCCGGAAACAACTTCAATCTTGAGTTGAACAAGAGGACCATGTCACCTTCTTCGAACCCCCGTGCAGAATATGCATGTCATGCCACCGCTTGGTTTTCTCCTTGTAAATTCAAGAACTCTCAAAAGCTTGCAATCGCAACTCCTCGAGTTCTTGCAATCGGAGAACTCTCTTCTCAGCAACCGCCTTGGCATCAAAATTCGAGGTCCGGATCGCCCGGAAAGCTTAATGTTCCATATCGACGGGCAAATGACAACGCTTCCCATACACTAACCGGAAGGGAGTAGTGTTAAGGGGAGTCTTGTGAGCGAGTGCGGTATGCCCATAATGCATCATCAAGCTTCAAAGACCAATCTTTTCGGGAGCGATCCACCGTCTTCTCAAGAATATTTTTCAACTCCCGGTTAGACAACTCAACTTGACCACTTGTTTGAGGATGATAAGGCGTGGCAACCCCGGTTAGACAACTTAGTAGCAGCGCACCCGTTTTCATCGAAAACGATTGCGTTGCTGCTAAGTTGGAGATAGCATCCAACACGAGGCCGTTTCGGTTGAAACGGGTAGCCCGTGTTGCTTGCTGCCTCGTTTTTTTGTTTTTTTTTTAATCAACACAAGAAACGGCTTGGGTTGCCTCCCAAGAAGTGCTTGGTTTAAGTCATTAGCTTGACCATATACAATTCATTCCTCATGGCTTACCCGGATCGGTAAGAACATAATAACTGGTCTTCACGTCAAAATGCCCCACAATGTAAGGCTTAAGCCGTTGACCATTGACCTTGAAAGAACCCGTGGACTCACTCCACACCTCAACCGCACCATAAGGAAATACCTTGGTGACTTCAAACGGCTCGGACCATCGGGATCTCGGTTTTCCGGAAACAACTTCAATCTTGAGTTGAACAAGAGGACCATGTCACCTTCTTCAAACCCCCGTGCAGATTATACTTGTCATGCCAATGCTTGGTTCTCTCCTTGTAAATTCGGGAACTCTCATAAGGTTTTCAATCGCAACTCCTCAAGTTCTTGCAATTGGAGAACTCTTTTCTCACCAACCGCCTTGGCATCAAAATTCGGGGTCCGGATCGCCCGTAAAGCTTTATGTTCCATCTCGACGGGCAAATGACAAGGCTTCCCATACACTAACCGGAAGGGAGTATCGCCAAGGGAGTCTTGTAAGCAAGTGCTGTATGCCCATAGTGCATCATCAAACTTCAAAGACCAATCTTTTGGGGAGCGATCCACCGTTTTCTCAAGAATATTTTTCAACCCTCGGTTAGACAACTCGACTTGACCACTTGTTTGAGGATGATAAGGCATGGCAACTCCTGGTTAGACAACTTAGCAGCGAGCGCACCCGTTTTCATTGAAAACGAGTGCGCTGCTGCTAAGTTGGAGATAACATCCAACACGAGCCGTTTCGGTTGAAACGTGTAGCCCGTGTTGGTTGCTGCCTTGTTTTTATTTTTTTTAATCAACACAAGAAACGGCTTGGGTTGCCTCCCAAGAAGCTCTTGTTTTAAGTCATTAGCTTGACCATATACAATTCATTCCTCATGGCTTACCCGGATTGGTAAGAACATAATAAATGGTCTTCACATCAAAATACCCCACAATGTAAGGCTTAAGCCGTTGACCATTGACCTTGAAAGAACCCGTGGACTCACTCCACACCTCAACCGCACCATGAGGAAATACCTTGGTGACTTGAAACGGCTCGGACCATCGGGATCTCGGTTTTCCGGAAACAACTTCAATCTTGAGTTGAACAAGAGGACCATGTCACCTTCTTCAAACCCCTGTGCGAGAATATGCTTGTCGTGCCACCGCTTGGTTCTCTCCTTGTAAATTCGGGAACTCTCATAAGCTTGCAATCGCAACTCCTCAAGTTCTTGCAATTGGAGAACTCTCTTCTCAAGCAACCGCCTTGGCATCAAAATTCAAGGTCCGGATCGCGCAAAAGCTTTATGTTCCATCTCGATGGGCAAATGACAAGGCTTCCCATACACTAACCTGGAAGGGAGTAGTGCTATGGGAGTCTTGTAAGCAGATGCGGTATGCCCACAGTGCATCATCAAGCTTCAAAGACTAATCTTTTCGGGACCGATCCACCGTCTTCTCAAGAATATTTTTCAACTCCCGGTTAGACAACTCAACTTGACCACTTGTTTGAGGAAGATAAGGCGTGGCAACTCCCGGTTAGACAACTTAGTAGCGAGCGCACCCGTTTTAATCGAAAACGAGTGCACTCGTCGCTAAGTTGGAGATAGCATCCAACACGAGTCGTTTCGATTGAAACGGGTAGCCCGTGTTGGTTGCTATCTCGTTTTTTTTTTTTTTAATCAACACAAGAAACGGCTTGGGTTGCCTCCCAAGAAGCGCTTGTTTTAAGTCATTAGCTTGACCATATACAATTCATTCCTCATGGCTTACCCCGATCGGTAAGAACATAATAAATGGTCTTCACATCAAAATGCCCCACAATGTAAGGCTTAGGCCATTGACCTTAAAAAACCCGTGGACTCACTCCACACCTCAACCGCACCATGAGGAAATACCTTGGTGACTTGAAACGGCTCGGACCATCGGGATCTCGGTTTTCCGGAAACAACTTCAATCTTGAGTTGAATAAGAGGACCATGTCACCTTCTTCAAACCCCCGTGCGGAATATGCTTGTCATGCCAACGCTTTGTTCTCTCCTTGTAAATTCGGGAACTCTCATAAGGTTTTCAATCGCAACTCCTCAACTTCTTGCAATTGGAGAGCTCTCTTCTCACCAACCGCCTTGGCATCAAAATTCGAGGTCCGGATCGCCCGGAAAGCTTTATGTTCCATCTCGACGGGCAAATGACAATGCTTCCCATACACTAATCGGAAGGGAGTAGTGCTAAGGGAGTCTTGTAAGCGATGCGGTATGCCTATAGTGCATCATCAAGCTTCAAAGACCAATCTTTTCGGTAGCGATCCACCGTCTTCTCAAGAATATTTTTCAACTCCCGGTTAGACAATTCAACTTGACCACTTGTTTGAGGATGATAAGGCGTGGCAACTATCGGTTAGACAACTTAGCGAGAGCGCACCCGCTTTCATTGAAAACGGGTGCGCTGCTGCTAAGTTGGAGATAGCATCCAACACGGGCCGTTTCGGTTGAAACGGGTAGCCCGTGTTGGTTGCTGCCTCGTTTTTTTTTTTTGTTTTTTTAATCAACACAAGAAATGGCTTGGGTTGCCTCCCAAGAAGCGCCTGTTTTAAGTCATTAGCTTGACCATATACAATTCATTCCTCATGGCTTACCCGGATCGGTAAGAACATAATAAATGGTCTTCATGTCAAAATGCCTCACAATGTAAGGCTTAAGCCGTTGATCATTGACCTTGAAAGAACCCGTGGACTCACTCCACACCTCAACCGCACCATGAGGAAATACCTTGGTGACTTGAAACGGCCCGGACCATCGGGATCTCGGCTTTCCGGAAACAACTTCAATCTTGAGTTGAACAAGAGGACCATGTCACCTTCTTCAAACCCCCTGTGCAGTAATATGCTTGTCATGCCACCGCTTGGTTCTCTTCTTGTAAATTCGGGAACTCTCATAAGCTTTCAATCGCAACTCCTCAAGTTCTTGCAATTGGAGAACTCTCTTCTCACCAACCGCCTTGGCATCAAAATTCGTGGTCCGGATTGCCCGTAAAGCTTTATGTTCCATCTCGATGGGCAAATGACAAGGCTTCCCATACACTAATCGGAAGGGAGTAGTGCCAAGGGGAGTCTTGTAAGCGAGTGTGGTATGCCCATAGTGTATCATCAAGCTTCAAAGACCAATCTTTTCGGGAGCAATCCACCGTCTTCTCAAGAATATTTTTCAACTCCCTGTTAGACAACTCTACTTGACCACTTGTTTGAGGATGATAAGGCGTGGCGACCTTATGAAATACTCCATATTTCTTCAATAGAACCTCAAGTAGTCGGTTGCAAAAGGTACTCCCATTTTCACTTAATAAAGCCCTTGGAGTGCCAAATCGAGCAAAAATATTCTTCTTTAGGAACTTCATGACAACCTTGGAATCATTGGTGGGAGAGGCAATGGCTTCTATCCATTTTGACATGTAATCAACAGCAACTAGGATGTAGAGGTTCTTGTGAGAGGGAGGAAAAGGACCCATAAAGTCAATTCCCCATACATCAAAGAGCTCAACCTCTAAAATCCCAAATTGGGGCATCTCATGCCTCTTGGAAATAGTGCCCATCCGTTGGCATCGGTCACAAGCTACCACAAAATTTCGTGCATCTTTGGCGAGAGTTGCCCGAGTAGAAACCAGCTTGTAAGACCTTAGAGGCGATTTTATCGGGGCCAAAATGTCCACAATAAGTAGTGGAATGACAAGTGATGGAGCACACTTTGAACCTCATCTTCCGGAATACATCTTCGATATACCCCATCCGCACACAACTTGTAAAGGAGAGGCTCTTCCCACACATAACTTTTTACCTCAAACAAGAACCGCTTCCTTTGTTGGAAAGATGACTCCGTTGGCATCACGCCACAAACAATATAATTCACAAAGTCGGCATACCATGGAGTGGAAGAATGTGAAACAACCATGAGTTGCTCTTCCGAAAACGAATCATCAATGGGGATAACTTCCTTGGGCAAATCTTCCAACTCGAGAAAGATGATCGACAACCACATTTTGCGACCCAGGCTTGTCCCGGATCTCCAAATCGAACTCTTGAAGTAAAAGCACCCATCGGATAAGACGAGGCTTAGAATCCGATTTCCTCATAAGATGCTTGATGGCAGCATGATTAGTAAAAACTATCACCTTGGAGTTAATCAAATAAGAATGGAACTTCTCCAAGGCAAACACAACCACCAAGAATTCCTTCTCCGTGGTGGCATAGTTAACTTAAGCCTCATCCAGAGTTCGATTCGCATAATGTATAGCATAGGGCTTGCCATCCTTCCTTTGCCCCAAAACGGCCCCCAATGCAAAGTCACTTGCATCACTCATTACTTCAAATGGAAGACTCCAATCCGGGGCTTGCATAATAGGAGCTGTAATCAAAGCTTCTCTTAACCTGTTGAAAGCACTCAAGCACACATCATCAAATATAAAAGGCATATCTTTAATAAGCAATTAGGTGAAAGGCCTTGCAATTTTCGAAAAATCTTTAATGAACCGTCGGTAAAAACCCACATGTCCAAGAAAACTCCTCACACCCTTAACAGACATAAGTGGAGGTAATTTCTCAATTACCTCTACCTTAGCTTTGTCAACTTTAATGCCTTTATTGGAAACCACATGACCTAGGACAACTCCCTCTTGTACCATAAAATGACACTTTTCCCAATTCAAGACCAAATTCACATCCTCACATCTAGACAATATTTTAGAAAGATTTTTCAAACATTGATCAAAGGTAGAACCATAGACAGAAAAATCATCCATAAAGACCTCCATAATATCCTCAATAAAATTAGAGAAAATAGCCATCATGCAACGTTGAAAAGTAGCGGGTGCATTACACAACCCGAAAGGCATTCTCCTATAAGCAAATGTTCCATAAGGACAAGTACAGGTGGTCTTCTCTTGGTCACTAGGGTGGATAGGGATTTGGAAAAATCCGGAATACCCATCAAGATAACAAAAATATAAATTCTTCGCAAGTCTTTCAAGCATTTGGTCAATAAAGGGAAGAGGGAAATGGTCTTTATGGGTGGCAGTATTCAACTTGCGATAATCAATGCACATCCTCCAACCCGTAACGGTCCTAGTGGGAATCAATTCATTGTTCTCATTTCTTACAACAGATCATCCCCCTTTCTTAGGCATAACATGAACCGGGCTTACCCAATCACTATCAGAAATAGGATAAATGATACCGGCCTCAAGTAATTTCAAAACTTCTTTCTTTACCACCTCTTTCATGTTAGGATTTAACCTTCTTTGGTGTTCAATGGTGGGTTTATAGTTATCCTCCATTCAAATCCTATGCATGCAAACTGAAGGATGAATGCCCTTAAGGTCATCTATGGTATAGCCAATAGCCTTACGATGCAATCTAAGGACTCTTAACAAAGCTTCAATTTCGAAGCACTCAAATTTGCATTCACAATCATGGGATAAGAGGAATTTGGGCCAAGAAATTCATACCTTAGGGAGGAAGGGAGAGGTTTCAATTCAACCTTTGGAGCTTCATTTCCAACAATTGATAACTCACCTTTGCTTTCATTCATCAACTTCTCCACCGTGGCTAGTCGTGGTGGAACTTTTGGAGACGCCTCCAAGAATTGAGCACAAATGGCAACTTCGGGATCAATATCCCTAGTTGTACTATTATTTAACAAGCAAAACTCAAGAGGATCATTAGAGCTCAAATTAGTACTATCTTCCCTTAAAATAGAATAAATGATATCCACTCTAAAACAATCATCGAAAAGGAAGGGAATTTAGTAGCTTCAAACAAATTAAACTCAGCTCTTTCATCTCCTATACAAAAGGACATTCTCCCATTTTTCACATCAATGCAACACCCACCAGTAGCCATGAAAGGCCTCCCAAGAATAATGGGCGTACGGGTGTCTTCCTCCATCTCTAAAATCACAAAGTCAAAAGGAACAAAGAAACCTCCTAACTTAATGGGGACATCCTCTAATATTCCAATGGGGAACTTGACCGAACGATCGGCCAATTGAAGGGAAATGGTAGTGGGTTTCAGCTCACCCATACCAAGCTTTTGGGACAAAGAGAGGGGCATTAGGCTCACACTTGAGCCTAAATCACACAAAGCACGGTCTATGGAAATCTTCCCCACCTCACATGGAATAGTGAAACTACTGGGGTCCTTAAGCTTAGGGGAAGCTTGTTTTGGAGAACGGCACTACACTCGTTCAGTCAAAGCTACGGTCTCATGCTCTTCTAACTTTCGTTTGTTGGACAAAATTTCTTTCAAGAACTTAACATAAGAAGGCATTTGAGACAAGACATCGGTGAAAGGAATATTAATGTGGAGCTTCCTAAGGACCTCTAAAATCTTCCCAAATTGTTTATCATTTTTCGACTTTGCTAATCTTTGTGGGAAAGGCAAAGGTGGAGTATAGATTCTTTGGGGAATTTTCGTTTGGTCATTGGAAGGCTCACTCGCATTCCGCACAATAACATCAACCAAAGACTCTTTGGAGGGTAAAGACACCTCCTCATTCACAACATTATGCAACTCATTCTCATCAGTCTCAACATTCTCAACAACATTTTCGGATGTTTTAATTTTGGGAACCAGTGCCGATTGCAAGCCATGCCTCCTATTGCTTGCTGCAGTCGGTCCGACGAGTGCCGAGTCCTTGGGGACTACCGTCGGTTGGCTTTTGTATTACCGGTGGAGGAGCATGTAGCTCGAAAATCATGCGAGATGTTTTAATTTTTGCTTTATTTTTGTCATGCAAGTAGTTGTGTCTATAAAAGGACGACCTTGGCAGCTCATTTTGCATATCTTCATAACTCACCTTCTTGCTTCCTCTTTTTATTCCTTAAGAAAACTAGTGCGGTCATCTTAAAAATCCACAAAACATGACTCGAATACATCCTCATCGGGAAGAAGAACAAGGGCCGGATCTTCACATCCTCACCACAAATGGAATACGAATGACCACTTACAGGAACCTGACCCATGTTTCATTGTTGGTGATCTCCACTATTGTAATTGTCTAAATTTGAATTTTCTTCTTTTTAATAATAATGTGGCATTTAGCTAAGACACTTTATATATTTGTTCTTCGTAGGTGGACACCATTATGAGTAGTGGCGCCATTAAGAAGTTCTTTAAAACCTTCAAAGAATAAGAGTACCCATTGGAGCAAACTTTAACCAATGTTGGGTTTAGTCTTCTATACGAGTACTTTAAGTCACTTGTGTGACATCACTAACCGAGGCATCAATCGGGCCATAAGTGAGCGATTTTGGGATACCATTAACAATTTTAATATTCCCTTAGGGGAAGGAATTTGCAGTCTTCATAGGTTTATATTTTTCGGTTGAACCCGTAGTGTATGACCGAAACTTACACCAAAACCGTGATTATTTTCGTCACCTCTTTGGTTGAAATGCTCTTCGCTTTCCCGGGACCAAATTTTAAGTGTTCGATTCTCGTCTCTGCTTTCAGCGATGAAGAGTTGTGGGCTCAACATGATCCATAACAATAAGCTCGTATCGTGATTACTTTTATGTTAAGCATGCCCATCTTTTCGGATCGAGGGTGTAAAGTCCACCTTCATTATCTAGTAAATCTAGTAGATTCATATTGGATAGAAGACCTCAATTGGGATGTGCCTACCTACACTTTCTTAATAAGAGGTTTATGTGATGGTGGTCAACGCACTACTCACGAGAAAGACACAATTAGTTATACGCCCTTGACCAACTTGTGGAGGATTATTGAGATTTTACTCTATTCATCTTAACCTTTATTTCTATCTTGTATAGATACAAAAATTTACTTGTGTAGTCAATTTGCAACCATCGATGTATTAATATTTTACTCAACTTTCACAGTTTCAATGATCCACCCGGCGATTCCGAGTGAAAATTGCATTGGGGAAAGTCTCGCCTTGCTCAACCAAAGGAAGTTGGGATTAGCTTATTGCATCCCGCTCTCAATAAAGTGTCTATGGTATGCTTATTTGAATTTTAGATTTTAGACTATTATGGTCCAAAATACGGTCATTTTACTGACTTATAATTCGCCTCTGCCCATAGTCTAGTGTGGACCTTGGTCCGGCACTTCTACTTTGTCTCTTGAGTTTTCGCTACTACTTTGATGCTTATAGGTTGAATTCGTATGGTTGGAAAAACTAATTTTCATCCTTGGTGCCCAAATCATCTTCCTCTACGATTTCGAATTACAAAGAATCTAAGTGAGAGCCGAGTTCTTTTTGAATGCCCATTCCGCTTCGTTGGTAACTTGGCAAGCGAGATACACCCCCATAATGATATAATATATGGTCCCCTTTCATACAAAAGGATCCACCTCAAACCATGTTTATCTTCGCTTGGTTACCTTAAAGGAACATGAAGAGATGATGATGGGGTATCCCGAGCACACTCTTTTTGGATCCAATTTTGACTTATCCTCCGAAGACTCGGACTCTGCATTTATATTATTATGAGTACTAACAAGGAATCAGGTGCAAATCTCATCCCTTCTAGGTTTTGATTTCAAGTCATTCCGAGTGTTATAGAAACTTTTCTTAGTGTTACGTAAATTATTGCGGATGTTTTCGTCCGATTCTGACTACTCAAAAGCACTCTCTTGTTCATCAATTCACTCGATAGTTCCGAGTCACTCGGACATCACTCAGATTTATCGCATGTTCAAACATTCACTGTAACTCTTTCAAACTAAGTTATGACTTCACATTCTAAGTTAAAGTGAATTACATCGTTAATTCATCTTTCCAAGTCAGCATGATTTGGTTGAAATATGTTTGTCTAGATCAAGTACGCATACCTTATTATTCTCTTTCTAACATGATCTTTCTCTAGACTAACTCAGATGGAATTTGAGTATAATGAAAATTAGACTCGGAAAATTCTACTCTTTTAGGACTCGAGATAATTATGCCTTAATTATCTCAATTAAATTATTATATGTGCCTAATCTTGGACCAAAGTATTTTATACTTTGAGAACCAAAATTTGTTTGCTTTTATATGTTATCTAAACGAGGTTATCCCACTTTTTGAATTACAAAAGTAACCGACTTCAAGTTGTCAATCACCAGCAGACAAGGCTTACCTACTTCGAACAAGGCCCAAGCACTCGTGTTAGGATTGTTTGTTTCCAAAACTGGAAATATTCAACACTAACTTTTCGAGACACCACCAGTGGATTGGGACATCCTAAGGAGTCAAGAGTTGATGCACAATGTTCACATCTCAACGGGTCTTTTCCGAGCGACTCGGAAGAACCGTTACAATGGTCACGAGAGGACTTCTATTCGAAGTTAGTCACAACAGACTAATCCGCTTAATCATCTATAAATAGAAGACACTTTGCAAGACTTGAAGATTGCTGAACCCATTGCTGAAATTATATCTCTTTATATAATACTCTTTCAATCTTCTTTTTACAACTACGAGTCCGTACTTAACACTTTTCCGAGTTGTAAAGTATTGTAATTAGTCACAAATTCTTTCTTACTCTCTAAGTAAGGTCCTTTGACTGAGCTGTAGGAGTTAACCGAGCTCAATTGTCCCTAGCTATAAAGGTTACCTCGGTTAAGAAGTACTAGATCGGATATGGGAACTCTTGAGTCTAGGAAAATTTTGTAAGGAATTGTGTAAGGGAGCAATTCTGGTTGAGTCGGTCTACTATATTTTGTGGATTCAAAATAGTGGATTTGACTTGGTGCTTGGATTAGCACTAGCCGTGGTTTTATGCCCCAGGAGGGTTTACACGTAATTTTGAGTTCATACTTTTCTAAGTCGAGTCTAGACTCGGACAGGTCTCGATTATTCAATTTAAACTTTAACCTTTCATTTATTGTTTAAATTTCCTCAACACCCTATTCACCCCCTCTAGGGTGATTAAGACTCTCCAAGAGCAAATCTTCAATTGGTATCGAGCCTAGCCTTTTAAAAAGGATCTAACAATCCAAAGGTTTAAAGATCAAATGGCCGAGAACAGTGGAGAGTTTAATGAAGGAAGATCTTCCAGCGAGACCACCAAAGTTTAAAGGATCAAATTTCGTACACTCTGGAAGAAGCTCATGGAATGCTTTTTATTGGATCACGATGAAGATGTATGGAACATCATACGAGAATGCAACTACATTCCAATGAGGATGGAGGAAACAAGGCTCGTGCATAAAGCAAAGCTCGAGTACACCATCGAAGAGGCAAAAAGTTCAGTAAGAACTTTAAAGCAATGAACATTCCGATGTGTGCCATCAGCTCGGAAGAATACAATAGAGTGTCAACTTTTGACACAGCAAAGGAAGTGTGGGACACTCTTGTCAACACATATGAAGGAACAAGCCAATTAAGATAAGCGAAGATAAGTCAATATCTTCACAAATATGAGCTGTTCAAGATGGAGCCAGAAGAAAACATCACTTAGATGTTCATCCGCTTCACCGAGATTACGAACAATCTCAAATCTCCGGGTAGAAAGATTTCCCACGAAGAAATGTGGAGAAAGATTCTAAGAAGTCTACCCAAGAGAAGATGGGGTCCGAAGGTGACAACCATTGAGGAAGCCCGAAACTCTCTCTATTAAAGCCGGACAAAGTCATTAGGAAGTTACTCACCCATGGGATCCATCTCGGAAGAAGAGGACGTAAAGGTCGAGCACTAAAAATAATATTGCGTTGAAGGCCTCGGAAAGAAGAGAAGAAAATCCGAGTTCGACAGGACACGAAGAAGATCCCATGGCACTTATTACTCAAGGCTTCAAAAGAATGATGAAGCAGAAGAGATCGGAGAAAAGGCCAAGAGATGAGTTCTACAAGAAAGATAAAAAGGATAGAAAAGGTAAACACTCTTCCCCTTCAAAGTTATCTTTAACTAAGAACTCCGGTTGTTTTGAATGTGGCAGTAAGGACCACATAGTCAAAGACTGTCCAAGGAGAAAGAGGGACAAAAAGAAGAAGAAGGCTATGATGACTACATGGAGTGATGAAGACTCATCATAAGAAGATGAGGACTCGGACGACTCAATGTGTCCGATGGCTCTATCACACTCGAAACCGAATCCGAGTTAGACTCGATCACTCGGACAATGAGGAAATGAATCCTAAGGAGGTAATTGAATATTTCCTCAAGTTTTCCAAAGTTGATTTAGCTAAATATATTTATACTTTGGAAGAAAAGTCCAATTCGACTCCTCCGAATTTAAAGAACAACTTGAGTCTATCACTTCGAGAGCATCTCTTTGAAAAATAAATTAGAAAAACGGAGACTTACCTTAAGAGAGCTCAAGACTAGTATTCAAGCTAATGAGATTGAGTCCGAGACACTCATAAGAGAAAATGAGCATCCGAAACAAAAGCTCAATGAGTCTCAAGAACTTGTTTTAAAGTTTACTCAAGGTAAAAAAAAACCATGACATTCTCTTAGGGTCACAATGTGTCTCCTTCGGAAAAGAAGGACTTGGTTTTAACAAAGAAGAGGAATCTAATTCCTACTCGGATCTTTTCAAAAGGATTCCGTAAGCTGTGAAGTTCGGGAAGGCTGAGCATGGTCCTATTCATAAGAATGAAAAGAGGACTCGAGCCCATACCAACTTTCAGGAGAAAACCTTCTCCACTCGGTTTATAAAAAGAAAGATTTTTAAAAGAAAGAAACACAGCCTCGGTTTCAAAAGGGTGACTCAAAATCGGACCGGACCCAAAGTTATTCAAATCTAGGTTTCCAAGGTCCGCTTCCTCGAAAAGGACCATAGTAAAAGGAGTTACTCGGGTTCGTTAGAGGAAGTGAGAAGGGTTAGTTTATTTCTTACTTGCCGGTAGCTCGAAAAGAACAAAAAGGCATTGGTACTGGACAGTGGATGCTCATGCCACATGTCGGGAGGTTTAAGACTCTTTTCCGAGTTAGAAAAATACAAGGGAGGTAAAGTCACTTTTGGCGATGATAGTAAGGACAAGATAGTTGGGATAGGCAAGATTTGAAAAGGAGACAATCTGGTCAGCCCAGTCTACCCTGTCAAGGGGTTAAAGTACAATCTACTCAAGCATCTCTCAATTGTGTGATAAAGGTTAAGAGGTAAGATTCAATCGGACCAATTGCTATATTTCGATGAAACTACCAAGGAGACTAAGCTCTCGGGTAAAAGATCATGTCATACCTACACTAGTCCTCTCTCTAACCCAAGCCAGAATTTATCTTGTTTAAAAGCATCACTACGTGATGATTCTTGGACATGGCATCGTAGACTAGGTCATGTTAGCATGCACACCATTAAAAAGCTTGCATCTCATGGTTTAGTCGGAGGTTTGCCTTATTGTGCATTAAAAAGATAAAATTTGTGAAGCATGCACAAAAGGGAAAGAGGTCAGATCATCTTTAAAATCTCTCAAAACTGTTTCCACATCCAATGTGCTTGAATTGTTGCATATGGACTTATATGGTGAAATTCCTGTAAAGAGTCTCGGAGGTAAATCATATGTACTTGTGATTGTTGATGACTACTCACGATTTACCCGGGTTTGTTTTCTTAAGCACAAAAATGAAGGTTTCAAAGAGTTCAGCAAGCTCTACAGGAAAATTCAAGTTGAGTCTCGGACTCATATCAAAAGAATTCAAACCGACCATGGAAGGGAGTTCGATTACAGAATTTACGAGTTCCGTGATAAGAATGGTATCTCCCACAACTTCTCAGCACCAAAAACTCCTTAAAATAATGGAGTAGTGGAGAGAAAGAACCGAAATCTTAAAGAAATAGGAAGGACAATGATGATTGAGCATGATCTACCTTACTATTTTTGGGTTGAGGCGATCAATGCAGCAAACTACACTCTAAACAAATGCCTCATCGGACGACCCATCCTGAAGAAAACTCCATACGAGATCTATAAAGGGAAGAAACCCAACATTTCATACTTCAAACCATTTGGATGTAAGTGTTATGTTGACAACAATGGTAAGGATCACCTGACCAAGTTTGATGCTCGGTCAGATGAAGGTATCTTTGTTGGTTATTCATCTCATAGTAAAGCATATCGCATTTTCAATAAAAGAACTAACAAAGTGGAAAAAAGTATCCACGTTGTTTTTGATGAGATTGATCAGGAAAAACCAAGTGAGTCAACATTCTCAAATCTGAAGCTCGGTCGAGATGATGACCTTACCGAAGATGAGCCTGCAGACGAGTCAAGGAAAAGTGACTCGGAATAAGGTAACTTAGAATACCATGACTCGGAATGAATCAGCTCAAGAGTCGGCTTAGAATGCCAAAGGTCAATCGGATGAGTCAATCAAATCGGACTTCGAAGAGCAACCAATTCAACCTACAAATCTAGTGAACCAAAGAACAGGTAGAGCATTCAAATATGCTTCGAGTCACCCACTCGAAAACATCTTGTCCGACATTAACAGTGGGGTAAGAACTCGTTCTTCTTTGCAAAATCTATGTGCATTCATTGCTTTTATATCACTAACTGAACCAAAAAATGCACTAGCGGCCCTAAATGAACGTGAATGAGTAGAGGCTATGCAAGAGGAACTAAATCAATTCGAAAGAAACCAAGTCCGGACTCGACCAAACGACCTTCTAACCACCCGATCATAGGAACCAAATGGGTTTTCAAGAACAAACTAGATAAAAGGTGGGTTGGTAGTCGAAATAAGCCTAGACTTGTGGCTCAAGGTTACAATCAAGAAGAAGGAATTGATTGTGGGGAAACCTTTGCACCGAGTGGCTAGAATTGAAGCTATTAGAATCCTATTGGCATTTGCATCAAGTATGAATATCAAATTGTATCGGATGTATGTCAAATGTACTTTTCTTAATGGTTTCAATCAAGAGGAAGTCTATGTTGAGCAAACCCCTAGATTTGAAAACTCAGAATTCCAAAATCATGTTTTCAAGTTACAAAAAGCTCTTTATGGTCTTAAACAAGCTCTTAGAGCTTGGTATGAAAGACTAAGTAATTTCTTGGTTGAAAATGATTTTAGAAGAGGTCAAATTGACAAGACTCATTTCATAAAAACCAAGGGGAAAGACTTTCTTAGTGCTCGGATCTATGTTGATGATATAATTTTTAGAGTTACTAATGAAATTCTCTATCGAGAATTTTCTAAGTTGATGAGACAGAATTCCAAATGAGTATGATGGGAAAACTCAATTTCTTCCTTGGTCTACAAATCAAGCAAGACAAAGATGGTATCTATGTCATCAATCAATGTATACCAAGGAGTTTTTGAAGAAATACAAGCTTCAAGATACAAAACATGCAAGCAACACCAATGAGTAACGACGATAAAACTAGGCTCCGACGAAAAAGGTAAAGCGAGTAGATTAGAAACTCTATCGAGGTATGATTGGATCTCTACTGTATCTTACTTCTAGTAGGCCGGACATAATGTTTAGTGCATGTCTATGTGCAAGATTTCAAGCTAATCCAAAAGAATCACATCTCACTACGGTGAAGAGAATTTTCGAGATATCTTGCAGGGACCCGGAATCTAGGTCTATGGTACTCAAGAGACTCGGAACCGACTCTCACTAGATACTCGGATGCTGACTATGCTGGATACAAAGTTGATAGAAAGAGCACCTCAGGAGCTCGCCGGCTTCGGGTCAATCCCTTATATCTTGGCACTCAAAGAAGCATAATTCAGTAGCTCTATGAACTCGCTGAAGCCGAGTACATTGCAGCTGAAGCATGTCGTGCTCAGATTCTATGGATCAAGCAACACTTGAGAGATCTTGAACTTTCATTCAAATCAATTCCAATCAAGTGTGACAGTCAAAGTGCAAGCAACATCACTAAGAATCCAGTTCGAGCACTCAAAGACAAAGCATATTGAGGTCGGTATCATTTTCTAAGAACCATTCTGAGAAAGGTGATATTGAACTTGATTTCATTCATGCCAAACTTCAGCTAGCTGATATCTTTACTAAGCCACTTAGTGACGATCAGTTTTGCTTTATTAGGAATGAACTTGGCATGATTAATGCATGATTATGTGCTTTTCTAAGTGAAACTACTTTGCATGATTATGTATTAAATGTCTCTTTTCTGTACTTTAATAACAATTATGTGGCGTTTGGTTGGATGTAATGTAATAGGGGTGTAATGTAATCAATTATGTAATGTAATTAGATATGCAATGTAATGGGACAACAATTACATTACCATATTTGGTTATATAAAAAGTGTAATGTAATCACAATGGTAATGGATTATTTCAATGACAAAAGTTAGTAATTAAATTATTGTAATTGAGATAAATGCTATCTAAATAAAAATTTGAGTTACATATTTAGTTTTGAGCTTTTAAAAATATTTTGTATCAAATAATCAAATTTTATTGCAAATATAAACTATATTATTCTAATAACAATAAATATAGTAATAAAGATAAATGTTATCCACACAAAAATATTTTAAATTCAAAATCATATTTGAGATTTTTTTAATCTTTTATACCATATTTCCTAATTTTAAATTTTTTTCCGGCAAAAAAATCAATTGGATTATTCTAGTGGTAATAAATGTTTGTCGTAGTAAAGATATAACAAAATTTTAAACTCTAAATTTATATTTGAGCTTTTTTAATCTCTTCTACCATATAATTAAGTTTTAAATTTTTTTCATGGATAAAAAAACTTAAATTATTTTATTTATGATAAATATTTATTGAATTAAAAATAAGTGTTAACAAGTAAAAAAAATTGATCTGAAAATTTTAATTTAAGCTTCTTTTATCTTTTTAATTGAATACTTAAATTTTAAATCCAAAATATTAAAGTTAAAATTTTCTCTTAATGACTTAATGATTATATCATATATTAAGATAATATAAGAAAAAAATTAAGTTTCTTATCAAATAGATAAATTTTTTTCTTGCCAAGGAAGAGAGAGAAAATGGATATGCAATTGAGAGGGGGAGAGAAAATTATTGGAAGTGTGTTAAAATTTGATCACAAGGATGGATGTAATCATGATTATTTAGTAAATGTTCAAGTAATTGTAATTGCATAGGTAGAGGTTAATGTGATTCTAATGTAATTTTGATTGCATTACAAAGTTGTAACCAAACATGGTAATGTAATCACCATTACCAATTTGATTGCATTACCACTTTGATTACATCCAACCAAACAAGCCCTTAGTTCAGTTGACCCAGTGATACTAAGCTATGAGTTATTACTTGTTTGTAGTTTCGAGTGACTTAGAAACTTTACTGAGTCGGACTCGGCTTTTGAGAAAAATGGACATCAAACTTCTAAAATCATCTCTAGATTAGTGGTGAATTTCAGAAATCTCTTTTAAAATTTCTCTTTCTCTCTCTCTCTCTCTCTTGCTCTCTTGCACGTATCCATCAGAGAACTAGCCATTAGAAGACAAACACTAGAATTCTAACCGTTGGAGAGCGGAACGGTGACACCGGTCCGAGGCGACCGTTGGAGAGTTCGGTCGAACGAATGCGAAGGACAATTCTTTCTCTATAAATAGCATCCTTTTCCTTCATTTTGCTACTTTACTCTCTACTTACTCAAACTTTCGCATACTACCTCACAAGCAAGTTCGGTGTTTTCGAAGAGCAAACATTCTTTCTTAAATAAGCAAGAAACATCTCAAGTAAGCACCGAAAGCTCTCAGCTCTCTCTACTCTCTTATTTTTTTACTCTCTCTCTCTCTTGTCAAGCTATCTTCTCTCTCTCTCCAAGTTCAACTCCTCTCTTCTCAAAAATCCATAACTATGCCGAAAAGAGGTTCGGCCCCGGACATTCTTGGTTCACGTAACGAAGAAGCCTCGAACTAAAAGCCAAGAGGGCCCTTCAAACCCCTCTAAAATCCTTGTCACCCAACACCTCACGTTGGATGAAAAATTCTTCGCAACCACAAAATTTTCGCGGTTGAACCATATAAAAACTACGAGCGTTTACAGTTTCCTCTATTTCAGTGAGTTTATATACGCGGAACTCATTTCTAAGTTCT
This sequence comes from Talinum fruticosum, assembly GCA_021018815.1. NCBI lineage: Eukaryota > Viridiplantae > Streptophyta > Magnoliopsida > Caryophyllales > Talinaceae > Talinum > Talinum fruticosum. The sequence goes on from JAITYX010000026.1 coordinate 2,376,396, forward strand.
ATTCAAATCTTTCTAGCTCGAGGGGATCCTCACCTACAGAGTTCAAGACATAGTCGTTCGAGTCAACGTCTCTCTCCTCCATCGCTTATTCAAAGTATCATCTCTTTTCCTTAACAACAACCCTATACCTTTCAGCGAGCTTGCTGATGAATTCTTCAAGAAGTACGCCAAAAGAAATCCCTTAGTCACGCAAAAACTTCTCAATGACTCGGATGAAAACATAAGCTCGTCTTCTTTGTTTCCTAGTAATGAGAACCTTCTTCTCTCGAGCATTCCAGACAAAGAGAATCCAAACTCCAAGATTCTCAAGGCTCTTTTTCACATTCTAGAGGGCTACAAAGTAGACCTCTTCCCAACAATCATAGAACGAGATGGCCTCTGTGCCGGCTCGGACAAAAAAATCCACCCCTCTTCCTTTTGGGGCTCTCCTTACCTTCATTTTCAAGCAATTCAAAGTCATGCTCCCCTCAAACCCTAACGCGGTTTCGAGGCTGCCATAGTAGTTGGAAAAAAGAGCTTCTTGACTATGGATACCAGGAGACCCAACCGGGTGTCTGCGTCCACGGCTCGAAGCGAGGCAACTTTCTCCTCGCCTCGAGACTCGAGACTCCTCTCTCTTTACCTTCTCCACCTGGCGGTGCTTCCACCTCAATCGCTTCTCACGTTCTCTCTTCGCTTTACCTAACACAATGTTAGAAAAGCTCTCCTCCGTGTCAACTAAGATCAAGGAGACTCTTTGTTTATTCAAGACTGTCTTTGAGTCTATGACCATAAACCAACAAACAGCCCAATCTCAAATCCGAGAAGCAGTAGGATGTGCTCCTTGAGATGAAGGCTCTAGTTAAGGCGCAGAAGGAATTGATCGAGCTCCTCCAAGGAAGGTGCTCAAAAGTAGCTCAAGACCCGAGTCAACTCAAATACATCGAAGAGTCCTCGAGCCTCGCCAAATCTCCTTCGGAGAGGCGGAATAAGAAGAGGAGGACACTCCGGCTAAAGCGGCTCCTTCGAGGAGAAGGAGGAAGGGGAGAAGGAAAAAGAATAGAAGGAGCGAGAAAAGGAAGAAGCCGAGGGACAAGGTGCTCCTGCCCCTAACCGAAGCTAATTAGCTCGGACGAGTAGTCCGAGTGACTTAGAAGACCCTGCCGACAAAGATCGGTCGGCAGCAGTCAAGCCTCGAGGAAGCGAGCACCCTCCATCGAGTTGCAAGAGGATGAACCTCCGGACGATCTTATTCCGGGTCAACATCTTCTCGCTCATACTAGTGTAGGCACACTGCCCGTTCATCCACTTCAACTCACACTGCTCCCACTCCACCATCCTAAATTTTTTTTCTCAATTTCTGTTTTAGTTTTTCTTTTTATGTTTTTTTTTTTTATTTTGTCCGGACAAACAAATTGTATCTACTTGATACATTCTTCCTCTTTTGTTTTTGCTTGAAAGGCAAGGAGGAGAATACTTAGAAAATTTGTTGTCTTGTTTAAGGGAGTTTCTCACCCTTTTTATATATATTTTTTTGTGTTTATGTGAATATGAAAGAAGTTTTGTGCTTATTTATGAGTTTCAATCTCATAGTCTATTTTGCTCCGATATATTGGCTCGATTATGTATCTTTGATATAATATTAGCAATATTCTATGTCCGAATCACTTCATTAATTTCTATGTGATATTTTATTCTTAGCTCCGATACAATCTAAGTATAATAGCTACGATAATATCTAAGTCCGAATCACTTTAGCTATTTCTACAATTCTATCTCTAAACTCGATACACTCTCCGAGTAAGAATGAAAACTTTGGATTATTTCACTAACAAAGTTTCTATCCGAGTATGGAATGTCTTTCATCAAAAAGGGGAGATTGAAGACTCGGACTCTGCATTTATATTATTCCGAGTACTAACAAGGAATCGGGTACAAATCTCATCCCTTCTAGGTTTTGATTTCAAGCCATTCCGAGTGTTATATAAACTTTTCTTAATGTTAATGAAACTATTGCATATGTTTTCATCCGATTCCGACTCGACTTAGAAAGCACTCTCTTGTTCATCAATTCACTCGATAGTTCCGAGTCACTCGGGCATCACTCGGATTTATCGCATGTTGAAGCATTCACTCTAACTCTTTCAAACTAAGTTCGACTTCATATTCTAAGTTAAAGTGAATTACAACGTTAATTCAACTTTCTAAATCAGCATGTTTTGATTGAAATATGTTTATCTAGATCAAGTACGCATACCTTGTTATTCTCTTTCTAACTTGATCTTTCTCTAGATCGACTCATATGGAATTTGAGTATAATGAAAATTAGACTCGGAAAATTCCACTCTTTTAGGACTCGAGATAATTATGCCTTAATTATCTTAAGTAAATTATTATTTGTGCTTAATCTTGACCAAAGTATTTTATACTTTGTGAACCAAAATTGGTTTACTTTTGTAGGTTATGTAAACGACGTTATCCTACTTTTTAAATTACAAAAGTAACTGGCTTCAAGTTGTCAATCACCGAGCACACAAGGCTTATCTACTTCGAACAAGGCTTTCCAAAATTGGAAATATTCAACGGTAAGCTCAACGGTGGTTTCCACCCTACTTTTCGGACACCCCAGGTGGATTGGGACATCCTAAGGAGTCAAGAGCCGTTGCATGACGTTCACATCTCAATGGGTCTTTTACGAGCGACTTAGAAGAACCATTACAACAGTCAAAGAGGACTTCTATTCAAAAGTTAGTCGCAACGGCTAATATGCTTGGTCATCTATAAATAGAAGCCACTTTGCAAGACTTGAAGATTGCTGAACCCATTGCTAAAATTATAGCTCTTTGTATAATACTCTTTCAATCTTCTTTTTACAACTCCCGATCTGTACTTAACACTTTTATGAGTTGTAAAGTATTGTAATCAGTCACAAACTCTTTCTTACTCTCTAAATAAGGTCCCTTGACTGAGCTGTAAAGGTTAACTCAGCTCGGTTGTCCCTAGTTATAAAGGTTACCTTAGTTAGAAAGTACTATATCGAGATAAGGGAACTTCTCGAGTCTAGGAAAACTTTGTAAGGAATTATCTAAGGGAGCAATTCTGGTTGAGTCGATCTACTGTATTTTGTGGATTCAAAATAGTGGATTTGACTTCGTGCTTGGATTAGCATTGGCGGTGGTGTTATGCCTTAGGAGGGTTTCCACGCAATTCGAGTTCATACTTTTCCGATTCATCCGTAGATTCGAGCAGTCTTGATTATTCAATTTAAACTTTAACCTTTCATTTATTGTTTAAATTTCCTCATCACCCTATTCACCCGCCTCTTGGGTGACTAAGACTCTCCAAGACCAAACCATCATCCTCAATACTTGGTGAAGGTTTTCTCTTGGAGAGGCTAAGTCATCTTAGAGGAGGGAGGGGTGAATAGGGTGATGGAAGATTTTAACAAAAATCAAGCTCTTTTTGCACACAACAAATCATAAATACATTGTGAGTCTAGATTGAACTCGGAAAGTTAGACACTTAGAAATACGTGGAAACTCTCCTGGGCGAGAAAACCATGGACAGTGCCAACACAAGCACCAAGTCAAATTCACTAATTGAATCCTCAATTACAAAGGACTGACTATAACTAGAATTGCTACCTTAGACAATTCCTTTACAAGTTTTCCTAGTCTCAAAAGTTCCCTTATCTCATCTAGTACTTCTTAACCGAGTTAACCCTTATAGTCGGGGACAACCGAGCTAATTTAGCCCTTACAACACAGTTCGGGGACTTAGAAAGAAAGTAATGAGTAGAAGTGATTACAAGACTTTCTTTAGAACTCAAAACGTAAGAAAATATAGATTAGGTGTTGTGAAAGCTAGAAGATCGAGTAAGAGTAGAATATGTTTAGTTCTAACAATATGTTGAACAATCTATTCAGCAAGCTTTAAGTCTTTTGGAGTGGCTTCTATTTATAAGCACCTAGGCGGAATGATTGTTGAGACTTCTTCCGAATTGGTGAGCTTTTTAGTTGTTGTAACGACTAGTCCGAATCACTCGAAAAGATCCGTTGAGATGTGAATGTTATGTAATGGTTCTTGGCTCCAAAAGATGGTCCAATCATCTGGTGGTGATTGAAATTTGAGGGGAAACAACATTTAGACTCAAAGTTGCAGTTTTCTAGTTTTAGAAGCAAACAACCATGTCACGGTGTCTAGGCCATATACGAAATGGTTAATCTCTGTCTATTGGTGTTTAACGGCTAAAAACCGGTTATTTTTGGATTTCAAAAGTAGATTAGGCTTGTTTGAACAACCTACAAAAGAAAATCATAGTGGTACTTAAAGTATAAAAATACTTTGGTCAAGATTAGGCACATGTAATAATTAAATAAGAGTAATTAAGCACTTAATTTTCTTAGGCCTAAAAAGTGGAATTTTCTGAATCCAATATCCATTAGGTTCAAATTCCATCTTGAGTCAATCCTTAAAAATGATCAAGTTGGAGAGAATAAAATAACAGGATACATGAACTTGATCAAGTAAATAATTCTCCATAAATAAACCGACTTAGAACTTAGAATTAATGTTGTAATTCATTTTCACTCGAAACACAAAGTGACTCGCTCCGAATAAAAGTGTTAGAGAAACTATTTACTCATGCGATAGTTCTGAGTTGTATGTGAGTGGGTCGAAACATAGTTCGAGTGATATGCAAATTAACTGGTTTCGAGCGGGTCGGAACAGGATGAAAAGTTACATATGAGTTTCTATAAGGCTTAGAATGACTTAGAATCAACACCCAAGAGAGATAGAAAGTTATACCTGAGTCCGCAATCTTACCCTTTTGAGGAAAGGCATTCCATACTTAAGATAGAAATTTGTCGGTTCAAAAAGTTAAGTTTTCATAACGAATTGATCGAGTAAGACGAAATTAATCGGAGCATAAGAATTTATATAAGTTAAGCTTAGATCAAAGCATATCTCGGAACATGTTTCTTGACATTAATAAGAGTAATGAAGTTAAAGAGTAATGTCTTAGAGCAATTAACGCAAAGTAAAGTATATAACTCGAAACAAATATGCTCGAGAAAAGAGATTTCATTCATTGCTAGAAGTATATGTACTAGAAACAAAAAAACAAAACCCAGAAAGTAGCAAAGGGATGAACTCCTCCTAAACTAAACATCTAATATTCTATCTTTTTCTCTCCCCTATGCATTTCAGCAAAAAATTACAAAAAGAGGAAGGAAAGAGCAAGGGATTATGGAAGATGTTTGACAAAAACAACAACAACAAAAAACCTAATTTTAAAAAAATCAAGAGGGAGGGGGTAGTCCGCTCGAAGGTAGAAGAGCAAGTTGTGCGCTGCGTGTGTAAGCTTGTGTTGAAACAGATGAGTGAGGAGGCTGCAGAGTGGTACATCCGGAACTGTAGAGATCCTGGTTCTATGAAGCAAAGGCATACCATCTACTTCTTCTTCTTCTTCCTCAAAGACGAGTCACTCAGCTGCGATTCTCGGGCGAGGGCTCTGGATTGACCAGTCGTGCCAGCCTCTTCGAGGCACTCTAAGTGTGATATGAGGAGATCACCTCGGGCCCTTTGTTGCTCCGGTCCTCGGTCCAACCAGCTTCTTCCTCTTTTCCTTCTTCTTCTTCTCCCCCTTCAGCTTCTCCTTCTTCTTCTTCTTCTACTTTAGCTTCTTGTTCAGCTTCTACTCGATTTTTGACCTAGAAGGGCTGGAGGACTCCTCAAATGTTTTAGAGGATTGTGAGTCCTTGGCTGCCTTAGACTATCTCTCTTGGAGGCGTCCGATCTGTTCTCATTGGTTCTTGATAATCTTTTAGAGCTCGTAAATAAGTTCTTAGTTCTTTCTAAGCTGAGACCGAGCTTGTTTCTACATCATAACTAGAGTTGGAATGTAGCCCTTGAACGACCTCGAGTTAATTGTAACTCTTTAGTGAGAGAAGCAAATTTGTTGGCTAATTTTTAAGTAGCTCAACGAAGGGATAGGTCGAGAAGCGGAAGGTCCAGCAGGTAGTAGTAGTACCTCTAGAGTTGTCCGAGTTTGAGGTTGAGGAGGGGAGGAGGTAACTTAGACAAATGAACCCGGACACCAGGTTTAACTTCCTTATATCCTAGATCGGTAAGCTCAGTCCTACCAAGACAGACAACGGGTTCCAAACAAGCATTGGAGTTAGAAGGAAGAGGGACTTGAAACTGTTCAAAAACAACAATTAGAAGTGCTCCAAAAGGATATGTACTTGGATTTCTTAGAGTTAGCGAGGCATAGTTGCCATATGCTCTCGAATGAAAGGGAATAGGTCTTCTTTACATGAGTGATGAGAGAAGAAAGTTCTCATCGGAATAAAACAAAGAAGCCTAGCTTTTGACTTCATCCGAGTCACGAAAAGTTCTTTCTAGACCGAGGAGGCTCTTTGGCATATCTGTCAAAGAAATCGTCGGCAATTTGATTAAACAAAACGAGATTGGAGTTGAGAAAGAGGGCCTTCACATCAAAAATTATGTGAAGTAAGCAAAGATTGATGCGAACGGTCTTACCTTGAACGAGAGAAGTGATGACTCCTTCGTTGGCGGACATATGAGTGTAGAACCGAAACACTAGGTCGGGATAGATGTACTCACGAAATAGAGATCGTTGTACACATCGGTTTTGGTGATGTGTTTCAACCAAGAGAAGGCGGGTTTAGGGAAAAACTTATCCAAAATGAAATGTTGGGCGAAAAAGTGCTTTGGATCTTATAAGGCGAGGCTCCTTGCCTTTTCCTTGTAATGCCTCGATACGAGCGGAATTTGTTCTTGCCTTCTTGGTGGCCGAACCTCCTTCTTGAATAACTCCTCTATTAGGCATGTTTAGAGAGTTGACGAGTGATTGAGAGAAACGAGATAGAGAGAGAGAGTAGAGAAGATTGAGAATTAGAAAGAGAAAGTAGGCACGAATGAGCAACAGAATTTTTGGAGCAATGAGAGCAAGAGTGCAAGCAAAAAATAGGTAAAGAAAAGAAAAGAAATTGAGGCGGAGCTATTTATAGCAAGAGAAGGCTTCCGACCGACTTTCTAACCCAAATACCAAGCAACGGTTCTCGAGCTGTTGAGTCGCTCCGTGCAAGTAATGACTAGTTTTTACTAACTGTTCATATGACGAGAGGAGAGGGAGAGAGAGAGAGAGAGAGAGAGAGAGAAGAAAGAGTTTTTGAAAACTTTTCTGAAATTCTCCATTTATCTAGAGATGACCTCATAATTTTGATGTCCATTTTGCTCATAATCCGAGTCCGACTCGAGTAAGATTGATGAGTGACTAAGAATACTTAGAAAATTGATAACTTATAGCTCGGTTTCATTCCGAGTCAACTAATCCATTTGTTATCTACTCAAGGCATATAACACAATCATAAAGGAATAATTCATGCAAGAAATCACATAATCATGCATCAATCATGCCAAGCTCATTCTTAATAAAGCAAAATTGATCCTCACTAAGAGGCTTAGTGAATATATTGAAGGCTCGGACTTTACATCTCACCTTTACGAGTTCTATCTAGGGAATCGGGTATAAGACTTTCTCACTTATAAAGTTTTGATTCCAAGTCATTCCTTGTGTCTTAGAAACTTTTTGAGTGATATGGTATTTTTCTAAGTGTTATAGAATCTATCTCATGCATTTATGCAATGACTCGAAATCATCTCTGTATGGTTCACTCGGTTCGAGTCACTTAACACTCGGACATATCGCATGATTCAAACACTATCTTTTCTGCGCTCTAACTCTGGTATCTTAGTTTGAATTGTGTTTAGTCTAGATCAAGTCTGTCTACTCTAATATTTCATATTTGACTTGATTTACTTTTAGACTAACTCGGATGGAATTTTGAGTATCATGAATATTAGACTCGGAAAATTCCATTCCTTTTCTAACCCGGATAATTTGTCATTTAATTATCTTAATGATATTATTATCTCGTGTCTAATCTTGGACCAAAGTATTTTATACTTTGAGAACCAAATTAATTTACTTTTATAGGTGTTTCAAACGAGGCTTTCCTATATTTGAAATACAAAAGTAAACGGCTTCAAAACGTCAAATCACCAGCGAGACAAGGCTTTTTCACCTCGACCTAGCCTCGGACATCTGTGTTAGGGTTGTCCGTTTCCGAAATGGAAATCCGCAACACTAAGCTCAACGGTGGTTTCCACCTTACTTTTGAAGACACCACCGGTGGTTTTAGGCACTCCCAAGGAAGTGAAGAGCCGTTGCCTAACGTTCACATATCAACGGATATTTTCCGAGTGACTCGGAAAATCCTTCACAACGGTCATAAAGGAACTTCCGATCAGAAGATGGACACAACGGCTAAGCTGCTTGGTCATCTATAAAAGGAAGCCAACTCTCAAGACTTGAAGATTGCCGAACCTATTTGTTAATACAAATACTTGATCAAAAGTCTTTGTATTCATACTCAATCCTCTACTTATAACTCCCACTCTGTAATTCATTATATTACGAGTTGTAAGGTCTTGTACTTAGTTACAAACACTCTCTTTCTTACTCTCTAAGTAAGGTCCCTTGACCGAGCTGTAAGGGTTAACTCAGCTCGATTGTCCCTAACTGTAAGGGTTATCTCGGTTAGGAAGTACTAGATCGAGATAAGGGAATTTCTGAGTCTAGGAAAAACTTGTAAGGAGTTGTTTAAGGGAGCAACTCGGGGTTCGATCAGTCTATTGTATTTTGTGGACTCAAAATAGTGGATTTGACTTCGTTCTTGGATTAGCACGGTCCGTGGTTTTCTCGCCTCAGGAAGGTTTCCACGTATTTTCACGTGGTATCATTTTCGAGTACATTCTAGACTCGGACAAATTTAAAGTTTCATTTTTATCTGCGTCTTTGCTCTTCACTGTATTCCGAGTTCATACTTTTCGACCCCAATATAGACTCGGAATCTACTTCTATCCGTACATTGTTGAAAAGAGTTTGTTTTTCATGAAAAACTTCCATCACCTCCCCTCTAGGGTGACTTAGTCTCTCCCTGAGCAAACCTTCATATATCAACTAAATGAAATTTAGTAGGAATAAACTCAAGTTCAATATCACCTTTCTCGTAATTGTCTCTCGGAAAATGATACCTGACCTCAACATGCTTTCTCTTTGAATGCTGAACTGGATTCTTAGTGATGTGGATTGCACTTTGATTGTCACACTTGATTCGGATGGATGTGAGTGATAATCCAAGATCCTTCAAGTGTTGCTTGATCTAGAGAATCTAAGTACAACAAGCTCCAACCGCAATGTACTCAGCCTCAGCAGTTGATAGAGCAACAAAGTTCTTTTTCTTTGAGTGCTAGGAGATAAGGGATTAACCCATAAATTGACATTCTCCTGATGTGCCCTTTCTACCAACCTTATATCCAGCATACTCAAGCATCCGAGTATCTAGTGAGGGTTAGTTTTGAGTCCTTTAAAAACCATAGACCAAGATTCCGAGTCCCCGAAAGATATCTAAAGATTATCTTCACGGCAGCGAGATGTGATTCTTTAGGATTAGCTTGAAATCTTACACACAGAGCAGACACTAAACATGATATCTAGCCTACTAGATGTGAGATAAAGCAAGGATCCAGTCATACCTCCGTAGAGTTTCGATCTACAACTTTACCTTTCTTATCTCGTGTCTAGTTTCAAACTACTACTCATAGGTGTTGCTACATGCTTCACATGTTGTAGCTTGAATTTCTTCAATAGCTCCTTGGTGTACTTAGATTGATAGACATAGATGACATCCTTGTCTTATTTGATTTGTAGACTAAGAAAGAAATTGAGTTCTCCCATAATACTTATTTGGAACTCCTGTCTCATCAACTCGGAAAACTCTTGGCATAGAGTTTTATGAGTAGCTCCAAAAATGACATCATCAACATAACTCTCAATGATAAGAAAATTATTCCCCTTGGTCTTTGTAAAAAGAGTTTTGTCAATTTGACCTCTTTTGAAATCATTTTCAACCAATAAAGCTGTTTAGTCTTTTATACCAAGCACCAGGAGTTTGTTTAAGACCATATAAAGCCTTTTACAATTTGAAAACATGATTTGGAAATTTTGAGTTTTTAAATCTAGGGGTTGCTCTACATAAACCTCTTCTTGAATATAACCATTCAGAAATGCACATTTGACATCCAATAGATAAAGCTTGATGTTCATGCTAGATGCAAATGCTATGAGCATTTTATCAAAGAATTCTAATTGCCATAATCCTAGCAACAGGTAGAAAGGTTTCCCCACATTCAATTCCCTCTTCTTGGTTAAGTTCCTGAGCAACCAATCCAGCCTTATTTCGACTACCAACCCTTCCTCATCCAATTTATTTTGAAAACCCATTTAGTTCCTATTACTTGGGTGGTTAGAAGGTCGTTTGGTCGAGTCAAGACTGGGTTTCTTTCAAATTGATTTAGCTCTTTTTGCATGGCCTCGACCCATTTAGGTTTATTTAGGTCCTCTAGTGCATTTTTAGGTTTTGTTATTGATATGAATGAAGAAAATGCATATAGAATATCCAAAGAAGATCGAGTTCTTACCCCATTGTTGATATTAGAAAGAATGTTCTCGGGTGGGTGACTAGATGCATATTTGAAAGCTCTACGTGTCCTCCGATTTACCAAGTTGGTTGGTTGAATAAGTTATTCTTCACATGGTTAATCTTGCTGAGCCTCTACATTGGCTTGTTCTATAGCATTCCGAGCTGGCTCTTCAACTCGTTCATTTTGAGTCACAACATTCTCGAGATGGCTCATTCTAAATGGCATCAGTTCTTCTAGTTTGACCCTTTCGAGCTCGAGGTTCAGTAATGTCATCTTCATCTCTGTTAAGCTTAAGATATGAGAATGTGAAATCACTTATCCTACCAAGATCAATTTTATCGAAGACAACGTGGATACTTTCTTCCACTTTGTTAGCCCTTTTGTTAAAAATTCGATAAGCTTTACTATGAGATGAGTAACCCGTAAATATGCGTTCATCTTATCTAGCCTCAAACTTAGTCACATGTTCCTTACCATTGTTATTCACAAAGCATTTACATCCAAATGGTCCGAAGTAGGAGATTTTGGGTTTCTTTCCCTTATATAGCTCATAGGGTGTCTTCTTTAGAATAAGTATGATGAGGCATCTGTTGAATATATATTGTTTGTCTGTGTTGACAACCTCAGCCTAGAAATAGTAAGGTAGATCATTTTTAATCATCATCTTCCTTCCAATTTCTTCAAGAGTTATGTTCTTTCTCTCCACTACTCAATTTTGTTGAGGAGTTCTTGGTGCAAAGAAGTTGTGGTAGATACCATTCTTGTCATAGAAATCTCTAAATTCCGAGTACTCGAACTACCTTCTATGGTTAGTTTGAATCCTTCCGATCCGAGTCGACTGCACTTGAATTTTTCGGTAAATCTTAGTGAACTCTTTGAAGGCTTCGCTTTTGTTCTTTAGAAAACACACCCAGGTAAATTGTGAATAATCATCAACAATAACAAGCACATATGATTTACCTCCTAGGATTTTCACAGGACTTTCACCACATAAATCCATATGAACTAACTCAAGCACTTTGGATGTAGACACAGTTTTGAGTGGTTTGAAAAATGATCCGACTTGCTTCCCCTTTATGCATGCTTCACAAATTTTATCTTTCTTAAATGCACGAGTTAGGTATACCCCTAACCAATTGATGAGATGCAAGTTTCTTGATAGTATGCATACTAATATGACGTAGTCTACGATGCCAACTCCATGAATCATCATTCAAAGATGCTTTTAGGCATGATAAATTGTGACTAGAATCCGAAAGAGGGATAGTATAAGTGTTACCTGACCTCGGACCCGAGAGCTTCGTCTCTTTGGAGACTACATCGGAAATGTAGCAGTTGGTATGAGTGAACCTTATCTCTTGACCTTTGTCACATAGTTGTGAAATGCTAAGGAGATTATACTTAAGCCCTTTAACAAGGTAGACTAGGATCGACCGAGTTGTTTCCTTGACCAATCTTGCCAATACCAACTATCTTGCCCTTCGTTGTTGTCTCCAAATGTGACTTTTCCTCCTTTCGGATCTTCTAACTTTGAGAAGAGTTTTAAATCTCCAAACATATGGCATAGGCAACCACTGTCTAAGTACCGGTGACCCTTCCGTTTCGAGTCACCTACAAAACAGAAACAAACTAACCCGTCTTACTTCCTCTTACAAACCCGAGTAGCTCCCTTTACTTGTGGTCCTTTTATGTCGAAGGGCACTTTTGGGAAACCAGATTTGAATTATTTTGGGTATTGTCCGATTCTGAGTCTTCTTTTTAAAGAACCGAGTTTGTGTCTCTTTTCTTTGAGAAACCTTTCTTTTGTAAAAAGGTGGAGAAGGCTTTTTCCTGTAAACTTCTATGGGTTCAATCCTCTTTTCATAAGACCGTGCTCAGCCTTCTTGAACTTCACATTTCTTGAATTAATTTTGAAAAGACTAAAATAGGAATTAGATTTGTCTTCAACATTGTAACCAAGACGTTCTTTTTGAATGAGACACACTAAGAGCCTAATAAAAGATTAAGGTTTTTCGACCTTGAGTGAGTTATAAAACCAGCTCTTGACACTCATTAAGCTTCTTTTTAGTTGCTCGTTCTCTGTTGTGAGTGACTCGGACTCGGTTCCATTGTCTTCATCACTTCTCTCGAGTACCTTCGCATTTTGTGTCAAGTTATCTAACTCATTTTTCAAAACATTACTCTCAGCAGTAAGAGACTCAAGTTGTTCTTTGAAATCCGAAGAGTCAAAATTAGACTTTTCTTCCAAAGTAAAAATATATCTAGCTAAATTAGCTTTGGAGCACCTAAGGAAGTATTCAATTACCTCCTGAGGACTTGTTTCCTCAATATCCGAGTTGTCACTATCGACTCGGATTCGGCTTCTAAGTCTGTTAGTGCCATAAGACACTTCGAGTCATCATAATCATCTTCTTCGGATGAGTCATCATCACTCCAAGTAACCATTATAGCCTTTTTCTTCTTTCTGTCCTTCTTTCCCTTTGGACGAGTCCTTGACTATGTGCTCCTTGCTGCCACATTCAAAGCAACTAGAATTCTTAGTTGAAGATAACATTGATGGGGATGAGTATTTTTCCTTTCTTGTCCTTCTTATCTTTCTTGTAGAATTTTTCCTTTGACCTCTTTTCCAAGTATTTGTACTTCATCATCTTTTTGAAGCCTCGGGCAATAAGTGTCATGGGATTGTCTTCCGAGTTTAAGGAGCTCGGACTTTGTCGTCTACTTTCCGAGGCCTTCGGTGCGATTTTTTTGGTGCTGACCTCAACATCCTCTTCTTTCAGGTGAATCTCATGTGTGATTAGTTTCCTAATGAGCTCGTCGGGCTTCGATTAAGAAAGATTCTGAGCCTCTTCAATGGCTATCACTTTGGGACCCTATCTTCTCTTTGGTAGACTCATCATAATTTTTTGACCATTTCCTCGTGTGAGATCTTTCTACCCGGAGAATTGGGATTGTTAGTAATTCAATGAACCGAGAATACATCTAAGAGATGTTTTTTCTGGCTCAATTCTAAACAGACTCATACTTATGAAGATATTGACTTATCTTTGTCTCGCTTCACTTGACTTGTTCCTTCATAGGTGTTGACAAGTGTGTCCCACACCTATTTAGTCGTGTCACAGGAAGAGACTTTGTTGTACTCTTCCGAGCTGATAACATACATAACGGTGTTCATAGCCTTGAAGTTCTTTCGAAGTTCTTATTTTCTTCGATGGTGTACTCGATTTCTCTTTAGGCACAGATCTTACACCTTCCATATTTGTTGGGATGAAGTTTCCATTCTTGATGATGTTCCACACTTCTTCATCATTATCCAGTAGAAAGCATTCCATCATCTTCTTCCAATGTGCAAAGTTCGACCCCTTAAACTTAGGTGGTCCGGTAGATGATCTTCCTTTATCGAACTCTCCATTGTTCTAAGCCATTTTATCTTTAGACATTTGGATTGTAAGAGCCTCATGAAAGGTTAGGCTCGATAACAATTAAGGGTTTACTGTTAGAGAGGCTAAGTCATCCTAGAGGAGGGTGAATAGGGTGATGGAAGATTTTAAGAAAAATAAAACTCTTTTTGCACACAACAAGTCAAAACTAGATTCCGAGTCTAGATTGGACTCAGAAAGTTAGGCATTTAGAAATATATGGAAACCCTCCTTAGGTAGAAAACCGCAAACAGTGCTAATCCAAGCACCAAGTCAAATCCACTAATTTAACCCTCAATTACAAAGGACTGGCTGAATTAACCCTTAAAGTTAGGGACAACCGAGCTGAGTTAGCCCTTATAGCTTAGTCAAGGGACTTAGAAAGAAAGTAAAGAGTAGAAGTGATTACAAGACTTTCCTTATAACTTAGAAAGTATGAAAATATAGATTAGGAGTTGTAAAAGCTAAAAGATTGAGTAAGACTAGAATATGTTTATTTCTAGCAATATGTTCAAGCAATGTATTCAGCGAGCTTCAAGTTTTATGGAGTGGCTTCTATTTATAAGCACCAAGGCAGAATGACCATTGAGACTTGTTCTGAACTAATGAGCTTCATTAGCCGTTGTAACGGCTAGTCCGAGTCACTCCGAAAAGATTCGTTGAGATGTGAACCTTGTGTAATGGTTTTTGCTCCAAATGATTGTCGGGGTTAACATTTGTAACAACTCCTTTTCCGAGTGACTTAGACTACCCATTACAACAGATAGTGAAGCTTCCAAGTCCGAGAATCGGTCACAACAAGCTGCTTCGCCTTACTGTGTATAAACACAAGCCTTCCTACAAGACTTGAAGATTGCTGGAACCGAACGAAACATACTCGTCTCTCAATCTTTTCTAGCTTTTCAACTCTGTACTTATGTTTCTACTTTCGAGTTGTAAAGAGGAAGTCTTGTAATCACTCTTATTTATTTTCAATCTCTGTAAAGTCCCTTGATCGAGCCGTAAGGGTTAACTAAGCTCGGTTGCCCCTAGTTATAAGGGTTATCTCGGTTAGGAAGTACTAAAACGAGATAAGGGAACTTCCGTGTCTAGGAAAACTTGTATTGAATTGTCCGAGGGAGAAATTCCGTATGAGTCAACCTTTATATTTTGTGGATTCAAAATAGTGGATTTGACTTAGTGTCCGCATTGACACTGTCTCGTGGTTTTCTGCCCCATAAGGGTTTCCACGTGTATTCCGAGTTCCGCATTTCTAAGTCCAAGCTAGACTCAAAATAATTTTTTAAGTCTTTTCTTCACAAAAAACTTTTTAATTCCGCAAAATTTCTTTCACACCCTATTCACCCTCCTCATCCCCCTCCCCCTCCCCTCCCCTCTAAGGTGATTTAGATTCTCAAGAGCAAACCTTCAATTGGTATTAGAGCCTAGCCTTCTCAAAGGATTTAACAAATCTAAGGTTTAAAGATCATATGGCTCTTAATTATGGAGAGTTCAATGAAGGAAGATCTTTCACCGAGAGAACCCTTAAGTTTTTGAGTGTATTCCGAGTACCTAAGACACATCACCGAGTCGACTCAATTTTGAGAAAAATGGACAGACAAAATTCCGAGATCATCTTTAAATCAATGGAGAATCTTGGAAATATTTTCGAAAATTTCTTTTTCTCTTTCTATCACGCGAACGGTTAGGAAACTAGTTGTTAGAAGGAAGTAGTTTTCATGAAGTAAGCGTTGCTTACTAGAACGCCAAACGATCACCTAGTCGTTACTCCGAGTGTTGATTCGAGTAAGGCTTTTTGTTTTATAAAAGTTGTTGTTCTATAAATAGCACTTATTCACCCTCAATCATTAATTTTGTTATCTCTCACTCTCTCATTCTTCTTACTCGAACTCGGAATTTCTTGCTCGGACACTCTTCAATTTCGGACTCATAACACTCTACTCCCTCTCTCACTCGTTCACTTTCCTAGTCCTTCACTTTCTCAAATCAAATCCCTGTCTCTTTCTCTTTCTCTCATAATGCCTCGGAGAGGAAGTGCGATCGATGGAGGGTCAGCCACTAAAAGGCTAGAACCCGTACCACCCAGCCGAGAGAATCCTCAAAAGGATCCTTCTAAGGGCAAGGATCTTGCTTTTGATGAGCCAAAACAAATCGTTGCCCAGCACTATCATATATATATATATATATTAAAAGTTGGGTAGAATCAATGTATGAGCGACATGTAGGATACCACATAAGATGTCATGTACGATGCTAAATGGGTAAATTCAATACAATTTTAATTCAATTTGATGTTGAGACTATTCACATGTCTCATAAAATATTAATAACTATATTTAGTCTTAAAAATTATTAAATATAATGGACATTAAGAATAAAAAGTATATTAACTAAAATAAAAAAATAAACAAACATGTCTACATTCTATTATAATAAATTATATAATCTAATATAGCAATTTATTATTATTATTTGAAAAAAACACTATTTTTTAGCTTATGGTTAATTTTAATTGTTATAAGTAATTATAAATTATAAAAGTAAAAAAATAACTAATTATAAAAATAAAATTAATTAATGCCCTTGCATAGCAAGGGATATAACCCTAGTTTCATTGAAGAACAATTCTTTTCATCCACCAAACTCTCATGGATCAAGCGTATCCTCGACACAGGAACCTTCAAGTACCTGTGTTTCTATGACTGCATTGACCCTCAACTCATTAGTGAATTCTATTCTAACATGGTTATAAGAGACAACGTAATCTCTTCTCTTGCTTAAGGGAAGGTTATTCAAATTAACCTCTCTTTGCTTCACAAACTATTTGATGTTTAGACTCTCTTTCTGAACTCAAACCCCATTCCATTCAATGAAATCGTTGACAATTTCTTTGACAAATACGCTAGAATTATTCCCAAATTCGAAAGAACTTTTCGTGACTCGGATGAAGTCCGAAGCCGGACTTCTTTACTTTATTCCGATAAGAACAATGTTCTCTTTCTATCCATCCAAGAAGAACCCCAATAGCAAGATTCTCAAAGTTCTTTATGATATTCTTGAAAGGTATGAGGTTGACCTCTTCCCTTTCATCATCGAGCAAATAGCTTCTATTCCTATCGATCAAAAGAAACCCCCTCTTCTCTTCGAAGCTTTGAACACTGCTATGTTTACTCATGTTAAAGTGGATCTTCCTAATGATCCACTCAAATGTCTTGAGCCAACCGTCCGCATAGGTGGGGCTGAGCTAGTTGGTCTAGGATACCAAGAAACTTCACCGGTGTCCGGATTCATTCTTCCGAGCTTCCTCCTTCTCGGACTCGGAAAAGTACTAAAACTCCTCTTCTAATAACTGGTCCATCTTCTTCCCAACCTGCCCCCTTCTACGGACTTGCTTCAAAAGGTGGCTTCATAATTTGCTCGCTCTAGTCAAAGAGTTACAGTCAACTCTTAGTGCTTTCTAGGCTTTCATGCCTATCTTGACTTAGTGTTAGAGCACAACTCAAAAGCGAGATAGATCGAGTCACGCTCCGGTCTCCGAGCTGAAGGAAGTCATTAAGCGGTAGTAAGACCGGATCAAGAAGAAGAAGAAGAAGAACAAGAAGGCCAAGGAGAGAACGGACTCGAGGTAATTTCCTCATAACACACCGAGTATTCCTCGGAAGAGGTTGGGGATGTTGGTCAATCTCATGCTCAACCTTCGCACTGACCATCTCAAGATGAAGAAGTTGAGGGCTCGAAGAGGAGATAGAAGAAGTAACACCCATACTTTGACAGATCTGTAGTCCAAGTTCAAGATCTTCCTCTTCTCTTACCACTCATTCCACGATAAGCGGCTTCATCTCGGGGCTATCGTCGCAGAAGAAGGGATCCTTGTTCTTCCTCCTCCACTCACACCTGCTCCACCTCCCCCGATTTTTAAGTAAGATTGACTCACGAAATTATTTACCTAATCAATTTGATGCATGGTGTCTATATAATCTTAATCTCTCGATCACTTAAAGATAGACACTATATGGAATTAGAACATATTGAATATAAGACTCGGAAAGTTCCATTCTCTCGGGTTAAGGATAATTAAGTGCTTAATTATTATGAATTAATTATTATCTTTGTCTAATCTTGGACCAAAGTATTTTTATACTTTGAGTACCACTTTGATTTAATTTTTTAGGTTGATTAAAATATTTTAATCTTGTTTTAAAAAGTAAAAGCAACCGGCTTCTAGCCATTAAATACCAGACAGACGTAAAAGCATTGTACACTACTACAAAGCTGCTAAATAGCGACGGAAATTGGCGACGGAATCAGCGACGGAGACCGACAAAAATGACACCTGTTTCGGACAACGACGGAATCGGCGACGGAATAGGGCATCCGTTGCTATTTTGGGATCGGCGACGGAACATGTCGTCGCTATTCCGTCGCTGAGACTATTAGCGACGGAATATTCCGTCGCTAAGCCGTTGCAAGTGAGCAGCCGATATTTCGGATATTACAAAACCCAAAAAAAAAGAATTAAATTAATTTAGTAATTAACGACGGAATTTTCCGTCGCTGGTCCGTAGCTGATGAAAATTTTTTAATTAGCGACGGACTGTTCCGTCGCTAATTACGAATATATCCGGATCTAGCCTTCGGCTAGACCGAATTTCGCAGCGCGAAGAGAGAGAGAGAGAGTCGAGGTTCCAAGCGTTAACCTCCGCCGATTCACCACCGCCAACCCCCACTCCTGCCGACGACTCGGCCCCGCCTGCACGGCCGTCACCTGCTGCCGGCCGCCGCCCTTCCTCCGCCACTCGAGGAACACGAAGGCCGAAGACTTCACCGTTCTCCTTGGTTTCTCCCGACCCGTGTCCCGCCGCTGCTGCTGCCGCTCGGGTGGAGGACGCCGTCGACGCACCGCCGCTGCTGCCGCCACACGCCTCGTCCTTCCGCCGTCGCTGCTCGTGCCGCTGTCGGTGCCGCCCATAGTTTTGAGGTATGGTTTTGTTGATTTTCATTAGATTTATGGTTTTATAAAATTAAAATTGAAATTGAAGAATATATGTAATTTGTTGGAAATTAATGTTGTTTGTGAATGAATTTGAGAAGAAAAATGTGCAATTGTGTTGTTTATGGAGTAAATGTTATTGAAGTTATATTTAGGGTTTTTAAAAATGTAACTTGAAATTGATGAATATATGTAATTTGGTGGAAATTAATGTTGTTTGTGGATGAATTTGAAAAGAAAAATGTGCAATTGTGTTGTTTATGGAGTAAATGTTATTGAAGTTATATTTAGGGTTTTTAAAAATGTAACTTGAAATTGATGAATATATGTAATTTGGTGGAAATTAATGTTGTTTGTGGATGAATTTGAAAAGAAAAATGTGCAATTGTGTTGGATTTGTTGGACATTATTGTTGAAGTTGAGGTAAATGGTTTTTGTGATTTATATATGTGTAATTGTTTGTTGTTTATTTGTGTGAGGTTGTTTATGCTAATTAGGTATGATTATAGGTATGATTATAGGTATGATTAGGTATGATTAGTTTAATTATATTTATATGAGTTTATTTATGCTAATTAGGTATGATTAGTTTAATTATATTTATATGAGTTTATTTATGCTAATTAGGTATGATTAGTTTAATTATGATATAAATATTTACGAGTAAAATATAGAAATTAAAGAAATTTATGTATAATAAAAAATATATATAGATGCATAATGGTTATATATAGGTTATGTTCGTTATAGAAAATATGTAATCATATAACATCTCCATGTATTGGTATTATTAACTAATAATTTAATAAATTGTTAAATGTCAATCGAATATATATGGACGGACCTACGCATCGTAGATGGATGTATCGTAGGTTATTACCCGGTAGAGTTGGGTATAGACAAGAGTTTTTAGACGGGGTTGAGGAGTTTGATGCACATGCTAGAAGCCAATCGGAATTTGTACATAATCAACAATATAGGTGTCCATGTCGCAAATGCAAAAATCGGAAGTATAAGGATCCCGATGAAGTTAAGTTGCACCTCTATCAATATGGTTTTCTTCCAAACTATTGGTATTGGACTAGTCATGGAGAAATAGATCCTCATTTACATGAGGATCAAACAATGGCTTCTAACATATTCAACGACGAAAGTGGCGCCAATCATATGAACTACGGCGATGTAGAAACAAATATCGACCGTATGAATGATATGGTCACAGTATGCCATGATCTCAAATCAAAACTCTACAAGTGAGCCTCCAAATACCCATGCCCAAAGTTTCTTTAATATGGTTGAGGCTGCGCAGCGACCTTTGTGGGTAGGAATTGAAACTCACACCGAGTTGTCCGCCACCGTTAGAATGTTGAGCATCAAGTCCGACTACAACATGCCTCAAAATTGCTTTAATGAAATTGCTCAACTTATGAAGGAGATTTGTCCGCTCGATAACCGAGTTCCTCGTGACATTCACCATGCAAAGAAGGTCATTAAAAATCTTGGGATGGATGTTAAAAAAATTGATTGTTGTCCACAAGGTTACATGTTGTTCTACAAAGAGGACATTAACCTTGATTCATGCAAGTTTTGTGGTCATGCGAGATGGAAGTGTCAAAGGGAAAGACAAGGCAAAAGTCAAAGAACTCCATTTGCAAGGATGCATTACTTGCCGTTAATACCAAGACTTCAGCGCTTGTTTGCTTCAAAAACCACAGCAGAGCACATGAGATGGCATTATGAGAATGTAAGAGAGGATGGTGTCCTCTGTCATCCTTCGGATGGTGTCCTCTCGTCATCCTTCGGATGGTGAAGCATGGAAACATTTTGATAGAGTTTACCCCGAATTTGCTACTAAACCTAGAAACATAAGACTTGGTTTGTGCTTGGATGGGTTTAATCCATTCAGCCAACCTGCAAGGTCTTATTCAATCTGGCCGATCGTTGTTACGCCTTAAAATCTACCACCGGAGTTATGCATGACGACGCCTTATATGTTCTTGACATGTATCAAACCGAGGCCGACAAATCCGAAAAATAAAATTGATGTGTACTTTCAGCCTCTTATTGATGAGTTGAAAACACTATGGGAAGATGGTGTTGAAACATATGATATTTCAAAAGGTGAGAACTTTCTCATGAAGGTTGCGTTGATGTGGACCATTAATGATTTCCCGGCCTATGGTATGTTGTGCTGGACGGTATGTATGAATAAAAAAAAGCATTGACACTTAGAAATGGCCTAAAATTTTCATGGTTTGATTTCCATCGTCGGTTTTTGCCCCGAAGTCACGCTTTCGGAAGGAATAGCACATCGTTTACAAAAGGAAAAACCGTACATTCAGGTCCTCCTCGTCATTATACGAGGGAAGAAATAAAACAATGGGTTGAAAGCTTTCCCAAAGTAACGAAGAGCAAGAAATTAACATTTCGGGGTTCAAAAAGGATCATAATTAGACAAAACAAAGCATATTTTGGGAGCTTCCATATTAGAAAGATCAATTGCTTCGCCACAACTTAGATGTGATGCACATTGAGAAGAACTTTTTGAGAATATAATTAACACCTGTTATGGATATTCCAGGGAAAACAAAGGATGACATCAAGGCAAGAATAGATTTGGAAGAGTTGTGTGATCGTGTAGAGTTGAATTTAAAGCATGGAGTTAATGGTAAAATTCTCAAACCGAAGGCAAAATATGTGTTCACATTGGACCGTAAGAGGGCAATATGTGAATGGGCAAGACAATTGAAAATGCCGGATGATTACTTGTTCTAACATTTCATACCTTGTCGACCCAAACTCCACTAAGTTCCATAGCATGAAAAGTCATGATTGTCATGTTTTCATGGAGAGCCTTCTTCCAATAGCATTTAGTGCACTCCTGACGAGGTTTTAGCGCGTCTCGATTGAAATTAGTGAGTTCTTCAAGAACCTTTGCTCATCCGTTTTACGGGATGCGGAGTTAGAGCAAATGCATCGAAATATTTCAATAATACTTTGTAAATTGGAAACAATATTTCCCCCGGGTTCTTCAATGTGATGGAACACTTGCCGGTTCATTTGGCGGAGGAAGCAAAATTGGGTGGTCCGGTACAATACCGGTGGATGTATCCATTTGAGAGGTTCTTTGGTCGATTGAAGAGATCCATAGGAAACAAATCGAAGCCTCGAAGGGAGTATCACTGAAAAGTACACACGATTTGAAGAAACACATTTTGCATCTTACTATTTCAGACTCTAACGTGCCTTGTATGCGCACTAGAAGTCAACGAAATGAAGACAGCGAAGTTCCAAACCACAATCCTACTCTTTCGGTATTTATACCGAAGGTGCTCCAATTGGGAAGTGCAATCCACGTTTCCTTGATGATAAGGAAAAGACGGCTGCACATGTCCATGTTTTACTCGAACTGTTCGAAGTTAAACCTTACCTTGAGTGAGTTTATCTTGTCCTATTCAACACTCGTTTCAATAAATTTATAGTTTATTCAAAACAATGATGTCATCTTAATAAAATCTTTGAACTCAGCCTCTTCGAACACCAAAAACGAGCTATGTATGGTGATGTTAGTGATGCTGCAATTGATGCAATGGTGGAAAGTGAGTTCGAAGAGTGGTTCAAAGGAGCTGTGAGTATCATATATTAATACTTATTGCTCGTGCCTCAAATTTATTAGTATTGGTTGTTCCATTTTAATAAACTAAACAAACACTATGTTATTGACACAGATTCATTGTTATCAAGTATATCATGATGAAAAGCATGTTTACTTGATGCAATTAGCTCAAGGTCCTTTAAAGAGAGTGAAAACATGGACAGCATACACGGTGAATGGAATGTTATTTCATACCGAGGCTCAAAATGAAGGGAGGATGACCTTCAATTGTGGTGTCTGCGTGAAAGGAACTGATGGAGGACATGTTCAAAATAATTACTACGGCATCTTGCAAGAGGTAGTTGAAGTTGAATATGTTGGTGAACTAATAAAAAGGTGTGTGCTTGTTTAAATGCGATTGGTTTGACCCTAGTCGTCCTCGGGAACTCGGTGCCATAAATTTAGTTCGTATGTTGAAGTACATCGTACAAGGCGTTATCGTAAGTACGATCCTTTCATATTTGCTAGCACTGCAACTCGGGTGTATTATATGTCATATCCACAAGGGGTCCCTAGAGAAAAACTGAATTGGTTCGTCGTAGTGGCATCAAAACCAAGGGCTAGAGTTGATGACCAATATGCTATTCCTCTTGCATTCCAAGAGGATAGTATGCGTACAATCGATCCTATAATAGAAACTTTGCCGGACACTTTGGTTGATAACTCAATCTCAGCAGAAGAATTAGTTGATGATGTTATTTTAATCCGAGAAGATGAGATTGAGGATGTTAGTGAAGAGGAAGATGGTGAAGAAGATGAAGAAGGTGAATGGGATGATGATAACATCACCGATGACGAAGAAGAACATATCCTATTCAATGATGCCGAAGAGGATAGTGAAGAAGATGATGATAACACCGATGATGAGGATGATGGCTAGTTGATAATGTTCTTTTTTTGCGTTTGTTTTATATTGTATAACTTTTATTTATGTTGTAATCAAAGGAATTCTTATTAATGTAATGAAGGTGAAACAATTGAAGCGTAATTTATTCATAGAAAAATATTTATATCTAACGCTTACATGTTTATATGTTTACTATTGTTTATATGTTGTTTTATATGAAATCACTTGAACCGTTGGATGTTTACTAATAGTGTGAATTACTTGTTTATGTTCAGAAAAATGGAGAGAGGTAGAGGCAGGTCCAAAAGATCGCCTACTCGGGGAAGGGCTAGAAACACCATTACCGATGGGGAAGGTAGTGATGTGAGCACTTCTACCCCTTCTCAAAACCCTCATAACCTTCAATCTCCCGTAGGTGGAGCACTATCTCCATACTCCCCTCACAACCAAACTCCATTGGGGGTCATTTATTCCCAACCCTCCTTTTTTCCAACCCCCAAACTTCCCACACATGCAAAACCCAATAGGTGGGTCTTTCTTCCTAAACCCTCTATATTCTCAGCAACCCCATATGTACTCAAACCCGTCTAATACATATGCATATCACCAATATGGTACAAATAATGTACCACGCATCCACGTTGGTACCGAACAAAGGCCACCACAAAGGCCTACAAATGATGGACCAACCGATGCAGGGAACGAGCATCCTAGTCTTGAATCAAGCATGCTAGCAGATGAGAAAAGATTCGAATTGAGCCGGATGGTGAAGGGTAAGTGTGATAATAAGTAATAAAATAAA
Organism: Talinum fruticosum; assembly: GCA_021018815.1. NCBI lineage: Eukaryota > Viridiplantae > Streptophyta > Magnoliopsida > Caryophyllales > Talinaceae > Talinum > Talinum fruticosum. Next base: position 2,400,663 of record JAITYX010000026.1, read on the forward strand.
TTAAGCTTATTAGTTATTAATAGAACTAACTATTTTATATGTTTCTTGATTAGGTTCTTCCCCATTGACAAAGTTGTGGGTACGATTTCCCACATCTTCCAAAGCAAGTACGACTGGAGCTTGGCCTACATGGGGTAAAGTCCCTCGATCACAACGTGATCGGTGGTTTTCCGAGTTTAAGGTAATGACCAATCTTTAGTTTTCGAATTTCGGATAACATAATGACTTATTGTGCATGTTCGAACATTATATTATAATTTCATAACTTATAAACTACTTTTTTATTTATATAGAAATTTTTCACTTGGTCTCCAACCGATGAAGTCTAAATAAGAAGAAATTTTGAAAAGAAAGGAAGTGATCGATTAAAGGACTTCATGTTGAAGGCGAGGAAAAATAAGAAAAAGCCGAAATGGTTGGGTGACAACTACTGGCGCGAGTTGCTCGAATATTGGGAAGCTGCCGACTACAAGAAGTTCCGTGAGCAAGCTCGGAAAAACCACCATGCTCGATCAAGGGGACTTGGTTCATTGCTCCATACTTGTGGCTCAATCCCTATGACGGAGCATAAGCGGCGATTGGTATATACCCCTTTCTTAATGATTACGCATGCAGCTATTAACATGTTCATATTAGTAAATTGATTCTCTACTAACTTGTTTTTATTTAGATGAAGGAGCTTAAAGGAGTTCAGCCTCTACCGACCCAACTATTTTCACGTACGCACAAAACAAAAAGGACGAATGGGTTGACAAAAATCCAAGGCCATTTACGTGAGTAACCTTATATATGCATTTTGCATATTTTTCTATGTATTGTTTTCGTTAACAACCTGTGATATTTACATGCATCAAATAGTTATATTATATTCAGGACAAATTTCAAAAAGAGTGGGAAGAGTTGCAAAACACTCAACCCACTCAAACTTCCAGATGATGACCCCAACTCTTCCGAGGATCATGTCTCCACCCCTTCACAACATAAGTTGTGGGTCAAAGCCAATGCGTACAAGAAAGGTCGCATTTATGGACTTGGATCCGAAGCTAGAAACTTGAAACCAACCATGCCCTTCAAATCACCGAAACCTTCTACTGTAGATGACTCATAATTGAGATCAACGAGTGCATAATTTAAATTATGAGTTACAGCAATGGATTGAGCATGCTCAGGTGCTTGAGTTGCAAAATAGGCAGCTGAAAGAAAAGGTCGACAGTTTCACCGAGCCAATAACACGTATGAATGAATTTCTGCAGTCTCAGCAAGCATCTAGATCTCACCGTCGACCAGCACAACCACAAGAGGAAAAGGAAGAGGAAGAGGAAGAGGATGAGGAAGAGGATGAGTGAGGACCATGAATTCATATGTCAACTTTTGTATATATTGGTGATCATCACTTTGCGAATCTGTTTAGATGTGTTTAAGGTTTCTTGTGAGCTTTTGTTTGCTTGTTGTGTTGAACTTGTGAATTTGTTTTAAATATGTTATGGTTGTTCATGATGTTGAACATGTAAGTTGGATTTGTATATCCAACTTTGATGAGTTATTTGTGGCCGGCATATGTAAATGCCAAATGTAAGTGTCACATATGTGAATGTTGGATTTGTATATCCATTCACAATTTTTTGTACTAGGGTAACGAATAATTAGAAAATAATATTCAGAATTTTTGACGGAACGGCGACGGCTCAGCCGACGGAATAATTCAAATTAGCGACGAAAACACCCCATTTCCGTCGCTAAATCGGCGACGGAAAGTCGTTTCGTCGCTGAATGCCATCAGCCTACGGAAGAGTAACAGTCGCCGATCCGTCGCTAACTAGCAACGGATCGGTGACGAAGAATCATTCCGTCGCTGAATTCGATCGACTACGGAAGCTTTTCCGTCGCTGATCCGTCGCTAATTAGCGACGGATTTGAAAATATCCGTCGCTGAAATTTAGCGACCTGCTTTTTAGCGACGGAATATTTCCGTCGCTAAGTTCGAAATTCCATCGCTAATGGCCGATATTTCGTCGCTATTTCCATCTCAAATTATCGGTTTTCTAGTAGTGCTATCGGGATAAGGCTCGGACATCGTATTAGGGTTGTTTATTACCAAATCGGTAAACTTCAACTTTGACTCTAACGAGTTGTTTCTACCCCAAATTTTGAGCGAAGGACAGACCTAAGCACAACCTTCACATTTGCAATAGCTCCTTTTCCGAGTGAGTCAAACTACCCGTTACAACGTGAAGACTCATGTATAACTTTCTATCTCTCTATGGTTTTGATTTCAAGTCATTCTAAGTATTTAAGAAGCCCAACCTTAAGTTTTCAATCTCTGTCGACCCACTCGAAACCATCTCTTGAGTAGAACACACTTAACTGGATTTCGACTTACTCGGACACAACTCGAGAAAATTGACATGAGTAAATAATTTCACAAACACTTCATATTCCGAGCACCGACTTATTGATCTAACCGAAAATCAATTATTCCGTTAATTTTCTTTTCTAAGTCAATTTATTGTACGAAATTATTTACCCGATCAAGTTTATGCATTTTGCTTATTCAATTTTAATAACTTGATTATTTAAAAGATTGACTCAAGATGGAATTTGAACCTATTGAATATTAGACTCAGAAAATTTCATTCTTTCAGACCTAAAGATAATTAAGCACTTAATTATTATGAATTAATTATTATCTTTGCCTAATCTTGGACCAAAGTATTTTTATACCTTGAGTGACACTCGTGATTTGCTTTTGCAGGCTGATTAAAGTATTTTAATCTTATTTTGAAAAGAAAAAGCAACCTGCTTCTAACCTTAAACACCAGCAGACAGAATACATCGTTTTTGGACAAGGCTCGGACGCCATGTCGGGGTTGTTTGTTACCAAATTCGGTAAACTTTAACTTTGAGTCTAACATAAAGACTCAGGTATAACTCTCTCTCTCTCTCTCTTAGGTTTTGATTCTAAGTCATTCTGCGCTTTATAGAATTCTTTATCTAATTTGATTTTAACCTACTCGAAAGCACTTCATTGCATATCTCTAATTCATGCTTCGACCCACTCGGACATCACTCAAAAACATCGCATAAACAAATAATTTCTCTATCACACTTATTCTTAGTACCGACTTCTTGCTTCAAGTTAAAACAAATTACAACGTTAATTCTTTATCTTTACGTCGGTTTATCCTTGGAGAATTATTTGTTAGATCAAGTTTATATTCTATACTCTCTAAATTGATCATTTATGGATTGACTCATGATGGAATCTGAACCTAATGAATGTTAGACTCGGAAAATTCCACTCTTCTAGGCCAAAGATGATTAAGTACTTAATTACTCCGATTTAATTATTATCTCGTGCCTAATCCTGGACCAAAGTATTTTTATACTTTGAGTACCAAAGTGATTTGCTTTTGTAGGTTTTTGATACAAGCCTAATCTATTTTTAAAATACAAAAGCAACCTAGGTTTCTAGCCGTTAAACACTAGCGAGACAAAAAAATAACTACTTCGGACATGGCTCGGACACCGTGTCGGGTTTGTTTGTTTTCAAACTGGAAAACTCCAACTCTGGGTCTAACAGTTGTTTCCACCTTAGTTTTCAATCACCATCCTTTGGAGCCAAGAGCCATTCCACAACGTTCACATCCCAACGGGTCTCTTCGAGTGACTCGGAATAGCCGTTACAATGGCTAGTGAAGATCACAAGTCCAGAACCAGTCTCAACGGTTATTGTTCCTGGGTGCTTATAAATAGAAGCCACTTTGCGAGACTTGAAGGTTGCTGAATTTATTGTTGAACCTATTATTGGATTCATTCTTACTCAATCTTCCACTTACAAGTCCAAATATGTAATTCTTACTTTTTGAGTTGTAAAGAAAGTCTTGTAATCACTTAAATTATTTTCTTACTTTCTTTGTAAGTCCCGTGACTCGAGCTATAAGGGTTAACTTAGCTTAGTTGTCCCCGACTGTAAGGATTAACTCAGTCAGGAAGTACTAGATCGGATAAGAGAACTTTTGAGTCTAGGAAAACATTGTAAATGAATTGTTTAAGGGAGAAATTCTGGGTAAAAGTCAGTCCTATGTAATTAAGGATTCAATTAGTGGATTTGACTAGGTGCTTGGATTAGCACTGTCTATGGTTTTCTACCCCAAGAGGGTTTCCACGTATTTATGTTTGTCAACCTTTCGAGTCCAATCTAGAATCGGAATTTGCTTCTGCTTAGTTTGGTGCAAAAAGAGTTTGATTTTTATCTAAAATCTTTCATCACCTTATTCACCCCCTCTAGGGTGACTCGGTCTCTCCAAGAGCAAACCTTCATAACGGTTGTTTCCACCTCGATTTCAGTCACCACTAGTGGGATGGACTACTTTTTGAGTCAAATACCAAAACACAATGTTCATTTTGCAACGGCTCCTTTTCTTAGTGACTCGGACTAATCGTTATAATGGCTACTGAAGCTCTCAATTCCAAAACTAGTCTCAACGGCTACTCGCCCTACCGAGTATACATAGAAGTATCTCTACAAGACTTGGAGATTGTTGGAACCGAACATATTCTACTCTCACTCAATCTTCTAGCTTTTAACTCTACTTCTTAAGTTCTTACTTTCCGAGTTATAAAGAGAAAAGTCTTGTAATCACTCTTACATTTTCATTTCTCTGTAAAGTCCCTTGACCGAGCTGTAAGGGTAACTCAGCTCGCTTGTTTCCTAGCTGTAAAGGTTACCTTAGTTAGGAAGTACTAGATTAGATAAGGGAATTTCGAGTTTATGAAAAACTTGTAATTGAATTCCGTAAGGGAGCAATTCTATAAGGAGTCGATCCTTGTATTTTGTGGATTTAAAATAATGGATTTGACTTAATGCTTGGATTAGCATTATCCGTGGTTTTCTCGCCTCAAGAGGGTTTCCATGTAATTTCGTATCTTGTCTATTTCTGAGTCTAATCTAGACTCGAATTATTTTCTAAGTCTTTGTTGTGCAAAATTCTTTGTTAGTTTGCAAAAATTTACATCACCATATTCACCCCCTCTAGGATGACTTAACCTTTCCAAGAGCAAAGATTCACAACGGCTAGTGAAGCTTCCAAGTCCAGAATCGATCACAACAGACTACTCGCCTTGAAGATTGCTGGAAGTGAACGAAATATACTCCCTCTCAATCTTTTTTTTTTTTTTTTTTGAGTGACTCGGACTAAACGAAATATACTTCCTACAAGGCTTGAAGATTGCTGGAATTGTTTTTTTTTTGGCTTAGATAATCTCAAGGAAAAGGTAGAAATACCTAGCGTAAATTATCTCGGGTTTAATTACTCGGGTTCGGGAGGGGAATCGGGAGGAAATAATATAATCTGCTAATTTATTTATAAAAGCACGTACGATTAAGAACTCGTACTAAATAAAATAATGTACGCTTCGATTACTTAATTAAATTAACCTACTTATAATTCCGGGTCTCACATTAACTCATCTCGATTGTCCCTAACCTGTAAGGGTTATCTCAATTAGGAAGTACTAGAACAAATAAGAAAACTTCTATGTCTAGGAAAACTTGTATTAAATTGTCTAAGGGAGCAATGTAAGAGTTAGTCCTTATATTTTGTGGATTCAAAATAGTGGATTTGACCTAGTGTTTGGATCGACACTATCCGTGGTTTTCTACCCCATGAGGGTTCCTACGTATATTCCGAGTTTTGCATTTCGAGTCCAATCTAGACTCAAAATAGTTTTCTAAGTATTTTCTTTGCGAAAACTTTTTAATTTCGCAAAATTTCCTTCACACCCTATTCACTCCCTCTAGGGTGATTCGGACTCTCAAGAGAAAACCTTCAATAAAATAGAATATTTGAATTTCGGTTAACCGCGATTAACTGGTTTTACAAAACCCGAACCAAAACCGAATCGTTATTGATTTTTTTGTTCGGTTAACCGATCGATTGTTTTGAAAATTTTATTCGATTCATTGATTTTTCGATTCGTTTTTTAATTTTTTGATTTGGATTTTCGATTTTAATTTTTTTTTTGCACAACCCCTAGTATTAAGGTTTAAAATAGAGATGCCAATTTTGATTTGCAAGATGACTGTGGTTCAAGAAATTTAGAAATGATTCAGATCAAGCAACCCCAGCTAATTTTTGTATTTGATAGGTTTGATGACTTTTTAATATTAAATTTGCACCCACTTTGCAATTTGTACGTTTTGTTTTGTACTCTTTTAGATAAAGTCATATATGTCATTATCCAAGTATTTCTGTACATAATTGAAATAAAATTACATTGTCTTAACATATCAATAGAAAAAAATAGCATATGGGGATTTTATTAAAAATTAAAGATTTTCATTTCTTCAAAACAAAAAAGAATTATCTTATTGGAAAAAAATTAGTACATTATATTCCAAAACCAAAAATATTTTTTATAAAAATAATATTCAAATATATATATTGTGAAAGAGAGATATAACAAGTGAGACTCATTAATATTGGAAGAAATATTGTTAAAAATTTATTAAATACTTACATTGTACAAATAGGACCCATACAATTAGTAGTTTGATGACTTGATAATCTTAAATTACTAAAATTCTGTTCCATTTAACTTAACTTACAATCTTACAACTCGCTTACAATTCCTTACACTTCTTATAATTACTTAGACCGCTTATCTAACAACTCCTTACAACTATAGTCCATTATAATTTTATTTACAACTTTATATAAGTACTTACAACTTTACACCTAAATCAAATATGACCTAAAATTTAAAAACTTCCTTTTTAACCTTTGCTCCAACTACAACAATCAACTTATCATTGATAGTGTTAATTTCAAAATTAATCATGATTACATAACGACATAGAGGGCAGAGAGAGAGGGAGAGAGAGGGAGGCGGAACTGAGTGAAACGCTTTTTGAGAGTATAAACGGCCGGCCGACAGCCGAGAGCATAGGAATAGGAGACCAGATATAGAGAGAGTACTTGACTCAAATCCCAAGCTGGTAAGGCAATGGAAATGGAGGAGCATTACCAATACTATCACCAGAAACAGGTGAGCCATGGAGGGTCGTTGTCCAACACCTCCTCCTCTTCCGATCTAAACCACTCTTCTTCCTCCAATTCCATTTCTCTCTCCAATTCCAATCACCAGAATCCTCCTCTTTCTCAGCACAACCATCATCAATGGCGGCATCGCCAGGAGGATCCTATGCAGTCCTGGTGGGAGTCTGTTTCCAAGGCCCGCTCTCGCATCCAAGCCCTCCTCTCTCTCCTCTCTCCCGATTACAACTCCTCCGACTCTCTCTCCTCCCTTGCCGACTCCGATCGCCCCGCTCGGACTCTCCTCGACTCCTTCGCCGCCTACTCCGCCGTCTCCTCCTCCCTCTCCGGCTCCGGAGACGACCCTCTTGCCAGTGGCTCTACGACACCTTCCAGCAGTCCTCCGACTCCGACGCTGACTCCGATCTACGCCTGGTCGTCCTTTCCTTCGTCCCCGTCGTGGCGGGCCTCTATCTCAGCCGCATCCACGGCTTCTCCACCGTCAGCCCTAGCCATCCCTCTGCTTCCCTCGCCGGCTTCGAGGCCGTCCTCCTCGCCATCTACACCTCCGAGACCAAATATCGCGCCGGGAAGCCCCTCCATGTCTCAATTCCCACCCCTGCCTACCTCTCGCAGCACCCCTCCCTTTATCACCAGCCTAATTCAAACCCCAAGTCCTCTTCTCCTGTTTCTCCTGCTGCTGGGGTTGGAATCGGTGTAGGGGTTCTCTCTCCTCCGCTGGAGCCCCAAGTTGGGATCAAGTCCACCAAGCGAGGTTGTATTGTGGGTGTGACCTTCCACTGCTTCTATCAGCATATCTCTCAAATGCCCTCCTGGTCTAAGCTTGATCTCTGCCGTTCCGCCGCTTCCTGGGCTGGCAATGACTGCCCTTGTGCTCTCTCGCTCGACGTTCTTAAGGGTAATGTTGACGATGATGATGCCGATGCCGATGCTGATGCAGTCGATGTCAGCCTTAGTAATGGTGCTGATTCTCTCTCCTCTCCGCCCTCCTCTCCCCGCATCAGCGCCATGGGCTTGGCCATTGACCACCGCCGTGGGGAAATCATTGCATCAGATGACATGGGTAGGTTGCAGATCATTGACAACAATGGCGATCAAGTTTCCCTTCGAGAAGAAGATCAAGGGGGTCGGATTCCCCTTCCCTGGGAACTCTTACAGCCCGTGCTCAGGGTCCTTGGGCACTGCCTCTTGGCTCCTCTAAACTCGGGCGAAATTAAAGAAGCAGCTGCCATTGCAGTTAAGCGTCTCTATGCCCGAGCTTCTCATGATCTCAATCCTCAGGCAATCCTTGCAACCCGAAGCCTCGTCCAGATCCACAACCGAGCCCGAGCTGCTTCTAAGGCTGCGGCTCTGGCTAATCCTTCTAATGCTACCACTCCTAGACCCAAGAAGCCTGAGGTTCTCCTAGTTTCCAAATGAGCCATCCTCTCAATCAGGTAAAATTTTTCTCTTAGCGTTTGCTCTATATGAGGCCTTTTTACTCCCCTCTCACCTGGCTGCTTTCTGATTTTGGTTATACTATTCATGCTGGTTGTCTGAATCTTTATTATGGTACTTGGGATGCTCCTATTACATGAATTGAATGCTACATTGTTTATTATAGGCTTGTTGAAGCATTGACCATATGATATCCTTGGTATACCTTGAAAAAAGATAACAATTTCTTTAGGTTATTGCTGTCTAGTTATCCATAAAGCATGGGGAAGTGTTGATAACTTACAGGTGGTCGTTACCTTCGATGCTTGTTGGAGACTTCTTCTGTAGGACACCAGAAATCTGTATTTTCTCTGGATATGCAATGTCTGCTTTCTGTAGATGACTTAATTTGTTGACACAGCTTAATGCCTGTGATGAGCGATCAGTGTCCGTAGTTGCGAGTACTTTGGGCTTTAGTTGGATAATTTAGTTCATCTGGTGGTGGTGGTAGTAGTGTCCTGGGCATTAAAAAAATTGTCTTCTTTACAATGTAATTTTGCATGTCTTTGCTTTTCTTCAAAAATCAACTTGTGAACTTATGTTAGTGGAATACCCATTACCGAGGAGCTTTGATTCTTGCATCTTCATCATTTGATGGTGAACAATCTTTGTTTGCTTTTGTATTTGAGATGAATTATCCAACTTTGATTGCTACAATTTCTAATAGGCCTGTTCTATTTAGCTTTAACTTACAGCCCGAGCCTTACAGACTCCTTACAGCTACATATTATTTTTCACATCATCAAACAGACATGTAATAGGTATTTAAAAATGACTTTAATTTTACAAGTTTAAAATAAATGTCATCGACTAAGGATATTTAGTAGTTGAGGACATTTATTTCAAACTTGTAAATTTAAGGTTGTTTTTAGCTATTTATTACATGAAAATCATTTATGCATCTATAAAAACTCTTTTCATAACTATCAAGCATAATTTATTTTTTCTTAAAAATAAAAAAAGAAGAAAACAAATCATTAAACTTACACATGCATTTGGCGATACAAATATATAAATTTTATAATTTACTTTAAATTCATAAATAAAAATATAAATATGTTGTACATAAATATAAAAATACATTAAACATTTTTATCAAGTCATATACAACATTATGTATTCTTTATGGTGTACCAAGAGACCAAAAGACAAGGTTGTGGAAAAGTGGAGCTAAGCCAAAAGAAAACCGAGTTAGAATGGGGTGCCTTCGATATGGGTTTGGGGAAAGGAAGAATGGGGGTTCTTTTGTTTGGAGTTTTGGTTTGATTTTTGGAGGGGAGGTAGTTAAGACCTTGGGAAGAAGAGGGGGAAAGTAGAGATGCATCCAAGATCACATTCGCCCAAAAGGAAGGCACACAAGCAGTCTTAAGCGCACGGATCTCAAAACAGACACCCTCTGTTTGAATCTAGATTAGGGGACAAGACAAATCTTGGATGGGGCTAAAATTTGGGGATTATCAACTCAACGTGATGGGGAAAAGGAGGGGAAATCTTTCCGGAAGTTAAGCTAAAAACGAGGAGATATGGAATTTGTAACAAGCACCAAGAACTAAAGCTAAACCAAGATAAGACACACCACTTTATCTAGTTTTAGGGCCACTAATCTGGTTTAGTGGATAAGACACACCACCATTAAACTAGATTAGACTCTAATGCACCACTTAAACAAGCCATATTTAAGATTAGCATTGAGAGAATTTGAAAGTTCAAGGAGCAAGGCTCAACTTAGATTAATCATCAACCGCCTCTTTTTGATTCCTCATACTTAAGTATATATAGTATGGGTCTCTCTAGGGTTAATACATAACATCCAAAGGTCCAAATTACATGTCCATCATCCAAGGGCTTGAATTAGATTCAGCTAAGCAAATACAAAAGCATAAAGCATAATGTTTAAAGCACAAAAATCAGCAAACGCTTGTGAGGCAGGCACTTTTCTGGTGGAAGTTCCGACGACCATATCTTCATGGGTGAGGCTTCTTTTGATGCTCCAAGGTGTTGGCTGGAAAGCTTGTGATGTCCCCTTTCCAAGCATATGCCTTTTGCCCAATTTGACTCGGAGTTGAGAGAGATATGACTCATGTAGTTGACAAAGGTCAACTGGTTGCTCGGTTTCTGCTGACTTTGACAAAATGGACCCCAAACTTATTACCTTTGATTTTAATGTAATAACCTAAATCCCCCCTCGGCCCCTTAAGAGGACTCATCAAGGTAATTCCATGCAAAATTTGGGATCCCCATCCCTTCTCAATCTTGAGATATGAGCCTTGCAAGTGAGGAGTGTAGTCTTGCATGGGCTGAAACAAAGTGATGTTTTTGGCTTGCAAACTTCCTTCCTCCTGACCTTGACCTTCCGTGACCTCCCCTTCTTCCATCACCTTACAACTCCTTACAGTTTTCCTTATAACTCCTTACAGGGCCAATTTCTACATTTCATCGTAGTGTTGCCCAGTTTCTCAGCATATCCTTCAGCATGAAACTGGATAGTTACCTCTCAATCTCCTAGTCGAATCAAAGCCTTTCTTAGTAATACTTAATATAAGGTACAATCTGAGCACATGTAGTCTCGCTGGTGCTTGGAATCATGATGTTATATTTATTATTTGCACAACGATCCGTATATTATTGGTGACTTTGACTTTGAGTAATGCTTATGTGCTGGAGATTCAATGTTGTGATCTTGAGGATGTTTTTGTTATTTAATGATACAGAACGTAGTTGGCCGTATTCCTCTATTTGCTTAAAAACTGATAGTTATGAGGAATCTAGTAGATCTTTTTGTGTAACGCTAATGGCACTATCTGTATTTGTTACTTGCTAGCTGTTCAACGTTTGTTATTTCATAATTATTGGTATTAAAGTCTCTTATTGGACCTTTCCTTTTGTTATTATTGTGTTGGCATTTTTGTAAGTCTGACACTCAGACATATCATTGAAATGGCAAAAGTTTTGGTTGATCAATGAGTTTTTATGCCATATTACTAAGTGACTCCTTTACTACACAAAAAATTTTGACCTCTGCTGCTGATTATTGGTGTCCATTTCAGATGGTGCTTTGGTTCATGTCTGCTCCTATTCTTTACTAATGAAGAGGATTATACCCAATTCAGGTAAGACCTTTTATTTTTGCAATGTATTATTTGTTAACTGGACCTTGTGAAAGTTTTGAGTAATTGTCAAGGTCCTTCTAGTAGTTCTGTGTTTACCCAGGGACAAATACTCCCCCCTTCCCCCAACCGATGCCCAAAAGGAAGTGCTTCCTGAAGGCAGCCTGCTAATTAGAGCTGGCTAATGCGCTGGGTTTGGGGTAGCCCACTAATATAAAGGGGCCGGTGGAGGTCAATCTTATGCATGAATGGGTTGGGTTTGGTCATGGGCCTATTTACCCAAGCATGCCCTTTAATATACCAAAACATTATCCATGCTATTAGTGCCCTCATTAACTTGTGGTTCTAAGAAACACCAACCTTCCCCCTCCCCTAGGGGTGGGAATTAGTATCCATTAACTGGATATCCACCCTTACCGACCAAACGTGGGTGGGTGATACCCATTAAGAATGGGTAATGGGTGGATGATGGATAAATATCCATGTTTTAACTCGGTATTCAATGGATAATATGGTATCCACACACCCATAAATTAAAAGACAGTAATACCCTTACAAGTTAAATTTATTTACAAAATATCCTAAATTTAGGTTAAATGGGTTGAATATCAGCAGCCATTTTCTCTCTCCTCTCACAATCCACTCCACCACCTCACTCTCTCTCCATTCAGCGGCGCCTTCACTGCTGCCCCTTCACCACCGGTGCCCCTTCCACATAGAGAAGTGTGTAGACTGCTTTGGATTGCGTGCCGAAGCATTTCCACGGCCTGAATACAACAGAGCAACAAGCATTTATTCTCTCTTCTCTTGCGTGGATTCCCTGGACTGGATTTGCCCCAAAAAAAAAAAGAAAAATTCTTAAATGACTTGCCTTAAGTTAAAATTTGATACAATAATAATGAATTTCAGATCCGTGCATTGTGTAATATGTTATAAATTTTAATTTTTAGACCTTTTTTTACAGATTTCATGTAAATATTTGTTTCAATTTTCTGTAAAATATTGCAAATTCTAATTTATTTATTTAAAGTAATGCCAAAATAAAATTTAATCTTATAAATATGGGTTAAAGTAAACCTTTCAGCTAAACGTTAAAAATCACCCCATTTTATCTTCAAAACTATCAAGATTTAACGCAACTTTTTAACTCAAGTTTAGAGTTCACCTTGAAAACCATTAGTATGATTTTATACAATTATTTTAATTCTCCACTCTCTATTTTATTGCCTACCATTAGATTTTGAGTTTTATGGCCAAAAAGATGTGTCAATCTTATGATTTTATAATTCATTATCAACATGTAATTAGTATTTACTCAATTTTGTTTATGAATTTACTCCATTTATATTAACTTTAAATCTTAAAATATAATTTTTAGGTTAAATCATTTAATTTTGTTTAGAACTTGTGTTGATGTTTACAACTATATACTCCCTCTTGCTCTTGTTTGAATTTATGTTGATTTTTATTGTATTTTTTTAATATTATTGTTATTTTAATTTTAGAAGATGAATGGACAGGTATTAAAAGTTTCATGTTTCGTCGAGTGGCTTAGTGAATGACCATCTCGTAGAAATCTAGAATTTCGTTGATGAGAAAAATTTAATTTCATTAATTAATGTATTCAATACTAAACTAATGGAATTTTATTTGCTTTAAATAAAAATTAATGGATAAAATTAATAGCTTAAATTAATGGTTAAAATTTACGGGCTTAGTGTTCCATTTGCACTAGAGGAGCAACTTGGTTTAAAAATAATACCCATGGATATCCATGGATATTATTCATGTGGATAGCATCCATGTGCGTAATACCCATATGGGTAAAACCCATTACAGATACTAAAAGAAGTGGTGGGTGTGGGTTTGGTAATCTTCTTTGTGGGTAAAGTGTGGGTATGGGTATTTCCCACCCATACCCACCCAATGCCCCCTACCCCCTCTCTTCTCTCTCCTCCCCACCTAGTATTTTTTTAAATAAACTAATTCTCATTAAAATATACAATTAAGCTCTCCTATCAGTAACTCTCCCTTCTCGTTCTCTCATTCGGATAATGACTTGCAATAATTAGACAACACCATGGGTGTGTAGGACCTCCATAAACATGAACTTAATACCACATCTGATGTGTATTTGGTGAGGACGCTTACAACCCAGTCCTAAACAGCGAGGAGCTCAAAACAGTAGGTAAAGCCTATAGAAAGAACTGCTCACAAAAGGTTTCTCAATGGCTATAAAATCTGATCCAAATTTAGCATATGCTTTTGGACATAATCTTTTTTGTTTTTGAGTTAATAACAATCAAACAAAAGCATGAGGAGGTCAAGAAAAGATGAAGAATAGCAACAATCTTACACAAAATAAGAGTAAAACAAACACTTGATAAATGGAATAGATGTATGTTAGGTGAGGACGCTTGCAACCCAAGGCCTAAACAGCAAGGAGCTCAAAACAGTAAGTAAAGCCTAGAGAAACACAGGTGAACAAGGGGCTTCTCAATGGCTATAAAATGTGACCGAATTTAGGAAATGATTCTGGACAGAATCTTTTTGTGCTTTTGAGTTTAATAACAATCAAACAAAAAGCACGAGGAGGTTAAGAAAAGATGAAAAAGAGTAGCAACAAACTTACACAAAATAAGAGAAACAAACACTTGATAAATGGGATAGCTCTTGAGCTCCTTTGTGATTCAGCTTGAGCACCTTTGTGATTCACCCTTGGGCTTTCTTAGAAAGATGAAGAAGACCTAAGAGGACACCACTTTGGCAAGCCAAGAAAAGATACAACACGTATGACTTTAAAATCACAACAGATGTCTACTCCTCCCAATGAGTAAAAACTTAAACTTTTCATAAACATAATCCGTCTTTACAACCGGAATGCCTCCTTTATATAGAGAATCCTTAAAGTAGCTAATACACTCATAAAATAAGCAAAGAAAGCAGCCAATACAAAGGAGACACCAAAAGGCAAAACTAGGACAAAAGTTGAAGTCGTGCAAAAACCGGAACCGCCAAACTAAACCGTGAACCGGTCGAACCGTTTTGCCGGTTAACCGGACCGGTTAATTTTTCGTTAACCGAACCGATGAATCGATAGCTTATCCGTTTCGGTTCCAGTTCGCGATTTTGAAATCGATGGTTAACCGGAACCAAACCGATAATAAATTTTTAAAAAAATTATTATATGAAATTTACTTATTTGACCAAAAACAATAAACTACTGCGTGTCTTTTTTTTTCTTTTTTTTTTTTTCTGGTCAAACACTAGCCTCCTATTGTGTTGTTGCTTTAATTACCTTATTGACTTGCCGGTGCAAGTGCTTCCTCTCTCACTATCTTCTACTCTCAAGCAATTCATTTTTGGCCAATGTAATACCAAAGTGCTATGGAAATTTCATAACCATTAACGTGACAAAGTCAATATGCTACGAAAAGTAACAAAAGCCCAATAAAAATATTAAAGGCAGTAACATGAGTTGGCCTAGGTTGTTGTTGATCCAATATTTTGCCCAAAAATTATTTCATAATTTTTTTCATTTTCGGTTCCGGTTCACAATTTCACGAACCGTTAAATCCGGTTAACCGTTTAAAAAAACCCGATCCGAATTGAACCGTACCGAACCGTGAACACCCCTACATGTCATTGGCAAAACAGCCATATTCAGATGGCCATATGTTGTGATTAATGAGTCCAACTTGGATGCTTTTGTTTTTTTTTTTTTTTAAGGCAAACAAGTACTTGAATACCAAAAAGCTTGCACCCCTCGCACCCCTTGCTTGTGCACCCCATTAAAAAGCCCAAAAAGCGCATGTTTCACTGGGCTTTTGGAAAGGCGGAAAGGCGTCGCCCGGCCCTATACCAAGTGCAAAGGAGTGGGCCTCGGGCTTTCTTGTGCCTAGGCATGCCCGGAGCGCACTTTTTAAAACTAAGCTTGGATGAAACAAAAGCCACAAACAACTTTGGCAAGTCTAGTTGCAGCTCCAAAAAGAAACGCCAAGAAAGCTCTTGTGATGAGAGAGAACCAAAGGTTTGAATTCCAGTTATCCAGTTGCACTTGAATCTGAATCTGACTGTTGGCGTATTTGGTACTGGTTCCCTCTCCATTTGATTTAGCCTAAACTAAACATTATATCCAAAAAGTCGATTCCTTAAGCTTTAATTGGATATATGATTTATCAAATTTGAAGCCCGTTTACTTTATGAATCAGTAGGAATAAAACAGGCATGAATCTGGACTAGTTGTCACAACCAGTCTGGACTGATTCAGTGGCTATCACTTACATGGTCACATATTTAAACTCTCATATCTTCTTCCGAGTTTTTTTACCCTATTTGTCCCAACAAAAGTCACTAGGAAGATTGGACAGTACTGCCCAGAGAGAGATAAGTGGTCCCAACTAATCTAACCAGTAACCAGGACACTGTTTGGAAAATGGCTCCCATTTGCATGTGACCACCTAAGTTAGCCTTTATTTTTCGTCATGACTTCAAAGTTAAGTCATTAAGGAACCCCAAAATGAGCTTTCGGAGCTCCTAAGTTGCAATATAGCTTGGATAACCAAACACACAAAACTGGGTTCAGAGAAACCCAAAAGGAGCAGTTTGAAACCTTAACTTTGAGAGCCTGTTTGGATGGGCAAATCAGGTCCTACTGACCCCAAACTTGCTTCATTGGAAGAACACTTCTGAAACTTAAACTTAGGCAATAACAACACTCGTAAATAACCAAGAGCATAGGCTTTTAGTGGCTCAAACTCATACCATGTGCACTGGACTCAATTGACAAGTTAGAATGACTTGAGTATTCTGCCAATATTTTTCATTGGCATTTAGCCTCGTAATGAGTTCATGAACTCTTAAGTGACCTCCTAAACTTCCCAAGTGATGAAAGAAACAACCTCTAAATGCTTAGGAGCTACCTTGAATTGTTGCTCAACAGGAGCTCTTTATTGATATCTTTGACCATTCACAACATACTTTGAACATTCGAAGGTTGGGTATGTTGGACAATAAACCCTTTCTTTGGCATACAGCTTCAAGGATAGAATTTACATTTGAGGTGCTTGATGTCGGTGTATATATATACGTCAACATGGGAAAAACCTAAAATTATTCCAAATCAATATAGACTTTGGGCTCATCTTCCATCCATAACTTGAAAGCCCTTCCACCAGGTAGGGTGTTGGGAGAAGGGTCCGATGTAGCAATTTTAACATGAATGCTGTTGAATTGTGAAATTATGGAGAGATAGGTAATAGGTTTAAAAATCATTGAATATCTACTACTTTATAGAAAGGAAACAAATGAAGTCTTAAGAGTCATTTTACTTTATTCCAATGCAATACAAGGTGAAAAATAGTGTTCAAATTTGACTTATCTTGATTGTGGACAAACTTTCTCATCTTCAACCTCTGAAAATTCCAAAAAAGCAATTGGACAACCCACAAAATGGAATTGTACCCTGAATTTACCAATGGTCTTCGACATGCTGGAGCAAATGCAGGTGACCAAGTTGCAAGTTCAGCCTGCCGGAAATTTCTCTGAAATGCACATGATTCAGCCCTCATTCTCTCTTACCGGGTCGTAATAGGGACCCAGCGCTGACCCATTTATTAACGGTTTGGGTGGCTCGCTATGGGGCCTGGCCCTTTCAGCTTTTAAGTAGGCTGTGACCAGTGGGCCTGGCCCTTTTCAGCATTTAAGTGGGCTGTGACGTGCTTGAACTTGGTCAACCCTATGCTATCCAACAGTGCCCTTGCCCAGTCTGCATAGCCCTACTGCTAAGTGTCTTGAAGAACATGGGTTTTTTTTTTTTTTTTTTTTGGGATTAGTAACTTGAAAATATGGACATTGGTTGGATGATATCCCCTGAAGGCTTAATGTATCAACCTTGTAGGGTTAATGAGATTTACTTTTCCTATTCTTCTAAACATGCAAAAATTGGACAGAAAAATGATTTTTTCATACGAATGCTTCTTGTCTGTTGCTACACAAGCAATTAATTCATCATCTAATGCTGCACATTTACATATTGAATGCAGTTTGGTTGCTGGATAAAAACCGGACATGGCAGAAGATCAAGAGCCAAGCTCCAGATGCGTGAAAGTATATGCTGTGGTGTAATATATTGTCGTGAAGGGCCACCTAATGAAATTACCGTGTCCGGTGCACGTATTTACAAGAACTTCATAGAGTCCAGCTCCAGATGCAAGGTTAGGAGAAGTGTCAGAGCGTTTGGTAGAAGTGTCGGAGTGTTTGGTATGCTATATTGTCTTTGAATTGTGTTTCATGTTCGGACTTGTCTATTAGGAATTTGACTATAATACATTTGTAAGTTTATCAATAAGCTGTTGTGAGTATTAGTCTAGACCTTGAATTACAAGTCATTATTATGGATTATGTGTTTCGTTACTGAGAGTGAAGGCCCTATTCCCTATTCGACAATGTGTTAGGTAGCGTTTTGATCAAATCCCTATTAGTTACAATTTCAACCAACTGCTTCGTAAACTAGCGTTTAATATGAACAAATAGTGTTTAGGATAGCGTTTTGCCAAAGCTAGATATATGAACATTTCATTCTAAAAGTTAGATATATTAACATTTCATTCCATCAATATAGCGTTTGATATGTTGCTTCCCAAATGGCCCTTGTTTTTCTTCCTCACTGGCAGTGGATAAAAGGAGCCCAGCTTTAATTTGGCGATCAATGTGACATTTCGTGGAGTACTAATGTGCTTGACGTAAAATAGCCCTTGTTTTTCTTCCTCACTGTCAGTGGATAAACGGTGCCTAACTTTAATTTGGCGATCAATTTAACTTATTTCGTTGAGTACTAGTGTGCTTGACGTAAAATAAGTGTTTAGATTAGTTGATGAATATAAATGAGAAAAAGGACAATATTATCATTGCTGCTACTACTACTAAGACAATAATATTCTTTTTGTCATTTATATTTATCAGCCAATCCACTAAAATACAACAATTATTTACTATTTAAATAATTATTCGCTACTTAAAATGCTAATTTTGCCAAACAAGGCCTAAACCTATGGAAGCATAAGGCCACTTCAAGTAACAAACTTTTGAAGGGCGCAAATAATTTCTTGAAGACAAAGGTGTTATGAGATTGAATTTATTGTGAAAGTTATAGGCTATCACAAAACGTGAAAAAGAACAAACCTTTTTAGGAAATGAGAGCTGTCATTGTTTCAAGGAGACCTGGTTTGTTATGTTTAATCAATGTAGGTCAATGGGACAACCATTGAAACTTTAGGATCAGGATTGGATCAATTGATCCATTTTATCGTCAAACGGGGTTGGATCAAGATGATCCGGTAGATTCTTAATTAGTCTTTCACTATGTTGTAAAGATAAAACATTTTTTTAGTTTAAATATTAAACTTTTGTATATTCTTTTATATTTTCTAGCATTGAAAGGGTGTAAAAAGTAACTATGTGAGTCATATACTCCCAAAGAAAGGAAGAAAGAACACATCTACTTTTTTCTTTTTTTTTTTTTATCAAAAGAAGGGGGATTAATATTACTTCAACTCGGAAGAAATACGAGTAGTCTTTAGTGCCAACTCCATAATAGGATTTAGACTATTTTCATATCAAACTCTAATAGACGAGTCATAGGGCTGAAGATGAGTTAACGCATGAGCTACCCTATTCCCTCCATTTTAACAAAAGAAAAAGTGCAAAAATCAAACGACATACTAAGCTTTAGGATATCATCTAGAATAAGACTAATTTCGGATGCCACCGGACTCGATTCTTCGCTTTGGATATAAGAGATAGGCAGTCCCCTTTAACTTCCACATTCTTCACACCTCTTCGGAGAGCTTCTATTAACACAAAACGATACGCACGAGCCTCCTCCATTTCCAAGGTTGTAGGAACCATGGCCCGTCCCCTCCGTAGAGGGACCCAAATTGGAATCGAGTTTTCCCATGAATGTTGAGTCTCTTTGATTTTTGAAGATTCTTTTTGAAAATTGATTTTGAAAATGGATTAGAAAGTGCGATGTGTCTCTTATTGAGATTGTCGATTTTTGTAATTTGATTTGGAAAGGGCGATTGATGACTTTTATTAATCTTTTATTTTAGAAACTAATTTTAGAAGTCTCGGGATTTTATTTCATAATTCAAGAAAATAGAAAAATAAAATTAGCATTTTGCCGTAAGGCCTTTGCGCCAAAAGGTGATAAACCGATCCGAAAGCCAAGCCCGTGCTACGGTCGGTGTCGATGAGAGCCAACATCGATCGATGACCGACGCCAGCCATGAGGTCGAGACTAAGAAATCGGTCTCGATCCTATGGCCTCGAGTGGTAAGTTCCTTCGGACTCGGAGAAGAAAGAGAGAAAGGGTCCTCCATCGATGCACTCGCTCTTCTGGGGAGAACTAAACGATGAGCCCATGCCCGAAGTGGCGTCTCCACCCGCCGCGTCACTTGTTGTTGAGTGCGAATTGCTTGCCCGGATTTCTACAAGATGGTCAAAGTACCGCTCTACCTAGGCTTCAAATAGGTCCCAGTTGAAACACAACACAACTTGTTTGAGAGCATGAGCTTCATCAAAGTTTACAAAATCCAGCTCCATGGCATCATCAATCGAAGTTTGTAGAATGTCTTCACAACAAGGGACGAGTAGCAATTGGCAACAACAACTTGCTCGGCATGGTCTCTATTGAAGCGTGGGTACAATTTCTCGTAACCAGCACGAAGTACTCGTAACTCATTTTCACTATGATCGAAGGGGAGAATTAAGTCAAAGAATTATTCTTACCAACTCCCTCAATAAAGCCTCTACCCCTCTTTCCATTCAAAGAATTTTTTTGCTTCCAATTGTTTATGTGTGTGTGTGTGTGTGTGTGTGTGTGTGTGTGTATATATATATAAGGGAGGGTTCATATGCACACCCCTTTTAGGTGAGCACCCCTCTTTAGATGAGCACAACTAATCCTAACAATCCAATTTAAATCGATGGCTCAACTTTTAATTAATTAAAAAAGAAAAATACTTTGTTTTGGGTGTGAGGGAGTCTCGAAGAATATCATTCATCGGACTCGTTTCGTTCATAGAACCTCTCGTTCACGTAACTTAGTCGCTCGCAGAACCTCTCTACCACCGGAAATACTTGGCATCATCCGCCCGGCGCCGGCCTCACGCTGTCGTCATCGTCTCGCCGTCGGCCTCATCACATCGGTGCTATTTCTTTTCGCTCATCTGTCGCTCTTTTGCTTGATTAGAAACCTCGCTTTCTTTTCTCTCACTCTCTCATGCTCCTTGCCGGTACTGTCTTCTCGGCCGTCATCCTCACCATCCCGTCCACTCGTATTCCGTCACCCAGCCTATCGACCTCCCCGCCACGCTTAGGTTCGTTATCTCTTCCCACTCCCTAAAATTAGATCTAGGGTTTTGTATAATTGAGACTAAATTTTTCGTTTCCTTTTGTTGGGCTTGGTTAATCTGTCTCACTCGCCTCTTACTCCCACGCCGGCAGTACTTCTCTTGATGCCCTCTCTATCTCTCGCTCTATTAATCTGTCCGTAGTTGACTTTGTGTTTTATGCAACTGAATTTAGTGAATTCAATTTTTTTTTGAATTGCTCATTTCCGCATTGCTAATTTGTGGATTTCGGAATTAGTTAACTGAATTGAGTTGATTGAATTTGTTGAGGGAGTATTGTGTTGTATTTGCTAGTGTTGTGAATTGAATTTAGTCATTTTTCGATGAATTGAATTGGTTATTTCCAAAAATGCTGAATTTGTGGATTTTGTACTACCGATTTAGTGCGATAAATTAATGCAGCGAATTAGTGCACTGGAGTAACTGAAAATGGCCTAGATTAGTATAGTGTAGTTGTCTTTTTGTTGTATCAAAAATGGCCTAAAGTAGTGCAGCGAATTAGTGCACCTGCAGATGATCGAAAATGGCCTAAGTTAGTGCACTCGTAGTGACTGAAATTGCTCGAATTAGTGCGCCTGCACCGACTAAAAATGGCATGAATTAAGTCGAGTGAATTAGTTAACTGAATTCATTCCTTGCTCAAAGAGAACCTTCAAATTAGTTGATTGTATTGTGTTGGCAATTTGATTGGAGTTGTAGTCTTGCATTCAAATTGAGTTGATATTGTAGCGATAACTTGTGAACATTAGTGACCATTTTTGTGTAACCGGTGAAACTTATGAAGCCTATTAGCTCAACCGGTAGATCATTTGTGTTGTTACATAAAGATGTGGGTTCAAATCTGACATAAGCTACAATTATGTCTTTGTAAATTTAGCCAAAAGCCCCTTTATGGAATTTTTTTCTTTGATAAATTGCGGACAATCAAGCTCTAGTAAGCATAATGCATTGAGAAAAATATTGTACAGATGATAAATCTTGGACATAACAAATTTAGATGATTGATCACCATACAACAAATCTACTCATTGAAAAACACTATTTCTAAATTATGTGCTCAGTAAAAGTTACCCAAAGCTAGTAGATTTCAATGTGTACATTCAAAGATAATAATCTAAAGTCTCCAACAAAGTTACTACTTGCACTAGTACTCCAACATAAACCACAAATATTTCTCCAAAACTTAATCCTCCAAAATTCATGCACAAATATTAGAGTGCACACGAATATAACTATGGCACATAGGATCACAAATATTTCTCCAAAACTTATTCCTCCAAAAACGAAGATAACTCAGTCACTCTCCAGCTTCCCATTGAAACACAATATATCAACAAAATACACACCCATAGTCATATGAAGCGTACAGTCCAAAGTCCTCATGCCCATTGAAAAGAAATATGAAGAATACATAATAGTTAGAGCTTGAAGCTTGACATACAACATGCTAAGCACTAATTAGAATAAAAAATACGAAGATTTGAAACTTTACGTAAACTAATATTTACTGTTTAAAAGTACCAACCCTACAAAGTCTCCAGCAAAATCGCTAACAAAGTCTTCAACATCAACTAATGATTAAAATATATCAACAAAGTCTCTAAAATTGCTAGTTGCACGTTTTCTCCAACATAAATATTATGCATCTTCGATTCGACCTAAAGCAAAAGGATTACATAATTAGAGCATGATGAAAATAAAATATAGATTGCAACTAAAAAATATGTAATAATTATCACCTTATATTATGAAGACATTTTTGAAGTACAATTTCAACTATCATGGTAGGCTTGTTCTCCACAAGCTTTTCAAAGCCTCAACTTCTTTGCT
The DNA here is from genome assembly GCA_021018815.1 of Talinum fruticosum. NCBI lineage: Eukaryota > Viridiplantae > Streptophyta > Magnoliopsida > Caryophyllales > Talinaceae > Talinum > Talinum fruticosum. Next base: position 2,423,544 of record JAITYX010000026.1, read on the forward strand.
TGTTGCTCTAATGCTTTCTCCTTTCCACCTTTAATTTGTTTACCACTTCCTTTGGTGTTACATGGTTGAGGTGGAAGAATGTCAACTTGCTCGGGGCACTTGACCCAATAAATGACTCAAGCTCACTAATTTTACTTTCACTTGTATTACCATTCAACTCCTTCACTTCTTTCAAAACATTTGAAAGTCTTTTGCTAATAAGAGTTTGCTTTTCTAGATCTCTTCCGGCTACTTGCATACAATCCAAAAAGTCCAACCAATTTTTAGAAATTAACTTTTCCTCATGATCCATTTGAGAGCGCCCTCTAAAAGCACACCATTCACATCAAAAATTGGCTTGCTTGCTGCTATTTTTGTCCATTGATTCAATATAAAATAGCTTGGCAACTCACATAATGCTTTTTCCTTCAAAATACATAGTATATGGCAACGAGGAATACCTTCACATTCGAACATCTTGCATGAACAATGTGCAACATGATTGGAGGGGTTATATATAACTTGCCTTTTTGTAGCCCTATTTCGACTATTATATGCTATAGTAAGAATTAGCCCCTCATCTATCGCTTGCCTATCTTCAACTTCACATTCCATACATGCGTTCCACAAGTCATCTTGAAACTTATAAAAATTAGCATATGTATAAATCTCACCTGCAAAATTATAAAACTAGCATAAATATGGGTTTTCGCATCAAGATATGATCGTGAAATTAAAAAACACAAAATTAGATATAATGATATATATCACCTGCATGTCTCTCTAAATCTTTGGAGGTCTTCAACATAGGAATCGAAGAAGAAGTATCATTATCGGTCCGTAATTGACCATGCCTTTATAACTCCACCGCACTCTCAAATCGCATCCGTAACTCAACCAAACTCAAATGCGGATTTGTGAAATTGTTAAAGAATTGATTCTCACTTTCAGATCTAGATGTGGTTATCAAAACTTCTCCAAGAAATAAATCCTTAAAATAGGCAGGTATCTACATATTTCGGATTCCATATAAACTTGACAACCATGCATTATTTTGCAACCCAAAGTCTTGGATAATAGTTTGCCACTCTTATTCAAATTCTATTGGGGTTTCCGAGTTGTAGACACATGATTTGAATTAAGCAAGAAAGTCATTATCACTATCCAAAGATGACCCCACTTTTTCGGATAGTTTCTCATGATATGCCAAATGCAAAAACTATGAGTAGTCGAGAGAAATTTTGCTTGTATTGCTACTTTCATTGCGGGATCTTGATCGGTTATAAGACCAATAGGCATATGACCAACCATTAGATCTAAAAACTTATCAAACAACCACATAAAAGATCTGCCTTTTCATCCCCCAAGAATGCAGCCACAAATGTAACACACAATCTATTGTTCTCTAACCCGAGTGGGGAAAATACCATTTTGTATCTATTAGTATCATATGTTGTATCAAAGGAGACTACATCACCATATAGCGAATAATTCAATCTTGCAATACCATCTGCCCAGAACATATGTTTAAGTGTACCATCAACATCTAGCTTGTACACAAAATAAAATGATGGATGAACCTTTTGCTTCCTCTTAAAATTTTCAATAAACATTTAAGCATCTCGAATCCTTGATAAAAGCTTTCAAATCCTTGTGAAAATTTTTCAAGTCTTACTTACTACATCCAATGTTTTCAAAACTACCAACTTGCTCCTTTATGATGCGATGAGCTTTAGAAGGACCAATATTAGTACGAGTGAGTGATTTGAATAAAGTTCTATGCACATTGTTCATACCCCTATTAGAATTTAACATATGCCGTTTCCTAGGAGTAGCAAATGAATGTGTATGACCTTCACAAAATTTGAAAAGCACATAACTTGTATTATTTGTTCTTCTTAAACCAACCATAGCATTACAACCTTCCCTAGTCAACTTCACTTTTCGATTCTTGTTCATATTGGTTGAGGTTTCCCTATACCCTTGTTTAGAACAAACATAGTACTTATACTTGTCATTACCTTCTTTGGTCTTCTTGGATGTTGATTTACGCATGCTAAAATCAACATGATGAGCATAATATTTATACAACTTCTCACATTCTTCCAAGTTGGCAAATTCCAAACCTTATTTCGATTTTATGTCATAGTCACATACGGGGTATCCACTCCTTTACAATATGTGTAGGACTTTTACATTTGTCGGGTGTTTGATGTTGTCTACCCTCTCCATGAGTAGTTTCCTCAGTACAATCTAGTACAAAAAATTTAATATCAATTAATCCATATCAAAAATCAAAACAAAAAAGTCTAGTTTGATTCCACAAAATACTTTGCTTTTGTTTCTTCATAATTAAACTTCTAAGCGATAAATATTTTCATGGTTCCACAAAACATCAAACATGAAACGAACAAGAATTCAATATATGAATAAATAATTTAATATCTAATTTAAGTCAAATTGATAAATGCTCATATCTTACCAATTAGGGTTTCGGTAGTGAAATTGGATCCCTTGGTAGCGAAGGCTGGGCATAGGAAGTGGCAAGTGGCCGAGCTGGGAAGTCGTCGTCCCCTCCAGGTGGCTGGGAAGAGGTAGTCGTTGTCGCTGCCAGCGCCTGGACAGGGCAGCGATTAGATTGTTTTGGGTTGGTTGCAGCAGTAGAGGCCGGTTGTCGGCCATGGTTGCGAGAGTAAGGGAAAAGAGAGAGAGAGAGAGAGAGAGTGTGTGTGTGGCTGGGCTAGTTAGGGAAGCCATGGCTTCGAGATAAAGGAAGGAGAGAAAGGGAGAGGCTTCGGATGGAGCTCGGGAGCAGAGAGGGTAGAAACTCAACGGGAGCTCGGGGAGAATGAAACCGCCCTAGCTGGACCCCTCACGAAAAACAATATTTTTCTTTTTTTAATTAATTAAAAGTGTTTTTAATTTGAGCCATCAAATTTAAATTGGATGGCTAGGATTAGTTGTGCTCATTTAAAGAGGGCGCTCACCTAAAAGGGATGTGCATATGAACCCTCCCATATATATATATATATATATATATATATATATATATATATATATATATATATATATATATATAACGCTTGTTGTCTTTAACAATGAGATCGAGTTCACAAGGCAAGACATAGAGTCTATGTACAGCGTGGGTCGGTTCACGAAAAAGGAAAAAGGGATAAAGGATTTATTGGACGAAAGGTGGTAAAAATTCCAAAACTAGTAATAATTCCCTATTGTTTATCACCTTCTTCTCCAATAAAGCCTTTATCCCTTTCTCTATCTTCGTGGACCGACCCACGCTGTACATAGACTTTATGTCTTACCTAGTGAATATGACCTCATTGCTAAAGTTAACAAGGGTTATGGGAACTCTGGTTCTAGTTATGTCTTGAGTTAAAGCAAACTAAATGGATGGCCTCAACATTTCATTGATATCCATTATTGTCTTGTGCATTACGTAAACTTCAAAAAATCATATACTCTAGTTTACGATCATGTATAATACAACAAACTCGCAACCAAAAAGAAATAAAAAATTTAGATAATTGGACAAATTATTCCACCCAAACATCAACTCATCAAAATAAATAAATTTGATAACAAATTTATCTTTATGACAAGTATTTGGGGCTGACCCTATATCCAAATTATCTTTCTATTGCTCTACACGATAAACAAATTTGTATACACTCCTTCGATTTACCATCCAAATTATCTTTCTATTTCCCTAGGCTACACTAATTAAATCCTAAACTCCTAAACCCATTTCTTAAAATCTCAAACATTTCACGAAGTTTCTACTTAATATTCCTAACACGGACCATTGTTGTAACTTATTATTTTTTTTTGTAGTGGTTAAATTTCTCTTTTTTAAAATACAAAAAGTATGTATATATATATATGGTTTCATTTTTGCTTCCAATTTTGATGTACTATATATTTATCATAAACAAGACATGATTTTTTTGAAGTTTTACATAATGCATAAGACAATAATGAAATTATGAATGAAATGTTGAGGTCACCCATTTAATTTCCCTTAACAACCTAAGACATAACAGAAATTTGAATTATCTTGTTGTGATTAACAATGAGGTCGGTTTTATAAGACAAAACATGGAGTGTATATGCAACATAGGCCGATCAACATATAAGGGTAGAAGGATTGAGGAGTCAAATGGAAAAACCAGCTCATAAACAATAGTCATTGTTTATCACCTTTTGTTTTCATTTTGTTTCCATTTGACTCTTCGACCTTTTACCCTTATTTGTGGATCGGTCTATGTTGCATGTACACTTCATGTTTTGGCTTGTAAAACCGACTTCATTGTTAATCACAACAAGAGAATTTCGGTTCCTATTATATCTTCGGTCGTTAAATTAAACTAAATGGATGGCCTCAACATTTCATTCATATTTCATTATTGTCTTATGAATTACGTAAACTTCAAAAAATCATGACCTCTAGTTTACGATCATGTATAATGCAACAAACTTGTAACCAAAAAGGAAATCAAAAATTTAGATAATTGGATAAATTAGTTCACCCCAACATCAACTCATCAAAATAATAAATAAATTTGATAACAAATTTATTTTTATGACAAGTATTTGGGGAGATCCCTATATCTAAATACCTTTCCAATTTTTTACATTTTCACATTTATATTTTCTCCCTTTTGATCCTTAAACCCTAAACCACAAATTTTTCTATTTCCCCAAACCCTAAACCATAAAGATTTCTATTTCTCTAAACTCTAAACATATTTAGATGCAATTTCGATAATTGAATATATAAATGAGTCCACCCAAACACCATACTATCAAAATAAACAAATTTGAATACAAATTTATCTTTTTGAGAAGGTTTTTGGGGATGACCCTATATCCAAATTATCTTTCTATTTTCCTAAAACCCTAAACAAATTTGGATGCATTTTTTTGATCTACCATCTTTAAATATCATTCTATTCCCCTATTATTAAATCCTAAACTCCTAAACCCATTTCTCAAAATCTTAAACATTTCATAAATTTTCAACTTAATAAACTAAACAAATGTTACCCACATTCTCAATATTTAACATTTCAACAAAGATTCAACATTTCAACAATCTCAAACATTACCCACATTCTCAACATTCACATAATTACTGCAAATACATTCAACATTTAACTATAATACATTTTGTAAATAACTTAAAGTGAAAAATAAGAGAGGATAGAGATTCATACCTAAGAATCGACAACGGCGAGGGTAAGGAGAGGCTTGACAACGAGAATTAGTTTTAGGAGATCTACACTTAAAAGCGACGAGATGAAACTATGAAGAAATGAAAGATTAAGAGAGAGGAAACTACAACGGTGAGGATGTAAGTGGGCTTACGAACTCAAGTCGATTGGCGAGGAAGTTACGAATTTCAGATCCGAAAGTGGATGTAAGTGGAGGAGAGAAACTGTAGAAAGTGAGAAGACCGCGACTAGAGAGTAGATGTAAGTGGGCGTGAAAACAACAGGTATGTTCTCAAGTTTTTTTATTGCATCTCGAAAGATATATGACGATGGTTTTTTAACAAAACCGTCGTTAAATGTCTTAAGGAATACATATGACGACGGTGCTCTGAAAGAACCGCCATCATATGTATTAAACAATGCTTGTTATTCAGAACCGCCATCATATGTGTTAAACAATGCCTCGTTATTTACAAAAATTCCACCGGTCTATTTTTCATGACGGTTTGTCCTTTTAACTGTCGTTAAAAGTGGTTCCTGTAGTAGTGTCCGGCCAGCCGGTTGCCTCCGGCGCCACCGAGTAGAGACGAAATTTGATTTGCCTAGCTGCTCGCCCCGCCAAGCCTGCTCTCTCTCTCACTCTCGTCGCTCTAAAAATCAAATTAGGAAGGGGAAATTGCAGGTATCCACCTTTTTTATCTCTCTTGATTTTCAATTGATTCCGATTTAGGAAAGAGAAATGGAATTCGGTATTAGATTTTTCAATTGATTTTGATTTGGATTAATGTTGGGCAATTTTGATTCATGGATGGGTTCTTGAAGCTGTTATTGAAAGACACAGAAACTACCTATATAGCATATGACTTGGTCTAGTAGTTCGTTCGATAGAAATAGCTTATCATCAAACAAGGGACTCGTTTCTCGAATTCCGTCCATTGTTCCTCCGAGTTAAATTTAATGCTTGTTACCATTGATCTTGTTTTATGTTGTGCACTCACCTGTCAAACCTGGCAAATGGGTCATTCTTGGTCGAGTTTAGTGAGCTTTAATATTAGATCGGGTTTAGGTTAAGCCATTTTAGACTTGATTCATGTTCGAATTAACACATCATGCTAGTCCAATTATTTTGTCAAGAAAGTGCAATCAACATTAGGTAATTAGGTATTAGCTAGTTTGTTATAAGTTGGGACTACTGGGGTTCCTATATAAGGCTATTTGTATAGCATAATCAAGTGGTTACAACTCGGTATTTCTAGGTCCGATATTAGCCAAACAAAAAGGAAAAGTAAGAGAAGCGATCTCGAACTCGTTGTAGCCTGCCAAGATAGGAATGTTTTTGTGTGCCCTGTAACAAAGAATCATAGCATAACCGCACTGCTACATTTGTTTAGATGTTATGTAAATGCAATCGGTAAAAAGGAAAAATGGATACAACTTAGTATTGTTGGGTCCGATATAACTCCGTTCTCACTCTTTTGTGTTGGTTTGTAGTTGTTGTGTAAATGCAACTAGTAAAATTAACCTTTGGCTCTCATTTGTTTAGATGTATGAAACTCTCCTGTGTTGGTTCAGCTGTTGTGTTCTAGTTATTGTGCGAAACTTTCCTGTGTTGGTTCAACTGGTAAAATTAGTTCTAATTGGTTCTAGTTGGTTCGGTTGTTGTTGTGTGAAACTCTCCTACACAAACTCACAATTAGGGGTGTATTCGAGCCGAGCCGAGCCTCGAACCCGCCGGGCTCGAAGCTCGGCTCGTGAGTATCATTTGTAGCTCGAGCTCAGCTCGTGGCTCGCCGAGCTCGGCACAATCAAGCTCGAGCTCGGCTCGCCAAAGCTCGAGCCCAAGCTCGGCTCGCTAAAAGCTCGAGCCCAAGCTCGGCTCGTCATTGGCTCGTCAAAAGTTTCTATTAAACTTCGTTTTTAGGCTCAAAGTCACCCTTTATATATACTTACTATAAAAACATAAACTTAAATTTAATTGAGACTTTTTTTCTCAACAATCACAATATACCACTTAAAAAATAGTATAAAACATAAATAAAACATTTGACGCTTTGATAATAAAATACAAATTACTAAAAAACCTGAATTTTAATTTAAAATCCTTGTAACAATAACATCTATCATTCACTAAAAAAAAAGGCTCTTTATTTCACATTTCCAATATAGCAAAATGTCATCAAAGTGGGCACGTCGATCCTTCATTAGACATTGGCAATATGAACTCTTTAGGTTGATCGTCTTCTTTTGACACCTGAGAAGGGGGAGACAAATAAAAGTTACAACTATATCATTAATACAATTTTATTTTAATTTATACTTTAAATTGACAAAAACTACCTTTCTCTTCTTTTTTGTGACACCATGTAGATGACGGAACCAATCACCTCCACATATCAAAGCTTCCACCGTTTTAGGATCTAACGAGCTACGATATGGATCAATCACTCTACCTCCTGCACTAAATGTTACTTCCGAAGCCACCGTTGTAATGGGTACAGCAAGTATATCAGCAGCCATTCGACACAAAATTCCATACTTCTCTTGACGTTGTTTCCACCAACCGAGAATATCAAATGAATGAACTTCGTGGCTGTCATTGTATAACTACCTTCCTCAAAATATGAATCCAAATCACACTTTCGAGGTTGTATTACTTTTTGAGTAGCCACTCGTTGCAGGAGAGAGTTCATTGGATCAATCATATCGTTTCCCATACAAGATCTTGCCGCACTTTCCCCAACATCCTCAACACAAAAACTCATTTCCGAAGCATACTCGGAGTAAAGCTCATACAAAGCATCCCTTACTTTTTTAATATTTTGTTGAACTTCATGTGGAGGATACAAACTTGGGAATGTCAATTCAATAGCCCCCATCTTTAGTCTAGGATCTAACACTGCTGCTATAGACATAAGTAAGTTGCATTCACTCCAATATTTATCAAATTTATCCTTAATCTTCCCTACAAAGGAACAAATGAAATCATCTCGCTGAATATCGATGTTTATCTAACAATTCTTTTATCGTACTCACATAAGAAAGAAATAGATTAGATGTTGGATATTCGACCTGAAATAATATCGATGGCAGATTTAAAAACTTTTAAAATGGGAATCAGCTTCCGCACATTCTCCCAACCTTCATCACTAGGAAGGTATTCGTAACTAGGATCTCGCTCAAGCAAATCTGGGAATACATCCTTAAACTTTAGTGCGAGTTGTCAACATATCATAAGTAGAATTCCATCGTGTCTTGCTTTCAAGAACCAACTTCCTCTCGGATATTTGCAACTCGTTGAACAATTTCACTGAACAGTTTCATTCTTGCGTCACTTCCAGCTATATAATCAACACTATCATGGACATTTTCAATCACATCTTTTATCTCTTGAAGTCCATGTTGAACCATAATGTTTAAAATGTGAGCTACACATCTAACATGAAATAATTTACCTCCACATGGTAACTTCCTACTCCTTAAGATGGTATCTTTCATGATCTTTATGCAACTATCATTAGTCTGTAGCATTATCAACCGACACGGTAAATACCTACAACACAATAAATCAAATATTCAATTTAAAAATAATAGAAAAAAATTATAAAATAAAAAAATAAAGCTAAATGTTCAATAGACAGAGAGGTAAAAACCTACCTTGCTATCAACTTCCCATTCTCTTAAACCTTTCATGATAGCATCTCGCTATTTGCATCCCACGTCGAGGAGGAGGTAAGTGAACAAAATTTAAGACACGCTTCGTAACTTCCAATTAGTATCAACCCAATGACCAAGTGACAACCATATACTCAATCTTTTGAGGCTTCGATTTCCACAAATCAGTAGTTATGGAAACTTTCTCAACATTTCTCAAGGTCACTTTTAATTTCTTCTTCTCAATATCATAAGCTTGCATACAATCCACTTTTCCATTTTGACGTGAGATCTTTTTCCATTCCGGACGACCTTCTCTCATCATCAAATTAAACCCTTCTTCTTCTAAAATGGAAAATGGATGTTCATGCATGAGAATCCAATGTGCTGCACGTTCCCTCATTTTGGCCATATCAAGTTTCCCATCATGCAAAGAAGAAATCATTTGATTTCCATTAGCATCACATTCATCAATAGCCACAAAGTTAATTCTTTTCGGTTTCTTAAATTCTCCTGTCTTTGCAAACAAACACCTATGTGTCTATGCAAATGACTTGTTGGCCCCCTTTTGTATATGTGAATTTTTTCTTACAGTGCTTACAACCGGCCCCTTGAGGCTTGCGATTAACCATATTAATTTCCATATCATCCCAAACTTTTGATGTTCTCTTTCTCTTTAGTACTTTGAAAGTACCTGAATCATCTTCTCCTTGTTCCTCTATTGGCTCATCGTTAGAAACACGTTCACTATCGTCAAAATTCACTTTATTTTCAATATGCTCAGGTTCCATATTACTTTCTTTTGAAGCTAATGCATCGTCATTATTTGCCGACATTTTTGCACCGCTATGCACAAGATATATACGTATGTAAGTAATTATCAACATTATCCAAGAAGTCCAATTTTAAAAACACACTAATCATCCCAATGTATGATCTTACAGAACCAAAATAATTTTTAATAATTATTTCCTGATTATAAAGAATAATTTAACACTAAGCCATATATTTTTCACTTTTCATTTTTTGGACAGAATTTAACTTGAACTTCCAAATGGCATAACTTTTAATTCTGATATTGGATTTCGATTAATGAGCACAATATAGAAAGGTATAAGTGTTTCCTACAACTTTTACTTTATGATAAACAGCAAACAAAAATTATAAGTACCATAAAAACTAAAATTTATTACATGGGTCAGCTTCAGTCATAAATTGCGTAGTCACGGGAGAAAATTAATAACTCTCTCGATTTAAGTCCAAATTAATCAATTCAAAAACTAAAATATGGAGAGCATATAAATATATCTATCATATTTTTTTGAAATTTTTAGACGATTATATAAATTATGACAAAATTTTAAAATTAGAGAATTTCAGGTTAATTTTCTGGTTCTCCTAGAATTTATAAGTTATGTATAAATCAACCTCTTTCAATCATAAAACCCACGAAAATCTTTCATAAATAAGTCCTAATGATAATTTTCACCCTTTGAAGAACCCAAATAATTTTTAATAATTATTTCCTGATTATAAAGAATAATTTAACACTAAGCCACATATTTTTCACTTTTTATTTTTTGGACAGAATTTAACTTGAACTTCCAAATGGCATAACTTTTAATTCTGATATTGGATTTTGATTAATGAGCACAATATAGAAAGGTATAAGTGTTGCCTACAACTTTTACTTTATGATAAACAGCAACCAAAAATTATAAATACCATAAAAACTCAAATTTATCACATGGGTCAGCTTCAGTCATAAATTGCGCAGTCACGGGAGAAAATTAATAACTCTCTCAATTTAAGTCCAAATTAATCAATTCAAAAACTAAAATATGGAGAACATATAAATCTATCTATCATATGTTTTTTGAAATTTTTAGACGATTATATAAATTATGGCGAAATTTTAAAGTTAGAGAATTTCAGGTTAATTTTCTGGTTCTCCTAGAATTTATAACTTTTGCATAAATCAACCTCTTTCAATCATAAAACCCACGAAAATCTTTCATAAATAAGTCCTAATAATAATTTTCAACCTTTAAAAGTTTATTAAGTTAACCAAGAACAAGAAACATAATAAAAAGTATGAGCTGTTAGGGTTTTTACCTTCAAAGAAAGAGAATTAATCAAAAAGTGATACTTCTATCTTCACTAATCAAGATCTGAAAATTTAATCATAAAAAAGTTAAGAGTTGCTAAAGTGCAGCAAGAAAAGATTAAAATTCTTTTACAATAATTATTTTAAAATTTAGAAAAAATCCTAATTATACAAGAGCAACTTACCAAGAATAAACAAGAGAGGCAAGAGGAGATTGGCGGTGGGCGGCGGCGGCGGCGGCGGAGCGCCGGAGATGGCGGACGGCAGGACGCCGGAGATGGCTGGGCGGCGGTAAGGGGAGAGAGAGAGAGTGAGGCAATGTGAAAGAGAAGAAGAGGAATGAAAGTACTTGCTATTTTTTTAGAAGATATATATATTGATTTTTAGATAATAGACATATAAAAGATAATAAAATTATATATTTGCTGATTTTAAAAGATTTACATGCTGATTTTTAGGCAATCATATCAAAAATAAAAAAATAATATATATATATATATATATATATATATATATATATATATATATATATATATATATATATATATATATATATATATATATAAACCTAATATGTGTATTTATGACTAAATAAAATGATTTTATTTCATTAAAGTTTTAAAAGGTATAAATATATAATGAATTAATTGAAGGAGGAGGAGAAAAAGTTACAAAACTCTAACCAATTTTACGGCTTATAACCACTAGTGGTCACAAAACATATGGTCCAAAATGGACCAATTTTACGACTTATAACCACAAAATTTTTTTTATTTATACGAAAAGTAAACTAGATTAATGTGAATCATATATTCCTTATCAACATTTTATCTATCTTGATTCTGGGTTTTCATGTATATAAATGTTAGTAATTGGTAAACAAAAGTTTTAATAGATTAGGTATAACCAAATGCTTTAGTTAAGAAATATAAATCAAAATAATTATGCTAAATTAAAAAATTTAAATTAATTGCTAGATCGGTGATGAAAAAAGAAGTTCTTCACATACTAATCTCCACAAATTTTAGCTCATTTGTTTCAATTTGTTTAGGTTCAGTTGTAATTAGCTTGTGTAAGCTCGACGAGCCCAGATTGTTTAGGCTCGTTTGGTAGGCTCGTTCGGCTCGTTTGCTTGGCTCGTTTACTCGTTCGTTCGTTCGGCTCGTTTGTAATGGGCTCGTGTAGGCTCGGCGAGCTTACGAGCTCCAACATTGCAAGCTCGAGCTCGGCTCGGATAACTATCTAGGCTCGGCTCGGCTCGGCTCGGGCTCGTCACAAGCTCGGCTTGGCAAGCTTTTATACGAGCCGACTCGCGAGGGCTCGCGAGCCGGCTCGGCTCAGTACACCCCTACTCACAATTGTTGTGTGGTTTAGATGTATGACTTGGTTCAGCTCGAGCATAAATGTTATGGAGTCTCGGTGAAACTTTTAAGCCTATTAGCTTAAAGGTAGAGCAACGTGCCATAGTGCATGGAGATATAGGTTTGAATCCCACCTAGGCTTTATAACCTGATGTACGTAGAAACTCATGCAACTAAGCCTAATACTCAATCCTCAAAGCCGCATTCAAAAGCCAAGACTTGAAACACACACGAATGTAACTCACATACAACCTAATGCTCATGCAAGTAAGCCTAATGTCAAATAAACCTAATGCTCAATCCACAAAGCCAAGTTCAAAAGCTAAGACTTGAAGCTTCAAACACACACGAATATAACTTACATACAACATGGCTTGAAACACACACGAATATAACTCACATACAACCTAATGCTCATGCAACTAAGCCTAATGTCAACTAATAATCCTAATACTCGAATCCACAAAGCCAAGTTCAAAAGCCAAGGCTTGAAGCTTCAAACACACAGGAATATAACTCACATACAACATGGCTTGAAACACACACGAAAATAACTCACATACAACCTAATGCTCATGCAACTAAGCCTAATGTCAACTAATAATCCGAATGCTGAATCCACAAAGCCAAGTTCAAAAGCGAAGTCTTGAAGCCTCAAACACACAGGAATATAACTCACATACAACATGGCTTGAAACACACACGAATATAACTTATATACAACCTAATGCTCATGCAATTAAGCTTAATGCTCAATCGACAAAGTCAAGTTCAAAAGCCAAGACTTGAAGCTTGAAACACACACAATTATAACTCACATACAATATGACTTGAAGCACACACAAATATAACTCATATACAACCTAATGCTCAATCCACAAAGCCAAGTTCAAAAGCCAAGACTTGAAGCTTCAAACACACATGAATATAACTCACATACAAAAGCCAATACTTGAAACTTGAAACATACACGAATGTAACTTAATTGCTGTCCGTCTTCCCATTGAAACACAATATTTAAAATACACACACTAATGATTATGCAATAAACTAATATATACACAACCATTGCTTGTCCGGCTTTGTGGCTTCCCAGTCAAAGTAACCAACAAGCAAATAAAAGGATTACATCGGGCAAGGAGGAAATAAAAGCGATACAACACTTTCTCCATAATAGGGAAAACAATAAAATCATAAAAATAAATAATCGTCTTGAAGGCCGAATTGGCGCCTCGGGTTATCCCACATCCCGATCTCGATCTCTAATCTGGATCCGGTGATGAGACAGTGGTGAATCGGGAAGGGACTTTTTGTGAATTTTTGTGGAGATGAGTAGGTAGAAAGATGAATAATAGAGTTTCCGGGTTCGGATGTAGTGGGAATGGGCGTAGAATAGGAATAAGCTAAAAAGAAACCAAGAGATCGGAATAGAAAAGGGAGTATTCAATAGCTCTTCGTCGGGTTTCAGCGAAGTGAGACGTTGAAGAATAGGCCGTTGTAGGTTAATATCCAGCAGCGTAACGCCTAGGAAAAAGCCATTGTGAAAATGAGAGCCTAAGCTCTCTATTTATAGGGAGAGGCTAGGTCACGAAATGACCTACAACCAGCCGTCCAAATTGAACTAAAATCAGCTACAAAACGGGGCCAAAAAATGAAAAGATAAAATCGGATAAAATCGGATCCCACGGTAGGGGGCGTCGGCCATAAGACACCGTTTTGGGATCTTGCGCTCCTTTCATGCTGCAATGGGATTCTTAGGAAAAACGTAGCGTTTCAAGGCGGTGGGGGCGCCGACCAAGACCACGTTTTACGGGAGGAATCTTCGTGTTTAGAGTGGACTATCTTGGAGCTAAGTGTGTCGTTTTGATGCTTGTGATCATGAAACGTGGTGCCTAACGTTGTCTTGATGTCTTCACCTCGGTTTCGGGTAGGACGAAAGTGAAACGCGGTGTTTTGAGCCCGAATCTCCTTGTACGCGGCACTGAACTTTCGTTGACTCCGGAGGTTTGACCCGAGCATGGATCGTCCGAAGGAAAAAGGATTTTTGACCGATCCAAGGTTAAAGGCTATTTTTTTGGTGCTAAATGTTCTTTGTTGTTTACTCGGCTTTTTCGCACCAATTAAATACCATCCGCGATCCAAATCCTCAATCAACACTCAAGATTTCATCATTGGGCCAACAATATGAAATACGTAAATAAAAGAGTTAAGGGATGACAAGTTTTAGGTGTCTACGAGTTAGCCCCCAATTTGACTCTGGAGGTTTGACCGAGCGTTGATTGTTGCGTTGTGTCCGGAATTAGTTGCTCTCGAATCGAACTTTGAGATAGGGCCTGGACTTGATCGTGATGCATGCGTTCGAAGTTCAGTATGAGGATCCTAAGCTTGGCTTAATTAGAGCCTAAAGCTTGGTGAATTTTTATGTTGAAACTTTGATCATCTTTTGATTTGACGCTTGGCCTCGATAATCTATTGTCCTAACATGCTCGTTAGTGGATAATCATATTGACAAAAGTTAAGTGTTTTACCTCAATAATTCAGTTGATAATAGACTGAAAATATGATCTACAAAAGCTGATATGGTGGGTACAAGCATCCACTTGGATGCATTCTTGCCACGCCCGATAGGACCCCTAAAGCTAGGCCACCGACTAAGGCTGCAAAGCTGCCGCCGATGAGACGCCACCACACCTTATGGCCTGCGTAGGCGAGCCTTTGGCAGGTCCGGCCCCGGTGTGCTACTTGGATTCTCTTAGTCTCGCTCTTGTTTTTTCCCTCTTGTCTTGTATCCTTGGCATGTCTTGGCCGAATGGGTATATAAAAGGGGAGCTTAGTGTGTTCATTTTGCACACTTGTCTTACACCTCTATTGCTTTCTCTAGTTTTGCTCTTCTTGTGTTCTTGTTTTGCTCTTTGAGAAAATTATTTGGCTTTCAAGACATCTTTCCAAACATGTCTAGAAGAAAAGCTCATCCGATTAGAAGAACCCAGGCTGAGAAGTTGGTCCATGACAACTTCTTAGGGCGAGAATGGTGCCCTTACGATGGATGAGTGGAGCCCAAATGACCTCTTGGTGAGACCGAGAATCACGTGTCTTCACTCGCCATTACTCCATCTCGTAAGCTTGTTGGCTTAAACTTCTCTATTCGCTCACTTAGAGTAGTACTTTTACTAAAAATCTTTTTGGATTTTCATCTTGTAAAAGGCTAAATTCGGAGTAGCGGGGCTATACCCAAGTTCATGGAAACTTGTAGAAATAGGAACTACCCCTCGGAAGATGTCATGAATAATGTCGGGATTGGTTTTCTTTTCACCACCTTAAGTCATTTGTGTGATAAGAAAGAGCGGGATCCCATTAGGGCTATTAGTGAGCATTTTTGGGATACCACTACTACCTTCCATCTTCCTTTTGGGGAGATGACCATTACACTTTTTTGTTTTGTTGTTTTGTCGGGTTTGGGCTTCTTGTGGGAGCCTCCAAGTGTACGACCGGAGCTTGTACAAAGGTTGTGACTATCTATGTCACCTTTTCGGTCCCGTGGCTAGTAGATTTCATCGGGAAAATTTCTTCAAATACACCATTCATTTTGAGGATTTTGGGGATGTTGGGTTTTGGGCTTGACACACACCTCAACAACAAGTCCTTGTTGTGCTTGCTCTCATGTTAAGCACGATACTTTTTTCGACTAATCGTCGAAGGTTCATGTTTACTATTTGGTGAACTTAGCAAACCTTGATAGGATTGAAGAGCTTAACTGGGTTGCACCCACATATACCTGCCTCATAAGGGATCTTCGTGCCTATGTGAGGCATACTAAGCTCGAGAAAGACTTGACAAATTGTCTTCCACTATGTGGCTTGGGGAAGATCATTGAGGTATGCTCTATTTTTTCACTTATTTATCATATATTGTTATCTTATGTGGATAAAAATCTCATTTGTTTTGTAAAAATTGCAACCTTGGTTGTATGAATATTTCCGCGCTTTTCACCCAACTCAACAAATCACCCTACAGGCTTCTTAAGCTCTTAAATTTACCTCAAAATATACCCTAGAAAAATCTTCTTCACTGCCATCTCGTTGCCCTCGTCCACGACCCTATGGTGGGTCGGTGGGCACGACCGTGGTAGCCGGCGCTTGCCGCGAGACGGGCGTTAGGCCACCTAATTTTTGTCGTTTTTGCTTTTGCTTGCTTATCTCCTAATAAATCCCGTGTCTGCAGGCTAATTTCTATCCTTAGGCCTAACTTCAATTCCCTCCTAGTGTGGATGTTGCATGGGGTGAAGACTCGGACACTCGCTCTATATCTTTCGAGTCATGCAAAAGGAATCGGGTATAATGATGACATTCATATAGAGTTTTGATTCCAAGGCATTCTCTCGTGTCTTAGAAACTTACTTGAGTTAAATAGTATCTTTTCTATGCGATTTGGCCTTCACTTATCTCTTTAATCGCTTTTCGCTTAGAGACTCGGAAAACTTGTTCTTTATTCCGAGTCCACTCTCACTCGAATCCGACTTGTGATTATCTACTCTATTGTTTGCAAAGTCGGCATTCGTAGTTCTTTTCGTGCTTAGTCTACATCAAGTATTTCCCACTCGATATTCGTTATGGAACTTGATTCTTTACCTAAGACTAAGTCATATGGAATTATGAGTATCATGGATATTAGACTCGAAAATTCCATTTCTCTTCCGACTCGTATAATCAATTACGTAATTTTCATAATTATTTTATTATCTCGTGTCTAACCTTGGACCAAAGTATTTTATACTTTGAGAACCGAAGGTGTTTTACTTTTGTAGGTTATTCAATCGAGGATATCTTTTCAAACTACAAAAGTAGCCGGCTTCGTAACGTCAAATCACCAGCAGATATGGCTTTTCACCTTCCCCGCTCTAGTCCCGTAAGATTGTGTCGAAGCCGTCCGCTTCCATATCCGGAAAACTGGAACGCTAAGCCTAACGGTGGTTTTCACCACACTTTTCAAGACACAACCGATGGTTTTGGGACTTCCAAGAGAGTTGAACCGTTGTCCAACGTCCATATTTCAACGGATACTTTCCGAGTGACTCGTAAAGCCTTTCACAACGGTCACGAGAGGACTCTCGGTCAGCAGATGAAGATAACGGTTACTCTGCTCGGGTTATCTATAAATAGAAGCCACTTCACAAGACTTGAAGATAGCCGAACATATTGTCAATACTTCAACTTGAACAAAGTTATTGTATTTACTTTCAATCTTCAACTTACAACTCCCACTCTGTAATTCATTACTTTCGAGTTGTAAGGTCTTGTACTCGATTACAAACACTTCTTACATTCTTTGTAAGGTCCCTTGACTAAGCCGTAAGGGTTAACTCAGCTTAGTTGTCCCTAGCTGTAAGGGTTATCTCAGCTAGGAAGTACTAAATCAGATAAGGTAACTTCGAGTCTAGGAAAACTTGTATAGAGTTGTCTAAGGGAGCAACTCGGGTTCGTCAAGTTCACGGTATTTTGTGGACTCAAAATAGTGGATTTGACTTCGTGTCCGGATTGACACGGGCCGTGGTTTTCTCGCCCCAGGAGGGTTTCCACGTAAATTCTCTCGTGTTCTATTTCGAGTTCATTCTAGACTCGGACATGCCCCGCTGAACGTGTTTACTCCGATTCATTACATTCCGAGTCCAATATTTTCCGACCCCTTGCTTAGACTCAAAATCTGTCTTTGACTCTTCTCTCGTCAAAAGGTGTGTGCTTTCGCAAAGAATTTTTCATCACCCTATTCACCCCCTCTAGGGTGACTCGGACTCTCCCCGAGAAAACCTTCAATTGGTATCGAGCCTAGCCTTTCGTAAAGGATCTAACAGTCCAAAGGTTTAAAGATCGGATGGCTCGTAACACCGGAGAGTTTGACGAAGGTAGATCTTCCAACAGGCCACCAAAATTCAAAGGTTCAAATTTCGGTCACTGGAAGAAGCTTATGGAATGTTTCCTTATGGATCATGATGAAGAAGTATGGGAAATCATACAACAAGGAAACTACATTCCAACGAAGACAGATGAATTCGAATCCTTCCAAAGACAAAGGCCGAGTTCACGCCGACAGGCGCAGAAGTTCGTAAAGAACTTTAAAGCCATGAACATCCTCATGTGCGCCATAAGCTCGGAAGAATATAATCGAGTCTCTGCTCGTGACTCTGCTAAAGAGGTGTGGGACACTCGGTCAACACCTACGAACGTACAAGTCAGGTGAGACAAGCGAAGATCAGCCGAGTATCTTCACAAATATGAGCTTTTCAAAATGGAGCCGAAGAGAACATTACTCGGATGTTCATACGCTTCACCGAGATCACCAACAATCTCAAATCTCTGGGAAAGAAAATCTCCCATGAAGAAATGTGCCGGAAAATTCTCGAAGCCTACCCAAGAAACGATGGGGTCCTAAGGTAATCGCCATAGAAGAGGCTCGTAACCTCTCACTCTTGAAGCCGGACGAGCTCATCGGAAAGCTTCGACCCATGAGATACATCCGGAAGAAGAAGATGCCGAGGGTACTTCCAAAAGGAACATCGCGCTTAAAGCCTCGTAATCCAAAGAAGCAAGTCCAAGCTCCTCTGACTCGAAGATGACCCCATGGCACTCATTGCAAGAGGCTTCAAGAGAATGATGAAGCACAAAAGATGGGATAAAAGGCCAAAAGAAGAATTCTACAAAAAGGACAAGAGAGACAGAAAAGGTAAGTTTTCTTCACCTTCAAAGTTATCCTTGTCTAAAAATTCTGGATGTTTTGAATGTGGCAAGCAAAGACCACATAGTCAAGGACTCGTCCAAAACGAAGAAGGGACAGGAAGAAGAAAAAGGCCATGATGGCAACATGGAGTGACGAGGATTCATCTCGAAGACGACGAGGATTCAGATGACTCAAAGTGTCTAATGGCAATCACCGACTCGAAGCCGAAAAGAGTCGACTCGCACACGTACTCGGATAATGAGGAAACCGATCCTCAAGAGGTAATAAATTACTTCCTCAAATTCTCCAAAGTTGATTTAGCTAAATACATCTTTACTTTGGAAGAAAAGTCCAATTCTGATTCTACTCATTTCAAGGAACAACTTGAGTCAATCACTACCGAGAGCACCTTTTAAAAAATGAATTGGAAAACCGAGACTCACACTCGGAGAACTCAAGACAAGTGCTCAAACTAATGAGACCGAGTCCGAGTTACTCAGAAAGAAAATGAGCAACCGAAACAAAAGCTCATTGAGTCTCAAGATCTAGTTTTGAAGTTTTCTCAAGGACGTAAGAACCTTGATATGCTCTTAGGATCACAATGTGTCTCATTTCGAAAAGAAGGTCTTGGTTTCAACAAAGAGGAAGAATCTAATTCTTACTCGAATTGTTCAAAAGGATTCCGTAACTCGTTAAGTTCAAAAAGGCCGAGCAAGGTCCCATTCACGTAAATGAAAGGAGGACTAAACCCAGACCTATTTACAAAAGAAAACCCTTTTCTCCTCGTTTTAAAAGGAAAGGTTTTTAAAAGGAAAGAGACACAGACTCGGCTCTCCGAGAGGAAGACTCAGAATCGGACTAAACCCAAAGTTATTCAAATCTGGGTTCCGAAGCACCTTCTTCCTCGTAAAAGGACCACAAGTAAGGAATGTTACTGGGTTCGTTAGAGGAAGTGAGAAGGGTTAGATTTTCTCTGTTTTGCAGGTCACTCGAAAAGATCAAAAGGACACCGGTACCTAGACAGCGGTTGTTCTCGACATATGTCGGTGACCAAGGACTCTTTTCGAGCTGAAGTCATATAAAGGAGGAAAGGTGACCTTTGGTGATGACAAAGAAGGGCAAGATAGTGGGCATTGGGAAGATTGGTAATGGAAACAATCTGGTGAGCCCAGTCTACCTAGTCAAAGGACTAAAGTACAACCTACTTAGCATCTCCCAGCTTTGTGACAAAGGTCAAGAGGTAAAATTCACTCAATCCAAGTGCTACATCACGGATGAGACCACCAAAGAGGTAAAGCTCTCGGTAAGAGATCAGGTAATACCTACATCATCCCTCTTTCTGACCCAAGTCGAACTTATCCTGTTTAAAAGCATATCTTCAAGATGATTCTTGGATTTGGCATCGTAGATTAGGTCATATTAGCATGCATACTCTCAAAAAGCTTGCATCTCATCATCTCGGTTAGAGGATTACCTAATTGTGCGTTTGAGAAGGATAAAGTATGTGGAGCATGCACCAAAGGGAAACAAGTTAGATCTTCATTCAAATCTCTGAAGACAGCTTCCACATCCAACGTGCTTGAATTACTACACATGGACTTATGTGGTGAAATCCTCGTGAAGAGTCTCGGAGGTAAATCTTACATACTTGTTATTATTGATGATTTTTCAAGATTTACCTGGGTGTGTTTTCTGAAGCATAAGAATGAGGCCTTCAAGGAGTTCAGCAAGCTCGTAGAAAGATTCAAGTTGAGTCTCGGACTCAGATTCAAAAGATTCGAACCGACCATGGAAGGGAGTTCGTCTACTCGGAATTCTCGGAGTTTTGTGACAAGAATGGAATTTCTCACAACTTCTCAAGCACCCGTAACTCCTCAGCAGAATGGAGTAGTTGAGAGAAAGAACAGAACCCTTGAAGAAATAGCAAGGACGATGATGATTGAACACAACTTGCCTTACTATTTCGGGCGGAGGTAGTAAACACAACCAACTACACTCTCAATCGATGCCTCATCGGACCCATTCTCAAGAAAACACCTTATGAGCTCTACAAAGGAAGGAAGCCAAATATTTCCTATTTCGCATCTTTCGGATGTAAGTGCTTTGTCCACAACAACGGTAAGGATCATCTCGACCAAGTTTGATGCTCTGGTCGACGAAGGAATTTTTCTAGGTTATTCTTCTCATAGCAAAGCTTACCGCATATTCAACAAGAGAACTAACAAAGTGGAAGAAAGTATCCACGTAGTGTTTGATGAGCTTGAACAGGGAAAACCAAGTGAATCTTCATACTCGAACCGAAGCTCGAAAGGATGATGACGAAGATGAGTCTATAAAGACTCGTAAGAAGACCACTCGTAACGAGGAAGCTCGGAATGAGACAACTCAAGAGGTCGCTCGTAACGAGCAAGTCAATGAAGAGGATCACTCAGAACAAGCCTCTGAAGATCAAGCAATTCAACCCACAAACTTGGTGAATCAAAGGACTGGTAAAGCATTCAAATTTACTTCTAGTCATCCCCAAGAAAACATTATTTCGATATCAACAAGTGGGGTAAGAACTCGTTCTTCTCTTCATAATCTATGTGCATTCACCGCATTCATTTCACTAACTGAACCCAAAAATGCACTAGAAGCCCTTAATGAACTCGAATGGGTAGAGGCCATGCAAGAAGAGTTGAATCAATTCGAGAGAAACCAAGTCTCGGACTCGACCAACCGACCTTCCGACCACCCAGTTATAGGAACCAAATGGGTTTTCAAAAACAAACTGGATGAGGGTGGAGTAGTAGTCGAAACAAGGCTAGACTTGTAGCTCAGTGGTTACAATCAAGAGGAAGGAATTGATTGTGGGGAAACCTTTGCACCAGTAGCTAGAATTGAAGCCATTAGAATACTCGTTGGCATTTGCATCCCGCATGCATATTAAATTATATCAAATGGATGTTAAGTGTGCCTTTCTCAATGGTTTTATTGAAGAAGAGGTCTATGTCGAGCAGCCTCCTGGTTTTGAAAACTCAGAATTTCCAAATCATGTTTTCAAACTTCAAAAGGCTCTCTATGGTCTTAAGCAAGCCCCTAGAGCTTGGTATGAAAGACTCGAGCAGACTTCCTGGTTCAAAATGATTTCAAAAGAGGTCAGATCGACAAGACTCTATTCATAAAGATCAAAGGGAAAGATTTTCTCATTGTTCAAATATATGTTGATGATATTATTTTCGGTGCTACTAATGAATTTCGTGCCAAGAATTTTCTCGAGTTGATGAGCCAAGAGTTCCAAATGAGCATGATGGGAGAACTCAACTTCTTCCTTGGGCTGCAAATCAAACAAGACAAAAATGGAATCTTTGTCCATCAATCAAAGTACACCAAGGAACCGCTGAAGAAATACAAACTTCAAGATGCAAAGCACGCATCTACTCCTATGAGCAAGCAGTATAAAGCTCGACTCGGATGAGACAGTAAAGCAAGAGATCGAAACTCTATCGAGGTATGATTGGATCACCGCTATATCTTACTTCGAGCAGCACTGGATATAATGTTCAAGTGTTTACTTATGTGCACGATTTCAAGCTAATCCAAAGGAATCACATCTCACTGCGGTGAAGAGAATATTCAGATATCTTGCAGGCACTCGTAATCTAGGACTCGTGGTACTCCGAGACTCGTAACCGAGTCCGACCGGGTACTCGGACGCGGACTCACGCAGGATACAAAGTTGATCGAAAGAGCACATCCGGAGCTTGCCAGTTTCGGGTCAATCCCTAATATCCCGGCACTCAAAGAAGCAAAACTCGTAGCTCTATCAACTGCGTAAGCTGAATATATTGCCGCCGGAGCTTGTTGCGCTCGATTCTCTCGGATAAAACAACACTTGAAGGATCTTGGACTATCTCTCAACTCGGTTCCAATCAAGTGTGACAATCAAAGCGCAATCCGTATCACTAAGAATCCTGTCCAAGCACTCAAAAACAAAGCATATTGAAGTCGGTATCACTTCTTACGCGATCACTCGTAAAAGGGTGACATTACACTTGAATTCATTCCTACTAATCTTCAATTAGCTGATATCTTTACTAAGCCTCTTGGTGAAGATCAATTCTGTTTTATTCGGAATGAGCTTGGTATGTTAAATGCTTAGTTTCGCGTTATGACTCTTGAATTTTTCTCGTGCTATGTGCTTTAGTTGTCAATAACCATTGGTTCAGCTTGATCGATACTCGGGCTGATAGTTATTTCGTGTTTTTGAGTCACTCGTAAACTTTTCCGAGTCAAACTCGGATGTAGAGAAAATTGGACATCAAATTTTCTCGAAGCTATCTCTAGAACAGTGGAGAGTTTCGGATTATAATTTCAAACTCTTTTTCTCTCTCTTTCTCGAGCGCCGCGATCGGATCTTAGCCGCAGATTTCAAACCACCGATATCTCAACCGTTGAAGAAGAACTGTCACACCGGGCATTAATGATCGATGGACGGGTAAGACGGAACGGAGTTACTTAATGGATAGTGAACGGGCGCGCGTACTCATTATATATAACGTTTATCTATCTTCCTCTCGGTACTCTAAAACTCCTTCCCTCTCAAACGAAAACCCTCTCGCGGAAGTTTTCTACGTGAACAAGTGTTCCCTTGATCGTCCGCAAGTGTTGAAGAAGCTCTCTCTCTCTCTCGTAAGTTTTCGACTGCTCTCTTCTCATTTTTTTCTTCTACCATTTTCGTTTTCTTCTCTTCTACACCTCCTTCTCTTTCTCTTTCTCTTTCGAAAAGTTTCATCTTTTCATCTCTCACAATGCCTAAAAGAGGAAACCACCCCGACTTTCGTGTTTCTTCATCCTCCAAAAAGCCTCGCACCAACAAGCCGTAAAGCTCAACCCCTTCAAAACCCATTGTCACCCAAAGATCTTGCGCTGGACGACAAGTTCTTCCCAACAACCAAATTCTCCTGGTTGTCCAACATTCAAACCACCGGAGTCTAACATTTCTTGTGTTTCAGCGAGTTCATCTATCCCGAACTCGTTTATGAGTTTTATACTCATCTCTCCCACTCGAAAATGTTCTAACCTCTAGGGTTCGGAACATTACCGTTCAGTATCAACACCTCCCTCCTTCACCGTCTCGTTCAAAGTTTCTTCTCTCTTCTTGAACAGCAACCCTATCCTCTTCACTCGAAGTCGCCGACGACTTCTTTGAAAAATACGCTAAAGAATTCCCCGGGTCCGTAAAGAACTTTTCGTGACTCGCTTGAAGTCGAAGCCAGGCTTATGTGTTTCCCGCTGATGAGAACCTTCTTCTCTCAAGCATTCTAGCAAGGAGAACCCCAACTCCAAGCACCTCAAAGCCCTCTTCGATATCCCGGAGGGATACGAAGTCGACCTCTTCCCCTCCATCATTGAGCGGATGGCCGCCGTGCCAGCTCAACTTCAAACCAAGAAGAACACCTCCCTTCCTTTCGGTGCTCTTCTCACCCTTGTCTTCAAACAATTCCAAGTTCCTCTTCCCTCCGACCCTAACGCGGTGTCCGAGGCGGCCATTGTGGTCGGCAAGAAGGAACTCCAGGGGTAAGGATACCAGAAACTAATCCCGGTGTCCGGGTTCATAACTCGGAGCCGAGGCCTCCTTCTCCACCTCGGACTCGAAATCAACCCCTCTCCCTCTTCCCTCTTCACCTGGTGGTGCCTCCACCTCCAAGTGCTTCCAAAACTCTCTCCGCCCTCTTGTCTCCTCGTCTTCATGGACAAGATCACCTCTCGTGTCCTCCGATTTCGGAGACATGCTCGGGGTTTCAAGTTCTGTTCTTCGTGGTCCGACCATCAATCAAAAGACCGGTCGAGTCCCAAATCCGAGAGCAGCAGTCTCTCGTTCTTGAGATGAGAGAGCTGGTTAAGGAGCGAAGGAGCTGGCCGAGCTCCTCGAGAGCGACGGTCCAAGGCGGCTCAGAGCCGAAGACTCGGACCCATCTCGAGGCGTCTTCGAGCCCGAGCTCGACCTCCTCGGAGAGCGAGGAAGCCGAGGAAGCAGAGGAAGAAGCTGCAGATGCAGCGGAGGACGCCGAGGAACCCGCGGCCGAGGCAGCCTCCTTCCGGCAAAGGGAAGAAGAGGCCGTGGCAACCGCTGAGGGACACCCCGCTCCCCAAGCTCAAATTGCCGTACTCGGCTCGGACAGCGATCCGAGTGGGTCGGAAGATCTCGCTCCTCCAGCCGAGTCGGCCAGAGCAGCCCCTCCAGCCCCGAGGTCCCAAGGGAAGAACCCCTCGATCCACTTTCTCCGGGTCAGCCACTCGGAGCCGAGCCCCTGCGAATTGTTCCGGTTCTCCCTTCGCCGCGCTCAAGCACATCGTCAAGGTCTTATCAGCGCCGGCGCACCTCCGCCTCCACTCGGAAATCCCTCCTTCCTAGTTAGAGCCATGCACTGAGTCACGATTCCGCAGTGTCTCCGCATTTTCTGTTTCAAAATTTTCTTTTGTCCGGACATCTTATGTGTATTACTTGTACTTTTATCCCTTCTTTTTGTTTCTTGTTTTTGCTGAAAGGCAAGGGGGAGAAAATGTAGTCGAAACTGGTTGTCGTGTCTAGGGGAGTTCTTTCCGCCCTTGTAATTTTTTAATGAACTGAATGCATTTCTTTATTAATTTCGAGTTCTTTCTTTTCCGAGTTAATGAGTTCAAGCATACTTTATTTTGCTCCGATATATTGTATATTGCTCTGTTCAATATGTCTTACTTTCTATCAAACTACTCGGAATCAACCTATTTCCCTCTAACAAAGTTTCGTGTGAGTATGGAATGCCTTTCATCAAAAAGGGGAGATTGAAGACTCGGACACTCGCTCTATATCTTTCCGAGTCATGCGAAAGGAATCGAGTATAACGATGACATTCATATAGAGTTTTGATTCCAAGGCATTCTCTCGTGTCTTAGAAACTTACTTGAGTTAAATAGTATCTTTTCTATGCGATTTGGCCTTCACTTATCTCTTTAATCGCTTTCGGTTAGAGACTCGGAAAACTTGTTCTTTATTCCGAGTCCACTCTCACTCGGAATCCGACTTGTGATTATCTACTCTATTGTTTGCAAAGTCAGCATTCGTAGTTCTTTTCGTGCTTAGTCTACATCAAGTATTTCCCACTCGATATTCGTTATGGAACTTGATTCTTTACCTAAGACTAAGTCATATGGAATTATGAGTATCATGGATATTAGACTCAGAAAATTCCATTTCTCTTCGACTCGGATAATCAATTACGTAATTTTCATAATTATTTTATTATCTCGTGTCTAACCTTGGACCAAAGTATTTTATACTTTGAGAACCGAAGGTGTTTTACTTTTGTAGGTTATTCAATCGAGGATATCTTTTCAAACTACAAAAGTAGCCGGCTCGTAACGTCAAATCACCAGCAGATATGGCTTTTCACCTTCCCCGCTCTAGTCCCGTAAGATTGTGTCGGAAGCCGTCCGCTTCCATATCCGGAAAACTCGGAACGCCAAGCCTAACGGTGGTTTTCACCACACTTTTCAAGACACAACCGATGGTTTTGGGACTTCCAAGAGAGTTGAACCGTTGTCCAACGTCCATATTTCAACGGATACTTTCCGAGTGACTCGTAAAGCCTTTCACAACGGTCACGAGAGGACTCTCGGTCAGCAGATGAAGATAACGGTTACTCTGCTCGGGTTATCTATAAATAGAAGCCACTTCACAAGACTTGAAGATAGCCGAACATATTGTCAATACTTCAACTTGAACAAAGTTATTGTATTTACTTTCAATCTTCAACTTACAACTCCCACTCTATAATTCATTACTTTCGAGTTGTAAGGTCTTGTACTCGATTACAAACACTTCTTACATTCTTTGTAAGGTCCCTTGACTAAGCTGTAAGGGTTAACTCGGCTTAGTTGTCCCTAGCTGTAAGGGTTATCTCAGCTAGGAAGTACTAAATCGGATAAGGTAACTTCGAGTCTAGGAAAACTTGTATATAGTTGTCTAAGGGAGCAACTCGGGTTCCGTCAAGTTCACGGTATTTTGTGGACTCAAAATAGTGGATTTGACTTCGTGTCTGGATTGACACGGGCCGTGGTTTTCTCGCCCCAGGAGGGTTTCCACGTAAATTCTCTCGTGTTCTATTTCGAGTTCATTCTAGATTCAGACATGACCTCGCTGAACGTGTTTACTCCGATTCATTACATTCCGAGTCCAATATTTTCTGACCCCTTGCTTAGACTCGTAATCTGTCTTTGACTCTTCTCTGTCAAAAGGTGTGTGCTTTCGCAAAGAATTTTTCATCACCCTATTCACCCCCTCTAGGGTGACTCGGACTCTCCCGAGCAAACCTTCATGGGGATTGAGTGAAAGGATGATCTTATTTGAGGGTCCTTCGAGTTTTGCTGGTATACCTTGGCGATAGAGTTACGCCTCAATCCGGTCCAATACAAGGCCTCTATTCATTCCTTACAATCTGCCTTGGACCATGTTCTATTTCCGCTCCCTTTCTTAACAAAAGCAGGAGAAAGCGACCACTAGTTATCTCTATACCCAGTTTCTAAATTTATATACGTCCTATATATATCATTTGGTATGAATTATGATTTGACCAGGTGAGTCTCCATCTCTTCCTCTTTCTTTGTGTATTTGATTTTCTTGTATGGAAATTAACTTCATCTTTTGTAGCTTCTTCTAGAGGATATCCACATTCTAAGTCTCGATGTGGATATTTCTCAACCTAAGGAATCTCCTCGATATATAAGAATTCTTGAACTTTCGGAAGATGAGTGTGTGGGTCATCCCTTCCCTATAAACCGACAAAGGGTAAGAGTTTTATGCTCTTTACTTTAAGTTGCATGCTAAAAGCTATTAACATTAAATTTTTGTAGTATGACCGGGAGAAATCTCGGACCATGTCCAGTCGGACTCAGTCCGCCCTTAGGGGTGTCCGAGACTTGTTCACTGGGAAGACTTTCCAAACCTTCCGGGTGAGTCTTAGTTAGTGTAAATGATAACTTAACTAAGCTTTTAGTAAAGATGCTAATTGCTCCATTATTTTTGTAGAGTCGTGGATCTACAACATCTTCATCAGGAGGTCTCCTTGCCGGCCCCGAGCTCAAACGCATTCACATGGCCAACAAGCACCCTTTGGTGGTTTTTCGAGAGCGGGTACCTCTCGGCGTTCTTGACGATGTGCACATTATCGAGCACTTCGAAGCAAGGCTTAGCACTTACGAGCCTATTTCTTCCACTCGTCGAGGCCTAGCTTTTCGGAAGAATGTGTGGATATTCTGCCACTTCAAGCACTTGATCGTCATGGGAACCCGATTGACTTCCACCGAGCATTTTCTAGTGGGCCTTCTCATGGAGCTTCTCAATCTTTGGACCATGGGGCTAGCTCTTTGCATGGTTGTGGAGATGGTCGGTTTTCCACGTCCATCTTGGAGGACTTTGGGAACTATCTTTTCGATGATGCTTTCGATGACGAAGAGTAGTTGATCCCTTGTAGGGTGCTTTTATTGTTTAATGTTTAATATTTTGTAATATTCTTTGACTTTATGTGACGAGATGAAATGCTATAAATTTGCACAACACTCATTCCCCCAAAAGAAAATAATAATAACAAAAATGGGAAATGGTAAGTGCACGATCCGAAATAATATTACTTAACCGAAAATGGGACGAGAGGAAGAAAGAAGTAATGGCCCAAGGAGTGCTCGGGGTAAAAAATAAGGCGGACCGCCTTGTTTGGAAGGCATGGCCAGCACCTGCCACGCAAGAAACCGAGGTTCCATTAGTCTACGATAGCGTTGGCGTAGTAGGACTCTTGAACTTGGAACTGCTATAAAATAGCTTTTGAAGCTGAAAGGGTAGGATTGTCACACTATAGGCTGAGTTATCTCGTTGGATGCATGAAATGATGAATTTCATAACCGAGTTATCTCGTTGGATGCATGAAATGACAAACGTTGAAAGGGTAGGATTGTCACACTATGGGCTGAATACTTTGTTCGAGCATCCGACAAGTGAAAGTCTATTGGACTTTCCTAAGGGCTCGTTGTGGCCTCACTGCGATTCGCATTACCACATTTTTAAGTTTGGGGATAAGGAATTTTGTCCCCTACCCGAAGAGTTTGATGTTATTCTAGGCATCAAATGCCATATAAAACATGTATACCCAAATCCTTTGAGAATATGCACGAGACCTACAAACACCTTCTAAAGCTGAACAATAAGAATCTAGGTTGGATTCTTATTGGGGATCAGTGGACCTAATGAATCTAATGAACCATTACTGCCTGATGTACTCGCAATCAAAGTCCATCCTTATTTTGAGGCGTAGAGCTATCATCACCTATCGATAGGTGGTTTTCTATTGGTAGGAGGCCACATTGATATGGCGCATGTGACACTTCAAAGCTTTGTTGAGCAGACTGGAGGATTACTTGTTTCCCGACTCGCTGATAGTCATTGAAACACTTATAGGGTTAGACTGGGTCAAGGCCTATTAGGAGGAGATGGACGAGAGAGCCCCTGTTATTGCAAGGTAAGCACAACATAATAACCGGGACCAAACGGTGAAACAACATCGGCGATGCCAGCCAAGAGGTGGCGGTTCGGTGCCACCGAGGCTGAAAAAGCCTTCGGTTTTACACCAAAAGTCTCGATCTTTCATCTTTCCGTCCCCTTTTTTAAATTTTAGTTTTGCTCATATTGGACCATAAATAAGGTTAAACTTGACCGTGCGGAACCATAAATAAGGTTGAACTTGACTGTGCGGGACTCTTATGATTGTTTTTATCTATTGTATGCAGATTTTGTTAATGGAGCACGTACAACTATTCGAAGCTCCTGCAAGGGTGGACGAGATATCCGGCAATATACTTCGTCGGCGGAAGCAATTAGAAGTAGTAATCGATCACTCAGCTTCCCGATAGGAGGATTATTTTAAAACCATAGTAGTACCATTGAATGGTACATTAAACACTCGGAAAACGTCCCAATTTTGGACGCATATCGGACAACAACCCTTTGCACACCTGCTGGGTCTAAAAACCTCTTTTGTGCACACTTCACATATTTTTTCTTAAATGCACGAGTTAGGTAAGCCCCTAACCAATCCATGAGATGAAAGTTTCTTGATAGTATGCATGCTAATATGACCTAGTCTACAATACCATATCCAAGAATCATCACTCAAAGATTCTTTTAAGCAAGATAAATTCTGTCTAGAATGTAAAAGAGGAATAGTAAAAAGTGTTACCCGACCTCAAACCCGAGAGCTTTGTTTCTTTGGTCACTACATCGAAATGTAGCAGTTGGTCCGAGTGAACCTTACCTCTTGGCCTTTGTCACGTAGCTAAGATATGCTAAGGAGATTTTACCTAAACCCTTTTATAAGGTAGACTGGATGGACTGAATTGTTTCTTTGACCAATCTTACAATTCCAACTATCTTGCCTTTCTTTGTTATCGCCAAATATGACTTTTCCTCCTTTCAAATCTTCTACCTCCGAGAAGAGTTTTGAGTCTCCGGACATATGGCATGAGCAGCCATTGTCTAAGTACTAGTAACCCTTCCATTTTTGAGTCACCTACAACACGTAAACAAACTAACCCTTCTCACTTCTCTTACAAACCAAGTAATTGTCTTTATTGTGATTTTTTTCTAAGGAAGAGCACTTTTGGGAACTTAGACTTGAATAATTTTAGGTTTAGTCCGATTCCGAGTCTATATGTCTTTTCTTTGAAAATCTTTTCATTTGTAAACAAGTTGAAAAGGCGTTTTCCTATAAACTGGTATGGAGTCGAGTCCTTTTTTCATGCGAGTGAATGAGACCATGATTAGCCTTCTTGAACTTAACAGTTTTGGAAACAATTTTGAAAAGACTTGGATAGGAATTAGATTCCTCTTCAACATTGTAACCAAGACCTTCTTTTCTAAATGAGACACACTAAGAGCCAAGTAAGAGATCATGGTTTTTTGACATTGAGTGAGTTTTAAAACCACCTCTTATGACTCATTGAGCTTCCTTTTCGGATGCTCATTCTCCGTTCCGAGGCACTCGGACTCGGTCTCATTGTCTTGAGCACTCGGCCTCAAGTACTTTCAGATTTTATCTTAAGTTTTCTAACTCATTTTTCAAAATAGTACTCTCAGTAGTCGGAGACTCAAGTTGTTTCTTGAAATCAAAAGTGTCGAATTGGACTTTTCTTCCAAATAAAAATATATCTAGCAAGATAAGCTTTGGAAAACTTAAGGAAGTATATAATTACCTCCTACGGACTTGTTACTCTGTATCCGAGTTGTCACTGTTTGACTCGGATCCAACTTCGAGTCCGTCAATGCTATTAGCCACTTTGAGTTATCCGAATCATCATCTTCGGAGGAGTCATCATCGCTCCAGGTAGCCACCATAGCCTTTTTCTTCTTTCTATCCTTCTTCCTCTTTGGATAGTCGTTGACTATGTGCTCCTTAGTGCTACACTCAAAGCAACCAGAGTTCTTAGTTAAAGACAACTTAGAAGGGGATGAGTATATACCTTTCTTATCCTTCTTGTCTTTCTTGTAGAACTCCTCATTTGGCCTGTTTTGCCACTTTTAGTCTCGCATCATCTTTTGGAAACCTCGGGCAATGAGTGCTATGGGATCCTCTTCGAGTCCGAGGAGCTCGAGACTTTGTTGTTTGCTTTCGAGAGGCCTTCATTGCAATGTTCTTTTGGGTGCTGACCTCGACATCCTCTTCTTCTAGGTGCAGCTCGTGAGTAAGTAGCTTCCAAATGAGCTCATCGAGGCTTCGATTGAGAGAGATTCTAAGCCTCTTCAATTGTTGTCACATTGGGACCCCATCTTCTCTTTGGTAGACTTCTTAGAATATTTCGACCATTTCTTCATGAGAGATCTTTTTACCTAGAGACTTGAGATTGTTGCTAATCTCAGTTAACCGAGCATACATCCGAGAAATGTTCTCCTTAGCCTCCATTCCGAACAGCTCATACTTATAAAGATATTGACTTATCTTCGCATGCTTCACTTGACTGGTTGCTTCATAAGTGTTGACAAGTGTATCCCACACCTTTTGGTTGTGCCATAGGCTGACACTCCGTTGTACCCTTTTGAGCTGATAGCACACATCAAAGCGTTCATGGCTTTGAAATTCTTTCCGAATTTCTCATTCTCTTTAGCCGTGTACTTTATCTTCTCTTTAGACATAGATCTTGCTCCTTCCATCTTCATTGGAATGACGTTTCCATTCTTGATGATGTTCTATACCTCTTCATCATTACCTAGTAGAAAGCATTCCATCATTTTCTTCCAGCGTGCAAAGTTTGGCCCCTTGAACTTGGGTGGTCCGGTGGATGATCTTCCTTCGTCGAACTCCCCATTGTTTTGAGCCATTTGATCTTTATACCTTTGGATTGTGATATCCTCTTGAAAGGCTAGGCTCTTATACCAATTGAAGGTTTCCTGTTAGAGACGTTAAGTCACCCTAGAGGAGGGGTGAATAGGGTGATGAATGATTTTTGAGAAAAATCAAACTGTTTTGCACTGAACAGGACTAATAAACAGATTTTGAGTCTAGATTGGACTCGGAAAGTGAAACTCACAGAGAAGTACGTGGAAACACTCCTGGGGTAGAAAACCACGTACGGTGTTAATCCAAGCATCCGAGTCAAATCCACTAATTGAATCCTCAATTACAAAGGACTCAATCTTACCAGATTTGCTCCCTTATACAATTCCTTTACAAGTTTTCCTAGGCTCGAAGTTCCCTTATCCGATCGAATACTTCCTTATTGAGTTAACATTTACAATCGGGGACAATTGAGTTGAGTTAGCCCTTACGGCTTAGTCAAGGGACTTACAACGAAAGTAAAAAGAATATGAGTGATTAAAAGACTTTTGTTTACAACTTAGAAAGTAGGCAAATACAAATTAGGAGTTTAACTCGAAGATTGAGTAAGAATACACTATATAAGTGTTGAGCAATTTATTCAACAATCTTCATGTCTTGTGAAGTGGCTTCTATTTATAAGAACCAAGGCATAATGACTGTTGAGACTTTTTCTGGACTAGTGAGCTTCAATAGTCGTTGTAACGATTAGTCCGAGTCACTCGAGAAAAGATCCGTTGAGATGTGAATGTTGTGTAGTGATCCTTGGCTCTAAAGATGTTCCATCCCTCTGGTGCTGACTGAAATCTGGGGTGGAAACAACAGTTAGGCTCAAAGTTGAAGTTTTCTAGTTTTGGAAACAAAGAATCCCGACACGATTGTCCGAGCCATGTCAAGAAATGGGTGATTTTTGTCTGCTGGTGTTTAATGGCTAGAAACCAGTTGCTTTTGTATTTCAAAAGTAGATTAGGCTTGTTTAAACAACCTACAAAAGTAAATCAAAGGGGTACTCAAAGTATAAAAATAATTTGGTCCAAGATTAGGTAAAGATAATAATTAATTCAAAGTAATTAAAAACCTAATTATCTTCGACCTAAAAGAATGGAATTTTCTGAATCTAATATTCATTAGGTTTAGATTTCATCTTGAGTCAATCCTTAAAATGATCAAGTTAGAAAGAATAAGATATCAGAATACATAAAACTTGATCAAGTAAATAATTTTCAATAGATAAACTGACTTAGAAATTAGAATTAACATTGTAATTCATTTTCACTTGAAACACAATGTCGGTGCTCGGAATAAAAGTGTTAGAGAAATTATTTACTCATGCGATTGTTTTGAGTTGTGTCCGAGTGGGTCAGAAACATACTTGACAAATTTTTGAATGGGTTCTCTAAGCTTATGAAATGCATACAATAATTTTATGAAAAGAATACATTGGTAAGCAAAATAAGCACAATTATACACAATTAAGCCTCGCCATAAATTTATGTGAAAACAAAAAATATGATGTTACTTAGTATATATTCTTGACACGGACCATTGTTGTAACTTATTTTTTTATAATGGTTAAATTTCTCTTTTTTAAAATATAAAAAAGTTCGTATATATAATATATGGTTTCATTTTTGCTTCCAATTTTGATGTGCTATACATTTATCATAAATAAGACATGATTTTTTT
The DNA here is from genome assembly GCA_021018815.1 of Talinum fruticosum. NCBI lineage: Eukaryota > Viridiplantae > Streptophyta > Magnoliopsida > Caryophyllales > Talinaceae > Talinum > Talinum fruticosum. Next base: position 2,457,646 of record JAITYX010000026.1, read on the forward strand.
GAAGTTTTACATAATGCATAAGACAATAATGAAATTATGAATGAAATGTCGAGGTCACCCCTTTAATTTCCCTTAACAACCCAAGACATAAATTCTCTTGTTGTGATTAATAATGAGGTCGATTTTACAAGACAAAACATGGAGTGTACATGCAGCGTAGGCCGATCCACAAATAAAGGTAGAAGGATCAAGGAGTTAAATGGAAACAAAAGGTCATAAACAATAGTCATTGTTTATCACCTTTTGTTTCCATTTGACTCCTCGATCCTTCTACGCTTCTTTGTGGATCGGTCTATGTTGCATGTACACTTCATGTTTTGTCTTATAAAACCGATCTCTTTGTTAAGCACAATAAGGGAATTTTGGTTTCTGTTATGTCTTCTATCTTTAAAGCAAACTAAATGGATGATCTCAACATTTCATTCATATTTCATTATTGTCTTATGAATCATGTAAAGTTAAAAAAAATCGTGGCCTCTAGTTTACGATCATGTATAATACAACAAACTTGCAACCAAAAAGGAAACTGGACATTTAGATAATTGGATAAAGTAGTCCACTTGCCAACTTCAACTCATCAAAATAAATAATTTGATAACAAATTTATCTTTATGACAAGTATTTTTGGAGATCCATATATCGAACTACCTTTCAAATTTTTTACATTTTTACATTTATATTTTCTCCGTATTGATCCTTAAACATATAAGCACAAATTTTTCTATTTCCTCAAACCATAAACCATAAACCATAAACATTTTTATTTCTCTAGACTCTAACCATATTTGGATACTAATTTCGAAAATTGGATAAATGAGTTCACCCCAACATCACCTCATCAAAATAAACAAATTTGGATACAAATTTACCTTCATGAGTAGGTTTTTGGGGATGACCTTATAACCAAACTATCTTTCCATTTCTCTAAACCCTAAACAAATTTGGATGCGCTCTTTAGATCTCCCATCCTTAATTATCATTTTATTTCGCTATAATTACTGCACATCCTAAACTCCTAAACCCATTTCTCAATGAAGGTTTGCTCGGGGAGAAGTTAAGTCACCCTAGAGGGGGTGAATAGGGTGATGGAAGATTTTTCAGAAAATCAAACTCTTTTGATAATGAAGAGACAGAGACAGAGTTATGAGTCAAACTGCAGAGTCGAAAAGCTTGGACTCGAAATGCTATCACGAATAAACAAGCAAGTCAAGCGAGAGTAATATGCCTGTCCGAGTCTAGAATGAACTCGGAAAGATAACACTTAGAAATTACGTGGAAACCCTCCCGGGGTAGAAAACCACGGACGAGTGTCAATCCGGACACCAAGTCAAATCCATTAATTGAATCCTCAATTACAATGAATATGACTACCCGATTTGTTCCCAAACAAATCTATTACAATTTTCCCAGGCTCGAATTTACCTTATCCGATCGACCTAGTACTTCCAAGTTAAAGTTACCTTATCAACTTGGGATCCTCCAATTTTTCCCGGGGTTAGAAGTTCCCTTATCTAACTCTGGTACTTCAAACCGAGGTAACCTTTACGAGTTTGGGACAGCTCGAGTTGAGGTAACCTTTACAACTCAATCGGAGAGAAAGAGTAGAAGAGTAGTAAGAATTGCAATACAACTAACTCGAGAAAAATACAACTTAGAATATTAGAATTACAGTTTGGGAGTTGTACGCTAGAGAAGATGTTCAATATGGTCTCTCTTTTTCTTCCATTCGTCAGTTGAAATCTTGTGCTAAGACTTCTATAAATAATCTGCCTTGAAGAGATAGCCATTGTGCCTTGGTCCTAGCTTCCAACAACTCTTTTTCCAGCTTTTGTAAACTGGAAAAGCAAAACGAAAAGACCGTTAGACACAAAAATAAAATATTACCCAAAACGATAATGACAAGGTCGTCAGTAAGTTCCGAGCTTTTCTAGAAATTCCAACTTTTTGTCCGGCGAGTGCTTTAACGGTTAGAAGCCTTTTGCTTTTGCTTTTTCTTCAGATAATTGACATTAGAAAAACCTGCAAAAACATTAAGCACAATGGTTCTCAAAGTATAAATATACTTTGGTCCATAATTAGATAAGGATTAGTCTAAATAAAGCATTTAATGACTAATTACCTTAATCTATTAATCTGGAATATTTCAAGTCTAATATTCAATATATAGACATGCTAAAACTCATAAATAAATCATAAATAAATCATTCAATCTTAATGGGCACAAGAGTTATATAGACATTTTACAATTACGCATAATTAAACAAATAATAACGTAGGCAAACTAAATGTCCGAGTCTGACTAAGTGGGTCGAGAATATGAGTTCCGAGTTCATAATGGGTCAGATCCGAGTGGGTCGGACTTACTCGGTCTATCATAACTAACTCAGATTGTACTTTCTAAGTCCGAGTCCGACTTAGTGGGTCGGACTTAGTCGGATAATCTTAATATGCTTAAGTCTTAGTTCGATCAAGAATAAGTCATATTGAAATGATGAATTGTAGAGCATATGACTTACTTAAATGAATTTCTTTTATGGTGCTTCTTGCTTTATCCTAAATTTAGATGAATGCATGAAATCAAAACACATTTAAGGGGTTAGTCGAGTCATACCCGAGTCTTCGATCTCCCCTTTTTGATGAAAGGCATTCAACTAAATAATGACTTAAAGAAATTCACCATAATTATCAAGCATTATTAAAATGACATAAGGAGCATTTTAAATTTGTGAAACTTTTCAAAATTCGCTCCCCTAAACCATTGAACTCCCCTAAGCGAGATGAATCCACAAAGTTCATTATTCTCTCCCCTAATGCATTTCATCAAAAATAAACAAGGAGAGAACGAGATTTTGAACAGAAGAAATATCAATTGTATGTAATGATAAGTAAGGTCAATCATACCTTAGTTGATGTCTAGAATGATATTATCAAGGAGATGACTAGACTTTTACCCGAGTGCTTTTCCAAATCTCGACTTACCAAGTTAAAATTCTTAGCACTTTACGAGGGTCGGACTTGAGTCTTCCTTTGCTTTGTAGTGTACCTGCAAAAGAAAACAAACTAACCCTTCTTGCTTCCTCTAACAAGTCCCAGTAACTATTCTTACTGAGGTTAGTTTTGGAGGAAGGACACTTTTGGAACCCAAATTTGAATAATTTTTGGAAGGGTCCGATTCCGAGTCTTCCTTTTTGAAAATTGAGTTTTAGGTTTGTTAAAATCTTTTCTTTTGTAAAAAGTCTGAGCAGACTTCTCTTGATAAACCTTTACGAGCTCACTGTGTGAGTTGAACTGGACTCGGAATTTTTGAAAAGATTTTTCGAGAATTCTTCTTGAGAGGAACTTTATGGGAGTTATCCTCTTTTTCGAATTAGAACCCAAACCTTCTTTTCGAAAAGAAACACACTGAGAACCAAGAAGGAGATCAAGGTTTTCTGACCTTGAGTGAGTTCTAGAATCAACTTACGAGACTCATCTAGCTTTTTCTTTAAAAGCTCATTCTCGGATCTAAGGCACTCGGACTCGGTCTCATTATCATGTGAGCTAGTCTCAAGTACCTTCAAGCCGAGTCTCGGTTTTCTAGATCATTTTCAGAAAATTGTTCTCGGTTTTAAGAGACTCAAGTTTTTCTTGAAAGAGGGAAGAATCGAGTTAGACTTTTCCTCTAAAGAAAAGATGTACTTTGCAAGATCTATCTTAAAAAATGTAAGATAGTAATTGATTACCTCTTGAGGATCATTTTCCTTAACGTCGGATGAGTATTGTTCGATTCGGTTTACGTATGCGAGTCGAGTCATTGCTATTAGACACTTGGACTCATCCTCTATGTCTGAGTCGGATGAGTCTCCTTCTTCGACTCATCCTTACTACAAGTAATGGTCTTCTTCTTCTTGTAATCTCTCTTCTTTTCAAGGCAATATTTGATGGTGTGTTCCTTGCTACCACACTTAAAACACCAGGAATAATTAGTAGAAAAAGAATTGAGAGGATGAGAGAGTTTACCTTTTCTTTCCTGTCTGAGGACCTCGGATTTAGGCTTCTTTTTCAATATCTGATGCTTCATCATGTTTTTGAAGCCTTTTACAATTTGCTCCATTGGGTCCTCTTCGAATCGGAACTACTTGAACTTAGTTCGGCTTCTTACGAGGCTTTTAGTGCAATGTTCCTTCTTGGGCTATCCTCATAATCCTCCTCTTGGAGATGTAGCTCGTGGGTCAGAAGTTTTCCAATGAGCTCATCTAACTTCGGTTTGTTGAGGTCCTGTGCTTCTTCTATTGCAGTCACCTTTGGACCCCATTTCTTCTTTGGTAGGCTCCTTAGAAGTTTTCTAACAACTTCTTCATTGGGAATCTTCTTACCGAGAGATTTGAGATTATTAACAATCTCTGTGAATCGGATATACATCTCGGTGATGCTCTCGGCTTCTTCCATTTTGAATAGCTCATACCTGTGGAGGTATTGGCTGATCTTAGTTTGTCTCACTTGACTTGTTCCTTCATATGTTGTCACCAAGGTGTCCCACACCTCCTTAGGTGTGTCACTGGCCGAGACACTATTGGACTCCGAAGCATCTATAGCACATAAAAGGATGTTCATAGCTCCGAAGTTCTTCCTGTACCTTTCCTTCTCTTCAATGGTGTATTCGACTTTAGTTTTGCCATTTGTTTGGTCACGTTCTTGCTTTGTGGGAATATAGTTTCCTTCGGTGATGACCTTCCATACTTGTTCATCAAGATCTTGGATGAAGCATTGCATCGACTTCTTCCAAAGTGCAAAGTTTGAGCCTTTGAACTTGGGTGGCCTCAAAAGAGATCTTCCTTCTTCGAATTCTCCTTTGTTACGAGCCATTTGATCTTTAAACCTTTGGATGGTTAGATCCTTTCTAAAAGGCTAGGAGTCCGATACCAATTGAAGGTTTACTCGGGGAGAAGTTAAGTCACCCTAGAGGGGGTGAATAGGGTGATGGAAGATTTTTCAGAAAATCAAACTCTTTTGATAATGAAGAGACAGAGACAGGTTATGAGTCAAGCTGCAGGGTCGAAAAGCTTGGACTCGGAAATGCTATCACGAATAAACAAGCAAGTCAAGCGGGAGTAATATGCCTGTCCGAGTCTAGAATGAACTCGGAAAGATAACACTTAGAAATTACGTGGAAACCCTCCCGGGGTAGAAAACCACGGACAGTGTCAATCCAAACACCAAGTCAAATCCACTAATTGAATCCTCAATTACAATGAATATGACTACCTAGATTTGTTCCCAAACAAATCTATTACAATTTTCCTAGGCTCGGAATTTACCTTATCCGATCGACCTAGTACTTCCAAGTTGAAGTTACCTTATCAACTTGGGATCCTCCAATTTTTCCCAGGGTTAGAAGTTCCCTTATCTAACCTGGTACTTCCAAACCGAGGTAACCTTTACAGTTTGGGACAGCTCGATTGAGGTAACCTTTACAACTCGGTCGAGAGAGAAGAGTAGAAGAGTAGTAAGAATTGCAATACAACTAACTCGAGAAAAATACAACTCGGAATATTAGAATTACGGTTCAGGAGTTGTATGCTAGAGAAGATGTTCAATATGGTCTCTCTTTTTCTTCCATTCGTCGAGTTGAAATCTTGTGCTAAGACTTCTATAAATAGTCCGCCTTGAAGAGATAGCCGTTGTGCCTCCAACGTCTTTACGTTGAAGTTGTCCGAGTTAACTAGCCGTTGTAACGGATAGTCCGAGTCACTCAGATTTCTGGACCACCTTGAAATAGCCGTTGTGCCTTGATTCTAGCTTCTAACAACTCTTTTTCCAACTTTTGTAAACTGGAAAAGCAAAACAAAAAGACCGTTAGACACGAAATAAAATATTACCCAAAACGATAATGAGACAAGGTCGTCGAGTAAGTTCCGAGCTTTTCTAGAAATTCCAACTTTTTGTCCGGCGGTGCTTTAACGGTCGAAGCCTTTTGTTTTTGCTTTTTCTTCAGATAATTGACACTAGAAAAACCTGCAAAAACATTAAGCACAATGGTTCTCAAAGTATAAATATACTTTGGTCCATAATTAGATAAGGATTAGTCTAAATAAAGCATTTAATGACTAATTACCTTAATATATTAATCTGGAATATTTCAAGTCTAATATTCAATATACTCATATTCCGGATATGCTAAAACTCATAAATAAATCATTCAATCTTAATGGGCACAAGAGTTATATAGACATTTTACAATTACGCATAATTAAACAAATAATAGCGTAGGCAAACTAAATGTCACGAGTCCGACTAAGTGGGTCGGAATCCGAGTTTTGAGTTCATAATGGGTCGGATCCGAGTGGGTCAAACTTACTCGGTCTATCATAACTCACTCAGATTGTACTTTCTAAGTCCGAGTCCGACTTAGTGGGTCGAGACTTAGTCGGATAATCTTAATATGCTTAAGTCTTAGTTCGAGTCAAGAATAAGTCATATTGAAATGATGAATTGTAGAGCATATGACTTAGTTAAATGAATTTCTTTTAGGGTGCTTCTTGCTTTATCCTAAATTTAGATGAATGCATGAAATCAAAACACATTCAAGGGGTTAGTCGGTCATACACGAGTCTTCACTCAAAATCTCAAATATTTCATCGAGGGTTTTGCTCTTGGAGAAGTTAAGTCACCATAAAAGGGGCATGAATAGGGTGATGGAAGATTTTTGAGATAATCAAACTCTTTTGCACGGAAGCGATTAAGAAGCAAATTCCGAGTCTAGATTGGACTCGGAAAAGTATAAACTCATATATACGTAGAAACCCTCCTGAGGCGAGAAAACCACGGACAGTGTCAATCAAGACACCAAGTCAAATCCACTAATTGAATCCTTAATTACAATGAATATAATCTATTGCAACTTTCTTTGGCTTAGAATTTACCTTATCTGACTGACCTAGTACTTCCAAGTTGATGTTACCTTATCAACTTGGGATCCTCCAATTTTTCCCAGGGTTAGAAGTTCCCTTATCTAACCTGGTACTTCCAAACCGAGGTAACCTTTACAGTTTGGGACAATTGAGTTGAGGTAACCTTTACAACTCGATCAAACAGAAAGAGTAGAAGAGTAGTAGGAATTGCAATACAACCGACTCGGAAGAATACAACTCGGAATATTAGAATTATAGTTTGGGAGCTATATGCTAGAGAAGATGTTCAATATGGTCTCTCTTTTTCTTCCATTCGTTAGTTGAAATCTTGTGCTAAGGCTTCTATAAATAGTCTGCCTTGAAGAGATAGCCGTTGAGCCTCCAACATCTTTCTTTTGAAGTTGTCCGAGTCAACTAGCCGTTATAATGGATAGTCCGAGTCACTCAGATTTCGGACCACCTTGAAATAGTCGTTGTGCCTTGGTTCTAGCTTCCAACAACTCTTTTTCCAGCTTACGTAAGCTGGAAAAGCAAAACGAAAAAACCGTTAGACTTAAAAATAAAATATTACCCAAATAGTAACAGACAAGGCTATCGGTAAGTTCCGAGCTTTTCTAGAAATTCTAGTTTTTGTTTGGCGGTGCTTTGACGAGTAAGAAGCCTTTTGTTTTTGCTTTTTCTTCAGATAATTCACATTTGAAAAAGCTTTAAAAACATTAAGTACAAGTGGTCCTCGAAGTATAAATATACTTTGTCCATAATTAGAGAAGGATTAGTCTAAATAAAGCATTCAATGACTAATTACTTTAATCTATTAATATGGAATATTTCAAGTGTAATATTCAATATACTCAAATTCCAGATATGCCAAAACTCATAAATAAAACATTCAATCTTAATGGGCACATGAGTTATATAGGCATTTTACAATTACGCATGATTAAACAAGTAATAGCGTAGGCGAACTAAATGTCCGAGTCTGACTTAGTGGGTCAGAATCCGAGTTACGAGTGGGTCAGAATATGAGTTCTGAGTTCAATTAAGAATAAGTCATATGGAAATGATGAATTATAAAGCATATGACTTAGTTAAATGAATTTCTTTTGGGATGCTTCTTGCTTTATCCTAAATTTAGATGAATAAATGAAATCAAAACACATTCAAGGGGTTAGTCAGTCATACCTGAGTCTCCAATCTCCCCTTTTCGATGAAAGGCATTCAACTAAATAATGACTCAAAGAAATTCATCATAATTATCGATCATAATTGAAATGATATAAGGAGCATTTTAAATTTGTGAGACTTTTCAAAATTCGCTCCCCCAAACCATTTAACTCGCCTAAGTAGATGAATCCACAAAGTTCATTATTCTCTCCCCTATTGCATTTCATCAAAAATAAACAAGGAGAGAACGAGATTTTGAACAGAAGAAATATAGATACCAATTGAATGTAATGATAAGAAAGGTCAATCATACCTTAGTTGATGTACGGAATGATATTATCAAGGAGATGACTAGACTTTTACTTGAGTGCTTTTCTAATTCTCTAACTTACCAAGTTAAAATTCTTAGCACTCTCCGAGGGTCGGACATGAGTCTTCCTTTGCTTTGTAGCGTACCTGTAAAAAGAAAATAGACTAACCCTTCTTACTTCCTCTAACAAATCCCGGTAAGAATAGTTCTTATTGAGGTTAGTTTTGGAGGAAGGGTACTTTGGGAACTCAAATTTGAATAATTTTTGGAAGGGTTTGATTCTGAGTCTTCCTTTTTAAAACCGAGTTTCAGGTTTGTTAAAATATTTTCTTTTGTAAAAAGTTTGAGCGAGACTTCTCTTGATAAACCTTTCGAGCTCGGTTCCCTTCTCACTGTATCGACTTGAACTAGACTTAGAATTTTTGAAAAAGATTTTTCAAGAATCCTTCTTGAAAGGTTCTTTATAGGAGTTATCCTCCTTTTCGAATTAAAATCCAAACCTTCTTTTCGAAAAGAAACACACTGAGAACTAAGAAGTAGATCAAGGTTTTTCGACCTTGAGTGAGTTCTAAAATCAACTTTTGAGACTCATCCGACTTTTTCTTTAAAAGCTTATTCTCGGATTTGAGGCACTCACACTTAGTCTCACTATCATGTGAGCTAGTCTCAAGTACCTTTTAAGCCGAGTCTCGGTTTTCTAGATCATTTTTCAGAAAATTATTCTCGGTTTCAAGAGACTCAAGTTTTTCTTGAAAGAGGGAAGAATAAGAGTTGGACTTTTCCTCTAAAGAAAAAAATGTACTTTGCAAGATCTATCTTAGAAAATGTAAGATAGTAATTTATTACCTCTTGAGGATCATTTTCCTCAACATCATATGAGTCTTGTTCGATTCGGTTTACGTGTTTGAGTCATTCATTGCTATTAGACACTTGGACTCACCCTCTATGTCCGAGTCAAATGAGTCTTTTTCTTCTTCGACTCATCCTTACTATAAGTGATGGTCTTCTTCTTTTTGCAATCTCTCTTCCTTTTTGGGCAATATTTGATGGTGTGTTCGTTGCTACCACACTCAAAACACCCAGAATAATTAGTAGAAAAAGAAGCTGAGAGGATGAGAGAGTTTACATTTTCTTTCTCATATGAGGACCTCGGACTTACGCTTCTTTTTCAATATCCGATGCTTCATCATCTTCTTGAAGCCTTTTGCAATTTGCTCTATTGGGTCTTCTTTTGAGTCGGAACTACTTGAACTTAGTTCAGCTTCTTACGAGGCTTTTAGTGCAATGTTCCTTCTTGGGTTGTCCTCAGAATCCTCCTCTTGGAGATGTAGCTTATGGGTCAAAAGTTTTCCTATGAGCTCATCTAACTTCAGTTTGTTGAGGTCCTGTGCTTCTTCTATTGCACTCACCTTTGGACCCCATTTCTTCTTTGATAGGCTCCTCAGAAGTTTTCTAACAACTTCTTCATTAGGCACATTTTTACCAAGAGATTTGAGATTATTAACAATCTCTGTGAATTGGATATACATCTCGGTGATGCTATTAGCTTCTTTCATTTTGAATAGCTCATACTTGTGGAGGTATTGGCTGATCTTAGTTTGTTTCACTTGGCTTGTTCCTTCATATGTTGTCACCAAGGTGTCCCACACCTCCTTAGGCTGTGTCACAAGCCGAGACTCTATTGTACTCCGAAGCATGTATGGCACATAGAAGGATGTTCATAGCCCCGATGTTTTTCCTGTGCCTTTCCTTCTCTTCGGTGGTGTATTTTGACTTTAGTTTGGCCACTTTTTGGTCATCTTCTTACTTTGTGGGAATATAGTTTCCCTCGGTGATGACCTTCCACACTTGTTCATTAAGATCTTCGATGAAGCATTGCATCGGCTTCTTCTAAAGTGCAAAGTTTGAACCTTTGAACTTGGGTGGCCTCAAAAGACATCTTCCTTCTTCGAATTCTGTAGTATGATGAGCCATGATCTTTAAACCTTTAGATGGTGAGATCCTATTGAACGGCTAGGGTCCGATACTAATTGAAGGTTTGCTCTTAGAGAAGTTAAGTCACCACTAGAGGGGATCAATAGGGTGATGGAAGATTTTTAGGAAAATCAAACTCTTTCTGCAGAAGCAAATTCGAGTCTAGATCGGACTCGGAAAAGTGTAAACTTCGGATATAAGTGGAAACCCTCACGGGCGAGAAAACCACGGACAATGTCAATCCAGACACCAAGTTAAATCCACTAATTGAATCCTCAATTATAATGAATATGACTACCCAGATTTGTTCCCAAACAAATCTATTACGATTTTCCTAGGCTTAGAATTTACCTTATCCGGTGACCTCGTACTTCCAAGTTGAAGTTACCTTATTAACTTGGGATCCTCCAATTTTTCCCAAGGTTAGTAGTTCCCTTATCTAACCTGGTACTTCCAAACTGAGGTAACCTTTATAGTCTGGGACAACCGAGTTGAGGTAACCTTTATAACCCGAGTCAGAGAGAAAGAGTAGAAGAGTAGTAAGAATTGCAATACAAGCTGACTCGAGAAGAATACAACTCGGAATATTAGAATTACAGTTTAGGAGTTGTATGCTAGAGAAGATGTTCAATATGGTCTGTCCTTTTCTTCCATTCGTTAGTTGAAATCTTGTGTTAAGGCTTCTATAAATAGTCTCCAATGTCTTTCTTTTGAAGTTGTCCGAGTCAACTAGCCGTTGTAATGGATAGTCCGAGTCACTTAGATTTCTGGATCACCTTGAAATAGCCGTTGTGCCTTGGTCCTAGCTTCCAACAACTCTTTTTCTAGCTTTTGTAAACTGGAAAAGCAGAACGAAAAGACCGTTAGACTCAACAATAAAATATTACCCAAAACGATGAATGACAAGGCTATCAGTAAGTTCTGAGCTTTTCTAGAAATTTCAACTTTTTGTTTGGTAGTGCTTTCACGGTTAGAAGCCTTTTGTTTTTGCTTCTTCTTCAGATAATTGATATTAGAAAAACCTGTAAAAACATTAAGCACAATGGTTTTCAAAGTATAAATATACTTTGTCTATAATTAGAGAAGGATTAGTCTAAATAAAGCATTTAATGACTAATTACCTTAATCTATTAATCTGGAATATTTCAAGTGTAATATTCAATATACTCGAATTCCGGATATGCCAAGACTCATAAATAAATCATTCAATCTTAATTGGCACATGAGTTATATAGACATTTTACAATTACGCATGATTAAACAAGTAATAGCGTAGGTAAACTAAATGTCCGAGTCTGACTTAGTGGGTTAGCATCAAAGTTCCGAATGGGTCAGAATATGAGATCCGAGTGGGTCGGTCTTACTCGATCTGTCAAAACTAACTCGGATTCTACTTTACGAGTCTAAGACTTAGTCGAGATAATCTTGACATACTTGAGTCTAAGTTCGATCAAGAATAAGTCATATTGAAATGATGAATTATAAAGCATATGACTTAGTTAAATGAATTTCTTTTAGGATGCTCCTTGCTTTATCCTAAATTTAGATGAATGCATGAAATCAAAACACATTCAAGGGGTTAGTCGAGTCATACTCGAGTCTTCATTCATGAATTTCCAACTTAATAAACTAAACAAATGTTACCTACATTCTCAATATTCAACATTTCAACAAAGATTCAACATTTCAACAATCTCAAACATTACCCACATTTTGAACATTCACATAATTACCGCAAATACATTCAACATTTAACTATAATACATTTTGTAAAAAACTTAAAGCAAAAAATAAGAGACGATAAATATTCATACGTAAGAACCAACAACAGCGAGGGTGAGGAGAGGCTTGATAGCGAGAATGAGTTTGAGGAGATCTACACTTAAAAGAGATGATATGAAAGTATGAAGAAATGAAAGATTAAGATAAAGGAAACTACAGCGGCGAGGATGTAATTAGGCTTACCAATTTAAGTCAATCGGCGAGGAAGTTACGAATTCCAGATCCGAGGTAGTAGTGGAGGAGAGAAATTGTAGAAAGCAATAACACCGAGAGTAGAGAGCAGATGTATGTGGGCATGGAAAGAACAAGTATGTTCTCGGGTTTTTTTAAGCATACGAAACACATATGACAATGGTTCTTTCATAGAATCGTCGTCATATGTGACATTTAACGATGATTTTGTTAAAGAACCATCGTTAAATGTCCGTAGTAATACTTATGATGATAGTTCTATGAAAGAATCGTTGTCATATGTGCTGAACAATGTCTTTTATTTACAAAAATGCCACCTATACATTTTTTATGACGGTTTGTCCTTTTAACCGTCGTTAAAGACCTGTCGTTAAAAGTGGTTCCTGTAGTAGTGAAGATTGAGTGAGAGTAGATTATATTCCGTTCCAGTAATCTTCAAGTCTTGTAGCAAGAATTCTATTTATACTCAACAAGGCGAGTATCCATTGAAGCTTGTTACGGACTTGTGAGCTCCATTAGCCGTTGTAACGATTAGTCCGAGTCACTCGGAAAAGGAGTCGTTGCAAGATAAACGTTATGCTTTTGTCCTTGGCTCAAAAAGTAGTCCATTCCACCGATTGTAAATGAAATCTGGGGTGGAAACAACCGTTAGACCCAAAGTTGATGTTTACGGATTTGGAAACAAACAACCACGATATGGTGTCTAAACCTTGTCCGGAAAAGGTGTTTTTACATACTGCTGGTGTTTAACGACTAAACACCAGTTGCTTTTGCTTTTCAAAATAAGATTAAAATACTTTAATCAATCTACCAAAGCAAATCAAAGTGGTACTCAAAGTACACTTTGGTCCAAGAGTAGCCAAAGATAATAATTAATTCATGGTAATTAATTGCTTAAATATCTTCGAGCATGAAAGAGTGGAATTTTTTGAGTCTAATATTCATTAGGTTCAAATTCTATATTTAGTCAATCCTTTAAATAATCAAGTTATTCAGATTAAATAAATAGAATGCATAAACTTGATCAAGTAAATAATTTCATCTAATAACTTGACTTAGAATATAGAATTGAAGTAATAATTTAATTTTATTTAGAACATTAAGTTAGTGCTTAAAATATGAAGTGTTTGAGAAATTGTTTACTCATATCACCTTTCGAGTTATGTCCGAGTGGGTCGGAACCCAATTAATAACGTTATACTCAATATATGGTTTTTAAGTGGGTGAGACAAAATTGAGAACTTAAAGATGAGTTTCTTAAGTGCTTATGATAAATTGAAATCAAAGCCATAGTGAGATAGAGAGTTATACCTGAGTCTTCAATCTCCCCTTTTTGATGAAAGGCATTCCATAGTTAAGATAGAAGCTAATAGTTCAAAAAGTTTAGTTTTCATTGCATTTTGATTAGAGCAAAAAATAATAAACAGGAATATCGAGTGCTTTTGATTAAATAAAACTCATAACATACTTATTGAAGTATCAAAGCATATTTGTCAAAGAATTATGAGCAAGTATCGGTGCAATGATTAAATATATCGAGTAAATGTAAGATGCGAAAGATATAGCTCATGTATGCTCGGAAATAAGAAAATTGCATTGAACCTTAGAAAGGGACATACAACAAAGAGAAAAAATAAAAACTTAAGCAAATAAAGAAAAGAACTCCCTTGAGCCAAACATCTATTTACTTCGTCCCCTATGCACTTCATATAAAACAAACAGGAGGGAAGAAGTAACAAGAATGTACAAAGATATTGGGCACAATTTTTTTTTAATAAATTAAAAGGGAGGAGAAGATGTGCGGGTAGAGGCGGAAAAACGAGGACCTTGTCTGCGTTTATAACCCTGAGTAGACGCAATTGGTCAAGGCGGAAGCAAGGACAAGTCGGGAACTTATAGCGTAACCCTACAAATTAGAGGTTGTTCATCCTTTGGTTCTTCTTCTAAACCCGCAGCCTCTTCAGTGGTGGTCGTTGAACCGAGGATGGGGCTTTTGGCTGGCCTGCATCACCAACCTCTTCGAGGTAGACTAAGTATGATATGAGAAGAACACCTCGGGTTCTTTCTCCTCTTTACCCTCGGTTTGGGCTACTCCTTCTTCTTCTTCTTCTTCTCCTCCTTCGATTTTGAGTCGGAAGAGCTTGAAGACTTAGAAGGTAGTGCTTGCTTCGGAGGATGGTTACGAGTCCTCAGCAGCTTTAGATCTTCTCTCCTGGATGTGTTGGATTTCATCTTGTTGGCGCTTAATCACCTCCTTTAGCTTACCAACCAGGGCTTGACTTTGGTCGATCTCACGTTGAACCTTACTCGGAGCCGAGTCAAAATTGGCATGAAAGCCTAGAAAGCTGCCATAGCTACTCACTAGGGCAACAAATTGGGTTGCCTCCTTCTAAAGCAACTCAATAGAAGGGGCATGCTGTGAAGATGAAGGTCCAGCGAGTAAGAAGAGGGCTCTCGGAGTCCTTTTGAGTCCGAGGTGGTAGAGGAGGAGCAAGTTCGGATGAGTGAACCCATACACCAAGTTGCATTTCTTGGTATCCTAGACTGGTGAGCTCACTTTTGCCTATACAAATGACATGCTCTACAAATTTGTGTGGATTAATAGGGTTATCCACCTTAAGCTACACAAAAATAGCAAAAATACGAGCTCCAAAAGGAAGAGGAGGCTTCTACTAGTTAAAAGGAACATAAGCTATACTGTTCCCAAGATAAAGGGAAGAGGTCAACCTCATACCCTTGAAGAATATCAAAAAGAACCTTACAAACTTTGTTGTTAGGGCTCTCTTTTGAGGGATAGAAGGAGAAGAAAGTCCTCATCGGAATAAAGCAAAGAAGTCTTGCCTTTGAGGTCATCCGAGTCATAGAAAAGTTCTTTCCGGACTTTGGAACCTCCTTGGAGTATCGATTAAAGAAGTCATCAGCGACTTCATTAAATGGAATGGGGTTGGAGTTCAAGAAAAGAGTTTTAACCCAGAAGAGTTTGTGGAGAAGAGACAGAGTTAATGCGAATTGTTTTTCCTTGAACGAGCGAAGAGATTACATTATCTCTCGTACACATGTTGGAATAGAACTCAGTGATGAGTTCTAGGTAGATGTAATCACGAAACATAAGTACTTGTAAGCACTTGTGTTGAGCATATGCTCAATCTAAGAAAATTTGGTGGTGGAGAAGAATTTCTCTTCTATAAAATATTGATTGGCTATGATTAGTTTGTTCTCATCGAGAGTAAGGGCTTTCATTAAACATTTCCAAGACCGACAAAGAGTGATAGGAGTTGACTGAAAGAGGGAGGAGAGAGTAGATGAACAAGAGAGAGAGAGAGAGAGAGAGAGCGAGAGCGAGAAGTTTTTGAGTATGAGAGCAAAGAGTGCAAGAGTTAGAGAAAGAAATAGCGAAGTGATTGAATGAGAACAAAGAGGTGCTATTTATAGAATGAAAGCTTTCATTAAACAAAAGCCTTTCGACTCAACCCTCGGAGTAATGGTTAGCATACTTGTTGAGTATTCCGGCGTGTAACAGGAATCTTCGAAGCTGCATCCCTTTAACGGCTAGTTTGCGGACTATTCTCGTGTTAGAGAGAGGAAAATATATTTTCGAAAACATTTCCAAGATTCTCCATTGATCTAGAGATGATCTCAAAATTTCAATATCCATTTTTCTTATAAACCGAGTCCGACACGGTGATGTGTTTGAGTGACTTAGAACACACTCGAGAAAATTAATAACTCATAGCTTAGTCTCATCTTGGTTTAAGCTGATTCATGTGTTATTCACTAAGAAAGCATAGCAATCAATCAAGTTCTCAATAATTCATGTAATAAATAAGATAATCATGCAATTAACATGCCGAGTTCGTTCCTAATAAAGCAAAACTGATCTTCACTAATAGGTTTTGTGAAAATATCAACTAATTGAAATTTTGTAGGAAAAAGTCAAGTTCAATATCACCTTTCTTAGAATGGTCTCTCATAAAATGATACATGACCTTAATGTATTTCGTTTTTGAGTGCTAAACTAGATTCTTGGTGATACTGATGACACTTTGATTACCACACTTGATTGGGATTGATGTGAATGATAGCCCAAGATCCTTTTAGTGTTGCTTGATCCGGACAATCTGAGCCTAACAAGCTCCAGCTACTATGTACTCAGCCTCAGCAATTGATAGAGCAACTTAGTTTTGCTTCTTTGAATGCTAGGAGATGAGTGATTGACAAGGAAATTTACATGCTCCTGATGTGCTCTTTCTATCAACTTTATATCTAACATAGTCGAGCATCCGAGTGACCAATGAGGGTCCTAATCTAAGTCCTTTGAATACCGAGAGACCAAGTGTCTAAGTCCCTGTAAGATATCTAAAATTCTCTTCACTGTAGTGAGATGTGATTCCATAGGGTGAGCTTGAAATCTTGCACAAAGGCACGCATCGAACATGATATCCGGCCTACTAGATTTGAGATAAAGTAGAGATCCAATCATACCTCTATAGAGTTTTTGATCTACTACTTTACCTTTCTTATCTAAGTCCAATTTAGTACTACTACTCATTCGTGTTGCTTGCATGTTTCACATCTTGTAGGTTGTACTTCTTCAATAATTCCTTGGTGTATTTTGATTGATGAACATAGATGTCATCCTTTTCTTGCTTGATTTGCAATCTAACGAAGAAATTAAGTTCTCTCATCATGCTTATTTGGAACTCCTATCTCATTAACTCAGAAAAATCTTGACATAGAGTTTTGTTAGTAGCTCCAAATATAATATCATCAACATAAATTTGAATGAAAAGAAAATCATTCCTCTTGGTTTTTGTAAAAGAGTTTTGTCAATAAGACCTCTTCGAAGTCATTTTCAACCAAGAAACTACTTAGTCTTTCACACCAAGCTCCGGGAACTTATTTCCAACCATACAAAGCTTTTTGCTATTTGAAAACGTGATTTAGAAACTGAGAGTTTTCAAATCCATGTGGTTGCTTAACATAAAATTCTTATTGAATATAACAATTGAGAAATACGCACTTAACATCCATTTGATAAAGATTAATGTTCATGCTAGATGCAAATGCTAAGAGAATTCTGATTCCCTTCATCCTAGCAACAACTCTTCTTGATTATATCCCTGAGCAACTAATCTAGACATATTTCGAGGCCACCAACCCTCCCCATCCAGTTTGTTCTTAAAAACCCATTTGGTTCCTATTACTTGGGTGGTCGGAAGGTCGTTTGGTCGAGTTCATACTTGGTTTCTTTTAAATTAAGTTAATTCTTCTTGTATGGCCTTTACTCATTCAGGTTAAAGCAGGGCTTCTAGTATATTTTTAGGTTCAATTAATGAAATGAATGGTGAAAATGCACATAGATTTTGTAAATAAGAGCGAGTTCTTATCCCATTGTTGATATCGAAAGAATATTCTTGAGTGGGTGATTGGATGCATATTTGAAAGCTTGTCCTTTGATTTATCAATTTTATTGGTTGAATGGTCTAATATTCAGTTGGTTCTCCTTTTTGAACTTCTTCATTACCTTGTCCATCGACGATCCGAGATGGCTCATTTTGAGTTGGATCATCCTGAGTTACCTAAGTTCCTTTGTTTTAATTCATTTTGAGCTCATCTTTAGCTATATCATCTTCACCTCTATTGAGCTTGAGATATGAGAAAGTGGACTCACTTGTCATGCCATGATCAATCTCATCAAAAACAACGTTGAACATTCTTCCACTTTATTAGTTCTCTTGTTAAAGATTCTATAAGCTTAAGTATGAGATGAATAACCCGAAATATACCTTCATCTAATCGTGCATCAAAATTAGTCAGATGTTCCTTGCCATTGTTATGCACATAACATTTACATCCGAATGGTTTGAAGTAAGAAATGTTTGGATTCTTTCCTTGTCCAGCTCATAGGGTGTCTTCTTTAGAATGGGTCCGATGAGGCATATGTTAAGTGTATAATTTGTTGTGTTTATTGCCTCGGCCCAGAAATAGTAAGGGAGATCATTTTCAATCATCATTGTCCTTTCTATTTCTGCAAGTGTTCTATTCATTCTCTCTAATACTCCATTCTATTGAGGAGTTTTTGGTGCTTGAAAAGTTATGGGAGATGCCATTCTTATCACGAGACGTCTACAAATCCGAGTAATTAAACTCCCTTTCATGGTTAGTTCGAATTCTCCTGATCCGAATCTCAAACTCCATATGAATTTTCTTGCAGAAAACAAAATTCGTTGAATGCATCATTCTTATTTTTCAGAAAACACACCCAGGTAATTCATGAGTAATCATCAACAATAACTAGCACATATGATTTATCTCTTAAGCTTTTGACAAGAATTTCACCACACAAATCTATATGAAGCAATTCAAGCACTTTGGATGTAGACACTGTCTTGAGTCGCTTAAATGATGATCTTACTTGCTTTTTTGTGCATGCCTCACAGATTTTATCTTTCTTAAATGCAAAGTTAGGTAAACCCCTAACTAATCCGTGAGATGTAGTAAGCTTCTTATGGTATGCATGTTGATATGGCCTAGTCTACGATCCTATGTCCATGAATCATCAATAAAAGAAGCTCTTAAACATGATAGATCTTGACTAGAATTAGAAAGAGGAATGGTGTAAGTGTTACCTGACCTCGGACCAAAGAGCTTTGTTTCTTTAGTAACTATATAAAAAATGAAGCGGTTGGTGCGAGTGAATCTCACCTCTTCACCTTTGTCACATAATTGAGAGATGCTTAGAAGATTCTACTTGAGCCCTTTGACAAGGTAGACTTGACTAACTAAATTGTCTCCTTGACCAATTATTCCAATTCCAACTATCTTGCCTTTCCTATTGTCTCCATATGTGACTTTTCCTCCTTTCATTTCTTCGACTCGAGAAGAGTCTTGAGTACCCACACATATGGCATGAGCATCCACTTGTTTATGTACTAGTGACCCTTTCATTTCTGAGTGACTCGTAAAACAGAAACAAACTAACCTTTCTCACTTTCTCTTACAAACCTAGTAACCATTTTTATTGTTGTCTTTTTATGAGGAAAAGCACTTTTGGGAACCTAGATTTGAATAATTTTAGGTTTGGTCCGATTCCGAGTCTTCCTTCTAAAGAACCGAGTCCGTGTCTCTTTCTTTTGAAAACGTTTCCTTTTGTTAACAGGTTGAAAATGGTTTTTCATGAAAATTGGTGTGGGCTCAATCCATTTTCTATGTGAATGAATGGGACCATGCTCAGCCTTCCTAAACTTAACGAGTTACGGAATCGGTTCCAAAGATTGTTATAAGACTTATCTTTTTCTTCGACATTGTAACCAAGACCTTCTTTTCGAAATGAGAAACATTGAGAGCCAAGTAGTAAATCAAGGTTTTTGCTGACCTTGAGTGAGTTTTAAAACCAACTCTTGAGACTCATTAAGCTTTTGGTTCATTTTCTCATTCTCTATTATAAGGCGATCGGACTCAATCTCATTATCTTGACTCACTGGTCTCAAGTACTTTCAGATTTTGTCTCAAGTTTTCTAATTCCTTATTCAAAGTGACGCTCTCAGTAGTAAGAGACTCTAGTTGCTTTTTGAATTTAGAGGAGTCGAATTGGACTTTTCTTCCAAAGTAAAAATATATCTAACAAGATCAAGTTTGGAAAACTTGAGGAAATAGTTAATTACCTCCTAAGGATCTATCTCCTCGGCATCCGAGTCATCGCTATCTCGACTCAAATACAACTTCTAAGTCCGATAGTCCCATTAAACACATTGAATCATCAGAATCATCACCTTCTTCTTAATCATTATCACTCCAGGTAGCCACCATAGCCTTTTTCTTCTTTCTATCCATCTTTCTCTTTGGACGAGTCCTTGACTATGTGCTCCTTGCTGCCACTCTCAAAATAGCCGAGTTCTTAGTTAAAGACAAATTGGAAGAGGATGATTATTTATCATTGTTGTCTTTCTTGTAGAACTCTGCTTTGGCCTCTTTTGCCACATTTTGTATTTCATAATCTTCTTAAAACCTCGGGTAGTGAGTGCCACGGGATCTTCTTTAGAATGGGAGGAGCTCAAACTTTGCCATCCGTCTTCGATGCCTTCGAGTGCAATGTTTCTTTTTATCCGGACCTAGGCTTCCTCTTCTTCTAGGTACAACTCATGAGTGACTAATTTCCCAATGAGCTCATCTGGCTTCAATTGAGAGAGATCTTAAGCTTCCTTGATTGCTATCACCTTGGGACCCCATCTTCTCTTTGGTAGACTCCTTAGAATTTTTCCGACAACTTCTTCATGGGAGATATTTCTTCCAAGAGACTTGAGATTGTTGACAATCTCAGTAAAGTGAATGTACATTTGAGTGATGTTCTCTATATTGGCTTCATTTTGAATAGCTCATATTTGTGAAGAAACCGACTTATCTTCGCTTGCTTCGCTTGACTAGTTCCTTCATAAGTGTTGACCGGTGTATCCCATAGCTTTGCTGTTCTTCATGTACTTCTCATTTTCTTTAGTGGTGAACTTAGACTTCACCTTGGGTACAGATCTTGTTCCTTCCTTGTTCATGGGAGTGAAGTTCCCATATTAAATGACGTTCTAGACCTCCTCATCATAGTCCTGGATGAAGCACTCCATCATCTTCTTCCAATATGCAATGTTTGAACCTTTGAACTTGGGTGGTCTAGTGAAAGATCTTCCTTCATCGAACTCTCCATTGTTTTGAGGCATCTGATCTTTAGATCTTTGGATTGTGAGATCCTTTGGAAAGGTTAGGCTCGACACCAATAGAAGGTTTTCTCTTGGAGAGGTTAAGTCACCCTAGAGGCGGGGTGAATAGGGTGATGGAAGATTTTTATGAATTAACAAAGTACTCTTCTCAATAAACACTTAGAAAGCAATTCTACGTCTAGATTAGACTTACAAATAGATAATTCATAGAATGTGAAGGTTTGCTCTTGGAGAGACTAAGTCACCCTAGTGTGGGGGAGGGGGTCAATAGGGTGATGAGGAAATTTGAACAAAGACGGGAAGATTAAATTCTAAAACCGACTTTGAAACAGATCCGAGTATAGATTGGACTCGGAAAAGTGTTAACTCGGAAAATACCGGAAACCCTCCTGGGGTAGAAAACCACGATCGGTGCTAATCCAAGCACCAAGTCAAATCCACTATTTCGAATCCACAAAATACGAGTAGAAAGACTCAACCAGAATTGCTCCCTTAGACAATTCCTTACAAGATTTTCCTAGACTCGAAGTTCCCTTATCTAATCTAGTACTTCTTAACCGAGGTAACCTTTACGAGTTAGGGACAAGCGAGCTGAGTTTAACCCTTACGGCTCGAGTCAAGGGATCTTACTCAGAAAGTAAGAATAAGTGTTTGTGACTGATTACAAGACCTTACAACTCGGAAAGATGTTAAGTACAGAGTTGGAGTTGTAAGTAGGATATTGAAAGAGAATTATACGGAGAGATAATTTCAGCAATTGATTCGAGTAATCTTGTCGTCTTTTGAAGTGACTTTTATTATAGACGACTAGGCATATTAGCCGTTGTGACTATCTTCTAATTAGAAATCCTTTGTGACTTTTGCAATGGTTTTTCCGAGTGACTCGAGAAAATATCCATTGAGGTGTGAACGTTGGGCAATGGCTCTTGAATCCTTTGGATGTCCTAATCCACTGGTGGTGTTTGAAAAGTAGGGTGGAAATCACCGTTGAGCTAGGTGTTGCAGATTTCAAGTTTTGGAAGCTGACAAGCCCGACATAGTGCCTAGGCCTTGGTCGAAGTAGAAAAGCCTTGTGTGCTTGGTGATTGACGACTTCAAGCCCGCTACTTTTGTATTTCAAAAATAGGATAACCTCGTTTAGATAACCTACAAAAGTAAATCAATTTGGTTCTCAAAGTATAAAATACTTTGGTCCAAGATTAGACAAAGATAATAATTTAATTAAGATAATTAAGTGCCTAATTATTTGAGTCCTGAAAGAGTGGAATTTTACGAGTCTAACATCCATTAGACTCAAATTCCATCGAGTCGATCTAGAAGTAAAACAAGTCTGATAAAGAATATTAGAGTAATAAAACTTGATCTAGACAAGCACAGTTCAAACGAAACATGCTGACCTAGAAGGATGAATTAACACTGTAATTCAATCAAACTAAGAATACAAACTCGGACTCGAGTCTATGCACGTTAGAGCAAATATTTGAACATGCAATAAGTCCGAGTGTTGTCCGAGTAACTCAGAACTATGTGTGACAAGATAAGCAAGAGTATGCTTTACGAGTCGATCGGAATCAAGTGAAAACATAAGCAATAGTTTTCGTAACACTCGAAAAGATTCTATATCACTCGAGAAAAGTTTCTAAAGCACTTAGAATGACTTGTAATCAAAACTTACAAGAGATGAAGTCCGTACCTAATTCCTTGATGGTACTCAGAATGATATACCTACAAAATCCGAGTCTTCAAAATATACGTGGAAACCCTCTTGAGGAAGAAATCTATGGACGAGTGTTAATCCAAGCACCATGTCAAATTCATTATTTCAAATCCACATATTACATGGACTGACTCTTTATAGAATTTCCCCTTAGACAATTCACTTACAAGTTTTTCCTAGACTTAAAAATTCCTTTAAGCGATCTAGTACTTCCTAACCGAGGTAACCTTTCCATCTAGGGAACAACTAAGCTCTGTTAACCCTTGCGAGTCAAGGGACATAAAAGAAATTGAAAGTGTAGAAGTGATTACAAGACTTTCTCTTTACAACTCGAAAGTAACAACTTAAGAACTGGAGTTAGAAGCTAGAAGATTGAGTGAGAATAGAGTATATTACTGTTCTAGCAATCTTCAAGTGTTGTAGGATGGCTTCTATTTATACTAAGCGGGGTAGAGTATCTATTAAAGCTTGTTTTGGACATGTGAGCTTAATTAGCCGTTGTAAAGGCTAGTCCGAGTCACTTAGAAAAGGAGTCGTTGCAAGATAAACGTTATGCTTTGAGCCTTGTCACGAAAAGCTGTTTTTACTGCCTGCTGGTGTTTAGCGGCTAGAAACCGAGTTTCCCCACGAATGAGGGATGTTTGGATATCCTTTTTTGAAGATGATTTTCAAAGTTTATTAAGAATGGAGATGCATCTCTTATTGAGATTTCTCATTTTTGTAATTCAATTAAAAACAATTTAAGCAAAATGGTGATTGGCAATTTTATTAATCTTTTATTTTAGAAATTAATATTAGAAGTTTGAGGATAATATTTCAAAATTTAAGAAAATAACCTTAACCTGGTTTACATTACGCCATAAGGCTTTTGGGCCAAAAAGGTATGAAAACATTGCTTTTGACCAAGAGCCTTGCCCGTTGGTCAGTCGAGCGCGGCAAAAGCCAGCACCCATCCAGTCGCCACCGCCGGCCATAGGCCATGACTAAAGGGTAAGTCTTGGTCCATGGCTCTGGTTGTCGAGAATGCAAATTGGTTTAGTCCATTTTTCTAAAACTAGAAATGTCGAGATGTAGATTTAGATAAACAAAATGGAAAAAGAGAGTCGCCGATCGGCTTTGATAATAAAAAGAACCAAAATAAAAACATACTTTTCCAATCTTAATGTGGGAAAACTAAGCTTGAAAGAGGTTAAATTGACTCCATTGGTCTAGAATCGAGAATCTTGGGTTCGGGGACGAAGGTACGAAATGTAAGGATAAGCCCTTCTATTACTGCCCATCAATAGATGACCTCTACTAATTTGAATTCACTACTAGAAAATCGTCATATAACGATGGAAAAACATAATTTAGCGACGTAATTTCACAATTAGCGACGGAAAAATTCCGTCGCTGATTTTGACGCCGCTAAAAATTAGCGACGGAATTTTGCGATTCCGTCCCGATTAGTGACGAAATTTGATTCCGTCACTATTCGAATCAGCGACGGAATTTCTTGTTTCGTCGCTCATTCATCGCTAATTTTTTTAAAAAAATTTACATTTTTGTATTTTTTAGTGTTTAATACAAAAATCTTGAACGAAATTACAAATTCAAATAATCCGACAGACATAACAACCTTAAATTCAACTCCAATTCAAATACAAAAATCATATACAAACACAAAAGTCATAAATAATCCAATTTCAATTCACAAACATCCATAAAAACTAATTTAAAAAAAACAAGAATATTACATTATTTACAAACACAAGTTATGTTCTTCATCTTCCTTTTCCTCTTCTTCTTCCTCTTTCTCACTATCTTCACCTTCTACATCATTTTCATTCCAACCATGCCAATCAAAATAAATTATATCAAATCCTTTAAAATATGAAATTTTATAGTAAACAAAGTAAATTATAAATACAACCAAAAATGAGGGAGGATTGAGAAAGCATACCTACAAGATGTTAAAAGTGGTTAGTTGGCGGCGGTGGCCTCTTGCTCTCTCACACTCTCACTTCTCTCTAATTCTCAACCTATCTCTCCTTATGATTTTGCCAAGTCTCGTTGAAGTCGAGCTTTTATTTGCAACATAACGACGAATCGGCGACGGACGAGTCCGTCGCTACTTAAAAATTTAGTTAGTGATGGAATTAGCGATGGAGTCCGTCCGTCGCTAATTAAAAATTTTAAAATTTCAAAATTGGATAAAATTTAATAGCCCGCCAACCTAAAATTTTTCAAATTTTGAGTTAGCGATGGAATTACCGACTGATTGTTCAGTCGCTAACTAAAAATTTGAAAAATTTTATATATTTGAAAAATGAAAATAGGCGGCACATTTAAAATTTGAAAATTTTGGATTAGCGACGGAATTTTCCGTTGCTAATTTAAATTTGAAAATTTTTATATTTTTTCAAATTAAAATAGGCGGCAAATTTAAAATTTTTAAAATTTTGAAATAGGGACGGAATGATTCCGTAGCTAATTTAAAAAATTAAAAATTAGATTTAACGATGGACTGATTTCGTCCCTAAGAAAAAAATAAATAAAAAATTAGATTTAGCGATGGAATCAGCGACGGATTGATTCCGTCGCTAAATAAAAAATTAAAAAATCATTTTCAAAAATTCGTCGCTATTTTTTCCATTTCCGTCGTTAGGTCCAGTCGCTAAGTTAATTTTATCTTACAATTGTCGGTTTCAGTCGCTAGTTAGCGATGGACGCGATTCCATCGCTAATTTCCGTCACTATATAACGTTTTGGAGTATTGATTATGAGTTAAAGTAATATGTTTAAAATAAGAACACAACAAATGAAAATGGAAATTAAATCAACCAAACATGCGAGGAAAGCGATAAAGCAACAAAGAAAACGAGTAAAGAAAGTAGTAAAGGATAGCAAAAAGAAAAACGTTAAAAATAAACTACGAGTTGGTGGGGAGGAATTAAAAACAATTACATCTTTGTCCACAATACAAAAAAATGTAAAAATCATAAATTTAAATACACCGTTAGAGATTGAGAATGAATTGAATGCCCTTAGGTTGTCCCACTGTTGATCTTGATCGTGAACCGGATTTGGAAACGTGACGGTGTATGAACAAGACCGAAGAACGACTTTGTGAAATTTGTGGAGGTTGAGTAGTGTCTGAAAAAGATGAAGGCTAGGAAAACGAATAAAATAATGAGATTGTTTTAGACGAGTAATGAAGATTAGCTAAAAATGAGCTAAGAGATCGAACACCGATGAAGCATTCAGTAGCTCTTAACTTAATTTGATTAGCGTGCAACTAGGCTATTGACCTCTCTCAAATGAGAAGCTAAGCTCTCTATTTATAGATAAATGATTAGGTCACAAAATAACCTAAGAAATGAACAATCACTCGTCTAAACTTACAAAATCAAATCGGCGGAATTTGAAAAAACTAGATAAAAAACCAGCTTGAATCGGAAATCCTTTGTGATGGGTCGAGGATCGCGGTGTCAGCCTTAAAAGGCATCGTCTTGGAAAATGGACCTGTGTGCTTTGGCTGAACACTCGGAGCAAAACGTAGCGCTTTTGCGAAATGACCTTAAAGCGCTAGCGCCGACATAGTACTTGTGTCGTTTAGTGACGTTGGCTTCCGCGTCTCGGTTGGAGGCCTGGAGCAAAACGCAACACTTTAGTGTAAAAATCCAGGAAGCGTGGCGCCGGCCTACATAATGTTGTACGGTCACTTTAAGCTCCTTGTAACATTGGGATGATGAAGATGAAACATTGTGTTTAATGAGCGAGTAGAGCCTTATGCGTAGTGGCGGACTCACCTTGACCTGGAGCGTTGACCCGGGCTTGGACAAGCCAAAAGAAAATGGGTTTATAGGCCAACCCAAAGCAAAGAATGCTAATTTTTTATGCTAAAGTGTTCTTTGTGGTTTACTCGCTTTCCTCATGCCATTCAAACTTCTACCATGATCCGAATCCATAAACAGGAGTGGGATTTTATCACCGGGGTAACAAGATAAAAGAACAGAAATAAAGGACATAAGAGTGACACATTTTTGGTGTTTATAGTTAGCCTCTACTTTGACCGAGTCTAAAAGACGAAGGGTCAAAGTAGACACTAAAGGATACTTATCTCACTTTTAGGGAATACTTCGAATGCTTGATTGATTTTTAGTGTCCGGAATTTGTTGCTATTAAACTTGAACTCCGAAATAAGGGCCTCGACTTGATCGCGATTTCTGCGTTCGAAGTCCAATAAAATGGTCCTAAGCTTGGCCTTATCAAAGTCACTGAAGTTCGGTAAGTTCTACTAAAGCTTTATCATCTTTCGACCTAAAGCTTGGCTTAATAGTGCGTCTAGCATATTTATTAGTCGATAATCATACTCATGAAAGTGCAATGTTTTTACTCGAATAATTGAGTCAAAAACTTACTGAAGATTAAATTTGATAAAGCTAAAGTTGTGGGTCCAAGAATCCACTTGTATGTAGAATGCTTGAAAAGACCACTTGCCACGCTTCATTGGACTTCACCAACCTAGCCCCCAACCTACACTTGCAAGGTTGTCGTCGAGCTGATGCCGGTCAAGCCTCGTGGCCGGCATCGATCAACCATTAAGAAGGCTTTGTCTTGGTACATGCTTCTTTCTTCCACGCTTAGTCTCCTCTTACTTTTGAACATTGTCTCATACCCTTGTCAAGTTTGAAGACTCGGGTATAACTCTCTCTCTCTCTCTACGGTTTTGATTCAAGTCATTCTTGAAGACTCCGTTTTTAACTCTAAGTCACTCCGAGTATTACATAAAGACTCATGTATAAATCCTATCTCTCCTATGTTTTGATTCCAAGTCATTACGAGCACCATAGAAACTCTTGTCTAAGTTTTCATTACTGTTATGACCGACTCGTAAAGCGCCTTATTGCATATGTCCTACACTCGATGTTTCTTGAAGACTCAGATTCTAAATCTAAAGCATTCTGAGTACTACATGAAGACTCGAGATATAAACCTCATCCCTTCTACGTTTTGATTACAAGTCATTCTAAGTGTTATAGAAACTCATGTTTAAGTTTTCATTCATTTCAAGTGACTTAGAAAACACATTCTTGTATATCTTTTGCATTAGTGCTTCGACTCACTTAGACAACACTCGGATCTATCGCATGCTCAAATAATCTCTCTAACACTTTTTATCCGAGTTCGATCTGCATATTTCAACACAAAGTGAATCACGAGTGTTAATTTCTCTTTCTAAGTCGGTTTGTGTGTTTGAGAATTATTTGTCCGAGATCAAGTCTTTATACTACGATGTTTTTCACTCATTTAACTTGATCTTTCTTAGAACTGCCTCTAATGGAATTTGAGTATATTGAATGTTAGACTAAGAAAATTCCATTCTTCTAGGCCTAAGATAATTATGCACTTAATTGTCTTAATTAAATTATTATCTCGTGCCTAATCTTGAACTAAAGTATTTTATACTTTGAGAACCAAAGTGCTTTACTTTTGTAGGTTATCCAAACGAGGCTATCTTATTTTTGAATTATAAAAATGACCGGCTTCAGGCGGTCAATCACCAGCAGACAAGGCTTATCTACTTTTGAACAAGGCTCGGACATCGTGTCGGGGTTGTCTGTTTCCAAAACTAGAAAATTTCAACGCGAAGCTCAACGATGGTTTCCACCGTACTTTTCGAGACATCACCAGTTGACTAGAGCACCTTTAGGAGCCAAGAGCCATTGCACAACATTTACATCTCAAAGGATCTTTTCGAGTGACTCGGAGGAGTCATTACAACGGCACTGGAAATACATCGGTCCGGAAACCAAACACAACAACTAATCGATTGGTCATCTATAAATAGAAGCCACTTCACAAGACTCAAAGATTGTTGAACACATCGCCGAAACTATATCTCCTTGTACAATACTCATTCAATCTTCTTATTACAACTCCAAGTCTCTACTTAATATTTTTCCGAGTTGTAAAGTCTTGTAATCAGTCACATACTTTTCTTACATTTTGTGTAAGGTCCCTTAAGCCGAGTTGTAAGCGTTAACTCGGTTCAATTGTCCCTAGCTGTAAAGATTACCTCGGTTAGGAAGTACTAGATCGAGATAAGGGAACTCCTAAGTCTAGGAAAACTCTGTAAGGAATTGTCTAAGGGACCAATTCTAGTTGAGTCGATCCGTTGTATTTTGAGGATTCAAAATAGTGGATTTGACTTGGTTCTTGGATTAGCATCGACTATGGTTTTCTGCCCGAGGAGGGTTTCCATGTATCTCTGTGTGTATACTTTTACGAGTCCAATATAGACTCAAATTCTCTTGTTCATTCTTTTTCAAGCTTAGATTTCTAAGGTTGTTAAAATTTCCTCATCACCGTATTTACCCCCTCTAGGGTGACTTAACTCTCGAAGAGCAAACCTTCATTTACGAGTCACACAGAGATCACTCGGAATTATCACATGCTCAAATAATTTCTCTAACACTCTTATTACGAGCACTGATTGTGTACTTCAACATAAAAAGAATTACATCGTTAATTCCTTTTTCTAAGTCGGTTTATTTCCTTGGGAATTATTTGACCAGATCAATATGTTATACTCGATGTTTTACTCTCTCTACTTGATCATGCTTAGGATTGACCCAGATGGAATTTTAATATATTGAATTTAGACTCGGAAAATTCCATTCTTTTGGGCCAAAGATAATTAAGCATTTAATTATTCTAATTTAATTATTATTTATGCCTAATCTTGGACCAAAGTATTTTATACTTTGAGAACCAATGTGGTTTACTTTTGTAGGAGTATTCAAACGAGGCTAAATTACTTTTGAAATACAAAAGCAACCGGCTTCTAGCCGTTGATGACCAACAGACAAGTTTTAGCTACTTCTAGACATGGCTCGGACACCGTGTCGGGGTTGTTTCTTCCAAAATTGGAAAACTCCAACTCTAGGCTTAACGGTTGTTTCCACCATAACTTTCAGCAACCACCAAGTGATTGGACTATCTTTTGGAGCCAAGAGCCATTGCACAATGTTCACATCCCAACGGATCTTTTCTAAATGACTTAGAAGAGCCGTTACAACGGCTAGTGAAGATTTCTTTCCAAAACCAAGACATAACGAGTCACTCTGCCTAGTTGGATATAAATAGAAGTCACTTCACAAGACTAGAAGATTGCTTGAATAGATTGCTTGAACACATTGCTTGAATGAAATTTATTGTTCTTACTCAATCTTTTATCTACAACTCGAAGTCCGTATTTAATATTTTCTGAGTTGTAAAGAAAGTCTTATAATAAGTTACATTCTTTGCTTACTTTCTAAGTAAGGTCCCTTGACTGAGCTGTAAGGGTTAACTCAACTCAGTTGTCCCTTATTGTAAAGGTTACCTCGGTTAGGAAGTAGTAGATCGGATAAGGGAACTTCGAGTATAGGAAAACATTGTAAGGAATTGTTTAAGGGAGCAATTCCAGTAGAGTCGATCCTTGTATTTTGGTGGATTCAAAATAGTGGATTTGACTTAGTGCTTGGATTTGCATTGTTTGTGGCTTTCTTCCCCAAGAGGGTTTCCATGTAAATTTGTGTTATCACTTTTACGAGTCCAATCTAGAGTCGGAATTTGTTGTTTAGTCTGAATTGTTGTAAAAATTGTTTAATTTTCTTCATCACTTTATTAAGCCCTCTTTCTAGGGTGACTTAGACTCTCCACGAGCAAACGTTTAATTGGTATCGAGCCTAACCTTTTAAGAGGATCTAACCATCCAAAGTTATAAAGATCGGACGGCTCGGATCAATGGAGAGTTCGATGAAGGAAGATCTACTACCGGACCACTTGAAGTTCAAAGGGTCAAACTTTGCCCATTGAAAGAAGATGATGAAGTTTTTCCTGATGGACAACGATGAAGATATTTGGAACATCATCCGAGTAGGCAACTCCATTCCAATAAAGACAGAGAATGGAACTACTATGCCAAAAGCCAAATTTGAGTTCACCACTGAAGAGACTGATAAGTTCGGAAAGAACTTCAAAGTTATGAACACACTAATGTGTGCCATTAGCACTGAAGAATACAACGAGTCTTAGCATCGTGACACGGCCAAAGAGGTGTGGTTCACTCTTGTCAACGCCTATGAAGGAACAAGCCAAGTGAAATAGGCGAAGATAAGTCAATATCTTCATAAGTATGAGTTGTTGAAGATGGAATCGGAAGAAAACATTACTCGGATGTATGTTCGGTTCACAGAGATTACCAATAATCTCAAATCTATGAGTAGAAAGATTTCTCACAAAGAAATGTCCAGAAAGATTATGAGAAGTCTACCAAAGAAGAGATGGGGTCCCAAAGTGACAGCCATTAAAGAAGCTCAGAACCTCTCTCAATTAAGACCAGATGAGCTTATCGTGAAGTTACTTACCCACGAGATTCATCTAGAAGAAGAGGACGTAGAGGTCAGCACCAAAAAATATTGCGCTGAAGGCCTCGGAAAGCAGACGTGAAAGTCCGAGTTCCTTAGAATCAGAAGAGGACCCTATGGCACTCATAGCCCGTGGCTTCAAGAGAAAAAAGGCCAAAGGATGAGTTCTACAAGAGAGATAAGAAGGACAAAAAGGTAAATATTCTTCTCCTTCAATGTTATCTTTATCTAAGAACTCCGGTCGCTATGAATGTGGTAGTAAGGAGCATATAGTCGAGAGATTGTCCCAAGAGAAAGAAGGACAGAAAGAAGAATGAAGACACAAACTCTGAATTTATATCATTCCGAGTACTATCAAGGACTCAGTACGGACATCATCCCTCCTAGGTTTTAATTACAAGTCATTCGAGTATTACGAAACTATTGCATATGATTTTATTCGATTCCGATTGACTCGGAAATCACATTCTTAGACATCAACTTACACTGATGCTTCGAGTCACTCGGACACCACTTAGATTTATCGAATGTTCAAACAATCTCTCTAACACTTTTAATCTAACTTTTGACTTCATATTACGAGATAAAGTGGATTACAGCGTTAATTCAACTTTTTAAGTCGGCATGTTTGTTTGAAATGTATTTGTCTAGATCAAGTACTCATACTCCGATATTCTCTTTATAACTTGATATTTCTTAAGACTAACTCAGATGGAATATGAGTATAATGAATATTAGACTCGGAAAATTCCACTCTTCTAGGCCTCGGATAATTATGCACTTAATTATCTTAATTATATTATTATCCGTGCCTAATCTTGGACCAAACTATTTTATACTTTGAGAACCAAAATTTGTTTACTTTTGTGG
Organism: Talinum fruticosum; assembly: GCA_021018815.1. Classification (NCBI taxonomy): domain Eukaryota; kingdom Viridiplantae; phylum Streptophyta; class Magnoliopsida; order Caryophyllales; family Talinaceae; genus Talinum; species Talinum fruticosum. The sequence continues at coordinate 2,489,649 of JAITYX010000026.1, forward strand.
TTATCTAAGCAAGGTTATCCCATTTTTGAATTACAAAAGTAACCAGCTTCAAGTCATCAATCACCAGCAGACAAGGCTTTTCTACTTCTAAATAGGGGTCGACGCCAGTGTCGGGGTTGTTTGTTTCCAAAACTGAAAATCTTCAATGCTAAACTCAACGGTGGTTTCCACCCTACTTTTGAGACACCACCAGTGGATTGGGACATCCTAAGGAGTCAAGAGCTGTTGCAAAACGTTCACATCTCAATGGATCTTTTACGAGTGACTCGGAAGAGTCATTACTAATGATCACAAAGGACTTCTATTGAGAAGATAGTCACAACGGCTAATCTGCTTGGTCATCTATAAATAGAAGCCAACTCTCAAGACTTTAAGATTGTTGAGACTTGCTAGAATTATTGTCAATACACATTACTTAAGCGAAAGTCTTTGTATTCATACTCAATCTTCTACTTACAACTCCAAACTTGTAATTCATACTTTCCGAGTTGTAAAGTCTTGTAATCAGTCACATACTCTTTCTTACTCTCTAAGTAAGGTCTCTTAACTGAGCTGTAAAGGTTAACTCAGCTCGGTTGTCTCTAGCTGTAAAGGTTACCTCGGTTAGGAAGTACTTGGATCGGATAAAGGAACTTTTAAGTCTAGGAAAATTTTGTAAGGAATTGTCTAAGGGAGCAATTCGGTTGAGTCGATCTCTTGTATTTTGTGGATTCAAAATAGTGGATTTGACTTGGTGCTTGGATTAGCACTGGCCGTGGTTTTCTGACCCTGGAGGGTTTCCACATAAATATGAGTTCATACTTTTCTAAGTCTAATGTAAACTCGGATAGTCTTGTTTATTGCTTTCATGTCGTAATCTTCCAAGTTTGTTAAAATTTCCGGATCACCCTGTTCACCCCCTTTAGGGTGACTAAAACTCTCCAAGAGCAAAACTTTAATTGGTATTAGAGCTTAGCCTTTCAGAAAGGATCTAACAATCTAAAGGTTAAAGATCAAATGGCTCAGAACAATGGAGAGTTCGATGAAGGAAGATCTTCCAGTAGACCAAGCAAAGTTCAAAGGATCAAATTTTGTTCATCTGGAAGAAGGTCATGGAATGCTTTCTACTGGATCGAGAATGAGGATGTATGGAACATCATACAAGAAGGCAATTACATTCTAATGAATATGGAAGATACAATACCCGTGCCTAAAGCAAAATACGAGTGCACCACTAAAGAGGCGTAAAAGTTCGAAATAACATTTAAGTGATGAACATTCCGATGTGTGCCATTAGTTCAGAAGAATACAACAGAGTGTCAGCCTATGACACAACAAAAGATGTATGGGACACTCTTGTCAACACATATGAAGGAACCAGCCAAGTAAGACAAGCGAAGACAAGCTAATATCTTCACAAATACGAGTCTGTTCAAGATGAAACCAGAAGAGAACATCACTCAAATGTTCATATGCTTCATTGAGATTACAAATAATCTCAAATCTCTGGGTAGAAAAATATCCCATGAAGAGATGTACAGAAAAATCCTAAGGAGTCTAACCCAAGAAAAGATGGGGTCCCAAGGTGACAACCATCGAGGAAGCTCGGAACCTCTCGGTACTAAAGCCGGATGAACCGATTGGGAAGCTGCTTACCCATGAAATCCATCCGGAAGAAGAGGATGCCGAGGTCAGCACTAAAAAGAATATTGCACTCGAAGGCCTCAGAAAGCAAAGGAGAAAATCTGAGTTCCTCAAACTTAGAAGAAGATCCCAGAATGATGAAGCATAAGAGATGGGAGAAAAGGCCAAGAGAAGAGTTCTACAAGAAATATAAGAAGGATAGAAAAGGTAAACACTCTTCCCCTTCAAATTATCTTTAACTAAGAACTCTGGTTGTTTTGAATGTGGCAGCAAATATCACATAGTCAAAGATTGTCCAAGAAGAAAGAGGGACAGAAAGAAGAAGAAGGTTATGATGGCCATATGGAGTGCTGAAGATTCATCTGAAGAAGATGAAGACTCGGACGACTCAAAGTGTCCGATGGCATTATCGGACTTAGAAGTTAAATCCGAGTTAGACTCGACATCTCAAACAATGAGGAGATGAATCCTCGGGAGGTAATTGAATATTTTCTCAAGTTTTCCAAAGTTGATTTAGCCAAATACATTTACACTTTGGAAGAAATGTCCAATTCGACTCTTCACAGTACAAAGAACAACTTAAGTCTCTTACCTCCGAGAGCATTATTTTGAAAAATGAATTGGAAAACCGAGACTTACTCTAAGACCGACTCTTCACAAGTACAAAGAACAACTTAAGCCAAATACATTTACACTTTGGAAGAAATGCCGGAATGGATTTCATATCGTTGGAAGTTCTTGATCATTACGGCAACCCATAAGATTTTCATCAAATGTTGTATAGTGGGCCTTATTTTGAGGCCTTCCAACCGATTAGGGACTCGTGGGGCCGATTCTTTGCAAGCTGCAGGAGATAGGAGAGTTTAAACCTCAATCTTGGATGATGAAGGTTCGCTCTTGGAGAGTCTTAGTCACCCTAGAGGAGGGCTGAATATGGTGATGAGGAAATTTTCGCAAACTTAGAATATTTAAGCTTGAAAGGAATGAACAAGACAATCCGAGTCCGGATTGGACTCAAAAAGTGTAAACTCGGAGATACGTGGAAACCCTCCCGGGGCAAAAACCACGGACAGTGCTAATATAAACACCAGGTCAAATCCACTATTTTAAATCCACAAAATACAGCAGATCGACTCAACCGAATTGCTCCCTTAAACAATTCCTTGTAGAGTTTTCCTACACTTAAAAATTCCCATATCCGATCTAGTACTTCCTAACTTAGGTAACCTTTACAGACTAGGGACAACCGAGTTAAGTTAACTGATTGCAAGACTTTACTCAAAAAGTAAGAAGAGTATATAAGCGATTGCAAGACTTGACAACTCGGAAAGTATGAGTTACAAGCTAGGACTTGTAAATAGAAGATTGAATATGAATATAATGACTTTTGCTTAAGTAATGTGTTTTTCAATAATAATTCTAGCAATCTTCAAGTCTTGAGAGGTGGCTTCTATTTATAGATGACCCAACAGACTAGCCGTTGTGTCCGATTTCTACACTAAAGCCTTCTTGACCATTATAACGGTTCTTCCGAGTCGCTCGGAAAATATCCGTTGGGATGTGAATGTTGGGCAACGACTCTTGGATCCTCAAGGTGCTCCAGTCAACTGGTGTTGTTTCAAAAGGAAGGTGGAAACTACCGTTGAGCTTAGCGTTGAAGTTTTTCATTTTTGGAAACAGACAACCCTCACACGACGCATGAGCCTTGTTCGAAGTAGAAAAGCCTTATCTCGCTGGTGATTGATAGCTTGAAGCCGGTTACTTTTCTAATTTAAAAATGAGATAACCTCGGTTAGATAGCCTACAAAAGTAAACAATTTTGGTTCTCAAAGTATAAAATACTTTGGTCCAAGATTAGGCACGAGATAATAATTTAATTAAGACAATTAAGTGCATAATTATCTTAAGCCGAGAAGAGTGGAATTTTCTGAGTCTAATATTCATTATACTCAAATTCCATCGAGTCGATCCTAAGGAAGATCAAGTTATAAGAGTGAAAGCATCGAGTATACGGACTTGATCCGGGCAAATAACTCTCAAACAAATACCCCGACTTAGAAATAGGAATTAACACTCGTAATTCACTTTGCTTTGAAATATACAGTCATAACTTAGATAAGAAGTGTTAGAGAGATTATTTGAACATGCGATAAATCAGAGTGATGTCCGAGTGACTCGAAACTTCAAAGCGAGTGAATAAACAAGAATGTGTTTTACGAATCAGTCAGGATCGAATGAAAACTTATGCAAGAGTTTTTATAACAGTCAAAATGACTTGTAATCAAAACTTAGGAGGGATAAGGTTTGTACACGAGTCTTTATGTGATACTCGGAATGATCTAGTCTCGAGTCCGAGTCTTCGGATGACATGGAAATTATGTCTTCGGCAATGATGATGACGCCGATAAAGAGTGAATAACCAATTATAGGGTGCTTAACTAGTGTTTATATTAATGTAATTTGACTCTATGCATTGCGATGAAAGCAAAAGACTCGATTCTAAAATGCTTTCTTTATTTATATGATGCAAAAAAATTAAAAGACAAATTCGAAAAAATTGAAATAGCCCCCATTCCCCCAAAGAAAAATATAAAAAGAAAATTGGAAATGGTAAGTTGCAAGGCCCATAAATAACAAGGCTTTGCTAAGATGGGCCACAAGCATAGAAAATTTGGCACAATGTACAAGAAATGCTTGAACCAAAAGAAAAAATAGGGAACCAGGCCGGTCCGGCCGGCTACGACCAAGCACGGCTCGGGTTTAGGCTGGTCTGCGGTTGTGTGTGCGATGACAACCATAGTCCAAGCACCGGCGATCTCTCGGTCTTTCCAAGTTTTCTCGCCCTTTTTGTTTTTGTTTTTATTTTTCTCGTAAAGTAGGATGAATTTGACCATACAGGACATGTATTAACTTTATTTTTATCTATGTTGTACAGATTTAGTTGGTGGAGCACTTTAAGATGGTGCGGGGACTTGAAAAGCCTGACAAGTATCTATGTTTGGCATGTGTTAATTTTATTATTATCTATTTTTGGCAGATTTGGTAGGTAGAGCACTTTGAGAAAGTGCGGGGACCCGAAAACCCGACAAGTATCTTCGTTGCCCAATTTTGCCAGCGACAAAGGCTCGCTTTGCTAACTTAGAGGGTAACATCTTCGTGGGAGTTGAGTAAAAAACGAATTATGTTTGAGGGTCCATTCGGTTTCTGTTGGTACTTAGGTGAGCGGATTACACCACGAATTCATTGTAATAAGTGGCAACCTTTCGTTCCCGAGATTCATCATGGATGATGTTCTACTTCCGCTCCATAGCCCAAGCGGAGTAGGAAAAAATAGCCATTGGGTATCTCTATCACAGTTCTTGGATATGGATTCATTCTATGTTAAAAATTTAAGACGAATCATGACGCAATTGGTATGTCTCTATTTTCTCTATTGCGTTCGATTAAATTTCCGGTGTGCAAATTAACCTTATCTCGTATCGCTTCTTCCAGGTGACATTTATATTTTAAGTCTCGAGCTTGATGTGTCTCAACCCAGAAATTCCCTGTGCTATGCTAAATTTCTAAAACTTCCCGAGTCCAAATGTGTGGGGCATCCACTCCCGAAGACCTTAAAAGGGGTAAGAGTATTATGCTCGTTTACTTTTAGTTTTATGCTAAAAGCATCTTGCTAACACAATGAATTTGTAGTACGATCGGGAGCAATCTCGAAACATGTCCATCGGATTCTAATCGACACTCAAAGCGTTCAAAGACTTCTTCACCGGTCAAGCCCTCCAAACATTTCGCGTGAGCGTAGTTAGTTAAAGTGTTAACTCATGAGCTCTTAGTATATGTGCTAATCATTCTTTCTTTTTATGTAGGATCGCCGATTTAGGTCTCCATTATTGGGAGGTTTCCTTCGCAGCTCTAAGGCTCAAACATATACCACTAGCCAACAAATGTCGTCCGAGTAGTACTGCTAAAGTCGATTCTTCAAGACGTTCCTCCCGGCGTTCTCATGGCCGTAGTGCTTATGAAGCGGGACCAAATACTTCTATACTTAGGCCTAGTTCTTCCGATATTGGGCCTAGTTCTTCCTACACCAGCATGGATGTCATGCCCTTGCAAGTGCTTGATCATTACGATAACCCATACGATATTCATCCGATGTCGTACACTAGGACTTATTATGAGGCCTCCCAACCGACTAAGTACTACAGGGCCGGTTCTCCGCAAGCTGCGGGAGACAGGACGAGTTTAGACCTCAATGTTGGATGACCTTGGAAATTATGTCTTCGGTGATGATGATGACGCTGGTAAAGATTGAATAACCACTTTTAGTCTACTTAACTAGTGTTGATATTAATGTAATTTGACTCTATGCAATGCGACGAATGCAAAAGACTCGATTCTGAAATGCTTTCTTTATTTATATGATGCAAAAAAATTCAAAGACAAATTCAAAAAAATTGAAATAGCCCCCATTACATGCAAAGAAAAACATAAAAAGAAAATTGGAAGTGGTAAGTTGCATGGTCCATAAATAACAAGGCTTAGCCCAGATTGGCCATAAGCATAAAATATTGGTGCAACGTACAAGAAATTCCTGAACCAAACGAAAAAATAACCTGGCCGGCTACGACCAAGCGCGGCTCGGGTTTTGGCTGGCTGTAGTGGCATGTGCGATGATGACTGTAGTCCTGAAAAATCAACTATGTAAAGGATCAGTAGCAAGCCTAGAGAATTACAACTTTAGAATTCCTTTGCAACTTCTCAAAACAGTCCCAAATATTTTCCAGTTCCTTACTTGCTTCAATTCCCAAAAGGATGAACTTCATTACTAAATTTACCTGCTAGATGCGTGAGATGAGCGATGTCAATATAGTAAGCTTATCTCATTATGGTTTGAATTACCTCTTCAACGATTTGGCAGGTGAGGTCCACTAGACTTTGTTAAGGGCTGTAATGTCCGATAGGGATCCTGAATATCATGTATTAAGGTTCGAGGACAAGGAATTGGGTCCCCTTGCCGAAGAATTTAATGCCATTCTGGGCATTACTCATCGTCGGACCAAACCTATGGTCCCTACGCCATCAACTAATATGGTTGGAACTTATAAGTGTCTGCTAAAGTTGAACAATAGGAATATGAATTTGATTCTTATAAGGGACAAAGTGCATCTAACGAACATGCTTTGTCACACTTTTGCCGGATGTATTTTGCGGGATCGGCGCACATTCAAAGGCGTTGGGCCATTATTATGTGCCTAATAGGTGGTTTCCTATTAGTGGGAGGTCATAGGATATGGCGCTTGCTACACTATTGGACATCGGTGAACAATTGGAAGATCATTGCTCCCTAACTCCTTTAATTGTTGTAGAAACTATCTTGAGGCTAGACCGAGTAGATGCGGATTCAAACACAAACTTTAGAGGCAGCCCCCTTGTTATTGTAGGTAAGCGGTACTAAGTGATTCAGGACCCACCAATGGGGCCGGAAGGGCGATGCTGGCCAAGGGAAAGTCATCGGGCACCAGCGATCTCTCGGTCTTGCCCAATTATCTCGCCCTTTTTGTTTTTATTTTGATTTTTCTTCCGTCGTGCCGTAAAGTAGGATGAGTTCGACCGTGCAGGACATGTGTTAATTTTATTTTTCTCTATGTTGTGCACATCTGGTTGGTGGAGCTCTTTAAGATGGTGTAGGGACCCAAAAACCTAACAAGTATCTTACTACCTAATTCTACCAGCGACAAAGGCTTGCTTTGCTGATTTAGAGGGCAACATCTTTGTGGGAGACTTGGTTGAGGGTTGGGCGTCCCATTTAATTGTATATCGAGCACTCGGAGAGAGTCCTAATTCAGGCCACATTAAAAAAATCCATTTGTATATTTGCTTGGGCCTCGAAACTAGTACATACTATTTCCTTAACCGTGTAATATAACAAATGGGACTAGGCGAGGATAGCCCTTACCTAGATTGTATCGTGCTTGCCTTGTTAAATGTTTTTAGCGACTTTGGCAACGTGAGGTAGGTACTTACGTGGGTTAGGTACTGGATGAACTTGCCTAGTTTTCCGAAACCCGTACACAAATGATCTACCGCAGTCTCTAGGTTTTATCCGGAGTGAATAAAAGAGACTGATCCCAAACGATGCAAGGCACCGAGGGCTCGAGAGCGCAAGCCGAGAGGAGCTATACTTGCTATAGCACCACTTTAAATTCGCAAAGTGGTTCTACGGATGACGAACGCCCTTGCAAGAGAGAGGCATAAGCTAAGAAGGAAGAAGATAGAAGGGCTCGTAGGATTGAGGAACTGAAAAAGCAAACTACGAAGATACAGGTGATTCTAAGCAGCTCAAAGCGGAAAATGTAAAGATCGACTAGGGCTTAGACTTGGAAAAGAATAAAGATTAGGGAACTCTTTTGTTTTGACTCTTTAGATCAAGTTTATTTTTTAAGTAATATGCTTATTATTTCTTTTTTGTTTAGCTTTGTACTTGGGTAAGTATTAGCCTTAGCATTTATTAATAATATAGTAAAAAACAAGTTTTATGCTTACTTTTATGCTTCATGAATTTTATTCTAATGCTCTCTTAAAGGAATTAAGTAATAATTAGACCATCTCAAAAAATGGATTGTCGTAAGGAAATAATTTAACGCCAAAATAAACGAGGTTATATCATCTTTCAAACCACTCAAAGCGTGTCCACATCCAAAGTGCTTGAGTTAGTTTATGTGGATTTGTGTGGTGAAATTGCTTGTGAAAAGCTTAGGAAGTAAATCGTATGTGCTTATTATTGTTGATGACTATTCACGATTTACACTGGGTGTGTTTTCCGAGGAACAAGAATAAAGCCTTCAAAGAGTTCACTAAGATCTATTAGAAAATTCAAGTGGAGTCCGAGACTCAGATTAGAAGGATTCGAACGGACCATGGAAGGGAGTTCGATTACTCAAAATAGATTTCTATGACAAGAATGGCATCTCTCACAACTTTTTTGGACCAAGAACTCCTCAACAAAATAGATTAGTGGAGAGAAAGAATAGAACTCTTGAAGAAATAGGAAGTACCATAATGATTGAAAATAATCTACCTTACTATTTCGGGCTAAGGCGATTAGCACAGACGAATGATAGGCTCAACAAATGTCGTAGAAGACCCATCTTGAAGAAGACAACCTATGAGCTATACAAGGGAAAGAAGCCCAACCTTTCCTACGTCGGACCATTTGGATATAAATGATTTGTGTATAACAATGGTAAGGAACATTTGACTAAGTTTGATGCTAGATCGGATGAAGGTATATTTACGGGTTACTCATCTCATAGTAAAGCTTATCGAATTATTAATAAAAGGACTAACAAAGTGGAAGAAAGTCCGCACGTTGTCTTTGATGACATTGATCTTGGCATGATAAGTTAATCCACCTTTTCGGATCTCAAGCTTAACAGAGTTGAAGATGACATTGTCGAAGCTATTAGAAAGACTCAAAATAGAAGAACTGAGACAACTCGGAATGCTGTGACTCAGAATGAACAAAATAAAGCGCTAGCTAAGAATACTGAAGAACAAGCCCATGCAAAAGCTTAGCAGGAGCAACCAATTGAAGATCAGCCTATTCGACCAATAAACTTGGTAAATTAGACGACAGTGTAGAGCTTTGAAATATGCATCTAGTCACCCACCTGAGAACATACTCTCTAATATCAATAGTGGGGTAAGAACTCATTCTTCTTTGCAAAATACGTGCGCATTTTCCGCCTTCATATCATTAACGGAACCTAAAAATGCACTAGAGGCATTAACCGAACCTAAATGGGTAGAGATCATGCAAGAAGACCTAAATCAATTTAAAAGAAACCAAGTATGGACTATGACTAAACGACCTTCGACCACCCGAGTAATAGGAACCAAATGGGTTTTCAAGAACAAACTGGATTAGGAAGGGTTGGTAGTAAGAAATAAGGGCAGATTAGTTGCTCGGGCATATAACCAAGAAGAGGGAATTGATTGTGGGGAAACCTTTGCACTGTTGCTAGGATTGAGGCAATCGGAATTCTCTTAGCATGTATCACCCCAAAACACCCCCTAGGAGTATTACATCGCCGAGTTCCTTAAAGGAACTCCCAAGGCTCTTTTTGGTGTTGGTTTGGCTGTCTAAACTCAACTCGAAACAATAAGGATGGTTTCCTAAATGAACTTGAGATATCCTAAAAATTTCGGCGAGTTACTGTTTGTAATATGGACTATCCCATAGGCTCAAAGCCTTAAACCCTGCATAAAAAGCATAATAAAACTCGACGAGCCACACGCTCGGAGTATACAACTCAACGGCCACACGCCGGAGCTCAACCAATCATGCGGTAAAACTTAAAACAATCTAACCGGGTTACTATACATTTGGTACAACTATATGCACTAAATTACAAGTACAATCATTTAGAAACAAAACAATGCATGACAACCACTTGGGTCGCTTCAACCGTCAACAATCGGCAGGTGTCCAGGCGTGCTAAGTGTAGATTATGCTTCGAAAGTGTACCTGCAACACTGGGAGGGGACGAGGCAATTTGTGGGGGTGAGCAATAATCCACGGGCTCACCGGAGTCTTATACCCTTAAAATGGAAATTCTTTACACATAATACTCATAATAATGAAATCTGCGAAAGCATAATAGTGTAATAGAAATCTATATACTTTTCACTGAAATCTCTTGCAATGAAAAAGATCAAGACTCTTCAATCACTTGAAACACAGTTTCACATTCATAAACAATTCTTTTGGGGTTGAATAAACTTTTCCGGGCCTTCGAGGACTCGAACTAGCACTTCTTTCATCTCGGGCGCGACCCCGACAAAAAGGCTCCGGGACCTATCTTCAGGAAGTCTCAAGGCGGGCATCCCGCCTCTGCAGGACCCCTATTAAAACCCTTCCCTCGAAGTTTCTAGCTAGGTATCCCCAGTTCGAACCCTTTGGTATGCTAAACGATCCGTAGCTTTGTCGATTCAAAACTCTTTGCACATCCTCATTCATCACATTCACTTCACAACTTTCTCGGTCGATTTAATATCAAGGCATGACACCACGTGTCACCCTTATAAATTCACTTTCTCAAGTCAGCTTTGCTTCTTTAAAACACATTCACGTTCGAAAGGCGAGTTCATAAGAAGTTGCATTCAAGAATCATTTCACGTAAAATACAAAACTCCTTTCGAAACTACTTTTGAGCATCACGTAAAGCAATCACATAGCACGAATAATCACCGTTCAAAGCAAGCAATCATTCTCATCTCTTTCCAACTATGCCTTTCTACATTCATCAATTGAATACGATTATCTCCACTTTCTAAGCCACAATAACCACAAGTACATATCACTTAAGTTACGTTCAATTCGTCACAATTCATTCTCTTGACCTCCATTCCTCACTTTATGTCTCTACCCTGTGAATCCACTTTGTTTGCTCATGTCTCAACATTCATCAACTCCCTGTCCTTACTCCAATTCCTCAACTTAACCTTACCAATCCCCGCCTCAAATTCCCGTTGTATGTCTCTAACTCATTACTTAACTCTTACTCGTCCGTCCTTTGTTATGTAACTCTTAATCACTTTTCCATTATTCGGTTTCCGTTACCTTCGCTTATCTTCACGCTCAGGTCAACCTTGAGGATTTAAATATTCTTCGAACGTAATTAATCTCACAATCACCCATTTCTCACTTACATATCCCAATTGCGTATCACTCAATACGAATTTATACTTCTCTTTATACTTCGACCTACCATTCCCCAATGTTCGTAATTAGCTCTTTAATACCGCGAGGTTCAAGAATCTCTAAGACTTAATTAACTCATAATTCATATCAATGTCCCAAATCTTCATCCTTAATAGCTAATCGAAACATCAATATTACTCATTTGACCTATGCAATCTAACCTCTTCAGAATCAGCATGTTCCAATTCAACCGTAAGTAACTATTTAACCTAAGTAACTCTTTCATTTCCCGTTTCAGCTCTATCGATACTCTAGATCCATTCTAAGCTCTTATCTCACTCTTACACAGCGAATAGGTCCGTTACTGCAACATAGATACTCGAAATTCACAACAAATTCAATATTCACAGTACACATTCAACATTCACAATAAATCCATTTGGGTTCGAAATTACTAATAGTTTAGAGTATAAGACTACCTACCTCGGTTTCACGGTTTGAGAAATGGATTGAGTATACTGCGTGTGCCGGTTCGGCCTCTCGCTTCCCTGTTCCGGCTTGCCGTTTCGGCCTCCGCGGCTCTCGGTTCGGGCCCTCGCGCTTTCGCCATCGGTACTTCTCCCTTGCGCTGTTATTTTCCCGGTTTCCGGCCTCTTGGACCCTCTCACGCTAGCCCCTGCTCGGTTCTTTCCTTCGCTCTCGTTCTACCTCGGTCTCTCGCTCCCCTTCCCTTCGCTCGCGTTGCCAGTTGTCACTTTCGGGGTCTACGGTGGTCGCCGGCCACCCTTCGGTCTCCTCGACCGTCGCACCGCTCGCCCTCTCTTTCCCTCTCTGCGCTCGGTCCGCCCTCTTCCCTTCTTCCTTCACTCCGTTTCTCTTCTCTTTCGCCTTCCCCACCCCTCGCTTTCCCTTCGCCCACCGGGCGCCAGGCGAGCCACCGGCCTCCTCTCGATCTCTCCCGCTCTCCCGCCTCCACTGCTCTGTTTCGCTTCCTCTTTCCTATTTTTGCTCGGCCTCCTTTCCCCGAGCTTTCTTTCCTCTCCTTTCACCTTCCACCGCCTAATTGGGTCGATTAATTATCCTTATTGGACCCCTAATTAGTTTCTATCCCATCTCTTCATAATTCAACTAAGTAATCTCCGGCCTATATATAACAAGTCCATATCTCCTCCCTTCCGTCCTCTTACGCTGCTGCATCCTAACTTCTTTTAATACGCCCGCCCGAAAATTCCTAATCACCTAACGAGTTTAGCTCAGTTGGAAAAAGGGAGGCGATTTCCTTGATTTAATTTATTCAACACCAGCCTCCAAAGGGATTCTAACGTAATATGTCCGGCCGTAAATAAAATCGAGTCACTCAACCCCCTAGTCTGCGGGAATAATACTCAATAATTCTATGCTTTCCAGCTGCTTTTCTTCAAAATTCGGGTATTGCATAGCGATTGCATCTAGCATGAACATTAAGCTTTATCAAATGGTTATATTCAAGAAGAAGTTTGAAATCATGTTTTTAAATTGCAAAAGGCTTTATATGGCCTTAAACAAGTTCCTAGAGATTGGTAAGAAAGACTAAGCGGTTTCTTGGTTGAAAATGATTTCAAAAGAGGTCAGATTGACAAAACTCTATTCACAAAAACCTAGGGGAATGATTTTCTTATCATTCAAATATATGTTGATGATATTATCTTTGGAGCTACTAATAAAACTCTATGTCAAGAGTTTTACGAGGTAATGAGACATGAGTTCCAAATGACCATGATGGAAGGTCTACAAATGAAATAAGACTAGGATGGCATCTATGTCCATCAATTTAAGTACACCAATGAGTTATTGAAGAAATACAAGCTACAAGATGTGAAACATGGAGCAACACCTATGAGTAGCGGTTTGAAAATGAACTCGGATGAGAAAGGTGAAGTTGTAGATCGGAAAATCTGCATAGGTATGATTGGATCTCTACTTTATCTCACATCTACTAGACCAGATATCATGTTTAGTCTTTGCCTTTGTGCAAGATTTCAAGCTAGTCCTAAGGAATCATATCTCACTACAGATGAAGAAAATCTTTAGATATCTTGCAGGGACTCGGAATCTTGGTCTATGATTTTCAAAGAACTCAAAATTGACTCTCAATGGATACTCGGATGCTGACTATGCTGGATACAAGGTTAATAGACAAAGCACATCAGGAGCATGCCAATTTCTAGGTCAATCACTCCCCTCCTGGCACTCAAAGAAGTAGAACTCAATTGCTCTATCAACTATTAAGGGTGAGTACATTGCGGTTGGAGCTTGTTGTGCTCAGATTCTCTAAATCAAGCAACATTAGAAGGATCTTGGATTATCATTCACATTGATTCCAATCAAGTGCGACAATCAAACTGCAATCAGCATCACTAAAAATCCAATTTAGCACTCAAAGACAAAGCATATTGAGGTTAGGTATCATTTTTGAGAGACCATTCTGAAAAAGGTGATATTGGACTTGAGTTTATTCCTAGGAAATTTCGGTTAGCTGATATTTTCACGAAGCCTCCGAGTGAAGATCAATTTTGCTTTATTAGGAATGAACTTGGGATGATTAATACATGATTATGTGATTTATTGCATGAATTATTCTTTCATGATTGAGTGTTATATGCCATGAGTAGATAACAATTGGATCTGTTAACTCAGAATGAGACCGAGCTATGAGTTACAAATTTTTTGAGTGTTACGAGTCACTCAAACACCTTACTGAGTCGGACTCAAATTATAAGCAAAATGGACATCAAAATTCTGAGGTCATGTCTAGATAAATGGTGAATCTCATAAATGTTTTTGAAAACACTTTCTCCTTTCTCTCTCTCTCTCTCTCTTTCTCTCTCTCTCTCTCTCTCTCTCTCTCTTTCTCTCTCTCTCTCTCTCTCTCTCTCTCTCTCTCTCTCTCTCTGTCATGCACATAGTCAGCAGAAACTAGTCGTTGGAAGAAAGCTATTGGAGAAACTAGCTCTTCTGCGCTGAAAGACTCGAGTGGTCCGATAACCGTTGCTTAGTAGCCGAGTCGGAAAGTTGGTTGGAAGCCTTTTCTCGCTATAAGTAGCACCGCTTTGCTTTCTTTTCTCAATTTTACCTATTTATTGTATGCTCTCTTAATCTATTTGCTTTTAAACTTCACTCACTCGCACTCTCTCTCGATTCTCAATCTTCTTTGTTTTCTACTCTCTATTTCTCACTTCTTTCAAGCAATCTCTAGTCTCTAACCATGCCTAAGAGAGGAGCTGCTCTGGAAGGAGGTTCGACCACTAAGAAGGCCATAACCAAATCAACTCGATCTAAGGCCGTACCAAGCAAAGGCAAAGAGCCCGCCTCAAAAGACCTAAAATGCTTTTATCGCCCAACACTTCATTCCGGACAACAAGTTCTTTCCTAAAACCTCCTTCTACTTGGTTGAAGCACATTCTACCAGACCTTGTGTTTGAGTTCTATACAAACATGTCGGTCGGTGACAACATCATTTCTTTTGTTGTTCAAGGTAAGACAGTTAGAATTAATCTATTTTTACTTCACGAGACTTTTCCAAGTAAAGTCTATCTTTCTCAACTCGAATCCTTCTCCTTTCATTCAAATTGCTGAAGATTTCTATGAGAAATACGCTAAAGAGCCTCCTCGGTTAAAAAATAACTTTTCGTGACTAAGGTGAAGTCGAAACTAGGCTTCGTGTTTCATTCTGATGAGGAATTTTTTTCTCATTACCCGTCAAAAGAGAACCCCAACTCCAAAATTCTAAAGGTTCTCTATGTCATTCTTAAGGGCTACGAAGTAGACCTCTTCCCTTACATTTTGGAGCGAGATGGCATCTATGCCCTCTAACTCTAAGAAGACGACTCCATATCCCTTTAGAGATCTTCTGACTGCTGTTTTCACTCGGTTTAAGGTTCCTCTCCCTTCGACCCAAACTCTTGCTTGGAACCTACCGTTTGTCTTGGCATGAGTGAACTTATGGGTTTGGGTTACCGGGAAGTCAAACTTGGTGGCTCGGTTCATGCGTTTGAGTTGCCAACACCTCCTCCTCTACCTTAGACTTAGACAAATCCAAAGGTTCCCCTCCTACCTGCTAAACCTTCTACTTCTCTGCCTGTTCCCTCTGTTGAGCTTCTTGAAAAAAATGGCCAACAAGTTTGCTTATCTTGCTTTAGAGTTGAAATCAACCCCGAGCTCTTCCCCAAGCTTTTATCCCAACTCGACTCTGCTGCAAGGCCAGACTGAGACTTAGCTGAAGTAGAGCCAAGATTTGATTTCTAAGCTCAAGGAGGTGATCAAGCAACAACGTAGTCAGATTCAGCACTTCAAAGAGAGAAGATCAAAGGCGAGCAAAGGGCTCGGAATCCTCTGAAAAATATAAGTCCTTGAGCCCTTCTAAGTCTAACTCGGAAGAAGCTGAAGAAGGACACAGGGAAGGTGACGAAGGAGAAGAGGAAGAAGAAAATGAGGAAAAAGTCTGTACAACCTGAGGACCAAGGTAACCCACACCTTGAGGTGATCTTTTCGGATCACACTTAGAGTGCCTCGAAGAGGCTGATGAAGCCGATTAGTCCAAAGCCCCTGCCTTAGAGTCTCAGCCAAGCAACACTCTTTCAGGAAGAAGAAAAAGAAAAAGAAGATAGAGGATGATGTTGCCTTGGTTCCCGAAGCCGGATCCCTCCTCTCGCCTCATGTACGCATTCCGATACCACCTCGCCTAGCTACTTCAACTCAAGTATATAGGCACAGGTGCACAACTTGCTCTTTATCCTTGAGATAGACTGCCCCTCCTTCCTGATTTTCAAACTCAATTTTTTTGTCTGCTTTTTTTTCAACATCTTCTATAATTACTTGCTCTTTCCTCCTCCTTTTGTTATTTTTCGCTAAAATGCAAAGGGGAGAGAAACGATAGAAAATTAGATGTTTGATTTAGGGGAGTTTTTCCCTTTCTTGTTTTTTTAGTTTATCTTACTTTATTCTTATACAAATGTTTCTTGTAATATGTGAAATTTATCTATTTACGAGCATATTTATTTACGAGCATATTTATTTACGAGTACATGTTTTATTTATCGCTTTACTCTTTAATAATCCTGCTCCGATTATCTCAAGAAACATGTTCTGAGTTATGTTTTGATCCGAGATAAACCGAGCTGAAACGATAATCAATCTTCATTGTACTTGTTGCTCGATTAATATTCGGGCTTTGATAAATTCTTTATGAAAACCGAACTCTTTAAACCGACAAATTTCTATCTTAAGTATGGAATGCCTTTCATTAATATAGGGGAGATTGAAGACTCAAGTATAACTCTCTATCTCTCTTGGGTTTTGATTCGAAGTCATTAGGAGCCTTATAGAAAACTTTATCTAAGTTTTCATCCTGTTCCGATCTACGCAGAAACCAGTCAATCAAGCATAACATTTTGGAACCGAGTTTCTTGCCCACTCGGACACAACTCAAAACTATGGCATGAGTAAATGAATTACAACGTTAAGTCTATAATTTCTAAGTCGGTTTATTTATGGAGAATAATTTTCTTCATCAAGTTTATGTATCCCGATATTTTATTCTTTCTAACTTGATCATTTTAAGGATTGACTTAAGATGGAATATGAATCTAATGGATGTTAGACTTAGAAAATTCCATTCTTTTAGGTTGAAAATAATTAAGTGCTTAATTAATTTGAATTTATTATTATCTATGTCTAATCTTGGACCAAAGTATTTTTATACTTTGAGTACCACATTGATTAAACAAGCCTAATCTATTTTTGAATTACAAAAGTTGCTGGTATCTAGTTGTTAAACCCAAGCGAGATAGAAATTACCCATTTCCGGACATGGCTTCTACACCGTGTCGGGGTTTGTTTCCAACACTTGGAAAACTTAAACTTTGAGTCTAATAGTTTTTTCCACCCCAGATTTCAATCACCACCAGAGGGTTAGACTACTTTTGGAGCCAAGAACCATTACATAATGTTCACATCTCAACGGATCTTTTTTAAGTGACTCGGACTAGCCGTTACAATGGCTATTGAAGCTCACCAGTCCATAACAAGTCTCAATGGTCATTCTATCTTGGTACTTATAAATAAAAGAAACTTTACAAGAGTTAAAGATTTACTAGAACTGAACACATTCTACTCTTACTCAATCTTCTAACTTTTACAACTCCAAATCTACAATCTCTTATTTTCCGAGTTGTAAAGAAAGTCTTGTAATCACTTCTATTCTTTACTTTCTTTCTAAGTCCCTTGACTGAGCTGTAAGGGCAAACTCAGCTCAGCTTGTCCCCAACTCGTAAAGGTTATCTCGATCAGGAGGTACTAGATCATATAAGGAAACTCCTGAGTCTAAGAAAACTTATAAAGGAATCATCTAAGGGACCAATTCTGGTTAGACTCGAGTCCTTTGCAATTAAGGATTTAATTAGTGGATTTGACTTGTTGCTTGGATTAGCACTGTCTGTGGTTTTCTACCCCAGGAAACGTATTTATGAGTGTTTAACTTTTTAGTCCAATCTAGACTCAGAGTCAAGTTCTATTTTTGATATGTGAAAAATTGTTTAATATTTTTAAAAATATTCCATCACCCTATTCACCCCCTCCCTCTAGGGTGACTTAACCTCTCCAAGAGAAAACCTTCAATTGATATCGAGCCAAGCCTTTCACAAAAAGATCTTATAATCCAAAGGTTTAAATAAGATCATGGCTCATCCTATTGGAGAATTCAAAGAAGAAAGATCTCTCTTGAGGCCATCCAAGTTCAAAGGGTCCAATTTGGCCCACAAGAAAAAGATTATAGAGTGTTTATCCAAGACTACGATGAAGAAGTTTGGAGAGTCATCTCCAACGGAAACTACGTTCCTACCAAGCAAGTTGGCAATCAAACAGTGGCAAAACTGAAGTTAGAATTCAGTGTGGAAGATAAGGATAGGCACAACAAACATTTTAGAGCTATGAACATCCTTATGTGCACCATAGATGCTTCGAGTACAACAAAAATCTTAGTTTGTGACACGGCTAAAGAGGTGTTGGAACTTTGGTGACACGATATAAAGGAACAAGCCAAGTGAGATAAACTATGATCAACCAATACCTCCACAAGCATGAGGTATTCAAAATGGAATAAGATGAGAGCATTACCGAGATGTACATCAAATTCACAAAGATTGTTAACCATCTCATATCTCTCGCTAAGAAGATGCCTAATAAAGAAGTTGTTGGAAAAATTCTGAGATGTTTACCAAAGAAGAAATGGGGTCCAAAGGTGATTGCCATCGAAGAAGCATCGGATCTCAGCGAGATCGAAGTTAGAGGAGCTCATAGGCAAACTTCTGACCCATGAGCTACATCTCTACGAGGAGGATTCTATGGTCGGCTAAAGAAGGAACATTGCATTAAAAGCCCGAGAAGAAGCTAAACTAAGTTCAAGTAGTTCCGACTCGGAAGAGGACCCAATAGGGCAAATTTTAAAAGGCTCCAAGAAGATGATGAAGCATCACAAATTAAAAAAATAAGCCTAAATTTGAGGTCCTCGGACGAGAAAGAAAAGGTAAACTCTCTCATGCACTAAATTCTTTTTCTACTAATTATTCTTGGTGTTTTGAGTGTGGTAGCAAGGAACACTCCATCAAATTTTGCCTAAAAAGGAAGAGAAATTACAAAAGAAGAAGGTCATCACTTATAGTAAGGATGAGTTAGAAGAAGAAGAAGACTCATCCGACTCGGACATATAGGATGAGTCCAAGTGTCTAATAGCAATGACTAACTCATACACAAAAGCCGAATCGGAACAAGACTTATCTAATTTTGAGGAAAATGATCCTCAAGGGGTAATCAATTACTATCTTCAATTTTCTAAGATAGATCTTGCAAAGTACATTTTTTCTTTAGAGAAAAAGTCCAACTCTAATTCTTCCCTCCTTTAAGAAAAACTTGAGTCTCTTAAAATTGAGAACAATTTTCTAAAAATGATCTACAAAAACTAAGACTCGGTTTAAAGGTATTTGAGACTAGCTGACATGATAATGAGATTGAGTTTGAGTACCTCGAGATATGAGAATGAGCTTTTAAAGAAAAAGTTGGATGAGTCTCAGAATTTGATTTTAAAACTCACTTAATGTCGAAAAAACCTAGATCTCCTTCTTGGTTCTCGGTGTGTTTCTTTTCAAAAAGAAGGTTTAGGTTTTAATTCTAAAAAGGAGGATAACTCCTATAAAGGTCTTTTCAAGAAGGATTCTCAAAAAATCTTTTTAGAAAATCTGAGTCTAGTTCAACTCGAGATAGTGAGAAAGAGAACTAAGCTCAGAAAAGTTTATTAAAAGAAGTCCGCTCGGACCTTTTACAAAAGAAAAGATTTTAACAAACCCGAAACGCAGTTTTCAAAAGAAAGACTCATAATCGGACCTTTCCCAAGATTATTCAAATTTTGGTTCCCAAAAGTGCCCTTCCTCCAAAACTAACCTTAGTAAGATTAGTTACAAGACTCATGTCTAACACTTAGAGTAATAACGTAGCCATCCTTTGGTAAGTGGCTCCAGACATTCTCGAGTTTGAAAGGCATTATTACATAACAATACGTCCCTCATTTAGTATTGAAGGTCATTTTTCCATGTCTTCTTCAGCCATGTTCTCTTGATTATATCCGGTATATCCATCCATGAATGAGACTAAGGCATGACAAGCCGTGTTGTCTACTTGGAATGTCTATATGTGGTAACGGAAAGTCAACCTTGGGGCTTGCTTTATTCAAATCCCTGAAGTAGACGCATATCCGGACCCTGCCATCCTTCTTCAGGACTAACACTATGTTTGTTACTCACTAAAGGTAGTGGACCACTTTAACAAACCCGACTTCTAGTTGCTTTTAAACCTCTTCTTTGATTTTTAATGCCCACTCGGGTTTCATCCTCCTAAGTTTTTGCTTGATCGGCTTAGCATCTTTATAAAGTGGAATTTTATGTTCCACTATGCTTGGATCTATCCTTGTCATGTTTTTGTAGGACTATGCAAAGACATCTATAAATTCTATAAGGAGCAAACTAAATTGCTTTTGCTATTCTGGATTCAGCGTTCCCCAATTTTAACTTCCTAGGGTTGATCCGCCGATCCTAAGTTAATTGTTATTGTTTCCTCTATTATTGGTGAGATTTTCATAATCTTCCATAGCTTTGATTAATTCCTTAGGGATTTCATGTTCATTATTAGAGGCAAAACAATTAAGAACAGGAGGAGGCATAGAGTAAGCACAAAGGTTCATCTTATTGAATGAAGCAAGGAGTACATTAGGCTCGAAAATAGAATTTGCAGAATTAGAAGATGAACTAACAAAATCAAAAAAGAAACAATAGCCCTAGTGCTACACTCGGAAATAGACTCGCTCTCCTAAACTAACGGCTAACTCTTGGCCCTCTTCAACATCAATCAAAGTGACATGCTTAGACCCTTTTGTGTTGACGTTAGTGATGAACATGGGCGGATCAAATATTAGGTGCGACATGGCATGGGACAGATATCGAAATCAAATTCTCCTCTAGGAATTTCTCTCGTCCGAATAACAAACCAAAGAGGTTACTGAAGACTCGGACTTTGAATTTATGTCATTCTAAATAATATCAAGGACTCGGGTATAAACCTCATCTCTCCTAGGTTTTGATTACAAGTCATTCTGAATGTTCTAGAAACTATTGCATATGTTTTCATTCTATTCTAACTTACTCGGAAATCACATTATTGTTCATCAACTCATACTGATGCTTCGAGTCACTCGGACACTACTCGGACTTATCGCACGTTCAACAATCTCTCTAACACTTTCAATCTGTGTTCTCACTTCATATTCTAAGTTAAAGTGAATTGCTACGTTAATTCATCTTTCTAAGTTAACATATTTGTCTAGATCAAGTACTCATACTCGATATTCTCCTTATAACTTGATCTTTTCTAAGACTGACTTAGATGGAATTTAAGTGTAATGAATATAAGACTCGGAAAATTCCATTCTTCTAAGTCTCGGATAATTATGCACTTAATTATCTTAATTAAATTATTATCTCGTGCTTAATCTTGGACCAAAGTATTTTATACTTTGAGAACCAAAATTTGTTTACTTTTGTAGGTTAGCTAAACGAGGTTATCCTATTTTTGAATTACAAAAGTAACCGGCTTCAAGCTGTCAATCACCGATAGACAAGGCTTTTCGACTTCGAATAAGGCCTAGACGCCGTGTCACGGTTGCTTGTTTCGATAACTGGAAATCTTCAACGCTAAGCTCAACAGTGGTTTCCACCCTACTTTTTGATATCACCAGTGGATTGGGACATCCTAAGGAGTCAATAGCCATTGCACAATGTTCACATCTCAATGGATCTTTTCGAACGACTCGGAAGAAGCTGTTACAATAGTCACAAACGACTTCTAATCAGAAGATAGTCACAATGGCTAATCTACTTGGTCATCTATAAATAGAAGCCACTTCCCAAGACTTGAAGATTGCTGAACACATTACTGAAATTATATCTCTCTGTATAATACTCATTCAATCTTCTTCTTAAAACTCCTAGTCCGTACTTAACACTTTTCTAAGTTGTAAAGTCTTGTAATAAGTCGGATACTCTTTCTTACTCTCTAAGTCGGGTCCCTTAACCGAGCTATAAGGGTTAACTCAGCTCGGTTGTCCCTAGCTATAAAAGTTACCTAAGTTACGAAGTACTAGATCGAGATAAGGGAACTTCTAAGTGTAGGAAAATTCTGTAAGGAATTGTTTAAGGGAGCAATTCTGGTTGAGTCAGTCTACTATATTTTATGGATTCAAAATAGTGGATTTGACTTGGTGCTTGGATTATCAGTTTTATGCCCTAGGAGGGTTTCCACGTACTTTTTAGTTAGCACTTTTCCGAGTTCAATCTAGACTCGGATTGTCTTGATTATCGGTTTAAACTTTAAGTCTTCCATTTTGCTAAAATTTCCTCATCACCCTATTCACCCCCTCCTCTAGGGTGACTAAGACTCTCCAAGAGCAAACCTTTAATTGGTATCGAGCTTAGCCTTTCGGAAAGGATCTAACAACCCAAAGGTTTAAAGATCAAATGACTTAGAACATTGGCGAGTTCGATGCGGGAAGATCTCCCAACGAGACGACCAAAACTTAAAGGATTAAATTTCGTACACTCTGGAAGAAGCTCATGAAATGCTTTCTACTAGATCACGATAGAGATGTATGGAACATCATATAAGAAGGCAATTACATTCCAATGAAGATAAAAGATACAAGACCCGTGCCTAAAGCAAAGTGCGAGTACACCACCGACGAGGCGAAAAAGTTCGAAAGAAGTTTAAAACGATGAACATTCTGTTGTGTGCCATCAACTTCGAAGAATACAACGGAGTGTCGGATGTGTGGGACACTCTTGTCAACACATATGAAGGAACCAGCAAAGTAAGACAAACGAAGATAAGCCAATATCTTCACAAATACGAGTCTGTTCAAGATGGAGCAGAAGAAAACATCACTCGGATGTTCATACGCTTCACCGAGATTACAAATAATCTCAAATCTCTGGGTACAACGATATCTCATGAAGAAATGAGTAGAAAAATTCTGAGAAGTCTACCCAAGAGAAGATGGGGTCCAAAGGTAACCGCCATCGAGTAAGCTCGGAACCTCTCACTCTTAAAGCCGGACGAAGTCATTGGGAAGCTACTCACTCATGAGATCCATTTGGAAGAAGAGGACGTCGAGGTCAGCACTAAAAAGAATATTGCGCTGAAGGCCTCGAGAAAATAGAGGAGAAAATCCGAGTTCCTTAGACTTAGAAGAAGATCCCATGGCACTCATTGCTCGAGGCTTCAAAAGAATGATGAAGCACATGAGATTGGAGAAAAGGCCAAGAGAAGAGTTCTACAAGAAAGACAAGAAGGATAGAAAAGGTAAATACTCTTCCCCTCAAATTTATCTTTAACTAAGAACTCTGGCTGTTTTGAATGTGGCAGCAAAGATCACATAGTCAAAGACTGTCCAAGGAGAAAGAGGGACAGAATGAAGAAGAAGGCTATGATGGCCACATGGAGTGATGAAGATTCATCTGAAGAAGATGAAGATTCGGACGACTCAAAGTGTGTGATGGCATTATCGGACTCGAAGTTGAATCCGAGTCGGACTCAAACAACGAGGAGAGAAATCCTCAGGAAGTAATTGAATACTTCCTCAAGTTTTCCAAAGTTGATTTAGCTCAATATATTTATACTTTGGAAGAAAATTCCAATTTTGATTCTTCACAATATAAAGAACAACTTGAGTCTCTTACCTCTAAGAGCATTGTTTTAAAAAATGAATTGGAAAAGCTGAGACTTACTCTAAGAGAGCTCAAGACTAGTACTCAAGCCAATGAGACCGAGCCTGAGATACTCGAAGAGAAAAGGAGTATCCGAAACCAAAGCTCAATGAGTCTAAGGAACTTGTTTTGAAGTTTACTCAAGGTCGAAAAACCTTGACATGCTCGTAGGTTCTCAATGTGTTTGCTTGAGGAAAGAAGCAAATGTTTTTAACAAGGAGGAGGAATCTAATTCCTGCTCAAATCTTTTCAAAAGGATTCTAGAACTGTAAGGTTTAGGAAGGCTGAGCATGGTCCCATTCACAAGAATGAAAGGAGGACTAAGCCTACACTAGTCTACAGGAGAAAGCCTTCTCCACTTGTTTATAAAAGAAAAGATTTTCAAAAGAATGAGACACAGATTTAGTTTTCTAAAAGTAAGACTCAGAATCGGACCAAACCCAAAGTTATCAAATCTGGGTTCCCAAGAGTGTACTTCCTCAAAGAAAGACCACGAGTAAAGGGAGTTACTACGTTCCTTATATGAAGTGAGAAGGGTTAGTGTGTTTCTAACTTGCAAGTAACTCAGAAAAAGATGAAAGGTCATTGGTATCTAGACAGTGGATGCTCACGCCACATGTCGGGAGATTCAAGGCTCTTTTCGAGTTAGAAGATTACAAGGGAGGCAAAGTCACATTTGGAGATGACAATAAGGGCAAGATAGTTGGAATAGGCAAGATTGAAAAATGAGACAACCTGGTCGACCTAGTCTATCTGGTCAAAGGATTAAAGTATAATGTACTCGAGCATCTCTCAATTGTGTGACAAAGGTCAAGAGGTAAGATTCACTCGGACCAATTGCTATATTTCTTATGCAACTACCAAGGAGACTAAGCTATCAAGTAAGAGATCGGGTAATACCTACAATATTCCTCTTTTTGATCCAAGTCAGAACTTATCTTTTTAAACCCATCTCTACATGATGATTCTTTGACATGGCATCATAGACTAGGTCATGTTAACATGCACACCATTAAAAAGCTTGCATCTCATGGTTGAATTAGAGGCTTGCCTAACCGTGCATTTCGAAAGATAAAATTTGTGAAGTTTGAACAAAAGGGAAACGAGTCGGATCATCTTTCAAATCTCTCAAAACTGTTTCCAAATCCAAAGTTCTTGAATTGTTGCATATGGACTTGTATGGTGAAATCCCTGTCGAGAGCCTCGAGAGGTAAATCATATGTACTTGTGATAGTTGATGACTACTCACGATTTATTTGGGTTTGTTTTCTAAAGCACAAAATTGAAGCTTTCAAAGAGTTCAGCAAGCTCTGCAGGAAAATTCAAGTTGAATCTCAAACTCGGATCGGAAGAATTCGAACTGGAAGGGAGTTCGATTACTCTTGAAGAAATAGGAAGGACAATGATGATTGAACATGATCATCCTAATTATTTCTTGGCTGAGGCGATCAGCACGGCAAACTACACACCGAACGGATGCCTCATCGGATCTATCCTGAAGAAAACTCCATACAAGCTTCAAACCTATTAGATGTAAGTGTTTTTTCACAATAATGGTAAGGATCACCTGACTAAATTTGATGCTCGGTCGGATGAAGGTATTTTTCTTGGTTATTCATCTCATAGTAAAGCATATCGCATTTTCAATAAAAGAACTAACAAAGTGGAAGAAAGCGTCCACGTTATTTTTGATGAGATTGATCGGGAAAACCAAGTGAGTCAACATTAGTAGATCCGAAACTCAGGTGAGATGATGATTTTGCTAAAGATAAGAACAGATAGAGTCAAGGAAAAGCAACTCAGAATGAGATAGCTCGAATACCATGATCGAGACTGGACCAGCTCAAGAGCCAGCTCGGATCGTCGAAGGTCAATCGGATGAGCAAGCTTAATCAAATCAGACCATTGATGATCAACTAATTCAACCCACAAATCTGTTCAACCGGAGAACAGGTAGAGCATTCAAACATGCTTCGAGTCACCCACTCGAAAACATCTTGTCGAACATCAACGAGTGGGGTAAGAACTCCTCTTGTTTGCAAAATCTATGTGCATTCACTGCATTCGGATCACTAACTTAACCCAAAAATGCACTAGAGGCCCTAAATGAACCTGAATGGGTAGAGGCCATACAAGAGGAACTTAATCAATTTGAAAGAAACCAAGTCCGGAGTCCGACCAAACGACTTTCCGACCACCCGGTCATAGGAACCTTGTTGGTTTTCAAGAATAAATTGGATGAGGATGGGTTGGTAGTCGAAATAAGGCTAGACTTGTGGCTCAAGGTTACAATCAAGAAGAAGGAATTGATTGTGGGGAAACCTTTGCACCATTGGCTAGGATTGAAGCAATTAGAATCTTACTGGCATTTTCATCAAGCATGAACATTAAATTATATCAAATGGATGTCAAATGTGCTTTTCTGAATGGTTTCATTCAAGAGGAAGTCTATGTTGAGCAACCCCTGGATTTGAAAACTTTGAATTTCGAAACCATGTTTCAAGTTGCAAAAGGCTCTTTATGGTCTTAAACAAGCTCCCGGAGCTTGTTATGAAAGACTAAGCACTTTCTTGGTTAAAAATAATTTTAAATGAGGTCAGATTGACAAAACCCTTTTCATAAAAACCAAGGGGAATGACTTGTCTTATTTTTCAGATTTATGTTGATTATATAATTTTTAGAGCTACTAATGAAAATCTATGTCGAGATTTTTCTGAGTTAATGAGACAGGAATTCCAAATGAGCATGATGGGAGAGCTCAATTTCTTTCTTGGTGTACAAATCAAACAAGATAAAGATGACATCTATGTCCATCAATCTAAGTATACCAAGGAGTTGCTTGAAGAAATACAAATTCCAAGATGCAAAGCACGCATCTACACCCATGAGCAAGCGAGTATAAAACTTCACTCGGAGGAGAAAGGTAAAGCAATAGATCGAAACTCTATCGAGGTATGATTGGATCTCCACTATATCTTACATCCAGTGAGGCCGGACATTATGTTTAGTGTATGTTTTCATGCAAGATTTCAAGCTATTCCAAACGAATCACATCTCATCTGCGGTGAAGAGAATTTTTAGATATCTTGCGGGGATTCGGAATCCGGGTCTATGGTTTTCAAGAGACTCAAAACTCGACCCTCACTGGATACCGAAGACTCGGATTCTACATTTATATCGTTATGAGTACTATCAAGGAATCAGGTACAAACTTCATCCCTTCTAACTTTTGATTACAAGTCATTCCGAGTGTTATAGAAACTTTTCAGAGTGTTACGAAACTACCGCATATGTTTTCATTCGATTCGACTAACTCAAAAGCACACTCTTGTTCATCAATTCACTTTGATGGTTCCGAGTCACTCGGACATCACTCAAATTTATCGCATGATCAAACATTCACTCTAACTCTTTTAAACAAAGTTCTAACTTCATATTCTAAGATAAAGTGAATTACGAGCGTTAATTTAACTTTCTAAGTCAGCATGTTTTGAGTGAAATATGTTTGTCTAGATCAAGGATTCGTACGTTGATATTCTCTTCTATAACTTGATCTTTCTCTAGATCGACTCGGATGGAATTTCAGTATAATGAATATTAGACTCGGAAAATTCCACTCTTCTAGGACTTAGATAATTATGCACTTGATGATCTTAATTAAATTATTATCTATGCCTAATCTTCTACTAAAGTATTTTATACGTTGAGAACCAAAATTGGTTTACTTTTGTAGGTTATCTAAATGAGGTTATCCTACTTTTTGAATTACAAAAGTAACCGGCTTCAAGCTGTCAATCACCAGGAGATAAGGCTATTTCTACTTCGACCAAGGTCCGGACATCGTGTCGGGGTTGTCTATTTCCAAAACTGAAAATCTTCAACGCTAAGCTCAACGGTAGTTTCCCCTACTCTTCGGACACCACCGGTGGATTGGGACATCCTAAGGAGTCAAGAGTCGTTGCACAATGTTCACATCTCAACGGATCTTTTACGAGCAACTTATAAGAACCGTTACAACGGTCACGAGAGGACTTCTAATAAGAAGATAGTTACAACGGCTACTCGCTTGGTCACCTATGAATAGATGTCACTTCACAAGGCTTTAAGATTACTAAACCCATTGCTGAAATTATATCTCTTTGTATAATACTCATTCAATCTTCATCTTACAACTCCAAGTCCGTACTTAACACTTTTTTAAGTTGTAAAGTCTTGTAATCAGATCACAAACTCTTGCTTACTCTCTAAGTAAGGTCCATTGACTCGAGCTGTAAGGGTTAACTCAGCTCGGTTATTCCTAGCTGTAAAGGTTTTCTCATTCAGGAAGTACTAGATCAGATAAGGGAATTTATGAGTTTAGGAAAACTTTATAAGGAATTGTCTAAGGGAGCAATTTTGGTTTAGTTAGTCTATTGTATTTTGTGGATTCAAAATAGTGGATTTGATTTGGTGCTTGGATTAGCACTAGCCGTGGTTTTTGCCCTAGGAGGGTTTCCACATAATTTCGAGTTGATACTTTTATGAGTCCAATCTAGACTCAAATTGTCTTGATTATTTAGTTTAAATTTTAAACCCTCCATTGTTGTTAAAATTTCCTCGTCACCCTATTCACCCCCTCTTAGGGTGACCAAGATTGTCTAAGAGCAAACCTTCGGTTGGTATCGAGCCTAGCCTTTTAGAAAGGATCTAACAATCCAAAGGTTTAAAAATCAAATGGCTCAGAACAATGGAGAGTTTGATGCGGGAAGATCTTCCAACGAGACCACCAAAGTTTAAAGGATCAAATTTCATACACTTGGAAGAAGCTCATGGAATGTTTTCTACTAGATCACGATGAAGATGCATGGAACATCATCCGCGAAGGTAATTACATTCCAACAAGGAGTGAGGAAACAAGACTCGTGCATAAAGCAAAGCTCGAGTACACCATTGAATAGGCGAGAAAAGTTCAGGAAGAACTTTAAAGCAATGAACATTATGAGGTGCGCCATCAGCTTAGAAGAATACAACAGAGTGTCACCATGAGACTATCACTTCGAGAGCATCTCTTTGAAAACTGAATTAGAAAAACTAAGACTAACTCTAAGAGAGCTCAAGACTAGTACTCAAGCTCATGAGATTGAGTCCGAGATACTCGAAGAGAAAATGAGCATATGAAGCAAAACCTCTATGAGTCTCAAGAACTTGTTTTAAAGTTTACTCAAGGTTAGGAAAACCTTGACATGGTCTTAGGGTCTCAATGTGTCTCATTCAGAAAAGGACTTAGTTTTAACAAAGAGAAGGAATCTAATTCCTACTCGGATCTTTTCAAAAGGATTCCGGAACTATGAAGTTCAGGAATGCTGAGCACGATCCCATTCATAAGAATGAAAAGGGGACTGAGCCCAAACTAGCTTTCAAGAGAAAACCTTCTCCACCGGTTTATAAAAGGAAAGATTTTCAAAAGAGAAAGACATAGACTTAATTTTCGAAAAGGAAGACTCAGAATCATACCAAACCCAAAGTTGTTCAAATCTGGGTTCCTAAGAGTCTTCTTCCTCAAAACGGACCACAATAAAGGGAGTTACTTGGGTTCGTTAGAGGAAGCGAGAAGGGTTATTTTGTTTCTAACTTACAGGTAGCTTAGAAAAGGACAAAAGGTTATTGGTACTGGATAGTGGATGCTCAAGCCACATGTCGGGAGATTCAAGACTCTTTTTATGTTAGAAGATTACAAGGGAGGGAAGGTCACTTTTAGAGATAATAGCAAGGGCAAGATAGTTGGGATAGGCAAGATTGGAAATGGAGACAATCCGGTCAGCTCAAGTATACCTTTTCGAGTGATTAAAGTACAATATGCTCAGCATCTCTCAATTGTGTGACAAAGGTCAAGAGGTAAGATTCGCTCAAACCAATTGTTATATTTCGATGAAACTACTAAGGAGACTAAGTTGTTAGGTAAGAGATCGGGTAATACCTACACTGTTCCTTTCTCGACCCAAGTCGAATTGATCTTGCTTAAAAGCATCTCTACATGATGATTCTTGGACATGGCATCGTAGACTAGGTCATGTTAGCATGCACACCATTAAGAAGCTTACATCTCATGGTTTACACAGAGGCTTACCTAACTATGCATTTAAGAAAGGTAAAATCTATGAAGCATGCACAAAAGGAAAACATATCGAGATCATCTTTCAAATCTCTCAAAGCTGTTTTCGCATCCAAAGTGCTTGAATTGTTGCACATGGACTTATGTGGTGAAATCCCTGTCAAGAGTCTCGGAGGTAAATCATATGTACTTATGATTGTTGATGACTACTCACGATTTTCCTAGGTGTGTTTTCTTAAGCATAAAAATGAAGCCTTCAAAGAGTTCAAGCAAGCTCTACACGAAAATCCAAGTTGAGTCCCATACTCAAATCAAAAGAATTAGAACTAACCATGGAAGGGAGTTCAATTACTCAGAATTTGCAGAGTTACGTGATAAGAATGGTATCTCCCACAACTTCTTAGCACCAAGAACTCCTCAACGAGAATGAAGTAGTGGAGAGAAAGAATCGAACTTTTGAAGAAATAGGAAGGAAAATGATGATTGAACATGATCTACCTTACTATTTCTAGGTCGAGGCGATCAACACAGTAAACAACACTCCGAACGGATGCCTCATCGGACCCATCCTGAAGAAAACTCCATACGAGCTCTACAAAGGAAGAAATCCAATTTTTCATACTTCAAACCCTTTGGATGTAAATGTTATGTTCACAACAATGGTAAGGATCACCTGACCAAGTTTGATGCTCGGTCGGATGAAGGTAGTCTTCTTGGTTACTCATCCGATAGTAAAGCATATCGCATTTTCAATAAAAGAACTAATAAAGTGGATGAAAGCATCCACATTGTTTTTCATGAGATTCATCAGGGAAACCAAGTAAGTCCACATTCTCAGATTTGAAGCTTAGTCGAGATGATGATCTTGCTGAAAATGAGCCCAAACAGAGTCAAGGAAAAGTCACTCGGAATTAAGTAACTCAGAACACCATGACTCATAATGAATCGACTCAAGAGCCAGCTTAGAGTGCTGGAGATCAACCAGATGAGCAAGCTCAATCAGATCGGACCACTGAAGATAAACCAATTCAACCTACAAATCTGGTGAACCAGAGAACAGGTAAAGCATTCAAATATGCTTCGAGCCACCCACTCGAAAATATCTTATCCGACATCAATAATAGGGTAAGAATGCATTCCTCTCTATAAAATCTATGTGCATTCACTGGATTCATATCATTAACTCGAACCTAGAAATGCACTAGAAGCCCTTAAAGAACCCGAATGGGTAGAGGCCATACAAGAGGAGCTTAATCAATTTGAAAGAAACCAAGTCCGGACTCGACTAAACAACCTTCCGACCACCCAGTCATAGGAACCAAATGGGTTTTCAAGAACAAACTGGATGAAGGTGGGTTGGTAGTCGAAACAAGGCTAGACTTGTGGCTCAAGGTTACAATCAAGAAGAAGGAATTGATTGTGGGGAAATCTTTACACCAGTAGTTAGAATTGAGGCTATTAGAATCCTTTTGGCATTTGCATCAAGCATGAATATCAAGTTGTATGAAATGGATGTTAAATGTGCTTTTCTTAGTGGTTTCATTCAAAAGGAAGTCTATGTTGAGCAACCCCTGGATTTGAAAACTAAGAATTTCCAAATCATGTTTTTAAGTTGCAAAAAGCTCTTTATGGTCTTAAACAAGCTCCTAGAGCTTGGAATGAAAGACTAAGCAATTTCATGGTTCAAAATAATTTTAGAAGAGGTCAGATTGACAAGACTCTTTTTATAAAAACCAAGTGGAAAGACTTTCTTATTGCTCGGATCTATGTTGATGATATAATATTTGGAGCTACTAATGAAATTCTCTGTCGAGATTTTTTGAGTTGATGAGACAGGAATTCCAAATATAGTATGTTGGGAGAACTCAACTTCTTCCTTGGTCTAAAAATCAAGCAAGACAAAGATGGCATCTATGTTCATCAATCAAAGTATACCAAGGAGTTGCCGAAGAAATACAAGCTTCAAGATGCAAAACATACAAGCAACCCCAATGAGTAGCATTATAAAACTGGACTAAGATAAAAAAGGTAAAGTAATATATCAGAAACTCTATCGAGGTATGATTGGATCTCTACTGTATCTTACTTCTAGTAGATGAGACATAATGTTTAGTGTATGTCTGTGTGCAAGATTTCAAGCTAATCCAAAAGAATCACATCTCACTGCGGTGTAGAGAATCTTTAGATATCTTACAGGGACTTAGAATCTAGGTCTATGATACTCAAGACACTCAGAACTAACTCTCACTGGATACTCAAATGCTGACTATGCTGTAAACAAGGTTGATAGAAATAGCACCTCAGGAGCTCGCCAATTTCTCGGTCAATCCCTCATATCTCGGCACTCAAAGAAGCGGAACTCGGTAGCTCTATCAACTGCTGAAGCCGAGTACATTGTAGCTTGAGCATGTTGTGCTTAGATTCTATGAATCAAGCAACACTTGAGAGATCTTGGACTTTGATTCAAATAAATTCCAATCAAGTGTGACAATCAAAGTGCAATCAGCATCACTAAGAATCCAGTTCAGCACTCAAAGACAAAGCATATTGAGGTCAGGTATCATTTTCTAAGAGATCATCCTAAGAAAGGTGATATTGAACTTGAATTCATTCCTATCAAACATTAACTAGCTGATATCTCCACTAAGCCACTTGGTGAGGATCAGTTTTGCTTTATTAGGAATGAACATGGTATGATAAATGCATGGTTATATGCTTTTCTATGTGAATTTACTTTGTATGATTATGTGTTAAATGTTTCTTTTCTGTGCTTTAATAACAATTAGTTTAGTTGAACTAGTGATACTAAGCTTTGAGGTATTGCTTGCTTGTAGTTTCGAGTGACTCAGAAACTTTTCTGAGTCGGACTCAATTTTTGAGAAAAATGGACATAAAACTTCGAAATCATCTCTAGATTAGTGGAGAATTTGATATATATCATTTAAAAATTTCTCTTTTTCTCTCTTTCTCTCGCGCGTATCAATCGAGAGAACTAACCGTTAGAAGACAAACACAGGATTTTTAACCATTGGAGAGCGAGAACAATCACACCGGTCCGAGGCGACTGTTGGAGAGTTGGGTCGGAACAAATACCGAAGGACAATTCTTTCTGTGTAAATAGAGTTTATTTTCCTTCATTTCGCTACTTTACTCTCTACTCACTCACTTTCTCGTATAGTACCTCTCAAGAAAGTTCGAGTGTTTTCGAAGAGCAAACCTTCTCTCTCAAGCAAAGCCTAAAACATCTCAAGTAAGCACCGAAAGCTCTCGGCTCTCTCTCTACTCTCTTTTTTTTCTCATGGAGCTATCTTCTCTCTCTCTCAAAGTTCATCTCATCTCTTCTCGAAACTCCTCAACTATGCCAAAAGAGGTTCTCACCCGGGCTTTCTTTGTTCTGCAACCAAGAAGCCCCAAACCAAAAGCCAAGAGTGTCCTTCCAACCCCTCTAAAATCTTTGTCACCCAACATCCGACGTTGGATGACGAATTCTTACCAACCACAAAATTTTCATGGTTGAACCACATCAAAACTACGAGGGTTTACAATTTCCTCTGTTTCGGTGAGTTTATCTACCCAGAACTCGTTTCGAGTTCTATTCAAATCTCTCTAGCTCGAGGGGATCCTCACCTCCGGAGTTCAAGATGTCATTGTTTGAGTCAATGTCTCTCTCCTCCACCGCTTATTCAAAGTATCATCTCTTTTCCTCCACAGACATTGTACTCAAATTCAAAGAAGAGATGAGATGAACTAGAGGTCCTAAATGAAATGAATGCAGTGAATGCACATAGATTTTGTAGAGAGGAACAAGTTCTTACCCCATTGTTGATATCATACAAGATGTTTTGAAGTGGGTGGCTCAAAGCATATTTAAAAACTCTACCCGACATCCGGTTCACCAGATTTGTAGGTTGAATTGGTTGATCTTCAAAAGTCTGTTCTAATTGAGCTTGCTCATCTGATTGACCTTTAGCATTCCGAGCTGGCTCTTCAGTCGTTTCATTCGAGTCGGGTTATTCCGAGTTACCTCATTCTCAGTGACCTTTCCTTGACTCTTTCTAATCTCATCTTCACTAAGATCATCATCTTGGCTGAGCTTCAGATCCGAGAATGTTGACTCACTTAGTTTTCCTTGTTCAATCTCATCAAAAACAACGTGGATACTTTCTTCCACTTTGTTAGTCCTTTTATTGAAAATGCGATATGCTTTACTATGAGATGAATAACCAAGCAAAATACCTTCATCCGACCGCGCATCAAACTTGGTTAGGTGATCCTTACCATTATTATGAACATAACACTTACATCCAAAGGGTTTGAAGTATGAAATGTTGGGTTTCTTCCCTTTGTAGAGCTCGTATGGAGTTTTCTTCAGGATGGGTCCGATGAGGCATCTATTCGAGTGTATAGTTTGTTGTGTTGATTGCCTCAGCCCGTAAATAGTTAGGTAGATCATGTTCAATCATCATTGTCCTTCCTATTTCTTCAAGAGTTCGGTTCTTTCTTTCCACTACTCCATTTTGTTGAGGAGTTTTTGCTGCTGAGAAGTTGTGGGAGATACCATACTTATCACGGAATCGTGCAAATTCCGAGTAGTCAAACTCCCTTCTATGGTTAGTTCGAATTCTCTTGATCCGAGTATGAGACTCAACTTGAATTTTCCTGCAGAGCTTGCTGAACTCTTTGAATGCTTCATTTTTGTGCTTAAGAAAACAAAACTAGGTAAATCGTGAGCAGTCATCAACAATGACAAGTACATATGATTTACCTTCGAGACTCTTGACAGGGATTTCACCATATAAGTCCATATGCAACACATTTCAAGCACTTTGGATGTGGAAACAGTTTTGAGAGATTTGAAAGATAATCTGACTTGTTTCCCTTTGTGCATGCTTCACAAATTTTATCTTTCTTAAATACACAGTTAGGCAATCCTCGACTAAACCATGAGATGCAAGCTTCTTAATGGTGCGCATGCTAACATGACCTAGTCTACAATGCAATGTCTATGAATCATCATGTAAAGATGCTTTCAAACAAGATAAATTTTGATTCGGGTCGAAAGAGGAACAGTGTAGGTATTACCCGATCTTTTACTTGAGAGCTTAGTCTCCTTGGTAATTGCATCGAAATATAACAATTGGTATGAGTGAATCTTACCTCTTGACCTTTGTCACACAATGGAGAGATGCTAAGTAGATTGTACTTTAATCCCTTGACAAGGTAGACAGGGCTGACCGGATTATCTCATTTTCCAATCTTGCCTATCCTAATTATTTTGCCCTTGCTATCATCTCCAAATGTGACTTTGCCTCCCTTGTAATCTTCTAACTCGGAAAAGAGTCCTGAATTTCCTAACATGTGGAGTGATCATCCACTGTCCAGTACCAAAACCCTTTTGTTCTTTTTTGAGCCACTTGCAAGTTACAAACGAACTAACCTTTCTCACTTCCACTAACGAACCCAAGTAACTCCCTTTACTATGGTCCTTTTCTGAGGAAGAAGACTCTTGGAAACCCAGATTTGAATAACTTTGGGTTTGGTCTGATTCTCGAGTCTTCCTTTTAGAGAACCGAGTCTCTGTCTCTGTCTTTTGAAAATCTTTTCTTTTATAAACCGAGTGGAGAAGATTTTCTCCTGTAAGTTGGTCCGGGCTTAGTCCTCTTTTCATTCTTATAAATGGGACCATGCTCAGCCTTCCTGAACTTCACAATTCTAGAATCTTTTTTAAAAGCTCCGAGTAGGAATTCGAT
Organism: Talinum fruticosum; assembly: GCA_021018815.1. NCBI lineage: Eukaryota > Viridiplantae > Streptophyta > Magnoliopsida > Caryophyllales > Talinaceae > Talinum > Talinum fruticosum. The sequence continues at coordinate 2,525,154 of JAITYX010000026.1, forward strand.
TCCTCCTCCTTCTTAAAACCGAGTCCTTCTTTTCGAAGGAGACACATTGAGACCCTAAGAGCATGTCAAGGTTTTTCCGACCTTGAGTAAATTTCAAAACAAGTTCTTGAGACTCATTGAGCTTTTACATAAGGTGCTCATTTTCTCTTATGAGTGACTTAAACTCGGTCTCATTGGGTTGAGCACTAGTCTTAAGTTCTCTTAGAGTAAGTCTCAATGTTTCTAATTCATTTTTCAAAGAAATTCTCTCAAAAGTGATAGACTCAAGTTTTTCTCTAAATTCGGAAGAATCGAATTGGACTTCTCTTCCAAAGTATAAATGTATTTAGCTAATCCACTTTGGAAAACTTGAGGAAATATTCAATTACCTCCTGAGGATTTGTTTCCTTAGTGTCCGAGTCATCCGAGTCCGACTCAAATTCAACTTCCGAGTTTGATAATGCCATCGGACACTTTGAGTCATCTCGAGTCTTCATCTTCTTCAGATGATTCTTCATCACTCCATGTGGCCATCATAGCCTTCTTCTTCTTTCTGTCCCTTGTTCTTCTTGGATAGTCTTTGACTATATGATCCTTGCTTGCCACATTAGCCAGAGTTCTTAGTTAAAGATAATTCTGAAGGCGAAGAGCGTTTACCTTTTCTATCCTTCTTGTCTTTCTTGCAGAACTATTCTCTTAGCCATTTGTCCCATCTCTTGTGCTTCATCATTCTTTTCAAGCCTCTAGCCATAAGTGCCATGAGATCTTCTTCCGAGTCCGATGAACTCAGATTTTCTTCTCCTCTTTTTGAGGCCTTTAGTGCAATATTCTTCTTAGTGCCGACCTCAGCATCCTCTTCTTCCCGATGGATGTCATGAGTGAGTAGCTTCCCAATGAGTTCATCTGGCTTTAATAGATAAAGGTTATGAGGTTCCTCGTTGCCTTTTACCTTCGGACCCCATCTTTTTTGGGTAGACTTATGAGTATCTTTCTGCACATTTCCTCATGGGAAATCAGTCTACCTACATATTTGAGATTGTTAGTAATCTCAGTGAAGCGGATGAACATCCGAGTAATGTTTTCTTCTAGCTCCATCTTGAACAGCTCATACTTGTGAAGATGTTGCCTCATCTTCACTTGTCCGACTTGGCTTGTGCCTTCATATGTGTTGACATGAGTATCCCACACTTCTTTTGATGTGTCACTAGCCGACACTCGTTGTATTCTTAAGAGCTGATGGCGTACATCGGAATGTTCATGGCCTTGAATTTCTTTCCGAACTTTTACGCCTCTTCGGTGGTGTACTCGACCTTTGCTTTGGGCATGAGTCTTGTTTCTTCCATCTTCATTGGAATGTAGTTGCTTCTCGTATGATGCTCCATACTTCTTTATCATGATCCAATAGAAAGCATTCCATGAGCTTCTTCCTGTGTATAAAATTTGATCCTTTAAACTTTGGTGGTCTGCTGGAAGATCTTCCTTCATCGAACTCTCCATTGTTCCGAGCCATTTGATCTTTAGACCTTTGGATGGTTAGATCCTTTCCGAAAGGCTAGGCTCTTATACGAATTGAAGGTTTGCTCTTGGAGAGACTTAGTCACCCTAGAGGGGGTAAATAGGGTGATGAGGGAATTTGAACAATAAATGGAAGATTAAAGTTTAAAAACAAACTTTAAGACTCGCCTAGATTGGACTCGGAAAATTATGAACTCGGAATTTACGTGGAAACCCTCCTGGGGCAAAAACCACGGCCAGTGCTAATCCAAGCACCAAGTCAAATCTACAATTTTGAATCCACAAAATACAGTGAGACAGACTCAATTAGACAATTCCTTTCACAGTTTTCCTAGACTCGAAATTCCCTTATCCGATCTAGTACTTCCTAACCGAGGTAAGTGTAACACCCCAAAGCACCCCCTATGAGTATTACATCGCGGAGTTCCATAAAGGAACTCCCAAGGCTCTTTACGGTGTCGGTTTAGTGCACTGCACTCAACTTAAAGATAATAAGGGTGGTTTTCCAAAAGAATCCGAGATTTCTTAAAAATTTCGGCAGAGTTCTGTTTGTAATGTGGACTAACCCTTAGGCTTAAAGCCCTAAAACCCTGCATAAAAAGCATAACATAACTTAAGGAGCCACACACCGGAGTCCAACCAATCATGCGATAAAACTTAAAACAATCTAAATGGTTCATTATACATTTGGTACAACTATATGAACTAGATTACAAACTATAATGCTTGGGAAATATAAGAAATGCATATTCTTGACTCGAACAACTCAAGCACGCGAGCAAACAACAATCAGCGGAGTCCGAAATATGCCATGTGTAGATCATACTTTCCGAAAATGTACCTGCAACACTGGGGAGGGAAAAGGGGAGAATTTGTGGGGGTGAGCAATGAACCACGGCTCACCGGAGTCTTACACCCTTAAAATGGAAATTCTTTACACATATTACTTATAATAACAAAATCGGAGAAAGCGTAATAGTATAATACAAATCTATATACTTTTCAATGAAATCTATTGAAATCATTTGCAACATTAAACTCATGACACTTCAATCATTCAAAAGCATGGATTGCAATCATTTTGGGAATTGAATCACATTAAACAAGGTGAAACCATCTGCACTTTCTTTAAAAAACTTTCAGCCATAAAGCTGAAAAATTCTTTCGGGGCTTTCGACAATTGAACTAGCACCGAGGCGGTTCTCGGGGTGCGACCCCGACTTAGGTTCCTGGGACCTATCTCTAGTCAAATACCTGGAAGGCTCCACTTTCCTCGTCAGGAAAGAATCAACCTCTCCGGTTGATGGGCATCCTGATACGCAAGGACCCCGTGGCCTAATACGCATGACCACCTCCTTCCTCTCGGTCTAAACAATCTTAGCCCAAAATTCATTTAAACCAAAGTGATCACAATCACCTATCAAACTTGGGTTTTAACCAAGATCTCAATCAATTTATCATCGTAGAAGGCATGACACACGTGTCACCCTTCTAAATTCACTTTCTCAAACAAGTTTCGCTTCTTTAAAACATATTTCAAGTTCGAAAGCATTCCTCAAGTATCATTTTACGTAAACATTTGAACTCTTTTCAAAACCAACTTTCAAGCATTATTCACAAGCAATCATCTCATGTAAAATACAAAACTCTTCTCGGAACTACTTTTGAATATCACGTAAAGTAATCACTTAACACGGATAGCCACCATTCATTGCAAGCGAGTCATTCTCGGCTCTTTTCCAACTATGCCTTTCTCAATCCATCATTTTAGTATGATTAATTTCAATTTTCCGAGCCACAATAACCACAAGCAGATATTATCTAATTCGACATTCTCACTTTTCACAATTCATTGGCTTTACCTCAATTCCTCATTTTATGCCTCCACTTAAAAACTCATCTTCTCACACTTTACCATCTTTACTTCCATGTTTTCCAATTACGCCTTCACATTGCTAATCAACCTCTTCTTACTCATACTTAGTCGGATAACTCTCATTCTTACTTCACTACTAAAATCCCTCTTAATTCCTTTTTATCGGTCTACTTTCACTAGCTTCGCTTATCTTTGAATTTAGTTCAACCTCAAGGATTTAATTATCTTTTGAACTTAATTATCCCAACAGTCACCCACTCCTCACTCCCATGCCTCAATTGTGCAACAATCGCTACGAATTCACACTCCTCTTTTATGCTTAACTCGTTATTTGCCAATATAGGTCGTTACCTTCTAACGCAAAGAATTTAGGAAATCTCTAAGGTTCAACAAAACCAAATTCACAAGTATAGACCCAAATCACCATTTCTTCATCTCTAAGTGCTAATTGAGATCTTCACAATGCTCTTTATACCTACGTAACCTAACTCCTTCTAAACTTTGAGCATCTCAACTCAGCCTTAACCAACTACTAAGCTCCATCGGGTCCTTGATTCAAATTTAACAGTTCAATTCGATTTTCTCATAACCTAATTTAGTCCTAATTATTTCCTAGCTTCATCATATCACATAAACATTCAATAATCACAACAAAGCTCATTTGGGTTTCGAAATTACTAGTAGTTTAGAGTATAAGACTACCTACCTCGAATTCTAAGGTGCTGGAATCGGATTGAGTATTCTGCGTTCTATCGGGTTCGGCCTCTCACTTTTCTTGCCTCTCGGTCCCCGGTTTCACCCGTTCGAGCTCTTTTCCTCTTGGTCTATTTCGATAGGGTTGGGTCCCCCTGCCTCTGGTTCTCATTTCTTGCTTCCTCTCGCTCTCTGCATTTGCTTTCGTTCCTTTCCTCGCCCTCGCCTTGCCGGTTCGCCGTTCTCGCCGTCCCTCGGGGCTAGTCTTAGTCTCTCGCGCTTTTTGTCCCCGCTCTGGGTCTTCCTTCCGCCCTTGCTCTGTCCCGGTCCCCGGCTCTCTTCCTTTCGCTTGCATTGTCGATCGCCACCTTAGGTTTTGCGATGGTCGCTGGTCCCCTCCCATTGGTCTCCCTAGGTCCTCGTACCGTTCGCCTTCTCTCCTTCTCGGTTCCTCTCGCCCGAGTCCTCTTTTGCTCCGTTTCTTTTCCTTTCGCCTTCCCGAGCCCTTGCTCCACCTTTGCCCATCGCCCGCTCGCCATTCGGGTGGGCCACCGGCCTCTTCTCCAGCTCCGGCTCGTTCTCTCTCTCCCTCCCTCTCTCTGTTTCTCTCGCTCGCTCATTCCCAGCTGCTCGGGCTCCACCGAGCCCTTCTTCCTTCCTTTCACTTAATTTCCTCTTTCTTTCCTTGTGTGGCTTCCCTAAATGTTGCCAGCGCACCCCAAATTTTACACTAATCAAGTCTCTAGCTAACCCCTTAATTCCTCTTTCTCACTTCCCTTTTTCTTTTCTTTTGCTAATCCTCATAATAACTAAACCCACAAACGTAGTATAAGCGATCTCGGGTTTTTATTTACCTAGGCCGGGTGGAAAATTCAAAAGAAGGAACTAGTACGCTTCACTAATAATAATTTCGTGAACTAATAATAATTTGCTCAAACAAATTTACAAGTATCTAAGCACTAACATAACTCGGTCATTCAACCTACTCTATTTAATCAAGGCTAAATAATGAACTTTAAGCTGGTATAACTACCTAACCCAAAATTACGGGTCTTATAGTAGCCTTTACAGACTAGGGACAACCGAGCTGAGTTAACCCTTACAGCTCGAGTCAAGGGACCTTACTCGGAAAGTAAGAAGAAAAGTTGTGATCGATTATAAGACCTTACAACTCGGAAAGATGTTAAGTATAGAGTTTGAGTTGTAAGTACAAGATTGAATAAGAATACAAAGACTTTTTCTTAAGTATGTGTATTAACAATGGCTCTACCAATCTTCAAGTCTTGAGTTTTGGCTTCTATTTATAGATAACCAAGCAGATTAGCCGTTGTCACTAGCTTCGATTAGAAGTCCTCTCGTGACCGTTGTAACGGTTCTTCTAAGCCGCTAAGAAACGATGCGTTGAGATGTGAACGTTGTGTAAAGGCTCTTGACTCCTTAGGATGTCCCAATCCACTGGTGGTGTCCGAAAAGTAGGGTGGAAACCACCGTTGAGCTTACGTTGAAGATTTTTAGTTTTGGAAACAGACAATCCTAACACGAGTGTTTGGGCCTTGATCGAAGTAGAAAAACTCTTGTCTGTTGGCGATTTGACATCTTGAAGCCGATTACTTTTGTAATTCGAAAGTAGGATAACCTCTTTTAAATAACCTACAAAAGTAAATAAATTTTAGTTCTCAAAGTATAAAATACTTTGGTCCAAGATTAGACACGAGATAATAATTTAATTAAGATAATCAAGTGCATAATTATCCGAGTCAAAAAAGAATGGAATTTTCTAAGTCCGATATTCATTATACTCAAATTCAATCTGAATCGAGTCCGGAGAAAGATCAAGTAAGATAAAGAATATCATAATAAGAATACTTGATCTAGACAAATATAGTTCAAACAAAACGAGTTGACTAGAAGAGATGAATTAACGCTGTTATTCACCTGGACTTGAAATATGAAGTCGGACTCGAGTTTAAACGTAATAGAGAAGTGTTTGAACATGCGATAAATCTAAGTGTTGTCCGAGTGACTCGGAACTACAGATGTGAAATGATGAGCAAGAGTATGCTTTACGAGTCAATCGGAAACAAATGAAAACCTATGCAATAGTTTACGTAACACTTAGAGAAGGTTCCGTATCACTCGTAAAAGTTTCTATAGCGCTTAGAATTACTTGAAATCAAAACTTATGAGAGATGAAGTTTGTACCTGATTCCTTGATAGTACTCAGAATGTTATTCATGCAAAATATAAGTCTTCACATTTCATTTTTGCATTAGCCAATTCAAATTAGGTGATTCAGTTTGCATTTCATTTTTGCATTTGCTTTTTATTTTTGCATTAGCCAACTCAAAGTATGTGAGTCCATATTTGCATTCCTCTTTTGTGCAATTAACTATGTCAAATTTCATTTTTGCATTTCATCTTTAATTAAGAATATGTTTCGTTTGCATTAGGAAAACAAAAGTTCATCTCAGATTAGGTGATTCAGTTTTACATTTTCATATTGCATTTAGCAAAAAAAAAAAAAATTCATCTTCCATTAGGATCAATCATTTATACATTTTAGTTCCGCACTAGCCAAACCATAGAATCATCCCGGATTAAGTCATGAGCATCATTGCATGCATTCCATTCCATTTGTTTTGCATCCCCTTATGTGCATCCAAATAAAAGAGCATATAATTTTCTTTTCTCCTAGGATAAGTCTTCCTCGGGTCAAGCACTTAAGCCCCATCTCCCTTAGAAGTTTCTTTCATGAGCCAATCCCGAGCGTACTCTTTTGGGATATAGGATAGGAAATGCTATGCAAGTCGGGAATCCTGGCATGAAGCGCCTAGGAAGTAAGAAATCTACTTCAACACCGACACGATCAACATCGAGACGTTCCACGTTAGCATGTACAATACCGATACGTCCCTCTTTACTACAGGTGCGCTGCCCAAGGTCAAAACTCCATCCTACTACAAAAATGGCTAAACAGACCAGAGCCAACCCCCATCATGACCTTGATCAAAGAGTTTGTTGCTAATGTACAAGCTAAGATTAAGGCTTAGGATAACAAGATTGAGTCAATGGTGGAAAGCCTCGGTCTCATTCGTAAAGAACTTGAGAGGAAATAAAAGTACAAAGCGAAAGAAAAAGAAGGAGAAGGATCATGCCCGAGTACCTCAGCCCTAGCCTCGGTCCGATCCATGGGTAGATCGAATAGAGAAGGCTGTTACAAGAGTCATCAATGTCTAATCACTATTATCCGGCCAAGGGATTTACTTCAATTCCTCAAGGCAAGCAACCCCTAAGTTTCTCGTGCCTAACATCTAATTTCATTGAACTACAAAGGCCTGATTTCCACTATAGCGGATACATAGGAAGCCCATGAGGTCAAGCCCAAAGCCTTATTTTTATCCCAATTTTCATTTCCAGTTCCTAAAATCAAAGCCACTTTACCTATCTAAAGAAGCGAAACTCATCCGAAAAGAGCAGAGATCATTGAAGAAGCATACCAGTATGATTTAACACCAAACCATTAGGTTCAAAGTCCATCAACAACATCACATCGTAGTTCGAGCAACCTACCCTTCTTTGTCTTTAAGGAGTGGGGGCTAATGTGAAATTTTTATCTTTGTCTTTTTTTGAACTTTTTGCATCATCTTAATAATAGAATGCATTTGTTCTTAGAATAGAGTCCTCTATACATCTCCTTTACATGAGTCAAACTCCGGAAAACACAAATATTAAATAACAAAGCACCTTACAAGGAATTATTCATTCAAGCACCATCAAGCATCAAGTCGGCATCAAAAGGTCACCGACATTGACACCTTCAAAGGAGTTTAGCCAAGAAAGTCAAAGCTCACAAATTCTTCAATATTCGAGAGTAGCTAGACACAAGCAATGAACAAGAACGTGAAGGCTCAAGATCAAAAGGGTCATACAACCACAACAACTCCAAGAACACTAAGGGGAAGACACAAATCGTCTACCTTCCAAAGGAGCTATTAGCACACAAACTAAAAGCTCAAACTTAGAGCGAGGCACATAACCTCATGGAACATCATATTTCAAGAAGGCGTACCCTAAGACTTCAGGTCATCCAAGGACCAAGTCTAAATAATAATTTCTACATAAAGATAAGCATCTCGTCCCTATTTTGACGAAAGTGGATAGAAGTCGAGCTTCGGGCCCAGTTGTGGTCAAGGTTTAGACATAACTTAGTTAAGCTTCGGACTTAGCAATGGTCATGGTTGAAACACTACTTACCCTAGTAGCGGTCAAGGTTCGGACACAATTTTGTCGAGTCTCGGGCCCAATAGCGGTCAAGGTTCGGACACAATTCAGTCACGCTTCAAGCCCTACAGGTGGTCAAGGTTCGGACATAATTCGGTCGAGCTTCATACCCAATAGCGGTCAAGGTTCAAACACAACTCGGTCGAGCTTTAGGCCCTTCAACAGTCAAGCTTCGAGACACAACTCGGTAGGGCTTCGGGCCCGGTAGCGGTCAAGGTTAAGACATCACTTCGTTGAGCTTCAAACCTAACCGTGGTCAAGGTTCACACATCCCTCCATCGAGTTTCAAGCCCATCAACAGTCAAGGTTTAGACACCACACAAGGACTTCAGGACTACTCTATGGCCAAGTCTAGGAACCATACTTAAAACTTGATGCGGTTACGGACTATCTCCTGGTAACACTTGAAACTATTTACATTCGAATATTAGGTAACAAAGCTGTTAGTGTAGAAAAAATTTCAGCTAGCCTTCGGACCAAGAAAGGTCAAGTTTAGGCACACCTAGCCGAACTTCGGATCGAAGAAGAGGCCAAGTTCCAACACTCTAGTTGGACTTCGGACTTTACTACCTAAGTCAAATTCAAGCTCTTTGCTATACTTCGGACTACGCACATGGTCAAGTTTGAGCACACTAATCCGAACCTCGGGTCTCTAAGCAGCCAAGTTCAGGAATCAACGGCCGGACTTCGGACTCCGCCGGTCAAGTCCGGGCCCATCAAAAGCTACCTAACTCTAGACGGATCAATTCAATCGGATTCTAAAGCAACTCCAACACCGGGTAAGTACCCTTTAGTGTCTACATTAACCATCGTCTTTCACACATGGTCAACGTGGGCGCTAACTGTAGACACCAAAAAGTGTCGTCCGTTCTCTGTTGTTTTATTTGTGGGCCCGATGATGATAATCCCGAGTCTTGTTTGCGGATTTGGATCTTGGACCATGATTGATTGGTGCGATGAAAGCCGATAAACTAAAAAAACCCCAGTACCACATAAGTAGCTTTCTCCCTTGGGCCGATCCAAAAATCCCCTTTTCTTTCGAACGATCTAAAACCGGGCCAAGCCTCCGGAGACAACGGAGTCCAATGCCACATACCGAGGAATTCCACGCTTAAAACACTCGTGTTTCACTTCGATACAACCAGACAAGGAGCTCAAGACTTGAAGACGACGTTAGACGTTGCATTTCAAGATCACAAACATCAAAGTGCCACGTTTTGGCTCCAAGACAGTCCACGCGAGACTAGGAGCATGCATCTTGCACCAAAAGTGAAACCCGCCAAAAACGTAAACTTACCAAAAGGAAACCTGCCAAAAATAGAAAATTTTCATTTTTGGAAAGCTCATGTGGTCGGCGCTTGGCACCCAAAATTCTATGTGGAACGCCGCGTTTTGCCGTGAAGACTCCTTTAGAAGCACGCTAGGGCATGAAACCCTAGGTATCCCTCGATGGCCGGCGCCCGCCATCCCGGTTTTATCTCGGTTTTATCTCTTCTTATCTCGGTTCAATGTTGTGATATCTTGGCCGGGTTTATTTTCAACTATTACTGGACGGTTGGCCGAGCATAACCCTAGCTCATCCCTTGACCTAACATCTCCCTATAAATAGAGAGTATTGGCTCTCATTCAACATATGGCCCAACCCTCAATGTTACTCTGTTGAAACTCGCCTAAAAGCTGCTGAATAATGTCTTTGGTATTCGATCTCTTGGTCCCTTTCCAGCCTATTCCTTCTCTACTTCCATCATACTCCCTACATCTGATCCCTAAATTCCATCAATCATACATCCGCCTACTTGCCTATACCAAAAACTCATAAAAAGCCCTCTCATTCGCCACCATTGCATCAAGAGGTCCGGATCCAAAATCCAGATCAGCAATTGGGACAACTCTGAGGGCACGGAACGAGTTTTCACAATGATTTATTTTATTTTGTGCTTTGTTTATTGCTTTCTGTATTGTGGACAAACGATATGTCGCTTTTAATTCCACTTTCTTTTCTTTTCGTTTTGCTTTTACGTTCGCTTTTCGCTTTCTTTATTTCAGCCTTTATCGCTTTCTTTAATTATGTCTTGGTTTCTTTAATTGTTTTTTGCATGTTGTCACTTGCTTGCTTGTTTTACATTATTTGAATTAACTACTCAAACTAGTAATGGCCGTCTTCGAGATAGACGGAAATGAAGGGTTAACCCTACATTTCTTGGTTCAAAGACCGATGGAGTCATTTCTAGCTCTTCTTATCTTAGTTTTCCCATACTAATACTCGAAGAGCAAATTTGTACTTTTGTTTTTTATTATTTTTCTTTCTTAAAAACTAACTGGCGACTCCTCTTTTACTTTATTCCTATTGCATTGCATCTTTGTTTTTCTTGCTGCGCGACAAAAGAAAAAGGGATTACGGATCCGCCGGACATGCCGAAGCCGTGGCTGAATTACTTCAGCCATGGTCACTGGCTAGCGCCGCTCACTGTATGCAGTGTTGGTTCTTGCTAGCGGCGAGATAGCCAATGGGTGAGGCTTAGGTTCGAGACTAGTTTTTCACAATTGTCTTGCCCTAAAGGCTTACAGCCTAAATAGAAACCCTAATCTTATTCATCTTCTAGTTAAGAAATAATATCCCAGGACTTCTAAAACAATTAATAAAACCTCCATTCAAGCTTTGCTTAATTCGATTTAAATCACATTTAATAAAATTCAGAAATCTTAATAAAAAGTTCATCGACACATTCCTAAATTGACTTTCTAAAATCATGTTCAAAATCAATCTTAAAAAACGAGACCCGACACAAGTAGGAAAACCGGGCGGGCCCCGGTTAGTCATGGTTCCTACGAGTGGTGAGTTCACTAGGGATAAATCAATTATTAAGATGCCAAAACTTGAAAATTTAAGTAGTGTATTTTAAATAATGTGCTTGAATTAGACATCTTGCATTTAGCAAACTTTGAACTAGCTTAAATATCGTATTTAGACCCCTAAGAAAACTTTATTGTAGCCCCTGTTTACCCTTTACGGAGAGAGGCTCTTACTAGTTTCTTTAGGTGGGCCCAACTAAGCTTGATTGCCCCAGGAAACAGTACCTCCTCACTCGTAGCACACACTCTTGGATTAAACCTTTTGGTTCACCGAGAGGCGATTAGAATTCTGGTTGGTATCCTCATCCATGCAACCCGTGGGGGACCAAATTATTGGACTACGTGTCATCGTTTATCCAAACTCTTGAACAGTTTAACCATAGATCTTTTGACTTTTAGGTGGTCCCCATTTACATGCTGAAATGAGTGTATGTTTTTTAGATTTAATCTTACGCTTGTTAGCCTTTAGGGATAGGTGAGGAGCGCTGAATAATCCTTGCATGGGTACAAAGATAAAATCAAAATAAAACTTTGACACGGTCAAATTATGTGCATTTTAGCCAAAAGTTCAAAATTACATTCCCCTTTTAGGTTGGTCCATTCATTCTGTATTTACATTAGCTACATCAAAATTTATCCCTCTAAAGGTTGGTCCATTCATTTTTGCGTTAGCCAAAATAAAATTAATCTCAATGTAGGTGAGTCCATATTTGCATTCCTCTTTTATGCATTTAGCCAAAGTCAAATTTCATCTCAATTAAGGTGAGTCTGCATTTCATTTTTGCATTAGCCAAAATAAAAATCATCTCAATTAGGTGAGTCCATTCATTTCATTCTTTCATTAATCAAAATTAAATTCATCTCTAATTATGAGAGTCTTTCATTTGGATTAGCTAAAAAAATTCATCTCAGATTAGGTGATTTAGTTTTGCATTTTCATATTGAATTTAGCCAAAACAAATTTATCATCCATTGAGATCAATTATTATGCATTTCAGTTATGCACTAGCCAAATCATAGAATCATCGTACATTAAGCCATGAGCATCATTTTCTTTTCTCCTGGGATCGGCCTTCCTCGAGTCAAGCATTTAAGCCCCACCTCCCTTAGAAGTTTGTTCCATGAGCCAATCCTGAGCGTACTCTTTTGGGATACAGGATAGGAAATCCTAACACGAAGCATCTAGGATGTAAGAAATCTACTTCGGCACCAACACGGTCAACACCAAGATGTCCGAAATTAGCACGTACCACACCGAGTACACCCCTCTTTGCTACCGAGTGTGCCGCCCAAGGTCAAAACTCAATCCTCCTCCAAAAATGGCTAACTAGCCAGAGCAAACTCCCAGCATGACCTTGATCAAAGAGTATATTGCTAAAGCGAAGCTGAGATTAAGGCTGAGGATAACAAGATTCGATCAATGGTAGAAAGCCTCGGTCTCATTTGAAAAGAACTTGAGAGGAAATCAAAGCACAAAGGAAAAGAAACAGAAGGAGAAGGATCCCGCCTGGAATCTCAGCCCTAGCCTCATTCTGATCCTCGGGTAGATCAAATAGAGAAGTTGTTGCGAGAGTCATCAATGTTTAATCACTACTATCCGGCTCGGGGATTCATTTCAATCCCTAAAGGCAAGCTACCCCTATGTTTACCATGCCTAACATCAAATTTCATAGAACTAAGAACCCTTACCATCACATGAGAAACTTTGTGAGGGTAATGACTTTCAAGAATGTACCGCACGACACACACCATGTCATCTTCCTATGGACATTTAACATGGACGTCATGAAATGATACAATGTTGTTGACCTACACAAGGTCACAAACTGGAAAGATCTTTGCAGTGAGTTCTTACACCAATACTTCTACAATACCGATCTACCAGTCACACTTCAGGACTTACGGTTGATCAAGCAAGGACATGATGAGAGCTTCGTCGTCTTCCCGACCCATCTGGAGGGTAAAGGTCGCTCACGTGACTAATCGACCATCCGAGGAGGATCAGGTTAGAATCATCGTTAAGAACCTCCAACTTACCTATCATCAGCACCTGAGGTTCTTTCTTATAATGAACTTCATAGAACTTATGGATGTTGGCATGCTCATAGAAGAGGAACAGGACATCCACAACCTTTTAAAAGACCATCGAATGAGCCCACTACTCGTCAAGGATGCAAATAAAGCTTGATTTTCCCTTTTTGATATCTATGTCTATTTGCTTTGTCCCATTTCCTTATCTATTATATGTCTATTTCTTTTTCCAATTTTCTAATAGGAAGCCCATGAGGTCCGACCCAAAGACTTATTTTTATCCCAATTTCCATTTCCAATACCCAATTTCTAGTTCCCAAAATCAAAGCCACTTTGCCTATCCAAAGAAGCTGAAAGTCATCCGGAAAGAGTAGAGATCAATCAAGAAGCACACCAGTTTGATTCAACACCAAACCATCAGGTTCAAGGTCCATCAGCTGTAATACATCGTAGTTCGAGCAACCGACCCTTCTTTAGGCTTGCCTTTAGGGAGTGGCGGCTAAAGTGTAGTTTTTGTGTCTGTCTTCTTTGAACTTTTTGTGTTATCTTAATAATAGAATGCATTTGTTCTTAGATTAAAGTCCTGCATACATCACCTTTGCATGAGTCAAACTCATGAAAACACAAAAATTAAATAACAAAGGACCCTACAAGGAATTATTCAATTAAGCGACATCAAGCATCAAGTCGGCAACAAAAGGTCACCGACATTCCCACCTTCAAAGGAGTTTAACCAAGAAAGTTGAAGCTCACTAATTCTTCAATATTCGAGAACAGCTAGACACAAGCAACGAGAGAAGAACGTGAGGGCTCAAGATCGAAAGGGTCATACAACCACAACAACTCCAAGAATACTAAGGGGAAGACACAAATCGTCTACCTTCCAAAGGAGCTATTAGCACACAAATTAAAAGCTCAAACTTAGAATGAGACACATAACCTCATGGAACATCACATTTCATACAAGCATTCCCTAAGGCTTTAGGTCATCCAACGACCAAATCTAATAAAAAATTTCTACATAAAGATAAGCATATGTCCTTATTCCAGTGAAAGTGGATAGAAGTCGAGCTTCGAGCCCAACTGCAGTCAAGGTTCGAGATAGAACTTAATCGAGCGTTAGACCTAGAAACTGTCAAGGTTCGGACACTACTTAGGCGAGCTTCGGGCCCAGCGGCGGTCAAGGTTCGGACACAACTTAGCCGAGTCTCGGGCCTAATAATGGTTAAGCTTCGGACACAATTCAATCGAGCTTTAGGCCCAGCAGCGAGTTAAGGTTCACACACAATTAATTTGAGTTTCATGCCCCATAATGATCAAGGTTCGGACACAACTCAATCGAGCTTCGGGCCCACCAACAGTCAAGGTTCGGACATAACTCGGTAGCGCTTCGAGCTTAGTAGCGGTCAAGGTTTAGACATCACTTCGTCGAGCTTCACGCCCAATTATGGTAAAGATTCACACATCCCTCTCTTCGGTTTTAGGCCCATAAACGGTCAAGGTTTAGACTGGTGCCAAACAGGTAGTGAGTGAGGCTTCCGTTCGGACCGGTGTTTTCACACCTGGTTTGGCCCTAAAGCCTCATTGCTTGAAACAAAAACCCGAACTTTATTTATCTTCCGATTAAGAAATAATATCCCGGGACTTCTCAAAATAATTATTTAAATAAAATAATTAATAAAATCACCATTCAAATTTTGTGTAATTCGCTTTAAATCGGATTTAATAAAATTCAAAAATCTAAAAAGGTTCATCCCCACATTACTTAATCGACTTTCTAAAACCATCTTCAAAATTAATCTTTAAAAAATAGACCCGACACAAGTGGGGAAACTCAGTGGGCCCCGCTAGCCATGGTTTGTGCACCAGCATAGAAGTCCATGAACGAAAGCAAAGCATGACCCGTTGTGTTATGTACAAGGATGTCCATATAAGCAAACGAGAAATTGTTCTTAGGGGTTGCCTTGTTCGGATAGGTGAAGTCAACACACATCCGAACTCTGTCGTCCTTCTTCGGAATCGGTACTATATGTGCTACCCACGGATAATGAACAACTTTGATGAACCCAGCCTCTAACCGCTTCGGACCTCTTCCTTAATCTTTAGTGCCCATTCCCGACATGTCTTTAGCTTCTTCTTAATTGGCTTAGCGTCTTCGGAAAGTGGAATTTTGTGTTCTACTATACTTGGATCTATCCCCGACATGTCTTTGTAGCACCATGCAAAGACATCTATGAACTCTGTAAGAAGCGAAGTAAATTGCTTTTGCTCTTCCGAATTCATGTTAACCTCTTGGGATTGATAAACAAATCCTAGATTAATTGTTATTGTTTCCCAGCTTTTATTAATTCTTTAGGGATTTCTTATTCATCATTAGTGGCAAAATAATTGCAAATAAGAAATGCGGAATTCTAAACCTGGAATTTTCCAATACGCGACCTTGGACTCTATTGTCTTTGAAGGCTTGGCCCGGGCTTGGACCGTCCGAAAGAAAAAGGGATTCTTGGACCGATATAAGGTAGAAGGCTATTTATGTGGTGCTGGATGTTCTTTGTTGTTTATTGCTTCCGTCGAACCAATCAAATTTAGTTTGTGATCCAAATCCTCAAACAGGACTCGGGATTTCGTCATTAGGCCCACAATATAAAATACGAAATTAAAGGAGATAAGGGACGACACTTTTAGGTGTCTACAATACCATAATCGGTTTTGATATGAAAAGACCGATATACTAAAGATGTCCTAATAGACCACATACCTCTTTCTCAGTCTTTGGTGATGACATCTCCCGAATGGCTTTGATCTTGGATGGATCAACCTCAATTTCTATTCGGATGACCATATAACCTAATAACTTAACCGATGTTACCCGGAAGATGAATTTCTAAGAGTTAAGGCACATGTTATCTTTAGACTTGATGATTATATCGTCGACATCGACCTTAGCTTTATTATGTATCAAGTAGTGCACCAAAGTTATAGTTTTCCTTTGATACATGGCCCTATAGGAACAAGGGACAAGTCCCTTGATAGAGGAGGGAACCCGATTAGGACCATGCTTCCCTACGAATTGGCGGGGTTCTCCTTTTTCTTGAAAAGGGAAACAAATTTTTTTAAGACAATAATTTTTGAAATGGGGTTTTATCTCTTACTAGGATTTCCGACTTATATAATTTGATTTTGAAAATAAATTAAGAAAAAGTGAATGGCAGTATTATTAATCATTTATTTTAGGAATTATTTTTAAAACCCTCGTGATATTATTTCAAACCCAAAAATAAAACAAATTAGAATTAACTTAATTCTCGCCATAGGGATTTTGGGCCAAACCGGTGTAAAAACACCGACTTCGACCAAATTCCGACCCGGTGATCATCCGACACCGACAAGAGTAAATTAAAAGAAATAAAACAATACAATTGAGTCACTAGTCAGTTTTAGGAATAAAAACTAACAAAAATAAATAAATACTCTTCCAATCTTAGTAAGGGAAAGCTAAGCTTGAAACAGGTTTGAAAAGATGATTCCATCGGTCTAAAACCGAGAATCCAAATTCGGGGCGATGGTGAAAAACATAGAAATAAGCCCTTCGTTATGCTCATCAACAGAGAGCCTTTACTGATTTGAATAGTGGTTTTAGGTAATTATTTAAAGCAAGCGTACAATATATTAAGTACAAAATTTAAATCAACTAAGGCATGCCAAAGAAAGTGATAAAACATATATATGAAAGAAGTAAATGAAAGCAATAAGCAAAATGAAAAAAAGCGAAAGAAAGCAAAAATAAAACTAAAATTTTACATCAGGTGGGGAGGAATTAAAAAGTTATTGCATTATTTATCCACAACACTGAAAGTAATAAATAACGAAAATTTAAATAAATCGTAATGGTTAAAGGTAGATTTGGCGTCATCAGGTTGTCCCACCTGGTGATCCGGGTCTCGAATGAGATCTAAATGTTTGAAGGTGGTGACTGAAGGAAGCTTTTGGTGAAAGTATGGTGTGGGGAGTATAATGAAAATAGGTTAAAAAGAAACCAAGAGATCACAATACAAGAAGGTGCTTTCAGTAGCCCTTAATTAAGTCTAAGCTCTCTATTTATAGGAGATGATTAGGTAACAAATGACCTAGGGTTTTAGCTAATGCAGCTCGTCCAAAGTGAGCAGAGAACAGGCCAGCGAGAATCGAAAAAATCGAACCAAATCAAGCTTGGACCAGATCTCGAGAATAATGCCGAGATGCCCACCTCGAGCCGAAATGACATCGTACGGACTCAGCCTTCCTTCGTGTTGCAATTGAACTCTAAAGCAACATGTAACATTTGGTGGTGAAATCCCGTAAAATGCGACACCGACCTTGAATGACTTTGTTTTGTGAAAGTGAGCTCCGTGTTTCGGTTGGACTCTTGGAGCAAAACGCAACATTTTTGTAATGTTTGCCATGAAACGTGGTGCCGACAAATCCGATGCCATACGAACTAGTTTAGCTTCGTGTCTCGATTGGACAATGAAGATGAAACGCGATGTTTTGAGTGTAGTAGTGCTCTGTATGCGGCGCCGGCCAAGACTTGACTCTGGAGCATTGACTCGAGCTTGGACGGTCCGAAAGAAATGGGATTTTGGACCGACCCAAAGCAAATAAGGTTTATTTTTTGGCGTAAAAGATTTTTTGGCGTAAAAGGTTTTTTGTGGTTCAATGGCTTCCGTCATGCCAATCGGACTCGACCATGATCCGAATCCACAAATAGGAGTGGGATTTCATCATGGGATTGACAAACTAAAATACATAAATAAAAGAGATAAGGATGACATGTTTTAGGTGTCTATAGTTATCCCCCACTTTAAGCGAGTCTTAAAGATGAATGGTTAAAGTAAACACTAAAGTGTACTTATCTCGCTTTTGGCATTGCTTCGAATGCTGATTGTTTTATAGTGTCAGGAATTGGTCGTTGTCGAACCTGAACTCCAAGACACGGCCTATGTCATGCCTAGTGAATCCGACCTCATTGCTAAAGTCAACAACGATTATGGGAACTCTAGTTCTAGTTATGTCTTGGGTTTTAAAAACGAATTAAAGGAATAACCTAAACATTTTATTCATATTAATTCCTATGCATTATGTAAAATTTCAAATAAAATCATGTCTAGTTTATGACAATGTATAATACATCAAAATTGAAAGCAAAAAGGCCCTTACTCTCGTTCTTCTCCAGTCCAAAGCAACTTACCGAAGGAGAAGGGGAGGAACCTCCCTAAGGGAAAGAAGAGGAACCTTTATAAGAAGAAGTGACATTGTCCACCTTTACCCATGCAGGAACTCCAAGGAAGCAATACACAAGAGGAGCATCACTTTAGGAAAATGACAAAGGAAATAGAGATTACTCGTGAGGACCAAGAACTGTGTTACTTTCTGCGGCATTTATGCTATTCTCCTACACTTTTGTTGTTCTAAAGTCATCTATTTTCCTAAATTGATAATTTTGTAGTAGATTTAACTATATGAGCTCACTCTTGATAGGTTTGTGGGTGAGCTCATTGAATTCTCATGTTTTCAACCTCTTTGTGTATTCATTTCACTATAGCAAACCGATAATTAGCGTCGGATAAAATCCGATGCAACATCGGGAAAATTTGACGCTAATCATGTTTAGAGTCGATTTAGTGTTGAATAAAAATCGACATTGAAGACATCGACGCTAAATTTTTCCGCGCTTGATTTAGCTTCCGACGCTAAATGGAATCGGATAATGTAGAGACACTAATAGCGTCTGTCTTTGGTATTTAGTGTCGGACAGATCCGACGTGACCAACGTCGAATTTTTGTCCGATGCTAATTTTCTTCAATTATTTCGAGCCCAATTTGTTTATTTTAGCGTTGGATAATTCAGTTCCGCATCAGATTTTTTTACTCAATCAGATTATTTTCGGACGCTAAAATCCGATGCTAAATTTCTTTTCATTTTGCCCTACCTTCTTCTACGTTTAGCATTCCCTTTTTACATATATTTCCTGCACGTTTACATAAATTCTTATTCATTCACTGCACACACATCCATAAATACACATACCACCGACTATTTATAAAAGCAACCAACATTCACAATTGAATCACAATTGAATTATAAGTTATACAATAAGTTTATCAAATAAATCCATTCAAAGTTCCACCTACAACCATGCTAAGAAATTAGCTACGAAGCCGATCAAATTAGTTTAACAAAAAACCATACTTGAAAATTAGTTAGAACCATCGGACATCCTATCAACTTTTGATTGGAGGTTTTGGATGAGTTTCATTGCTTCTTCCATGGCCTTTTGTCGACTCTCAACTGGTGTTCTTTGCTCATCAAGTTGTTCTTAGGTTGATTTAGGCCAAAACCTTTTGTTCGAGGCATACTTGTCGATACAACGAATAATGTCATGCAAAGAAGATTTAAGTATATATATTCAAAAATAAATTAATATACACAAAAAAATCAAAACATGAATAAAAATCGTAAAATAGATCGTTTGATTATCAACATCACAAGATTACAATATTACTTCAAAAATCAACATCATCATTAGCTACAATTTCATCATCAATGTCATTATACAATGAAAGATTTTCATCTTCCGCCTCGCCTTCAAAATTATTATCCTCATTTCAGCATTGAAATCGTCTTCATTAGCTTTCTCTTCACTTATGTCCTAAAGTTCATTTTAAACTCCTTCTTGGACTCCTTCGAACTCACACAAAGTAAGAGGATTATCATCAGTATCCTCTTGGAATGTTGTATCATTGAGTTATGCTTCAATGGTTGATCTTGGTTTTATCTTAAGCAGCGCCCACCATTGGTTTCTATCGTTCCTTATACTTAGATAAGGGGTAAAACACACTTGCATAACTTGAGATGCCAATACAAATAGATCATACCTTGGGTACTTCTTTGTATGCTTGACATCCACTAATTTATATTGTACATGTGTATTAATACCCCTTATAGAATCAAACCATTAACATTTGAAAAAACCGTCTTATAAGAACGAGAATCCGCAACATACTCTAACTCAATCACCTCTTGAGGAATGCCATAATAATGAATGTGATCTACCCCTTTCACGGATACCCCATAGTTCATGCTGGCCTTGTTTTGGTCGTCTTTATGGGTGTGAAAGTTGTAATTATTTATGTAATAATGGTTAAAAGTTCGACATCCTTGTTTGGACCAAGTACCAAACTTTTAATTACTCCATTGTTCTCGTTCAAATGAAAAAACTACACTATTAAAGTATAAGTTAATGAAAATAGAATACGTAATTAAACCATTACAACATAACATTAATATACTAACCTTCTTTCAAAACCATTTTGGGAATTCTTTACCAAACTAACTACATACTTGCATCCTTCTTAACACGTGGATGTAGTGTAATAATTTCATCTTCAAATAGCCTTAGTTGGGGAAAATACTTATTATTAGTTCGTTATCCTTAAAAGATAATATGTGACAAATTTATTCAAGTTGATAGTCATACCATTCATAATCCTCTAATATTTCACAATTTTGAAGAACGTATGCATGAGCAACGTCATACTCACATTGATCAAGGTATCTCATACGTCCCTGTCTAGGGCATACCCGACATTAGAGGAGAATACAACAAGAATATGTTGACTTTGATTCTCCTCTATATGAGGACATAAATTTCGCCCAAGATCTCTTGTTTTTGTGTCAACTTTTTCTCAAAGTAAGCGGCACAAAAATTTGAAATCTCCTCTCGTTAGATATGCTTTGCATATGGACGGTTCAACACGAGCCTTATTGCCGACTTTCTTCTTCAAATGATGCGAAATCTGCAACATAAGTATACATATTTAGTAATGAAACTTATCATTACTACAAAATATTAATTGACAACTTGATAACAAGCACTCGATACCTTTCAAAGGGATACATCCATCTATACTCGAACGGGTCCACCCACTTTAGCCTCATATGGTAAGGGCACAGGATGATGCGCCATCACTTTGAAGAAAGATGGAGGGAAATCATCTCAATCTTACACAAGTATTTCATGGATATTTGCCTCTAATTAGAGTACATCCTTTATTCGCAAATGAGCGGCACATAATCCCTAAAGAATTAGCTGAGTTCTGTAAGGACTTCCCAAACATTTGGAGGAAGTAATTCCCTCACAGCTATGGGTAATAATTGCTCCTTTATGATGTGACAATCGTAACTTTTCAAATTATGCAACTTTGCATTTTTCCGTCAACACATCGACATAAATTACTAGCATATTCGTCAGGTAACTTAAGTTGTTTTAACCACTCACATAAAGCTTTTCTTGCCTCTTTAGTCATAACATATGGAGTATCTGGAACAGTTTCAGTTCGTCCTCCATCAGCATGTTCGATAGTATGAATGTTTAGTTTTCGACGCTTACAATGAGTGGCTAAATCCTTCTTGCGTTGATGTCATCCTTAGTTTTTCCCTTTACATCCATGATTGTGTTCATTATCAAACACATTCTTTTCGACATGCATGACATCTAAATTGTGACGTATGAGAAGATCTTTCCAATACGGCAATTCCGAGAATATGCTTCTCTTTGTCCAATTGTGAGACTCGAGGTAACCATCAATTGTGCCATGATAATCAACAGAGTTAGGCATCTTACATATGCGATCCCATACTTGATCACCTTTAAGCCCAGGAGGAGGAGGTGAATGGTCGACCTTATTTTTCAAAAAACTACTCTTGTTAAACCTAAAACGATGACCTTCGAGAAGAAATTGTCTATGGCAATCAAACCACGTGGTGTTCTTCCCATGTTTCAGTCTGAATGCCTTTGTATTTTCATGCAATAAGGACAAGCTAATTTCCCGATGTCATCTAACCCGAAAGCATACCATATGTTGAAAAGTCACTTATTGTCCACATTACTCGCTGCCTTCAATGTAAAGTTATTCTTTTTCAAAACGTCATATGTTTGAAGGCCAACATCCCACAATTGCTTAAATTCCTTAACGAGGGGTTGTAAATAAACGTCAAGTTTCCCCTTTGAAATCTGTTAAACCTCATTTTTATCGGTTTTTAAGGCATTATCTAACCCAATTCTGTGATGATTTCAATGATTTATATTTAATTTTGGGTTAGATTTCGCTTATTTTCTCTTTATCGCCACCTAAGCTCGTAAATCTCTTTATTATAGGTTTTTGGGCAAAAATTAGAGAGATTCGAGGCTTATTTGATGAAAAGCGATGAAGAAGAGAGTTCGAGCCCAAGAGGAGGCAAGAAAGAAGCCTAAAACACATTAAGAGAAGTTGCACGACCCCTGTGCGAAGTCACACAGAGCTGTGCGAAATGGGCAGAGAGTTCGGGGTTTTCGCACGGCCCCATGTGCGAAGTCGCACGAGGTACCGTGTGAAATTTTTGCACGGCCGTGCGACTACTATTTTCGCGGATATTTAAGTTTCCAAATTGTAATTTTTAGGGATCTTTTTCCAAAATTCTAAATTTTAGCTAGGGTTCTCGAGAGGCAGCCCCAAAAGGAGACTCAAGAATACTCTATTCTAATTTTCTACTTCAAGTTTATGTATGATTGAATCGCTTCAAGTTTTTATTCGATAATCGTAATTTCTTCTCTTTATCTTTTCTTCACAATTTCTCTTCGTTTCTCCATGGCTATGTTCCCTAAATTTTGTTAATTGTTTATTATCATGTTTAGGGTCTAATTTCTCTACTTAGGTTAGGATTGATCCCTATTATGCCTTGATAACCATGAATTGAATGCCAATTGAATTGTTCTATGCTTGTTAGGTTAGAATTCACGTCGCTCATCACTTTTTCATTGTTTTCCTCGAAAGAGGACTCATATGTTTTTATTAGGGTTTTGCAAACATCGAAAGATGAAAACTTACCTAGAATGACGTTGTGAGCGATTAGAACTTCATTATGAAAATAATTAAGGTTTTAATCGGGGTTGTGAGATTCATTCTTTATGATTTTGCTCTTTGTTAATCCCATGAAAATAGGTGATTAGATTGTGCATGATTAGTCTTTGACCTTCGAAAGTAGGCGAAGATAGGTTTAATTTGGTGTTTCACCCTTCTAAACTGCTAGCATAGGCAAATCTCAAATGGCATTCGGTGTTGATTTCAAGCATAGTAGTGTGATTAATCCCAATCTAAGGCTTGTTATTCATTGATCTCCCATAGTTATTTTGTTTTTAGTTGAACCCAAAAACCAAATCACCTGTCGAACTGAGTTTTTACCTAGATAAGAGTTTTTAGGTGGATTTAGTATTTGAAAACGAGTTCCTTGTAGACACGACCCGTACTTGCCGGTTCCTAGCTACAGCTACACCGTGCACTTGCGGTAAATATTTCTCTCAACAAGTTTTTGGCGTCGTTGCCGGAAAACTTTGTTCTTTTGAGTACTAAATTTTCTTTTAGACTTGAAACTAGGTCTCGTGTTCTTGTCTCAAGCACCTATCTTTTCTTGGTTTCGCTTGAACCTGTTTATGCTCGGTATAGTTCTTGTTTTTGCATGCGTAGGAGGAGTCGAAGAGGGAGAGAAATTGTCCCACATGACCACTGAAATCGAAGCAACTGCAAGATCAATCGGTGCAGCTGCGAGACGGCGGAGAAGGGAGGAAAGAATGGCGGAACAAGGACCGCAACCAAGACCGCTAGGGGACTATGCCATCCCTAGTGTGTCCGGCGCAATTTCGACCATCGTTAGGCCGAATGTCGCTGCAGAGGACTTTGAGGTGAAGATGTCGCTCATTCACTTTGTACGGCAAGATGCATTTGGAGGGCTTCCCAGTGAAAATGCCATTCGACACATCAACTTCTTCTTGGAGAAGTGTGGAAATGTGACGATCAACAACGTCTCCGATGAAGCCCTCCACCTCAAGCTCTTTCCTTTCTCCCTAAAGGATAGAGCGAAGGATTGGTTGCTGAATGAGGATCCCAACAAGTACGCCACTTGGGAAGCTTTGTCAAAGACGTTTGTGACAAAGTTCTTTCCCCCAAGCAAGACCGCGAAATTGAGGAACGCTATCTCCACCTTTTGCTTAGAGGATGGAGAGTCACTCTATGAGGCTTGGAAGTGTTACAAGGATCTCCAAAAGAAGTGTCCTCACCACGGCATTCACGAATGGATGCTCCTTCGGACTTTCTACAATGGGCTACCTTCCTAGATTCGGATTTCTATAGATGCAGCCTACGGGAGGTGCCCTAATAGCTAAAGTTGAAAGTGAAGTCAAGACCCTTATTGAGAACATGGCTTCTAACAGCTATCATTGGGGCAGTGAAAAGTCGGTTCTAAAGAAAGGAGGGATGCATGAGATTGATTCTATAGCCCTCCTAGCTAGTAAAGTGGAGGCTCTCGGTCGAAGTCGGAGCGAGTGAGTGCAGTGTCTACTTCCAGTGGTTCCTCAAGTGCTACAAATGAGGGATATGTAGTTTGTGAGATGTGTGGAGTGCAAGGACATGTGGCCACCGAGTGCCAAGTTGATTTCCAAACTGTTGAGCGAGCCAATGCCTTGCGAGAACTTTAATTCTAGACCACAAAATGATCTATACTCTCAAACCTACAACCCTGGATTGAAGAATCACCCCAACTTTTCTTCTAGGAATAACAATCCTGTGCCACCTGGTTTTCAGCCTAGGGTCCCTTTCAATCCGAGCACCTCAACCCCACCTCGAAGTCAAATCTAGAGAGCATCATGGAAAGCTTCATTCAAACACGATCTGGAACAAATGAGGCCTTGGGTGAATCTATCAAGCAATTGACTTCTAAGTTTGAGGGCATGTCTACCCACCACATGATCCCGGAGACCCAAATATCCCAAATAGCCTAATAAGTGAGCCATCTTTCTAGACCTCAAGGGCATTTACCGGGCTAGCCAGAGATTAATCCTAGGGCCCATGTCAATGTTGTTCAAACCTGTAGCGTAGAGTTAGTAGAGACTCCTGTTATGATTTTGCAAGAAGACAAGCACGAGTACTACTCGGGTTTATCAGCATAGCCCAATTCGGAGTTCGAGATGAGCATGTCCCCAAAACACCTCCTGTACGCCCATATCGACCACATGTACCATATCCTCGGAGATTGTTGGAGCCTAGGTTTTTGAAATTTGTTGATATGTTGAAGAAGGTGTACATCAACATGCCATTCTTGGAGGCTATCAAGGAGGCACCGTCTTATCTTAAGTTTTTAAGGGAGATTCTCTCCAAGAAGACTAAGTTAGAGGATGTTTCGGTAGTAAGCATAGGGGAGGTATGCGGTGCGGTTCTACAGAGCAAGTCACCTTCTAATCTGCAAGATCCGGAAGTTTTTCTATTCCTTGCTCAATCAAGGGAGTGGAGATTGATAGAGCCCTTTGTGATCTCGGAGCAAGTGTGAGCATAATGCCTCTTGTACTCTACAGGAAGCTTCGGCTAGGTCATCTGCAACCCACCAATATCTCCATTCAGCTCGCAGATCGGTCTGTTCGGTGCCCCGTGGGTATTTTGGAGGATGTTCCTATTCAAGTAGGGAAGTTTGTTGTTCCTTGCGATTTTGTGGTGATGGATATGGATGAGAGCATCCGAGTCCCTATTATCTTAGGGAGACCATTTCCGGCAAGTACGGGAGTTGTGATTGATGTACTGCAGGGAAGATCTCCTTTCACATTTGTGGTGAAAGTGTTGATTTCTTCCTCCCACCACCACCTGTACCCTTGGCTCCTGTTCCCGACCACTGCAGTTGATTTGATATCCGTACATGAGATGAGCCACCTACGCCGCCCTGCTCCACCGGACTTGCCCATCGAAGCGGATATTTGGTTTGCTCGGAGTGTTGATCATGATGAGGAGGTAGTGAATTTCATGTCACAAGTCCATTCTTCACTTTATCCTCATCCCCGAGTCCTCACTGTCTACCGTTGGAGGTAAGGGTCAAGCTTAAGGACCTTAGACAAGCGCTTCTGGGAGGCAACCGAAGCATTTTTATTGTCTTTAACAAAAATAAAAATCCATCCCTCCCACCCTTATTACAATTTCCCGTTGTTTGTAGGCTTTCTTCCCTTTCCTTTCTTTTCTTGCCCTTTTTCATTGAGGACAATGTAAGAGTTAAGCATGGGGAGTAGCTTGCAGCTGTTGGATGATGTTTTAAGGATGGTAGGGATGGATTTGCATTCATTTAGGTTGCATTCATGTAGTTTCTTAGGATTACTTTTTCATTTTTTCACCTTTCCGTTTATCATGTAGTCCTAAGCATATAGGTTACAATCTTTGCATTACTTACATTTTTGTTCTTCTTTTTTATCTTGGCTGATTTGAGGAATTATCTAACCCAATTCTGTGATGGTTTCAATGATTTATATTTAGTTTTGGGTTAGATTTCACTTATTTTTTCTTTATCGTCACCTAACCTCGTAAATATCTTTATTACGGGTTTTTGGGCATAAATTAGAGAGATTCGAGGCTAATTTGATGAAAAGCGATGAAGAAGAGAGTTCGAGCCCAAGAGGAGGCAAGAAAGAAGCCTAAAACACATTAAGAGAAGTTGCACAACCCCCGTGCGAAGTCGCAGAGGCCGTGCAAAATGGGCAGAGAGTTCGGGGTTTTGCACAGCGCCTCGTGCGAAATCGCACAGTGCCGTGCGAACTGCAGCGGAATTTCGCACGATACCCGGTGCGACCTTGCACAATCGTGCGACTACTGTTTCTGCAGATATTTAAGTTTCCAAATTGTAATTTTTAGGGATCTTTTTCCAAAATTCTAAATTTTAGCTAGGGTTTTCGAGAGGGCAGCCCCAAAAGGAGACTCAAGAACACTCAATTCTAATTTTCTACTTCAAGTTTATGTATGATTGAATCGCTTCAAGTTTTTATTTAGTAATCGTAATTTCTTCTCTTTATCTTTTCTTCACAATTTCTCTTTGTTTCTCCATGGCTATGTTCCCTAAATTCGTCAATTGGTTAGTATCATGTTTAGGGGCTAATTTCTCTACTTAGGTTGGGATTGATCCCTATTATGCCTTGATAATCATGAATTGAATGCCAATTGAATTGTTCTATGCTTGTTAGGTTAGAATTCACTTCGCTCATCACTTTTTCATTGTTTTCCTCGAAAGAGGACTCATATGTTTTTATTAGGGTTTTGTAAACATCGAAAGATGAAAACTTACCTAGAATGACGTTGTGAGCGATTAGAACTTCATTATGAAAATAATTAAGGTTTTAATCGGGGTTGTGAGATTCATTCTTTATGATTTTTCTCTTTGTTAATCTCATGAAAATAGGTGATTAGATTGTGCAAGATTAGTCTTTGACCTTCGAAAGTAGGTGAAGATAGGTTTAATTTGATGTCTCCCCTTCTAAACTGCTAGCATAGGCAAATCTCAAATGGCATTCCGTGTTGATTTCAGGCATAGTAGTGTGATTAATCCTAATCTAAGGCTTGTTATTCATTGATCTCCCATAGTTATTTTATTTTTAGTTGAACCTAAAAAAACCAAATCACTTGTCGAACCGAGTTTTTACCTACATAAGAGTTTTTAGGTGGATTTAGTATTTGAAAACGAGTTCCTTATGGACACAACCCGTACTTGCCGGTTCCTAGCTACAGCTACACCATGCACTTGCGGTAAATATTTCTCTCAACAGAATCTTTGGGCCAGAAATCAACAAAGTAAGAAACATAAATTGTCTCTTCATGCACAACCAAGGTGGTAAGTTGTATGGAGTTACAATTACGGGCCAACATTAGAACGTTTTCCCGAAATTGCCAAATGGAACGAAGCCATCGATACATAAACCGAATCGAACATTGCGAGGTTCTGCGGGAAATTCCTTGAAAGTGACATCAAAATGCTTCCAAGCTCCACTATCACATGGATGTGCCATAGAGAAACTTTCACGTGGATTGTTGTGCCATTCATCGCATACAATCTTTGTAACCTCGACCCAATTGGAAAGTATATTGGTACTTTCTTTGCAATACCTTTACCCCTCAATGTCTTCTTCTTATATCTAGCGACCTCACAATGCTCACATCTATCAAAATTAATTTTATCTTTCTAATACAACACACACCCATTAGGAGAAACATCAATTCTCTCATGTGGAAGTTCCAAAGCAGACAAGCAACTTCTTTGTAGAATAATAAGTGTTAGTCATCTCATTATTAGGTGGACACATTTCCTTCATTAGTGCCAACAAATTGTCAACAACTCTATTTGGGAGATTAAATTCACATTTGATGTTTGTGAGCCGTGAGACTACCGACAATAAGGATAAATCACACCCCTCACACAAAGGTCTCTTGGTCGATTCCAACATTTCAAAGAATTTTTGCATCTTCATTTGGTTCTTCATCCACACTTTCATTACCAATCCATGTTGAAGACATAGGCCCAAATGCATCCATCGACATTTCATGCATTGATTCTACTTGTGGATTTGATGACCATTGATTGCTCATTTCTAAATTAGGGTAAGTCTCCCCATGGTTAACCCAATGAAAATAATTCGCACGAAACCTATGTTTATACAAATGTAATTTTATGGTATCCTCATCTAAGAAAGGCACCTTCCCACATTTACTGCAAGGACATCTCATCTTCTTTGACCTCTTGAAGCTTTCTTTTTGTTTAGCAAATGGAATAAATTCATCTTCTATCCTACGAATAAACTCCTTATTCAAGTATTTTCCATCAAACCTCTTATACATCCACTCTTTATTTGTCTCCATTACTGCAGATATATACCATTCTAAAATAGTTAAGTATATTTATCTTTAAAAATTACCAATCAATCAAACTTGCACAATATTTTACATTGTATTTTTTTATAATGATAATGGCAAACATAAAAATAACATGTGCATGCCTCACGCCTTTCTACAGGGATAAGTAGTCCCAAACCCATTCAAGAATAATATAATATTAGATCGTGAAGTTACGTACTTTAACAAAATTTTGGTAGCATTTCTCCTTAGTTCTCCAAGTACGATCTATAAAGATGAGATGAATACTACATCTCGTAATCGTACCTAAAAAACATATGAAAATTGTCGTCTTAAATATGTCAAAGTGTATCAAAAGGATTTAGTAACTACACAACCTAATACCATATGATTCTTAAAGTGTCCAACACAGACAATTCAAAAACTTGTAAATAACAAAGTATTATATCAACATCATACCCATGACAATGTGTATAACTTGCCAATATAACTTATTATGTAAAAATTTTTGAACAGGTTTTCTAAGTTTTATGAAATTTAAATAAATAAATAAATATATATATATATATATATATATATATATATATATATATATATATAAACATGTATCTTCGAATAATAAAAATAAAAGGCACAACATTTGTCGAAATTTGGTATGTTACCATAGCAAGTCAATATATATATATATACTCCTAATTAATTGATAAAATAATAATTTTAGGAGGGTTAAGATGGTTAAACACAATAAGTGTATTTGTTTGGAGGGTTATAGAAAAATGGAGTCCAAACTCAACTCGTGCTCGAACTATTCTTTAAGTTTAATGGATTCAACTGCAGCTTCGTATCCTATTCCCAACCCAAGTAGCTTGTTTTCAACTAAATTTACAAGCTAAACATAAAAATCAAGTATCACGGCATCAACTCTGTTAAAGTTCTTCAAACAAGGTTTGAGATTATTGAGTTTTCTAAATAAATAAACATAGTTTATCTTCAACATCAACTCCACCCATGGACATTTGAAAGAATTTGAAGGTAGCATCAAATACTCATAACGAAGGTTGTTCTACTGAAACTTGACAACAATATATACATAGATGGAGGGGATAGATTTCTAAGCAGTAAAGAGTTTTCCATACAGTTGTTGATGAGTTTGCATTTAATGCATTACCCGACTTCCCAAGCTTCAAACGGAAGGAGAGAAAGGGAGAAGCAGATCCGCCCGAGTGAGCGTAAAAGGTAACCTTCATCGAATTCCGGCGACGAACGTCGGTGAGGGATGGGACAAATGCCGGAGAAGGAGGGGAGGGGCGCGAAGGCTAGCAGGGATGAGAGATTAGAGAATTTTTAGCGATTGAGGCTTGATTGGAGTCAAAATAAGAAAGAGTAGAGAGCATAGAGGAATTTACTCGATAAATTCACTTCGTCGGAGCGAGCATTGCCGGTGACGGAGGGTACGGACGCCGAAGAAGAAGGGGTTGGGTGTGGTGGCCAGCAGGGATGAGAGTGTAGAGTAGTTTTAGTGATTGAGGCTCGATTACACTCAAAATAAGACAAAGTAGAGAGCATAGAGGCCTTTACCCGATAAATTCACTTCGTCGAAGTGAATCTTACCTGTGAGCGACGGGACGGCCGCCGATGAAGAGGGGGATGGATGCTTGGAGAAGAAAAGGGCGGACGTCGGAGAAGGAGGGGAGGCTAGAAAGGATGAGAGACTAGAGCAATTCTAGGGATTAAAGGCTTGAATACACTCGGCCTCCTTTTTTCCAAACCTACATTGGGTATTAGCGTCGGAATTTGGGTTTGACTCTAAACTCCGATGCTAATAGCGTCTCTTTTCTATTTCGGATGTTAATATCTCGACACTAATAACATCCTTCTATTTTTTCGATGCAAATAGCGTCTTCCTTTGTATCCGATGCTAAATAGGTCACTAATAGCATCGAATTTTTAGGTTGTCTCTACATTCGGACGCTAATAGCCGCTTTTTGTAGGGTTTTTTAATACTTACGTGAAAAATAAGAGATTGCTGATGAGATGTCTTGTTTGTGTATTCCTTTTTCAGGAAAAGAGATGTGGTATTATGTTTTTATGATTGTATTGCTTGTTTGGAATTCGTGCAGAGGTAGAATGGGCTTCAAATATGATGTATTATGTTGTCTAGGATACATTTGCAACAACTCCAAACAAGCGATGTAGTCATAAAAACATACCACATCTCTCTTCCTGAAAAGGAGTACACAAACAGAAATTGTTATATTTATGTTAGAAAATTGAGGTCTGTCGGTTTGTTGCTTTGTGATGTATTTTGTACAGGGGGACAAAAATGAAAAAAACTATTAAAAAAATACGAGACCTATTACGATGGTTCTTACATTATAAACGTCATCATAAGCCTGAAACAATTTAGCGGGCAGGACTTATGACGATAGTTTGTCGAGATAGAACCGTCGTCGGATAGGGACCGATGACAACAGGTTGTTACATGAGAACCATCGTTATAGGTGATCTTTCACTACGGTTGTTGAACCGTAGTTAAAAATGCTATATACAATGACGACCACATACACGACGTATGGTAACCGTCGTTAAATGTTGTTTTTAACCGTGGTTAAAAGTGATTCCTGTAGTAGTGAATGTTGAGTTTTGGGCTCAATATACTCCGCAAGAATAGGTCCGAGCAAGTGCTAGCTCTCATGCAAAGCATATCCATCTTGTCGGACCAAGCTTCCAAGATGTATGTTTACTATTTTGTTATCTTAGCAGATTTAAACAAGGTTAACGACCTTAATTGGGGTGTGCTCGCTTACTCTTGCCTTATAAGGGGTTTACATTACGGGGTGAGGCATACAAACGCCGAGAGAGATTTGACGAACTATTTGCCTTTATATGTGAAGGTTTGCTCTTGGAGAGTCTTAGTCACCCTAGAGGGGGTGAATAGGGTGATGAGGAAATTTTAACAAACTTAGAAACTTTAAGCTTGAAAGGAATGAACAAGATAATCCGAGTCTAGATTGAACTCGGAAAAGTGTAACTCGGAGATACGTGGAAACCCTCCCGGGGAAAAAACCACGGACAGTGTTAGTCCAAACACCAAGTTAAATTCACTATTTTGAATCCATAAAATACAACGAACCGACTCAACCAGAATTGCTCCCTTAGACAATTCCATACAGAGTTTTCCTAGACTCGAAGTTCCCTTATCCGATCTAGTACTTCCCGAAGACTCGAACTTTACTCAA
The DNA here is from genome assembly GCA_021018815.1 of Talinum fruticosum. Taxonomy (NCBI): domain Eukaryota; kingdom Viridiplantae; phylum Streptophyta; class Magnoliopsida; order Caryophyllales; family Talinaceae; genus Talinum; species Talinum fruticosum. The sequence continues at coordinate 2,557,344 of JAITYX010000026.1, forward strand.
GCACAATTCCGAGTTCTATCAAAGGAATCGGGTATAAGAATTTCTCACTTATAGAGTTTTGATTCCAAGGCATTCTCTGTACCTTAGAAACTTTTCTAAGCGATATAGTATTTTCTCTAAGTGATATGGCATTCACTTCATGTAATTTTTGCTTGTCTCTAAGTGACTCGGAAAACGGATATACACTCACGCCTGTCTCACTCGGTTCCGAGGCCCTCACCACTTGGAATTATCACATGTTGAAATGACTAGTATTTCGCTTAACCGCACTCGAGTCCGACTTCATGTTATAAGTCCTATTCTCGTTATAGTCGGCGCTTCTAGTCCGAACCATGCTTAGTCCGGATCAAGTATGTTTCACTCGATATTCGTTGTATAACTTGATTCTTGCTTAGACTAACTCGGATGGAATTTTTGAGTTTCATGGATATTAGACTCGAAACTTCCATTCTTTTTCTAACTCGGATAATTAGTCATTCAATTATCTCAATTATATTATTATCTCGTATCTAATCTTGGACCAAAGTATTTCATACTTTGAGAACCAATTTGATTTACTTTTGTAGGTGATTCAAACGAGGATACACTTTTTGAAATACAAAAGTAACCTAGGTTTCAAAACGTCAAATCACCAACGAGAGAAGGCTTTTCCCATTCTCCGACCTAGCCCCAAAAGATTATGTCGTGGCTGTCTGTTTCCAAATCTCGAAAACCGAAACGCCCAGCTTAAAGGTGGTTTCCACCTTATCTTTCAAGACACCGCCGAGTGGTTTTGGGACTTCCAAAAGAGTTAAGAACCGTTGCCCAACGTTCATATCACAACGGATACTTTACGAGTGACTCGGAAAGTCCTTAACAACTGTCACAAAGGACTCTCAATCGGAAGATGGACTCAACGGCTACTCTGCCTGGTCATTTATAAATAGAAGCCAACTCCCAAGACTTGAAGATTGTCGAACCTATTGTTAATACATACTTGAGCAAAAGTCATTTTATTCACTTTCAATCTTCTACTTACAACTCCCACCCTATAATTCATTATATTCTAAGTTGTAAGGTCTTGTACTTAGTTACAAACACTTTCTTCTTACTATCTAAGTAAGGTCTCTTGATCGAGCTGTAAAGGTTAACTCAGCTTAGTTTTCCCTAGCTGTAAGGGTTATCTCCGCTAGGAAGTACTATATTAGATAAGGGAACTTCGAGTCTAGGAAAAACTTGTAAAGAATTGTCTAAGGGAGCAACTCGGGTTCAATTAGTCTACGGTATTTTGTGGACTCAAAATAGTGGATTTGACTTCCTGCTTGGATTAGCGTGGTCCGTGTTTTTCTCGCTGCAGGAGGGTTTCCATGTAATATCCGTGTCTTTACTTTCGAGTACATTCTAGACTCAAACATACTCACAATTGCAGCTTAAATCCGCTTCCTTACTTTTCACCGAGATTCCGAGTTCATACTTTTCCGACCTTATTTTAGACTCATAATCCTCTTCGGTCTCCCTTTGACAAAAAGAGTTCAATCTTCACGAAAATCCTCCATCACCCTATTCACCCCCTCTAGGGTGACTCGGACTCTCCCGAGCAAAGCTTCAATTGGTAGCGAGCCTAGCCTTTCGAAAGGATCTAACCATCCAAAGGTATAAAGATCAAATGGCTCGGAACAACGGAGAGTTCGATGAAGGAAGATCTTGCGAGCAGACCGCTAAAATTCAAAGGATCCAACTTCGTGCACTCGGAAGAAACTCATGGAATGTTTCCTCCTGGATCATGATGAAGATGTTTGGGACATCATACAACAAGGATACTACATTCCCTTGAAGACAGAAGAATTTAGACCCATTCCCAAGACAAAGGCCGAATTTACTCCGGTGAAGCGGAGAAGTTCCGAAAGAACTTCAAGGCAATGAACATTCCGATGTGCGCCATCAGCTCGGAAGAATACAATCGAGTATATGCTCGTGTTTCAGCCAAAGAAGTGTGGGACACATTGGTCAACACTTATGATGGCACAAGCCAGGTCGGACAAACAAAGATCAGCCAATATCTTCATAAATATGAGCTATTTAGGATGGAGCCGGAAGAAAACATCACTCGGATGTTCATTCGATTTACTCGAGATTACCAACAATCTTAAATCTCTGGGTAAGAAGATTTCCTATGAGGAAATGTGCGGAAAGATATTCGAAGTCTACCCAAGAGAAGATGGGGTCCCAAGGTGACTGCCGTAGAGGAGGCTCGGAACCTATCACTTCTAAAGCCGGACGAGCTCATTGGAAAGCTTCTCACTCATGAAATCCACCTGGAAGAGGAGGATGCTGAGGGCAGCACAAAAAGAACATAGCGCCGAAAGCATTAGAAACCGAGAGAAGTAAATCCGAGTTCCTCGGACTCGGAAGAGGATCCCATGGCACTTATTATGAAAGGCTTCAAGAGAATGATGAAGCACAAAAGATGGGATAAGAAGCCAAAAGAAGAGTTCTACAGGAAAGACAAAAGGGATAGGAAAGGTAAATACTCATCTCCTTCAAAGTTTTCTTTGACTAAAAATTCGGCTATTTTGAATGTGGCAGCGAAGGATCACATAGTCAAAGACTCGTCCAAAAAGGAAACGAGACAAAAAAGAAGAAAAAGGCTATGATGGCCACATGGAGTGACGATGACTCATCGGAAGATGACAAGGACTCGGATGACTCAAAGTGTTTGATGGCAATCTCTAACTCGGAAGCTGGAATAGAGTCGGACTCGGAATCGGACAATGAGGAATCTAATCCTCAAGAGGTAATTGAGTATTTTCTCAAATTCTCCAAAGTTGATTTGGCTAAGTATATTTTTACTTTTGAAGAAAAGTCCAATTCGACTCTTCTCATTTCGGAGAACAACTTGAGTCAATTTCCTCCGAGAGCATATCTTTAAAAAATGAATTGAAAAAGCTGAGACTTACACTCGAGAGAACTCAAGACTAGTGCTCAATCCAATGAGACTTAGTCCGAGTTACTCGAAAAGAAAATGAGCAGCTAAAGCAAAAGCTCATTGAGTCTCAAGATCTTGTTTTAAAATTCACTCAAGGTTAGAAAAACCTTGACATGCTCTTAGGATCTCAATGTGTCTCTTTCGAAAAGAAGGCTTTGGTTTCAACAAAGAGGAGGAATCCAATTCCTACTCGGAGCTTTTCAGAAAGGATTCCCGAACTGTAAAGTTCAGGAAAGCTGAGCATGGTCCCATTCATAAAAATGAAGGGAGGACTAAGTCCAGAGCAGTTTACAAGAAGAAACCATCTTCTCCAATTTCCAAAGGAAAAGTTTTCAAAAACAAAGAGACACAGACTCAGTTCTCTAAAGAAAAGACTCGAATGATACTAAACCCAAAGTCATTCAAATCTGGGTTCCGAAAAACCTTCTTCCTTAGAAAAGGACCACGAGTAAAGAATGTTACTCGGGTTCGTTAGAGGAAGTGAGAAGGGTTAGATTGTCTCTGTCTTGCAGGATACTTAGAAAAGAGCAAAAGGACATTGGTACTGGAGAGTGGATGCTCACTCCACATGTCGGGAGACTCGGGACTCTTCTCCGAACTAGAAAAGTACAAAGGAGGAAAAGTCACTTTTGGAGATGACAGCAAGGGCAAGATAATTGGGATAGGCAAGGTTAGAATGGGAAGCATTCTGGTCAGCCCAGTTTACCTTGTTAAAGGATTAAAATACAATCCGCTCAAGCATCTCTCAATTGTGTGACAAAGGTCAAGAGGTAAGATTTACTCGTAACAACTGTTACATTTATGATGATACCACAAAGGACATCAAACTTTCAGGTAAAAGATCAGGTAACACTTATATTATTCCTCTTTCGACCCGAGTCGAATTTATCTTGCTTAAAAGCATCTCTTCATGATGACTCATGGACATGGCATCGTAGATTATGCCATATTAGCATGCATACTATCAAGAAATTGGCATCTCATGGTTTGGTTAGGGGCTTACCTAACCGTGCTTTTGAGAAAGATAAAGTTTGTGAAGCATGCACAAGAGGGAAACAAGTAAGATCATCATTCAAATCTCTGAAGACAGTTTCCACATCCAAAGTGCTTGAGCTATTGCATACGGACTTATGTGGTGAAATCCTTGTTAAGAGCCTCGGAGGTAAATCATATATATTTGTTATTATTGATGATTATTCACGGTTTACCTGGGTGTGTTTTCTTAAGCACAAAAATGAAGCATTCAAGGAGTTCCGCAAGCTCGCAGAAAAATCCAAGTTGAGTCTCGGACTCGGATTCGGAGAATCGGAACCGACCATGGAAGGAAATTTGATTACTCGGAGTTCTTAAAGTTTTGCGACAAGAATGGAATCTCTCACAACTTCTCAGCGCCCGAACTCCTCAACAAAATGGAGTAGTGGAGAGAAAGAACAGAACTCTTGAAGAAATAGCAAGGACAATGATGATTGAGCACAACTTACCTTACTATTTATGGGCCGAGGCGATCAAGACAGCCAACTAAACTCCGAATAGATGCCTCATCGGACCCATTCTGAAGAAAACACCTTATGAGCTCTACAAAGGGAAGAAACCGAATATTTCCAACTTCAAACCATTCGGATGTAAGTGCTTTGTTCACAACAATGGTAAGGATCACTCGACCAAGTTTGATGCTCGATCGGATGAAGGTATTTTTCTGGGTTATTCATCTCATAGCAAAGCTTATCGCATTTTTAATAAGAGAACTAACAAAGTGGAAGAAAGCATCCACGTTGTGTTTGATGAGATGAAACAGGAGAAACTAGGTGAGTCTTCATACTCGGACTTGAAGCTCAGCAGAGAAGATGATAATGATTAATATAAGACTCAAGCTCAACCAGCTCGGAATGAAGTCACTCGGAACGAAGTGACTCGGAATGAGACAACTCGAGAACCTCGCTCATAATGTTGAAGAACAATCTGATGAACAAGTTCACTTAGAACAAGGTTTTGAAGGTCGGGTAGTTCAACCTACAAATCTTGTGAATCGGAGAACAGGTAGAGCTTTCAAGTTCACTTCTAGTCATCCACTAGAAAACATATTATCCGATATAAACAAGTGGGGTAAGAACTCATTCCTCTCTTTAAACTCTATGTGCATTCACTGCATTCATCTCATTAACTCGAACCCAAAATGCACTAGAGGCCCTAAATAAACCTGAATGGGTAGAGGCCATGCAAGGGAAATTCAATCAATTCGAAAGAAACCAAGTTTGGATTCTGACCAAACGACCTTCCGACCACCCAGTCATAGGAACCAAATGGGTTTTCAAGAACAAACTGGATGAAGGTGGGTTGGTAGTCGAAACAAGGCTTGACTTGTGGCTTAAGGTTACAATCAAGAAGAAGGGATTGATTGTGGGGAAACCTTTGCACCTGTTGCCGAATTAAAGCTATTAGAATATTGTTAGCATTTGCATCCAAAGCATGTGTATCAAATTATATCAAATGGATGTTAAGTGTGCATTTCTCAATGGTTTTATTGAAGAGGAAGTCTATGTCGAGCAACCACCGGGTTTGAAAGCTCGGAATTTCCAAATCATGTTTTCGGACTTCAAAAAGCTCGTAATGGTCTTAAACAAGCTCCCGAGCTTGGTATGAAAGACCGAGCAATTTCTTGGTTCAAAATGATTTTAGAAGAGGTCAGATCGACAAGACTCTCTTTATAAAAACCAAGGCGAAAGATTTCTTTATTGTTCAAATCTATGTTGATGATATTATTTTTGGAGCTACTAATGAATTTACGTGCCGAGAATTTTCCGAGTTAATGAGTCGGGAATTCCAAATGAGTATGATGGAGAACTCAATTTCTTTCTTGGTCTACAAATCGGACAAGACAAAGACGGAATCTATGTCCATCAATCAATGTGTACCAAGGAGCCGTCGAAGAAATACAAACTCCATGATGCAAAGCACACATCTACACCCATGAGCAAGCAGATATAAAACTTGACTCGGACGAGAAAGGTAAAGCAATAGATCGAAACTCTATTTAGGTATGATTGGATCTTTGCTATATCTTACATCCAGCCGACCGGATATAATGTTCGGTGTTTGTTTATGCGCAAGATTCCAAGCTAATCGAAAAGAATCATATCTCACTCGCGGTGAAGAGAATATTCAGATATCTTGCAGGGACTCGTAACTTAGGTCTATGGTACTCACGAGACTCGGAATTGACCCTCACCTGGATACTCATATGCGGATTACGCTGGGTATAAAGTTGACGAAAGAGCACTTCGGAGCTTGCCAATTTCTCGTGTCAATCCCTAATATCTTGGCACTCAAAGAAGCAAAACTCCGTAGCTCTATCAACTGCCGAAGCTGAGTATATAGCGGTTGGCGCATGTTGCGCTCAGATTTTATGGATAAAGCAACACTTGAAAGATCTTGGACTTTCTTTCAAATCAATTCCAATCAAGTGTGACAATCGAGTTCAATCGAGCATCACAAAAATCCCGTTCAAGCACTCAAAGACAAAACATATTGAGGTCGGATATCATTTCTTAAGAGACCATTCTAAGAAAGGTGATATTGAACTTGAGTTTATTCCTACTAATCTTCAATTAGCTGATATCTTTACTAAGCCTCTTGGTGAAGATCAGTTTTGTTTTATTCGGAATGAGCTTGGTATGTTAAATGCATAATTGTATGTTCTCTTATGAGAAAATATTCATTGCATGATTATGAGTTATGTGCGTTCAAATCGTCAATAACCATTAGTTCAGCTTGATTAAGTGATACCGAGCCGATAGTTATTATTTGTGTAAAGTTTCGAGTCACTCGGAAAACTTAGCTGAGTTAGACTCGATTTTTGAGAAAAATGGACATCAAATCTCCGGAATCATCTCTAGATAAGTGGAGAATTTCAAAATTTCTTTCTCTCTCTCTCTCTCTCTCGCGAACCGTGATCAAACGCTAGCCGATGGATTTCAAACCGTTTGAATCCTAACCGTTGAGGAAGAGAACCGTCACACCGGTCTAAGGTGACTGATGGATGAGCCGAGTTAGAACGGATATATAACGATGAGTTGACGGACGTTTATTTTTCTATAAATAGTGCCTATTCATCTCGAGTCTCGTTACTTTACATTTCATTCACTCCCTCTCTCCAAAGCAAAACTTCTCGCGAAGCTTTCTACGTCTACGTGGTCTCTGGACATTTTCAAGTGATGTGAAGCTCATCTCAAGTAAGCTCGTCTGCTTCTCAACTCTTTCTTCTACTCCTTTTCTTTCACACTCGGTGACCTACTCTCTCCTCTTCTCTTCCTCAAAGTTTCACTTCTCTCTACTTTTCACAAAATGCCTAAGAGAGGTAATCATCCCGACTTTCATGGCTCTTGCACTAAGAAGCCACGCACAAAAAGCTAAGAAGGCTCTTCATCTACTAAACCGGTTGTCACCCGACATCTTACCCTGGACGACAAGTTCTTTCCAACCGCAAAATTTTTGTGGTTGCCGCACATCAAAACCACCGGTGTTTACAATTTTCTTTATTTTAGTGAGTTCATTTATCCCGAACTCGTTTCGAGTTCTGCACCTATCTCATTAGCTCGGAAGGTGTCCTAACCTCCGGGGTTCGAACATTACCTTTCACATAAACACCTCTCTCCTCCACCGCCTGTTCAAGGTTTCTTCTCTTTTCTTGAACAGCAACCCTATTCCTTTCATCGAAGTCGTTGGCGACTTCTTCGAAAAATACGCTAAAGAGTTCCCCGAGTCACGGAAAAATTTTTCGGTGACTCAACTCAAGTCAAAAGCACGACTTACGTGCTTCCTGCCGATGAGAACCTTTTTCTCTCGAGCATTCCAGCAAGGAGAACCCCAACTCCAAGCATTTAAAAGCTCTTTTTGACATTCTTAAGGGCTATGAAGTAGATCTCTTCCCTTCTATCATTGAGCGGATGGCAGCTGTGCTAGCTCAACTCCAAAATAAGAAGAACACCCCTCTTTCCTTCGGTGCTCTTCTCACCCTAGTTTTCAAAAATTCAAAGTTCCTCTCCCCTTAGACCCTAACGCTACTTTAGAGGCTGCCGTTGTTGTCGGCAAAAAGGAACTTCACGGGTACGGGTATCGGGAAACTCAACCTGGAATCCGGGTACACAACTCGGAGTTGAGGCCACCTTCCTCGCCTCGGATTTAGAAAGAAACCCCTCTCTGTCTTCCTGCCCCACTTGGTGGTGCCTCCACCTCAGGTGTTTCTCGGTCTCTCTCCTCCATTTTGTCCTCCGCTTTCTGGACAAAATTAATTCCGTGTCCTCAGATTTCAAGGACATGCTCCGGTCATTCAGGACTATTTATCGATCTGTGACCATAAATAAAAAAAACAGCCCAGTCTCAAATTCGACAAGCAGCAAGAATTGGTTCTTGAGATGAAGGGCTTGGTGAAGGAGCAAAAGGAGCTGATTGAGCTCCTCAAAAGCAAGGAGGAAGAAGAAGCGAGACAAAGAAGAAGCAGACGCCGAGGAGCCTGCGGCTGAGGCAGCTCCTTCGGACATGGGGAGGCACAAAAAGAAGAAGAAGGAAGGACAGACTGAGGGTAAATCCGCTCCTCAAGCTCAAGTGGTAATACTCGGCTCGGACAGCGAGTCCGAGTGGGTTAGAAGACCTTGTCTGCTCCAAGCAAAACAGCAGTGGGTCGACCGAGTAGACCCCTCCAACTACCGAGGTCCACAGGGAGGAACGTCTAGATCCTCTCGTTCGGGTCGACCACTCGGAGCCGAGCCCTTGACGACAATCCCTCCTCTTCCACTCGGACATCCCCTTCTCCCTCGTAGGCGCCATGCACCGTGTCACAATTCCACGATCCGCAGATTCTTCCTCTTTCTAACAATTTCTTTCTCTTTTACTTAATTCTTTTTGTCCGGACATCAAATATGTACTACTTGTCTGTATTCTTCCTATTTTTGTTTTTGCTTGAAAGGCAAGGGAGAGAATATAGATAGAAAATTTGTTGTCTTATTTAGGGGAGTTTCTTCATCCCTATCTCTCGTGTGTACTCTCTTTAATTTCAATGAATTAATGTAGTCTCTTAAAATTTCTCTGCGTTTAGTGTTTATTGCAACCATTTACGAGTTAGCATTATTTCATTGCTAAGTATATATTCCTTATGATCCGATACTTTAACGTTGATTTACTTGTCTTATTTTCTACGCAAGTATACTAAAGCGAGATCTTTATCACTAACAAAAGTTTCTGTCTAAGTATGGAATGCCTTTCATCAAGAAGGGGGACATTGAAGACTCGGACTTTACTCAACACAATTTTGAGTTCTATCAAAGGAATCGGGTATAAGAATTTCTCACTTATAGAGTTTTGATTCCAACGCATTCTCTCGTACATTAGAATATTTTCCGAGCGATATAGTATTTTCTCTAAGTGATATGGCATTTACTTCATGTAATTTTTGCTTGTCTCTGAGTGACTCGGAAAACAGATATGCACTCACGCCTGTCTCACTCGGTTTTGAGTCCCTCATCGCTTAGAATCATCGCATGTTCAAATGACTAGTATTTCGCTTAACCGCACTCAGGTCCGACTTCATGTTATAAGTCCTATTCTGTTATAGTCAGCGCTTCTAGTCCGAACCATGGTTAGTCTAGATCAAGTATGTTTCACTCGATATTCATTGTATAACTTGATTCCTGCTTAGACTAACTCGGATGGAATTTTGAGTTTCATGGATATTAGACTCGGAAAATTCCATTCTTTTTCGACTCGGATAATTAGTCATTCACTTATCTCAATTATATTATTATCCGTGTCTAATCTTGGACCAAAGTATTTCATACTTTGAGAACCAATTTGATTTACTTTTGTAGGTGATTCAAACGAGGATACACTTTTTGAAATACAAAAGTAGCGGCTTCAAAACGTCAAATCACCAGCAGACACGGCTTTTCCCATTCTCTCGACCTAGCCCCAAAAGATTGTGTCGTGGCATGTCTGTTTCCAAATTTGGAAAACTGAAACACCCAGCTTAACGGTGGTTTCCACCTTATCTTTCAAGACACCGCAAGTGGTTTTGGGACTTCCAAAAGAGTTGAGAACCGTTTCCCAACATTCATATCATAACGGATACTTTCCGAGTGACTCGGAAAGTCCTTAACAACGGTCACAAAGGATTGTCGGTCAGAAGATGGACTCAACGGCTACTCGCCTGGTCATCTATAAATTGAAGCCAACTCTCAAGACTTGAAGATTGTCAAATCTATTGTTAATACATACTTGAGCAAAAGTCATTGTGTGTATTCACTTTCAATCTTCTACTTACAACTCCCACCCTGTAATTCATTATATTCCGAGTTGTATGGTCTTGTACTTAGTTACAAACACTTTCTTCTTACTTGTCTAAGTAAGGTCTCTTGACTGAGCTGTAAAGGTTAGCTCAGCTTAGTTGTCCCTAGCTGTAAGGGTTATCTCAGCTAGGAAGTACTAGATCAAATAAGGGAACTTCGAGTCTAGGAAAAACTTGTAAAGAGTTGTCTAAGGGAGCAACTTGGGTTCGGTCGGTCTAGGGTACTTTGTGGAATAAAAATAGTGGATTTGACTTTGTGCTTGGATTAGCGCGGTCCATGGTTTTCTGCCCCAGGAGGGTTTCCACGTGATATCCGTGTCTTTACTTTCTGAGTACATTCTAGACTCGGACATACTCACGATTACAGACTTGAATCTACTTCTTTACTTTTCACCGAGATTCCGAGTTCATACTTTTCTGACCTCGTTTCGGACTCGGAATCCGTTTCGTCTCTCTTTGACAAAAAGAGTTCAATCTTCATGAAAATCCTCCATCACCTTATTCACCCCCTCTAGGGTGACTCGGACTCTCCGCAAGCAAACCTTCACTTCCTAACTAAGGTAACCATTATAGTTAAGGACAGCTGAGTTGAGATAACCCTTACATCTCGGTCAAGGGACCTTACTCAGAAAGTAAGAAGAGTATGCAACTGATTACAAGACTTTACAACTCGGAAAATATGAATTACAAACTGGGAGTTGTAAGTAGAAGATTGATTATGAAGACAATGACTTTTGCTTAAGTAATGTGTTTCAACCATAGTTCCAAGCAATCTTCATGTCTTGTGAAGTGGCTTCTATTTATAGATGAGCAAGAAGATTAGCCATTGTGACTGAATTCCGAACAAAAGTCCTTCTTGGCCGTTGTCATGGTTCTTCCGAGTCGTTCGGAAAAGATCCGTTGAGATGTGAACGTTATGCAATGGCTCTTGGGTATTAAAGGTGCTCCAGTCAGTTGGTAATGTCTAAAAAATAAGGTGGAAACCACCGTTGAGCTTAGCATTGATGTTTTCTAGTTTTGGAAAGAGACAACCCTCACACAGACGTCCGAGCCTTGTTCGAAGTAGATAAGCCTTGTCTTCTAGTGATTGACGACTTGAAGCCGGTTACTTTTTAATTCAAAAATGAGATAACCTCGTTTCGATAACCTACAAAAGAAAACCACTTTGGTTCTCAAAGTATAAAATACTTTGGTCAAAGATTAGGCACATACAATAATTTAAATAAGACAATTTAGTGCATAATTATATTAGGCCCGGAGGAGTGGAATTTTCTAAGTCTAATATTCATTATACTCAAATTCTATCGAGTTAATCCTAAGAGAGATCAAGTTAGGTGTGAAAAATATGAGGGTATAAGGACTTGATCTGGACAAATAATTCTCAAGCATACAAACTTACTTAAAAAGCTAAATTAACACTATAATTCACTTTACATTGAAATATGCAGATCGAACTTAGATAAAAAGTGTTAGACATTTTTTGAACATGAGATAAATCTAACCGATGTCCGAGTGACTCGGAAACATCAATGTGAGAAGATACACTAGAATATGTTTTCCGAGTTAGTCGAAATGAATGAAAACTTACACAGGAGTTTCTATAACACTCGGAATGACTTGTAATCAAAACTTAGTAGGGATGAGGTTTATACCTGAATCTTTATGTAGTACTCAGAATGACCTAGATTCTGAGTCCGAGTCCGAGTCTTCAATCTCCCTCTTTTTGATGAAAGGCATTCCACACTCGGATAGAAAGTTTGTTAGTGAAAAACATGAGTTTTCATTCTTACTAAGTATAACAAATCGGAATAATGAGTAGTGAGAGAAGCGATTCATACTTAGAAAAAAATGTTTCAGATACTATCACAACTTAGAACATTTCTCCGGGTAGCACATTTAGCTATGAATATGAACAATTATATCGGAGCGAGAGAAAAAAATGTAAACGAGATATATCGGAGCAAAAATAAATAATAGGAGATTTAAATTCGGAAAGAGTGAACTCATAAATAATTGTGATCTAAAGAAAAGCTTCATTCATATATTCATAAAACAAAAAAAAATACAAGGAAAGAGGGTGAGAGAACTCCCCTAAATAAGACATCAACAACTATTCTATTGTTCTCCCCTTGCTTTTCAGCAAAAAAAACCCAAAAAAAAAAAACAGGGAAGAACACATCGAGTGGATGCAGTTGATGTCCGGACAAAAAATAAAACAAAAGCAAAAGAAAAAAAATTAAGATGGTGGAGGTGGGGTGGTTTGTGTTGAGGCGGATAAGCGTGTGGTGCGCCGGCGCTGGTAAGCTCGGGAGGACGTGGAAGATCGGGGTGAGGGTAGCACTGGGATCTCCGATATTGGCTCAGCTCCGAGTGGCTGACCTATAAATAAGTCATCCAGAGGCTCATCCTCTTCGAAAACTATGGAGGGGGTGCTTCTTTTGGCTTGACCACTCGTGTACCGACCAATGTCCGCGAGGTCTTCCGACCCACTTAGACTATTGTCCGAGCTTATTAGCTCCAGTTGAGGAACTTCAAGCACCTTATCCCTCGACTTATTCCTTCTTTTCTCCTTCTCTTTTTCCTTCTCTTCCTCCTTCTCCTTAGAAAGAGTTACTTCAACCATAACTTCTTCTCCTTCTTCTACCTATCCGGAGGAAGACTTGGTAGGGCTCGAGGACTCCTCGAAGTATTTGAGTTGTCCGGGTCCCGAGCAACCTTCGTTCGACTTTCTCGGAGGAGCTCTAGCAGCTCCTGTTGCTTCTTGACCACGCTTTTCATTTTGAGGAGTAGGTCTTGGTGCTCACGGCTCTATGATTAGACCATCTTCGATTGATGACCATGTTCTAAAGGATGGTTTTGTAGGAGCGAAGGGTTGCCCTAAAATCCTCGATCCACCGAAGAAAGCTTGTCTATCGGAACGGTGGACAAAGCCGCGAGTGGCTTCGGGAGGAGAACTTGAGGTGGAAGCACCACTAGGTGGAGGAGGTAGAGACAGGTGAGTCCGAGGTAAAAGTGGCCTTAGTTCTAACCCGTGGACCCGGACACCGGGTTTGATTTCCTTGTACTCGTATCCAAGAAGCTCTTTCTTGTTAACAACGATGGCGACCTCGGACATTGCATTTGGGTCCGAGGGGAGGGAACGTTAAACCGCTTGAAGATTACAGTTAAAAGGGCTCCGAAGGTAAGAGAAGAGGTTTTCTTTGACCGAGCCGGCACAGTGGCCATCCGCTCGACGATAGCTGGGAAGAGGTCTACATCGTAGCCCTCAAGGATATCGAACAAAGCTTTGAGAACCTTAGAGTTAGGATTCTCTTTGCTTGAATGATGAGAGAAGAAAGTTCTCATCGAAGGAAACAGACAAAGTCCGGCCTCGGTCTTCATCGAGTCACTAAGAAATTCTTTCGTGACTCGGGGACTTCTTGGGCATATTTTTCAAAGAACTCATCAGCAATTGCGTTGAAAGGGATGGGATTGCAGTTGAGGAAGAGAGATGAAAGTTTAAAAATACGATGGAGGAGGGAAAGGTTTATGCGCACAACCGTGTCGCGAACTCTTGAGGAAATGACTCTCTCGGAACTGGATAGATTGGAGTAAAACTCAGCAATGAGTTCTTCGTAAATAAACTCATTGTAGCAAAGGAAGTTGTAAACTCCAGTGGTTTTAATATGCTTCAACCACGACAAGGATGTGGTTGGGAAGAACTTGTCATCCAACGTGAGGTGTTGTGTGACAAAGATTTTGGGAGGGTTAGAAGGACGCTCTTGGGCTTGCTTGGTTCGAGTTTCTTGGTTGCACACCCTACAAAATCTTGGGTTGAACTTTTTTAGGCATGGTTGATGATTTTGAAGTAGAAGAAAGTGAACTCGAAAAGAGAGAGAGAGTGAGTGTAAGAGAGTAATGAGAGCTTTGTGTGCGAGAGTAAGTAAGCGAGAGATTAGGGTAGCAGAGAGTAAAGTAGCGAAATGAAGGAAAAGGGAGGCTATTTATAGCGAAAGGAATGTCCTTCGAGTATTCGGTCCGAGCTAAACCTCCAATAGTTGCCTCGGACAGGTGTGACGTTCTGTCTCCAACGGTTAGAATTCCAGTGTCTTTCTCCCAAAGGTTAGTTCACCGATCGATGCACGCAGTAGAGAGAGAGAAAAAGAGAAATTTTAAAAGAAATTTCTTAAATTCTCTACTAATCTAGAGATGATTTCGGAAGTTTGAAGTCCATTTTTCTCAAATACTGAGTCTAACTCGGTTTGGTTTTGAGTGACTCGTAAAGCGCAAATATATAATAACTCCTAGCTCGGTCTCACCGGGTCAATCGAACCAATTGTTATTAAGACAAAGAAAGAAAACATATAACACATAATCATGCAAGATAATTTCACTTAGAAAATCACACAATCATGCATTAATCATTCCAACCCCATTTCTAATAAAACAAAACCGATCTTCACTAAGTGGCTTAGTGAAAATATCAACTAACTGAAATTTCGTAGGAATGAATTCAAGTTCAATATCACCTTTTTGAGAATGGTTTCTAAGAAAATGATACCTGACCTCAATATGATTTGTCTTTAAGTCCTGAATTAGATTCTTAGTGATGCTAATTGCACTCGATTATCACATTTTATTGGAATTAATTTGAATGAAAGTCATAGATCTTTCAAATGTTGCGTGATCCATAGAATCCGAGCACAACATGCTTCAACTGTAATGTACTCAGCTTTAGCAATTGATAAAGCTACCGAGTTTTGCTTCTTTGAGTGCCAAGATATAAGGGATTGACCCGAAATTGGCATGCTCCTAATGTGTCTGTTTCTATCAACTTTGTATCTAGCATAATCGAGCATCCGAGTATCTAGTGAGGGTCGGTTCCGAGTCCGTTGAGAACCATAGACCTAATTTTTGGGTCCCTGTAAGATATCTAAAAATTCTCTTCGTCGTAGTGAGATGTGATTCTTTTGGATTAGATTGGAATCTTCCACACGGACATACACTAAACATAATGTCCGGCCTACTAGATGTGAGATATAGTAGAGATCCATTCATAACTCGATAGAGTTTTTGATCTACTACTTCGACCGAGTCCGATTTCATACTCGCTACTCATTGGTGCTGCTGCATGTCTTGCATCTTGAAGCTTGTACTTCTTCAGGAACTCCTTGATATACTTAGATTGATGGACATAGATGTCATCTCTATCATGTCTTATTTGTAGACCAAGAAAGAAATTGAGCTCTCCTATTGTAACAACCCTAGACCCACCCTAGGAGTATTACATGCCGGGGTTCCCGAGAGGAACCCCTAAGGCTGCTTAAGATCTCAACTTGGTGTTAATAACCCTTTCTTGGATTGGCGGAAACGTAATTCTAGGCTTTCAAAGGTTTTTCGGAAATTTCGGCGAGTTTCCTCAGTAAGCTGGCTAAACCCATGGGCTTAAAGCCCTAACCCCGCACGAAACACAATCTAAAACTCAACGAGCCACACGCTCGGAGAAACACAACACAACTCAACGAGCCACACGCTCGGAGTATTCACATAGGGATTTTACATTCATAATCAACTTAAGTTCACATACAACCAGTCTTTACAAGCATAAAAAACATAAAGTACGGAGAAGTCCGGAGAAGTCCTATCCGATGGTTCGCTTCTTCTAATAGCCAAAAGCAACTCCGGGGAGTCTTAACTTCGCACCTGAAATGTTGGTGATATCATGAGCTCACTAGCCCAGTGAATAACCCAAACCCAACCCCGGGTTTCACTTTGCACATTAATTCATTAACAAACACACGTAAGTTCATAACTCATTCATAACATGCGATTCGGATCAAATAAGTTTAAGACATGCGAGATTCTAAACTTACCAACTTGCCGAGAATCATAATGACATCACTTATTCATGAATTCAATTAAACATGCATCATTCGTCTTTCTACGCAAGTAAATCATATAATCACTCATCATGCAATTCATTCATCACGGAAATCATATCTTAGTTCTTATGGCACACATTTCTTATGAAAACAGGATTCGATCTTCTTCTTATTCTTCTTCTTGAGTTCAATCATGCATTTCATAAATCAGCGATTCGCTCTTTTCGGTTCGATATGCACGATCATTCGTTTCTTCATATCATACTTCTTTTAAGTTTTCTTAGTTCGAATGGAAAGAAGATTTATGCACTTGCTCTAAAGACCTAGTTCTTGGAGCCAAAACAATTCGTGGGCTCGGTTCACGGAGGCATACAATTCGTTGCCTCGAGGCATAATAATTCGTGGCCTCGAGGCAGCCTCCCATCCCCGAAGGACGCATACTGTCAATTCTTAGTGGAAGCAATTCAATTCGTGGCTTCGGGTTGACGAGACACTTCTATGGCCATAGCTTCAGAGGGTTCTTTAATTCGTGGGGTCTTAGATCAATAACACAATCCTTTCTCTCTTCTTTAGTTCTTTAAGTTTCTTATCTTCTTATTACTTATACATAAGATATACTTAATTCATATCATTCATGCTCAACACGTTCATGCGTAACTTCTTCGAAACAAGCAATTCACATAAGCAAGTTCTAACTCAATCAATTCATTTCACACGCGCATGCTTATGTCATTTACAATCGATCTAATTCGGGATAAACACATAATCACATAAACATGTCAAATAGGATTCCTAA
Organism: Talinum fruticosum; assembly: GCA_021018815.1. Classification (NCBI taxonomy): domain Eukaryota; kingdom Viridiplantae; phylum Streptophyta; class Magnoliopsida; order Caryophyllales; family Talinaceae; genus Talinum; species Talinum fruticosum. The sequence goes on from JAITYX010000026.1 coordinate 2,574,302, forward strand.
TCAACAAACTCATCGTTTTCATGCTCGCGTAATATCGCGTATAAGGGGTTAATGGTTCTATAACTTTTCTTAATCAATGAATATCTTTTAATCTAGCCATAAAGCTTCTTAAATCTCAGTTCTTAATTCGAGTTACTCACTTAGTTCCGATTTAGCCCAAAACAGAACATTTTCACTTAATATTGCATATCTCCTAATCTACTCATCCAATGCATACGAAATTTTATAGGAAATTCTCATAAATCATCAGGAAGCTGCAGTAAAAATTTCAGGAACTTTGGGCTGCACATGAATTCGCAGAAATTCGGACAGACATGCTTAATTCATAAAAATCTACACATAAATCATGAAATTCAATTCCTCGATTTTTCTCAATAATTCGGTTCAAGCTTAACTTCACTAAATTCTCAATCACACAGCTCAATAATCATGCTCAACAATGCTCGAATATCATTATATTCATGAACTAGGCATAAATCGCAACATGCTTTTCAATTCGTGAGTTGCTAATTTCGTGAATTTAGGCCTCTAGCTTCTTCAATTAACTTAGGGTTTCCAATTTCATGCTTGAATTCATGTTCAATCCTCCTAATTCATTTTATTTTGGAGGATGAATTCAGATTACTCACCTTAGATTCTTAGAGGTTCTAAGAATTCAGTTCTACGAGGTTTCGGATTGGGTTTCGATTTCTCTTACGCCTTTCAATTTCTAGTCTAACTCCTGCTCTCTCAACCCTTCTTCTTCCCTCACCCTCTGCTTCTTCCTCTCGCTGCCTCGAGTCCCGGTCTCCGACTTCCCTGTTTCGGTCCGATTCAGGTCCCCTTCGTCCCCCTCCTCGCGCTCACCGGCCGTCGGGCGCTGTTCCGTGCCCACCGACCGCCTTCCTCGGCCCTTGCGTTCGCTGGCCGCGGAACCCCTTCGGTCCCCTCGTTCGCTCGGCCTCTCTGCTCTTCCCTTTCTTCATTCCGCTCGGCCTCCCGAGCTCTTGTTCGCCCACCGGCGGCGGTGTCCTCGCCGTTCGGGTAGCCACCGACCCGGGCCTCTTGGCTCTTGCCTCCCTTTCGCTCGGTCTCTCTACTCTCCTCTGTCTTCGCTCCGTTACGCTTCCTCTTTGCTCTGCTTCTTTCTCGTCCCTTTTTCTTTCCACGCTACGCTTCTTCGTTCCCTTTCCTTTTGTTCTCAATCCTAATCCCGACCTCACTCTCTCTCCTCATCTCCTAATCACACCTAATAGCTTTGCTTGCCTATTTCTAATTAGACCCCCTCTCTTTCTTTGCTTAAACTTGACAGCTCCTCCTCACTTGCCAGCAATCTTCATTCCTCATTCCTTTTTCTTTTTTTTTTTTTAAAATTTTAATTGGGCCCAAGTAGCTTCACAAGGCCCAATTTAGCTAGCCCACGCTCGGGTTTCGAGTTCTCGGGTTTCTAATTCCGACTCGAAAAATTCTAATTCACTTAATTTAATAATTTAATTTACTAGCAAGCAAACACCTGAAATTTCGGGGTCTCACACCTATCATGCTCATTTGGAATTCCTGTCTCATCAACTCGGAAAAATCTCGACAAAGATTTTCATTAGTGGCTCCAAAGATTATATCATCAACATAAATCCGAGCAATAAGATAGTCTTTCCCTTTGGTTTTTATAAAAAGAGTTTTGTCAATCCGAACTCTTTTGAAATCATTTTCAACCAAGAAACTACTCAGTCTTGCATACTAAGCTCTAGGAGCTTATTTAAGACCATAAAGAGCCTTTTGCAACTTGAAAACATGATTTGGAAATTCTAAGTTTTCAAATCCAGGCGGTTTCTCAACATAGACTTCCTCTTGAATAAAACCATTCGGAAAAGCACAATTGACATCCATTTGATACAACTTAATATTCATGCTTGATGCAAAAGCCAAGCGGATTCTAATTGCTTCTATCCTAGCAACTGGTGCAAAGGTTTCCCCACAATGAATCCCTTCTTCGGATTGTAACCTTCAGCCACAAGTCTTGCCTTATTTCTAACTACTAACCCATCCTCATCGAATTTGTTCTTAAAAACCCATTTGGTTCCTAGAACTGGGTGGTCGAAGGTCGCTTGATCGGGGTCTAGACTTAATTTGTCTCAAATTGATTAAGTTCTTCTTGCATATCCTCTTACTATTTAGGTTCATTTAGGGCCTCTACTGCATTTACGGGTTCAATTAATGATCCGAATGCGGTAAATGCACATAGATTTTGCAAAGAAGAGCGAGTTCTTACCCCACTTGTTGATGTCGGACAAAATGTTCTCTAGTGGGTGGCTCGAAGCATATTTGAATGCTCTACCTATTCTCTAGTTTACCAGATTTGTTGGTTATACTGGCTGATCTTCGATGGTCCGATCTAGCCGAGTTTACTCATCCGCTTGATCTTCGACATTCGAGCTGGCTCCTGAGCTGGTTCGGTTTGAGGCATGATGTTACGAGCCGGCTCCTGAGCTGGTTCGGTTTGAGGCATGATGTTATAAGCTGCCTTATTCTAAGTTGGTTTCTTTTGTCCGAGCTCAACTTGAGCAAGATCATCTACATCTCGACCGAGTCTCAAATCCGAGAAGATTAACTCACTTGGTTTTCCATGATCAATCTCATCAAACACAACGTAGATGCTTTCTTCCACTTTGTTAGTTCTTTTATTGAAAACACGATATGCTTTACTATGAGATGAATAACCCGGAAAGATACCTTAATCCGATCGAGCATCAAATTTGGTCGAGTGATCCTTACCATTATTGTGAACATAGCACTTACATCTAAAGGGTTTGAAGTATGAGATGTTAGGTTTCTTTCCGTTGTAGAGCTTGTATGGAGTTTTCTTCAAGATGGGTCTCGATGAGGCATCTGTTTAAAGCGTAGTTTGTCTGTGTTAAGCGCCTCGGCCCGTAAATAGTAAGGTAGATCGTGTTCAATCATCATCGTCCTTCCTATTTCTTCAAGAGTTCGGTTCTTTCTCTCCACTACTCCATTCTATTGAGGAGTTCTGGGTGCTGAGAAGTTGTGAGAGATACTATTCTTATTGCGGAACTCTGCAAATTCCGAGTAATCGAACTCCCTTCCATGGTCGAGTTTGAATTCTTCCGATCCGAGTCTAATACTCTACTTGAATTTTCATACGGACCTTGCTTAACTCTTTGAAAGCTTCATTTATGTTATTAAGAAAACAAACTAAGGTAAATCGTGAGTAGTCATCAACAATCACAAGTACATATGATTTACTTCCCGGACTCTTTACATGGATTTCACCACATAAGTCCATATGCAACATTTCAAGCACTTTGGATGTGGAAATAGTTTTGAGAGATTTGAAGGATGATCTCACCTATTTCCCTTTTGTGCATGCTTCATAGAATTTATCTTTCTTAAATGCACAATTAGGTAAACCTCTAACTAAACCATGAGATGTAAGCTTTACGATAGTATGCATGCTAACATGACCTAGTCTACGATGCCATGTCCAAGAATCATTAGGCATTGATGCTTTTAAACAAGATAAATTTTAACTTGGATTAGAAAGAGGAATACTGTAGATATTACTTGATCTCTTACCTAAGAGCTTAGTCTCTTTGGTGGTTACATCAGAAATATAGCAATTTATCCGAGTGAATCTTACCTCTTGACCTTGGTCACATAGCTCGAGATGTTGAGTAGAATGTACTTTAATCCCATCACAAGATAGACTGGGCTAACCAGGTTGTCTCCTTTCCCAATCTTGCCTATTCTAACTATCTTGCCCTTACTTGTCATCTCCAAAAGTGACTTTGCCTCCTTTGTACTCTTCCAACTCAAAAAGAGTCTTGAATCTCCCGACATGTGGCGTGAGCATCCACCTGTCTAAGTACCAATTACCTTTTGTCCTTTTCGAGTTACTTGCAAGTCGAAACACACTAATCCTTTTGACTTCCTCTAATGAACCAAGTAACTCCCTTTACTGTGGTCATTTTATCGAGAAGAAGACTCTTAGGAACCAAGATTTGAATAACTTTGGGTTTGGTCTTATTCTAAGTCTTCTTTCTAGAGAAGCTGAGTCCGTGTCTCTTTCTTTTGAAAATCTTTTCTTTTATAAACAAGTGGAGAAGGTTTTCTCCTGTAAACTGGTCTAGGCTCGAGTCCTCCTTTCACTTTTATGAATAGGACCACGCTCGGCCTTCCCGAACATCATAGTTACGGAATCCTTTTGAAAAGATTTGAGTAGGAATTAGATTCCTCCTCTTCGTTAAAACCAAGTCCTTCTTTCCTGAAAGAGACACGCTAAGAGCCTAAAAGCATATCAAGGTTTTTTAACCTTGAGTGAATTTCAAAACAAGCTCTTTAGACTCATTGAGCTTTCTTTTCGGATGCTCGTTTTCTCTTCGAGTGACTAAGATTCGAGTCTCATTAGCTTGAGTACTGGTCTTGAGTTCTTTCAAAGTTAGTCTCGGGTCTTCCAATTCATTTTTCAAACCATTGCTCTCGAAGTAAGAGATTCAAGTTGTTCTTTGAACTGAGAAGAATTAGAATTGGACTTTTCTTCCAAAGTATAAATATATTTCGCTAAATCAACTTTGGAGAATTTAAGAAAGTATTCAATTACGTCCTAAAGATTTGCCTCCCGATGTACTCGAATTGTCGGAATGTGACTCAAATTCAGCTTCTAAGTCTGTTAGTGCCATCAAACACTTTGAGTCATCGGAATCTTCATCTTGTTCGAGATGAGTTTTCATCACTCCATAAGGCCATCATAGCCTTCTTCTTCCTTCTATCCCTCTTTCTCCTTGGACAGTCTTTGACTATATAATCCGAGTCTAGATTGAACTCGGAAAAGTGTAACTCGAGAGATACGTGGAAACCCTCCTAGGGCAGAGAACCACGGACAGTGCTAATCCAAGCACCAAATCAAATCCACTATTTTGAATCCACAAAATACAACGGCTTGACTCAACTATAATTGCTCCCTTAGGTAATTCCTTACGAGTTTTCCTAGACTCAAAAGTTCCCTTATTCGATCTAGTACTTCCTAACCGAGGTAACCTTTACAGCTAGGGACAACTACGCTGAGTTAACCCTTATATCTCTGTCAAGGGACCTCACTCGGAAAGTAAGAAGAGTATGTAACTGATTACAATACTTTACAACTTAGAAAATATGAATTACAGAGTGTGAGTTGTAAGTAGAAGATTGAATATGAAGACAATGACTTTTGCTTAAGTAATGTGTTTCAACAATAGTTCAAACAATCTTCAAGTCTTGTGAAGTGGCTTCTATTTATAGATGACCAAGCGGATTAGCCGTTATAACCGAATTCCGAATAGAAGTCCTTCTTGACCGTTGTAATGGTTCTTCCGAGTCGCTCGAAATGATCCGTTGAGATGTGAACGTTATGCAATGACTTTTGGATCCTAAAGGTGCTCCAGTCAGCTGGTGATGTCTAGAAAGTAAGGTGGAAATCACCGTTGAGCTTAGCATTGACGTTTTCCGATTTTGGAAACAAATAACCCGTTTGTTCGAAGTAGATAAGCCATGTCTGCTGGTGATTGACAACTTAAAGCCAGTTACTTTTGTAATTAAAAAATGGGATAACGTCGTTTAGATAACCTACAAAAGAAAACCACTTTGGTTCTCAAAGTATAAAATACTTTGGTCCAAGATTAGGCACGAGATAATAATTTAATTAACACAATTAAGTGCATAATTATATTAGGTCTAGAGGAGTAGAATTTTCTAAGTTTAATATTCATTATACTCAAATTCTATCGAGTCAATCCTAAGAGAGATTAAGTTAGGTGTGAAAAATATTAGAGTATAAGGTCTTGATCCGGACAAATAATTCTCAAGCATACAAACCGACTTAAAAGGTGAATTAACAATGTAATTCACTTTACGTTGAAATACGCAATCGAACATAGATAAAAAGTGTTAGAGATATTATTTGAACATGAGATAAATATGAGTGATGTCCGAGTGACTCGAAACATCAATGGGAGAAGATACACTAGAATATGTTTTCCGAGTCAATCGAAATGAATGAAAACTTATATAGGAGTTTCTATAACACTCGGAATAACTTGTAATCAAAACTTAGTAGGATTGAGGCTTGTGCCCGAGTCTTTATGTAGTACTCGGAATGATCTAGATTCGAGTCTTGAGTCTTCAATGTGACATGTGGAAAATTATTGATGTATACTCCATCTTTTCTTTTAGTTCCAAAAATACTTTATCTTGCATGGATAAAAGTCTTACAAGCCTTATAAAGTTGCATCCATGGCTATATAAATATTTTCCTCATCTTTCGCCCAGTTCAAGGAATTATACTTTGTTCCCAACCTCGGTGTCATGGGCCAAAGTTCAACTTTAGCGACCCAAAGAGCATGATCTTGCCTTCATGAGGTCCACCCTCAACCATGTGGCCTTGGTATGTAACTTCTAATCTTTAGAAATTTAAGCTAGAACAACCCGTAATTTTTCTTTCTTTCTGCCCATCCTACTACCCCAACTCACGACCTATGGTAGGCCTATGCGCAAGGCTTTGGTGGCCGACGTCGGCTAAAAAGTAGGGCGTTTGCTACCTAATTTTGTTAGTGTTTTGCTTGTCTCCTCTTGGGTCTTGTGTGTGCAGGCTAAATTCTATCCATGGACCCAAATTCGACTCCGTCCAAGCTTAGATGTACCACGAGAATCGAGGGAAAGGAGGATCTTGTTTGAGGGTCCTTTTTATTTTGTTGGTATCTTAACTAGCGGGTTATACCTCAAATCCATTACAACACATGGACGCCATTTGTTCCCCATGATCTACCACAAACCATGTTTTAGTTTCGCTCTATTACTCAAGAGGAGCAGGAAGAAATAACTACCGAGTATATCTATACCCAATTTTTGAACATGCATTCGTCTTCCGCTCAAGATTTGGAAAGAATTATGACCCCACGTGTGAGTCTTTATCTCCCCTCATTTCTATAGTTGAATTTCTTATATGGAAATTAACTTCACCTTTATAGCTTCTCCGGAGCCCATCTACATCCCAAGCATTGATGTCGATGTGTCGCAACCAGGAGAATCCCCATGCTATGTTAGAATTCCCAAAATTCCTTAATATGAGTATATGGGGCACCCTCTTTCAAAGAATTGGAAAGGGGTAAGAGTATTGTGCTCTTTTACTTCTAGTTGTTTGCTAAAAGTGTCTTGCTAACGTAATGAACTTGTAGTATAACTGGGAGCAATATCGAATCATATCCATCAACCTCGTAGTCAGCCTTCAAAGGTTTTAAGGACTTTTATAGAGTCACTATTCCAGATCTTCTTCATGAGGAGGTTTCTTTGATGGTATCGGAACTCAAGCACGCTCTTGTAGTCCGCAAATGCCATCTAATAGCACGACTAAAGTGGGTACTTCTCGACGTTCTTCATGTCCTCCACATTATCGTAGTGCTTTCGAGCGGGGCTTAGCACATCTACACCTAGGCCTAGTTCTTCCGAGGTCGGGCCTAGCTATTCCGAGGATTATATGGACATTATGCCTCTTTAAGTGCTTAACCCTCCCGAAACCCCATTTTATTTCCACCGGATGTCATATAGTGGGCCTTCACATGAAGCTTTTCAATCATCTTGGGACTATAGGGCTAGCTCTTCGCAAGCTGGTGGGGACAGACGGGTTTCAACTTCAATCACGAAGCATTTCGACAACTATATCTTTGATGATGCCTCCGATGATGAAGATTAATCATCTCCTTGGAGGATGCTTTTGTTAATATCTAACAATAGAATGAATGAAAAACTCAATTCTAAAATGCTTTCTTTTATTTGTATAATGCGAAAATTCTAAAAAATTACAAAGACAAATCGAAAAAATTGCACAAGCCCCAATTCACCACAAAAGAAAATACTAAAATGAAAAAGAAGGAATGGTAAGTGCGTAGTCGAAAACAATATTAGGGATCTTTGAGGAAATAGGCGAGTAATAAAAACTAAATTTAGCCCAAAAAGTGCTTAGGCCGAAAAAGATAGATAGACCGGCCGGTTTGGCTAGCATCGGCCAAGCGCATGCTCGAGGCTCGGCGGATTACGGTAGCATGATGCTGATGGACTCTAATCGTGGAGACCACTATAAAAAGACCTTCAGCCAATTACTAAAAATCCACCTTCTAAATCTTCCTTCTGCAACTTTTTCGAAAAACAGTTCCTAAAAAAAAACATCATTGCCTTATATTCCTTTTTTGCCTTCAAAGATGAATTTCATGACCTAACTACCCCGTTGGATGTACAAGATGACTGATGTTGTCAAGGTTGGGTTGTCCCTCTATGGACTCAATACCCTATTTAGCTTCCGGCAAGTGAAAATCAACTAGACTCTCTTAAGGGTTGCAGTTGCCTTTTAGGATCAACACTATCATGTCTTTAGCAGATTTGGGGATAAGAAATTATGTCCCCTTCCCGAATTTTATGCCATCTTAGGCATTCAACGTCGGACTAAACCTATAATGCTGACACCCTCTACCAATATGTATGAAATGTACAATGGTCTGCTGAAGCTAACCAATAAGAATCTATGTTGGATTCTCATCAAGGATGAGGCGCATCCTATGAAGCTAATGTCGTATTACCACCCAATGCACCCTTCAGGGCACGCCCACATTAAGAGATGTCGTGCTATAATTACCTGTCTGATAGGTGGTTTCCTATTACTATGAGGCCACATTACTGAATTTTGTTGAGCGGTTAGAGGATCACTCGCTCCCTTACTCCCCGATCGTTATAGAAACTATTATAAGGTCTGGACAAGGTTGAAGCAAATCCAGGATGAGGACTTCGGGGCAGCCTCCTATTATTGCAGGTAAGCAGAAAACATAATTAGGAACCAGCTGATGAGACTCGGTGGGCTATACCGACCAAGAAACGACTATCCAAGACCTGCCGAGGTTGAACAACCTCCGGCATTGCTCAAAATCTCGCACTTCGACTCTCTCTTTTCTCTTTATTTTAATTTTGAATTTTCTCTTGTTGGGACATAAATAATGATGAATTCGATTATGCAGGACACCAATAATTGTATGTTGTGTGCGGATTTGGTTGGTGGAGCACGTTAAATTAGTGTAGACACCCATAGACATGGACCCGTATCCGGCTACACAATTCCGCCAATGGAAGCAGAGGAGTGTCTTGGTTTACTATCCTACTTCCTGGTGGAAGGCCTTGTTTAAAGCTACGAATCCCATTGAATAGTACATCGAACACCGAAAAGTGTCCCAATTCGAGACACACATTTAGTTGTACATTTGCTTGGTCCGAAAACCAACACGTACTACTTCCACGACCGTGTAATGCGACAAATAGGACGGGTCCAGGTGATCCCTTACTTGGACTATATCCGGCCTGGTAGTTTTGAACCTGTTTGCAGGTTTTTGCAGCTGGAGGCAAGTTACGACATGGCTTGATTACTTGGATGAACCTACCGAAATTGTTGACACCTATAGATAAATGAACTACTAAAGTTCCTAAATTTTATCTGGAATGCATAAAAGAAGTTGACCCCAAACATCGTAAGGCACCGAGGACTGGAGAACAAGATCCCGGAGGAGTTGTCCACTGTTACAACATCACTTCAAATTCGGGAAGTGAAGCCACATATAGAAGAACGAGCCCGTAGGAGGGAAGCAGAAGTTAAAGAAGTTGAAGAGAGGAAGGCTTGTAGGATTGAAGAATTGAAGAAGCAAACCCAGGGGAATACAACCGAGTCTAGCGATCCGAAAGGGAAGAAAGTAAAGAATTACTAGGGGTGAAAGTTTTAGGAAGAATTGAGGAAGGAATAAAATTAGAGTATTTTAGTTCAATATATTTTTCTAGTACTACACTTGTTTTTTCCCTTTTATTTAGCTATGTACTAAGGTAAGTAGTAGGATTACCTTTTATTAATGAAAGTAAGTTTCATGCTCATTTTTATGCTTCATTCACTTCAAAAAAATGACTTTTACCAACATGGCCATATCTGTTGGTGTAGACCAGTGTAAATGTTGGTAAAGGTTTTACCAACAGATAATTATCTGTCACTAAACTATTGGTGAAAACTCTTATGGTAAAAGTTTTAGCGACAGATAAAATCTTATGTTGGAATTACGTGCTAGTACCCATAGATATGTTATGTTGGTAATGTAAGACTTTCACCAACATGCGGTGATCTATTGCTATTAATACATGTTTACCAACAAAAATATCAGTTGGAATTGTGTTTCCTAACATTTAAATATCTGTTGGTGAAAATGTTTCTCGCCAATAGCAAATGTTTCTAACAACTATTCGTTTCCCAACATTAAATATCTATTAGTGAAAAATATTCTTCGCCAATAGCAAATTTTCTTTGCAAAAATTATTTATCGGCAACAATCCCGCTTGCAATTATCTCATTATCCCCTATTGATTTACAATTCACATGTTAACATAATGTAATATGAGAAAAATAAAACAAAACTCATGGTCTATATATAATAAAGTTCAAATATTCAATTCATTACAATTAGTATGTGCTAAAAAGTTGAACTCAATATTTAATTCATTATAATTAGTATGTACAAATACTTTTACTAAGTAAAAATAAAAACTCATAATTAATAGTTAATCCATATTAATTAAGGAAGTTGTCATCTTGTTCACCATTTTCATCTTCTTGGGGATTATCTTCTTCATATTCATGGTTGTTTGGATTGTCACCCTCAACATCATCCTCAACATTATCATCCTCCTCAAGTGAAGTGAAATGATCATCATACATTCCTTGAAAATACAAAATGAGTCATTAAGATCTATGCATGCTAGCATAGTGAATTATTAATCTTTGAAGCTAAATAACTAGATCGAATAGATGAAGTAGAGAAAGGAGTAGGCAAAAGTAACAAGTTGCATACAAGTTACTTGAGTAGTTTGCTAATTGAGGTGTCAAGTTGTTCTTAATTTTCAGTGTTTTCTAATTTTTTGATTTTTTTGTTTTTAGTTTGTTAATTTAAAAAGTGCTTAAGGGGTCTCGGACCTTCCCTACTATGAAGATCAATGTGTCTTTTGTGTCCATGCTAAGTTTCAGCCCTAGACACCCACTTGTGGAAGATTTGGTACAAGTGTTTTCCTAAAGTTTGCTGCTGAAAAGCTGCTTGTAGCCGAAACTTTTGGAGAGTGACAAGCAATGTAACTTGCTGCGCACTCTCAAAATGGGAAGAGAAGATTGCCATTAAAATTTCATTTAAGTTACTTGAGTAGTTTGCTAATTGAGGTGTCAAAGTTGTTCTTAATTTTCATCTTTTTCTAACTTTTTGGTATTTTTCTGCTTTTAGCTTGTTAATTTTAAAAGTGCTCAAGGGGTCTCACACCTTCCCTACTATCAAGATAAAGGTTTCTTTTGTGTCCATGCCAAGTTTCAACCCTAGACACCCACTGTGGAAAATTTAACGTAAGTATTTTCCTAAATTATGGTGTTGAAAAGGCAAAGCTTATCTATAATCTAGCATAAAATATACTCACCGCAAAACATACAGGCACAAATGGTTAAAGAAAGCCATCTAGGTTAAGACTTGTCCTATTAATACAAAGTAACTCATACTTATGAACCTAGCAGCAAATTGTGCAAGAGAACAAATAACAAAAGTGAGTATCCATATACACAATAGATAAGAGTCTAGAAAGCACCATGTAAAACACACATAACACGCAATAGCCAGTTACTACAACAGAACTCATCTTATCATAGCTAGCCTTGCATGTTAGCCAATCTACTTATGTACTCTTCCAAATGAGGGAAATACAAAATGTATACAAAATGTGCAGAACAACACTGTAAGTCTAGTTATATAAGCTTTTTAATTTTGTTTTTCTTTTTCTTTTTGGGAAGTCGGAGGGTGTGTAGTGCACTCCCTCCACCACACCCCCCAAAAAAGGAAAAAAAGGATAATGGGCCCAAGGCCTTTAGACTCCCACAAATTTCATTCATAAGGATACTTGACGCCCCAAAGATTGAACCCACATGGTTTCACTGGAGAAATTCCTCATGTCATATAGGCTCAGGCTGTAAGCTAGCCTCATATAGTGTCATGTAGAACAAGAGGGATGATCAATAAAAGAATGCATGTTGCATGTCCATTGGGCTAATTTAGCAATAGAAAAAAATCTGGCTCCCAGGTACAACACATAAATGACCCTGATTCTGCACTTATATGGGCAACTCCGTGTAGAAAATGTTAAGGCAAGAAATGAACATCAATTAAGTTCTAAAAAACACCGCTGCTTGATAATGATTTAGGATCAAAAGGGCCACAATAGTAGCTCTCAAAGAGCGTGTGTTGTTGAAGGATAATTTATGATGTGTAATTTTGCTTCAACGCACTATGTAATTACAAATTAGGTGTGATAAAGTCAATTTATGTAATATTGCGAATCAATAGGCAACTGCACAGATTATGGTGGCTAGATAATATGCTAAAGTAGCAACATCAAGTTTTGACTCTACTTTATCATTTCCTAGTGTAATTTTTTCCGCTATTGTCCCGCTGAAATTATACCAATATAAAATTTATATAATATTGTTAGTAATGTGATTCAATACCAACAGATAACTAAATTGTTGATAATATAATAACAATACCAACAAATAATTAAATTGTTGGTAAAATAATAATAATACGAACAGATAATTTTTTCATCTGTTGGGAATAACAATAATACTAATAGATCCATTATTTATGTTCCAATTATTGCCATCAATTTAGGCGCCAAAGTCTTCAAACTTTTATGCCAATAGATATATACATCTATAGCAAATATGAACTTTTACCAACAGAAAAATATAATCTGTCATTAGATTTCTTTTGCAACAAGTTGCTTTTTGTGTAGTGATTTATTTTACCGCTCAGCTCACTTAGAGGAAGAAATGAAAATTTGGACCATCTAGTTGGACCATCCTTAAAATATCAATTAAAGAATTAATTAATTAAATGCACCGTTTGATTAGACTGTCAACATAAAATAACAATTAAATACCAAATGTAGCTAGAGGGATTGCTCGGCTCGGTTGTTCGATTCGTCATTGTCGGGACGGTGGGCGGCGCCGTCTAAGGTGTGGCCTGTTTGGGCCATGCTTAGCTAGTTACGAGGGCTACTTAGTGTCATGCTAAACATAGTATTTCTTTAAGCTGTTCCAAGTTTTTATATTGAAAAATTTCTTCACCGTCCAAATCAATCAATTTAACTCGCTCCTCCTCGCAGTATTTGACTAAGTATGAATGGACCTTGCCGGTTAGGCTTAAATTCTCCTCGAGGATCCTGAATTGGTGCTCTAATCTCGTTAAGAACCAAATCTCCAACCTGCAGATTACGAGGCTTGACTTTCTTATTTAATGCTCTTAATATACGTGATTGGAATATTTGGACATTATTTAAAGCGTTTAAGCGCCTTTAGTCTAATAACACTAACTCTTCGTGGTGTGCTTTAGCCCATTCACGCTCGAGAATTAGACTTTTTGCAATGATCCACAGTGAAGGAATGGTGATTTCTATTGGAATGACTGCTTCTATACCATACAATAGGGAGTAGGGCGTTGCTCCCGTTGAGGTTCTAATGGAGGTTTAGTAGCCCCATAAAGCAAAGGGAAATTTGTCGAATGAATCCTTATAGCTGACAACCATCTTTTCCACTATTTTTCAAATATTCTTATTAACAGCGTCGATTCTCGCATTGGTTTGAGGGCGATAGAGAGAAGTTCTTATCATGTTTAATCTTATATTTTTCTAGTAGATTTGTTACTTCCTTTTTGAAGCGACCACAATAGTCACTAATAAGTTCATGGGGTACACCATATCGACGAGATAATATTCCGAGTGATGAACTTTTCCATGTGCTTTGATGTTAGGGTTGTATAGGAGGCTGCTTCAACCCACTTGGTAAAGTAGTCAATGCCAATTCCTTTAGGGGTCACTTTGCCAATTATGTCAATGCCCCACACCGAAAATGGTCGGGGTGATGCAAGCGTCGTTAGAAAAGATGGTGGTTGGTGCTTGCAAGTTTGCATATGCCCGACACTTGTTACATCTCTTAACAAATTTGCGGCAATCTGCTGCCATGGTCGACCAGTAGTATCCTAACCTCTGCTATTTTCTGAATAAACATTCTTCCATTCATTTGGGGTCCGTATTGCCGACCATGAATATCAATCATGATGTGCTCTACTTTATGTTGATTGACACAAAGTGTAACACCCCGAGACCCACCCTAGGAGTATTACATGCCGGGGTTCCTCGAGAGGAACCCCTAAGGCTCGCTTAAGGTCTCAACTTAGGGTTAATAGTTTTCTCTTTGCTTGGCGGAAGCGTGTTTCTAGGTTTTCAAAGGTTTTTCTGAAAATTTCGGCAGAGTTTCATTTGTAATATGGCTAATCCCATAGGCTTAAAGCCTTAACCCTGCATAAAACACATTCATACACTCAACGAGCCACACACTCGGACTAAATACAACACAAACTCAACGAGCCACACGCTCGGAGTATTCACATGGGGCTTTTATATTCATAGTCAAAACTTAAGTTCACGTACAACTTATCTTTACATCATCTTTACAAACAAAAAGACGAGAAAAACATGCAGTGAGTTCGGCATCTCCTATCCGTTGGTTCGCTTTTTCTAAAAGCCAAAAGCAACTCGAGGGATTCTTAACCTCGTACCTGAAATGTTGGTGAGGTCATGAGCTCCACGAGCCCAGTGAATAACCCAAACCCAACCCCGGTTTCACTTTGCACATTAATTCATTCACAAACACAGGTATGTTCACTATTCATTCATAACATACGATTCGGATCAATCATGCTTAAGACATGCGATAAACTAAACTTACCAACTTGCCGAGAAGCATAAAGACCTTAATTACTCATGAATTAAATCAAACATACTTCATTCATCCTTATACGCAAGTAAGTCATAGAATCATTCATCATGTAAATCATTCATCACGTAAATCATATCTTACTTCTTATCATATTAGTTTCTTATGAAATCGGGATTCGTTCTTCTTCTCATTCTTCTTCTTGAGTTAAATTATGCATTCATAAATCATTGCTTCTTTCTTTCTTGTTCATTATGCATAATCATTCATTTCTTCATATTGTAGTTCTTTAAGTCTTTTTAGATTCGAATGGAAAGAAGATTTATGTTACGCTTTAAAGACCCAGTTCTTGGAGCCAAAACAATTCATGGGCTCGGTTCTTGGAGGCATAACAATTCGTGGCATCGAGGCAAAACAATTTGTGGCCTCGAGGCAAGCCTCAAACTCTAAAGGATGCATCCTGTCGAGAATTCGTGGAAGCAATTCAATTCGTGGAAGCAATTCAATTCGTGGCTTCGGTTTCACGAGACACTTCTATGGCCATAGCTTGAGAGGGATCTTTAATTCGTGGAGTCTTAGATCAATAACACAATCGCTTTTCCATTCTTTAGTTCTTTATGTTTCTTATTTTCTTATATCTTCTTATTACTTCGACGAGATACACGTAATTCATATCATTCATTCTCAAAACTTTCATACGCAATATCTTCACAACTAACAATTCACATAAGCAACTTCTAACTCAAGTACGATCAATCCAACTCATCTTGGCATGCTTATGTCATTTATAATCGATATACTTAAAGATAAACACATCATCACATAACATGTCAACTAGGATTTCTAATCAACGAACTTATCGTTTTCATGATTGCGTAATAACGCGCATAGGTGGTTTATGGTTCTATAAATTTCCTTAATCATTATATGTCCCTTAATCTAGCCATATAGCTTCTAAAATTTCAATTCTTAATTCAGTTACACACTTAGTTCCGATTTTGCCCAAAACAACACATTTTCACTAAAAAAATCCATATCTTCCAATCTACTCATCCAACACATACCAAAATTTACGAAAAACTCTCATAAATTATTAGGAAACTACAGTAAAAGTTTCAAGAATTTAGGGCTACACATGAACTCGTAATAATTCGAGACGAGTAGGGTAAATTCATGAAAAATTTGCACTTAAATCATGAAATTCAATTTTTCTGATTTTTCTCACTAATTTTTATGCTAGCATACGGATGACGCGTTGAGCATGCTAGCATACGGATGACTCGTTGGGCTCTAGGTGTGGAGTCTAACGGGTATTCTTGTTTTGCTAAATATTAATAGATGTCATGGTATCTCCCGATTTGGTAAGTACTAGACACTTCAAGTGTGTTTATGTGGGTAGGTTGACTTTATCATTCTATATGAATGGGCATTGAATGAATGCCACTAGGGATATTAATCACATATACTAATTTAGTTAAGGCATCCACAAATTGGTTGTCATCATTAGGAAGGTATATATACGATATACTTGTCGAAGTGTTTTCCAAATTTGATAAGATGTTCCCGATAGGGTGCTAAGGGTTCACTACATACCTTCCACTTCAGTGGAATTTGATTAATGATTAAACTAGAGTCATCAAAAACCCTTATGTTCTTGGCTCCAATTTCGTAGTAGCTTGAAGTCCTGTGATGCATGATTCGCACTCTACAGACATTGTTGGTGACCTCAAAATCTAACTTGATCGAAATGGGAGTATGTGCTCCCTCTAGCGAGACTAGAAGGATCCTTACTCCAAAGCCGTTTTGATTAGAAGCACTGTTAAAGTAGATTGTCCACATGTTAACCTCTACTTGTAGGATGTTTTTATTTGAAAAATTGAGTTGTTACGGTTGAGATTCGATTGCTTGGTAGATCGGCTAGGAATTCCAACGCTACCCTTCCTTTGATTGCCTTTTGAGGGACATACTTGAGTTCAAATTCCTATCGCATGACTATCCATCTAGCTATCTTACTGCTGATAGTTAGCTGCTCAAGAAGGTACTTAATGAGACCTATTGGTGCTACTACATGTACTTGTGTGGGCCCGTTGAGCTAACATGGCTCCCATGCGGTTTCGTTGTAGCAAGGTATAGGACCAAAAGCTTCCCTTGTTGGGGTGGGAATTAACACTGGTGGATTAGCCAAATACCCTCAACTAGCATTCTTGAGCTCAACTGGCATTACCACATAGTAGTACTTCCCCAATGAGTGATGAAAGTTTTCTTTTCCATATCTTGTTTGGTCGTCTTCACTTGATTATACCCAACATAGCCGTCCATAAACAAGTATAGAGCATGTCCCATTATATTATCTACAAGAATGTCAATATGAGGCAACGGAAATCATCTTCGGGGCTTGCCTTGTTCAAATTAGTGAAATCAACACACATTCGGACCTCGCCAAATTTCTTCGGAACTAGCACTATGTTTGCTACCCACTTAGGGTAGTGGACCACTTTGATGAACCTGACTTCTAACTCTTTTTGGACCTCTTCCTTAATTTTCAGTGCCCATTGAGGTTTTATCCTCCTAAGCTTACGCTTAGCGGCATAGTGTCTTCGTAGAGTGGAATTTTATGTTCCAATATACTTGGATCTATCCCGACATGTCTTTGTAAACCATTCAAACATATCTATGAACTCGATCAGGAGCAAAGTAACTTGCTTCTACTCTACTTGGATTTAGTGTTTTCCTAATTTTGACCTCCGGGGTTGATCAGCTGATCTTAGATTAATTGTTATTGTTTCCTCTATTATTGGTGAGCACTTTTCATGATCTTCCACGACTTTTTTTAATTCTTTAGGGATTCATTGTTCCTCATTAGAGGCAAAATAATTAAAAATCGGAGAGGCCAAAGAGTAAGTAGAAAGGTTCATCTTATTGAATGAGGAAATGAGTACATCGAGGCTTTGAAATAGAAATAGAAAAATTAGAAACCGCAGAACTAGAAGATGCACTAACAAAATTAGAAACAGAAATAACAACCCTAGAATCGGGAATTGGATGTTCTCAAAGTATAACAGACATATTCATGGCCCTCCTCAGCATCGATCCAAGTAATATGCTTGGACCCTTCGACGTCGATGTCGGTGATGAATTTGGACGAATCAAGCTGTGAGTGCAACATGGCTTAGGATAATATCGAAACTAAATTGATCCGTGGGGCGACATTGCTTGGGATAATACCGAAACCGAATTCCCCTTTAGGCTCGTCTCCCATCCGAACAACAAATAAAAAATATTACTCTAAGCCGATTGGTCCAGTCTTGTGTGGACTATCCCTTTTCAAGGAGTTAGGGTGCCTCCTTTTCTAGTACATTGCGGTCGTTAAAGACTTGTGAACCGAGGAACAAGAAAACCCTTCTCTATGAAGTAGTAAGGCTCGGGAAAGCCGAGTAGGGAAGTCATCCCCTCTTTTCAGGAATTGCCCATTTTGGGTACGAGGAAAGGGTTTGATACAACAGACTATGAATGGTTGATAGCCTAGCCCAAAATTATAGTTATTGGTGGGTTCAAGGGGTAGAAAGATTGGGTGGTATGCCCTCCCGCCTGCAGCTAGGCGCAAAAAGTACCCTTTCTTCCTTAGCATCAAGTGGACTCTAGGTTGACATAAGGATTGAAGCTGAGATGTGCTTCATCCTTGCCTATAGCGAGGGACAGTCTCAAATCCCTAAAGCTCTTCATCATTAGCGTCGTGTCCAATTTCGACGACAAACTCTTTAGAGGTGATAGTGGCACAAGGTTGTCTCCATTGACGATTACGACCTGGCCTTTCATGATCATCTTGACATTCCGATGAAGTGTAGAGGGCATTACTTGATGTTCATGTAAACAGGGCGTCTTAGAAGAAGGTTAAAGGTAGTTGGAATGTTTAGGACTTAGAAATAGATATTTTTCACTACTCGACCCGAGCATTAATTGGCAAAGTCACTATTACCAAAACTATCCTATTAGAGTTATCGTAAGCTTAGAGATGAACAATTTATTTAGAGAGTTGCTTGCTCTCTAATGCCTAACCTTTTGGCGAGTCCTCCAAGGACAAACATTTATGGCATATTTGTTGTCTACTAAGGTTAGAGAGATAAACTTATTAATCCATGTTACGGTCAAATAAAGAGCATTGTTGTGTACAATGCCTCCTTCGAGGAGATCTTTCTTGTAAAACGTGATGGTTCCATCCTTGTTATTGGTCAATCCTACTACTTCCTTAGGTGTAGACCTCAATTTCGCTAAGTGAATCAATCAAGGTATGCCTATCCTTTCGGAACGCGAGTTATGAGTTGCCAAATAGAGATATCGACTTTATGTTTTTGAAGTCTGTTTTAGGATTGGGTCTTCTTCTTTAGTAGCTTCGAGTTCTTTTGGTGCTTCTTGAGTCCGTTATGGACCCATGGATACGTTATGTCACCCAGATGTAGTAAGGAAGTAGATTTCAAGGCTCTTCCTTCTTCCCAAAAGTCGTCCGCTTTTAAGGGTGGTGTAGCCTATAATTTATCGTCAATATCATCTTTGATTTTATATACACCTTCTTCATCACTTACCCATAATCCATGGACTTATGGGTCTAGAGAAGGCGAGGTTAACAAGTGGTTTAGACACATTGATGTCATGAATGAAGACAGATGGGTATCACCGACCTAGAATAGGCTTATAGAATATGGCTAAGGTATCGCTGAAAGGATTGTTATTGTTGTTAAGTTTCTTAGCGGCCTTAGGGAGATGGAGCGGACCATTTGTGGAATATGCTCTCCAACTTGTTCTTAAACGTCCAACATTGCTCGGTGTCATGTGATCGTGCATGATGGTATTTATAGAATTTTCCTCTGTCCCGAGTTTTCCATTGTTTCACGGTTTCGATTCTTCTCTTATAGGTGGCAATTCTATCTTCCCTTTGGACAACGAGAGGATCAAGAGCTTGAGCATGTGTAATATCAATTGGAGTGTAGTTATTATACTGTTAAGGGCATGGACATCCGACCCCTGTTGGTGTTACCTTAATTAGAGGTTTTCTTATCCTTAGATTGATAGTAACGTCTATATTAAGTCACGACTTTTGTGGTTATGGTCGACAATTCTTCTTCTATCAGCATGCCTACATCTCTAAGAGTTGTGAAACTCATTAATGGTAAGAATTTGAGGTGCTTGGTTGTAGGCCGGATGAAGGTTCTTTAGAATGATTCTAATTTGATCGTTCTCGGAAGGTCAATCTACCATGTGGGCAGCCTTTGCCTTTAGTCTAGTGAGAAAGTCAATAAAGCTTTCTTTCTCACCTTGTTTGATTAAATCCAAATCTCTAAGTGTGACAGATAGATCGGTGTTATAGGAGTATGGATGTAGGAATTCTTTACATATATCGGTCCAATTGGTGACCTTGCTTAGGTCAACCATGTTATTCCACTTCATTACATCACTGTCAAAAGTTCATGGGAAGATGATTTGGTAAGTATTTTCCGGTATGTTCTTAAGAGTCATTGCTCCTAAGAAGTTACGAACATGCTGATGGGGATTATCATGACCTTAAAACTTGATACCTGTCATTGAGAATTTAAGGGGTAGCTTCCCTTTGGGGATTGAAGTGAATCTGTATAATCAAAATAATGACTTCTAAACATGGATGATTCCCATAGCATTTGTTCTATCTTATCTACACGTGGATTAGACTTAATCTTACATTCAGGACTATCTTTAGGAGAAGGATTAAGTGGAGGGCCTCTTCCTCTACATCTTCTTCTCCTTCACCATCTTTCTTATCATCCTCAAGAGTTTTTAGGATGGCCTTAAGAGTGTTAGATATGGATTCTATTTTCTTAATTAAAGCTTCTGTTTTAGCTGAGGATTCATTGAGCAAGGTGATGATAGGGGTTTGCTTTTGTTCTATGGCCATTAGAGGGGAATTCTTGTTGGGTACTATCCTACGACGGAAAATAGAATGAATCGGTGTTGTATGCACCGAAGTTGATCACACTAGCATAGGCTGAGATGTAGTGCGAGGGGAAGAGGTTTCAGACTCCTTGCTGAGGCGTACTAACCTTTTAGAGCTCAGATTCGAACGATACCCAATGGTAGTAGACATCCCTATTCTGCAGCCCAAAGGATAATGCTTAGGACCATGTGAAGAACACCAACTTTTGGGAGGAAGGACTTAAGTGCGAGACCCAAAGGAACTAAGAATGTCTTTTTATTTGGATGCACCTAAGGAGTGCAAAGCAAATGAAATACAACGCAATGTTGCCCATGACTTAATTAAAGATGAATTTATTTAGGCTAGAAAAAATGAAAATGTAAAATTGGACCCACCTAATTTGAGATGATTTTATTTTTCCTAAAACATATGAAAATGTAAAATGGACTCACCTAATTTGGATACAAAATTTTAAAATGCAAAATGTGAAGGCTTAGGTATAACTCTCAATCTCTGTTGGATTTTGATTCTAAGTCATTCTCAGCCCTATAAAAACCTTTATCTAAGTTTTCATCCTGTTCGAATCGGCTTAGAAACCGAGTCAATCGGAATAACATTACGAGCCGAGTTTTGGCCCACTCGGACACAAGTCGAACTATCGGATGAGTAAATAATTTCTATAACACCTTTAATCTCAGCATTGACTTCATGTGTTAAGTGAAAATGAATTACAATGTTAATTCTATGTTCTAAATCAGTTTATTTATGGAGACTTATTTACTTGATCAAGCGTATGTATCTTGATATTTTATTTTCTCTAACTTGATCATTTCAAGGATTGACTCAAGATGGAATCTTAACCTAATAATATTAGACTCAGAAAATTCCATTCTTTTAGGCTGAAGATAATTAACTGCTTAATTACTTTGATTTTATTATTATTTATGCCTAATCTTAGACCAAAGTATTTTTATACTTTGAGTACCACTGTGATTTGCTTTTGTAGGTTGATTAAACAAGCCTAATCTATTTTTGAATTATAAAGCTGCCAGTTTCTAACCGTTAAACGACAACAGACAGAAATTTCCCATTTCTGGACATTGCTCGGTACACCGTGTCGGGGTTGTTTGTTTCTAAAACTGAAAATTTTCAACTTTGAGTCTAACGCTTGTTTGCACCCTAGATTTTAATCACCACCGGAGGGTTGGACTACTTTTGGAGCCAAGAATTGTTACACAATGTTCACATCTCAACATATCTTTTTTAAGTAACTCACACTAGCCGTTACAATGGCTATTCAAGCTCACCATTCCAGAACAAGTCACAATGCTCATTCTGCCTTAATGCTTATAAATAGAAGCCACTCCATAAGACTTAAAGATTGCTGGAACCGAACACATTCTACTCACACTCAATCTTGTAGCTTTTACAACTCCTAATCTGTAATCTCTTACTTTCGAGTTGTAATGAAAGTCTAGTAATCACTCCTACTCTTTACTTTCTTTCTAAGTCCCTTAACTAAGATGTAAGGGCTAACTCAACTCACTTGTCCCTAATTGTAAGGGTTATCTTTGTCGGGACGTACTAGATCGGATAAGGGAACTTCGAGTCTAGGAAACCTTGTAAAGGATTTGTGTATGAGAGCAATTCTGGTTAGTAATTGAGGATTCAATTAGTGGATTTAACTTAGTGCTTAGATTAGCACTGTCTCGTGGTTTTTTCCCTAAGAGGGTTTCCACATATTTTTGAGTGTTTAACTTTCCGAGTCCAATCTAGACTCGGAATCAATTTGTATTTCTAATCTATGAAAAATTGTTTGATATTTCTTAAAAATCTTCCATCCCCCTATTCACCCCCTAGGGTGACTTAATCTCTCCAAGAGCAAACCTTCAATTGGTATCAGAGCCTAGCCTTTCAAAAGGGTCTCACAATCTAATGATCTAAAGATCAAATAGCTCGGAACAATGGAGAGTTCGATGAAGGAAGGTCATCCACCGGACCACCCAAGTTCAAGGGGTCAAACATTACACAGTGGAAAAAGACGATGGAGTGCTTTCTACTAGATAATAAGGAAGAAGTATGGAACATTGAAGACTCAGCCATAACTCTCTATCTCTCTTAGGTTTTGATTCTAAGTCATTCCGCGCATTATAGAAACTTTTATCTAAGTTTTTATTCTTTTACGATTGGCTCGAAATTGCTTCATTGCATATCTCTTACTTGTGTTTCGACTCACTCGGACATCACTCAGAAACATTGTATGCTTAAATAATTTCTCACACATATTTATTCCGAGCACTAACTTTGTGTTTCATGGTAAAATGAATTACAATGTTAATTCTTTATTCTAAGTTAGTTTATTTCTTGGAATATTATTTGATTGAATCAAGTTCATGTTTATTGATGCTCTGTTATATATCTTGATTACTTGTAGGATTGACTTAATATGGAATTTGAACCTAGTGCATATTAGACTCAGAAAATTCCATTCTTTTAGGCAAAAGATAATTAAGCACTTAATTACTCCGATTTAATTATCATTTGTGCCTAATCTTTGACCAAAGTATTTTATACTTTGAGAACCAATGTGATTTGCTTTTGTAGGCTATGCAAACAAGGCTAATCTATTTTTGAATTACAAAAGCAACCAATTTCTAGCCTTTAAACACAAGCGAGACAAGTTTTAGCTACTTCTAGACATGGATTAGACACCGTGTCGGGGTGTTTGTTTCCAAAGCTGAAAAATCCAACTCTAGGTCTAACGCTTGTTTCCACCTTAGTTTTCAGTCACCACTAGTTGATTAGACCATCTTTTAGAGCCAAGAGTCATTGCACAATGTTCACAGACCCAACGGATCTTTTCTAAGTGACTCGGAATTTTCCTCGAACGGTTAGTGAAGACTTCGGTCTAGAAACAAAACTCAACGGTCATTTTGCACAGTTATCTATATATAGAAGCCACTCCTAAAGACTAGAAGATTGCTGAAGCTAAAACTTATTGCTGAATTTATTGCCTAACACTTACTTAGAACATACTTACTCAATCTTCTACTTACAAGTCCAAGTTTGTATTTCACATATTCGAGTTGTAGAGAAAGTCGTGTAATCAGTTGTATACTTCTCTTACTTTCCGAGCAAGTCCCTTGACTGAGCTCGAAGGGTTACCTCAGCTTAATTGTCCCCGATTGTAAAGGTTACCTCAGTCGGAAGTACTAGATCAAATAAGGGAACTTCTAAGTCTCGGAAAACCTTGTAATAAATTGTGTAAGAGAGCTATTCTAGTTAAGTCAGTCCTTTGTATTTTGTGGATTCAAAATAGTGGATTTGACTTGCTACGTGGATTAGCACAGATCCGTGGTTTTGTGCCCCATGACGGTTTTCACGTACATCCGTGTATTTATGTTTTTGAGTCCAATCTAGACTCAGAATTTACTTTATATAAGTGATTGTGCAAAAAGTGTTTAAATTTTCTTCATCACCCTATTCACCCTCCTAGGGTGACTTAGACTCTCCAAGAGAAAACCTTTAATTGGTATCGAGCTTAGCCTTTCAAGAGGATCTCACCATCCAAAGGTCTAAAGATCAAATGGCTCAAAAAATGGAGAGTTTGATGAAGGAAGATCATCCACTAGACCACCAAAGTTCAAAGGGTCAAACATTGCACATTGGATGAAAATGATGGAATGCTTCCCGATGGATAACAATGAAGAAGTCCGGGATATCATCCAAGGAGGCAACTACATCCCAAAGAAGATGGAGAGTGGAAGTACTGTGCCTAAGGCCAAATCCAAGTTCACCACTGAAGAGACCGATAAATTCGGAAAGAACTTCATAGCTATGAACACACCGATGTGTGCTATTAGCGTAGAAGAATAAAACAGAGTCTCGACTCGTGACACAACTAAAGAGGTGTGGGATACCCTTGTCAACACCTATGAAGGAACAAGTCAAGTGAAGTAGGCGAAGATAAGTCAATATCTTCACAAGTATGAGATGTTCAAGATGGAGCTAGCAGAGAGCATCACTCGGATGTATGTTCGGTTCAAAGAGATTACTAATAATCTCAAGTATCTAGGTAGAAAGATCTCTTAAGAAGAAATGTCTAGAAAAATTATGAGAAGTCTACCAAAGAGAAAGTGCGGTCCTAAGGTGACACCTATTAAAGAAGCTCAGAACCTCTCTCAACTAAGGCCGGATGAGCTTATTAGGAAGTTATTTAACCACGAGATTCATCTCGGAAGAAGAAGATGCCGATGCCAGCACCAAAAGGAACATTGCGCTGAAGGCCTCATAAAACATATGTGAAAGTCTCGAGCTCCTTAGGATTAGAAGAGGATCCTATGGCACTCATTGCCCGCAGACTTTAAGAGAATGATGAAGTAGAAAAAGTGGGAAAAGAAGCCAAATGATTAGTTTTACAAGAAAGACAAGAAGGACTCGAAAAGGTAAATATTCATTCCCTTCAAAGTTATCTTTAATTAAGAACTCTTATTGCTTTGAATGTGGCAGCAAGGAGCACATAGTCAAAGATTGTCCCAAAAGAAAAAAGGACAGAAAGAAAAAGGCTATGATGGCTTAATAGAGTGATGATGACTCATCTGAAGAAGATGATTTTGACGACTCAAAGTGTCTTATGGCACCGACATACTCAAAAGCTAAATCGGGTTAGACAATGAGAGCTCGGATATTGAGGAGGTAATTGAATACTTTCTCAAGTTCTCTAAAGTTGATTTAGCCACATATATTTATACTTTGGAAGAAAAGTCAAATTCTGACTCTTCATAGTTTAAAAAACAACTTGAGTATCTTAGTAGTGAGAGCAATGTTTTGAAAAATGAGTTAGAAAACTTGAGACAAAATATGAAGGTACTTAAGACCAGTACTCAAAAACATGAGACCGAGTCCGAGTCACTCGAAAAGAGAATGAGCAATTAAAAAGAAGCTCAATGAGTCTGAATAGCTTGTTTTGAAGCTCACTAAAGGTTAGAAAAACCTTGATCGTTTACTTGGCTCTCGGTGTGTCTCATTCAGGAAAGAAGGACTTGGTTACAATGCTAAAGAGGAATCTAATTACTATTCAAATCTCTTCAAAGCTGATTCTAGAACTGTAAAGTTCAGGAAGGTTGGGCATGGTCCTATTCATACAAATGAAAAAAGGACTGAGCC
Source organism: Talinum fruticosum (assembly GCA_021018815.1). Classification (NCBI taxonomy): domain Eukaryota; kingdom Viridiplantae; phylum Streptophyta; class Magnoliopsida; order Caryophyllales; family Talinaceae; genus Talinum; species Talinum fruticosum. The sequence goes on from JAITYX010000026.1 coordinate 2,600,254, forward strand.
TAGACCAGTTTATAGGAAAAAGCCTTCTCCACCTCTTTACAAAAGAAAAGACTTTCTAAAGAAAGAGACACAAACTCTGTTTTCTAGAAGGAAGACTTAGAATTAGACCAAACCCAAAATTATTCAAATCTGGGTTCCCAAGAGTGCTCTTCCTTAGAGAATGACCATAATAAAGACCGTTACTTGGGTTTGTAAGAGAAAGTGAGAAGGGTTAGTTCGTTTTTGTTTTGCGGGTAATTAAGAAGAAGAAGGGTCACTAGTACTTGGACAGGTGGATGCGTACGTCACATGTTAGGTGATTCAAGACTCTTTTTGAGTTAAAAGATCCGTAATGAGGCAAAGTCACATTTGGAAACAATACCAAATGCAAGATTGTAGGGATTGGCAAAATTGGTAAAGGAAACAACTCAGTCAGTGCAGTCTACCTTGTTAAAGGGCTGAAATATAATCTTGTCGGCATCTCTCGGCTATGTGAAAAAGGCCAAGAGGTAAGGTTCACTCATACTAACTGCTACATTTCGATGCAGTCACCAAAGAGACTAAGCTCTCGAGTCCGAGGTCGGGTAACACCTACACTATCCCTCTCTCGTATTCCAGTTAGAATTTATCTGGTTTGAAAGCATTTTTAAATGTTGATTCATGGACTTAACATCATAGAGTATGTCATATTAGCATGCATATGAAATTAGCATTGATTGAAGAGTGTCAACTATGGTTTTAAATCAATACTAAGAAGCAAATCTTGGTCTAAGCTCAAAAGAGAAAGTATCAACTTATAGAGGGCAAGTGAGATTCAGTTAATATTCTGTTACCAATCAAACATAGAATATCAATCTCAACGGTAACCTTTTGAAGTTACAACGATCATTTACACGAATAGCAAGTTATAAAAGTTCAAGTTGAAGACCAGAATAAGCAAGCAAGAGAATATACATCCAATCTTATCGTATTAAATCTCTTGTAATCATAATTCCAAAGAATCATATTCTACTTGTAGTAAAGTGTCTTAGGGAAGATACTTTGTGAGTTATTGTAGCAAAGAGTCTTACGGATGATTGCTTTATGAGTTGTACCACTTAAGAGAAGAATCGGTGAAAGGACTTTAGAGTAAGTGAACTCGAAAGATTAGTCAGAGAGTTAAGTTAAGAGCTCTTCGGACAGTCAAACAATAAGAGAAATGGAGAATAATCCTTAGGTAGGAAACCATAGGTGGTGACTAACCTAGATATTTGGATTTGGGCTAAGATTGTGAACAAACAACGTGTCTTTGTTTCTTTTAATTTTCTGCTTGTTTGTTTCATTTCACAATCTAACCTCCCTTCATAGCAAAGTTTAGTCACACAAAATTAAAATTTGAAATACCATATTCACACCCCTCTAGGATATATCTAACCTTTTGGGAGATATATATATATATTCAACCTAACAGTTTAAGCAAAAAAACATATATTATTCTATAAGAGTGCTGAAGGCAATTAACTATATATATAATTTTGCCGATGTTATTGAACAACATATGAAAATTGAAGTGTCGATGAAAACCCGTATACTTTTAAAGCTATCCGCAGATGTCATAAAGTTGTGACCTGGATAACATGTTAATCAATCATAATAGTGGTTTAGGCTATCGATATTATTATTATGTATTTTTTACAAAATGTTAACATTTATTTTTTATAAAATGATGTTTATTTATATATACTAGTAAAAGTAATTTTATTTTTAGCTTATTTAATTTTTTCCATGATTTATTTAAATACAATATATAATATGAATTTTTTAAAATCTAATATTCCTTTTATTGTTGTATTTGTTGTCATTACAGCTAGCCTACCACTAACAATTGATCTAATTTTAAGTGACAGGAACAAGGTAGGTGGAAAGAGAAAGGAAAGGGAGGTGAGAGAAATCACAAATTTGACTCGAAGACTTAGGCATAACTCTATATCTCTCTATGGTGTTGATTTCAAGTCATTCTCACTCTTTAAGAAACTTATCTTTAAGTTTTCAATACTTGTTTAACCTACTCGAAAAGCATTTCTCAAGTAAAACACTTATCTCTAGGTTTCTAACCCACTCGGATATATCTCAAACAGTTATCATGAGTAAATAATTTCACATGCATAACTTATTCGAGTTCCGACTTATTGCATTCACTATAAAAGAATTATTGCGTTAATTCGACTTTGTGTGTCGGAATTATTAACTGAAATTATTTATCCGACAAATTTGATGCATTATGTTTATATAATTTTAATCTCTCATTTATCTAAAAGATAGACACAAAATTGAATTAGAACCTGTTGAATATTGGACCCGAGAAAATTCCATTTATTTAGGTTAAGAATAATTAAGGGCTTAATTATTTAAATTAATCTGTCATCCTTGCCTAATCTTTAGACTAAAGTATTTTTGTACTTTGAGTACCATTTTGATTTGCTTTTATAGGTTGATTAAAGTATTTTAATCTCATTTTTAAAAGAAAAAGGACCCGGCTTCTAACCATTAAACACCAGCATACGAGAAAAGTATTGTTTCAAGACAGGCTCGGACACTCGTGTCACGGTTGTTTGTTTCTAAAGTCAGTAAACTTCAATTTTGAGTCTAATAGCTATTTCCACCCCAGATTTAAGTCACAACTATTGGATTGAACCATCTTTTGAACCAAGGACCAAATCACAACGTTCATATTTGCAACGACTTCTTTTCTAAGAGACTCGGACTATCCATTACAACGACTAATGGAGCTTCCCGATCCAGATTCAGTCACAACGGCTACTCGCCTTACTATGCATAAATAGAAGCCATCGTACAAGACCCGAAGATTGACGAACTTATTACTGAACAGTTATTTAGATCTTACTCTCTCAATCTTTAGCTTTCAACTTTATACTTAAAATTTTTCTCACTTTACGAGTTGAAAAGAAGAAGTCTTATAATTACTCTTACTTACTTTAATTCATTGACATCCCTTGACTGAGGTATAAGGGTTAACTCAGCTTAGTTGTCTCTAGCTATAAGGTTATCTCAATTACGAATTACTAGAACAGATAAGGGAATTTACGTGTCTAGGAAAATCTGTATTGAATTGTCTAAGCGAGAAATTATGTAAGAGTCGGTCCTTGTATTTTGTTGATTCAAAATAGTGGATTTGACTTGGTGTCTAGATTGAAGTTATCCGTAGTGTTCCGCCCTAGGAGGGTTTCCACGCATTTTCTATGTTCTGTCTTTTTGAGTTCATTCTAGACTCATAACTGATTTTCCGAGCTCATACCTTGCAAAAAAATTTATTCCTTAAAATTGCCTTCTCACCCTATTCGCCCCTGCCCCTCTAGGGTGATTCGGACTCTCAAGAGAAAACCTTCAATTGGAATCGGAGCATAGCCTTCTCAAAGGATCTAACAATCCAAGGTTTAAAGATCATATGGCTCTTAACTATGGAGAGTTCAATGAAGGAAGATCTTTCACCGGACCACCCAAGTTCAAGGGATCAAACTTCGCTCACTAGAAGAAAATCATGGAGTGCTTCATCGAGGACTATGATGAAGATGTCCGGAACATCATCTGCAATGGCAACTACATTCCTTCTAAGACAGAGGGCTCGTGTTCGGTACCCAAGGTAAAGTTTGAGTTCACTGCATAAGAAAACAAGAAATACAGAAAGAACTTCAAGGAAATGAACACACTTGATGTGTGTAATTCACTCAACAGAATACAACGAGTATCTGTTTATGATACTGACCAAAGAAGTGTGGGACACACTGGTTACTACTTATGAAGGTATCGGTCAAGTGAAGCAAGCCAAGATAAGTTAGTATCTCTACAAGTATGAGATGTTCAAGATGGCTGATAAGAACATAACTCATATGTACATTTGCTTCACTGAGATTGTTAACAATCTCAAGTCTATCGGGAAAAAGATGTCTCATGAAGAAGTCGTCAAAAAGATTTTGAGGAGTTTACCAAAGAGAAGATGGGGTCCCAAGATGACAGTTATCGAGGAAGCTCGGGATCTCTCTCAAATAAAATCGAGATGAGCTCATTAGGAAACTACTCACCTATGATTTGCATCTAAAGGAAGAAGAATCCGAGGTCAACACCAAAAGAAACATTACTCTCAAGGAGTTAGAGGAACCAGGTCCAAGTATGAGCTCCTCAAATTTTGAAGAACACCCCATGGCACTTCTAGCCCGAGGATTTAAGAAAATGATGAAATAGAAAAAGCGGCGGAAGAAGCCTAAGCAAGAGTTCTATAAGATGGATAGAAAAGGTAAATTCTCATCCTCTTCAAATTTGTCTTTAACTAAGAACTCTAGCTGTTTTGAGTGTGGCAGCAAAGAACACATAGTCAAAGATTGCCTAAACAGGAACAAGGACAAAAAGAAGAAAAAGGCTATGATATCCACCTGGAGTGATGATGAGTCGGAAGAATATGACGACACTAATAATGAATCAAAGTGTCTCATGACTCTATTCGACTCAAAAGTTGGATCCGAGTTAGAGAGTGAAGCATTAGATACTGCGGAAACATATCCTCATGAGGTAATCACTTACTTTCTCAAATTCTCCAAGCACGATCTTGCTAGATATATTTTTACTTTAGAGGAGAAGTCCAATTATAAATCTTCTAAATTTAAAGAGAAATTAAAGATGCTGAGAACAACTCTTTGAAAAATGATTTAGAAAAACTAAGACAGAACCTGAAGGTTCTTGAGACTAGTATTCAAGATAATGAAACCGAGTTTGAGTGCCTTAGAACAAAGAATGAGCAGTTGAAACAAAAGCTCAATGAGCCTCAAGAGTTGGTTTTAAAGCTTACTCAAGGATAGAAAAACGTTGATTTACTACTGGGTTCTCGGTGTGTCTCTTTCGAAAAGAAGGACTTGATTACAATGCTAAAGAGGAAGATAATTCCTACAAAAATATTTTCAAAACTGATCCTAGAAACTATTAAGTTTAGAAAGGATGAGTATGGTCCCATTCATCTAAAAAGAAAAGGGACTAAGCTCGACGACCTTTTATGAAAAAGTCCGCTCAACGAGTTTACAAAAGGAGAGGATTTCATAAGAAATAGACACAAAGTCGGTTCTCAAGAAAGAAGACTTAGAATCGGACTAAACCCAAAATCATTCAAATTTGGGTTCCCAAAATGCTCTTCCTCATAAAAGAACCACGAGTAAAGATAGTTACTTGGGCTTGTAAGAGGAAGTGAGAAGGGTTAGTTTGTTTCTATTTTGTAGGTAACTCGGAAACAAATGTGTTACGAGTACTTAAATAGTGGATGCTCACACCACATGTTCGGAGATTAAAGACTCTTCTCGGAACTTGAGAATATGAAAGGAAGGAAAGTCACATTTGGAGATAACAGTAAGGGCAAGATAGTTGAAATTACAAAATTGGTCAAGGAGACGAGTTCAGTTAGTCTAGTGTATCTTGTCCAATAGTTCACGTACAATCTGCTGAGCATCTCTCAATTGTGTGACAATGGTCAAGAGGTAATATTCACTCATACCAACTGCTTCATTTCGATGCGGTTACCAAAGAGACAAAGCTATCAGGTCCGAGGTCGGGTAACACCTATACTATTCCTCTTTCTGATTCTAATCAAGATTTATCATGTTTAAAAGCTTCGTTGAATGTTGATTCATGGACATGACATCGTAGATTAAGTCATATCAGCATGCATATTATCAAGAAACTTGCATCTCATAGATTAGTAAGAGGACTGCCTAATTGTTCATTTAAGAAAGATAAAATATGTAATGCATGCACAAAAGAAAAACAAGTCAAATCATCATTTAAGCCACTCAAGACAAGTATCTACATCCAAAGTGCTTGAATTGATACATATGGATTTGTGTGGTGAAATTCCTATTAAAAGCCTAGGAGGTAAATCATATCTCGCTAGTTATTGTTGATGATTACTCACGATTTACCTGGGTTTGTTTTCTAAAGAAAAAAATGAAGCCATCAAAGAGTTCACTAAGATCTACAGGAAAATACAAATGGAGTTTGAGACACAAATCGGGAGAATTTGAGCCGACCGTATAAGGGAGTTCGACTATTCGGAATTTACAAACTTACGTGACAAGAATGACGTCGCCCACAACTTCTTAGCACCTAAAACTCCTCAACAAATTGGAGTAGTGGAGATAAAGAACAAAACTCTTGAAGAATTAGGAAGGATAATGATGATTGAAAATGATCTACCTTGCTATTCTTGAGGTCGTGACATGATTAATACAACAAATTACACTCTCAATAGATGCCTCATTCGACCTATTCGAAGAAAACATCCTACGACCTATACAGAAGGAAGAAGCCTAACATTTCCTACTTTAAACCATTCGGATGTCAATGTTTTGTGCATAACAATGGTAATGAACATCTTACCAATTTTGATGTTAGGTCGGATGAAGGTATTTTTCTTGGTTATTCTTCTCACAGACAAAACTTATCAAATTTTTAATAAGAGAACTAACGAGTGGAAGAAAGTATCTAGGTTATCTTTGATGAGATTGATAATGCTAGGATAAGTGAATCCATCTTCTCGGATCTCAAGCTTAATCGAGATGAAGATGACTTTAGTGGAAGCTGAGCCCAAAATGAAAAAAAAATAAAAATACAAAGGAACTGAGCCAACTCATAATGAGCCTCGCTCAAGAACAAGCTCGGAACACTCGAAAGACAAACCGATGAAGAAAATCAACAAGATGAACCAGTTGAAGAACAAAACATTCAACCATCAAATCTAGTACACCGAAGGGCAGGTAAAGCTTTCAAATATGCATCTAGTCACCTACACGAGAACATCATCTCAAACATCAATATTAAGGTAAGAACTCGCTCTTCATTACCAAACTTGTGTGCGTTTTCAGCATTCATTTCATTAATTGAACCTAAAAATGTACTAGAAGCCCTACTTTAACTCTGAATGGCTAGAGGCCATGCAAGAAGAATTATAACAATTTGAAAGAAACCAAATCCGGACTCGACCAAACGACCTTCGACCACCCAATTATAGGAACTAGACATGTCAATTCCAGCGAGCGGGTTAAATACGAGTCGGATGTATTTCGGGTTCGGGTAAAATACGAGCTGTCCTATATCGGGTTATACGGGTTTCGGGTCAACTCAACGGGTTGAGACCACCTTTTTATCGGTTATTTTTCTTTTTTCAATTATAAAAATTCAGCATAGTTTTTGCTTAAAATTGCCGACAGTTCTACGAAAATACATAGTATTTGTATTTTCTAAAAAGAATATTAAAAACTATTGAAAAATTTTATTATGATATTTTTGTGAAGACCACATTGAGTCGAGCGGCTTCACCGCTTGACCCGTTTAAATAGGGTCAATGAAAGATTGATCAATAATGGTTTAAATAATAATGAATTATTTTGTTAATGATTCATTTAAGTTCCAATATTTATTTCACCTCTTCTACTACACTAAGGAGGTTTATATGCATATTTACTGCATTTTAAAACACATCGAGAAAGGGTTGACTGGGTAGGCGTATGTTAAGCTTGTCGTACAGCAACAAATTAAACCACTACTTAAACATATAATAAACAATATAGCAAGGGCAAGTAGGGATCGAATCCACGAGGAAAGATATAATAACATGCATGTTTTAATCTAATTAAATTTACTACTCTTAAAAACAAAATAGAAAATATAAATTAAAATCAATAACTAAAATTCATAGAAAATTATCTAATAACTAAATAAATAATTTATACAGAATAATAAAACTACAATAACCCAGAAATATTTTTGTATATTTTTAGAATAATTAAAACAGAAAACTAAAGTAGAAAATAAACAAATTCTAAAACAGAAAATTAAATAAGTAAAATTCTGCACTAAAATAATTACGAAAATAAATACTAAAATTACCCAGAATAATAATACTAATTTTCTAAACCTAACCAGACCCTAAAAATATAAAAACAAAATTTAAAATCTAATTTACGAATTTATTTTATTAAAAACCTGCAGTAATTAAATTCAAGAATTAAATCTGAAAAAAATATCAAATTAATTCCAAAAATTCTAAAATTTAATCACAGCAAACTAGGACTCTATCTAAACCCTAAAAGAAAATAAAACACGAAAAATAACAAAAGAAACTATTTTTAAACTAATTTCTAACAAACTGACTCAAAAATAATAAAAGCTAACAGAAAATTAAATCTGAAAATTAAAATATATAATGACTCAAAATAAAATTAAATTAAAATTACTAAAACTAATCTAAAATAATGATCTTTAGGGGGTTTAATGAAATTGATAATAAAAGACTATAACTTTATAAGTAAAAATTAATAAACTCAAGAAAATAACTAAAAGCAAACAAATAATTATCAAAAATAGCAAATTTATAAAAACACTTAGTATAATCTATATCCACCATGCAAATTATTATTTATCATTAACACACAAATTGATCTACCCATGAGCTAAACTGTAGAAGACAACCACTAGCGGATCTTCCCCGTTTTTCCTTAGTTATTAGTTTACTTAGGCCTAGCCCTAATATAAACCCTACTAATATTGATAACCCTAACACTAGCACTAGAATTTAATCAAATCAGAGCATTAAGTATTAGAAAAACATCATCTAGCACCTAATAACCAATCTACTAGCAAATTGATTTAAGAAGGATCTATGATAATTTCCTAATTAAAAGAGATGGGTATGAGCCATCCATGATTAACTAGGGTGATACTTATGTCTAAAAGATCAACCAATTACGTACTTAAACCCTCTAAACTATCACATGAATTTATATAAAACTAAGTAGCGTGCACTCTAATTAATTAGACATAAATTCATAAACATTAAACACAAATTATCATAGAATCATGGATTGAATCAATAAGACAATAAAAATCGAAACTTTGTTTCAAAATAAATAATTTAACATGGCTTCAAGTAGATTATACCAAGTATAAGAAAAACTACTCACACATAATGTAATTTAAAACATGTAAACTAAATAAAACTAGCATCTTTAGTATTAATCCATCAATAAAAACTCAATCTTTTCTAATAAAAATTACAAAACTCAAAGAGACTAAGCTCTCAGTGTCCGAGGTCAGGTAACACCTACACTATCCCTCTCTTGGATTCCAGTTAGAATTTATCTGGTTTGAAAGCATTTTTAAATGTTCATTCATGGACTTAACATCATAGAGTATGTCATATTAGCATGCATACTATCAAGAAACATGCATCTCATGGATTAGTTAGGGGATTACTTAATTGTTCATTTAAGAATGATAAAAACTATGAAGCATGCATGAAAGGGAAACAAGTTAGATCATCTTTCAAACCACTCAAAACCGTGTCTACGTCCAAAGTACTTGAATTGGTTCATATAGACTTATGTGGTGAAATTCTGTGAAATTCCTTGGAGGTAAATCATATGTACTTGTCATTGTTGATGATTTTTCACGATTTACCTGGGTTTTTTTCTCAAGAACAAGAGTGAAGCTTTCAATGAGTTCACTAAGATTTGTAGGAAAATTCAAGTGAAGTTTTAGACTCGGATCGGAAGGATTCGAGCTGACCATATAAGTGAGTTTGACTACTCGGAATTTTCAAATTTATATGACAAAAGGGCATCTCCCACAACTTCTCTGCACCAAGAACTCCTCAACAAAATGAAGTAGTGGAGAAAAAGAACAAAACTCTTTAAGAAATAGGAATGACTATGATGATTAAAAATGGTCTACCTTACTATTTCTAGATTGAGACAATAGCAAATTACATTCTCAACGAGATACCTCATCGGACCCATCCTGAAGAAAACTCCCTACGAGTTATACAAGGGAAATAAACCCAATATATCCTACTTCAGACCATTTGGGTGTAAGTGCTTCATTCACAACAATGGTGAGGAGCATCCGACTAAGTTTAATACTAGGTCGGATAAAGGTATATTTCTAGGTTACTTATCTCATAGTAAAGCTTATCGTGTGTTTAACAAAAGGACGAACAAAGTGGAAGAAAGTATCCATGTTGTCTTTGATGAGATTGATCTTGGAAAGATAAGTGAATCCACATACTCGGATCTCAAGCTTAATAGAGATGAAGACATCCTTGCTAAAGCCGAGCTCATAAAGAGTCAAAACAAAAGAACTAAGGAAACTCAAAATGTCTGTGACTTACACCTGGACAAGTGCACAACCCAGCTCGGAATGCTAACGATCAAGTCAATACAAAGACTTAGAGAGATTTACCAACTGAATATCAACTTATTCAACCAGAAAACTTGGTGAATCAAAGGATAGGTAAAACTTTCAAATATGCATCCTATCACCCACCTGAGAACATACTTTCCGACATCACCAGTGGGGTAAGAACTCGATCTTCTTTGTATAATCTGTGTGCATTTTCTACATTCATATCATTAACAAAACCCAAAAATGCACTAGAGATGCTAAATGATCCTGAATGGGTAGAAGCCATGTAAGAAGAGCTTAATCAATTTGAAAGAAACCAAGTCGGGACTCTCGGCGAACAACCTTCGACCACCCAGTCATGGAACCAAAAGGTTTTTCAAGAATAAACTGGATAAGGAAGGGTTGGTGGAAATAAGGCTAGACTTATTGCTTAGGGTTAAAATCAAGAGGAAGGAATTGATTGTGGGAAACCTTTGCACCTATTGCTAGGATTGAGGCAATGAGAATCCTCGTTAGCATTTTCATCTAGCATGAATATCAAGCTTTATCAAATGGATGTCAAATGTGCTTTTCTAAATGGTTTCATTCAAGAAGAAGTTTATGTTGAGCAACCCCCTTGATTTGAAAACTCAGTTTCCAAATCGTGTTTTTTAAATTGCAAAAGGCTTTATATGATCTTAAACATGCTCCCGGAGGTTGGTAGAAAAGGCTGAGCAGATTCGTGGCTGAAAATGATTTCCAAAGAGGTCGGATTGACAAAAATCTTTTCACAAAACCTAGGGGAATGATTTTCTTATCATTCGGATATATGTTAATCATATCATTTTTTGAGCTACTAATCAAACTCAATGTCAAGAGTTTTCTAAGTTTATGAGACAGGAGTTCCAAATGAGTATGATGGGAGAACATAATTTCTTTCTTGGTCTACAAATCAAACAAGACACGGATGGCATCTATGTCCATCAATCTAAGTATACTGAGGAGTTATTAAAGAAGTACAATTTACAAGATGCGAAATATGCAACAACACCTATGAGTAGCGAGTTTGAAGCTCGGACTCGGACGAGAAAGGTAAAGCTATAGATCATAAACTTTATAGAAGTATGGTTGGATCTCTACTTTATCTCACATCTAGTAGGCTAGATATCTTGTTCGAGTGTCCGCCTTTGTGCAAGATTTCAAGCTAAGCTAAAAGAATCACATCTCACTGCGGTGAAGAGAATTTTCATATATCTTGTAGGGACTCGGATTCTTGTTTTATGGTTTTCAAAAGACTCGGAACCGACTCTCACTTGATATTAAGATGTTGATTATGCAGGATACAAAGTTGATAGAAAGAGCACATTAAGAGCATACCAATTTCTTGGTCAACCCCTCATCTCCTGGCGTTCAAAGAAACAAAACTCGGTTGCTCTATCAACTATCGAGGCTGAGTACATTGGAGCTGGAGCTCTGCTGTGCTCGGATTTTGTGGATCAAGCAGCTCTTGAAGGATATTGGACTATTATTCACATTTATCCTAATCAAGTATGATAATCAAAATGCAATCAGTATCACTAAGAATCCAATCTAACACTAAAAGACAAAGCATATTGAGGTTAGGTATCATTTTCTGAGAGACCATTCTAAAAAGGTGATATTGAACTTGAATTCATTCCTACGAAATTTCGATCAGCTGATATTTTCACTAATCCTCTTAGTGACGATCAATTTTACTTTATTAAAAATTAGCTTAGCATGATTAATGCATGACGATGTGATTTATTACATGAATTATCCTTGCATGATTTATTAGTTGTCTAAGTGTTCTTAGTCACTCGGAAAAGATACTTGAGTCGGACAGCTTTATTATCAAAATGGACATCAATCTTCTAAAATCATCTCTAGATAAATGGAGAATTTCATAAATGCTTTCGAAAACTCTTTCTTATCTCTCTTTGCCACATGTTTGAGAAGAAACTAGCCGTTTGAAGAAAGTTGCTTGGAATACTAGCCGTTGGAGTGCATAACGTTACACTGGTCCGAGAGTGTTGTTTGGTATTAGGGTCGAACGAAGATTGAAGGTCATTCTTTTCGCTATAAATAGCACCTCTTTACCTTCTTTTCTTCACTTTGCCCACTGCTTACTTGTTCTCATTATTCTCAATACTCGCAGATGATATTCTCTCTCTCTCCTCTCGAATTCTCAATTCTCTTTACTCTCTCTCTCACTACTTTCATTTCTCTCTCTCTCTCACTTCTAAATCTTTTCACCAAGCCTAAGAGAGGAACTAGTCAAGAATTGGGTTCAGCCACCAAAAAGGTTCGCACTAAAAACACTCGGGAGATACTTCAAATCCTCCTCGAGCATTTTGTTGCCCAACATCTAATGTTGGATGACAAATTGTTCCCCACCACTTCATTCTCGTGGTTACACAACATCAAAGATACTAGGGTATTCAACTATCTATGCTTCGCAAATATATTTATCCGGAACTTATTGCCAAGTTCTATACAAATATGACTACCTCAAAAGGTGTCATAACCTCAAAAGTTCGAGGTACGGTTGTACGAATCAATCTCACCCTTCTTCACAAGCTTTTCAAAGTCACTTCTCTCTTTCTCAATTCCAACCCGAGTACCTTTCATGGAAATCTTAAACGATTTCTTTGAAAAGTATGCAAAAGAGGTGCCTGCGTCACGAAAGAACTTCTCCGTGACTCGGATGAAGTCCGAAGCACGAGTGCTCTACTTCATGCTGATGAGAACTTTCTTTTTCATCCCTCTAGCAAAGAGAATAAAAATCTAAGATTCTCAAAGCTTTGTTTGATATTCCGGAGGGCTACAAAGTAGATCTCTTCCTGGCTATTCTTGAGTACATGGCTTCGCGCCTACTCACTCAAAGAAATCCGCTCCTTATCCTTTCGGAGCTCTTCCGACTGTTATCTTTAAACGGTTCAAAGTTCCCCTTACCATAGACCCAAACGCTTCCTCGAAGCTGCCATTTGTATAGGCATAAAAGAGCTCTTGGAGTTACTGGTGCTAGGAAGTGAAACACGGTGTCCGGGTTTAAGGGTTTGAGTTACCACCTCCTTCGATGTCCGGGTTAATACTAAAGATGCTAGTTTTATTTAGTTTACCTCCACCCACTTAGACTTAGACTACACTAGCTCCTCCACCTCCTAGTTCTAGTCCTTCGCTTCTCAACCTCCTATCTTTTCCGCTTTGTTTTTCGAAATGGTAAAAAAATTGAATACGTATTCGAAGCATTTCATCCCACTCTGTGATCCTTCTAAAATATCATCCCCAACCTGATTAGACCGGACAGTCTTAGAAAAGGGAGAACCAAGACCTTATGTTTAAGCTCAAGGGGATTATATAAGAATAGCGCGAGCAGACTTCGCCTCTTCCAAGAACGCAGATCAAAAGCTTTCAAGGACTCGGACATGCCCGATACTTCGAGGAGTCCTCCAGCCCGGCTAAGTCAACTTCAACCGAGGTAGAAGAAGTAGGCTGTAGAGGTAAGTGAGGAAGAAGCTCAAGTTGCGGAAGGAGAAGGCGAGAAGAAGGAAGAAGAAAAAGAAGAGGAAGCGGCCACTCAACCCGAGGTCCAAGGTGCACGAGAACCGGAACCGATCTCTTTAGATCATGTTCGAGTGCCTCAAAAAAGTTGGCAATGTCGGTCAATCAAACGCCCTGCTTCAGCGAGCACAACCCACAATTATCTTCGAGGAAGAAATGCTTCAAGACGATATTTCCTTGGTTCACATAACCAGGATCGAGTAGATTCTCGACATTCCACTGTTATAGCCTCCCCTTTCACCCACTTCTATACAAGCATACGAGGCTTAGGCGCACTGCTCATCCCTCCTCCTTCAAACAACTCTGCCCTCTACTTCTTGGTTTATTTTTCTTAACTCATATTTCATTTTTTTCTTCCAACATCTATTGTACTATTCTCGCTATTTCTTCCCTACTTTTGATGAAATGCATAGCATGAGGAAAATAGAAAACTTTGATGTTTGGTTTGGAGGAGTTCCTCCCTTTTGTCCGAGTTTATTTTATTTTATTCTGAATACATTTATTTTACGAGCAATGAATGATTTTTCTTTCTCTAAACATACTTGTTTCGAGTTACATATTTATATTGCTCGATACTAAACTCCTTAACTGATTTGCTCTGGATACATTTTTTTCTTCTTTGGTCGGATGAATTTCCACAAACATGTACTAAGTTACGATGTGATGTGAGCTACACTTTCTAAGTATCTTATGTCTCACTTAAAGAGAATATTGTTTCCTAATTTGATCAATTTGCAATGAAAACTCATTTCTAAACTAACAAGTTTCTATCTTAAGTATGGAGTGCCTTTCATCAAAAAGGGGAGATTGAAGACTCAAGTATAACTCTGTATCTCTCTTAGGTTTTGATTCTAAGTCATTATGAGCATTCTAGAAACTTTTATCTAATTTTCATTCTGTTACGATCGACTTGGAAAGTGCTTCATTGCATATTTATTCGAAGCACTAACTTTGTATTTGAAAGTAAAATCAATTAAAACGTTAATTCTTTATTCTAAGTCAGTTTATTTCCTGGAATATTATTTGATTGAATGAAGTTCATGTTTATTGATGCTCTATTATATTAAAACGTTAATTCTTTATTCTAAGTCAGTTTATTTCCTGGAATATTATTTGATTGAATGAAGTTCATGTTTATTGATGCTCTATTATATAACTTGATTACTTTTAGGATTAACTCAAGATGGAATCTAAACCTAGTGCATATTATACTCGGAAAATTCCATTCTTCTAGGCCAAAAATAATTAAGCACTTAATTACTCTAATTTAATTATTATTTGTGCCTAATCTTGGACCAAAGTATTTTATAGTTTGAGAACCAATGTGGTTTGCTTTTTAGGTTCTCCAGACAAGGCTAATCTAATTTTTAAATTACAAAAGCAACCGGCTTCTAGCCGTTAAAAACCAAGCAGACAAGTTTCGACTACTTACGGACATGGCTCGGACACCGTGTCGGGGTTGTTTGTTTCCAAAACTGAAAAAATCCAACTCTAGGTCTAACGCTTGTTTCCACCTTAGTTCTCAGTCACCACTAGTTGATTGGACCATCTTTTGGAGCCAAGAGTCGTTGCACAACGTTCACAATCCAACGAATCTTTTCTAAGTGACTCGGAATTGCTCGTCGAACGGTTAGTGAAGACTTCAGTCCAAAAACAAGACTCAATGGTCATTTTGCCTGGTTGTCTATATAAAGAAGCCACTCCTAAAGACTAGAAGATTGCTGAAGATAAAACTTATTGCTGAATTTATTGCCTAACACTTACTTAGAACATACTTACTCAATCTTCTACTTACAAGTCCAACTTTGTATTTCACATCTTTTGAGTTGTAAAGAAAGTCTTGTAATCAATTGTGTATTTCTCTTACTTTCTTAGTAAGTCCCTTGACTGAGCTCAAAGGGTTAACTCAGCTCAATTGTCCTTGATTGTAAAGGTTACCTTAGTTAGGAAGTACTAGATCAAATAAGGGAACTTTTGAGTCTTAGAAAACCTTGTAATGAATTGTGTAAGGGAGCTATTCTAGTTAAGTCGAGTCCTTTGTATTTTGTGGATTCAAAATAGTGGATTTCACTCGCTACTTGGATTAGCACTGTCCATGGTTTTTTTCCCTAGGAGGGTTTCCACACACATCTTTGTATTTATCTTTTTGAGTGCAATCTAGACTCAAAATCGCTTTATCTAAGTGATTGTGTAAAAAGTGTTTAAATTCTCTTTTTCACCCTATTCACTCCCCTTTAAGGTGATTTAGACTCTCCAAGAGCAAACCATTAAACATCATCAAGAATGGAAACTTCATTCCAATGAAGATAGAAGGTGCAAGATCTCTCGCCTAAACAGAAGACAGGATACACGACCAAGAGAAAGAGAAAACTACTACAAGTGCCACTTTTAACGACGATTAAAAGGACCGGTTGTAGTTTTGTAAATAACGAGGCTTACTTTAATAGATATGACGACGGTTCTAATGTTAAAAACCATCGTCATAGGTTTTATGAAACATTTAACTATGGTTCTTCTAACAGAACCATTATTAAATGTGTCATATGACGACGGTTACTGTCATATAATCGTCGTCATATGTCTTTCGAATCAGCTTAAAACTCGATCTATTGTTTCCATGCCCATTTACAACTCTCGATCTTATCACTTTCTACAGTTTTTCTCTCCTCCATGAACCTCCTCATCAGATCTAGAATTCGTTCCTCGCGGTCGGTCGACTTGAATTGGTAAGCCTCTCTCTACTCTCGCCGTTTAGATCTTTCATTTCATCATAGTTTCATCTCATTTCTTTTAAGTGTAGATCTCTTCAAATTCTCGCTGTCAAGCCTCTCCTCACCCTCGCCATTGTCGGTTCTTAGGTATGAATCTCTATCCTCTCTTATTTTTCAGTTTAAGTTATTCAGGAAATATTTTTATAGTTAAATGTTGAATGTATTTGCGATAATTATGTGAATATTAAGAATGTGGGTAATCTTTGAGATTGTTGAAATGTTGAATCTTTGTTTAAATGTTGAATATTTAGAATGTGGGTAACATTTGTTTAGTTTATTAAGTTGGAAATTCGTGAAATGTTTGAGATTTCGAGAAATGGGTTAAGGAGTTTAGGATTTGTGGTAATTATAGCGAAATATGATAGGTAAGGATGGTAGATCAAAAGAGTGCATCAAAATTTGTTTAGGGTTTTAGAGAAATAGAAAGATCATTTGGATATAGGGTCATCCTCAAAAACCTTCTCAAAAAGATAAATTTGTATCCAAATTTGTTTATTTTGATGAGGTGATTTTGGGGTGAACTCATTTATCCAATTATCGAAATTGGTATCCAAATATGGTTAGAGTTTAGAGAAATAAAAATATTTATGGTTCAGGTTTTGAGGAAATAGAAAAATTTGTATTTATATATTTAAGTATATAAATGTAAAAATGTAAAAAATTAGAAAGGTATTTGGATATAGGGATCTCCCCAAATACTTTTCATCAAGATAAATTTGTTATCAAATTTATTTATTTTGATGAGTAAGAGTTGGGGCTATATAAGCTTTCGGTTTCCTTTTTGGGTGCAAGTTTGTTGTATTATATATGATCATAAACTAGAGGCCATGATTTTTTTTAAGTTTACGTAATTCAAAGGTTTTCCTGAAAATTTCGGCAGAGTTTCCTCTATAATATCGCTAATCCCATAGGCTTAAAGCCTTAACCCTACACGAAACACATTCATAAACTCAACGAGCCATATGCTCGAAGTATCAATAACACAAACTCAACGAACCACACGCTTGGATAAACACATACGTCTTTTATTGTACATAGTCAAAACTTTAGATTCACATACAACCGATTTACAATTGAAAACATCATTCATATAGCCAATCTAGAGACTTCCTAGCGATCCGGTACTCCTCAAAGCCAAAGGCCACTCCGAGGAGTCTTAACTTCTATACTTGAAAACGTTGGTGAGGTCATGAGCTCCACGAGCCCGGTGAATAACCCAAACCCAACCCCTGGTTTCACTTTGCACATTAATTCATTAACAAACACACGTAAGTTCACTATTCATTCATAACATGCGATTCGGATCATATATGCTTAAGATATGCAAGATACTAAACTTACCAACTTACCGAGCAACACATATGACGTCAATTAGTCATGAATTCAATCAGAACATACTTCATTTTTCTTTCTATGCAAGTACGTCATAGAATCATTCATCATGTAAGTCACTCTACACGTAAATCATATCTTACTTCTTACCGTATTAATTTCTTATGAAATCGGGATTCATTCTTCTTCTCATTCTTATTCTTGAGTTCATTCATGCATTTCATAAATCATTGATTCTTTCTTTCTTGTTCATCATGCACAATCAGTCGTCTCTTCATATTGTAATTCTTTAAGTCTTTTTAGTTTCGAATGGAAAGAAAATTTATGTCCTCGCTCTAAAGACCCAATTCTTGGACCCAAAATAATTCGTGGGCTCAGTAAAATTTTCAGGAATTTTGGGCAACTCATGAAAGCACAATAATTAAGACAACGAGCTTAATTACTCAAAAATATACACCTAAATCATGAATTCAATTTTTCTAATTTCTCTTACTAATTCTATTCAAGCTAGTCTCATCAAATTCTCAATGTAGAGCTCAATAACCATGCTCAACAATACTCAATCATCATTAAATTCATGAATCGGACACATAATTCGCAACATACTTTTTAATTTGTGAGTTGCTAATTTCATGAATTTAGGCCTCTAACTTCTTCAATTAAACCTATGGTTTCCAATTTTATACTTCAATTTCAAGTTCAATGCACCTAACTTATTTTATCTTTAGAGTATGTATTCAAATTACTCACCTTAGATTCTTCGTGGTTCTAAGAATTTTAATTTTTAAATTGAATTTCGAATTTGAATTAGGGTTTGCTTCTTCATCTTCCTTTCGATTTTCCCCTCCCGATTCTTTCTCCTTCTTCCTCTCGGTCTTAGTTTCAACCCCTCAAATTCTCACTCATTCTCACGTCCATGGCCGTCTCCCTCTTTTGCTGCCCTGTTACGGGCTCTTGTTCTTGGCTCCCTCGGTTTGAAGCTCTCTTTTCGTTCTTGCTTTGGTTCTAATTTCGCAATTCCTCGCCATCTCCCGCGTTCCGGCTCCTGGGTTTTGCTTCTTGGTTTGTTCACTCCATCTCTCACTCTCTTTGCTCTCTTCTTCTTCTTTTGTTTTCGGTTTCCCTCTCGCTTCCCCTTTTTCGTTTCCTCTATTCTAGTCTCCCTCCCGTTTTCTTTTCTTCTCTGCTTCTAGTTCTCGTTTCTCCCGCTTCGGTTTTGTTTTGCTTGCTTTTTCATTCCCCTCGTTCTCCCTCTTTTGTTCTTAATCCCACTTTCTCTTTCTTCTTTTCATGATTACACCTAATGGAGTTGGCTGGCCAAGTTTAATTGGACCTCTAACATCTTTGCTCTAATTATCCGCCAGTTCCTCCTCAAAAATGTCAACCATCTCCTTTCCCTTTTGTTTTCTTTTTCTTTTTATTTTTATTTTCTGGTTTTTGCTTTTATTTGAATTGGGCTCAAAAATATTTCACAAGCTCATTTTAGGTAGCCCACACTCGGGGTTTCAATTCTCGGATTTTAATTTTGACTTGAAAAATTATAATCCATATTAATTTAATAATTTAAAATTTTTTAACTTTTAATAACTTAATTCATTACCAAGCAAGCACCTTAAATTTTCGGGTATTACAGAGTTAGAAGATCTTAAGGGAGTAAAAGTCACATTTGGAGACAACAAGAAAGGCTAGATAGTTGGGATTAGCAAGATTGGTCAAGGAAACAACTCGGTCAGCCCTAGTCTTCCTTGTCAAAGGGCTTAAGTATAATCTGCTCGGCATTTATCGGCTATGTGACAAAGGCCAAGAGGTAAGGTTCACTCGGACCAACTGCTATATCTCCGATGCGAGTCATCAAAGAGACAAAGCTCTTAGGTCTAAGGTCGGGTAACACTTATACTATTCCTCTTTCGATTCTAGTCAGAATTTATATTGCTTGAAAGAATCTTTGAATGATGATTCATGGACATGACATCGTAGATTAGGACATATTAGCATGCATACTATAAAGAAACCTACATCTCATGGATTGGTTAGGGGTTTACCTTACTGTGCATTTAAGAAAGATAAAATATGTGAAGCATGCACAAAAGAAAAACAAGTCGGATCATCTTTCAAACCACTCAAAACTGTGTCTACATCCACGAGTGCTTGAGTTTGTTCATATAGATATGAGTGGTGAAATTCCTATGAAAAGCTTAGAAGATAGATCATATGTGGTTGTTATGAGGAACAAGAATGAAGCCTTCAAAGAGTTCACTAAGATATGTAGGAAAATTCAAGTGGAGTCTCGGACTCGGATCGGAAGGATTCGAACTAACCATGGAAAGGAGTTCGATTACTCGGAATTTACATACTTTTGTAATAATAATGGCTTCTCTTACAACTTCTCTGGACCACAAACTCCTCAAAAGAGAAAGAACATAACTCTTGAAGAAATAAGAAGGACCATGATGATTAAAAAATATCTACCTTACTATTTCTAGGCTGAGGTCTGTGAACACAACAAACTACACACTTAACGGATGCCTCATGAGACCCATTTTGAATAAGACACCCCATGAGCTATACAAGGGAAAGAAACCCAACATTTCCTACTTTAGACCATTCAGATGTAAATGCTTGGTGTATAATAATGGTCAAGAACATCCGACTAAGTTTGATGCTAGATCAAATGAAGGTATATTTGTGGGTTACTCATCTCATAGTAAAGCTTATCGAATTTTTAACAAAAGGACTAACAAAGTGGAAGAAAGTATTCACGTTGTCTTTGATGAGATTGATCTTGGCAGGATAAGTGAATCCACATTTTCAGATCTCAAACTTAATAGAGATGAAGATGGTCTTCCTGAAGCTGAGCTCAAAAAAAGTCAAATAGAAGAACTAAGACAACTTTGAATGAGGCAACTCAAAATAAGCCAACTCGGAATGTTGTGACTTAGAATGAAATAAATCAAGAGCCAACTCAGAATGCTAAAAACCAAGCCATTGTAAAAGCTCAACATGAGCAATCAACTCAAGATTAGCATGTGTAACCAAAAATTTGGTAAATCAGGGGATAGGTAGAGCTTTGAAATATGTATCTAGTCACCCACCCGAGATTATACTTTCCGATATCAATAATAGGGTAAGAACTCGTTTTTATTGGCAAAATCTGTGTGCATTTTTGCATTTACATCATTAATAGAACCTAAAAATGTACTAGAGGCCTTAACCGAACCTGAATGGATAGAGGCCATGTAAGAAGAGAAAAATTAATTTGAAGGAAACCAAGTCAGGACTCGACCAAACGACCTTTGACCACCCAATAAGAGTAACCAAATGGGTTTTTAAGAACAAACTGGATGAGGAAGGGTTGGTAGTAAGAAATAAGGCCGATTAGTTGCTCGGGGTATAACTAAGAAGAGCGAATTAATTGTGGGGAAACCTTTGCACTGTTGCTAGGATTGAGGGAATAAAAATCTCTTAGCATTTGTATGTAGCATGAACATCAAGATTTATCAAATGGATGTGAAGTGTGCAATTTTTAATGGTTATATTCAAGAAGAAGTTTATGTTGAGCAACCCCTGGATTTGAAAACTCATAATTTCTAAATCATGATTTCGAATTGCAAAAGGCTTTATATGGTCTTTATCAAGCTCCCATCTTGGTATAAGACTAAGCAGTTTCTTAGTTCAAAATGATTTCAAAAGAGGTCAGATTGACAAAACTCTTCTCATAAAAATCAAGGGGAATGATTTTCTTATCATTCAGATCTATGTTAACCATAATATCTTTTGAGGTACTAATGAAACTCTATGCCAAGAGTTTTCCGAGTTGATGAGACAGGAGTTCTAAATGAGCATCATGGGAGAACTCAATTTCTTCCTTAGTCCGCAAATCAAACAAGACAAGGATGACATCTATGTCCATCAATCTAAGTACACCAAGAGTTATTGAAGAAATACAAGCTACTAGATGTCTAGCATACAACAACATCTATGAGTAGCAATCTGAAACTAGACTCGAGATGAGAAAGGCAAAGCATTAGATCGGATACTCTATATAGGTAAGATTGGATCTCTACATTATCTCACATCTAGCAGGCCAAATATCATGTTTAGTGTTTACTTCGTGCAAGATTTCAAGCTAATCCTATGGAATCGAATCTTGGTCTATGGTTTTCAACAAACTCGGAACCGACTCTCATTGGATACTCGGATGCCGACTTGTGGGATACAAGGATGATAAAAAGAGCACATCAGGAGCATGCCAATTTCTTGGTCAAGCACTAATCTCCTAGCACTCAAAGAAGCAGTAACTCGGTTGCTCTATCAACTACTAAGGCTGAGTATATTGCAGCTGAAGCTTGTTGTGCTCAGATTCTCTAGATCAAGCAACACTTGAAGGATCTTAGATGATCATTCACATCGATTCTAATCAAGTGCAAGAATTAAAGTACAATCAGCATCACTAAGAATCTAGTTCATCACTCAAAGACAAAGCATATTGAGGTCAGGTATCATTTTTTAAGAGATCATTCTAAGAAAGGTGATATTGAACTTGAGTTTATTCCTACGAAATTTTAGTTAACTGATAATTTTTACAATGCCTATGAGTGAAGATCAGTTTTTCTCTATTAGGAATGAAATTGGCATGATTAATGCATGATTATGTGATTTATTGCATGAATTTTTCTTTCATGATTGAGTAAGGTGTTGGACGGACTCGCTTCCACACCGTACACAACAGAGCATGGTGTTGTTGCCATTGAGGTCCTAAGGGAGGTCCGATAGCCCCATAAAGTGAAGGGTAATTTATCGAGGCCAATCCTCGTCACTAACAACCATTTTTGTAACTATCTTTTCGGATATTCTTGTTAGTAGCGTCGATTACTTCGTTGGTCCGAGGGCAATAGGGAGAAGACCTATGGTGTTTAATTTTATATTTATCTAGTAGGTGTACTACATCTTTCTTTAAGTGACTACCATGGTCACTAATAAGTTCACGTGGTACCCCATATCGGTAGATAATGTTGTGAGTTATGAATTTCGCCGCATGCTTTGATGTTAAGGTTGCATATGAGCTCGCTTCTACCCACTTGGTAAAGTGGTCAATTACTACTAACATGAAATCGTGACCACCCATTGCTTTAGTAGTCACTTTACCGATGATGTCAATGCCCCAAACTGAAAATGGCTAGGGCGATGCAAGTGTCATCAAAAAGGAAAGTTGTTGGTGCTGCAAGTTTGCATACAATTGACACTTATGACATCTCTTTACAAATTCATGATAGCCTGTTGCCATGGTTGACCCGTCATATCCTAAACTCTAGATTTTGTAAACCAACAGTCTTCCATTCATAGGAGTCCGTATTCCCCACCATGAATATCAGTCATTATGCGCTCTGCTTCATGTTGATTGACACAAAGTAAGCTAATTCATGTGTTGGTTGTCTTATATAGCTCCCTTGATTGATGAAGAACTGCGTTGCTATTATACGGATGGCTCGTTGGGCTCTAGGTGTAAAGTCCGGCTGGTATTCTTAGTTTTTTATGTATTGATAGATGTCATGGTACCAACTACAAAAACCACTTTTAAAGACGGGTCTTTAACGATTATTAAAAGGACAAATCGTCCTAAAAAATAGACCGGTGACATTTTTGTAAATAGGCGGCATTATTTACCACCTATGATGACGGTTGTTTCAATGAACAGTCGCCATATGTTAGGCTATGAACATATTACTATAGTTCATTGAAAGAAGCATAGTTAAAAGTCACTTTTAAGTACTTGTTCTTTCATTTCAACCGTAGTTAAAAGTTTTCACTTTAAGGGTTAAAGTTTTTCAAATTCGGAAAACCCATTAACCCTATCCGTGTCTCCCTTTCTCTCACCCTCTCTCTCCTATTAGAATGCCGCTTAATCCCCACACCTCCTCTCTCTCTCGGTCTCCCATTAAGCGCCCCCTCCTTCTTTCTCTCTCCTTTCGAGTCTCCCATGGAGCTTGAAAACCTCCCTCTCTTTCACTCTCATGGTGCTTGAAAGATCTCCCTCTCTCTCTCTCTCTTTTCTCATGGCACTTGGAAGATCCCCCTCTCTCTCTTCCAACAATCGGTTAAAAATTAGGTGCTTCCGATCTCAATGGTGAGCACCGATGATGGCGTGTTCTTCACTAATGATGCATTAAGTGCTTCCGATCTCCGAGGCTAAGCATCGTCGCCAGCGAAAGTGGAGACAATTGTCTTGACTCCTTTGCCATCATCCTTGTCGGAGATATATGAAGGTTTGCTCGGGGTGAATAGGGTGATGGAAGATTTTTGAGAAAATCAAACTCTTTTGCACGGAATAGAGACAGAAATGATTCCGAGTCTAGATTGGACTCGGAAAAGTGTAAACTCGGATATACGTGGAAACCCTCCTGGGGCGGAAAACCACGGACGAGTGTAAATCCAGCACACCAAGTCGAATCCACTAATTGAATCCTCAATAACAATGAATATGACTACCCAGATTAGCGTAGGCAAACTAAATGTCCGAGTCCGACTTAGTGCGTCGGAATCCGAGTTCCGAGTGGGTTAGATCCGAGTCCGAGTTCCGAGTGGGTCGGATCCGAGTCCGAGTTCATAATGGGTCGGATCCGAGTCCGAGTTCGGAATGGGTCGGATCCGAGTGGGTCGGACTTACTCGGATAATCTTAATATGCTTAAGTTTGAGTTCGATCAAGAATAAGTCATATTGAAATGATGAATTGTAAAGCATATGACTTAGTTAAATGAATTTCTTTTAGGATGCTTCTTGCTTTATCCTAAATTTAGATGAATGCATAAAATCAAAACACATTCAAGGGGTTAGTCAATCATACCCGAGTCTTCAATATATTTCCCGGAGACAGTAGCGGCGGCTCAATGTGCGAGTAACAGCAGCGGCGTCGTATTCAAGTTGGAGTGAAATTGAAGTAATGATCAGCTGTGGATCTGTTAAAACTTCATACATGGAGAAAGGAGAGAGAAAGAGAACGAGAGAGTGAGGGAGATCGACAGCGAGAAAACATCAAAATTGGCTCGGATCGGGGATACCAAATTCGAAGAGAAGTTGAAGCGGACTAATGAACATAACCAGTTCTACAAGTGTTTGATAGTGTGATTGTTTCTTTCGAGTGATTGAATTTGATTGAATAAACATATTTTGGATTTTAATGCAATTCATATTTCAGATCCGGCTTGTTAAATTCGTGGTTAAAATCTCATTCTTGTCATCGACTTGTAGTTTTTAAATCTAAATTGTTTTTCTTAGTTTGTCTTTCTAGTGTTCAAATCTATTCTAGTGTTAGAATATAAGCTTGATTTTCTCTGTATAATATGAACTGGAAACTACGGACTTTTCTCATTGTTTAAACAATTTTGTGTTCATATCTTGCTGATTGTGTTGTATTATTGCATTCCCGAAACGTCTCTCCCTGAATAAATTTTTTTTTTTTAAAATATTTGTGTTTATGACGATAGTTCGTCAAGAAGAACCGTCGTTATAGGTCAGCTATGACGATGGTTCTCTTGAAGAACCGTTGTCATAGGTGTTCCTTTTACTACGGTTTCAAATCGTAGTCAAAGGTGGTACATACAACAATGCCCGAATACACGACGTCACTTAACCATAGTTAAATGTCTTTTTAACCATAGTTAAAAGTGGTTCCTGTATCGGTGTATAGTTTGGTCATTACTAGACACTTCTAGTGCTTACACATGCCCGAGGTTGACTCAATCATTCTATATGAATGGGCATTGAATGAATGCCATTAAGGATATTAATCATAGATGCTAACTTTGCTAGGTCATCCGTGAACTGGTTGTCATCCCTAGGAAGGTATGTGTATGATATACTATTAATGTATTTCGCTAATTCCATTAGATATGCTTGGTAGGGTGCCAAGACTTCACTACATACCTTCCACTTTTCCGTAATCCGATTAATGATCAAAATAAAGTCACCGAAAACCCTAATGTTCTTGGCTCCTATTTCTAGAGCGGCTTGAAGTCCTTTGATGCATGCTTCGTATTCTATAGCGTTGTTGGTAACCTCAAAATCTAGTTTGGCTGAAATGAGATTATGTGCTCCTTCTTCGAGACTAGGACAATCCCTACTCCAACGCCCACCATCAATGTACATGTCGACATGTCGACCTCTACTTTTACAATATTTCCATGTCAAAAGTCGAGATGTTCGGGTCGTGATTCAATCATTGGTAGATCAACTAGGAATTCTAATACTACCCTTCCTTTGATTGCCTTTTGAGGGACATACTTGAGTTCAAATTGTGATAACATGACTGTCATCTAGCTATCTTCCTATTTATAGTTGGTTGCTCAAGAACATACTTAATGGGATCCATTGGCACTACTACATGTACCGTGTAGGCTAACTTGTAATACATAAGCTTCTTGGTAGCGCAAACTAGAGCTAATGAGGTTTCTCTATAGGCATATATTGAGTCTTGTAATCTAAGAATTTCTTACTTAGATAATATACTTCATATTCCTCATTGTCATCCCGTCGAGCTAACATGGCTCGCAATGTAGTTTCTGTTGTAGCAAGGTATAAGAGTAAAGGATTCCCTGGTTGAGGCGGAACTAGCATCGGTGGATTAGCCAAATATTCCTTGACCTTCTCCAATGCTTTTTAACATTCTTCATCCCAAATATACTCAACTCCTTTTTTAAGCTTTTTGATGATGGGTTCACATACCATAGTCGGTTTTGATATGAAACGACTAATGTACTATAAATGTCCTAGGGAACCCCGTATCTCCTTTTCTATCTTCGCGATGGAATCTCTTGAATGGCCTTGAGCTTGGATGGATCATCTTCCTTATGTATCATGTCGTAGCTATCCTTTGATATGTGGCTTCAGAATTCTTGTGCCCGAAAGGCATTACCGCATAACAATATGTACCCCATTGAGTGATGAATGTCGTTTTTACCATCTCTTCTTTAGCCATCTTTACTTAATTGTATCCAACATAGCCATTAAAAAGAGAGAAATGCATGACCTGCTATATTATCCACTAGAATGTCGATGTGAGGCAACGGGAAGTCATCTTTAAGGCTTGCCTTGTTTAAATCCTTAAAATCAACACACATCCGTACCATGCCATCTTTCTTTGGAACCGGCACTATGTTTGCTACCCAATAAGGGTAGTGGACCACTTGGATGAACCCGACTTGTAATCGCTTCCGGACCTTTTCCTTAATTTTCACTACCTATTCGAGGTTTCATTCTCATGAGCTTCTTCTTAACTAGCTTAGCATCTTGATAAAGTGGAATTCCATGTTCCCCTATGGTTAGATCTATCCACAGCATGTCTTTGTAGAACCATGCAAAGACATCTATGAATTCGAGTAAGGAGTGAAGTGAATTGCTTCGCTCTTCCGCATTCGAGTGTTTTCCTAACTTTAAATTTTTGTGGTTGATCCGCTGATCCTAGGTTAATTGTTATTGTTTCCTCTATTATTGGTGAGCGATTTTCATGATATTCTATGACTTTTATTAATTCTTTACGAATTTCTTATTCATGCTTAGAGGCAAAACAAATAAGAAGAAGAGGAGGCAAAGAGTAAGCTGAAATATTCATCTTATTAAATGACGAAATGAGTACATCGGACTCGGAAATATAAATTGCAGAATTAGAAGATGAACTAACAGAATTGGAAATAGAAACAAAATCCCTAGTGCTAGACTTAGAACTAGAATGCTCTGTTAAAATGACAGCAAATTCTTGGCCTTCCTCAATGTAAATCCAAGTAATATGCTTCGACCCTTCATTGTCGACGTCGGTGATGAACTTAGACAAATCAAACTGTGGGTGAGACATGTCTTGGGATAGTATCGAAACCAAATTCCCTCTAGATTTTTCTTCTGTCCGAATAACAAACCAAAAATGTTGCTTTCAACCAGATTGATCCAGTCTTTTGTAGATCGCCCTTCTTGAGGAGGTCGGGTGCCTCCTTTTCTAGCACATGGCAATCGTTAAAGACCTCTAAACCAGGTACCAAGATACCCTTCTCTTTTATGTAATAAGGCTCAGGAAAACCATAGTAGATGAAGTTGTCCCGTTCTTTCAGGAATTGTGCACTTAGAGTACAAGGAAAGGGTTTGATTGAACGAACCGTGAATGGTGTAGTCCTCTTAGTTTGTATCTCCTATTTTAGCTTTGGCTATTTCCTTAACAATTAGATGATAGCTTAGTTCGAACTTGTAGTTGTTGGTGAAAAGATTAGGTGGTATGCCCCTGCCTACAACTAAGCCGGGAAAATACCCTTGTCTATAGTAGGGATGGTCTCGAACCGACAAAAGGTCCTCATCATTATTGTCGTATTCGATTTCGACGACGCATTCCTTAGAGGTGATGGTGACATAGAACTTATCTCCATTGATGGTTACTACTTGACCTTTAATAATCATTTTGACTTTCCGATGCAGTGTAGAGGGCACTACCTAGTGGTCATGTAACCAAGGGCGTCCTAGAAGAAGGTTGAAAGTGGCTCGAATATATACGACTTGAAAGTCGATGTTTTTTACCACAAGTCCCACATTGATCGGATGATTTGGCGATCCTCCAATGAAAAACATTTACAATAGATCCATTCTCTACTAAGGTTAGTAGGATAAACTGGTTAATGCAAGTTACAATTAAGTAAAGGGCATTGTTATCTACAATGCCTTCTTCATGTAGGTCTTTCTTGTCAAACGTGATGGTTCTATCCCTATTACCGACAAGTCCTACTACTTCCTCGAGCATAGTTTCAACAGAGACCTCAATTTTTCCAAGTGCCTCAATTAAGGCCTTCCTATGCTTTTGGGAGGCGAGATATGAGTTGCCGGATGGAGATATCAACTTTAAGATTTTGAATTTATTTTAGCACGGGTAGTCCTCTTCAACAACTTCTTTCTCCTTTAGGGCTTCTTCGATCTATTAGGGACTCATTGGTATATTATGTTGTCCAAATATAGTAAGGAATTGAATTTCTTAACTCTTTTGTTCTCTTAAGAAGTCATCTTTCTCTAAGGGTGGTGTGTTGCGAAGTTATCATCACTATCGTCTTTAACTTCTTATGTATCTTCTTCGTCTCTTACCCACAACCCATGCACTTCGGATCTAAGGAAGGTAAGCTAGCAAGTGATTTGGACTTACTGATGTTTTGAATGAAGACAAATGGATCCCACTAACTTAGAATGGGCTCGGAGAAGATAGTTAAGGTACCGCTGAATGGATTTTTATTGTTGTTAGGTTTCTAAGCGGCTTTAGGGAGAGGGAGTTCGCCATCATGGAACATGCTCTCTAACTTGTTCTAGAATGTCCAACATTGCTCGTGTCATGTCCTCGTGTAAGATGGTACTTACGGAATTTTCCTCGCGTCGTAGTTTTTGATCGTTTCGCAGCTTCTAATTCTGGTCTTACGGTGGCAACTCAATCTTCCCTTTAGAAAATAGAGGGTCAAGGTTCCGACCGTATGTAGTACCTACAGGAGTGCAGTCATTATATCTATTAAGGGTATTGACGTCTACACCCCTTCTAGTATTGCCATGAGAAGAGGTTTTCTTGTCCTTGGATTGATAGTTACCTCTATATCCAACCACGACTTTCCGTGATTGTGGTAGACAGCTTCTTCTTCTTATCAGCATGTCTCGCATCTCTAAGTGCTGAGAAGCTCATAAATGGTAAGAATTTGAGGTGCTATTTATAAGCGGTGTTGATGATTCTTCATAATTATCCTTACTTGGTCCTTCTCGAATGGTCGGTCCACCATCCGGGCAGCCTTTGCTCTCCATCTATTAAGAATTTGAGGTGCTTAACTAGAAGATTCTTCATAATTATCCTTACTTGATCCTTCTCGAAAGGTCAATGCACCATGTAGGCAAGCTTCACTCTCCATCTAGTGAGAAAGTCGATGAATCTGTCTTTCTCCTCTTGTTTGGTCAACTCCAAGTCTCTAAGAGTGCCGGGTAGATCGGTGTTATAGGAGTATTGGTGTAGGAACTCCTTACACGGATCATTCCAATTAGTGACCTTGCGTGGGCCAACTACATTGTAGCGATTGATTACATCACGGTCGAAGGTCTATGGGAAGATGAAGTGGTACGTGTCTTCCGGTATATTTTTAAGAATCATTGCTCCCAAGAAGTTGCAAACATGATGATGGGAATTTTCGGAACCATGAAAGTTGATGTCTAGAATGGTAAACTTTAGAGGTAACTTCCCTTTGGGGATTAAAGTGAATCCCGTGAGATCAAAGTACTCGACTCTTGAAAATCGAAGACTCCTTTAACATTTGTTCTATCTAATCTATGCATGGATCAAACTTAGGCTTGCGTTCGGACTAGATTCAGGAGAAGGATAAGTCGAAGGGCCTCCTCCTCCTATATCTTCGTCACCGTCTTTCTTAGTATCCTCAAGAGTCATTGTGATGACTTTAAGAGTTTTGATATGGACTCTATCTTCTTGTCCCGAGCCTCAATTCGGGCTTCCATCTTGACCGAGGATTCATTGAGCAAGGTGATGAGAGGGGATTGTTCTCGGTGCTCCGTCCATTGGAGGGGAATTGTGTTTTAGTACTCGTCCTACAACGGAAAATTGAATGAATCGGTATTGCGTGCACCGAGGTAGGTTGCAGAGGTGTAGAGCGAGGTGCAAAGTGAGGGGCAGAGGTACCACACTCCTTGTTTAGGCGTTCTAACCTTTTGGAACTCAAATTCCAGTGAAACCCAATGGCGGTAGGATTTCTATTCCGCACCCCAAAGCATAATCGATTAAGACCATGTGAAGGAACACCAACTTTTGGGAGGAAGGGACTTAAGGGCAAGACCCGAAGGATCTAAGAAAGGATGCTTTTTATTTGGATATACATAAGGAATGCAAAGCAAGTGAAATGAAATTTGATTATGCTAATGACCTAGTTTAGGATGATTTTTTATTTGACTAATGCACAAATGAAATACAAAAATGGATCCTCCTAACCGAAAATGAATTTATTTTGGCTAAATGTAAAATAAATGCATGAATCGGCTCACCAAACTTGAGATGAATTTACTCTTTGCTAAATGCAAAATGAAGTGTAAAATTCGACTCACCTAATCCGAGATGAATTTATTTTTGGCTAAATGTAAAATGAAATGCAAAATTAGAAATGCACGAGATGTTAAAAAGTCGAAACCCTAAAAAATGCACACCGAGTGAAGAAAGATGAGGGTCCCCGGCGGGACATTCCTGGACCGACCGAAGGTGGTTGGCGCCGCCCAAGCCCTGGCTACCGATGGCTCCTCGAAACCTAGACTTAGATGAATTTTTGGGATGACCGAGAAATGCGATTAATGGACCGACAAAAGAAAAGAACGCAGCTTTTTAATTTTGGCTAAATATGCATATACTCGTAAACACCTAAAACGTGTCGTCCGTTATCTCTTTTATTTCAGTGATTTATATTGTTGGCCCGATGATGAAGTCCCAAGTCTTGTTTGATGATTGGGATCACTGATCGTATTTGATCGGCTTGACGGAAGCCAGTAAACCACAAAAACCCCTTAAGACCAAAAATAACCTTTTGCCTTGAGTCGGTCAAAAATCCCTTTTCTTTCGGACGGTCGAAGCCCTGGTCAACGGAAGTCCGAGTGTCGTATGTGGGACATTTCAAGTTTAAAATTCTGCGTTTCACTTTTGTCCAACCGGACACAAAGATGATGACTTCAAACCAACGTTAAGAGTTGTATTTCATGATCACAAGTATCAAAGTGTTGCGTTTAACTCTAAGAGAGTCCACCCGAGACAAGGAGCACACATCCCTAAAATGTCACCGTATGGCCTCCGCCCCTACCTGGATTAGTTCACCTTAAAACGCCGCGTTTTGGCCTCGAAGTTTCCTTTGCAGCACGAAAGGGCACGAAACCCGAGAGCAACACCGAGCGGCTGACTCCCCAACCGCAGCTCCATCCGGTTTTATCACTTTAATTTTTTCCTAGTTTGTGCAACTAATTCTATTGTAGTTCTAGATGGATGGCCAAGGCCTAACACTAGGTCATTTCATGATCTAACCTCTCCCTATAAATAGAGAGCTTATGCTCTCATTTTAGCATGGCTTCTTTCCTAAGCCTCACGCCTGTCGAAACAACTTTACATAGCCTTCCATTAAGCATTGCTCTACTCAAAAGTAACCTCTAAAGGTAGTTTTCTTGAACATTATGCCATTGAATCCTTACTAAGAGCTAATGAATATTCAAGTGATTCCGATCTCGTAGTATTCATTCAATCGATCTTTTCTATTCTCTACAAACATACCCTTACAAAACTCATAAAAAGCCCTTTTTTATTCACCACCTTCGCATTAGCGGATCAAGATCCGAGATTCAAATTAGCAGCTGGGACGACCGGAGGGCCTTAATTTAGCCTTCAAAATAGTTATTTATATTTTTATGTTTTCTTTATCGTTTTCGGTATTGTGGAGAAGAATTGTATCGCTTTTATTTCCTCCTCGCCCAATGTAATCTTTTAATTTCTAACTTTCTTTTCTTTCCTCTTTTCTTCCTTTTTGCTTTTACATTCTTTATGGCTTTTCGTTTCTGCCATCACCACTTTCATTATTATGTTTTGGTTGCTTAAAATTCCATATCGCATGTTGTATGCTTGTGTTTAGTATATTATTTTAATTTACTACTCAACTAGTAATAGACGTCGTTTGACGAGCGGAACGGAAGGGATTATCCCTACATTTCGTACCCTTGCCCCCAAATCCGATTCTCGGTTCTAGACTGATAGAGTCACTTTCTACCCTCTTTCAACTTAGTTTACATAAACTAAGCTTGGAAGAGTATTTATTTTTGTTTTGTTAGTTTTTCATTCCTAAAACCGATTGGCTACTCCTCTTTTTGATTTATTTATATCAATTGCTTCTTGATTTTTTTTTTACTAACTAAATGATAAAAAAGAATTAGAGTTTCGAACCTACCAGCCAGGCTAGAGGCCGAGGCTAATTTCCTCAATCGTGGTCGTTAGGCTGGCACCGCCGACCGCTAGGTGTTGGCTTCGACCAACACCGAGTGGTCGTGATCGTAGCTTGGGTCAAAACTGGTGCTTTCATACCAGTTTGGCCCTAAAGCCTCACGGCATATTCAAAATGCTAACTTTCTTTATTTTGTTTAGTTAAGAAATAAAATTTCGGGACTTCGAAAATAATCTCTAAAATAAAAGAAAACTGTCATTTAATCTTATTTAATTTATTTCAACTTGATTTAACAAAATTAGGAAATCTAAATAAGAGATTCATCCCCACTTCATAAGTTTCATCTTGAAAAGCCTAAAATCATTTTCATCTTCCAAAACCAAAAAAATTTCAAAATAAGTGCATCTGGTTACTACAGTGGCGGCTCCACTGGGGATAATCATTTATTAATAGAGCGAAACTTAAAAATTTCAGTAGTGAGTTTTAATAATGTATTTGCATTAGTCATCCCACATTTATTAATCCTTGAACATAGTTTACATCTATTGGTGTAGGTTTTACACCCTTTTCTAAACACTTCGATAAGAAGCTACCATCGCATCCCAAGCGGTACCTCTTCAGCACGCGCTCTTGGCTTACGTGAAAGGCACCGAAGATTCAATGCATTTTTCTTGTCATGCACCCCACGGAAGACCGAATCTTCGGACTATGAGTCACCATGTATCCTACCTAGTTTTAACCCTCTTTGGACCATAGATCTTTGACTATTAGGTAGCACCTTGTCTCTTTATTTTCATTCTTGGATGAGTGTGATTGTTTAGATTTAATATTCTATTTGTGAGCCTTGAGGGATAGGTGAGGAGTGCTGATTAGCCCTTGCAAGGGTGCATGTAAAATATCTTAATAAAATTTCCTAGAGTCCGTCCATTATGTGCAATTATAGCCAAAAGACAAATTACCTTTTCCTTTTAGGTTGGTCCATTAAATTTATTTTCAAGTCATCCTAAAATCTTCCTTTAGGCGGTTTTAAGTAGTCGCCGCCAGTCAATCCATAAGGGTCTTACCAATGATTCCTCTATCTTTGAGTTAGTCGGTTTCTAGATTTTGACCTTTTTATTTGTCCGCATCGCCATTTTACATTTTCATCTAGCCAAAATAAAATTCATGTCAATTTAGGTGAGTCCTTTTTGCATTTCCATTGCTCATTTAGCCAAAATAAAATTCATCTCAAATTAAGTGAGTCTATTTAGCATTTTAATTTCTCATTTGGCCAAAATAAACTTTATCTCAAATTAGGTGAGTCTATCTTGCATTTTAATTTCTCATTTAGCCAAAATAAAATTCATCCGAAATTAGGTGAGTTCCTTTTGCATTTTGATTTTTCATTTAGCTAAAACAAATTCATCTTCTATTAGGATCAATCATTCACGCATTACAATTATGCACTAGCTCAATCATAAAATCATCTCAAATAAAGTCATAAGCATCATCGCATACACTTCATTTGATTTGCATTCCTTACGTGCATCCAAATAAAAAAGCATTCTTAGTCTATTCGGGTCTCGCGTTTAAGCCTCTTTATCCCCAAAATGGCATTCTTTCACATAGTAATGAGAATCATCCTTTGGGCTGCAGAATAGGGAAGTCTACCGCAATTGAGTTTCATTGAAATCTGAGCTCCAAAAGGTTAGAACGCCTCAACAAGGAGTTCGACACAACTTCTCCTAGCTCGCTTTATGGTCTACACCGGTGCAACATATTTCGGTGCATAACACACCAGCTTTAGTCTACTTTTCACCACAGGATAGTACCTAAAAAGAATTCCCCTCCAATGGACAAAACACCAGCACAATCCCATGTCCTTACTTTGCTTAATGAAAATTCAGCCATTATAGAAGCTAGGATAGACGCCGAGGATCAGAAAATAGAGTCCATATCAAGTGATTTTAAGGCTATCCTAAAAGCTATTACGGATAGTAAGAGATACGAGGAAGAAGAACACTTAAGAGGAGGACTTCCTCCATGTTCACCTAGTTTATCTCCTCCAGACAGTCCCAAGCATGAATCCAAGCCTTAGCCTCGATCCATGTATTGATTAGATAGAATAAATGTTAAGGGAGTCATCCATGTTTAGTAATCACTATTTTGATCATAAGGGATTCACTTCAATCCCTAATGGGAAACCACCCCTTAAGGTTACCATGCGTGATGTCAAATTTCAAGGTTCCGAGAATCCCTATCACCATGTTCGCAACTTCTTAGGAACAATGACTCTTAAGAACATAGCGGAAGACGCTTACCACATCATCTTCCTATGGACATTTAATACCGATTTAATAAACCGGTATAATGTCGTCAACCCACTCAAGGTCACCAATTCGACGAGTTGTGTAACGAGTTCTTATATCAATACTCTTATAACACTAATCTACCTATTACCCTTAGATACTTGGAGTTGATCAAGTAGGGTGAGAAAGAAAGATTTATAGACTTTCTCACCAGATGGAGAGCAAAGGTTGCCCACATGGTAGACTAACCTTATGAGAATGACCAAGTCAAACTCATCGTGAATAACCTTTAGCCTTCATACAATCAACATTTCAAATTCCTACCAATGATGAGCTTCTCAACCCTTAGAGATAGTGTCATGTTGATAAAAGAAGAGCTATCTATAATGACCACAAAAGTCGTGACGGGGTATAGAGGCAATTATTAGTCTAGAGATAAGAAAACCTCCAATATAGGCAATACTAGCAGGGGTGCGATGTCAATGCCCTCAACGAGTATAATGACTACACTCCTATCGATACCACATACACGCAAGCTCTTAACCGTTTATTAGCTAAAGGAAAGATAGAATTCGACCCATAAGAGCATAATCAAAAACCGCGAAACAATATAAAAACTAAGACGTGGGAAAATTTTACAAATACAATCGTTCACAAGGACAGGACACTAAGTAATTTTGGATATTCAAGAACACACCGAGTGTATGTTCCGAACGGTCAACTCCCTCTCCATAAGGCTGCCCAAAAACTAAGTAACAATAAGAATCCTTTCGAGTGGCACCTTATATATTTTCTCCGAACCCATTCCAGGTCGGTGGGACCCATCTGTCTTTATTCAAGTCATTGATGAGTCCAAACCATTCTTAGCTTGCCTCCTTTAGATTCGAAGTCCATGGGTTATGGGTAAGTGATGAAGAAGATGTCTATGAAACTAGAAATAATAGTGACGACAACGAAAATGACTTTTGGGGCACACCACCTTTAGAAGAAGAACACTTTTGGGGAGAACCTAAAGGTCTATGAGTCAAATTCCTTACTAGATCTAGACGACATAATGCACCTCTACGTCCACAACAGACTGGAGAAACCCCAAAAGAACATGAAGTCGCTAAAGAAGAAGATCCAATCCTAAAACAGACTTCAAAAGTTAAAAGTTGACATTTCAATATGGCAACTCATATCTCGCTTCCTAAAAACATAGGCATGTGTTAATTGACGCACTTAGTATGATCGAGTTCTCTCCTAAAACCACGCCTGAGGAAGTAGTACGATTGGTCAACAAGTGGGGACGGAATTATTACTTTTGATTCAAAAGATGTCCTTAAGTAGGGTGTTCCACAAAACTACGCCCTTTATTTAATCAGTAACTTGCACCAACAAGTTCATTCCCTTAACCTTGGTAGACAACAAATCGGATGTAAATATTTGCCCTTGGTGGACCGCCAAACGGTTAGGAATTAGAGAGCAACAACTCTCTAAACATACTATTCATCTCCGAGCCTATAACAATTCTAAGAGAATAGTCTTGGAGACACCGACTTTACCAGTCAATATAGGGCCAATATAAAAGAACATTGACTTCCAAGTCCTAGATATCCCACCTACTTTCAATATGCTTTTAAGATGCCCTTGGTTGCATGATCATCAAGCAATGGCCTCTACACTACACACGAAGGTTAAGATGATCATTAAAGGTCAGGTTGTATCTATCAATGGGGACAATATATGTGCTACCATCACCTCCAAAGAATCAATCGTCGAAATTGAACATGACGCTAATGATGAAGAGCTTTACGAATTTGAGACTGCCGCTACCTTATACAGGGATGAAGCAGATGTTAACTCGATCCTTATGGCAACCCTAGCGTCCACTTAATGCTTAGGAAAAAGAGGTATTTTCCAGGCCTAGCTACAGTCGAAGGGCATACCACCCTATATTTGCACCCCTTGAACCCGAGAATAACTATAAATTTGGGCTAGGCTATCAATCTATCGCTAAGGAAATACCCCAAGCCAAGTGGGAAGTTCGAGCTAGAAGGACTGCACCTCACATAGTCCATTCCATCAAGCCCTTGCCCGATACTTTAAAAGGGCAATTCTCGAAAGAAGGGGATGACTTCCCTTACTACGATTTTCATGACACCTATTACCTCAAAGAGAAGGGTATTCCGGTACTTGGTTTGGAGATCTTTAGTGATTGTTATATATTATAAAAGGAGGCACCCTACCTCCTTAAACAGGGACAGATCCATACCAAACTAGGCCAACTTGGCTGGGAATAACATCTTTGGTTTGCTATTCGGACGTAAGAAGAACTTAGAGGGGAATTCGGTCTCGTGATCGTCACGAGCCATGTCGCACCCCGTAGTTCAATCCATCCGGATTCATCACCGACAGCCATGATGAAGGGTCCAAGCATATCACTTGGATCGATGTCGAGGACGACCAAGAATTTGATATTAGCTTAGGAGAGCATCCCCTTCTTGAGTCTAGTACTAGGGCTTTTGTTTCTCTTCTTGTTGCTTCTAGTTCTTTCTCTAATTCTATTTTTTCCAATTCTACATCTTCTGTTTTTGAGTCCGATATACTCATTTCCTTATTCAATAAGAAGAATCTTTCTTCTTACTCTTTGCTTCCTCCTATTTTGAATTGTTTTTCCTCTAATGATCAACAAGAAATCCCTAAAGAATTAATAAAAGCTATGGAAGAACATGAAAATTGCTCACCAATAATAGAAGAAATAATAACAATTAATCTAGGATCAATTGATTAACCTCAAGAGGTTAAGATCGGGAAAACACGGGATCAAGAAGAGTGAAAGCAATTTACTTCGCTCCTTACAGAGTTTATGGATGTCACTGCATGGTCCTACAAAGACATGCTAAGGATAGATCCAAGTATATCGGAACATAAAATTCCGCTTTACGAGGACACCAATGAAGGTTTGCTCTTGAAGAGTCTTAGTCACCCTAGAGGGGGTTGAATGAGGTAATGAGGAAATTTTAACAAACGTGCAAGACTTAAGCTTGAAAAGAAAAATCAAGACAGATCCGAGTCTAGATTGGACTGAGAAAAGTGAGAACTTAGATGTGGAAACCCTCCGGAGGCAGAAAACCACGTCCGAGTGCTAGTCCAAGCACCAAGTCAAATCCACTATTTAGAATTCACAAAATACGACAGACTAACTCAACCGGAATTGCTCCCTTAAATAATTCCTTACGAGTTTTCCTAGACTCAAAAATTCCCTTATCTAATGTAGTACTTCCTAACCGAGATAATCTTATAGCTAGGGACAGCTAAGCTGAGTTAACCCTTACAGCTCGGTCTATGGACCTTACTCGTAAAGTAAGAAAGTGTATGTAATCGATTACAAGACCTTACAACTCGGAAAGTATGAATTACAAGTCGGGAGTTGTAAAGAGAAGATTGAGTATGAATACAATGACTTTTGCTTAAGTAATGTGTATTGACAATATGTTCAAGCAATCTTCAAGTCTTGAGAGTTTACTTCTATTTATAGATGACCAAGCAGATTAGCCGTTGTGACTAATTTCTTAGCGTAAGTCCTTTGTGACCGTTGTAACGATTCTTCCGAGTCACTCGAAAAGATCCGTTGAGATTTGAACATTATGCAAAGGCTTTTAACTCCTGAGGATGCTCCAATCAACTGGTGTCGTCCGAAAAGTAGGGTGGAAACCACCATTGAGCTTAGCGTTGAAGTTTTCCAGTTTTGGAAATAGACAATCCCGACATAGCGTCCGAGCCTTGTTCGAAGTAGAAAAGCCTTGTCTATCGGTGATTGACAGCTTGAAGTCGATTAGTTTTGTAATTCAAAAATAAGATAACCTCTTTTGGATAACCTACAAAAGTAAATAATTTTGGTTCTCAAAGTATAAAATAATTTGCTCCAAGATTAGGCACAGATAATAATTTAATTAGGATAATTAAGTTCATAATTATCTCAAGCCTAGAAGAATGGAATTTTCCGAGTCTAATATTCATTATACTGAAATTCTATCGTAGTCGGTCTTGAGAGAGATCAAGTTATAAGAGTGAAAACATCAGAGCATAAGTACTTGATCTAGACAAATAATTCTCAAACAAATATGCTGACTTAGAAAGTTGAATTAACGATGTAATTCACTTTACTTCAAGATATGCAATCGTAACTCGGATATGAAGTGTTAGAGAGATTATTTGAACATGCGATAAATGTGAGTGGTGTCTGAGTGACTCAAAAACATTAGTGTGAGATGATAGATGAAAATGAGTTTTCCGAGTCAGTCGGAATCGAATGAAAACATATGCAATAGTTTCTATAATGCTCGGAATGACTTGTAATCAAAACATACAAGGGAAGAGGTTTGTACCTCTCTTTGGTAGTGCTCGGAATGGTCTAGTTTCGAGTCCGAGTCTTCAATCTCCCCTTTTTAATGAAAGGCATTCCACACTTAGACAGAATCTTTGTTAGTGAAAGAATCATGAGTTTTAATTCCGCCTTAGTGAAATATCGCGGAAAATAGAGTAATGAGTGAAGTGTTTCGAACTTAGAATATTTCTACGAGATAACTCTTATGGTGAAGAGTGGTGAGTAATTACATCAGAGTAAGCTAGAGAAACAAGTTGATATATCATAGCAAAACTAAATGAGAAATTTAAACACGTAAAGAGTTATACTCGAAATGAATATTCTAGAAATTAGAAGCTTCATTCATATACATACGGAAAAACACAAAAATACATATAAGAGAACGGGTGAGAAAACTCCCCTAAACAAGACAACAAATTTTC
The DNA here is from genome assembly GCA_021018815.1 of Talinum fruticosum. Lineage (NCBI taxonomy): Eukaryota > Viridiplantae > Streptophyta > Magnoliopsida > Caryophyllales > Talinaceae > Talinum > Talinum fruticosum. The sequence continues at coordinate 2,640,155 of JAITYX010000026.1, forward strand.
TAGTATATTCTCCCCTTACCTTTCAGCAAAAATAAAAAAATGAGGAAGAATGTATCAAACTGATATAATTTGATGTCCTGGACAAAAGAAAAAAATAAAATAAAGAAGAAAAAAAATTAAGATGGTGGAGTTGGGGCGGTCCGAGTTGAGGCGGATGAGCGTGCAATGTGCCCGGGCTGATATGCTTATGAAGATGTTGAAGATCCGGGCGGTGGTAGCACTGGTATCGCTAGAAGTGGCTCAACATTGGTATCTCTGGAAGAGGCTCATCCTCTTGAAAAATCACGGAGGAGGGTGCTTCGTCTGGTTTGACTCGCTACGGACTCGTCCAACATCCGTAGGGTTTTCTAACTCACTTAGACTACTCGTATGAGCTTATCGGTTCCGGTTAAGGACCCGGAGCACCTTGCCCTCGACTTGTTCTTCCTTCTCTCTTTCTTCCTCTTTCTCTTCTCCCGTCTTTTCTTCCTCCTTCTCCTTAGAAGGAGCCGCTTCAGCCTGCAGCCTCCTCTTCTTCTTTAGCTACCTCTCCGGCTGGAGACTTGGGAGGGCTCGAGGACTCTTTAGACGTATCCGAACTATCCGGGTGTTGAGGGCTTTGCAGCGTCTTTCTTTGAGGAGCTCAATCATCTCCTGTTGCTCCTCAACCGAGCCTTCATTTCGAGGAGCACATCCTATTGCTCTCGAATATGAGACTATACCATCTTTTGGTTAATGGTCATGCATTGAGGGATGGTCTTGAAGGAGCGAAGAGTGTCCCGGATTTTCGTGGACACGAGAGGAGAGTTTGTCTATCAATGCTGTAAAAAAGCTCGCAAGGAGGACCTAAGGTAGAAGCACCGCTGGTAAAGGAAGGAGTGAGAGAGGAGTCTCGAGTCCGAGGTGGAGGGAAGGTTGCCTCGGCTTCGAGCTATGGACCCGGACACCGGGTTGGGTTTCCTAGTACCCGTATCTAAGAAGCTCTTTTCTCGCCAACGACTATGGCAACCTCGGATACTTCGTTTGGGTCCGAGGGGAGCGGAACCTTTAATTGTTTAAAGATGAGGGTAAGCGGTGGCTCCGAAAGGAAGAGGGGTGGATTTCTCGGTCCGAGCAGGCACGGTGGTCATCCGCTCGGTAATGTCGAACGAGCATTGAGAATTTTGGAGTTGGGATTTTCTTTGGTGGAGTGGTGAGAAAAGAAAGTTCTCATCAGCAAGAAACTAAGAAGTCTAGCCTCGGCTTTCATCCGAATCACAAAAAATTCTTGCGTGACTCGGGGACTTCCTTGGCGTATTTTTCAAAGAATTCATCAGCAACCTCATTGAAGGGGAATGGGTTGCTCGTGGAGAAGATAGAAGAAACTTTAAAAAGACAAGTGAAGAAGAGAGAGATTAATACGAACCACCGTGTTGTGAAATCTTGAGGTAATGATCCCCTTATGGCAAGAAAGATTTGCATAAAATTTAGCAATGAGTTCAGGGTATATGAATTCGTTGAAACAAAGAAAGTTGTATACCCTGGTGGTTTTGATGTGTTTTAACAACGAAAAGGTTGTGGTTGGAAAGAATTTGTCATCCAATGTAAGGTGTTGGGTGACGAGAATTTTAGAGGGGTTAGAAGGACCATCTTAGCTTTTGGTTATGGGCTTCTTAGTTACGGAACCTAGGAAATCTAGAGCGGAACCTCATTTAGGCATGGTTGAGAAGTTGTGAGAAGAAGATGAGCTAACTCGAAGAAACGAGAGAGAGAGAGAATACTGAGATTGTGTGAGAGCTTAGATTGCAAGAGTGAGTATGCGAGAGTTTAGGTTAGCAGAGAGTAACGTATCGAAATGAAGGAAAAGGGGTGCTATTTATAGCGAAAAAAATGTGCTTTAGTATCCGTTCTCACCCAAACCTCCAACAGTCGCCTCAAGCCTAGTGTGTCTATATTACTCTCCAATGGTTAGAATTCCATTGTCTGTCTCCCAATGGCTAGCTCACCGATCGATACGCGCAGTAGATGAAGAGAAAAGGAGAAATTTTAAAAGAAATTTCAGAAATTCTCCACTAATCTAGAGATGATTTCGGAAGTTTGAAGTCTAATTTTCTCAAAACCGAGTTTGACTCAAGTAAAGTTTCTTAATGACTCGAAAACGCAAACAAATAATAACTCCTAGCTCAGTATCATTGGGTCAAGTGAACTAATTGTTATTTAGGACATAGAAAAGAACATGTAACACATAATCATGCAAGATAATTTCACTTACAAGAATACATAATCATGCATTTATCATGCCAAGTTCATCCCTAATGAAACAAAAATGATCCTCATTAAGTGACTTAGTAAAGATATCAGCTAATTGAAATTTTGTAGGAATGAATTCAAATTCAATATCACCTTTCTCATAATGGTCTCTCGGGAAATGATACCTGACCTCAATATGCTTTGTCTTTGAGTGCTGAACTGGATTCTTAGTGATGTTGATTGCACTCGATTGGAATTGATTTGAATGAAAGTCCAAGGTCTTTCAAGTGTTTCTTTATCCATAGAATCCGAGAACAACGATGCTCCAGACTGCAATGTAATTAGCTTCAGGAGTTGATAGAGCAACCGAGTTCTCGCTTCTTTGAGTGCCAAGATATAAGGGATTGACCTAGAAACTGGCATGCTCCTGAGTTGCTCTTTCTATCAACCTTATATCAAGCATAGTCAACATAGATTTCCTCTTGAATGAAACCATTCACGAAAGCACATTTGACATCCATTTGATACAATTTAATATTCATGCTAGATGCAAATGCCAACAGGATTCTAATTGCTTCAATCCTAGCAACTCGGTGCAAAGGTTTGCGCAAAATCAATCCCTTCTTCTTGATTGTAACCTTGAGCCACAAGTGTAGCCTTATTTATGACTACTAGCCCTTCCTCTTCAACTTTGTTCTTGAAAAGCCATTTGGTTCCTATGATTGGGTGGTCGGAAGGTTGTTTTGTCAAGGTCCAAACTTGGTTTCTCTAAATTTGATTAAGTTCCTCTTGCATGGCCTTTACCCATTCAGGTTCATTTAGGGCCTCTCGTGCATTTCTAGGTTCAGTTAATGATATGAATGCAGTGAATGCACATAGAAATTTACAAGGAAGAGGGAGTTCTTACCCCACTCGTTGATGTCTAACAAGATGTTTTCGAGTGGGTGGCTCGTACCATATTTGATTGCTCTACCTATTCTCTAGTTCGCCATATTTGAGGGTTGAACTAGTTGATCTTCGATGTTCGATCCGATTGAGCTTGCTCATCTATTTGACCTTGTGCATTATGAGCTCGCTCTTAAGCTGATTTAGTCCGAGTCATGATATTCCGAGCTGCCTTATTCCGAGATGCCTTATTCCGAGATGCTTTCTTTTGACTTTGTCTCGAGCTCAGCTTCAATAAGATCATCTTCATGTCGACCGAGTTTCAGATATGAGAATGTTGACTCACTTGGTTTCCCTAATCAATCTCATCAAAAACAACATGGATGCTTTCTTTCACTTTGTTCGTTCTTTTGTTGAAAATATGATATGCTTTACTACGAGATGAATAACCAAAACAAATACCTTCGTCTAACCGAGCATCAAATTTGGTCAGGTGATCCTTACCATTATTGTGAACATAGCACTTACATCTAAAGGGTTTGAAGTATGAGATGTTTGGTTTCTTTCCCTTGTAGAGTTCATATGGAGTTTTCTTCAAAATGGGTCCGATAAGGCATCTGTTCGAGTGTGTAGTTTGCTGTGTTGACTACCTCAGCCCTGAAATAGTAAGGCGGATCATGTTCAATCATCATTGTCCTTCCTATTTCTTCAAGAGTTCTGTTCTTTCTCTCCACTACCCCATTCTATTAAGGAGTTCTAGGTGTTGAGAAGTTGTGGGAGATTCCATTCTTGTCGTAGAACTCTGCAAATTCCGAGTAATCGAACTCTCTTCCATGATTAGTTCGAATTCTTCCGATCTAAGTCCGTGACTCTACTTGAATTTTTTGCAGAGCTTGTTGAACTCTTTGAAGACTTCATTTTTGTGCTTAAGAAAACACACCCAGGTTAATCGTGAGTAGTCATCAACAACCACAAGTACATAAGATTTACCTCCGAGACTCTTTACAAGGATTTCACCACACAAATCCATATGCAACATTTCAAGCACTTTGGATGTGGAAACAGTTTTGAGAGATTTGAAAGATGATCTGACTTGTTTCCCTTTTATGCATGCTTTACTGATTTTATCTTTCGTAAAGGCACAACTAGGCAAACCTCTAACTAAACCATAAGATGCAAGCTTTTTGATAGTATGCATACTAACATGACCTAGTCTACGATGCCATGTCCAAGAATCATCATGCAATGATGCTTTTAAACACGATAAATTCTAACTCTGGATCGAAAGAGGAATAGTGTAGGTATTACCCGAGCTCTTACCTAAGAGCTTAGTCTCTTTGGTGGTTGCATCGAAATATAGTAATTTATCCGAGTGAACCTTGCCTCTTGACTTTCGTCACAGAATTAAGAGATGCTGAGTAGATTGTAATTTAATCCCTTGACAAGATAGACTGGGCCGACCTGGTTGTCTCCTTTTCCAATCTTGCCTATTACAACTATCTTGCCCTTATTAGCATCTCCAAAGTGACTTTGCCTCCTTTGTAATCTTCTAACTCAAAAAAGAGTATTGAATCTCCCGACATGTGGCGTGAACATCCACTGTCTAGGTACTAATGACCTTTTGTCTTTTCCGAGTTACCTGCAAATCGAAACAAACTAACCCTTCTCACTCCCTCTAACGAACCTAGTAACTCCCTTTACTGTGGTCCTTTCATGTGGAAGAAGACTCTTAGGAACTTAGATTTGAATTACTTTGGGTTTGGTCTGATTTTGAGTCTTCTTTTAGAAAACCGAGTCCGTATCTCTTCCTTTTGAAAATCTTTTCTTTTATAGACAGGTGGAGAAGGTTTTCTCTTGTCGGCTGGTCCGGGCTCAGTCCTCCTTTCATTTTTATGAATGTGACCATCCTCAGCCTTCCTGAACTTAAGATTTCTAGAATCCTTTTTAAAAGATCCGAGTAGGAATTTGATTCCTCCTTTTTGTGAGAACCAAGTCCTTCCTTTCTAAGGGACACACATTGAGAGCCTAGAAGTATGTCAAGGTTTTTCCGACCTTGAGTAAATTTCAAAACAAGCTCCTAAGACTCATTGAGCTTTTGGTTCAGATGCTCATTTTCTCTTCGAGTGTCTCGGACTCGGTCTTATTAGTTTGATTACTAGTCTTGACTTCTCTTAGAGTAAGTCTTAGTTATTCCAATTCATTTTTCAAACCATTGCTCTCGAGAGGTCGGAGACTTAAGTTGTTTTTGAATTGAGAAGAATCGAATTGGACTTTTCTTCCAAAGTGTAAATATATTTATCTAAACCAACTTTTGAGAATTTAAGAAAGTATTCTATTACCTCCTGAGGATTTGTCTCCTCAATATCCGAGTTGTTAGAGTTTGACTCAGATTGAGCTGCTGAGTCTGATAGTTCCATTAGACACTTTGAGTCGTCTCGAGTCTTTATCTTCTTCGGATGAATCGTGATCACTCCATGTGGCCATCACAGCGTTTTTCTTCTTTTCTGTCCCTTTTTCTCCTTGGACAGTCTTTGACTATGTGATCTTTAGTGCCACATTCAAAATAGCCAAAGTTCTTAGTTAAAGATAACATTAAAGGGCAAGAATGTTTACCTTTTCTCGTCCTTATCTTTCTTGTAGAACTCTTCTCTTGGCCTTTTCTCCCATTTCTTGTACTTCATCATTCTTTTGAAGCCTTGAGCAATGAATGCCATAGGATCTTCTTCTGAACATGAGGAACTTAGATTTTGCCCTCTGCTTTATGAGGCTTTCAGCGCAATGTTCTTTTTGGTGCCGACCTCGGCATCCTCTTCTTCCAAATGGATTTCATGGGTAAGAAACTTCCCAATCAGTTCATTTGGCTTTAGTTTAGAGAGGTTCCGAGCTTCCTTGATGTTTTTCACCTTGGGACCCCATCTTCTCTTGGGTAGACTTTTTAGAATTTTTCTCGCACATTTCTTCATGGGAAATCTTTCAACCTAGAGATTTGAGATTGTTGGTAATCTCAGTGAAGTGTATAAACATCCGAGTTATGTTTTCTTATAGCTCCATCTTAAAAAACTCATATTTGTGAAGATATTGACTTATCTTCGCTTGTCTTACTTGGCTTGTTCCTTCATATGTGTTGACAAGAGTGTCCCATACATCTTTAGGTGTTTCACAGGCTGACACTCTATTATATTCTTCTCGAGCTGATGGCGCACATTAGAATGTTCATTGCTTTAAAGTTCTTTTTGAACTTTTCTCGCCTCTTAAGTGGTGTACTCGAACTTTGCTTCAGGCACAGCTCTTATATCCTCCATCTTCATTGGAATGTAATTCCCTTATCATATGATGTTCCATAAATCTTCATCCTGGTCTAGCGAAAGCATTCCATTAGCTTCATCTAGTGCACGAAGTTTTATCCTTTGAACTTAGGTGGTCTACTTGGAAGTTCTTCCTTCATCGAACTCTCCATTATTCCGAGCCATTTGATTTTTAGACCTTTAGGTTATTAGACCCTTTCTTAAACGCTAGGCTCTAATGCCAATTGAAGGTTTACTCTTGGAGAGTCTTAATCACACTAGAGTGAGGGTGAATAGGGTGATGAGGAAATTTTAACAAACTTGGAAAAAAATCAAGACAGATCCGAGTCTAGATTGGACTACGAAAAGTGAGAATTCAGATATACATGGAAACCCTACTGAGGCAGAAAACCACGACCAGTGCTAGTACAAGCACCAAGTCAAATCCACTATTTTGAATCCACAAAATACAGCGAGACTTACTCAACCAGAATTGCTCCCTTAAACAATTCCTTACATAGTTTTCCTAGACTCAAAAATTCCCTTTTCCGATCTAGTACTTCCTAATTGAGATATTCATTACAGCTAAAGACAACTGAGTTGAGTTAACCCTTATAGCTCAGTCCGGGGACTTTACTCGGAAAGTAAGAAAGACTATGTAACCGATTACAAGACTTTAAAATTCAGAAAGTATGATTTACAAGCTAGGAGTTATAAATAGAAGATTGAGTATGAATACAATGACTTTTGCTTAAGTAATGTGTATTGACAATATGTTCAACAATCTTCAAGTCTTGAGAGTTTACTTCTATTTATAGATGACCAAGCAGATTAGCCGTTGTGACTAATTTCATAAGAGAAGTCCTTTTTGACCGTTGTAACGGTTCTTCTTAGTAGTTCAGAAAGATCTGTTTAGATGTGAACATTATGCAACGGCTCTTGACTCCTAAGGATGCTCCAATCAACTGGTGTTGTCCGAAAAGTAGGGTGGAAACCACCGTTGAGCTTAGCGTTGAAGTTTTCCAATTTTTGAAATAAACAATCCTAACAAAGCGTCCGAGCCTTGTTCGAAGTAGAAAAGCCTTGTCTCGCTGGTGATTGACAACTTAAAGTCGGTTAGTTTTGTAATTAAAAAAAATATAACCTCGTTTGGATAACCTACAAAAGTAAATAATTTTGGTTCTCAAAGTATAAAATAATTTGCTCCAAGATGAGACACGAGATAATAATTTAAATAGGATAATTAAGTTCATAATTATCTCAGAGCCTAAAAGAATGGAATTTTCCGAGTCTAATATTCATTATACTCAAATTCCATCAAAGTCGAGTCTTTAGAGAGATCAAGTTATAAGAGTGAAAACATCGAGCATAAGTACTTGATCTAGACAAATAATTCTCAAACAAATATGTCGACTTAGAAAGTTGAATTAACGATGTAATTCACTTTACTTCAAGATATGCAATCGAACTCGGATATGAAATGTTAGAGAAATTATTTGAACATATGATAAATGTGAGTGGTGTTTGAGTGACCCGAAAATGTTAGTGTGAGATGATAGATGAAAATGAGTTTTCCGAGTTAGTCGGAATCGAATGAAAACATATGCAATAGTTTCTATAATACTTAAAATGACTTGTAATCAAAACATATGAGGGAAGAGGTTTGTACCTCTCTTTACTAGTACTCGGAATGGTCTAGTTTTTGAGTTTGAGTCTTCAACCAAGCCAGTTAAGCAAAAGCTAAGAGGATGAAACCTAAGTAGGTAATGACGATTAAGAAAGAGGTCTAGAAGCAATTAGAGGTTGGGTTTATCAAGGTAGTTCACTATCCTTAATGGTTAGCAAATATAGTACCGAGTTCCGAAGATGAACAAGTAGGGTTCGATGTGCATTGACTTTAGGGATCTGAATAAAGCAAGTCTCAAGGATGATTTCTCGCTGCCCCATATTGACATCCTTGTAGATAACACATAGGGTCACGCTTTATTTTCATTCATAGATGACTATGCTGGATACAATAAGGTGAAGATGGCCGAAGCGGACATGGATAAGACGTCCTTCATCACTCAATGGGGATGTACTATTACATGGCGATGTCACTTGGGCTCAAGAATGCTGGCGCAACATACGAAAGGATGGCTACGACATTTTTACATGACATGATGCACAAGGAATTTGAGGTCTATGTGGATGACATGATCATAAAGTCCAAGGATAGGGCAGGGCACCTATGCAGCCTTAGAAAATTCTTTGAAAGACTGAGAAAATACAATATAGGCCTTAATCCTCAAAAGTGTGCCTTTGGGGTAACCTTAGGCAAGTCTGTTAGGCTATGTTGTCATTCTTAGAGGAATCAAAGTTGATCCTTCTAAGATCAAAGCTATTAAGGAGATTTCATCACGTAAGACGGAGAAAGAGATACTTGGGTTTCCTAGGACTTTTACAATATATTAGTCATTTCATATCAAAGTGACTATGGTCTCGAACCCATTTTCAAGAAGTTGAACAAAGGGTCCGAGCCCATTTGGTATATCGAGAGCATCCGAGAAGGTTAAGGAATACCTTGCCAACCTCAAGTGCTAGTTCCACCCCAACCAAGGAAACCTTTACTTTTGTACCTTGCCATGACAAAGATAGCTATGGGGGCCAGGCTAGCTTAATGAAACGGAAAGGAAGAGTACGCGGTATATTATCTAAGAATGAAATTCTTAGATTATAAAACTAGATACACTCCATTAGAGAAGATACAAACCTCTTCCCCGTACACTCGTACATGTGGTAGCATCAATAGATCCAATTAAGTATATCTTGAGCATCCAACCATCAGCGAGCAAGATAGTAAAATGGACTCGTCATGTTGTCGAATTCAAACTTAAGTGCGTCCCTCAAAAAGCGATCAATGGAAGGGTAGTATCGAATTCCTAGTTGATGTACTTGTAATCGAATCGCAACTTGAATACCTCGACTTTCCAAACAAAAACGTTTTACAAGTAGAGGTGGACATATGGACAATGTACTTCAATGGCACTTCCAATCGAAGCGCTTTGGAGTAGGAATTCTTTTAGTCTCACTAGAGGGAGCGCATACTCCCATTTCAGTCAAGCTAGATTTCGAGGTCACCAACAACGCCTCGGTGTATGAAGCATGAAGGACTTCTACGGGAGCGACACCTTACTCCCTACTCTATGGCGTGGAAGTAGTCCGTCCAATAGAGATTGCCATCCCCTCATTATGAATCATTACGTAAACTCAATGTTAGGACGTATTTTGTACGTAATTTTAGTAATTATTTAGTTTTTATTATATAGTTTATTTTATGTAAATTAGTCTATTTTGTCTATTTTTCGGTAATTATAGAATAAAGCGGTAAAGAGAAGAGAAGACGTTAAAAATGGATTTTTATCTACCGACAAGTATTCAAGAAAAGATATGAAGTGAGTCCATAAAATAATCTGTCATAAAATATTTATTTTATGATATTTTATATGAAGTCTTAATTTGAAGAGGAGAGTGAAGATAATCATAGTCCTAAACCCACTAGGACTCCTCCTTAGAGTTGTATGAGAAGAAAGAGACTTAGAAGAGAACAGGAATCACCATGCAAAGGACTCTCACCCTGCACCAACTTACTTATACTCATCATCCTCACGGCTACCCAGTGGTGGCTTCTCATCACAATAATCATCATCACCCTCTCGCCTCTCTATCCCACGCCGCCTATCAACAATCAATCAACCTCACCAATTCTCTTTCTTAATCTCACGCCTAATCTCATCATCATCCTCTATCATTCATCATCTTCCTTTTCATCTTACCCTCTTATCTCACGCAGCCCCTCATCACCATAATGGCAAGGATCACAAGTGGTATTATTATTATTGTTGTAATTTCAAGACTATATTTTTATTATTAGTTTAATATTAAATATGCTATTTTTATTTAGTTTACGTGTTCTAAATTATATTATGTTTGAGTAATTTTTTTATACTTAGTATAATCTACTTGAAACCATGTTAAATTAGTTATTTTAGAACCAAGTTTCGATCTTCATTCTCTTATTGATTTTAAATCCATGATTCTATAATTATTTGTGTTTAATGTTTATGTTTTTATGTCTAATTAATTAGAGTGCACGCTAATTAGTTTTATATAAATTCATATAATAGTTTAAAGGGTTTAAGTACGTAATCGCTTGATCTTTTAGACATAAGTATCAGCCTAATTAATCATGGATGTCTCATACCCATAACTTTTAATTAGGAAATTATCATAGATACTTTTTAAATCAATTTGTTGGTAGATGGTTATTAGGTGCTAGATGATGTTTTTCTAATACTTAATGCTCTAATTTTATCAAATTCTAGTGTTAGTGCTAGGGTTATCAATATTAGTAGTGTTTATATTAGGGCTAAGCCTAATTAAAAAAATAACTAAGGAAACATGGGGAAGATCCGCTAGTGGTTGTCTCCTACAGTTTAGCTCATGGGTAGACCAATTTGTGTGTTAATGATAAATAATAATTTGCATGATAGATATAGATTATACTATGTGTTTTTTATAAAATTGATATCTTTGATATTATTTATTTTCTTTTTATTTACTTTACTTAGTTTTCAATTTTTATTTAGAAAGTTGCAATCTTTTATTATTAACTTCCTTATTCCCCCTTAAATAACAGTATTTTAGGTTAGTTTTAGGAATTTGATTTTTATTTAATTTTGAGTCTTTGTATATTTTAATTTTGAGATTATTTTTCTATCAGCTTTTATTATTTTTGAGTCGAGTTGGTTAGAAATTAGTTTAAAAATAGTTTCTTTTACTATTTTTCGTGTTTTATCATCTTTTAGGATTTAGTTATAGTCCTAGTTTGATGTGATTAATTTTTAGAATTTTTGGAAGTGATTTGATAATTTTTCATATTTGATTCTTGAATTTAATTACTGCAAGTTTTTAGTCTAAATAAATTCTTAATTTTGGTTTTAAATTTTATTTTTACATTTTTAGGGTCTGGTTAGGTCAATAAAATTAGGATTAATATTGTGGATAATTTTAGTATTTATTTTCGTAATTAATTTAGAATTTTACTTATTTAATTTTCTGTTTTAGTTATTAAACAAAATATACAAAATTATTTTTGGGTTATTATAATTTTTATATTCTGTAAAAATTATTTATTTAGTAGTACATAATTTTTTGTGATTTATAGATATTAAGTTTCTTATTTATATTTTTTGTTTTGTTTTCAAGAGTAGTAAATTTAATGAGATTTAAACTTACATATTATTATATCATTCATCGTGGATTCGATCCCTACTTCCCTATGTTATATTGTTCATTATAAGCCTATGTAATGGTTTAATTTGTAACTGGCCAACAAGCTAACACTCAAATTCCGTAAGTAGAGTGGGCTTAAACACACTACGAAGAGTTAGTGTTGTTGGATGAAAGGTGCTTTAACGCGTTACATAATGTCCAAATATACCAGGCATGTATATCAAGTGAATGTAACAAGAAAATGAAGCCTCAAAATACATAAGATGTTGGACAAAAACAAACAAAATAAAGAAAAAATTGAGTTTGAAATTAGGAGGAAGGGGCGGTCTATCATGAGGTTGAAGAATGAGTTATGCGCTCGCGCCTATATGCTTGAGTGGAAGCAAGTGGGCAAGGTGGCATCAAAATGAGTAAATCTGGGAGCGGAGGGATCCGGCTTCGTGGAACCGGAGCGAGATCTTCCTTTTCTTCGTCAAAGACTATTGCTGGGCCGAGGCTCTAAGGCAGGGGCCTTGGACCGGTTGACTTTACCAACCCCTTCGAGGTACTTTGAGTGTGATCTAAAGAGACCACCTTAGGTCCTTTGTTGCCCTAGTCCTCGGGTTAAACAACTCCTTCCTCCTTCTCTTTTTCTTCTTCACCTCCTTCAGCCTCTCCGTGTCCTTCTTATACTTCTTTTGCTTCTTCCGAGCTAGACTTAGAAGGGTTGGAGGACTCCTCGGATTATTTAAAGGATTCCGAGTCCTTAGATACATTGATCTTCTCTCTTGGAGGCATTGAATTTGATCGCGTTGTTGCTTGCTCACCTCTTTGAGCTCGGAAATTAGATCTTGACTATGCTTGAGCTAGGTCTAAGTGTGGCTTTGCATTAGAGTCGAGTTAGGATGAAAGCCTAGAAAGAGCTCGAGTTGATTTCAACTCTAAAGCTAGAGAAGCAAGTTTGTTGGTGACCATCTCAAGAAGCTTGACGGAAGGGGCAGAGAGTGAAATAGAAGGTCCAACAGTCGGACGTGGGACCTTTGGAGTTGTCTCGAGTCCGAGGTGGATGAGGAGGAGGAGGTGGTGGTAAGTCGGACGAGTGACCCGGACACTAACCTTGACTTCCTGGTATCAAAGACCAATGAGTTCACTCCCGCCAAGACAAATGGCAGAGCTTGAAAATAGATTGAGGGTCGAAGGAAGAGGGACCCTAAACTTTGTGAAAACAGCAATGAGAAGAGCTTCAAAAGGATATGAAGTCTTCTCGGTGTTAGAAGGAACATAAGTTATCTCGCTCTTAGATGAATGGAAAGAGGTCTACTTCGTAGCCCTCGAGGATGTCATAGAGAACATTTAGAACTTTGGAGTTGGGGTTCTCTTTAGACGGATAATAGGAGAAGAACGTCCTCGTCGGAATGAAACACAAAAGCTTGGCTTCTAAGGTTATCTCGAGTCACGGAAAAGTTCTTTACTGGATCGAGGAGGTTCTTTTGCATATTTTAAAAAGAAGTCATTAGAGACTTTAGTGAAAGGAATTGGGTTGGAGTTAAGAAAGAGAGACTTCAAATTAAAAACTCTATGAAGTAAAGTAAGATTGATTTGAACGGTTTTTCCTTGAACAATGAAGAAACAATGTTGTCACCGATCGTCATGTTAGTATAAAACTCGGACACAAGGTTGGGTAAATATACTCACAAAAACAAAGATAGGTTTACACCGGCTTTGAGGAAGTGTTTTAACTACGAGAAGGAGGTCTTCGAAAGAATTTGTCGTCCGTAATGAAGTGTTCGGTGACATTGTGCTTTGGATCTTCTAAGGCGGGCTCTTTGCCTTTGCCCCGTGCGGCCTTAAATCAAGTGGACTTAGTTCTGGCCTTCTTCGTGGCCGAATCTCCTTCCATAGCAGATACTCGTTAGGCATGGTGAGAGAGTAGATAGTGTTTGAGAGAAACGAGAGGAGTAGAGAACACAAAAATTAAGAATCGAGAGAGAGAGAGATAAAGCGAGTTAGTGAATAAAAGAGAGCAAAGAGATCATAAGAGCAAGTAATAGGTAGGTAAAGTAGAAGAAAGAATGTGAAGCGGTGCTATTTATAGCAAGAAAAGGCTTCCAACCGATTTTCTAATTCAGTTACCAAGCAACGGTTATCATATCATTGAGTCACTCTAAGTAGTAACGGCTAGTTTCTCCAATAACTTTCTTCTAACTGCAAGTTTTATTAACTATTCATGTGACAGAGAGAGAGAGAAGAAAGAGTTTTTGAAAACATTTTTGAGGTTCTCCATTCATCTAGAGATGATCCCAAAATTTTTATGTCCATTATGCTCATATTCCGAGTCCGACTTAGTAAGGTGTATGAGTGACTCGGAACACACTCGGAAAATTGATAACTCATAGCTCGGTCTCATCCTGAGTCAACTAATCCATTTGTTATCTACTCAAAGCATGTAACAATTAAACCTAATAGAAGAGTTCTTGCAATAAATCAAACAATCATGCATTTAACATGCAAATCTCATTCCTAACAAAGCAAAACTTATCTTCACTCGGTGGCTTAGTGAAAATATCAACTAATTGAAATTTTGTAGGAATAAGCTCAAGTTTAATATCACCTTTCTCATAATGGTCTCTTAGAAAATGATACATGGCCTCGATGTGCTTGGTCTTTGAGTGCTCGAACTAGATTCTTTGTGATGCCGATTGCACTTTGGTTATCACACTTGATTAGAATAGATGTGAATTATAATCCAAGATCCTTCAAGTGTTGCTTGATCTAGAGAATCTAAGAACAGGAAGCTCCAATTGCAATGTACTCAGCCTCAGCGATCGATAGAGCAACCGAGTTCCGCTTCTTTGAGTGCCAGGAGATAATTAATTGATCCAGAAATTGGCATGCTCCTTATGTGCTCTTTCTATCAACCTTGTATCCAGCATAGTTAGAATCCGAGTATCCAGTAAAAGTCGGTTCCGAGTCTTTTAAGAACCATAAACCAATATTATGAGTCCCTACAAGATATCTAAAGATTCTCTTCTCCGTCGTGAGATGTGATTCCTTTGGATTAGCTTGAAATCTTGCACAAAGGCAGACACTAAACATGATATATGGCCTACTCGATGTGAGATAATGTAGAGATGAAATCATACCTCTGTAGAGGGTTTCGATCTACGACTTTACCTTTATTATCTTAGTCCAGCTTTTCAACTACTACTCATAGGTGTTGCTGCATGCTTCACATCTTGGAGTTTGTAATTCTTTAATGACTCCTTGGTGTACTTAGATTGATGGATATAGATGCTATCCTTTTCTTGCTTGATTTGTAGACCAAGGAAGAAATTGAGTTTTCCCATCATGCTCATTTGGAACTCCTGTCTCATTAACTCGAAAACTCTTGGCATACAGTTTCATTACTAGCTCCAAAATAATATCATTAACATAGATCTAAATGATAGGAAAATCATTCTGCTTTGTTTTTGTGAAAAGATTTTTGTCAATCTGACCACTTTTGAAATTATTTTTAACTAAGAAATTGCTTAGTCTTTCATACCAAGCTTTGGGAGCTTATTCAAAACCATATAGATCCTTTTGCAATTTGAAAACATGATTTGGAAATTCCGAGTTTTCAAATCCAAGGGGTTTCTCAACATAAACTTCTTCTTGAATGTAACCATTGAGAAATGCACATTTGACATCCATTTGATAATGCTTGATGTTCATGCTAGATGCAAAATGCTAAAATAATTTCGATTGCCTCAATCCTAGCAACAGTGTAAAGGTTTCCCTATAATCAATTCTCGTTTTCTTGGTTATATCCCCGACCAACTAATCTAGCCTTATTTCGACTACCAGCCCTTCCTCATCCAGTTTGCTCTTGAAAACCCATTTGTTTCCTATTATTTGGTGGTCGAAGGTCATTTGCTCGTAGTCTAGACTTGGTTTCTTTCAAATTGATTTAGCTCTTCTTGCATGGCCTTTACCCATTGAGGTTCAGTTAAGGCTTCTAGTACATTTTTAGGTTTAGTTAATGATATAAATGCTGAAAATGCACATAGATTCTACAAAAGAAGAACGAGTTCTTAGCCCACTGTTGATATCAAAAAGTACGTTCTTAGGTGGGTGACTTGATGCATATTTGAAAGCTCTACATGTCCTCTGGTTTACCAAGTTTGTTGGTTGAATAGGCTGATCTTCGGTTGCTTGTTCTTGTAGAGCCTCTACATTGGCTTGTTCTTAAGCATTCTGAGCTGGCTCTTGATTTTGTTCATTCTAAGTCACAACATTCGGAGTTGCCTCATTCCGAGTTGTCTCAGCTTCTTCTATTTTGGCTCTTTCTCAGCTCGGTTTCAGCAATGTCATCTTCATCTTTGTTAAGCTTCAGATCCGAGAAGGTGGATTCACTTATCCTGCCAAGATCAACCTCATCAAAAACAACATGGATACTTTTTTCCACTTTGTTAATCCTTTTGTTAAAAATTCGATAACCTTACTATGAGATAAGTAACCTAGAAATATACCTTAATCTGATCTAGCATCAAACTTAGTCAGATGTTCATTACCATTATTATGTACAAAGCATTTACATCCGAATGGTCCGAAAGTAGGAGACGTTGGATTTATTTCCCTTGTATAGTTCATAGTGTATCTTCTTCAGGATGGGTCTAATGAGGCATCTGTTGAGTCTATAATTTGTTGTATTGACATCCTTAGCCAAGAAATAGTAAGGTAGATCATTTTCAATCATCATGGTCCTTCCTATTTCTTCAAGAGTTCTATTCTTTCTCTCCACTACTCCATTCCGTTGATGAGTTCTTGGTACAAAGAAGTAGTGGGAGATGTCATTCTTGTAAAGAAATCTACAAATTCCGAGTAATCAAACTCTCTTCCATGGTCAGTTGGAATTCTTCCGATCCGAGTCTTAGACTCCACTTGAATTTTCCTACAAATCCTAGTGAACTCTTTGAAGGCTTCATTCTTGTTCCTCGAAAAACACAACCAGGTAAATTATTAATAATAATCAACAATAACCAGCACATATGGTTTACCTCTTAAGCTTTTTACAGGAATTTCACCACACAAATCCACATGAACCAATTCAAGTACTTTGGATGTAGACACAGTTTTGAGTTGTTTAAAAGATGATTTGACTTGCTTTGCTTTTGAGCATGCTTCACGATTTTATCTTTCTTAAATGCACAGTTAGGTAAACCCCTAACTAATAATCCATGAGATGCAAGTTTCTTGATAGTATGCATGCTAATATAACCTAGTGTACGATGCCATGTCCATGAATTATCATTCAAAGATGCTTTTGAGGAAGAAAAATTCGACTAAAATTTTAAAGAGGAATAGTATAAGTGTTCCCCGACCTCGGACCTAAGAGCTTTGTCTCTTTGGTGACTGCATCATAAATGTAGTAGTTGGTATGAGTGAATCTTACCTCTTAACCTTTGTCACATAGGTGAGAGATGCTAAGGAGATTCTACTTAAGCCCTTTGACAAGGTAAACTTAACTAACCGAGTTGTTTCCTTGACTAATCTTGCCAATCCCAACTATCTTGCCTTTGTCTGTTATCTCCAAATGTGACTTTTCCTCCCTTAAAATATTCTAACTCTCGGAAGAGTTTTGACTCTCTAGACATAAGGCGTAAGAAGCCAATATCTAAGTACCTGTGACCCTTCCATTTCCGAGTCATCCGCAACACGTAAACAAACTAACACTTCTCACTTCCTCTTGCAAACCTAATAATTGTCTTTACTATCGTCTTTCTCTCGAGGAAGAGCACTTTTGGGAACCCAAATTTGAATAATTTTGGGTTTGGTCTCGATTCTTAGTCTTTGTTCTACTCTTCCGAGTTGATAGCACAGATTAGAGTGTTCATGGCTTTGAAGTACTTTCTAAACTTCTCATTCTCTTTAGTCATGTATTTTGTCTTCTATTTAGGCACCAATCTTACTCCTTCCATATTCATTGGAATGAAGTTTGCATTCTTGATGATGTTCCATACTTCTTCATCATTATCCAAGTAGAAAGCATTCCATCATCTTCTTCTATTGTGCAAAGTTTGACCCCTTGAACTTGGATGGTCCGATGGATGATCTTCCTTCATCGAACTCTCCATTGTTCCGAGCCATTTGATCTTTATACCTTTGGATTATGAGGTCCTCTTGAAAGGATAGGCTCGATACTAACTAAAGGTTTGCTCTTGAGAGGATAAGTCACCAAAGAAGGAGAGGTGAATAGGGTGATGGAAGATTTTTGAAAAATATCAAACAGTTTTGCATAAATCGGACTAAGAAACATATTCCGAGTCTAGATTGGACTCAAGAAGTTAAGTAAACACGAAATACGTGGAAATCCACCTAGGACAAAAAACCACGGACAGTGCTAATCCAAGCACGAAGTCAAATCCACTAATTGAATCCAGAATTACAAAGGATCGACTCTTACCAAAATTGCTCCCTTAGACAATTCTTTTAATGTTTTCCTAGACTAAGAAGTTCCCTTATTTGATCTAATACTTCCTGTAGACACCTAAAAAGTTTCGTCCCTTATCTCTTCATTTCGTATTTTTTGTTGGCCCGATGATGAAATCCCGAGTCCTGTTTAAGGATTTGAATCTCGGACTATGATCGATTGGTACAACATAAGCCGAGTAAACCACAAAAACCACCAACACCAAATAAACGACCTTTAGCCTTAGGTCGATCAACAAATACCTTTTCTTTCGGATGCCTCTAGAACCAAGCTGAGCCTTAAGAGACAATGGAATCCAATGTTGTCTGCTGGGAAATTCCAAGTTCAAAATACCGCATTTCACTTTTGTTCAAATCAAACAAGGAGTCGAAGACCCGAAGACGGCATTAAAACGTAGCATTTCATGATCGGGAGCACCAAAGCGTTGTGTTTAAGCTTCACAAGATAGTCCACACAAGACTAGAAGCTTCTCCTCTCGTAACGATGTAGTGGTCGACACTCGCCTTGTAGAAGCACTAAGTGGAATGCTGCGTTTTGGCTTGGAGAGTCCTTTGGAGACACAACTAGGGCATGAAACCTTAGCATCACACTACAAAAAGCTAACCAGAATACTCTCATCTAAACGTTACTTTGTCGAAATCAATCTTAAGCATTCATCTAAATATTGCTTACTATCATTGAATCCGTGCAAAGAGCTAAAGAATATTGAATTATTATGATCTCTCGGGCACTTATTCAACTAATCATTACCATACCTTATGCACATACTTCACAAAAACAATCCCTTTTCTTTTACTTGTCGCCGTTGCATCGACGGATCTAATGTGGAGATCCGGATTAGCAAGGCGGGACAACTTGAGGGGAATTATTCGGCGTTCGAATGGTTTATTTATTTTCACGCCTTTTATCGCTTTTCGTATTGTGGTTTAAGAGTTGTAATCTATCTTTTTAATTCCTCCCGACTCGATGTAATTCTTTTATTTCTCGCTTCTCTTTTCTTTATCGCTTTCTTTACCGCTTTCTTTATTGTTTTCTTTAGTGTATTTGGTTCCTTTTATTTATCGTCGTAATATGCTACTTGCTTGTTTGTTTCACATCATTTTAATACACTTCTCAAATTAGTAACGGTCATCTTCGGAGGGGTGGAATGGAAGGCTTTTCCCTACATTTCGTACCCTTGTCCCCGAATCGATTCTCGGTTCAAAGACCGATGGAGTCATTTTTTAGCCTTTTTTTGTCTTAGTTTTACTAATACTAAGATCGGAGGAGCAAATCTTTACTTGGGTTTTTTTACTTTTTCTTTCCTAAAAATTGAGTGGCGACTTCTTTATTTTATGCTTTGTTATATTCAAATTTGCATCTCGGTGTTTTCTCGGTTGCAAAAACAATAAGATGAGGTTCCGGATCCGCCCACCAGGGCAGAGGCCGAGGTTGACTCCAACAGCCCCTACCTCCGGTCGGCGCCTAGCATAGGCTGCCGCCTGTACTGGGCGATCGGTAGGTGAGGCTTCGGTCCGGATTGATGTTTGCGCATCAATCTAGCCCTCAAGCCTCACTGCAGGACCAAAACCCTAGTTTTATTTATTGCTTAATAAGAAAATAAGATCTCGAGAATTCTCGCAAATACTTTGTTAAAATAAAATAATTAATAAAATCGCCCTTCAAACTTTGACTAATCATATTTAATAAAAGTCGAAAAATCATAATAAAAGTTTCATCCCCACATTCAAGAATCAACTTTCTAAAACCATCTTCAAAGTCAATCTTCAAAACAGAGACCTAACACAAGTGGAGAAGCTCAGCGGGGCCTGGCCGGCCATGGTTCCTACGAGTGGCGACTCCACTCGGGGACAAATCATTTATTAAGAGGGCGAAACTTGAAAATTTGAGTAGTGTGTTTTAACGATGTGCCTACATTAAGCATCCTGCATTTAGCAACCTTTGAACTAGCTTAAATACTCGTTTGTTGACCACTAGTAAAACTTTATTGTACCTCTTGCTTACCCTTTCTCGAGAAAGGCTCCCATTGGTTCTTTTAGGCGGGCGCAACTAGGCTTGATTGCCCAAGGAAACGATAACTCCTCCCTCGTACCACGCACTCTTGGGCTAAACCCTTTGGTTCACCATGAGGCACCGAGAATTCTGTTTGGTATCCTTATCCGTGCAACCCATGGGGGACCAAGTTCCTGGATTATGTGTCACCATGAATCCAAACTCTTGAATTCTTTGACCATAGAACTTTTTGACTTTTAGGTGTCATCGAGACTTCATGTGCATGCTTGAATGAGAGTGTGTGTTTTAGATTTAATCTTCTGTTTGTGAGCATTTAGGAATAGGTGAGGAGTGCTGATTAGACCCTTGCATGGGCAAAAATAAAATACTTTAATAAATTTCCTAGAGTTTGTCCATTATGTGCATTTAGCCAAAAGTAAAAATTCCTTTTGCAATTAGGGTTGGTCCATTGTTTACACTTCCATGTCATTTCAAAATTCCCTTTTAATAGCCTAAGTAATGGCTATTTATGAAAGGTACTTACCAAAAGTCCCATTCTCTTATTGTCTAGTCCTTTTTATTCTTTCACATTCTTATTCTCCATTTGCATTAGCCAAATAAAATCGTCTCATATTATGTGAGTCCATTTGCATTAGCCAAATAAAATCATCTCATATTAGGTGCAGTCCATTTGCATTAGCCCAATAGAATCATCTTCTAATAGATAGGCGCATTCCTTCTCTCGCATCTAGTTCGGAATTCATCTCAAATAGGGAAATGCATTATCATATAAAAAGTATCTTTTGTTTAAGTATCATCCATTTATTAGATTATCATCTCAATTAAGTCGTGCATCATATCATCATCGCATTCTTTATGTGTATCCAAATAAAAGCATCCTTAGTCCCTTCGGGTCTTGCGCTTAAGTCTCTTCCTCGTCACATGGTCCTAAACCTCATCCTTTGGTCTGCACAATAGGGAAGTCTACGACAACCCAATATCGTCGGAATCCGAGCTCTAAAAGAGTAGAACGTCTCACCAAGGAGTTTGGCACATCTTCCTTTCTTTCTACTCCATGGTCTACATTAGTGCGACAAGCTTTGGTGCGTACTACACCATCACAGTCTACTCCTTGTTCTAAGATAGTACCTAAAAAAGTTCCCTTCCAATGGATCTTAACCCAAAGCGGTATCTTAACCTCGGCTTACTCAATGAGAATATAGTTAGGGTGGAAACCAGGTTGAATGATCAAGAGGAACACATATCATCTATATCAAGGGATCTTAAATCTATCATAAGGGCTATTAAGGCTAGTAAGAGAGATGAGAGAGCTAAATGCCAAAAAAGAGAAGAGGTCCAAGAAGCTGAACGTTTGAGGAGGGAAACAACCTTGATTGTGCCACCTCCACCTATTTTGTCTCCTCCGTGTAATCCCAAATGAAAATCCCCTAAAAACAAATCCAAATCTCAGCTTTATTTCCATATAGATAAGATAGAACGGATGTTGAGGGAGTCATCCATGTTCAGTAATCATTACTTCGATCGTAAAGGATTCACTTTAATCCCTAAGGGTAAACTACCGTCAAAGTTTACCATGCCCGATATTAAGTTCAAAGGTTCCAAAATCCCCATCATCATGTACGCAACTTCTTGAGACCACTCGACTCGAAGAATACTCCTGAAGATACTTACCACATCATTTTTCCCTAGACATTTGATACTAATTTAATGAAGTGGTACAATGCGGTTGACCCACAAGGTTGCCAATTGGACTAATCTGTGCAAAGAGTTCCTCCATCAATACTCCTATAACACCGATTTACCTATTACTCTTAAAGACTTGGAGTTAATCAAGCAAGGCAAGAAGGAAAGCTACACGGATTTTCTTGCCGGAAGGAGAGCAAAGGCAGCCCATATGGTTAATCGACCCTCCGAGAAGGACCACGTTCGAATCATCGTAAAAACCCTTCAGCCCAATTACAATCAGCACCTCATTTCTACCCATGTTGAACTTTTCAACCCTTAGAGATACTAGTTTTTTTATAGAAGAAGAGTTGTTTACCACGACCACAAAAGTCATGACTAGGTATAGACGTAATTATCATTCCAAAGATAAGAAAACCTACAATATCGGCAATGCTACCAGGGGTGCGGATGTCAATGCCCTCAATAGGTATACCGACTACACTCCTATTGACACTACCTACACCAATGCCCTTGACCGTCTCTTGGAAAAAGGGAAGATAGAATTGCCGTCTATTAAAGCATAATCACAAAACTCGAAACAATCCAAAAATTGGGACACGGGAAAATTTTGTTAATACCATCGTGTATGAGGACATGATATCGAATGCAGTGTTGGACATTCTAGAACAAACTAGAAAACATGTTTCAAAATGGCTAACTACCCTGGCCTAAGGGAGCCAAGAAACAAAGAACGAGTAAAAATCCCTTTAGTGGCACCTAAAGCTATTTTCACTAAACCCAC
This sequence comes from Talinum fruticosum, assembly GCA_021018815.1. Lineage (NCBI taxonomy): Eukaryota > Viridiplantae > Streptophyta > Magnoliopsida > Caryophyllales > Talinaceae > Talinum > Talinum fruticosum. Next base: position 2,662,737 of record JAITYX010000026.1, read on the forward strand.
TCTAGGTTAGTGGGATCCGTCTATTTTACCAAGTCAAAACCACTTCTTAGTTTACCTCCATTAGATCCGAAGTCCAAGGGCTATGGGTAAGTGATGAAGAAGAAGTTTATGAAACACAAAACAACAACGATGATGATAGTGACGACTTACGGGGTGCACCACCCTTGGAAGAAGAAGACTTTTGGGAAGACACTAAGAGTCCCGCAATTCGGTTTCTTACTAGATGTAGACGGCATAATACACCCTTGGGTTCAAAACAGACTCAAGAAGCCCCAAAAGAGACTGAAGCTAATCCTTAAGCAACTCGAAAAATTAAAAGTCGATATCTCAATCTTGCAATTAATATTTACTTCGTAGAAACATAGACAAGCCTTGATCGATACACTTAACAAGATCGAAGTTTCTCCCGAAGCCACACCAAAGGAAGTAGTAGGATTTATTAATAGTAGGGATGGAACCATTACCTTCATTACCTTTGATCAAAAGGATCTCCCAAAAGAAGGTGTTGTACACAACAATGCCCTTTACTTAATTGTAACATGCATCAATAAGTTTGTTCCCCTAACCTTGGTAGACAATGGATTAGCAGTAAACGTATGTCCCCGGAGAACTCGCTAGAAGGTTAGGAATTAAAGAGCAACAACTCTCTAAATAGATTGTTCATCTTCGATCTTATGATAATTCTAAAAGAACAGTCTTGGGAACAGTGACCTTGCCAATCAATATATGGCCGAGTGGAGACGAATATCGAGTTCCAACTCTTAGATATCCTAACTACTTTCAATCTTCTTCTAGGACACCCTTGCTTGTAGGAATATCGAGTCAATGGGGATAATCTCTATGCTACTATCACCTCCAAAAATTTGTAGTTGAGATTGAGCACAATGCTAATGATAAAGAATTATATGGATTTGAAACAGATTCGTTGCCTTAGACAGGGATGAAGCACCTTTTACCTTTAACCCTTATGGCAACCTTAGTGTCTATTCGATGCTTAAGAAGAAGAGGTATTTTCCCTGTCTCGATGTAGGTCAAAGGGCATACCACCCTATTTTTCTACCTTTTGAGCCCACTAACAACTACAACTTCGGATTAGGCTATCAACCTAGTACTAAGGAGATAGTTGAAGCCAAGTGGGAAATTAAAACAAAGAGGACTCGCACCACACACAATCCACTATATTAAGACTTTTCCCTATACTCGAATGGGCAGTTTCTAAGAGAAGGAGACAATTTCCCTTATTATGGTTTTCCTGAGCCTTACTACATCAAGGAAAAAGGAATCCTAGTACCTTGTTTGGAGATTTTCAATGACTACTATATTCTAGAAAAATAGGCACCCTACCTCCTTAGAGAGGGACAGTCCATACCAAACTCAACCAATCTCACCGAAAACAATCTTTACGATCTCTTGTTTGGACAAAAGAGTAATCTAGAAGGGAACTCGGTCTCGGTACTCGTCATGAGCTATGTCACACCCACAGTTCGATCCATCGAGGTTCGTCATCGACATAGATATTGAAGGGTCCAAGCATGTTACTTGGATTGACGCCGAGGAGGGCCAGGGATTTGTCTGTTAGCCTAGGAGCGCATCCTCTTTCCGAGTTTAGTGGTAGGGCTTATACTTCTCCTTCTGCTATTTCTAGTTCTTTTCCTAGTTACGTCGTTTCTAATTGTAAGTCTTATGTACTCGTTCCTTTATGCAATAAAGTGAACCTTTCTGCTTACTCCTTGCCTCCTCTTGCTCTTAATTATTTTTCCTCTAATGATGAACAAAAAATTCATAAAGAGTTAATAAAAGCTATGGAAGATCATGGAAATTGCTCACAAATAATAGAGGAAACAATAATAATTAATCTTGGGTCGGATGATCAACCTCAAGAACTTAAGATTGGGAAAACTTGTGATTCGGAAGACCGAAGCAATCCACTTCGCTCCTTACAAAATTTATCGATGTCTTCGCATGGTCCTACAATGACATGTCGGGTATAGATCCGAGTATAGCAGAACACAAAATTCCGCTTTATGAGGATGTTAAGCCGATCAAGCGGAAGTTGATGAGGATGAAACCAGAATGGGCTTTGAAAATTAAGGACGAGGTTAAGAAGTTGTTAGAGGCTGGGTTCATTAAGGTAGTTCACTATCCTCGGTGGGTAGCAAACATAGTTCCGAGTCCGAAGAAAGATGGTAGGGTTCGTATGTGCGTTGACTTCGAGAGATTTAAATAAGGTCGAGTCGTAAAGATGATCTCTTGCTGCCTCATATCGATCATCCGATAGAAAATACATCGAGCCATGCTCTACTCTCTTTCATGGATGAGTATGTCTGGGTATAATCAAGTGAAGATGGTTGAAGAAGATATAGAGAATACGACCTTCATCACTCAATGGGCAACTTCCTATTGTGTGGTGATGCCATTTGTGCTCAAAAATGTTGGTGCAACGTATCAAAGGACAACAACTATATGATATGATCCATAAAGAAGTTGAAGTCTACGTAGTTGATATGATCATAAAATCCAAAGATAGGTGAGAAAATTCTTCCATAGACTTAGGAAGTACAACAAACGCCTTAATCCTCAAAAGTGTGCCTTTGGAGTGACCTCGGGTAAACTGCTAGACTATGTTGTTAGTCTTAGAGGATTTGAAGTTGATCCATCAAAGATCAAAGCCATTTAGGAGATCCCTCCATGAAAAGCAGAAAAAGAGATAAGGGGTTTCCTCGGACGTTTGCAGTACATCGATCATTTAATATCAAAACCGACTATGGTATGTGAACCTATTTTAAGAAATTAAAGAAAGGATCCGAGCCCATTTGGGATACCGAGTGCCAACAAGCATTCGAGAAGGTTAAGGAATACCTGGCTAATCCTCTAGTGTTAGTTCCACCCCAATCGGGAAACCTTTACTCCTATATCTCACCACAACGAAAAGTACTATGGGAGCCATGCTAGCTCAATAAGACGGGAAAGACGAACGCGCAGCCTACTATCTAAGTAGGAAATTCCTTAATTATGAGATTAGATACACGCCATTAGAGAAGACATCAATGGCATTAGTATGGGCTACCAAGAAGCTCGGGCACTACATGTTAGCCCACACGGTATATGTAGTAGCACCTATGAATCCTATTAAGTATATACTTAAGCAACCAACTATCAGCGAGTAAGATATCACGATGGACTTTCATGCTATCAAAATTCAAACTCAAGTTCGTCCCTCAAAAAGCAATCAAAGGAAGGATAATGTTAGAATTCTTAGCTGAATTCTATGTCCAAATCGCAACCCGAACACCTTGACTTTCGAGACGAGGATATTTTGCAAGTAGAGGTGGACGTTTGGACAATATACTTCGATGGCGCTTCCAATTACAAGGGCTTTGGAGTAGGAATTCTTTTAGTCTCACCAGAGGGAGATCATACTCCCATTTCGAGTCAAAATAAACTTCAAGGTCACCAATAACACTACATAGTACGAGGCTTTTATCATAGGACTTGAAGCTGCAACGGTGATCCTTGTCAAGAATATCAAGATTTTTGATGATTCTAGTTTGATCATCAACCGATTTCGCAAAGGTGGAAGGTACATAGTGAAGCCTTGGCACCCTACCAAGCATACTTAACGGAATTAACTAAACACTTCGAGAACATCTCTTTCACTTGCCTTCCAAAGGATGATAATCAATTTGCGGATGCATTAGCTAAGTTAGCATCCATGATCAATATCCTCGTTGGCATTCACTCAATGCCCATTCATATTGAGTGACATAGTCATCCCACATATGTCTCGCGCATTAAAAGTGTCTAACACCGACCATACGAGTTGGTAACATGATATTTATCACTATTTGGATAAGTGAGAATATCCCTTGCACTCTAAACCTAGAGCCCAACGAGCCATCGGGATGTTGGCCGCCTAATTCTTCATCAATCAAGGGCAACTGTTCAAGAAAAGTAATTATGGGATTAGCTTACTTTGTATCAATCAATATATCGAGCTCACATATCCAGGGCATTTAATAATAAAGTTGAGCCTCAAAATTTGTAAATGCGAGATTTGGTCCTTAAGGTGATAAGAGCACCAATTCAGGACCCATGAGGAAAGTTTAAGCCTAATCGGCAAGGCCCGTTTATACTTAGTCAAAATTTACGAGGCGGAGTAGTCAAATAAACTAATTTGGACGGAGAAGAGTTTTTAAGTACACCAACTTAGCTCGGCTAAAGAAGTATTACGCCTAACATACCCCTAGGTAGTAGACCGAGCCCAGCCCAACCAGGCTAGGCCAAGGCAGGTGTCGGCCACCACCCGGACAACGGCGGGCTGGCCGGGCCATGATTATCCCTCCTATTCTAGTTTTTCCTTTGATTATCCGGTTTATTTATTTGCTGGATGGCCCAATTAGGCAGTCCATTAGTATTTGTTTTCAAGACAGTCGAATTAGGTCGTCCTATGCATCTATTTTTTATTTTTACCTCTAAGTGAGCGATAAAAATATAAAATTATAGCATAACACTTACTTTTATTTAATACAAGGTAAGCCTACTACTTACCTAAATACATAGCTAAAGGAAAATAATTGCAAGCATACTACTTGTAAATAAACATAAACATTATTCTAAAGAAGCGAAACTAATCCTCCCTTTCTTTTATTCTATGCTAAGAGTCCGAGCCGTATTCTATCTTTACTTTTTTTCCATCGGGATTGCTAAGCTCGGCTTCTTCATCCCAGGTGCGTTCTTTCGGTTCTTGAATTCGGTGAGCCCTTCTTTCTTTATGTTCTTTGGCTTCAGTTTCTCTTCGACGAGCACGAGCGGCCATCCGAGGGTTTATTTTGCAAATTTGCAAAGGGGCAACATTAGGGACAACTTCTTCAGGATCTATCTCTCTGAGTCTCAGGCATCTTTTGTCATTTCGAGATCTACTTGTATTATCCACTCGAGATAATAGGGAGAAATAGCAATGTTAGGTTTGCCTTTAGGTAACAGACAAGTTTGCAGGAGTTAGCGGCTTCGGCGGACCTCCGTAGTATTCGGGCCACGACCTGGTCCATTTAGAGCTACCATGCCCTTTGCACAAGTCAAAGGTAGTATGCCATATACAATCCAATAGTGGTATTACTTGCTCTCTACCCTTTTGTCGCACCACACTACTAAGGAAGTAATATGTGCTCTCCTCTAGGCTCGGTAGACATATGAATGGGTGTTGTGAGGTATGTGTTTTAAACTGGGACACCTTTCGGTGTTTAACATACCATAGAAGATCATTGTTGTGATTTCTAAGGTATTCCTCCCACCAAGATGTTGGGTGATCAGCTACAATTGGTTTTCATTTGCACTCGGTAGAAGTGACTCACTAGGTATATATCTAACTTTGGAGGAACATCAATAAACTTAAGATCTTCCATTAACCGGATCTGCATAGCATAGATGCAAAATCAAATGTTAGTGTCCTGCATGGTAAAAGCTCAATTCTTTTAGGCCCAACAGGAGCAAAATCAAAATAATAATAAATAGCAACACAAAAGCAAAGACGATAGTTAGAGTCTTTTAGGTGCAAACCAGAGGGGTCTCACCCTCGGCGGCGCAGACACCGCGTTATGGCCGGCGTCGCCGACCGATCCACGCTCGCTTGCTTTCGTTCGTTGTTTTGTGCTTGCCTACAATGACAAGGGGCTTCCACGGAAATTGCATTCGAGCATAGGCTTCAACTCGGCCTAAGCCAATTATTATTTCAGCTACTATTAGTGGCTTTAGTGAACAATAATCCACTAAGCTGTTCCACTAGATTCGGTAGGGTCGCCGGCGCCAAGTCTTCATGGCCTCCTACTTGTAAGAATCCACCTATCATATAAGTCATGATAGCCCGCCACCTAGGGATGATGATGGGATCGAGCATAGGCATACATGCTCGCGGTAGTTCTTCATCGATTGGTCAAACTCACCCGGTTCCCAACAAGAATCCACCCTAGATTCTTATTACTCAAATTTAGTAGGTATTTGTATTTTCGGTGAAGGTTTTATGAAGATTTGGGAACAAGTGGGTTTTGTTCGCCTAAAACTACCTAGTATGGCATTGAACTCTTCGAGCGGGGGCATAGTTCCTTATCCTCGAACCTAAAGACATGGTAATGAGGATCCAAGTAGGCCACAACAACTCTTAGAAAGGGACAATAGATCTTTATCTAGCGAAGGGTGAATAGGACATTCAGCCTATAATTGGTTAATCCGAGATGTATCCATGTTATTCATCTCATGCATCCACCAAGTTAACTCAGTCATTTAGTTCATGGTTTTTGAGATGGAGATATGATATGTTTTTAGTTTGGGTTATCGAAGACTTTTGTGTTCGTATTTCTTCCGCACTACACCGATCCTATTTGTAGGGATTTGTTCAAGTTCTCCGAGTCCTATCGTAACTCAACCACCAACCAATCTCAACCGCCCTAGAACTTGTAGGTGGTCGTCCTGCTTTCGTGGTTTTCTTTGGCCCGAGCAATCCTTGGACTATTTTTACCTCGGCCCATGGCGCATACTATGTTATTCTTTTGGACCATGCACTTGAGATTTTCCCCTGTTTCTATTATTTTCTTTTAGGGGAATAGGGGCTAGTGCATTTTTTTGAAATTTTGTCTTTGCAACCTTTTTCCTAAGTTTTGTGCATCATATTAAATAAAAGAACATATTTTTATAATCGAGTCCTGCACTTTATACCATTACATAAGAATCTTCATTAGAAAGTAAATAGTACATTAAAAAAATAAACACCCCACAAGGATTCATTAATCGAGTCGTCATCGAAGATGTAATTCCCGAAGTCATCCAAGACGGATGTAGACAATCGGCCACCTTCATCACCTTGATACGAGTTACCTTCTTGGTCCTAAGATTGAGAAGCCTCATGGGGTCGACCATTATAAGAAGACCAAGGGAAAAAAGAGGATTCTCGTGACGATCAAAGACCCGCAAAGGATGGATGTTTAAACTCTCCTCGGAATAACTAGGTCCCACATCGAAAGCGCTAGGTCCGAGAGTACTTGGTCCTACTTTGAAAGCACTCCTATGATGAGCACGCCATAAAGAACCTTGTCTAGCATTACTACTAGAAGGTACTTGTTAATCGGGAGCATAAGATTGTGTCTCGGGGACATTAAGGAGACTACCGAAAGAAGAAGCTCTAGATTGACGCCTCTACAAAAGCAAAAGAGTGGCTAGCAAATCATTAGAAGCTCAATAATATTAGCACTCTACTAATCAAGGACTTACCTGGAAATTAAGAAAAGCTCGCCCAATCAAGAAGTATTGGATTCCCTGGAGAGCATATTGAAAACCGATAGACATGGCTCTAGATTGCTCCCGGTTATACTACAAAGTTTATTCGATGGTATCAGCAATAAAATATCTTTAGCATACAACTAAAGGAAATAAAGCATATAACTCTTACCCCCTCTCCAATTTCTAGAGAAAGGATGCCCAATACATTCCTCTTCCGGGATTTCGGAATTCCTACAAAACGAGGAGATTCCCGGGAAGAGTAACATCCACATCGAGACTTGGGATATGGATATCAATAGGAATGAGCTTCCAAAAGATGAAGATTAATTTTCACACCAGAAATTCAACTTACAAAGAAGAAATTGAGAACTCCCCAATTGGACCATAATACGTGCTACATGATGGGCATAAGATGTGTTCGTGTTTAAAAATGAGGTAAAATGATAACCAGCCATAGCCGCCGCTTGTTCATTTGGAGGAAGAGAACAGAAGTAGAACATTGTCGAAGGCGGATCGGCCGGGACAAACGGAGGCCATGTGTTAACCCAGATTTGAGGAGTGACCCTCTCCCTAGATACCAACAAAACCCAAAAGCACCTTCAAACAAGATCCTTGTTTCACTTAATTCTCATGCCATAAGGACACTTTAAGGGAGTTGAAGTTTGGCCCAAGGCTGGAAATTGGCCTAGATACAAGAATTATTAAGAAATAAGCTAGCAAGGATGAAGAGCAATAAGAAAATGGACAAAAAACAAGTAAAAATTCAGGGATGGAGTCCACCACGGGCAGCCCCACACGCTGTGGTACAGGACGTGGGCAAGGATAGAGGGCTAAGAATGTGGTAAAAAGTTCTTTTAAACACATTTTGGAGTAAGTTTTGAGAAGAGAAGAAGCATACCGAGTCCACACGGTTGAGGGCTGACCTCAAGAAGTCTATTCGATGAATCTTTGGATGTTGAAGATAAACTTTGGCCCATGACACGAAGGCAAGAAAGGCAGGTCGATTTATTAAGCCATAAGAGAGATGCGGGAAGTATTCGTACAACCACGGCTACATTTTGACAAATCAAGTAAGGTTTTTTATTCACACAAGATGAAAAGTGTAAATATTGGAAAAAGGAGAACTTCAAGCATACCTCAATAATCTTCTATAAGCCATTCAAAGGAAGATAGTTGGTACAATTTTGTGTGCCGCACGTTGGCACGGAGACCCCTAATGAATCAAGTGTGTGCGGGAGCACCCCAATTAAGCTCCTTTATTTTATCTAGATCCACTAAGTTCACCAAATAATGAACATTAACCATGGCGGCCTGGTCGGAAAAGAGGATCGTACTCAAGAGAAGAGTAAGCACGGTCCTAACTTGTTGAGGCCAAAAACATCCTCAAAAGCCTTAAAAAACAAGTATATTTAAAGTGACTATTATGTAGAAATTTGTCGGCTATAGGGCCAAAGAGGTGACAAAGGTAGTCACGGTTTTTGTACGAATTCGAACATAAGTTAGACGTTCTCCGGAAAAAGCCCAAATGGACAAAACAAGCAAAATCAAAAGGAGTTATTGTCATCTCACCAAATGGAAGCTGGAACGTGTTCATCCCTCTCGCCTCCTGTCAATAAGATGGTATAAAGCAATGTAAAGAGGTCCAAACCTGGCATTGTACATGACATTCTCAAGAGGAAAGTTCATCCTCCTGCATGTCTCCATGAATTTGAGAATGGCTCCACTACTTCGAATCGAGCCTTTCCACAAGAGAAAATTGAACAAGATTTTGGTTAAAAGAGTTACTCTAAATGAGCAAATGAAGAATTTTAAGCCAATTAGCTTACCAAAGAGGAAATAGCCAACGAGGAAACATGGCTTTCAGCCTCAACTAGAAGGTCACTTGGGTTCCATTCCCTTTGAGGACGCCACTCTTGCGCAAGGAAAGAGGCTTGAATAAGATTTTCCGCTCTAGTTCTTCCAATGGGATGAGCTTTTCTTCTAGACATTTTGAAGACAAGAAGGGTTTTTAGAACCAACTAGTTTTCAAGAAGGAGCAAAGCAAGAAAACACAAAAGAATAGCAAGAGTAAGAAGAAGAGTTGGTGTGCAAAATGAACACCATGAACTCCCTTTTATAGACAAATTCGGTCACGGCATTCAAGTACATAAGACAAGAGTCAAGCAAATAGTGGGGAACCAAGGGAATCCATCGGACGCCGGGGCCACGCTTGCTAAAGGCTAGTCAGGCGTAGATCATAAGGCACCGAGAGGTCCAATCAGCGATAGACTTTGTAGCCTAGCCCACCTCCCTAGTCTATGCAGCCTTTCTAACGGAGACATGTGATCCTTGTCCCCTTATGCATGTAAGTGGGAGTTTTCGGACCAACTAATCGGCTTTTCCGAACAGTTTCATCCATCTGTTTTGATCGAATTACTTAGGTAAAACACTCGAACTTTTGTCAATTCAATTATGCACTAACGATTAGTACAGCAGATTAATTAGCAAAGCTTGAGATCAAAGAATGATCAAAGTTTCAGCACCAACATCTACAAAGCTTTAGGCTCGATCAAGCCAAACTTAGGATTCTTTGACCGGACTTCGAACGCATGCATCGCGATCAAGTTAAGACCCCCATTTTGGATTTCGGGTTCGATTACAACCAATCAAAGTAACACATAACGCTTTAAAAAATTTGAGGTAAGTATCCTTTAGTGTCAACTTTCACCCTTTGCCTTTTAGACTCTGGTCAATGTGGGGGTTAACAATAGACACCTAAAAAGTGTCGTCCCTTATCTCTTTATTTCTATATTTTTTGTCGACCCAATGATGAAATCTCGAATCCTATTTGAGGATTTAGATCTATCATTGTGAACGATTGGTGCAACATAAGCCAGTAAACAACAAAAGCCCCCTAGCATAAAATAAATAGCCTTTAGCCTTGGATCGGTCCATAAATCGCTTTTCTTTTACACGACCTAAGAACCGAGCTGAGCCTTAAGAGGCAATAGAGTCCAATGTCGTGTGCCGGGAAATTCCAAGTTCGAATATCGCATTTTACTTTTGCTCAAATAAGACAAGGAGTTGAAGACCTGATGACGAGTGTTAAAACGTTGCATTTCATAATCGGGAGCATCGAAGTGCTGCGTTTAAGCTTCACAAGACAGTTCGCATGAGACTAGAAGCTTCTCCCTAAGAAAAACATCATGGTCAGCGCCTGCATTCTCGAAGCACTAAGTGGAATGCTGCGTTTTGGCTTGGAGAGTCCTTTGGAGACACAACTAGGCACAAAACCCTAAGGCGCCCGGTTGGCTAACTCCAGCTAACCGGATTCTATCCGGTTTTCTCCCTTTCTAATTCTATTCTATTTCTAAGGATTTGGCCCGGTTTATTTTTAGCTATTTGGAAGGCTAGATGGAGGCAAACCCTAGGTCATTTGTGACCTACGTCCTCTCCTATAAATAGAGAGCCTTTACTCTCATTCACATTCGGCTTCTCGCCTTAGCATCACGTTATAGAAAGCTAACCAGAATACTCTCGTCTAAGCGTTACTCTATTGAAATCAATATTAACCATTCATCTAATTATTTCTTATCGTCTGTTGAATTCGTGCCAAGAGCTAAAGAATATTCAATTATTCTGATCTTTGGGCACTTATTCAACTCGATCGTTACAATACCCTACGTACATACATCACAAAAACAAGCCCTTTTCTTTTACTTATCACCGTTGCATCAAGAGATCCAGTGTAGAGATCCGGATCGGGAAGGTGGGACAACCTGAGGGCAATTATTCGGCCTTCAAACGATTTATATATTTTCACGCTTTTTATCGCTTTCCGTATTGTGGTTTAAGAGATGTAATTGCTCTTTTTAATTCCTCCCGACTGATGTAATTCTTTTATTTCTCATTTTTCTTTCTTTATCGCTTTCTTTACCGCTTTCTTTATTGTTTTCTTTACTATGTTTGGTTTCTTTTATTTATCAACATAATATGTCACTTGCTTGTTTGTTTTACATCATTTAGTACACTACTCGAATTAGTAAAGGTCGTCTTCGGACGGTCGGAATGGAAGGGTTTTCCCTACGTTTCGTACCCTCAACCCCGAATCCGATTCTCGTTTCAAAGACCGATGGAGTTAATTTTGTAGCCTTTTTCTCTCTTAGTTTTACTAATAGTAAGATCGGAGGAGCAAATCTTTACTTTGTTTTTTGTTAGTTTTTTCTTTCTTAAAAACTTATTGGCGGCTCCTTTATTTTATGATTTGTTCTATTCAAATTTGCATCTTGGTAGTTTCGGTTGTAGGAACAAGTAAGATGAGGCTATGGATTTGCCCACAAGGGCGAGGCCGAGGCCGACTCCATTAGCCCCTACCTTTGACCGGCGCTTGCCACCACCTCGCACAGGCTGCCGCCTACAATGGGTGGTCGGCAGGTGAGGCTTTGGTCCGCATTGATGTTTTCACACCAATCGGCCCTAAAGCCTCATGGTACGACCAAAACCCTAGTTTTATTTATTCCTTAATTAGAATATAAAATCCCGAAAATTCTGAAAATAATCGTTAAAATTAAATAATTAATAAAATCGCCATTGAAACTTTGATTAATCATATTTAATAAAACTTGGAAAATCTTAATAAAAGGTTCATCCCCACATTCCAAAATCGACTTTCTAAAACCATCTTCAAAATCAATCTTCAAAAAGAGACCCGACATAAGTGGGGAAGCTCGACGGGCCTCGATCGGCCGTGGTTCCTACACTTCCTAAATGAGTTAACCTTTAAGGTTAGGCACAACTGAGCAAAATTAGTCCTTAGAGCTCGAGTCAAGGGACTTAGAAAGAAAGTAATGAATAAAAGTGATTACAAGACTTTCTTTACGACACGTAAAGTAAGAAAATACAAAGTTCGAGTTCTAAAAGCTAGAAGATTGAGAAAGACTAGAATATATTCAGCTCCAACAATCTTCATGTCTTGTGGAGTGGCTTCCATTTATAAGAACCAAGGTAGAATGACATATGAGACTAGTTACGGATCGATCAGCCTTGCTAGTCGTTGTAACAACTAGTCCGAGTCACTCGAAAAAGATCCGTTGAGATGTAAAAGTTGTGTAGCTATCCTTGGCTCAAAATATGGGCCATCCCTCTAGTGGTGATTGTAATCTGGGGTGGAAATAATCGTTAGACTCAAAGTTGAGGTTTTTCGGTTTTGGAAACAAACAACCCCGGCACGGTGTTTGAGCCATGTCCAAAAATGGGTGATTTATGTCTCGCTGGTGTTTAACAGACTATAAACTAGCTCCTTTTGTAGTTCAAAAGTAGAGTAGGCTTGTTTAATCTAGCTACAAAAGTAAATCAAAGTGATACTCAAAGTATAAAAATACTTTGGTCAAGAATTAGGCATAGATAATAATTAAATTAAAGTAATTAAGCACTTAATTATCTTTAGCCTAAACGAATAGAATTTTCTAGAGTCTAATATTCATTTAGTTCAAATTCCATCTTGAGTCAATCCTTAAAAGGATCAAGTTAGAAAGAATAAGATATCGGAATTTATAAACTTGATTAAGTAAATAATTCTCAACAAATAAACCGACTTGGAAATTAGAATTAAGGTTGTAATTTATTTTCACTTGAAACGCTAAGTTAGTGCTCGGAATAAAAGTGTTACGAAGTTATTTACTCATGCGATTGTTCCGAGTTGTGTTGGAGTGGATCGAAACACGGTTAAAAAATGTTATGCTTGAAGAATAGTTTCTTAGTGGGTCAAAACAACATGAAAACTTAGATATGAGTTTCTATAAATCTCGGAATGGCATAGAAACAAAACCTAAGAAAGATAGAAAGTTATACCTGAGTCTTCATCCCTAAATATGCTTTTAACAAAGAGTTATAAAGAGCGCAGAAGGTAAATTATATGTACTTGTCATTATTGATGATTATTCAAGATTTACCTAGGTGTGTTTTCCTAAGAAGAAGAAGGAAGCAATCAAGGAGTTGTCCAGAGTTTGCAAGTAGGTAAGTGTTGAATCTGGAACTCGGACCATTAGGGTCGAACCGACCATGGAAGAGAATTCGACTACTCCGAGTCTACAGATTTCTATCACAGATCTGGGATCTTTCACAACTTCTTAGCACCAAAAACCTCAATAAAATGGAGTTGTAGGAAGAAAGAACGACTTGAGGAGATTGATAGAATAATAATGATCAAGAATGACCTACTAAACTACTTCGGGCCAAGGCAGTCAATACCGCCAACAACACTTTAAACTAGTGTCTCATTCGCCCAATCCTCAAGAAAACACCAAATGAGCCCTAAAAAGGCAAGAAACCCAACATATCCTACTTTGAGCCTTTTGGATGCAAGCGTTTTGTACACAATAATGGTAAGGAATATTTAACTAAATTTGATGCTAGATCATATGAAGGTATTTTTCTTGGTTATTCTACCAATCGTAAAACTTATCTCATTTTTAACAATAGAACTAACAAAGTGGAAGAAAGTAATCACTTTTTCTTTGATAAAGTTGATTGGGCACGATAAGTGAGTCCATATTCTCATGTCTCAAGCTAAGTAGAGATAATGATGACTTGACCGAAGCCGAGCTCGGAAACGGTGAAAACAAAAGAACCGAGTCCCTAACTTACCCAAGTTAAATAGAGTGAGCAACATGGTGAAGACTCAGCTCGGACTTCACAAGCCTAAAAAGGAACCGAGATTCCACCATCTCGGGAACCAAGAATTCAAGATTCTAATATGATAATCAAAGGTCTAGAAGAGTATTCAGGTATAATTCTAGTCACCCCCATGAGAATATTCTTTTTCATACCACTCGGTGTACAAATTCATTCTTCTCTTCATAATGTTTGTGCATTTGTTGCATTCATTTGCATGATTGAACCTAAGAATGTGGTAGAAGCCTTACTTGACCCAAGTGGATGGAGGTCATGCAAGAAGAACTCTCTCAATTTGAGAGAATCGACATTGACTCGACCGACCAACTGACTCACCAAGTTATAGGAACCAAATAGATTTTTAAAAATAAACTAGATTGGAAGAGTTTAGTAGTTAGAAATGAAGATTTAGGTATGAACTTATCTCGTCTCTATGATTTTGGATTCAAGTCATTCCTCTAAAACTTACATATTCATCACTTAACTCATAAATATTTCTCTATGAGTTTTAATGAACATAAGCTTAAAAGAATCCATTAACACTTTGATACATGCTTTGGATTCTTGATGAGCTATAAAATCACATAAGACTATCTAATAGAACATTTTTCTTAGTCTTAGAAATCAATTAATGCTTGTGTCCGACCAACTCGAAGCATTTATGATTATTGAATGAGCACTCATGTTTGGGTGTATGACCCACTAAGAAAAATAAAATAGAAAATTTTTCTAAATAATTTCACACACTTAATTTATCTTTTAAACTAGGTTCTTTCTTATTTCAAAATAGAATTACTTGTGTTAATTCTAAAAATAGCAAAATTCTTTTATGTGAAATTAATTTATTTTGGCAAACACTAAAATATATGTATATAATTCTTGAGTTCATATATTATCTTAATATTGACATAAGTGGAATTGGAATATATTGAATATTGGACATGAAAAATTCCATTTTATTAGATTAAGGATATTCAATTATTAACTAATTTATTTAATTATAATCCTTATCTAATAATCTTCACCCAAAGTATTTTTATACTTTGTGTACCATTTGAGTGCTGTTTTTGCATGTTCATTAAAGTTGATTAATCTCAATTTAAAAGCAAAAACAATTGTCTTCTTACCGTTTACACACAGCAGACATGTAAAAACACTATTTTTAGGCCGACGTAGACACTATGAGGCTATTGGTTTCCATTTTCGGTAAACTTCAGTCTTTTAGTCTAATGGTTATTTCTACCCTGGGTTTTAGATAGAACAAGTGGGTAGGAGTGCTTTTGAGCCTAGAATCGATGCTCAATGAATACAATTACAACGGTGCACTTTCCGAGGACTCGGTGTGTGCGTTGTAATGGCTAGTTGATCCTGAAGCTCAAGCTTAAGGCACAACGAATCTCAACTCGATGGTTACAAATAGAAGCCTCTCTTCAAGACACACAAGCTGGCTGGAACTACATTCCGAACTCTCATACTTATACTTCTAGCATTCAACTCTTGTACTTAATACTTTAACTTTATGAGTTGAACAGAAAAGCCTTGTAATCTCTTTTATGTACTCTCAAACACTTGTGTATTACCTTGACCGAGTTGTAAGGGTTAACTCAACTCAATTGTCCCTAGTTGCAAGGGTTATCTCAGTTAGAAAGCACTAGGATAGATAAGGTAACTTTTGTGATTAAGAAAAACATGTATTTGAATTGTCTAAGGGAACAATTTTGAGAGTCGATCTGTTGTATTTTATGAGTTCAAAATAGTGGATTTGACTTGGTGCCTGGATTGGCACCGGTCTTAGTTTTCTACTGCAGAGGGTTTCCATGTAAAATTGTTTGTGCATCACTTTCTCAGTCCAATCTAGACTCAACTTACTTTTTGAGTTCGACCTTCACAAAAGTTTTTCGAATTTCGTATAATTTCCACATCACCCTATTCACCCTAACCTTCAATTGGTATCGAGCTTAGACTTTTATAAAAGGATCTAACCATCCAAAGATGTAAAGATCAAATGGCTTTTAGTTATGGAGAGTTCGATGAAGGAAGGTCATTCATTAAGCCAACCAAGTTCAAAAGGTCCAACTTCTCTCACCGAAAGAAGCTTTAAAGTGCTTTATTCAAGACTATGATGAAGAGGTATGGGAAGTCATCACCAACGGAAACTATGTACCCACCAAGCAAGTTGCAAATTAGATAATGGCCAAAGTGAAGTCATAATTCACTACTCGAAGAAAATGAAAGGCACATAAAGAACTTCAAAGCCATGAACGTCCTAATGTGTGTTGTAGATGCCTAAGAATTCAACCGAGCATCAGCCTTGGATACTCGCTAAGGAGGTGTGGGACATTCTTGTCACCCCCTACGAAGGCACAATTCAAGTAAGACAAGTGAAGATAAGTCAGTATTTTAAAAAGTATGAAATGTTCAAAATGGAAGCTAACAAAAGCATAACAAAGATGTACTTTTGCTTCAGGTGAGATTGTCAACAATCTCAAATCACTTGGAAAGAAGATGTCGAACGAAGAAGTTGTCCGAGGAGTCTTCCAAAGAAAATATGGGGTCTCAAGGTGACACTAATCGAGGAGGCTCAAGACCTCATCAAGCTAAAGTTACATGAACTCATTGGGAAGCTTATCACCCATGAGTTACACCTTGAGGAGGAAGAATTAGAGGTAAACACTAAAAAGAACATTGCTCTTAAAGCCTCAAAGGAATCTAGTACTAGTTTGAGCTCCTTAGACTTGAGAAAAGATCCCATGGCACTTCTACTTAGAGGCTACAAATGAATGATCAAATACAAGAAGTGGCGGAAGAAGCCCAAAAGTGAGATCTTAAAAAAGGAGCGGAAAGGTACATTCTCATCCCCTTCTAATTCTTCTTTAACTAAAAACTCTGGTTGCTTTGAGTGTGGAACAAAGGAACACATTGTAAAATATTTCCCAACGATGGAAAGATCGGAAGAAAAAGAAGGCAATGACGAAAACTTAGAGTTTTGAAGAGTCAAACAAAGATAATGATAACATCAAAGATGAATCAAAGTGTCTCATGGCCTTAACGGACTCGAAGCTGATTTTGAGTCAAAAGATGAGGTATCCGACACTAAGGAAACTTACCTTTAGGAGGTAATTAATTATTTCTGCAAATTCTCTAAGCAAGACTTACCTAGATATATTTTCACTTCAGAGGAAAAGTCCAAGTCTAATTCTTCTTTGTTCAAATAAAAACTTAAGTCTCTAAAATATGTGAACAAAGTTTTCAAAATTGATTTGGAAAAGCTAAGACTCAACATGAAGGTACTTGAGAGTAATTCTCGAGATAATGAAACCGAGTCAAAGTACCTCAAAATAGAAAATGAGCAACTAAGGAAGAAGATCATAGAGTCTCAAGATTTTGTTTTAAAACTCACTCAAGGTCGAAAAAACTTTGATCTACTTCTCGGTTCTCAATGCTTTTCTTTCGAAAAGAGGGACTTGGCTACAACTCATAAAAGGAGGATAACTCCTACAAAAGTCTTTTTAAAAATGACTCCTCAATTTGTTTATAAAAGAAAGTGTTTTTTTTTTTAAAAAAAAGAGACTTGGTTTCCTAAAGAGAAGAGTGAGAATCGGACCCAACCAAAGTTAATTTGAATCTAGGTTCCTAAAAGTGCTCTTCCTTAAAAATTAATCTCAATAAGGATAATTACTAGATTTGTAAGAGGTTCACTTAGACCAACCGCTTGATAATTGATGCTACTTCAAACGAGACAAAGCTCTCGGTCCGAGGTCCGGTAAAACTTATATTATTCCTATTATCGATTCTATTCAGAACTTGTCATGTTTAAAAGCTTCGTTAATAATGAATCATGGACATGTCATCCTAAGTTAGGTCATATTAGCATGCATACTATTAAGAAACTAACTTCACAAGGGTTAGTCCGAGGATTTCCTAAGTGCAATTTTAAGAAATATAAAATTTATGATGCATGTACAAAAGGAAAACAAGTTAGATCTTCAAATTTATGATTCATGTACACAAGGAAAACATGTTAGATCTTCATTTAAACCACTCAAAATTGTTTCCACCACAAAATTTCTTGAACTAATTCATATGGATTAATGTGGTGAATCCCTATTGAAGCTTAGGAGGTAAATCATATGTTCTTGTTATTGTTGATGATTTTTTATGATTTACCCGGGTTTGTTTTATAAGAGACAAGAATGAAGACTTTAAAGAGTTCACCGAGGTCTACAGGAAAATTCAAGTAGAGTCCGAGACATAACCTAATTAGGCAGCAGAAGAAACAAGTGCTCAACCTTCTAACATGGTAAACCGAGAGATAAAGTAAAGATTTTAAATATGCTTCTAGACATCCTCCCGAAAATATCATTTTTGACATCTCAAGGGTAAGAACTCAATCATCTTTGCATAATCGATGAGCATTTTCAGAATTCATATCATTGATTGAACCTAAAAATGTAATAGAAGCTCTACTTGAACCTAAATTGGTAGATGTTATGCAAGAAAATCTCTCACAATTTGAAAGAAACCAAGTTTGGACCTTGATCAAACGACCTTCCGACCACCCAAGTAATAGGAACCAAATGAGTTTTTAAAAACAAACTAGATGAGGAAGGGTTGGTAGTTAGAAACAATGCCGGACATGTTGTCCAAGGGTATAACCAAGATGATGGAATAGATTGTTGCAAAACCTTTGCACATGTTGCTAGGATTGAAGCAATTAGTATTCTTTTAGCATTTGCATCTCAAGTTATATCAAATAGATGTGAAATGTGCATTTTTGAATGGTTATATTCAAGAAGAAGTTTATGTGGAGCAAGCGCCTAGATTTAAAAACCCTCACTTTCCAAATCATGTTTTCAAATTACAAAAGGCTTTATATAGTATAAAACAAGCTCCAAGAGCTTGGTGTGAAAGATTAAGTAGCGCCTTGGTTGAAAATGGATTTAAAAGATATTTAATTGGCAAAACCTTATTTACAAAAACCAAGGGGAAAGATTTTCTTATTATACAAATCTATATTGATGATATAATCTTTAGTGCTACTAATGAAGTTCTATGCCAGGAATTTTCTGACCTCATGAGACAGGAATTCCAAATGAGCATGATGGGAGAATTAAATTTCTTCCTTGGACCTCAAATCAAGCAAGATAAAGATAGAATTTATGTCCACCAGTCCAAGTATGTGAAAGAGTTACTTGAGAAGTATAAACTTCAAGATCCTAAGCCAGCAAGCAATTCCTATGAGCAAGCAGTACCAAACTAGACTCAAACAACAAGGGTAACTCAAGTACATGAGAAACTCAATAGAGTTATGATCAAATCTCTACTTTACCTTACTTCTAGTAGGCTAGATATCATGTTAATTATCTACCTATGTGTAAGATTTCAAGCTAATCTGGAAGAATCATATCTTACTACAGATGAAGAGAATCTTTAAATATCTTGTAGGGACTCGGACACTTGGTCACTAGTACTCAAAAGACTCAAGTCTAACTCTTGGTGGTTACTCGGATGCTGATTATGTTGAGTATAAGGTTGATAGGAAGAGTACTTCAGGAGCATTTCAATTTCTAGGTTAATCATTTATTTTTGGCACTCAAAGAAGCAAAACTCAATTGCCACATCAACGACGTAGGCTGAGTGCATAGTAGCTGGATCAAGCAACATCTCAATAGAGAATCGTTTATCTTGTTGTGCTCGGTTGTTGTGGATCAAGCAACATCTCAAGGATTTGAGACTAAACTTCTTAGACATTCCTATCAAGTGTAACAATCAAAGTGCTATCAAGCATCACTAAGAACCCAGTGCAGACATTTAAAGACTAAGCACATTGAGGTGAGATATCGGTTTTGAGAGATCATGCTTGAAAAAGGTGATGTAGAACTTTTGTTCCTACTTAGCTCCAATTGGCTAATATTTTTACTAAATCATTAAGTGAAGATCAGTTTTACTTTATAAGAAATGAGCTTGGTATGTTAAATGCATCATTACATGTTTTATTGCATAAATTAGCATGTGGTTATTGTTTGAACATGTTTCCATTAAGTGTAGTCTAAATGACTAGTAGATCAATGGAGAATTAAAGAAATTGAGCTGTAGTTGTTGATGTATTGAGTTGCTTCGAGCACTCAAACAATTATCTAAGTCGGACTCAATTAAGAGAAAATGGACAACACAATTTCTAAGGTCATCTCTAATCAATAAAGAATCTTAGATAAATTTTATAAAATCTTTGTCTCTTTATTCCACACTATCCGATTGAAGAACTAGCCATTGGGAAGCCATTTCAAGTAAGGCGCTAAATTGTAACCTTTGAACTAGTCGAAGACTTAGGTATAATTCTTTATCTCTCTTGGGTTTTGATTCTAAGTCATTTTGAGCCTTACGTAAACCTTTATCAAAGTTTTCATCCTGTTCCGACCTGCTCGTAAACTCCGTTAATCATCATAACATTCCGAACTAAGTTTCGAGCTACTTAGACACAACTCGAACTATCGCATGAGTAAATAATTTCTCTAACACTTCTATTCTAAGCACTCGACTTCATGTTTTAAGTGAAAATGAATTAAAATGTTTAAGTCGGTTTATTTATGGAGAATTATTTGCTTGATCAAGTTTATGTATCCTGATATTTTATTCTCTCTAACTTGATCATTTTAACGATTGAATCAAGATGGAATCTGAACTTGATGGATATTAGACTAAAAAACTTCATTCTTTGAGGCTAAAGATAATTAGGTGCTTAATTACTTTGATTTATTATTGCCTATGCCTAATCTTGGACCAAAGTATTTTTATATTTTGAGTACCAGTTTGATTTGCCTTTGTAGGTTGATTAAACAAGCCTAATCTATTTTTGATTTACAAAAACTCCCGGTTTCTAGCCGTTAAACAACAAGCAGACATAAATTACTCGTTTCTAGACATGGTCGAAACACCATGTCACGCTTGTTTGTTTCCAAAACTGGAAAACTTGAACATTGAGTTTAACGATTGTTTCCACCCTAGATTTCAATAACCACCAGTAGGTTGGACTACTTTTGGAGCCAAGAACCGTTACACAACGCTCACATCTCAACAGATCTTTTCCGAGTGACTCATACTAGCCGTTACAATGGCTATTGAAGCTCACCAGTCCAGGACAAGTCTCAATGGTCATTCCGCCTTAGTGCTTATAAATAGAATCCACTCCACAAGACTTGAAGATTGCTGGAGCTGAATATATTCTACTCTTACTCAATCTTCTAGCTTTTACAACTCCAACTTTGTATTTTCTTACTTTTTAAGTTGTAAAGAAAGTCTTGTAATCACTTTTATTCATTACATTCTTTCTAAGTCCCTTGACCGAGCTGTAAGGACTAACTCAGCTCAGTTGTCCCTCACTTTAAGGGTTAACTTAGTCGGAAGTACTAGATCATATAAGGGAACTTGGTGCTTAGATTAGCACTATCCCCGGTTTTCTCGCTCCGGAAGGGTTTCCACGTATTTCGAGTATTTAACTTTCGAGTCCAATCGAGACTCGGAGTCGGTTTATGTTTCGATGTGTACAAAATTGTTTGATTTTTTAAACAATCTTCCATCACTCTAGTGTCCCTCCCCCTAGGGTGACTTAACCTCTCCAAGAAGAAACCTTCAATTGGTCTCTAAGCTAAGCCTTTCAAGAGGATCTCACATTCCAAAGGTCTAAAGATCAAATGGCTCGGAACAATGGAGAGTTCGATGAAGGAAGATCATACACCGGATCACGCAAGTTCAAAGGGTCAAATTTTACACACTGGAAAAAGATGATAGAGTGCTTTCTACAAGATAATGATGAAGAAGTATGGAACATCATCAAGAATAGAAACTTCATTCCAATGAAGGTGGAAGGTGCAAGATATGTGCCTAAAGAGAAGACAGAGTACACTACTGAAGCGAATAAGAAGTCCAGAAAGAACTTCAAAGCCATGAACACTCTAATGTGTGATATCAGCTCGAAGAGTACAATAGTGTGTCAGCATGTGACACAACCAAAGAGATGCGGGATACACTTGTCAACGCCTATGAAGGAACCAGATCATGTGAAACAGGCAAAGATATGTCAATATCTTCACAAATACGAAGTTTTTATAACAAAGCCTAAGGAGAACATCTCTCGGATGTATGCTCGGTTCACCGAGATTACCAACAATCTTAAGTCACTCACAAGGAAATGGTCGAAAAAATCGAAGAAGTCTACTAAAGAGAAGATGGGGTCCCAAGGTGACGGCATTTGAAGAGGATCGAATCTCTCTCAACCGAAGCCTAATGAGCTCATTGGGAAGCTACTTGCTCATGAGCTGCACATGGAAGAAGAGGATGTCGAGGTCAGCACCAAAAAGAACATAGCATTAAAGGCCTCAAAAAGGATACAACAAAGTCCGAGCTCCTTAGACTTAGAAGAAGATCCCATGGCACTCATTTCCCAAGGTTTCAAGAAGATGATGAAGTAGAAAAGTGGCAAAAGAGGCTAAAGGAAGAGTTCTACAAGAAAGACAAAAAGGACAAGAAAGGTAAATACTCATCTCCTTCTAAGTTGTCTTTAACTAAGAACTCTGGTTGCTTTGAATGTGCCAGCAAAAAGCACATAGTTAAGGATTGTCCAAAGAGGAAGAAGGACAGAAAGAAGAAAAAGGCTATGTTGGCTACCTGGAGCGATGATGACTCATCTAAAGAAGATGATTCTAATGACTCAAAGTGTCTTATGGCACCGACAAACTCAAAAGCCGGATCCGAGTCTAACAGTGACAACTCGGATATCGAGGGAACAAGTCCTTAGGAGGTAATTGAATACTTCCTTAAGTTTTTCGTAGCTAATTTCGCTAGATATATCTTTACATTGGAAGAAAATTCCAATTCGACTCTTCCGATTTTAAAGAACAACTTGAGTCTCTTATTGCTAAGACTACTTTTATGAAAAATGAGCTAGAAAACTTGAGACAAAATCCGAAAGTACTTGAGACCGAGTGCTCAAGACAATAAGAGTAAGTGTGAGTCACTTAAAACAGAGAATGAGCAACTAAAACGGAAGCTCAATGAGTCTCAAGAGCTAGTTTTAAAACTAACTCAAGGTTAGAAAAACCTTGATCTTTTACTAGGCTCTTAGTGTGGCTCATTCAGAAAAGAAGGTCTTGGTTACAATGGTGAAGTGGAATCTAATTCCTATTCAAGTCTTTTCAAAATTGACTCTAGAACTCGTAAAGTTTAAGAAGGCTGAACATGGTCCTATTCACTCACATGAAAAGAGGACCGAGCCTGCACCAATTTATCGGAAAAAGCCTTCTCAACCTATTTGCAAAAGAAAAGGTTTACAAAAAAAAAAAAGACACGGACTCAGCTTTATAAAAGGAAGACTCAAAATCAAACTAAACCCAAAATCATTCAAATTTGGGTTCCCAAAAGTGCTCTTCCTCGAGAAAAACCACAATAAAAGCAATGCATCGGGTTTGTAAGAGAATGTGAGAAGGGTTAGTTTGTTTCTATTTTGCATGTGACTTAAAAATGGAAGGGTCACCGGTACGTAGACAAGTGGCCGTTCACGCCATATGTTTGGAGACTCAAAACTCTTCTTAGAGTTAGAAGATCCGAAGGGAGGAAAAGTCACATTTGGAGACAATAGCAAATGCAAGATAGTTGGGATTGGCATAATTGGTCAAGGAAACAACTCGGTCAGCCCAGTCTACCTTGTCATAGGGCTTAAATACAATCTCCTTAGCATTTCTCAACTATGTGACAAAGGCCAAGAGGTAAGTTTCACTCGGACCAACTGTTATATCTCTCGATGAAGTCACCAAAGAGACAAAGCTCTCGTGTCTAAGGTCAGGTAACACTTATATTATTCCTCTTCGATTTTAGTCAAAATTTACCTTACTTTAAAGCATCTTTGAATGATGATTCAAGGATATGGCATCATAGACTAGGATATATTTGTAAGCACACTATCAAGAAACTTGCATCTCATGGATTGGTTAGGGGTTTACCTAACTGTGCATTTAAGAAAGATAAAATCGTGAAGCATGCACAAAAGGAAAACAGGTTAGATCATCTTTCAAACCACTCAAAACCGTGTCTACATCCAAAGTTCTTGAGTTAGTTCATATGGATTTGTGTGGGGAAATTCAGGTTAAAAGCTTAGGAGGTAAATCCTATACGCTTGTTATTGTTGATGACTATTTAGGGTTTACCTGGGTGTGTTTTTGAGGAACAAGAATGAAGCCTTCAAAGAGTTCACCGAGCTCTGCAGAAACATTCAAGTGGAGTCTCCGATTCGGATCGAAAGATTTGAACTCGACCATGGAAGGGAGTTCGACTATTCAGAATTTGCACACTTCTATGATAAGAATGACATCTTTCACAACTTCTCTACACCAAGAACTCCTCAATAGAATGGAGTAGCAGAGAGAAAGAACAAAACTCTTGAAGAAATAGGAAGGACTATCATGATTAAAAATGATCTACCTTATTATTTATGGGTTGAGGCAATCAACACAGACAAACTACACACTTAACAAATGCCTCATTAGATCCATTCTGAAAAAGACACCCTATGAGCTATACAAGGGAAAGAAACGCAACATTTCCTACTTCAAACCATTCGGATGTAAATTCTTTGTGCGTAACAATGGTAAGGAACATCCGACTAAGTTTGATGTTGTAGACACCAAAAAGTGTAACCCTTTTCTCTATTTTTTATTTGTTGGCCCGATGATGAAATCCCGAGTCCTCGCTTAAGGATTTGGATCACGGATTGTGTTTGATTGGTGTGACGAAGCCAGTAAACCACAAAGAACCCCCAACACCACATAAATAGCATTTTGCCTTAGGTCTATCTAGAAATCCTCCTTTCCTTCGAACGATCCAAGAACCGAGCCAAGCCTTCAAAGACAATAGAGTCCAAGTGCCACGTACAGGGAAATTCAAAGTTTAGAATACTAGGTTTCACTTCAGTCCAATCGGATAAGGAGTCGAAGACCTTAGGACGATGTTAGATACTACATTCCATAATCACAAACATCAAAGTATTGCATTTTGGCTCCAAGACAATCCACCCAAGCCTAAGAACACGTATCTCGCACTAGAAATGAACCTACCAAAAATAAAAACTCGTTAAAAATAGAAACCCGCCAAAAATGAAAACTTTTAATTTTTGGAAAGTTGCTATGGTCGGCGCCTTCCATCCCATAATATTAAGTGGAACGTTTCATTTTGCCCTAGAGACTCCTTTGGAAAGCACTCTAGGGAACAAAACCCTAGGCAACCTCTTGTGGCTCGGTGCCGTGAACTAGGTCTTATCCCTTCTTTATTCCCATACTATTTGGTTCAATCTCAAGATATTCCTACCCGGTTTTGTACCCTATTCTGGACAGCTGGCCGAGCTAACCCTAGGTCACTTCCTTGACCTAACATCTCCCTCTAAATAGAGAGCCTTGCCTCTCATTCCCACATGGCTTCCTTCCTTAGCATCATGCTCGCTGAAAATTGCCTAAGAGCTACTGAATACTCTCTTTGGTATTTTGAACTCTTAGTCCCTTTTCAGCCTATTCCTTCTCTAGTTCCATCATACTCGATACATTCGATCCCTAAACTCCATCAATCACACATCTGCCTATCTAGCTATACTAAAAACTCATAAAAAGCCCCTCTCATTCGCTCATCGTTGCATCAAGAAGTCCAGATATCTGTCGTATCAAGAAGTCCAGATCGATATCCGGATCAACAGGTGGGACAACCTAAAGGCACAAATCCAACTTTCACAATGGTTTATTTTATTTTGTGCTTTCTTTATTACTTTTTGTATTGTGGACAAATGATGTATCGCTTTTAATTCCTCCTCACCTGATGTAAATCTTTTAGTTTTCCGCTTTCTTTTCTTTTTGTTTTGCTTTCTTTTCTCGCTTTCTTTATTTCTATCGTTATCGCTTTCATTAATTATGTCTTGTTGCTTTAATTCTTTTTCCCATGTTGTGTGTGCTTGTGTTTCGTACATTATTTTAATTCATTACTCAAACTAGTAATAGTTGTCTTCGGACGGCCGAACAGTAAGGGTTTATCCCTACGTTTCGTACCCTCGCCCTCGAATCCTATGCTCAATTCAAAGATCGATGGAGTCATTTGTAGCATTTTTTGGTCTTAGTTTTCTTGAATCCGATTCTCATAACGTAAGAGAGCAAATTTTAATTTTATTTTTTGTTAGTTTTTCTCACTTAAAAACCGACTAACAACTCCTCTTCTTACATATTTCTATTCAAATATGCTTCCTAGCCTTTTTGGACTGAATAGTGAAAAATAAGATCTAGATCTCGCCCAGCCAAGGCAGAGTGCCGAGGCTGATCTCATCGGTCTTGGCCTCCGGCCGGCACCAATCACCACTAGGTGCAGGCTGCCGCCGCACCGTGTGGTCATTAGGCGGGCCGGGGTCGAAATCGGTGTTTTCACACCGGCTTGGCCCTATAGCCTCACGGTAGAAACATAAACCCTAATTCCTATTTTTCAGCTTAAGAGATAATATCTCGAGACTTCGAAAATAATTACTAAAATAAAATAATTAATAAAATCGCCATTCAAACTTTGCTTAATTCGCTTTAAATCAAATTTAATAAAATTCGGAAATCACAATAAAAGTTTCATCCCCACATTTCAAAAACGACTTTCTAAAACCATCTTCAAAACCAATCTTTGAAAAAGAGACCCGACACAAGTGGGGAAGCTCGGTGGGCCCTGGCCGACCGTGGTTCCTACAGATGGCAACTCCACTCGGGATAAATTTTTTTATTAAGAGGGCGAAACTTGAAAATTTAAGTAGTATGTTTTAATGATGTGCTTTCCATTAGGCATCCCACATTTAACAACCTTTAAATTAGTTTAAATATTATTTTGGACCCCTAGGAAAACTTTATTGTACCCTCTATTTACCATTTCTAGAGAGAGACTCGTATCGCTTCCTCTAGGCGGGCCCTTCATTGCCCGAGGAAACGATACCTCCTCCCTCGTAGCACGCACTCTTGGGCTAAACCTTTTGGTTCACCGAGAGGCACCGAGAATTCTTGTTGGTATCCATATCCATGCAACCCATGGGGGACCAAATTCTCCGACTACATGTCACCATGTATCCAAACCGTTGAACTCTTTGATCATAGATCTTTTGACTATTAGGTCACCTTGTCCTTCATTCACATGCTTGGATGAGTATGTGTGTTTTTAGATTTAATCTTCTGCTTGTGAGCCTTAAGGGATAGGTGAGGAGCACTCGAATAATCCTTGCATGGGTGTAAAAATAAAATAAAGATAAAACTTTTTGAGTCGATCCAATTATGTGCATTTTAGCCAAAAAGTCCAAAATAGCATTCCCTTTTAGGTCGGTCCATTCATTCTATATTTGCATTAGCTAAATCAAAAATCATCCCTCTTAAGGTTTGTCCATTCATTTCATTTTTTATTAGCCAAAATAAATTTCATCTCAAATAAGTGAGTCCATTTTGTATTTAGCCAAAAGTCCAAACAATTTTCTCCCCTTTTAAGGTCGGTCCATTTTGCATTTCTATTTACATATAGCCAAAAGTCCAAATCATCTCAATTAAGGTCAGTCCACGTTTCATTTTTGCATTAGCCAAACTAAATTTCATCTTAGTTAAGGTAAGTCTCGCATTTCATTTTGCATTAGCTAAAATAAATTTCATCTCAAATAGGTGAGTCCAAATTTTGCATTTCATTTTTGCATTAGCCAAAATAACTTTCATCTCAATTAAGGTGAGTCCGTATTTCATTTTGCATTAGCCCAATTCAAATTTCATCTCGGAATAGGAGAGTCCAATCTTACATTTCATTTTGCATTAGCCGATTCAAATTTCATCTCAAATTAGGTGAGTCCAATCTTCTATGTCATCTTGCATTAGCCAAATTAAAATTCATCTCGAATTAGGAGAGTTTGTCATCTTGCATTAGCCAAATTAAAATTCATCTCGAATTAAGAGAGTCTTTGATTTCCATTATCTAAATTAAAATTCATCTCTAATTAGGAGAGTCTTTCATTTCTTATTTAGCTAAAATAAATTCATCTTCCATTAGGAATAATCATCAATACATTTTAGTTCTACACTAGCCAAATCATAGAATCATCCCGGATGTGCATCATTGCATACATTCCGTTCCATTTGTTCTCGCATTCCCTAATATGCATTCAAATAAAAGAGCATATCATTTTCTTTTCTCTCGGGATTAGTCGTTCCTCGGCTCTAGCACTTAAGCCCCATATCTCCTAAAAGTTCTTCCACGAGCCATTCCTGAGCGTACTCTTTTAGGATACAGGATAGCAAATCCTATGCTAGTCAGGAACCCTAGCACGAAGCATTTAGGAAGTAAGAAGTCGACTTCAACATCGACACGGGCAACACCGATACGTCCCACATTATCACGTACCACACCAATACGTTCGCCATCTTTACTTGTGACACCAGCTCGCCGCCTAAGGTTTAAATAAAATCCTCCTCCACAAATGGCCAACCAGTCAGAGCAAACTCCCATTGTAACCCTATTCAACGAGTCCGTTGCAAAACTAGAAGCTCGACTTGATGCCCAAGATAAACATATCAAGTCTATATCTCGAATCCCTTAGTCTCATAAGAAAAGAACTAGAGAGGAAACCAAAGTTCAAAGGGAAAGAAAAAGAAGGAGAAGGATCCTGCCCTAAACCTCAAACTGGACCTCAATCCGATCCAAGAGTAGATCGGATAGAGAAGATGTTACGGAGTCATCGAGTTGAACCACTACTATCCGGCCCAAGGATTCATGTCAATCCATAAAGGCAAGCTACCCCCTAACATCAAGTTTCATGGAACTTAGAACCCTCACCATCACTTGAGAAACTTTGTGGGGCCGATGACTTTGAAGAATGTACCGGAGGATACTTACCATATCATCTTCCCGTGATACTCGATGTAATGAGGTGGTACAATGTCTGTCGGCCCACATAAGGTCACAAACTCGGAAGGATATTTGTCGGGAGTTCTTACATCAATACTCCTACAATACCGATCTAACGATCACACTTCGGGATCTAGAATTGATAAAGCAAGGAGACAGAACAAGCCAAGTAAGACAAGCGAAGATAAGTCAATATCTTCACAAATATGAGCTCTTCATAAAAGAGCTAAAAGAAAACCTCACTCAAATGTTTATACGTTTCATTGAGATTACTAACAATCTCAAATCTCTAGGTAGAAAGATTTCCCATGAAGAAATGTGCAGAAAAATTCTAAAAAGTCTACCCAAGAGAAGATGGGGTCCTAAGGTGACAGCCACCCAGGAAGCTCGTAACCTCTCTCAACTAAATACGGACGAACCGATTGGGAAGCTACTTACCCATGAAATCCATCCGGAAGAAGAGGATGCCGAGGTCAGCACCAAAAAGAACATTGCGTTGAAGGCCTCGGAAAGCAGAGCAGAAAATCTGAGTTATTCATATTCGGAAGAATATCCCATGGCACTCATTGCTCGAGGCTTCAAAAGAATGATGAAGCACAAGAAATGGGAGAAAAGGCCAAGAGAAGAGTTCTACAAGAAAGATAAGAAGGATAGAAAAGGTAAACACTCCTACCCTTCAAAGTTATCTTTAACTAAGAACTTTGGTCTGTTTTGAATGTGGCAGAAAGATCACATAGTCAAAGATTGTCTAAGAAGAAAGAGGGGTAGAAAGAACAAAAAGGCTATGATTGCCACATACGAGTGATGAAGATTCGTCTGAAGAAGATGAAGACTTAGATGATTCAAAATGTCCGATGGCACTATCGGACTCGTAAGTCGAATATGAGTCGACTCCGACAACTCGTACATCGAGGAGACAAATCTTCGGGAGGTAATAGAATACTTTCTTAAGTTCTCCAAAGTTGATTTACGTAAATACATTTACACTTTGGAAGAAAATTCTAATTCCGATTCTTCTCAATACAAAGAACAACTTGAGTCTCTCACTTTTGAGAGCATTAGTTTGAAAAATGAATTGGAAAACCGAGACTTACTCTAAGAGAACTCAAGACTAGTGCTCAAGCTAATGAGACCGAGTCCGAGACACTCGTAAGAGAAAATGAGCATCCGAAATAAAAGCTCAATGAGTCTCAAGAACTTGTCTTAAAATTTACTCAAGGTCGAAAAACCTTGACATGCTTTTAGTCTCTCAATGTGTCTCCTTCAGAAAGGAAGGACTTGGTTTTAACAAAGAGGAGGAATCAAACTCCTACTCGGATCTTTTCAACAAGGATTCCAAAACTTTAAAGTTCGGGAAGGCTGAGCATGGTCCCATTCATAAGAATGAAAGGAGGAGTGAGCCCGGACCAGTCCACAAGAGAAAACCTTCTCCACCTATTTATAAAAGAAAAGGTTTTGAAAAGAAAAAGACACAGACTCAACTTTCCAAAAGGAAGACTCAGAATTGTACCAAACCTAAAGTAATGCAAATCCGAGTTCCCAAGAGTCTTCTTCCTCATAAAAGGACCACAAGTAAAGGGAGTTACTGGGTTCATTAGAGGAAGTGAGAAGGGTTAGTGTGTTTCGACTTGCAAGTAACTCAGAAAAGGACAAAAGGTCATTGGTACCTAGACAATGGATGCTCACGCCACATGTCGGTGATTCAAGACTCTTCTCCGAGTTAGAAGATTATAAAGGAGGCAAAGTCACTTTTGAAGATGACAAGTAAGGGCAAGATAGTTGGAATAGGCAAGATTGGGAAAGGAGACAACCTTGTCGACCTAGTCTATCTTGTCAAGAGATTAAAGTACAATCTACTCAAGATCTCTCAATTATGTGACAAAGGTCAAGAGGTAAGATTCACTCGGATAAATTGCTATATTTTTTATGCAACCACCAAAGAGACTAAGCTCTCGGGTAAGAGATCGGGTAATACCTACACTATTCCTCTTTCTGATCCAAGTCGAATTTATCTTGTTTAAAAGCATCTCTCGCATGATCATCCTTGGATGTGGAATCATAGACTAGGTCATGTTAGTATACATACTATCAAAAAGCTTACATCTCATGGTTTAGTCGGAGGTTTACCTAATTGTACCTTTAAGAAAGATAAAATCTCTGAAGCATGCACAAAAGGGAAAGAGGTCCGATCATCTTTCAAATCTCTCAAAACTGTTTCCACATCCAAAGTGCTTGAAATGTTACATATGGATTTATGTGGTGAAATCCATGTAAAGAGTCTCGGAGGTAAATCTTATGTACTTATGGTTGTTGATGAGTCACGATTTACCTAGGTGTGTTTTGTTAAGCACAAAAATGAAGCCTTCAAAGAGTTCAAGCAAGCTCTGCGAGAAAATTTAGGTAGAGTCTCGGACTTAGATCGAAGAATTCGAACCGACCATGGAAGAGAGTTCAATTACTCTAATTTACAGAGTTCTATGACAAGAATGACATCTCCTACAACTTCTCAAGCACCTGAACTCCTCAACGAATGGGGTAGTGGAGAGAAAGAACAGAACTCTTGAAGAAATAAGAAAAACAATGATGATTGAACATAACTTGCCTTACTATTTATGAGCCGAGGCAGATCAACACAAGCAAAATACACATTAAACAGATGCCTCATCGGACCCATTTTGAAGAAAACTCCATATGAACTCTACAAGGGAAAGAAACCAAACATCTCATATTTCAAACCCTTCGGATGTAAGTGCTATGTTCATAATAATGGTAAGGATCACCTAACCAAGTTTGATGCTCGGTTAGATGAAGGTATCTTTCTTGGTTATTCATCTCATAGTAAAGCATATCGAACTTTCATTAAAAGAAATAACAATATGGAAGAAAGCATCCATGTTGTGTTTGATGAGTTCGATCAGGGAAAACCAAGTTAACATTTTCGGATCCGAAACTCAGTCGAAATGAAGATGATCTTACTCGAAGCCGAGCTCGACGAGTCAAAAGAAAGCAGCTCGGAATGAGGCAGCTCGTAATATCATGACTCAAACCGAATTAGCTCAAGAACCAGCTCGGAATCGTCGAAGGTGAAATAGATGAGCAAGCTCAATCAAATTCGATCACCGAAAATCAACCAGTTCAACCCTCAAATCTGGTGAACTAGAGAATAGGTAGAGCATTCAAATATTCTTCGAGCCACCCACTCGAGAACATCCTGTCCGACATCAACAAGTGGGATAAGAAGTCGTTCTTTCTTGCAAAATCTATGTGCATTCATTACATTCATATCATTAATCGAACCCGAAATGCACTAGAAGCCCTTAATGAACCTGAATGGATAGAGGCCATGCAAGAGGATCTTAATCGATTTGAAAGATACCAAGTCTAGACTTTAACCAAATGACCTTCCGACCACCCAATCATAGGAACCAAATGGGTTTTCAAGAACAAACTGGATGAGGATGGGTTGGTAGCTAGAAATAAGGCTCGACTTGTGGCTCAAGGTTACAGTCAAGAAGAAGGAACTGATTGTGGGGAAACCTTTGCACCAGTTGCTAGGATTGAAGCAATTAAAGTTCTATTGGCATTTGCATCTAGCATGAATATTAAATTGTATCAAATGGATGTCAAATGTGCCTTTCTGAATGGTTTCATTCAAGAGAAAGTCTATGTTGAGTAACCCCCTGGATTTGAAAACTCATAATTTCCAAATCATGTTTTTAAGTTGCAAAAGATTCTTTATGGTCTCAAACAAGCTCCCGGAGCTTGGTAAGAAAGACTGAGCAGTTTCTTGGCTGAAAATGATTTTAAAAGAGGTGAAATTGACAAAACTCTTATCATAAAAACCAAGGGGAAAGACTTTCTAATTGTTCAAATTTATGTTGATGATATAATTTTTGGAGCTACTAATGAAAATCTCTGTCGAGATTATTCCGAGTTAATGAGACAGAATTCCGAACGAGCATGATGGGAGAGCTCAATTTCTTTATTGGTGTACAAATCAAACAAGATCAAGATGGCATCTATCTCCATCAATCTAAGTATACCAAGGAGTTGCTCAAGCACAAGCTTCAAGATGCAAAACAAACAAGCAACACCAATGTGTAGCAGGCATGAAACCGGACTCGGACTGAAAAAGGTAAAGCGAGAGATTAAAAACTCTATCGAGGTATAATTGGATCTCTGTTATATCTCACATCCAGTGAGGCCGGACATTATGTTTAGTGTATGTCCGTGTGTAAGATTCTAAGCTAATCCAAAAGAATCACATCTCATCTGCGGTGTAAAGAATTTTTAGATATCTTGCGAGGACTCGTAATCTGCTTCTATGGTTCTCAAGAAAATCGAATCGACCCTCACTGGATACTCGGATATCGACTATGCTGGATATAAGGTTGATAGAAAGAGCACCTCGGGAGCTTGCAAGTTTCGGGTCAATCCCTTATATCTTGGCACTCAAAGAAACAGAACTCGGTTGCTCTATCAACTCGCTCAAGCTAAGTACATTTTAGTTAGAGCTTGCTGTGCTCGGATTCTATGGATCCAAGCAACACATGAAAGACCTTGGACTTTCATTCAAATCAATTCCGATCAAATGTGACAAACAGAGTGCAATCAGCATCACGAAGAATCCAGTTCAAGCAATCAAAGACAAAGCATATTAAGGTCGGTATCATTTTCCGAGAGATCATTTTGAGAAAGGTGATATTGAACTTGAATTCATTCCTACAAAATTTCAATTAGTTGATATCTTTACTAAGCCACTTAGTGAGGATCAGCTTTTGTTTAATTAGGAATAAACTTGGCATGATAAATGCATGATTATGTGTTCGTCTAAGTAAAATTATCTTACATGATTATGTGTTACATGTTCTCTTCTTTGTCTTAATAACATTTTTTCAGTTGACCCAGTGATACCGAGCTAGGAGTTATTATCTCGTTTGCGCTTTCGAGTCACTCGGAAACTTTATTGAGTCGGACTCGGCTTCGAGAAAATTGGACTTCAAACTTCGAAATCATCTCTAGATTAGTGGAGAATTTCATAAATTTCTTTTAAAATTTCTCCTTTTCTCTCTCTCTGCCACGTGCTTCGATCGGTGAACTAGCCGTTGGGACACGAGACACAAGAATTCTAACCACTGGAGAGCAGAATCAGTCACACCGGTCTCGAGGCGACCGTTGGAGGTTTGGGTCGAACGAATATCGAAGGACGTTTCTTTCGCTATAAATAGCATCCTTTTTCCTTTATTTCGCTACTTTACTCTCTGCTAACCTAAATTCTCGCATACTCACTCTTGCAATCTAAGCTCTCAAGCACTCTCAATACTCTCCTTCTCTCTCTCGCTTCTTCGAGTTAGCTCATCTTCTTCTCACAACTTCTTAACCATGCCTAAAAGAGGTTCCGCTCCAGATTTTCTAGGCTCGCAACTAAGAAGCCCGGAACCAAAAGCCAAGAGGGTCCTTCTAACCCCTCTAAAATCCTTGTCACCCAACACCTTACGTTGGATAACAAATTCTTTCCAACCACAACCTTTTCGTGGTTGAAGCACATCAAAACCATCGAGGTATAAAATTTTCTTTATTTCACTGAGTTTATATACCCATAACTCATTGCTTGAGTTTTATTCGAACCTTTCTTGCCCCGAGGGGATCATCACCTTAAGAGTTCGCAACACGATGGTCTCGTATTAATCTCTCTCTCCTCCATTGACTTTTTAAAGTTTCATCTATCTTCCTCAACAAGAACCCCATCCCCTTCAATGATGTTGCTAATGAGTTCTTTGAAAAATACCCCAAGGAAGTCCCCGAGTCACGCAAGAACTCTTCCGTGACTCGGATGAAGACCGAGGCTAGACTTCTCTGTTTCTTGCTGATGAGAACTTTCTTTTCTCATCACATCAGCAAAGAGAATCCCAACTCAAAGATTCTCAAAGATCTGTTTGACATTCTCGAGGGCTACGACGTAGACCTTTTCCCCGCCATTATTGAGCGGATGGCCACCGTGCCTACTCGAGACTAAGAAATCCACCCCTCTTCCTTTTGGAGCCCTCCTTACCCTTATCTTTAAACAATTCAAGGTTCCCTTCCCTCGTAACCAAACGAAGTGTATGAGGCCGCCATAGTTGTTGGCGAAAAGAACTTCTTGGATACAGTACTAGGAAACCCAACCCGGTATCTAGGTCCATAGCTCGGAACTAAGGCAACCTTCCCTCTCGCCTCGGACTCGGACTCCTCTCTCACTCCCTCCTCCACCTGGCGGTGCTTTTACCTCAGGTCCTCCTCGCGAAGCCACTATTGCGTTGTCTACCGCACCGATAGACAAACTCTCCTCTGTGTCCACGAAATCCGGGACACTCTTCGCTCCTTCAAGACCGTCCTTCAATCCGTGACCATTAACCAAAAGACGGCACAATATCGATTCGAGAGCAATAAGATGTGCTTTTCGTAATAAAGAATTTGGTTAAGGAGCAGTAGGAGATGGTTGAACTC
This sequence comes from Talinum fruticosum, assembly GCA_021018815.1. NCBI lineage: Eukaryota > Viridiplantae > Streptophyta > Magnoliopsida > Caryophyllales > Talinaceae > Talinum > Talinum fruticosum. The sequence continues at coordinate 2,698,077 of JAITYX010000026.1, forward strand.
CTCAAAGAAAGGTGCACCAAAGCCGCTCAGGACCCGGACGGCTCGGATACGTCCGAGGAGTCCTCGAGCCCCGCCAAGTCTCCATCCGGAAAGGCAGCTAAAGAAGAAGAGGAGGTTGCGGCTGAAGCGAGTCCTTCTTAGGAGAAGAAGGAATAAGAGAAGGAAGAAGAGAAAGAGGAAGAAGGAGAAGAGAAGGAAGAACAAGCCGAGGGACAAGCTACTCCGGGTCCTCATCCGGGACCGATAAGCTCGGACAGTGAGTCCGAGTGACTCGAAGACCCTACGGATGTTGGACGAGTCCGCAGCGAGTCAAACCAAAGGAAGCACCCCCTCCGTGACGTTCTAAGAGGATGAGCCTCGAACAACCTCGTTCGGGTCGGCCACTCGGAGCTGAGCCACTCCCGGAGATACCGGTGTTGGCGCCTCCCGGATCTTCAACATCTTCACAAGCATATCGGTGTAGGCACACTGTACGCTCATCCGCCTTAACTCATACCGCCCCAACTCCACCATCTCAATTTTTTTCTTTTCTATTTTATTTTTTTATCGAGACATCAAATTGTATCAACTTGATACATTCTTTCCCACTTTTGTGTTTTTGTTGAAAGGCAAGGGGAGAATACTAGAAAATTTGTTGTCTTGTTTAGGGGAGTTTTCTCACCCTCTCTTTATATGTATTTTCTATGTTTTTATGTATATAAATCAATGAAGTTTCTAATTTCGAGCATATTGATTTCGATTGTAACTCTTTACGAGTTTGAATTTCTCATTTTGTTTTGCTCTCATATATCAACTTGTTTCTCTATCTTACTCGATATAATCATTCACCACTCTTCACCATATGAGTTATCTACGTAAATATTCTAAGTTCAAAACACTTCACTCATTACTCTATTTTCTGCGATATTTCATTGAGTCGGAATGAAAACTCATGATTATTTCACTAAGAAAGTTTTTGTCTAAGTATAGAATGCCTTTCATCAAAAGGGGAGATTGAAGACTCGGACTCGGAAACTAGACCATTCCGAGTATTACCAAAGACAGTACAAACCTCTTCCCTCCTATGTTTTGATTACAAGTCATTCGAGTATTATAGAAACTATTGCATATGTTTTCATTCGATTCCGACTAACTCGGAAAACACATTTTCATCTATCATCTCACACTCGATGTTTCGAGTCACTCGGACACTACTCGGATTTATCGCATGTTCAAACACTTCATATCCGAGTTCCGACGGGATATCTTGAAGTAAAGTGAATTACAACGTTAATTCATTTTTCTACGTCAGCATCTTTGTTTGAGAATTATTTGTCCGGATCAAGTACGTATACTCGATGTTTTCACTCTTATAACTTGACCTTTCTTAAGACTCGACTCTGAAGGAATTTGAGTAGAATGTATATTAGACTCGGAAAATTGCACTCTTCTTGGCCTAAGAGAATTACGCACTTAATTGTCTTAATTAAATTATTATCTCGTGCCTAATCATGGACCAAAGTATTTTATACTTTGAGAACAAAAATGATTTACTTTTGTAGGTTATCTAAAAGAGGTTATCTTATTTTTGAATTACAAAAGTAACCGGCTTCAAGTCGTCGATCACCAACAGACAAGGCTTTTGTACTTTTGAACAAGGCTCGGACGCTATATCGGGATTGTCTGTTTCCAAAACTAGAAAACTTCAACGCTAAGCTCAACGGTGGTTTCCACCTTACTTTTCGAACACCATGGATCATCTTTAGGAGCAAAGAGCCATTGCATAACATTCACATCTCAATGGATCTTTTCGAGTGATCGAGAAGAACCATTACAATGGTCACAAAGGACTTCTATTCGAAACTAGTCACAATGGCTAATCTGCTTGGTCATCTATAAATAGAAGCCACCTTTCAAGACTTGAAGATTGCTTGGAACTATTGCTGGAACACATTACTTAAGCTAGAGTCATTGTATTCATATTCAGTCTTCTATTTATAACTCCCAACTTGTATTTCATACTTTCGAGTTGTAAAGTCTTGTAATCGGTTACATACTCTTTCTTACTTTCCGAGTAAGGTCCCTTGACTGAGCTGAAAGGGTTAACTCAGCTCGGTTGTCCCTAGTCAGTAAAGGTTACCTTAGTTAGAAAGTACTAGATCGGATAAGGGAATTTCGTAGTCTAGGAAAACTCGTAAGGAATTGTTTAAGGGAGAAATTCTGGTTGAGTCGATCTGCTATATTTTGTGGATTCAAAATAGTGGATTTGACTTGGTGCTTAGACTAGCACTGTCCGTGGTTTTCTCGCCACTTGAGGGTTTCCACGTATATCCGAGTTCACATTTTCCGAGTCTAATCTAGACTCAAACTGTCTTGATTATTCTTTTCAAGCGTAAATCTTCCAAGTTTGTTAAAATTTCCTCATCACCCTATTCACCCCCTCTAGGGTGACTAAGACTCTCCAAGAGCAAACTTTCATCCCCCTTTCTTTCGGACGATCCAAGAACCGAGCCAAGCCTTCGAGAGACAACGGAGTCCAGGTGCCGTGTACCGGGAAATTCCACGTTCGTAATACTCGCGTTTCACTTCGAGTGCAACCGGACAAAGAGTTGAAGACCTCAAGACGACGTTAGATACTGCACTTCATGATCACAAGCGTCAAAGTGTTGCGTTTTGGCTCCAAGACAGTCCACCGAGACTATGAGCACACATCTCGTACCAAAAATAAGTGGAACGCTATATTTTACCAAAAATAGAAACATGTTAACAATGGAAACTTCCCAAAAATGAAAATTTTTCATTTTTGAAAAGCTCGCCATGATCTGGCGCTCGCCATCCCATAATATTAGGTGGAATGCTATTATTTGCCCCGAAGACTGCTTTGAAAGCCTCGCTAAGGCAAGAAACCCTAGACAACCTCTTGTGGCCGGTGCCGTAAATCGGGTCTTATCCCTTCTTTATCCCGGCTCTATCCGATTCAATCTCAAGATATTCTCGCCCGGCTTTGTACCCTATTCCGGATGGTCGGCCGAGCTAACCCCGGGTTACTTCCTTGACCTAATATCTCCCTATAAATAGAGAGCCATGGCTCTCATTCCCACACGGCTTCCTTCCTTAGCATCACGCTCATAAAACTCGCCTAAGAGCTACCGAATACTCTCTTTCGTATTCTAATCTCTTAGTCCCTTTTCAACTTATTCCTTCTTTACTTCCATCATACTCCATTCATCCGATCCCTAAACTCCATGAGTCACACATATGCCTACCTACCTACACCAAAAACTTGCAAAAGCCCCTCTCATTCGCCACCTTCGCATCAAGAGGTCAAGATCCGAGATCTAGATCTCGCAGTGGGACAACCCGAGGCTACAAATCCAGTTTTCACAACGGTTTATTTTATTTTATGCTTTCTTTATTTCTTTCCGTATTGTGGACAAACGATGTATTGCTTTTAATTCCTCCCCACCCGATTTAAATCTTTTAGTTTTCCGCTTTCTTTTCTTTTTGTTTTGCTTTCTTTTTCCGCTTTCTTTATTTCTACCGTTATCGCTTTCGTTAGTTATGTCTTGGTTGCTTTAATTCTTTTTCGCTTGTTGTGTGTGCTTGAGTTATGTACATTATTCTAATTCACTACTCGAAGTAATAATTGTTGTCATAGGATGGGCGGAACGGAAGGATTTATCCTTACGTTCGTATCCTCGACCCGAATCCAATTCTCGATTCAAAGACCGATGGAGTCATTTTTAGCCTTTTTGGTCTTAGTTTCCCATACTAAGATCGAGAGAGAAAATTTTACTTTTATGTTTTTGTTAGTGTTTTTCTCTTAAAAACTAACCGACGACCCTCTTCTTGCTTATTTCTATTCAAATATGCTTTCCAGCTATTTTTGATCGAATAGTGAAAAACGAGATCCGGATCCGCCCACCCGGGACAGAGGCCGAGGCTGATCTCATCAGCCGTGAACTCCGGCCGGCATCGGCCACCACTAGGTGCGGGCTACCGCCCGCATCGTGTGGTGAGTAGGCGAGCTCGGGTCAAAACCGGTGTTTTCACACCGGTTTGGCCTTTGGCCCTAGAGCCTCACTGCAGAAACATAAACCCTAATTCCTATTTTTCAGTTAAGAGATAATATCCTAGGACTTCTCAAAATAATTACTAAAATTAAATAATTAATAAAACCGCCATTCAAACTTTACTTAATTCGTTTTAAATCAAATTTAATAAAATTCAAAAATCTTAATAAAAGGTTCATCCCCACATTTCAAAATCGACTTTCTAAAACCATAATCAATCTTTAAAAAAGAGACCCGACACAAATGGGGAAGCTCGGTAGGCCCGGGCCGGCCGTGGTTCCTACATATGCTAGATAAGATGAAGGTATATTTACGGGTTACTCATTTCATAGTAAATCTTATCGAATTTTTAACAAAAGGACTAAGAATGTAAAAGAAAGTATCCACGTTGTCTTTGATGAGATTGATCTTGGCAAGATAAGTGAATCCACCTGTTCGGATCTCAAGCTTCATAGAGATGAAGATGGCATATCGAAGCTAAGCTCGTAAAGAGTCAAAATACAAGAACTGAGGCAACTCGGAATGAGCCAACTCAAAATAATGTGACTCGGAATGAACAAAATCCAAAGCCATCGTAGAATGTTAAAGAACAAGCCAATGCAAAAGCTCGACAGGAGCAACCAACCGAAGATCATCTTGTTCAACCAACAAACTTGGTAAATCAGCGGATAGGTAGAGCTTTCAAATATGCATCTAGTCACCCACCCGAGAACATATTCTCCGATATCAACGAGTGGGGTAAGAACTCATTCTTCTTTGCAAAATCTGTGTGCATTTTCTCGCATTCATATCGTTAATAGAACCTAAAAATGCACTAGAGCTGAACCTGAATGGGTAAAGGCCATGCAAAAGAGCTGAATCAATTTGAAAGAAACCAAGTTTACACTCCGACCAAATGACCTTCTAACCATCCAGGAATAGGAACCAAATAGGTTTTTAAGAACAAACTAGATGAGGAAGGGTTGGTAGTGAGAAATAAGGCGGATTAGTTGCTCAGGGGTATAACTAAGAAGAGGGAATTGATTGTGGGGAAACCTTTGCACCAGGTGCTAGGATTGAGGCAATCGGAATTCTCTTAGCATTTGCATCTAACATAAACATCAAGCTTTATCAAATGGATGTCAAATGTGCATTTCTTAATGCTTATATTCAAGAAGAATTTTATGTTAAGAAACCCCGGATTTGAAAACTCGAATTTCTAAATCATTTTCCAAATTATAAAAGGCTTTAGATGATCTTAAATAAGCTCCTACAGACTTTGTATGAAATACTAAGCAGTTTCTTGGTTAAAAATGATTTGAAAAGAGGTCAGATTGACAAAACTCTTTTCACAAAAACCAAGGGGAATGATTTTCTTATCATTCGGATATATGTTGATGATATTATCTTTGGAGCTACTTATGAAACTCTATGTCAAGCGTTTTCCGGGTTAATAAGACAGGAGTTCCAAATGAGCATGATGGGAGAACTCAATTTCTTCCTTGTCTCGCAAATCAAACAAAATAAGGATGGCATCTATGTCCATCAATCTAAGTACACCAAGGAGCCGTTGAAGAAATACAAGCTATAAGATGTGAAGCATGCAGTAACACCTATGAGTAGCCATCCGAAACTCGACTCATATGAGAAAGGTAAAGCTATAGATCAGAAACTCTACAAAGGTATGATTGGAACTCTACTTTATCTCACATCTAGTAGGCCAAATATCATGTTTAGTGTTTGCTTTTATGCAAGATTTGAAGCTAATCCTAAGGAATCACTTCTCACTACGGTGAAGAGAATCCTTAGATATCTTGCAAGGACTCGGAATCTTGGCCTATGGTTTTCAAAGAACTCATAACTCTCTCTCACTGGATACTCGGATGCTGACTATGCTGGATACAAGGTTGATAGAAAGAGCACATCAAAAGCATGCCAATTTATGGGTCAATCACTCATCTCCCGGCACTCAAAGAAGCGTAACTCGGTTGTTCTATCAACTGCCGAGGTTGAGTACATTGCAGCTGGAGCTTGCTATGCTCGGATTCTCTAGATCAAGCAACACTTGAAAGATCTTGGATTATCATTCACATCGATTCCAATCAACTGCGACATCAAAGTGCACTCAAGCATCACTAAGAATCCAGTTCATCACTCAAAGACAAAGCATATTGAGGTCGGTATCATTTTCTAAGAGATCATTCTGAGAAAGGTGATATTGAACTTGAGTTTATTCCTATGAAATTTCAATTAGCTAATATTTTCACTAAGCCTCTTAGTAAAGATCGGTTTTGCTTTATTACAAATAAACTTGGCATGATTAATGCATGATTATGGGATTAATTGCAAGAATTATTCTTTCATGATTAAGTATTATATGCCTTGAGTAGATAACAAATGGATTAGTTGACTTAAAATGAGGCTGAGCTATGAGTTAAAAATTTTCCGAGTATTCCGAGTCGCTCGGACACCTTACTAAATCAAACTTAGATTATGAGCAAAATAGACATCAAAATTTTGAGGTCATCTCCGGATAAATGAAGAATCTCATATGTTTTCGAAAACTCTTTCTTCTCTCTCTCTGTCACGTGAACAATCGGTAGAAACTAGCCATAGGAAGAAAGTTCTTGGAGAAACTAGCTCATTCTTGTGTTGAGAGACTCAACGGTCCGATAACCGTTGCTTGGTAATTGAGTCGAAAGTCGGTTGGAAGCCTTTTCTCGTTATAAATAGCACCGCTTCACTTTCTTTTCTCTATTTTACCTACTTATTGCTTGCTTTCTTGATCTCTTTGCTCTCAAAGTTCACTCACTCGCACTCTCTCTCCGATTCTCAATATTCTCTATTCTCTACTATCTCTCTCTTTCTCTCTCTCTTTCTCTCTCTCTCGCTTCTTTCAAACAATCTCTACTCTCTAACCATGCCTAAGAGAGGAGCTGCTCTGGAAGGGGGTTCGGCCACCAAGAAGGCCGGAACCAAATCCACTCAATCTAAAGTTGCACCAAGAAAAGGCAAAGAACCCGCCTCGGAAGATCCCCAACACTTGGTCGCCCAACACTTCATTCCGGAAGACAAGTTCTTTCCTAAGAACCTACCTCAAAAGACAACTGTGTCATGGTTGTTTGTTTCTAAAATTAGAAAACTTGAACTTTGAGTCTAACAGCTTGTTTCCACCGTAGATTTCAATCACCACCGGAGGGTTAGACTACTTTTGGAGCCAAGAACTATTACACAACATTCACATCTCAACGGATCTAAGTCACTTAGACTAGCCAGTTACAATGGTTATTGAAACTCACCGAGTCGAGAACAAGTCTCAATGGTCATTCTTCCTTGGTGCTTATAAATAGAAGCCACTCCACAAGACTTGAAGATTTGCTTGGAACTGAACACATTCTACTCTTACTCAATCTTCTAGCTTTTACAACTCCAAATCTGTAATCTCTTAATTTCGAGTTGTAATGAAAATCTTGTAATCACTTATACTCTTTACTTTCTTTCTAAGTCCCTTCATCGACTTGTAATGGATAACTCCACTCAGTTGTCCCTAACTATAAGGGTTATCTCAGTCAGGAAGTACTAGATCGGATAAGGGACAATGCTAATCCAATCACCAAGTCAAGTCTACTATTTTGAATCCACAAAATACAAGGATCGGCTCTTTATAGAATTGCTCCCTTAGACAATTCACTTACAAGTTTTTCCTAGACTCACAAGTTCCCTTATCTAATCTAATACTTCTTGACTTAGGTAACCTTTACAGCTAGGTACAACTGAGCTAAGTTACCCCTTACGACTTAGTCGAGGGACTTAACGGAAAATTGAAAATGTAGAAGTGATTACAAGAATTTCTCTGTACAACTCGGAAAGTATAAACTTAAGAATCGGAGTTATAAGTCGAAGATTGAGTAAGTATGGACTAAGTGTTTTGCAATGTGCTCATCCATCTTCAAGTCTTGTAGAGAGGCTTCTATTTACACACGACGAGGTAGAGTAGCCGTTGAGGCTTGTTCCGGACTTGTGAGCTTCAATAGGTGTTGTAACAGCTAGTCCGAGTCACTCGAAAAGAAGTCGTTCCAATGTGAAAGTTATGTGGTGGTCCTTGGCTCAAAAGTAGTCCATCCCACTGGGTGTGATATAAATCTGGGGTGTAAATAACCATAAGACTCAAAGGTGAAGTTTATCGGATTCGGAAACAAACAACCCTAACACGAGTGTCCGAGCCTTGTCCGAAATGTTGATTTTACTGTCCGCTTGTGTTTAACGGCTAGAAACTAGTTGTTTTTTCTTTTTGAAATAAGATTAAATACTTTAATCAACCTAAAAAGAAAATTAAAGTGGTACTCAAAGTATAAAAATACTTTGGTCCAAGATTAGGCAAAGATAATATTTAATTCAAAGTAACTAAGTACTTAATTATCTTCGACTCTAAATAAATGGAATTTCTACGTCTAATATTCATTAGGTTCAAATTCCATCTTGAGATAAACCTTTAAATGATCAAGCTAATAAGAATGAATAATTAGAATGCATAAACTTGATTAAGTAAATAATTTCATTCAATAAACTGACTAGGAAATAAGAATTAACATTGTAATTCATTTTCGGTTTGAACACTAAGTCAATACTCGGAATATGAAGTGTTTGTGAAGTTATTTACTTATGCCATTGTTCTAAGATGTGTCCGAGTGGGTCGAAGCACGGTTAAATGCGTTATACTCAATAGATGATTTCCGAGTGGGTCACACGGAATTGAAAACTTAAAGATGAGCTTCTTAAATGCTTAGAATGACTTAAAATCAAAACCATAGAGAGATAGAAAGCTATACCGAGTCTTTAATCTCCCCTTTTTTATGAAAGTCATTCCATACATAAGATAGAAGCTAATCAGTTGAGAAGGTTATGTTTTCATTGTATATTGATTAGAGCAAAAAGAATATTAAACAACTCGACTTAAATCATATACAACTCGGAGTAAGCTTCATGAGGTTAATAAAGCATACTTCATCGAATTATGAGCGATGATAAAATATATCGAGTAAATAAGAGAGATAGCTCATGTATGCTAAGAAATAAGAAAACTTCATTAAAGGTTAAAGAATATTACGCAAAGAAAAAAAACTTAAACAAAGAAAGAACTCCCCTAAACCAAACATCTCTATCATTTCTATCTTTTCTCCCCCCCATGCATTTCATCAAACTTAAAAAAATAGGGAGGGCTGAACAATAAAGTACAAAGATGTTGGACAGAAAAAACATTTTGAAATCAAGAGGGAGGAGGAGTAGTTCTAGTAGAAGTAGAAGAGCGAGGTCCACGTCCGCTCCCGTAGCCCTGCGTAAAGGCAGCTGGGCGAGGCGGTAAGAGCAGATGGTAGATCAAGAATATAAACTATCCTCCCGAGAGACAGAGGTAGTTCATCATCTAGTTCTTCTTCTTCCGGGCCCTCGGCTACTACAGGTGGAGGTTGTTGAACCGATGAGGGGCCTTAGACGCGCTTGCATCGCCGGCCTCTTCGAAGGCGGATCGAGCATGATCCGAGGAGATCACCTCGGGTTCTTTCTCGGCTTGACCATCGATTGGGACTGCTCCAGTTTTTTTTCTCCTTCTCCTTCGCTTTTCCCTCTTTTTCCTTCTTCTTCTTCTTCGCTTCTTCGACTCAAAATCGGAAGAACTTGAGGACTCTGAAGGTTGTGCTTCTTCAAAGGGTTCCAAGTCCTCAGCGGCTTTGGATCATCTCTATTAGAGGCGGCGAATCTTATCTTGTTGGTGCTTGAGCTCAAGAATTAAGGCTTGACTCGATCAATTTGAGTTTGAGTCGTGCTCTGGACCGAGTTAGAATCGGCATGAAAGCCTGGAAGGCTGCCGAGCTGCTTGCAGCTCTTTTGCTAGGGCAAAAATTGAGTTGCCACCGTCCGAAGGAGTTTAATAGAAGGCGCATGCTAAGAAAACAAAGGTCCGAGCAATGAGAAGAGGAATGTCATAATCTTTCCGAGTTTGAGATGGAGGAGGAGGAGGAGCAAGTTCGAAGTGTGAGCCTAAACACCGGCTTGTATTTCCTAGTATCCTAGGCCAATGAGTTCACCAATACTGAAGCAGACGGTAGGCTCCCAAAATTTGTTGGGATCGGAAGGGAGATCTACCTCGAATTGAGTGAAAATAGCTGAAAGAAGAGCTCCAAAAGGATAAGGAGGCTTCTTCCGGTCGGAAGGAATAGAAGCAATCTGTTCTAGAATGAAAGGGAGAGATCAACCTCATACCCTTTAAGGATATCGAAGAGAACCTTAAGAACTTTGTTGTTAGGGTTCTCTTTGGATGGATAGTAGGAAAAGAAAGTTCATATCAAAATGAAGTAGAAAAGTCTTACTTGAGATGTCATTTGAGTCACAAAAAGTTTTTTTAGACTAAGGGATCTCTTTTGAGTATTTATCAAAGAAGTCATTAGCGACTTCATTGAAGGGAATAGGATTGGAATTGAGATAAAGACACTTTACATCGAAAACCCTGTGAAGTAGAGCAAGATTGATATGAATAACTTTGCCTTGGACAATACCAGAGATCACGTTATCTCTTGCTATCATATGAGAATAGAATCCAGTGATGAGTTTTGGGTAGATGTATTCCCGGAAACACAAGTACTTAAAAGTACATGTTTTGAGGGTGAATTTGATCCAAGAAAATGAAGTTTTGGGAAAAAATTAGTCATCAATAAAAAGTCGTTGAGCCACCATGAGTTTTGGATAATCTAAGGTAGGGGATTTTCCCTTGACTTAGGGATTCTCGGAGCAAGTTGTATTGGTTCCGGCCTTCTTTGTGGCCGAACCTCCTTTATCGTTGAACCTCTTTTAGACATAGTGAAAACGAGACTATGAGAGGTTAAGAGTAAGAGAGTGAAGAGAGCATATGAATGAAAGAGAGAGAGAGAGTTGAGTACGAGAGTGTTTGAGTATAAGAGCAAAGAGAGCAACAGATGAGAGAAATAAATAGCAAAGTGAACGAAAGAAAATGAAGCGGTGTATTTATAGAACAAACGTTTTCATTGAACGAACGCCTTTCGACTCAGCCCTCCAAGCAACGGTTAGCAGACCGTTGAGTGTTCCAAAGTATAACAACAAGCTGCAAAACTACTTTCCAATAACGAGCTACGTTTTTAGACTGTTCATGTTCCGAGAGAGAAAAGAGATTTTTAAAAACATTTACGAGATTCTCCATTGATCTAGAGATGATCCCAGAATTTTGATGTCCATTTTTCTAATATACTTAGTCTAACTTAGTAAGATGTCCGAGTGACTCGAGAACTCACTCAAAAATTAATAACTCATAACTCAATCTCATTCAAATTCAACCGATAAAGAAGAACTAATGTTCACTAATAGCTAATTGAAATTTGGTAGGAATAAACTCAAGTTCAATATCACCTTTCTCATAATGGTCTCTCAAAAATGATACCTTACTCAATGTATTTCATTTTTGAGTGCTGAACTGGATTCTTCGTGATGCTGATTGCACTTTTTGATTGGGATTGATGTGAATAATAGCCCAAGATCCTTCAACTATTGCTTGATCTAGAGAATCCGAGAACGGCAAGCTCCGGTTGCTATGTACTTAGCCTTAGCAGTTGATAGATCAATTAAGTTTTGCTTCTTTGAATGCTAGGAGATGAGTGATTGACCAGAAATTGGCATGCTCTTGATGCAATCTTTCTATCAACTTTGTATCCGACATAGTCAATATCCGAGTATCCTGTGAGGGTCATATCCGAGTCTTTCAAATACCGGAGACCAAGTGTTCGAGTCCCTACAAGATATCGAAAAATTCTCTTCATTGCGGTGAGATGTGATTCCTTAGGATTAGCTTAAAATCTTGCACAAAAACAGACACTAAACATGATATCCGACCTACTAGATGTAAGATAAAGTAGAGATCCAATCATACCTCTATAGAGTTCCCGATCTACAACTTTACCTTTCTCATCCGAGTCCAGTTTTGTACTTGCTACTCATGGGTGTTGTTGCATGTTTCACATGTTCTAGTTTGTACTTCTTCAATAACTCCTTGGTGTAGTTTGATTGATGATCATAAATGTCATCCTTTTCTTGCTTGATTTGCAATCCAAGGAAGAAATTGAGTTCTCCCATCATGCTAAATTGGAATTCCTGTCCCATTAACTCATAAAACTCTTGGCATAACGTTTCATTAGTAGTTCTAAATATAATGTCATCAACATAAATCCGAATGATAAGAAAATCGTTGCCCTTAGTTTTTGTAAAAAGAGTTTTGTCGATAAGACCTCTTTTGAAGTCATTTTCAATCAAGAAACTGCTTAGTCTTTCATACTAAGCTCTTGGAGCTTATTTCAGACCGTACAAAGCTTTTTGTAGTTTGAAAACATGATTTGAAAAATTCAGAGTTTTCAAATCTAGGAAGTTACTCAACATAAACTTCTTCTTGAATATAACCATTGAGAAATGCACACTTAACATCCATTTGATAAAGCTTAATGTTCATGCTAGATGCAAATGCTAAGACAATTCGATTGCCTCAATCCTAGCAACAGGTGCAAAGGTTTCCCCACAATCAATTCCCTCTTCTTGGTTATATCCATGAACAACTAATCTAGCCTTATTTCTAACCACCAATCCTCCCTCATCCAGTTTGTTCTTGAAAACCCATTTGGGTCCTATTACTAGGTGGTCGGAAGGTCGTTTGGTTAGAGTCTAGACTTGGTTTCTTTTAAATTGAGTTAATTCTTCTTGCATGGCCTCTACCCATTCAGTTTCAAGTAGGGCTTCTAGTACATTTTTAGGTTCAATTAATGAAATAAATGCTGAAAATGCACATAGATTTTGCAAAGAAGAACAAGTTCTTACCCCACTATTGATATTAGAAAGAATATTCTCATGTAGGTTACTAGATGCATATCCGGAAGCTTTACATGTCCTCCGATTTAGCAAGTTTTTGGTTGAATGGTCCGATCTTCGATTGGTTACTCTTATCGAACTTCGCATTAGCTTGTCTTTCAGCGATCCGAGGTGGCTCTTGAACTGGCCCATTCCGAGTCACCTCATTCTAAGTTGACTTATTTTAAGTTGCCTTAGTTCCTTTGTTTTTGGTTCATTCCGAGCTCGGCTTCAATTATATCATCTTCATCTCGGTTGAGCTTGAGATCCGAGAAAGTGGATTCACTTGTCCTGCAATGATCAATCTCATCAAAGACAACCTAGATACTTTCTTCCACTTTGTTAGTTCTCTTGTTAAACATTCTATAAGCTTTACTATGAGATGAGTAACCTATAAATATACCTTCACATGACCATGCATCAAAACTTAGTCACATGTTTCTTACCACTCGTTATGCACATAGCATTTACATCCGAATGGTTTAAAGTAGGAGATGTTGGACTTCTTTCCCTTGTATAGCTCTTATGGTGTCTTCTTTAGAATGCGTCCGATGACGCATCTGTTGAAGTACATAATTTGTTGTGTTGATTGCCTCGGCCCGGAAATAGTGACGTACATCATTTTCAATCATCATTGTCCTTCCTATTTCTTCAAAAATTTATTCTTTCTCTCTACTACTCTATTCCGTAAAGGAGTTCTTGGTGCTGAGAAGTTATGGGAGATACCATTCTTATCGAGAGAAGTACGTAATTAATTCAAAGTAACTAAGCACTTCAATATCTTCAGCCTAAATAAATGAAATTTTCCGAGTCTAATATTCATTAAGTTCAAATTCCTTCTTGAGATAAACCTTTAAATGATCGAGCTAATAAGAATGAATAAACTTGATCAAGAAAATAATTTTATTTCAATAAACTGACTTGGAAAAGACAATTAAGGTTATAATTCATTTTCGGTTTGAACACTAAGTCGATACTCAAAATATGAACTGTTTGTGAAGTTATTTACTTATGCCATTGTTCTTAGTTGTGTTTAAGTAGGTCGAAACACGAGTTAAATGTGTTATACTCAATATATGGTTTCGAGTGGGTCGAGACGAATTGAAAACTTAAAGATGAGCTTCTTAAATGCTTATAATGACTTGAAATCAAAACCATAGAGAGATAGAGAGTTATTTACGAGGCTTCGAATCAAAATCTCCTATTGTCGCCCAGACACTACTTCCTCGATGAAAAATTCTTTTTATCCAACAAACTCTCTTGGGTTCAAAACTCGAGAAAACTGGTTTTCCGGATCTTTTCTACTACTATGACTATTAGTCATAGAATTCTACTAAAACTCGTCGACCGCCGACAACATTCTTCTCTCTTCTATTCAAGGAAAGATAATTGTCATGAACCTTGCTCTCCTTTACGGACTTTTCAATATTGAAAGTCCGTTTCTTGATACAAACACTTAGTCTTTCAATGAAGTCACCGAGGACCTTTTTCTAAGTACACTCAAGTCAAGACTAAGGCTCGAAAGAACTTCTCTATAACTCAGCCTAAAGTCCGAAGCCAAACTTCTTTACTTATTTCTCATGAGAAATGTGTTCTCATTCTATCCCTCCAACGAGAGCCCAAACAACAAAGTTCTCAAAGTTCTCTATGATATTTTTGAAGGGATGAGGTTAACCTCTTCCTTCCTTCATTGATCAAATCACTTTTTCCCTCTCGGATCGGAAGAATCCACCTCTTTTGTTTGGAGCCATTCTCTCCAAGGTCTTTGCTCACTTCTAGCTCGACCTCCCCAAAGATATAGATAAATTTTTGGCACCTATCATTTCTATCGGTAAAAAGAAGCTTCGAGTCTTGGATACCAGGAAACTAAGCCTGGAGTTTGGACTCATAATTCTAAGATTATTCAACATCCTTCTACTATGAAAAAGAGTTCCTAAGAAATTCTTCTTCTTTTCTTGATCTATCTTCTTCTCGACCAGTTCCTTCTGCTCACCTCTTTGAGTAACTAGCTTCTCAATTTGCTGCTATGGCAAATTACAATCAACTCCGATCACCTTCCAAATCTTTATCCCGCTTCTAACCCAAATGTAGTCGAAGACTCGGTATAAATCTCTATCTCTCTTAGGTTTTGATTATAAGTCATTCTGCGTATTATAGAAACTCTTATCTAAGTTTTCATTTTGTTCGATCGACTCGGAAAGATCTTTATTGCATATCTCCTACACTCGTGTTTTTGACTCATTCGGACATCACTCGGAACCATCGTATACTCAAATAATTTCTCTAACACTTTTATTCTCAGCACTAACTTTGTATTTCAACACAAAGTGAATTACAAAGTTAATTCTCTATTCTAAGTCAGTTTATTTCCTTGAGAATTATTTGACCAGATTAAGTTCTTATACTCTAATATTTTAATATTTCTAACTTAATTATTTTAGGATTTACTCAAGATGGAATTTGAACATATTGAATATTAGACTCGAAAATTCCATTCTTTTAGGCCAAAGATAAGTAAGCATTTAATTGCTCTATTTTAATTATTATTTGTGCCTAATCTTGGAGCAAAGTATTTTAAACTTTGAGAACTAATGTGGTTTGCTTTTTTAGGTTATTCAAACGAGGCTAATCTATTTTTGAATTTCAAAAGCAACCGACTTTTAGCTGTTAAACACCAAGCACACAAGTTTTAGTTACTTCTAGACATGGCTTAGACACCGTGTCAAGGTTGTTTGTTTTCAAAACTGGAAAACTCCAACTCTAGGCCTAACGGTTGTTTCCACCTCGGTTTTCAGTCACCACTAAGTGATTGGACCATCTTTTGGAGCCAAGAGCCGTTACACAACGTTCGCATCCCAACGGATCTTTTCTAAGTAACTCGGAATAGTCGATACAACGGCTAGTGAAAATTTTAGTCTAGAACCAAGACTCAACGGTCACTCTACGCGGTTGGCTATAAATAGAAGTCACTTCACAAGACTAGAAGATTGTTAAACACATTGTTGCACCTATTGTTGAACATATTATCCAACACTTACTTAGTGCATACTCCATCAATCTTCTTCTTACGACTCCAAATTTGTATTTAATATTCTCTCGAGTTGTAAAGACAATCTTGTAATCAATTACATACTTCTCTTACTTTCTTAGTAAGTCCCTTGACTGAGCTATAAGGGTTAACTCAGCTTAGTTGTCCACTGATTGTAAAGGTTACCTCGGTCAGAAAGTACCAAATCGGATAAAGGAACTTCGAGTCTAGGAAAACATTGTAACGAATTATTTAAGGGAGCAATTCTAGTTGAGTCAGTCCTTTGCATTTTGTGGATTCAAAATAGTGGATTTCACTTGGTGCTTGGATTAGCACTGTCCGTGGTTTTCTCGCCCCATGAGGGTTTCCACGTATATCTATGTTATTGTCTTTCCGAGTCCAACCTAGACTCAAAATCTACTTTTAGTTTGTGTTGGTGCAAAAATTGTTTTAATTTTCTTCACCACCCTATTCACCCCCTAGGATGACTTAGACTCTCCTAGAGTAAACCTTCACAGTCTACGTCTCAAAGGCACATTGATGAGAGTAAGGCTCGATTAATGAACTCTAAGATGCTATGAAAAGGCCGGAGGCTCGGATCAAGGAACTTTGCTAACCTCCAGCAGCGAGTCATAGAAGAAGAATCTCGGGAAGAGACCTCCTCGGAATCCGAAGAAGAGGAAGGAGAAGTTGAAGCACAAGATGACTCTTCGTCCGAGGAGACAGAGTCGGCTTCCGAAGAGGTTGAGGAAATAGGAACTTTGGTGGCACCTCTCTCCCCACAGCCTATTCAACCAATTCGGGGAGAGAATTAGATGTGGAAGAAAAATAAGAACAACCGCTCATTCGATGTAAGCGGGCTCAACCTACTCCATCGATTTCTTCATCATTACCTCCACCTCCACCGCCACAAGCATTGCAAGCTCGTCTCATCTTTTTCGCTATTGACGAGGCGAGCCCCATACATGTCTCTTCTACTCAAACGGCTCTACCTCGTTGCTAATCTATTTCATTTTCTTTTATGAACATTTTGTTTCTCCATACTCAAGTTATTTTTGATGAAATGCATAGGGGAGAAATAGTTAGTTGGTTTAAGGGGAGTATCTTTACTTTTTTCTCTCACGTATCGGCTTCATGTCTCAATGAAATTTCAGTTATTTATTTCAACTCTAATGCACTTCGGATCTATCATTTCCTCTAATACATTCATATTTTTACATTCTCTCGATAAGGACTTATGTATGCATTGCTCTGTCAATTAGATTTTCCTCTTATGTCAAACTTGCATTTGCATCAAGCATGAACATCAAACTTTATCAAATAGATGTCAAATGTGCTTTCTTAAATGGTTTTATTTAAGAAGAAGTTTATGTTAAGCAACCCCCTGGATTTGAAAATCCTCACTTTCTAGACCATAAACATGTTTTCATGCAAAAAGCTCTTTATGGTTTGAAACAAGCTCCTAGAGCATGGTTTGAAAAGTTAAGTAGTTTCTTGGTTGAAAATGGTTTTAAAAGAGGTTTGATTTACAAAACCATTTTTAAAAAACCAAGGGGAAGGATTTCATTATTATCCAAATTTATATTGATGATATCATATTTGGTGCTACTAATGATACTCTTTGCCGAGAATTTTCTAAGTTGATGAGACAGAAATTCCAAGTAAGCATGATGGGAGAGTTAAATTTCTTCCTTAGATTACAAATCAAACAAAAAAAGGATGGAGTTTATGTCCATCGGACCAAATATATGAAAGAGTTGCTAAAGAAGCACAAACTTTAAGTTTCAAAAGCAATTACACCAATGGCCAGCAACACAAAATTGGAATCGGATGAGAGTACAGAGGGGCAAGCAAATACGAGAGAAATTATTTTTAAAAAAACAAACTTATGATGACGGTTTTTAAGGAAGAACCTTCATCATATGCTCATCTATGACGATGGTTCAAATCAAGGAACCGTCGTCATAGGTGGTCTTTAATAACTCGTAGAAGAAAGCATATGATGACGGTTCGAGATGAAGAAACCGTCGTCATAGGTTAACCTATGACTACGGTTTTTGAACCGTAGTCAAAGGTGGTACATACAATGTCGCCCAAATACACGACGCCTATTAATTGTCGTTAAATGACATTTTTAACCGTAATTAAAAGTAGTTCCTGTACTAGTGTCGGACACTACATGTTGGCCCACGTGGTACATGTGGTAGCGAGCATTGGGTCGCGTTAAGTACATCCTTTAGCAACCAACCATCAGCAACAAGATATCTAAGTGGATCATAGTGGTATCAAAATTTGAACTCAAGTATGTCCCTCAAAAACCAATCAAAGGAAAGGTAGTTTTGGAATTTCCTAACCGATCTACCAGTAACTAAATGGCAATCGAAAACCTCGACTTTCCAAATGAAAATATCTTACAAGTAGAGGTGGACGTATAGAATGTATTTTTACGGCACTTCTAATTAGAAGGGCTTTAGAGTAGGGATCCTTCTAGTCTTACCTAAGAAAGCACATGTAGCATAACATTTCAAGTCTGTTATAGAGGTCGAAGCCAAGAGCATCAAGGTTTTCGGTGACTCTAGTCCGAACATTAGTCGGATCTTGTAAAAATGGAAGGTACGTCATCGAAGCCTTGGCGCCCTACCGAGGACATATGATTGAATTAGCCAAAGACTTAGCATTTCATACATATACTTCCTAGGGATGACAACCAATTCACAGATGCTTCGACTAAAGTAGCATCCCTAATCACTATCCCTAGTGGTATTCATTCAATGCCCATCCACATAGAGCGATTGAGTAAGCTTGCACACGTAAACATATTAGAAGTATCTAGTACCGACCAAACCAGTTGGTACCATGACATCTATTAGTATATAGATAAGCAACAATATCCGTTGGACTCCACACCTAGAGCCCAACGAGCCATCGAGATGCTAGCAACCCAGCTTTTCATCAACCAAGGACAGCTTGTACAAGAAAACCAACAACAGGATTAGCTTACTTTGTGTCAACCAACATGAACAAAAGCTTATCATAGATAAAATTTATGGTGGGGAATATGGACCCCATATGAATGGAAGGATGTTGGTTCCGAAGATTCAGAGGCTTGGATACTACTAGTCAACTATGGGTGCGGATTGCCATGAATTTGTTAAGAACCGCCACAAATGTCATGTATATGTAAATCTGCAACACCAACAACCATTATTTCTCATGACACATGCATCACCCTTGCCGTTCTCGGTTTGGGGCATCGATATCATTTGCAAAGTGACCTCTCAAGGAATGAGTGATCACGAATTTGTATAAGTAGTAGTTGACTACTTCGCCAAGTGGGTAAAGCAGCCTCCGGTGGAATTATAACGTCCAACACATAGCGAAGTTTATCATTTGAAACATCATTTGTCGATATAGGGTACCCCATGAACCGATTAGTTACCATTGTAGCCACTCCAAGAAGGAAGTAACAAATCTACTAGAAAAGTACAAGATCAAACATCACAAATCTTCTCCCTATCGTCCTTAGACCAATGGAGCAATCGAGGCCGCTAACAAAAATATTCACAAAATAATAGAGAACATGTCTGTCGGTTATAAAGATTGGCTCGAAAAATTGCCTTTCCCTTTATAGGGCTATCCGACCGCCATTAGGACCTCAACGGAAGCAACACCCTACTCCCTAGTGTGTGGCATAGACGTTGTCCTTCTAATAGAAATTGACAATCCCTCATTATGGATTATTGTTGAGAGTCAAATAGAAATGGGCTAAGGCACACTATGAAGAGTTAGTGTTGCTAGATGAAAGACCCCTCAATGCCTTACATAATGTCCAAATATACCAGTGCACGTATAAGAATGACATTTAATAAGAAAACAAAGCCTCGTAATCTAGAGGTTGGGGCTTTGGTCCTTAAGGTGAGTAGAGCACCGATTTAGGATCCCCGAGAAAGGTTTAAGTTAGTGAAATATCGCCGGGAGGAGCAATAAAATTTGCTTGATTTGGATGACGATGAGATTTTTCGAGTACACAAACTTGGACCAACTTAAGAAATATGAAGTTCGTATGACACTAAACATATGTCATAATAGGCCAAGCATGGCCTAGCCAAGCCGTGGCATGGCGGGCATTGGTCATACCCGAACACCGAGTGGGCTGGCAAACCGAGCAATCTCGCCTTGTCTTTGTTCTATAACTATTTATTTCGACGGTCCAATTAGAAGGTGCATTGGTTTAATTAATTCTCTAATTATCTTAATTAAGGACGGTCCAATTAAGTGGTCCAAATTTGTTTAATCATTTAGGTGAGCGATTAAAAATAATTAAAGCATTAAAGTGAGCATAAAACTTACTTTTTACTTTTATTAATAAAAAGTAAGCCTACTACTTAGCCGAGTCCATATCTAATTAAAGGGAAATAAAAAACAAGCACACTACTTGAAAAAGATACACTTGTTATAAAGAAGCAAAAGTTAACTTCCTAAAATTCCATTATTTCTCCTAAACATTCTCTCTAAATTAAGCCCTAGTCTATCTTTACTTGCTTCCGATTCGGATCACTAAACTCAGCCCCATCATCTTGGGTGTGCTTCTTTAGCGCCTCGATTCGCGGGACCTCCTCTCTTCGACTTCCTTAGCCTCGAACTCCCTTCTGCGGGCTTGTTCATCTATCTAAGTGTTTACATCGAGAATTTGGAGTGGTGCAGCGAGTGGGAATAACTCCTTGGGGATCTAGCTCTAGAGTCTTCAATGCCTTGCGACGTTTGGGGTCTACTTCCATGATCCACTCCACATAATATGCGAGATACCATAGTGCTCCCCTCATCTATAGGTTTCAGCAACTTTGATAGGTCCATATAATATTCGAGCCATGACTTAACTCGCCTAGAACTACCAAAACCTTAGAACAGTTCAAAGGTAGCGAGGCTAGACACAATCCGGATAAGGGATCACCTGCTCTCGTCCCATTTGTCGCAATACACGGTCATGGAAGAAGTATGTGCTAGTTTCTAGACCAAGTAGGCATATAAAAGGTTGTTATGCGGCATGTGTCCTAAAATGGGATGCTTTCCGAGTGTTTAATGTACCATTCAATGGTACTACTATGGTTTTTACGTGAATCCTCCCACTAGGAAGCTAAGTAATCATTTACCACATCCAATCGCTTCCGCCGACACAAGTGTGTCGTCAAATACAAGTCCACTCTTATGGGAGCTTGAATTAGTTGTACATGCTCCATTAACCAAATCTGTATAGAATAGGTAAAAAAGCATAAGAGTCCTTCACGATCGAATTCAACTAAAATAAAACAAAGAAAGGGGAAAGGACGAAAAATTGAGACTTTGGGTGAGAACAAGAGCATTTTTAACCATGGCGGCGCCGGACTGCCACCCTATGGCTGCCCCGCCGACCTTGTCTCACTTGTTGGTCCCGGTTATTATCTTTTGTACACTTGCAACGTCGGGGATCTCCCAGCGAAGTCTTCATCCGGATTGGCTTTAACCTTGTCTAACCCTATAAGAGACTCTACGAGTATCGGTAGACTTAGGGAACTCGAATCCTCTAGCTGCTCAACAAAGCTAAGTAGTGTCGCAGGCGCCATATCTTTATGGCCTCCTACCAACGAAAAACCACCTATCGGACGGTGATGATAGCTCTACGTCTTGGAATGACGACGAACTCTGCTGATGAGTACATCGGGCGATAATGCTTCTTCGATTCATTAAGTCTACCTAATCCCAAATAAGTATCCAACCTAGATTCCAACTGTTCAACTTCGAAGGTGCTTGTAGATTTCATGCATGTTTTTGGAAGATTTGGGTATAACAGGCTTCATACAACATTGAATGCCCAAGATAGCATCAAATGCTTCAGCCAAAGGACACAATTCCTTGTCCTCAAACCCGAAAACATGGTAATGCGAATCCCGAGTAGGCCACAACGACCCTTAGGAAAGTTCAATAGACTTTCACTGTCGAATTCCGAATAGGGTATTTAGTCCATATTGGGACAATCCTACCCTTTCAACATTTGACATCTTATGAATCCAATAGCATAACTCGGTCATGTAATTCATGTTCAAAATAAGAAGGGAATTGAAGGCACTCGGGATTTTTCTTAGGATTTGTTTTTCCGAGGGAATTGCGGAAGAAGGTTCGGAATGCATGATTTTCGGCAACCAGCAAAGGGTCAAAAGTATAGCAGTTTCCGGGATCAAGAGTCCTACTGCGCTACACCACCAAAGTCTACCAGACACCTCGGTTTCTGCGTGGCGAGCGGCGGCCAGGTTGTCTAGGCCGGCCGGTTTGTTTGCCTTGTTTCTTTTAGCCCGAGCATTCCCGGGGTCATTATTTTGTTTACGCCCTAACCCATTTTCGGTCAAGCCTCGTTATTTTGGACCATGCACTTACAAATTCCCATTTTTATTTTAATGTTTTCTTTTTAGGGAATGGGGGCTATTGCAATTTTTTCGATTAGTCTTTGTACTTTTCCTTTGAATTTGTTTGCATCATATTAATAAAAAGCTTTTTTATATAGAATTGTGTCTTTGTATTTCATCTCATTGCATAGAGTCCAAATTTTACAAAATATTAAACATTAAAAATATAAAGCACCCTACAAGCGATTAACTAATCTTCATCATTGGAAGCATCATCAAAGAGATAGTCGCCGAAGTCCTCCAAGATGGATGTGGAAAATCGACCGTCTCCACCAGCTTGTGAAGAGCTAGCCCCGTGGCCCCAAGGAGATTGAAAAGCTCCATGAGAAGGCATGTTATACGACATCAAGTGAAGATCAATCGGGGTTACAGTGACGATCAAGCGCTTGAAGAACCTGGGATATCCATATGAAGACTCGGACTTTGCAGGTGTATCATTCTAAGTACCATCAATGAATCAGGTACAAACTTCATCTGTTGTAAGTTTTGATTACAAGTCATTCCGAGTGATTTAGAAACTTTGATGAGGGATCTAGAATCTTTTACGAGTATTACGAAACCATTGCATATGTTCTCACCGACTCTAACCGACTCGTAAAGCATACTCTTGCTTATCGGTTCACACACGACTCCGAGTCACTCGGATAACACTCGGACTTATTGCATGTTAACGTACATAAACTCGGTTCGACTTCATGTTGCAAGCCTGAGTGAATTACGGTGTTAATTCCTCTCCTTAAGTCGACTTACTTTGTTTGAACCATGCTTGTCTAAGTTCAAGTATTACTACTCGATATTCCACATCTAACTTGACTTACTTCTAGACTAACTCGGATGGAATTTGAGCATAATGGATATTAGACTCGGAAAATTCCACACCTTCGGGACTCGAGATAATTAGGCATTTAATTATCTTAATTACAATTATTATCCGTGTCTAATATTGGACCAAAGTATGTTATACTTTGAGAACCATGATTGATTTACTTTTGTAGGTTATCTAAATGAGGTTATCCTAATTTTGAAATACAAAAGCAACCGGGTTCAAGATGTCAAATCACCGAGCAGACAAGGCTTTCTCTACTTCGACCGAGGCCCAAACACTCGTGTCATGTTTGTCTGTTTCCAAAGCGAAAATCTGCATCGCCTAGCTCGATGGTGGTTTCCACCCTATTTTTAGACACCACCAGTGGATTGGGACATCCAAAGGAGTCAAGAGTCATTGCCCAACGTTCACACCTCAACGGATATTTTCCGAGTCACTCGGAAAGGCCATTGCAACGGTCACAAAGGACTTCTAATCGGAAGATAGACACAAAGACTAATATGCCTGATTATCTATAGATAGAAGCCACTTCACAAGACAAGAAGATTGTTGATCTTATTGTTGAAATTATCTCTCTGTATAATTCTCATTCAATCTTCTACTTACAACTCGAACTCGTATTTAACATCTTTCGAGTTATAAGGTCTTGTAATAGTGAGTCACAAACACTTATTTTTACTTCTCGAGTAAGGTCCCTTGACTGAGCTGTAAGGGTTACCTTAGCTTAATTGTCCCTAACTGTAAAGGTTATCTCGGTTATGACGTACTAGATCAAATAAGGGAACTTCTAAGTCTAGGAAAATCTTGTAAGGAATTGTCCAAGGGAACAATTCCGGTTAAGTCTTTCTACTGTATTTTGTGGATTCAAAATAGTGGATTTGACTTGGTGCTTGGATTGGCACCGACCATGGTTTTCCGCCCAGGAGGGTTTCCACGTATTTTATGAGTTAACACTTTTCTAGGTCCAATCTAGACTCGGACTGTCTCAAAGTCGGTTTTAGTTTTAATCTTCCATTCTTTGCTCAAATTTCCTCTTTAAAAAGTTAGGCTCAAGCACCGAAAAACTAGGCCCGAAGGAACTAGGCCCCACTTCGAAGCGCTCCAATGATGTGCACGCCGTGAAGAGCGTAAGGAAGTTCCCGATCTAGTTGTATAATTAAATGGCATTTGTGGGCTAGAAGGATGCGCTTGAGCTGCCGAGCCACCAAGGAAGACTCTCGATAAAGACGTTCTAGATCGACGCCTTTACAAAAACAAAGGAGAAATTAGAATTTCTACTAAAAGCTCAATAAATTTATCATTTACACTAACTAAGACTCACCCAGATGGTTTGGAAATTCTTCCGGAGAATATGTCTCGGATACCTCTAAGGGAAAATTGGAATCGACGGACATGGCCCAAGATTGCTCCCAGTCATACTACAAAGATTTAATAGTGTAAGTAAGAAACATTTAGCATGCAACTAAAAGTAAAGAGCATAAAAGGAATTTCAGGAATCCTTATATAGCGCGGGGATTGCCCGGTCATACCCCTTGTAAGTTCTTAGGGAGAGGATGCCTTACACATTCCACTTCGGGAATTTCAGGAGTCCTTATGTAGCATGGGGATTCCCCGGTCATGCCCCTTGTTAGTTTTTAGGGAGAGGATGCCCTACACATTCTTCTTCGGGAATTTCGGGAATCCTTCGTAGTGTGGGGATTCCCTAGTTTATGAGACATCTACATCAAGACTTGGAATATAGATATAATCCGGGAGGAGCTACAAAAATGATGTTAATTTCCATACTAGAAATTCAACTACAAGAGGAGAAAAAGGTGGAACATCATCAAATGGATCATAATCCATATCAAATGAGATGCATAAGAGGTGTACAAGGTCAAAAACTATGTATAAAGGTACCCGGTAGTCGCTTCCTCTTGCTCTTCTTGAGAAAGGGAGCGAAAGTAAAACATGGTCTAAGATGGATCACAAGGAATGAACAGAGGCCATGTGTTGGAGCGTATTTGAGGCGTGACTCGCTCGCCAAGGTACCAGCAAAACCCAAAAGGACCCTCAAACAAGATCCTCGTCTTGCATAATTCTCGTGCAACGCCTATACTTTGAGGAAGTTGAAGTTGGGCCCACATATGGAAATCGGCCTTCACATAGAGGACCCATAAGGAGACAACCAAAAACGACAAGAATCTGGTGGTCGAAAGCACCCCTATGGCAGGCGCCTTCCACCACGGTCATGCCCACTGGCCCACCACGAGCCATGGGTAAGGGCAGCCACCTAAGCGAGTGAAGCAAATCTTTTCGCGGTATATTTTGAGGCAAATTTAAAGTTTAAAAGTGACATACCAAAGCCACAAGATTGAGAGTGTACCTCAAAAAGCCTAAGTCATGGGCTTTGGGTTGTCAAAGATAGATTTTGGCCTATGATACCGAAGCTGGTAATGAAGGGTGATTCATCGAGTCGGGTGAAAGGCGTGTAAAATACACATATAACCACGGATACAATTTTATAAAACAAGTCACATTTTTATCCACGGAAGATAAGAATATGTTGGAAATAAGGGAAGTAATAGAGCATACCTCAATGATCTTCCACAAACCACATAGGGGAAGATAGTTTGTCAAGTCTTTCTCGGCCTTCGTATGTCTCACACCGGCACGTAAACCCCTTATGAGGCAAGTATATGTGGGTGTACCCCAATTAAATTCTTTAATCTTGTCTAGGACCACTAAGCTCACCAAATAGTGAACATGAACCTTTGAAGCTTAGTCGGAAAAAATTTAATGTACTTAACGGGAGAGCAAGCACAACTCGGGCTTGTTGTTGAGGTGTATATTCAGCCCAAAACCCAACATCCTCAAAAGCCTCAACAAGAAGGGTATATTTGAAGAAATTCTCATGGAGGAACCTACTAGTCACAAGATCGAAGAGGTGACGTAGATAGTCACAATTTTTGTACAAGATCCGGTCGTAGATTAAAGGTTCCCCGAGAAGCCCAAACCCGATAAAACCGCAAAATCAAGTGGTACAATGGTCATCTCCCGGAAAGAAGATGGAATGTGTTAGTGATATCCCAATAGCGCTCACTAATGGCCCTAACAGGATCTCACTCTTTTTGGTCACACAAATGAGTTAAAGGCTGTAAAAGGGAACCAACCTCGACACTATTCATGATGCCTTCTAAATGGTAATTCCTCTCTCAACATCTTTCCATGATCTTCGAATAGCGCTTCTACTCCGAGTTGAGCCCTTACGTAAGATGAAAATCCGACACAAATTTTAATAGACGTACTACCCTAAGTGAACAAATATAGGAGTTAAAGCTAACAAGCTTATCGATGGAGTAATGACGAGCGAAGATACGTGATTCTCGACCACTACCAAGAAATCACTTGGGCTTCATTCATCATGGGGGCAAATCTCAATCCGAGAAGTTATCATGGATTAACTTGTCGGCACTGGTTGTCCCAGTTGAATGGGTTTTTCTTATAAACATATTAGATGAGATGATTTCAAAACCAACTAGTTTTCCCAAAGAGCAAAGTAAGAACATAACAAGAGCAAAGATAGAGAAAGCAAGTGAGGAGTAAGTGAAGTCCGCAAAATGAACACACTCGCTCCCCTTTTATAGACCCATTCGGCCAAAGCATACCAAACATACAAGACAAAAGTCAAAAAAGCAAGATGAGACTAAGAAGGAATCCGACAGACACGTCGGGTCTAGGCATGCCAAAGACTAGCCGGTGCCGAGTCACAAGGCGTGTCTGGCGTCCCAACGGCGGCAGCGTTGCAGCCCTAGCTGGTGGCCTAGCTTGTGAAGTCCCATCGGGAGTGGCAAGTGGATTTTCGCACCATGTACATGCAAGTGGAGACTTCGGACCCACCATGTTAGCTTTACATATTAGATTTTCGATCTGTTTTGGCTGAATTATTCGAGATAAAATACTAAACTTTCGTCAATATGATTATCTCGCTAAAAAGCATGTTAGTACATTAGAGTATCGGACCAAGCTTTTAGATCAAACGATTATCGAAGTTTCAACATAAAAATTCACCGAGCTTTAGGCTCGATCAAGCTAAGCTTATGATCCTCTTACTGAGTTTCGTAACCCATGCGTCACGATCAAGTCTAGGCCCGAGTCTTAGAGTTCAAGTTTGATATCAACCAATTCTAGACGCTATGCAACGAGTCGGTGTTCAAAACCAACATATGAAAGTGAGACAAGTATCCTTTAGTATCTACTTTGACCTTTCGTCTTTCGGAATCGGCCAATGTGGGTGTTACTTGTAGACACCGAAAACATGTCATTCCTTATCTCTTTTATTCTTGTATTTTATTTTATCGGCCCGATCATGAAATCCCGAGTCCTGTTTGAGGATTTGGATCACGGACGATATTTGATTGGTGTGACGAAGCCAATAAACCACAAAGAACCCTTTGGCACCAAATAAATAGCCTTTTTGCCTTGGGTCGATCCGAATCCCCTTTTTCAAATGGACCAAGCCTGGGTCAAACCTCCGAGTCGGCGAAAGTAGGGCGCAACGTACGGGGAGATTCCAAACTCAAAACGCCGTGTTTCATCACCAACGTCCAACCGAGACATGGAGAATGAAGACATCAAAATGACATCGTGTCTACCACGTTTCATGATCAAAAGCATTAAAACGCTACATTTAGATCCAAGACTATCAGCGCTAGACACGGAGCTCACTTCCTCAAAACGATGTCGTTTATGTTTAGCGCCGCGTACCATTGTCGAGTTCAACTAAACTGCTACATTACACCTAAGAGTCTCGCTGCAACACGGAAGGAGCTGGAAGACCTCAAATGATGCGCTAACCCCGGGATCCGATTCTATGCATTGATATTTGGCTCAGCTTTTTGACTTTCTAGTAAGTTCTCGCCATACTTTGGATGGTCGATTAAATCCAAATCATAGTTCATTTTGTAACCAACTCGTTCCTTATAAATAGAGAGCTTAGGCTCTCATTTCAACAAATTATTCCTTAGCATCACGCTACTTAATACTAAGCTTAAAGCGCTCTCTCTTAAGCATTACACCATTAAACCGTGGCTAAGAGCTACTGAATATTCGGTTATCCCGATCTCTTCGTCTTCTTTCAGCTTGAAGGTTTGCTAGTGGAGATTCTAAGTCATCTTAGAGGGAGGTGCATAGGGTGATGAGGAAATTTAAACTCTTTTCGGACAAACACTTAGAAAAAGTAAATTCTAAGTCTAGATTGAACTCATAAAAATAAATGTACAAATATACGTGGAAACCCTCATGGGGCAAAAAATCACGGACACTGCCAATCTAAGCACCAAGTCAAATCCACTATTTTGAGACCACAAAATACAAAGGACTCGAGTCAATCGAATTGCTCTCTTAAACAATTCCTTACAAGGTTTTCCTAGACCGAGAAGTTCCCTTATCCGATCTAGTATTTCTTGACTAAGGCCGGGGACAACCGAGTTGAGTTAACCCTTACAGCTCGATCAACGGACTTATTAAGAAAGTAAGAGAAGTATGTAACTGATTACAAGACTTTTCTTTACAACTCGAGAAAATATAAAATACGAGACTTAGAGTTGTAAGTAGAAGATTGAGAGAGAATGAGACTAGCAGTTGGTTCAACAATAATTTCGGAAACCTTCAAGTCTTGTGAAATGGCTTCTATTTATAGCAACCAAGTTAAGTGACCATTGAGTCTTGGTTACGGACTCGAAACTTTCACTAGCCATTGTAACAGCTATTATGAGTCACTTAGAAAAGATCCGTTTGGATGTGAACATTATGGAATGGCTCTTGGCTCAAAAAGATGTTCCAATCAATTGGTTTTGACTGAAAATCAAGGTGGAAACAACTGTTAGGCCTAGAGTTGAAGTTTTGTAGTTTTGGAAACAAACAACCCTAACAAGGTGTCCGAGCCATGTCCGAAGTAGCTAAAACTTGTCTGCTGGTGTTTAACGGCTAGAAGCCGGTTTCTTTTGAAATTCAAAAAATAGATTAGCCTCGTTTGAATAACCTACAAAAGCAAACCACATTGGTTCTCAAAGAATAAAATATTTTAGTCCAAGATTAGGTATAGATAATAATTAAATAAGAGGAATTAAATGCTTAATTATCTTTGGCCT
Organism: Talinum fruticosum; assembly: GCA_021018815.1. Classification (NCBI taxonomy): domain Eukaryota; kingdom Viridiplantae; phylum Streptophyta; class Magnoliopsida; order Caryophyllales; family Talinaceae; genus Talinum; species Talinum fruticosum. Next base: position 2,727,428 of record JAITYX010000026.1, read on the forward strand.
AAAAGAATGGAAATTTCTTAGTTTAATTTTCAATATGTTCAAATTCCATCTTGAATCAATCATAAAATAATCAAGTTAGAAAGAATAAAAATATCACAGTATAAGAACTTGATCTAGTTAAATAATTCTCAAGGAAATAAACTCACTTAGAATAAAGAATTAACATTGTAATTCACTTTGCGTTGAAATACAAAGTCGGTGCTTAGAATAAATGTGAGAGATTATTCGAGCATGCAATGTTTATGAGTGATGTATGAGTTAGTCGAAACACAAATGTAGAAGATATGCCATAAAGCATTTTTGAGTCGATCATAACAGAATGAAAACTTAGATATGACTTTCTACAAAGCTCGAATGACATAGAATCAAAACCTAAGAGAGATAGAGAGTTATACCCGAGTCTTCAATCTCCCCTTTTTGATGAAAGGCATTCCATCCATAAGATAGAAACTTGTTAATTCAAAATATAGGTTTTCATTGCCAATGATCGAGTAGGAAATAATGCTCCCATAAGTGTTAGAGTAGAGAGTGACTCGGAGATACTTATAAGGTTCGGCTCAAATCATATCAGTAACACCCCTAGACCCACCCTAGGAGTATTACATGCCAGGGATCCCCGGGAGGAACCCCTAAGGCTGCTTAAGTTATCAACTTGGGGTTAATAACCCTTTCTTGGATTGGCGGAAGCGCTGGTTCTAGGTTTTTGAAGGTTTTTCGGGAATTTCGGCATAGTTTCCTCCGTAATATGGCTAATCCCATAAACTCCACGAGCCACACGCTCGGAGTATCACAACACAACTCAACGAGCCACACGCTCGGAGTATTCACTTAGGGCTTTTACATTCATAATCAAAACTTAAGTTCAAATACACCGATCTTTACAAGCATGAAAAACATAAAGTACAAAATAAGTCCGGAGAAGTCTTATCCAATGGTTCGCTTCTTCTAAAAGCCAAAAGCAACTCCAGGGAGTCTTAACTTCGTGCCTGAAATGTTGGTGAGGTCATGAGCTCCACTAGCCCAGAGAATAATCCAAACCCAACCCCGGTTTCACTTTGCACATTAATTCATTAACAAACACACGTAAGTTCACAATTCATTCATAACATGTGATTCAAATCATACATGCGTAAGACATACGAGATTCTAAACTTACCAACTTGCCGAGAGACATAATGATATCAATTGCTCATGAATTCAATCAAACATGCTTCATTTGTCTTTCTACGCAAGTAAGTCATTGAATCATTCATCATGTAAATCATATCTTGCTTCTTATCGTATTCGTTTCTTATGAAATCGGGATTCGTTCTTCTTCTTATTCTTCTTCTTGAGTTCAATCGTGCATTTCATAAATCATTGGTTCTTTCTTGTTCGTCATGCATGATAATTCGTTTCTTCATATCATAATTCTTTAAGTCTTTTCAATTTCGAATGGAAAGAAGATTTATGTTATGCTTTAAAGACCAGTTCTTGGAGCCAAAACAATTCGTGGGCTCGGTTCATGGAGGCATACAATTCATGGCCTCAAGGCAAAACAATTCGTGGCCTCGAGGCAGCCTCCCTTCCCCGAAGGACGCATACTCGTCAATAATTCTTGGAAGCAATTCAATTCGTGGCTTCGGGTTGACGAGACACTTCTATGGCCATAGCTTCGAGAGGGTTCTTTAATTCATGGGGTCTTAGATCAATAACACAATCCTTTCTCCCTTCTTTAGTTCTATATGTTTTTTATCTTCTTATTACTTATACATAAGATACACTTAATTCATATAATTCATGCTCAACACATTCATACGTAACTTCTTCAAAACAAGCAATTCACATAAGCAAGTTCCAACTTATGTATAATCAATTCATTTAACATACGCATGCTTATGCCATTCATAATGGATGTAATTACGGATAAACACATAATCACATAAACATGCCAACTAGGATTCCTAATCAACGAACTCATCGTTTTCATGATCGCGTATTATCGCGTATAGGCGGTTAATGGTTCTAAAACTTTCCTTAATCGATGTATATCTTTTAATCTACCCATATAGCTTCTTAAATTTCAGTTCTTAATTCAGTAACTCATTTAGTTCCGATTTTGCTCAAAACAGGACATTTTCACTTAAAATTGCATATCTCCCAATCTACTCATCCAATGCATACCAAATTTTGCAGGAAATTTCCATAAATTGTCACGAAGCTGCAGTAAAAGTTTTAGGAAATTTGGGCTACACATGAATTCACAGAAATTCGGATAGCATGCATAATTATCGAAATTCCGCACATAAGTCATGAACTTAACTTTCGATTTTTCTCCCTAATTCTCGCTCAAGCTAATCTCAGCCAATTCTCAATAATCATGCTCAATAACACTTAAACATCACAAATTCAGAACTAGACATCACATAATCACAACATGCTCTTTGATTCATGAGTTGTTAATTTAGTGAATTTAAGTCTCTAACTCCTTCAATTAGCTTAGGGTTTCCCATTTCATACTTCGAATTTATGTTCAATCCACCTAATTCACTTTATTTTAGAGGATGAATTCAGATTACTCACCTTAGATTCTTAGAGGTTCTAAGAATTTCAATTTTGGAAGGTTTCGAATTGGGTGTTTCAATTTCCGTTTCCTCTTTCCCTTTCTTCCTCTCGGTTCCCCCTCCTTCTTCTTCACGGCGCCCACTTCTTCTACCTTTGCTCAAACTCTCGCTGTCTCCCTCTCGCTTCTGTTATTTTCGGGTCGCAAACCCACGGCGTCGGTTCTGTTCGGTCTCGCCGGCTCCTCTTCGCGCTCACCGGCCGTGCGGGCATGCCATGCTCCTCTTCCTCTCTATCCCCGCACTGGCTCTCATCCTCCTCTCGCTTTCCTCTGCTTCCACGTTCTTTCGTTCCCCTTTCTTCTTTTGCTCTGCTCGGCCTACCAAGCCCGAGCTCTTCCTTGCCCAGCGGCGCAGCGCCCTTGCTGTTCAGGCGGCCACCGGCCTCTCGCGCTCTCTCCCTCTCTTGCTTTCCCCGCTCTCTCTCTCTCTCTCCCATGTTTACGCTTTCCCGTTCTTTTCTTTCGCTGCTTCGCTTCTTTCCTTCTAATGTCTCAGTCCCACTCTCTCTCCTCTTTTCCTAATTACACATAATGGGCTTTGTCTGCCTATTTTCCATAGGACCCCTTTCTCTTCCTTGCTTATTTATCGCCAACTCCTCCTTCTCAAATGCCAGTCACCCACATTTCTCATTTTCCTTTCCTTTTCTTTTGATTTTTCTACTTTGGACCTTGACAATTTGGGCCCAACTTCAATTTCAATGAGTCTAACTAAGCTGGCTCATGCTCGGGTTCGGTTCTCGATTTTTCCTCGATTTTTAATTCCGACTTAGAAAAATTCTAATTCACTTAATTTAATAATTTCGAATCTTTCACTTAACTTTTAGTAGCTTAATTCATTACTAGGCAAGCACACTGAAATTTCGGGGTCTCACAATATCATAACTCGTAACAGTTGTGCGAGATAATAAATCGGAGCAAAGAAAAAAATTGTAACGAGAGCGAGACATGTTAACGAGTTAAGTATCAAAGCATTAAAGAAACATGTATGTAAGACCCGCAATTTTGGATTAGATAGTTATATGAGTTATATTAATTATTTAGCCTTAATTATATAGAGTAGGTCAAATGACCAAGATGTATACGTGATTAGATATTCGTAAATTTAATTGAGCAAATTATTATCGGTTCGCGTAACCATAATTAGTAAATATGTTAATTCCGTCCTCGTAATTTTGTGCTCGAACCAGCTACGTATAAACCCGAGACTGCTTATGCTATGTATATGGGTTTAATCTAAGTAATGCTTAAAAAGAAAAGACGAGTGAGAAGGGGGATTAGGTGTTAGTCGGGATTTGATTAGTGAAAAGGCATGGCCTTCCTTGGAGAAGCCATGAAGAGGGAAGGAACCGAGAGAGAGAGGAAGGCGAAGGGACTCGAGCAAGCGAAGGAAAGGAAGCAGAGCAAAAGAGGGGGAGAGAGAGAGAGGAGGCGAACGGTGCTCGGGCGAAAGAAGACAAGGGAGTCGAGTGAGACAAAGAGCAAGAGGGTCAAGAGAGAGAACCAAAAGTGAGGAACAATGACGAGCAAAGAGGAAGCAAGAGAGTAACGATTGACAGTGAGAGATTGAAGAGACCCAAGATTGAGAAACCAAGACCTAAAGGAGAGGAACGGGCAGGAACAGCGAGGAGGAAACAACGATCGGTGAGCAAAACAACACCGGCCAGCGGGCAAGGGTGAACAGCGAGCGAGGAACGACGATAGAAAGCAAGCAAGAACAGAGAACGGAAGTAGAAACAAAAAGGAGATCGAGGGTAAGCATTAGAGAGGAATAAGAAGAAGATTAAGTACATGGCACGAGGAAGAAGAAGAGAAGCAGAGGCGAGAGAATGAGGGCGGGAGGTAGAGCGAGAGGTACAACGGTAGACGGAGATGATAGGAAGTGGAAGCGAGAATTTCCAACCCAGATTTCAAACCCTATAAATTGAGTTGGGTAGTCTTATGCTCTAAATTAATAGTACGTTCGAAATTCAATTGAATTTGTCTGTGAATATTGAGTATTTGTAATACGGACAGATTTAATAGTTGTTTAAACTTGAATTGAGAACTTAGAATGAATTCAGGAAATAGATAGAGCTGAACTAGAACATGAGAGGAGTTGTTTAAGTTGTTAAGGCTGAATTGGGAATCTAAAGATTTTGATTGAGTTGGGCGGTTTGGGTCTAAGGAGTAATATGAGAATGTAAGTTAGCAATTAGGGATGACGAAATCGTGATTTGGGTACGAATTATGGATGACTTTAGCCTAAGGGATTTCTTGAATTTTCGGCGTCGAAAGATAATTATTGATATTTGGAGACAATGATTTAGAATACGAATGACAAGTGTGACTTTATCTCGAGTAATAAAGTAATGAAGTAAGATTGAGTAATGAAGTAATGAAGTAAGATTGAGCATTATATGGCTAAATATGAGAGAGAAAGAGTTTAACTAGTAATGCGGAGACATAAGATGAGAAATCAACGTAAAGATGACGAATTGTGAAGACTTTTGGGTTAAGTGGTGAGAAGTTGTGGTTATTGTGGCTCATAAGAGTTTAGTTCTGAAATTCGTTGTGCTTGAAAAGGAATTGAATTAAGGACAAACAAATTTTGGAGTATAGAAAAGGAGCGAGAATTTGGAAGTATCATAAGAGTATATAACTATATTGATTGATTACGGCTTTGAACACGAAGTGAGATGAGAATTATGCCCATAGGAGTAAGAGAATTGTGCATGAATAGAATACGAGATGAATATGAGTAGAGGCTAGATCCTTGGGTGAATCCTTGAGATAAATATGTTAGCGTTTGATGTTAAGTCTTAGTATGGAGATGCATGACACATGAAGTGATTTGATTCTAATTAACACTTGAAAGTTAGTTTTGAAAAGAGTTCAAATGTTCATGGAAAACAATGTTTGAGTATGATTCTTCATAACTGCTTTTCGAAATTGAAATGTGTTCTAAAGAAATGAAACTGATTGAAAAAGGTGAATTTAGAGGGTGGCACATGGTGCTATGTCTTTTACGATATTAAACCGATTTGAGATTGTGGCTCAAAACCAAGTTTGATAAGTGATTGTGATCACTTCGGTTTTGAACGAATTTTCGGCTAAGGATTGTTTAGACCGAGAGGAAGGAGGTGGTCGTGCTTATCGGGCCAAGAGGTCCTTGCGTATCGGGATGCCCATCAAACAGAGAGCTTGATTCTTTCCTGACGAGGAAAGCGGATCCTTCCAGGTATTTGACTAGAGATAGGTCCGGGAACCTGAGTCAAGCGGTCGCGCCCGAGAAACCGTTTGGTGCTAGTTCAACTGTCTAAAGCCTCGAAAGGATTTGCAGTTTCTAATCGATCGTATTTGACGGAAAGTGGAGATGGTTGCACAACCTTGTTTAAAGTGATTCATTTACCAAAATGATTGCAATCTGTGCTTTTGAATGATCGAAGTGTTATGAGCTGTATGGGGCAAATGATTTCAAGAGATTTCATTGAAAAGTATATAGATTTGTATTATGTTGTTACGCTTTCACTGATTTCATTATTATGAGTAGTATGTGTAAAGAATTTCCATTTTAAAAGTGTGAGACTTCCGGTTAGCCGGTGTTTTATTGCTCACTGCCATAAATCCCCCTTTTCCCTACCAGATGTGCGGTACACCCTCGAAGGCGTGTCTCATACTTTAGCATATTACGGACTCTGCGTGTCGTTTGCCGACTCGCTACTTGGTGAAGCGACTCAAGTTACTAACGTGCATTTCTTGTATTTATAAGTATTGTAGTTTGTAATTTGGTCTATATAGTTTGTACTCGATGTATAATGAACCCTTTAAATTCTTTTAAGTTTCATCGCATAATTGGTTGGACTCCGCGTGTGGCCTTTGAGTTATATACTCCGAGCGTGTAGCTCATTGAGTTATAGTATGATTTTTATGCAGGGTTTTAGGCTTTAAGCCTATGGGATAGTCTAGATTACAAACAGAACTCTGCCGAAATTTTTTAAAAACTTTCAATATTCTTTTGGAAAACCACCTTTATTACCTTAAGTCTGGAATTAGAAAGCCAAGCCAACACCTGAAAGAACCTTGGGAGTTCCTTTGAGGAACTTTGGCGATGTAATACTCCCGGGGGTCTTTTGGGGTGTAACAAAAAGTGTATCGGAGCACGATTTTGGAAACTCGAAGTTTGCATTGCATATAGTCGTCTAGGATCCCTGTTATGTGACTATGTGCTTTGTTTGTGGTCGACATATATGTGCCCTTAAGTTCAACCTCGACTTATATGTTATTACCTAGCCGACTTAGTTGGATTAGTTGGCTGTAAACCACCCATTAAGGTGACGTGTGAGTAAGTGTGGCTAAAATCTTGTTTCCGATTCATTACTCGTTGATTTCATTGAGTCCTGAATTATAAATCTATATCTTTAGGACTACATTGATTTGAATTCTTATGTGATTAGCTAGAGGATGAGTTCGGTGATCCGAATCATGAATGTATGTGCTTCTATGTGTGAGAGATTTATGCGTGCTAAGTATGTGACTCGGGTGTGGCTGAATTTTTATTTCCTTTCCATATTCATTGATTTCATGGTGTGACTTCTAATCGTTAGTTGACTTAGGAATTCTACTTCTAAGAAGCATACGAGTATTCAATTATGTATTGGTTGTTATATACTTATTTCCAAGGAGTTTAGAGAACACATAATTGATCTTAGATAGGAAAAGAAAAGGCATACATTGCATTAGCATAAGTGAAGCATTTAGGGAGACTCCCATTTCCGTTTGTTGATTTAGGTATATAGGCTGGTTTTTGTGGAGTTATCATTAAGGAATGAATTGCAATGTCACATTGCGGAATAGGATAAGATGGAGCACCCTGAATGTGGAGGGATACTCGGATATATTTAAGGAAATACTTATAGATTGATACTTTTGGAAGTTATAAATGAGAATTAGAGGCTATGGAGAGGAGAATTAATGAGAACTACAACGTAAAAGGTTAGTTGTATAATTGCTTGGAATTGGCTTTTTTTATAATAATATTTGGATCCATAATCGAGAATGTCAAACTTGGTATTTTGCTTGAAGTGTAGATTTGTTCGAATGTGTTGAAAGGTATCTTTTGGGTACATTTGGGAGCTATTTTGGAGAAACAGTTGATTTAGGGATTTTCTCTATTTTCATATAAGTTTGGGTCGACCAAACATAGGATGCAATGGTTATGGAGAACCATCTATAACTTCCAATTTGAGAAACTTGTGAGAAAGGTCTAAAGTAAGTCGAGCATGAGGCTAGAAGCAACTAAGTGAATCACATTGAAGGTTGTGCTTTCCACCATTTTGAGTTCCTTTGGCTTAACTATCTCACCAAGAGGAGTTGATTGATGAATATTAGAATCATGCCCTCCACCACTTTGAGTTTATATGTAGTGATTCATTGTGAGTAATCCAAACGTCATAAATCGTTTGGAAGAAGTTTCCTTGGTTTCTTTATAAACCTTGGGTATTGATAACAATCTTGTAGATTGAGTGCCTCATTTATAAAGGAAATCTAGAAGTTATTCTATCACTCCTATACTTTATTTGGGGTTCATTGTGGTATTAGTGTTCATCGGAGTGACTATAAGTTACGTGGGAGCGAGATACTTTAAGTTTTAAATAATGATCGTAGGTTTGATCTTAACTCTCATAGAGGTGAAAGAATAACATGAGGACTCCTTACTACCTATTGTAGTTACCATTGAATGTTTGCTCGGGGAGAGGCTAAGTCACCCTAGAGGGGGTGAATAGGGTGATGATGAAATTTGCTTGAAATTTGAAATAGATATGACTCTAAGGAGAGTGAGAGTCAAAGATGAGCTCGGAAAATGAGCTAACTCGGAATTCAAAGATGATTGAAGAAACAGATTAACTAGAATTACGAAAGCTGTCCGAGTCTAGAATGTACTCGAAAAGTAATAACTCATAAAGTACGTGGAAACCCTCCCGGGGCGGAAAACCACGGACCGTGCTAATCCAAGCGCCAAGTTAAATCCACTATTTTGAGTCCACAAAATACAATAGACTAACTCAACCCCGAGTTGGTCCCCGAGACAACTCCTTGCAAGTTTTCCTAGACTCGAAATTCCCTTATCCGATCTAGTACTTCCTAGCCGAGATAACCAGTTACAGCTAGGGACAATTGAGCTAAGTTAAGCTTCACAACTCGGTCAAGGGACCTTACTTAGAGAGTAAGAAGAGAGTTTGTAACTAAGTACAAGACCTTACAACTCGGAATATAATGATATACGGAATTGGAGTTGTAAGTAGAAGATTGAGAGTGAATACAATGACTTTTGATCAAGTATGTATTTTTACAATTGGTTCGAGCAATCTTCAAGTATTAAGAGTTGGCTTCTATTTATAGATGACTAAGCAGCTTAGTCGTTGTGTCCATATTCTGACTGGAAGTTCCTTTATGACCATTGTGAAGGATTTTACGAGTCACTCGAGAAAATATCCGTTGAAATATGAGCGTTAGACAGCGGCTCTTGAATCCCTTGGAAGTGCTGAAAACCACTGGCGGTGTCTTCAAAAGTAAGGTGGAAACCACCATTGAGCTTAGTGTTGCGGATTTCCATTTCGGAAAAAGACAACCACGACACGAGTGTCCGAGGCTAAGTTAGAGGTGGAAAAGCCTTGTCTGCTTGGTGATTTGACGTTTTGAAGCTAGGTTATTTTTATATTTCAAATATAGGATAGCCTCGTTTGAATCACCTATAAAAGTAAATCAATTTGGTTCTCAAAGTATAAAATACTTTGGTCCAAGATTAGACACGAGATAATAATATGATTAAGATAATTAAGTGACTAATTGATTGGGTTAGAAAAGGAATGGAATTTTCTTAGTCTAATATTCATGATACTCAAAATTCCATCCGAGTAAATCTAAAAGAGAACCAAGTTAACTAAAGAATATCGGAGGAAATAAACTTGATCTAGACCGAGCATGAATTCAAACTAAAATACCAGAGTTAGTACGCGAAAAGATATTGTTTGAATCATGCGATATTTCGAGTGTGGAGTGACTCGGAGCCGAGTGAAACATGGTAAGTGCGGATATGCTTTACGAGTCATACAGAGTCATGTGTAAATGCACGAGATAATTTCTATAACACTTAGAGAAAATACCATATCACTCGGAAAAGTTTCTAAGACACAGGGAATGACTTGGAATCAAAACTTTATAAGTGAGAAAGTCTTATACCTGATTCCCTTGATAGAACTTAGAAAGGTGAGATGTAAAGTCCGAGACTTCAATCTCCCCTTTTTGATGAAAGGCATTCCGTACTTAGACAAAAACTTTGTTAGTGATATAAGTCTGTTTTTGCATACTTGTGCCGAAAATTGCATAGCGCAAACTAAAGTATTAAAGCATACTTGAAGTATCGGGACATGAAGCAACAAAATAGATATTCAGTAATTATCAATCAAAAGCATATAAGATGGAAACTCGAAATGCTTGTATTTATCTTTGTACTCGAGAGAATTGGAACAAAATGCATAATTTCATTAAATTGAAAGATATGTACGAGTGAGAGAGAAAGAGACTCCCCTTAGACAAGACAACAAATTTTCTAACTATTCTTCCCCTTGCCTTTCAGCAAAAACATAAAAAAATGGGAAGAATACAAGAAATACAAGTTTGATGTCCGGACGAAAAAAAACGTTAAAAAAATGAAGAAATTAAGAAGGGGATTGGTTTGTCCGAGTGGAAGAAGAAGGACGAGCGGTGCACCGGCGCCGATAGGATCTTGACGATGTGCTTGAGCGCGGTGGAAGGAGGACGGGGATCTTTGGCATAGGCTCAATTCGACCGGGCGACCCGAACGAGGGGATCCAGAGGGTCATCCTCTTGTATCTCGTCGATTGTCCTTGTGCAGCAAGGTCTTCGACCCACTCGAGCTCGCTGTCCGAGCCGAGCATTTCCAGTTGAGCTTTAGGGGCACTAGGACCCTCAGCTGTTGCTCCGTGTTCTTCCTTATGTTTCTCCCCTTGGCCGGAAGGAGCTGCTCGAGCCGCGAGCTCCTCGACTTTTGCTTCTTGTCGATCTTCTTCTTCATCCTCGCCTCTATCCGAGGAGGTCTTGGCCGGGCTCGAGGACTGTTAAGATGTGTCCGAGTCGCCTTGGTCCCGAGCTGCCTTGGATCGTCTCTCTCGGAGAAGCTCTATCAGCTCCCTTTGCTCCTTCACCGGGGCCTTCATCTTAACGAGCGGGTTACTGCTGCTGTCGGATTTGAGACCGGACAGTTTTCGGTTTATGGTCATAGAGCGAAAGACGAGTCTTAAATGACCGGAGTATGTCCTTAAATTCCAAGGACACAGAGCTGATTTTGTCCATGAAGGCGGAGGACAAAATGGAAGTAAGAGACATAGAAGCACCTGAAGTGGAAGCACCACCAGGTGGGGCAGGAAGAGAAAGAGGGGCATCTTTCTAAGTCCGAGGCGAAGAAGGTGGCCTCGGCTCCGAGTTGTGTACCCGGATACCAGGTTGGGTCTCTTGATATCCATACCCCGGAAGTTCCGTTTTGCCGACAACAACGGCAGCCTCGAAACAGACGTTTGGGTCCGAGGGAAGAGGAACTTTGAATTGTTTGAAAACAAGAGTGAGAAGAGCACCGAAAGGAAGAGGGGTGTTCTTCTTGTTTTGGAGTTGAGCTGGCACGACTGCCATTTGCTCAATGATGGAGGGAAAGAGGTCTACTCGTAGCCCCGAGAATGTCAAAGAGAGCTTTGAGGTGTTTGGAGTTGGGATTCTCCTTACTAGAGTGCTGAGAGAAGAAGGTTCTCATCGGTAAGAAGCACGAAGACGTGCTTCGACCTTAGGCGAGTCACGGAAAAATTTTTGCGTGACCACGGGAACTCTTTGGCATACTTTTCAAAGAAGTCGTCGACGACCTCGGTGAAAGGAATTGGATCGTTGTTCAAGAAGAAAGAAGAGACCTTGAACAGATGATGGAGAAGAGAGGTGTTCATACAAGCTGTTATGTTCGAACCCCGGAGGTTAGAACACCTTCAAAGGCTGGTGAGATGAGTGTAAAACTCGGAGAGGAGTTCGGGATATATGAACTCGCTGAAACAAAGAAAATTATACACCCTGTTGATTGGATGTGAGGCAACCACGAAAATTTGGTGGTTTGGAAGAACTTATCATCCAGCAGCAAGATGCTAGGTGACAATAGGTTTAGAATTTGAAGGGCCTTCTTGGCTTTTGGTTCGGGTTTCTTTGTGGCGAGCCAAGAAAGTCGAGGTGAGAAACTCTTTTTGTCATTTTGGAGAAAAAGAGAGAGTAGGAAGGCTTGACAAGGATGAGGGAAGAAGAACTCGAAGAGAGTAAAAGAAAAAGAGTAGAAGAAAGAGTTGAGAGCAGTGAGCTTACTTGAGATGATCTTCACGAAGCTTGAAATTACCGAAGTTGCTTGTAGATGCGAGATAACTTGTGCGCGAATTTTTGATTTTGAGAGAGAGAGTAAGCGAAAAGTAAAGTAACGAAATGAAGTAGAATAGTCGCTATTTATAGGAAAATAATCGTCCTTCGATATCCGTTCTAACTCGGCTCTTTCAGCGAGTCACCTCAAATCGGTGTAACGGTTCTCTCCTTCAATGGTTAGAATTCCATTGGTTTCCTTCCAATGGCTAGTTGTCCGATAACGAGCGCGGGAGAGAGAAATAGATTTTGAAAATAAATTCTGAAATTCTCCACTTATCTATAGATGATTTCAGAAGATTGATGTCCATTTTTCTCAACGTCTTAGTCGACTCGGCTCGGTTTCTCAGTGACTCGAAGCTGGAAGCAAATAATAACTATAAGCTTAGTATCACTAAGTCAACTGAACCGATGGTTAATAATGAATTGTAAACACATAACACATAATCATGCAAAGAAGTTTTCACATAGAAAGCACATAATTATGCATTTAACATACCAAGCTCATTCCTAATAAAGCAAAAGTGATCCTCACTAAGTGGTTTAGTAAAGATATCATATCAACTAATTGAATATTAGTAGGAATAAATTTGAGTTCAATATCACCTTTCTCGAGAATGGTCTCTTAAGAAATGATACCGACCTCAATATGCTTTTTCTTTGAGTGCTTGAACTGGATTTTTGGTGATGCTAATTGCACTCGATTGTCACACTTGATTGGAACCGATTTGAAAGAAAGTCCAAGATCTCTCAAGTTTTGTTTTATCCATAAAATCCGAGCATAGCATGCCCCAGCTGCAATATACTCGGCCTCGGCAGTTGATAGAGCTGCGAGTTTTGTTTCTTTGAGTGCCAAGATATTAGGGATTGACCCAAAAATTGGCAAGCTCCTGAAGTGCTCTTTCTATCAACTTTGTATTCAGCGTAATCGGCATCTAAGTATCCGGTGAGAGTCGGTTACGAGTCTCTTGAGTACCACGAGACCTAAATTTTGAGTCCTCGCAGGATATCTAAATATTCTCTTCACCGTAGTAAGATGTGATTCTTTTGGATTAGCCTGAAATCTTGCACATAGACAGACATTAAACATTATGACTGGTCTACTCGAAGTAGATATAACAAAGATCTAATCATACCTCGATAGAGTTTCGATCTATTGCTTTACCTTTCTCATCCGAGTCAAGTTTTATCTCTGCTACTCATAAGTGTAGTTGCGTGCTTTGCATCTTGGAGATTATATTTTTCAGCAGCTCGTTGGTGTACTTTGATTGATGGATAAAGATTCCATCTTTGTCTTGCTTGATTTGTAGACTAAGGAAGAAATTGAGTTCTTCCATCATACTCATTTGAAATTCTGTCTCATTAACTCGGAAAAGTCTCGACACATAATTTCATTAGTAGCTCCAAAAATTTTATCATCAACATATATCTAAGCGATAAGGTAATCTTTCCCTTTGGTTTTTATAAAGAAAGTCTTATCGATTTGACCTCTTCTAAAATCAATTTGAGCCAAGAAATTGCTCGAGTCTTTCGTACCAAGCTCCGGGAGCTTGTTTAAGACCATAGAGAGCTTTTTGAAGTTTGAAAACATGATTTGGAGATTCTAAGTTTTCAAATCCAGGGGCTGCTCGACATAGACTTCCTCTTCCATAAAACCATTGAGAAAAGCACACTTAACATCCATTTGATATAACTTGATATTCATGCTAGGTGCAAATGCCAACAGGATTCTAATGGTTTTAATTCGGCAATAGGTGCAAAGGTTTCCCCACAATCAATCCCTTCTTTTTGATTGTAACCTTGAGCCACAAGTCTAGCCTTGTTTCGACTACCAACCCATCTTCATCCAGTTTGTTTTTGAAAACCCATTTGGTTTCTATGGCTGGGTGGTTAGAAGGTCGTTTGGTCAAAGCCCGGACTTGGTTTCTTTCGAATTGATTGAGTTCCTCTTGCATGGCCTCTACGCATTCAGGTTCATTTAGGGCCTCTAGTGCATTTTTGGGTTCGAGTTAATGAAATGAATGCAGTGAATGCACATAGATTTTGAAGAGAGGAATGAGTTCTTACCCCACTATTGATATCGGATAATATGTTTTCTAGTGGATGACTAAAAGCATACTTGAATGCTCTACTGTTCTCTAATTCACCATGTAGGCTGAACTACTTGATCTTTAGAAGCTTGTTACGAGTGATCTTGTTCAACAGATTGTTCGTCAACATTCCGAGGAGCCTCTTAAGTTGTCTCATTCCGAGTCACTTCGTTCTAGGTGACTTCATTCCGAGCTGGTTGGGTTTGATTCTGATAGGCTCACTTTTGTCAAGGTCATCATCTCTACTGAGCTTCGGATATGAGAATGATGATTCACTTGGCTTTCCTATCCAAGCTCATCAAACACAACGTGGATACTTTCTTCTACTTTGTTAGTTCTCTTATTAAAAATACGATAAGCTTTGCTATGAGATGGGTAACACGGAAAAATACCTTCATCCGACCGAGCATCAAACTTGGTCGAGTGATCCTTACCATTGTTATGAACAAAGCATTTGCATCCAAAAGGTTTGAAATAGGAAATATTGGGTTTCTTCCCTTTATAGAGCTCGTAAGGTGTTTTCTTTAGTATGGATCTCATGAGGCATCTATTTAAACTGTAGTTGGCTGTGTTGACTGCCTCGGCCTAGAAATAGTAGGGTAGGTTGTGCTCGATCATCATTGTCCTAGCTATTTCTTCAAGAGTTCTGTTCTTTCTCTCCACTACTCCATTTTGTTGAGGAATTCTTGGTGCTGAGAAGTTGTGAGAGATACCATTCTTGTCGTAAAACTCTTAAAATTCCGAGTAGTCGAACTCCCTTCCATGGTCGAGTTCGAATTCTCCGGATCCGAGTCCGAGACTCAACTTGGATTTTTCTACGGAGCTTACTGAACTCCTTGGATGCTTCATTTTTGTGCTTGAGAAAACACACCCGAGTAAATCGTGAATAATCGTCAATAATAACAAGTATATATGATTTACCTCCGAGGCTCTTAACAGGGATTTCACCACATAAATCCATATGTAGCAGTTCAAGCACCTTGGATGTGGAAACTGTCTTCGATGATTTGAATGATGATCCGACTTGTTTCCTTCCCGTGCAAGCTTCACAAACTTTGTCTTTCTTGAAAGCACAATTAGGCAATCCTCTTACTAAACCATGAGATGCCAATTTCTTAATAGTATGCATGCTAACATGGCCTAATCTACGATGCCATTTCCATGAGTCATCATGAAGTGATGCTTTGAAACAAGATAGATTTTAACTCGGGTCGAGAGAGGAATAATGTAAGTGTTACTTGATCTCTCACCTGAAAGTTTTATCTCCTTGGTAGTGTCATCGAAATGTAGAGGTTGGTTTGAGTGAATCTTACCTCTTGACCTTCATCACATAATTGAGAGATGCTTGAGCAGATTGTACTTTAATCCTTTGACAAGGTAAACTGGGCTGACCAGATTGGTTCCCTTTCCAATCTTGTCTATCCCAATTATCTTACCTTTGCTATCATCTCCAAAAGTGACTTTTCCTCCTATGTACTCTTCTAACTCGGAAAAGAGTCCCGAGTCTCCGACATGTGGCGTAAGCGGCCACTGTCAAGGTACTAATGTCCTTTTGATCTTTTCCGAGTGACCTGCAAAATAGAGACAAGCTAACCCTTCTTACTTCCTCTAACGAACCTAGTAACACTCTTTATTGTGGTGCTTTTACGAGGAAGAAGGTTTTTCGAACCCGATTTGAATGACTTTGGGTTTAGTCCGATTCTGAGTCTTCCGTTTAGAGAACTGAATATCTGTCTCTTTCTCTTGAAAGGTTTTTCTTTTTAAAACGATGGAGATGGTTTTCTCCTGTAAGCCGGTCCGGGCCCGGTCCTTCTTTCATCCTTATGGATGGGATCTGCGCTCAGCTTTCCTGAACTTTACAGATTCCGGAATCCTTTTGAAAAGATCCGAGTAGGAATTGGATTCCTCCTCTTTGTTAAAACCAAGAGCTTCCTTTCGAAGGAGACACATTGAGATCCCAAGAGCTTGTCAAGATTTTTCTGACCTTGAGTAAACTTTAAAACAAGATCTTGAGACTCATTGAGCTTTTGCTTTAGCTGCTCATTTTCTCTTATGAGTAACTCGGACTCGGTCTCATTGATTTGAGCACTAGTCTTGAGTTCTCCGAGTGTGAGTCTCGGCTTTTCCAACTCGGCTTTTAAAGAGATGCTCTTAGAGGAAATTGACTCAAGTTGTTCTTTAAAGTGAGAGGAATCGAATTGGACTTTTCTTCCAAAGTGAAAATATACTTAGCCAAATCAACTTTGGATAATTTTAGGAAGTACTCAATTACCTCTTGAGGATTAGATTCCTCATTGTCCGATTGATCCGAGTCCGACTCTGCTCCGCTTACGAGTCGGAAAGTGCCATCGGACACTTTGAGTCATCCGAGTCCTCGTCATCTTCTAATGAGTCCTTGTCACTCTATGTGGCCATCATAGCCTTTTTCTTCCTTCTGTCCCTTTTTCTCTTGGGACAGTCCTTGACTATGTGTTCCTTGCTGCCACATTCAAAGCATCCGGAGTTCTTAGTCAAAGATAACTTTGAAGGAGAAGAGTATTTACCTTTTCTATCCTTCTTGTCTTTCTTATAGAACACTTCTTTTGGCTTCTTACCCCATCTCTTGTGCTTCATCATTCTCTTGAAGCCTCTAGCAATTAGTGCCATGGGATCCTCTTCGAGTCAAAGGAACTCGGACCTTCATCTTTGGTTTCGAGGTCGTCGGCGCAATGTTCTTTTTGGTGCTGACCTCTGCATCCTCCTCATCCAAGTGGATCTCATGGGTGAGAAGCTTCCTAATAAGTTCGTCCGGCTTTAGTAGAGATAAGTTCCGAGCCTCTTCGATTGTTGTCACCTTGGGACCCCATCTTTTCCTGGGTAAGCTTTTGAGTATCTTTCCGCACATTTCCTCGTGGGAAATCTTTTTACCCAGAGATATGAGATTATTGGTAATCTCTGTAAATCGAATAAACATCCGAGTGTTGTTTTCTTCTAGCTTCATCTTGAATAGCTCATATTTGTGAAGATATTGGCTTATCTTTGCTTGTCCGACCTGGCTTGTACCTTCATAAGTGTTGACCGGGGTGTCCCACACTTCTTTGGCTGTATCATAGGCGGACACTCGATTCTATTCTTACGAGCTGATGGCGCACATAAGAATGTTCATAGCCTTGAAGTTCTTTCTGAACTTTTCAGCTTCATCACTCGTGATCTCAGCCTTTGTTTTAGGCATAGTTCTTATTTCTTCTGTCTTCATGGGGATGTAGTTTCCTTCTTGTATGATGTTCCGGACATCTTCATCATGATCCAGGAGGAAACATTCCATGAGTTTCTTCCAAGTGCACGAAGTTGGATCCTTTGAACTTTGGTAGTCTGTTGGAAGATCTTCCTTCATCAAACTCTCCGTTGTTCTAAGCCATTTAATCTTTAGGCCTTTGGATGGTTAGATCCTTTTCTGTAAGACTAGGCTTTGATACTAATTGAAGGTTTGCTCGGGGAGAGGCTAAGTCACCCTAGAGGGGGTGAATAGGGTGATGATGAAATTTGCTTGAAATTTAAAATAGATATGACTCTAAGGAGAGTGAGGGTCAAAGATGAGCTCGGAAAATGAGCTAACTCGGAATTTAGAGATGATTGAAGAAACAGATTAATTAGAATTTTGAAGCTGTCCGAGTTTAAAATGTACTCGGAAAAGTAATAACTTAGAAAGTACGTGGAAACCCTCCTGGGCGGAAAACCACGGACTGTGCTAATCCAAGCACGAAGTCAAATCCACTATTTTGAGTCCACAAAATACGAAGACCGACTCAACCCTAAGTTGCCCTCTTAGACAACTCCTTACAAGTTTTCCTAGACTCGGAAATTCCCTTATCCGATCTAGTACTTCCTAACCGAGATAACCCTTACAACTAGGGACAATTGAGCTGAGTTAACCTTTAAAGCTCAGTCAAGGGACCTTACTTAGAAAGTAAGAAGAGAGTTCGTAACTAAGTACAAATCCTTACAACTCGGAATATAATGAGATACGGAATTGGAGTTGTAAGTAGAAGATTGAGAGTGAATACAATGACTTTTGATCAAGTATGTATTTTTACAATTGGTTGAGCAATCTTCAAGTCTTGAGAGTTGGCTTATATTTATAGATGACCAAGCAGCTTTGCCATTGTGACCATCTTCCGACTGGAAGTTCCTTTATGACCGTTGTGAAGGATTTTCCGAGTCACTCAAAAATATCCGTTGAAATATTAGCGTTAGACAACGGCTCTTAACTCCCTTGGAAGTGCCTAAAACCACTCGGCGGTGTCTTCAAAAGTAAGGTGGAAACTACCGTTGAGCTTAGTGTTGCAGATTTCCATTTCGGAAATAGACAACCCGGACATAGTGTCCGAGGCTAGGTCGAGGTGGAAAAGCCTTGTCTGCTGGTGATTTGACGTTTTGAAGCTAGGTTACTTTTGTATTTCAAATACAGGATACCCTCGTTTGAATCACCTACAAAAGTAAATCAATTTGGTTCTCAAAGTATAAATTACTTTGGTCCAAGATTAGACACGAGATAATAATATGATTAAGATAATTAAGTGACTAATTGATCGGGTTAGAAAAGGAATGGAATTTTCTTAGTCTAATATTCATCATACTCAAAATTCCATTTGAGTCGAGTCTAAAAGAGAATCAAGTGAACTAAAGAATATCGGAGGAAATAAACTTGATCTAAATTGAGCATGAATTCAAACTAAAATACCAGAGTTAGTACGCAAAAAGATAGTGTTTGAATCATGCGATATTTCGGAGTGTTGAGTGACTCGGAACCGAGTGAAACATGGTAAGTGCGAGATATGCTTTCGGGTCATACAGAGTCATGTATAAATGCACGAGATAATTTCTATAACACTTAGAGAAAATACCATATCACTCGGAAAAGTTTCTAAGACACGAGGAATGACTTGGAATCAAAACTTTATAAGTGAGAAAGTCTTATACCTGATTCCCTTGATAGAACTTAGAAAGGTGAGATGTAAAGTCCGAGTCTTCAACGATGAATTGCTTAAGGATCTTATTGTGCTAGATGCGATCACACGCATATTGGTTACCTCCGAATTCTAACTTGGGTTCAATTCCATCATTTTGATTATACTTTCAAGCTTAGTCTCCTGCCTTCTTGTGATGTTACTTGCCTTGTATGTGTGTCATTCTTACCATTTTGACCGAGTGATCCAACATAGATAATTCGTTGGATCAGCCCATCCAACTAACTCGACCATAGAGTCCGCTTAGTTTGTAGAGGATAAGGAGCTAGAAGCTAGTGTGAGACATTGAACTACATGTGTACCAAGTTAATGTGTTGATTGCATAAGTATTTTGGGTTGATACATTGGCATCCAATTTCGAAACAAGTGGAAAGATCGTTCCAAGCCAACTATTTGCTCTTTTCTAGTGTAATTTGCTCCTTGGCGCCTAGTAATTAGTGAGCGGACGTCATCGAAATGATGGTAGAGAGGAGGCTGGAACTCATTAACCCCTTAGGAATTCCGAGTAACCGTGGCTGCCTAATTGAGTTCCCTTCCGTGTTAAGTGTACGAGTGTGCTTTATGTATATATGCTTATATCTTGCTAATTTTAGGGTACTACCTATTTGTTCCGAATTTTGGGGACGAAATTAGACCCGTAATTTTGGGTTAGATAATTATATGAGTTATATTAATTATTTAGCCTTCATTAGATAGAGTAGGTCGAATGACCAAGATGTATACGTGATTAGATATTCGTAAATTCAATTCAGCAAATTTTTATTGGTTCGCGAAACCATAATTAGTAAATATGTTAATTCAGTCCTCGTAATTTTCCACCCTGAACCATCTACGTATAAACCCGAGACTCGCTTATGTTATGTATTTGGGTTTAATATAAATAATGCTTAAAAAGAAAAGGGGACCGAGAAGGGCGGATTAGGTGTTAGCTAGGATTTGATTAGTGAAAAGGTGTGCCCTTTCCTAGAGAAGCCACGAAGAGGCGAGAGGAAGGCAAAGGGGACTCACGCAAGTGAAGGAAAGGAAGCAGAGCAAAGGAAGGGGAGAAAGAGAGCACCGAACGGGGAAGAGAGAGAGAGAGAGAGAGAGAGAGAGAAAGAAGTCAAGCGGTGCTCACGGTGAAAGCGAGAGGAGGGAGCCGAGTGAAAGGAAGAGCAAAGAGGGTTAGCGAGAGGGAACCAAAAGTGAGGAACAACGACGAGCAAAGAGGAAGCAAGAGATTAGCGATTCGGATCAAGAGATCGAAGAGACCCGGGATTAAGAAACCAAGGCTGAGAGTAAAGGAACGGGCGAGAACGGCTGGAGGGAACCGTGCTCGGCGAGCAAAACAACACCGGCTGGCGGGCAAGGGCGAACGGCTAGCAAGGGACGATGATGAAAGCGAGCAAGAATGGACAACGAGCAGCGAAACATAACCTAGGAGATCGAGGGCAAGCATTAGAGAGGAATAAGAAGAAGATTAAGTAGATGGCGGGAGGAAGAAGAAGAGAAGTAGAGGCGGAGAATGAAGGCAAGAGGTAAAGCGGCCGAGCAGAGACGATAGGAAAAGGAAAGCGAGAATTTCCAACCCAAATTTCAAACCCTAGAAGTTGAGGTGGGTAGTCTTATGCTCTAAATTAATAGTACTTTCAAAATTCAATTGAATTTGTTGTGAATATTGAGAATCTATAATGCAGACAGACTTAATAGTTGTTTAAACTCGAATTGAGAACTTAGAATGAATTCGGGAAATAGATAAGGCTGAACTAGAACATGAGAGGAGCTGATTTAGTTGCTAAGGTTGAATTGGGAATCGAAGATTTTGATTGAGTTGGGCGGTTTAGGTCTATGGAGTAATATGAGAATTTAAGTTAGCAATTAGGGATGAAGAAATCGTGATTTGGAGTACGAATTATGGATGAATTGAGCCTTAGGGATTTCTTGAATTTTTGGCGTCAAAAGATAATTATTGATATTTGAAGACAATGATTTGGAATACGAATGAGAAGTGTGAGTTTATCTCGAGTAATGCACGATTGAGGTAGGAAAATGGAGGGCATGTGATTAGTAGGTCGAGCTGAGTTTAGAACATATCTAAATCCTTGAGAATGACTTAAACTTGAAGATAAGTGGTGCTAGAGAAATTGAGTAATGAAGTAAGATTGAGCGCTATATGGCTAAATATGAGCGAGAAAGAGTTTAATTAGTAATGCGGAGACATAAGATGAGAAATCAAGGTAAAGATGACGAATTGAAAAAACTTTTAGGTTAAGTGGTGAGTAGTTGTGGTTATTGTGGCTCGGAAGAGTTTAGTTCTGAAATTCGTTGTGCTTGAAAATTAAGGAAAAACAAATGTTAGAGTATAGAAAAGGAGCGAGAATTTGGAAGTATCACAGGAGTATGTAACTATATGGATCGATTATGGCTTTGAACACGAAGTGAAACAAGAATTACGCCCATAGGAGTAAAAGATTTGTGCGTGAATAGAATACAAATGAATATGAGTAGAGGCTAGGTCCTTGGGTGAATCCTTCGAGATAAATATGTTAGCGTTGGATATTAACTCTTAGTATGGAGATGCATGACACATGACGTGATTTGATTCCGAATAACGCTTGAAAGTTAGTTTTGAAAAGATATCAAATGTTCACGGAAAAAAATGTTTGATTATGATTCTTCATAATCGCTTTTCAAAATTTGAAATGTATTCTAAAGAAATGAAACCGATTGAAAAGGTGAATTTATAGGGGTGGCACATAGTGCTATGCCTTTTACGATATTAAACCGATTTCGGATTATGGCTCAAAACCGAGTTTGAAAAGTTATTGTGATCACTTCGGTTTTGAACGGATTTTGGGCTAAGGATTGTTTAGACAAGAGGAAGGAGGTGATCTTGCATATCGGGCGACGGGCTCCTTACGTATCGGGATGCCCATCAAGCACGGACATTGATTCTTTCTCGACGAGGAAAGCGGAGCCTTCCAAGTATTTGACTAGAGATAGATTCCGGAAGCCGAGTCAAGGGGTCGTGCCCCGAGAAACCGTCTCGTGCTAGATCAATTGCCTAAAGCCCCGAAAGGATTTTCAGTTTCTAACCGAATGTACTTGAGAGAAAGTGCAGTGGTTGCACGACCTTGTTTAAAGTGATTCATTTCCCAAAATGATCGCAATCCGTGCTTTTGAATGATTGAAGTGTTATGAGCTTTATGTTGCAAATGATTTCAAGAGATTTCTTTGAAAAGTATATAGATTTGTATTCTGTTATTACGCTTTCACCGATTTCATTATTATGAGGAGTATGTGTAAGGAATTTCCATTTTAAGAGTGTGAGACTTTCGGTGAGCCCATGGTTTATTGCTCACCCGCACAAATCCCCTTTTTCCCTCCCAGTATTGCGGGTACACCATCGGAATCCTGTCTCACACCTTAGCATATTTTTACTCTGCGTGCCGTTCTGTCGACTGCTCGCTTCTGAAGCGACTTAAGTTGTTAACATGCATTTCTTGTATTTCTAAGTATTGTAGTTTGTAATTTAGTTCAAATAGTTTGTAGCCGATGTATTATGAACCATTTAGATTATTTTTAGTTTCATCGCATGATTAGTTGGACTCCGACGTATAGCCGTTGAGTTGTATACTCCGAGTGTGTAGCTCGTTAAGTTATAGTATGATTTTTATGTAGGGTTTTAAGGCTTTAAGCCTATGGGATAGTCCATATTACAAGCGGAACTCGCCAAAAGTTTTAGAAAACATTCAAACTCTTTTGAAAGAACACCTTTATTACCTTAAGCTCGAATTAGAAAGCGAAACCAACACTCGAAAGAACCTTAGGAGTTCCTTT
Source organism: Talinum fruticosum (assembly GCA_021018815.1). Taxonomy (NCBI): domain Eukaryota; kingdom Viridiplantae; phylum Streptophyta; class Magnoliopsida; order Caryophyllales; family Talinaceae; genus Talinum; species Talinum fruticosum. The sequence continues at coordinate 2,750,383 of JAITYX010000026.1, forward strand.
GAGGAACTCCGGCGATGTAATACTTCCGGAGGTTGTGGTGGGGTGTTATAATGTAACTCGAAACAGGTATGCTTAGAAATGTAAAAATCATTCATTGCTCGGAAAAGCGACAATATAAATACTTAAAAAATAAACAATAAGGGATGAACTACCCGTAAACTAAACATCCAAGTTATCTATATTTTCTCCCCTGTGCATTTCATCAAAAGGAGGGAACAATACAGCAAATAAGTACAACCTATTTTGGAAAAACATAAATAAAAATAGACATAGAGGAAAGAGATGAACTAAGAAGAGGGGGCTTGTTGTGCGGAAGTGAAGGGACGAGCAGTGCGCCTATGCCTCTATGGTTAGGTAGAAATGGACGAACAGGGCGGCTGCAGCACTAGAATGTCCGAAGTCTGCTCTCTCCGGTTCCGTGAACCAAGGACACATCGTCCTTAGGCTCATCTTCCTCGAAGACAACATCGCCGGCTCTTCAAAGCCACTCAAAGCATGATATGAGGAGATCGGCTATGGTTCTTATTTTGGTGCACCTTGGCCCTCAAGTTGAGTAGCTTCTTCTTCTTCTTTTCCTTCTTCTTCCTTCTCTTCTTCTCCTCCTTCTTTAGCTCGAGCTGCCTCTTCGCTGCTTCCTCAACTGCCTCTTCTACCTCAGCTAAGGTAGACTTATATGGGCTGGAGGACTCCTCGGAAGAATCGGTAGTGTCCGAGTCCTCAACGGCGTTCGACCAGTCGTTCTTGGAGGAGTTGAAGCTGCTCGCGCTGTTGCTTGATAATCTCCTTGAGCTCGATCATGAGGTCCTGGTTTTCCCCGATCCGGGACTACGCGGTCTTTTGGTTGATAACTAGGTTTTGAAGGACATGTTTGAGAGAGAGGAGAGTGGTCCGAAACTCTTCGGACACAGAATCAATTTTGTTTACCATCTCGGCAAACAAAGGAGCGAGAGGGATGAGAAGGTTAAGAAGTAGAGGGGCCAACAGTAGGGGGTGGAAGAGCTGGTGCGATCTAAGTCCGAGTGGTTGGAGGAAATGGAGGTGATAACTCGGACCCATGAACCCAGACACTAGGCTGGACTTCCTAATACCTATACCCTAAAAGCTCTTTTACGCCAATACAAATGGTAGCCTCGGAGACGACTTTTGGATCTTAGGGGAAGGGGATTTTGAATTGTTTAAAGATAATAGTGAAAAGAGCTCTAAAAGGATATGGAGCGAACTTCTTAGAGTGAGCTGGCACGGATGCCATCTCCTCAATGATAAAGGGAAAGAGATCTATGCCGTAGCGCTCTAAGATATCGAACAAGGCTTTGAGAATCTTGGAGTTTGGATTCTCTTTGCTAGAATGATAAGCGAAAAAGGTCCTCATCGGAATAAAACAGTGCAGCCTTGCCACGGTTTTCATCCGAGTCAATGAGAAGTTCTTCCGTGACTTAGGGACTTCCTTGGCATACTTTTCAAAGAAGTCGTCGGCGACTTCCATGAAAGGTATAGGGTTGGAATTGAGAAAAAGAGAAGTAACTTTGAAGAGTCTCGTGAAGAAGAGAGATGGTTATATGAACAACTTTATCTTGAACTTTGGAGGTTATAATTCCCTCTAAGTAAGACATGTTTGCATAGAACTTGGCAACCGAGTTCCGGATAAATGAATTCATTGAAGCACAAATAATTGAAAACCCTAGTATTATTTATAAGGCGCAACCACGACAAGGATGTGGTTTGAAAGAATTTATCATCCAACATTAGGTGTTGGATGATAAAAATTTTAGAAGGATTGGATGTTCCTTCTTGGGCGTTTTGGTGCGGGGCTTCTTGGTAGGCTAACCTAATTCTTGACCTTCAACCTTCGTTCGACCCTAATACCCAGCAGTAATCTCGTAACGGTGTGATGTTTGGCACATCAACGACTAGTATTCCGAAGCTTTCTTCCAATGACTAGTTTCTTTTGATTGAAATGTGTGGCAGATAGAGAGAAGAAAGAGTTTTCGAAAATATTTATGAAATTCTCCATTTATCTAGAGATGATCTCGGATGTTTTAGGTCCATTTTGCTCACACACTAAGTCGACTCAGTATGATTTACGAGTGACTAAGAACACTTAGAAAACTAATAACTCACAACTCGGTCTCACTCGGAGTCAACTGATTCATTCATTTTTAAAACACATAACACATAATTATACAAAGATAATTCATTTAATAAATCAAATAATCATGCATTAATCATGCCAAGCTCATTCCTAATAAAACAAAACTTATCGTCATTAAGAGGCTTAGTGAAAATATCAGCTAACTGAAATTTCATAGGAATGAATTCAAGTTCAACATCACCTTTCTTAGAATAGTCTCTCGAAAATGATACCGACCTCAATGTGCTTTGTCTTTGAGTGTTGGACCGTACTCTTAGTAATGCTGATTGCACTCGATTGTCACACTTGATTGGGATAGATGAGAATGATAATCCAAGATCCTTCAAGTGCTTTTTGATCCACAGAATCACAGACACAGAAGCTCCATCTGCGATGTACTCAGCCTCGCCGATTGATAGAGCAACCGATTTATATTTCTTTGAATGCCAAGAGATGAGGGATTGACCGTAAATTGACATGCTCCCGACGTGCTCTTTCTATCCATTTTGTATCCAACTTAATAAGCATTTGAGTTATCCACTAAGAGTCGGTTATGAGTCTTTTGAAAACCATAGACCAAGACTCTAGGTCCTTGGAAGATATTAGAAAATTCTCTTCATCGCAATGACTTGTGATTCTTTTGGAATAGCTTAAAATCTTGCACAAAGGCAGACACTAAATATGATATCTAGCTTACTAGATGTAAGATAAAGTAGAGATCCGATCATACCTCTGTAGAGTTTTTGATCTACAGCTTTACCTTTCTCGTCCGAGTCCGGTTTCAAACTGCTACTCATAGGTGTTGTTCCATACTTCACATCCTGTAGTTTGTACATCTTCAACAGACTTCTTGGTATACGTAGATTGATGAACATAAATTCCATCCTTGTCTTGTTTGATTTGTAGACCAAAAAAGAAGTTGAGTTCTCCCATCATGCTCATTTAGAGCTCCTGTCTCATCAACTCGGAAAACTCTTCGTAGTAGCACAAAAAATGATATCATCAACATATATCTCAATAATAAGAAAATCTTTCTCCTTGGTTTTTATGAAAAGAGTTTTGTCAATCTGACCTCTTTTGGAATCATTTTCAACTAAGAAACTGTTCGATCTTTCATACCAAGCTCCGGGAGCCTCGTTTAGGACCATATAAAGCCTATTGCAATTTGAAAACATGGTTTGGAAATTCTGAGTTTTCAAATCTACGGGTTTGCTCTCGACATAAACTTCTTATTCAATACAACCATTCATAAAAGCACGTTTGACATCCATTTGACAAAGCTTGATATTCATGCTACATGCAAATGCTAATAGGATTCTGATCGCCTCAATTCTAGCAATAGGTGCAAATGTTTCCCTAAAAGCAATTCGTTCCTCTTGATTATAACCATGAGCAACAAGTCAAGCCTTATTTCTAACTACCATAGTCTGTTCTTAAAAACCTATTTGGTTCCTATGACTGGATGGTTCGAAGGTCATTTGGTCGAGTCCGGGCTTGATTTTATTTCAAATTGATTAAGCTCTTCTTGCATGGCCTCTACCCATTCAAGTATATTTACGGCCTTTAGTGCATTTTTGGGCTTATTTAATGATATGAATGCAGAAAATGCACAAAGATCCTACAAAGAAGATTGAGTTCTTACCCCACTATTGATTTCGAAAGTATGTTTTCCGGTGGGTGACTGGATGCATATTTGAAAGCTTTACGTGTCCTCCGATTTACCATGTTTGTTGGTTAAACAAGCTGATCTTCGATTGGTTGATCTTGCTTAGTCTGTGCATTCACTTGTTCTTCAACATTCGAAGCTAGCTCTTTAATTTGTTCAGTTTAAGTCACAACATTCGAGTTTCCTTAGTTGTTCTATTTTGACTCTTTCTTAGCTCGGCTTTAGCAAGGTTGTCTTCATCTCTGTTAAGCCTCGAGATCCGAGTATGTGGATTCACTTATCCTGTCAAGATCAATCTCATCAAAAACAAGGTGGATACTTTCTTCCACTTTGTTTGTTTTCTTGTTAAAAACATGATAAACATTGCTATTAGATGAGTAACTCATAAATATACAATCATCCGACCTAGCATCAAACTTAATCGGATGCTCCCTGTTGTGAACATAGCACCTACACCAAAATGCTCGAAGTAAAAGATGATGGGTTTCTTTCCCTTGTAAAACTCGTAGGGAGTTTTCTCTAAGATGGGTCTAATAAGGCATCCGTTGAGTGTGTAATTTCTTTGTATTGATCTGCCCGACCTAGATATAGTAGGGTATATCATTTTCAATTGTCATAGTCCTTGCTATTTTTTCAAGAGTTATGTTCTTTCTCTCCACTAGTCCATTTTTGTTGAGGAGTTCCTGGTGCGAGAGAAGTTGTGGGAGATGCCATTCTTGTCACGAAGTCCAGTAAATTCTCGTGATCGAACTCTCTTCCATGGTCGGTTCGAATACTCATGATCCGATTTGAAACTCCACTTGAATTTTCCTGCAGATAATAATTAAATTAGAACAATTAAATGCTCAATTATCTTTGGCCTAGAAAAGTGAAATTTTCTGAGTGTAATATTCAATATACTCAAATTCCATTTGAGCGAATCCTAAGGATGATCAAGTAGAGAGAGTAAAATATCGAGTATAACAACTTGATTTAGTCAAATAATTCTCAAGGAAATAAACTGACTTAGAATAAAGAATTAACACTATAATTCTTTTTGCGTTGAAATACACAATAAGTACTCAGAATAAAAATGTTAGAGAAATTATTTAAGTATGCGATAGTTCTAAGTGACGTCCGAGTGATGTCCGAGTGAGTCGAAACATCGGTGTAGGAGATATGCAATAAGGTGCTTTCCGAGTCGATCGAAGCAAATGAAAACTTATAATTAGAAGTATTTGAAATCAAAACTTAGGAGAGATAAGATTTATACATGAGTTCTTCATGTAATACTCGGAATGACTTAGAGTTAGAAACCGAGTCTTCAATCTCCCCTTTTTCATGAAAGCCATTCCACACTTAGATAAAAAATTATTAGTGCAAGACATGAGTTTTCATATTTAATGATCGGAACATATTAGAGCGAAGTGTGACGAATAAGAAGCATTCCATACTTATAAAATGCATTGCAGATCATATCATCACTCATAACGAGCTTTGCGAGATAACACGTCGAGCAAAGAAATCAATATATTATATCGAGCAAAAAAGTAAAACAAAATCTTTAACTCAAAAACATGTAGCTTAGAAATATGTCCGTTCGGAAAAAAATTCATTCATTCATTGCTCAAAGAAAGAGAGGGTGAGCTCCCCTAAACACAACATCAAGTTTTCTATATTCTCTCCCCTTAGCATTTAATTAAAAAGAGCGAAGATAATTGCAATTTGGTACAACCGATGTTGGATAAAAAAACAAAAAAATAAAGAAAAGAAAAATAGACTAAGAAAGGGGGCCTTGCTTGTCGGGAGGAGGAGGGACGGAAGCTGCAGCGACCACGATATCCTTAAGAGGAGGTGGATGATAGTGGTGGCGGCAGCACAGGGATGTCCGGAAGTTGCTCCGTCTTGGTTGTCTAAGCTAGGGGCATATATTCCTCGAGCTCATCCTCCTAGAAGATCGCGAGATAGAGGTGCTTCGACTTAGCAGCTGTGAACCGACCAATGTCCCTAGCTTCTTCCGACCCACTCGGATCGAGGTCCGAGGAGATTAGTTTTGGTTCGGGGTGCTGCACCCTTAGCCCCGAGGTTGAGCGACCTCTTCTTTTTCTTTCTCCTCTTCTTCTTTGTCATTTTCCTTCTCCTCTTTTCCTTCTCCTCCTTAGGCTGGGCTACTTTAGCTTCTTCTTCTACTTTAGTCGTCGTAGTCTTTGCTAGGCTGGAGGACACCTTAGAAGTATCTCGAAGATTCTAGGTCCTGGGCAGCCTTGGATATGTGTTCTTAAAGAAGTTAGAGCTATTCGTGCTGCTCGTTGATGATGCTCTTGAGCTCGATCAACAGATTTTGGTTTTCCGTGTCCGAGACTTGCTGGTCTTGTGGGTCATAACCAGGCCATGAATGTAACGCTCCCAATCACCATTACTTAATAATTCTTTAATTCGAGAATATTAGGTATGGTCGCAGCGGAAGTTAACGTGATTGAAGGCGTTACCACTACCTAATAATAGGATCGAGGCTAGGATAAAATGCCAAACAACCTCGTGTTTATCGGTTATGCTTAAGTAAGTATTTTCAAAGCACTAAATGTTGTGTTGCGAGGAGCCAAGCCCGGCAACCTAAATAACCAATCCCAAAGCAAAGTCCTACTACATCATTATATATTAACCATGCCAATAGAACAGTCTACTATAGGAAATAGGCAATATTTAATTACATTCGAAGTCAAACCCAAAATTTAACGAGTAGGAGAATCACTGTGAGCATCTAGTCCCATCATGGCACAATGAAAACGACGTATCCAGCTAGGTCTTGCTCCCGTCAGGCTTCTTAGGCAAGGGATTGTTCACGGATGCTTTTCCTAAAAACAAAAACAGTAAAAAAATTCGAAAAATGAGTCGAAATTCGAGTACGAACATCCTTGCACAGTCAAATAATTTTGAAACATCTTGATTGAGCGCGCACATTTCAATTCATTTTAGTTTGAAATCGGGGGAGAGGATATGATTAAAACTTGCTTGCTGGTTATTATCCGAAAGTGGAACCCCTTGATAATTGATACGATCTTTGAATAAGGTGCACACCTGCTAGGCCTACCGAGAACCCGAGTTGAAGCCGCACGGGAGGAATTGAAGGGCGTAAGCCCCGATAATTGATAATTGATAATTGATCGGGGACCACTTAATTAGGTGACAAAACTTGATTTGCAAATGATTCATTATTAGTTATTTATATAAGAAATGTTGAGATTTGCTTGAAATATGTGAGTTTCCGAAAGGTACAGGCAATGAACCTACCGAACCGAGAATGTTTGTTTCTCCCCTCTTATAAAAATTTAAGTTACCGACTATTCAGCGATCGAAGTGGCCTCGCTTACGTTTCAAATAGATTTTTATTGTTAATAATGTATCTCTTCAGTTTTAATAATTCAATTTGTATAAGCATTGACAATTTGTTTCATTTCCTATACTTATACGAAAATCGATTAAACTAACGTTTGTATTATCGAACTTTATCTGCGTTAATTCCGTATCAAATCATGAATACAATACATACTAATTAAAGAAGTTGATTAGGCTAATTAGATACTCAATGATTTTGATATAATTCAATTTGTTAGCTGACTTGGATTGGAAATGGTATATATATATTGAATACAATACACACCATAAACATATTTCTAAATCATATACTTCAATTTACAATTACAATTGCTTAAATAAATAATAAACTTGGTAATTTAGGGTTTAGCGTTTTACCTTCAAATTCGGAGAGGAGAAATCAAAGAGGGGAAGGTGGAGATGTTGGTGTGCGGCTGCCGCTACGGCGATCTGCTGGAGAAGCCGGCGACGTGCCTCAACGCCGGGCCTGCGGTGGTTGGCCGATGGATGTGGGCCGCAGCAGAGGAGGAGAGCGAACGCGGGTAAGAGAGAGAGAGGAACATAGCGAGCGCGATAGAGAGAGAAAGGGAGGGAGAGAAAAGGCCGGCGCCGGTCCTCCGGCCAGCGTCGGACATGCTGGTGGCCGGAGGAGGGGCGTCCATGAGGAGGGAGAGGCAGGGGAAGACGGGAGAGGCAAAGGAACGGGATAGGCAAAGGTGAATGAAACCGAAGACCGAAATTTCCCGATTACATTTATCTCCAAATTTTAGTTTTTTTTAATACAAATTCCGGATAATTCCATTTCTGGATTTTTCTTTCAAAAAATATCCGAGTAATTTATTGTTATTATTTTTCTTTATTTTTATGTTTATTTTTATGTATTTATTTATTTATTTATTATTTTTGTTACTTTTTAATTTTATTTTATTTTATTGATGATGTTTACAAATTATAAATATAATGGTTTGCTTGAAATATAATATTATCGACCTTGTAATCATATACCATCTCATGTAAATTTTAAAATTTTCTCTTTTAAACATATGCGTAATTTATAACCATTATTATGAGATTTTTATCGGGGCCACTTTGTCGCTTTAGTCGCATAACACACATATATGAAAATAATTTAAATATAAAATATTGAATTGAAGTGCACGTGCTCGATTATATAAATCTTGTAATTAATGAATTAATAAAATAAACAATGTGGTTTAGGGTCGGGTTGTTACAATGAAGGACATTTTTGAGAGAGCGGAGGGTGTCTTCGAGTTCTTCGGACACAAAAGAAATTTTGTTTACCAATACGGTAAACATAGCAGCGAGAGGTTCTAGGAGGTGTTCGAAGTAGAGGGATCAGCAGAGGGAGGAGGAAGTGGTAGAAGAGTCTAAGTCCGAGTTGAATAGGGTGAAGGAGGTTTCAACTCGGACCCATGGACCTATACACTAGGCTTGACTTCCTAGTACCCGTAGCCCGAAGCTCCTTTCGCCAACCACAATGGCAACCTCAAAAACGACATTTGGATATGAGGCAGGGGAACTTTGAACTGTTTGAAAATAACGAAGAAAAGAGCTTCAAAGGAAAATGGAGCAGATTTCTTTGATTAAGGTGGCATAGAAGCCATTTTCTCAATGGTAGTGGGGAAGAGGTCTACGTCGTAGCCCTCTAAGATATCAAATAAAGTTTTGAGAATATTGGAGTTAGGATTCTCTTTACTAGAATGATGAGAGAAGAAGGTTCTCATCAAAAGAAAACAAAGTAGTCTTCCTCGGTCTTCGTCCGAGTCACTAAGAAATTCTTGCGATGACTCCGGAACTTCCTTGGTGTACTTCTCAAAGAATTCATCGACAATCTCCATAAATGGTATGGGATTGTAGTTAAGAAAAAGAGAAGAGACTTTGAAAAGGCGATGAAGAAGAGAGAGGTTGACTCGAACAACATTCTCTTGAACTCGTGAGGTAATGATTCCCCGAGTAAGACATGTTAGAATAAAACTCGACAGCGAGTTAATGATAAATAAATTCACTAAAGTGCAAATATTTGTACACTCAAATGCTTTTGATATGTTACAACCATGAAAAAGAAGTGGTTAGGAAGAATTTATCATCCAACGTAAGATGTTGGGTGACAAAGATTTTAGAGGGGTTAGAGGTACCCTTTTGAGGAGTTTTGGTGCGGGGCTTTTTGATAGCAAACCCCAACAAATCAGGTATTAAACCTCTTTTACGCATGGTGAGATTTTTAAGAAACATAGAGGACACGAGAGAGAGCGCTTAGAATTTAAACAGAAAGAGCAAGAATTCTTAGGGAGTAAGAAGGTAGTGAGTAAAGTAATGAAATGAAGGTAAAGGGATGATATTAATAGTGAAGTGAAATAACCTTCGGCCTTCGGTCCGACTCGAAGCTCTAACGGCAGTCTCGGACAGGTGTGACATTCCGCTCTTCAACGACAAGAATTCTAGCAGACTTTCTTTGAATGGCTAGTTTTCTCTTATTGAAATGCGTAGCTGGGAGAGAGAGAGTGAAGAAAGACTTTTCGAAAATATTTTTTAAATGCTCCATTTATCTAGAGATAATTGCGAAGTTTGATGTCCATTTTGCTCAAAAATTGAGTCTAACTCAGTATGGTTTCGAGTGACTCAAATCACTCGTGAGACCTATAACTCATAGCTTAGTTTCACTCGGTCAACTAATCCGTTTGTTATTAAAACAAATGAAAACATATAACATATAATTATGCAAGGAAAGTTCATTTAGAAATCAAATAATCATGCATTAATCATGCTAAGCTCATTCCTAATAAAACAAAACCGATCCTCACTAAGTGGCTTAGTGAAAATATCAGCTCATAGAAATTTCATAGAATGAATTCAAGTTCAATATCACCTTTCTCGAATGGTTTCTCGAAAATGATACATGACCTCAATATGCTTTGTTTTTTTCTCGCTAAACCGAATTCTTGGTAATGCTGATTGCACTCTTATTATCACACTTGATTGGGATAGATTTGAATGATAGCCCTAGATCCTTCAAGTGCTGCTTGATCCATAGAATCTTAGCACGAGCAAGCTCGAGCCGCAATGTACTCAGCTTCAACGACTGATAAAGTAACAAAATTTTGTTTTTTTAGTGCTAGGAGATGAGGGATTGACCCAAACATTAGCATGCTCCTGTTGTGCTCTTTCTATCAACATTCTATCCAGCATAATTAGCATCCAAGTATCCGAGTGAGAGTCAATTCGAGTCTTTTGAAAACCCTAAACCAAGATTCCGAGTCCCTGCAAGATATTTGAAAATTCTCTTCACCGCGAGTGAGATGTGATTATTTTGGATTAGATTTAAATGTTGGACAAAAGCAAACACTCGAATATGATATTTGGCCTACTAGATGTGAGATAAAGTAGATATCCGATTATACCTCTGTAGAGTTTCGACCTACGGTTTTACCTTTCTCATATCAGTCCATTTTCAGATCTGCTCCTCATAGGTGTTGCTTGCATGCATCACAAATTGTAGTTTGTACTTCTTCAAAAGCTCCTTGGTATACTTGGATTGATGGACATAACTGTCATCCTAATCTTGTTTGATTTGTAGACCGAGATAGTAGTTGAGTTCTCCCATCATCCTCATTTGGAACTCCTATCTCATCAACTTAGAAAACTCTTGACACGAGTTTTATTAGTAGCTCCAATAATGATATCATCAACATAGATCCGAGCAATAAGAAAATCTTTCCCCTTGGTTTTTATGAAAAGAGTTTTGTCAATCGACTTCTTTCGAAATCATTTTCAACCAAGAAACTGCTTAGTCTTTTATACCAAGCTCTGGTAGCTTATTTCGGACCATATAAAGCCTTTTGGAATTTGAAAACATGATTTGGAAATTCTGAGTTTTCAAATCTAGGGGTTCGCTCAACATAGACTTCTTCTTGAATGAAACCATTCGAAAAACACATTTGACATCCATTTGATAAAGAATAATCATGCTAGATGTAAATGCTAACAAGATTCCGATTGCCTCAATTCTATCAATAGGTGCAAACGTTTCCCCACAATCAATTCCTTCATCTTGATTGTAACTCCGTGCAACAAGTCAAGCATTATTTCGACTACAAACCCTTCCTCATCGGTTTGTTCTTGAAAACCTTTTGGTTCCTATGATTGGGTGGTTAGAAGGTCATTTGGTTAGAGTCCAAGCTTGGTTTCTTTCAAATTGATTAAGCTCTTCTTGCATGCCCTCTACCCATTCAGGTTCATTTGGGGCCTCTAGTGTATTTTTAGGCTCATTTAACGATATGAATACAAAAATGCACACAAATTATGCAAAGAAGATCGAGTTCTTACCCCACTCGTTAATATCGGAAAGTATATTTTTATATGGGTGGTTGGATGCATATTTGAAAGCTTTACATGTCCTTTGATTTACCATATTTGCTGGTTGAACATGCTCATCTTTAGTTGGTTGATCTTGTTTTGTCTCATTGACTTATTCTTCAATATTCGAGCTGGCTCTTGAGTTTGTTCGATCCGAGTCATAACATTCCGAGTTACTTCATTCCGAGTTGCCTCAATAATTCTGTTTTGACTCTTTGTGAGCTCAACTTCAACAAGGTCATCTTCACCTCTGTTAAGTCTAATATCTAAGTATATGGACTCACTTCTCCGACCAATATCAATTTCATCAAAGACAACATGGATACTTTCTTCCATTTGTTCGTTCTTTTGTTAAAAACTCGATAAGCTTTACTATGTGATGAATAACCCGAAATATATCTTCATCTAACCTATCATTAAACTCGATCGGATGCTCCTTACCATTGTTATGGACAAAACACTTTCACCCGAATGGTTTGAAGTAGGAGATGTTGAGTTTCTTCCCTTTCTAAAGCTCGTACGGTGTTTTCTTTAAGATGGGTATGATGAGGCATCCGTTGCGTGTGTAATTTATTGTGTTGATCGCTTCGGTCTAGAAATAGTAAGGTAGATAATTTTCAATCATCATAGTCCTTCCTATTTCTTCGATAGTTGTATTCTTTGTCTCCACTACTACGTTATGTTGAGGAGTTCTTGGTCCAGAGAAGTTGTGAGAGATGTCATTCTTGGTATAGAAGTCTACAAATTCCGCATAATCGAACTCCCTTCCATGGTCGGTTCGAATCCTTCTAATCCGAGTCTAAGACTGTACTTGAATTTTTCTGCAAAGCTTAATGAACTATTTGAAGGCTTCATTGTTATTCTTAAGAAAACACACAGAGGTAAATCGTGAGAAGTCATTAACAACAAGCACATATGATTTACCTCTAAGACTTTTCACTGGAATTTCACCACACAAATCCATATGAAGCAATTCAAGCACCTTGGATGAAGATACAATTTTGAGTGGCTTGAAAGATGATCTAACTTGCTTACCTTTTGTACATGCCTCACATATTTTATCTTTCTTAAAAGCCCAATTAGGTAAACCCTTAACCAATCCATGGGATGTAAGTTTCTTAATAGTATGCATGCTGATGTGACGTAGTCTATGATGCCAAGTCCTTGAATCATCATTCACGGTTGCTTTCAAACAAGATAAATTCTGGCTTGAATATGAGAGACGAATAATGTAAGTGTTACCCGACCTCAGCCACGAGAGCTTAGTCTCTTTGGTGACTCGCATCAAAGATGTAGCAGTTGGTCCGAGTGAATATTACCTCTTGACCTTTGTCACATAGTTGAGAAATGCCAATGAGATTGGACTTGAGTCCTTTGACAAGGTAGACTCGGCTGACTGTGTTGATTCCTTCACAAATTTGGCCAATCCTTACTATCTTGCCTTTGCTGTTATCCCCAAATGTGACTTTTCCTCCTTTCAAATCTTCTAGCTCGGAGAAGAGTTTTGAATCTCCCGACATGTGGCGTAAGCAACCACCGTCTAAGTACCAATGACCTTTCTTCTTCTTCTAAGTTATGTGCAAGACAGAAACAAACTAACCCTTCTCACTTCCTCTTACAAAATCAGTAACTACCTTTACTATGGTCCTTTTATAAGGAAGAGCACTTTTGGGAACCTAGATTTGAATAATTTTGAGTCCGATCTTATTATGAGTCTTCCTTCTAGAAAACTAAGTTTGTGTCTCGTTCTTTTGAAAATCTTTTCTTTTGTAAACTGGAGAAGAAGGCTTTTTCCTGTAAGCTGGTCCGGGCTTAGTCCTCTATTCATTTGTTTTAATGGGACCATGCTTAGGCTTCCTAAACTTTACAGCTTCGCAATCCTTTTTGAAAAGACAAGAATATGATTTTGATTCCTCTTTTGATTGAAACCTAGTCTTTCTTTACTGAAGGAGACACATTCAGAGCCTAATAGCATATCAACATTTTTCTGACCTTAAGTGAATTTTAAAACAAGCTCTTGAGACTCATTCAGCTTTCTTTTCAGTTCCTCATTGTCTCGTTTCGAGTGATTCGACATACGTCTCATTTTCTTGAGTATTGGTCTCAAGTTCTTTCAAATTTTGTCTCGGTTTTCCAATTCATTTTTCAAAACATTGTTCTCCTCAGTAAGAGACTTAATTTGTTCTTTGAATTGGAAAGAGTCGAATTAGACTTTTCTTCCAAAGTAAAAGTATATCGTGTCGGATCAACTTTTGAAATTTTAAGGAAGTATTCAACTACCTCATCAACATCCGAGTCCTCATTGTTTGACTTATATTCAGCTTCCGAATTCGTAAGTGCCATGAGAAACTTTGAGTCGACCGAGTCAACTTCTAAAAATAAGTCATCGTCACTCCGGGTAGCCATCATAGCCTTCTTCTTTCTGTCCTTCTTTCTCTTGGGAAAATCTTTAACTATGTGCTCCTTGCTGCCACATTCAAAGCAACCAGAGTTCATAGTTATAGATAACTTTGAAGGAGAAGAATATTTACCTTCTCTATCCTTCTTATCTTTCTTGTAGAACTCATCCTTTGGCCTCTTTTGCCACTTCTTGTATTTCATCATTCTCTTATAGCAGCGGGCAATGAGTGCCATAGGGTCCTTTTCCGATTCTCGAGGAGCATAGACTTTCATGTCCGCTTTCCGAGGCCTTCAGTGCAATATTCCTTTTGGTGCTGACCTCGGCATCCTCTTCCTCTAGATGAATCTCGTGAGTTAGTAGCTTGCCAATAAGCTTGTCCGGCCTTAGTGGAGAGCAGCTTCGAGCTTCTTCAATGGATGTCACTTTGGGACCCCATCTCTTCTTTAGTAAACTTCTTAGAATCTTTCTGGACACTTCTTCATGAGAAATCCTTCTACCCAGAGATTTGAGATTATTAGTAATCTCGAGTGAACGAAACATACGTCCGAGTGATGTTTTCTTCCGGCTTAATTTTGAACAGACTCATACTTATAAAGATACTCGACTTATCTTCACCTGCTTCACTTGCCTTGTTCATTCATTGGTGTTGACAAGTGTGTCCCACACCTCTTTAGTTGTGTCACAGTGCTGAGACCCTATTGTATTCTTCTATGCTAATCGCACACATCAATGTGTTTATAGCTTCTAAATTCTTTCTAAATTTCTCGGTTTCCTAAATTGTGAACTCAGATTTGTCTTTAGGTACAAGAGTTGCATTTTCTATCTTCATTGGAATCTAGTTGCTGGCTTGGATGAAGTTCCAAACATCTTCATCGTTGTACATCAAGGAAACATTCCATCATCTTCTTCTAATGGGCAAAGTTTGACCATTTAAACTTCGGTGGTTTGGTAGTTGATCTTCCTTCATCAAACTCTCCATTGCTCCGAGCCATCTAATCTTTATACCTTTGGATGGTGAGATATTCTTGAAAGGCTAGGCTCGATACGAATTAAAGGTTTTCTCGTAGAGAGTCTAAGTCACCCTAGAGGGGGAGGGGTGAATAGGGTGATGAAGAAATTTAAACGATTTTTGCTATAAATCGGCTAAACGAAGAAATTCCGAGTCTAAATTGGACTCATAAAAGTGATAACACAAATTTATATGGAAACCTTCTTGGGGCAGAAAACTACGGATAGTGCTAATCCAAGTACCATGTTAAATCCACTATTTTTAATCCACAAAATACAAGGACTAACTCTAACAAATTTGCTCCCTTAACAAGGTTTTCCTAGGCTTAGAATTTCCCTTATGTGATCTAATACTTCCTGATCGAGGTAACCTTTACAATCAGGGACAACCGAGGCGAGTTAACCCATAAAGTTCAATCAAGGGACCTTACTCATAAAGTAAGAAAAGAATATGACTAATTACAAGACTTTCCATTACAACTCGGAAAATATTAAATACGGACTTGGAGTTATAAGTAGAAGATTGAATAATAATGAAAACAATAACCTCTGCTCAAGTAATGTGTTCAACAATAATGTTCATCAATCTTCTAGTCTTTTGAGGTGGCTTCTTTTACATCCAACCAGGCAGAGTGACCATTGAGTCTTGGTTCCGGAAAGAAGTCTTCTCTAGCCGCGGTAAAGATTCCTTGGGATGTTAACATTGTGCAATAGCTCTTGGCTCCAAAAGATGGTCCAATCAGTTGGTGGTGACTGAAAGTTATGGTGGAAATAACCATTAAGCCTAGAGTTGGAGGTTTCTAGTTTTGAAAACAGACAACCTTGACACGGTGTCCGAGCCATGTCCGAAGTAGGTAAAACATGTCCACTAGTGTTTGACCGCTAGAGGCCAATTACTTTTATATTTCAAAAATAAGTTAGCCTCATTTGAATAACCTACAAAAGCAAACCACATTGGTTCTGAAGGTATAAAATACTTTCGTCCTAGATTAGGCATAGATAATAATTAAATTAGAACAATTAAATGCTCAATTATCTTTAACCTAGAAAAGTGAAATTTTCTAAGTCTAATATTTAATATACTCAAATTCAATAGGAGTCAATCCTAAGGATGATCAAGTAGAGAGAGTAAAATATCGAGTATAGCAACTTGATCCGGTCAAATAATTCTTAAGGAAATAAACCGACTTAGAATAAGGAATTAACACTGTAATTCTCTTTGCGTTAAAATACACAATCGGTACTCAAAATAAAAATGTTACGAAATTATTTGAGTATGTGATAGTTCTGAGTGATTTCCGAGTGAGTCGAAACATAAGTGTAGGAGATATGCAATAAGGTGCTTTCTGAGTTAGTTAGAGACAAATGAAAACTTATACAAGAGTTTCTATAGTGCTCAAAATGACTTGAAATCAAAACTTAGGAGAGATAAGATTTATACTTGAGTTCTTCAAGTAATACTCAAAATGACTTAGAGTTAGAAACTGTCTTCAGTATTTCAACTTTTTAATAAGGTAGACTGGACTAACCGAGTAGTTTCCTTCACCAATCTTGCTAATCCCTACTGTCTTGTCTTTGCTATTATCTCAAAATGTGACATTTCCTCCTTTCGGATCTTCTAACTCAAAAATTGAATCTCCCGACATGTGGCGTGAGTAACCATTGTCTAACTAATGACCTTTCTTCTTCCGAGTTACCTACAAATTAGAAAAAAGGCTATTATCACTTCCTCTCACAAACCTAGTAACTCGTCTTTCCTGTGGTCTTTTTCGAGGAAGAGCACTTTTGGGAACCCAAATCCGAATGATTTTGAGTCCGGTCACATTTTGAGTCTTCCTTCTAGAAAACTAAGTTTGTGTCTCCTTTCTTTGAAAATCTTTTCTTTTGTAAACAGGTAGATAAGGCTTTTTCTTGTAAACTGGTCTTGGCTCAGTCCTCTTTCCATTTATATGAATGGGACCATGCTCAACCTTCCTCAACTTTACAGTTCTGGAATCTATTTTGAAAAGATTTGAATACGATTTAGATTCCTCTTCAAGCATTCTCACCAAGTCCTTGTTTCTTGAATGAGACACACTAAGAGCCTAACAGACAAATCGATCTTTTTGTAACCTAGAGTGAGTTTCAAAACAAGCTCTAGAGACTCATTGAGCTTCCTTTTCGCTTGCTCATTTTCTGTTATAAGTGACTTAGATTCAGTCTCATTTTCTTAAGCACTAGTCTTAAGTTCGGATTTTGTCTCGCTTTTCCAATTCATTTTTCAAAGCATTGCTCTCGTAGTAAGAGACTTAAGTTGTTCTTTGAATTGAGAAGAGTCGAATTGAAATTTTATTCCAAAGTAAAGATGTCTCCTCAATATCTAAGTTGTCATCGTCCGACTCGGATGTTGCTTCTACGTCTATCAATGCCATAAGACACTTTAAGTCGTCCGAGTCATCTTCATCAGATGAATCATCATCACTCTATGTGGCCATCATAGCTTTCTTGTTTCTGTCATTCTTTCTTTTGGGACAATCTTTGACTATATGCTTCTTGCTGCCACATTCAAAGTAGTAAGAGCTCTTAGTTAAAGATAACTTTGAAGGGGATGAGTATTCACCTTTTCTCGTCCTTCTTAACTTTCTTGTAGAACTCTTCCTTTTGCCTCTTTTCCAACTTCTTGTGTTTCGTCATTTTCTTGAAGCCGCAGGCAATGAATGCCATAGGATCCTCTTCATATTATAAGGAGCTCGGACTTTCACGTCTTCTTTTTGAGGCCTTCAACGACAGTGTTCCTTTTGTGCCGACCTCGACATCTTCCTCTTCTAGATGAATCTCGTGGGTGAGTAGCTTGCCAATAAGCTTGTTTGGCGTTAGTTGAGAAAGGTTCTGAGCTTCTTCACTTGGCAATCACCTTAGGATCCCATCTCTTCTTTGATAGACTTCTAAGAATATTTCTGGACCTTTCTTCGTGAGAGATCTTTCTACCCGGAGATTTGAGATTATCGGTAATCTTAGTGAACCGAACATACATATGAGTGATGCTTTCTTCGGCTC
Source organism: Talinum fruticosum (assembly GCA_021018815.1). Lineage (NCBI taxonomy): Eukaryota > Viridiplantae > Streptophyta > Magnoliopsida > Caryophyllales > Talinaceae > Talinum > Talinum fruticosum. The sequence goes on from JAITYX010000026.1 coordinate 2,768,350, forward strand.
CATCTTTAACAGCTCATATTTATCAAGATATTGACTTATCTTCGCCTTCTTCACTTGGCTTGTTCCTTCATAGGTGTTGACAAGAGTGTCCCACACCTATTTGGTCGTGTCACGAGCCGAGACCGTGTTGTATTCTTCTATGCTAATGGCACACATTAGTGTGTTTATAGCTTTGAAGTTCTTTTTGAACTTATCAGTCTCTTCGAGTGGTATACTCGGATTTGGCTTTAGCCACGTAGTTCCATTCGCCGTCTTTATTAGAAGGTAGTTGCCTGCTAAGATGATGTTCCGAATAACTTCATCGTTGTCTATCGAGAAACACTCCATCATCTTCTTCCAATGTGCAAACTTTGACCTAACTTTGGTGGTCTCGGTAGATGATTTTCCTTCATTGTACTCGAGTCATATGATCTTTAGACCTTTAGATGGTGAGATCCTCTTGAAAGGCTAGGCTCGATGACAATTGAAGGTTTGCTCGTGGAGAGTCCGAGTCACCCTAGAGGGGAATGAATAGGGTGATGAGGAAATTTAAACACTTTTTCGACAAACCCTCTTGACTTAGGAAGTACTAGCGGATTCCGAGTATAGATTGAACTTGGAAAGATAAATGCACGAGATATACATGGAAACCCTCCCGAGGTAGAAAACCACGGATAGTGCTAATCCAAGCACCAAGTAAAATCCACTATTTTGAGTCCACAAAATACAAAGGGCTGAGTCAACGAAATTGCCCCCTTAAAAAATTGCTTACAATGTTTTCCTAGACCGAGAAGTTCCCTTATCTCGATTTAGTACTTCCGACTTAGGTAACCTTTACAATCATGGACAACTAAGCTGAGTTAACCCTTATAGTTCAGTCAAGGGAGCAGATAGTTGGTTCAATAATAATTTCGGCAACCTTCAAGTCTTGTAAAGTGGCTTCTATTTATAGCCAACCAGGCAGAGTGACCATTGAGTCTTGGTTCCGTATTGAAATCTTGACTAGTTTTTGTAACCGCTATTCCGAGTCACTAAGAAAAGATCTATTGGGATGTGAACGTTGTGCAACGACTCTTGGCTCCAAAGATCTTTCAGTCAACTAGTAGCGACCGAAAATCGAGGTGGAAACTACCGTTAAGCCTAGAGTTGGAGTTTTCTAGTTTTGGAAACAAACAACCCCGACATGGTGTCCGAGCCATGTCATTCTAAGTATAGATTGAACTTGGAAAGATAAATGCTTGTGATTAGTATTTTATGTAAATTCACTACTCAAACTAGTAATGGCCATTGTTGGACGGGTAGAGCGGAAGGGCTTATCGCTACATTTTGTATCGTCACCCCCAAATTCGGTTCTCGGTTCTAGACCGATGGAGTGAGTTTTAACCTCTTCCAAGCTTAGTTTTCTCATACTAAGATTGGAAGAGTATTTCTTTATTTGTTTTGTGAGTTTGTCATTCCTAAAACTAACCGGCGACTCCTATTTTTTAGTTAACTCTTCAATTTTGATTCTCGGCTTTTCCTGATCGAACAATTAAGAAAAGGGAGTTTTTGGATCTGCAAGCCAGTGCAAGAGGCCGAGGCTGACCACCTCAGCCACAGCCCTGGCCGGCGCCGCCGACCACCGAGTGCTGGCTTTCACCGAGACCGAGTGGTCAGTGGGTGGAGCACGAATTCAAACCGGTGTTTTCACACGAGTTTGGCCCTAAAGCCCCACAAGTAGAATTACAAAACCCTTGTTTTCTTTTTTTCTGTTAAGAAATAATATCCCGGATTTAAAAAAAATTTCTAAAAATAAAATAATTGATAAAACCGCCACTCAACCCATTTTAATTCAACTTTTAAAATTCGAAAATCCTAATAAGAGGTTCACTCCTACTTTCAAAAATCGATCTTCAAAACTCTAAATCATTTCCATTATCTCTTCAAAAAGAAAAAGTTTAAAAACTCGTCAATTCGTAGGGAAGCTCGAGACCCCCTCGGGTGGGACCGTGGTTCCTACAAACTCTAACTCAATGTCATCTTTTTAGAATGGTCTCTTAGAAAGTAATAACTTACCTCAATGTGCTTAGTTTTGGAGTATTAAACTGGGTTCTTAGTGATGCTGATTGCACTTTGGTTGTCATAGTTTATACATGAAGGTTTGCTCTTGGAGAGTCTTAGTAACCTTAGAGGGGGTGAATAGGGTGATGAGAAAATTTGAATAAACTTAGGATCTTTTTGCTTGAAAGGGATAAGCAGTTGATTCCGAGTCTAGATTAGACTCGGAAAAGTATGAACTCGCAATTACATGGAAACCCTCCAAAGTAGAAAACCACGGTCGGTGCTAATCCAAGCACCAAGTCAAATCCACTATTTTGAATCCACAAAGTACAAGAGACAGACTTAACCGAATTGCTTCCTTAGACAATTCCTTACAAGATTTTCCTAGACTCGTAAATTCCCTTATCCGATCTAGTACTTCCTAACCGAGGTAACCTTTACAACTAGGGACAACTAAGCTAAGTTAACCTTTACAGCTCAGTCAAGGGACCTTACTCAAAAAGTAAGAAAGAGAATTTATAATCGATTACAAGACCTTACAACTCGGAATGATATTAAGTACAAACTTGGAGTTGTAAGTAGAAGATTGAATGAGAATTATACAAAGAGATATAATTTCAGCAATGGGTTCAAGCAATCTTCAAGTCTTTTGAAGTGGCTTCTATTTATAGATGACCAAGCAGATTAGCCGTTGTGACTATCTTCTAAATAGAAGTCCTCTATGACCGTTGTAATGGTTTTTTCTAAGTCGTTCGTAAAAGATCCGTTGAGATGTGAACATTGTGCAAGGGCTATTGGCTCCTTAGGATGTCCTAATCTACCGGTGGTGTCCGAAAAGTAAGGTAGAAACCATCGTTGAGCTTAGCGTTGAAGATTTCAAGTTTTGGAAACAGTACAACCATGACATAGTGCCTGGGCCTTGGTCATAAGTACAAAAAGCCTTGTCTGTTGGTGATTGACAACTTGAAGCCAGCTACTTTTGTAATTCAAAAGATAGGATAACCTCGTTTAAATAACCTAAAAATGTAAACCAAATTCGGTTCGCAAAGTATAAAATAGCTTGGTCCAAGATTATACACAGATAATAATTTAATTAAGATAATTAACTACATGATTGTCTCGAGTCGAGAAGAATGTAATTTTCTCGAGTCTAATATTCATTATACTCAAATTCCATCTCGAATCAGTCTAGAGAAAGATCAAATTAGACAGAGAATATCGGAGAATGAGTACTTGATCTAGACAAATATAGTTGAAATAAAACATGCCGACTTAGAGAGTTGAATTAACGTTGTAGTTCACTTGAACTTAGAATATGAAGTCGACCTGAGTTTGAAAGTGTTAGTGAGATTGTTTGAACATGCGATAAGTCTTGAGTGTTGTCTAAGTAACTCGTAACCATCAGTGTGAATTGATGAGCAAGAGTATGCTTTTGAGTCGATGAGAAATGAATAAAAACATATGCAATAGTATCTCGTAATACTCAAAAAGTTTCTATACCACTTAGAGCAATTTCTATGGTACTCAAAATGACTTGTAATTAAAACTTAAAATAGATGAAGTTTGTACCTGATTCTTTGCTAGTACTCGAAAGATACACATGCAAAGTCCGAGTCTTCAATACGCATAGCCGAGAAGGTCACTTCTAAATCTTCAAATGTTGCTTAATCCACAAGTACTCGACAAGTAAGCTCCTCGCCGCTATGTAAGCAACCTCAGCTTTTGATAAGGGAACTAAGTTCTACTTCTTTGAGTGCCTGGAGATTAATAATTGTCCAAGGAATTAACATGCTCCTGAGATACTCTTCCTATCAACCTTGTGCATAGTATTGTCAGCGTCCGAGTAGCCATTGAAAATGAGACTTCAGTCTTTTGAGTAATAGAGACCTAGTGTCCGAGTTCCTGTAAAATATCTTAAAATTCTCTTTACCATAATGAGATGTGACTCTTTTATATTACCTTGAAATCTTGCACAGAGGCATACACTAAACATAATATCTAACATATCGAAGTTAAGTATAGTAAATATCCAATCATACCCCTATATATTTTCCGATCTACTAACTTACCCATCTCCTCTCGAATTCGGCTTTGTGCTACTTCCTGTAGGAGTTGCCATTGGCTTAGCATCTTGAAGCTTGTGCTTCTTAAGTAACTCCTTGGCATACTTAGATAAGTGAACATAAATTCCATCATTATTTTATTTGATTTGTAATCCAAGGAAAAATTAGTTTACCCATCATGCTCATTTGAAATTCATGCCTCATTAACTCGTAAAATTCTTGACAGACAATTTTATTAGTAGCCCTAAAAATAATATCATCAACATAGATTTGAATGATAAGAAAATTTTTCCCCTTGGGTTTGGTAAATAAGGTTTCGCTAATCAAATCTCCTTTAAATCCATTTTCAACCAAGCGTAGATCCCTAAAAAGTATTATCCTTATCTCTTTAATTCTATGTTTTATTCTCGGGCCCGATGATGAAATCCCGAGTCTTGTTGGAGGATTTGGATCTCAGATTATGATTGATTGGTGCAACAAAAGCCAGTAAACCACAAAGAACCCCCAACACCACATAAATGTCCTTTTGCGTTGGATAGACATAAAAATCCTCTTTTCTTTTGGACGACTCAAGACCGGGCCAAGCTTCGAGTGACAACGAAGTCCAACGATGTGTACCGGGAAATTTCAAGTTTAGAATACCACATTTTAATTTTGTACAATCAAACAAGGAGCTGAAGGTGACGTTAAAACGTTACATTTCATGATCACGAGTATCAAAGTGTCGAGTTTAAGCTCCAAGATAATCCATATGAGACTAGGAGCTTTTCCCTCTAAACAACGTTGTGGGTAGCTCCAGTTATCCCACAAAGTTTAAATAAAATGTTGCGTTTTGGCTGATGACTTTGGAAGGTTATTTAATGTATGCCTTTTAATCGCTTTCGTATTGTGGATGAAAGAGATGTAATCATAGTTTAATTCCTCCCTACCCGATGTATTTTTTTAGTTTTCTATTTTTCTTTTCCACTTTCTTTATCGCTTTCTTTACCTCATTCTTTTAATTATGTTTAGTTGCTTTAATTTCGCTTAACATGTTGTTGAGTGCTTGTGTTTTCGCATTATTTTAGTATACTACTCAAATTAGTAATGGTCGTCTTCGGATGGGCGGAATGGAAGGATTTTCCTTGCATTTCGTACCCTCGCCCCGAATCCGATTCTCGGTTCTATGACTAAATCCTTTGAGCATACTAGGCTTGATTGTCCCAGAAAACAGTACCTCTTCCCTTGTAGCATGCGCTCCCAGCTCAAACCGTTTGGTTCACCGAGAGGAATTGAGGGTTCTGGCTTTTTCTCTTGTCGTGCCCACACATAGGACTAAATCCTCGGACTATGAGTCACTATGTATCCTATCGTGTCTCAACCTCTTTGGCCATAGATCTTTTGACTATTAGGTGGTCCCTTGACTTCATTTGCATGCATGAATGCTTGTGTTTGTTTTAGATTTAATCGTTCTCTTATGAACCTTCGAGAATAGTTGAGGAGAGTTGGTTAACCCTTGCATGGGTATAAATAAACTTTAATAAATTCCCTAGAGTCAATCCATTATTTGCATTTAGTCAAAAGCCAAAGTACCTTTTTCCTACTAGGGTTAGTCTATTGTTTACATTTTCGAGTCATAGTAAAGTCCTCTTTAAGTTGTCTAAGTAGTCACCGCAAGTTGGTCCATGAGGGTCTTACAAAAGTTCCCTAAATCCTTTGGTCGGCTTTTACCTCATATTCTCATTTTTATTTCCATTTCTCATTTGCATTGGCTAAAACAAATTCATGTCAGATTATGTGAGTTCATTTTACATTTTTTTTTTTTTGCATTAGCCAAAACAAATTCATCTCAAATTAGGCGAGTTCATTTTACATTATTTGCATTAGCTAAACAAATTCATTCCGGAGTAGGTGAGTTCTTTTTGCATTTGCATTAGCCACAACAAATTCATCTTAGAGTAGGTGAGTTCACTTTGCATTTGCATTAGCAAAAACAAATTCATCTCTTATTATGAAAATTCATTTTTATATTAACATGTAGGCAAAGCAAAATCATTCTAAGATCGAAAAAAATTTGCGTTTAAGCTCTAAGACAGTCCACCCGAGACTAGAAGCCCACGATACCCTTGAGAAGCCCAACATGGTCGACACCTTCTACCCTGCGTTTTGCCTCAAAATGTTGTATTTCAGCTTGCAGACTTAGCATGCTAGGGCACGAAACCCTAGGAAATACCGGTTGGCTGGCGCCTGCCTTCCCGATTTACCCCGATTCTCGTCCAGCTTTTATCCTTTAATTTATTCGGTCTTATCACTTTGATCCTAGCCCGGTTTATTTTTGCCGCTTCCGGACGACTAGCCCAACTTACCCTAGGTCATTCATTGACCTAACATCTCCGTATAAATAGAGAGCCTTGCCTCTCATCCTCACAATGGCTCAACCCTCAATGTTACTCTACCGTAATTCGCCTAAGAGCTACTAAATACCGTGTTCGTATTCTAATCTTTTGGTCCCTTTTCAGCCTCTTCCCACTCTACTTCCATCATACTCCTTATATCCGATCCCTAAACTCCATTAGTCACACATCTCGCTTACCTATTTCCACAAAAGCTCACAAAAGCCTCTTTCAATTCACTACCGTCGAATCAAGAGATTCAAATCGATATCCAGATCGACGAGTGGGACAATCCGAAAGTACATATTCGATCTTCAATGGTTTTATTATTTTATTTTATGCTTTCATTATTATTTTCCGTATTGTGGACAAATAATGTATCGCTGTTAATTCCTCCCCGCTCGATGCAATCTTTTTAGTTTCCGCTTTTCTTTTCTTTTCTTTTCGCTTTTCGCTTTCTTTTTGCTTTCCTTTACTTTCGCTTTTATCGCTTTCCTTAATTATGTTTTGGTTACTTTATTTCCTTATCACATGTTGTTTGCTTGCTTTTGTACATTATTTTATCTCACTACTCAAATTAGTAATGGCCGTCTTCGGATGGGCGGAACGAAAGGGTTTGTCCCTACGCTCGTACCCTCACCCTTAAATTCAATTCTCGGTTAAAAGATCGATGGAGTCATTTTTAGCCTCTTTCAGTCTTAATTTCCCATACTAAGATTAGAAGAGCTAATTTTAGTTTTGTTTTTTATTAGTTTTTCTTTCCTAAAAACTTACCGGCTACTCCTCTTTTACTTTACTTCCATTCAATTTCATCTTGGCCTTCTTTCTTACTATAGGATAAAAATTTTTGGGCTTCGATCTTCCAATCGTGGCTGAGGCCGAGGCCGATTTCTCGACCCGGCTTCGCTCGATGCCGGCCTCCCCTAGTGCAAGCCGCTGCTCGCACCGTGGCCCTAAAGCCTCAAGGAAGAATAGAACTCTAATTTAATTTCCCTTTTAATTAGGAGATAATATCTTGGGACTTCTTAAAATAATATATAAAATAAAATAGTTAATAAAACCGCCATTCAACTTTACTTAATTCGCTTCAAATTAGTTTTAATAAAATTTAAAAATCTTAATAAAAGGTTTATCCCAATATTCCAAAATCGACTTTCAAAAACCATGTTCAAAATCAATCTTTAAAAACAAGACCCGACACAATTGGGGAAGCTTGGCGGGCCCCAGCTGCCGTGGTTCCTACAACCCCGAACACCGAATTCTCGGTTTATGACCAATAAAGTCTCTTTAAAACTTCTTTCGAGCTTAGTTTTTCCATACTAAAATTAGAAGAGTATTTTTGTATTTTTGTTAGTTTTTATTTCCTAAAACCGATCGGCGACTCCTTATTTTTTGCTTTGATTTCTTTTTATTTTCTTCTCAGCATTTCAGAGTTGAAAACGGGAAAATTCAGGTCATTTTTTACCGCCAAAGCTATAGGACTATAGCCGATGCCAGGTTATCAGTCAACGCTGGCTTTCACCTACGCCAGCCTAATAACTGGACCTATCTCCTATCCTCGAACATTTTCATCGTTTACCCGAGAAGCTTTACGACGAAACATAAGTTTTTTATTCCTGTTTTCTCTAACCTCGAAATAGCATCCCGAGATACTTTTAAAAATTAATTTTCCAAAATAAAATGATTAATAAAAGTCACTAATCACGCTTTCACCTAAACTATTTTAAATCAGATTCTAAAAAGAAATAATCTTAATAAGAGGCGCACCCCACTTTCAAAATAACCTTTCAAAAATCAACTTAAAAAAATCTTGACAAAAATAACATCAAAGAGATCCGATGCTTCATGGGGAAACTCTAGTCCAATCCTACTAGCCCCTTACGGGGGTAGGCATTGGGGTCATTGGTTCCACAATGGAGCCCACTACTTCGACCTTTTCCAGTTTGGTTTTCAAGTTTTATTTTAATTGAATTACTCGGGTAAAATACCAAATTTTTATACATCTTATTATTTACTCGACGTAACATTAGTACAACAAAATTATTTAGCCAAGCTTGAGATCAAGAAATGATCAAGCTTAAGCATATTACCGAGCTCTAGCACTTTTATCAAGCCAAGCTCATGATTTTTCGAGCGATTTCGAACACATGCCGTGATCAAGTCCAAGCCCGAATTCATCGAGTTTAGGTCAAGAAATAGCCAATTATAGACTTCTTTAATCGGTTTGCTTCCGAATCGACACTATACAAATGAGATAAGTAGTAGTACCCTTTAGTGTCTACTTTGATCTTCGTCTTTCGGACTCGATCAAAGTGGGGGCTAACTGTGTATTCCATATCCTTTTATTTATGTTTTTTTTTTTTTGTTAGCCCAGTGTAGGAACCACAGTCCTCCCCTCTTCCCCATAGATTAGCGTAGGGTTTTTCAAACTTTTATTTGATTTTGGAAGATAAAATTGATTTTAGGTTTTTGAAGATGAAACATAGAAAGTGGAGATAAATCTCTTATTTAGATTCCGAAATTTATTAAATCAAGTTGAAATGGATTAAATCAAATTGAATAACGATTTTATTAATTATTTTACAATAGAAATTATTTTTAGATATCCCGGGATATTATTTCTTAACCGATTAAAATAAAGAAAGTTAGGGTTTCAAATCTATCGTGAGGCTTTAGGGCTAAACCGGTGTGAAAACACTAGTTTATGAAGACTCGGTGTAACTCTCTATCTCTCTTAGGTTTTGATTCTAAGTCATTCTGCGATTTCTAGAATCCTTTATCTAAGTTCTCATTCGATTATGACCCACTCGTAAAGCACTTCATTTCATATTGAAGATTCGACACTCGCTTCCGCACAATTCCGAGTTCTAACAAAGGAATCGGGTATAAAAATTTCTCACTTATATAGTTTTAATTCCAAGGCATTCTCTCGTATCTTAGAAACTTTTCCGAGTGATCCGGTATCTTCTCTAAGTGATATAGCATTTACTTCATGTACTCTTGCTTGTCTCTGTGTGACTCGGAATGTATTCAGAATATCACACTCGCTTCGAGTCCCTCATCACTTAGATATACCACATGTTGAATTGACTAGCATTTCGCTTAACCGCACTCGAGTCCGACTCCATGTTATAGTTCTATACCGATGGAGTTAGGGCTTCTAGTCCGAATCATGCTTAGTCTAGATCAAGTTTGTTTCACTCGATATTCGATGTATAACTTGATTCTCGCTTAGACTAACTCGGATGAAATTTTGAGTTTCATGGATATTTGACTCGAAAATTCCACTCACTTTCTAACTCGGATAATTACTTGCTTAATTATCTTATTTATATTATTATCTCGTGTCTAATTGTGGACTAAAGTATTTTATACTTTGAGAACCAAAAATTGATTTACTTTTGTCGGTTATTAAAACGAGGATACACTTTTGTAATACAAAAGTAACCGGCTTCAAAACGTCAAATCACCAGCGAGACATGGCTTTTCCTCTTCTCTCGTCCTAGCCCCGGAAGATTGTGTCGTGGCTGTCTGTTTCCAAATCTGAAAACCGAAACGCTAAGCTTAACGGTGGTTTCCACCTTATCCTTCAAGACACCGCCAGTGGTTTTGGGACTTCCAAGAGAGTTAAGAACCGTTGCCCAAAATTCATATCACAACGGATACTTTCCGAGTGACTCGAAAGCTCTTAAGCCCGGTCACAAAGGACCTCCCGTCGAAGTTGGAGATAACGGCTATGCTGCTTGGTCATCTATAAATAGAAGCCAATTCTCATGACTTGAAGATGGCTGAACCTATTCTTAATACACGTACTTGAGCAAAGTCATTGTATTCACTCTCAATCTTCTACTTACAACTCCCACTCGTAATTCATTATATTCCGAGTTGTAAGGTCTTATACTTAGTTACAAACACTTTCTTACTCTATAAGTAAGATCCCTTGACCGAGCTGTAGGGTTAACTCAGCTTAGTTGTCCCTAGCTGTGAGGGTTATCTCAGCTAGGAAGTACTAGATCGGATAAGGGAATTTCGAGTCTAGGAAAACTTGTAAAGGGAGTGTTTAAGGGAGTAACTCAGGTTCGATCGATCTACGGTATTTTGTGGACTCAAAATAGTGGATTTGACTTCGTGCTTGGACTAGCACGGTCCGTGGTTTTCTCGCCCCAGGAGGGTTTCCACGTAATTTCGTTTCTTTACTTTCGATTTCATTCTAGACTCGGACAATCTCAAAGTTTCAGCTTAATATGCTTTATTACTCTTTATTGCAATTCCGAGTTCATATGTTTCGACCCCGCATTAGACTCGGAATCTGTTTCGTATCTACTTTGGCAAAAGAGTATGTTTTTCATCGAAAAACTTCCATCACCCTATTCATCCCCCTCTAGGGTGACTCGGACTCTCCCGAGCAAACCTTCAATTGGTATCGAGCCTAGCCTTTCGGAAAGGATCTAACCATCCAAAGGTCTAAAGATCAAATGGCTCAAAACAACGGAGAGTTCAATGAAGGAAGATATTCCAGCGAGACCACCAAAATTCAAAGGATCAAATTTCGTGCACTCGGAAGAAGCTCATGGAATGTTTCCTTCTAGATCATGATGAAGACGTTTGGGAGATCATACAACATGGAAACTATATTCCTATGAAGACAGAGGAGTTTAGAATCATTCCCAAGACAAAGGCCGAGTTTACTCCACGTGAAGCGTAGAAGTTCGAAAGAACTTCAAGGCAATGAACATTCTGATGTGCGCCATCGGCTTAGAAGAATATAATAGAGTATCTCGCTCGCGATTCAGCCAAAGAAGTGTGGGACACGCTGGTCAACACTTATGAAGGCACAAGCGAGGTTAGACAAACGAAGATCAGTCAATATCTTCATAAATATGAGCTATTCAAGATGGAGCCGAAGAGAACATCACTTAGATGTTCATTCGATTTCATCGAGATTACCAACAATCTCAAATCTCCGGGTAAGAAGATTACACACGAAGAAATGTGCGTAAAGATACTCATAAGCCTACCAAAGAGAAGATGGGGTCCCAAGGTGATTGCCATAGAGGAGGCTCGGAACCTATCACTTCTAAAGCCGGACAAGCTCATCGGAGGCTTCAAGAGAATGATGAAGCACAAAAGATGGGACAAAAGGCCAAAAGAAGAATTCTACAAGAAAGATAAGAGGGACGAGAAAAGGTAAGTATTCTTCTCCTTCAAAGTTATCTATATCTAAGAATTCTGGATGTTTTGAGTGTGGCAGGAAAGACCACATAGTCAAAGACTGTCCAAAAAGAAAAAGGGACAGAAAGAAGAAAAAGGCTATGATGGCCACATGGAGCGACGAGGACTCATCGAAGATGATGAGGAGTCGGATGAGTCAAAATGTCCGATGGTAATCTCTAACTCGGAAGGTGAAAGAGAGTCGGACTCGGACTCGGACAATGAAGAAACAAATCCTCAAGAGGTAATTGAATACTTCCTCCAATTCTCCAAAGTTGATTTAGCTAAATATATTTTTACTTTGGAAGAAAAGTCCAATTCCGATTCTTCTCATTTCAAAGATCAACTTGAGTCAATTTCGTCCGAGAGCATCTCTTTGAAAAATGAATTGGAAAAATTGAGACTTACACTCGAGAGAACTCCAGCACTAGTGCTCAATCCAATGAGACCGAGTCCGAGTTACTCGAAGAGAGAATGAGCAGCTAAAGCAAAAGCTCAATGAGTCTCAAGATCTTATTTTAAAATTTACTCAAGGTTAGAAAAACCTTGACATGCTCTTAGGATCTCAATGCGTCTCTTTCGGAAAAGAGGGCCTTGGTTTTAACAAAAAGGAGGAATCCAATTCCTACTCGAACTATTCAAAAGGACTCCGAAGCTGTAAAGTTCGGGAAAGTTGAGCATGGTCCCATTCATAGAAATGAAGGGAGGACTAGGCCCGGAGCACGTTTACAAAAAGAAACCATCTTCTTCATTTTCCAAAGGAAATGTTTTCAAAAAGAAAGAGACACGGACTCGGTTCTCTACAAGGAAGACTCGAATCAAACTAAACCCAAAGTCATTCAAATATGGGTTTCGAAAAACCTTCTTCCTCGAAAAGGACCACGAGTAAAGAATGTTACTTGGGTTCGTTAGAGGAAGTGAGAAGGGTTAGATTTTCTCTGTTTTGCAGGTCACTCGGAAGAGATCAAAAGGACATTGGTACCTTGACAGTGGATGTTCACGCCACATGTCATGAGACGCAGGACTCTTTTCCGAGTTAGAAAAACATAAAGGAGGAAAGGTCACTTTTAGAGATGATAGCAAAGGCAAGATAGTTGGGATAGGCAAGATTGGAAAAGGATGCAATCTGGTCAGTCCAGTTTATCTTGTCAAAGGATTAAAGTACAATCTGCTCAAGCATCTCTCAATCTGTGCGATAAAGGTCAAGAGGTAAGATTCACTCGGACCAACTGTTACATTTCCGATGTTACCACCAAGGAGATCAAGCTTTCGGGTAAAAGACCAGGTAACACTTACATTATTCCTCTTTCGACTCGACTCGGAATTTATCTTGCTTAAAAGCATCTCTTCATGATGACTCATGGACATGGCATCATAGATTAGGCCATATTAGCATGCATACTATCAAGAAATTGGCATCTCATGGTTTGGTTAAGGGATTACCTAACTGTGCTTTTGAAAAAGATAAAGTTTCTAAAGCATGCACAAGAGGGAAACAAGTCAAATCTTCATTCAAATCTCTGAAGACAGTTTCCACATCCAAAGTGCTTGAGCTACTGCATATAGACTTATGTGGTGAAATCCCTGTTAAGAGCCTCGGAGGTACATCATATATATTTGTTATTATTGATGATTATTCACGATTTACTTGGGTGTGTTTTCTTAAGTAAAAAATGAAGCATTCAAGGAGTTCAGCAAGCTCGTAGAAAAATCAAAGTTGAGTCTCGGACTCGGATCCGGAGAATTCGAACTAACCATGGAAGGGAGTTCGACTACTCGGAATTCTTAGAGTTTTGTGACAAAAATGGCATCTCTCACAACTTCTCAGCACCAAGAACTCCTCAACACAATGGAGTAGTGGAGAGAAAGAACAAAACCCTTGAAGAAATAGCAAGGACAATGATGATTGACCACAACTTACCTTACTATTTACGGGCCGAGGCGATCAACACTGACCAACTATACTTCTCTGAATAGACGCCTCATCGGACCCATATTGAAGAAAACACCCTATGAGCTCTACAAAGGGAAGAAACCAAATATTTCCTATTTCGGACCATTTGAATGTAAGTGTTTCGTTCACAACAATGGTAAGGATCACCTGACCAAGTTTGATGCTCGGTCGGATGAAGGTATTTTTACGGGTTATTCTTCTCACAGTAAAGCTTATCGCATTTTTAATAAGAAAACTAACAAAGTGGAAGAAAGCATCCTTGTTGTATTTGATGAGCTTGAACAGGAAAAACCAAGTGAGTCTTCATACTTAGATCCGAAACTCAGTAGAGAAGATGATGAAGCCGAGTCTACAAAGAGTCAAGCTCAACCAGACGCAGAATGAAGTCACTCGGAATGAAGTGACTCGGAATGAGACAACTCAGGAACCCGCTAAGAATGTTGAAGAACAATCGGATGAACAAGATCACTCAAAACAAGCTTCGAAGATCGGATAGCTCAGCCCACAAATCTTGTGAATCGGAGAACAGGTAGAGCATTCAAGTTTACTTCTAGTCATCTACTAGAAAACATACTATCCGATATCAACAGTGGGGTAAGAACTAGTTCCTCTCTTCAAAATCTATGTGCATTCACTGCATTCATTTCATTAATCGAACCCAAAAATGCACTAGAGGCCCTAAATGAACCTGAATGGGTAGAGGCCATGCAAGAGGAACTGAATCAATTCGAAAGAAACCAAGTCCGGACTCGACCAAATGACCTTCTCACCACCCAATCATAGGAACCAAATGGGTTTTCAAGAACAAATTGGATGAAGGTGGGGTGGTAGTCGAAACAAGGCTAGACTTGTGGCTCAAGGTTACAATCAAGAAGAAGGAATTGATTGTGGGGAAACCTTTGCACTCGTTGCCGAATCGAAGCTATTAGAATTCTGTTGGCATTTGCATCCAAGTATGCATATTAAATTATATCAAATGGATGTTAAGTGTGCATTTCTCAATGGTTTTATTGAAGAGGAAGTCTATGTCGAGCAGCCTCCTGGTTTTGAAAACTCGGAATTTCCAGATCATGTTTTCAAACTTCAAAAGGCTCTCTATGGTCTTAAACAAGCTCCCCGAGCTTGGTATGAAAGATCGAGCAATTTCTTGGTTCAAAATGATTTTGAAAGAGGTCGGATCGACAAGACTCTCTTTATAAAAACCAAGGGGAAAGATTTCCTTATTGTTCAAATCTATGTTGATGATATTATCTTTGGAGCTACTAATGAATATCTCGTGTCGAGAATATTCCGAGTTGATGAGTCGGGACTTCCAAATGAGTATGATGGCGAGAACTCAATTTCTTCCTTGGTTTACAAATCAAACAAGACAAAGATGGGATCTACGTCCATCAACCCAAGTATACCAAGGAGCTGCTGAAGAAATACAAACTTCAAGATGCAAAGCGCGCATCTACACCCATGAGCAACAAGTATAAAGCTTAACTCGGACGAGAAAGGTAAAGCAATAGATCGAAACTCCATCGAGGTATGATTGGATCTTTGCTATATCTTACTTCCAGCCGGCCAGATATAATGTTCGAGTGTTTGTTTATGCGCAAGATTCCAAGCTAATCCAAAAGAATCACATCTCACTGCGGTAAAGAGAATATTCGGATATCTTGCGGGAACTCATAACTTAGGTCTATGGTACTCAAGAGACTCGGAACTCGACCCTCACTGGATACTAAGATGCGGACTACGCTGGATACAAAGTTGATAAAAAGAGCACTTCGGAGCTTGCCAATTTCGGGTCAATCCCTAACATCTCGGCACTCAAAGAAGCAAAACTCGGTAGCTCTATCAACTGCTGAAGCTGAGTATATTGCAGCTGGAACATGTTGCGCTCAGATTTTATGGATAAAGCAACACTTGAGAGATATTAGACTTTCTTTCAAATCGGTTCCAAACAAGTGTGACAATCGAGTGCAATTAGCATCACAAAGAATCCAGTTCATCACTCAAAGACAAAGCATATTGAGGTCGGATATCATTTCTTAAGAGACCATTCGAGAAAGGTGATATTGAACTTGAGTTCATTCCTACTAATCTTCAATTAGCTGCTATCTTTACTAAGCCTCTTGGTGAAGATCGGTTCTATTTTATTCGGAATGAGCTTGGTATGTTAAATGCATAACTATTTTTTTTTTTGCTTGATTATGCGTTCTATGCTTATGCTTTTTGCTGGCTATTAGTTCGGTTGATTTCGTGATACCGAGCCAATAGCTGTTAGTTTCGAGTCACTCGAAACCAATCTGCGTCGGACTCGGACGTCGAGAAAAATTGGACTTCAAATTTCCGGAATTATCTCTAGATTAGTGGAGATTTTCAGAATATTATTTTCAAATTTTTTCTCTCTCTCCCGCTCTCTCGCGATTTGTGATGAAACGATAGCCAATGGATTTCAAACTACGATGAATCCCGACCATCGAAGAAGAGAACCGTCACACCGGTCTAAGGTGACTGATGGACAAGCCGAGTCGAACGGATAGTTAACGGACGTTTATCATTCTATATATAGCGCCTATTCATCTTCGTCTCGTTACTTCACATTCCATTCTCTATCTCTCTCGTACGTAAAACTTCTCGCGGAAGCTTTTTACGTCTACGAGTGGTCTCCGGACACTTTCAAGGCGACACTAAGCTCATCTCAAGTAATTTCGATCGCTCTCCATCTCTTTCTTCTACTCTTTTTCTTTCGTTCTCGTGAACCTACTCTCTTCTTTTATTCCTCAAAAGTTTCATCTTTCTTTCCTCATTCTCACAAAATGCCTAAGACGAGTAATCATCCGGACTTTCGAGTCTCCTCCTCCAAAAAGCCTCGCACCAAAACCCGTAAGGCTCAACCCCTTCTAAGCCTCGTTGTCACCCAGACATCTCACACTGGACGACAAATTCTTTCCTACCACAAAATTCTCGTGGTTGTCCCACATTCAAACCACCGGTGTATATAACATTCTGTGTTTCAGCGAGTTCATTTTACCCCGAACTCGTTTCGAGTTTTACACTCACCTCACTCACTCTTAAGGTGTTCTAACCTCCGGGGTTCGGAATGTGACTGTTCGTATCAACACCTCTCTCCTCCACCGCCTGTTCAAGGTTTCCTCTCTTTTCTTGAACAGCAACCCTATTCCTTTCACTGAAGTCGCCGACGAGTTCTTTAAAAATACGCTAAAGAGTTCCCCGAGTCACGGAAAAATTTTTAGTGACTCGGTTAAAGTCGAAGCACGCCTTCTGTGCTTGTTGCTGATGAGAACCTTTTTTCTCGAGCATTCCAGCAAGGAGAACCCCAACTCCAAGCACCTAAAATCTCTTTTTGACATTCTTGAAGGCTACAAAGTAGACCTGTTCCCTTCAATAATTGAGCGAGATGGCAGCTGTGCCAGCTCAACTCCAAAATAAGAAGAACACCCCTCTTCCCTTCGGTGCTCTTCTCACCCTTGTTTTCAAGCAATTTAAAGTTCCTCTCCCCTCGGACCCAACTGCTGTGTCCGAGGCTGCCGTTGTGGTCGGTAAAAGGAACTCCGAGGGTAAGGGTACCGAGAAACTCAGCCTGGTATCTGGGTACACAACTCGGAGCCGAGGCCTCCTTCTCCGCCTCGGACTCAGAAAAAACCCCTCTCTCTCATTGCCCCACCTGTTGGTGCTTCCACCTCAAGTGCCCATAAATCTCTCTCCACTATTTTGTCCTCCGCTTTCATGGACAAGATCAACTCCGTGTCCTCCGAATTCAAGGACATGCTCTGCTCTTTCAAGAATGTCTATCGATCTATGTTCATTAACCACAAAATAGCCCGAGTCCCAAATCCAAGAGCAACGAAACAATGGTTCTTGAGATGCGGGAGTTGGTGAAGGAGCGAAGGAGCTGGTCCAGCTCCTCCAGGAGAGAAGGTCCAAGGCGGCTCAGGACCGTGGCAACTCAGGCACTTCTTAAGCGTCTTCGAGCGCAGGCTCGACCTCCTTAGAAAGCGGGGAGGAAGAAGAAGTAGACAACGAAGAAGCGGACATTGAGGAGCCTCGCGGCGAGGCAGCTCCGATCGGGCAAGGGGTGGAAAACAAAGAAGAGGCAGCGGGAACAGGTTGAGGGTCGGACCGATCCTCAAGCTCAAGTGGCGTGACTCAGCTCGGACAGCTAGCCTAAGTGAGTCAGCAGACCTAGCTATGCTACGACAACACGCAGCAAGTCGACCGAGCAGCCCCTCCAGCTATCGAGGTCCACAGGGAGGAACCCCTAGATCCTCTCGTTACGGGTCGGCCGCTCGTAGCCGAGCCCTTGACGACAATCCCGGTTCTCCTTCGCCACGCTCAAGCACATTGTCAACATCCTACCAAGCACCGACGTACCTCTAATCCCTCCGCTTCCACTCGGGCATCCCCTCTCCCTCGTAGGTGCCAATGCACTATGTCACAATTCCATAGTCTGCGCGATTCTTCTTCTTTCCGAGAGATTTCTACTTATTTCTTTTGTCCGGACATCAGATTTGTACTAACTGTTGTATTCTTCCCATTTCTTTTGTTGTGCTTGAAAGGCAAGGGGGAGAAATTTAATATAAGATAGAAACTTGTTGTCTTGTTTAGGGGAGTTTCTTCATCTGTGTACTCTCTTTAATTTCAATGAATTAATGCTTTCTCTTCAATTTTCTCGTGTGCTTATTGACTATCGCAACCATTTCGAGTTAACATTATCTCATTGCCAAGCATATATTCTTTATGATCCGTTACATTAAGGTTGCTTCACTTATCCGATTTCATGCACAACGTTTACAAAAGCAGATCTTTATCACTAACAAAGTCTCTGTCTAAGTATGGAATGCCTTTCATCAAAAAGGGGAGATTGAACACTCGGACACTACTCGCACAATTCCGAGTTCTAACAAAGGAATCGGGTATAAAAATTTCTCACTTATATAGTTTTGATTCCAACGAATTCTCTGTACCTTAGAAACTTTTCTGAGTGATATGGTATCTTCTCTAAGTGATATAGCATTTACTTCATGTACTCTTGCTTGTCTCTGTGTGACTCGGAATGTATTCGGAATATCCCACTTAGTTACGAGTCCCTCATCACTTAGATATATCACATGTTGAATTGACTAGCATTTCGCTTAACCGCACTCGGGTTTGACTCCATGTTATAGTTCTATTCTGATGGAGTTAGCGCTTCTAGTCCGAATCATGCTTAGTCTAGATCAAGTTTGTTTCACTCGATATTCGATGTATAACTTGATTCTCGCTTAGACTAATTCGGATGGAATTTTGAGTTTCATGGATATTTGACTCAGAAAATTCCACTCACTTTCCGACTTAGATAATTACTTGCTTAATTATCTTATTTATATTATTATCTCGTGTCTAATCGTGGACTAAAGTATTTTATACTTTGAGAACCAAAAATTGATTTACTTTTGTAGGTTATTCAACCGAGGATACACTTTTGAAATATAAAACTAACCGGCTTCAAAAAGTCAAATCACCAGCAGACATGGCTTTTCCTCTTCTCTCGTCCTAGCCCCGGAAGATTGTGTCGTGGCTGTCTGTTTCGAAATTTGGAAAAGCTGAAACGCCAAGCTTAACGGTGGTTTCCACCTTATCCTTCAAGACACCGCCAGTGGTTTTGGGACTTCCAAGAGAGTTCGAACCGTTGCCCAACGTTCATATCACAACGGATACTTTCGAGTGACTCGAAAGCTCTTAACAACGGTCACAAAGGACCTCCCGTCGAAGTTGGAGATAACGGCTATGCTGCTTGGTCATCTATAAATAGAAGCCAATTCTCAAGACTTGAAGATGGCCGAACCTATTGTTAATACACGTACTTGAGCAAAGTCATTGTATTCACTCTCAATCTTCTACTTACAACTCCCACTCTGTAATTCATTATATTCTAAGTTGTAAGGTCTTGTACTTAGTTACAAACACTTTCTTACTCTCTAAGTAAGATCCCTTGACTGAGCTGTAAGGGTTAACTCAGCTTAATTGTCCCTAGCTGTAAGGGTTATCTCAGCTAGGAAGTACTAGATCGGATAAGGGAATTTCGAGTCTAGGAAAACTTGTAAAGAGTTGTTTAAGGGAGTAACTCGGGTTCAGTCAGTCTACGGTATTTTGTGGACTCAAAATAGTGGATTTGACTTCGTGCTTGGACTAGCACGGTCCGTGCTTTCCTGCCCCAGGAGGGTTTCCACGTAATTTCCGTGTCTTTACTTTCCGAGTTCATTCTAGACTCGGACAATCTCAAAGCTTCAGCTTAATCCGCTTTATTACTCTTTATTGCAATTCGAGTTCATATGTTTCGACCCTACATTAGACTCGGAATCGTTTCTGTCTCTACTTTAGCAAAAGAGTTTGTTTTTCATCGAAAACTTCCATCACCCTATTCACCCCCTCTAGGGTGACTCGGACTCTCCCGAGCAAACCTTCACATATCTCTAATTCGTGCTTCGACCTACTCGGACATCACTTAGAACCATCGCATGAACAAATCATTTCTCTATCACACTTATTCCGAGTACTCGACTTCTTGGTTCAAGTTCAAATGAATTATAACATTAATTCTTTATCTTTGAGTCGGTTTATTCTTGGAGAATTATTTGTTAGATCAAATTTAGATATCCCGATATTCTGCACTCTCTAACTTGATCATTTATGGATTGACATAAGATGGAATCCGAACCTAATGGATATTATACTCGGAAAATTCCACTCTTTAAGGCCAAAGATAATTAAGCTCTTAATGACTCGGATTTAAATATTATTTGTGTCTAATCTTGGACCAAAGTATTTTTATACTTTTGAGTACCAAAGTGATTTGCTTTTGAAGGTTGTTGATACAGGCCTAATCCGAAGACTCGGACTTTACATATACATCATTCCGAGTTCCATCAAGGAAGCGGTATAAGACTTCATCTCTTATAAGGTTTTGATTACAAGTCATTCTAAGTGTCATAGAAATTTTTCGAGTGATATAGAATCTTTTCGAATGTTACAAAACCATTGCATATGTTCTCACTTGATTCTAACCGACTCGTAAAGCATACTCGTTCGCACACGCTTCCGAGTCACTCGGACAACGCTCGGATATATTACATGTTCAAACATTTGCTCTAATGTGCATAAACTCAGTCCGACTTCATGATCTAAGTTTAATTGAATTATTGTGTTATTCATCTTTACAAGTGAGCATGCTTGTTTTGAACATTGGTAGTCTAGATCAAGTCTTTCTACTCTAATTGTCTTTATCCGACTTGCTTTACTTCTAGACTAACTCAGATGGAATTTGAGTATAATGGATATTAGACTCGAGAAAATTTCTCTCTTTTAGGACTCGGATAATTACGCACTTAATTATCTTAATTAAATTATTATATGTGTCTAATCTTGGACCAAAGTATTTTATACTTTGAGAACCAAATTGATTTACTTTTATAGGTTATTCAAACGAGGTTATCCTATTTTTGAATTACAAAAGCAACCGGCTTCAAGATGTCAAATCCCCAAGCAGATAAGGCTTTTCCTACTTTTGACCTAAGCCCGGACACTATCGGAGTTGTCTGTTTCCAAAACTAGAAATTTGCAACGCTAAGCTCAACGGTGGTTTCCACCCTACTTTTCGGACACCACCGGTGGATTGGGACTTCCAAAGGAGTCAAGAGCCACTGCCCAACGATCACACCTCAGCGGATATTTTCTAAGTGACTCAAAAAGACCATTGCAACGGTCACAAAGGACTTCCAGTTAGAAGACAGTCACACCGGCTAGTTTGCTTGGTTATCTATAAATAGAAGCCAACTCTAAAGACTTGAAGATTGCTGAACCAACTGTCAATACACATACTTAAGCAAAAGTCATTATATTCATACTCAATCTTCTACTTACATCTCCAACTTTGTACTTAACATCTTTCTCGAGTTATAAGGTCTTGTAATCAATTACAAACACTCATTCTTACTTTCGAGTAAGGTCCCTTAACCGAGCTGTAAGGGTTATCTCAGCTCGCTTGTCCCTAACTCGTAAAGGTTATCTTAGTTAGGAAGTACTAGATCGGATAAGGGAATTTCGAGTCTAGGAAAATCTTATAAGGAATTGTCTAAGGGAGCAATTCTGGTTGAGTCTCGTATTTTATGGATTCAAAATAGTGGATTTGACTTGGTGCTTAGATTAGCATTGACCATGGTTTTCTGCCCCAGGAGGGTTTCCACGTAACTTTCCGAGTTAGTACTTTTTTGAGTTCAATCTAAACTCGTAGTCTCCTCGAGTCATTTCTAGTTTTATTCTTCCATTACTTGTTTAAATTTTCCCATCACCCTAATCACCCCCTCTAGGGTGACTTAGCCTCTCTAAGAGCAAACCTTCATAATCTATTTTTTAAAAATAAAAGCAACCGATTTCTAGCTGTTAAACACCGGTAGACAAAAATAGCTACTTCTGGACATGGCTCGGACACCGTGTCATGGTTGTTTGTTTCCACACTCGGAAAACTCCAACTCTGGGTCTAATGGTTGTTTCCACCTCAATTTTCAATCACCACCAGATGATTGGACCATTTTTGGCGCCAAGAACCGTTGCATAATGTTCAAATCCCAATGGATCTTTTCTTAGTGACTTAGAATAGCCGTTACAACGGCTAGTGAAGATCACAAGTCCAGAATCAGACTCAACAGTCATCCTGCTCGGATGCTTTTAAATAGAAGCCACTTTGTAAGACTTGAAGGTGGCCAAAACTATTATTTAACCGATTATTGGATTCATTCTTACTCAATCTTCAACTTACAACTCCAATTCTGTAATTCTTACTCTTTGAGTTGTAAAGAAAGTCTTGTAATCACTTACATTATTTTCTTACTTTGTTTGTAAGTCCCTTGACTGAGTTGTAAGGATTAACTCAACTTAGTTGTCCCCGACTATAAGGGTTAACTCGGTTAGGAAGTACTAGATCATATAAGGGAACTTCTAGGTTTAGGAAAACATTGTAAAGGAATTCTTTAAGGGAGCAATTATAGGTAGAGTAAGTCCTTTGTAATTGAGGATTCAATTACTCGGATTTGACTTGGTGCTTGGATTAGCACTGTCCATGGTTTTCTTCCCTAGGTGGGTTTCCACGTATTTTTATTTGTCAACCTTTCGAGTCCTATCTAGACTCGGAATTTGCTTGTGCTCGGCTTTGTGCACAAGAGTTTGATTTTTATCTAAAATCTTTCACCACCTATTCGCCCCCTCCTCTTATAGGGTGACTTAGTCTCTCCAAGAGCAAACCTTTAATTGGTCTGAAAGCCTAGCCTTTCAAGAGGATCTCACAACCCAAAGGTCTAAAGATCGGATGGCTTAGAACGTTGGAGAGTTCGATGAAGGAAGATCATCAACTAGATTTTCTTGTTTTCTTGTTCAAAAGATCTCTCAACTCGGACCGCTCCCACTCCACCATCTTGATTTCTTTTTCTTGTTTTTGTTTTCATTAGTTTTTTTTTTTTTTTGTCCGGACAAACAAATTGTATCCACTTGATACATTCTTCCCCATTTTAATTTTTTTTGCTGAAAGGCAAGGGGAGAATACTTGGAAAGTTTGTTGTCTTATTTAGGGGAGTTTTCTCACCCTCTTCGTTTGTATGTATTTTCTATATTTATGTATATTTATGAATGAAGTTTCGATTTCGAGTATTTTGCTTTCTAAGTATAACTTCTTTCCGAGTTTAAATTTCTCATTTTGTTTTGCTCGATATATCAGCTCATTTATGTATTTTCCTCTCGATATAACTACTCACAATTTTTCATCTAATAAGCTATCTGCAGCAATATTCTAAGTCCGAATCACTTCATTTATTATTTTTGTGATATTTTATTCTAAGCTCGGATATATTCTTTGTGAAATGAGTAAGAATGAAAACTCTTGATTATTTTATGAACAAAATTTCTATCCGAGTATGGAATGTCTTTCATCAAAAAGGGCCAGATTGAAGACTCGGACTCGAGTTAATATCATTCCGAGTACTATCAAGGACTCAGGTATAAACCTCATCCCTCCTAAGTTTTGATACAAGTCATTCCGAGTAATATAGAAACTATTGCATATGTTTTCATTCGATTCCGATCGACTCGGAAAACACATTCTTGTTCATCAACTCACACCGATGTTTCTGAGTCACTCAAACACTACTTAGATTTATCGCATGTTCAAACAATCTCTTTAACACTTTTAATCTAAGTTCGACTTCATATTCTCGAGTCAAGAGAATTACAACATTAATTCATCTTTCTAAGTCACCATGTTTGTTCAAGAATTATTTGTCTAGATCAAGTACTTATACTCGATATTCTCTTTATAACTTGATCTTCCCTAAGACTCGACTCTGATGGATTCCGAGTGTAATGAATATTAGACTCAAAAATTCCACTCCTCTAGGCCTAAGATAATTTTGCACTTAATTATCTTAATTAAATTCTTATCTATGCCTAATCTTGGACCAAAGTATTTTATACTTTGAGAACCAAAATTGTTTACTTTTGTAGGTTATCTAAATGAGGTAATCCTATATTTTAAATTACAAAAGTAACCGGCTTGAAGCTCGTCAATCACCAGCAGACAAGGCTTTTTACTTCGAACAAGGCTCATACGCTCGTGTCGGGGTTGTCTGTTTCCAAAACTAAAAATCTTCAACGTTAACCTCAACGGTGGTTTCCACCTTACTTTTCAAACACCACTAGCTGATTAGAGCACCTTTAGAAGTCAAGAATCGTTGCACAACGTTCACATCTCAACGGATCTCTTCGAGCGACTCGGAAGAACCGTTACAACAGATCACAAAGGACTTATACTCGAAGATAGTCACAACGTCTAATCTGCATGGTCATCTATAAATAGAAGTCAACTCTCAAGACTTGAAGATTGCTGAGACTTGCTAGAATTATTGTCAATACACAAGCCAAAGTCTTTGTATTCATACTCAATCTTCTATTTACAACTCCCACCTTATAATTTTTACTTTCCGAGTTGTAAAGTCTTGTAATCGAGTCACATACTCTTTCTTCCAACTCTAGTCGGCATGGTTTGCGCGTTGGCCTCAAAATAGTGTGATGTAAATCGCTTAATTTCAAATTGCAAGTATGCTATTACCATTGAGGATTTAAGGAAGGCCTTATTCATGGATACTTGTTTCATCCAGCCAAAGTACCTTTCAAATGGGTACATCCATCGATATTGAACTAGCCCACCTAAAAAGCTTCCTCTGCCAAATGAATTGGTAAGTGCTCCATAACATTCCAAAACCCGGGAAATATCATTTCTAACTTACATAGAATAATGGCTATATTCTTATGCATCTCTTCAAGCATGTCAACTCGGAGTTCAATAGTGCATAGGTTTTTTAAGAACTCGCTTAACCGAACAAGTGGTGCCAACACATCTTCCGAAGTGCAGCGAAATGCCACAGGAAGAAGGTTTTCTAAAAACATGATGGTCATGGCTTTTCATGTTCGTGAGACTCGAATCTTGATCATTCTAAGTACTACATAAAGAGTCAGTATAAACCCCATCCCTCCTAAGTTTTGATTACAAGTCATTCTGAATACTACATAAAGAGTCGGTACAAACCTCATCCCTCCTAAGTTTTGATTACAAGTCATTCGAGTACTACATAAAGACTCGGTACAAACCTCATCCCTCCTAAGTTTTGATTACAAGTCATTCTGAGTACCATAAAAACTCCTGTTTAAGTTTTCATTTGATTCCGATCGACTCGGAACACACGTTCTTGTCTATCTTCTTACATTGACATTTCCGAGTCACTCGGACACCACTCGATTTATTGCATGTTCAAATAATCTCTCTAACACTTCTTATCCGAGTTCTGACTACATATTCTAAAGTAAAGTGAATTACGGCATTAATTCATCTTTCTAAGTCAATATATTTGTTTGAGAATTATTTATCCACATTAAGTACATATACTCTCATGTTTTCACTCTTATAACTTGATCTTTCTTAGACTGACTCTAATGGAATTTGACTATAATGAATATTAGACACATAAAATTTCACTCTTCTAGGCCGAGAGATAATTATGTACTTAATTATCCTAATTAAATCATTATCTCGTGCCTAATCTTCGACCAAAGTATTTTATACTTTGAGAACCAAAACTGTTTACTTTTGTAGGTTATCCAAACGAGGTTATCTTATTTTTGAATTACAAAAGTACCCGGCTTCAAGCTTTCAATCACCACCAAACAAAGCTTTTCTACTTCTAAACAAGGCTCGGACGCTCTGTCGGGGTTGTCTGTTTCCAAAATTGGAAAATCTCAACGCTAAGCTGAACGGTGGTTTCCACCCTACTTTTCGGACAACACCGGTTGATTGAAGCACCTTTAGGAGCCAAGAGCTGTTGCATAACGTTCACATCTCAACGGATCTTTTCGAGCGACTCGGAAGAACCGTTACAACAGATCAAGAAGGACTTCGTTCAGAAATTAGTCAACACGGCCAATCTACTTGGTCATCTATAAATAGAAGCCACCTCTCAAGACTTGAAGATTGCTGAGAATTTTTGTTAAAACACATTACTTAAGCAAAAGTCATTATATTCATGCTCAATCTTCTACTTACAACTCCCAGCTTATAAATCATACTTTCTAAGTTGTAAAGTCTTGTAATTAGTTAAATACTCTTTTTACTTTCCGAGTAAGGTCCCTTGACTAAGCTGTAAAGGTTAACTCAGCTTAGTTGTACCTAGTCTGTAAAGGTTACCTCGGTTAGGAAGTAATAAATCGGGTAAGAGAATTTCGAGTCTAGGAAAACTCGTAAAGAATTATTTAAGGGAGTAATTCTGGTTGAGTCGGTCTATTGTATTTTGTGGAGTCAAAATAGTGGATTTGACTTGGTGCTTGGACTAGTAATGTCCGTGGTTTTCTACCCCAGGAGGGCTTCCACGTATATCCGAGTTTACACTCTTCGAATCCAATCTAGACTCGGATTGTCTTGATTATTCTTTACAAGCTAAAATCTTCTAAGTTTGTGAAAATTTCTTCATCACCCTATTCACCTCCCTCTAGGGCGACTAAGACTCTCCAAGAGCAAACCTTCAATTGGTATCGGAACCTAGCCTTTCGGAAAGGGTCTAACAACCTAAAGGTCTAAAGATCAAATGGCTCGGAATAACGGAGAGTTCGATGAAGGAAGATCTTCCAGCAGACCACCTAAGTTCAAAGGATCAAATTTCGTGCACTAGAAGAAGCTAATAGAATGCTTTCTGCTGGACAACGATGAAGATGTCCGGAACATCATACAAGAAGGCAATTACATTCCAATGAAGATGAAAGATATAAGACCTATGCCTAAAGCAAAATTCGAGTACACCATCGAAGAGTTAGAAAAGTTCGAAAAAACTTTAAGGCAATGAACATTCCGATGTGCGCCATCAACTCGAATAATACAACAGAGTGTCGGCTTGTGACACAGCTAAAGATGTGTGGGAGACTCTTGTCAACACATATGAAGGAACAAGCCAAGTGAGACAAGCGAAGATAAGTCAATATCTTCACAAATATGAGCTGTTCAAAATGGAGCCGAAGAAAACATCACTCGGATGTTTATACGCTTCACCGAGATTACGAGACAATCTCAAATCTCTCGGGTAGAATGATTTCCCATGAAGAAATGTGCAGAAAAATTTTAAGAAGTCTACCCAAGAGAAGATGGGGTCCAACAAACATCACTTAGTTTTCTAAAAGGAAGACTCGGAATCGGACCAAACCTAAAGTAATTCAAATCTGGGTTCCCAAGAGTCTTCTTTCTCGAAAAGGATCACAAGAAACGGAGTTATTGGGTTTATTAGAGGAAGTGAGAAGAGTTACTATGTTTCGACTTGCAGGTAACTAAGAAAAGGACAAAAGGTCATTGGTACCTAGACAGTGGATGTTCACACCACATGTCGGGAGACTCAAGACTATTTTCCGAGTTAGAAGATTACAAAGGAGGTAAAGTCACTTTTGGAGATGACAGTAAAGGTAAGATAGTTGGAATAGGCAAGATTGGAAAAGGAGACAACCTGGTCAGCCCAGTCTATCTTGTCAAGTGATTAAAGTACAATCTACTTAGCATCTCTCAACTGTGTGACAAAGGTCAAGAGGTAAGGTTCACTCAGACAAATTGCTATATTTCGATGCAACCACAAAAGTGACTAAGCTCTCAGGTAAGAGATTAGGTAATACCTACACTATTCCTCTTTTTGATCCAAGTCAAAATTTAACTTGTTTAAAAGCATCTCTTCATGATGATTCTTGGACATGGCATCATAGCCTAGGTCATGTTAGCATGCATACTATCAAAAATCTTGCATCTCATGGTTTAGTCAGAGGTTTACCTAATTGTGCTTTTAAGAAAGATAAAATTTGTGAAGCATGCACAAAAGGGAAACAGTCGGATCATCTTTCAAATCTCTCAAAACTGTTTCCACATCCAAAGTGCTTAAAATGTTGCATATGGACTTATGTGGTGAAATCCCTGTAAAGAGTCTCGGAGGTAAATCTTATGTACTTGTGATTGTTGATGACGACTCACGATTTACTTAGGTGTGTTTTCTTAAGCATAAAAATGAAGCTTTCAAAGAGTTCAACAAGCTCTGCAGGAAAATTCAAGTAAAGTCTCGGACTCAAATCGGAAGAATTCGAACCGACCATGGAAGGGAGTTCGATTACTCGGAATTTGCAGAGTTTTGTGATAAGAATGGTATCTCTCACAACTTCTCAACACCTAGAACTCCTCAACAAAATGGAGTGGTGGAGAGAAAGAACCGAACTCTTGAAGAAATAGGAAGGACAATGATGATTGAACATGATCTACCTTACTATTTCTAGGCCGAGGCAGATCAACACAGACAAACTACAAACCGAACCTATACCTCATCAAACCCATTTTGAAGAAAACACCGTACGAGCTCTATAAAGGAAAGAAGCCCAACATTTCATACTTCAAACCCTTCGGATGTAAGTGCTATGTTCACAACAATGGTAAGGATCACTCGACCAAGTTTGATGTTCGGTCATATGAAGGTATTTTTCTTGGTTACTCATCTCATAGTAAAGCATATCGCATCTTCAATAAAAGAACTAACAAAGTGGAAGAAAGCATCCACGTTGTTTTTGATGAGACCGAACAGGGAAAACCAAGTGAGTCGGCATTCTCGGATCCGAAGCTCAGCCGAGATGAAGATGATCTTGATAAAGCCGAGCTCGAGACAGAGTCAAAGGAAAGCGGATCAAAATATCATGACTCGGATCGAACCAGCTCCGGAGCCGGCTCGAATGCTGAAGACCAAACACATGAGCAAGCTCAAATAGATCAGATCACTCGAAGACCAACCAGCTCAACCCACAAATCTGGTGAACCGGAGAACAGGTAGAGCATTCAAATATGTTTCGAGTCACCAACTCGAGAACATTTTGTCTAACATCAATAGTGGGGTAAGAACTCGCTCTTCTCGAGTAAAATCTATCTCGCATTCACTGCATTCATATCATTAATCGAACCCAAAAATGCATTAGAGGCCCTAAATGAACTTGAATGGGTAGAGGCCATGCAAGAGGAACTTAATCAATTTGAGAGAAACCAAGTCCGGACTTTGACAAAACGACCTTCCGACCACCTAGTCATAGCAACCAAATGGGTTTTTAAGAACAAACTGGATGAGGATGGGTTGGTAGTCGAAATAAGGCTAGACTTGTGGCTCAAGGTTATAATTAAGAAGAAGGAATTGATTGTGGGGAAACCTTTGCACCGGTTGCTAAGATTGAAGCAATCGAATTCTTTTGACATTTGCATCAAGCATGAATTTTAAAATGTATCAAATGGATGTCAAATGTACTTTTCTGAATGGTTTCATTCAAGAGGAAGTTTATGTTGAGCAACCCCTAGATTTGAAAACTCAAAATTTCCAAATCATGTTTTCAATTTGCAAAAGGCTCTTTATGATCTTAAATAAGCTCCCGAGCTTGGCATGAAAAACCGAGCGGTTTCTTGGTTGAAAATGATTTTAAAAGACATCAGATTGACAAAACGCTTTTCATAAAAACCAAGGGGAAAGACTTTTTATTGTTCAGATTTATGTTAATGATATAATTTTGGAGCCACTAATGAAAATCTCTGTCGAGATTTTTCTAAGTTAATGAGATAGGAATTCTACATGAGCATGATGGGAGAGCTCAATTTCTTTCTTGGTCTACAAATCAAGCAAGAAAAGGATGGCATTTATGTTATGTCCATCAATCTAAGTATACCAAGGAATTGCTGAAGAAGTACAAACTTCAAGATGAAAAACATGTAGCAACACCAATGAGTAGCAGCATGAAACCGGACTCGGACGAAAAAGGTAAAGCAGTGGATCATAAACTCTATTGAGGTATGATTGGATCTCTGCTATATCTCACATCCAGTAGAGGCGGACATTATGTTTAGTGTATATCTGTTCCAAGATTCCAAGCTAACCTAAAAGAATCACATCTCACTGCAGAGTGAAGAGAATTTTTCGATATCTTGCAAGGACTCATAATCTAGGTCTATGCTTCTCAAGAGACTCATAACCGACCCTCACTGGATACTCAAATGCCGACTATGCTTGGATACCGAGGTTAATAGAAAGAGCACATCAGGAGCATGTCGGTTTCTAGGTCAATCCCTTATATCTTGGCACTCAAAGTAGCTAAACTCGGTTGCTCTATCAACTCGCTGAGCTGAGTACATTATAGCTGGAGCATGTTGTGCTCGGATTCTATGGATCAAGCAACACTTGAAAGACCTTGGACTTTCATTCAAATCAATTCCAATCAAGTGTGACAATCAAAGTGCAATCAACATCACTAAGAATCCAGTCCAACACTCAAAGACAAAGCATATTGAGGTTAGGTATCATTTTCCGAGAGACTATTCTGAGAAAGGTGATATTGAACTTGAATTCGTTCCTACAAAATTTGAACTAGCTGATTTCTTTACTAAGCCACTTAGTGAGGATCGGTTATGTTGTATTAGGAATGAACTTGGCGTGATGAATGCATGATTATGTGTTACATGTTCTTTCTTTTGTCTTAATAATAATTAGTTTAGTTGACCAAGTGATACTCGAGCTAGGAGTTATTATCTGTTTGTGTTTTTGAGTCACTCGAAACTTTACTTGAGACAGACTCGGTTGTTGAGAAAATTGGACTTCAAACTTCGAAATCATCTTTAGATTAGTGGAGAATTTGATAAATTTCTTTTAAAATTTCTCTTTTCTCTCTCTCTACCATTCTCATCGATCGGTGAAGTAGTCTGTTTGGAGACAGACACCGAAATTCTAACCATTGAAGAGCACGACGGACATACCGGTCCGAGGCGATCGTTAGAGGTTTTGGTCGAACGAATACTTGAATGACATTTACTTCGCTATAAATAGCATCCCTTTTCCTTCAGTTTGCTACTTTACTCTCTGCTAACCTAAACTCTCGTGTAACCACTCTTGTAATCTAAGCTCTCAAGCATTCTCAACACTCTCGGTACTCTCTTTCTCTCTCTCTCATTTCTTCGAGTTCTCTCTCCTTCTTCTAAAACTTCTCAACCATGCCTAAGAGAGGTTCCACTCCGGACTTTCTAGGATTTGCAACAAAGAAACCTAGAACCAAGAACCAAGAGGGTCCTTCTAACCCTTCCAAAATCCTAGTCACCAAACATCTTACGTTCGATGACAAGTTCTTTCCAACCACAACCTTTTCGTGGTTGAAACACATCAAAACCACCGTTGTATATAACTTTCTATGTTTCAATGAGTTCATATACCCGAACTCGTTGCTAAGTTGTACTCAAACCTTTCTTGCTCGGAGGGGATCATCACCTCAAGAGTTCGTAACACTCGTGGTTCATATAAATCTCTCTCTCCTCCATCGACTTTTTAAAGTATGTTCTATCTTTCTCAACAGCAACCCCATCCCCTTCAACGAAGTTGCTTGATGAGTTCTTCGAAAAATATGCCGAGGAAGTCCCCGAGTCACACAAGAACTTTTACGTGACTCAAATGGAGACCGAGGCTAGACTTCGTGTTTCTTGCTGATGAGAACTTTTTCTCTCATCACTCCAGCAAAGAGAATCCCAGCTCAAAGATTCTCAAAGCTTTGTTCAACATTCTCAAGGGCTATGATGTAGACCTCTTTCCCACTATAATCGAGCGAGATGGCTCCACCGTGCCGGCTCGATCAAAGAAATCCACCCCTCTTCCTTTTGAAGCCCTTCTTACCCTTGTTTTTAAACAATTCAAGGTTCCGCTACCCTCGGACCCAAACAAAGTGTCCGAGGTTGTCATCGTTGTTGGCGAAAAGAGTTTCTTGGATACGGATACGAGGAAACCCAACCTGGTGTCCGGGTCCAAAGCTCGGAGCCGAGGCAACCTTCCCCTCCACCTCGGACTCGGACTCACCTCTCACTCCCTCCTCTACCCGGCGGTGCTTCCTCCTCGGGTCCCCCTCGCTAGCAGCTGCTACTTTGTCTACCACACTCGCTAGCCAAGCTCACTTCGTGTCCACAAAATTCCAGGACACTCTCCGCTCCTTCAAACTTATTCTTTAAAACATGACCATTAACCGGAAAATAACCCAATCTCAAATTCGAGAGCAACAAGATGTGCTCCTCAAAATGAAGAATCTGGTTAAGGAGCAACAAGAGATGATTGAGCTCCTCCGAGAGAGGTGATCGAAGGCCACTCGGGACCTAGACAACTCGGACACGTCCGAAGAGTCCTCGAGCCCTACCAAGTCTCCTTCTAGAGAGGCGGCAGAAGAAGAAGAGGAAGTTGCGGCTGAAGTAGCTCTTTCGAGGAGAAGGAGGAAGAAAAGGAGGAAGAAGGAGGGAAGAAGGAAGAAGCCAAAGGACAAGGTACTGCTGTTCCTCAACCGGAGCCGATAAGCTCGGACAGTGAGTCCGAGTGAGTCGAAGACACTGCGGATGTTGGACGATCCAGTAGCAATCAAGCCGGAAGAAGCACCTCCAATGCAATGTTCCAAGAGGATGAGCCATTACTCACGAATCTTAGCTATATGAGTGCTCTGCAGAAATATTCTAAGTACGAATCACATCACTCATTACTCTATATTACGAGATATTCCACTGAGTAAGATCGAAAACTCATGATTATTTTACTAACAAAATTTCTATCTAAGTATGAATGCCTTTCATCAAAAAGGGGAGATTGAAGACTTAGACTCGAATCTAGATCATTCTAAGTACTACATAAAGACTCAGGTACAACCCTCATCCCTCCTAAGTTTTGATTACAAGTCATTTTGAGTACCATAGAAACTCCTGTTTAAGTTTTCATTTGATTCCGATCGACTCAAAACACATGTTCTTGTCTATCTTCTCACATTCACATTTCTTAGTCACCCGGACACCACTCGGACTTATCGCATGTTCAAATAATCTCTCAAACACTTCTTATCCGAGTTCTAACTACATATTTGGAAAGTAAAGTGAATTACGACATTAATTCATCTTTCTAAGTCGAGTATATTTGTTTGAGAATTATTTGTCCAGATCAAGTACATATACTCGATGTTTTCACTTTTATAACTTGATCTTTCTTAGGACTGACTCTCATTGAATTTGAGTTTAATGAATATTAGACTCGGAAAATTTCACTCTTCTAGGCCGGAGATAATATGTACTTATTTATCCTAATTAAATCATTATCTATGCCTAATCTTCGACAAAAGTATTTTATACTTTAAGAACCAAAACTGTTGACTTTTGTAGGTTATCCAAATGAGGTTATCTTAATTTTGAATTACAAAAGTAACCGGCTTCAAGTTGTCAATCACCGGTAGACAAAGCTTTTCTACTTTTGAACAACGCTCGGACGTTGTGTCGGGGTTGTCTGTTTCCAAAGCTGGAAAAACTCAACGCTAAGCTCAACGGTGGTTTCCACCCTACTTTTCGAGACAACACCTGTTGATTGAAGCACCTTTAGGAGCCAAGAACAGTTGCATAACGTTCACATCTCAACGGATCTTTTACGAGCGACTCGGAAGAACCGTTACTGACGAGTCAAGAAGGACTTACGTTCAGAAATTAATCACAACGGCTAATCTATTTGGTCATCTATAAATAGAAGCCACCTCTCAAGACTTGAAGATTGCTTGGAATTATTGTTGAAACACATTACTTAAGCAAAAGTCATTGTATTCATACTCAATCTTCTACTTACAACTCCCAACTTGTAAATCATACTTTTTTAGTTGTAAAGTCTTGTAATTAGTTAAATACTCTTCTTAATTTCTAAGTAAGGTCCCTTGACTGAGTTGTAAAGGTTAACTCAGCTCGGTTGTCCCTAGTTGTAAAGGTTACCTCGGTTAGGAAGTACTAGATCGGATAAGGGAATTTCGAGTCTAGGAAAACTCTGTAAGGAATTATTTAAGGGAGCAATTCTGGTTGAGTCGAGTCTATTGTATTTTGTGGAGTCAAAATAGTGGATTTGACTTGGTGCTTGGACTAGCAGTGTCCGTGGTTTTCTGCCCCAGGAGGGTTTCCACGTATATCCGAGTTTACATTCTTACGGGTCCAATCTAGACTCGGATTGGCTTGATTATTCTTTTCAAGCTGATATTTTCCAAGTTTGTGAAAATTTCCTATCACCCTATTCACCCCCTTTAGGGTGACTAAGTCTCTCCAAGAGCAAACCTTCATTTTGCAACATAGTATTACATAGGTCAACCGAATTTCCCACATTAGAGCTGTAACCATTAGGCAATTTAACTTGTCTAAGCCATTCACAAATGGCTCTTCTTTAATCTAAGGACAATGAAAACTTTACATTTGGCTTTCGGGTTTGACCTCCGGGCATTTCACCTAACAAATTCAACTCCTCTCTACTACAAAGTATTGCCATGTCCACATGATCTTCGATGTTGTCTTTTTTTTTTTTTTTTTACCTGGCACATCCATCACTGTAGTGATAATGTTTTCGAAACTTTTTCTCAATGTGCATCACATCTAGGTTGTGACACAATCGGAGATCTTTCCATTAAGGTAATTCCCAAAATATACTATGTTTTGTCCAATTATGTTCATTCTCTTGAAATCTCGGAATTTGAAAATGAACACGAGTTAATCACTTTATGACAATTTGATAACAAAGTGTACAACTCTTCCCCAGTGGCCTGTTTAGGTGGACCTCCTCGAACAACGACGCCTTTTGAAACGCCGACTTGTTACTCCTGTATGAATGGTTACGTGGTAAGAATCGGCGATGACAATCAAACCACGATGGTTTTTGCCTATATTGTAATTGTAAGGTAGGTTGTTCATGTGTGTAGACCGGACATGCCAGTAGACCATGTGTACTCCATCCGGATAACATTCCATATGCTTGGAAAGTCGTTGATATTCCAAATTACAGCGCCCACATTTGAAAATTTAATCAAACAGATATGTCATATGTTTTTACCCCAGCCCATAACATTTTTAATTCATCAATCAATGGTTGTAAGAAAACATCTATCCTATTCTTTGGATTTGTTGGACCTGGGATGACACGTTAAAAACATAAACGGAATAGTCATGCACATCTCTCGACAGCGAGGTTGTAAGGTGTAACAACAACCGGCCACACAGAGTACGATCTCTCCGCCATTAAGAATGGGGTGAAACCATCAGCACACTAGGATAATGTAGGACATTAGGATCTTTAACATGCTCATTGTGCCATCTCATATGCTTTGTAGTGGTACTAGAAGTATACGATCTTTAGAGTCTCGGAATTCAAGATAAGTAATGCATCTTTGCAAACGATGTTCCTTTTTTCTTCCGAGAATTAGACTTCCTCGATTTTTGTCTATCATATCCACAAAACTTACAACACTCTAGGTTTGCATCATCTTTATAATACAACATACAACCCTTCGGGCAACAATCAATTTCGTGAATGTCCAAGCCTAATTCTTTCACTTTTCTCTTCAAATGATTGTATTTCTTTGGAATCCTACTACCTTGGGGACATGCATCCATTAATATGCCAAGCATATCATTCATACAACTATGAGAAATGTTGTGAGTTACTTTTAGGCTTAATAATCGGACATGGGCCTCAAGTTCGGACATATTTCCCCCATCATACAAAGGTTGTTAGGCAGCTTGAAGCATATTGTAAAACATTTCAACATTTGGATTCGGGAATATGTACGCTTAGTTCCCTCTCATTACATCATTGATCATATTTTGCATATGGTTGTCATCATGATGATTATTATTATTATTATTATCATAATGATCATTTTGACCATAACCATCTGCAATACCCTCCTCACTCCCTTGATGATATATGTCATTGTGAGAGGTCTAACTCATAGCACCGTAATTAGTGTACACAGGGTGTGTAGTACTTTGACCGTGAAATTGTTGACCGTCTACTTTCCCATTACTTGTCCAAGTACTAGTAGCCCGGCATAACACCCTTTTTATACGGATGTTATTTCACAACATCGGAACTTTGATAAGTCATATTCTTACACTTCTTACACGAACATCCGTACTGGCCACCTATTATGTAATCCTGTTAACTTTTCGCATAATTATCAAAGTCATCTACTCCATCCAACCACTCTCTACTTATTCCACCAGAGGACTTCTCCTCTTATACATCTATTGTCGATGTAATGGCCCTTCCATATATACGTATAATTTCACCATTTCTTATTTTGTTCAATAATATAATAATAATAATAATAATCTTTCCTATATAGTTCAAATAAAAATAAATATAATTAATAATATCTAACTGCACACTTTATTGTTTCACTGTTTTTTACATTTTATTGAAATAAAAATAAACATTCTGAAAACATCAACAAAAGCATCATTAATATTATAATTGCACACTTTATATAATAATAATAATAATAATAATAATAATAATAATAATAATAATAATATTATTATTATTATTATTATTATTATTATTATTATTATTATTATTGTTATTATTATTATTATTATTATTATTAATATTTTCGTCTTTAGTGTATATATATCTTGTGTTATTTTGTCTTCTTTTTTTTTTAAGTTATGTTTTTAATTATTGGAGACTCAAATAAAAATTCTTATAATAATAGAGGTATTGTAAAACGACTCGCATAATAATATTTCTTTAAATTTTCTTATAATATACGTACATCTGTTATTCATTTCACCATTTATTATTTTGGTCAATAATATAATAATAATAATAACAATAACAATAATAATAATAATCGATAGTAAATTACATTATGAAAACAACTATAAAAATCTATTAATATTATAATTGCACATTTTATATAATAAAAATAATAATAATAATAATAATAATAATAATAATAATTAATAATTAATAATAGCGTCTTTAGTGTATATGTAGTGTTTTTTTTTCTTTTTAGTGTATATGTAGTGTTATTTTTCTTTTCATGTTTTGGTCTTTGTAATTTTGTCTTTTTTTTAGTTATATTTTAACGGTTGGAGACTCAAACAAAAATTCCTATAATGGACGTATTGCATACAACGACTGCCATAATAATATTTACTGAAATTTTCTATAATTAGGCTACAATTACAACTTGTTGAGTTTAGATGGATGACTCACCAATGTAAAAATATATGTGTAGAGTTATTTTGTCAGTTTTTATAAAGTGCTAGATCTAAATAATAACAACATGAATAAATTTAATAAGACGTTGAGTTCTAATATAAAAAAACATAATAAACGTTAAATCGGGTTATCTACATATTAATATATTAACAAAAATCTATATATATATATATATATTATCACAAATTTTGGCATAACTCATTATTATTTAATATACAACTACCATTACATAAATTTAAATAACTTTTATTCATATATAAATATCACAAATTTCAACTAACTTTTAAACTATTTAGTGATATCATCATGAAAATATCATCACAAATTCATACTAATTTGTAATTATCTCAATTCGCAAATTTATTATATATCACCTTCTCAAATTTTACTCACAATAACATCATTATAATATTAATATCATAATATATCATAAAAACATAAACTAGTATTTTTTAATTTTTAATATAAATAAATAACTATCAAAAACATTATTATCACTAATTTATGTACTAACCTTAATTACCGAATTTGTTGTAAAAGTGGTTCCCGGGCTTTTGGCTACGAGTCTAGGCGGCTTTCAATGGTTGACACACGTGTTCGATTTCGGCGAAAAATTCACAATTTAATTTCAGAATGTAAGTGAAAGAAAATGCTTTCAATTTTCACCTTCAGACATTCCAAATTTAAGGTTTGCTCTTGGAGAGTATAAGTCATCCTAGAGGGGGTGAATAGGGTGATGAGAAAACTTGCTTGAAAATTAAAACATATATGAATCCGAGGTGAGTGAGATGCAAGGATAAACTCGAAAACCATTAACTCATAATTCAATGCAAAGTGAAGAAGCAAATTAAACGACGCTTTAAGACTGTTCGAGTCTAGAATCCACTCGAAGAGTATAACTCGAAAGTACGTGGAAACCCTCCTGGGGCAGAAAATCACGGACCGTGCTAATCCGAACACGAAATCAAATCCACTATTTTGAATCCACAAAATACAGTAGATCGACTTGACCTGAGTTGCTCCCTTAAACAACTCCTTACAAGTTTTTCCTAGACTCGAAATTACCTTATCTAATCTAGTACTTCCTAACCGAGATCACCCTTACGGTTAGGGAAAAATGAAGTTAACCCTTACAGCTTAGTCAAGGGACCTTGCTTAGAGAGTAAGAAAGAGAGTGTTTGTAATCGGGTACAAGACCTTACAACTCATAAAGTTATTAAATACGGAATTGGAGTTGTAAGTAGAAGATTGAGAATGAATACAATGACTTTTTGCTCAAGTATGTGTATTCACAATAGATTCGGCAATCTTCAAGTCTTGAAAGTTGGCTTCTATTTATGTAACAACCCGACCCTAAATCACATTATTTATCTTATTAATTACAAGATTTATATAATTGAGCGCGTGCACTTCAATTCGATATTTTACATTTAAATTACTTTTATATACGTGTTATGCAACTCGAGCGACGAAGTGGCCCCGATAAAAATCTCATAATAATAATTATAAATCACGCATATGTTTAAAAGAGAAAATTTTAAATTTTACAAGAGATGGTATATGATTGCAAGGTCATTAATATTACATTTTAAGTGAACAATTATATTTATAATTTGTAAACATCATCAATAAAATTAAATAAAATTAAAAAGTAACAAAAATAATAAATAAATACATAAAAATAAGCATAAAAAAATAAAACAAAAAAATAATAATAAATAACCAGATTTTTCAAGAGAAAAATCCAGAATTGAAGTATTTGGAATCGAAAAAAAAAGAAGGAAGAAGAGAGGCGATTAAGATCAAAATAATCGGGCAAGTTCAATTTCAATTTCCTCACTTGCTTCCTTCCTCTACTCCTCCCGTTCCTCTGCCTTCCCCATCCTTCCTCGCTTCTCCCTCCTCGCGGGCGCCTCCTCCGACCACCAGCGTGACCGACGCCGGCCGAGAGGACCGACGCCGGCCGGAGGACCGACGCCGCCGGGAGGACCGACGCCGCCGGAGGACCGGCGCCGGCCTTCGCTCTCCCTCCCTTCTCTCTCTGCCGCGCTCGCTACCTCCTTCTCCCTCTCTTATCGCGCTCGCTCCCCGCCTCCCGATTCCTCTCGTCGCGGTTCGCTAGGCAGCCAACCCTAGCCGCAGCGGCCACCGGAGTTCGTCGCCGCCTCGCCAAGTGGTTGCCGGTGCAGCCGCTGTCCACCACCACCCCCTGCTCATCCTCCTTGACTTCTCCTCTTCGAATTTGAAGGTAAAAACGCTAAACCCTAAATTATCAAGTTTCTTATTTATTTAGGCAATTGTAATTATAAATTGAAATATATGATTTAGAAGTATGTGTTGAGTGAATTTGAAGATTGATTTTGAGAAATTCGAATTGGTGTGGATGATTGAGTTGTGGCTTTGATGGATTGATTATGTATAAATGCGAAGGAATGTAATTGCTCTTGAGAAATTATAATTTAGAGAATGAAACTAGGGATGTTTT
The DNA here is from genome assembly GCA_021018815.1 of Talinum fruticosum. NCBI lineage: Eukaryota > Viridiplantae > Streptophyta > Magnoliopsida > Caryophyllales > Talinaceae > Talinum > Talinum fruticosum. The sequence goes on from JAITYX010000026.1 coordinate 2,808,114, forward strand.
GTTATATAATTGAGTAATTGGATGGATTCCGATATTTTGAGGAATGACTATACTGAGCAAACGTAGGGCGAGTATATGTATAAGTCGAACTAGCTAATGTGTAATTGCAGAGGTGCGAGAAAATAGTCCAAGCATTAAGTTTGCCTAATTGTGATTGTCAATGTGAATTTTGTTGTGAGAATAATGCTCATGACCTTAAATTGGGATATGTATGAATCTTGAGCGATTCGGTAAATTGTGAAAGTTTCATATAGAAAGGCATGTGGTGGATTAATTAATTACTTAAGTAGGGGTTTTGAATGCAATAAAGGGAGAAAGAATAAACTAGGAATAAGTGTTCAATTATGTATATATATATATATATATATATATATATATATATATATATATATATATATATATATATATATATATATATATATATATATACCATTTTCAATCCAAGTCAACTAACGAATTGAATTACATCAAAATCATTGATTATCTAATTGGCCTAATCAACTTCTTTAATTAGTATGCATTATATTCAATATTTGAAATGGAATTAACGCAGTGAAATTATGTAAGAAAACGTAGTTTAACCGATTACGTAATAAATATAGAAAATAAGATAAATTGTTAACGCTTATACAAATTCAATTATTGAAACTTAAGAGAAACATTATTAATAATAAAATTTATCGAAACAGAAATGAGGCCACTTCGTTGCCGAACAGCTGCTGACTCAAATTTCTATAAAAGGGGAGAAACAAATATTCTCGGTTGAGGTACGTTCATTACCTGTACCTTTCGAAAACTCACATGTTTCATCAAATCTCAACATCTCTCATATATATAACTAATAATGAATCATTTACAAATCAAGTTTGGCCACCTAATCAAGTGGTCCCCGCCCACTTATCAATTATCGGGGCTTATGCCCATCAATTATCAATAATCAAGGCTTATGCCCAACCCGCGGCTTCAACTCGGGTTCTCGGTCGGCCCGGGAGGTGTGCACCTTACTAAGATCGTATCAATTATCAAGGGGTTCCACTTTCGGATAATAAACGGCAAGCAAGTTTTAATTATATTCTCTCCCCGGATTTCAAACTAAAATGAATTGAAATGCGCGCGCTCAAAATTATTTAACTCGTGCAAGAATGTTCGTACTGAGTTTTGACTCATTCTTCGAATTATTTTAATGTTTTTGTTTTTAGGAAAAGCATATGTGAACAGTCCTTTGCCTAAGGAGCCTCGACGGGAGCAAGACCTAGCTGGGTATGTCGTTATTATTGTACTATGATGGGATTAGATGCTCACGAGTGATTCTCATCCTCGTTAAATTCCGGGTTTGACTTTGGAATGTATGTAAATATTGCGTATTTCCTATCGTAGGTTGCTGTATTGGCTTGTTTAATGTATAAAGGTTTAGCAGGACTCTAATTTGGGATTGGCTTATTTATATTGCCGGGCTTGGCTCCGTGCAACAAAAAATTTAGTGCTTTCACGGACTTAAGCATAACCGATAAACACAAAGTTGCTATGGTGTTTTATTTTTAGCCTTGTCCTATTATTAGGGCGGCGGTGACACCCTCGGTCGTTAACTTCCGCTACGACCTTACCTAATATTCCCGAATTAGGGAATTATTAAGTAATGGTAACTGGGGCGTTACAATTTATAGGTGACCAAGCAGCTTAGCCGTTGTGTCCATCTTCCGATTGGAAGTCTTTGTGACCGTTGTAAAGGATTTTCCGAGTCACTTAGAAAATATCCGTTGAGATATGAACGTTGAGCAACGGTTCTTGACTCCTTTGGAAGTCCCAAAATCACGAGTACTGTCTTTAAAAATAAGGCGGAAACCATCGTTGAGCTTAGTGTTGCAGATTTCCAATTTTGGAAACGGACAATCCCGACACGAGTGTACTGGGGCTAGGTCGGAGGTGGAAAAAGCCTTGTCTCGCTGGTGATTTGACGTCTTGAAGCCAGGTTACTTTTTAGTTCAAAATTAGGATAGCCTCGTTTGAATAACTCCGCAAAAGTAAATCAATTTGGTTCTCAAAGTATAAAATACTTTGGTCCAAGATTAGACACGAGATAATAACGTAATTAATATAATTAAGTGACTAATTATCCGAGTTAGAAAAGGAATGGGAATTTCGAGTCTAATATCCATGAGGCTCAAATTCCATCCGAGTTAGTCTAAGTTAGAATCAAGTTAGATAAAGAATATCGAGTAAACAAACTTGATCTAGACTAAACGAGGTCAAACTAAATAAGCCGACTTGGAATAGAGAATTATCGGTGTGATTCCTGTAACATGAAGTCGGACGTGAGTTTATGTGCGCGAACAAAAGTGTTTGAACATGCGATATACCCGAGTGTTGAGTGACTCGGAACCGAGTGTAAATAGGCATGTAGACGTAAGCTTTACGAGTCGGTTAGTCGATCGAGCAACAATCGGAAACATATATAGTAAATTCTATAACACTTAGAGAAAATTCTATATCACACGGAAAAGTTTCTAAGGCACACGGAATGGCTTGGAATCAAAACTCTATATGAGAAGACGTCTCATACCTGATTCCTTGATGGAACTCGGAAAAGTGTAAGTTTAAAGTCCGAGTCTTCAATCTCCCCTTTTTGATAAAAGGCATTCCATACTTAGACGTAAACTTTGTTAGTGATAAAGATCCGATTATATAAGCTTGCTTAGAAGGTAACTTAAGAGATCATAGCAAGAGCGAAAGTAACAGAGTAAGAAATGAGATAAAATCGGATAGATACTCAACAATTATTTAAGAAATGCATTGCTTCATTATCATCGGAAAAAATATTTACGAGAGGGTGGGAGAGACTCCCCTAAACAAGACAACAAATGTTTTCTATTCTCCCCTTGCCTTTCAAGTAAAAACAACAAAAAAAATGAGATGAATTCAACAAGAAGTACATATTTGATGTTTGGACAAAAACATGAAACACTTTAAATAAAAGACTAAAAAACTAAGGGGGAAGGATTAGTCGAGGTTGAGGAGGAAGGATGAGAGGTGCGCCGCGGCTGATAAGATCTTGACGATGTGCTTGAGAGAGGCGGAGGAAATACGAGGATCTCGGCATCGGCTCGGTTCCGAGTGGCCGACCCGGAACTAGGTCGTCTAGAGGCTCGTCCTCTTGGAACTCAGCGACCTGGAGGGGTGTGCTCGGCTGACCTGCTGCTAACTTTCCTTGATCGGCGAGGTTCTTCTCACCCAATCGGACTACCGTTTGAGCTGATCACTTCGGTTGCTCTTCAGGAGCACCCGGACCCTCGATTCTCTGGTCCCCGACCTTCTTGTTCTCCTTGCCCTGCTGGTTCTCCTTGATCGGATGGAGCTGCCTCAGCCGAAGGTTCCTCCGCTTCTTCTTCTCCTTCTTCTTCTTCTCCTCTCGTCCGAAGAGGACTTGGCGAGGCTTGAGGATTCCTCGGAGGTGTTTGAGTCTCCTTGATCCCGAGCCGCCTTGGAACGTCTCTCCTAAAGGAGCTCGATCAACTCCCTCTGCTCTTTCACCAAAGCCTTCATCTCAAGGAGCATGTCCTACTGCTCTTGAAGTTGAGATTGGGCGGTTTTCCGGTTGATGGTCATAAAGCTGGAAGACAGTCTTGAATGACCGAAGAAGGTCCTTAAGTTCCAAGGACACGAGAAGAAATTTTGTCCATGAAAGCGAGTGGACAAAATGGAAGAAAGATTTTTAGAAGCACTTGAGGTGGAGGCGCCACCGGGTGGAACAGGAAGAGAAAGAGGGCGTCTTTACGAGTCCGAGGCGGAGAAGGTGGCCTAAGCTCTAAGTCGTGAACCCAAACACCAGGTTGGGTTTCCGATATCCGTACCCCGAAGTTCCTTTTTGCCAACTACAATGGCAGCCTCGAAACTACGTTCGAGTATGAGGGAAGAGGAACTTTGAATTGTTTGAAAATGAGAGTGAGAGGAGCACCGAAAGGAGAGGGGTGTTCTTCTTGTTACGAGTTTGAGCTGGCACAGCTGCCATTTACTCAATGATGGAAGGAAAGAGGTCTACTTCGTAGCCCTCTAGGATGTCAAAAAGAGCTTTAAGATGCTTGGAGTTAGGGTTCTCCTTGCTTGGAGTGCTGTGAGAAGAAACTTCTCATCTGCAAGAAACACGAAGGCGAGCTTCGACTTTAGTTGGGTCACGTAAAAGTTTTTGCGTGACCCGGGGAACTCTTTGCATACTTTTCAAAGAAGTCGTCGGTGACCTCATTGAAAGGTATTGGACTTGCTGTTCAAGAAGAGGGAAGATACTTTGAACAGGACAATGGAGGCGGGAAGTATTGATTCGAACAATTATATTCGAACTCCGGAGGTTAGAATACCTTCGGAGCTGGAAAGATGAGTGTAAAACTCAAATACGAGTTCGGGATAGATGAACTCGCTGAAACAAAGAAAGTTGTAGACCCTGGTCGATCAGTATGTGAGGCAACCACGAAAATTTTGTGGTTGGGAAGAATTTATCATCCGAGTGCAAGATGCTCTGGGTGACAAGGGGTTTAGAATTTGAGGGGCCTTCTTGGCTTTTTATGCGGGGTTTCTTTGTAGCAGAGCCAAGAAAATCGGGGTGAGAACCTCTTTTCGGCTTGAGAGAGAATAGAAGAAAAGAGCTCGAAGAGAGTGAAAGATAAAAGGAAAAGGTAGAAGAAGAATGAGTTTGAGAGCAACAGAGCTTACTTGAGATATTCTTCACGAAGCTTGAGAGCCCCGTGTTTTGCTTTTAGTCACCGAGAACATGGTCACGAGGATTTGATTTCGAAAGAGAGAGTAAGCGAAGAGTAAAGTAAAGAAATGAAGGAGAATGGGCGCTATTTATAAGAAAAATAAACGTCCTTTAGTATCCGTTCGACTCAGCTCTTTCAGCGGTCACCTCGGACCGGTGTGACTGTTCTCTTCCACAGCGGTTAGAATTCCAGCGGTTTGTCTCCCAACGGCTAGTTGTCCGATCACGGCGCGAGAAAGAGAAAGAAAAAGAAGGATTTTGAAAACAAATTCTGAAATTCTCCACTTGTCTAGAGATGATTTCATAAGTTTTTATGTCCTTTTTGTTCAAAGTCTTAGTCCGACACAGCTAGGTTTCGAGTGACTCGAAACTGGAAATAAATAATAACTATTGGCTCAGTATCCCTAAATCAACTGAACTAATGGTTATTTAAGAAATGAAATCACATAACACATAATCATGCAATAAAAATTTTCACATAGAACGCAAATAATTAAGCATTTAACATACAAAGCTCATTCCTAATAAAGCAAAATTGATCCTCACTAAGTGGTTTAGTAAAGATATCAGCTAATTGAAGATTGGTAGGAATAAATTTAAGTTCAATATCTCCTTTCTCATAATGGTTTCTTAGGAAATGATACCGACCTCAATCTGTTTCGTCTTTGAGTGCTTGAACTGGATTTTGGTGATGCTGATTGCACTACGATTATCACACTTGATTGGAACTGATTTGAAAGAAAGTCCAAGATCTTTCAAGTGTTACTTTATCCATAAAATCTGAGCACAACATGCTCCAGCTGCAATATACTCAGCCTCGGCGAGTTGATAGAGCTACTGAGTTTTGCTTCTTTGAGTGCAAAGATATTAAGGATTGACCCAGAAATTGGCAAGCTCCTGAGGTGCTCTTTCTATCAACTTTGTATCCAGGGTAATCGGCATCCGAGTATCCAGTGAGAGTCGGTTCCGAGTCTCCGAAGTACCATAGACCTAAAATCATAGTCCCTATAAGATATCTGAATATTCTCTTCACCGCGAGTGAGATGTGATTCTTTTGGATTAGCTTGGAATCTTGTGCATAGACAGACACTAAACATTATATCTGGTCTACTGGAAGTAAGATATAGCAAAGATCTAATCATACCTCGATAGAGTTTCGATCTATTGCTTTACCTTTTTCGTCTAAGTCCGGTTTCAAGCTCACTGCTCATAGGTGTTCGCTGCATGCTTCGCATCTTGAAGTTTATACTTTTTCAGCAGCTCCTTGGTGTACTTTGATTGATGGACATAGATTCCATCTTTGTCTTGCTTGATTTGTAGACCAAGGAAGAAGTTGAGTTCTCCCATCATACTCATTTGAAATTCCTATCTCATTAACTCGGAAAAATCTCGACACAAAATTTCATTCAGTAGCTCCAACAATTATGTCATCAACATATATCTGAGCGATAAGGAAATCTTTCCCCTTGGTTTTTATAAAGAGAGTCTTGTCGATCTGACCTCTTCTAAAATCATTTTGAACCAAGAAATTGCTCGAGTCTTTCATACCAAGCTCACGGGTGCTTGTTTAAGACCATAAAGAGCTTTTTGAAGCTTGAAAACATGATTTGGAAAATCTGAGTTTTCAAATCCAGAGGGCTGCTCAACATAGACTTCCTCTTCGATAAAACCATTGAGAAAAGCACACTTAACATCCATTTGATATAACTTGATATTCATGCTAGATGCAAATGCCAACAGAATTCTAATGGCTTCATTCGGCTACAGGTGCAAAGGTTTCCCCACAATCAATCCCTTCTTCCTGATTGTAACCTTGAGCCACAAGTCTAGCCTTGTTTCGACTACCAATCCACCTTCATCCAGTTTGTTCTTGAAAACCCACTTGGTTCCTATGACTGCGTGGTCGGAAGGTCGTTTGGTCGAAGTCCAGACTTGGTTTCTTTCAAATTGATTAAGTTCCTCTTGCATGGCCTCTACCCATTCGAGGTTTATTTAGGGCTTCTAGTGCATTTTTAGGTTCGAGTTAATGAAATGAATGCAGTGAATGCACATAAATTCTAAAGAGAGGAATGAGTTCTTACCCCACTTGTTGATATCGAGATAATATGTTTTCTAGTGGATGACTAGAAGCATACTTGAATGCTCTACCTGTTCTATAATTCACCGGATCCGTAGGCTGAATTGCTTGATCTTTAGAAGCTTATTCTGAGTGATTCTATTCATCAGATTGTCCTTCATCATTCCGAGCGGGTTCTTGAGTTGTCTCATTCCGAGTCACTTCGTTACGAGTGTCTTCATTCTAAGCTGGTTGGGTTTGATTCCTAATAGGCTCGTTTTCATCATGATTATCATTTCTGCTGAGCTTTAGGTCCGAGAATGTTGACTCACTTGATTTTTCTGTTCAAGTTCATCAAACACAACGTGGATGCTTTCTTCCACTTTGTTAGTTCTCTTATTGAAAATGCGATAAGCTTTACTATGAGATGAATAACCCAGAAAAATACCTTCATCTGGCCGAGCATCAAACTTGGTCGAGATCTTTACCATTGTTGTGAACAAAACACTTACATCCGAAGGGTTTGAAGTATGAAATATTGGGTTTCTTCCCTTTGTAGAGCTCATACGGTGTTTTCTTCGAATGGGTCCGATGAGGCATCTGTTCAAGGTGTAGTTGGCGGTGTTGACTGCCTCGGCCCAGAAATAGTAGGGTAGATTATGTTCAATCATCATTGTTGTAGCTATTTCTTCAAGAGTTCTATTCTTTCTCTCCACTACTCCATTACGTTGAGGAGTTCTTGGTGCTTGAGAAGTTGTGGGAGATGCCATTCTTGTCACAAAACTTTACAAATTCCGAGTAGTCGAACTCCCTACCATGGTCGGTTCAAATTCTTTGAATCGAATCTGAGACTCAATTTGGATTTTCTGCAGAGCTTGCTTGAACTCTTTGAATGCTTCATTTTTGTTCTTAAGAAAACACACCCAGGTAAATCGTGAGTAATAATCAACAATAACAAGTACATATGATTTACCTCCAAGACTTTTAACGAGGATTTCACCACATAGGTCCATATGTAGCATTTCAAGCACCTTGGATGTGAGAACTGTGTTAAGAGATTTGAAAGATGATCTGACTTGTTTCCTTTTGTGCAAGCTTCACAAATCTTATCTTTCTTAAAAGCACAATTAGGCAATCCTCCGACTAAACCATGAGATGTCAAATTCTTAATAGTATGCACGCTAACATGACCTAATCTACGATGCCATGTCCATGAGTCATCAAGAAGTGATGCTTTTAAACAAGATAGATTCGACTCGGGTCGAAAGAGGAATAATGTAAGTGTTACCTCGATCTCTTACCTGAGAGCTTTATCTCCTTGGTAGCGTCATCGAAATGTAACGAGTTGGTTTGAGTGAATCTTACCTCTTGACCTTTATCACACAATTGAGAAATGCTAAGCGGGTTGTACTTTAATCCTTTGACAAGCTATCTTGGGCTGACTAGATTTCCTCCCTTTCCAATCTTGCCTATCCTAATTATCTTGCCTTTGCTTTGTCATCTCCAAATGTGACTTTTCCTCCTTTGTACTCTTCTAACTCGGAAAAGAGTTCTAAGTCTCTCGACATGTGGCGTAAGCATCCACCGTCCAGTACCAATGCCCTTTTGATCTTTTACGAGTGGCCTGCAAAACATAAACAAACTAACCCTTCTCAATTCCTCTAACGAACCCAGTAACACCTTTTACTTGAGGTCCTTTTACGAGGAAGAAGGTTTTCGGAACCAGATTTGAATGACTTTGGATCCGGTCCGATTACTGAGTCTTCCGTTTAGAGAATTGAGTTTGTGTCTCTTTCTTTTGATAAACTTTTCTTTTATAAATCGATGGAGATGGTTTTCTCCTATAAGTTGGTCTGGGCTCTATCCTCCTTTCATTTTTATGTATGAGACCATGCTCGGCCTTCCTGAACTTTACGAGTTCTAGAATCCTTTTTGAAAAGCTCCGAGTAGGAATTGGATTCCTCCTCTTTGTTAAAACCAAGACCTTCTTTTCTGAAGGAGAAGCATTGAGATCCCAAGAGCATATCAAGGTTCTTCGACCTTGAGTAAACTTTAAAACAAGATCTTGAGACTTGTTGAGCTTTTGCTTTAGTTGCTCATTTTCTTTTACGAGTAACTCGGACTTAGTCTCATTGGATTGAGCACTAGTATTGAGTTCTCTCGAGTGTAAGTCTCGGTTTTCCAACTCAATTTTTAAAGAAATGCTCTCGGAAGAAATTGACTCAAGTTGTTCTCTAAACTGAGAAGAATCAGAATTGGACTTCTCTTCCAAAGTGAAAATATACTTAGCTAAGTCAACTTTGGAGAATTTAAAAAAGTATTCAATTACCTCTTGAGGATTTGCTTCCTGATTGTACGATTGATCGTAGTGTCGACTCTGTTTCCACTCTTGACTCGAGAAAGTGCCATCGAGACACTTTGAGTCATCCGAGTCCTAGTTATCTTCTGATGAGTCCTCATTACTCCATGTGGCCATCATAGCCTTTTTCTTCTTTCTGTCCCTTTTTCTCTTTGGACGAGTCTTTGACTATGTGTTCCTTGCTTGCCACATTCAAAACAGCCGGAGTTCTTAGACAAAGATAACTTTGAAGGGGAAGAGTATTTACCTTTTCTATCCTTCTTGTCTTTCTTGTAGAACTTTTCTTTTGGCTGCTTATCCTATCTCTTGTGCTTCATCATTCTCTTGAAGCCTCTAGCAATAAGTGCCATGGGATCCTCTTCGAGTCCGATGAACTCAGATTTTCTTATCCGGTTTACGAGGCTTTCGGTGCAATGTTCTTTTTGGTGCTGACCTCTACGTCCTCCTCTTCCAGGTGGATCTCATGGGTGAGAAGCTTCCCAATGAGTTCATCTAGCTTTAGTAGAGACAAGTTCCGAGCCTCTTCGATAGTTGTCACTTTGGGACCCCATCTTTTCTTGGGTAGGCTTACGAGTATCTTTACGCACATTTCCTCGTGGGAGATCTTTTTACCCAGAGATTTGAGATTGTTGGTAATCTCGATAAATCGAATGAACATCCGAGTGATGTTTTCTTCCGGCTTCATCTTGAACAGCTCATATTTATGAAGATATTGGCTTATCTTTGCTTGTCGACCTCGCTTGTGCCTTCATAAGTGTTGACAAGTATGTCCCACACTTCTTTGGCTGTGTCATAGGCTGACACTCGGTTCTATTCTTTTGAGTTGATGGCGCACATTAGAATGCTCATCGCCTTGAAGTTCTTTCGAACTTTTACGCTTTATCATCTGTGAACTCGGCCTTTGTCTTGGAGTACGAGTCTTGTTTCTTCCGTCTACATAGGAATGTAGTTGCCTACTTGTATGATGTTCCAAACATCCTCATCATGATCTAGTAGAAAACATTCCATGAGTTTCTTCCGAGTGGATGAAGTTAGATCCTTTGAACTTTGATGGTCTGCTGGAAGATCTTCCTTCATCGAACTCTCCATTGTTTTGAGCCATTTGATCTTTAAACCTTTGGATGGTTACATCCTTTACGAAAGACTAGGCTCGATACCAATTAAAGGTTTGCTCTTGGAGAGTATAAGTCACCCTAGAGGGGGTGAATAGGGTGATGAGAAAACTTGCTTGAAAATTAAAACATATATGAATGCGAGGTGAGTGAGATGCAAGGATAAACTCGAAAAGCATTAACTCATAATTCGAGTGCAAAGTGAAGAAGCAAATTAAATGACGCTTTAATACTGTTGCGAGTCCAGAATCCACTCGGAAGAGTATAACTCGGAAAGTATGTGGAAACCTTCCTGAGGCGAGAAAACCACGGACCGTGCTAATCCGAACACGAAGTCAAATCCACTATTTTGAGTCCACAAAATACGAGTAGGCTGACTTGACCTGAGTTGCTCCCTTAAACAACTCCTTACAAGTTTTTCCTAGACTCGAAATTAACTTATCTAATCTAGTACTTCCTAACCGAGATCACCCTTACAGTTAGGGACAAGCGAGCTGAGTTAACCCTTACAGCTCGGTCAAGGGACCTTACTTAGAGAGTAAGAAAGAGAGTGTTTGTAGTCGAGTACAAGACCTTACAACTCATAAAGTTATTAAATACGGAATTGGAGTTGTAAGTAGAAGATTGAGAATGAATACAATGGCCTTTTGCTCAAGTATGTGTATTAACAATAGATTCGGCAATCTTCAAGTCTTGAAAGTTTGGCTTCTATTTATAGGTGACCAAGCAGCTTAACCGTTGTGTCCATCTTCCGACTGGAAGTCCTTTATGACCGTTGTAGAGGATTTTACGAGTCACTCGGAAAATATCCGTTGAGATATGAACATTGAGCAACGGTTCTTGACTCCTTTGGAAGTCCCAAAATCATTGGTACTGTCTTTAAAAATAAGGCGGAAACCATCGTTGAGCTTAGTGTTGCGGATTTCCAATTTTGGAAATAGACAATCCGACACGATTGTGCGGGACTAGGTCGGAGGTGGAAAAACCTTGTCTGCTTGGTGATTTGACGTCTTGAAGCCGGTTACTTTTTAGTTCAAAATTAGGATAGCCTCGTTTAAATAACTCTGCAAAAGTAAATCAATTTAGTTCTCAAAGTATAAAATACTTTGGTCTAAGATTAGACATAGATAATAACGTAATTAATATAATTAAGTGACTAATTATCTCGATCGGAAAAGGAATGGAATTTTCTGAGTTTAATATACGTGAGGCTCAAATTCCATCCGAGTCAATCTAAGTTAGAATCAAGTTAGATAAAGAATATCGGAGTAAACAAACTTGATCTAGATTAAACGAGGTTCAAACTAAATAAGATGACTTGGAATAGAGAATTATCAGTGTGATTCCTGTAACATGAAGTCGGACGTGAGTTTATGTGCGTGAACAAAAGTGTTTGAACATGCGATATACCCGAGTGTTGAGTGACTCGGAGCCGAGTGTAAATAGGCATGTAGGCGTAAGCTTTACGAGTCGATCGATCGATCGAAACTATCGGAAACATATATTGTAAATTCTATAACACTTAGAGAAAATGCTATATCACACGGAAAAGTTTCTAATGCACATGGAATGGCTTGGAATCAAAACTCTACATGAGAAGAAGTCTCATACCCGATTCCTCGATGGAACTCGAGAAAAGTGTAAGTTTAAAGTCCGAGTCTTCACAAATGAACCACGCCTTGTTTATATAGAACATGCCGATTCATCGAAATCAAATCAATCCCATGGAAAAAATATTCTCGACAAGGACAACACTTCATTGTTGTCCGACGGGTTCCATCGGGAAACCCGTCGGACAACAGCCCATTTCTATTACCCCTGCGAATTGCTGACCATTTTCCGGGATGGGGGGACAAAAATGGTTCCGTTATCCGACGGGTTTCCCGATGGAACTCGTCAAACAACGAGTCATTTTCTGCCCCCTCTGGAAAAGCTTCCGCTTTTCCCGAGTGGATAAAAATGCATGTTGTCCGACGGGTTCCCAGATGGAAACTTTCATACAGTAAGCCATTTTTGTCCTCGACGAGACATCTGTCGAGGATATGACAAATGTCACTGTCGTCGAACTACGATGCTTTTTATCACGTTCTCCGAGCAAATTCTACAACCTTCTATAAAAGTTTTTGGGCACTTGTTCACCGACGATTTTTTCATCGAGTTCCCATGGGTCCTTTAGATCTCGAGGCAAAACCAACAATGAACAGATGCATAAAAATAAAATTTTTGGCGTCGGTTATCGTCCGAATAGTCGTTGGATTGTCCGACGGGTTAGTGACTCGATGGATGCCGATAGTCGGTATTAGCATGCATTTTTGTAGTGTCGAGACCGAGTGCTCGGGATAATGAGGCCGAGTCCGAGTCACACGGAATAGAGAATGAGAAGCCGAAAAGGAAGCTTAAAGAGTCTCAATAGCTTATTTTCAAACCGACTCAAAGTCGGAAAAACCTTGATCTTCTACTAGGCTCTCGGTGTGTCTCATTCAGGAAAGAAGGACTTGGTTACAATGTTGAAAAGGAATCTAATTCCTACTCTAGTCTTTTCGAAACTGATTCCGGAACTCGTAAGGTTCAAGAAGGCTGAGCATGGTCCTATTCATACAAATGAAAAGAGGACTGAGCCCGAGATAAGTTTACAAGAAAAACCTTATCCACCTGTTTACAAAAGAAAAGATTTTAGACTAAGGTTTTTAGAAAGAAGACTCAAAATCATACCAAACCCAAAATCATTGAAATCGGGTTCCTAAAAGCGTTCTTCCTTAGAAAAAGACCCCAATAAAAGGAGTTACTTGGGTTTGTAAGAACGAAGTGAGAAAGGTTAGTTTGTTTCTACGTTTGTTGGTGACTTAGAAAAAGAAGGGTCACTCGGTACTTAGACAGTGGCTACTCACGTCACATGTCTACAGATTCAAGGCTCTTCTCCGAGTTAGAAGATCCGAAAGGAGGCAAAGTCACTTTTGGAGACAATAGCAAAGGCAAGATAGTAAGGATTAGCAAGATTGGTCAAGGAAACAACTCGGTTAGGCCAGTCTACCTTGTCAAAGGGTTTAAATACAAACTCCTTAGCATTTCTCAGCTATGTGACAAAGGCCAAGAGTTAAAATTCACTTAGACCAACTACTACATTTCTTATGCAATTACCAAAGAGACAAAGCTCTCGAGTCCGAGGTCGGGTAACACATATACTATTCCTCTGTCAGATTCTAGTTAGAATTTATCTTGCTTGAAAGCATCTTTGAATGATGATTCATGGACATGGCATCGTAGCCTAGGCCACATTAGTATGCATATTATTAAGAAACTTGCATCTCATGGATTAGTTAGGGGATTACCTAACTGTGCATTTAAGAAAGATAAAATCTATGAAGCATGCACAAAAGGAAAGTAAGTCAGGTCATCTTTCAAACCACTCAAAACTATGTCTACATCCAAAGTGCTTTAATTAGTTCATATGGATTTGTGTGGTGAAATTCCTGTGAAAAGCTTAGGAGGTAAATCTTATGTGCTTGTCATTGTTGATGATTTTTCACGATTTACCCGGGTGTGTTTTCCGAAGAACAAGAATGAAGCATTCAAAGATTTCACTAAGATCTACAAGAAAATTCAAGTTGAGTCTCGGATCTGAAATCAAAAGGATTCGAACCGACCATGGAAGGGAGGTTGACTATTCGGAATTTGCAGATTTACGTGATAAGAATGAGATTTCTCATAACTTCTTTGCAACAATAACTCCTCAACAAAATGGAGTAGTGGAAAGAAAGAATAGAACTCTTGAAGAAATAGGAAGGACCATGATGATTGAAAATGATCTACCTTACTATTTCTAGAGCTGAGGCAGATCAACACAGACAAACTATACACTCAACGGATGCCTCATCGGACCCATTTTGAAGAAGACACCCTATGAGCTGTACAAAGGAAAGAAGCCCACCATTTCTTACTTCAGACCATTTGGATATAAATGTTTCCGCACAATAATGCTAAGGAACATCTAACTAAGCCTCGATGCTAGGTGAGATGAAGGTATAATTCTAGGTTACTCATCTTATAGTCAAGCTTGTCGAGTATTTAACAAAAGGACTAACAAAGTGGAAGAAAGTATCCACATTGTCTTTAATGAGATTGATCTTGGCAGGATAAGTGAATCCACATTCTCATATCCGAACCTTAACAGAGACGAAGATGATCTTGCTTAAGCGAGCTTAGAGAGAGTCAAAACGGAAGAATTGAGATACCTCAAACTATGGCAACTCGAGAATGAACCAACTCAGAATGAACAAACTCAAGAGCTAGCTCGGAATCGCTGAAAAACAAGCCAATACGGAGACTCGAGCATGATCAACCAACCGAAGATCAGCCTATTCAACCAACAAACTTGGTGAATGAGAGGATAGGTAGAATTTTCAAATATGTATCTAGTCATCCACATGAGAATGTACTTTCCGATATCAACAGTGGGTAAGAACTCATTCTTCTTTGCAAAATCTGTGTACATTCTCTACATTCATATCATTAACTAAACCCAAAGATGCACTACAGGCCCTAAATAAACCTGAATGGGTAGAGGCCATGCAAGAAGAGCTTAATCAATTTGAAAGAAACCAAGTCCGAACGCTGACCAAACGACCCTCTCACCACCCAATAATAGGAACCAAATGAGTTTTCAAGAATAAACTGGATGAGGAAGGGTAGACTAGTTGCTCAAGGGATACAACCAAGAGAAAGGAATTGATTGTGGGGAAACCTTTGCACCTGTTGCTAGGATTAAGGCAATCAAAATTCTTTTAGCATTTGCATCGAGCATGAACATCAAACTTTATTAGATGGATGTCAAATGTGCATTTCTCAATGGTTTTATTCAAGAAGAGGTTTATGTTGAGCAACCCCTGGATTCGAAAACTCGAAATTTTCAAATCATGTTTTCAAGTTACAAAAGGCTTTATATAGTCCTAAACAAGCTCCCAGAGCTTGGTATGAAACACTAAGCGGTTGCTTGGTTGAAAATGATTTCAAAAGAGGTCAGATTGACAAAACACTTTTCATAAAAACCAAGGGGAATGATTTTCTTATCATTCGGATATATGTTGATGATATCATTTTGGGAGCTACTAATGAAACTCTATGCCAAGAGTTTTCTAAGTTGATGAGACAAGAGTTCCAAATGAGTATGATGGGAGAACTCAATTTCTTTCTTTGTCTACAAATCAAACAAGATAAGGATGACATTTATGTTCATCAATCTAAGTATACCGAGGAGTTATTGAAGAAGTACAAGTTATAAGATGTGAAGCACACCGCAACACCTATGAGTAGCGAGTTTGAAACCGGACTTAGACGAGAAAGGTAAAGCTATAGATTAGAAACTCTACAGAGGTATGATTCGATCTCTACTCTATCTCACATCTAGTAGGCCGGATATCATGTTCAGTGTCTACCTTTGTGTAAGATTTCAAGCTAATCCAAAAGAATCACATCTCACTGCCGTGAAGAGAATTTTCGATATCTTACAGAGGCTCATAATCTTGGTCTATGGTTTTCAAAAGACTCATAATCGACTCTCACTAGATACTCGGATGTTGACTATGCTGGATACAAGGTTGATAGAAAGAGGATATCGAAGCATGTCAATTTCGGGACAATCCTTCATCTCTTGGCATTCAAAGAAACAGAACTCAATTGCTCGTCAACTCGCTGAAGCTTAGTACATTGCAGCTGGAGCTTACTCGTGCTCGATTCTCCGGATCAAGCAGCAGTTGAAGGATCTTGGACTATCATTCACATCTGTTCCAATCAAGTGTGACAATCAAAGTGCAATCAGCATCACTAAGAATCCAATTCAAGCACTCAAAGACTAAGCATATTGAGGTCAAGTATCACTTTCTAAGAGACCATTCTTAAAAAGGTGATATTGAGCTTGAATTTATTCCTACTAAATTTCGGTTAGCTGATATTTTCACTAAGCCTCTTAGTGAGGATTAGTTTTTCTTTATTAGGAATGAGCTTGGCATGATTAATACATGATTATATGATTATTGTTTGAATTATTCTTTCATGATTATGTGTTATGTGCTTTGATTGAATAATAAGTGGATCAGTTGAATCATAATGAAACTGAGCTATGAGTCATTAGTATCCCGAGTGTTCTTAGTCGAGTCGGAAAATCCTACTAAGTCGGGCTCAATTTATGAGCAAAATGGACATCAAAATACTAAGGTCATCTCTAGATAAATGGAGAATCTCATAATTGTTTTCGAAAACTCTTTCTTCTCTCTCCTTGTAACGTGTTTCGATCGGTAAAAACTAGCCGTTGGAAGAAAGTCTGTTGGAAAACTAGCCATTACAGATGTAAAGCGACAAAACGGTTTGAGAACCGTTGCTTGGGTTTTGGGTCGAAAGAAGGTTGGAAGTCTTTTCTGCTATAAATAACACCCCTTCACTTTCTTCTCTTCACTTTACCTATTGTTTACTCACTTTCTTTACTCTCAACACTCTCTTGCTTACTCACGCTCCTTCTCTCTCTCTCTCTCTCTCTCTCTCTCTCTCTCTCTCTCTCTTCTCTCTCTTTCTCCACTCTTTAAATATGCCGAAGAGAGGAAATGCTCAAGAAGGAGGGCTGGCCACCAAGAAGGTCGGAACAAAATCCAAGTCCGATGCCGCACAAGAAGGTGCCTTAGATCCCCCAAAATATTTTATCACCCAATACTTCACCTTGGATGATAAATTCTTTCCTTCTACTTCTTTCTCGTGGTTGCATCACATCGCAAACAATGGTGTGTACAACTATTTGTTTTTTTGCGAGTAAATCTATCCAGACGTAGCGTTTGAATTCTATTCCAATATGACAGACTAATGAATGTGTCATAACTTCTATTGTTTAAGGTAAGAATGTTAGGATCAACCTTGCCCTTCTTCATAACCTTTTTGATGTGAAGACTCTTTTTCTCAATTCTAACCCTGTGCCTTTCACTCGAAATCGTTGACGATTTCTTTCATAGGTATGCTAAAGAAGTTCCTAAGTCAAGGAAAAGTTTCTCTATGACTCGGATGAAATCGAAGTAAGACTTCTTTGCTTCATTCCGATAAGAACTTTCTTTTCTCATCATTCTTGTAAGGAGAACCCCAACTTAAAGGTTCTTAAGTTTCTCTTTGATATTCTAGAGGGCTATGAAGTAGACCTCTTTCCCTTTATCCTCAAGCGGATGGCAATCATGCCTACTCATTCTAAGAAGTCTGCTCCTTTTCCTTTTGGGGCACTTCTTATTGCTGTTTTTAAACAGTTTAAGGTCCCTCTTCCCTCTTACCCTAAAGCTTTCTTAAAACCAACTGTTTGCCTTGGCAGAACGAGCTCTTGGGTCTCGGATACCAAGAAGTCAAGCCCGGTGTCCGGATTTATTCATTTGGGTTACCTCTTCCTCCTCCTCCTTAGACTTAGACCCAGATCGATCCAGAGGTCCCACTTCGACAGTTGGACCTTCTACTTCTCAACCTCCTTCTTCTGCTGAGTTGTTTCATCGAAATGCTAAACAAATTTTCTTCTTTAACCGAGGATTTTCAAGCCACTCTGAAAATCTTTCAAAACTTTTGTTCCAACCTTGGTTTTACTCCAAAAGAAAGCTCAATCTCAGCTCCGAGAGAACCAAGAGTTAATTTTTGAGCTCAAGGGGATTATTAAGGAATAACGCAATCATATCGGACTTCTCCAAGAGCACAGATTGAAAGCAGCTGAGAACTTAGAATCCGATGACACTTCGAGGAGTCCTCTAGCCCTGCTAAGACACCATCAACCGAAGCCGAGGAAGATGCTAAAGCCAAGGAAGCGACTAAAGCCGAGGAAGAAGCTAAAGCCAAGGAATGAGAAGGAGAAGGCTGCAGAGGGGAAAGAAGAAGAAAAAGGGGAGAAGTTGGTTAGCCTAAGGACCAGGGTACCAAAGAGCATGAGCTGATCTCCTTAGATCATGCTATGAGCGACTCGAAGAGGTTGGAGATGTTGGTCGAGTCCAAGGCCCTCGCCTCGGAAGCACGACCAGCGACTGTCTTTGAGGAAGAAGAAGAAGTTAACGAAGATATGCCCTTGATTCCCGGAATCAGAATAGCTCAACTTCCCGATATTCTAGTCCTGTAGCCCCCTCGCTCAACTACTTCAACACAAGCTTACGTGCGAAGGTACACTGTTCGTCCCTCTTCTTCATGGCAACCTGTCCCGCCCCCTCCCTTCTTAGTCTTATTATTATTTTTAAACTCAAATGTCTTTTTTTTGTCTAACATCTATTGCACTTACTTGATCTTTCCTCCCTCCTTTTGATATTTTTTGTTGAAATGCATAAGGGGAGAGAAATAGAATAGATAGAAATTTGGATGTTTGGTTTAGGGGAGTCTTTCCCCTAATTTCGAGTTTAGTTATTTTGTGTTTCTTATATATATTTATCTCTAGCAATGAATAAAATTCTTTTCCGAGCATATTTGTTTCTATGTTACATGTTTTCAACAGACTTTGATACTTGACTCTTTAACATATCCGCTTTGATTACCGTTATTGCTCTAGTTAATTTCAAGAAACATGTTCTACGTTATGTTACGATCTAAGCTGCACTTATAAGTATCTTAAGTTCCATTTAAGAGTTTTTTTTCTTTGATCAATTCACTATGAAAACTTAACAATTTGAACTTACAAGTTTCTAACTTAAATATGGAATGCCTTTCATCAAAAAGGGGAGATTGAAGAATCGGGGATAACTCTCTATCTCTCTTAGGTTTTGATTCTAAGTCATTCCGCACTTTAAAGAATCCTTTATCTAACTTTTCATTCGATTCGACCCACTCATAAAGAACTTCATTGCATATCTCTAATCCATGCTTCGACCCACTCGGACATCACTCGGAACCATCGCATGAACAAATAACTTCTCTGTCACACTTATTCTAACTACTGATTTCTTGCTTCAAGTTAAAATAAATTACAACATTAATTCTTTATCTTTTAAGTCAATTTATTCTTGGAGAATTATTTGTTACATCAAGTTTATATATCCCGATATTCTACACTCTCTAACATGATCATTTATGGATTGACTCAAGATGGAATCTGAACCTAATGGATATTAGACTCGGAATATTCCACTCTTTTAGGCTAACGATATTAAGCTCTTAATTACCCCGATTTAAATATTATCTGTGCCTAATCTTGGGCCAAAGTATTTTTATACTTTGAGTACCAAAGTGATTTGCTTTTGTAGGCTGTTGATACAAGCCTAATCTATTTTTGAAATACAAAAGTAACCTAGGTTTCTAGCCATTAAACACCAGCGAGACGAAACTAGCTACTTCGGTCATGGCTCGGACACCGTGTCAAGGTTGTTTATTTCTAAAACTGGTTCATAAGTCCATAATCGGACTCAATGATCATTCCGCTCGGGTGCTTATAAATAGAAGTCACTTTGCAAGACTTGAAGGTGGCGTAAACTAGTGTTGAACCTATTATTGGATTCATTCTTACTTGAAGGTTTGCTCGGGAGAGTCCGAGTCACCCTAGAGGGGGTGAATAGGGTGATAGAAAATTCTTTTAGAAACTTGGCACTTTTGTGCAGAAAAGATGCAAAGACAGATTCCGAGTCTAAAGACAGAGTTAGAAAAGATTGGACTCGGAAGTCGGTGAATCGGAAGAAGCAAGAGCACTAAGGCCGTCCGAGCCTAGAATGGACTCGGAAAGTGAACACGAGAGATTTTATGTGGAAACCCTCCCGGGGCAGAAAACCACGGCCCGTGTCAATCCGGACACGAAGTCAAATCCACTATTTTGAGTCCACAAAATACCGTGAACTTGATCGAACCCGAGTTGCTCCCTTGGACAACTCTATACAAGTTTTCCTAGACTCGAAATTCCCTTATCCGATCTAGTACTTCCTAGCTGAGATAACCCTTACAGCTAGGGACAACTAAGCTAAGTTAACCCTTACAGCTTAGTCAAGGGACCTTACAAAGAATGTAAGAAGAGTTTGTAATCGAGTACAAGACCTTACAACTCGGAAAGTAATGAATTACAGAGTGGGAGTTGTAAGTTGAAGATTGAGAGTAAATACAATAACTTTGATCAAGTAAGTGTATAGACAATATGTTCGGCAACCTTCAAGTCTTGTGAAGTGGCTTCCATTTATAGATGACCGAGCGAGTAGCCGTTATCTTCATCTGCTGACCGAGAGTCCTCTCGTGACCGTTGTGAAAAGGCTTTCCGAGTCACTCGGAAAGTATCCGTTGAAATATGGACGTTGGACAACGGTTTAACTCTCTTGGAAGTTCCAAAACCATTGGTTGTGTCTTGAAAAGTGTGGTGAAAACCACCGGTTAAGCTGACGCTCCAGGTTTTCCGGATATGGAAGCGAGCAGTTTCGACACAATCTTCGGGACTAAAGCAGGGAAGGTGAAAAGCCATATCTCGCTGGTGATTTGACGTTCGAGCCAGGCTACTTTTGTAGTTTGAAAAGATATCCTCGATTGAATAACCTACAAAAGTAAAACACCTTCGGTTCTCAAAGTATAGAGTACTTTGGTCCAAGGTTAGACACGAGATAATAAAATAATCATGATAATTAACCAACAGATTATCCGAGTCGGAGAAGAAATGGAATTTTCGAGTCTAATATCCATGATACTCGGAATTCCATAATACTTAGTCTTAAGCAAGGAATCAAGTTCTAATCAAATAGTAGAGATAGAAAAACTTGATATAGACTAAGCATGAAATGAACTACGAATGCTGATTCTGCAAACAATAGAGTAAATAGCCACAAGTTAGACTCCGAGTGAGAGTGGACTCGGAATAAAGAACAAGTTTTCGAGTCGCTAACCGAAAAGCGATTAAAGAGATATGTGAAGGCCGAATCGCATAGAAAAGATACTTTTTAACTCAAGTAAGTTTCTAAGACACAGAGAATGCCTTGGAATCAAAACTCTATATAAATGGCATCTTTATACCTGATTCCTTTTGCATGACTCGGAAAGATATAGAGCGAGTGTCCGAGTCTTCATTACTCAATTTTTAACCTACAACTCCAACTCGTAATTCTTACTCTTTGAGTTGTAAACAAAGTCTTGTAATCACTTACATTATTTTCTTACTTTCTTTGTAAGTCCCTTGACTGAGCTGTAAGGGTTCACTCAGCTTAGTTGTCCTTGACTATAAGGGTTAACTCGGTTAGGAAGTACTAGATCAAATAAGGGAACTTCGACTCTAGGAAAACGTTGTAAAGGAATTTTTAAGGGAGCAATTCGAGTAGAGTCGGTCTTGTGTAATTGAGGATTCAATTAGTGGATTTGACTTAGTGCTTGGATTAGCACTGTCCATGGTTTTCTGCCCCAGGAGGGTTTCCACGTATTTCGTTTGTCGGCCTTTCGAGTCCAATCTAAACTTAGAATTTGCTTACGCTCGGCTTTGTGCAACAAGAGTTTGATTTTTATCTAAAATCTTTCATCACCCTATTCAACCCCCTCTAGAGTGACTTAGTCTCTCCAAGAGCAAACCTTCGGTTTGGACCCAAGCCACAGCCTACGACCACTCGGTGTTAGCCGAAGCCAGCACCTAACGGTCGGCGGTGCCGGCCAGCGACCACGACCGAGGAAATCAGCCTCGGCCTTTGACCTAGTTGGCGGGTTCAAAAACTTTAATTATTTTTTATCCTGCAGCTTAGAGAAATCGAGAAGCAATATTTAAGAAATAAAGCAAAAACAGGAGTCGGAGTCGAGCTTTTAGGAAAGAAAAAAGATCAAAAAAATTAAATGCTCTTTCAATCTTATTATAGGAAAACTAAGACTCGAAAGAGGTTAAAAAGTGACTCGTCGGCCTAGAACCGAGAATCGATTCGCGGGCGAGGGTACAAAATGTAGGGATAAGCCCTTCCATTCCACCCGTCAAACGACGGCCATTACTAGTTTGAGTAGTGAACTTACATAATGTACTAAATACAAGCAAAGAACATGCAATACTGAATTTAAAGCAACCAAAACATGATAGAAAGCAATAAAAAGTAAATAAAAATGAAAGCGGTAAAAAATGAAAGCGAAAAGAAAATAAAAGTGAGAAATTAAAAGGTTACATCGGGCGGGGAGGAAATAAAAGTGATACAGTTCTTCTCCATAAAACGGAAAGTGATAAAGAAAACATAAAAATGTAAATAACCGTTGAGAAGGTTGAATTGGTGCCCTCGGGTTGTATGATCTCGCTAAAGTGGATCGATTAATTCGACGGTGGTGATTTGAGAAGGCTTTTTGTGTGTTTCTTGTGGAGATGAGTAGAAAGAAGTGTGAAGAATTAGGAATAGGCTGAAAAGAGACCAAGATATCGGAATACAAAGAGGGGTATTCAATCGCTCTTAGTCGGGTTTCAATAGTGTGACGCATAGGCGTAAGTCATGCTTGGAATGAGAGTCCGAGCTCTCTATTTATAAGGAGAAGTCTAGGTCATAATGACCTTAGGTTTGCATGCAACCAGCCATCCAGGATTAGCTGAAAAATTGACCCAAAATTAAAGTGATAAAATCGGATGGAACCGTGGTCGGGGCACCGACCACCCGAGTCTTGCTATAGAGTTTCGTGCCCCTCCATGCTGCAAAGGGAGTCTTCGAGGCCAAAACGCGACATTTGGAAGACGAAGGGTCAAAGTGGGATACTTATCTCGATTTTATACGTTGTTTCGAATGCTTTGTGTAATGTCTAGAATCGGTTGCTATCGAACCCGAACTCCAAGACGGGGCTCGAACTTGATTGCGACACTTGCGTTCGAAGTTTGGTAAAGGATCCTAAGCTTGGCTTGATCGAGCCTAAAGCTTGGTAAATTTTGATGTTGAAACTTCGATCATCCTTGATATGAAGTTTAGCGTGATAATCTGCTATACTAACATGCTTGTTAGTAGATAATAATACTAATGAAGGTTTCGAGTGTTTTACCGTAATGATTCAATCAAAAGCAAACGGAAAATTTGATCTACAAAAGCTGATTTTGTGGGTCCAAAAGCTTCCACTTGCATGCAGATGGTGTGAAACATCCACTTTCCATGCTTGATGATATTTTACAAACTACCACATCGGCTAGGACTACAAGGCTGCCATTGATCGGACAACACCTCTCCTCGCGGCCGGTGCCGGGCAGCCTTTACCAGGCGTGCTTACGTGGGATTCCCTTGGCCTCCTCTTACTATTTTTTTACTCTTGTCTTGTATGCTTGGCTTGCCTTGGCCAAATGGGTCTATAAAAGGGAGTTTAGTGTGTTCATTTTGCACACTTCTTTGACTCCTCTCTTGCTTTCTAGCTTTGCTCTTGTTGTATTCTTGTTTTGCTCCTTTTTGTCTTGAGAAAACTAATTGGTCTTCAAAATTATCTTTAAAGATGTCTAAAAGAAAGGCTCATCCTACCGGGAGGACAAGGGCTAAGAAGTTGGTCCATGATAACTTCTTGGAATGGGAATGGCGTCCTCATGAAGAATGGAACTCAAATGACCTCTTAGTGGAGGCTGAAAACCATGTATCTTCTCTTGCCTTATCTCCATCGGTAAGGTCATTGGCTTATACTTCTTTGTGACAAAAAGAGCAGGATGTCATGCAAAAGTTCATGCATAAAGTTGGGTTTGGTTTTCTCTTCATTGCTTTGAATCATCTTTGTGACAAAAGAGAGCGGGATTCCATGTTCCATTTGAGGAAATGACCATCACACCTTTTGATTCTACTCGGTACCTTGGCAAAAGAGTTACGCCACAAATCCACAACAATACATGGCCTCCATTCGTTCCTCTCGATCCATCGCAGACCATGTTCCGCTTTTTCTCTCTTTCTCCACAAGAGCAAGAGAAAGCTACCACTGGATATCCTTATACCCAATCTCTAAACTTGTACACGTCCTATGCACATTATCCGAGATGGATTATGATCTGGCTGGTGAGTTTGCATTTCTTCTTCCTCTTTTCTCTTTGTGTAGTTGAATTTCTTGTATGGGAATTAACTATATCTTGTGTAGCTTCTTCTGGAGGATATCCACATTCCAAGTCTCGATGTGGATGTTTCTCAGCTAGGGGAATCTCCTCATTATGTAATTATTCCTAAAATCCTCGAGGAAAAATGTATTGGGCATCCTTTCCCTAGAAATTGGCAAGGGGTATGAATTTCATGCTCTTTACTTTTAGTTGCATGCTAAAAGTATTTTGATAATACCATTAAACAAATCTTGCAAGTACGATCAAGAGCAATCTTAGATCATATCCATCAAATTCCAATCCGCCCTTTGGGGTACTCGAGACTTCTTCTCGGGGACCCTCCCAAACTTCCAGGTGAGTCTTAGTTAGTGAAATGCTAACTTTATTGAGCTTTTAGTAGATGTGCTAATTACTCCATTATTTTTACAGAGACGTCGGTCTAGAGCATCTTGGTTGGGAGGTCTCCTTGGTGGTCCTTGAATTCAAATGCCTCTATCCGGCCAACAAGCTCCTTCCGGTGGTACATCTAGAGCGGGTACTTCTCAACGTTTACTAATAGAAAATGAGGCTATAATCGACCCTTGACCCTCGACCCTCGACCCTCGACCCTTTTGTTTTGTGTCGATAGCAAATTCGCGTAATTATTTGCCTAGAACAATATCTCGACACTTTTAGTGGTTGAAATTTGTTTCGTCCATTAAAAGGGTCAAGATATGGAACATGTGCAGGGCACATGATTGAAAAATTTTCTTTTTCTTTTTTTTGAGAAATGCTTGACAATTTTTTAAGTGCGAGTATAGGGTTCGAGCACTCGGCTCCGTCTCACATTCACCAAGCTTTGTCCCTTCGCTCTTTATCATTAACCCTAATTTCTCCACAAACAGCCTGAATCATTGAACACTTGTTGTTGCCTTTATCGTTCCCGTATCCGAATCTTTCTTTTGGAGTCTCCGGCACTAGCTCTTATTATCGCCATCACCATCACCATCTGCTTCTCCTCATCATTTCATCGTTGGCATTTCATCATTATCATCAGCTCGAATCTCACAATTTTCATCGCCATATGTCCGAATCTCTCTTTTGGAGTCTTTGTGCACTAGCTCTTGTCATCATCATCTTCTTCCGCTTCGGCATTCTCTATTCATATTTGTTGTAAGTTTGAATATCTTGCTCTCTCTCTCTCTCTCTCTCTCTCTCTCTCTCTCTCTCTCTCTTCTCTTTGTACAATTGGTCCTATGGTTTTTGATTTTTGTTTGGAAGATGAACCAAGTATAGTCCGAGATGTGAGTTTGTGTGTAGGTGAAATCTTGTTTGATTGTGATGCCATTAGGGTAAATGTTGTAGACGATTAATTTTTAATGTTCAATTAATGACTTTGAGTTAGCCTTTTTTTGCTTAGGAATTTTGACTATGAATTTACTCATTTACTCGGGAACTAGGTATATCATTTAGGTAAAGTATGTGCTTAAGTCTATAACTCTCCTTTCAAAGCTTAAGCAAGTAAGGTCAACTACAACTTCAAGCTTAGGGAACCCTCCTCCCGACCCCAATCTTGAGTCAAACTCTTCCACAATACATGGGCATAGGATAAGGTTGAGACATCATTCATATTATCTACAACCCATTCATGTTAGTTTAACCAATCAAGTCTTTGTGTTTTGGAACTAGAGGCTTCGGATGAAATTCCACCTATATGAATTTTCATATCTCTCTTCGCTCACACTTAAAGTATTGTTTGCTTAGATGAGTATTGCATAAGATTTTTCAATTTGATTGTGAAACTAGAACCAAAAGATTTTGATGCATAGATTGGCTAGGACAATGGGGAAAGATGACATTAACATTTCCATCAACTAGCCTTCTCTGGCCAAGATGGTCTTTGATTTTGATGCATCCTCGGTAGGACCGAAAGATTAAGTTGAAAGATATCTTGGCCTAGAATATCTCGACCGTTTTCATAAGCATTGATCGAAAATTAAGTGACCCTTCTAAGGGTCGAAATATGGGCCAAAAAGCGTCGAATATAGCCCTGTTTTCTAATAGTGGTTCTTCACGGCGTGCACATCATCGGAGTGCTTCGAAGCGGGGCCTAGTTCTTCCGGCGTTGGGCCTAGTTTTGTTGAAGAGTGTATGAATATCCCGCCTTTCCAAGCACTTGATCAGCACATCCCAGTCTCGTTTGCTAACTCGGTTCATAATCGAAGTGAAAACGGCGTAACGGAAGCGAGTAACCACAAAAAACCATTCAGCACCCCAAAATAGCTCATTTTTACTTGGGTGGCCCACAAACCTCTTTTTCGGCCAACTCATGGCAAGATTAGACTCCCATACGAGGAGCCGAAATGGAGCTAATCACGAACCTTGCTAAAACACAACCTTTCACTAAGTTTTAATGGCCAAATGCGGCACACGCACCCAAACGTCCATACGATAACATTTTTTACCGCCTCCGGTTTCCACGATTCTTGAAATGGCGTCGTTTTGGCCAAAGTGAATATCCGCTGTTTGCTTTATTCTTTTCCGGTAATTTTGGGCCTGGTTCGGTCCGAACCAAACGGTTGGAAGCAATTTTAAGGTTACTTTGAACCTTAAAATTTACTATAAATGGGGGTGTATCCCCTACTTATTTGTTACCCCATATTCAGCTGAAAAACTCCCCCATTGCTAAGTATCTCTCTCTTTCACTCTCTCCAACACTTTCTTCTCTCTATTTCTCACTCACTTTACTTCAATCCCATTTCTAAATCCACTCAAAAAGCTTTCTGTTCACAATTTTTGTGCGGTTGCCCTCTTGTTATGCTTTCAAAGTCCATTCACGACTCAAGTTTAACAAGTGGGTAAACCTAAGGGCGCAACTCATCGATCTTTTGAGTTTGTTTTACAGCTTTATTTAATTATCGCAATTTATTGCTTTTCTATTGTGGATTACAGTTGTATCACATTTATTTTCCTCCCCTTCCAATGTAATTTTTATTTATTGCCCGCTTTGTTTTATTACTTTATTTACTGCTTTATTTTATTGCTTTTCTTTATCACTTTCAAGCATGTTTTGATTGTTTAAATTATGTAATACACATGCTGGTTGTCCGAATTATTTAACAAAATTTTAACTCACAATTTGGTTTAGTAAAGGTTGTTTGTTGACAAGCGGAATGAGGACCAATCCTCCTTATTTCGTACCTTCACCCTCGAACACCGAATCATTGGTTTGACCAATGGAGTCCTTTTTAAAACCCTTTCGATTTTAGTTTTTTTATGATGAATTTGGAAAGTATTACTTTTATTTTTGTTAGTTTTTATTGGTCAAAATTGTCTACCAACTCCTTTATTCTCGCCTTTTAATCTCAAAATTGCCTCTCAGCATTTCGGGTAAAAATTGAGAAAAATAAGTCACTTTGGCGGCTTAAGTCACTCGACCGAGACTAATTCCTTAGTTTTGACTAGATGACGGACGCTAGTCACCGATCAAAGCAAGCGGCAGCTGGCTCCCGCTAGTAACTAGGCTCAGCTCGTGGCCCAACAACTTTGTGGAAGAATGAATTCTTTTTTAAAAAAAATTACGCTTTAAATAATATTACGAGACTTCCGAAAAATTAATTTCGAAAATCAAATGATTAATAAAATTTCCAAATCAAAATTTTCTCTTAAATCACCTTAAAATTTGAATCTAAAATCATCTTAATAAGAGACTTACCTCACTTTTAAAAAGTTGACGCTTTTGTGGAAAAATGCGGGTTAATTGTTCCATCCGAAAGGGGCCATGGTTCCTAGAATAGGTGAACATACATGAGAGTAGGCCAAGCCTTTGATCTCAAACATAGCGTGCAAGCGGGGAAAAAACACAAACCCTAAAAAAATTACAGAACATCTCCGTTTCCTTTCACCATACCGGACTTACAACTCATCTAAGGGCAACTGTAATAGACATTGGGGTCAAATTGTATATATATATCAATCATTGCTTGACTCTAATACAAACACAACCATACCCAACCCACAAGAAACCTACATCCCATATAATTTCATATTGAATTTGTTTATAACAAACTAAAGAAATCATCTGTGTCTTGAAACAAAACATTTCTTAAGTATCTTGTCTCGACTTAAAACTTATACAATTATATATTAAACTAATGATATGATTCGGGAATAAAATAATTGTATTACAATTTAAAATTATGTAAAAGAAACATTTTGTTTATAATTTATAATATTTATAAAAATATGTGTATGATATACCTTTTAAATAGGTTGATAAGAGTATGATGTCATTGAACACTATTGACGTAACATAATTTATCATATTTATAAAATTATTTGTATGACACACTTTTTAAATAGGATTGATCCGAGTATTGTATTTATAATTAATAATAATTATTATAAAATTTTAAATTATAATATACATTAATCTAGGTTATCACAAGATATTTAATAGTATCTTGATGCAACACATCGTCAACAAATCTAATACATTTATCCATCAAATTAAATTCTACAGTAACATGTATGACATTGAAGAAAGGTCATTCGGGGGCAGCCGAATTGACGGTTGTCAAAGTCTTAATTATGCTTTATCAATAATCTAGTCAATTAAAACTTTTTAACACCATCATTATTTTAACTTTAAATTTAATACATTAATGCCTTTTTCTCTATCCACCAAAAGGTAAGTGACAAAGCCATGCGTATGATTCCTAAAATAAGGAGAAAAATAGGAAGAAGCAAGGCCAATAAGAGGATGCAAATGCAAACTCAAGTGCATTTAACTTCACGCATGATATTGATCCGAAGCAATAAAAGGTGCATGTAGTGTAATGTAATGGCAAATTAGGTTTTTGGCAACGTGTTCGGTGTCAGGCGAATTCAATACACCTGTTGGCTCTTGCTTACAAGGCTTTATTGTTATTAGATTCCTTACACGCAATATCGAATGTACTCACCTAGCTAGGAATCCTTTAATTTGCTCTTGCGTATGCATCTTCTTTTTCGTTTTTAAAGTAGTAATACATGATTTCTAGGTTTAGTATTCAACTCATCCACTTGTTTAATTGACTAGGTGATGAAAACGTTTAACTTGTCCACCGATTTTCTTATTTTGTCAATTCAACTCAAAATATCTGTCACCCTTTTAGTTAACTTATTTTTAAAAATTTAAATTTATACATTTAAATTTTGAATAATCTTTCATGACAATAATAAAATGTCTCAATTCATCTTGCTAGATTTGCAAGAATAATATTTTCTCTTTTTATGAGTAAGATACCGTGATTGACTAAGATCAACAAGTTCAAAGGGTACATATGCAATACATGTATGGTATTTGAAATGTTGCAATAGGCAAAAATTGAAATGCTATCAAAATATTGCACATACATGCTACAAGTTTATTTTGCATTTAAAAAAATCTATCTTTTCTAAAATTAATGTTGTATTCTAAGAGAATTTCAAATTATTTACCATATATTCTTCACTTTATTATCAATAAAAAATTAAAAATTTAATTTAATAGAAAAAATTATATGTCAAATGCAACACTATTTTGCCTAAAGTCTAGGATAAAAATTAAAAATGATACAAATAACAACATGGAGCCTAGTATGTTATGAACTAAAAACAAATAGAAAATAATTTAACTTTATACAATGATTTATTTATAAGATTTTTCTATTTAAATTTTTAAATAAAGTCACAACTATATTATACCCGAATGATTGATAAATTGTTCTCCTCCTCTACTTCCTCCTTTAAAAAGCCATAAACTCTCAACGAATAAACCAAACCTTCATCTACTCCAATAACCTTCATGTACTCCAAAAGAGTATGCTATTAGCTTGTTGGTGGTAAGCCCCAATTCTCATACTTACTAGAGTTTTAATTAAATTTAAGGTGTTCATTATAGTTTTCTTATATTTCTTTTCAATCAATTTTCTCTCGATTTTGTGACAGTTATGCAATACCCGGGTATCTAGGCACTCACCTGATGTGAATTAATTTGCCAAGGTTGATTTAATTCCATGTTATTTATTTATATGCTTACATTGCTTGCCTTTATGATTTCAAGAGTTAAAACTTTAGACTCTTGAGTATGACTCATACTGACGTGAGAGAGAGAAAAAGAAAAGGCAATAGGAAGAGAGTGAGATGCACTAAGCAAGGACAGAGAGGACAACAGGAGAGAGGTAGTGAGCGAACAGAGAAGCGAGAGGAAGAAGGAGAAGCAGACTAGGGATTGGAACTGACACCGAGAGCGAGAAGAAGGCGGAACAAGCATCACGCAAAAAAGGAGAAGGAGGCGAAGAAGGAGAAGGGGACCCGAAAAGGAAGAAGAAAGAGGAAGCATAAACACCTAACTTGACTCCTTTTAACTTTAATTGTTCAAACTCTAAGAAATCAAGGTGAGTAGTTTAACTCTTTCCTTTAAACCTAAATGGATTAGGTGGATTAACTAAAATTGGTTAATGAATTTTAAAAATCCTCGGCTTAATTGAAGAAACTAGACACCTAAATCCACTAATTAGCAACTCGCATTAAGAATTTTATGATGTAGATATCATATTGTGAATCATGGGTTTGCAAAAGTAATAAATGTTTAGAAGTCATTGTATATGAGTTATCTAACTTCCATGTTTATAATTGTTGGAATGTTTCTTGAATTAAGGTAGGAGAACAAGAATCTTGAAACACAGTTTTTATGTCGGATTTTTCCCTTGCTTTGTTTGCTATTTGATTTTTCGTGTCCGCATGGATGGAAAACAATTGCTAAAATGTGTACTCGAGATTCATCCTAATTTATGGAAATTCTTTTGTTAAATTTGGTGAATTTAGGATGAACAGAATCTATATTGTGAATTTATCTAAGAAATTATCCTATTTTGGAAAATTGGGGATTGTTTGCATTATTTGGTCAATATAGGTTGTTAAGCAATGTTAATGGGTTTAAAATGTCTATGATGGAGTAGAAAAGTTGTGAAACTATAGGAAACTCATGTGGGAACAATATAGGATTAATTGTATTTATAAACACCTAGTTCTACTAACTAAAACCCCAATATTGATATGCTTATTACATGATTCGTTTTTCCTTTAAAGTAGGTTGATTGTGAGGCTGCATGTGGGAACCCTCGAATTTGTGAATTCCCGTATAGGATTATTGGAGTTCTTTTTTGTGAAGTTGCTATTTATGAGTTTGACAAGAGTGTAATATGTTTGGATTAGCCATGTCTTGCTGGTGAATTATGATTTGTGGAATAGCCCTTTACATACGTATTGTCTATCACAACCTTATTATTTATATCTATTAATATATAATGGAGGAGTTCCTTTACTCTTCTCCACTTAATTGTAGGGTTTAAATTGATTTGCAACCCTTGATTAAATTAGAGAATTAATTTTAGCTGTTAATATTTTTTGTTAACTCGCCTCTCTTTGCCTCTCTATTTCCATTTTTCTTCAATCCTCTCTCGTAATTGCTGCCCCCTTCCCCCACCCATGTCTCGCTCTGTCTCTTCCCCTCTTTCTATGTGGTAGTTACACCCCTCCCCTCACACACTACTGCATATATAACTTTTAACTACGGTTGATTTTCGACGGTTAAAAGGAAAAGCTGTCATGAAAAATGAGGCGGTGGCATTTTTGTAAAGAACCGGCCTTTTATAAACCTATGACGACAATTCATTGAAAGTACCGTCGTCATAGGTGGAGCTGTCAACTTTTGACTACGGTTACTGGAAAAGAATCGTAGTTATAGGTTATATATATAATGACGGTTCACCAAAAGAACCGTCGTTAAAAGTGGAAAGCTCACATTTAACAACAGTTCTTTAATTGAACCGTCGTTAAATATCTTTTGACAAAAACCTATATTTTTAGGTCAAGTCTTTTCAATTTCAGGAAACCCTAATAACACATACCCCTTTCTTTCTCTCTCACTCTCTCTCTCTCTATGGAATGCGCTGCTGAAATTTCC
This sequence comes from Talinum fruticosum, assembly GCA_021018815.1. Lineage (NCBI taxonomy): Eukaryota > Viridiplantae > Streptophyta > Magnoliopsida > Caryophyllales > Talinaceae > Talinum > Talinum fruticosum. The sequence goes on from JAITYX010000026.1 coordinate 2,840,308, forward strand.
TCCCTTCTCTCTCTCGGTCTCCATCGAATGCCCCCACGCTCTCCCTCTTCTCGGTCTCCCATCCCACCACTTTCTAGCCATTTCCTTCGGAGTAGAAAAGATGCTTCTCAAAGCTTTTCCAACTTTCTCTCTAGTCGCCAACAATGGCGATATCGTCAACAACGGTAACAACTCCGTTTCGTCTCTCCAATCGACAAATTCTCTTAGTTTCGCTCCTTCCTCTCGCCCTCCAATCTTCTTCATTTGTGAAGCATTCCAATGGATTTGTGGCGTCGGCGACTTCGCCAAAGCTGAACAGTCGGCCTTTGGCTCGACGTCATTTTCAAGTCGTTCAAGGAGGTCAAGAAAGAGCATTCTATGGTGCCTATTGTGCCTTACGTTTCTCTCGCTCATCAAAATTATGCGGATAAGTGTGAGGCTGCCATTAATGAGCAAATCAATTGAGCTTCATTCCCTTGCCTCTTTTAATTTGAGTTTCTCGATATCGAATGCTAGCCGCTGAAATCAAGTGAGTTCTCCGGGGTAGCCGGTGATCTCAAGCGGGTAATTTGATGTTAAATTTTTCCGATTGTTTAGTGAGAGATTTTGTGTGTAATCGAGAATTCGAGAATTTAGTTAATTAGTTGGTATATTTTAGTTTTTTAGATCTGGCTTGCTTTTGTTCGTTTGATTTTCTAGTATTCAAATCTACTCTAGTGTTTGAATTTGGCACTGTTTCTATTGTTTGAGTAATTTTTTGTTCATTCGCTTGGTGATTGTGTTTTGCTATTGAACTCTTTAAAAAAGTTGTATAATTTGAATAATTTGAGCCTGGAGTTTGAAAATTTTCTCCCTCAATAACTTAATTTTTTAAAAAAATAGTTGTACTTATAACTACAGTTACGGAGAAAGAACCTTTGTTATAGAGGTCACCTATGATGACGGTTCTCTAGAAGAACCATCGTCATAGGTTCTCTTTTACTAATGTTTTGAACCATAGTAAAAGATACCCACTTACAATGACGACCACATAGACGACGTTGATAACCAGTAAATAAAGGTCGTTTTGAACCGTAATTAAAAGTGGTTTTTGTAGTAGTGACATGATCCCTTCCTCTTATCTCATAACTCTCTTTCTCCTCGATATCTCTCTCACTCTCACTTTCTCTCTCACACAGTTCACCTCATCTTTATACTCTTCTCTTCCATCTACATCCCCCGTGGCTAGAAGCACATAACCCCTATTCTCACTACTATCTTTCTCAATAAAGTTGCTGGGGTGGAGCTTTGCAAAGAAGTACATAAATATGCTTGAATGAGGAAACAAATTCAGTATTGAGTGCTCACTGTTCAAGGTGAAATCGTAGGGTCAATTCACAACGGCCATTAAAGCAGCACAAACAAGACAGATTAATGACCAAAGTAAAAATGTCATTGTGAAAACCCAAAAGCGTCTCATGTGTATTATTTCAAAAGTTATAAAATTACCCTAGTATTATTTACATTGACTTTTATTAGTCCACGTTTTGCATTTTGTTTGAAACGAAAATTGAGAAAACAACATCGTGGGAATCTTAGGTTAGGGTGGGGGTGAGTGAAGGGGAAGATGTGCAACACGACTTTAAACAAACTTTTAAAATTAAATTCTTTTATCTTTACATGAACACCCCTCCTAAAGTAAAAGAAAAAGAAAAAACCCACAAGACAGAGTTTCAAAGGCCTTAAAATTAAATTCTTTTATCCGGACTTGTTCTTCCGGAGTGTGTTGAGCCCACAACTCAACAATTTTGAATGCCTCAAAAAGAAGGGTGTATTTAAAGAAATTAGCCCAAGGAAAACGACTAGCAATGGGACTGAAAAGATGACGCAAATAATCACGGTTTTTATACAAGTCCTAGTCATAAACTAAAGGTTCCCCGAGAAGTCCAAACTCGAAAGAACGACAAAGCTAAGAGGCGTGATGGTCATTTCCCCAAATGGCAAATGAAATGTGTTAGTGGTATCCCAAAACCATTCACTATTGGCCTGGGTAGAGTCACGCTCCTTCCGATCACATAAATGGTTCGGAGTAATAAAGAAAGGACCAAACTCGCATCTGTTCATGATGTGCTCCAAGGGGTAATTAGGGGTGGCAGAAAAACCCAAATCCGTTTAAAACCCGCCCCATTTAAAACCCTAATGGGTGTTAAAAAATTTTAAAAAATGGGTATGGGCGGGTATGGTTAAAATGGGTATAGGGCGGGTATGGGTATGGGTTTAGGCTTCACCCGCCCCATACCCGCCCCATATAACACCCATAACCCATACCCGCAATACCCGCCCCGTACCTGCCCTAGACCTACCCCACTTAAATATCCATAAATTGTTTTGTTAAATGGTTAAAAAAAAGCTGAGAAAAATTGTTTATGAGAGACATAAGGACCAAATTTTGGGCCCAGGCCCAAATTTTAGGCAAAAAAAAAATAAGAAACCCTAGTTGTTTGGTTAGATACTATTTTCAATTTTTCAAGTACTTTGACAACTTTGAAACTTTCAAGCAAATGGATATTATAATGTACTAAATATGGATTATTTGTGATTGTGAAATGTTTATGTCATGTTAGCAAGGTCGTTGCACAACTACAACCTGCAAGTTTGTGAATTGTTGATTTTTTTTTTTTGGTTGAATTATGAGAACTATTAAATATGGGTTTAATATGGGAATTATTATTTTTAGTCTATTTATACCCAAATAAAACCCACATACCTGCAAAACCCGATGGGTATGGGTATGGGTATGGATTTTTAACACCTAGTGGGTATGGGTATGGGTATGGGTATGGGTACGTATTTTGAAAATGGGTATGGGTGTGGGTATAGGAAACCCGCCCCATACCCACCCCATTGCCACCCCTAGGGATAATTCCTCTCCTTGAATGTCTTGACAAATTTTCGGATAGCACGTCTGCTCTAAATAGTGCCCTTCTACAAAATGAAAATCAAACAACATTTTAGTTAATAGAAGTACCTCCCCAAATATGCAAAGGAAGAAACTCATGCCAACAAGCTTACCGAGGAAAGATAGCAAGAGCGGAGACATGACTCTCGGCCTCCACTAAAAGGTCACTCGGGGCATGTAATCGTGGTGAGGGCTCCATTCCCATTCCAAGAAGTTATCATGGTCTAGACTTTCAGCTCTTGTCCTTCGACGGGATGAGTATGCCTTCTAGACATTTTTGAATAAATTGTGTTTGAAAACCAAGCTACTTTTCTCAAGACAAGTATGAGCAAACTAAAGAAAAGTTAGAGCAAGCAAGAGGAAGCAAAGAGAGGAGCAAGTGAAGTATGAAAAATGAACACACCAAACCTTCTTTTTATAGGAAACTAGGCCAAGCCTCACAAGGATTCAAGACAAAATGCAAAACACAAGAGGAGACCAAGCATGGAATCCCGCGAGACAAAGCCTACCCAAAGGCTAGCCGGCGTCACCTCGGTGGTAGCTTGTAGGTGTATTTGGTGGCCAGGTTTGTGAAGTCCCATCGAGCATGGAAAATGGCTTCTTTGGAGCCTTATGCATGCAAGTGGGTCATTGGACCCATAATTTTAACTTTATCATATCCAAATTTTCGATCTGTATTCAATCTGAATTATCTAGGTAAAATACTAAACTGTCATAAATACGATTATCCACTAATGAGTGTGTTAGTACAGCGAGATTATTAGGCCAAGCTTCGGATCAAGAGATGATCAAAGCTTCGGCAAAAAACCACCGAGCTTCAGGACTTTGATTAAGCCAACCTTAGGATCCTTTGACCGGAATTCAAGACGCATGCATCACGATCAAGTCCAGGCCCTCATCTCGGAATTCGGGTTTGACGAGCATCCAATTCCAAACACCGGCGAATCAATCGGCTTTCGAAGCAATGCCGAAAAGCGAGATAAGTACCCTTTCTTGTCTACTTTAACCTTTCGTCTTTCGGACTCGGTCAAAGTGGGGGCTAACTGTAGACACCGAAAATGTGTCACTTTTATCTCTTTTATTTTCAGTATTTTATTTTGTCAACCCGGTGATGAAATCCCAATCCTGTTTGCAGATTACGATCACGGTTGGAGTATGATTGGCGTGACAGTGTAGGAACCACCAGCCCCGTCCGTCCATCCGTTCCTCTGTGGAGGGAGAAACTAGATCTAGAAGTAGACCAAAGCTTTCCCACGAATGTCGAGTCTCTTTTTGAAGATGATTTTTAAAGATGGTTTTGAAAATTTATTAGAAACGGGGATGTACCTCTTATTGAGATTTTTATTTTTATAAGTTGATTTGAAATAGATTAATCGAAATAATGATTGGCGATTTTATTAATTATTTATTTCAAACATTATTTTTAGAAGCCTAGAGATGTTATTTCATAACTTAAGAAAATAACAAAATTAGGCTTTTTTACGCCACAAGGCTTATGGGCCAAAACGGTGTAAAAACACCGGTTTGGAGCAAAGCCTTGTCCGGCGCCGACCATATGTCGTGACTAAGGTGATCGAGTCTTGCTCCATGGCTTAAACCGTTAGAAATAAAATTTAATTTTTTGTCATTTTAAGTCGAAATGCCGAGGAGTGTTTTAAAGAGAAATAAAAAGGAAGATAAGAGCCGCCAGTCAATTTTGAGAAATAAAAGATAACAAAAATAAATAAAAGACCCTTTTAATCTTAGTGTAGAACATACTAAGCTTGAAGGAATTTTGAAATTTGAATTCATCGGTCTAGAAATGAGAATCTAGATTTGGGGGCGAAGGTACAAAACGTAGGGATAAACCATTTTATCCCACCCGTCAACAGACGACCTTTACTAGTTTGAGATGTGAGTTTAGGAAACGCGTTTCGATCAAGCACACAACATACGAATATAGGAATTTAAATCAACCAACGCATGGAATAGAGCAATAAAGCAAATCGAAAGTAATAAAAGAAAAGCGATAAAGAAAGCGGTAAAGGAAAGCGATAAATAAATTACAATGGGCGGGGAGCAATTGAAAACAATTACATCTTTGTATCCATAATATCGAAAGCAATAAAAATGCAATAATTAGATAAAATGTTAAAACCGCGAAGGTAATAAACGCCCTCAGGTTGTCCACCTACTAATCTTGATCTCAAACTGGATCCGTGAGCGTGACGATGGTGAATTGAAAGCGGTTTTTTTGAGTTTTGGGTGAAGTTAGAATGATCAATTTGAATGGTGAAGGTTTAGAGGATCGAATAAGATGACACAATGCTTAGTTAGATTTCAATAGCCCTTAGTTAGATTTCGGCACGGCTTTGCATAAGAAATGGCCATTTATCAAATAAGAAACTAAGCTCTCTACTAATAGTGAAGAAATAAGATGAAAAAATGAGCTAAGAGCCTCTCAATAACCGTGCAAAATGCAACAACGAATCGGCGGAAAATCGAAAAACCGAACCAAATCTCTATGAACCGGAATCCCACAAACAAAGTCGAGAATCACGGCACCGTTAAATTAACGACGTCGTATGGTCAAACCACCCTTCCATGTTGTAGCTAGTTTCCGGAGCAAAACACGGTGCTTTGGAGAAAATACCCTCGAAATGCGGCGATTGGTCAAAGACGGTGTCATATTGCACGGTTGGCTTCCGTGTCTAATAAGTGCCATAATTACATCGGATTTCATAAGAGGTTGTTTGTCATAGGAGGTTGTTTGTCATTTTTGAGGATTTATATTCATATTTATGTACTTTATGCCCCATTTATGCTTTGCACTTAAGTTTTGCGTTTTTGGTCTATTTCTATAGCTTCCTATTGATTTTTAGTCATATTTTCAGTCTAAAGCTATTTTGAGTCTATGTTTCTAACTTCCTTATTGAAAGACCTTTTTGATGACATATTATAAGTTTAATTTTGTTGAGGAACAAAAAAGACATGAAGCGAGAAAGTAAGAAGGTTGGTAACGGACACTTTTTACTATCTAAATCATTTTTTCCCACACTTATGAAGCAAGTATAATGATGAAAGAATTAGAAACTAGACTCAATGAGCTTTCCGGCAAATCAAGAATCGCATCATTTGGACATCGGACGAGGAAGTTATGATCGAATCAATTTGATGCATGCCTTCCAGACAACCAACACGGGCAGCTTGTGTCGGTGGACACGACCCGTGTTAGAGGTAAGCTTGCTCATGAGCTTTTGCATTGAGAACAGGCAGCTCGTGTTAGTGGACACGGCCTGTTTTCGGTGTTTTCATCCAATTTTGATGCGCCGACGAACAAACACGGGTAGCCCGTGTCAAAGGACACGGCCCATGTTGGAGGTAAATTCTGCCGAGACGATTCGATTTTGATAGTTTCAACTCTTGATTGCCTCTTAATGGCTTATTTAATCCGATTTTCATCTGATCTTGAGGCTATCCAATCCAAAATCCACCATTCATCCTCCATATTCATCCATCACCATTTTTCCTTCATTCATCCACATCAAACCGAATTTTGAGGAGAAGGAGACTGAAGCGATTACGGGATTCCATTTGAAGTCGAGAGATTCAAGTGAAGTACTTCAAGTCTGTCATCTACTTGTTCGTTTCTTGCTATTTGAGGTTTGATTACCATGTATTGGATTTTATTTAAGCTTTCAATAATCATGTGTGAGTAGTTTAGTTTTTCTAGGAATTTGTAATCCGAAACAATGAACTTTAATTAGTTTTCCATGATTAGTGCTTGAATTCTGATTTTGATCAATAGAAGATTGTGTTTATCATGTTCATGAGTGTTTTGAAGGCCTAAATACTTGTGTTTAGAGATTAATATATCTTGTATTGAAAAGTGAAATAGAATAATTCGACAACCAACCTTTCTTACTAGTTTATGAAATTTGAGAAAAGAATAGTAAATTAGGGGATCACTTTCATAATTTGAAATCTTTAACTTTGATTAACTTAAAATGCATACGAAAGTTGTTTGATAGGTTAATTAGAGCAATTCTATTAAGCATCGAAAGAGCGGTAGAATTTTATGATTATCGATCCTTGATTTACTTGAAAGAATGATTGCACAATTTATGTTTAAATAATCAAACTCGTTGTTAGGAAAGCAAATCCCTAGATGCCTTTACCCATTGATTTAAGTTTAGATTAATTTCCTTGATTTTAATATTTAGAACTAGTTTAGAGAAGCAAACTCCAAAAACCCGATTCGCTTAGCAATTGAGTAGAAGACTAGTTTAGAAAGTTGGTCGATCGAGTCCTTGTGGGATCTACCTTGGCTAGCTACAACTATACACCGTGTGCTTGCGGCCTTTCGAGTGTCTCGGTTGGATGCTTGGTGTAAAACGCAACGCTTTGGTGAATTTTTCCATAAAGCGCGGTGTCGGCCAATGCAAGGTCGTACGAACAAATTAAGCTATGTGTCTTGGTTGCACGTTGAAGACGAAAAGCAACGTTTAGCATGCGAGTAAGACTTGATGCACGAAGCCGGCCAAGGCTTGCCCGTGAGTGTAGACTCCGGCTTGCACCGGCCAAAACAAATTGGTTTGTGGACCGGCCCAAAGAAAATAAGGTTGATTTTTGTGGTTTACTAGCTTCCGTCGCGCCAATTAGACTCCGACCATGATCCGAATCCGCAAATAGAATTGAGATTTCATCAACAGTCGACAAAATAAAATACTGAAAATAAAAGAGATAAGAGTGACACGTTTTTGGTGTCTACGACTAGCCCTCACTTTGACCGAGTCCGAATGACGAAGAGTCAAAGTAGACACTACAGGATACTTATCTCGCTTTTGGACATTGCTTCGAAAGCTAATTGATTAGTTGTGCCTAGAATTGGTTACTCGTCAAACATGAACTCCAAGATGAGGGTCTGGACTTGATCGCTATGTATGCGTTCTAAAGTCCGGTAAAAGGTCCTGTGCTTGGCTTGATCAAAGTCCTGAAGCTCGGTGATTTTCAGGTGAAGCTTTGATCGTTTCTTAATCTAAAGCTTGGCCTAACAATTTTGTTGTATTAACATACTTGTTAGTTGATAATGGTATTTACAAAAGTTGAGTATTTTACCTGAATAACTCATTTGAAGACAGACTTAAAATCGGATTTGATAAAGTTGAAATTATGGGTCCAAAGATCTACTTGCATGCATAAGACACCAAGAAGCCACTTGCCATGCCTGATGGGACCTCACAAGCCTAGCCACCAGCTACACCTGCAAAGCTTCCATCGAGGTGACGCCGGTCTCCTCTTACTTTTTGCATTTTGTCTTGTATCCTTGTCAAGCTTGGCTAAATTTGCCTATAAAAGAGGGCTTGGTGTGTTCATTTTGCACACTTCACTTACTCCTCTCTTTGCTTCCTCTTACTTGCTCTAACTTTGCTCTAGTTTGCTTATACTTGTCTAACGCAATTTCTTCAAAGATGTCTACAAGGCGTGCTCGTCCTATTAGGAGGACAAGAGCTGAAATTCTACTCCATGATAACTTCTTGGAAAGGGAATGGCGCCCTCACCACTAGCGGAGCCCTAATGACCTATTGGTGTAGGTCGGAGTCATGTATCCTCTCTTGTTATCTCTCCCTCGGTAATCTTGTTGGGTTGAGTTTCTTCCTTTACATATTTGGAGTGGTACTTCTACTAACTAAATTTTTTTTTCCATTTTGTAGATGGGCACTATTCGAAGTGCGGTGCTATCCAAAAATTCATCGAGACATTCAAGGAAAGGAATTACCCCTTAGGGCATATCATCAACGAGTGTCGGGTTTGGTCCTTTCTTTATTAATATGAACCATTTGTGTGACCGGAAGAGGTATGACCCTACCCGGGCCATTAGTCAACGGTTTTGCGATACCACTAACATTTTTCATCTCGCATTTGGGGAAATGGGCATTACGCCTCTTAATTTTTCCGTTCTTTCAAGTTTGGGCTTCTCGAGGGAATCTTTAGTTTATGACCGAGACTTGTGTAAAAACCGTGACTATTTGCATCATTTCTTCGGTCCCGTTGCTAATCTGTTTCCTCGGGCCAATTTCTTTAAATACACCCCTTTTTTGAGGCCTTCGAAAATGTTGAGTTGTGGGCTCAACATACTCCCCGACAACAAGTCCGGATAGTGCTAGCTCTTATACTAAGCACGTCCATCTTCTCGGATCAAGCTACAAAAGTGTATGTCCACTATTTGGTGAACTTAGTGGACTTGGATAAAATTAAGGACTTTAATTGGGGCGTGCCCACCTATACTTGTCTTATAAGGGGTTTGCGCTCCGAGGTTAGGCATACAACGGCTGAGAAAGACTTGTTGAATTACATGCCCTTATGTGGCTTGTGGAAGATCATTGAGGTATGCTCCACCACTTCTTTTAATTTCCGAAGTATCTTATATTGCATGGATAAAGATCTTACTTGCTTTGCAAACTTGCGAGTCGTGGTTATAAGAATAATTTTCCCATCTCTCACTTAGTTTAAGGAACCCTCCTTCCTTCCCGACCTCGGTAGTTGTAGGAGCCACGATTTCGCCCCCACTGGGAGGGGCCCAAGCTTCCCCATGAATTGGCGGATTTTAAATTTTTCTTTTTGAAGATAAAGATGATTTTAGGGTTTTGAAGATGAATTTTAGAAAGTGGGACGAATCTCTTATTAAGATTTTCGAATTTTATAAATCAAGTTAAAAATGAATTAAATCTAATTGAGTGGCGGTTTTATTAAATATTTATTTTAGAAATTATTTTCAAAAATCTCGGGATATTATTTTTTAAACGAAAAATAAAGAAAATTAGGATTTGTGAATCAGTCACGAGACTTTAGGGCCAAACTGGTGTAATAACACCTGGTTTGGACCCCAATCCCACCAGTCGACCACTCGGTGGTCGGCGGCGGCGGCCAAGGGCCACGGCCGAGGTGATCGGCCTCGGCCTCTAGCGTCATTGGCAGGTCCAAAAACTCTTTATTTTTATCATTTAGTTAGAAACGTCGAGAAGCAATTTGATAGAAATAAATCTAAAACAGAGTCACCAATCAATTTTTAGGAATGAAAAACTAACAAAACAATAAATACACAAAAGCTCTTCCAATCTTAGTATGGGAAAACTAAGTTGAAAGAGATAAAAAAATGACTTCATCGATCTAGAACAGAGAATTAGATTCGTGGGCGAGGGTACAAAACGTAGGGATAAGCCCTTCCATTCCGCCGTCAAACGACGACCATTACCGGTTTCAGTAGTGAATCTAAATAACATATTAAACACAAGCAAACAACATGTGATATAGAATTAAAAGCAACCAAAACATAATAATAAAAGCGGTAAAGGTAGATATAAAAGCGATAAAGAAAGTAAAAGAGAAAAGAAAAGAAAAGGCAGAAAGAAAAGAAAGCGAAAACTAAAAGGATTACATCGGGCGTGGAGGAAATAAAAACGATACAACTCTTTCTCCGCAATATGGAAAACAATAAAAACATAAAAATAAATAAGCTGTCGTGAAGGCCGAATTCGTGCACTCGAGGTTGTACCACCTGCTAATGTGGATCTCGAATCTAGATCTAGCGATGCGACGGTGGTGAATCGGGAAAGGGATTTTTTAGTTTTTATGGAGATGAGTAGGTAGAAAGATGAATAATGGAGTTTTCGGGTTCGGATGTAGTTGGAATGGGGAGTAGAATAGGAATTGGCTGAAAAGAGACCAAGAGATCGGAATACAAAAAGGAGTATCTAGTAGCTCTTAGTCGGGTTTCAACAGACGTGACACTAAGGAATAAGTCGTCGTTTAAAATGAGAGCCTAAGCTCTCTATTTCTAGGGAGAGGCTAGGTCTCAAAATTACCTATGGTTTGCATTAAGTCAGCCATCTAAAGCAAGGTGTGAACCAACCGTAGAATCACCAAAAATCGGGCCAAAAATCAAAAAATTGAACCGGATAGAACCAGATTCCGCGGTGGGGAGTGTCATCCACATGGTGTCGTTATGGGGTCTTGGGCTCCTTCCGTGTTGCAACAGGATTCCCAAGAAAAATGCGGCGTTTCAAGGCAAAATAAACCAGGTGGGGCGCCAGCCACGACGTCGTTTTGAGGGAGAAAGCTCGTGTCTCGGGCGGACTATTGTGGAACTAACATGGCGTTTTGATGCTTGTGATCATTAAATGCAGCGCCTAACATCGTCTTGATGTCTTCAGCTCCATGTTTGGATTGGACAAAAGTGAAACGCTCTATTTTGAGCACTGGAATCTCCCTGTACGCGGCACTTGGACATCCGTTGACTCTGGAGGTTTGACCCGGGCTTGAACAGTCCAAAAGAAAAGGGATTTTTCGACCGATCCAATGTAAAAGGCTATTGATGTTGTGCTAAGGGTCCTTTGTGGTTTATCGGCTTCCGTCGCACCAATCAAATACCATCCGTGATCCAAATCCTCAAACAGGACTCAAGATTTCATCATCGGCCAATAATATAAAATATAAAAATAAAAGAGATAAGAGATGACACGTTTTAGGTGTCTATAGTTAGCACCCACTTTGACCGAGTCCGAAAGACGAAAGGTCAAAGTAGACACTGAAGGCTACTTATCTCAATTTTGGCATTTCTTCGAGCTTTGAGTGTTGTGTAATGTCCGGAATTAGTTGTTGTTGAACCGGAACTCTAAGACGGGGCTTGGACTTGATTAGGATGCATGCGTTGTAAAGTCCGAGTAATAGGATCCTAAGCTTGGCTTGATCGAGCCTAAAGCTTGGTAAATTTTTATGCTGAAACTTCGATCATCTTTGATCCGAAGCTTGACCCGAGAATATGTTATACTAACATGTTTGTTAGTGGATAATCATATTGACAAATGTTCGATGTTTTACCTTAATAATTCAATCGAAAACAGATCGAAAATTTGTCCGCAAAAGCTGATATGGTGGGTCTAGAATCTTCCACTTGCATGCATATGGTACCAAACATCCACTTGCCATTCTTGATTAGACTACTCAAGCTAGGCCACCAGCTAGGACTGCAAGGCTGTCGTCGATGGGACGCCACCACGCCTCGTGGCCTACGTCAACCCGATCTTTAGCGAGCCTGGCCCCCGGCGTGTTCGCTGGATTCTCTTGGTGTCCTCTTGCTTTTTTACTTTTGTTTTATATGCTTGGCTTGCCTTGGTCGAATGGGTCTATAAAAGGGGAGCTTAGTGTGGTCATTTTGCACACTTCACTTACAGACTTTCTTGCTTGCTCTAGCTTTGCTCTTTTTTTCTTTGAGAAAACTAGTTGGTTTTCAAGACATCCTTTCAAACATGTCTAAAAAAAAGCTCATCCAATTGGAAGAACCGGGCTGAGAAATTGATCCATGAAAATTTCTTAGAGCGATAATGGCGCCCTCACAATGAATGAAGCCCAAATGACCTCTTGGTGGAGGTTGAGAATCATGTTTCTTCACTCGCCATTACTCAATAGGTAAGCTTGTTGGCTTAAATTTCTTGACTTGCTCATTTAGTGTAGTACTTCTACTAAAAATTTTACTTGGATTTTCATCTTGTAGAAAGGCTCAATTCGGAGTAGCGATGCTATACCCAAGTTCATGGAAACATGTAAAAAGAGGAACTACCCCTTAGAAGATTTCATGAATAATGTCGGGTTTGGTTTCCTCTTTACTACTTTGAGTCATTTGTGTTACAAGAAAGAACGAGATCCCATTAGGGCTATTAGTGAGCGCTTTTGTTATACTACTAACACCTTCCATCTTCCTTTTGGGGAGATGACCATTACGCCCTTTGATTTTGCTTGTTTTATCGGGTTTGGGCTTCTCGGGGAGCCTCTAGTTTACGACCGGACCTTGTACAAAGATCATGACTGTCTACGTCACCTCTTCGATCCCATGGCTAGTAGGTTTCCTCGAGGAAAATTTCTTCAAATATACCATTCTTTTTATGCTTTTGAGGAAGTTCGGTTTTTAGCTCGACACACTCCTCAACAACAAGTCCAGGTTGTGCTTGCTCTCTTGTTAAGCACGGTACTTTTTCTGACAAAGCTTCGAAGGTTCCTATTCACTATTTGGTGAACTTAGCGGACCTTGATAAGATTAAGGAGCTTAACTGAAGTGCACCCACATATACTTGCCTCATAAGGGGTCTTCGTGCCGGTATGAGACATATTAAGCTCGAGAAGGACTTGACAAACTATCTTCCACTATGTGGATTGTGGAAGATCATTGAGCTATGCTATATTCTCCTCTTATCTCTTATATATTTTGATCTTGCATGGATAAAAATCTTACTTGTTTTGCAAAAATTGCAGCCTTAGTTGTATGAATATTTCTCGCGCCTTTCACCTAGCTCGACAAATCACCCTACATTTCCCTCGATATCATGGCCAAAATCTATCTTCGACAATCCAAATCCCATGACATAGGCTTCTTACGGACCGCTCTCAACCGTGTGGCTTCAGTACATCACTTTTAAGCTCTTAAATTTACCTTAAAATATGCCCGGAAAAATCTTCTTCAACTGCCGACTCACTACCCTTGCCTCTCGCTCGTGGTGGCCCGGTAGGCACGGCCGTGGTGACCGGCGCTTGCCACGAGCGGGCATTTGGCCACCCAATTTTTATCGTTTTTGCTTTTTCTTGCTTGTCTCCGTATAAATCCCGTGTGTGCGGACCAATTTCCATCCTTGGGCCCAGCTTCAACTCCCTCCAAGTGTGGAGGTTGCACACGGGTTGAGTGAAAGGAGGATTTTCTTTTAGCGTCTTTTCGGATTTTGCTAGTACCTTGGCGAGAGAGTTACGCCTCAAATACGCTCCAACACATGGCCTCCGTTCGTTCCTTACGATCCGCTTTAGACCATATTCTACTTCCGTTCCCTTTCTCAACAAGAGCAGGAGGAACCAACCACAGGGTATCCCTAAACCTAGTTTCTAAATTTATATACGTCCTATGCATATCATTTGGGACGGATTATGATCCGACTGGTGAATTTCCATCTCTTCCTCTTTTCTCCTTTTTGTGCAATTGAATTTCTTGCATGGAAATTAACTTCATCTTCGATAGCTTCTTTAAGAGGATATCGACATTCCAAGTCTCGATGTGTATGTTTCTCTATTCGAAGAATCTCCTCGTTACATAACGATTCCTGAACTTTCGGAAGAAGAGTGTGTAGGGCATCCCTTCCCTAGAAACTGTCAAGGGGTAAGAGTTTTATACTCTTTGCTTTTAACTGTATGCTAAAAGTATTTTACTAATGCCATTAAATCTTGTAGTATAACCAGGAGTAATCTTGGACCATGTCTGTCAAATTCAAATCCGCCCTTAGGGGTATCCAAGACTTATTCACTAGGAAGACTTTTCGAAACTTCCGAGTTTCTTAGTTAGTGTAAATACTAACTTTATTGAGCTTTTAGTAAAAATGCTAATTGCTCTTTGTTTTTATAGAGGCGTCGATCTAGAACTTCTTCATTGGGAGTCTTCCTTGGTGGTCCAGGAGCTCAAACACATCCATCTAGCCAACAAGCACCCTCTCGGTCATACATCTAGAGCGGGTACCTCTCGGCGTTCTTTACGGTGTGCACATCATCGGATTGCTTCTAAAGTGGGGCCTAGCATTTCAAGCCTATTTCTTCCGAGTGCGAGGCCTAGATTTTCTAAAGAATGCATGGATATTCCGCTCTTCAAGCACTTGATCATCATGGGAACCCAATTAACTCTCATTGGGCTTCTTATAGTGGATCTTCTCATGGAGCTTCTCAATCTTGGGACCATGGGGCTAGCTCTTCACATGGTGGTGGAGACGTTCGGTTTTCCATGTCCATCTTGTTGGACTTCGAGAATTATATCTTCGATGATGCTTTCGATGATGAAGATTAGTTGATCCCCGATAGGATGCTTGTGTTTTTATGCTTAATAGTTTGTAAACTTCTTTGACTCTATACAATGAGATGAAATGCAAAGACTTGATTCTAAAAATGCGCTCTTTCATTAATATGATGCAAGAAAGTCTAAGGAAAATTATAAAGACAAATCAAAAAACATTTGCATAGCCCCCATTCCCCCCAAAAGAAAATAATAAAAACAAAAATGGGAATTTTTAAGTGCACGGTCCGAAATAATATAGCTTGACCAAAAATGGGCCAAGGGGAAGAAAAAGTAATGGCCCAAGGAGTACTCGGGCAAAAAAGAATAAGGCGGATCTGCCGATCCGGAAGGCCTTGTCGACACTCGCCACGCGGGAAACCGAGGCTCTAGTAGACTTCGGTGATGTTAGCGCTAGATAGGACTCTTGATTTTGGAACTACTATAAATTGGACCCTCTCGTTAGATGCCGAAAATTGTGCCTTTTGAACCTTCTTCTACAGTTCCCTTAGAAAAACATATCTTAAGAAATGCCTTAGTGCCTTCTATTCTCAAAAGATGAATTTTATGATCGAGTTATCTTGTTAGATACATGAGATGACAAACACTCAAAGGGTAGGTTTGTCACAATATGAGCTTAATACCCTATTCAAGCATTCGACAGGTGAAAGTCTATTGGACTTTCCTAAGGGCTGTTGTGACCTAATAGGATTCTCACTACCACATTTTCGGGTTTAGGGATAAGGAATTGTGTCCCCTACCGAAGAGTTTGATGCTACTCTGGGCATCCAACGTCGTACAAAACCCGTTATGCCCAAATCCTCCGAGAATATGCATAAAACCTACAAATGCTTTCCGAAGCTAAATAATATGAATCTAGGTTGGATTCTTATTGGCGATCGAGTGGACTTAATGAATCCGATGAAGCATTACCGCCTAATGTAGTCGTCATCGAGTCTATCATCATTCCTAGGCGTCGAGTTATCATCGCATGTCCGATAGGTGGTTTCCTACTGGTAGGAGGTCATAGGGATATGTCACTTGTCGCACTTCTAAGCTTTATTGAGCAACTGGAGAATTATTATTCTCCGACTTCGTCGGTAGTCGGCGAAACACTTATAGAGTTAGACTAGCGTGGATGTAAGACCCGGAAAATTCAGGTGCTTGCTTAGTAATGAATTAAATTATTAAAAGTTAAGTGAAAAATTTAAAATTATTAAATTAAGTGAATTATTAATTTTGCCGAGTCGAAATTAAAACCCGAGAATTGAAATCGAGCATGGGCCAACTTAATTGAGCTTATTGAAATTAAATTTGGGCCCAATTAAAATAAAAATAAAAAGAAAGGAAAATGAGAAATGAGGGGTGGCTGACATTTGAGGATTAGTGGCATTGGAGATTAGTGGCATTTTGTCTGGCAAAGAAAGAAGCGAGAGAATTAAGGGGTCCAATTGAAGTTAGGCGGCTAAGCCCATTATGTGTAATTAGGAAAAGAGGAGAGAGAGTGGGATTGAGACCGAGAACAAAGAAGAAGAACGAAGGGAATGAAAGAAGCAGAAACAGAGCAAAGGGAAAGAGAGCAGAGCAGAGCGAGACCAAGAGGAAAGAGAGAAGAAGCGGAAGAACGGGAAAGCGAGAGGGAGCAGAACGGAGCGAGAGAGGGAGAGAGCGCGAGATCCAGTGGCTGGTGGTCGCTTGAACGGCTAAGGCGCCGTTGTTGGTGGGCCGGGGAGAGCAAGAGCTCGGGAGGCCGAGCAGAGCGAAGAAAGAGAAGAGTAGAGAGACCCGAGCGGAAGAGGGACCGAAGGGGTTCCGCGACCAGCGAGCGCGAGGAGGGAGACGAAGAGGACCAGAACCGGACCGAGCGAGAGGAAGCCGGAGACCGGGATTGAGGCAGCGAGAGGAAGAAGCAGAGGGTCGGGAAAAAGAAGGAAGAAGAAAGTAAAGTAAAGCAAAACTAATCCAAAAATCTTCAAACTGAAATTCTTATAACCTCTAAGAATTCAAGGTGAGTAATTTGAATTCACCCTCTAAAGTTAAAATGAATTAGGAAGATGAAACTTGGAATTGATTTATGAAATTGGAAACCCTAGGTTTAATTGAAGAAGTTAAAGGCTTAAATTCACTAAATTAGCAACTCACGAATCAAAGAGCATGTTGTGATTATGTGATATCTAGTTCTGAATTTGTGATGTTTAAGTATTATTGAGCATGATTATTGAGAATTGGATGAGATTAGCTTGAACAGAATTAGGGGAAAAATTAGAAAGTTAAGTTCATGACTTATGTGCAGATTTTCAGTAATTATGCATGCTGTCTGAATTTCTGTGAATTCATGTGTAGCCCAAATTTCCGGAAAATTTTACTACAGCGTCGTGGCAATTTATGGAAATTTCCTATAAAATTTGGTATGCATTGGATGAGTAGATTGGGAGATATGCAATTTTAAGTGAAAATGTCTTGTTTTGAGCAAAATCGGAACTAAATGAGTAACTGAATTAAGAACTGAAATTTAAGAAGCTATATGGCTAGATTAAAAGATATATATTGATTAAGGAAAGTTATAGAACCATAAACCACCTATGCGCGATATTAAGCAATCATGAAAACGATGAGTTCATTGATTAGGAATCCTAATTGACATGTTTATATGATTATGTGTTCATCTTGAATAACATTAATTATAAATGACATAAGCATGCATATGTGAAATGAATTGATTGTGCTTGAGTTGGAACTTGCTTATGTGAATTATTAGTTACAAAGATTTTACGTATGAAAGCGTTGAGCTTGAATTATATGAATAAAGCGTATCCTGTGTATAAGTAATAAGAAGATAATAAGAAGATAAGAAACATAAAGAACTAAAGAAGGGAGAAAGGATTGTGTTATTGATCTAAGACCCCACGAATTAAAGAACCCTCCGATGCTATGGCCATAGAAGTGTCCGTCAACCCGAAGCTACGAATTGAATTGCTTCCACGAATTATTGACGATATGTGTCCTTCGAGTTGAGGCTGCCTCGAGGCCACGAATTGTTTTGCCTCGAGGCCACGAATTGTTTTGCCTCGAGGCCACGAATTGTATGCCTCCAAGAACTAAGCTCACGAATTGTTTTGGCTCCAAGAACTGGGTCTTTAAAACAGAACATTAATCTTCTTTCTATTCGAAACTAAGAAGACTTAAAAGAATTATGATATGAAGAAGCGAATGATCATACATGACGAACAAGAAAGAACGAATCGATGATTTATGAAATGCATGATTGAACTCAAGAAAAAGAATGAGAAGAAGAGCGAATCCCGATTTCATAAGAAATTAATACGATAAGAAGCAAGATATGAATTACGTGATGAATGATTTACATGATGAATGATTCTATGACTTACTTGCGTAGAAAGATGAATGAAGTATGTTTAATTGAATTCATGAGTAATTGATGTCATTGTGCTTCTCAGCAAGTTGGTAAGTTTAGTATCTCGCGTGTCTTAAGCATGTATGATCCGAATCGTATGATATGAATGAAAAGTGAACTTACGTGTGTTTGTTAATGAATTAATGTGCAAAGTGAAACCCGGGGTTGGGTTTGGGTTATTCACTGGGCTCGTGGAGCTCATGACCTCACCAAAATTTCGGATACTGAAGTTAAGACTCGCAGGAGTTGCGTTGGCTTTTAGAAGAAGCAAACCAACGGATAGGAGATGCCAAACTTACTTCATGTTTATTTATCTTTTATTTGTAAAGATGTTGTAAAGATCGGTTGTATGTAAACTTAAGTTTTGACCATGAATATAAAATCCTTATGTGAATACTCCGAGCATGTGGCTCGTAGAATTTGTGTTGTGTTTACTCCGAGCATGTGGCTCGTTGAGTTTATGATTGTGTTTCGTGCGGGGATAAGGCTTTAAGCCTATGGGTTTAGCCATATTACGGAGGAAACTCGTCGAAATTTCCAGAAAACCTTTGAAAACCTAGAAACACGCTTCCGCCAAGCAAAGAGAAAACTATTAACCCTAAGTTGAGACCTTAAGCGGCCTTAGGGGTTCCTCCCGGGAACCCCGGCATGTAATACTCCTAGGGTGGGTCCGGGAGTGTTCCAGTGGAGGCCAATTTGAAAGAGGACTTTGCTTGGGAGCCCCCTGCTATTACAGGTAAGCAAATAGCAATAACCGAGACCAACCAGTGGACAAGATCGGTAACATCGGCCATGGGGTGGCAGTCCAGGGTCACCGAGGCTGAAAAGCCTCTAGTTTTCGCCCAAAGTCTCGGTTTTTGCCTTTTCGTCCTTTTTTTATTTTATTTTATTTTATTTTATTGTTGCTCTGTTAGGCCATAAATAAGGTTGAATTTGACCGTATTGGACTTTTATGATATTTTATCTCGTTGTATGCAGATTTGGTTAATGGAGCATCTACAACTAATTCAAGCTCCTGCAAGAGTGGACACATATTTGGTGATACACTTCGTCGACGAAAGCGGTTAGCTGTAGTAATCGATCATCATGCCTTCTAGTGGGAGGATTATCTTAAAAACCATAATAATACCATTGAATGGTACATTGAACACTCGGAAAGTGTCCCACTCGGACACATACCGCAGACAGCAACCCTTTGTACGCCTGTCTGGATCCAAAACCAGTACTTATTACTTCCCCGACCATGTATTGTGGCAAATGGGACGAGAGTAGGCGATTCCTCATCTCGTATTGTGTTTAGCTTGCAACTTTCGATCCGTTCGAAGGTTTTGCCGGTTCAAGCGAGTTAAGTCATGGCCCGAATATTAGATGAACCTTCCAAAGCTGCTGAAACTTGTAGACCAACATACCACTATCGTATCAACATATTATCCGGATTGGATGAGTCCCCAGTCATGTATCTTGAGCAACGTTACCTCGAGAAGCATGCAAGTAAAACGTGAGGAGCTAAATGATCCGGATATTTCCTGGACAATTCCAGCTCACATGTCACATCACTAGCCAGCCTATGCCTAATCAATCGGACGATTGAGGTACAAGCCTAAGCCCACTCTCAACGAGCCCAAGTAAGGCCCAAATCCCACTAGGGTTAGGGTTTTCACCTCAATTACAGTAGATTACTACTTTGCCCTCATTAAATTCTTCTATAAATATTCACTAACCCCACCATCACATCACATGCTCACATCACAAGTCCCAAGACTTAGTACTCTTGGAAAATACTAGAATTCCCTAAAAGTCTTACCTACCTCGATAAGCAAACCCCAATGCCAAGAAATTCCCTTCGCGCACATCGAGGAATAGTTTCCTCGATTCGCTCATCTACTTCAATATACTAAATTGTGCGTTAGAGAGGCATTCCTCAGGATCCATCCCCGGGGCTTGCCTTTTTCAAGATCCGCCGCCGCCACTTGGAGTTCATCTAACCGAGCCACACCCTTGCAACCGGAGTATTAAATCCGCTCTCTCCAAATCATCATCCACATCATCACACCTGTTTTCTTTCGAAACACATTTAATTTATTTTTGATTCAAAAACATTTAAATTTGGTAGTAAATAAATTCACATTTACTCGCATGGAAAAATCAAAGGACACACACACACACACAGAGACATATATATATATATATATATATATATATATATATATCATTCGATTCGAGGTTAAATTCGGTTCAATTCTGAAGACTCAAGTATGATAAATTCACCCCTTAACCGATTGTTAGATAAAGTCATTTATCTAAAATTAGGACTATTCAAGATTGAAGGTTTGCTCTTGGAGAGTCTTAGTCACCCTAAAGAGGGGGTGAATAGGGTGATGAGAAAATTTTAGCAAACTTAGAAACTTTAAGCTTGAAAGGAATGAACAAGACAATCCGAGTCTAGATTGGATTCGTAAAAGTGTAAACTCAAAGATACGTGGAAACCCTCCCGGGGTAGAAAACCACGGATAGTGCTAATCCAAGCACCAAGTCAAATCCACAAAATACGGTAGACAAACTCAACCGGAATTGCTCCCTTAAACAATTCCTTGCGAGTTTTACTAGACTCGAAATTCTCTTATCTAATTTAGTACTTCTTAATTGAAGTAACCTTTACGATTAGGGACAACTGAGCTGAGTTATGATTTATAAGGCTTCGTTGTTAGTAAAATTTCCCTTGATTAATGTTCAATTTATTTATTTTAATTGTTTTCATAAATTATATCATATTATTTTTCTAATTTATTAAAATTTTCAGCTTTATCGTAAATATTATTTGATAAAAAAAAATGTTACTTGTTTAAAATGTAACTAATTAATGTTACATTAAATTTTAACTTATAAAAAGGATATAAAATCTTTTTCTATAAATAATAAAAACACGATTCATTTTTAAGTAAAAAAATATGAGTCAATTTGTGCAATAGACCCATATAAAACTAGTAAGAATATTAAAATTAGGTATTTATGAACTTTAAAATTAGGTTTTAAAAACAAAACTGTGACCTGAAACCCAAACTACCGAATCCATAAAATCCAAGAAAAATTAAGTCCCAAAGTTGAGTTAGGGTTAAAATTTTTAAAAATTGTATATTACCCGATCCCGTTGATTAGGATTTTAAATACACCACTAAATACATTCCACATCCTACAAACCTAACCTAAAGACGTATCGATAACGGATTAATTAATTAATCATTATTATTAGAATGACTGAAACCATAAGCAACAGACGATTACGCAAATATTGTACTTCCAAGTTGACATGAATATTTTACAATATTACTCGAATGTGGGCCACCTAATAGTGATCAAAATCAATCCTTGTAGGGAAAACAAAGATACTTAGGTGAAATAAATAATAAATAAAATAATTAAAAAATTGGTTGGAAAAAAATCATTATTAAAATAAAACAAAAAAATTTATGCAACAAACCAATAGACCGTTAAAGCATTCTCTTTCATCGCATTTTCCCCTTCTTCGCACCTTCTCATCTTCCTCTTCACCTTTACAGTGTCACCCCAAACAACCCCCTAAACTCTATATATTCCCCAATTCCCCCTACCTTTCTTCCCATCCCTCTCTCTCCTCTCTCTCTGGAAAGTAAGAATGTCTCAAACCCACCTTATCTCTCTAGCTTTCCCTCTCATAATTCTCTGCTTAGCTACAGCTGCTGCAACAGATGAAGAGCATTTTAAACTGTCATCAACTACAACATTCCCAAAACTCCAAGCGGAGAGGTTAATTAAGCAGCTCAACTTATTCCCCAAACACCCTTTTAATAACTACCGGGATCAGCTTCTAAACGACGTCGTGGGATTCGAAGAACCGAGACTGGTTGAGAAGAGATTCAAGATAGCGGAATTGGGCGTCGGTGACCCAGGGACATCGGTTGAAGATTTGGGTCACCATGCAGGGTATTATCGTCTTACTCACTCCAAAGATGCCAGGTGTGCGTTCTCATTCTGTTTCCCTTTGTTACTTCTGCGATGCATTGCTTGTTTGTTGATTGTCTCGTGTCAAAGCGTTAGTTTTCTTGAGATTTGAGCAAGTTGGTTTAGGTAACTTTTCTTTTTTTTTTTTGGGGGGAGATTTTGAGTGTTGGCCAGTTACCAGAATTTGATGTGACTTTCAACTGTTTCGTTGATCTAAGGTTTTCTTTTGGCTTGAGTGCATTGTTGAACTATCTCCGCTTGCCCTAGAAATCTCTGAAGACATTACAAAAAATAATCTCACAGAAAGATTTCAATGTAACATAGAGTATCAAATACAAGGATCAAGAAAAATAATGTGATTTTAGAAATGTATATATTTTTTGAGTGTAAATAAACCTAGGTTTTTGGTTACTACTCCCAAAAATTATACCACACCATAGTGCCATTTATATATACATGCAAGTGAGATAAAGATTTCATGATACTCTTTATATTCCAGTCATGGAAAGAATTAGTGTTAACTTTATAATATAAATTAATTGAATATTCACGAAATATTGGGTGAACGTTTTTTTATTGAACCAGGGAACGTATAAACAGGCTTTTCAAATATTATGATATCATAACGATCTTTTTAGGAGTGTCATGTCCGAATAATTCAGGATCATTAATTGCTCAAGATGGATAACATCATTTTACAATATCTCCTTTCTATATATGAATCAAGAGACCCACAGCCAAAAAAACGAAAAGAATCAAGAGATTCCTAACTTAATTAGAGTTCAAGATATATCAATCTCTATGCGTGCCTAACAAAAAATCTAAAGTTCATAATCATCAATTATTATTATTTTTACAGAAAATCACTCCTTATTGTATAATGAAAATTCTATCATACTATGAGGATTCTGTCATAATTAAAAAAAAATTAACTACAGTATATCCACCGTTGGTCTAATTAAATTAAATATGAGTTGTTGAAAAAATCTTTACCTTTAACTTATTATTTTCTTTGGTCTAATTAAATTAAATGTAAGTCGTTAAAAAACCTTTACCTTTAATTTATTATTTTCTTTCTCCTAAAGTGTCCCATATATACACATTCTTAGATGATAACGTGTTTTTAGTGGGTTTGTATTGATAACAATTCTTTTCCTTTTCATAAACCTTAGAAATGAGTAACAATTAATTTAATTGAAAAGAATTGATGATGTGAAGTTTAATCTTCTAGCGCATGTTTAGCACTGAATACCCAAAAGAAACAAAAAAAGAACACACAAATAAATGAGTTGTTACTTAAATTTAATTAAAATATCAGAAAGTGTTTTTCTTACAAACATAAATATAATAAACTGTCCAGTAAGGTGTTGACTCATATCTTAAGTAAACAGTATGGATAAAGGGGGAAATCAACTAGAGTACGGCGTCTTTGTATTTTTTTTTTTTTTGGGGGATTATTTGTAGAATGAGTTGTTTAATTAACCTTCACCAAAAAGCCGTGACTTGTCAGAATGTCATTTTCATATGCACTTTTAACGGCATGCATCAAGGGAAGCCGTTCGGTTGACAACCAAATACAAACTGGATTCATATTCCGGACTCACTCATACACTCCTAAAAGAAACTCACAAAAAGCTTAATTCTCCTGGTCTTGTACTGGCCACAATATGCCTTTTGGCGTTGCCATGTAAATAACCGATATAGCATGTACATAAGCAATATAGCCATTAATCTAAAGTTTAGAGATTTTTGGGGAATGTTCCAAGTTACATAAAGAAACAAACAAAAAATAAAAATAAAAGATAATTTTTATATAATTTCAAACATGCCCTAAGTATTTGTATCTATTGTACAAGTCATTGCGTTTCCTAACGCAGTAGTTCACGGGGCTCCATTGACAGAGAATGTGTGTTTTTGGCCTCCCCTGCCCAAAAATCCAAATTTGCAAGGAAAATTACGATCATTAATACAACATTATCTTTTTTTCCGTCCCCTAAGGAATATTGTTAGAAATTTGAACTTCATCATTGTTAACGACAATTTTATGTCAAATGTCAACTAAACTTGAATCCTATAGGTTGGTAACAATTATTTTATGTCAAATGTCAATTAAATGAACACTATATTTATCAATACTGCGCTCTCGTTATAGAAAGCAAGTTCCAACTAAACAGTAAAGTGTAAAAACTCTAGAATATTAACAATATGTTTGAATTGAGTTAAAGAGGAAGAGGAGAGGGGGAGGGGAGGGGGAGGAAGGTTATTGACCTCCTTTTGTCATTGTTTGGAAAAATTAAAAAGAGATGAGAGGAACATTTCACCCCCCAACCTTTTCCCCTCATTTCCTAAGTTCTTTTCCTCTCCAAATTAGGGGACAATAGAGTAGGATTACGTTAAGAGAATCGGATCGGACCGAAACCGGTCTCTTTAACGGACGGGTTAATATTTTGACTCGTTTAGACCATTAAACCGGAAAAATCCTGCTCGAACCTGGTCGATCCCGTCAAATTGCATGACCCGCTTTGACCGCAGCTTGGACCTTAATTTTACGACAAAAAAGCTTCCTTAGTGTGTTCAACCGATCGGCCTTCTCTCTTCTCCTCATCCGAGCCATCTACCTCACGCCTGTCAATTGCTCCTCACACTCTCTAGCCGGCGGCCGGCCAGCTGGTCGGTGGTCGATGGTTCTCGTATGTCCGCCCTCTCCTCTCTGCGTTGGGCTTTGGTCAAGGCGAGTTAAGAAGGTATCCACCACTCCCTCAATTAGCTTTGTCTCTTAACATAGGTCCTTTCCTCGCCTCATTAATAATGGTTGCTTTGCATGAGAGAGAGAGAGAGAGAGAGAGAGAGAGAGAGAGAGAGAATTAGAGGAGAGATAGAGAGAGACCGGCTAATGTAGAGGAGAGTGAGAGAGACCGTGAGAGGAAGGAGAGACGAGAGAGAGAGAGCATTGTAGAGGCGTGAGGGAGGCACTAAGGCGAGTAGAAATGAGGGAGGAGAGAGAGATGGGGGAGGTCTGTAGAAATGAGGGGGAGGGTAGGGATGGCAATGGGTCGAGTCCGACTGGACCCAAACCCATTTAACTTTCTTAGACTTGGACCCGGACCCGACCCGGACTCAACGGGTCTGCAGAAATTTGGACCCGGACCCGATGTGTCCACGGGTCTTAAACGGGTCTTAAACGGGTCTACTATATTTTTATCATAAATGAGTTTAAAAATCAATATTTTGTGCCATATTTTAATATTATTGTAAATTTACAAGCAATTTTGTTACATATAACCTCTTTAGCATTATACTAACCTATCTATCAACCAATCTATTGTACAAACCAAAAACTTAGTTCATACAAATCAAATACACCAATATATTAAACACAAAGTTCATCAAAGTTTGACAACACAAAGTTCAAAGTCCATCAAAGTTTAACAACAAATTGTAGGAAAGGTTTCTAAATTGCACCGGGTCCAAATTTGCATTAATACTCGTCGTTAGAATTTTTCCAAAAATAAAATTAGTATTCGGGTCTTAAACGGGTCTTAAACGGATCTCGGGTCGGGTCTCGATCTTATTTTTGAGACCCAAACCCGACTCGGACCGGGACAGCTTAGACCCGCACTCAACCCGGACCCATCGGGTCCAAATTTTTGGACCCAAACCCGATTAAATGGGTCGAGTCCGGCGAGTCCGGGTCGAGTCCAGACCCACTGCCATCCCTAGGGGAGGGGTTTAAATGTAATTACGGGTTTTTTTTTTCGGAAGATGCTCGTAGAATTAAGGGGCGGGGCGGTTTAAACGCAATTAGAGTTTTTTGTTCTAAGAGATAAAAAGACTAAAAATATTAGGGTTTATATGGGCTTTTAGATAAGGTCCATAATTCTTTTTATATAAAGTTGATGTTTTTTAACTTAAATATATACCGAATTTGATCGGTTTAACTCGATTCAGCCATCAACGGAGTCAAGCGGTCTAATCCGAGCTAAATGGTCCGACCGATCGAACCACCGACCCATTTTGGTGACCAAATCAATCATCGAGCCGGTTCTCTTAACATAGGAGTAGAAGGGGAAGATTTTTAATGAATTCACTCTCTTTCCCTTCTATTTTCCTACATTATTATCCAAACAGTGTGAAGGTTCATCACCTCTCCTTAGCTTCCTTTCCTTTCCTTCCATTCCCCTCCCCTAGATTAACCTCCCTTTGCCTCCCCTCCATAAATTCCACGAATTTGGGCTTTGAGCTGTTCACCACATGATTCTTCTCCAAAGATAACACCGAATTTATCACATGGTATAATTAAAAAAATGGCTTGTTATTTCTGATGTCACCTATAAAATGCTCGGCATGCAGGATGTTCTACTTTTTCTTTGAATCGAGGAACAGCAAAAAGACCCTGTTGTGATATGGCTGACAGGAGGGCCAGGGTGCAGCAGTGAACTAGCTCTCTTTTACGAGAATGGCCCCTTCCAAATTGCTAAGAACATGTCTCTTCTTTGGAATGATTTTGGCTGGGACAAGGTAATTAACTAATGCATATGCGGATAAATTTAGGGAAGTTGTTTAAGGGGCTTCCTTCTTTGACATGCAGGCTTCAAACCTCATCTATGTCGACCAACCTGTTGGTACCGGCTTCAGCTACACCTCTGATGACACTGACATCCGCCATGATGAAAATGGTGTTAGCAATGACTTATATGATTTCTTGCAGGTAAGCTCAAATAAAACATATTTAAAGATGAATGGTATGGATGGATAGAGTTGAAAAATAGCTCACATGGGATGGCTTTACCTCGAAACAACTTCGTTTCAGCTGGATCAAACTCGTGGCTGAAAGGGTCAAGTCAACTACTTAGGTCAACCTTAGTTTGCATCATCCATGGGTTTTATCAATTTGTTCAATAAATTTGATGAGAAAATGAAATCTAGCTCTGCCAGTTGCACAAAACAGGGTCATTAGGATTGTTATTGGGATGATATAAGTTTGAGTAAAAAATAATATGCTCATTCAAGGTCTACATGGGAGTTCGGTTTTTCCAGTTCTTCTTTAACTTGGATGTCGATTCTTTCTTCTTCTTTTCTCTCCATTTTAATAGAGGACAATTTTTGTAAAATCCTTGTGAAAAGGACTACCGGTTAGTTATTGTACTTGTAATTTTCAAAAAAATAATAATAAATGGGAGTTTGGTTTTGGACTATTGGTAATTGGTCATTAGTTAGTTCGAGGGGATAACATTGTATTTGCCTTTCGGAAATCTTGCAGGCTTTCTTCAAGGCCCACCCCCAATATGCAAACAATGACTTCTTCATTACTGGAGAATCCTATGCTGGGCACTACATTCCTGCATTTGCAGCCAGAGTTCACCAAGGAAACAAAGCCCAAGAAGGGCTTCACATCAACCTCAAGGTAATCTTTCTACATTCCTTTCCTTTTCTTCCCCACATCTCTTAATTCAAATTCAATTACTCCCTTGTTGATCAGGGGTTTGCCATTGGCAATGGCCTCACCCACCCAGCAATCCAATACAATGCATATGCGGATTATGCTTTGGATAATGGGATCATCAAAGCTGCTGATCACAAACGCATCAGCAAGATGATTCCAGCTTGCGAACAGGCAATCAAGCAATGTGGTAACTCATCTATTGCCCAATAATTTGAGTTAGTTTCAAGGTTCAACCTTCAAATTTTCTTTTTCCTGAAGTAATAAACCATTATATTTCAGGAACTGATGGCAGGGACTCTTGCTTGACCGCCTACTTTGCCTGCACCAATATCTTCAACAAGATCATGGATCTTGCAGGTGACACAAATGTAAGTGAAACCCATCTTTCTTTGTTTTTTTAAACTTTTTCCACAAGTACACGAACACAATGAACAAGCAGAGACTAATTGCTAACACTGGGTAACTTGATATGCAGTATTATGACATCAGGAAGAAGTGTAACACTGACCTGTGTTACGATTTCTCTAACATGGAATCATTTCTGAACCAGAAATCAGTCAGAAAAGCTCTGGGTGTAGGAGACATAGACTTTGTGTCATGCAGCACAGAGGTCTATGAGGCAATGCAGATGGATTGGATGAGGAATCTGGAAGTGGGTATCCCTACACTTTTGGAGGACGGGATCAAGTTGCTAATTTATGCTGGGGAATATGATCTGATATGCAACTGGCTTGGTATGATCCGAGCTCAGATTATCTTTCATAGACCCATCAAGAACATATCAATACCTCATTACCAAACATCAAAGTTGATCTAACCCAGACCTGAGGTGGCATAACCCAAGTTTTTAACCAATAAATCCTGGATCAAATAAAACAACACAACCATAACCAAAATTGACCAAACCTGACCTATAAGGACCCTTTTGTTAGGTCAACTATTATCAATAGCTGATCCACTCAGATTCTCTTTTATAGTTCAAGCATAAACAGACGTGTACCTATTTATCTGACATAAAACTTGATCCAACCCTGACATGCAGACTCGTGACTTAACATGTTGACCAATATTAATAATGTTTCCTATGAGAACTAATTAGACCAAGCCCGATGTTGATAATGCTTTCTACATGAACTAATTAAGACTATAAACATGACCCGAGCCAATGATCAATGTCATAAATGTTACCACGGACCAGACCTTAATTTAACCTGTTCTGAACCTCACATGAGCAACCTATTTGCACCCAGACCCCACTCGAGTCCTCCCTAATAACTGGAGGTTTTTGGGGTTTCTCTTGTGGTAGGAAATTCAAGGTGGGTGCATGCCATGGAATGGTCAGGGCAGAAACAGTTCACGGCAGCTCCAACTGTTTCATTCTCAGTTGATGGAGCAGAAGCAGGACAGCTTAAAAGCCAAGGATCCCTTGCTTTTCTCAAGGTCTAACTTCTTCCCTTTCATATCCATTTTTCCCAACAACTTAAGTCCATAAAAGTACAGTTTCTAACTTGGCTAAAACGGTTTCTACGAAACAGGTGTATGATGCTGGACACATGGTTCCAATGGACCAACCCAAGGCTGCCCTAGAGATGCTCAAAAGGTGGACACAGGGTACACTAGCATCGACAGTCATGAAAGACGAGATTGATACTATTACCCAGTGATGTTTTTGTCAGTGACCAATCATTCAAAAATTGCCACAGCAAATAGTATCACTAGTGTAATACTTTGATATACAAATGCTTCTAAAGCAATTAATCTGACCAATATGGCAATTTCAGACCCATTATATAATTTGGATTAATAACAGTTGATATGGTTTGATATTGTTATTCTTCGGATCATACTAATAATACATATTGCACTTAGTTTCATATAATTTCCTTGATTAGTTTCGTATAATTTCCTTCATCTCTAATCATCTAATCTTTCCTTCCCATATTTTCCAATCGTTCTTTGGGTAATTATTACTTCCCTTACTGCATTTACTTTCCGCAATTTTGAATGAATTTCGTTTTGAAAGAATTTTTGGATAATTATCTTGAGCAACTATAAGTAAACACATTTCTTCTCCAAATTTTTCTTGGATAATTTTTCACTAAAAAATAAGACAAATAGAAGCATAGAAGAAATAGCATGAAAAGAAAGCAATACAGTACAATCAGCATATTATCAGCTGGAATTGAGGCTCTAATTTATGGACAAATTCGACAATATTTACGAGTTAGCATGCACTCCATACAATGCCTTCAACATTTCAATCACAGGCTGGAATCCAGACCTTAAAGGAATAATGGATACAACTCTTAGATGTTCAGCATTACCATTCTTCGGTTTTGACAGCGTTATCTGAAATATCTCCCCTCCAGAACTTTGCCAGAATTTACAGCTGCAAAAGCACACCCCCATAGATTTCAACCACAGAAGGAAAAGCAGGGAGATTTTTTTTTTTTAACCAAAACGGCTTAGATTACTCAAAGCAGAACCCCCTCCCCTTTTTGCCAAAATGGTTTAGATTACTTAAACCACAATACCCCCCAACCTACAAATTCTACCAGTCCCTGGTCTACCACATACAACATATAGTAATTTGCTTTGTTTTTTTGAAACTCATCCCTTGTTTCCATAATCCCCTTTTCCAAAAAATATTAGATTCCCCCTCCCCTAAAAAATCAGCATCATGTCACTGCATCTACAATCCCACATCCATGGTATAAGTGTTGCCCACCCTCCTTTCCAAAAAAAAAAAAAAAGAAAAGAAACAACCAAACTTATGATATATGATCAATATTAACCCATACCCTACCCAACCACATACCCTAAAATGGCCCCAAACCAGGATTTGGCTCCTTTGATATTAGCCAAAAACTGCAAATTATCAATTATGATACCATTAACCATCTGCTGCCATGTAAGCTACTTTTTATCGAACTGTTAGCATTTTACATGGAAATAAATTTAAAAAGAAAATCACTAAATCCTTCACATTCTCACTCTTTCTCTGAAAATCCAAAGACCTTTCTCTCTCTCATCTCTTTATTCCTCTCTGTCCTCTAAATGGAGTCCAGACCTCACATTTTCATCATCACAATTACATAATCTAAGGCCAAAACCTTACCATCCCACACAGGCCACATCTAATTTGATCATCAAATGCATTAATTACTTGCAAAGAATTTGAAAAAACAATTGTCAGATAATACTCTTTCAACAATGAATTGTTTGTTTTTCCTCCGCCCTCTCCATCAGCTGCTGGCTTCTATTTCAATGCAAAGATTTATGTAATAGGTTACTTATACAAAGAAACCAAATTCTATCCAAATTCCTTACTAACATTATTTCTTAACTAAACAGTATTTTACTAGGAAATACATCAACAATAGAACATTTGATAATATTCCCAATAGAATCATCCCTAACATTGATAAATTCTTCAAAGAAGAGGGTGGTGCTAAAAGAAATGACAAAATTGTACGGAAACAGGGTTTGGTATTATTTGCGTAAAAACAATTGGAGAAAGAGAAGCCATAACAATAATATCAGGAGAGAGAACGCCCAGAAAAAACCAATCTATGCAATACATAATATTTCTTATTCGTTTTTTCTCTCCTAAGACAAGTCATTTCTAGCCCTTACATTTGAATGTACTGATGGGTCAAAATCTGGATAAGGAACTGCACATTTGCAGTTAAATTCAGAACTTCAGAGGAGCTTCTCCCCAAAACCAGACCCCAAGAAATTGTGCAGGGCAAACTGATTTAATCAGAACCCAGACTGAAACGCAAACCACAACAACGACAAGTGTCAACACCAACAACCCAGATCAGAAACCGACCAGAATGATTTGTATTTAGAGCGATTGTTTGCTATAAGTTTCCACAAACAGATTGCACTAGCTGTATTGAAAAGATACAATTACGTTAATCTCAGCAGCAAAAGGAGAGAGATAACACCTGCAAAAGGATGAAGCTTGGCGAAATAAAACAATTCCTCAGCGGAGCAGCCAAAGAGGACCTTCGCAGCCCTATCAAAGCAAATTACCCTAAAAACCTTGGTATCGGATGCTATTGACATCTGTAAAATGAAAAATGAAATACCTAGAACTTAAAAATAATACAGCAAAGAGGGATTGAGATTGAGAGGCAAACAAAGAGGCGGAGAGAGGGATTACCAGAACGCGGAAGAGACGTTTGGAACCAAAAGAGCCGGGTCTGAAGGCGTTGCGATGGCAGAATTTGCAGAGGAAATTCGGAGAAGGAAGAGGCTTCTCGCACACTGAACAGACGATGTAAGAGAAATCGTTGGAGGCATCCACGGCTACAATGGTACACGTGAGCCTTTGCGGATTCTCCTCTTCCATGACCAATGTCTCTTCGATGGTGGGTGTACTGAGTGAATGGATACACTTTTGGGATTATTGTGGAATCAGGGAAGGAAATGATGTGGTTATTAACACTCTTAATACAAGACAGTGAGTGTTCACAAGTTATATTTATAGATACTAGCTTTGAATTGCACATAATACGTGCATGATTAAATTAAGTTTAAATATAATAGTTTTTATTATATTTGAATATTATGGTTTAAACATAATACATACATGATTAAATTAAGTTCAAACATAATACGTAATACGTACATGAATATTATATTTGAATATTATTCCATGTAATACGTGCATGATTAAATTAAGTTCAAATATGATAGTTTTTATTATATTTGAATATTATGGTTTAAACATAATACATACATGATTAAATTAAGTTCAAACATAATACGTAATACGTGCATGAATATTATATTTGAATATTATGGTTCAAACATAATACGTGCATGATTAAATTAAGTTCAAACATAATACGTCATATGTAGAAATAATTTTATTAAATATACACTTACAAACATAATTAGAAAAAAGTATAGTACTAAAAGATTTAAGAATTCAAGTGTAACTAAACATCTAGAAGGTATAGTGGCGGAGCTAAAAATTTAATTAACGGTTTTTTAGTATCCTTAAATTTTACAAGTGTTAATTATTTTGTATGGGTGTCCATTTTAAAATTTTGTGAATTTTTAAAAATTTTTACACATAAATTGTAACAATTGTTTTGGCCAACAACATCCCGGGACACTCGTTGACCAATAAGTAGCTATGCCCTTGAAAAGGTGTATAGATTACACTGAATTAGCTTTGGCATCCAATTCACGAAATTAAGTATATAGATAGATAGATAGATAAATATAAATAAACTACTAAACATAGTAAAATATGGATAAATTATAATTGAAAAAATTTCTCTTAAATGCAATAGAGTTTATCTATATATACTATTGAATGTGATTCTAATTGTTATGATATATGATAAATAGAAAAATAACATGCTTATACTACAATGATATCTAATGAAGATAAAACAATAAAATAACACAGAATTGGAATGAAGGCATAGTAAAAAAAATGCTATACAAAATGAAATATAATTTTTTTGGGGAGAATAATATAAAGACTAATGTGTGTGTCTAAGAGAGAGAGAGAGAGCGACAGAGGGAGAGAGAGAGAGCGAATGCGAGAGAGTGGTAAAGGGACAGAGAGAATGAAATACCTAAATGGAATGAGGGATTTATTAAAATTAAATTAGATGAAATTTAATAATTATATAAGATAAATGATATAATGATAATTTCATCTCTATAATTCAAGTTAAAAGAGGGGTAAATATGACAAATTAAAAATTATACATCACTTCAACTCTCTTAGCTTTATAAATTACCAACTTTGATTTACACGTAAGCGAGTGCAAATAATAAATTAATTTAATATATAAATTTTATGTCAGATAAAGTAAAATAAATAATCGTCTTAAAATACATTGAAAAATCGAAAGATAAAAAGAATAGTATAGTATTTTCTAAATGACTTTTGTTTTTTAAGGACTATTAAACTTGATCCAATATTACACCAACCATATTTCATGATGATGGAATCAAAAAGTATGTATAGAACTATCATATGATAAGAAGTAGGAAAAAATACAATAATTTTTATAACTAAATTACTGCGTCTACATGGCAATGAGAAATAAAAATATCATTTATCATTGTCTAAATCTAAATGGAGTGAAGAAAAGCAAAACAGGAATTGTGGAAGACTTCATGTATGTATAGAATACTTATATAAGAAGTCAGCACATCCCATTATATAATTAAAGATTAACTAAACGTCATTGATTATATGATCAAGTATGATGGTTTGATTAAAAACTCTTGTATTTTTATCCCTCTAGTGTAGGACTTTTTTATATAAAAAAATCATGATATTTTAGGTAAAAGTGTAGAACCCTTGTATGTTTTTGAAAGGGAAATGCTATTTTTTTTGAAAGGAAATAGGGATTAATTCATTGAAATGCTATTTAAATAGTATGATGTACTTATTTAATTTTTTAGAAAAATAGAAGTTAAAACAACTCTAAAGTTGAACATAAAAAGTTGGTATGTATAGATCAACAACCACACCTCAATTTCAAAATATAGAAATTATCAAATTAAAAGGTAAATGTTAAAATATCAATGGGATACTATTAATATCCTGTATATGTATAGATAGAGATGATCGGAGAAATATTGACTATTATGGCATCGAATCGGACCCTTTAAAAATGAAGAGATAATTTCATATTATTTTCATAAAGTTGATGGGAAATAAATAGGAATAATCACCCTTTTTTTTATTTGGATACCCCAACTTTTGTCCAGCGGATAAATTTGCAAAAATTATATTGAATTGCATTATTACAAAGTTTAAAAACAGAGTAAAAAAATTAAATGAATGAAGCTTGAAGAAAGAGAGAGGC
Organism: Talinum fruticosum; assembly: GCA_021018815.1. Taxonomy (NCBI): domain Eukaryota; kingdom Viridiplantae; phylum Streptophyta; class Magnoliopsida; order Caryophyllales; family Talinaceae; genus Talinum; species Talinum fruticosum. The sequence goes on from JAITYX010000026.1 coordinate 2,874,748, forward strand.
ATGAATCTTGAGGATAAGAATTTAGAAAGAGATGATATGACTGTGAAAATATGAACCGAAGCATTGATTTTGAGGGAGTTAAAATTCACGTATGGGATTCTATTGAGGGAGTTTCGCAAGTGCGGTTGAGAAAATGATGGAGAGAAACGGAGGCATGGGACATGCAAGATTAAGTAAGAATGTTAACTGCTTATAAAGCCGATGCAAAGTAAGGGTAAAATGGGTAAAACAAAAATTATACAACCATCGGAGGGTCTTGACTTTATATATAACATAGATAAGTCATATATGGTATTAGCAAGTTCATTAGGTTTGTTAATTTTTCAATGTAAAAATTAAAAAATAAATTAAATTAGATTTCTTAAAGTTTGGTGTATTATAATCTTTACTCTTTTGAACATTTAACACTTGGTGGTTAAAAAGAAGATTTAGAACTTGGTATGTATAAATCAACAACGAAGATTTAAAAGTTAGTGATTAAAAAATAAGTTAAATAAAAATAACTAAAGATGTATATATTTGATTTGACAAAAGAAATATTGAATTTTTTTATAGAAAGTATAAATTCAAATTAAATTCATTTTATATATAAATATAGAATTTTTAAAAAATCATATTCACTTAACATGAAATTTTAGTAGTGAAACTATCTAAAAATAGTAAAGTTTTTTGAGTTGGAGAGAAATTGATATTATAAAGTAGTTTTTGCAAGAAAACAATAAGGTATAAAATTATGGGAAAATGGTGTTATTATACCATTAAATATTGATATAGTTTTATTATTTTAATTTTTTTCAATTGTAATTATTATTCTATTTTATCATGTCTCATTAGAGGCTTATTTTGTATATTCAATTGTAATGCATTAGAGGCATATTATAAACATATGTACAATGTAAATTCTACTAAGGAAATATAATGATATTAGAAAGTAGTTATTTTAAGATAAAAATGAACTATAAATTTATGGAAAATAAAATTGCTTACAATTAAATACTAATAATAATATAATTTTAATTTTTATGTATTTATTTTTTTAATTCTAATTATAAATTGTATATTTTATGATGTTCCATTAGAGGCTTATTTTGTATATTCAATTGTAATACATTAGAGACAGATTATAAATATGTACAATGTAAATTTCACTAAGGAAATATAATGAAATTATATAGTAGTTAGTTGAAGAAAATAATAAACTATAAACTATAAAATTACGGAAAAAAAATTGCTTACCATTTAATATTGATATCATTTTATTTATGCTGTATTTATTTATTTAAATTGTAATTATTATTGTATTTTATGATGTCTAATTAGAGACTTATTTTGTGTATAATTTTATATTTTCAAAATAAGACTATATATTTATGGAATATATATAAGTAGAATTTAAACTTGTATAAATATATTCATAAAACAAAATAGTTGAAATGACTGAATATAGACATTTTTTTAATTATTATGTATGTATGTATTATCGTAGCTTTTGAAGGGCCTTATTTGTGAAGGTGTACCCTAGCATACTTAATTCTCCCTCATTGTAATTTAGCTCCTCGGCTTCTCCTCCTCCCCTCTTCTCACCGCCCACCCTATGTCCCCCAGCCTTCTCCTCTTCCCCCTCTTCTCGCCGCCCACCCTATGTCCCCTCGGCTTCTCCTCCTCTCGTCCCCCTCTTCTCGGCGGCCACCCTCTGTCAATATCGCCGCCGACCTCCTTGTAAGCCATCTCTCCGGGTATCCGACCTTGATCCTCTTCTAGGCGACCTCCATGGTTCGTTATCGCCGTGCTGCCGCTCTCTCGATGTCTCGCCTCAATCTCGCGGGCCGACCCACTTGTTATGCAATCTCGGACGGTATCCCTCCTTCCCCCTCTTATCGGCGTCCTCCATGGCCCCTTCTCGCCGTCGTCCTCCATCTCGTTGATTTCGCCTCCATATCGCCGGCCGACCTCCTCCTTCAGCCATCTCTGTCGGTCCTCCATGGGTCATTCTCGCCGTCCCGCCCCCTGTCTCGATCTCTGCCTCCGCCTCGCCGGCCGACCTCCTCCTTCAGCCATTTCTCTCGGTATTCGCCGGAGGGTCCGTATTTCGTGCGTTCTCCGGGTGGATCTGCGGATGTATATATGTACATAGTTTTTAGTATGTTGAATTGGATGTGAACAATGCTCCTCCGCCTCTATCTCGAATCGTTTTTGGGTATGTTGAATTACATATATTTTATGTTTTACAATCCCGAATCTGTCAATATTTGTTCCCGCCTCTGCCTTGCTGGGAATTTTTGTACTCGAATTGTAGATTTGATTTTTCTAAATGATATGTCTGTGATTTGTGAAGTTCATATGTACATGGAGGAGAGAAGAACATGTAAAATTGTGCTTGATGTATTAGTCCGTATAGCTTATTTACAGGTGCTAAACCCAAAAAAACGAAATTGAAATAAAGGAAAAGAAAAAGAAATTGGTTAATAAAATCGAAACAAATGTACCAGGTGGCTTGATTATTTGCGGAAGATTGATAATCAAATCTGAAGCTTCACAGACAATTTGCGAGAATATTGAATGTGGTTAATGAAGGTGGGGGTGGGATAAATGGAGTGAAATGAAGTGAATATGAGGAGTTGAGAAAGAGCAGGAAAACCGACGTGAGGGAAGTTCGAGAGAGAGGAGGAAACTGACAGGAGAGGGGTTATAAGAGAAGGACAATTATACCCCTAAAAGTGAAGCTAATAAAAGGGTAAAAATGGTAAAGCAAAATTTATACAGACACTTTGTCCCTATTCCCTTTATATATAACATAGATGTGAAAATTTTAAATTGAATTAATATATAGTTAAAGTTACACCCATATAATTAAAGTTAGTTTGTATTTTTACTTTTACATGAATATTCTAAAGTTAAAAAATAATTTATAAATAATATAATACATATTAAGGAAGAAAAATAATTTGATATTTTGAAAGTGGAATGTGGAGGAGTTACTCCCAAAGTAAAGAAAAAATATATATAATAGCGAAAAGAAAATAATAAAAGATACAACTAAAAGTCAAATTAAGAATTACTTTGTAAATAATTAATTCAAATTAAAACAAATAAATACAATAAAAAATTATCAAGAGATAGTACAATTTGAAAACAAAACAAATGATGTTTTTCTTAACCATTTTAATTCGAATTCTTCCATAAAAATAACACCAATTCTGTGGTTATTGGTAGAAAATAATATGAACTATTTTATTGGATGAAAAATAATTTGATATTCTAAAGTGAAATGTAGAGGAGTTACTCCCAAAGTGAAGAAAAAAATATATAATAGTGAACAAAAAACGATAAAAGATACAATTAAAAGTCAAATTAAGAATTACTTTGTAAATAATTAATTAAAATTAAAATAAATAAATACAATAAAAAATTATGAAGAGTTAGTATATTTCAAAACAAAACAAATAATGTTTTCTTAACCATTTTAATTTGAATTCTTACATAAAAATAACTCCAATTATATGACTATTGGTAGAAAATAATATGAACTATTTTATTGGATGACATCGAGATAAAACTTAAACTCATTTAATGCTATTGGATAACCACCGAGTTAAGAAGGGGGTTACAATAACATGATAAGTTATGAAGGGTGTTATGATAACATGGTAAGTGAAGTCACTCACGTGGATGAGATAGTTGAATATTTAACATTGATTTTTTTTTATTTGTATCAATACATTTAAAAAATTGTTAAACAAATCATGGTAAATAAATTAAGTGACACGCTACTTACATAGGCAACATCACTTAGCATGAAAGCGTTTTACTCGAATTGCAACCCCTTAACTTGGCGATATTCTATTGGCATTAAAGTTCATAATGCAGCATCAAAAAAGAGGTTCGTATTGTTTTATTTCAATTACCCAAAAGTTTATATTATTTTCATCCAATCCTTTTAATTTTATAATTTTAAAATATTTTATATATCATTTTTTCCTTAAAATTATCCCTATAAAAATAAAAATTTTGAGGTGACATATAAAAAGTCCAATCATAATATTTTATGAGGGTTCTTTTATGTTTTACAAAAGAAAAAATTATTATTTGAGCTTGTAAATTATAAACGGAAAAAATAATGATTACCTAAGTTTATCTATCCACATATTTTGGATTAAGATCAATATTTTTTTATTTGTTGACATTTATCCTAAAATTACCGGTTATATTATGTACTCAAATCTATAATCAAGTAAGCATAAATGAGTAATCACTCACCATTATATGTTTGAATAATTATTTTATTTATTCATTATATATTGATTATAATTTATTTACTCAAATTAAACACCCCTCCCTCTCGAAAATGGTTGTTCCCTTGCATTCTTGTTTAGTAATTTGCTCCGCCTGATCAAACTATCTATTTTCACCAATTACCTTCGCCTTAGTCATTGCTATAAATTGAAACATTTGTTTTATAAATTATCATAATTAGTGCTATCAAGTCATATAGGAGCATGACATATTTATTATTAAAAATTTCATACTTATATGATATATAAAGGAAGTCAAGGTAGTTTAGAGATGTAGGGAATGCCACTATTGATGTTGAATGAGTACTAATGAATATAGCCAACTACATACTAAAGATTAAGGTGTACTTTAAGAAATTATTATTATTATTATTATTAAATTTAAAATCATCGTAAATGGGATGGAAACTATTTTAGGGCCTTACTTTGAGCATAATTTAATATCATGCAAGTAAATATTTAAAAAATATTTAAATTATAGTATAAGATTGAAGAGCTAATTAGAGGAAATAATTATCTATGTCATATATTTGAAAATGAAATCTTTTTTAATATAAAAGAAGTCATTTTGAATATGTTAATGTAGATTTTCTTGTTATTTGAATGATAATTTTGAATATGGTATAGATTTTAAAAAATTGAATATGATAATTGCATAATATTATTAGTCGTATAGTATTTTGAATGATTTTTTTCTTGGTGCAATAATTTTTTATTTTTTAATGATTGAAAAGTTTAGTAAATAAATGATATATATATATATATATATATATATATATATATATATATATATATATATATATATATATATATATATATATATATATATATATATTGGTAAGAAGGTTGAGATTTTCTTCATTACCACCGAGCAAAAATCAATGGGGGTACAATGTATGACTATCTCTCCTACCCTCTTTTTACATCCAACGTGTCTTTCCCCTTTTCTGTACATCAGCTCTAAACATTTTTTAAATTTTAGTGCCCCTTGAGACAAATAACACTCTTTGTTTCACAATGTCTTCCATAGTATGAAGTATATCTTTTACTATTGGATCCTTGCCTTTGAATACCCTTTCATTTCTAGCTGTCCGAATGAAGTAAACAAATGTTGCAAAACTCATTGTACCAGTTTTTTTCCATTTTTCTTCTTTTGAGTTTTGGATTCTTCCAATCCATTCCCTGAGATTACCCACGATTGCGGTAATAAAACCCAATCTGCCAAGCCTTTTCTAAGTTGTGTGGCCACAGGGCAATAAAAAAATAAGTGGTAGACTGCATTGTTGCACTGTCCACAACTTCTGTGAAGTGACTGATTGAAATTGTGCATTCTAGTTCTAAACGGGACCCTTCTCCACATCAACAACTAGCATATAAATGAATGCTTTGGTATATTCCACCTTGACCACACTATTCTTCTCCAATTAACCTTGAGGTTCATTCTCCACTTATACCCAGCACTGACTTTATATTCTCTTGCTTTATCAGTGCTCCAGTGCCATTTTTGGGAAGGCAAACTCCCCTACTCCTTTATTATGCATACTTTTCTCTAGTAATAGTATGTAACGCCCTAAAACCCATAAGCATCGGTTTAGTCATAGCGATCGACTAACTAGTAATTAGCACAGAAGAAAAGAGATTTAGCAAGTAGTTACCGCTACTCTTTTAACAAAGAGTAAGGCAACTTCCAAATTAAAATATAAACATAACTAATTAAGTTAAAGTTCACAATACGTAGGATCCCCAACTTATAACAAAATAAATGGGCAACAAATTAACGAGCACCATCATGATTATAACTTATTTAACCAAAGTATATACGACTTCCACATATCACTCTCCGCCCATTATTTCTTTCGCTCGCTGGTCCTCTTCCCCTGCGCCGTTCCTCTTCCCAGCAGCCTCTTTGGCTTTTGGTCTCTTGCCCTCTACCTTGTTCCCGATCTCACTTCACGTTCTGTTCCTCCTCGCTTATTCTCGCTTCATCTCCCTCAGCTTCTCTTCTCTTCACTCAATCTCTCAATCTCTTGATCTCTTCTTGCCTTCGACTCTCTCTCCGCTTCTCCTTTTACACCTCTCACAACAAAAAGTGACTTTTACCAACATGGGCATATATGTTGGTATAGACCGTGTAAATGTTGGTAAAGGTTTTACCAACGAGATAATTATGTATCACTAAACTGTTGGTGAAAAACATGATGGAAAAGTTTTAGTGACGAGATAAAATCTTCTGTTGGAATTGCATGCTAATACCCACGGATGTTTTATGTTGGCAATGTAAGATTTTCACCAACATATGGTGATCGTTGCTATTAATGCATGTTTACTAACAAAAATATATGTTGGAGTTATGTTTTTAGATACTATTTGTTTCCAACATTTAAATATCTCGTTGTTGAAAATGTTTCCGCTAGTAGCAAATGTTTCTAACAACTACTCATATCCGAACATTAAATATCCGTTAGTGAAAATATTCTACACCAAGAGGAAATTTTCTTTGCAAAGATTATTTGTCGAGAATAATCCTACTTGCAATTATCTCATCATCTCCTGCTGATTTACAATTCATATATTAACATAACCTAACTCAAGCAAAATAAAACAAAACTCATTGTGTCTATATAAAAAGTTTAAATATTCAATTCATTACAATTAGTATGTGCTACAAAGTTGAACTCAACATTCAATTCATTATAATTAGTATGTTGAACTCAACATTCAATTCATTATAATTAGTATGTTACAAATACTTTTACTAAGTCAAAATAAAAACTCATGATTAATAATTAATTCATATTGATTAAGGAAGTCATTATATGCCGAAGTTGTCATCTTATTCACCATTTTATCTTCTTGGGGATTATCTTCTTCATATTCATGGTTGTTTGGATTGTCACCCTCATCATCCTCCTCAATCGAAGTGAAATGATCATCATACATTCCCTAAAAATAATAAAAGGAATTAATAAGATCTATGCATACTAGCAAAGTGAATTATTAAGCTTTGAAAATGAATAATTAGAGCAAATAGATGAAGTAGAGAAAGGAGTAGGCAAAAGCAACAAGTTACATACAAAATGAACTAGTCCTAAATGACCATAGAAGTACACTACCACACAACAATACAAGGAAATTGAACTTCATTAAAGATTCAAGAAACAATACTAAGTTGGTTTGGACATACAAAGAGGAGGTCGCTAATGCACTATTGAGGTGTGAAAAGGCTAACATTTTGTAGCATAAGAGAAGAAGAGAAAGACCTAATAAGAATTAGGACGAGACAATTGCATTAGTTTTGGTCATCTACAACTTTAACAAGGACACGGCCCTATTCAAGAGTTTGTTGAAGTATGACTTTATAAGACTCGTAATTAGCATATAAACCGAGTGAGTTAAGTTTGCCCCTATTTAATATGCTTGGTCGTTAGTTTGGAATGCTAGTAGACCTAATTAACAACAAAATAAATTCAAATTTGAAGTGGTCAAAAGCATTGAACTCATTGTGTCTTGGCCCTCAACAAATACATGAATCAACATTTCTAAGTACTAGTTCATGAGCACGAGCATCATCGGACCAGGGAATTTCAAACAAATAGATAGGTAACGCAACAAATAACACATATCTCACCGAGCTATAAATATCTCGGTTTGTACACTAGCAAAAGCTATAAATATTTAAGTTTTGAGCAACTATGCATATTCAAATATGAGAATCTATTACTTATCAATTGAATCCGTATATAGCTCCCACTTGTAAGGCTTAAGCTTTCACCGCTTCAAAAGCTCAACAAAGAGAATCTAATTTCTAATACTTGATAAACAGATAGGTGGCTATCTTACCCCAACCCCCACCCTCTAAATAGAAAAAAAAAGACAAAAAAAAGTACCTAACGTTTTAGTTCCATCAAATTCGTGATCTCACCCATTCGCTTCTCTATTTTATGAAGTTTCTCTTCACTTTGTTGATGTTGTTGCTCGATTTTGATTCTTTTTGCTCCTTTTTGCTCGCTCTTCCTCTATAGCACATCTTTTAGAGCTTGAGCAAAAGACCTTGACGCATGTACCAACAGTCTATGCATAGCCATGCTTGTCATCTCCTATAACCTTTTTAAAAATTCATCTCGAGCAATGTCATCACATGGGCTTTCAACATTGGCCAAACAGACTTGCTAAAAAATACAAACATGCAAGAATGCATACGTCAAATAACAAACTATATATAAAAATGTGTGTAAATATATATAAAAATTTAACTCATTTATTTAATTACCTTTGCTATACTTATAGCTTCATCAAGAGTCCTTTTTGCTAAATGGGTCTTCAAAACCATATCGAAAGCTTGTCTATGGGGTTACCTTTAGCCTAAATAGCATGTATGTATAATTAGGGATAAAGAAAATATATATAATTACCTCCTCCTCGGCACGTACACGTGCGAAGGTCTTTGTCCCTCTATGATGACACATGTAATTGCCACGATTTTCAATACCTCTAGTAGTTCTTTCCTATTTAATGGTCACGCTTAAATGAAATCAACATTCATTTTACAAAATTTAAATAATTAAACTAATTAAACTATAGAGAATTACCTCGCCCTTTGGGAGATTCCCAAAATGCAACTAAATTATCCCATGGATCAAGTGGGTATTTGTTCAGGTTTGTTGTCTACTACGGCTTCTTACCATCAAAGTGTTTCATTTTCAAGTCAAATTTGTAATCTCTCCAACAAGCATGCATTTTACGAACTACCCATTCATACGGCTCTTTTCCTTCGGGGAAAGAAAAATGAACGCTAAAAAAACAAAGAGACAACCACACAATAAGACAAGTGAAGCACATAATATAATTTAATTTATATATCTTAACAACAAAGAAAGTGCAACATGCGCATATACCTTCACCTAATTTATTTTCCGTTGTTCCATGAATCTCAACTCAAAACAGTCAAGTGGCAATCTTCTAGGATCTCGTGCAAGCACACCAATTAAAGTAGACATTTGCTTTGAAGACGCACTTATAGGTTGCGAATGTTCATTTACTTCAACTAGCACAGGGTTTTTCTTCATTTTCAACTTGTTAGGCCCACAACCCTTGTCATTCCTTGGCATGGATGCATGCCTTGGCATGGATGCATGCACTCGCCTCCAATTTATGGAAGAAACTAAATTGTAGTAGTTTCCCGATTTCCACGATTTTGCTCAAGGTCTATTGTGTTTGGAATATTCTCCCTAATTCTCAAATTATTATTCTTATTAGCAAGAGAATTCACATATATACATTTAAAACATAACATCACTTTCTCAATAGGGTTGACTTTGATGCAAAATATATCATATGCAATATTACACCGTAAACTCACTCACAATGCACACCACAAACTAAGAACACTACAATAGAAACTTACCACTAGAATGTCTCTAGCCTCTCGAGTTTATGGTGCCGGTATTGACATGTACGTCATATTGCCTTGGAGCCTCCTAAGATGGCTTGATATTACTTACTTACATCGTGCCCCTAACATAGATTCCGAATGAATTAATACATAGAAACAATTACATATGGGTATATTGGGAACATTTCCCGACCAATGTATGCTCGATTTGACACATTCCTATTATGTGTTTCCAATTGCTTTTGTTGTTGTGATCCTCCCGCTATTAGGAGCAAAAAACAATACAATAATCAATTTAATTCACATATACATTTATAATATATGAGATCTTCCAACAAGTAAGAACTTAATCCTTACCAAAGTTTTTAAGTAACATTGACCACCTAAGATAGCCATTTCCTCATCACTTTGCATAATTTCTATCCGTTTGTTCTCTCCTAATTAAAAAGCAAATTAAAAAAAGAAAGATAATGAGACGAACATATTGTGATCGAATCCCAATTCATAAACTCATTATTAAACTTACTTTCAATATCATGAGTGTCTGCAGATGAAGTTCCCTCGGAAGTTCCCTCGAGAAACAAAGAGCGCCGAGCAACAAGCATTAGACAAACTAGGCGTATTTGGTATTTTGGATCTTGGACTAAGCCTTAATTCTTGACTTGACCCCAAATGTTTCCTCGAAGCCAACACATGCTACAACAAAGTAAACTGCTATTAACATACATATACAACAACAAATTATTAGTTTGGCTTTTATTTACAATGTACCAACAATTGATCTCTTGTAATCATTTTCCTCTTTCCGATAATTTCCCCATATGAGCCATTATCTAAAACAAAAAAATTGTAAATACACATCAAAGAATAAAGACACTATAATAGGTCCTGTCGGAGAAAGCCACAAAACTTACCAAAGCACGATTTACCTAAATGTCAAGTTGGAGTTTATTCATCGAACCAAATAACACAACAATAAATAAATTGACAAGCTCTTATCAACAAAGCTGTAACATATGTTCTAACCGCAACATGGAAATTAGGCACTAGGCACGATCAAGAAACTAAAGCACAAAAAAGAACAAGTTCATCACGAGAAAAGAACATCCAGAAAAAGAAAAAAATCCATAGTTCAAAAACATCAAGTACACATAATTAATGTTTACTCATATTCAAAATCATATAATGTCTCATTGTCTTCATCACTTTCACTACTATATAATCTAATTCCATTTCTCCAATGTTAATGAAAGGCTCATCTAATGTGACTCCCGTTATATCATTCCTAACATCATTGAATTCATCTTCCTCCACCATATTTGAGCCGGTTTGCAAAGTATCTACTTGTAAAATGATATTGTCTTCCATCTTGAATACGTCTCTTGGTTTAGTAGTAATGACCACAAGCCAATTTTTCTCCTTGGATTACGGAGTATAAAACACTTGTGCTTGAGATGCAAGGACATACGATTCATTTGTTCTCCAACGTAATTTAAGGTTAACAAGTGTAAATCCATAATCATCTTGTTTGATACCTCTAATTGGATCTACCCAATCACATCGGAATAAGACAACATTTCGTCCTTCGGGATACATCAACTCAATTATTTCAACCAGAACACCATAATAAGTAATGTTATCCCCTTCATTTGTAAGGGAATTCATGAAAACACGTAAATTTTGAGTCACAGATCCTATTATCAATGCTCTTTTTCTCCATCTCGTACCAGCTATCGTTGATCCTAGTCATTATGTTTATCCACTTGCTTCGAAAACTACTCAAACGTTTCAAATCATCAGCAACATTAGATTCATCGGGATGATGCCTAGAAACCTAGGACAACATAATGTGTTAGATATAAGGACACTTACGTTGTCCTCAAACTAGCTTGGGAATCCGGTTTGATGCATCTAATCAACTTTTCTATTGGCGGTTTGACACTCGAAGATCGATCATCTCATAATGTTCTCTCGAAATTATAGCAAAGTTAAATATTTTTGAAACGTATCTAAGAGTACTCTAAAGTTAAATTACATATTAAAACTTACTTTGCAAACACCTAAACTTCCTCACAATTAAACAACACATAATTATGTGCTTGCTCAATTATAGAACAATCGAGGTTGTTGTGTTGTTGTGTATCTATTTGAGATAACGCGCCATAGTTTAACATAGACAATCTACCGTATCCTTGATCACCATCGTCGTCGTTCCTTGAGGACCTATTCTTCTTGTTTCAACACCATGTAAATATCTTGCGCAAAAGTTAAACATTCAACTACAATATATGCTTCGGCAATGCAAGACGACTTTTATTGCAAACATATCCTTTAAAAGTTCTCAAATACTTTTAATCATTCAAATAATATTGCTTAGTTTTATGTTTTCCGAGAAAAAATAATCAAAAAGAAATTTGTGCTAGACACACACCTCTCCATGGGATACATCCAACGATACATAACCGGACCCGCCGCTCGCTTTATATGGTAGATGCACAATTAGGTGTACCATTAAGTAAAAAAGGAAGGTAAGAAGATGCTTTCTAACCGACATAGTGTAACTATCACACCATCTTGTAAACTTTTAGGCTCCATTTGATTCTAAGAAAATTAGAAGGAAATAAAATAAATGTGGAAAATGAATTTCTTTCCCATATTTGAATTGAAGAAAAGATGAGAGAAAAAAGTTTGATGGAAAAACTCATGGAAAATTTTATCAATTTGGTCAATGATATTTTCCTTCCAAAATTGAGAGGAAAATGGAAGAAAAAATTCTCAAAGAGAGGGAAATGGAGAAAAAGAGAGACTTCTATTAAGAAAGACCATTAGGAATTTTCTCTCTCCTATCAATTAATCAATGCTATTGAATATTTTCTCTCTTCTTTCCATGACAATGTGGTGGATGCTAAGATGTTGGAAAAAGATTATAATTTTTTTCCTCTATTTTTCCTTGAACCAAACACAAGAAAAAAATTAATTTCCCTTAACTTTTTTCCTTATCACTTTTTTTCCATTTAAATTTTCTTTCTAACCTATTTTCTTCAAATCAAATAGAGCCTTATAGTACTCGATCGTTGCAACTTTAGAATAGAGCTCCTTAAAAAGTCGCTGAACTCAATTAAGGCAATACCCACATTCTTGTTTTGCATTTTCCTTGCAACCAGTGGCAATAATTATTGCATTATAATATGGTGATCATGACTTTTAAGCCATAGATTTTACCATCAACGACAACGATGCGCCTTTTGATATTTGAAGCATAACCATCCGACACTTTCACTTAAGCTAGGACTTTGATGAAATCCTCCTTTTCTTTCTTGGTTAACGTGAGCTTGCTCGGAGGTATATATGTCTTATTCCCATCTTCTACGGGATGAAGATTATGTCTTACATTCAAATCCTTCGGTCAAGACGTGATTGTAAAGTATCTTTTGTCTTACCCTCAATGCCAAAAAGCGTACCTAGTACGTTCTCCGAGACATTCTTTTCCACATGCATCACGTCCAAGTTGTGGCGTACTAGTACATGCTCCCAATATTGAAGTTGGAAAAAAATACTCTTTTTTTCCAAGGCATTATTGCATCACCAATCCTTGTTTTATTCCTTTTTATGGTCTCAAGCATGTTTTCCTAGTGTAACATCAAGTCCCTCCATTTGCTTGAGCAAATAAGTTCCGGATAGCAATTTTGGAGATTACCTCGATTCTATTTCTCCGTTAAATGCCTTCTTGTTACTGGCAAAACCTATGATCATTGGGTAAAAATCAATGATGCCCCATATAACACAGTTTTCTACTTCTCTTCAAATAATGAGAGCATGTATCAAGATTACAAGTGTGGACAAGCCAAACTTCCCTTTGGTTTTCCACCTTGACAAGTTACCATATGTAGGAAAATCACTAATGGTAGAAGTCAACGCGAGTGTGTAAATTAAAGATCTCATCTTTGGATACATCATAGGTCTCTACACCTAACATCCATAGTTCCTTTAGGTCATCAACTAAAGGTTCCAAATAGACGTCAATATCGTTTCCAGGTGCCTTTGGACTAGGTATAAGCGAGTGTAAGAAAGAAATCAGGTTGTTCCATGCACAACCATGGAGGCAAATTATAAGTCATAAGCACAACCGGCCAAGAGTACCCATATTCCCAAAAGGATTAAACCCATCAGTAGATAAGAAAATTCGACATTTCGCAAATCACTAGCGAAGTGTGGGTATTTACTATCAAACTCTTTCAAAGCTTTAGAGTCTGCTGGATGTCTTAATTTCCCATCATTTATATGACCCTATTCATGTCATCTCATTAATGGAGATGTCTTAGATGACATATAGAGCCTTTTAAGCCCGGGTATCAAAGGAAAATAACGCAAAACCTTCAATGGAACAATTTACCGTAAGCCAATGTCATGACCTTTGTTGTTTTATATCTCGAAGCACTACATTCGGGACATCTACTAAGTTCAAATTTGTCTTTCCAAAATAGAACACAATCATTGGGACATGCATCAATCTTTTCATGGCGAGTCCAAACCGCTTAATGATAGTTTGCATCTTTTTGAAGGAGTCCGACAATGTTGAATCTTTAGGAAGAGCTCTTTTAAAAGAGTTTTACAAAGACATCAAATGACCTATCACTTACCCCATATAAACATTTAAGATGATACATTTCCACAATGAAGGACAATTTACTCGAACTCATGACATCCACAATAAAGGGGTTGTCCCTCATCTTCAATTAACTTAGAAAAGGCCTTTGCTTCTTTGTTAGGGCCTCGTTGAACTGTTTCTATCCTCATGACAATGAAAAGCCTCATTTATCATAGCATATATATCATGTTCAAATGATTCATGATTTTCAAAAGTGAGTTCATCACCAAACATGTTATCATCGCAATCGTCATCACCCATGCTTTGCTCCCCATGGAAAACCCAAATACATTTTTGATAATCACCATCCATCGTTTTCATGAGAAGATGCCCTCTCGACAATTTCTCTCTCATAATAAAAGCAATTGCCGCAACGCATCCGGACATTGTTTATACTCATTACTCATTCTCCTCAACTTAACCCAACTCTTATCGGTAAACACATCTATATAGAAAAGTTCCTCCAAATGATATTTAAATGTTCAATTGATTATATGCGCCTTTAACTAGTTAAATACCACAACTACACTCACACACATCTAGCTTGTCCATCTTGAACTTTACAATCCCGACAACGGAGAAAAAGAATGGGATCTAAAATAAAAAACAATTGATTCAACTGTGTTCGTAACATAATGTGACCCATATATAATCAAGTCTCATTACATATAGAGCTATATGTTACCCAAAAGCAAAGACATAAGTTGCAAAGATTCTTAAGAATTAAATATAGGGGTTTTTTGCCTTTTTCTATTTATTTGTATTTAATTTTGTTATTATAAGTACTCAAAATACACAAAGTTACTAACCATAACTCCCCACTCCCCTCTCAAAAAAGGGGGAAAGTTTCTTCGATCAAGTTGTCACGTAATGAGATATTGTGTGCATATGTGTGGTTACTTGAGTCTAAGAAGCAATGCAACTAACTCGAGCACTCTCAAAATGGGAAAAGAAGATTTCCATCAAATTTTTGTTTAATTTAAGTAGTTTGCTAATTAAGGTGTCAAGTTGTTTTTAATTTTCAGTTTTTCTAATTTTTTTGTATTTTTATGTTTTTAGTTTGCTAATTTTAGAAGTGCTCAAAGGGTCTCATACCTTACCTACTATCAAGATCAAGGTGTCTTGTGTGTCCGTGCCAAGTTTCAGCCCTAGAAACCCACTATGGAAGATTTGACGCAAGTGTTTTCCTAAATTATACTTGAAAAGGCGAAGCTTATCTATAAGCTAGCATGAAATATACTCACAGCAAAGCATATAGGGGCAAATAGTTAAAGCAAACCATCTAGGTAAAGACTTGTCCAATCAATGCAAAGGAACTCATACTTATGAACCTCGCAGCATATTCTCGGTACTTGTTATCCGCTAAAAGGAGGCCTAAGGAAAGAACTGGGAACAGCAAAAAATCTTGTTTTGGTTCGATAATTGTAGTTATAATGGGAGTTCAATGCACAGTTGATCTAGAGCATTTGGCACTCGAAGTACCAAGCATCAAAGGTATCAAATGCGGTAGACACTTGATGATAATTAGAGGATGACATAGTAACTATTAAAGAAATTCCAATTCCTAGAAACGATTCGGATGATGAGTTACTCATGGGCTATTGGAATCACTCACGAGCTATGGTCCTGGACTGTACGACTCCACATAATGCATAAAATCCACATCTACAACAAATATAACATGACACATTTCTAATCACAGATAAAGATTAGGAACAATATCACCATTTCGTGCGAAAGAGGAAAAACGGGTGGAACACCTTGTTACTCATACACAAAAGAAGTATGTAAAAGTGCAAAAAGTAAAAAAGGACGAAAGGACTCATAGTCATTAAGGTATAGTTTAAACAATCAAGGAAATGATAGGACAAAACAAAATTGATAAAAGGAGCATTTTAAGTCATAGTTTTTGCAAGGGAAGGAAAGGAGAATCGAATAGGTATAGCTAATAAAGCCGACTGCGATGAGGGAAGGGGAAACATAATGCACAATTGATAATTAAGATGATACCTATTATTCCGAATAGGTTACAAGAAAGAAAATGAAATGTCCAGCCATAAAATCAGATACCAGCGGCATAATCTATCTGACTCATACTAAAAAACGGAAGATAATAAAGTAAAACCATACTAACATACTTTCTCTTTTTTGCCAATGACCATATTCAGATCAATTCTAATGTCTCTCTTACTCTTACAAATAGAATGCATCAGTACATAATTAAAGATACTCGAGGAAATAATATGCTACAATCTGTTAAGCATACGAGTCTCAGACATGGGAAAGACATCAACCTCCAGGATATAATATGCCATAAGCTTTTTCATTTCACTCACCCTATCAAGATCAACCTCGGGAAATCAATACTATAAATTGAGTTATATCACTCTACTGCAGTTCTTGTAATTTTCAAATTCCCCACATCATCAAGAAACATGGAAGTAAATATCCCCAATTCGATGATGAAAATTAAGATGACGAAAATCAAGACTTACAGTGTTCAAATGCAGTTCTTCTTCAGCTTCCGATCTGCTTCAATTTCGCCTCTAAACTTTAGGTTTTATCAAACAGCGCCGGATAGGGGACTACAGAGAAAGAATTATGCGAAAATTAGAAGGTTTAGGTCGATTTAAAGCAAGAAGGTGACTTCTTAAAGTAGAATCAAACTAAACAAAAACTGAAAAATTAGGAGTTGGGGTGATAGGATAGAAGGGACTGAAAAACACAAAAATTCATGCACACCTGTGAAATTGAGCGACTGGCAACAACAAGAACAATGGAATTAGTTCTCCGATGCCACAATTCAGCGAGCAACGAAATTGAGCAACTGCGAAATTGACGGACTACAGAGATGAGATTGAGAGAAAACTACCGCCAATTCAGCGAAAATGAGAGCAATCGCTGAACTGCGAAATTGACGAATGACTGAGATGAAATTGAGAGATGCCAGAACAGAGACGAGGGTTACCGGAGCAGAGACGAGGGTTACCGGAGCAGAAACGAGGGATACCGAAGCAGAGTTATGGTAACTAAACTGGGGACGAAAACGCTTCAGAATAATGGAATTTGTTTTGTTTAGGCTATTCTTTGTTTCCTTTTCTGTTTTTTTTTCTTTTTTGATAGAAATTTTATTGTTTCCTAATTGAATTAGTTTTCTTCTTTTTAAAAAAATTATTTTTTATTTTTTACTTTTAGGATTGAGTGTTAGAAATAATATAAATATTTTAAATTTTATTTTTTAATTATTGTTTTATTTTTCTCGCTATTGTCTCACTGAACTTATACCAACATAAATTTTTTTTATATAATATTGTTAATAATGTGATTCAATACCAACAGATAATTAAATTGTTGGTAATATAATAACAATACCAACAGATAATTAAATTGTTGGTAATATAATAACAATACCAACAGATAATTAAATTGTTGGTAATATAATAATAATAATACCAACAGAGTATTTTTTTCATCTCGTTAGAAATAATAATAATGCTAACAAATCCATTGTTTATGTTGCAATTATTGCCATCAATTTATGCGCCAAAGTTTTCAAACTTTTATGCCAACAGATAGATACATCTGTTGCAAATATGAACTTTTACCAACAAAAATATAATATGTCACTAAATTTCGTTGTAAAAAGTCACTTTTTTTGTAGTGTCTCTCTCTCTATCTGTTGACCCTTTATCTCCCTCTCAGTCCTCTCATTCTCTCTCCTATGGCCTTTCCTCAAGCAGCCACACCCTGGCCAGTGTACACCAATTCCTTACAAGCCAACACCTATTTTACCCCTTTTTCCTTTTTACCCCTTTTTCTTTTTTTTTTTTTGTTAGGTATCAATTAGGTTAAACCAAGTAAGTCGGGTTTTTATTTAGATGTTTTCAGGCGGAAAATTAAGAGGAACGAATTAATATATTTCACTAAACTATAGTTATGCAAACTAATAATAATTCGCTTAAATAAAATTATGAATATATACCCACATATATATTTTAGTTATTTGACCTAATTTGTTTAATTAAAACTAACTAATTAGTTTAACTCATATAATCATCTTAATTAAAATTACGGTTATTACACTAAGGTTAGATATTTTGTGAGTTGTAACAAATAGTCTAGGGAGCCCAAACCGTAGGCGGTGTCTAACCCAAATATTTGGATATGGGCCCGCATCATGAACAAATAAACTTACATTGTCCAATTTATTTTTCTATTTGTTTGTTTTTCATATATCTAACCTCTTAACAAAGTCATACACCTCAAAATTTTAAAATACCCTATTCACTCCCCTCTAGGGTATATCTCGACCCTCTAGGACTTTTCAATTGGTATCGGAGAAAGTTATACACTCTATAAGAATTAACATTCCGGTGGATCAACGATTATGTCCGAGGCAAGAGCTTATAGCAAATCACCTTTCCGCAATGGGTCAAACTTTGTCCATTGAAAGAGACTTATGGAGGTCTTTTTACAAGACCATGGTTATAAAATATAGGAGATTGTTCAAGGAGGAAACTACATTCCTAAGAAGGATGTTGAAGGAGTAAGCAAGGATATGCCTAAAGAAGAATTTACACCGCTGAGAAAACCAAGTCCTCAAAGAACTTTCAAGCACTTAACATGATGTTATGTAGTCCGGACCTGAATGAATTTAATCGAATCTTTGCTTGTAAGCCTGCTAAGGAAATATGGGACAAACTAGTGACAACCTACGAAGGCACTAGTCGAGTCGGACAATAAAAAATCACTCAATACGTTCACAAGTATGAGTTATTCAAGGTGCTTCCGAAGAAGGAATTAAAAATATGTATATCGATTCTCGGAGATCTTGAATAATTTGGAGATACTAGGCAAGCACTACTCAAATGAGGAAGTAGTCGAAAGATCCTTAGAAGTCTTCCAAAACGTAAATAGCGACCAAAAGTTACACCAATTGAGGAAGCCCAAGAAGCTAGATGAGTTGATCGGCAAGTCGCTAACTCATGAAATCCATCTTCAAGATGAGTTAGATGAACCAAATTAGAAGAAAGGCATTGCCCTAAAAGCATTGACAAACAAGGCGCTATATCCGACTCATCCATGGACGATGAAGATGTGATAGCACTCAATGTTACTGGATTCGAAAAATGTTTCGCAATAAAAAAGAGATTCAACCGTGAATCATCGTCCAAAAAGCATGAAAAATATCGGAAAGGTAAGAAAAGTTTCTCTAGAAATGAGTTTGACTATGGTAATTGTTTTGTTGTGGGTCCCAGATTACATGATTAAAGACTCGTCCAAATCCGAGGAAGAAGAAAGAGAAGAAGAAACACCTATAAAAAGGGAAGAAGGTTATGGTAGCAACTCTGGGGTGACTCTAACTCCAAGTGAAAGTAAAGTGAATCTGAAAATGCTAACCTATGTCCGATCGTTAAAGATGATATTGCTCCATCCGACTTAGAATCATAATTAGATGAGAACAAATAAAGGAACAAACCGAAGAGGCACCGAAATACATCATTCTTCTCCTAAAGATCATCTTGCCAAATTTGTTCTCGGGATTGAGGACCATTATCATGTGGAGATCAAATATTAGAAAAAGTGTTCAAAAGCTTTAAAAGATGAAAATCGACTTTTGAAAAACTCATGTGAAACTCTTCGATATGAGATTAGTGAACACAAGTTAGATTTATATGATCTCGGAATTAAAAAACAAGATCTTTAAAAGAAATACGAAAAAACAAATGAGATGCTTTTGAAACATATGAAAGGACAAGATAATCTCAACATAATTTTGGGATCTCAAAGCATCTCTTATAAAAAAATAAGGTGTTGGATTTGATCTTAAAAATTAGAAACCGCTTACAAAAACCACTTTGAAAAGAGAGATGCTTCAAAGAGTCAAAGTCACTCTAACTTTAGAAAAAGAAGGAGCTACTTCGATTCTTCACCTCCTTAGAAACCTCGTGGCGTGAAAGATAATCCAAGTTTGGGTTCAAGAAAGGGACAAAACCCCCAAACATGGTGTCCGACCTAGTTAGACTCGAACCAATTGGTCAAAAGAAGCATAAGGTTTGATTTTTCTAAATGTAGGTCCGCTTGAAGGCCAAATTTAATTGTTGGTACTGGATAGTGGATGCTCAAGACACATGTTTGGCGATCCATCTATATTCTCTAAGTTTCATCACAAAAAGTCCGAAAAAGTTGTGTTTGGTAATGATAGTAAATGTCGATTGTTGGTTATGGCAATGTTGGAAAGGATACCACCAATGCCATTGAAAAAGTACATTTGGTGGATGAACCGAAATACAATCTCTTAAGTATTTCTCAACTTTGTGATAAAGGTAATTGTAATACCTGGAATTTTAAAGAAAACAGATCGGAAGGCGTAGGATTATTGAGCATTTTTCCCCGTAGCTGGGGGTTGAGCGACCGATTTTATTTACGATCAAACATATTACGTTAGAATCCCTTTGGAGGCTGGTGTGGAATAAATTAAATTAAAGGATTGCCTTCCTTTTTCGTCTAAGCTAAATTGTTGGGTGATTAGGAATTGTCGTGGCCCGCGTATTAAAATAAGTTAGGATGCGAGCAGCATAAGAGGACGGAAGGGAGAAGATATAGACACGTCGTATATGGGCCCGGTGATTATTTTCACTAAATTATGAAGAGATGATTCAACTTATTTAGGGGTCCAATTAGGAACGAGAACCGCCAAATTAGGCGGTGGAAGGTGAAAGGAGAGGAAAGAAGGCTCGGGAAAGGAGGCCGAGCGAAGAGGAAGCGAAACAGAGAGCGAGGGAAGCGGAGGCTCGGGAAGACGAGAAGGAAAAGAAACCGAGTGAAGGAAGAAGGGAAGAGGGAGGACCGAGCGCGTAGAGAGAGAGAAGGCGAGCGGTGTGAGGGTCGAGGAGACCGAGGGGTGGCCGGCTACCACCATAGGCCGAAGCGCCAGCCGGCGACGCTAGTGAAGGGAGGAAAGCGAGAGACCGATGCCGAACGAGGGCGAAGGAAGGAAGGAACCGAGCGAGGGCAGATGTGGGAGGGTCCGGAGGCCGGAAACCGGAAAGTAACGGCGGCAAGGGAGAAGGGCCGGCAACAAACGCGCCGGGGCTCGGACCGAGAGTCAGCGGAGGCTGAAACGGCAAGCCGGAACAGGGGAAACGAAAACCGAGCGACCGAGCAAGGACTGCGGAAACGAAGACCGAAATCGAAGGCGGGAGTAAAGGAGTTCAAAATCAATCCCTAAAACCCGAGAATTTCAGGTGGGTAGTCTTATACTCTAAACTATTAGTAATTTCGAAACCTAAATGGATTTGTTGTGAATGTTGAATGTGTTATGTGAATATTGAATTGTTGTGAATGTTGAGTATCCGTATTATGTAACGTACATATTCGTTGTTTGAGATTGAAATAAGAGCTTAGAATGTATTTAAGAGATTGAGAGGCCTGAATTGTGAAATGAAGGGAGTTACTTGGGTTTAATAGTAGAGTTAAATCGGGAACTTCTAAAGAGTTTTAATAATCACTTAAGGTTGAATTGGGTGTGCTTGATTCGAAGAGGTTAGATTATATAGGTCAAATGAGTAGTATTGAGGTTCGATTAGTCGTTGAGGATGAAGAGTTGGGACGTGGATAGGAATTAGGAGTTAATTAAGTTTTAGAGATTCTTGAAGCTGCGGTATTAAGAGCTAATTACGAACATTGGGAAATGGTAGGTCGAAGTATAAAAAGGAGTATGAATTTGTATGGAGTAATGCGCAATTGGGACAAGTAAGTGAGAATGGGTAATGGTGAGATTAATTACATTCGAAGTATATTTAAATCCTCGAGGTTGAATTGAGCGTGAAAGTAAGTAGCGAAAGGGAATTGAATAATGAAAAGTAAGTAAGAGTACATAATTGAGGATGGGCAAGCAAGAGTCGATTAATAAGGTAAGAGATATTAAATGGGAAATTGGGGTTGGGAAATAGCAAGTTGGGAACGGTAAAGTGGAACTTAGCCATAGTCATGTCTAAGACCTTTGAGAAAGAATTGAATTAAAAAGTGAATGGAAATAGAGGAAATCCGGTAAGGTAAGTTTTAGGGATATATGGTTGAATGAAGGCAAAAGAGGTTGGTTTATAAAGTGAAGTCATGATATAAGGAATTGAGGTAAAGATAGTGAATTGTGAAAAGTGAGGACGTCGAGTTAAATAATGTACTTGTGGTTATTGTGGCCCGGAAAATGGAGCTAATCGTACTAACCGTCGAATTGAGAAAAGCTTAGTTGGGAAAGAGTTGAGGATGATTGCTTGTAATGAATGGTGATTATTCGTGCTATGTGATTACTTTACGTGATGCTCAAAAATAGTTTCGAAAGGATTTTTGTATTTTACGTGAATGATTCTTGAATGCAATTTCTTGTGAACTACCTTTCGAACGTGAATGTGTTTTAAAGAAGCAAAATTGATTTGAGAAAGTGAATTTATAAGGGTGACACGTGGTGTCATGCCTTCCTTAATACCAAATCGATTGAGAAAGTTGTGAAGTGAATGTGATGAATGAGAATGTGCAAAGAGTTTTGAATCGACAGGCTACGGATCGTTTAGCATACCGAAGTGTTCGAACCGGGAACGCCCAGCTAGAAACTTTGAGGGAAGGGTTCTAATAGGGGTCCTGGAGAGACAGGATGCCCGCTCCGAGACTTCCGAAGAATGGTCCCGGAGCCTTTTGTCGGGGTCGCGCCCGAATTAAAGAAGTGCTAGTTCGAGTCCTCGAAGGCCTAGAAAAGTTGATTCAACCCGAAAAGAATTGTTTATGAATGTGAATATGTGCTTTTAAGTGATTAAAGAGTCATGATCTTTCCATTGCAAGAGATTTCAGTGAAAAGTATATAGATTTGTATTACGTTATTATGTTTTCGCAGATTTCATTATTATAAGTATTATGTGTAAAGAATTTCCATTTTAAGGGTATAAGACTCCGGTGAGCCCGTTGATCATTGCTCACCCCCACAAATTGCCCCGTCCCTACCTAGTGTTGCAGGTACACTTTCGAAGTATAATCTACACCTAGCATGCTTCGGACTCCTACCGATTGTTGGTGAATGAAGCGACCAAGTGGCTAACATGCATTGTTTGTTTCTAAACGTTGTATTTGTAATTTAGTGCATATAGTTATACCAAATGTATAGTAACCAATATATTGTTTTAAGTTAGATTGTTTTAAGTTTTACCGCATGATTGGTTGAACTCCGGCGTGTGGCCGTTGAGTTGTATACTCCGAGCGTGTGGCTCGTCGAGCTTTATTATGCTGCTTATGTAGGGTTTTAGGCTTCGCGCCTACGGGATAGTCCATGTTACAAACGGAACTCTGCTGAAATTTTCGGAGAATCTCGGATTCTTTTGGGAAAACCACCAGTATTACTCTTAAGTTGAGTTTAGACAGCCAAACCAACGCCGAAAAGAGCCTTGGGAGTTCCTTTAAGGAACTCGGCGATGTAATACTCCCAGCGGGTGTTTTGGGGTGTTACAGATAATGAAGTACTATTTAGTTCTACAAATTGCATTGTAAAAAATGCTCGAGATAAAGAAGGTAGTACTCTTTGGACCTAGATTTGAAAATACCTATGTTATTCCTCCGAGTCCTACTCAAAATCGACTTCGTTAAAGCGTCGAGACAGTGAATCATGTTAAAGCGTCATATAGTGAATCATGGTTATGGCATAAGAGATTGGGGCACATTGGCATGAATACCATAAACAAACTTTCAAAATGTGAACTGGTAAGAGGCCTTCCCGAATGAAAATACATCAAGGACCATGTTTGTGATGCATGCGTGAAAGGTAAACAAATCGAGCCTTATTTAAGGCCATCAAATATGTTTTTACTTCGAAACCTTTAGATTTGTTGCATGTTGACCTTTGTGGTCCAATGCCGCTTAAAAGTATCAAAGGTAGTGAGCATGTTTTCATTATAGTAGATGATTATTCTAGATTTACTTAGGTATATTTTTGAGAAATAAAAATGATGTATTTAAAGAGTTTGCCAAGTTGGCTAGACATGTTCAAGTTGAACAAAACACTCCCATTGTGAGAGTCGAAACGACCATGGAGGAGAATTCAAGGATAAATTTGGTAAACTCTGTGACAATTTGGGAATATATCACAACTTCTTGGCTCCAAATACTCCACAACAAAATGGAGTAGTTGAAAGGAAGAACTGCACCTTAGAGGAAATTTCAAGCACTACGATGATCAACAATAACCTTCCCTAATACTTTCGAGCGTAAGCGATCAATACAGACAACCTATGTTCAAAATCGGTGCCTTATTAGACCACTTCTAAAGAAGACTCCATATGAACTCGTACAAAGGCAAAAAGCCCAATATCTCATACTTCAAAACCTTTGGATGCAAGTGTTTTGTACATGTTAACTGTAAGAAAAATCTAACCAAATTTGAGCCTTGGTCGGACGAAGGTATATTTCTTGGATACTCCTTAGTCGAGTAAAGCATATAGAACTTTCAAGTAAATGCACTAAAAGTGTTGAGGAAAGTATTCATGTGGTTTTTGATGAGAATAATGATGGTCGGATCAGCTCTTTTACTTTTAGTAATCTAAAGCTAAACAGGGACGAAGAAGAAGCGAGAAATTCCTGAAATTCCCAACTCGACCGTGCGAGAATCCAGTCAACCACATGGACATGCACAAGGTCAAACATAAGAAACTGAAATTCAAGAAAACTCAGGTCCCAATCGACTCAAGAACAACCTATCTCCGAGCCATCAAATGTGGATTTCAACATGAATCCAAATCTTGACATCTATCAAGCAACCGGAAGAGGACTCGGATTCAAGCCTCATCATCCAAAGGATAAACTTCGCCTGAGCTCCTAGAAACTTTTGTGCATTCTTCCGCTTCATATTTAATGTAGAACCTAAGACCCATAAGGATGCATTAGATAACCTGGATTGGATTAATGCCATGCAAGAAGAACTAGCCCAGTTTGAGAGAAACAAAACATTTACTTTGATCGGACCCAAAAGAAATCCTGTCATAGGAACAAAATGGTTGTTTAGAAACAAGTTAGATGAGTCCGGGAACTTGGTTAGAAATAAGGCCTAACTAGTGGCCAAAGGCTATAACCAGGAACAAGGCATAGACTTTGAAAAGTCCTTTGCACCCGTAGCAGATTAGAAGCTCTTCCCATACTACTTGCATTTGCATCTTACATGGGAATGAAATTTTATCAAATGGACGTTAAGTGAGCATTTTTGAATGGGTACCTCAATGAAGAAGTGTATGTTGAACAACCGCCGGGTTTTGAAAACCCCAATTTTCCAAACCAGGCGTTTAAACTTTAAAAAGCACTTTATGGTCTCAAACAAGCCCCTAGAGCTTGGTACGAGAGACTAAGCAAATTTTTACTTGACAATAATTTCAAAAGATGGCTGATTGATTAAACACTCTTCACCAAATCTAAAGGTAATGATTTCATTATTGTACAAATATATGTTGATGATATACTATTTGGAGCTACTAACGAAAAATTGTTCAAGGAATTCTTTAACTTGATGAGCAAAGAATTCGAGATTGAAGGTTTGCTTTTGGAGAGATTAAGTCACCTAGAGGGGTGGGGGTGGGGGAATAGGGTGATGGAAGATTTTTTAGAAATTACAAAGCTGTTTTACACGAAATGGCGTAGAAAATAATTCCGAGAGTGCAAGTACACAAGTAAATACGTGGAAACCCTCCTAGACTTAGAAATTCAAGCACCAAGTCAAATCCACTAATTGAATCCATAATTACAAGGACTGATTCCTTACATAATTTCTCCCTTAAACAATTCCCTTACAAGTTTATCTAGACTTAGAAATTCCCTTATCCGATCTAGTACTTCCTAATTGAGATAACCTTTATAGTTAGGGACAACCGAGCTGAGTTAACCCTTATAACTCAGTCAAAGGACTTAGAAAGAAAGTAGAAAGAGTAGAAGTGATTACAAGACTTTCTTTAGAACTCGGAAAGTAAGAAAATACGGATTAGGAGTTGTAAGTCGAAGATTGAGTAAGAATGCACTAAGAAAGTGTTAAAGCAATGTGTTAAGCAATCTTCAAGTCTTGTGGAATGGCTCCTATTTATACACAATAGGGAAGAATGACTGTTGTGAATTGTTCGGACTGGTGAGCTTCAATAGCCATTGTAACGGCTAGTCCGAGTCACTAAGAAAAGGATCCGTTGAGAAGTGAACGTTGTGTGGTGGTCCTTGGCTGCAAAAGTAGTCCATCCCTCTGGTTGTGATTGAAATCAAGGGTGAAAACAATCTGTTAGACCCAAAGTTGTTGTTTACCGGATTTAGAAACAAACAACCCTAACACGGTGTCTAAGCCATGTCCGTAAATGGTTGATTTACGTATGCTTGGTGTTTAAGGGCTAGAAACCGATTGCTTTTGCTTTTCAAAAATAGCAAATCAAAGTGGTACCCAAAGTATAAAAATACTTTGGTCCAGAATTAGGCAAAGATAATAATTAATTCAAAGTAATTAAGCATGTAATTATCTTTAGCCTTGAAGAATGGAATTTTCTAAGTCTAATATTCATTATGTTCAAATTCTATCTTGAGTCAAATCTTTAAATGATAAAGTTAGAAAGAATAAATCATTAGAATGTATAAGCTCGATCAAGTAAATAACTCTTCAATAAATAAACTCGACTTAGAAAGTGGAATTAACGTTGTAATTCATTTTCACTTAGAACAACAAGTTAGTGCTTAGAATAAAAGCGTTTGAGAAATTATTTACTCATGCCATTGTTCCGAGTTGTGTCCGAGTGGGTCGAAACACAATTAAGAATGTTATGCTTGATGAATGGTTTTTGAGTGGGTTAGAACATAATGAAAACTTAGATATGAGTGACTTAGAATCAAAACCATAGAGAGATAGAGAGTTATACCTGAGTTTTCAATCTCCCCTTTATTATGAAAGACATTCCATACTTAAGATAGAAACTAATCATTTCGGAGAGTTAAGTTTTTCATTGAGAGATGATTAGAGAAAGAAAGTAATGATGAATAAATAACAGTTCAGCTTAGATCATATATAACTCATAACATGCTTTGTAAGATAATCGGAGCATACTTTTTATATAGCAAAGGACAATATATCGAGTAAGTATGAAAATATGCGCTCAAAAATAGACATGCTCTGAAATAAGTGAATTTCATTCATTACTTAGTAGAGGCAATTTATACGTAAATTGTAGACAAACTAAGAAATGAACAAACATAGAAACAAATAAGGGAAAAACTCCCCTAAACCAAACATCTAAACTTTCTATCTTTTCTCTCCCTATGCATTTCAGCAAAAATAACAAAAGGAGGGAGGAAAGGACAACAAAATACAAAAGATATTGGACAAAAATTAAAATAGATTTTGAAATCGGGAAGGAGGGGCGATCAGGTGAGAGGTAGAAGATCGAGTGGTGCGCCTGTGCTTATACCCTTGAGTAGAAACAACTAGGCGAGGTGGCAACAACAAGTGGAATATCTCGGTAAAGGAATGGTCTTGGTTTTGTGAACCAAAGGTGGATCTTCCTCTTCTTCTTCTTCTTCCTCCATGAAAGCTGCTGCAGGTTGAGATTATGAGGAGGGGCCTTAGACCGACCTTCATCACCAACTTCTTCCGAGCTACTCTGCGTGTGATAAGAAGAGATCACCTCGGGTTCTTTGTTGCCCTGGTCCTCGAGGTTGAACTCGCTTCAGCCTCCTTTTCTCCTTCTTCATCTCCTCCTTCAGCCTCTCCTAGGCCTTCTTCGCTTCTTCCGCAGCCTTCTTCCGACTCGAGACTTAGAAGAACTAGAGGACTCCTCGGATTTGTCTTTGTTAGGTTCCGAGTCCTCGACTGCGTTGGACCTTCTCTCTTGGAGGCAAAGAATTTGCTTTTTCTAGTCCTTGATCACCTTTTTCAGCTTAGAAATCAGTCCTTGACTATGCTTGAGCTGAGTCCGAGCCTGGCTTTGCATCCGAGTTAGTATTGGGATGAAATCCTGGAAGGCTCTTAAAGTTGATTGCAACTCTAAAGCTAGAGAGACAAGTTTGTTGGCAATCTTCGAAGAAGCTTAATAGAAGGGGCAAGCAAAGAAGTGGATGGTCCAAGCAGTGAGAAGAGGGACCTCGAAGCAATCGGAGTTTGAGGTGGAGGAGGAGGGGTGCTAACTTAGACGAGTGAACCCGGACACCTGGTTTGATTTCCTGGTATCCAAGACTTGTTAGTTCACCTCTGCCAAAACAAACGGCGAGGCTCTAAGAAAGAGTGAGGGTCATAAGGGATTTTGACCCCAAGCCATTTGAAAATAGCTAAAATAAGGGCTCCGAAAGGATATGGAGTCTTCTTCGAGTAAGATGGAATAGAAGCAATCTGTTCTAGAATGAATGGAAAGAGGTCTACATTGTAGCCCTCTAGAATGTCATAGAGAACCTTGATGACAATAGAATTGGGGTTCTCTTTAGACCGATAGTAAGAAAAGAAAGGCCTCATGAGAATGAAGCGGATAAGTCCGGCTTTAGAGATCATCCGAGTAATAGAAAAGTTCTTTGGCATACTTTTCAAAGAAGTCATCAACAACTTCAATGAAAGGGATGTGATTGGAGTTGAGAAAGAGAAACTTCACATCAAAAAGTTTGTGAAGTAGAGTAAGGTTGATACGAACCACCTTACCTTGGACAACGAAGAAATAACGTTATCTCTTGTCTGTCATGTGAGTCTAGAACTTAGTAACTAGGTCTAGGTAAATATACTCACGAAGCATAGATAGTGTTGAAAACCCTAGTTTTGGCGATGTGCTTCAACCAAGAAAAAGACGTTTTTGGAAAGAATTTTTCGTCCAGGAAGAAGTATTAGGCGATATTGAATTTTCCTATTCCTTGAGCGACCTCAGAATGAGTGGACTTGGTTCGACCTTCTTTGTGGCCAAACCTCCTTCCACTGCTGATCCTCTCTTACGTATATTTGAGAAGATAGAGAATGTTTGAGAGTAAAGAAAGAGAGAGAGTAGAGAGTAGAAAGCACATATAATTGAGAAACAGAGAGAGTTTAAGTGCGAGAGTGGATGAATTCGAAAGCAAAGTGAGCATTAAGTAGGAAAAGTGAATGAGTGAAAATGAAGCGGTGCTATTTAAAGAGAGTAAAAGCTTTCAATCACCTTCCGACTTAGTACCAAGTAACTATTATCCGGCCGTTGAGTCTCGACGCATAACAGACTAGTTTTCCAACGAGCTCCTCTCCAACAGACTAGTTCCGGTGATCTGTTTGCATGATAGAGAGAGAAACAAGGGATTTTTGAAAACATTTATGAGATTCTCCATTTATTTAGAGATGATCTCAAAATTTTGATGTCGATTTTGCTAAAATCTTAGTTTGACTCAAGTAATGTGTCCGAGTGACTCGAACACACTCGGAAAATTCATAACTCATAGCTTAGTCTCATTTTGTGTCAACCGATCCATTTGTTATTCACTTAAAACATATAACAATAAATCATAATAGAATAACTCATGCAATAACTCGGATAATAGTGCATTTAACATGCCAAGCTCATTCTTAATAAAGTAAAACCGATCTTCACTCGGAGGCTTAGTGAAAATATCAGCTAATTGAAATTTTGTAGGAATAAACTCAAGTTCAATATCACTTTTCTCGAATCGTCTCTCGAAAATGATACCGACCTCAATGTGTTTTGTCTTTGAGTGCTAAACTGGATTCTTAGTGATGCTTATTGCACTTTGGTTGTCACACTTGATAGGAATAGATGTGAATAATAGACAAAAATCCTTTAAGTGTTGCTTGATCCGTAAATCTAAGCACAACAAGCTCTTATTGCAATGTACTCAGCCTCAACAGTGATAGAATAACCGAGTTCTCGCTTCTTTGAGTGCCGAAGATGAGTGATTGACCTAGAAATTGACATGCTCCTAATGTGCTCTTTCTATCAACCTTGTATATAGTATAATGAGCATTTGAGTATCCAGTGAGGGTTAGTTCTAAGTCCGTTGAATACTAGAGATCAAGATTATGAGTTCTCGCAAGATATCTAAAAATTCTCTTCACCACAGTGAGATGTGATTCCTTAGGATTAGCTTAAAATCTTGTATAAAGGCAAACACTCAACATGATATCTAGCCTACTAGATGTGAGATAAAGTAGAGATCTAATCATACCTCTCTAGAGTTTCGATCTACAACTTTATCTTTCTCATCCGAGTCCAGCTTTGTACTCGCTACTCATAGGTGTTGCTTGCATGCTTTACATCTTTTAGCTTGTATTTCTTCAATAACTCCTTGGTGTATTTAGATTGATGGACATAGATGCCATCCTTTTCTTACTTGATTTCTAGTCCAAGGAAGAAATTGAGTTCTCCCATCATGCTCATTTGGAACTCCTGTCTCATTAACTCGGAAAACTCTTGGCATAGAGTTTTATTAGTAGCTCCAAAAATAATGTTATCAACATAGATCTGGATAATGAGAAAATCATTCCCCTTGGTTTTTATAAAAAGAGTTTTGTCAATCTGACATCTTTTGAAATCATTTTCAACCAAGAAACCGCTTAGTCTTTTATACCAAGCTCCGGGAGCTTGTTTCGGACCATACAAAGTCTTTTACAATTTGAAAACATGATTTGGAAATTGAGAGTTTTCAAATCCAGGGGTTGCTCAACATAAACTTCTTCTTGAATATAACCATTAAGAAATGCACATTTAACATCCATTTGATAAAGCTTGATGTTCATGCTAGATACAAATGCTAAGAGAATTTTGATTGCCTCAATTTTAACAATAGATGCAAAGGTTTCCCCACAATCAATTCCCTTTTCTTGGTTGAAGGTTTGCTCTGGGAGAGTCTCGAGTCACCCTAGAGGGGGTGAATAGGGTGATAGAACATTCTTTGCGAAAACACACTCTTCTTGACGAAAAGAGGCAAAGACAGTTTCGAGTCTAAACACGGGGTCGAAAAGATTGGACTCGTAAAGCAATGGATCGGAATAAACAAGCACGAGTAAGGCTATCTCGAGTCTAGAATGAACTCGTAAAGAGAACACGAGAGATTTTACGTGGAAACCCTCCCGGGGCAGAAAACCACGGCCCGTGTCAATCCGGACACGAAGTCAAATCCACTATTTTGAGTCCACAAAATACCGTGAACTGATCGAACCCGAGTTGCTCCCTTGGACAACTCTATACAAGTTTTCCTAGACTCGAAGTTACCTTATCTCGATCTAGTACTTCCTAGCCGAGATAACCCTTACAGCTTAGGGACAACTAAGCTGAGTTAACCTTTACAGCTTAGTCAAGGGACCTTACAAAGAATGTAAGAAGAGTTTGTAACTTAGTACAAGACTTTAGAACTCGGAGAATACGGAATTACGGAATGGGAGTTGTAAGTAGAAGATTGGAAGTAAATACAATGACTTTTCTCAAGTATGTGTATTAACAATAGAATCGGCAATCTTCAAGTCTTGTGAAGTGGCTTCTATTTATAGATAACCAAGCAGAGTAGCCGTTATCTCTTTCTGCCGACCGAGAGTCCTCTCGTGACCGTTGATAATGGCTTTCCGAGTCACTCGTAAAGTATCCGTTGAAATATGGACGTTGGACAACGGTTTAACTCTCTTGGAAGTCCCAAAACCATCGGTTGTGTCTTGAAAAATAAGGTGAAACCACCGTTAGGCTTGGCGTTCTAGTTTTCCGGATATGGAAGCGGCATGGCTTCGACACAATCTTCCGGGACTAAAGCAGAGAAGGTGAAAAGCCATATCTCGCTGGTGATTTGACGTTCGAAGCCAGGCTACTTTTGTAGTTTGAAAAGATATCCTCGATCGAATAACCTACAAAAGTAAAACACCTTTCGGTTCTCAAAGTATAAAATACTTTGGTCCAAGGTTAGACACGAGATAATAAAATAATTATGATAATTACGCAATTGATTATCCGAGTCGAAAAGAAATGGAATTTTCGAGTCTAATATCCATGATACTCGGAATTCCATATGACTTAGTCTTAAGCAAAGAATCAAGTTCTATAACGAATATCGAGTGGGAAAAACTTGACATAGACTAAGCATGAAATAAACTATGAATGCCGACTATGCAAACGATAGAATAAATAACCATAAGTCAGATTTTGAGTGAGAAACGGCGGAATACGGTATATTCGAAATGCGATTAGTCCGAGTGAGAATGGACTCGGAATAAAGAACCGGTTTTCGAGTCGCTAACTAAAAAGCGATAAAAGAGATAATTGAGGGCCGAAATACTTAGAGAAAATATTATTTTACTCAAGTAAGTTTCTAGGACGCGAGAGAATGCCTTGGAATCAAAACTCTATATGAATAACATCGTTATACCCGATTCCTTTTGCATGACTCGGAAAGATATTGAGCGAGTGTCCGAGTCTTCAATCTCCCCTTTTTGATGAAAGGCATTGCATACTTAAACAGAAACTTTGTTAGAGGAAAATAGATTGATTCCGAGTAGTTCGCTCATGAGTAATGCATATTGAATAAGTTAGAGCAATATATAATATCTCAAAGCAAAATAAAATAAAGTATGCTTTTCACATTAACTCGAAAAAATAGAGAACTCGAAATTAATAATGAAATGCATCACTTCATTAAAAAGAAAGCGATTACAAGGGAATAAACTCCCCTAAACAAGACAACCAGTTTCGACCACATTTCTCCCCCTTGCCTTTCAAAGAAAAACAAAGAAATAAAAAGAAGGGAGAAAAGTACAAGGTATACACATTAGTTGTCCGGACAAAAAGAAAATATGAACGAAGAAATTTTGGAGACACCGAGGAATTGTGACTCGGTGCATGGCTCCAACTAGGGAGGAGGGATTTCGAGTGGAGGCGGAGGTGCGCCGACGCCGATACGATCTTGACGATGTGCTTGAGCACGGCGAAGGGAGAACCGGAATTGTTCGCAGGGGCTCGGCTCCGAGTGGCCGACCCGGAGAGAGTGGATCGAGGGTTCTTCCCTTGGGACCTCGGGGCGGGAGGGGCTGCTCCGGCCGACTCGCCGGAGGAGCGAGATCTTCGACCCACTCGGACTCGCTGTCCGAGCCGAGTACAACAATTTGAGCTTGGGAGTAGATCGACCCTCGGCAGTTGCCACGGCCTCTTCTTCCCTTTGCCCGAAAGGGCCTGCCTCGGCCGCAGGTTCCTCAAGCATCCTCCGCCGCATCTGCAGCCTTCTTCCTCTTCTTCCTCGGCTTCCTCGCTGTCCGAGGAGGTCGGGCCGGGCTCGAAGACGCCTCGGATGCGTCCGAGTCATCCCGGTCCTGAGCCGCCTTGGACCGTCTCTCTCGAGGAGCTCGGCCAGCTCCTTCGCTCCTTAACCAGCTCTCTCATCTAAAGAACGAGAGACTCGCTGCTCTCGGATTTGGGATTGACCAGTCTTTTGGTTGATGGTCGGACCCCGAAGAACGGACTTGAAAGCCTTGAGCATGTCTCTCGAGTTCGGAAGACACAGAGCCGATCTTGTCCATGAAAACAGGGACAAGAGGGCAGAGAGAGTTTTGGAAGCACCCGAGGTGGAGGCACCACCAGGTGAAGAGGGAAGAGGGAGAGGGGTTGATTTCGAGTCCGAGGTGGAGAAGGTGGACTCGTAAAGATATTGAGCGAGTGTCCGAGTCTTCATTGGTTATACCCATGGGCAACTATTTTGGTCTTATTTCTACCTACCATCCCTCCCTCATCCAGTTTGTTCTTGAAAACCCATGTGGTTACTATAATCGGGTGGTTAGAAGGTCGTTTGGTCGAGTCCGGACTTGGTTTCCTTCAAATTGATTCAATTCATCTTGCATGGCCTCTACCTACTCGAGGTTCGGTTAAGGCTTCTAGTACATTTTTAGGTTTAGTTAAAGATATGAATGCTGAAAATGAACATAAATTTTACAAAGAAGAACGAGTTCTTACCCCACTCGTTGATATCGGAAAGTATATTCTCGGGTGGGTGACTAGATGCATATTTGAAAGCTCTACTCGTCCTCCGGTTTACCAAGTTTGTTGATTGAATAGGCTGATCTTCAGTTAGTTGCTCTTGTTGAACTTTTGCATTGGCTTGTCCTTCAACGATTCCGAGCTGGCTCTTAACTTGTTCATTTTGAGTCACTTCATTCCGAGTTCGCTCAATCCGAGTTGCCTCAATTCTTTTGTTTTGACTCATTCCGAGCTTAGTTTCAACAAGTATCATCTTTATCACTCGTTAAGCTTGAGATATGATAAGGTAGATTCACTTATCCTGCTAAAGTCAATCTCTTCAAAGCCAACGTGGATGCTTTCTTCCACTTTGTTAGTTCTTTTGTTAAAAACTCTATAAGCTTTACTCGTGAGATGAATAACCTAAAAATATACCTTCATCTAACTTTGCATCAAACTTAGTCAGATGTTCCTTACCATTGTTATGCACATAACAGTTACATCCAAATGGTTTAAAGTAGGAAATGTTAGGCTTCTTTCCTTTATACTACTCATAGGGTGTCTTCTTCGGAATGAGTCCGATGAGGCATCTATTGAGTGTATAGTTTGGCGTGTTGATCGCTTCAGCCCGTAAATAGTAAGGTAGATAATATTCAATCATCATTGTCCTTCCTATTTCTTCAAGAGTTCTGTTCTTTCTCCCCACTACTCCATTCTGTTGAGGAGTTCTTGGTGTTAAGAAGTTATGGGAGATGTCATTCTTGTCACATAAGTCTACAAATTCCGAGTAATCGAACTCCCTTCCATGGTCGGCTAAAATTCTTCCGATCCGATTCTCCGACTCCACTTGAATTTTCCTGCAGATCTTAGTGAACTCTTTAAAGTCTTCATTCTTGTTCTTAGAAAACACACCCAGTGTCAATCGTGAATAATCATCAACAATAACTAACACATATGATTTACCTCCTAAGGTTTTCACAAGAATTTCACCACACAAATCCATATTAACCAATTCAAGTACTTTGGATGTAGACACAGCTTTGAGTGGTTTGAAAGATAATCCGACTTGGTTTCCTTTTGTGCATGCTTCACGATTTTATCTTTCTTAAATGCATACTTAGGTAAACCCCTAACTAATCCATGAGATGCAAGCTTCTTGATGGTATGCATGCGTGACCTAGTCTATGATGCCATGTCCATGAATCATTATTCAAAGATGCTTTCAAACATGATAAATTCTAACTAGAATCGAGAGAGGAATAGTATAAGTGTTACCCGACCTCAAACCCGAGAGTTTTGTCTCTTTGGTGACTCGCATCGAAATAAAGCAGTTGGTCCGAGTGAATCTAACCTCTTGACCTTTGTCACGTAGCCGAGATATGCTTAGGAGATTGTATTTGTCCTTTCACAAGGTAGATTGGACTAACCGAGTTGTCTCCTTGACCAACCTTGCCAATCCCAACTATCTTGCCTTTACTATTGTCTCCAAATGTGACTTTTCCTCCATTCATATCTTCTAACTCAAAGAAGAGTTTTGAGTCTCCGGACATATGGTGTGAGCATCCACTATCTAAGTACCAGTGACCATTTTGTTTTTGAGTCACCTACAAAATAGAAACAAACTAACCATTCTTACTTCCTCTCACAAATCCAATAACCGTCCGTATTGTGATCTTTCTCCGAGGAAGAGCACTTTGGAATCCAAATTTGAATAATTTTGGGTCCGGTCTCGATTTTGAGTCTTCCTTTTAGAAAACCGAGTCTTGTCTCCTTTCTTTGAAAACCTTTCCTTTTGTATACGAGGTTGAGAATGTTTTTGCTTGTAAGCTGGTCCGTGCTCGATCCCTTTTCCATATGAGTGAATGAGACCATGCTCAACCTTCTTGAACTTAACAGCTTCGGAATCGGTTTTGAAAAATTTGAATAAGAATTAGATTCCTCTTCAACATTGTAACCAAGACCTTCTTTTTAAATGAGACACACAGAGAGCCAAGTAAAAGATCAAGGTTTTCTAACCTTGAGTGAGTTGTAAAACCAACTCTTGAGACTCATTGAGCTTCTGTTTCGGCTTGCTCATTCTCTCGTTCCGAGACACCCGGACTCGGTCTCATTGTCTTGAGCAAGTGGTCTCAAGTACTTTCGAGATTTTGTCTCATGTTTTCTAACTCATTTTTCAAAATAGTACTCTTAGCGAGTAAGAGACTCAAGTTGTTCTTTAAAATCGGAAGAGTCAGAATTCTTCCAAAGTAAAGATATATCTAGCAAGATTAACTTTGGAGAACTTAAGGAAGTATTCAATTACCTCCTAAGGACTTGTTTCCTCAACATTCAAGTTGTCATTGCTCGACTCAGATTCAACTTCGAGTCCGTCGGTGCCATTAGACACTTTGAGTCATCGGAATCATCATCTTTAGAGGAGTCATCATCGCTCTAGGTAACCACCATAGCCTCTTTTTCTTTCTTTCCTTCTTTCTCTTTGGACGAGTCCTTGACTATGTGCTCCTTGCTGCCACACTCAAAATAACCAAAGTTCTTAGTTAAGGACAATTTAGAAGGGGATGAGTAGTTACCTTTCTTGTATTTCTTTTAGAACTCTCCCTTTGGTCTCTTTTGCCACCTTTTGTACTTCATCATCTTTTTGAAACCTCGGGCAATGAGTGCCATGGGATCCTCTTTTGAATCCGAGGAGCTCAAAATTTGTCCTCTGCTTTATGAGGCCTTGAATGTCTTTTTGGTGCCGACCTCGACATCCTCTTCTTCTAGGTGCAACTCAAGAGTGAGTAACTTCCCAATGAGCTCATCCGACTTTAATTGAGAGAGATTCTAAGCTTCTTCGATTTTTATCACCTTGGGACCCCATCTCCCTTTTGTAGACTTCTCGAAATTTTCCGACCATTTCTTTATGTGAGATCTTTCTACCAGAGATTTGAGATTGTTGGTAATCTCAGTGAACCGGACATACATCCGAGTGATGTTCTCCTCGGACTCCATTCCGAACGAGCTCATACTTGTGAAGGTATTGGTTTATCTTTGCCTGCCTCACTTGGCTAGTTCCTTCATAGTTGTTGACTAATGTATCTCACACCTACTCGACTATGTCACAGTCGACACTCGTTATACTCTTCGAGTTGATAGCACACATCGATTGTTCATGGCTTTGAAGTTCTTTCCGAACTTCTCATTCTCTTTACTAGTGTACTTTGATTTTTCTTTAGGCACAACTTTTATTCCTTCCATCTTTGTAGGAATGTAATCCCCATGCTTGATGATGTACCAAACATCCTCATCATGATCCTGGAGAAAGCACTCTATTATATTCTTCCAATGTACAAAGTTTGATCCCTTAAACTTTGGTGGTCCGTTGACAAATCTTCCTTCATCGAACTCTCCATTGTTATGAGCCATATGATCTTAGACCTTTGGATTGTGAGATCCTCTTGAAAGGCTAGGCGTTGATATGAATTTAAGGTTTGCTCTTAGAGAGGCTAATTCACCCTAGAGGGGGATGAATAGGGTGATGGAAGATTTTTAGAAATTACAAACTGTTTTGCACGTAACCGACTTAGAAAATAATTCTAAGTCTAGATTGGACTCAAAAAGTGCAATACACAAGTAAATATGTGGAAACCCTCCTAGGGCGAGAAAACCACGGACAATGCTAATCCAAGCACTAAGTTAAATCCACTAATTGAATCCATAATTACAAGGATCGACTCTTTATAGAATTGCTCCCTTAGACAATTCCCTTACAAGTTTTCCTAAACTCGAAGTTTCCTTATTTGATCTAGTGCTTCCTAACCGAGATAACCTTTACTGTCAGGAACAACTGAGCTGAGTTAACCCTTATAGCCCGAGTCAAGGGACTTAGAAAGAAAGTAGAAAGAGTAGAAATGATTACGAGACTTTCTTTAGAACTCAAGAGTTGTAAGTCGAAGATTGAGTAAGAATGCACTAAGTGTTAAAGCAATGTGTTCAACAATCTTCAAGTATTGTGGAATGGCTTCTATTTATATACGGTAGGGCGGAATGATCATTGTGACTTGTTCCGGACTGGTGAGCTTCAATAGCCGTTGTAACGGCTAGTCTAAGTCATTGAGAAAAGGATCCGTTGAGAAGTGAACGTTGTGTGCTCGGTCCTTGGCTCAAAAAGTAGTCCATTCCTCTAGTTGTGATTGAAATCTAGGGTGGAAACAACCGTTAGATCCAAAGTTGTTGATCAAAAAGTAGTCCATTCCTCTCGGTCCTTGGCTCAAAAAGTAGTCCGGAAATGGTTGATTTCTGTCGCTAGTGTTTAACGGCTAGAAATCGGCTGATGTTGCTTTTCACAAATAGATTAAGCTTGTTTAATCAACCTACAAAAGCAAATAAAAGTGGTACTCAAATTATAAAAATACTTTAGTCCAGAATTAGGCAAAGATAATAATTAATTCAAAGTAATTAAGCTTCATCCTTGAAGAATGGAATTTTCCGAGTCTAATGTTCATTAGGTTCAAATTCCATTTTGAGTCAATCCTTAAATGATCAAGTTAGAAAGAATAAATCATCAGAATATATAATCTTGATCAAGTAAATAATTCTTCAATAAGTAAACCGACTTAGAAAGTGGAATTAATGTCGTAATTCATATTAAGTTAGAACAACAAGTCATTGCTCGGAATAAAAGTGTTTGAGAAATTATTTACTCATGCTATTGTTCCGAGTTGTGTCCGAGTGGGTCGAAACACGATTAAGAATGTTATGCTTCATGAATGGTTTACGAGTGGGTCGAACATAACCAAAACTTAGATATGAGTTTCTTAAAAGATGAGAAAAACTTCGAATCAAAACCATAGAGAGATAGAGAGTTATACCCGAGTCTTCGAGAGATGAGCATGATGGGCGACCTAAACTTTTTCTTCACCTACAAATCAAGCAATGTCAAGATGGCATTTTTGTCAACCGAGAAAAGCATGTTAAAGAACTTTTTAAAAAGTACAAGCTTGATCATGTCAAGCATGCTGCCACCCCAACGACTACCAGCACCAAGTTAGACTAAGATCTCAAAAGTAAGTTAGTTAATGAAAATATTTACACAGGTATGATTGGTTCCCTTCTCTATTTGACCGCAAACCGACCGGATATCATATGTAGCATATGTTTATATGCCCCGTTTTCAATCATGTCCTAAAGAGTCTCATTTGACCGCTGTGAAAAGAATTTTTAGATACTTAGTCGGAACTCGACTCTCGGCTTATGGTACCTCGGGAGTAAGATTTTGATTTGACCGGATATATAGATGTCGATTACACCGGCTACAAGGTAGATAGAAAGAGCACCTCTGGTGCATATCAATTCCTTGGCCAGTCTCTTATATCTTGGCACTCGTAAGAAACAAACCTCACTTGCCTTATCTATAGGCGAGGCAGTGAAGACTCAAGTATAACTCTTTACTCTCTATGGTTTGATTTCAAGTCATTCCGAGTTTTTAAGAAGCTCAACTTTAACTTTTCCATACTATGACCCACTCGAAACCATTTCTTGAGTAGAACGTACTTCACCGAGTTTTGACCCACTCGGACACAACTTAGAAAGTTGGCATGAGTAAATAATTTTATAAACACTTCGATTCCGAGCACTCACTTAATAATCTACTTGAAAATGAACTACTCGTGTTAATTCTCTTTTCTAAGTCAATTTATTACATAAAATTATTCACCTAATCAAGTTTACGTATTCTACTTATTTAATCTTAATAACTTGATTACTAAAAAGATTGACTCAATATGTGTAACACCCCAAAACACCCCCTAGGAGTATTACATCGCTAGAGTTCCTTAAAGAAACTCCCAATGCTCTTTCTCGGTGTCGGTTTGGTTGTCTAAATCCAACTTAAAGGTAATAAAGGTGGGTTTCCAAAAGAATTTGAGATTTCCTAAAAATTTTGGCAGAGTTCTCGTTTGTAATATGGGCTATCCCCTAGGCTTGAAGCCTTGAAACTCTATATAAAAATCATAACATAACTCAACGAGCCACACACTCGGAGTGTACAACTCAACGACCAAACGCCGAAGTCCAACCAATCATACAATAAGACTTTAAAACAATCTAAATGGTTTATGGTACATCGGGTACAACTACATCAACTAAATAATAAGTACAATATTTAGAAACATAAGAATGCACGTCACCCACTTGAGTTACTTCAACAATCAGCAATCGGCAGATCAGCAAGAGTTATGCTAAGTGTGGATTATACCTTCGAAAATGTACCTGCAACATTAGGGAGGGAAAAGGGGGAAATTTGTGGGGGTGAGTAATAAACCACAGGCTCACTAGAGTCTTATACCCCTAAAATGGAAATTCTTTACACATAATACTCATAATAATGAAATCGGCGAAAGCATAATAATATAATACAAATCTATATACTTTTCAATAAAATCTCTTGAAATCATTCGCAACATAATGCTCATAACACTTCAATCATTTAAAAACACGATTTGCAATCATTTTAGGAATGGAAT
Source organism: Talinum fruticosum (assembly GCA_021018815.1). Taxonomy (NCBI): domain Eukaryota; kingdom Viridiplantae; phylum Streptophyta; class Magnoliopsida; order Caryophyllales; family Talinaceae; genus Talinum; species Talinum fruticosum. The sequence continues at coordinate 2,915,523 of JAITYX010000026.1, forward strand.
CACTTTAAATGAGGTGGAACCATTTGCACTTTCTTTCAAATACTTTTAGCCATAAACCGAAAATCCTTTTGGGGCTTTAGACGATTGAACTAGCACTAGACGGTTCTCGGGGTGCGACCCCGACTCAGGTTCCGGGGCCTATCTCTAGTCAAATACTTGGAAGACTCCGCTTTCCTCGTCAGGAAAGAATCAACCTCTCTGGTTGATGGGTATCCCGATACGCAAGGGCCCCGTGGCTTGATACGTACGACCACCTCCTTCCCGTGGTCTAAAAATCCTTAGCCCAAAATCCGTTCAAAATTGAAGTGATCATACACTTATCAAATTTGGTTTTGAACCACAATCTCAAATCGGTTTAATATCGTAGAAGGCATAAAACCACGTACCACCCCTCTAAATTCGCCTTTTTCAAGTAGTTTCACTTCTTTAAAACACATTCACGTTTAAAAGGCAGTTCTCAAGAAATTGCATTCAAGAATCATTCGTGTAAAATACATAACTCCTTTCAAAACTATTTTTGAACATTGCTTAACACAATCACTTGCACAAATAGCTAGGATTCAATCGCCGATAGTCATTCTTAGCTTCTTTCCAACTATACCTTTCTCAATTCACCAATTTAGTCGGATTAATTCCTTTTTTGAGCCACAATAACCACAAGTGGATACCACTTAATTCAAACGTCTCAACTTCTCACAATTCATCGTCTTTTACCTCGGTTCCTCATTTCATGTCTCTGTTTTATAAATCAACCTCTTTTGCCCACATTCCACCATATAACTCTTAAACTTACTTTACCGCGTTTCCTTTAGCTTTATTTACCTTTTAGTTCAATTCATTCTCAAAGATCTTAGATATGCCTTCAGCTTAGTTTAACCTCACCGTCCCCGACTTGCCATTTCCCTACCTCCAATTCCCATTTAACATCTTTACCTTAATGATCAACTCTTGTTCGTCCATCCTCGGCTATATAGTTCTTAATCACTTTTCATCACTTAATTTCAGTTAGCTTCGCTTACCTTCATGTTTAGTTCAACCTCGAGGATTTAAATATACTTCAAACTCAATTAACCCGACAATCACCCATTTCTCACTCCCATGTCTCAATTGTGCATCCATTAACATGAAGTTGTAATCCTATTTGTACTTCACTCATTATTTCCCAATAATAGCAATCATTTCCTAATGCCATAATTTCAGTAAATCTAAGGCTCAATTTGAATTATTACATCACAATTTATACCCAAACCACAACATTCTTGTCCCCAAATCTCAATACTACTCAATAGACCCAAACAATCTAACTTCATCGGAATCACCGGGTTCCTTGATTCAACTTTGACTACTAAATTTCTTCTAAGTTCCCAATTCAACTCAAGTATTTAACCGAGTAAATCCCTTCACGTCCTGATTCAGCCCTAACAATTCCCTAAATCCATTGTAAGTTCTTAATTCAATCTTAAACAACTACCGAGTCTATTCTGCGATACATATGCTCCAAATTCATGACAAATTCAATATTCACAGCAAACATTCAATATTCACAATAAATTTATTTGGGTTTCGTTACTAATAGTTTAGAGTATAAGACTACCCACCTTAAATTCTAGGGTTTTGGATGATTACTTCGTTTGCGTTTTCCTTTTTCTTCCTTATTTCTTCCTCTATCGCTCACCCCCGGTCTCTCTCCGTTCTTCAATTCAGCGCTTTGCTTCATCCTCGCCCGTTTTGCCTTTGGTTCTCACCTCCTCTGTCTCTACTCGGGTTTCGCTCGGGCTCCCCTCCGTTTTTCGCTCGGCCAGCGTTGTCTCGTCGCTAGTGATGGAAAGTGGACTGCCCTAAAACATGAGCTGAAGGAAATACATTTTGAAGGGTCAAGCATGCATGGAAATCAACCAAATACACTTGAATTTCTTATTATCATTTTTGATCCCGGAGGATGAGAAACCGAGAGTGTGATTTTTATGAATTCATGTTCATAAATAATTATTTACCTAAGAGCCAAAAAGGATAACCAAGAAGAATCAAAGCTAGCTACTTAACTCCTCCACGTTAAGAGCAAGGTGGATTCGGCCATGACAAACCATGAAGTGTTAAGACCTTTGCACATAAATAACTTGGTGCATATTTTTGGTCGGTCCAAGGTCCAAATGCTATATGATTCAGCGCCTAAAGTGATGCATCAAGGAGAGGAAAGAAGACATTCTAGAAGGTGATGTGTTGGCCAAATGGAAATGAAGCTTGCATAAGGGGAAAAGGCCACACAAACACATGTTCCCAATTCACAAAATACTTGGCCGAAATTCACTCAACTCTAGCTTGGAGAGGAGGAAAGCATCTTTATGATTTTAGTTTAATTTTCAGCTTAGTAAAATGCTATTTTCATTGCTTATAAATTCAGCTTGTAATAGTATTGTAAAAACCAACTTTGATTATTAAATGAATGAGTGTTATACTCGAGCTGAATTGCTCACCCTTTGAATCTCAATTGTTGTATCCAAGTTGGCTACTTGGTGGTGTTCTTTGAGTCCTCTAACATGCCCGGTGGTGTTTCACGTATCTGGCTGGATTATTGGTGCCCCTTGGTTCCCTCTTGGTGGTGTTTACGTATCCAAGAAGAAGCCTCGGCTTTATCCCTTCACTTCCCATTTCCATATCTCACAAACCGCTCATCCATTTCAATCCAAATTTCACCCACCATCCTTCCAGATGTGTCTATTTCCCCCAAAATCGCCTCCATCCAAGCAGTATTCCGACCCCCACCTTCAAATCAAACAAAGAGTACCATCCTAGACAGTCGACCTAGAACCCCGACTTTCAGCTCCAACCTCCATCATTTGCCCCTCCTTTCACCCTTTTTCCCAAGACTGCGCCTGTAGGTCACATTCCGGCCGGGTAGCTTTTCTTACGGTTTTCCTTCTTCTTTTGCTTCCGCTCCCACTATACATCAGCTAGCCCCTTTTTGCTCGCCGTGTACCCTTGCTCGCCGGTTGTCGTTCTTTTGCACCCGCGCCAGCCTCCGACCTCCGTCCGCTTCTCTCGCTAACCCTCCCTTCTCTCGCTTTCCCCTGTTCCGGTTCTCGCTCCTTCTTTCTTTCGCTCCCTCTTTCCTTTTTCCTTTGTCCGCCGCTTATCCTCGGGCTGCCGTGCCCATTGGCTACTGGTTTCCGGCGTTCGTCTCGCTCTCCCTCTCTCTCCCTCTCTCTTTCCCGTTCGATGCTCCCTCTTTCCTCCTTCTTTGCTCTGCTTTCTTTTTCCTTTGCTTTCCCGAGCCCCTCTTTCCTTTCTTTTCACTTAATTTCCTCTCGCTCCTTTTTGCTGGCTCCATCAAGTAATGCCAAGCCAACACTTACTCCTTAACTTCACATGAATCCCATTCCTAAGCGGACACCTAATTGCCCATCTTATTACCCTTTTTCTTTTTCTCGCTTTTATAGCATTAATTAGATTAAACCTAATTAAGTGGCGTAAACGGTCTCGAGTCTTATTTAGCTAATCCAGGCAGAACATTCGGAGGAAGGAATTAATACGCTTCACTAATAATAGTTACGCGAACCAATAATAATTTGCTCAAATAAATAACGAATATCTAACCACGTATTTTGTGTAAGGAGTCGAGTCCTTGTATTTTGTGGATTCAAAATAGTGGATTTGACTTGGTGCTTGGATTAAGATTGTCCGTGGTTTTCTTCCCGAAGAGGTTTTCCACATAATTTCTTTATCTTGTCCTGTTTCGAGTCCAATCTAGACTTAGAATTGTTTTCTAAGTCCTTATAGTGCAACATTCTTTGTTAATCCGCAAATATCTTCCATCACCTTATTCACCCCCTCTAGGGTGACTTAGTCTCTCCAATAGCAAACCTTCGGGCATAATACATTGCCCTTGGTGCATGTTGTGCTCAAATTTTATGGATCATGCAACAAATAAGAGATCTCGATATAAACTATTCAAAGGTGCTTGTCAAATGTGACAATCGGAGCGCCATAAGCATCACTAAAAATCCGGTGCAACACTCTAAGAGAAAACACATTGCGGTCGGACATCACTTCATTAGAGACGACGCAAAAAAGGTGACATTGTTCTTGAGTTTATTCCTACCTAATACCAGTTAGCTGATATCTTCATAAAACCCTTAAGATCAATTTTGTTTTATAAAAAGAGAGCTTGGTATGTTAGATTCTAATATTTGAGGGGAGACCCTCTCGAAGGTACTAATGTTTTACTTTGAGTATTGCAGGTCAAATCATAACATATCTAACCATGGTACTAAGATTAAATTGCAGCCCACTTAGGAAAGAAGAGAGTTGACTTCCTAGGTAAGTCGGTCGACTCATTGCGTATCTAGAATAAAAATATTCCATGATACAAAATAAGTCGACAGAAATACAAGGGCCAATTTTTGATAATAAATTTCCAATTAATGGAATTTTATTATTTCCATTAAGATTTTTCGAAAAGATTTCAATTTTTTAAAATCCAAATCTTTTCCAAAATCTTTCCTTAATTTCAAAAATATTTCAATTCTGTCTCTCTCTTTCTTTCTAACCGTTGGATGACATTAAATTGATAACCACCTCTCTCTTTCTCTATCGCTCCTTACTGCCACCTTCCATCATTAACTTCCCTCTTCCTTATTTTACTTTTCTCGGACCCATCTCGTCGGTTTCTCCTCACACTTCCTCACACCCTTCTTCATCCTCATTTCTACTCTCTCTCCTAGGGTTTTCCATCTCCCTCACAGACTCTTCATTCTCCTCCCAAAATTCTTCAAAATTGTGAGTGATTTTTGGCTTCTTTTTGACATCATGGGACAAGCTCCTCCTTCTCGCTCAAAGTGGCTAGTAGCCAAGGACTCTACACTTCCATCGCACAAAAGGACCATAAGTGCCATCAAGACTCCACTGGCGAAGTCATCCTCTTCTCCGACCATGATTTCTACGGACTCTAACATGGAGGAAAGTCAGTCATTATCTCCTTCTGGCCTTAATTGATAACTCAAATATCACCCCCTCCTCTTCATCTCTCGATGATTGAGTTGCTTATTGAGATAGGACTCAAATGAGTCTCCTCTCGTCTCCGACCGAGACATTCTCCTTTACCAACCTATAGACCTGTCGTTCTTCAAAATTTCTAGTTTCTCTTGGTTTGACAAACTTAAAGCTCGACTGCCTTGAAATTTTTCTTGATTTTTGACCCAACTTACCCCAGAGCTTGTTCGCATGTTCTTTGCAAATCTAACCTCCACCCTGTTAGATCGCTCAACGAGTGGTCAAATCCACTATTAAGGGAAGGCCCTTAACTCCACTCTTCTCAACCAGCTATTTGACTATTCTTGCCTATTTTTAAACCTCAGTGAGTTCTTCCTTTGATGAAGTGTCCAAAGATTTCTTCACAAAGTATTCTCGAGTACACCCGCAAGTCAAGCGTAATTTTTCATACACCAACTTGACCAGGTGAGGCAATAGTTTTTGCTTCATCCTCTTTAGAAATCATTTTCCCCACAAAACCGCTTAAGAAAACCCCAACAATACTCTATTGAAAGTGATTTATGACATTCTTGAAGGCTTTGATGTTGATTTTTCCCCCTCATTCTCAATCACATGGTGACAGACATCCTCCGACCCTCCACATCAAGCACTTTCTTTTGGGAATCTCCTCACGAAAATATTCTCCTACTTTCAAGTTCCTCTAGAGGACGAGGAATCCATTTCTAACCCCCCAAAATGATCAATCAATCTCTATTAGACGACCTCGGTTTCGTCCGATCGAGTCAAGTAAATGGGTTTATACTTAGGAGCTTCCCCTCCTCCTACTCTTCCTCCTCCACCGTCCGATGACCTAGAGCTGTATGAGCCTTCCGCCAAAAGCTTGCAAGATGAAATAACCTCGCTCGAACAATGATAAAATCATTTGAAATCGGTGTGGATATGATGGATACTACGATCGACACTCGACCTAGGAGGTCGCAACTCGACCGAGTCAAATGTGCAGCTGAGCCATCAAGTTCAACGCCTTGGCGGAATAGGTGATCTTATTCTAACCAAATTTGTGGTCTTTGAGACCGAGGAGCAAAGGATAATGAAGACTCGGACTCTATACTTACACTTTTTCGAGTTCCATCCGAGAATCAAGTATAAGATCTCCTCTCTTATAGGGTTTTGACTTCAAGTCATTCCATGTGCCTTAGAAACTTTTCCGAGTGATATAGCATTTATTCCGAGTGTTCTAGAAATTATTTCATATGTCTTTGTGTGACTCGACCGACTCGGAAAGCATACTTGTACTAACTCGGTTATGGGTTACTCAACACTCGGAATTATTGCATGTTCAAACACTCGTATTCACACACATAAACTCGAGTCCGACTTCATGTTCCAGGAATTACAATGTTAATTTTCTATTCCAAGTCGGCTTGTATTGTTTGAACTTTATGTTAGTCTAGATCAAGTTCGTTCACTCGATATTCTTTATCTAACTTGATTCTATTTTAGATCGACTCAGATGGAATTTTGAGTATCATGGATATTAGACTCGAAAATTCCATTCCTTTTCTAACTCAAATAATTAGTCATTTAATTATCTTAATTATATCATAATCTGTGTCTAACCTTGGACCAAAGTATTTTATACTTTGAGAACCAAATTGATTTGCTTTTGTAGGTTACTCAAACGAGGTTATCCTATTTTTGAACTGCAAAAGTAACCGGCTAAAAACGTCAAATCACCAGCAGACAAGGATTTTTCCATCTCGGACTTAACCCCGGACATTGTGTCGAGATTGTCCGTTTCCAAAGCTGGAAATCTGCAACACTAAGCTCAACGGTGGTTTTCACCTTATTTTCAAGACACCACCGGTGGTTTTGGGACTTCCAAAGGAGTCAAGAACCGTTGCTCAACATTCGTATCTCAACTGTTATTTTCGAGTGACTCGGAAAATCCTTTATAACGATCACAAAGGACCTCCAATCGGAAGATGGCCACAACGGCTAAGCTGCTTGGTCATCTCTATATAGAAGCCAACTTTCAAGACTTGAAGATTGCCGAATCTATTGTTAATACACATACTTGAACGAAGTCATTGTATTCATTCTCAATCTTCTACTTACAACTCCAATTCGTATTTCATAACTTTCGAGTTGTGAGGTCTTGTACTCGATTACTAACACTTTCTTTCTTATTCTCTAAGTAAGGTCCCTTGACCGAGCTGTAAGGGTTAGCTCAGCTCGGTTGTCCCTAACTCGTAAGGGTGATCTCGGTTAGAAAGTACTAGATCGAGATAAGGTAATTTCGAGTCTAGGAAAAACTTGTAAGGAGTTGTCTAAGGGAGCAACTCGGGTTAAGTCGATCTACGGTATTTTGTGGACTCAAAATAGTGGATTCGACTTCGTGCTTGGATTAGCACGGTCCGTGGTTTTCTGCCCGGGAGGGTTTCCACGTACTTTCGAGTTATTACTTTTCGAGTACATTCTAGACTCGAGATAGTTTCGAATTTTGTTTAATCTGTTTCCTCACTCGCTTCTGAATTATGAGTTTATGCTTTTCGAGGGTATCCTTGCCGCTCACTCATATTAGATCCTTATTTGTTTTAATTTTCAAACAAGTTTCCTTATCACCCTATTCACCCCCTCTAGGGTGATTTATACTCTCCAAGAGCAATCCTTCAATTGGTATCGAGCCTAGCCTTTCAAAAAGGATCTAACCATCCAAAGGTTTAAAGATTGAAGGTTTGCTCGGGGAGAGGCTAAGTCACCCTAGAGGGGGTGAATAGGGTGATGATGAAACTTACTTGAGATTTAAAATAGATATGACTCTAAGGAGAGTGAGAGTCAAATATGAACTTAGAAAATGAGCCAACTCGGAATTCGGAGATGATTGAAGAAACAAATTAAATAGAATTCTGAAACTATCCGAGTCTAGAATGTACTCGAAAAGTAATAACTCAAAAGTACGTGGAAACCCTCCTGGGCAGAAAACCACAGACCGTGCTAATCCAAGCATGAAGTCAAATCCACTATTTTGAGTCCACAAAATACATGAGACTCGACTCAACCCGGAGTTGCTCCCTTAGATAACTCCTTACAAGTTTTCCTAGACTCGAAATTTCCTTATCTCGATCTAGTACTTCCTAGCTGAGATAACCCTTACAGCTAGGGACAACCGAGCTGAGTTAACCCTTATTGCTCAGTCAATGGACCTTACTTAGAGAGTAAGAAAAGAGTTTGTAACTAAGTACAAGACCTTACAACTCGAATATAATGAATTACGGAATTGGAGTTGTAAGTAGAAGATTGAAAATGAATACAATGACTTTTGATCAAGTATGTGTATTAACAATAGATTCAGCAATCTTCAAGTCTTGAGAGTTGGCTTCTATTTATAGATGACCAAGCGGCTTAGCTGTTGTGTCCATCTTCCGACTGGAAGTTCCTTTATGATCATTATGAAGGATTTTCCGAATCACTTAGAAAATATCCATTGAAATATAAGCGTTAGACAACGGCTCTTGACTCCTTGGAAGTGCCTAAAACCACCGGCGGTGTCTTCAAAAGTAAGGTGGAAACCACCGTTAAGCTTAGTGTTGCAGATTTCCATTTCTGAAACGGACAACCCCGACACAATGTCCGAGGCCAGGTCGAGGTGGAAAAGCCTTGTCTGCTAGTGATTTGACGTTTTAAAGCCGGTTACTTTTGTATTTCAAGTAGGATAGCCTTGTTTGAATCACCTACAAAAGTAAATCACTTTGGTTCTCAAAGTATAAAATACTTTGGTCCAAGATTAGACATAGATAATGATGTAAATAAGATAATTAAGTTACTAATTATCTAGGTCGAAAAGGAATGGAATTTTCCGAGTCTAATATTTATAATACTCAAAATTCCATCCGAGTCAGTCTAAAAGAGAATCAAGTTAGCTAAAGTATATAAGAGGAAATAAACTTGATCTAGACCGAGCATGAATTCAAACTAAAATACCGGAGTTAGAACACGTAAAAGATAGTGTTTGAATCATGCGATATTTCTAAGTGTTGAGTGACTCGGAACTAAGTGAAACATGGTAAGTGCAGATATGCTTTACGAGTCAAACATAGACATGTATAAATGCATGAGATAATTTCTATAACACTTAGAGAAAATACCATATTACTCAGAAAAGTTTCTAAGACACGAGAGAATGACTTGGAATCAAAACTATATAAGTGAGAAAGTCTTATGCCCGATTACCTTGATAGAACTCGTAAAGGTGAGATGTAAAGTCCGAGTCTTCAATCTCCCCTTTTGATGAAAGGCATTCCATGCTTAGACAGAAACTTTGTTAGTGATATAAGTCTATTTTTACATACTTTTATAGAATATAAGAGCATACTGAAGTATCGAACATGAAGCAACAAAATAGATACTCAGCAATTTTTGATGAAAAGCATATAAGATGGAAACTCGTAAATACTTGCATTTATCATTGTACTCAGAGAATTAGAACAAAATGCATAATTTCATTGTACTCAGAGAATTGGAACAAAATGAATAATTTCATTGAATTGAAAAATATGTATAGATTGAGAGAGAGAGACTCCCTAGACAAGACAACAATTGTTCTAATTATTCTCCCCTTGCCTTTCAAAGAAAAACAAAAAAATGGGAAGAATACAAGAAATACAAGTGTGATGTCTGGACAAAAAAATGTAAATACAAGAAGAAGAAATTAAGAGGGGGATGGAGTTGTCGGAGTGGAAGAAGAAGGACGAGCGGAGCGCCGACGTTGATAGGATCTTGACGATGTGCTTGAGCGCGGCGGAGGGAGGACATGGATCTCCGACATAGGCTTAGCTCCGAGTGGCTGACCCAAAACGAGGGGATCCAGAGGTTCTTCCTCTCGTACCTCGGCAGCTGGAAGGGACCGCTCAGGCGACCCGCTGCCGATTGTCCTTGTGCGAGCAAGGTCTTCGACCCACTCAGACTGCCGTCCGAGCCGAGCACTTCCGGTTGAGCTTTAGGAGCACTTGGACCCTCAGCTGTTGCTCCTTGTTCTTCTTTTGTTCCTCCCCTTGGCCGAGAGGGAGCTGCCTCAGCCGCGAGCTCCTCGGCTCTGCTTCTTCTTCCTCCTCGCCTCTATCCGAGGAGGTCTTGGCCGGCTCGAGGACTGCTCGGATGTGTCTCGAGTCGCCATGGTCCCGAGCTGCCTTGTACCGTCTCTCCTGGAGAAGCTCTATTAGCTCCCTCTGCTCCTTCACTAGGGCCTTCATCTCAATGAGCGAGTTCTCGCTGCTCTCGGATTTGAGACCAGGCGGTTTTCGGTTTATGGTCATAGACCGATAGACAGTCTTAAATGACCGGAGTATGTCCTTGAATTCCAAGGACACAGAGCTGATTTTGTCCATGAAGGCGGAGGACAAAATGGAAGTAAGAGACTTAGAAGCACCTAAGGTGAAAGCACCACCAGGTGGGGCAGAAGAGAAAGGGGGCATCTTTCCGAGTCCGAGAGGGCCTTAGCTCCGAGCTATGTACCCGGATACCGAGTTCGGTTTCTCGGTACCCGTACCTCGAAGCTCCTTTTTGCCGACAACAACGACAGACCTCGGAACAACGTTTGGATCCGAGGGAAGAGGAACTTTGAATTGTTTGAAAACAAGGGTGAGAAGAGCAACGAAAGGAAGAGGGGTGTTCTTCTTGTTTTGGAGTTGAGTCGGCACAGCTGCCATTTGCTCAATGATGGAGGGAAATAGGTCGACTTCATATCCTCGAGAATGTCAAAGAGAGCTTTGAGGTGTTTGGAGTTGGGATTCTCTTTGCTGGAGTGCTTGTGAGAAGAAGGTTCTCATCGGCAGAAGCTACGTAAGACGTGCTTCGACCTCAATTGAGTCATCGAAAAATTTTTGCGTGACCTAGGGAATTCTTTGGCATACTTTTCAAAGAAGTCGTCAGCGACCTTAGTGAAAGGAATTGGATTGCTTGTTCAAGAAGAGAGAAGAGACCTTGAACAGACGATGGAGAAGAGAGGTGTTTATGCGAACCGTGATGTTCTGAACCCCGGAGGTTATAACACCTTCGTAGCTGGTGAGATGAGTGTAAAACTCGGATACGAGTTCGGGGTATATGAACTCGCTGAAACAAAGAAAATTATACACCCCGTTGATTGGATGTGAGGCAACCATGAAGATATTGGCTTATCGGCCACGAAGAATACAACCGAGTGTCCGCTCGTGACATAGCCTAAGAAGTGTGGGACACACTGGTCAACACTTATGAAGGTACAAGTCGAGTCATACAAGCGAAGATAAGCCAATATCTTCACAAATATGAGCTATTCAAGATGGAGCCGAAGAAAACATCACTCGGATGTTCATTCGATTTACAGAGATTACCAACAATCTCAAATCGTGGGTAAAAAGATCTCCCACAAAGAAATGTGCGGAAAAATACTCGAAGTCTACCTAAGAAAAGATGGGGTCCCAAGGTGACAGCTATCGAAGAGGCTCGGAACTTGTCTCTATCGAAGCCGGATGAACTCATTGGGAAGCTTCTCACCCATGAGATCCACCTAGAGGAGGAGGATGCAGAGGTCAGCACCAAAAAGAACATTGCGCTAAAGGCCTCGAAACCGAGAGAAGAAGGTCCGAGCTCCTCCGACTCGGAAGAGGATCCCATGGCACTAATTGCTAGAGGCTTCAAGAGAATGATGAAGCACAAGAGATGGGATAAGAAGCCAAAAGAAGAGTTCTATAAGAAAGACAAGAAGGATAGAAAAGGTAAATACTCTTTGTGAGACCCCGAAATTTCGGATGTTTGCTTACTAGTAAATTAAATTACTAAAAGTTAAGTGAAAATTTGAAATTATTAAATTAAGTGAATTAGAATTTTTCGAGTCGAATTAAAAACCCGAGAACCAGAAACCGAGCATGGGTTAGCTTATTGGGCTTATTGAGATTGAAGTTGGGCCCAAATTTTCAAGGTCTAAAGCACAAAATCAAAAGAAAAAGAAAGGAAATGAGAAATGAAAGATGGCTGGCATTTGAGAAGGAGGAGCTGGCAAGGGATTAAGCAAAGAGAGAGAGATGGGTCCAATTGAAAGGGAGCGAGCAAGCCCATTATGTTGAATTAGGAAAAGGGAGAGAGAGTGGGACTGAGACATTAGAAGGAAAGAAGTAGAAGCGAAGCGGGGAAAGAAAAAGAACAGGAAAGCGAGACCGGGAAAGCGAGAGAGGGAGCAGGGGAAAGCGAGAGAGGAGAGAGCGCGAGAGGCCGGTGAGCGGTGGTCGCTCGAACGGCGAGGACGCTGCCGCCGGTAGGCGAAGGGAGAGCGAGGGCTTGGGAGGCCGAGCAAAGCAAAAGAAGAGAGGGGAACAAAAGGACGCGAAGCGAGGAAAGCGAGAAGAGGACGAGAGCTAGCGCAGGGACGAGAGAGCGGAGGAGCACGGCGTGCTCGCACGGCCGGCGAGCGCGAAGAGGAGCCGGCGAGACCGAACAGAACCGAGGCTAGGGGTTTGAGAACCCGAAGACAACAGAGTAGAGGGAGGCGGTGACATTTTAAGTGAGGGTAGAAGCAGTGGGCGCCGGGAAGAAGAAGGAAGGGGGAACCGAGAGGAAGAAAGGGAAACGAAATTGAAACTAATCCGAAAACCTTCCAAAACCGAATTCTTAGAACCTCTAAGAATCTAAGGTGAGTAATCTGAATTTATCCTCAAGAAATAAAACAAATTAGGTGGATTGAACATGAATTCGAAGCATGAAATGGGAAACCCTAAGTTAATTGAAGAAACTAGAGGCCTAAATTCACGAATTAAGCAACTCACGAATTGAAAAGCATGTTGCAAATTTGATGTCCGATTCATGAATTTAATGATTATTGATCATTCTTAAGCATGATTATTGAACTGTATATTGAGAATTTGATGAAAATAGCTTGAATAGGTTTAGTGAGAAAAATCAGAAAATTGATTTCATGATTTATGTGCAGATTTTCATGAATTAAGCATGCTGTCCGAATTATTGTGCTGTCATGTGTAGCCCGAAATTCCTGTAATTTTTACTACAGCTTCCTGATGATTTATGAGAATTTCCTGTAAAATTTGGTATGCATTGGATGAGTAGATTAGGAGATATGTAATATTAAGTGAAAATGTGCTGTTTTGGGCTAAAATCGGAAGTAAGTGAGTAACTGAATTAAGAGCTAAGATTTAAGAAGTTATTTGGCTAGATTAAAAGATATATATCGATTAAGGGAAGTTATAGAATCATAAACCACTTATACGCGATAATACGCGATCATGAAAACAATGAGTTCGTTGATTAGGAATCCTAGTTGGCATGTTTATGTGATTATGCGTTTATTCCGAATTACATCGATTATAAATGGCATAAGCATGCGTATGTGAAATGAATTGATTGTACTTGAGTTAGAATATGCTTATGTGAATTGCTTGTTTTGAAGAAGTTACGCATGAACGTGCTAAGCATGAAGTATATGAATTAAGTATATTATATATAAGTAATAAGAAGATAAGAAACATAAAGAACTAAAGAAGGGAGAAAGGATTGTGTTATTGATCTAAGACCCCACGAATTAAAGAATCCCTCTGAAGCTATGGCCATAGAAGTGTCTGTCAACCCGAAACCACGAATTGAATTGCTTCCAAGAATTATTGACGATATGCGTCCTTCGGGGATGGGAGGCTGCCTCGAGGCCACGAATTGTTTTGCCTCGAGGCCACGAATTGTATGCCTCCATGAACCGAGCCTACGAATTATTTTGGCTCCAAGAACCTGGTCTTTAGAGCGAACATAAATCTTCTTTCCATTCGAAACTAAGAAGACTTAAAGAATTATGATACGAAGAATCGAATGATCGTGCATGACGAACAAGAAAGAAAGAACTAATGATTTATGAAATGCACGATTGAACACAAGAAGAAGGATAAGAAGAAGATCGAATCCTATTTTCGTAAGAAATGATTGCGATAAGAACTAAGCCATGATTTATGATGATTTACGTGATGAATGATTCTATGACTTACGTGTGTAGAAATATGAATGAAGTATGTTTGATTGAATTCATGAGTAAGTGATGTCATTATGTTTCTCGGCAAGTTGGTAAGTTTAGAATCTCGCATGTCTTAAGCATGTATGATTTGAATCGCATGTCATGAATGAGTTATGAACTTACGTGTGTTTGTTAATGAATTAATGTGTAAAGTGAAACCCGGGGTTGGTTTTGGATTATTCACTAGGCTAGTGAGCTCATGACATCACCAACATTTCGAGTACGAAGTTAAGACCGGCAGGAGTTGCCTTTGGCTTTTGGAAATAGCAGACGAATAGGAGATGCCGGACTTACTACATGTTTTTCTGTCTTTTGTTTGTAAAGATGTTGTAAAGACTATTGTATCCGAACTTAAGTTTTACCTATGAATGTAAAATCCCTATGTGAATACTCCGAGCGTGTGGCTCGTTGAGTTGTGTTGTGTTTCTCCGAGCGTGTGGCTCGTTGAGTTTAAGATTTTATTTTGTGCGGGGTTAGGGCTTTAAGCCTATGGGTTTAGCCAGTTTATAGAGGAAACTCTGCCGAAATTTCCGAAAAACCTTTGAAAACCTAGAATTACGCTTCCGCCAATCCAAGAAAGGGTTATTAACCCCAAGTTGAGATCTTAAGCGACCTTACGGGTTCCTCCCGGGAACCCCGGCATATAATACCCAGAGCGAAGAAATGTAATCCCGGAATTTTAAAGAAAGCAGTGAAAAGCATAGAATTATTGAGTATTTTTCCCCGCAACTAGGGGTTGAGTGGCTGATTTTATTTACGGCGGACATATTACGTTAGAATTCCTTTGGAGGCTGGTATTGAATAAATTAAATCAAGGAAATTGCATTCCTTTTTCATCCGAGCTAAACTGTTGGGTGATTAGGAATCGTCGTGGCCGGCGTATTAAAATAAGTTAGGACGCCGCAAGCATAAGAGGACGGAAGGGAGAAGATATAGACTTGTCGTATATGGGCCATGATTATTTTTACAAAATTATGAAGAGATGATTAAGCTTATTTTGGGGTCCAATAAGGAGCATTAACCGCCAATTAAGCAAGCGGTGGAGAGAGAGGGAAAACAAAGAGAAAGAAGGCTCGGGAGCCCGAGCAGCGAGAGGGGAACGAGCAAGAGAAATAGAGAAAGGGAGGGAGAAAGAGAGGGTGAGCGGGAACCGAAGAAGAGGCCGGAGGCCGGCGGGCGGAGCGGCGAACGTGGGCCGGTGGCGGATAAAGGCGAAAGGAAAAGAAACGGAGTAAAAGAGGGTCGGGCGAGAGGAACCGAGAGGGAGAGAAGGCGAACGGTGCGAGGGCCAAGGAGGCCGAGTGGGGCTGGCGACGATCGCGGACCCGGAAAATGACTGGTCGGCGAAGCGAGCAGCAGCGAGCGGGAAGAAAGCGAGAGACCGGGACAGAGCAAGGGCGAAGGAAGGGCCCGGCGAGGGCTGGCGCGAGAGGGTCCAGGAGGCCGAAACCGAGAGAGTAACGGCGGCAAAGGGGGAAGGACCGGCGGCGAACGTGCCGGGGCCCAAACCGAGAGTCGATGGAGGCTGAAACGGCAAGCCGGAACAGGGAAGCGAAAACCGAGCGACCGAGCAAGGACTGTGGAAACGGAGACCGAAATTAGAAGGTAGGAGTAAAGGAGTTCAAAATCAATCCCTAAAACCCGAGAATTTCAGGTGGGTAGTCTTATACTCTAAACTATTAGTAATTTCGAAACCCAATGGATTTGTTGTGAATGTTGAATGTGTTACGTGTATATTGAATTGTTGTGAACGTTGAATATCCGTATTGCGAAACAGCACCTAATCGTTGTTTAAGATTGAAATAAGAGCTTAGAATGGATTTAAGGAATTGAGAGGGCTGAGTCGTGAAATGAAAGGAGTTACTTGGGTTAAAATAGTAGAACCGAATTGGGAATTTCGCGAGAGATTTGATAGTTACTTAAGGTTGAATTGGAACCTGCTGATTTTGAGGAGGTTAGATTACATAGGTCAAAGGAGTAGTATTGAAGTTTCGATTAGCTATTACGGATGAAGAATGGGGTTATGGATATGAATTATGAGTTAACTAAGTTGTAGAGATTCTTGAACCTGCGATATTGCTAATTACGAACATTGGGGAATGGTATGCCGAAGTATAAAGAGGAGTATGAATTCGTATTGAGTAATGCGCAATTGGGACAAGTAAGTGAGAAATGGGTGATTGTGAGATTAATTACATTCGAAGTATATTTAAATCCTCGAGGTTGAGCGAGCGTGAAAGTAAGTAGCTAACGGGAATTGAATAATGAAAAGTAAGTAAGAGGTACATAATTGAGGATGGGCAAGCAAGAATCGATTAATAAGGTAAGAGATATTAAATGGGAAATTGAGGTTGGGAAATAGCAAGTTGGGGACGGTAAAGTGGAACTAAGCCGTAGTCATGTCTAAGACCTCGGAGAGAGAATTGAATTAAAAGGTGAATGGAGATAGAGGAAATTCGGTAGAGTAAGTTTAAGGATATATGGTTGAATGAGGGCAAAAGAGGTCGGTTTATAAAGTGAGGTCATGAAATGGGGGAATTGACGTAAAGACAATGAATTGTGAGAAGTTCGGACGTCGAATCAGGTGGTGTCCGCTTGTGGTTATTGTGGCTCGGAAAATGGAAATTAATCGTATTAGAATGGTGGATTGAGAAAGGTATAGTTGGAAAGAGTTGAGGATGATTGCTTGCAATGAATGGTGATTATTCGTGCTATGTGATTACTTTACGTGATGCTCAAAAATAGTTTCGAAAGGAGTTTTGTATTTTACATGAATGATTCTTGATTGCAATTTCTTGTGAATTGTCTTTCGAACGTTAATGTGTTTTAAAGAAGCAAAGCTGATTTGAGAAAGTGAATTTATAAGGGTGACACGTGGTGTCATGCCTTCCTTGATACCAAATCGATTGAGAAAGTTGTGAAGTGAATGTGATGAATGAGAATGTGCAAATAGTTTTGAATCGACGAGCTACGGATCGTTTAGCATACCGAAGGGTTCGAGTCGGGGACGCCTGACTAGAAACTTCTAGGGAAGGGTTCTAATAGGGGTCTGCAGAGGCGGGATGCCCGCTCGAGAATTCTCGAAGATAGGTCTCGGGAGCCTTTTTGTCGGGGTCGTGCCTCGAGATGAAAGAAGTGCTAGTTCGGATCCTCGGAAGGCCCGGAAAAGTTGATTCAACCCCAAAAGAAGTGTTCTTGAATGTGAATATGTGCTTTTATGTGATTAAAAGAGTCTTGAACTTTACGTTGCAAGAGATTTCATTGAAACTATATAGATTTCTATTACGTTATTATATTTTCGCAGATTTCATTATTATGAGTATTATGTGTAAAGAATTTCCATTTTAAGGGTATAAGACTCGGTGAGCCGTGGATTATTGCTCACCCCCATAAATTGCCCGTCCTCACCGATGTTGCAGGTACACTTTCGAAGCATAATCTACACTTAACACGCCTGATTCCTGCCGATTGTTGACGGTTGAAGTGACCCAAGTGGCTATCATGCATTGTTTATTTCTAAATGATTGTACTTGTAATTTAGTGCATATAATTGTACCAAATGTATAGTAACCGATTAGATTGTTTTAAGTTAGATTGTTTTAAGTTTTATCGCGTGATTGGTTAAACTCGCGTGTGGCCGTTGAGTTGTATACTCAGGCGTGTGGCTCGTCGAGTTTTATTATGCTTTTTATGCAGGATTTTAAGGCTTTAAGCCTATGGGTTAGTCCATGTTTCAAACGGAACTCTGCCGAAATTTCGAGAATCTCGGTTCTTTTGGAAAAACCACCGGTATTACCTTTCGGTTGAGTTTAGACAGCCAAACCAACACTAGAAAGAGCCTTGGGAGTGCCTTTAAGGAACTCTGGCGATGTAATACTCCGAGGGTGTTTTGGGGTGTTACAAAAATGCACTCGATACCATTTTGTAACACCCCAAAACACCCCCGGAGTATTACGTTGCCGAAGTTCCTTAGAGGAACTCCCAAGGCTCTTTCGGTGTTGGTTTGGCTGTCTAAACTCAACTTAAAAGTAATACTCGGTGGTTTTCCCAAAAGAAGCCGAGATTCTCTAAAAATTTTGGCGAGTTCTGTTTGTAACATGGACTAACCCATAGGCTTAAAGCCTTAAAATCCTTCATAAAAAGCATAATAAAACTCGACGAGCCACACGCTCGAGTATACAACTCAACGGCCACACGCCGGAGTTCAACCAATCATGCGGTAAAACTTAAAACAATCTAACTTAAAACAATTTAACTGGTTACTATACATTTGGTACAACTATGTGCACTAAATTACAAGTACAATCATTTAGAAATAAACAATGCATGACAGCCACTTGGGTCACTTCAACCGTCAACAATCGGCAGGAGTCCGAGCGTGTTAACTGCAGATTATGCTTCGAAAGTGTACTCGCAACACTGGTGGGGACAGGGCAATTTGTGGGGGTGAGCAATAATCCACGGGCTCACCTGAGTCTCATACCCTTAAAATGGAAATTCTTTACACATAATACTCATAATAATGAAATCTGCGAAAACATAATAACATAATAGAAATCTATATACTTTTCACTCGAAATCTCTTGCAATGAAAAAGATCAAGACTCTTCAATCACTTAAAAACACAGTTTCACATTCATGAACATACTTTTGGGGTTGAATAAACTTTTCGGGCCTTCGAGTATTCGAACTAGCACTTCTTTCATCTCGTGGCACGACCCCGACAAAAGGCTCCGGGACCTATCTTCGGAAGTCTCAGGCGGGCATCCCGCCTCTGCGAGACCCCTATTAGAATCCTTCCCTCAAAGTTTCTAGTCGGGCGTCCCCGGCTCGAACCCTTCGGTATGCTAAACGATCCGTAGCCTGTCGATTCAAAACTCTTTGCACATTCTCATTCATCACATTCACTTCACAACTTTCTCAATCGATTTGGTAGCAAGGAAGGCATGACACCATGTGTCACCCTTATAAATTCACTTTCTCAAATCCGATTCATTTTCTCAAGCAAGTCTCGCTTCTTTAAAACATAATCACGTTCGAAAGGCGGTTCTCAAGAAATTGCATTCAAGAATCATCCACGTAAAATACAAAACTCCTTTCAAAACTATTTTTGAGTATCACGCAAAGCAATCACATAGCACGAATAATCACTGTTCAATGCGAGCAATCATCCTCAACTCTTTTCCAACTAAACTTTTCTCAATTCATCGCTTTAGTACGATTGAATCCATTTTCCGAGCCACAATAACCACAAGTAGATATTATTTAACTCGACGTTCTCACTTTTCCCAATTCAATATCTTAACCTCAATTCCTCATTTCATGACTTCACCGTGTAAACCGACCTCTTTTGCCCTCATTCAACCATATATCCTTAAACTTACTTTACTGAATTTCCTCTATCACCATTCACCTTTTAATTCAATCCTTCTCAAAGGTCTTAGACATAACTATGGCTTAGTTCCACTTCACCGTCCCCAACTTGCTATTTCCCAACCTCAATTTCCCATTTAATATCTCTTACCTTATTAATCGATTCTCGCTACCCATCCTCAATTATGTACCTCTTACTTACTTTTCATTATTCAATTCCCTTTAGCTACTTACTTTCACGCTCGGTTCAACCTCGAGGATTTAAATATACCTCGAATGTAATTAATCTCACAATCACCCATTTCTCACTTACTTGTCCCAATTGCTCATTACTTAATATGAATTCATACTCCTCTTTATACTTCGACGTACCATTCCCCAATGTTCGTAATTAGCTCTTAATACCGCAGGTTCAAGAATCTCTACAACTTAGTTAACTCATAATTCATATCCATAACCCCACTCTTCATCCTTAATAGCTAATCGAAACTTCAATACTACTCCTTTGACCTATGTAATCTAACCTCCTCGAATCAGCGAGGTTCCAATTCAACCTTAAGTAACTATCAAATCTCTTCGAAATTCCCAATTTAGTTCTACTATTTTAACCCAAGTAACTCCTTTCATTTCACGATTCAGGCCTCTCAATTCCTTAAATCCATTCTAAGCTCTTATTTCAATCTTAAACAACGATTAGGTCTGTTTCGCAATACGGATACTCAACATTCACAACAATTCAATATTCACATAACACATTCAACATTCACAATAAATCCATTGGGTTTCGAAATTACTAATAGTTTAGAGTATAAGACAACCCACCTCCGCTTTGTGTTCGGTTGCGTTCGGTTTCGGGGAGACTCGCTTCTTACTTCTAGTTCGGTGGTTCTAGTTTCCTGCCGCCCTCGGTCCGGCCCTCACGTGTGCTTACCGCCGGTCTCGCCTCCCTTGTCGCCATCGCCGTCGCTTGTCCCGGTCCCCGGCCTCTCGGACTTTCTCGCGTTGTCCGCCCCTGCTCCGCCGCTTGCTCTGCCCCAACCTCTCGCTTTCTTCCTCGCTCGCCGCTTACTCGGGTCGCCGGCCGTCGCTTCCAGGGTCTGCGGTGGTTGTCGGCCACCCCTCGGTCTCCTCGACCTTGACACCGCTCGCCTTCTCTCCCTCTTGGTTCCTCTCGCTCGGTCCTCTCTCTTCCCACTCTGCTTCGCTCTATTTCTCCTCCTTCTCGCCTTCCCCAAGCCTTGCTCTCCGTTCGCCCACCGGCCGCTGGCCTTTCCGGTGGCCCACCGGCCTCTGTTCAGCTCCCGCTCTCTCTCTCGCTCTCTCTCTCTCTCTCCCGGTCCTCCCTCTCGCGCTTCCCTTTTCCCTTTTCTTTCCTTCTTGCTCTGCTTCTGCTCTTTCTTTCCCTCGACCCCCTCCTCTTTACATTTCCCTTTAACTTCTTTCCTCCTTCCTTCGATGTGGCTTCTTCCCAAATTGCCAGCACACATTCCCTTCACACTAACCCTCTTTCTATTCTCAACACCTAATGGCCCCTTTTTCCTATCCCTTGGTCAATCACACATAATTAAAGCCCTTATCCT
The DNA here is from genome assembly GCA_021018815.1 of Talinum fruticosum. Lineage (NCBI taxonomy): Eukaryota > Viridiplantae > Streptophyta > Magnoliopsida > Caryophyllales > Talinaceae > Talinum > Talinum fruticosum. Next base: position 2,936,511 of record JAITYX010000026.1, read on the forward strand.
CCTTGATTTAATTAATTCAACACCAGCCTCCAAAGGGATTATAACGTAATATGTCCGGCAGACAAATAAAATCGGTCACTCAACCCCCTAGTCTGCGGGAATAATATTCAATAATTCTATGCTTTTCAACTGCTTTCTTTAAAATTTCGGGTATTACATTTCTCCCCTCCTTACAAGAATTTCGTCCTCGAAATTCACGAGTGAGTAGTGTCCGGCTACAAACACTCAAATAAGTCCAAGCTGCCCATACCAGTGCTACTGAACTCGAACTCCGATTCACGGAGGCACTTAGTCTCGTTCGGGGTCAATGACTTCCAGCCTCCTTTCTACCAACTTTTCATGCATCTACTCACTCTATTATAGGCCCGAGGAGCAAATCGCACTCAAAAGGGCAAGAAGTTGGCTTGGAGGTTGTGATCCCGTCACTTATCTTACATCGAACCCAAATACCTCCACCAAATTCTTACACGATCAACACATTAACTATGCACACATATAGCTCAAATATCTCACACCGCCTTGTAGCTCCTTATCTTCCATGAACTTAAGCAAACTCTATGGCCAAGCTGGTGGGATGGCTAGTTCAACGAATTATCTATGATACATCACTCGGTCGAAGCAGTAAGGATGGCACACATGCTAGGCAAGTAATGTCACCAAAAGGAAGTAGACAAAGCTCGAGAGTATAATCCAAATGCTTGGAGTTGGAACCAAGTTAGAATCTAGAGGCAACCAACCTATACGCAATCATATGTAGCACAATACGATCCTTAGACCACTCATGGCAACTGCAATAGGTGGTAGGGAGTCCTCATGTCATTCTTTCACCTCTATGGGAGTCAAGATTCAACCTACGATCCTTTTGTAAAACTCAAAGTATCTCATCCCCAAGCACTTATAGTCGCTCCTGTAAGCACTAGTAACCATAACGAACTCCGAGTAAGGTATGGGAGTGATAGAGCAACTTCTAAACTTCCCTTGTAACGAGACACTCCACCTACAAGGTCATGATCATGCCCAAAGTTTATAAAGAACCCAAAGAAACTACTTCCAATTTCTATCGTTTCGATTACCCATAAAAAATTGCCACATGTAAACTCGGTGATGGAGGGTATGATTCCCATATTCATCAATCAATTCCTCTTAACGAAATGGTCAAGTCAAAGGAACTCAAATGGTGGAAAGTATAACCTTCAATGTGATTCACTTAGCTCCTTCTAGCCTCATGCTCGCCTTATTCTAAACCTTTCCCACAAGTCTCTCAAATTCAAACTCCTAGATGATCTCCATAACCATGACACCCTATGTTTGGTTGACCCAAAACTTAGATGGAAGTAGAGTAAATCCCTAAATCAATCTGTTTCTCCAATCATAACTCCCAAATGCACCTCAAGGATATCTTCTAACACACCCGAACACACATGCACTTCAAGAAAAATACCAAGTTTGACATTCTCGGTCATGAACCCAAATATTAGTATCAAGAAAGCCAATTCTATCAACGATACGACGAACCTTTCGCTTTGTATTTTTCATTAATTTCCTTTCCATGGCCTCTAATTCTTATTCATACCTTCCAAAAGTACCCACCTATGAGTATTTCGTAAATATGCAAGTATCCCTCAACACCCGGGGTGCTCAGCCCTATCCTATTCAACAATGTGACATCTTAATTCATTCCTTAGTGACGGCTCCCAAAGACAGCCTCTATACCTAAATCAACAAATGGAGTCGGAGTCTTCAAGTATGCTTCACTTACACTAATGCGCTATATGTCTTTCCTTTTCCCATCTAAAATCAACTAGACACTCTCTATACTCCTTGAAACTACATATATAAACAATCGATACCTAGTCGAATACTCGCATGCTTCTTAGGGGTAAAATTCCTAAGTCGACTAACGATTCGAAGTCACACCACGAAATCAATAAATATGAAAGGGAAATAAAAATCCAGCCACACACCCAGATCACATACTTAGCACGCATGAGTTACTCACACATATACGTACATAAGTTCATGATTCGGATCACTAAATTCATCCTCCGGCTAATCACATAAGAATTCAAATCAATGAAGTCCTAAGGTAGAGGTTTCTAATTAAGGGCTCAACGAAATCAACGAGTAGTGCACCCAAAGTAAGGTTTCGGTCACACTTACTCACACCATTAGCACACACAAGTCACGCGCACGCTACCCCAATGGGCGGTTTACAATCAACTAATTCAACTAAGTCAACGAGGTAGTCATCTATAAGAAAGCGCTAGAGCCGCCTGAGCGGCGAGGACGCCACCGCCGGTGAGCGAAGGGAGGCGAGGGCTCGGGAGGCCGAGCAGAGCGGAAGAAGAAAGGGGAACGAAAGAACGCGGAAGCGAGGGAAAGTGAGAAGGAGCGGAACGCACGAGGAGAGAGGAAGAGCGAGCGGGAGCAAGAGGAACGATGGAAACCGGCAGCAGGCGGGCACGGCAGGCTCGAGAACAGGCAGCGGACGAAGGGAAAGAAAAGGGAAGCGAGAGGGCGAAAGAAGGAGAGACGAAGCGAGAGCAACGAGGGCGGCGAAAGGAGGAAGAAGAGAAAGCAAAACCCAAATCGAAACCCAATCCGAAACCTCGTAGAACTGAATTCTTAGAACCTCTAAGAATCTAAGGTGAGTAATCTGAATTCATCCTCCAAAATAAAATGAATTAGGTGGATTGAACATGAATTCAAAGTATGAAATTGGAAACCCTAAGTTAATTGAAGAAGTTAGAAGCCTAAATTCATTGAATTAGCAACTTATGAATTAAAGAGCATGTTGTGATTATGGGATATCTAGTTCTGAATTTGTGATGTTTAAGCATTATTGAGCATGATTATTGAGAATTGGATGAGATTAGCTTGAGCGAGAATTAGGGGAAAAATCGGAAAGTTAATTTCATGATTCATGTGCAGATTTCTATGAATTAAGCATGCTGTCCGAATTTCTGTGAATTCATGTGTAGCCCAAATTTCCTGAAAATTTTACTGCAGCTTCGTGGTAATTTATGAGAATTTCCTGTAAAATTTGGTATGCATTGGATGAGTAGATTGGGAGATATGCAATTTTAAGTGAAAATGTGCTGTTTTGGGCTAAATCGCATCTAAGTGAGTAACTGAATTAAGAGCTGAGATTGAAGAAGCTATTTGGCTAGATTAAAAGATATATATCGATTAAGAGAAGTTATAGAACCATAAACCACTTATACGCGATAATACGCGATCATGAAAACGATGAGTTCGTTGATTAGGAATCCTAGTTGGCATGTTTATGTGATTATGCGTTTATTCGAATTACATCGATTATAAATGGCATAAGCATGCGTATGTGAAATGAATTGATTGTGCTTGAGTTAGAACATGCTTATGTGAATTGCTTGTTTTGAAGAGTTACGCATGAACGTGCTAAGCATGAATTATATGAATTAAGTATATTATATATAAGTAATAAGAAGATAAGAAACATAAAGAACTAAAGAAGGGAGAAAGGATTGTGTTATTGATCTAAGACCCCACGAATTAAAGAATCCCTCTGAAGCTATGGCCATAGAAGTGTCCGTCGACCTGAAGCCACGAATTGAATTGCTTCAAGAATTATTGACGATGATGCGTCCTTCGGGGATGGGAGGTTGCCTCGAGGCCACGAATTATTTTGCCTTGAGGCCACGAATTATATGCCTCCGTGAACCGAGCCTACGAATTATTTTGGCTCCAAGAACCGGGTCTTTAGAGCGGAACATAAATCTTCTTTCCATTCGAAACTAAGAAGACTTAAAAGAATTATGATATGAAGAAACGAATGATCATGCATATCGAATAAGAAAGAAAGAACCAATGATTTATGAAATGCACGATTGAACTCAAGAAGAAGAATAAGAAGAAGATTGAATCCTGTTTTCGTAAGAAATGATTGCGATAAGAACTAAGATATGATTTACATGATGAATGATTTGCATGATGAATGATTCTATGACTTACTTGTGTAGAAATATGAATGAAATATGTTTGATTGAATTCATGAGTAAGTGATGTCATTATGTTTCTCGGCAAGTTGGTAAGTTTAGAATCTCGCATGTCTTAAGCATGTATGATTTGAATCGCATGTCATGAATGAGTTATGAACTTACGTATGTTTGTTAATGAATTAATGTGCAAAGTGAAACCGGGGTTGGGTTTGGATTATTCATCGGGCTAGTGAGCTCATGACATCACCAACATTTCAGTACGAAGTTAAGACGGCGGGAGTTGCCTTTGGCTTTTGGAAATAGCAGACGAATAGGAGATGCCGGACTTACTGCATGTTTTTCGTCTTTTGTTTGTAAAGATGTTGTAAAGACTGTTGTATCCGAACTTAAGTTTTACCTATGAACGTAAAATCCCTATGTGAATACTCGAGCGTATGGCTCGTTGAGTTGTGTTGTGTTTCTCGAGCGTATGGCTCGTTGAGTTTAAGATTGTATTTTGTGCAGGGTTAGGGCTTTAAGCCTATGGGTTTAGCTAGTTTACAGAGGAAACTCGCCAAAATTTCAGAAAAACCTTTGAAAACCTAGAATTACGCTTCGCCAATCCAGAAAGGGTTATTAACCCCAAGTTGAGATCTTAAGCGGCCTTAGGAGTTCCTCTGGGAACCCCGGCATGTAATACTCCTAGGGTGGGTCTAGGGGTGTTACAAAAATGGTATCCACCCTAGGAGTATTACATGCCGGGGTTCCCAGGAGGAACCCCTAAGGCCGCTTAAGATCTCAACTTGGGGTTAATAACCGTTTCTTGGATTGGCGGAAGAGTAATTCTAGGTTTTCAAAGGTTTTTCTGAAATTTCGGCGAGTTTCCTCGTAAACTGGCTAAACCCATAGGCTTAAAGCCTTAAGTCCGCACGAAATGCAATCTTAAACTCAACGAGCCATACGCTCGAGTAACACAATACGGACTCAACGAGCCACACGCTCGAGTAACACAACACGGACTCAACGAGCCACACGCTCGGAGTATTCACATAGGGATTTCACATTCATAGGTAAAACTTAAGTTCGAATACAACTGTCTTTACAACATCTTTACAAACAAAAGACGAAAAACATGCAGTAAGTCCGACATCTCCTATTCGTCTGCTATTTCTAAAAGCCGAGGCAACTCCGCCGTCTTAACTTCGTACTCGAAATGTTGGTGATGTCATGAGCTCACTAGCCCAGTGAATAATCCAAACCCAACCCCGGTTTCACTTTGCACATTAATTCATTAACAAACACACGTAAGTTCATAACTCATTCATGACATGCGATTCGGATCATACATGCGTAAGACATGCGAGATTCTAAACTTACCAACTTGCCGAGAAACATAATGACATCACTTACTCATGAATTCAATCAAACATACTTCATTCATATTTCTACACAGTAAGTCATAGAATCATTCATCATGTAAATCATCATAAATCATGGCTTAGTTCTTATCGCAATCATTTCTTACGAAAATAGGATTCGATCTTCTTCTTATTCTTCTTATTGAGTTCAATCGTGCATTTCATAAATCATTAGTTCTTTCTTTCTTGTTCAGTCATGCACGATCATTCGATTCTTCGTATCATAATTCTTTTAAGTCTTCTTAGTTTCGAATGGAAAGAAGATTTATGTTATGCTCTAAAGACCCAGTTCTTGGAGCCAAAATAATTCGTGGGCTCGGCTCATGGAGGCATACAATTCGTGGCCTCGAGGCATAACAATTCGTGGCCTCGAGGCAGCCTCCCTTCCTCGAAGGACACATATTGTCAATTCTTCGTGGAAGCAATTCAATTCGTGGCTTGGGGTCGACAGACACTTCTATGGCCATAGCTTCGGAGGGTTCTTTAATTCGTGGGGTCTTAGATCAATAACACAATCCTTTCTCCCTTCTTTAGTTCTTTATGTTTCTTATCTTCTTATTACTTATATATAAGAAATATTTAATTCATATAATTCATGCTTAGCACGTTCATGCGTAACTTCTTCAAAACAAGCAATTCACATAAGCATGTTCTAACTCAAGCACAATCAATTCATTTCACATACGCATGCTTATGCCATTTATAATCGATGTAATTCAGAATAAACGCATAATCACATAAACATGCCAACTAGGATTCCTAATCAACGAACTCATCGTTTTCATGATCGCGTATTATCGCGTATAAGTGGTTTATGGTTCTATAACTTCCCTTAATCGATATATATCTTTTAATCTAGCCAAATAGCTTCTTAAATCTCAGCTCTTAATTCAGTTACTCACTTAGATGCGATTTAGCCCAAAACAGCACATTTTCACTTAAAATTGCATATCTCCCAATCTACTCATCCAATGCATACCAAATTTTACAGGAAATTCTCATAAATTACCACGAAGCTGCAGTAAAATTTTCAGGAAATTTGGGCTACACATGAATTCACAGAAATTCGGACAGCATGCTTAATTCATAGAAATCTGCACATGAATCATGAAATTAACTTTCCGATTTTTCCCCTAATTCTGCTCAAGCTAATCTCATCCAATTCTCAATAATCATGCTCAATAATATTTAAACATCACAAATTCATAACTAGATATCCCATAATCACAACATGCTCTTTAATTCATGAGTTGCTAATTCAGTGAATTTAGGCTTCTAACTTCTTCAATTAACTTAGGGTTCCTAATTTCATACTTTGAATTCAAGTTCAATCTACCTAATTCATTTTATTTTGGAGGATAAATTCAGATTACTCACCTTAAATTCTTAGAGGTTCTAAGAATTCAGTTTTGGAAGGTTTCGAATTGGGTTTCGATTTGGGTTTTGCTTCCTCTTCTTCCTCCTTTCGCTGCCCTCGTTGCTCTCGCTTTGTCTCTCCTTCTTTCGCCCTCTCGCTTCCCTTTCCTTTCCCTTCGTCCGCTGCCTGTTCTCAGTCTGCCGTGCCCGCCGGCTGCCGGCTTCCGGCGTTCCTCTTGCTCCCGCTCCCGCTCCCGCTCGCTCTTCCTCTCTCCCGGTGCGTTATGCTCCTTCTCACTTTCCCCGCTTCCGTGTTCTTTCGTTCCCCTTTCTTCTTTTGCTCTGCTCGGCCTCCTCGCCCTCGCCCTCCCTTCACTCACCGGCGGTGGCGTGCTTGCCGTTCAGGCGGCTCTCGCGCTTTCTCCCTCTCTCGCTCCGCCTCTGCTCCCTCTCGTTTCCCCGTTTCGCTTTCCCGTTCTTTTCTTTTCCTCGCTTCGCTTCTTCGTTCCTCCTCTTTTGTTCTCAATCCCAATTTCTCTCTCCTCTTCTCCTAATTACAGCCTAATGGCTTTGCTTGCCTAATTCCAATTGGACCCCTTAATTCTTTACTTCTTTCTTTGCCAACACAATACCACTAATCTCCATTTGTCATTCCTTTTTCTTTTTATTTTAATTAGGCCCAAGTAGCTTCACAAGGCCCAATTTAGCTAGCCCATGCTCGAGTTTCAGTTCTCGGGGAACCCCTAAGGCTGCTTAAGATCTCAACTTGGGGTTAATAACCCTTTCTTGGATTGGCGGAAGCGTAATTCTAGGTTTTCAAAGGTTTTTCGGAAATTTCGGCAGAGTTTCCTCCGTAACCGGCTAAACCCATAGGCTTAAAGCCCTAATCCCGCACGAAATACAATCTTAAACTCAACGAGCCACACGCTCGGAGTATTCACATGGGGATTTCACATTCATAGGTAAAACTTAAGTTCGGATACAACAGTCTTTACGACATCTTTACAAACACTTCTATGGCCATAGCTTCGGAGGGTTCTTTAATTCGTGGGGTCTTAGATCAATAACACAATGCTTTCTCCCTTCTTTAGTTCTTTATGTTTCTTATTTTCTTCTTATCTTCTCATTACTTATACATAAGATATACTTAATTCATATAATTCATGCTTAACACGTTCATACGTAACTTCTTCAAAACAAGCAATTCACATAAGCATGTTCCAACTCAAGCATAATCAATTCATTTCACATACGCATGCTTATGTCATTTATCATCAATGTAATTCAGGATAAACACATAATCACATAAACATGCAAACTAGGATTCCTAATCAACGAACTTATCGTTTTCATGATCGCGTATTATCGCGTATAAGTAATTTATGGTTCTATAACTTTTCTTAATCATTAAGTATCTCTTAATCTAGCCATATAGCTTCTTAAATCTCAGTTCTCAATTCAGTTACTCATTTAGTTCGATTTTGCTCAAAACAGGACATTTTCACTTAAAATTGCATATCTCCCAATCTACTCATCCAATGCATACCAAATTTTACAGGAAATTCTCATAAATTATCAAGAAGTTGCAGTAAAAATTTCAAGAATTTCGGGCTACACATGACAGCACAATAATGCAGACATCATGCTTTATTAATCGAAAAATCTGCACTAAATCATGAATTCAATTTTCCGATTTTTCTCACTAAACCTATTCAAGCTATTTTCATCAAATTCTCAATATACAGTTCAATAATCATGCTTAAGAATGATCAATAATCACTAAAGTCATGAATCGGACATCAAATTCGCAACATGCTTTTCAATGCATGAGTTGCTTAGTTTCTTCAATTTAGGCCTCTAACTTCTTCAATTAGCTTAGGGTTTCCCATTTCATGCTTCGAATTCATGTTCAATCCACCTAATTTGTTTTATTTCTTGAGGATGAATTCAGATTACTCACCTTAAATTCTTAGAAGTTCTAAGAATTCGGTTTTGGAAGGTTTCGAATTGGGTTTCGATTTGGGTTTTGCTTCCTCTTCTTCCTCCTTTCGCTGCCCTCGTTGCTCTCTGCTTTGTCTCTCCTTCTTTCGCCCTCTGCTTCTCTTTCCTTTCCCCTTCGTCCGCTGCCTGTTCTCGGGCTGCCGTGCCCGCCGGCTGTCGGTTTCCGGCGTTTCTCTTGCTCCGCTCCCGCTCCCGCTCGCTCTTCCTCTCTCCCGGTGCGTTCCGCTCCGTCTCACTTTCCCTCGCTTCCGCGTTCTTTCGTTCCCCTTTCTTCTTTTGCTCTGCTCGGCCTCCCGAGCCCTCGCCCTCCCTTCGCTCACCGGCGGTGGCGTCCTTGCCGCTCAGCCGCTCTCGCGCTTTCTCCCTCTCTCGCTCCGCCTCTGCTCCCTCTCGTTTCCCCTGTTTCGCTTTCCCCATTCTTTTCTTTTCTCGCTTTTGCTTCTTCGTTCCTCCTCTTTTATTCTCAATCCCAATTTTTCTCTCCTCTTCTCCTAATCACAGCTAATGGCTTTGCTTGCCTAATTCCAATTGGACCCCTTAATTCTTTACTTCTTTCTTTGCCAACACAATGCCACTAATCTCCATTTCTCATTCCTTTTTCTTTTTTATTTTAATTGGGCCCAAGTAGCTTCACAAGGCCCAATTTGGCTAGCCCACGCTCGGGTTTCTAATTCCGACTCGGAAAAATTTTAATTCACTTAATTTAATAGTTTCGAATTTTTCACTTAACTTTTAATAATTTAATTTACTAGCAAGCAAACACCTGAAATTTCGGGGTCTCACAAAAACTCAACTATGAAGTATGAAGTTCCTTCAAGAATTCTAGCCATCCACTTCGCCGCTCTATTATCACCTAACACCGCGATAGCACTACCTAGCAGTAGATACTTAAGGATGAAATCAGCTCCTCCAAACCCTACTTTATTTTAATTTTTAGTTTTTTCGATTTGTGGAGATCTAATGTTATAGATTTATTTTTGCATGAATTGTAAGTGAAAATAGATTTAACTTTTGACATTTTTAAATTTTAGGGATTAGGGACCCGTTGGGGATAGGGGACCCGTTGGGGATAGGGGACCAGCTGGGGCTGGGCGGCTTCTTTCCCCAAAGCGAGGGATAGGAAGGGGGATAGGGCAAAGGTTGGACAGCGGGGACGGGGACGGGGATAGAGAGGGCACTCCTCGGCCCGACTAGCCCCGTTGCCATCCTTAATGGAGCTCGATGAAAACATTAATCAAATTTACATACGCTTCACTAAGATTGTCAACAATCTCAGTCCCTTGGAAGGAAGATGTCCCATCAAGATATTATCGGAAAGATACCGAAGAGTCTATCGAAGAAGAGATGGGGTCCCAAGGTAACTAATATTGAACAAGCTCAGGAACTTGCTCAATTGAAGCAAGATGAGCTCATTGGAAACTACTCACCCATGAATTGCATCTAGAAGAGGGAGAAATTGAGGCAAGCACTGAAAGAAACATTACTCTTAAAGCCTCGGAAGAACCTGGTCTAAGTCTAAGCTCCTTAGATTTTAAAGAAGACCCCATGGCACTTCGGCCCGAGGATTCAAGAAGATGATAAAATACAAAAGCTGGCAACATAAGGTTAAGCAAGAATTCTTCAAGAAGCAAAGAAAAGGTAAATTCTCATTCAAATTTAACTTTGACTAAAAACTCTAGTTATTTTTAGTAGAGAAGCAAGGAGTATATAGTCAAGTATTGTCATAAGAGAAGAAAGGACAAAAAGAAGAAAAACACAATGGCAGCCACATGGAGTGATGATGAATCAAAATAAGATAATGACATAGACGATGAGTCGAGTGTCTCATGGCCCTCACGGACTCGGAGGCTAAATCTAAGTCAGAAAATGAAGCACCAAACATTGAGGAAGTTGATTCTCGGGAGGTAATCAACTACTTTCTCAAATTCTCCAAGCATGATCTGGCTAGATACATTTTTACTTTGGAGGAAAAGCCCAATTCTAATTCTTCCGTGTTTAAAGAGAAATTCGAGTCTCTTAGTGTTGAGAACAAATCTTTAAAATTAATTTAGAAAAACTGAGACAAAACCCGAACGCATGTGAGACTAGTACTCAAGACAATGAGACCGAGTTTGAGTGCCTTAGAATAGAGAATGAGAAATTGAAACAAATGCATCACTGAGTCTTAGGAGTTGATTTTGAAACTTACTTAATGTCCAAAAAACCTTAATTTACTACTTGATTCTTATTGTGTCTCTTTTCGAAAAGAAGGACTTGGTTATAATGCTGAACAGGAAGTTAATTCCTACAAGAGTTTTTCAAAACTAATTCTAAAAAAATTAAGTTCGGGAAGGTTAAGCACGGCCCCATTCATTCGAAGAACGGACTGAGCCTGCACCAGCTTTTAAGAAAAAGTATTCTCATCCTGTTTACAAAAAGAGAGGATTTCAAAAGAAAGAGACATAGACTCAATTTCCTAAGAGGAAGACTCAAAATTATACATAACCCAAAATTATTGAAACCTGGGTTCCCAAAAGTCCTCTTCCTCAAAGAATGACCACAATCAAAAGAGTTACTAGGTTTGTAAGAGGAAGTGAGAAGGGTTAGTTTGTTGTCGTTTTGCGGGTCACTTAGAAAAGAGAGAGGCCACTGGTACTTAGACAGTGGATGTTCTCGTCACATGTCTAGTGATTCAAGACTCTTCTCCAAACTAGAAGATTCGAAAGGAGGAAAGGTCACATTTGGAGATAACAAGCAAAGGTAAGATTATTGGCATTGGTAAAGTTGGACAAGGAGACAACTTAGTTAGTCCGGTACATCTTGTCAAAGGACTCAAGCACAATCTTTTCAGTATCTCTCAACTATGTGAGAAAGATCAAGAGGTAAGATTCACTCGGACCAACTACTTCATTTCGATGTAGCCACTCGAAGAGAGAAAGCACTCTAGTTTGAGGTCGAGTAACACCGACACCGTTCCTTTTTTGATTTTAATGAAGATTTGTTGTCATGTTTAAAAGATTCGGTTAATGATCATTTGACCAAATTTGTTGCAAGGTCAAATGAAGGTATATTTCTTGGTTATTCTTCTCATAGTAAAGCTTATCGTATTTGAAACTTCATGAAACTAAGTCTGCAGTTATTAGTTTCTAAGTTTGTTTAGAGTAACTCGGACAGTCTACCTAGTCAAACTCGGTTAAGAGAAAATGGACATCAAACTTCTAAGATCATCTTTAATTCATTAGAGAATCTTGGAAATATTTTCGAAAATTTCTTTCTCTCTCTCTCTAGCAAGCAAACGGTCAAGAAACTAGTTGTTGGAGGAAGCAATTTAAAGAAATAACTCATTACAAGGACGCAGAACGCCAAATGGTCGGCTAATCATTACTCCGTAAATTGGATCAGTTGAGGTTTTTGTTCTGTGAAAGCCTTTATCTATAATTAGCCTTTGTTCATCCTCATTCTTTCACTTTACTACTTTTGCTCTCTGAATCTCACATCTCTAACTCGGAACTCTTATTTTCAAACACTCTTTAAGACTCAAAACCCTACTTCTCTACTCTATCACTCTCACTCATTCAATTGTTCATCTCCTGTCAATATTCTACTTCTCTCGACATGTCGAAGACAGGAAGAGTCACTGAAGGAGGTTTTGGCACTAAGAAGGGAAGAACCTAAGTCACTCAACCTGAGGATCCACAAAATAATACCGCAAAAGGTAAAGCATTGTCTTTCGAAGAACCAAAACACTATATCGTTGCACAAGACTACTTCCTCGAAGAGAAATTCTTCATTTCTACTAAACTTTCGTGGGTCAAACCACTTGTCCAAATGGGTATCTTCAACTACCTATGTTTCTATGATTATATCTATCCTGAGCTAGTCTCGGAGTTCTATCCGAACATGTCCTTTAAGGAAAATGTAGCATATTATTCTCGTTCAAGGGAAGACCATCACTATCAATCTTCTTCTCCTTTATAAACTCTTTGATGTGCAATGTTTGTTTCTAGAATCAAATCCCATTCCTTTCAGTGAACTTACATATGAAGTCTTTGAAAAATATGCCCGAACCATTCCAAAATCTAGAAAAAAATTTTCTCGGTACCCAAATAAAGTGTGAGGCTAGACTTCTTTGCTTCTTTTTATGAGAACTGTGTTCTTATTTTATCCTTCTAAGGAGAATCTTAATAGCAAAGTTCTTTTTGATATTTTTGAAGGATATGAGGTTGACCTCTTCCCTTTCATAATTCAATAGATCGCTTCGTTCCTCCGATCGGAAGAAGCCCCCTGTACCTTTTAGAGCTCTTCTCTCCAAAATGTTTTCTTAATTTAAAGTGGAGCTTCCGATGACCCTCACAAATTTCTCGGAGCCAGCTGTCCGCATTGGCGTGGCTGAGTTGATCAACCTTGGATACCAAGAAACCGAACCTAGTGTCTAGATACACACTTCGAGCTCTCTCCTCCTCCTTCTCCATCTAAGAAGAGTACACAAGAAAATCTTCTTCGACTGTTGGTCTGTCTTCTCAACTAGCCCTTTCTACTAATCTACATCGAAGGTGGCTTCGAATTTGCTGCATTGGCTAAAGAGTTGCAATCAACTCTCGATGCTTTCAAGCTTTCATGCCTATATCGAATCGGCTTCGAGCACGACTCGGAAGCAAATTGACGAGTCGGACTCGGTCATCAAGCTCAAGGAAGTCATCAAGAAGCAATAGGAGTGGATTGGTCGTCTCCAAGGGCGCAAATCTAAGGCTACCGAGGACTCCGAATCAACATCGAAATAGTCTCGTCCTCGGAGTCATCTAGTTCTTCTAACTCAAACTCAAAATACGAAGAAAGAGAAGAAGAAGTTGGAGCAGAGCCAAGAAGAAAGCCAAGGATAGAAAGAAGCCGAGATTATTTCCTTTGAGCATACTGAATCAGCTTCGAGAAAGGTAGGAATAATGGTCAATCCCACACCCAGCCATCTTTACAAGCTACTCAGCCTCAACAAGGTAAGGGCTCGGAAGACGAAGAATAGCATCTTGCACGCAACATTATCCAACTAGCACAGATGCCTCCTTTTTCACTACCGCCGGTTGTGCAACTAGCCACTTCATCCCAACGATATAGGCATAGGCGCAGGGCTCCCCGTTCCTCTTCCTCCATCAGAACTGCTCCATCCCCTCTTAGTTCATTTTTATTTTTTGTCCAACACTCTTGAAGACTCATGTGTAACTCTCTATCTCTCTTAGGTTTTGATTCTAAATCATTCTGAGCTTTAAAGATACTCATGTCTAATTTTTCATTCTGTTATGACCCACTCAAAACCATTCATCAAGCATAACATTCTTAACCGTGTTTCTAACCCACTCGGACACAACTCGGAATAATGGCATGAGTAAATACTTTCTCAAACACGTTTATTCTAAGCACTCGACTTCTTTTTCAAGTGAAAATGAATTACAACGTTAATTCTAATTTCTAAGTCATTTTATTTGTTGAGAATTATTTACTTGATCAAGTTTATGAATTCTGATATCTTATTCTTTCTAACTTGATCATTTTAAGGATTAAATCAAGATGGAATATGAACCTAATGAATATTAGACTTAGAAAATTCCATTCTTTTAGGCTCAAGATAATTAAGTGCTTAATTCCTTTGATTTCATTATTATCTTTGCCTAATTCTGGACCAAAGTATTTTTATACTTTGAGTACCACTTTGATTTGCTTTTTAGGTTGATTAAATAAGCCTAATCTATTTTTAAAATATAAACATAGCCAGTTTCTAACCGTTAAACACCAAGCATACATAAATCAACCATTTTTGGACATGGCTCGGACACCCGTGTTAGAGTTGTTTGTTTCCAAAACTAGAAAAGTTCACCTTTTAGTATAGCGGTCGTTTCCAACCCAGATTTCAAACACCACCGAGAGGGTGGACCATCTTTTGAGCCAAGAGTCGCCACACAACGTTCACATCCGAACGGATCTTTTTACGAGTGACTCGGACTAGTCTGTTAGAACGGCTATTGAGGCTCACTAGTCCAAAGCAAGTCTCAATGGTTATTCTACTGTGGTGCATATAAATAGAAGCCACTCCACATGACTTGAAGATTTCTAAACAAATTGCTTAACACTTACTTAGTGCATTCTTATTCAATCTTCGACTTACAACTCCTAATCTGTAATTTCTTACTTTCTAAGTTGTAAAGAAAGTCTTGTAATCACTCATATTCTTTCTAGTTTCTTTCTAAGTCCCTTGACTGAGCTGTAAGGGCTAAATCAGCTCAATTACCCCTAAGTGTAAGGGTTAACTCAGTCTAGAAGTACTAGATCGGATACGGGAACTTTTAAGTCCGGGAAAACTTGTAAACAAACTGTCTAAGGGAGCAATTCGGTAAGATTCAATCCTTTGTAATTGAGGATTCAATTAGTGGATTTGACTTGGTGCTTGGATTAGCATTGCCCGTGGTTTTCTACCCCAGGAGGGTTTCCACGTATTTACGTGTGTACTTAACTTTCTAAGTCTAATCAAGACTCGGAATCTGTTTCCAAGTTTGTTATGTGCAAAACAGTTTGATTTTTCTCAAAAATCTTCCATCACCATATTCAACCCTCCCCCTCTTCTAGCATGACCTAACCTCTCCAAGAGCAAACCTTCAATTGGTATCGAGCCTAGCCTTTCAAGAGGATCTCACAATCCAAAGATCGAGAGATTAGATGGCTTAGAACAATGGAAAGCTCGATGAAGGAAGATCATTAACCAAACCACCCAATTTCAAGGAGTTCACTTGAAGAAGATGATGGAATGCTTTCTTCGAATAATGATGACGAAGTATAAAACATCATCAAGAACGGAAACTTCATTCCAATGAAGATAGAAGGCGCAAGATCTGTGCCTAAAGAAAAATCGAGTATACCACTAAAGAGAATGAGAAGTTCGAAAGAACTTCAAAGCTATGAACAATCGATGTGCGCTATCGGCTCGGAAGAGTACAATAGAGTGTCGACCTATGACACAGCCAAAGAGGTGTGGGATACACTTGTTAACAAATATGAAGGAACTAGCCAAGTAAAGTAGACTAAGATAAGTCAATATCTTAACAAGTATGAGTTGTTCGGAATGGAGCCGAAAGAAAACATCTCTCGGATGCGGGCCCAATTCACTAAGATTACCAACAATCTCAAATCTTTGAGTAGAAAGATCTCTCATGAAGAAATGGTCGGAAAAATTATGAGAAGTCTACCAAAGAGAAGATGGGGTCTCAAGGTGACAACAATCGAAGAGGCTCGGAATCTCTCTCAACCGAAGCCGGGTGAGCTCGTTGGAAAGCTACTTACTCATGAGTTGCACCTAGAGGAAGAGGATGTGGAGGTCAGCACCAAAAAGAACATTCACTCAAGGCCTCGAAAGCGAGACGACAAAGTCCGAGCTCCTCGGACTCGGAAGAGGATCCCATGGCACTCATTGCCGGAGGCTTCAAAAAGATGAATGAGTACAAAAATGGCAAAAGAGGACAAAGGAGGAGTTCTACACGAAAGATAAGAAAGGTAAATACTCATCTCCTTCTAAGTTGTCTTTAACTAAGAACTCTGGTTACTTTGAATGTGGTAGCAAGGAGCACATAGTCAAGGACTTTCAAAATAGAAAGAAGGACGAGAAAGAAGAAAAAGGCTATGTGGCTACCTGGAGCGATGATGACTCATCCGAAGATGATAATTCAAATTATTCAAAGTGTCTAATGGCAGTGATAGACTCGAAGCTAGATCCGAGTCGGATAGTAAAAACTCGAATACTGAGGAAACAAATCCTCGGGAGGTGATTGAATACTTCTTTAAGTTTTTCAAAGTTGATCTTGCTAGATATATCTTTACTTTAGAAGAGGAGTCTAATTCGCCTCTTCGATTTTAAAAAATAACTTGAGTCTCTTACTTCGAGAGTACGATTTTAAAAAATGAGTTAGACAACTTGAGACAAAATCCGAAAGTACTTAAGACCGGTTCTCAAGACAATGAGACCGAGTCCGAGTGCCTTGGAATAGAGAATGAGCAAGCTGAAAAGGAAGCTCATTGAGTCTTAAGAGCTCATTTTAAAACTCACTCAAGGTCGGAAAAACCTTGATCTTTTACTAAGCTCTCACTCGTGTCTCATTTAGAAAAGAAGTTATTGGTTACAATGCTCGAAGAGGAATCTAATTCCTATTGAAGTCTTTTCAAAAATGATTCCAGAATTGTAAAGTTTAGGAAGGCTGAGCATGGTCCCATCAATTCAAATGAAAAGAGGACTAAGCACCGACCGAGTTTATAAGAAAAAGCTTTCTCAACCTATTTTTAAAAAGAAAGGTTTTCAAAGAAAAGAGGGACAAACTCAATTTTCTAAGAAGAAGACTCAAAATCGGACCAAACCTAAAATCATTCAAATCGGGGTTCTGAAAGTGCTCTTCCTCATAGAAAGACCACAGTAAAGGCGATTCTCGGGTTTGTAAGAGGAAGTCGGAAGGGTTAGTTTGTTTACGTGTTACAGGTGACTCGAAACAAAAGGGTCACTAGTACTTAGACAGTGGCTGCTCACACCATATGTCTAGAGACTCAAAACTCTTTTCGAGTTAGAAAATTTGAAGGGAGGAAAAGTCACATTTGGAGATAACAATAAATGCAACATAGTTGGGATTGGTAAGATTAGTCAAGGAAACAACTCGGTCGAGTCCAGTTTACCTTGTCAAAGGGCTTAAGTATAATCTACTTAGCATATCTCAGCTATGTGACAAAGGCTGAGAGGTAAGGTTCACTCGGACCAACTGCTACATTTCTTATACAATCACCAAAGAGACAAAGCTCTCAAGTCCGAGGTTAGGTAACACTTATACCATTCCTCTCTCGATTCTAGTTAGAATTTATCTTGCTTGAAAGCATCTTTGAATGATGATTCATGGACATGGCATCGTATTAGCATGTATACCATCAAGAAACTTGCATCTCACGGATTAGTTAGGGGTTTACCTAACCGTGCATTTAAGAAAGATAGAATCCGTAAAGCCCGCACAAAAGGAAATCAAGTCGGATCATCTTTCAAACCACTCAAAACTATGTCTTCATCCAAAGTACTTGAATTGGTTCATATGGATTTATGTGGTGAAATTCCTATGAAAAGCTTAGGAGGTAAATCATATGTGCTGGTTATTGTTGATGATTATTCATGATTTACTTGGGTGTGTTTTATGAGAAACAAGAATGAAGCCTTCAAAGAGTTCATTAAGATCTGCAGGAAAATTCAAATGGAGTCCGAGTCTCGGATTAGAAGAATTCGAACCGACCATGGAAGAGAGTTTCACAATTTGCGAGACTTCTATGACAAGAATGGCATCTCCCACAACTTCTCTGCACCAAGAACTCCTTAACGGAATGGAGTAGTAAAGAGAAAGAACAAAACTCTTGAAGAAATAGGAAGGACCATGATGATTGAAAATGATCTACCTTACTATTTCTGGGCTGAGGCGATCAACATAGCAAACTATATACTCAACAGATGCCTCATTAGACCCATCCTGAATAAGACATCCTATGAGTTGTACAAGGGAAAGAAACCCAAAATTTCCTACTTTTGACCATTCGGATGTGAATGCTATGTGCATAAAAATGGTAAGGAAAATCGACTAAGTTTAATGCTAGATCGGAGGAAGGTATATTTCTAGGTTACTCATCTCATAGTAAAGCTTATAGAGTTTTTAACAAAAGGACTAACAAAGTGGAAGAAATTATCCAAGTTGTCTTTGATGAGATTGATCTTGGCAAGATAAGTGAATCCACCTTCTCATATCTCAAGCTTAACAGAGATGAAGATGACATTGTTGAAGTCGAACTCGAAAAAGTCAAAACAGAAGAACCGAGGCAGCTCAAAATGAGCTAACTTAGAATGTTGTGACTCGGAATGAACAAATTCAAGAGCCAACTCAGAATGTTGAAGAACAAGTCAATGTAGAATTTAACTAATGAACTTTGTAAATCAAAGGACAGGTAGAGCTTTCAAATATGCATCCAAGTGAGCATACTATCTAATATCAATAGTGGGGTAAGAATTCATTCTTTTTTGTAAAATTTATTTGCATTTTCAACATTCATATCATTAACTGAACCTAAAAATGTACTAGAAGCCTTAAATGAACCAGAATGGGTAGATGAAAGAAGAGCTAAATCAATTTGAAAGAAAACAAGTCCGGACTTTGACCAAACGACCCTCTAACCACCCGATGAATCGGAACCAAATGGGTTTTCAATAACAAACTGGATTAGGAAGGGTTGGTGGTCAGAAATAAGGCTAAATTAGTTGCTCAGGGGTATAACCAAGGAGGTAATTGATTATGGGGAAACCTTTGCACCTGTTGATAGGATTAAGGCAATCAAAATACTCTTAGCATTTGCATCTAGCATGAACATCAAGCTTTATCAAATGGATGTCAAATGTGCATTTCTCAATGGTCACATTTAAGAACAAGTTTATGTTGAGCAACCCCTGGATTTGAAAACTTAGAATTTTCAAATCATGTTTTCAAGTTGCAAAAGGTTTTATATGGTCGTAAATAAGCTCCCATAGCTTAGTATGAAAGACTAAGTAGTTTCTTTGTTGAAAATTATTTCAAAAGAGGTCCGATTGACAAAACTCTTTTCACAAAAACCAAGGCGAATGATTTTCTTATCATTCAGGTCTATATTGATGATATTATTTTTGGAGCTGCTAATAAAACTCTATGCCAAGAGTTTTCTGCGTTAATGAGACAGGAGTTCCAAATGAACATGATAAGAGAACTCAATTTCTTCCTTGGTCCGCAAATCAAGTAAGAAAAAGATGGAATCTATATCCATCAATGTAAATACACCAAGGAGTTATTGAAGAAATACAAGCTATAAGATGTGAAGCATGTAGCAACACCTAGAAGTAGCGAGTTTAAAACTGGACTCATATGAGAAAGATAAAGTTGTAGATCGAAACTCTACAGAGGTATGATTGGATCTCTACTTTATCTCACATCTAATAGGCCAGATATCATGCTTAGTGTTTACCTTTGTGCAAGATTTCAACCTAATCCTAAGGAATCACATCTTATTGCGGTGAAGAGAATCTTTAGATATCTTGTAGGGACTCGGAATCTTAGTCTATGGTTTTCAAAGGACTCAGCCTTCCTTTTCCATGTGAGTGAATGGGATCATGCTCAGCCTTCCTGAACTTAATAGTTCTGGAATCGGTTTTGAAAAAATGTGAGTAAGAATTAGATTCCTCTTCAGCATTGTAACTAAGAACTTCTTTTCTAAATGAGACACACCGAGAGCTTAGTAAAAGATCAAGGTTTTCTGACCTTGAGTGAGTTTTAAAACCAACTCTTGAGACTTTTTAAGCTTTTGTTTCAGTTGCTCACTCTCCGTTCCGAGGCACTCGGACTCAGTCTCATTGTCTTGAGCACTAGTCTCAAGTACTTTCAAATTTTACCTTAAGTTCTCTAACTCATTTTTTAAAACAAGTACTCTCAATAGTAAGAGACTCAAGTTGTTCTTTGAAATCGGAAGACTCAAAATTGGACTTTTCTTCCAAAGTAAAGAGGTATCTAGCAAGATCAAGTTTTGAAAAACTTAAGGAATTATTTAATTACCTCCTAACGACTTGTTTTCTCAGCATCCGAGTTGTCATTGTCCGACTCATATCAGCTTATAAGTCTATCGGTTCCATTAGACACTTTGAGTCATCATAATCGTCTTCTTCGAGGAGTCATCATCGCTCCAGGTAGCCACCATAGCCTTTTTCTTCTTTCTAGCCTTCTTTCTCTTTAGACAGTCCTTTACTATGTGCTCCTTACTACCACACTCAAAGCAACTAGAGTTCTTAGTTAAAGACAACTTAGAAGGGGATGAGTATTTACCTTTCTTGTCTTTCTTGTAGAGCTCCTCTTTTGGCCTTTTCGCCACCTTTTGTACTTCATCATCTTTTTAAAAGCCTCGAGCAACTAGTGCCATGGGATCCTCTTCCGAATCCGAGGAGCTCAGACTTTATCATCTGTTTTCAGAGGCCTTCAGTGCAATGTTCTTTTTGGTGTTGACCTCAAAATCCTCTTTTTCTAGGTGCAGCTCATGAATAAGTAGCTTCCCAATGAGCTCATCCGGCTTCAATTAAGAGTGATTCTTAGCTTTTGGGTTGCTGTCACCTTGGGAACCTATCTTCTCTTTAGTAGACTTCTAAGAATTTTTCTGACCATTTCTTTATAAGAGATCTTTCTACCCAGAGATTTGAGATTGTTGGTAATCTCAGTGAACCGAGCGTACATATGAGAGATGTTCTTCTCTCGGCTCCATTCTCGAACAGCGCATACTTGTGAATATATTAACTTATCTTTGCCTGCTTCACTTAGCTTGTTCCTCCATAGGTATTGACCAATGTATCCCACACCTCTTTGGTTGTGTCATAGGCTGACACCCTATTATATTCTTCTCAGCTGATAGCGCACATCGAGTGTTCATAACTTTAAAGTTCTTCCTGAACTTGTCATTCTCTTCGATAGTATACTCTTATTTTTCTTAAGGCACAGATCTTACTCCTTCCATCTTCATTGGAATGAAGTTTTCATTCTTGATAATGTTCCATACTTCCTCATCATTGTTCAGGACGAAGCATTCCATTATCTTCTTTCAATGTGCAAAGTTTGACCCCTTGAACGTGGGTGGTTTGGTGGATGATCTTCCTTCATCGAACTCTCCACTATTCCGAGCCATCTGATCTTTAGACCTTTGGATTATGAGATCCTCTTAAAAGGTTAGGCTATGATACCAATTGGAGGTTTGCTCTTAGAGATATTAAGTCACCCTAGAGGGGGTGAATAGGGTGATGGAAGATTTTGAGAAATTACAAATTGTGCAAAAATAGAACAGATGTAGAAACAGATTCCGAGTCTAGATTGGACTCGGAAAGTAAAGCACACACATAAGTACGTGCAAACCCTCCTAGGGCAGAAAACCACGGATAGTGCTAAAGCACAAAGTCAAGTCCACTTATTAAATCCACAATCACAAGGACTGACTCTTAACCGAATTGCTCCCTTAGAAAATTCCTTTACAAGTTTTCCTAGATTAATAAGTTCTCTTATCTCGATCTCGTACTTCCTGATCGAACAAAATTTGTTAGCTTTTAACCCTACTAATATTGATAACCCTAACACTAGCACTAGAATTTAATCAAATTAGAGCAATAAGTATTAGAAAAACATCATTGAGCACCTAGTAACCAATCTATTAACAAATAGATTTAAAAAGGATCTATGATAATTTCCTAATTAAAAGAGATGGGTATGAGACATCCATGATTAACTATGGTGATACTTATGTCTAAAAGATCAAGTGATTATATACTTAAACCCTTTAAACTATCATATGAATTTATATAAAACTAATTAGCTTACACTCTAATAATTAGACATAAAAACCACAAATATTAAATACAAATTATCATAGAATCATGGACAAAATCAATAGGACAATAACAATCGAAACTTTATTTTAAAATAAATAATTTAACATGGTTTCAAATAGATTATACTAAGTATAAAAACTACTCACACATAATATAATCTAAGACACGTAAAATAAATAAAAATAACATCTTTAATATTAATCTAATAATAAAAATAAAGTCTTAAAATAAAATTATAATAATAATAATAACACAATATTCCTTCCCATGGTGGTGGTAATCAAGATGGTGGTGATGGATAGTTGCATGAGGATGATGGACGGTGATGGTTGTGAGCCGGCCCGACGATGGAGCTTAGAGGAGTAAGATGGCATGGCTGCAGGTGAAGAGAATGATGATGATGATTGTGACTAGATGAAGTGTGAGATAGCGGAGGCTTGGGATGGAATGAGAAGATGAGGAAGACAGGAGGTGGCGAGAGACATGGGGCAGCGGTTGTGTGATGGATAAAAGTGGTAGATGAAGAGATAAGAGATAAGGTTTGGGATAAAGATAATGTAGCTTCCGTGGGGTTGAGAAGATGAAAGATATAAATAGGTGTTGGTGTGAAGACAGGAAGCCGAGAGGAGGAGTTTGTGATGATAGTGATTCCTCTTTCTTCTCATGCAACTCTAAGAAGGAGTCCTAGTGAATTTAGGAATATGATTATTTCTGTTCACACTTCTCTTTAAAACAAAACTCATAAAATAATTCCTCATAAAATAAATATTTTATGAATCATTACTTTTGACCGACTTCATGTCTTTTCTTGAACGCTTGTCGGTAACTAAAAACTCACTTTTAACGTCTTTTCATCTCTTCCCCACTTTATTTGATAATTACATAAAAATAAACAAAATAGAATAATTTAGATAAAATAAACTATATAACTGCAGACACCTAAAAAGTCTCGTCCTTTATCTTGTTATTTCTATGTTTTGTTTTGTCGGCCCAATGATGATAATCTTGAGTCATGTTTGTGGATTTGGATTCCGAACCGTGATCGATTAGTGCAATATAAGCCGATAAACCACAAAGAACCCCCATCACCACTTAAATAGCCTTTTGCCTTGGGTCAGTCCACAAATCCTCTTTTCTTTCAAACTGTCCAAGAGCCGAGCCAAGCCTTTAGAGATTATGGAGTCCCATTATGTGTGCCCGCCTTCTAGAAGCTAAGTGGAACGCTATGTTTTGAGTTTGGAGAATCCTCGGAGACACAACTAGGGTACGAAACACTAGGAGGGTCCGGTTAGTCGGCGCCCGCCTTCTCTATTTTATCCAGGTTCTATCTCGGTTTTATCATCTTTTGATTCGATTCTATCTCTTAAGGAATGGTTCGATTTTCTTTCGGTTGTTTGGACGAATGAATGGAGGCAAACCCTCGGTCATTTGTGACTTAGGTTCTCTCCTATAAATAGAGACATATGGCTCTCATTCCCATACGGCTTCCTGCCTTAGCACCACACTGCAGAAAGCTAACCGGAATACTCCCATCTAAACGTTACTCCGCCAAATTTGATCTTGAATAGTCATCTTTCCTACTTACTATCGTTGAATCCGTGTAAAGAGCTAAAGAATATTTGATTATTCTCATGTTTGGCACTCGTTCAACCGATTGCTCCCATACCCTAGACACGATTCATAAAACTAGCCCTTTTCTTCGATTGTCACCACTCGCATCGAGAGATCCGGCGAGGAGATCCAAATCAGCAAGGTGGGTCAACCCGAGGGCCATATTTCAACCTTCGAATGGTCATATTTATTTTTGCTTTATTCGTTTTCCATATAGTGGTCTAAGAGATGTATCGCTTTAATTTCCTCCCAAACTAATGTAATCTTTTATTTCTCGCTTTTCTTTCTTTTATCGCTTTCCTTTATCGTTTTCCTAGTTATGTTTTGGTTGCTTTAATTTCGCTTCGCATGTTGTTGTATGCTTGTCTTCTTACATCTTTATTAATAAACTACTCAAACTAGTAATGGCCGTCTTCGAACGAAAGGGTTTATCCCTCCGTTTCGTACCCTCACCCCGAATTTGATTCTCGGTTCAAGATTGATGGAGTCATCTTTTAGCCTCTTTCAGTCTTAGTTTTCTCATACTAAGATTAGAAGAGCAAATTTTGTTTTTGTTAGTTTTTCTTCCCGAAAACCGATCGGCGACTCCCTTATTTTATGCTTTATTCTACGCATATTCGCATCTCGGTGTTTTTTATTACGGGAAGAAGTGAAGTTAGGATTTGGATCTGCCAACAGGTTAGAGGCCGAGGTTGGTTTCACCAGCCACGGCCTCGGCCGGCACTCCACCTTCCCCGGTGTAGGCTACGGCCAGCACCACGGGGTGGCGGTGGTGGCTTCAGTCCAAATTGGTGTTTTCACACCAATCTGTCCCTAAAGCCCCACGGCAGTAATCATAAGCTAATATCATTTAGTCCTTAATTAGAAAATAATATCTGGGGACTTCTAAAATAATTGCTAAAATAAAATGATTAATAAAATTGCCAATCAAATTTGATTTAATTTATTTTAACTTGATTTAATAAAATACGGAAATCTTAATAAAAGGTTCATCCTCACATTAAAAAATCGACATTCTAAAACTATCTTCAAAATCAATCCTTCATAAAAAGAGAGACCCGACACAAGTTTAGAAGCTCGGCGTTGGGCCCCGGGCCTTGGGTCGTGTTTCGTATAATAACATAAAGTAAATAACTACTAAAACTACGTATAAAATACAACTTAACGAGATACCCTTTATAGTCGGGGACAAATGAGCTGAGTTAACTCTTACAACCCAGTCAAGGGACTTAGAAAGAAACTAGAATGAGTATAAGTGATTACAAGACTTTCTTTTCAACTCGAAAGTAAGAGATTACAGATTGGGAGTTATAAGCTTAAGATTGAATAAGAATGCACTAAGTTAGTGGTAAGCAATGTGTTCAGCAATTTTCAAGTCTTGTGAAATGGCTTCTATCTATACACAGCATGGCGGAATGACCGTTGGGACTTGTTCCGCACTCGGTGAGCTTAATAGCCATTGTAACGGCTAGTTTGAGTCACTCGTAAAAGGATTCGTTGAGATGTGAACGTTGTGTGGTGGTCCTTAGCTCAAAAGGTGGTCGATCCCTCTGGTTGTGGTTGAAATCTGGGGTGGAAACAACCGTTAGACTTAAAGTTATTGTTCACCGGATTTGGAAACAAATAACCTTGACACGGTGTTTGAGCCATGTCCAAATACGGTTGATTTCTATCTCGCTGGTGTTTAACGGATAGAAACCGATCGCTTTTGTATTTCAAACGTATATTAGGCTTGTTTAATCAACCTATAAAAGGAAATCAATGTGGTACTCAAAGTATAAAGATATTTTGGTCCGAATTAGGCAAAGATAATAATTAAATTAAAGTAATTAAGCACTTGATTATCTTTAGTCTAAAGGAATGGAATTTTTAGTCTAATATTCATTAGGACCAAATTTCATATGATGTTAATCCTTAAAGTGATCAAGTTAGAAAGCATAAAATATCAAAATACATAAACTTGATCAAGTAAATAATTCCGAATAAATAAACCGACTTAGAAATTAGAATTAACACTCGTAATACATTTTCACTTGAAACATGAAGTCATTGCTCACAATAAAAGTGTTAGAGAAATTATTTACTCATGCCATTGTCCTGAGTGGTGTCCGAGTGGGTCAAAAGCCGATTCAAGGAAGTTATGCTTGATGAAAGATTTACGAGTGGGTCAAAACAAGATGAAAACTTAGATATGAGTTTCTTGAAGGCTAAGAATGACTTAGAATCAAAACTATAGAGAGATAGAGAGTTATACTTGAGTGTTCACGTTAGACTCAAAGTTGATGTTTACCGGATTTGGTAACAAATAACCCCGACATGGTGTCCGAGGCTTTTTCGAAACGGTACTTTTTTCTATCTCGCTGGTGTTTAACAGTTAGAAGCCGATTGCTTTTGCTTTTTAAAATGGTATTAAAATACTTTAATCAACCTGCGAAAGCAAATCAAAGTGGTACTCAAAGTATAGAAATACTTTGGTTCAGGATTAGGCAAGGATAATAATTAAATCATAATAATTAAGCACTTAATTATCCTTAACTAGAGAAAATTGAATTTTGTGATTCTAATATTTAATAGTTTCTAATTTCATTTTGTGTCTATCTTTTAGATGATGAAAAGATTAAGATTTTATAGACACAATGCATCAAATTGATCGAGTAAATAATTTCATTTAATAAATCTAACTTAAAAGTAAGAATTAACGCAGTAATTCTTTATAGTTAAAACATGAAGTCAAAGTTTAGAATAATATATGCAGGTGAAATTATTTTATCAAGATAACTATCCGAGTTGTATCCGAGTGAGCCGAAACCCGAGTGATGTGAGGTTTACTCAAGAAATGCTTTACGAGTAGGTAAGACAATATTAAAACCTTAAGGATGAGCTTTTCAAAGATTAAGAATGACTTGAAAATTCAAAACCATAGGGAGATACGGAGCTATACTTGAGTCTTCGATAATGAATTAGATAACCAATAGAAACCAAAACAAGACAGTTCAATGTAAATACCCTATTTGGTTATAATGTTGTGATCGTTTAGTGAAATTTGTAACTAGCATTAGTGGTAAAAAAGATAGATATCACGTCTTAAGTGACTTCTAGTTTAGAATTTTTAAATGGTTGAAATAAGTGTAAAGTAGCTATCTATAGCTAGAATACACATCCTAGATATTTGTACCGTTATATATGAGGTAAATATGTGCGAATTGAAGTTAGCCATAGTATTAACATGTCATGAATAAATAAGTTCATTTGTTGATCTCATCCTAAATTAAAGTTATTAGAGACCATATGTTCGTATATATAATATATATATTGGACAGATGTCGTGTTGTACAAATATAGTTAACCCTACGATTATGGAAATGATATGTATGTTCAATAAGTTGAAGCCCCGAAATTTGAGGGAGGATCAAACTCACTCGGTTATGAGGAATGGTTGAGGAAAATAGAGAAATTATTTGAAATAATGGAATGTCCTGATAGAGTTAAGGTACGGTTGGCTACCTATCGGTTTGATCGAGAAGTAGAATATCAGCGGGAAACAGATAAAACCAAGAGAAAGGGAGATGCCTTTAACACTGGGTGCAACTAAAAGCTCTTATGGATGCAAAATACTATCATAGAGGTGTAAAATGGACAAAAGAACAAGAATTTCTCCGAGTTAAAGCAGGGG
Organism: Talinum fruticosum; assembly: GCA_021018815.1. NCBI lineage: Eukaryota > Viridiplantae > Streptophyta > Magnoliopsida > Caryophyllales > Talinaceae > Talinum > Talinum fruticosum. Next base: position 2,963,940 of record JAITYX010000026.1, read on the forward strand.
AAACCACGAGTGTCACGGAATATGCTGGAAAATTTAATGAACTTAGTCATTTTGCTCCTGCCCAAGTGGCAACAGAAGAAATGAGAATGGATCACTTCGAGCATGGGCTAAAGGGAAAAATAAAGGAGAAAATAGCATGACATACCTTTGGCAATTTTCAGGATATGTATCAAAGGGCGGTTAAAATTGCTAGAGTAATTGAGGAAAGCAAAGCTCAAAAAGAGACAAAACTCTAGCTCAAGGAAAATTTCATACGGGGAGCTCTAGTTCTCAAGGGAAGGTATTGCACCAAATTTACTCCTACGAGACAACAATTCAAAGGCAAGCAACCAATAGGAGGCCAAGGTAGAAAATTTTGTGGAAAGTGCCTCCACCACCATGCTGGACCATATAAAGTAAGCTTAGGCCCATGTTTTGGATGCAGCAAATACGGACATCGAGTAGCAAACTCTCCAAGTGCTACATGGAACAATTGATTCAATACTCGAGGATCAACGCTTTAACCTCAACCCCATAACCAATAAGGCCATTTTCCAAGTGAAGACCAAAGAGACACTAAAGAACCACAAGCCGAAGTGTAAGTCTTTTGCATAGATTGGCATGGAGGAGGCAACCTAGACACTTGGAACATCGGGTAGGACATTGACTTACCTTTTAATTTATATGTTTTACCTAGCTAAAAGTTATATATTCATTGTGAATTTCGGGGACGAAATTCTTTTAGAGGTGAAGAAATGTAAGAACTATGATTTTAAATGAGCTGATTATATAAGTTAGATTATCTAATTATTTTTAATTAAATAAATTAGGTCGGATTAACTAAATATATTCGTGAGTGTATATTGTAATTTTATTTGTGCAAATTAACATGTGTTTATATAACTTTAATTAGTGAAATATATCAATTCTTTTCTCTTAATTTTCACCTGGACCCAAATAAGTAAAAGGCTCAAGTTAATTTATGTTACCTATTTTAACTTAACCTAAATTATGCCTAACTAAACAAAAAAAAAGGAAAAACGAGGGTGAAAAGGAGGGGGAGACGTGTGAGCTTAGGTGAAAATTAATGTAAATGGGATGTATGGCCTTACTTCGGCAAGCCACGGGGAGAGAGAAGCGCAGAGAGAGAGAGAGAGAGAGAGAGAGAGAGAGAGAGAGAATAGTAACGAGAGGAAGATAGAAAGGAGGGGTCGGGAGTTAGAGGAGGAACAAAGAGAGTGACAGACTAGGAAAGACCGAGAGAGCAAAGAGGAATTGAGCGAGAGCCATGAACTTAATCGCTACATATCAAGAAATCCAGAGACTAAGAGATAGGGTGAGTCAAGAAGAGGTTAAGGAGGAACAAAACGATAGAGGACAAAGAAGAAAAGGCGGGAGTAGAGGAGAGAAAGTGAAGGTTTGCTCGGGGAGAGTCCGAGTCACCCTAGAGGGGGTGAAAAGGGTGATGGAGGATTTTCGTGAAGATTGAACTCTTTTTGTCAAAGAGAGACGAAACAGATTCCGAGTCTAAAACGGGGTCGGAAAAGTATGAACTCGGAATCTCGGTGAACGATGAAGGTAGCGATTCAAGCTGCAATCGTGAGTATGTCCGAGTCTAGAATGTACTCATAAAGTAAAGACACAGATATTACGTGGAAACCCTCCTGGGGCTGAAAACCACGGATCGCGCTAATCCAAGCACGAAGTCAAATCCACTATTTTGAGTCCACAAAATACCGTAGATCGACCGAACCCGAGTTGCTCTCTTAGACAACTCTTCACAAGTTTTTCCTAGACTTAGAAGTTCCCTTATCCGATCTAGTACCTCCTAGCCGAGATAACCCTTACAGCTAGGGACAACTAAGCTGAGTTAACCTTTACAGCTCAGTCAAGAGACCTTACTTAGACAAGTAAGAAGAAAGTGTTTGTAACTAAGTACAAGACCTTACAACTCGGAATATAATGAATTACGAGGTGGGAGTTGTAAGTAGAAGATTGAAAGTGAATACAATGACTTTTGCTCAAGTATGTATTAGCAATAGGTTCGGCAATCTTCAAGTCTTGAGAGTTGACTTCTATTTATAGATGACCAAGCGAGTAGCCGTTGAGTCCATCTTCCGACCGAGAGTCCTTTGTGACCGTTGTTAAGGACATTCCGAGTCACTCAGAAAGTATCCGTTGTGATATGAACGTTAGGCAACGATTCTTAACTTTTTGGAAGTCCCACAACCACCGGCGGTGTCTTGAAAGATAAGGTGGAAACCACCGTTAAGTCGGGCCTTTCGGTTTTCCGGACTTGGAAACAGACATGCCACGACACAATCTTTGGGGCTAGGTCGGAGAATGGGAAAAGCCTTGTCTGCTGGTGATTTGACGTTTTGAAGCTAGTTACTTTTGTATTTCAAAAAGTGTATCCTCGTTTGAATCACCTACAAAAGTAAATCAAATTGGTTCTCAAAGTATAAAATACTTTGGTCCAAGATTAGACACGAATAATAATATAATTGAGATAATTGAATGACTAATTATCCGAGTCGGAAAAAATGGAATTTTACGAGTCTAATATCCATGAAACTCAAAATTCCATCCGAGTTAGTCTAAGTGAGAATCAAGTTATACAACAAATATCGAGTGAAACATACTTGATCTAGACTAAGCATGGTTTAGACTAGAAGCACCGACTATAACAGAATAGGACTTATAACATGAAGTCGACACTGAGTGCGGTTAAGCGAAATACTAGTCATTTCAACATGCGATAATTCTAAGTGATGAGGGACTCGGAACCGAGTGAGACAGCGTGAGTGCATATCTGTTTTCCGAGTCACTTAGAGACAAGCAAAAATTACATGAAGTAAATGCCATATCACTTAGAGAAAATACTATATCACTTAGAAAAGTTTCTAAGGTACAGAGAATGCCTTGGAATCAAAACTCTATAAGTGAGAAATTCTTATACCTGATTCCTTTGATAGAACTCATAATTGTGCTGAGTAAAGTCCGAGTCTTCACAAAGTGAGAACACCGAGCAACGAGTGAGAACACCGAGCAACGTGTGAGAACACCGAGCAACTAAGAGGGGTGGGGCCACTAGCAAAGCGAAAGTTAAAGAAGACATGGGAGTAGAGACCAAAAGAAGCAACAAGACTGGGGACGGGGGAGGGTGAGAGATCTCAAAACACGGACTATGAAAGAGGAGTAGAGGTAAAGGGGCAAACCGACCGAGCGAGAGGAAGGGAGGCAAGAGTGCCAAATCAATTTTCACAACCCTATAATTCAAAGTGGGTAATTCAACTCTTGAACTCATGGAAATTAAAGCCCAAATAGATTTGTTGTTAGATTATCTAATTTGGTTGATTCGGTGTAATTTGTGAAATTGGATTGTGTTATATATCATGTGAATGACTCGGGAAGAATAAGTTAGATTGATGATTTGTGCGCTTGAGTGTTTCATGTTGAATTATTACATGCCTTGTGAATTCGTAGATCCGAGTTAGTGTTAATGGAATTAGAATGATTAATTGTGATGTAAAGATCAACTTTGGTACTGTGGTAGGCGAATTGGGATACAAAGATACAGTTAGAGGTTCCTGTTTTGTTTCGTTATGTGATTAGTGAATTTACTAACTAATTATATGCTAATAGAAATGGATAAGAATAAGAGTCCCTAAAACTTAATTGAATCGAAGGCTAATGGAATGACATAGAATGGAGTTATGGAGTGAAATTGAGGACTATTAGTGTACAATTGAGTTTGAGGAAATATGACAAATTAGTTCTATTTACATGAGTGGTTAAGGTTGGAATTGCAAGTATCGAGCAATAGAAAAATCAATTAAAGAAGTTAAACTTAACTCTTGTGGGTTCCTAAATTTTATATGTTGAGATCCAATTGATTATGCTAAAAATAAAGGTTTGGAGTGGAAAAAAGGTGATGTAAGTTATCCTTATGATCGATGCTTAATTAAGGTTTGGAAGTGGTTAATTATTATTGTAGAGCTTGGTGTGAGTTATCTTTTTAATTCATGATTACCATGATCTGGAAGGTGGATTTGACAAAGAGGAGTTGTTTTAGAACTAACATTTGAAACTTGAGCCCGAAGTGAAGTTGAATTGAACTGAAATGTGAAAATTATATTTGAAAGTTTGCTCTTAGAGAGACTAAGTCACCCTAGAGGGAGGTTAATAGGGTGATGGGGAAATTTAAACAAGTAATGGAAGAATAAAACTAGAGATGACTCCGTGGAGAGTCCGAGTCTAGATTGGACTCGAAAAGTGCTAACTCATAAAGTTACGTGGAAACCCTCCTGGGGCGGAAAACCACGGTCACTTGCTAATCCAAGCACCAAGTCAAATCCAACAGTTTGAATCCACAAAATACAGTAGAAAGACTCAACTAGAATTGCTCCCTTAGACAATTCCTTACAAGATTTTCCTAGACTCGAAATTACCTTATCCGATCTAGTACTTCCTAACCGAGGTAACCTTTATAGTTAGGGACAACCGAGTTGAGTTAACCCTTACAGCTCGGTCAAGAGACCTTACTCAAAAAGTAAGAATGAGTGTTTATAAACCGATTACAAGACCTTACAACTCAGAAAAATATTAAGTACGAGTTGGAGTTGTAAGTAGAAGATTGAGAATGAAATACAATGACTTTTTGCTTAAGTGCGTATATTGACAGTTGGTTCAAGCAATCTTCAAGTCTTGAGAGTTGGCTTCTATTTATAGATAACCAAGCGAGATTAGCCGTTGTGACTATCTTCTAACTGGAAGTCCTTTGTGACCGTTGCAATGAATTTTCCGAGTCACTCGGAAAATATCCGTTGAGGTGTGAACGTTGGGCAACGGCTCTTGACTTCTTTGGAAGTCCTAATCCACTCGGTGGTGTCCGAAAAGTAGGGTGGAAACCACCGTTGAGCTTAGCGTTGCGGATTTCCAGCTTTGGAAACAAACAACCCCGACACGATGTCCGGGCCTTGGTTAGAGGTGGAAAAAGCCTTGTCTGTTGGTGATTTGACATTTTGAAGTCGGTTACTTTTGTATTTCAAAAATAGGATAACATATATCTAAGTTTTGTCCGAGTGACTCGAAACTGTGTGTCAATTGATAAGCAAGAATATGCTTTCGAGTCGATCGAGTTGAAAGAGAATATATATGATAGATTCCGTAATACTCGAAAAGATGTTATATCACTCAGAAAAGTTATTAAAGCGAGATGGAATGACTTTTAATCAAAACATTATGAGAGATGAAGTCTTATACCCGATCTCCCGATGGAACTCGGAATGATATATATGTGAGGTCCGAGTCTTCAATCTCCCCTTTTGATGAAAGGCAGTCCATGCTTAGACAGAAACTTTGTTAGTGATATAGATCCGGTTTTTCATCCTTTCTCAAGGAATAAGTCGGAAAAACATGATAGAATTGTGTAGGGAAAATACAGTGAATGAAACTTATATTCTATCGGAGCGGAGGAGCCGAGATTGCATAAAAACAGCTAAAGTATCGGAGCAAGAAAATATCTTAGTGTTAGAGCAATGATAAGCATAATTGTCGAATCGAGCAAAGAAAGAAAAAATACTGAGCAAGAAATTGAAACTTAGAAATAATTGCTTTAAGCAATAAACTCGAGAGATAGTGCAACTCGGAAGACGAGATAGCAAGATTACTAATGAAATGCATTATAATTTAAATTGAAGAGTTTACACAAAAGAGGGTGAGAGAAACTCCCCTAAACAAGACAACAAATTTTTTTAACTATTCTCCCCTTGCCTTTCAACAAAAACAAAAAGAAGAAGAACGTATCAAGTAGATACAGATTTGATGTCCGGACAAAAAAAAATTAAGCGAAAAAAAATAAGATGGAGGAGATAGAGCGATCCGAGTCGAGGTTGGTGGACGAGCGAGTGCGCCTTCACCGATAAGATATGGAAGATGTTGACGAGCGAGGCGGAGGCAACACCGAGATCTCCGGAATGGGCTCATCTCCGAGTGGCCGATCCGGAACTAGGTTGTCCGCAGGCTCATCCTCTTGGAACTCGGCTGACGGAGGGGTGTGCTCAAGCCGACCAACTGCCGGCCGACCATGGTCGGCGAGGTCTTCGACCCACTCGGACTCACTGTCCGAGCCGATCATCTCTGGTTGTGGTTCGGGAGCACCGGGCCCTCTCGCTGCTGCTTGTTGGTTCTTCTTCCTTCTCACCATCCTTAGATGGAGCTACCTCAGCAGTAGGTTCCTTTTCTTCTTCCGCTTCTTCTTCTCCCCTGCTAAGGAGGATTTGGTCGGACTCGAGGATTCTTCGGAAGTGTCCGAGTCGACCGGATCCTGAGTCGCCTTAGATCGCCTCTCCGAAGGAGCTCGATCGGCTCCCTCTGCTCCTTAAATAGGGCCTTCATCTCTAGAAGTACATTTTGCTTGCTCTCGGATTTGGGATTGGGAGGTTTTTCGGTTAATGGTCATAGGCTGAAGGACAGTCTTGAATGACCGGAGGGTGTCCTTGAACTCGGTGGACACGAGAAAGCTTGTCCATGATAGCGGAGGACAAGGCGGAAGAAAGAATCGAGAAACACCTAAGGTGGAGGCACCACCAGGTGGAGGAGGTAGAGGAAGAGGGGCTTGAGTCTCGGTCTAAGGTGGAGAAGGTGGCCTCAGTTCGAGCTATGGACCCGGACACCCGGTTGGGTCTCCCGATATCCATACCCAAGGAGTTCCTTTTGCCAACGACAATGGCAGCCTCGAAACCGCGTTAGGATCCGAGGGAGAGGAACTTTGAACTGTTTGAAGACAAGGGTCGAAGAGCCCCGAAAGGAAGTGGGGTGGTCTTCTTGTTCCGAGTCCGAGCGAGCACGGTTGCCGTCCGCTCGACTATAGCAAGAAAGAGGTCTACTTCTTAGCCCTCTAGAATGTCGTAAAGAGCTTTGAGGTGCTTGGAGTTGGGGTTCTCCTTGCTAGAATGCTGAGAGAAGAAAGTCCTTATCGGCAGAAAGCATAGAAGACGAGCTGCTGACTTGAGTTGGGTCACAAAGAAGTTTTGCGTGACCCGGGGAATTCTTTAGCGTACTTCTCAAAGAAATCATCAGCAACATCGTTGAAAGGTATGGGGTTGTTGTTCAAGAACATACAAGATACTTTGAAAAGATGATGGAGAAGAGAAGTGTTGATGCGAACGAGTGATGTTCGAACTATGGAGGTGAGGATACCCTCGGAGCTAGAAGATTGGAATAGAATTCAAAAATGAGTTACGGGTAGATGAAATCACTAAAACACAGGAAATTATAAACCCCTGTGGACTTTATGTGAGCCAACCACGAAAACTTAGTAGTGGGGAAGAATTTGTCATCCAACGTTAGGTGTTGGGTGACAAGAGGTTTGGAAGAAGTAGAGGGGCCTTCCGGCTTTTTATGCGAGGTTTCTTGGTGGTAGAACCAAGAAAATCGGGGTTGGACCTCTTTTCGGCATGTTTGTTGTTGACAAGAGAGGAAAGAGATGAACTTTTGAACGAGAGAGAGGAAGAGAAAGCTCGATGAGAGTGAGCGAAGAGAAAAATATGAAAGAGTACTAAGAGAGAGAGAGTTGAGAGCAACAGAGCTTACTTGAGACGTTCTTCTCTTAGATTGAGAGTGACGTACGTTTCTTTGAATGTAGAGAGCTTGTTTCGAAGTGGAGTAAGTGCAAGAGTGAGAGTAAGTAGAGATTAAAGTAACAAAATGAAGGAAAATAGACGCTATTTATAGAGAAATAATCGTCCTTCATTATTCGTTCGACTCAGCTTCTTCAACGGTCACCTCGGACCGGTGTGACTGTTCGCTCTTTAACGGTTAGAATTCCAGTGACTGTCTCTCAACGGCTAGTTGTCCGATCGATATGTGCGAGATACGAGAGAGAAAAGAAGAGATTTTGAAAGAAATTTCGAAATTCTCCACCGATCTAGAGACGATTTCGAAGTTTGATGTCCATTTTTCTCAAAGTCCGAGTTCGACTCGGTTAAGTTTCCGAGTGACTCGAAACTACAAACAACTAATAACTATCAGCTCGGTATCACCGGTTCAACTAAACTAATGGCTATTAAGGAAAGTAAGCACACAGCACATAATCATGCAAAGTAATAAAAAATTAATTATGCATTATTCATGCCAAGCTCATTCCTAATAAAACAAAACCGATCCTCACTAAGGGGCTTAGTAAAGATATCAGCTAATTGAAGATTGGTAGGAATGAATTCAAGTTCAATATCACCTTTCTCAAAATGGTCTCTTAGAAAATGATACCGACCTCAATATGTTTAGTCTTTGAGTACTGAACCGGATTCTTGGTGATGCTTGACTGCAGTTTGATTATCACACTTGATTGGAACAGATTTGAATGAAAGTCCAAGATCTTTCAAGTGTTGCTTTATCCATAAGATCCGAGCACGAGCATGCCCTGACCACAATATACTCAACTTCGGCGGTTGATAGAGCTACTGAGTTTTGCTTCTTTGAGTGACAAGATATCGGGGATTGACCCGAAACTAGCATGCTCCTGAGGTGCTCTTTCTATCAACTTTGTATCCAGCATAATCAGCATCCGAGTATCCAGTGAGAGTCGGTTCGAGTCTCCGGAGTACCATAGACCTAAATTCCGAGTCCCTTCAAGATATCTCGAATATTCTCTTCACCGCAGTGAGATGTGATTCTTTTGGATTAGCTTGAAATCTTGCACACAGACAGACACTAAACATTATGTCCGGCCTATTGGAAGTGAGATAGAGCAAAGATCCAATCGGACCTCGGTAGAGTTTCGATCTACTACTTTACCTTTCTCGTCCGAGTCCGGTTTTATGTTCGTTGCTCATAGGTGTTGCTGCATGTTTTGCATCTTGGAGTTTATACTTCTTCAGCAGCTCCTTGGTATACTTTGATTGACGGACATAGATGCCATCTTTGTCTTGCTTGATTTGTAGACCAAGGAAGAAATTAAGTTCTCCCATCATACTCATTTGAAATTCCTGTCTCATTAACTCGAAAAATCTCGACACGGAATTTCATTAGTAGCTCCAAAAATTATGTCATCTACATAGATCCGAGCAATAAGAAAGTCTTTCCCCTTGGTTTTTATAAAAAGAGTTTTGTCAATCTGACCTCTTCTAAAATCATTTTCAACCAAGAAATTACTCGGTCTTTCATACCAACCTTTGGGAGCTTGTTTAAGACCATAGAGAGCTTTTTACAATTTGAAAACATGATTTGGAAATTCTGATTTTTCAAATCCAGGGGCTGCTCAACATAGACTTCCTCTTCAATGAAACCATTGAGAAAAGCACATTTAAAGTCCATTTTATATAACTTGATATTCATGTTAGATGCAAATGCCAATAAGATTCTAATAGCTTTAATTCTAACAACAAGTGCAAAGGTTTCCCCACAATCAATCCCTTACGCTTGATTGTAACCTTGAGCCACAAGTCTAGCCTTATTTCGAGTACTAACCCACCTTCATCCAGTTTGTTTTTGAAAACCCATTTGGTTCCTATAACTAGGTGGTCGGAAGGTCGTTTGGTCGAGTCCGGACTTAATTTCTTTCGAATTGATTGAGTTCCTCCTGCATGGCCTCTACCCATTCAGGTTCATTTAGGGCCTCTAGTGCATTTATGGGTTCAGCTAATGATATGAATGCAGAAAAAGCAAATAGATTATGAAGAGAGGAACGAGTTCTTATCCCACTTGTTGATGTCGGATATGATGTTTTCTAGTGGGTGACTAGAAGCGTACTTGAAAGCTCTACCTGTTCTTTGGTTCACCGGATCTATAGGTTGAATTGATTGATCTTCGATAGTATGTTCCGAGTAAACTTGTTCATCCGACTCGACCTTCAACATTCTCGACTGGCTCTTGAGTCGTCTCATTACGAGTCTAAGTGACTTCATTCCGAGTGACATGGATTTGATTCTTGATGAGCTCATTTTCATCAAGATTATCATTTCTGCTGAGCTTTAGATCTAAGAATGTTGACTCACTTGGTTTTTCCTGTTCAATCTCATCAAACACAACGTGGATGCTTTCTTCCACTTTGTTAGTTCTTTTATTGAAGATATGATATGCTTTGCTATGAGATGGATAACTAAGAAAAATACCTTCATCCGACCGAGCATCAAACTTGGTCGGTGATTCTTACCATTGTTATAAACGAAACACTTACATCCAAAGGGTTTGAAGTATAAAAGATTAGGTTTCTTCCCTTTGTACAGCTCGTATGGAGTTTTCTTCGGTATGGGTCCGATGAGGCATCTGTTCAATGTGTAGTTGTTCGTGTTGATCGCCTCGGCCTAGAAATAGTAGGGTAGATTATGTTCAATCATCATTGTCCTAGTTATTTCTTCAAGAGTTCGGTTCTTCCTCTCCACCACTCCATTTTGTTGAGGAGTTCTTGGTGCTGAGAAGTTGTGAGAGATGTCATTCTTGTCACAAAACTCTGCAAGTTCGAGTAGTCGAACTCCCTTCCATGGTCGGTTCGAATCCTCCGGATCCGAGTCGGAAACTCAACTTGGACTTTCTGCAGAGCTTGCTGAACTCTTTGAATGCGTCATTTTTGTGCTTAAGAAAACACACCCGGGTAAATCGTGAGTAGTCATCAACAATAACAACCACATATGATTTACCTCCGAGACTCTTTACAGGGATTTCACCACATAAATCCATATGCAACATTTCAAGCACCTTGGATGTGGAAACAGTTTTCAGAGATTTTAAGGATGATCGACTTATTTCCCCTTTGTGCATGCTTCACAAATTTTATCTTTCTTAAATGCACAATCAGGCAATCCTCGACTAAACCATGAGACGCAAGTTTCTTAATGGTATGCATGCTAACATGACCTAGTCTACGATGCCATGTCTATGAATCATCATGAAGAGATGCTTTTAAAAGGATAAATTCGACTCGGGTCGAAAGAGGAATAGTATAAGTGTTACCTGATCTCTTACCTCGGAGCTTGATTTCCTTGGTAGCATCATCGGAGATATAGCAATTGGTCCGAGTGAATCTTACCTCTTGACCTTTATCACACAGTTGAGAGATGCTTGAGTAGATTGTACTTTAATCCTTTGACAAGGTATACTTGGGCTAATCAGATTGCTTCCTCTTCTAATCTTGCCTATCCCAATTATCTTGCCTTTCTTGTCGTCTCCAAACGTGACTTTTCCTATCTTGTATTCTTCTAACTCAAAAAAGAGTCTTAAATCTCCTAACATGTGGCATGAGCATCCACTGTCTAAGTACCAATGCCCTTTTGTTCTTTTACGAGCTACTCGCAAGTCGAACCAAACTAACATTTCTCACTTCCTCTAACGAACCCAGTAACTCCCTTTCTTGTGGTCCTTTTCGAGGAAGTAGACTCTTGGGAACCCAGATTTGAATAACTTTTGGTTTGGTTTGATTTTGAGTCTTTCTTTTAGAGAAGCTGAGTCTGTGTCTCTTTCTTTTAAAAAGTTTTTCTTTTATAAACCGGTGGAGAAGGTGTTGTCCTATAAGCTGGTGCAGGCTCGGTCCTCCTTTCATTCTTATGAATGGAGCTGTGCTCGACCTTCCGAAACTTCAAAGTTCGGAATCCTTTTGAAAAGTTCGAGTAGGAATTGGATTCCTCCTCTTTGTTAAAACCAAGTCCTTCTTTTACGAAGAAGACACATTAAGATCCTAAGAGCATGTCAAGGTTTTTCGACCTTGAGTAAATTTTAAAACAAGTTCTTGAGCCTTGTTGAGCTTTTGCTTCAATTGCTCATTCTCCCTTCGAGTGACTCGGACTCGGTCTCATTACGTTGACCAGTAGTCTTGAGTTCTCTTAGAGTAAGTCTCGGTTTTCCAGTTCGTTTTTCAAAGAGATGCTCTTAGAAGTAACGGACTCAAGTTGTTCTTTAAACCGAGAAGAATCGAATTAGACTTTTCTTCCAAAGTAAAAATATATGTGGCTAAATCAACTTTGGAGAATTTGATTAAGTATTCAATTACCTCCTGAGGATTTGTTTCCTCACTGTCCGAGTGATTTGAGTCCGACTCTGTTTCGGCTTCCGAGTTAGAGAGTGTCATCGGACATTTTGAGTCATCCGAGTCCTCATCATCTTCGATGAGTCTTCATCACTCCATGTGGCCATCATAGCCTTTTTCTTCTTTCTGTCCCTCTTTCTCTTGGGATAGTCTTTAACTATGTGTTCCTTGCTCGCCACATTCAAAACAGACAAGAGTTCTTAGTCAAAGATAACTTTAAAGGGGAAGAGTGCTTACCTTTTCTATCCTTCTTGACTTTCTTATAGAACTCTTCTCTTGGCTTCTTAACCCATCTCTTGTGCTTCATCATTCTCTTGAAGCCTCTAGCAATAAGTTCCATGGGGTCCTCTTCGAGTCCGATGAACTCGGATTTGCTTCCCCGGTTTACGAGGCTTTAAGCACAATGTTCTTTTTGGTGCTGACCCCTACGTCCTCCTCTTCCGAGATGGATCTCGTGGGTGAGTAGCTTCCCAATGAGTTCGTCCGGCTTGAGTTGGGACATGTTCCGAGCCTCTTCAATGGCCGTCACCTTGGGATCCCATCTTCTTTAGGGTAGGCTTCTAAGTATCTTTCCGCACATTTCCTCGTGGGAAATTTTTCTACCAGAGATTTGAGATTATTGGTAATCTCGGTGAAGCGGATGAACATCCGAGTGATGTTTTCTTCGGCTCCATCTTGAGCAGCTGATACTTGTTAAGATATTGGCTTATCTTCGCTTATCCGACCTGGCTTGTGCCTTCATAAGTGTTGACCAGTGTGTCCCACACTTCTTTGGATGTGTCACGAGCGGACACTCGGTTGTACTCTTATGAGCTGATGGCGCACATCGGAATGTTCATCGCCTTGAAGTTCTTTCGAACTTCTCGCTTCATCGCCAGTGAACTCGCCTTTGTCTTGGGCACGAGTCTTGTTTCTTCCGTCTTCATAAGAATGTAGTTGCCTACTTGTATGATGTTCCAAACATCCTCATCATGATCCAGCAGGAAACATTCCATGAGCTTTTTCCTGTGCACGAAGTTGGATCCTTTGAACTTTGGTGGTCCGCTAGAAGATCTTCCTTCATCGAATTCTCCATTGCTCTCATACCAATTGCGGGTTTGCTCTTAGAGAGAGTAAGTCACCCTAGAGGGAGGTTAATAGGGTGATGGGGAAATTTAAACAAGTAATGGAAGAATAAAACTAGAGATGACTTCGTGGAGAGTCCGAGTCTAGATTGGACTCGTAAAAGTGCTAACTCATAAAGTTACATGGAAACCCTCCCAGGGCGGAAAACCACGGTCCATTGCTAATCCATACACCAAGTCAAATCCACTATTTTGAATCCACAAAATACAGGTAGAAAGACTCAACCAGAATTACTCTCTCGGACAATTCCTTACAAGATTTTCCTAGACTTAGAAATTACCTTATACTGTTCTAGTACTTCCTAACCGAGGTAACCTTTACGAGTTAGGGACAATTGAGCTGAGTTAACCCTTATAGCTCGGTCAACGGACCTTACTCGGAAAGTAAGAATGAGTGTTTGTAAACTTATTACAAGACCTTACAACTCGGAAGAATATTAAGTCCGGAGTTGGAGTTGTAAGTAGAAGATTGAGAATGAAATACAATGACTTTTTGCTTTAGTGCGTGTATTGACAGTTGGTTCGAGCAATCTTCAAGTCTTGAGAGTTGGCTTATATTTATAGATAACCAAGCGGATTAGCCGTTGTGACTCTCTTCGACTCGGAAGTCCTTTGTGACCGTTGCAATGAATTTTTGAGTCACTCAGAAAATATCCTTTGAGGTGTGAACGTTGGGCGACGACTCTTGACTTCTTTGGAAGTCCCAATCCACTCGGTGGTGTCTCGAAAAGTAGGGTGGAAACCACCGTTGAGCTTAGTGTTGTGGATTTCCAGCTTTAGAAACGGACAACCCCGACACGGTGTCCGGGCCTTGGTCGGAGGTGGAAAAGGCTTTGTCTGCTAGTGATTTGACATTTTGAAGCCGGTACTTTTGTATTTCAAAAATATGATAGCCTCGTTTGAATAACCTACAAAAGTAAATCAATTTGGTTCTCAAAGTATAAAATACTTTGGTCCAAGATTAGACACGAGATAATAATTTTAATTAAGATAATTAAGTGCATAATTATTTGTGTTAGAAAGAAATGGAATTTTACGAGTCTAATATCCATTATACTCAAATTCCATCCGAGTTAGTCTAGAAGTAAAGCAAGTCGGATAAATAACATCGGAGTGGAAAGACTTGATCTAAACCGCCAATGTTCAAACCAAGTATGCTTGACTTAGAAATATGAATTAACACAGTAATCCAATCAAACTTAGATCATGATGTCCGACTCCGAGTTTATGCAAAATAGAACAAGTGTTTGAACATGTAATATATTCGAGTGTTGTCCGAGTGACTCGAAGCGTGTGTGAACCGATAAACAAGAATATGCTTTACGAGTCGATCGAGTCAAAACAGAACATATGCGATAGTTTCTTAAACACTCGAAAAGATGCTATATCACTCGGAAAAGTCGTTAAAGCGAGATAGAATGACTTTTAATCAAAACCTTACGAGAGATGAAGTCTTATACCCGATCTCCGATGGAACTCGGAATGATATATATGTAAGGTCCGAGTCTTCAATACCGAACTGAATATATATGCTTTTAATTTAAATTTATGAGTTTGTGGAACTTAAAAGTAAGTATTGGATTTGAATACGAGTTCTATAAGTTAATTTTTACATGTGATTACGCAATCGTTTTACATCTCGTTTACACAAAATCTATTCCTAATAGTTTTGATAATTTTAGAAAGTGATTGAGACATTGAATTCAAGTTGCGAGTATTAGAAAATAAATGGGTTTGATCTATAATAATATGATTCAATGGTTTATCTAGTTTAGTTGTGATTTGAATGCCTTCGAATGTGAGTTTTTTATGGTTTTGAATCTCTACAATATGGTGGCTTGAAACGAGATTTGATTGAAATTATTCTTGAGAAGTGTGATTTTAAATAGGAATTTGGAAATGTTATCTTTCCGGATGTCCTCTTTAAAGTAAGTTTATTGATATTGAGTGGCTTTAAGAGCCAAGGAGTCTACCAGCACAGGATATCGTGCGGTTCGGACTCATGAATAACCCGGGTGGTCGGGGTTAATGGTCCGATACTAACGGAGGACTTGGTTATGCAATCCGACCTTAGGATACCATGAGGTCCGATATTCTTTGACAAGAGTTCCTCCTTGACTTTAGTAGTTTCTAAGATTCAAAAAGATCAAAATTTGAGTTGCGGTCACCCAAACGAAAAGGGTACTAATGTCTAGACAAGTGAACTTATGCTTTGAGTATAACCTTTATTCAATTAGGGAAATGAATATTGGTTTACTTGTTTGAAAATTCTTTTATCTAGTTACAAAATTGAATAACTGTTTGATGTTTGAAAATACCTTTATTCAATTAGAGAATTGAATAATGGTTTGCTAAATGAGTTTATTGAATTGCATTGACAATGCGACTTTGAAATTGCAAAAATTGAAAGATGACTAAAATATTGTTTTAGTGTGGTTCAATTCATTTAGTAAGTTGTTCGAAATATGAGAAATAGTTATTTGAGAAACATGTAGGGCATATGGGGTTGTCCAACTGGAGTTGGAAATAAGGAATGGAAGATACGAGATTATTAGACTGTGTTATTAAACTGCTACACTCTATGGGTTGTATGTAATCGTGCAATGTATAAATGTTGTGATTTTTGGATAAAATTACCAACCGAGCTTGCGGTTTACCCGCCCCATATTTCTTTCTTCCCTCTCCAGTTGCAAGTACTCCTTAAGGCAATTTACCTCCTACCTTCGAGCATTCTCTAGAGACATTTGCATGATGTAGTTCCGAGTGGCACAAGCTTATTAAATGTGTATTTTAAATGTTTTATTTGTTAGAGACTTGTACTAAGTTCATATTGTTTGTGTAAGTTGTGTCATAGATCTAGTAAGTCTGTTTTTAAGCTTTAAATGCATATTATTTGGGCTCAGACGTGTGGCCCTTGAGTTGTGTACTTGAAGCGTGTGGCTCGTTGAATTTTATTGTGATTTTGATGTAAGTTTTGAGGCTTTAAGCCTAGGGGATAGGCCATATTACATACAGAACTCTACCGAAATTTTTGGAAATATTTTCAAGAAAAATGTAAAATCACCGGAATTACCTATTAAGTTGAGATTAGAAAACCAAACTAACTCCTTAATTAGCCTTAGGGGTTCCTTTGGGGAACCCCGATGATGTAATACTCCTCAGGTGGGGTTCAGGGTGTTACACAAAAACAACCGGCTTCTTACCATTAACTCGCCGTAGACACAAAAGCCACATTTTTGGTTGACTCGGACACGGTGCCGGGGTTGTTTGTGATCATATTAGGGAAACTTCAAATTTGAGTCCAACGGTTGTTACCACCCTAGATTTCAGTCACAATAAGTGGGTTGGATTACTTTTTGAGCCAAGAACCAAAGCACAACAAATACTTTTACAACAGTTCATTTTTGAGGGACTCGGACTACTGTTACAACGACTAGTGTTTCTCATCAATCAAGCCCAAGACACAACAGTTATCCGCTTTGCTAATTATAAATACTGGCCACTTCACAAGACTTGTAAGATTACTCGGCACAACTTTAAACTCACATACTCAATCTTTCTAGCATTCAACTTTGTACTAAGTTCCTCAACTTGTGAGTTGAACCAAGAAGTCTTGTAATCAATCTCATTTACTTTTACTCAATCCTTTTGTATTTCCCTTAACTAAGCTATAAAGGGTAACTCAACTCGGATGTACCTAGTTGTGAAGGGTATCCGAGTGAGGAAGTACTAGAGTAGATAAGTTAAGAAGTATAAGAAGTGGTAGAAGAGGTTAAAGCATGAGGTCTTCTAGAAAGAGAAGATAGGTAAATTCCCATCCCTTTCAAATTTACCTTTAATTAAAAGTTCTGGTTGTTTTGAATGTGGAAGCAAGGAACACATCACCAAAGATTGCCTGAAAAGAAGAAAGGATAAAAAGAAGAAGAATGTAAAGGTGGCAACCTAGAGTAACGATGAGTCGGAAGAAGATGATGGCGAAGATGATGGCACCGATGATGAATCAAAATGTCTCATGGCACTAACGAGACTTAGAAGCAAAATCCGAGTCAAAAGCGAAGCTTTAGACCCGAAGGGAATTGACTCTCAAGAGGTAATCAACTATTTCCTTAAGTTTTCTAAGCATGATTTAGCCGGATATATTTTCACTTTAGAGGATAAGTACAATTATGATTCTTCTATGCATGATTAAACATGAAGGTACTAGTGACTAGTTCTTAAGATAATGAGATAGAGTCCGAGTGTGAAGAATCAAGAATGAACTTACCTCTCCAAATAGTTTTAAATTCAAGTCATTCTCACACTATAGAAACTTTATCTTTGAGTTTTTATCTCTTTTTGACCCACTCGGAACACTTTTCTTGAGTGAACACTTAATATTGGGTTTCTAATCCACTCGGATAGACTCGGACATAAATCTTACCTAAATAATTTCTTGAGTTCAACTTGATATTTCAAAAATTAAAATCACGATTAGTCGAGTTATTTCTAAATTAGGCCAGTTTTATTTAGCTAAAATTATTTTTGGAAAATATTGAATTGTATCGAGTATACTTCTCTAACTCATCTATCATCCAAAAATAGACACAAATGGAATTCAAATATATTAAATACTAGACTTAGAAAATTTCATTTAATTATATTAAGGATATACTATGTTTAATTATTTGAATTAAATTTGTATCCTTGAATAATCTTGGACCAAAGTATTTTTATACTTTAAGTACCACTTTAGTTTATTTTTTCTAGTTAACTAAAGTTGAGTTTTCTCAATTTGAAAGAAAAAAACAACCGGCTTAAGGCCGGTAGATAGAAAAGCCGCATTTTTAGGAAGACTCGGGCACCATGTCGAGTTGTTTGTTATCATTTTCGATAAACTTCAACTTTGAGTCTAACGGTTGTTTCCACCCTAGATTTTAGTCATATCAAGTGCGTTGGATCACATTTCAAACCAAGGACCGATACACAACGTCTATCTTCACAATGGTCTTATTTCTTAGGCACTCACACTATGCGTTACAACCTCCTTGTGATTCTCTTCATCCAAGCCTAAGACACAATGACTATACGCTTTGCTTGTGTATAAATAAAAGCCACTTCACAAGACATAGAAGATTACTTGGAACACAACTCTCAATTGATCTACTTAATCTTTCTAGCTTTTCAACTCTTTACTTAGTTTTCTCAACTTCGAGTTGAAACAATAAGTCCTATAATCAGTTACATTCTTACTTACTCAATTCATCTATAACTTTCCTTGACCGAGCTATAAGGCGTAACTCAGCTCACATGTGCCTAGTTGTAAAAGGTATCTCAATTAGAAAGTACTAAAGGAGATGAAGGATCTTATGTTCCTAGGAAAAACTTATGCTTGAATTGTCTAAGGGAACAATTCGAGAGAGTTAGTCATTAAATTTTGTGGATTCAAAATAGTGGATTTGACTTGGTATTTGGCTGATATCAACCATGGTTTTCCGCCCCAGAGGGTTTCCATGTAACATATCTTATATTATTCTTACTGAGTCCAATCTAGACTCGGTTTCTCTTTCTAAGTTCTAACTTAAGCATCAAGTTTCTTTATTTCTACAAAATTTCCTTCACACCCTATTCACCCTCTTTAGAGTGATTCGAGACTCTCGAGCTCAAACCTTTAATTGGTATCGAGCCTAGCCTTCCAAAAGGATCTAACAATCAAGGGTTTAAAGATGAGATGGCTCTTAACCATGCAGAGTTCGATGAAGGAAGATCTTTCACCGGGTCACCAAAGTTCGAAGGATCAAACTTCACCCATTAAAAGTAGATCATAGAATGTTTCATCCAAGACTATGACGAAGAAGTCTAGGGAATCATCCGTAATGGCAATTATATTCCCATAATGTTGGATGGCACTCGACCGGTAGCCAAAGTAAAGTCGAATTCACTCTGAAGAGAATGAGAAGCACATAAAGAACATCAAGGCTATGAACATTCGATGTGCACCATTGATGCCTCGGAATATAGCGAGTATCCTCTTGTGATACTGCAAAACAAGTGTGGGATACTCTTGTCACTACTTACGAAGGCACAAGTCAAGTGAGGCAGGTGAAGATAAGTCGGTATCTCCACAAGTACATCCGGTTCACCGAGATTATAATCTCAAGTCCCTTGGAAAGAAAATGTCCAATGAGGAGATCATCGGAAAAATTCCGAGGAGTCATCCAAAGAAAAGATGGGGACCAAAGGTAACAATCATTAAAGAAGCTCAGGACATCACCAAGATAAAACTAGATGAGCTCATAGGTAAACTTCTCACCTTGAGTTACATCTAGAGGAGGAAGAATCCGAGGTTAGCACCAAACAAAACATTACTCTCAAAGCCTCAAAGGAACCTGGTCTAAGTCCGAGCTCATTAGATTCTAAGGAAGACCTATGGCACTTCGGCTAGAGGCTTCAAAAGGATGATGAAATATAATAAGTGGTAAAAGAAGCCAAAGCATGAGGTCTTTAAGAACGAAAAGAAAAGTAAATTTCCATCCCCTTCAAATTTGTCTTTAACTAAATATTATGGCTATTTTGAATGTGGAAGCAAGGAAAATATCGTCAAGGATTACCTAAAAAGAAGACAAGATCAAAAGAAGAAGAAAACAATGATGGAAACCTGGAGTGATGATGAGTCGGATGAAGAAGATGACACGAGATGACGAATAAAAGTGTCTCATAGCATTGAGAGCCTCGAAGCTAGATCCGAGTCGGGAGTGAAGCATCGGACACTTCTAAGGAAACCGACCCTCATGAGGTAATTGACTACTTCCTTAAGTTCTCAAAGCATGATTTGGCTAGATACATTTTTACCTTTTCGATTCTTCTACATTTAAACATAAACTGGAGTCTCTCAAATATGAGAATATTACTTTAAAAACTGATTTGAAAACTTGACACTCAATCTAAAGGTACTAGAGACTAGTTCTCAAGATAATAAGATAGAGTTAGAAAGCCTCAAAACTGATAATGAGCAACTAAAACATAAGCTCACAAAGTCTCAAGAGTTGGTTTCAAACTTACTCAAGGTAAGAAAAACCTTGATTACTTCTAGGTTCTCGGTGTGTTCATTTCGAAAAGAAGGACTTGGCTATAATGTTGAATAGGAGGATAACTCCTACAAAAATCTATTCAAAAATGATTCCGAAAGATCAATTTTAGAAACGCTAAGCACGGTCTTATTCGAGTCAAAGAAGAAAGGGACTAAACCCGGACATGTTTTCAAAAGAAAGTCTTCTCAACTCTGTTTATAAGAAGAACAGGTTTTAAAGAAAGGAGACTCGGACTCGGTTTCTTAAAAGCGAGACTTAAAATTAGACCAATCCCAAAATTGTTCAAATGCGGGTTCCCAAAAGTGCTCTTCCTAAAAGATTGACCTCTGTCGGGACGATTCTTGGGTTTGTAAGAGGAAGTGAGAACGGTTAGTTTGTTTCGTCATGTATGAAACTCGGAAAAGGAGAGATCACTAGTACTTACACGGTGGTTGCTCATGTAATATGCCCGGAGAATCAAGACTCTTCTCGGAGCTAGAAAAGATGAAAGAATGAAAGGTCACATTCGGAGATAGCAGCAAATGTTAGATTATAGGTATTAATAGAGTTGGTCATCATAATAACTTAGTCGAGTCCTATGTATCTTGTCAAGGGACTCATATATAATCTACTAAGCATCTCTCAACTCGTGACAAAGGTCAAGAGCTAGGGTTCACTCGGACCAACTACTTTATGACTGATGCTACCACTAATAAGACAAAGCTCTCGGTCCGAGGTCGGGTAACACTTACACTATTCTTCTTTCCGATTCTACCCAAAATCTGTCATGTTTAAAAGCTTATGTTAATGATGATTCGTGGATATGGCATGGTAGATTAGGTCATATAAGCATGCATACCATTAAGAAATTTACATCACAAGGGTTAGTCGGAGCGGTTAGACTTCCTAACTACAACTTTAAGAAAGATAAAATATGTGATGCTTACACAAAAGGGAAATAAGTCGGATCATCTTTTAAGCCACTCAACACTTGTTCCTACTTCAAAAGTGCTTGAACTTATTCATATGGATTTGTGTGGTGAAATCCATGTTAAGAGCTTATGAGGTAAATTGTATTTACTAGTAATTGTTGATGATTTCTCATGATTTACCTGGGTTTGTTTTCTATAGAACAAGAATGAAGCCTTTAAAGAGTTTACTAAGGTATGCATGCAAATTCAAGTGGAGTCGACACTCAGATTAGAAGAATACAAGCCGACCATGGAAGGGAGTTTGATTATTTAGAATTTTGCAGACTTCTACGACAAGAATGACATCTCTCACAACATCTCAACACCTAGAACTACTCAACAAAAAGAACAGAACTCTTGAAGAAATAGGGAGGACAATGATGATTAAAAATGATTTTCCATACTATTTTTGGGATGAGGCGATGAACACAACAAACTATAATCTCAATAGATGCCTCATTTGACCTATTCTGAAGAAAATTCCTCACGAGATCTACAAGGGAAAGAATCATTGGGATTCTTACTTTAAGCCATTCGAGATATAAGTGCTTTGTGCATAATAATGGTAAAGATCATTCGACTAAGTTTGATGCAAGGTCGGGTGGAGGTATTTTACTTGGTTATTAGCAAAATTTATTGCATTTTCAACAAAAAACTAACAAAGTGCCGAAAGCATCCCCGTTATCTTTAATGAAGTTGATAATGGCATGTTAAGTGAATCTACCTTCTCGAACTTCAAGCTCAATAGAAATGATGATGAAGTAGTGGAAGCCGAGCAAGGAATGATAGAGAAAAAAATTGAGCCAAACACGGAATGAGTCAGCTCAAGAACTTGCTCAAACCATTGAAGCACAAGAAGGAGAAGAGTCACAACCAGCTGAAATGGTTAAAGAACCATGTGCTCAACCATCCAATCTGGTAAACCAAAGTACGAGTCAAGCTTTCAAATATGCAACTAATCATTCACCTGAGAACATCATCTCGGACATCTACTTAGGGGTAAGAACTCATTCTTCTTTGCATAATCTATGTGCATTTTCTTTATTCATTTCATTAATTGAACCTAAAAATGTATTAGAAGCCCTACTTGAACCTAAATAGGTAGTGGCCATGCAAGAAAAACTCTCACAATTTGAAAGAAATCAAGTTTGGACCTCTACTACATGACCTTCTCACCACCCAATTATAGGAAGTTATAGGAACCAAATGGTTATTTAAGAACAAACTGGATGGGGGAGGTTTAGTAGTAAGAAATAAGGCAAGACTTGTTGCTCAGTGATATAACCAAGAAAAAGGAATAGATTGTTGGGGAACCTTTGCACCTATTGCTAGGATTGAGGTAGTCGGAATTCTTTTAGCATTTACATCCGGTATGAACATAAAATTATATCAAATGGATGTTAAGTGTGCATTTTTAAATGGGTTTATTCAAGAGGAAGTTTATGTCGAACAACCCCTTGGATTTCAAAATTCTCAATTTCCCAATCATGTTCTCAAATTACAAAAGACTTTGTATGGTTTTGAAACAAGCTCAAAGAGCTTGGTATGAAAGGTTAAGCAAGTTTTTGGTTGAAAATGGTTTCAAAAGAGGTTTTATTGACAAAACTCTATTTATAAAAACTAAGGGGAATGACTTTCTCATAATTCATATTTATGTTGATGATATAATTTTTGGAGCTACTAATGAAATTCTATGCCAAGAATTTTCTAAGGTTATAGGACACGAGTTCCAAATAAGCATGATGGGAGAACTTAATTTCTTTCTTGGACTGCAAATCAAGCAAGATAAAAATGGAATCAATGTCCATCAGTCCAAGTATGTAAAGGAATTACTCAAGAAGTACAAGCTACAATATGCTAAATAAGCATCAACTCCAATGGGTAGCAGTACCAAACTCGATTCGGACGAGAGAGATAAAGCAGTAGATAAGAAACTATATAGAGGTATGATTGGAGCTTTACTCTACCTTACATCTAGCATACCAGATATCATGTTTAGTGTCTATCTCGTACACAAGATTTCGAGCTAATCCAAAAGAATCACATCTCACTTGTGGTGAAGAGAATTTTTAGATATTTTATAGTGAAGACTCGGACCTTACATATATATACCATTCCGAGTTCCATCACGGGATCGGGTATAAGACTTCATCTCTCATAAGGTTTTGAATAAAAGTCATTCTATCTCGCTTTAATAGCTTTTACGAGTGATATAGCATCTTTTCGAGTGTTACACAATCTATCATATATATTCTCTTTCAACTGTGACTCGACTTAGAAAGCATATTCTTGCTTATCGGTTCACACACAGTTTCGAGTCACTCGGACAACACTCGGATATATTACATGTTCAAACACTTGTTCTATTTTGCATAAACTTAGGTCGACTTCATGATCTAAGTTTGATTGGATTACTATGTTAATTCATATTTCTAGGTCATCTTCCTTGGTTTGAACATTGGAAGTCTAGATCAAGTCTTTCCACTCGATGTTATTTATTTGACTTGCTTGACCTCTAGACTGACTCGGATGGAATTTGAGTATAATGGATATTAGACTCGGAAAATACCATTTCTTTCCGACTCGGATAATTATGCACTTAATTATCTTAATTAAGATTATACTTTGAGAACCAAATTGATTTACTTTTGTAGGTTATTCAAACGAGGCTATCCTATTTTTGAATTACAAAAGTAGCAGGCTTCAAAATGTCAAATCACCAGCAGACAAGGCTTTTTCCATCTCGACCAAGGCTCGGACAACTGTGTCGGGGTTGTCTGTTTCCAAAGCTGGAAATCCGCAATGCTAAGCACAACGGCGGTTTCCACCCCACTTTTCGGACACCACTAGTGGATTGGGACTTCCAAAGGAGTCCGAGTCGTTGCCTAACGTTCACACCTCAACGGATATTTTACGAGCGACTCGGAAAATCCATTGCAACGATCACAAAGGACTTCCAGTCGGAAGATAGTCATAACGGCTAATCTACTTGGTTATCTGTAAATAGAAGCCAATTCTCAAGACTTGAAGATTGTTGAACCAACTGTCAATACACACACTCAAGCAAAAAGTCATTGTATTTCATTCTCAATCTTCTACTTACAACTCCAACTTTGTACATAATATCCTTCGAGTTCTAAGGTCTTGTAATTAGTTTACAAACACTCATTCTTACTTTCTAAGTAAGGTCCCTTGACTGAGCTATAAGGGTTAACTCAGCTCGGTTGTCCTTAACTTTAAAGGTTACCTCGGTTAGGAAGTACTAGATCGGATAAGGTAATTTCGAGTTTAGGAAAATCTTGTAAGGAATTGTCTAAGGGAGCAATTCTGGTTGAGTCTTTCTACTTGTATTTTTGTGGATTCAAAATAGTGGATTTGACTTGGTGCTTGGGATTAGCATCGACCGTGGTTTTCCGCCCCAGGAGGGTTTTCATGTAACTTTACGAGTTTGCACTTTTACGAGTCCAATCTAGACTCGGACTCTCCACGAGAGTCATCTCTAGTTTTATTCTTCCATTACTTGATTAAATTTTCTCATCACCCTATTCACCCCCTCTAGGGTGACTTAGTCTCTCTAAGAGCAAACCTTCATATAGGAACTTAGACACTTGGTCTTTGGTACTCAAAACTCAAATCGACCCTCACCGGCTACTCGGACACTAATTATGTTGCATATAAAGTTGATAGGAAGATATTTCCAGAGCATGCCATTCTAGGTTAATCACTCATTTCCGACACTCAAAGAAGAAAAATTCGATCGCCTTATCAACAGTTGATGCTGAGTGCATAGCAGTAGGAGCTTAATGTGCTCACATTCTTGTCTAGATAAAATCCAGAGGCTGCGTTGTTTGGGATCGGTCTCTTTTATCCGAGTCTAGATAAAATCTAGAGATTGCGATAGATCATTTGTCTATTGGTTTCAGTAAACTTGGTAGGTTCATCCAGTATTTAACCCACGTAAGTACCATCCTCACACCGCCAAAAACATCAAAGGAGGCAGGGCGCGATACAATCCAGTCGGGGATATCTTGGACTCATTCATTTTCGGTATTGCACGGTTTAGGAAGTAATACGTACTGGTTTCAAGTCCCAACAGACATACAAAAGGATGCCTCTCGGTGTGTGTCCTAAATTAGGACACCCTTTAGTGCTTGATGCACAATATGATAGGACGTCCAGCCCTAAACCGTCTCCCACCAAGATGTTGCCCTCTCGATCAACAAAGCAAGCCTCATCATCGACAAAATTGGGTAACCGTGTACTAGTCTAGTTTTTCGGGTCCTTGCATAATCTCAAAGTACTCCATAAGCCGGATCCGAACAACACGAGATAAAAATAAAATCAATAGTGTCCTACACGTTCGGATTCATCCTAATTTGCGGCCTAACAGGAGAAAAATCAAAATAAAAAATAGGAAAAAATAAGCAACGAGAAAAGCGAGAGCTTTCGAGCTTGTCGGCGCCGAATGACCTTTCCTTGGTCCACGCCACCCTTCCGGCCCCCTTGGCTTGCTCCCGAACGTTTTAATACTGCTTACCTCTAATAACAGGGGATACCTGCGAAGTCCTCGTTTGAATCTACTTCCACTCAATCTAATCCCGGGATGGTTTCTGCAACAATCGGAGGAGTCAAGGAACGGTAATCCCTTAATTATTTAATGATGTTCAACAACAAAGGTGGCAGGAAATCCCTATGGCCTCCCACTAATATGAAGCCACCTATTATCCATGTGATAATGGCTCGACGCCTTTGAATAAGCATTGGTCCCGAGGCATAATTAGAATGGAAGTGAGACATTAAGTTAGTAAGATTCACTTTGTCCCCGACCAGAATCCACCTCAAATTCCCATTATTCGGACTCGGTAGATGTATATACCTCTCTGCCATATTAGTTGACGGTGTAAGAACCACAAGCTTGGTACAACGCCGATGAATGCCCGGAAAGACATCGAATTCTTCAAGGAGGGGACATGTTGAGTCCAAAATAATGATAATTTTTATACCTTTTTACATCTTATTTTATTCGTAATAATTATTAATTTAGAATTTTTAATTCAATTTATTTTATTTTTATAGAAATATGGAAAATTTTGAAAGGTAGAAGAGAAGCGGAAAATTGAAGAATTAATTAGTTATTTGGAGTTGGGCCAAACGAGAGCCTATTTTCCCCCTCAATCTGCCTTGCTTGCCTCGGCCACGATACCGAAGCCCGGAAAATCCCCCTCACATTTCATCCTCTCGGCCTCTTCTCACAAAGAGAAACCTAGTTTTTCCCCTGCTCCCTCTCGTCTTCATGCTCACGCCAAAGCCCTAGCCCCTCAACCTCTTCATATGTTCTTCCCTTCACCACTCGAACCCTAGCCACAACTTTCCCCTTCCTCCTCGCTGCCCCATCACGCTACAAACCCTAGTTTCATTTCTCTCACTCCTCACACTAGCCTTCTCCATCGTGCCTCTACACTTCTTCCACCAAACCAGAATCCAAAACTCACCCAAACTCCCTCTTTCTTGTAGTCTTCGACCTACCCACGAAGAAACCCGAAGCCTATCATCTTCTTTCCCCTTTTCGATTTTTTCGAACAAAAACCCTAACTCGAGAAGGAACCTAATCTTCTTCAAACTCTCGTTGCTCAGCCATCCTCTTCATGCCATCCACGACTAAGTCTCTATAACAAACTCAAACCCTATCCACAATGAAGACAAGAAGGGGAGGACAAAAGGTATAAAAGAGAAGGAGCAGAATCGAGTAAAAAGGAGGCCAAAAGGCGGTAGTGAAGGTGTGAGAGACCGAAGCCACGCCAAGGTCTAAGTTCACCGCTTTCTTCTTTCTTCAATTTTTATTTCTTAGTTCTTCAAATTTCTAGTTTTAGTTTTCGAATTTCATGTTTAGTTTTTAGGTTTTCAATTGTAAGTTTCGATTTTAGGTTAATAAGTTAGTTTCCAGCTTTTGAGTCTCATTTTTGCAATTTGATCTCAATTTAGTTCCATCCCCGTGGTTCGACAAATACCTCGTACTTCCCTAAATCACTCCAACAGAACACAATTCTTTATCCCCGAACCCGAATACGTGATATTCGGGATCCTAGAAGGCTAGTGCAGCCCTTAACAAAGTCCAGTGGATCCTTACCGCCTAATGCTCGAAAAGGTGTTCAGCACATAATTCGACAACCTTATCTTGTCTACATCGTTCATCTCATGCAACCAACGAGTTAATTCAGTCATAAAATTCATCTTTTTGAGAATTGAAGAACAAAGGAACAGGAAAATTTTTAGCAATCTGTTTTCGAAGAGTTGCGGATGAATAATGAAGGTGTAGTCCCCGAAACCCGCCACCGGTCCTTTTTCTAGTGGATTCTGCAGGATCACAATCCTCATCACTCATGCCACTACAGACCAGCTAAAACCGGTCCATCTTTTTTCTTTCGGTTTGAGCACTTCCTACAAATGGGCCAGCTTTTTCTACTTTTGGCCCATTTCGACTAAGCCCAATTATTTATGGACCATGCAATTTACCATTTCTAATTTTCTCTTTTATTATTTTCTTTTAGGAGGAATAGGGGCTAGTGCTAGTGCATTTTCTTTTTGAATTTGTCTTCGAATTTTTTCACATCATATAAATAAAGAAAGCATCTTTAGAATCGAGTCTTTTGCATTCATCCAATTACATAGAGTCAAATAGTACAAAATACATTAATATTAACACTATTAAGCACCCAACAAGTGGTTATTTAATATTCACCATCAGCACTATCGTCGAAGACGTAATTACCGATGACTTCCAAGATCAAGGTTGAAAGTCGGTTGGGAGGCCCACTAGACGATATCCGATGAAAATCATATGGGTTGCCATAAGGATCAAGTGCTTCTAAGGGCGGAATATCCATGTTAGTCTCAAAAGAGCTAGGCCTATCATAAGAAGAACTAGGCCCAAGTGCGAAGCACTTGGCCCCGCTTCGAAGCAACCAGCTTCAGCAGTACTACCGGATGGCATTTGTTGGCTTGTGGCACGAGCTTGATTTCCAGAGCTGCCAAGGAAACCTCCCGATGGAGGGGACCTAAAACGACAATCCTACAAAAGTAAAATAGTGATTAGCACATATACTAAGAGCTCATGAGTGTTTAACTAACTAGGCTCACCCAAAACGTTCGGAATGTCCGACCGATGAACAAATCCTTAAATGCTTTAAGGGTATACTGGAATCCAATAGACATTTTTTGAGATTGCTCTCGATCATACTACAATTTCATCATGTTAGTAAGACACTTTTAGCATTAAATCAAAAGTAAAAGAGCATAATAATCTTACCCCTTTTCAGTTCTTCGGGAGTGGATGCCCCACACATTCCGTAACACCCCACCCCACCCCGGGTCGGCGTAGTACATGCCGGGGTGCCCCGAGAGGAACCCCTAAGGTTACTTGAGATATCAACTTAGGTTTACTGGCTTTCTCTTAGATTGGCGGAAGCGTGTTTCTATATTTTCAAAGATTTTCCCAACGACAGAGTTTCCTTTGTGATTTGACTAATCCCATAGGCTCAAAGCCTTAACCCCGCACAAAACACATTCACTAACTCAACAAGCCACACGCTCGGAGTAAACACATTGGTCTTTTATATTTATGGTCAAAATATAGTTTAACATATAATCGATTCTTTGTAAACATGAAACATAATACATATGGAAAGTTTGGAGTCTCCTATCTATTGGTCCGCTACTCTTAAAAGCCAAAAAGCCACTCCAGGGAGTCTTAACTTTTGTACCTGAAAATGTTGGTGCCGTCATGAGCTCTATGAGCCTAGTGAATAATCCAAACCCAACCCCTTGTTGCACTTTGCACATTAATTCATTTACAATCACACGCAAGCCGAGCATTCATCAATAACATACATTTTAGGATATACATGCTTAAGGTACGCAACATACATGACTTATCAAACTTACCGGTTGAGCGACAAATATGACATCAATCATTCATGAAATCAATCAACACATACTTCATTCATTCTTTCTATACAAATACGTCATATAATCATTTATCATGTAAGTCATTCATCACGTAAATCATATCATATCATAGTTCACATCTTACATCATATAAGTTTCATATGAAAACAAGATTCATTCTTCTTTTTGAGCTCATTCATATATTCGATCATCATGTAAATCATTGATTCTTTCTTTCTTGTCGATCATGCATAATCATTCATTTCTTCACATGATAATTCTTAGTTCAAGTCATATGCATTTCAATGGAAAGAAGATTTATGCCGTATCGTTAAGTCGTATTTTATACGTATTTTTAGTAGTTATTGAGTTTATATTATATAGTTTATTTTATCTAATTTATTCTATTTTGTCTATTTATAGGTAATTATCGAATAAAGTGGGAAAGAGAAGAAAAGTCGTTAAAAGTGGATTTTTAGCTACCGACAAGCATCCAAGAAAATATATGAAGTCGGTCCATAAAGATAATATGTAATAAAATATTAATTTTAGGATATTATATTTTAGGAAATCCTAATTGGAATAGAAAAGGAAACTTAGAAGAGAAGAAAGAGAAATAAACCCTAACTCTTTCACCCTATATATACTACTTATTATCATCATGGAGAGAGAGACCTAGGAGGAGCACCCACACACAATCACACCCTCTTGCCTTTGCTGTCCACTGCAGCCACCACCGCTTGCTGCCGCCTGCACCTGCTGCCCTTCCACACAAGCAGCCACACACCCTTCTCACTCAGCCACAACATCGGCCGCCCACCCCTCTTGTAGCTGCTCCTCACGTCCCTTTTCTCGCTGCCCATCAATCTTCTCGTTGCCCATATCACGGTTCTCGCCATCACCTCCCTTGCTGCTCTGCCTCCTTGTCACGCCAGCCCTCTTTGTCACTTGCACATCCTCACGTCCAGCCCCATCTCACGCTACCCTCGTCATCATCATCATCATTAACTCTCCTCATCACCATCTTGATCATCAACATGGCAAGGAATATTATGGTAGTAATTTTATTATTGTAATTTTTATTTTAAAGACTATTTTTATTGTAGTTTAATTTTAAAGATGATATTTTTATATGTTCCAATTTTCATGATGTGTGAGTAGTTTGCCTTATACTTAGTATAATCTCATTGAAGCCATGTTAAATTATTTATTTTGAAACAAAGTTTTGATTTTTATTGTCCTATTGATTTGATCCATGATTCTATGATAATTTGTGTTTAATGTTTATGAATTTATGTCTAATTAATTAGAGTGCACGCTATTTAGTTTTATATAAATTCATATGATAGTTTAGAGGGTTTAAGTACGTAATTGCTTGATCTTTTAGACAAAAGTATCACCCTAGTTAATCATGGATGGCTCATACCCATCTCTTTTAATTAGGAAATTATCATAGATCCTTCTTAAATCAATTTGCTAGTAGATTGGTTATTAGGTGCTAGATGATGTTTTTCTAATACTTAATGCTCTAATTTGATTAAATTCTAGTGCTAGTGCTAGGGTTATCAATATTAGTAGGGTTTATATTAGGGCTAGGCCTAAGTAAACTAATAACTAAGGAAAAACGGGGAAGATCCGCTAGTGGTTGTCTTCTACAGTTTAGCTCATGGGTAGATCAATTTGTGTGTTAATGATAAATAATAATTTGCATGGTGGATATAGATTATACTAAGTGTTTTTATAAATTTGATATCTTTGATAATTATTTGTTTGCTTTTTAGTTATTTTCTTTAGTTTGTCAATTTTTTATTTATAAATATATAGTCTTTTATTATTAATTTCGTTACCCCCTAAAGATCAGTATTTTAGGTTAGTTTTAGTAATTTTATTTTAATTTAATTTTGAGTCTTTATATATTTTAATTTTCAGAATTAATTTTCTGTTAGTGTTTATTATTTTTGAGTCAGTTTGTTAGAAATTAGTTGAAAAATAGTTTCTTTTGTTATTTTTCTTGTTTTATTTTCTTTTAGGGTTTAGATAGAGTCCTAGTTTGCTGTGATTAAATTTTAGAATTTTTGGAATTAATTTGATATTTTTTCAGATTTAATTCTTGAATTTAATTACTGCAGGTTTTTAATAAAATAAATTCGTAAATTAGATTTTAAATTTTATTTTTATATTTTTAGGGTCTGGTTAGGTTTAGAAAATTAGTATTATTATTCTGGGTAATTTTAGTATTTATTTTCGTAATTATTTTAGTGCAGAATTTTACTTATTTAATTTTCTGTTTTAGAATTTGTTTATTTTCTGCTTTAGTTTTCTGTTTTAATTGTTCTAAAAAATATACAAAAATATTTCTGGGTTATTGTAGTTTTATTATTATGTATAAATTATTTATTTAGTTATTAGATAATTTTCTATGAATTTTAATTATTGATTTTAATTTATATTTTCTATTTTGTTTTTAAGAGTAGTAAATTTAATTAGATTAAAACTTGCATGTTATTATATCTTTCCTCGTGGATTCGATCCCTACTTGCCCTTGCTATATTGTTTATTATAAGTTTAAGTAGTGGTTTAATTTGTTGCTTGTACGACAAGCTTAACAAATTTTGGCGCCGTTGCTGGGGAAAGAAAATAATAGTTGTTAGTTTTATTTATTTTAGATTTACTACTTTTATTACTTCTTTGTAACTTTAATAGTTTGTTTTCATAGTTTTGTTTTTTTAGTGTTTTTTTATTTTGAAAAGGAGTATCCATTTGACGAAGTTGAAAGCCAAGTAAGTGTTTCGATTACTGTTTACGTAAGTTCTAAAATTATTGAGATGACTACCTTACGTGAACTTACTGCACCTAACTTGGATACACAACTTTTACCTATCTCATATCCTGCATTGGACCGACCTCTAAAAGCTGAACTCCGGATTTTTAAATATGTTACCTAAATTTCATGGACTGCCTGGTGAGGACCCATATCGTCATATCAATGAGTTTATTATTACATGTTACACTATGCAATTTGAGGGAATCACCCAAGACCAAATTAAGTTGAGAGCCTTTCCCTTTTCACTTCGAGGATAAGGCTAAAGATTGGTTTTATTACTTACCACCTGCAACATTCACTACATGGACCCAAGTTCATACAGCATTTTTAGAGAAATTTTTTCCTACATCTAGGATAGGGTCCATTAGAAAGGAAATTTGTGGTATTAAACAGATGATTGGGGAGAGTTTTTCTGAATATTGGGAGCGTTTTAATAAATTATGTGCTAGTTGTCCCCAACATCAAATTCCTGAGCATTTATTGATTCAATATTTTTATGAAGGTTTATTACTAATAGGTAGAAATATGGTAGATGTTGCTAGTGGAGGGGCCTTGTTTAATAAGACTCCAGCTCGGGCTAGAGAATTGTTAAATATTATGGCCCAAAATACTCAACAATTTGGAATGGGAGATACCCAATTTAGGAATGTTAATGAGTTCAATTTAGGTCCATGCTGTAGAGACCCAATTGTCCCAAATTACTGTTATGTTGAATAAATTGGTCCACAGAGAAGAAGTAGTAGTTTGTAGTATTTGCTATTTAGAGGGTCATGTTGCTAATTCATGCCCTACACAACAAAGAGGGCATGTGAATGCTATTTTTTCCAACCAAGGTCGAATGAATTATAACATATTCTCGAACACTTATGAAGAATGGAGTGATTACTCTAACCTTAGGTATGGATTTGAAGAAAACCCCTAGAATTTGATGAATCCATTGCTCAGAACAAAACTAATTATCTTTTAGAGCAAATCATTAAGAAAATGGATGACCAGAAAAAGGAGACCGACCTTAGGTTCCAAAGCTTAGAGATGACCATTAAGCGAGTACAAGAGAAACAGATTGCCAATGATACCATGCTTAGTAACCTGCAAGCCCAAGTGCAATCTCAACCTTTCCAAGATCCAAAAGAAAATGTGAGTGTCTTAACACTTAATAGGGGGAAAGAGTTAGAGGAACCTACGAAAAACATAGAGGTAGAGCCAAAATTAGAAGTCATGGAATCCGAACTTGACCAAAATAAAGATAAGGCCTCTAATGCTGAGGAAATAGGTGAAAATAAGAAAGATATTTACAAGCCTATCCCACCTTTTCCTAGTAGATTGATAAGCACAACTCCTGCGATAGACGAGGCAATTGAAGATATTATAGAAGTATCTAGGAAGGTAGAAACAAACATTCCTCTTCTAGATACCATGAAACGGGAACCTCGTTATGCTAAGTTCCTTAAAGATCTATTCACGAACAAATTAAAATTGAAAAGGAACAACAAGATAAGTGTGGGGAGAATACATCTGCTCTTTTCCAAAAGAAATCTCTAACTAATTGCAAGTATGCGGGAGACCGAGATCAATTTAGTGTGGGAAATGCAACTGAATGATCCTTGAGCTACAAAGGTGTCGAGCCAAAGACGGTAAACAAAAGCGCTGGTTGGGAGGCAACCCAACATTTTCAGGGAAGTTTCTATAATTTTTACTTTAATTTAATTTTTATTTTTATTTAGCATGCATTAGGGACAATGCATGAATTAAGTGTGGGGAAGTGCATCCTGCATTTTAATTTTATGCATTTATCTTTATTACATTTTAATTTTATGCATTTATCTTTATCTTATTTTTTGAAAAAAAAAAAATATTCTTGTGAAGAAATGCATGAACATGAATATATGCTAGGTTAACTTGCTTAAATTTTTACTGTTTCTAATTTTTCTTTCCCTTTGAAAGTGAGAAATTTGAACATGTTAATTGTCATTCAAAGTTGTTTGAGTTGATCCTCATATATTTCTTCAATTAGTGACAATCATAATTTTTCTGTCGATTTGATCATGTTATATGATCGTGATAGAGGCAATAAATTGACTTAAACCGTTCACCTAGACTACTGAACTTAGCAGATTGACTCATTAAAATTTTGATTTTTCTTGTTTTGCCTACAAATAAAAAAAAAAAATTAAATAAAAAAAAATTGTTAGTTTACCAACATGGGTCGGAGTTGGTGGCTCGGCGCCATTTCCCCTTAAGTTTAGGTCTCAAGTTGAGCCTTATGAATGGAGTAACCCATGCTTGGGAGAGTCATGCCCCTTTTAGGCCGATCAATGGCTCGAACCATACTAACGAAAAAAAAAAAAAGAAAAAAAAAGAGTATTAACTCCGGCACCTCTGTTTGGGTGAGTGGGAGACGAGGGAGTGTTATATTTCTAAGACCCTATATGGGCCTCGAATATGTGCTTGAATGGAGTTATATATATATATATATATATATATATATATATAATTGAAAAAAAAAAAAAAGGTTTGCAAAACAAGTTTATTATCGATTTTTAGTGAGTTATCTCGCTGATTCGGTGTCTCTATAACCATACTGCACCTTAATTTTTCCCATCCTAAAAAGTTTTAGACCTCTTGACCGGAATGTATATGTTTGAATAAGATGGATAAATTTTTGATTGTTGCTTAATTAAAAGAGATATTGTGAGGCTGATGAATAAACTCTCCGATGGCAATGAAAATGTTTAGTTCTTCACTTGCTTGGGAAAGACAAAAATTTCATCAAAGTATTTTTGAAAGCAAGGCAAACTTAGTATATATTTTATGTTTTATGTATATCTTTATAAGAAAGCGTATTATTAGATCGAGTCTTAGATTTCTTTGCACGAGGACGTCCAAAGTCTAAGTGTGGGGGATTTGTTAAGTCGTATTTTATACGTATTTTTAGTAGTTATTGAGTTTATATTATATAGTTTATTTTATCTAATTTATTCTATTTTGTCTATTTATAGGTAATTATCGAATAAAGTGGGAAAGAGAAGAAAAGTCGTTAAAAGTGGATTTTTAGCTACCGACAAGCATCCAAGAAAATATATGAAGTCGGTCCATAAAGATAATATGTAATAAAATATTAATTTTAGGATATTATATTTTAGGAAATCCTAATTGGAATAGAAAAGGAAACTTAGAAGAGAAGAAAGAGAAATAAACCCTAACTCTTTCACCCTATATATACTACTTATTATCATCATGGAGAGAGAGACCTAGGAGGAGCACCCACACACAATCACACCCTCTTGCCTTTGCTGTCCACGGCAGCCACCACTGCTTGCTGCCGCCTGCACTCGCTGCCCTTCCACACAAGCAGCCACACACCCTTCTCACTCAGCCACAACATCAGCCGCCCACCCCTCTTGTAGCTGCTCCTCACGTCCCTTTCTCGCTGCCCATCAATCTTCTCGTTGCCCATATCACAGTTCTCGCCATCACCTCCCTTGCTGCCTGCCTCCTTGTCACGCCAGCCCTCTTTGTCACTTGCACATCCTCACGTCCAGCCCCATCTCACGCTACCCTCGTCATCATCATCATCATTAACTCTCCTCATCACCATCTTGATCATCAACATGGCAAGGAATATTATGGTAGTAATTTTATTATTGTAATTTTTATTTTAAAGACTATTTTTATTGTAGTTTAATTTTAAAGATGATATTTTTATATGTTCCAATTTTCATGATGTGTGAGTAGTTTGCCTTATACTTAGTATAATCTCATTGAAGCCATGTTAAATTATTTATTTTGAAACAAAGTTTTGATTTTTATTGTCCTATTGATTTGATCCATGATTCTATGATAATTTGTGTTTAATGTTTATGAATTTATGTCTAATTAATTAGAGTGCACGCTATTTAGTTTTATATAAATTCATATGATAGTTTAGAGGGTTTAAGTACGTAATTGCTTGATCTTTTAGACAAAAGTATCACCCTAGTTAATCATGGATGGCTCATACCCATCTCTTTTAATTAGGAAATTATCATAGATCCTTCTTAAATCAATTTGCTAGTAGATTGGTTATTAGGTGCTAGATGATGTTTTTCTAATACTTAATGCTCTAATTTGATTAAATTCTAGTGCTAGTGCTAGGGTTATCAATATTAGTAGGGTTTATATTAGGGCTAGGCCTAAGTAAACTAATAACTAAGGAAAAACGGGGAAGATCCGCTAGTGGTTGTCTTCTACGGTTTAGCTCATGGGTAGATCAATTTGTGTGTTAATGATAAATAATAATTTGCATGGTGGATATAGATTATACTAAGTGTTTTTATAAATTTGATATCTTTGATAATTATTTGTTTGCTTTTTAGTTATTTTCTTTAGTTTGTCAATTTTTTATTTATAAATATATAGTCTTTTATTATTAATTTCGTTACCCCCTAAAGATCAGTATTTTAGGTTAGTTTTAGTAATTTTATTTTAATTTAATTTTGAGTCTTTATATATTTTAATTTTCAGAATTAATTTTCTGTTAGTGTTTATTATTTTTGAGTCAGTTTGTTAGAAATTAGTTGAAAAATAGTTTCTTTTGTTATTTTTCTTGTTTTATTTTCTTTTAGGGTTTAGATAGAGTCCTAGTTTGCTGTGATTAAATTTTAGAATTTTTGGAATTAATTTGATATTTTTTCAGATTTAATTCTTGAATTTAATTACTGCAGGTTTTTAATAAAATAAATTCGTAAATTAGATTTTAAATTTTATTTTTATATTTTTAGGGTCTGGTTAGGTTTAGAAAATTAGTATTATTATTCTGGGTAATTTTAGTATTTATTTTCGTAATTATTTTAGTGCAGAATTTTACTTATTTAATTTTCTGTTTTAGAATTTGTTTATTTTCTGCTTTAGTTTTCTGTTTTAATTGTTCTAAAAAATATACAAAAATATTTCTGGGTTATTGTAGTTTTATTATTATGTATAAATTATTTATTTAGTTATTAGATAATTTTCTATGAATTTTAATTATTGATTTTAATTTATATTTTCTATTTTGTTTTTAAGAGTAGTAAATTTAATTAGATTAAAACTTGCATGTTATTATATCTTTCCTCGTGGATTCGATCCCTACTTGCCCTTGCTATATTGTTTATTATAAGTTTAAGTAGTGGTTTAATTTGTTGTCTGTACGACAAGCTTAACACGTACTCTAAAGACCTAGTTCTTTAATTCTTGGAGCCAAAATAATTCGTGACCTCGGTTCTTGGAGGTAAAATATTTTGTGGCTTCGAGGCAAGCCTCAAACTTTGAAGGACGCATACTATCAATAATTTATGGAAGCAAAATAATTCCCGGCTTCGGTTGACGAGACACTTCTATGGCCATAGCTTCGAAGGCTCTTTGATTCGTGGGGTCTTAGATCAATAATACAATCCTTTTCTCCTTCTTTAGTTTTTTATATTTCTTATTTTCTTATTATTTTCTTATTACTTATCGACAAGATACATTTAATTCATATAAATCATACTCAATAGCTTCATAAGTAATATCTTCACGATCAGCAATTCACGTAAACAAGTTCTAACTCAAGTACAATCAATATAACTCATATAGACATGCTTATATTAGTTATAATCAATGCACTTTAACATAAACACACCATAACATAAACATATCGGTTAGAATTTCTAATTAACAAACTTATAATTTCATAATTGTGTATTATCGCGCATAGGTGATTTATGTTTCCTTAACTTTTCTTAATTATTACCTATCTCTTAATCTATCCATATAACTTCTTAAATTTCAATTCTCAACCTAATTACTCAATTAGCCCCAATTTTGCCCAAAACAGGACATTTTCACTCAAATATTCATATCTTCAAATCCACTCATCTAAAATTAAAAAACTTTACGGGAAATTGTTATAAATCATCATGAAGTTACGGTAAACATTTCAGGAATTTTGGGGAACTCATGAAAGCACTACAATTCAAACAGCGAGACTTAATTACTAAAAAATCTGCACCTAAATTATGAACTCAATTTTCTAATTTTTCTCACTAATTCTATTCAAGCTAATTTCATCAATAATCATGCTCAACAATACTCAAACATCATTAAATTCATGAATTAAACCACATAAATCACAACATGCTTTTCAATTCGTGAGTTGCTAATTTTGTGAATTTAGGCCTCTAACTTCTTCAATTAAACTTAGGGTTTTCAATTTCATGAATAAATTTCCAGTTTAATCCACCTAATTCATTTTAATTCTACAGGATGAATTCGAATTACTCACCTTGGATTCTTAGTGGTTTTAAGAATTTTAGTTTGGATTAGATTTTGAATTAGGTGTTTGATTTTCATATTTTGCTTCTCCTTCCTTCCTCTCAGTCCCCTTCACCTTCCTTGCTACCCTTGGCCCTAGTCTCGGTTCTATTTGGATTCGTTGTCTGTCCTCCTCTCGCGCGTCGGCCATCATTCTTTTTCTTGCCGGCCAGGCAAGCACGCCGGAAGTACCTCCTCTTCCTCTCCTGTTTTAGGTTCCGGGCTCCCTCGACCTCTCACTCAATCTCTATGCTTCCATGGTTGTCTCAACCTCTCGCTAATTCTAGCTCTCTCGCCATCTCCCGTTCTCACTTTCTTCTTCTCAGTCAATCTCTCGCTCTCGCTCTCGGGTTCTCGCTTCCTCTCTCTCATTTTTCCTCTCGCTTCGGTTCGATCACGCTCTCCCTCTCTCCCTCTCAATCTTTGCTTCGAGCTCCTTCAATCTCTCGCTCTCTTTGCTCTATTTCTATTTTTGAGTTCTCACGTTCTCTCGCTCTCTCAATCTCTCACCATTGTTGCTTTGCTTCTTCTCTAGTTCTCTCGCTTCCTCAAACTCTCTTTTCTCTCCCTCGTTTCTTCTCTCGGCTTCTCTTTTGTTCCCTCCTACTTTTGTTTTGTTCCCAGCCTCACTTTTTCTCTTCTCATTTCCTAATTCCACCTAAGTGGGCTGGTGTTTCATTCTAATTGGACCATAATTTCCCTAGTCAACTCCTTGCCAAGCACACTACCAAGCAATCTCTTCTTCACTTTATCCACTCGCCGGATAACTATTCTTATCCCTTGTCTTTTATATCTTTTTTTTTCTTTGGTTTCATTTTCTATTTTGGGATTGGTTAATAATTGGGCCCTAACTTAATTTTTCATTAGGCCCATTTAATTAGTCCATGCTCGGGTTTCATTTTTCGGGTATTCATTTTGACTCAGGAAAATTATAATTCAACTTAATTTAATAATTTAAAATTTTTTAACTTAACTTTTAATAACTTAATTTATTACCAAGGAAACATCTTAATTTTTTGGGTATTACACATTTGGACTCGGGAAGTTCCGGAATCCTAATAACACATGAGGACTCTCCGGGTTGAGACACATTAACCTCAAGACTCGGAATATAAGCGTCACCCAGGAGAAGTTGTAGAGATAAGGTTAATTCCCATACCGAAATATAATCGCACAAAAGAGCAAATGGAGACTTACTAATCGCGTCATAATTCGTACCAAATATTGACCATAGGATGAATCTCGCATCCAAGAACTATGTATAGAGATACCCATTGGTTATTTCTTCCTGCTCCTCTTGGGTTATTGAGTGAAAGTAAAACATTGTCTCGTGGTGGATCTTGGGGAATGAAAGGTGGCCACGTATTGTAGCGGATTCGTCACATAATCCTCTCCCCAAGGTACCAACAAAAACCAAATGAACCCTAAAAAAATTCGTCTTTCACTCGGCTCCGCGCTACACCAAGGCTTGCAAGGACCTGAATTTGGGTCTAGCGATGAAAGTTAGCCTGCACACACAGGACCCATAAAACGATAAGCCAAAACCAGAAAAATTGGGTAGCAAAGCACGGCCATTTGGCCGACACCGGTCACACCACGACCACGACCACGCCCACGGGCCCATCACGGGCGTGGGTCGGGGTAGAAATTTGAGGTGAAGAGCATAAAATCTTGGGCCGTTTTAGCTCAAAAATTTAAAGTATAAAAGTGACATACCGTGGTCCGCATTATTGAGAGTCAACCTTAAAGAGGTGATCTCATGCACTTTTCGTTGCCCGAGATGGACTTTAGCCCATGCTACCGAAGCGGAAAAGAAGGATGATTTCTTGAACCGGATGAAAAATGGGGAAAATATTCATATAACCACGACTATAAGTTTGCAATACAAGTAAGATTCTTATCCATGCAAGATAAGGTATTTTGGAGATTAAGAAGGACAAGCATACCTCAATAACCTTCCACAAACCGCACAAAGGCATGTAATTTTGCAAGTCCTTCTCGGTCGTTGTGTGCCTAGCCTTGGAACGTAAGCCCTTGTGAGACAAGTGTATGCGGGCACGCCCTAATTGAGGTCCTTAATTTTATCAAAGTCCACCAAGTTCACCAAATAGTGGACATGTACTTTGGAACCTTGGTCTGAAAAATGGACGTGCTTAGCATGAGAGCAAGCACTATTCGGACTTGTTGTTGTGGATGATGTTGAGCCCACAACTCAACGTTTTCAAAAGCCTCAAAAGAATAGAGTATTTGAAGTAGTTGGCCCGAGTAAATCGGCTAACTATAGGAACAAAAAGGTGACGTAAACAGTCACGGTTTTTGTATAAGCCCCGATCATAAACTAAGGGTTCCCCAGTAAAATCGAAACCCGTAAGAACGGAAAAATCAAGAGGTATAATGGTCATCTCCCTGAATGGAAGATGAAAAGTATTTGTAGTATCCCGAACCGTTCACTAATGGCTCGGGTAGGGTCACGTTCTTTTCGGTCACACATATGACTCAAAGTAAGGAAAGGAGGGCCAAACTGGTACTAGTTATAATTTGCTCCAAGGGGTAGTTCCGCTCCTTGAAAGTTTCGATAAACTTGTTAATGGCACTCGCTACTCTGAATGGTACCCTTCTACAAAAATGAAATCCAACAAAGTATTAGTTGAAGATACTATTTCAACACATGAAAGAAGAAACTCAAGCCAATAAGCTTATCGTAGTAGATATGGAGAGAGAGATAAAACATGGCTCTTGGCCCACCAATAGGTCATTGGGGTTATATTCATGGTGAGGGCGCCACTCCCGCTCTACGAAGTTATCAAGGATTAATCTCTCGGCTCTTGTCCTCTTAATAGGGTGGGCACGTCTTCTAGACATTTTGAAGAAGTTTCGTAAGAAAACCAAGTTAGTTTTCTCAAGGCAAATGTGAGCAAGCTAGAACAAGGTTAGAGCAAGTAAAAAGAAGCAAAAAGAGGAGTAAATGAGGTGTGTAAAATGAACACACCAAAGCTCCCCTTTTATAGGAAAATTTTCGCCAACTTAACAAGAGTATAAGATAAAGTTCAAAAATCAAGAGGAGACCAAGCATGGAGACAAGGTTCATGCACCGTGACAAGGCCTGCCCAAAGCCTAGTAGGTGCCGAGCCACGAGGCTCGACCAGTGTCGGTTCGGCGACAACTTTGCAGGCGTAGGGTCGGGGGCTAGCCGGTCTAGTCCCATCAAGCATGGCTAGTTGTCTTTGGAGCATTATGCATGCAAGTGGACCTTTGGACCCACAACTTTAGCTTTATTAGATTCAGTCTTCGATCTATTTTTGACTCGAATTATTCAGTAAAAATATTGAACTTTCGTGAATAAGATTATCCACTAACAAATATGCTAGTACCGCGGAACTATTAAGTCAAGCTTCATATCAAAAGACGATCAAGTTTCAATGGAAATTATCGAGCTTCAAGACATTGATCAAGCCAAGCTCAAGACCATTTTACCGGACTTTAAAACACATGAATCTCGAACAAGTCCAGGCCCCTTTTGGAGTTTAGGTTCAACGAGTAACCAATTCCGGACACTACAAATCAATCAGCATTCGAAGCAATGCCTAAAAGCGAGATAAGTATCCTTTAGTGTCTTCTTTGACCCTTCATCTTTTCGTGAATCGAGTCAAAGTGGGG
The DNA here is from genome assembly GCA_021018815.1 of Talinum fruticosum. NCBI lineage: Eukaryota > Viridiplantae > Streptophyta > Magnoliopsida > Caryophyllales > Talinaceae > Talinum > Talinum fruticosum. The sequence continues at coordinate 3,005,816 of JAITYX010000026.1, forward strand.
GCTAATTGTAGACACCGAAAACGTGTCACTCTTATCTCCTTTATTTATGTTATTTTATTTTGTCATCCCGATGATGAAATCCAAGTCTCGCTTGTGAATCGGATAAGTATCCTTTAGCGTTTCCTCCTCGGCGTCCCACTCGTAACACTGGAGTTCAAAATGACCGTACGACATCATTTAGGTCGGCGCCGCCTTTCGTGACTTTCTATGCTAAAGTGTTGCACTTTGCTCCAAGCGCCCAACCGAGACACAAAAGTCAACTTCACTAAACGACATCGTACAAGGTCGGCATTGTACTTCAAGGCCTATTCTGCTAAAGCACTCGTGTTTTGCTCCGAGTGTTCAACCAAAGCACGGAAAGTCCATTTTCCAAGCGACGTCATTTTGAAGTCGGCGCCGTGCTTCTCAGCATCCTTAAGGGATTCTCGGTCCAACGCCGATTTTATCCCCTTTTTGGATTCTGGCCTATTCGGTTCAGCAGCTTGGACGGCTGGTTGCATTGCTTTTAGGTCATTTTGTGACCTAGCTTCTTCTCTATAAATAGAGAGCTTTACTTCTTATTTAGAGGATGGTCATTCCTATGCCATATGTTGTTGTATTTTAACCTTAAAAGTTGTTAAGTTAATACAATACTACACTCGCTGAATTTAGGTTAAGAACTATTGAATGCTAATCGGTATTCGATTTCTTAGCTCATTTTCAGCTAACCATTAAGCTACTAAACACCGTCGTCATTTTCCTACACTACTCTACCTCCACAAATAGCCTACTTCAGTCTTGTTCATCCACCATCATGGTTCCAGATTCGGGTCATGATTCAAGATCAGCAGGTGGGATAACCCGAGGGCGCTTATTTCATTCTCATCCCTAATGAAGACTCGGACACTCGCTCTATATCTTTCCGAGTCATGCAAAACCAATCGGGTATAACGATGTCATTCATATAGAGTTTTGATTCCAAGGCATTCTCTGTGTCTTAGAAACATACTTGAATTAAATAGTATCCTTCCTATGCGATTCGGCATTCACATATCTCTTTAATCGTTTTTAGTTAGCGACTCGAAAAGTTGTTCTTTATTCCGAGTCCTTTCTCACTCAGAATCGACTTGTGATTATTTACTCTATCGTTTGCATAGTCGGCATTCATAGCTCATTTCATGCTTAGTCTATATCAAGTTCTTTCTCACTTTGATATTTCTTTGTAGAACGTGTTTCTTTTCTTTAGACTAAGTCATATGGAATTCGGAGTATCATGGATATTAGACTCGGAATATTCCATTTCCTTTCGACTCGAGATAATCAATTGCGTAATTTCTCAAGATTATTTTGTTATCACGTGTCTAACCTTGGACCAAAGTATTTTATACTTTGAGAACCAAAGTTGTTTTACTTTTGTAGGTTATTCAATCGAGGATATCTTTTCAAAACTACAAAAGTAGCCGGCTTCGAACGTCAAATCACCAGCAGATATGACTTTTCACCTTCCCTGCTTTAGTCTCGGAAGATTGTGTCGAAGCCGTGCTGCTTCAATATCCGGAAAACTGGAACGCCAAGCCTAACAGTGGTTTTCACCTCGGTTTTCAAGACACAACCGATGGTTTTGGGACTTCCAAGAGAGTTAAACCGTTGTCCAACGTTCATATTTCAACGGATACTTTCGAGTGACTCGGAAAGCCTTTCTCAACGGTCACGAGAGGACTCTCGGTCAGCGAGATGGAAATAACGGCTACTCTGCTCGGTCTTATCTATAAGAAGAAGCCACTTCACAAGACTTGAAGATAGAAGAACATATTGTCTATACACTTACTTGTTCAAAGTTATTGTATTTTTACTCTCAATCTTCAACTTACAACTCCCACTCTGTAACTCATTACTTTACGAGTTGTAAGGTCTTGTACTTCGTTACAAACACTTCTTACATTCTTTGTAAGGTCCCTTGACTAAGTCTGTAAAGGTTAACTCAGCTTAGTTGTCCCTGGCTGTAAGGGTTATCTCAGCTAGGAAGTACTAGATCGAGATAAGGTAACTTCGAGTCTAGGAAAATCCGTATAGAGTTGTCTAAGGGAGCAACTCGGTTCTCGTCAAGTTCACGGTATTTTGTGGACTCAAAATAGTGGATTTGACTTCGTGTCTGGATTGACATGGGCCGTGGTTTTCCGCCCAGGAGGGTTTCCACGTAAATATTTACGTGTTCTCTTTCCGAGTTCATTCTAGACTCGAGACGGCTTTAGTGCTCCTGCTTCTTCGATTCACTCGCTTTCGAGTCCAATCTTTTCGACCCCGTGTTTAGACTCGGATTCTGTCTTGGTCACTTTTCTGCACAAAAGTGTGTGTTTTCGCAAAGATTTTTCCATCACCCTATTCACCCCCTCTAGGGTGACTCGGACTCTCCCGAGCAAACCTTCACCTAACGGTCTATTTAAATTTATGCTATTTACCACTTTCCGTATTGTAGATCAAAATGTAATCGTTTTTAATTCCTTCCCGCTTACTCGTAATTTTATTTTTATCTTTTCTTTTTCGCTTTCTTTTACTTGCTTTATTTATTGCTTTCTTAATTACTTTTATCACTTTTTTTGCATGCTTTGGTTGATTTATTTTCGTATTCATATGTTGTATGCTTGATTGAAAACATGTTCTTTAAACTCACAATTTGAATTAGTAGAGGTCGTCTATTGACGGAAGGAATGGAAGGGCTTATTCCTACATTTCGTACCTTCGCCCCGGACATTAGATTATTGGTTCTAGACTGGTAGAGTCATTTTTAAATCTCTTTCAAGCTTAGTTTTCCCATACTAAGATTGGAGGAGTTTTCTTTTATTTTTGTTAGTTTTTATTTTTAAAACCGATCGGCAACTCTCCCTTTTTATATTTTTATTTCTCCTAAAGTGCACCTCGGCATTTCTAATAATTTAAAATGGTCAAAAATATATTTAATTTCGACAGACCTAGGCCATGGAACGAGACTGATCCTTCAGTCACGACCCATGGCCGGCACTGGTGACCGGACCATGTTGGCTCTTGTCGGTGCCAGCCCAATCACCGAGCGAGGTCTGTTGGTCCAAACCGGTGTTTTCACACCTTTTGACCCAAAATCCTTGTGACAAAATTTAAGTAATGTTTTTCTCTATTTTCCTAAATTATGAAATAATATCTCGAGGCCTTTAAAATTAATATCCAAAATAAAAGATTAATAAAATCATCAATCATTATTCTCGCTTAAACTATTTTAATTGAATTATAAAAAGCAAAAATCTTAATAAGAGACACACCCCCATTTTTAAAACTTAACTTTCAAAATCATCTTTGAAAACCAAAAGAGACCGGACATTCATGGGGAAGCTCGGTTCAGTTCGGTGCAGTCCGGTCCGCCCCAGCCATGGTTCCTACAAGCAACTCACGGTTGCCTTTCCCTAGCACGACTTCTCTCACAATCACCTTCACCTGATCGGTTGAAAGTGGTGCCCCATGAATGACGGCACTCGGCTTCACGGGGTAAACAACACCGGTTGCCACAACATGATCTAGGGGAGAGTGATAAGAAGCATTGCGTTAGTTGCGTAAGAATTAACATAACAAGTAGAATAACAGGATAACCCTTGAGAGACAAGTTAAACTATCCAAGAATCTTGGAAAAAACGGATAGAGTTTCCCTTAAACTAGACATTTTCCGGGATAACGACCCTCATCTCGAAACAAAAAAACAAACTATAACTAATCACTCAATGGCCATACGCGGAGTTCCACAACAACTACACTATATACAACATTCATTCAACAAGTATACACCAATAATTATTCAAAATGTCAACATGCATGTAAATATAATTAGGTAACAAAGTCTTAATTACCTCCACCATAAGTTCGAATTGGTCGACGAGTGAGCTTGTGTTCGTGCTCGCCGGTGTCCGGGGTAAGAATGAATATAAATCATCCAAGTTGGGTGTCGGGATACCCATGTTATTGAAGTACACCATGAGGAAATCCTTCATCCGGGCCTTCATCTCTACCATCATCTCTTCCATCTCGTGCAGCCATTTGGAACCGCATTTGGGTAGCCATTCGGGTCTCCATTTGAGACACCATTGCCTCCATATCCACTTGGCTAGAAGAGATGGGACGCTTCTTTCTAGCCCGAAGTGCTCATGTATCCCCACCCTCCTATCGATGGCTCGAACACGACCGAGATGCTCATCTCTATCTAGGGCCAAGGCTAACTTATCCCTCCTCCCGATGGTGTCGGCGACTTTTGAAGTCAAGGTCCGTGACAAATACTCCCGTAAGAAGGAAATAAATTATCATTAGGCAATTCATATATTTAAAACCCATAAGTTCTCAAAATAAATAAAGAAATAGTAAAAAAACTCATGAGTTATTGCACAATAGATTGTACGTCGGTCGTAGTGAAGGTGTCATCTTTCGTCTTTCTTCCTTCAACCCACAACTCGTCCCTCTCGATAATGAGCTGCGAAGTATATGTGATAACACCTTCATCGTATCTGGTTTGAAGATGTTCAAGCTTCTTCTTCTACAACTTGTCCTCCACCTTCGCGTATCTCCCATGGGACATCATATGGAGATACGCATTGCTCTTAATCCTCTTTTGGTTGGTTTCACCTCGTGTATGTACAAGTAATTAAGAAAAACATCGATAAATAATGAAGGTTTGCTCGGGAGAGTCCGAGTCACCCTAGAGGGGGTGAATAGGGTGATGGAAGTTTTTCGTGAAAACTTTAGCCCTTTTGCCAAAGAAGAGTCGGAGACAAGTTCCGAGTCAAACAACATAGTCGAAAAGTGTGGACTCGAAACTCTATCACGAATAAGCGGTTTAGGCAGAGCTAAAAGACTGTCCGAGTCTAGAATGAACTCGGAAAGATAACACTTAGAGATTACGTGGAAACCCTCCTCGGGCAGAAATCCACGGACCGTGCTAGTCCAAGCACGAAGTCAAATCCACTATTTTGAGTCTACAAAATACCGTGAACCGACTTAACCCGAGTTGCTCCCTTAGACAACTCTATACAAGTTCTCCTAGACTCGTAAATTCCCTTATCCGATCTAGTACTTCCTAGCCGAGATAACCCTTACAGCTAGGGACAACTAAGCTGAGTTAACCCTTACAGCTTAGTCAAGGGACCTACAGAGAAAGTAAGAAAGTGTTTGTAATCGAGTACAAGACCTTACAACTCGTAAAGTAATGAATTACAGAGTAAGAGTTGTAAGTAGAACATTGAGAGTAAATACAATGACTTTTCTCAAGTGCGTGTATTAACAATATGTTCGGCAATCTTCAAGTCTTGTGAGGTGGCTTCTATTAATAGATGACCGAGCAGAGTAGCCGTTATCTTCATCTCGTTGACCGAGAGTCCTTTGAGACCGTTGACAGAGGCTTTCGAGTCACTCGAAAGTATCCGTTGTAATGTGAACGTTGGACAACGGTTTAAACTCTCTTGAAGTCCCAAAACCACTCGGCGGTGTCTTGAAAGATAAGGTGGAAACCACCGTTAAGTTTGGCGTTCCAGTTTTCCAGATTTGGAAATAGACGACCTCGACATAATCTTCCGGGACCGAAGCGGAGAAGGTGAAAAGCCATGTCTCGCTGGTGATTTGACGTTCGAAGCCAGGTTACTTTTGTAGTTTGAAAAGTGTATCCTCGTTTGAATAACATACAAAAGCAAATCAATTTTGGTTCTCAAAGTATAAAATACTTTGGTCCAAAATTAGACACAGATAATAAAATAATTAAGATAATTAAGTTGGTAAATATCCGAGTCGAAAGAGAATGGAATTTTCCGAGTCTATTATCCATATAGCTCAAAATTCCATCCGACTTAGTCTAAGGGAAGAATCAAGTTATATAACGAATATCGAGTGAAATAACTTGATATAGACTAAGCATGAAACAAACTAGAAATACTGACTATAACAAAATAGAACTTATAACCGTAAGTCCGATCCGAGTGAGGAAAGATGAAATACTAGTCTATTCAACATGCGATAAATCTTAGTGATGAGGGACTCGGAACTAAGTGAGATACGCATATCGGTTTTCGAGTCACTCAAGGATAAGCTAGAAATACACTAAGTAAAAGTTATATCACTTAGAGAATATATCTTTTCACTTAGAAAAGTTTCTAAGATCCGAGAGAATGCCTTGGAGTCAAAACTTTATAAGTAAGAGATTGTTATACCTGATTCCTTTCATGCAACTCGAAAGTGTTGTGCGATGTCCGAGTCTTCAAATAAGATTTATATCGAAAAAAGATCCCTTATCTACCTTAGTACTTCCAAATTGAGGTACCCTTTATAGCTTGGGATAATTGAGTTGAAGTAACCTTCTCAACTCAGTTAAGGGATAACGAAGAAAAAGTGTTCGAATAAAAGAGAGATCACAAGACTTTTCCTTCGTAAGATTTACAACTCGGAAAGTTGTGAGTGTATGAGTAAGAGTTGTAAGCTAGAAGAGAGAATGAGTATGTTAAGTTATTGGTTCCAACCAATCTAGAGAGCCTTTGTGTATTGGGCTGGAAGCGATAGGTCGGTTAGCCATTGCAACGGATAGTCTAAGGACTCACTTTCGGGACCGTTGTTGATTTAGCCGTTGCGCTTAAGTCCTAGATCCCCAAAACAGTTCTACCAACTTTATGCATCTGAAAGATAGGGTAGAAGCAACCGTTAAACTCAACAAAGAAGAGTTGCCCAAAATTGCAACAAACGGGTTTGTCGACCTAGTTTGAGTCCGCCCGTGAAATCCCACTTTTCGTTTGTAGTCATTGAAAAGATAAAGAAGCCTTTTTTTCTTTAAGTTGTGATTATTCAACTTTCATAAACCTACAAACACAAATTACAAAATGGTTCTTAAAGTATAAAAATACTTTGGTCCAAGATTAACTAAGGATTTGTCTAAATCAATCATTTAATAGCTAAAATTCCTTAATCTGTTAATTTGGAATTTTTCAAGTCCAATATTTAGTATGATCAAATTTCATATATGTCTTAACTGAAAGAATAGACTTAGTAGAATTAGGTTCAAAGAGTTAATTAGACATATCTCAATATTTACCAAAGTAATTAGATTCGACTTAATAAATCTAGCCAAAATAGAATTAACCCAAGTAATTCTTATTCAATTTATGAAGTAATCCAGTTTAAAAGATGATTTAAAATTATGAAATTATTTAGGAAAAACCTTTGTCTCAGCCATACTGAGTTTGTCAATTTCCCAAAACTAATTGGCTCAATAAGTGCTTAGTTTCAATAACTGGGTCGGTTTCTACTTTTCTAAGTAAACTGGTTCCTTGGACTTTTAAGATATAATCTTTTAGATCCAAACTCTTAGGCCACTTATCTTTTTAGTCATCATCTTGTGAATTTCGTTTTAGAAAGCATCTTGATTAGTCCTAAGTTTAGATGAATGACTTTAAATCAAAATTAATTATGGGGTTAGCTCATACCCGAGTCATTAGACTTCATGTCTCGCTCCACCGATGGATGATTTGCAATCTAGTATTCTCAATTTCGGTTTATCTATCATCTCATTCGCCAATAATACAACATGTTCTCTCTCATCTTGTCTTCAATCGCATCGACTACCTTGTTCCTCAAAACCGAGGAACCGAACAATTGCCTCTATGATCTTTGTTCCTCATGGTTGGTGAATCGAAGCTTTCAGTGGATTTTAGGTTTAGTTCAATTGGTTAATATGATAGGAAGGATATAGAGAAAGGGAGGGAGGGAAGATGGTCACACCATGGCCGGTGGCAAGTCACCGGCGACTTGCTCGAAAGGCCTCGAGGAGGCGAACAACTATGTTGATTTGGGTTGTTAATGACCTTAGATAGGTGATGAAGGTGTTGGATGGTGGTGGGGTCAGTAGTGAGTTATGATTGGTGTTTTGATTTTGTTTTAATGAAAATAGTGTTGATTTTGTTCCTTTCTTTTACCAAACATGAGTTCAAAATTAAAGTTCCATATCTAATCCTCTAGGAATCATTCATTCATTTTATTCCAATTCACTTTTCCATACCAAACAAAATAACATGTATACTTAAGTGTGAACCAAAATGATGATATCAAGCATGCTTGTACAAAGTTGTCTATACAATATATTCAAAATGTGTATCAAACTTTGAATTTTCTCTAATATTGACCACATAAGATAGTCCCACATCAAACCCGTCTAGGCCCATGATCAACGAATTATGCGGTAACATGGCGTGCCCAATTATTTTTGTAGTTTATAGTAGGTTATATATGAAAAATATTTATGATGTTACTCATTGCAAAAACAATTTATTCATATGGAACTCTCAACCAGTGTTATGTGGTACAGTACGAGCTACGTCCCATCTACATAACATTTTTTTGTTTTTGTTTTGATGGAACAACTTTGCTACCTCTTTTTTTTCGGCTGGATTCTTAGTTGAAAGGTTTCCTTGTTTTCTGATTTTCCCACGACCTTTCCTCCGCCAAGGCGTCAATAGTTTCTACTATTATTTTCCAATTCCCACTGTCTCTCTCTCTTGTTCTCTCTGTCGTAAGTAAAATTAATCTAAAATACACCTACACACTCTATCTAATTTTCCGAGAACTTCCCTCGGCCAAGGCACCAATAGTCAATAATTTCTAATATTATTTTCCAATTTCCACCCTCACTCTCTCTCTCTCTCTCTCTCTCTCTCTCACTCTCCTAAGTACAATTAATGTGAGATACACCCACACACACATTATCTAATTTTTTTTTTTGTGTGCAGACACTGTGAATCTTAACTTCCGAAAGAAGCGCTATTACTCGTACGCAGTCCCCGGTCCGATTCGCCGGCAACAATGCCGCGGCTCTTCCTCGCTCTCCTCTTCTTCTCCTTCCTTCTCCTGTCTCTCTCTTCCATTTCTCTCTCCAAAGCACCATCCATGGACGCCGACATCGACGAGGACCTCAGCTTCCTCGACGAAGACAACGACGCTCCCTCTGCCCCCAAATCCAAGCCGCACAAGTCTGATCCAGAGTTCTCCGACGACAGCGACGACGAATTCAACGATGATTTCGGCAGCTACGACAACTTCGAAGACTCCGATTCCGACGACGGCGACGATTTCCGGCAGGATGAGAAGGATGTGGTCGTTTTGAGAGAGAAAAGCTTCACTGATGTGGTTGAGGAGAACAAGTACGTGATGGTGGAGTTCTACGCGCCGTGGTGTGGCCATTGCCAGGAACTCGCTCCTGAGTACGCCGCCGCCGCTACTCAGCTCAAAGATGATGGTGCCGAAGTTGTGCTTGCTAAGATTGATGCTACTAAGGAGAATCAGCTTGCTCGGCATTACGATGTTCAGGGGTTTCCTACTATTCTCTTCTTTGTTGATGGCGAGCATAAACCTTACAATGGTCATCGCACCAAGTAATGGACTCTCTCTCTCTCTTTCTCTCTCTCTCCCCATCTGTCGTTGTTCGGTGATTGTTTGGGCGATATCTGCGAGAGCAAGATGGGTTAGAATATAATTTATGGTTCCTCTTTGATTGAATTGAATTGAATTGTGCTTTTTAATTACTAATTATAGAGTTAAGTGCACAAGAATCTGAGCTTTGGTAATAGTATTTTTCTTGGCCATAGGAGATGGATTGGATTGTGCTAATGTTGGGACTAGTGGGCAGGAGTAAATTTCGTCTCACTGGTGACTTGTACTTGTAGCCGTTATTATTCCAGGACGATTTGATTGGAAAGTTGTTCTACTCTGTATGATTTTTTGGGTACGTTGCTCAGTGTTTTTGATTTACTTGGCAGTGAATTCAGGATCCCAGTAATTTAAAGATTTCTTTTTCTCTAGATTCATGTCTGCACAAACTGATGATTGATTTTGTGTACAATTTTTTCGTACTTATGAAGTTTTAGATTTATGCAGCTCACCCAATTTGGGAGCTCGACGCTTTATATATATGAGTAATTATACAAAACAAATTACATTGTTGGCCCTTGTCCTTTATTACATCCCCTCAATTTGTACGAGATGAGAATAAACGGACAGATTGACTTTAAAAATAAAAATCGAGAAGAAGACAACTCTTTAGTGAAAATATGTGCCAACCGAAAACTAGTAGGAACATATCCGACAATAAGATCACCATCAACGACTCATTCGCGAACGAAACGATAATCAACCGCAATGTGCTTGCTACGATCATGATGACTAGGATTAGCTTTGAGATATTGTGCATTGAAATTGTCACACAATACCTTGGTAGGAGCAACAAGAGAGATCCCCGAGTCATAGAGTAGCTTGTGGAGCCAGATAGGTATGCAACTCCAAAGCATTCATCTTCAGTTGAAGATTAGTTGAAGATTTGTAGACCGTAGGTTGTTTCTTCGAGCGCTAAGTAATGAGATTGGGTCCATAAAAAAGGGAAACCCATAAGTATCCTTACACCCGAGTCCGCATCGAATAGGCAACAATAAGGGAAGGAGTAACAGACATAGGACGAAGGAGAATCCCATCAGCATAGTACCCTGTAAGTTACTATCCTGAAAATATGCTTGGCAGCCAAAGATGAGTTGTACGGGGGCATCTATGAATTGGGAAACAAGCCGCATATGCAATAGCAACACGTGTCATAGTCAAGTATTGTACTGCACCTACCATGCTTTTGTACTCGATCTGAATGGGTGGGATGTGCGAGTTATTGAAAAGGAGAGAATGATACGGGCTACAATGGGGGTGTGCACGAGGCTTGCAAGTGGCTTGCAAGTGCGCACGTGGAACTTTATGAGGAGATCAAAAGTGTACTTATGTTGAGACAGAATGAACCCGGATGAAAGATGAGTGACTTACACACGAAGAAAGTAATGTAAATCCCCAAGATTCTTCCTTCATGGCAAACCGGCAGAGAGAGTGTCAATGAAGGAGAAAAGAAAGTGTGTGAAGCTACTAGTAAGAATAATGTCAACAACATAAAGGAGAAGAAGTGTATGAGAGGAAGAATGAGAACAAACATGGATGGGTCTTGGAGAAACCATGCGTGAGTAGAAAGCTACTGAAACGATGAGCAATGAAACCAAGAGGAGCTTGCTTTAGACCATATATAGCTTTTTGGAAGCGACACACATGGTTGGTATTACGAGAATCAACAAAACTAGGGGTTGGCGCATGAAAATAGTTTACGTAAGAAGGCTATGAAGAAAAGCATTCTTTACATTAAGTTGCCTAATACACGGTTATGAGAAATTGCTAGGGATAAGATAAGGCGAGCCGAGGGAGGACGAATGATAGAAGAGAAAGTCTCACGAAAATCAATACCGGTGGTGATTAACTCAAACAACCGAGTCTAACCTTATAATGTTCCACACACCCATCAAAATAATACTTGATTTTATACACCCACTTACTTGCTACAATATTGTGTTATGCGGGAAAAGGAACAAGTTCCCATGTATTGTTGGCAATTAACGCATCAAACTCATCGGTTACCGTTTTCCACTTAGGATCCCTAATAGCTTCTTTGAAAGATGACGGTCTGCTTTCGAAGAACTAATCCCTTAGTAATCCCAGATTTGGACCTAGTGTGCATAGGATGGACATTAACGGTAGGATCTACACGCGGATAAATAGGAGAGGACACAAGAGAAAGAAACGACACATAAGAAGGGGAAGATAACATAGATTGGATGAGAAACGTACGCACCATCTCCAAAATGTGTTTGTGTTTACGCTCAACAACACCATTGTGAGCCTATCATTATGAGCTTGAGTACTAAGACACGACTTACGAAACATAATCCCACAATATAAACAATGTTCGTTAAGGAGAGTGTTATCAAACTCCTTCCCCCATCGGATTAAAATTTTTTATTTTTCGTCAAACCGATTTTCAGCCAATTTTCGAAATTACAAGAAAATATGTAGGACTTCGATTTCCTCTTCATTGGATACAACCACGTAAAGTGAGAAAAATCATCCATAAAAATCACATAATGATGAAACATTTAACATAATCACGGGGAGCTTCTCAAACGGAATGAATAATATGTAAAGGATTACGAGAACAATGTTCAACTAAATCAAAAGGCAATTTTTGGACTTAGAAAGTCGACATGTGACACAATTGTCCCGAAAATCAAAAGTAGTAATAACTTTATTTTTCCTAAGACTATCTAGAGTATGAAAGTCACAATGACCAAGTCTTTGATGCCAAATTTCTTCCGAATCATGCATATCGCAACTAAAGCATGGACGACCTTGGGAGGAGGACGGACACGAAGGGGATACACATGACCCTGGCTAGAACCCTAGAAAAGGAATCAAGTGGAATCGAGATAGCAATCATTGTCACTACATAGACGACCGTACCGACAACATATTGTGTTTCAAATGAGGTACATGAAGATCGAGTCGAAGGGTAAGCGGACGACTTAGAGTTGAATATGAAATTTGCCGACATTAAAAATGGGTAACGGGTCACCATTTCCAACAATATCCTCATAATCGAAATAAGGAGTTTTAGATGAAAGTATACCTTCGTTAGGAGTCACATGAGACGCTGAAACGGAGTTTGGATACCAAAGGGTCTTACTAGGTTCAACAGGACCAAAGGTAGCAAGAGTAGGAAGAGAATTGTTGGGGTGGTTATGATACCGAACAGGGCACATAACGATAGTGTGATGACACAAAACATTAGGAGCAAAACCCAACACCCCTCAAACGACTCATTACTTGCAGTAGAGATGTTAGTAGTAGAAATAGAAGGGCAAAAATACGAAATGATGAAACATCCGAATTGCATAAAGCGGAACATGCGGACATACCCTTAGTGGCAATTGTAGTCGAGGTGTTTTGAGGACATCCCTCTCGTTGTTATTGTGATTGTTATCACGACCATGGTTGTTCCGATGATTCCGACCCTTTCCCCAATTAACAATGGAACCGGAAGAAGCACCATCTACACCAGTGGTGGAAACAACAAGTCCCAAGTGTGAGAGGGTGCTCATGAATTAGAAGCTTAGTCCGAACATCATCAAATGTCGGTACAACATGCAAGTAAGTGAGTGTGTCCACAAAGCCAGTCATAATTAGCATCTAAAGCATCCAATGTGTGTTGAATGAGGTCCATATCGAAACAGGGGATTTGATCGTAGCAAGGGAATCGGCAATTGTTTTAGCACCACATAAAAAGGCCTCCATGGACTAGGTTTTTCGAAATTCATCGGAAGACGCTTAAGATCCATGGCACGTGCTACACTGGAAAAATTGAAACGTGACTCAAGTCTTTGCCATATAAGTAATGCATGGGGCAAGTCTCGAAGCTCGGTGAGATGATCTTAGAAACCATAGCAAAAAGCCATGTCCTAATGAGTTGATCCAAACGAAGACAAAAGCTATATGTAGGATTAGGTTGTTGCATCCTGAAGGCACGGCGAGAAAGGGATGCGGTTGAATAACAGACCCATCCCAAAAACCAAGTAATTGATGCATCATGAAAAAGGAGACGACTTGCGTCTTCCAGGACAAAACATCATCAACGGTTTCAAGAACATGTTTAGAGTCCATAAGTTAGAGTTAATTGGAGGGAGACCCAAGTCAACGGTGTAGCCAACGGGGCACGAAACATCACCATTCAGCCCGGGTGCAAGGCTGGACGGTGGAGGGACATAAACGCCTAACTGACCAAAGTTTTGATATTTAGAGTCCATAAGTTAGAGTTAATTAGAGGGAGACCCAAGTCAACGGTGTAGCCAACGGGGCACGAAGCATCACCATTTAGCCTGGGTGCAAGGCTGGACGGTGGAGGGACATAAACGCCGAACTGACCGGAGGGTGGGGCTGCCGCTAGGTGCAGGAGGGCGCCGAAACAGAAGTGCCACGAGCAACCGTCGAAGGGAAGAGAGAAGAGGGAAGGTGTGTGCCGCTTGCAGCGGCGGAGGAAGAGAGAGAAGGGAAGAGGTGGTCGAGGAGACTCGGCGGTGCCTATACAAGGGGCAGGGCAGTGATGGCTGGGGAGGAGAAAAGAAATTCGGGGATGGAGAGGCCAAGGTGTGGCAGCGATTGAAACCCTCAGGCAAATGGAGCCGTGGACAGCGGAAGGTGGAACGGAGGTGGCAGGGCGGCAACGGTGGTGGCTGAAGTACTAGCCGCTAGGGATAGGGTGCCTGACCGGAGGTTGGGGTTCCGGGAGGAGTTGCTGATGGTGACTCCATGGACGGCTAGGGTTTTTGAAAAAAAAACTGATTTGAATTTTTTTTTTAAAGAGATGAAGGAATTAGTGGCTCGATACCATGTGCAGTTTTAGGTTTATGCAACTCACCCAATCTGGGAGCCATATATACGAGTAATTATACAAAACAAATTACATTGTTAGCCCTTCTCCTTTATTAGTACTGTTTTATTATATTTTGTTGAGGGGTGTACAAATAATCACCGTTGAAATTGAATAAAAGAAGACGACACGAGATAAGGTGAAAAAATTACATTTGGGTCCATTGTCGTTTGGTATATTAATTTATGGAGCCCACAATTTTAGATAAATAATCATGGAACATATGAGGTTTGGTTAAATATTATGAGGGACCAATTCTGGTGACAAATTTTATTTTCCGATAAAAAGATTGACGTGGCAGCCACCTTTTTACCGGAAATTAACCGGAAAATAAAGTTTGTCCCCGGAATTGGTCTCTCACAATATTTAACCAAACCTCATATGTTCCATAATTATTTATCTAAAATTATGGGTTCTGTAAATTAATATACCAAACTACAATGGACCCAAATGTAATTTTTCGAGATAAGGTGGGTTTAGCTTGATTAGGTCTAAGGACTAATATGGATGCGTATGATGCAGGGATGCTATAGTGACATGGATTAAGAAGAAGACAGGACCTGGTATATACAACCTTACAACAACTGAGGAAGCTGAAAAGATATTGACTTTGCAAAGCAGAGTTGTGTTAGCGTACCTCAACTCACTGACCGTAAATTCTCACTTTCAGTCAGAACTTGTTTGTTTGACGTTTATGCTGTTTTGGTCCCAGGGTTTTGGATATCTTGAGTGGTGTAGTCTTTGATGAGATGTTGTATCTTGTTTGTGTCTCTCTGATAACTCTTGACCTTTCTGGCTGTGTACTCTTATGTTGCTGGCAGAAAAGTGTTGCATATTGTGTAGTCATCTTATACAGTTGGGTGATCCAATGTATATACTGAGCTTTTAGCCAGACTGTTTTACGTGTAACTTGACCGATATCTTAAGATTACTCCTGATATAGACATTAAGGCATATCTCTTTGTGATACATGGTTCTGGTAGGGTGCCCCTGCAGAAAATTCATTCATCTAGATTAATATACACAGAAGAGGGGTTGTAAACCCTGTGTGTTATTGTTGAAGAAAGGGGATACAGTTCTCCAATTTTGAGAACATGCCAAGGGGAGTAGTGGTCGAGCTTTTATCTGTGTATAGTAGCTTATAAGCACCTTGCAAGTGCAACGTTTGGTTCTTCACCCATCCCCACTGATTATTACCATCTCATTCCCATGCTTGGATGCTTTAGCTCTGTGCTTCGTATTAAAATAGGTTAGAATGTGAAGCTTGAAGTTCTGTAGCCACAAAATACCCTGTTAATATTTGTTTTATTGTTTATATGAACCAGGTCTGTTCTGCTGGATGATGCAAAACTTACTTAATGAAGATAAGGAAAGACAAAGTGTAGATTCCTGATTGCCCAGCTTTCAAATTCATGTCTATTAATCCGACCATTTAGTGTCATGCTATCCCCCTCCCCCGGGGAGTGTGATGCTAAACTTTTCTAAATGAGACTCATTTCTTTTCCCCCATTCTGAGAGCTTTGATACTTTTGGTTCACATATTTTATGGATTGCTTCTGTTCTTGAACTTCCCCATTATTTCCCTGATTCAATTAAGCATCAACTTGTCATCTACAGGGGCCTGAGAGTGATGAGCTTGCTGCTGCTTCAAGACTTGAAGATGATGTAAACTTCTATCAAACTACAGAGCCAAATGTGGCAAAGCTTTTCCACATTGACGCTGAAACTAAACGCCCTGCTTTGGTATTGCTGAAGAAGGAGGCGGAGAAAATCAGTTATTTTGGTTAGTTGGCTCATTATTTTCATGTTGTACTTGGCTGATCTCTGTAATAGATCCTCCTGTTTACAGATCTTAACACTGTAATGTTGACTTCTGTAGATGGTCAATTTGCTAAGTCATTGATTCATGATTTTGTTGTCGCGAACAAACTTCCCTTGGTGACAACCTTCACCAAAGAAAGTAGTGCTTTTATTTTTGAAAGTCAGATAAAAAAGCAGGTGATCTTATTTTTTATGTTTTTTGGGAAGGGCGGGAACTAAACCGCAATTATTGGCTCAATTAAATTTGACGTGACTTTTGCAATGAATTGCCAAATTGATATTAAAATGTTTTGCAACATCAGATCTTGCTTTTTGCCACTTCGAAAGGTTCAGATAAGGTCCTCCCAATTTTCCAAGAAGCTGCCAAACTTTTCAAGGGGAAGGTAATGTGATTCTTTATGATCCCCTTTTGATATTTGTATAAAATGTGTCTGAAAGTATACATGAATCTGTAATCATGAAGTTAGCCATGGCCCATGTCAAAAATGCGCTCTGCATACTGCCGAGATTAACCTTTCCTTATATGCATATGGACTCCTAATCATGCAGTTGATTATGTTGGGGTTGAACTAACTAGAAACCAAATGCATATACAAAAGTATTAGCCTTAGTTTAAAAAAGCTCAAGGCGAACAAAAGCGCAAAAGGTCCTGGCGGGGCGGGGGCTTCGAGGCAAAATCGTGGGCTTTTTGGAACGAGGTGCACATACTAAAAAATGCTTGACAATCATTACCGAGCAATATTTTTGGTTGAATATGCTAGATGATGATATGAAATAAGTGATTGGATTAAGTACGGAAATACCACAAAGAGTCTTAGATTGTCATAACACAATGAATTTGCTATGATTTTCACCAAAAAAAAATAGAAAGCATATTAAAGAAAAATATAGCACAAATTGAAAAAAAGGGGCAACTTACCCACCGACACATTCTAAGACAGACGAGAGAGAGAGAGAGAAAGAGAGAGAAATAGCGAAAAAAATAGAAAAAGCCAGTGAGGCATGCGAGGCTGTATTGTTGTCAATCGTAGTGCTTGACAGTCGAATCCACAGGAATTTAGGTCAATCAAACTAAAGTAACCCATATTAACATAACTAAATTGAAAACAACAAATTCGCAAACCCGATAACTTATAAAAAGTAAATCTATACTAAACATGATTGATTATGAAAATATAGCAAAACAGATTAACACAATGAATCAAAAAGATGTAAACTTTAATCGAAAGGAAAGGAAGAAACTAACGGAAAGAAATTACTAGAAACATGAATCAAATCAAACTGAAAGAACTAGAATTGAAAACTGAAGACAAAAACTCAATTGAATAATCAAAGCTGAAATTTGAATCGAATCTAAAGTACTTGAATAAAAAATTGCAAAAGAAACTAAACTAAGACTAAACTAGATCTAACGGCGGGATGAGGTCATCTTATGAGAGGCCAAAAGGTCATTTTATAGCATGCCCAGGGGTTTAGGAGGGGAAAAATTGTGCCTCAGGTAAAACGACCTGTAGGGCCTGCCAAAGTCACCTCCCTAGCCGTGGGCCTCCTGTGGGTGCGACTGTGAGCTACCTAAAGCTTGTTTATGGCTCCGGTCTGGTGCTAGGATCCGTGGGAGTCCGTGGGGAGGGGGAGGGAGGCTGAGCGGGTCCTTGCCTGGGTTATTTAGGCTCCATGGCTCATGGTTAAGCTTCTTGATGGGCAAACGCTATAAACCTGACTCAGTTTCCTCAGTCTCGGGCCCTTTCCACTTCTCTTGGGTCTCTTTTCTTAATTAAACAACTTCCCTGTACATTTACACAAAACCTAATAAAATCTCACAAAAAGATCCTAAATACAAACAAAAGTTAGGCAATTAAGGTACTTATATAGTCACTTTTGGTGACTGAACAAATACCCTAACACCAAGATTTTGCTCATCCCGGAGTAAAAGAAAAGAAAATCTAAACTACATCTAACTCGCTTTTGTAGGAATCAAAGTTGCATATAACGTATACAATAAGCCATTTAAAACCCTTGGTAACTCAAGTGACCCAGTAAGGTCTCATGAAGGTTTATACCATGTACACCCACTTGGAAAGAAAAAAAAAAAAAGAAGGGAAAATAATTGAAAAGAAATTTGTTTTAATAAAAATATATACAATAGGGAGAATATATACATATGACAACCAATCGTATCACCCTTAGAACTCAGCCATCAACTTGAGGTGTACTATAAATATCAAACCGCCTCTTTTTGACGACAACCATACATCAATGTTTTCTCGCAAAGATTTTGCTCATCCTCGAGTAAAAGGAAAGAAAATATAAACTACATTAACTCATTTTCGTAGGAATCGGTTGCATTTAGCATATGGAACAACCCCTTTAAATCCCTTGGTAAGCCAAGTGGACGAGTAAAATCTTGTGAGGGTTTATACTAAATATACCCACAAACATCCGGGAAAGAAAAGAAAAGAAGGGAAAAAAGTGAAACTATTTTTTTCATAAATATATACAATAGGGAGAATATATACATATTAGAATCGACTTACTGCGTATTGTGCAAGTTTACCATCACTCCATGACTTAGGGTCACTACAATTGTTTCAACCCACTTGATTAGTACTTTGTTTACATTTCAATTTGGAAGGGCTCAGTAAGAACCCTTGCTTCAAAGGGTAACACCTTGTAGCGCATGCCTTAAAAGGTGCATATCATTCCCGACTTTAATCTTTTTTGTTTCTCTTTTTGTTGTTCTCTCTCTCTTTTTTTTCTCTTTTATTTTCAATGCAAAATAGAACAACATGAAGTTCATTTCTTTACAAAATACAAGTGGGTGAATCAATAAATGTAGCCATAGACCCAAGAGCAATGACTTTCATAAAATTAGGTACGGACTTTACACATTCTTATGACATACGAGGGTTTAGAAATGATGTTAGAACTCTCATACTAAGAGGTAAGTGCTACCATGTATATTTTCCTATTTACAACCTAATATCTAAGTCACAAGGGTTCCAAAAATCAATCAAAATATATACATTATCTCCCAAAATGAAAAGGAAATGTCTTTTTGGAATTTTTTAATTTTTTTTTCAAAATATACAAATTAAGACTTCCCCATCCCTACACCGAAATCACATAATGTCCTCATTGTGAGTTGGGGAGCCTCCAAGACACAAAATCAAAAGGGAAAAGAAAATAAAAATAAATATACACAACTATCCGAAAGTAATAGAATGATGATACCATATCGGGTACTAATGATACCCCGAACTATGCCGCTATTAGTTGCAGCCTAGAGAGGCTCGAGGAGCATCAACCACTCCTCCTTTAAGACAACAACCTTTCACACACATGCAGTTAAAGCTCTTAAGAGCTTGTCATATTCCTGCCCATACACCTTACGGAAGTGCAGAGAACAAACATATAATTGGAGTAAGACAATGCAATGCTCTCTTCAATTTATCGAATGCCTTGGAGAAATTAGTAGAATGGTAATTCTCCTAGACAAGTCCTCTAGGCATGGCAAGTAAGGGTCAATGGAGGGAATATAACCTCTAAAATTACGTATGGAATCAGCAAACACATCCACATTCCCCTTAAGTTTTTCTACCTCATTATCCATAAATTCCAAATTATCATTGAAACCAGTTACCACATCACCAGCTATGGGCTCAATAAGAAGGTACTCGAGAGGGAAGGGAGGGTGGTGAATATGCAGTCTCAAGGGTGTTAAGGGACACATGATCAACTAGCTCACAATCAAGGGGTAGAACCTCAACCATGAGCTCCTCACTTGATGCCTCTAAAGAATCTCCTCAAATATATTCTCTCCATCATGTGAATTACACCTATATCATTCAACCCAGTGCCACAGTGCAGATCCAACTCAGACTCAGAGCTATATTCAACCTTATAATCTTTGCTCTCCTTGCGCTCTCCTTATGAAGCTAGAGAGAGAAGGGGACTTCCCGAGGCCATGCATGGTTGAGTTAGTCTTAAGCGGTGCACTTGCAAAGGCAAGTGAAAAAGAGTCAATCTCCCCCTAAAAGTCATACACAGTAGTTTCCACTTGAATTTTAGGACTCAAAGGGGAGGCGACTCAAGATCATCCATAGGAGACTCCTTAGTTGAACGTACATTAAGGTCCAGCACTCCAAAGTCTGATTAAATAAAGAAGAAAGTTTCTCCTTCATCAATCTTATCATGTTCTCATAATTGTCATTCAATTGATTTTCAAATTTCGCAGCATAGCAAGAAAAAGACAAACATCAGTACCATGATCCGAGGTATTACGGTAATCACATAGGGAACATAGGACAAACATATTGAGGGATTCAAGGGAAGTGGCTCAAGGTCTCACAAACTGTTCCTCATAAAAGGATCTAGTATGAAAAGCACATGGGTCTTGAAAAGTTGTCCCGGACAAACAACCGAACTTCTCAAATTCATAGGTATCCCTAGCTACCCACTCAAGAAAGTCCAAAGCCTCACAAATATTTTTAACATGAAACCCAAAATATTCCAAAAGAGTATGGGTTTCAGAATTCACCCCCTCATTAATCCATAGATTAAAAAGTGTCGGGCGCTAAAAAGCACACAGGGTCCTAGAGCCCGGGTGTGGGCTTCAAGGTGAAGGCGCGGGTTTTTGGAGGAAAAAGCTTCAAAATCATTCCCAACCCATAGTTTTTGATAAATAAGTAAGATAACACATCAAATAAGTGTTTAAACATCATTTAACTACGAAAAGCACCACATATATTCTTAAGAACCGGAATCTAATATTAAAATATCTCAAAACACACATGATAGATAGTACTTAGTAGTAGAAGTCTAAAACAAAACAACCAAGCATAGGCATAGAAAATAACACACGAAGCAAAATTCACTACAATTATCACAAGAAAAACAATTAAAAAATACTCAACTTTATACTTGTCTGCCTATAGTTTAGTTAAATTAGAAACAGAAAATAAATATATATTTAGTGACCGAGATGGAGAGTAAACAAAACTAAGAGAAAAAAAAAAAGGGAAAAGAGACACTGACTGACATGACACCACGGTTATAAACAGAGAAGAAGAAGCAAACTGAAAACATGAAAAAAAGGAACACAGAAAATGAAGAAAAAGAAGAAGCCAGAAGAGGAGGAAGAAACCGAAGAAGAAAAAGAAGAGCCTGAAAACCAGAGGAGGAAGAAAGAAGAAAGAAACCTGAGAAGAAGAAGGAAGAGGAAAAAAGAAGAAAAAGGAAGAGAAAACGGAAACAGAAGAAGAAAGGAGGAAAACCGAGAAGGAAAAGGAAAAAAGAAGAAGAAGGAAGAGGAAAACGGAAAAAGAAGAAGAAAGGAGGAGCATACTTGGGTTTTTGGGGTTGCGGAAGTATTAGTATTTTATTTAAAAAATCAAACGGTACTCTTGATACCCCGAATTTGTGCCCCAAAAAAGCCCACAAACTGCGCGCTTCAGTGGGCTTTCTGGAGAGGCTGTGCTGGACATCTAACTAAGCACATATTTCTTGCGCCTAGGCTCGCCCGGGGCATGTTTTTTTAACTAAGCATTAATCATATCTAAAATTTCCCACTTTCCGAAAATTTAGCTACTATGAGCAATAAAATTATTAAGATGATCAAAATACCTCAAAAATAATTCACACTCATATTGGGGAAAGTGGGAAAGCCTTCTTTTTTAGTTTCTAAAGTTTTCAATTTTTATGGTTTTTTTATTTTTCAAAGCAAGAAAATCAAACAAGGTAGGGAATCAAGAAATTTGCAAACTGAAGCACTATCTAACCTAAAAATTATGAAATTGGTCAAATGTGGATGAAAATAAAATCATGTAACTAATCACGAAAAGAAAACAGGAAAAGAAATGAAAAGAAAGAAGTGACCTAAATTCTAACCAACGATGTCAAAATTGCACGAGCCCAAAAGGGGGTGGGGTATAATTGACCACAAGCGTGCGATCAATCGTAGTAGTTGAGGTTCGAATCCACGGGGAAGGGATTGAATTTAGGTCACTCAAACTAAACTAACCCATATTAACTAAATTGAAAACAATAAATTTGCAAACCTGAATGATTCAACTTATAAAAAGTAAATCTATACTAAACATGATTGAGTATGAAAGTAGCAAACCAGATTAATAGAACAAATCAAAAATATGTAAACTTTAATCAAAAGGAAAGCAAGAAACTAAAGGGAAGAAGTTACCAAAAACGAAGAAACAAATCAAACCGAAAGAACTAGAATTGAAAACCGAAGACAAGAACTCAATTGAATAAGCAAAACTGAATTTTGAATTGAATCTAAAGTACTTGAATAAAAATTGCAAAAGAAACTAAACTAGATCTAAAGGTGGGATGAGATCATCGTAGAAGAAGTCAAAAGGTCATTTTATAGCATGCCCAAGGGTTTAGGAGGGGAGAAATTGCTCCATCGGTGAAAGAAAAAGAAAACAGAAAACAGCCCGTAGGGCACGCCACGGTCACGCCCACGGTGTGTGGGTGTGACCGTGGGCTACCGAAAGCCTACCATTGGCTCGGCACTTAGGGGGCCCATGGGGGTCCTTGAGATGCGGGTTATTTAGGCTCCTATGGAGGGTCCTTTCCAGGGTTATTTAGGCTCCGGGTTCGTGATTAAGCTTCTTGATGGGCAAACGCTATATAACCGACTCGGTTTCCGCATTCTTGGGTCTTCTTTACATCTCTTGGGTCTCTTTTCTTCGTTAAACAATTTCCTTGCACAATTACACCAAATCTAATAAAATCTCACAAAAGATCCAAAATACAAACAAAAGCTCAGCAATTAAGGTACTTATATAGTCACTTTTGGTGACTTAATAGGGCGCACAAGGTGCAATTGAGCCCTCGGGGGCTTTCCGGAGGGGCTAGGCTTGATTCCTTGCAAAGCGCAAGGGGTGGGCTTCATGCTTTTGTGTACCTAGGGCACGCTTTTTTAAACTAAGGTATCAGGTAGGTGAGTTTTTTTTTTTCAAGGAGAGGAGGGGAGGGGGAGGAGTAGCATTACTCCTGAATTGCAAAAATGCTAGTTTCATTATACTCTATATTGAAAACCATTGAATACTCCATATAAAGAAAGCATATGTTGATTTATTTATTTATTTTATTAAACAAAAATCATAAGCATATGCTACGGATTGAAATTGCCTCTAATGAAGCAAGTAGTCTTGCCTGTTGTGGTTTTCTTTTTTTTTTTTTTTTTTGGGGGGAATGCGCAGGAAAGTGAGAGAGGTGAATGTTAATTAATTTGATATAACATGGAGCATATAAACTGGAACTCTGATGATTTCTGTTAGAGGACTTATGACAAAGATGCTGAGTTTTAAAGCTGTAAGATGTGTCGTAATGGATAATTGTCCTGTATTGCACTGTATGAATGGTTGCTCTGTTTAAGGAGATGATCCCCCTCCCCTGCTCATTTGAATGTAGGAATTTTTCCATTTATAATGCCAAATATTGGGAAATGTATGAAGCTAAGCATCGAATTCACATTCTTTAATTGTCGGAGTTGAAGAGGGTTTTTCAACCAATGGAACGTTAGTTAGTTGTTGAAAACTGGACTTTCACCATATTGTGGAACCAGAATGCTACAGTACAAATGGGATAGGCAGAATGCCTCTTATTTCATTTTGGGAGGTGCAGGCAGGAAGGTTTCTGAATTTTGATGGCTCTTAGTTCTGCTCAAGGCTTTACTAAGCATCTAGTTTGGGATTGAGGTGTTTGGAATTTCTCTCTCTCTCTCTCTCTCTCCTCATGCGTAAAGATGGGGGGTGTTATTCATTCATGAAAAGCTATATATATGACTTCTAAGTTCTAATTGTGCATCATATTTCTAACCATTACAAGTTCATAAAAGATAAAAAAGAATCTCTCTTAACAAAGCTGAAACATAGGTTTATATACCACCTACTAGGTTTTATTTCACCAAGGAAAACCAATTCATGGTCATTGTCATCTCTCTTTGAATTGAATGGATCTTCTTGGAAGTTGGGATAAGGTATGATGGTATTGAACTGTGTAGATGATATCTAAAATACCACTAATTGGGAAACCCAAACCAATTTAACCCACAGAATTGAACATAGTAAAACACTTTTATTTAGAGGTTGAACAATACACACATTGTGACAGCTTGTTGAACAAAAGCCAAACATTTTTTTAAAAAAAAACAAGAAAGGAAAAACTTTGCTGCTTGAAAAAAAGGGCCATGAATTTCGGCCTTACTATAGATAAAATTGATTCTTGGCAGGGTGGCAGCCCCTTCAGAACTCAAAGGCGTCTTTGAAGGAGAGAGAATAGTGAGGGTCCCTCCTGCCCAACCATTTTTTTAATTTAAAAAGGGATCCCCAAAAAGATTGGAAAGACAGAAACAGATATTTGAACTCAATCTCAGAAAAAATCGATAACGATAACTACAGCAGTAATGGAAAATTGTATTCTAACCAAGGAGCTGTGCAAATCATAGGGAGAGCTTTTTTCACACTTATTTATCACCTTTGTTAGTTATAGATCCTTTCCTCTATATACAATTAATTTTTGTCCCATTAGTATGCACACATTTGCTTTATGCTTTACTGATGCTTATCCTTGTTCATTTTGATACAGATCGTCTTTATTTATGTTCAAGTTGACAATGAAGACACTGGCAAGCCTGTAGCTGAGTACTTTGGTGTCACTGGAGATGGACCCAAAGTATGTTAGTTTCTGTTTATATATTTTTGTGAGCTAAATGCACTGGAACCTTTAAACAACTTTTATTTTCCAAAAAGTACCTTAAAGTAACTTTTATCAAACCATCTTTCATATCCAGATATTTGCCACCAAGTTTGCAACTTAGCAAAGTTTTGCAACATGTGGCTTCTTAAAGTCTAAACCACCTAATATGTCTAGATAGGGATGGGGTGGTCAGGGCAAATATGTGGATGTTATAAACTGGGTTATGAAAAGAAATAAAATAATGGGATTGCCTAAGAATAATAAGTATGGTAAAGATAGTCTTTTATTGATTAAGCCTATTGATATTTCTTTTTAATGATTTTCCGATTATTTTAAGTTGCTGGAATTAAGTAGTACTGTTGAGCATCTGATTCATCCTTGGTGCAGGTTCTTGCATACTCCGGAAATGATGATGGAAAGAAGTATATACTTGATGGAGAAGTGACCGTGGATAAAATTAAGGTTTGATAAAATGTCTTTATGCTTTTGTACCTTTCGGTTGTAATATCCTTATTGCTGCACAGCTTTTTCATGTCTTTTAAATCTGATTCTTCATGGTTACACTTACACATTTACCTTCATTTCTTGTAGGCTTTTGGGGAGGGGTTTCTGGAGGGCAAGCTCAAACCTCTCTATAAATCTGATCCAATCCCTGAAACTGTAAGCCAGCAATTCCTTTCCTTTTCTTGTTCCTCTCTGCCACTGTTGATCAGCTTGTTGACACAAGTCTCTCGATCTACTTGTCTTTTTGCCTGACATTAAGCAGAATGATGGTGATGTGAAGATAGTAGTTGGAGATAACTTTGACGAAATAGTCCTGGACGAATCTAAAGATGTTCTGCTTGAGGTTTTATTCCCCTTTTCAATATTGATGCTGTCCTGTAGATTTTTCTGGGCTGTGGGTTTCCCTTTTCAGCTTCTTATTTGAACTGTTCATTGTCTCCCTCTAGATGTATGCTCCTTGGTGTGGTCACTGCCAAGCATTGCAGCCAACTTACAACAAGCTTGCTATGCACTTAAGAGGCATTGACTCTATTGTCATAGCAAAAATGGACGGAACCACTAATGAGCACCCCAAGGCTAAGGTAACTAACTGCTAGGAATCTATTGTATGTCATTTAGCATGTAATTTCTTACATGTTCCTTGTTGGTAATATGCAATTGGGTTTTCCACCTTTTCCGACAAACATATCTACAGTTTTCATTTGCTCAAATTGGATCATTTTCTTCTGTTAATGTTGTTTTGTCGAGATGATATAATTTGGAATGCCATTACTGTCTTTATGGTGAAAATATTTGTCATTGCCATCTATTTGTTTCGACTACTTGCATAATTTGATAGTAACTTGAGTCTTTCTTTCAATTCCAGGCTGATGGGTTCCCCACACTTCTGTTCTTTCCAGCGGGAAACAAAAGCTCTGATCCTGTAAGTCCCTTCACTTTACTAAGGGCATGATAACTGATCAGCCTGCTCGTACGACAAATGTGATGATTATCTTATGGCTACTTGTTCTTTGGCAGATTACTGTTGACACAGGTCATACTGTAGCTGCACTCTACAAATTCTTGAAGAAACACTCATCTATACCTTTTAAGCTAAATAAACCGACATCAACCCCAAAGGCAGAGGGTCCTGATGCGAAAGATTCTTCTGAGAACACTGATACCAAAGATTTTAGGGATGAGTTATAGATTTGTGGGACAGAAGACCACAATGAGGCTGACACACCCAAAAGGATCCTTAATGCAAATCATTGCGTTTTGTCAATCATTGTAGTATTGATGGTTTTGTAATGTTGATGCTCTGGTCCTCTCCCCCGGCGGTTGGTTGCGTTTTGTCAAACTGTGAAGGGAGATGCCCAAGACTGACATACAAGATTTGAACCTAGGTCTTCTATAGCAGCCTTCAAAGACAAGTAGTTAACACAATTAATAGGTAGTGCTAAATAAGTTATAGGGGTGTTTGGCAAAGAACTTTTTGTCCTCAAAAATTATTTTTAACTGTTTAACTGGGTTAAAAGTTAATTCGACTATTTGGTAAAAATTTTTGAAATAGCTCATTGCAATTGATACTAGAAGTTATTATATTGTCCGATTCATATTTTGGTGAAATTGTGTTAAATGACATTGAAAATTAGAGAATGATTATGAATATTTAAGTTAATATTTTTTATTTTAATAATTTTTATATTTTAACAAATAATATATTAAAAATGTCAAATATATTATTAAAAATAAATATATTAATTAAAAATGAACATTAAAAAATATTTAGAATTAAAATTGTGTAGAAGGTATAAATATAATTTTATATATTATATAATTCGTAATTAATGCGAAGAAGAAATATGAATATAGAATAAAAATAATTATAATGTATAAAACAATTAATAAAATTAAGTTATAAGCACAAATGGAATTTCACTAAATAACTTTGTTAGAAAGTATGTTACAAAAATCGAATCGGTCGGTTTGATATGTCGGACTGGGAATTGATCACTTTAGCGGGCGGTTTAATGCGTAAACTCGTTTTGATTATCAAATCGGAAAAACCCAGTCTAAATTGGTTAACCCGCTCGACTTGGATGAACCGGCCGACCCATGGTTCGACCGTGATTTAAAAACCTTAACTTTAAATCCTTCGTTGTTCTTCATCTTGTAGCTCTCCTTACTCACTCAATCTTCCTCTCTCTCTCTCTCTGCGCTGGTCCCTGCCTCTTCTCTTCTCCTTGCCTTGCCTCGGTCATGGTGCTCGCCGGTGCCTGTGCTTTTCTCAGCTCTGGCTCTGGCTTCTTGCCTTTGTTGGCGGTGCTCCTCAGGATAGAAGGGGAGAGAGACTGTGTGAGTGAGATGAGCAGAGAAGGAGAAGAGGAGTAGAGAAGAAGGGCTAGAGAAGAGAGGAGCAGAAAAGGAGCAGAGGAGGACGACAAGAAAGGGCAACAAAGAGAAGAGCAGAGAAGGAGAGGAAGGCGCAGCGAAGAGAGCACCGAGAAGGAGGAGCAGAAATGGGTAGAGGAGAGAGAAAGAGGGTAAGGGGGTGGTGCGGCTAATAAGAAGAAATAGGGGCTTAAATTTAGGTTTTTGATTAAATTTGTTTTTTACAAGCCTTTTTTTTTAGTGAATGAAAATATAAATGGACTTTTTACTTAGATCATTAGTTTTTATACTTTTTTTTGGATGAAATATATCATTCTTTTTATTAAATATAAAAAAGACAATAATATTGAAAAAAATAATTGAAAACATATAGATAAATAATTCTATAGTAAATTGGTCACAACGGTTTAATCGAGTCCAACCGTAAGCCGAGTTAACCGGTTTAATCCGATCTAAATGGTTCAACCGGTTGACCATTGACCTACTCTCCCAATCGAGTCAATAATGAAGTCGGTTCTCTTAACATAAGTTAGAAACAACCGATTTTACCAAACACATTTTTTTCAAATAGTTAAGTTAATACGGTTAATACAAATAGTTAACACCTAATACAAACAACTAACAACTAACGACTAACGACTGATTATCAATCAGGGCCATAAATTATTAGCCCTTGTAATAGTAGTGCAATTAATGTGATTTTTGCACATTTTACTTTTTTCCTTACGAATAAGTACATTTTACTGGTAGGAGAGGGAAACATTGTCAATAGTAAATAATATTACGCAACTACGTCAAAAATGTCAACGATGATAGCAGCAAAAATGATCGTTAGAATGATCTATAAACGAAAATATGATGAGCAACAAGGTTGAATTGGTGTATATCATCGATTTTCCTAAATATGCGTACACTCACACCGATTGGAAAGTCTCGGTTGATAATGGCCAAATATATGATATGATGTGATCATGATATAGCATGATTGACATGGGGTGGGCTACATAATTAGGTGATAAATAATCTTTGAAATGATTCCTTTCATTAAGCAAACCATTATGATATTGTTATATATAAACATGTGGATTTTCATAAGGTACAAGTAATAAACGTATCTTACATCTTGGTGTTATTCTTCCTTTGATTCTTTTTGAATTGTCGACTCGGATGACCGGCGTTGATGACCTTAACAAAATAAAGTGTTTCATTAATAGATTCAATACTTTTAGTAACTAAATTTCACTATTGTTATTGTTAATGTTATTATTATCATTTTTATTTTTATTATTATTTTTTTGTGATTTCCTATGTCTAGATGAATTTATTTAAGCAAATCACTTCGTAGTTGGTTAAATCGAGAGGTTAATCTCAATAAGTTGAAGTTTAAAATAACGTCCGTAATTTAAAACAATCCCCTTATGACGTAAAATTTTCCCAAAATCTGTTTACCCATTTCTCCGTGATGAGTGTATCATCTTAATCCTTTCAATGGTATCTTGTATCATTTTTGGCCCCACGATGAGTGTTTCATCCAGATCATTCCAACATAGAGGAGTTCTACATCTCCTTCCATAAAGTGCCTCAAATAGAGCCATCTTGATGGTGGCTTGACAACTGTTATTGTATGAGAATTCCACCGGAGTGAGGTAATCTTCCCATTTCCCTTGGAAATCAAGAATGCATGCTCTCAACATGTCCTCTAGAATTTGGTTAACACTCTTAGTTTGGTCATCCGTCTCGGGATGGTAAGAGCTACTAAAATTTAGCTTAGTCCCAAAAGCTCTTTGTAAGGCTTCCCAAAATCGTGATTGAAATCGAGTATCCCTATCCGACACTTTGTCCTTCAGGATGCCATGTAGCCTTACAATTTCCTTCACATATAACTCAGGCTAGTATGTCGTGGATGGGTATGAAGTGTGCGAGACTTGGTGAGACGGTCAACAATGGTCCAAATTGCGTTCTTTTTAGAGGCGGATGTGGGAAGGCCCATGATGAAGTAATCCGACTTCCACGTTGGTATCTCAAGGGGTCATAGCTCCCCTATGGGCGCTGATCTCCGATAGATAAGACATTTGTCCACATATTCTGCCGTCTCCCTTTTCATATTAGGACACCAAAAGATTTGCCTCAAGTCCACATATATCTTTGTTAAAGTATGCCGTAGTGTGTGCCTCATCTAGAATTCTCTTTTTGAGGTTTCCTTGATTGGGTACATACCAACGATTATGAAATTGTAAGCTACCATCCTTATGTACCACAAAACCCGGGAATTTACCCTTGTCTACGTTTTGCTTGATCTTCATTAGCTCTTCATCCTTCACTCGCCCCATCTTGATTTCCTCTAAAATTGATGGTTTAACCTCCAAAACAGCTAACAATCCTCCACCCACCTAGGGCTTGATAATCTCAATCCCCTCCGCTTGCAACTCGCGAATAAGAGTTGGTTGGGTTATGATTATGGTGTTCAAGCTAGGTTAAGTTTTTCTACTTAAGGCATCCGTGACAACATTCGCTTTTCGGGGTGGTACTGAATCTCGAAGTCATAGTCCTTCAATAGTTCTAGCCATCTCCTTTGCCTCAAGTTAAGCTCTTTTTGAGTGAAGACATACTTCAAACTTTGATGGTGAGTGTATATCTTACAAGATACTCTATATAGGTAATGTCTCCAATTTATTAGAGCGAACACCACCGTAACCAACTCTAAGTCACAAGTGGAATAGTTCCTTTCATTTGGCTTTAGTTGACGTGAAGCATATGCTACAACCTTACCATTACTGCATCAATACACATCCTAGCCCATTTTTTGATGCGTCACTATAAATTGTGTACTCCTTGCCTTCCTCGGGTAGGGTCGATGCTGGGACTATGGTTAATCTCTTTTTCAACTCCCGAAATGCTTTTTCACACTTATCGGTCCATTCAAACTTTGTGGTTTTCCATAGAATATTTGTCATGGGGAGGGTTATTTTTGAAAAGTCTTGAACGAACCTTCGATAATATCCAACTAACCCTAAGAAACTCCTTACTTCACCGATATTGGTTGGTCTTGGTCATTCCGTGACCGCTTGCACTTTTGTGGATCAACCTTTATCCCCTTCTTAGATACCACATGACCTATAAATGCCACCTCACTCAACCGAGATTCGCACTTTTGCAATTTGGCATACAATTGGTGAAGACTCGGATACTTCTCAACGCATTTCGAGTTGCATTAAATGAATCGGTATAACCATCTCATACTTATGGAATTTTGATTCCAAGGCATTCTCTGTATCTCGAAACTTCTTTGAGTAAAATGGTATCTTCTTTAAGTGATACAGCTTTTACTTCTTATATTTCTTGCTTATCCGGAAGTGACTCGAAAAGCTGGTTCTTTGTTCCGAGTCCAAGCATCACTCGATTTATCGCAGATTGAATAGACTAGTATTTCATCGTTTCTCACTCGGAATCTTACTTCGATTATAAGCTCTATTTCGTTAGAGTCGTACCTCTAGTCTGTTTCATACTTAGTCTATATCAAGTTATCTCACTATGATATTCTTTACGGAACTTGATCTATCGCTTAGACTAAGTCGAATTCGAGTATCATTGTTATTAGACTCGGAAAATTCCACTTGTCTTCGACTCGGATAATTAGTTATTTAATCATCATAATTATTTTATTATCCGTGTCTAACCTTGGACCAAAGTATTTTATACTTTGAGAACCAAAATTGATTTACTTTTGTAGGTTATTCAATCGAGGATACACCTTTTTCAAACCACAAAAGTAACCTAGCTTCGAACGTCAAATCACCAGCGAGACATGGCTTTTCACCTTCTCTCGCTCCAGCCCCAAAAGATAGTGTCGGAGTCGTCTGTTTCCAAATCTGGAAAACTGGAACGCCAAGCTTAAAGGTGGTTTCCACCTTATCCTTCAAGACACTCGCCAATGGTTTTGGGACTTCCAAGAGAGTTAAACCGTTGTCCAACGTTCACATTATAACGGATACTTTTTGAGTGACTCGAAAGCTTCTATCAACGGTCACGAGAGGACTCTCGGTCAGCGAGATGAAGATAACGGCTACTTTGCCTGGTCATCTATAAATAGAAGCCACTTCACAAGACTTGAAGATTGACGAGCCGAACTCATTGTTAATACACGTACTTGAGCAAAGTCATTGTATTTATTCTCAATCTTCTACTTACAACTCCCACTCTGTAATTCATTACTTTACGAGTTGTAAGGTCTTGTATTCGATTACAAACACTTTCTTACTTTCTCTCGTAAGGTCCCTTGACTAAGCTGTAAGGGTTAACTCAGCTTAGTTGTCCCTAGCTGTAAGGGTTATCTCAGCTAGGAAGTACTAGATCGGATAAGGGAATTTCGAGTCTAGGAAAACTTGTATAGAGTTGTCTAAGGGAGCAACTCGGGTTCAATCGGTTCACGGTATTTTGTGGACTCAAAATAGTGGATTTGACTTCGTGTCCGGATTGACACGGTCCGTGGTTTTCTGCCCCGGGAGGGTTTCCACGTAATTTTTAAGTGTTGTCTTTCCGAGTTTATTCTAGACTCGGACAGGCATATTACTCTCGCTTGACTTGCTTGTTTATTCGTGATAGCATTTCGAGTCCAAGCTTTTCGACCTCGTTGTTTGACTCGGAACTCGTCTCTGTCTCTTCATTATCAAAAGAGCTAACGTTTCCACGAAAAATTTCTATCACCCTATTCACCCCCTCTAGGGTGACTCGGACTCTCCCCGAGCAAACCTTCAATTGGTTCTCTTTCAAGGTTTGTAATACCATTCCGAAATGACACATATGCTCCTCCCTATCCTTGGGGTATATCAGGATGTCATCTATGAACACCACCATAAATTTATCTAAATAAGGTTTAAAAATCCTATTCATCAAATCCATAAACTTTATAGGTGCGTTAGTCAACCCAAAGGGCATAATTGTGAACTCATAGTGATCTGTACCTTGTTTTAAATGCTTGTCTTAGGTATGTCCTCGAGGCTTAATCCAAAGCTAGTGATAGCTAAACCTCAAGTCTATCTTGAAAACACCCTAACACCTTGCAGTTGATCAAATAGGTCATCGATTCGGGGTAGGGGATATTTATTCTTGACCATGATCTTATTCAACTCCTTATAATTGATGCACAACCTTAGCGTACCATCCTTTTTCTTTACGAACAAAGCCGGTGCTCCCCAAGGTGAGGAACTTGGCCTAATAAAACCTTTTCCCATAAATTCTTCTAACTGGGTTCTCAATTCCCTAAGCTCAAATAGGGCCATCCTTTAAGGTGCCTTGCAGATAGAGTCGCGACCCTAGAATTAAATCTACCTCAAAATCTATTTCTTTGTGAGGTGGTACTCCTAGAAGTTCTTCAGGGAAAACATAGGAGAATTTGCTTACCACAAGGATACCCCGGAGTTTTAACTCTTCTTTACTTTCCCAAGTAACAACCTTGGAACCCTTTTTGTACAAGTTTCCTTTCCCTCATCAAAGATATAACGGAACACTCCGTTTTACTATTATTCCCATGAAAACACGCTTTTCCTCCATGACCACTCTTCAAAACCATTCTTTTTCCCTTGCAATATATTTTTGCTCCATACCTTAATAATCAATCCATTCCTAACACCACTTCGAACTCGGCTAAGTCAAATTGGATTAGATTGGTTAACAAATTCTCTCCGATATAATTAGTGGGACATTTTGGTATGAATATAGGCATTCTACCACCCGCTCGTTAGGCGAGGCTGGCTTGGTATTTGCTCATAACCCTATTAGTTTCTAAATTCAATCGAGTCACAACTTGGCTCGAAATGAAAGAGTGTGATGCCCCGAATCAAATAATGCATAAAATAGAGTGGAATTTAAAAAGAGGGTTCCGATGACTACTCGTACCGGTGGCGAGCTGCGTCCTTTTTGTTTATCACATAGGCTCTGCCCACATTAGCGGGATTGGTAGTTAAGGACCCTAGATGCATATTAGGTATCGACTTCGTTGCCCCTTTCTCCACCGCTTTCAGCCTTTTGGGACAGTTGTATGCTCGATGTTCAGCACTTGCACACTAGGTGCACTTGTTGTTTTCGACCCTAGAATCAGCCGTTGCATGATTGGTCCTCTTGCATTTCATGCATGGTTCAAAGGTGGCTGGTGCAGGATTCTTGGCCCGGGCAGGGGTAGTCTTCTTGGTGGTGGTGTTTTCACTTTGATTTTCTCGATCATTCCACTTCGTTTTGGGTTTCCCGAGCTATTAGCTCTCAACTATTTCCTAATCCTCTCCACTTCGAAGCCCTTTCATACAGCTCATGGGTGGTTTTGATTGGTTGTCTAGCCAATTGGTGTCGGATATAAACGGCAAGACCTTCCTTATACCTTAACATTTCATCCTCTCGGTGGTGACAAAATCTTGAGCAAAATAAGCTAATTCATTGAATTTAGCCATGTATTGCATAACGGTCATGTTTTCCGTCATCCTTAACTCTAAGAATTCATTTTTTTGTACGATGAACTGCAGTGGGGTAGAACTTAGCCCTAAGTTCCTCCAAGAATTTGATCCAGGTGAACTCGGGCCCTTGGCACTTCGCTTGGATAATATTCCACCATATATCATCTTCTCCAGTTAGATAGAATGTCCCTATTGAAGGTTTGCTCTTGGAGAGTCTAAGTCATCCTAGAGGGGGTAAATAGGGTGATGAGGAAATTTTTAACAAACCTAGAAGCTTTTAAGCTTGAAGAGAATGAACACTAGAATTTGAGTCTAGATTGGACTCGAAAAAGTATACACTTAGAGATATGTGGAAACCCTCCCGGGTAGAAAACCACGGACAGTGCTAATCTAAACACCAAGTTAAATCCACTATTTTGAATCCTCAAAATACAATGGAATGACTCAACCAGAATGAACTCTTAAGGACTTGTTTCCTCGGTGTCTAAGTTGTCGAATCGACTTAGATTCGACTTTTGAGTCTATTAGTGCCATCGGACACTTTGAGTCATCGGAATCATCATCTTCCTCAAATGAGTCTTCATCGCTCCATGTGGCCATCATAGCCTCCTTCTTTTTGTCCTTCTTTCTCTTTGGACAGTCTTTGACTATGTGCTCTTTGTCTGCCACATTCAAAACAACCAGAGTTCTTAGTTAAAGATAACTTTGAAGGGGAGGAGTATTTACCTTTTATGTCCTTCTTATCCTTCTTGTAGAGCTCTTCCTTTGGCCTCTTCTCCCATTTCTTATGCTTCATCATTATTTTGAAGCCTCGGGCAATGAGTGCCATAGGAACTTCTTCGTGGGAAATCTTTCTACCCGACGATTTGAGATTGTTTGTAATCTCAGTGAAGTGTATAAACATCTAAGTGATGTTCTCTTCCGGCTCCATCTTGAACATCTCATACTTGTGAAGATACTAGCTTATCATCGCTTGTTTCACTTGGCGTGTACCTTCGTATGTGTTGACAAGAGTGTCCCACATATCTTTAGCCGTGTCACGGCTGACATTCTGTTGTACTCTTCCGAGCTGATATCATACATCGAATGTTCATCGCTTTGAAGTTCTTTCTTAACTTCTCTAACTCCTCATTGGTGTACTCGAACTTTTCCTTAGGCACGGATCTTGTACCTTCTATCTTCACTGGAATGTAATTACCTTCTTGGATGATATTCCAAAGATCTTCATCGTTGTCCAAGTAGAAAGCATTTCATTAGCTTCTTCCAAGTGCACGAAGCTTGCCCCTTTGAACTTTGGTGGTCTTGTAGATGACCTTCCTTTCTATAATGTTTTGAGATCACTTATTTCCTTTAAATCGCTAAGATCACTTATTTCCTTTAATTTCTTTAAATCACTAAATTCACTTATTTTTCTTAAATTATCAAAATCACTTGTTTTTGCTTTATCGCTAAAGTCACTTATTTATTTTCTTTAAATTACACTAACGCATATTTACTCCAAAGAAAAACAACATGCATGTCCATTTTTCTTAAATTTGCTCCACACAATATCATTTTCTCTAAGGTTTCACTTTAACTTGACATGCTTACCCATTTTATTTTATTTATACTTCTAATTTTTCCTTCAAGCTTCTAATCATTACAATAATCAAATTTCTTTCCCAAAATTTACAATCCGCAATCATTCATCCAATAATCCTAATATCCATAATCACACAAAATTTTCTTGGAACATAAATAACTTTTGAAGACTTAGGTATAACTCTCTATCTCTCTATGGTTTTGATTTCAAGTCATTCTAAGCATTTAAGGAGCTCATCTTTAAGTTTTTAATTCTGTTTGACCCACTCGAAACCATCTATTAAGTATAACGTATTTAACCGTGTTTCGACCCACTCGGACACAACTTAGAACAATGGAATGATTTAAGTAATTTCACATACAATTCATATTCCGAGTACTCGACTTAGTGTTCAAATTGAAAATGAATTATAGCGTTAATTCCCTTTTCCAAGTCAGTTTATTGAATGAAATTATTTACTTGATCAAGTTTATGCATTCCGATTATTCATTCTTATTGACTTGATCATTTAAAGGTTTATCTCAAGATGGAATTTGAACCTAATGAATATTAGACTAAGAAAATTCCATTTATTTAGGTTGAAGATAATTAAGTGCTTAATTACTTTGAATTAATTATTATCTTTGCCTAATCTTGGACCAAAGTATTTTTATACTTTGAGTACCGATTTGATCCGCTTACGTAGGTTGATTGAAGTATTTTAATCTTATTTTTGAAAAGCAAAAGAAAACTATTTCTAACCGTTAAACACCAGCAGAAAGAAAAGCAACATTTCTTGACATGGCTCGGATAACGTGTCGGGGTTGTTTGTTTCCAAATCCAGTAAACTTCAACTTTGAGTCTAACGGTTATTTCCAACCCAAATTTCAGTCACAACCAATGGGATGGACCACTTTTCGAGCTAAGGACCACCACACAACGTTCATATTGCAACATGCATCCTTTTCCGAGTGACTCAAACTAGCCATTACAACGGCTATTGAAGCTCACAAGTCCGGAACAAGCCTCAACGGCTACTCGCCTCTATCGTGTATAAATAAAAGCCTTTCTACAAGACTTGAAGATTGCTGAACACATTGCAAAATACTTACTCAATCTTCAATTTACAACTCCAATTCTTAAGTTTCTACTTTCCGAGTTGTAAAGAGAAAATCTTGTAATCA
This sequence comes from Talinum fruticosum, assembly GCA_021018815.1. Taxonomy (NCBI): domain Eukaryota; kingdom Viridiplantae; phylum Streptophyta; class Magnoliopsida; order Caryophyllales; family Talinaceae; genus Talinum; species Talinum fruticosum. The sequence continues at coordinate 3,042,722 of JAITYX010000026.1, forward strand.
CTTCTACACGTTCAATTCTCGGTTAAGTCCCTTGACTCGAGCTGTAAGAGTTAACTCAACTTAGTTGTACCTAGCTGTAATGGTTACCTCGGTTAGGAAGTACTAGATCGGATAAGGGATTTTCCGAGTCTAGGAAAAACTTGTAAGTGAATTGTCTAAGGGAGCAATTCTATAAAGAGTCGGTCCTTGTATTTTGTGGATTCAAAATACTGGATTTGACTTGGTGCTTGGATTAGCAAGTGTCCGTGGTTCTCTCGCCCAAGAGGGTTTCCACGTATTTCTATGTTTTACTTGTTTCGAGTTCAGTCTAGACTCAAAATTACTTCCATCACCCTATTCACCCCCTCTAGGGTGACCTAACCTCTCCAAGAGCAAACATTCAATTAGTATTAGAGCCTAGCCTTTCAAAAAGATCTCACAATCCAAAGGTCTAAAGATTAGATGGCTCACAACAATGGAGAGTTCGATGAAGGAAGATCTTTCACCAGCACCTCCCAAGTTCAAAGGTTTAAACTTTGCACACTTGGAAGAAGATAATGGAATGCTTCATCCAGGACTCGTGATGAAGATGTCCGGAATAACATCTAACATGGAAACTACACTCCTATGAAGATGGAAGGAACAAGAGCTCTACCCAAGGAGAAGTCCGAGTACTCCACTAAAGAGAATGAATGATACAAGAAGAACTATAAAGCCATGAACACTCGATATGCACAATCAACTCGGAAGAATACAACAAAGTGTTTGTATGTGACACAACTAAAGAAGTATAGGATACCTTTGTCAACATCTATGAAGGAACTAGCCAGGTAAAAATGGCAAAGATAAGTCAATTCCGTCATAGATATGAAATGTTCAAGATGGAGCTCGAGGAAAACATCACTCGGATGTACATTTGGTTCACCGAGTTTGTCAACAATATCAAGTCTCTCGGGTAGGAAGATGTCTCATGAAGAAATTGTGAAAAAATCCTAAGGAGTTTACCCAAGAGAATATGGGGTCCTAAGGTGATAGCAATTGAAGAAGCACAAGATCTATCTAAGTCGAAACCAGATGAGCTTATTGGGAAGCTACTCACTCATGAGCTACACCTAGAAGAAGAGGAAGTTGAGGTACCAAAAGGAACATTGCACTTAAGGCCTTAGAAGATAGACGACAAAGTCCGAGCTCCTCAAATTCAAAAGAAGATCCCATGGCTCTCATTGCTCGAGGTTTCAAGAAGATGATGAAGTAAAAAAGTGGCAAAAGAGGCCAAAATAGGAGTTTTACAAGAAAGATAGGAAAGGTAAATACTCATCCTCTTCTAATTTGTCCTCAACTTAGAACTTTGGCTATTTTGAGTATTGCGAGCAAGGAGCACATAGTGAAGGACTATCCAAAGAAAAAGAAGGATAGAAAGAAGAAAAAGGCTATGGTGGCCACCTGGAGTGATGATGACTCGGAGGAAGATGATGACTCGATGATGACTCAAACTATCTAATGGCACCGACAAACTCGTAAGCCGTATCCGGGTCATACAGTGATGATTCAGCTGCAGAGGAAACAGATCCTCGGGAGGTCACTCAAAGACGAAAGGGTCATTGGTACTTGGACAGGTGGATGTTCACGCCATATGTCCGGAGACTCAAGACTCTTCTCGAATTAGAAGACAGGAAAGGAGGAAAGGTCACATTTGGAGAAAACAAAAAGGAAAGATAATTGGAATTAGAAAAAATGGTCAACGAGATAATTCGATCGATCTAGTCTACCTTGTCAAAGGGCTCAAGTACAATGTTATGAGCATCTCTTAGTTATGTGAAAAAGGTCAAGAGGTAAGATTCACTTAGATCAACTGCTTCATTTATGATGTAATCACCAAAGAGACAAAGCTCTAAGATTTGAGGTCGGGTAATACTTACACCATTCCTCTTTAAGATTCTAGTTAAGATTTATCATGTTGAAAAACATCTTTGAATGATGATTCATGGATATGGCATCGTAGACTAGGCCATATCAACATGCATACCATTAACAAGCTTGCATATCATAGATTAGTTAGAGATTTACCTAACTTTGCATTTAAGAATGATAAAATCTGTGAGGCATGCATAAAAGGAAAATAAGTAAGATCATCTTTCAAACCACTCAAGACTGTATCCAAAGTGCTTAAATTAATTCATATGGATTTCGTGGTGAAATTCCTGTGAAAAGCTTAAGAGGTAAATCATATGTCGTAGTTATTGTTGATGATTACTCACGATTTACCTAGGTGTGTTTTCACAAGAACAAGAATGAAGCCTTCAAAGAGTTCACTAAGATCTGCATTCAAGTGGAGTCCGAGACTCGGATAGGAGAATTCGAACCGACCATTGAAGAGAGTTTGATTACTCGGAATTTGTAGATTCTCGTGACAAGAATGGTATCTCCCACAACTTCTCAGCACCAAGAGCTCCTCAATAGAATGGAGTAGTGGGGAGAAAGAACAAAACTCTTAAAGAAATATGAGGGATAATGATGATTAAAAATGATTTACCTTACTATTTCGGGCCAAGGCAGATCAACACAACGAAATTATACACTCAACGGATGCGTCATCGGACCCATTCTCAAGAAGACACCGTATGAGCTATACAAGGGAAAGAAGCCCAACATCTCCTCAAACCATTTGGATGTAAATGCTATGTGCATAACAATGGTAAGGAATATCTCGACGAAGTTTGATGCACGGTCGGATGAAGGTATATTTCCGGGTTACTCATCTTATAGTAAATTTATAGAACTTTTAACAGGAGAAATAACAAAGTCACTATTAGAAAAATGATGAATAGCGACTGAAATAGCGACGTAAATTTGTCAAATAGCGATAGATTTTTGAAAATAGTGACTGAATTAGCGATGGATCGTTTTCGTCGCTATAAACCGGGTTGCTAAAATTTAGCGATGGAGATTTCCAAATCCGTCGCTAATTAGCGACGGAATAGCGACTGAAATGCCTTCGTAGCTGATGGAAATCAGCGATGGAATACATTTTCCGTCGCTGAATTTAGCGACGGAATTTCCAGTAATTCGGAATTTCTAGTAATTTCGTTGCTATTCCATCGCTGTTCAGTCGCTAATCCGTCGCTGTTCGTCATTGTTTTGTCGGTATTCCGTCAGCTGTTCGTCACTATTACGAATTCGGCAATAGTTCTCTCTAATTTTTTGTTAACCTAGTACAACAATGGATATAAAAATCCAAAATTCACATATGTGACAATTACATTTGACATTTACATATGCCATAATGTGGTCCTCCAAGTTGGATATACAAATCCAACATACATTTCACAATCATAAACAATCCAAACACATTTACAACCAGTTCACAAAAACAACCATACAAAAGTTCACAAACAACCATAAACACATTATCCAAAAGTTCACAAAATGTTCACCAATACATAGAAGTTCGATGGGTATCGCATTGATTTTCGGTGCCCGAGGTTGAGGGAGGCATACCATGCTCACCAGGGAATACACTCCGCTCACCTGGTGCTATGGTCTTGGCTTTCCAAAGCTAGCTTCTTGAATTTCTTTAGGTTCTCCTAGTATTGGCTGCTGGAATCATAATCGAGCTCCCTTAGAATGTTCTCGTTAACGGTTGTTTCTTTCAACGGATCCTCGACATATAAGTTCCCCTCCGGAGCTTGCACTACTCGCTCCCGAGAGAACTAGGAGTTGAAGGTTTGCTCTGGGAGAGTCCGAGTCACCCTAGAGGGGGTGAATAGGGTGATAGAAAATTCTTTGTGAAAACTCACACTTTAGCGCGAGAAAGGGACAAAGACGGATTCTCGAGTCTATTAACGAGGTCGAAAAGATTGGACTCGAAAGCAATGAATCGGAAAAATCAAGAGCATTAAGGTCGTCCGAGTCTAGAATGAACTCGGAAAGTTAACACTTAGATTTTATGTGGAAACCCTCCTGGGGCAAAAACCACGGCCCATGTCAATCCAGGACACGAAGTCAAATCCACTATTTTGAGTCCACAAAATACCGTGAACTCGACCGAACCCGAGCTGCTCCCTTAGACAACTCTATACAAGTTTTCCTAGACTTAGAAGTTCCATTATCTTATCTAGTACATCCTAGCTGAGATAACCCTTACAGCTAGGGACAACTAAGCTGAGTTAACCTTTACAGACTTAGTCAAGGGGCCTTACAAAGAATGTAAGAAGAGTTTGTAACTAAGTACAAGACCTTACAACTCGGAAGGTAATGAATTACAGAGTGGGAGTTGTAAGTAGAAGATTGAAAGTAAATACAATGACTTTTCTCAAGTATGTGTATTAACAAATAGATTCGACAATCTTCAAGTCTTGTGAAGTGGCTTCTATTTATAGATAACCGGGCGAGTCGCCGTTATCTTCATCTGCTGACCAAGAGTCTTCTGTGACCGTTGATAAGAGCTTTACGAGTCACTCGAAAGTATCCGTTGAAATTTGAACGTTGGACAACGGTTTAACTCTCTTGGAAGTCCCAAAACCATCGGTTGTGTCTTGAAAAATGAGGTGGAAACCACCGTTAAGCTTAGCGTTCGAGTTTTCGGATATGGAAGCGGACGGCTTCGACACAATCTTACGGGACTCGGAGCGAGGGAAGGTGAAAAGCCATATCTGCTTGGTGATTTGACGTTACGAAGCCGGGTACTTTTGTAGTTTGAAAAAGGTGTATCCTCGAATGAATAACCTACAAAAGTAAATCAATTTTGGTTCTCAAAGTATAAAATACTTTGGTCCAAAGTTAGACACGAGATAATAAAGTAATTATGATAATTACGCAATTGATTATCCGAGTCGGAAATGAAGTGGAATTTTACGAGTCCAATATCCATGGTACTCGGAATTCCATCCGACTTAGTCTAAGCGATAGAACAAGTTCTAAAGAGAATATCGAGTGAGAAAACTTGATATAGACTAAGCATGAAACAGACTAAGGAAATTTACTCTAACGAGAAAAGAGCTTGTAGTCGAAGTAAGATTACGAGTGAAAAAACGAAGCATTAGTCTGCGATAAATGCGAGTGAAGATGGACTCGAGAACAAAGAACTACTTTTACGAGTCTCAAACAGATAAGCGATAAATGTACTAAGTGATAGACGTATCACGCGAAAGATTCTTATTTTACTCAAAGGAGTTTACGTGATACCGAGAATGCCTTGGAATCAAAACTCTAAAAGCATGGGGTTGTTATACTGACTGGTTTAGTGCAACTCGGAAATGCGTTGAGAAATGTCCGAGTCTTCAATCTCCCCTTTTTGATGAAAGGCATTCCATACTTAAACAGAAACTTTGTTAGAGAAAAAGAATGATTTTGAGTGGTTTGCGTGAGTAAGACATACTTGAATAAATTAGAGCAATATATAGTACATCGAGCAAAATAAAATTAGGTATGCTTTTAACATTAACTCGGAAAATAAAGCAAGGCAAAACCGAACTTAGAAGATAATAATGAAATGCATTGCTCCATTAAAATTTCAAAAAGGGCGGAAAAACTCCCCTAAACAAGACAACCAGTTTCGACTCTATTTCTCCCCCTTGCCTTTCAAAGAAAAAAAAATACAACAGAAAAGAAAGGGAGAAAAAGAATAACTAATACAACCGAGATGTCCGGACAAAAACAAAAAAATTAAAACAGAAAAACGGAGACACCGAGGAATTGTGACTCGGTGCATGGCTCCTACGAGGGAGGGGATTTCGAGTGGAGGCGGAGGTGCGTCGCGCCGATACGATCTTGACGATGTGCTTGAGCGCGGCGAGGGAGAACCGGAATTGTCATCGGGGGCTCGGCTACGAGTGGGCGACCCGGAGAGAGTGGATCGAGGGTTCTTCCCTTGGGACCTCGGGGGCTGGAGGGGCTGCTTTGTCGACCCGTCTGGAGGAGCAAGGTCTTCGACCCACTCGGGCTAGCTGTCCGAGTTGAGTACAACTATTTGAGCTTGGGGAGCATGCGACCCTCAGCGGTTGCCACGGCCTCTTCTTCCCTTTCCCGGAAGGGCCTGCTTCGACCGCGGGTTCCTCGAGCATCTTCTGCCGCATCTGCGGCTTCTTCCTCTTCTTCCTCAACTTCCTCGCTGTCCGAGGAGGTCGGGCTCGGGCTCGAAGACGCTTGAGACGAGTCCGAGTCATCCCGGTCCTGAGCCACCTTGGACCGTCTCTCTCTAAGGAGCTCGACCAGCTTCTTACGCTCCTGGACCAGCTCCCTCATCTCAAGAACGAGAGACTGCTGCTCTCGGATTTGGGACTCGACTCGATCTTTTGGTTGATGGTCGGACCTTGGAGGACAGACTTGAAAGCCTCGAGCGTGTCTACGAGTTCGAAGACACGGAGCTGATCTTATCCATGAAAGCAGGGGACAAGAGGGCGGAGAGAGTTTTGGAGGGACTCGAGGTGGAGGCACCACCAGGTGTAGAGGGAAGAGGGAGAGGGGCGGATTTCGAGTCCGAGGAGGAGAAGGGGGCCTCGGCTACGAGTTGTGAACCCGGACACCGGGGTCGGTTTCCGGTATCCGTACCCTGGAGTTCCTTCTTGCCGACCACAATGGCCGCCTCAGACACCGCGTTTGGGTCGGAGGGAAGAGGAACTTGAAATTGTTTGAAAACGAGGGTCGAGAAGAGCACCGAAAGGAAGGGAGGTGTTCTTCTTGGATTGGAGTTGAGCTGGCACGGCTGCCATCCGCTCAATGATAGAAGGGAAGAGGTCTACTTCGTATCCCTCGAGGATGTCGAAGAGAGCTTTTAGGTGCTTGGAGTTGGGGTTCTCCTTGCTTGGAATGCTTTGTGAGAAGAAGGTTCTCATCGGCGAAAGCACGAAGCCTAACTTCGACTTCAAGCGAGTCACGAAAAGTTCTTTCCGGACCCGGGGAATTCTTTAGCGTATTTTTCAAAGAAGTCGTCGGCGACTTCGAGTGAAAGGGATAGGGTTGCTTTGTTCAAGAAAGAGAAGAAACTTTGAACGAGGCGGTGGAGGAGGGAGGTATTGATACGAATAGTAATGTTATGAACCCTAGACGTTAGAACATTTTCGGAGTGAGTGAGGTGAGCATAGAACTCGAAACGAGTTTAGGATAGATGAACTCATTGAAACACGAGAAGTAGTATACTCCAGTGGTTTGAATGTTGGACAACCAAGAAAATTTGGTTGTTGGGAAGAATTTGTCATCCGAGCGCAAGGTCTTTGGGTAACAACGGGTTTGGAAGGGGTTGAGCTTTACGGCTTGTTGGTGCGAGGCTTTTTGGAAGAGGGAGAAACACTGGAAGTCGGGATGGTTTCCACGTTTAGGCATTGTGAGAGAAAAGAGAGAAAAGATGAAACTTTTCGACTGAAAGAGAGAAGGAGGTGTAGAAGAGAAGAAAAATAGAAATGTAGAAGAAAGAGAGATGAGAGCGATCGAAACTTACGAGAGAGAGAGAGAGCTTCTTCGATGCTTGCGAGACGATCAAGAGACACTTGTTCACGCAGTAATCTTCCACGAGAAGTTTCTTTTGAAAGAGATGGAGTTTTAGAATACCGAGATGAAGATGGATAGTCGTTATTTATAGAAAATAAGCGCGCCCGTCCACTATCCGTTAAGTAACTCCGTTCGACTCGGCTTGTCCATCGAGTCACCAAAGACCGGTGTGACGGTTCTTCTTCACCGGTTGAGATACCAGCGGTTTGAAATCTACGGTTAAGATACGATCGCAGCGCTCGAGAAAGAGAGAAAAAAGATTTTGAAAATATAATCCGAAACTCTCCATTGTTCTAGAGATAGCTTCAGAAAATTTGATGTCCAAATTTCTCTACGTGCGAGTTTGACTCGAAAGGTTTCGAGTGACTCGAAACACGAAATAACTATCAGCCCGAGTATCACTGAATCAAGCTGAACTAATTGTTATTAACACGAAAGCACATAGCACGAAATTATGCAACAAAGATAGTACATAATTAATCATTTAACATACCAAGCTCATGCTAGAATAAAACAAAACCGATCTTCACCAAGAGGCTTAGTAAAGATATCATCTAACTGAAGATTAGTAGGAATGAACTCAAGCTCAATATCACCCTTTTACGAGTGATCGCGTAAGAAGTGATACCGACCTCAATATGCTTTGTTTTTGAATGCTTGGACGGGATTCTTAGTGATGCTGATTGCGCTTTGGTTGTCACACTTGATTGGGACTGAGTTGAGGAATAGTCCAAGATCCTTCAAGTGTTGTTTTATCTAAAGAATGCGAGCGTAACAAGCTCCAGCGGCAATGTATTCGGCTTCCGCGATCGATAGAGCTACCGAGTTTTGTTTCTTTGAGTGCCAAGATATTAGGGATTGACCCAGAAATTGGCAAGCTCTAGATGTGCTCTTTCGATCAACCTTGTATCCTGCGTAGTCCGCGTCCGAGTACCCAATCGAGTCGGTTCTAAGTCTCCGGAGTACCATAGACCTAGATTACGAGTACTGCAAGATATCTAAATATTCGTCTTCACCGTAGTGAGATGTGATTCTCTTGGGTTAGCTTGAAATCTCGCGCATAAACAAACACTGAACATTATATCCGGCTGCTTGAAGTAAGATATAGCAGAGATCCAATCATACCTCGATAAAGTTTCGATCTATTGCTTTACCTTTTTCAGTCCGAGTCAAGTTTTATCTTGCTTGCTCATGGGAGTAGATGCGTGCTTTGCATCTTGAAGTTTATATTTCTTCAGCGGTTCCTTGGTGTATTTTGATTGATGCACAAAGATTCCATCTTTGTCTTGTTTGATTTACAACCCAAGGAAGAAATTGAGTTCTCCCATCATACTCATTTGGAATTCTTGACTCATCAACTCGAGAAAATTCTCGGCACGAAATTCATTAGTAGCACCAAAAATAATATCATCAACATATATTTGAACAATAAGGAAATCTTTCTCTTTGGTCTTTATGAATAGAGTCTTGTCGATCTGACCTCTTTTGAAATCATTTTGAGCCAAGAAGCTACTCGAGTCTTTCATACCAAGCTCGAGGGCTTGCTTAAGACCATAGAGAGCTTTTTGAAGTTTGAAAACGTGATTTGGAAATTCCGAGTTTTCAAAACCAGGAGGCTGCTCGACATAAACTTCTTCTTCAATAAAACCATTGAGAAAGGCACACTTAACATCCATTTGATATAATTTAATATGCATGCTTGGATGCAAATGCCAACAATATTCTAATGGCTTCGATTCTCGCTATAGGTGCAAAGGTTTCCCCACAATCAATTCCTTCTTCTTGATTATATCCACTGAGCCACAAGTCTAGCCTTGTTTCGACTACCACTCCACCCTCATCCAATTTGTTCTTGAAAACCCATTTGGTTCCTATAGCTGGGTGGTCGGAAGGTCGGTTGGTCGAGTCCGGACTTGGTTTCTCTCGAATTGATTAAGTTTCTCTTGCATGGCCTCTACCCATTCGGGTTCGTTAAGGGCCTCTAGTGCATTCTTGGGTTCGAGTTAATGAAATGAATGCGGTGAATGCACATAGATTGTGAAGAGAGGAACGAGTTCTTACCCCACTTGTTGATATCGAAATAATGTTTTCTTGAGGATACTGGAAGTGAATTTGAAGGCTTTACCGGTTCTTTGATTCACCGAGGTTTGTGGGTTGAGCGGCTTGATCTTCGAAGCTTGTTACGAGTGATCTTCTTCATTGACTTGTTCGTTACGAGCCAGCTCTTGAAGCTGTCTCATTACGAGTTTCCTCGTTACGAGTGACTTCATTACGAGCATGTTGGGTCCGAGTCTTTGTAGGCTCAACTTCGTCATCATCCTTTACGAGCTTCGGTTCGAGTATGAAGACTCACTTGGCTTCTCCTGTTCAAGCTCATCAAATACTACGTGGATGCTTTCTTCCACTTTGTTAGTACGATTTGAAAATGCGATAAGCTTTGCTATGAGTGGAGTAACCTAGAAAAATACCTTCGTCCGACCGAGCATCAAACTTTCCTGACCATTGTTGTGAACGAAGCACTTACATCCGAATGGTCCGAAATAGGAAATATTTGGCTTCTTCCCTTTGTAGAGCTCATAGGGTGTTTTCTTCAGAATGGGTCCGATGAGGCATCTGTTTAGAGTGTAGTTGGCTGTGTTCATCGCCCTGCGCCGAGAAATAGTAAGGCAAGTTGTGCTCAATCATCATCGTCCTTGCTATTTCTTCAAAGGGTTCTGTTCTTTCTCTCTACTACTCCATTTTGTTGAGGAGTTCAGGTGCTGAGAAGTTGTGAGAGATTCCATTTTTGTTACAAAACTACGAGAATTCCGAGTAATCGAACTCCCTTCCATGGTCGGTTCGAATCTTTTGAATCCGAGTCCGAGACTCAACTTGAATCTTTCTGCAGAGCTTACTGAACTCCTTGAAGGCTTCATTTTTGTGCTTAAGAAAACACACCCAGGTAAATCGTGAAAAATCATCAATAATGACAAGTATGTAAGATTTATCTCCGAGACTCTTCACAGGGATTTCACCACATAAATCCATATGCGGTAATTCAAGTACGTTGGATGTGGAGACTGTCTTCAGAGATTTGAATGAAGATTTGACTTGTTTCCCTCGAGTGCATGCTTCACATACTTTGTCTTTCTCAAAAACACAGTTAGGTAAGCCCCTAACTAAACCATTAGATGCCAATTTCTTTATAGTATGCATGCTGATATGGCCTAATCTACGATGCCAAGTCCAAGAATCATCATGGAGAGATGGTTTTAAACAAGATAGGTTCGACTTGGGTCGAAAGAGGGATGATGTATGTATTACCCGATCTCTTACTGACGAGCTTGATCTCTTTGGTAGAGACATTAGAGATAGTGCAATTGGTCCGAGTGAATCTTACCTCTTGACCTTTGTCACATAGTTGAGAGATGCTTGAGCAGATTATATTTCAATCCCTTGACAAGATATACTTGGACTAACCAGATTGCTTCCTTTCCCAATCTTGCCAATCCCCACGATCTTGCCCTTGCTATCATCTCCAAATGTAACTTTACCTCCTTTATGTACTGTTCAACTCGGAAAAGAGTCCCGCATCTCCGACATATGGCGTGAGCATCCACTGTCAAGATACCGGTGTCCTTTCGATCTCTTCGAGTGACCCGCAAAACAAAGAGAAGCTAACCCTTCTCACTTCCTCTAACGAACCGAGTAACATTTTTTACCGTGGTCCTTTTCGAGGAAGAAGGTGTTTTGGAACCCAGATTTGAATGACTTTTGGTTTTGTTTGATTCCGAGCCTTCCTCTCGGAGAACCGAGTCTGTGTCTCTTTCTTTCGAAAACTTTTTCTTTTGAAACAGGAGAAAATGGTTTCTTTTTGTAAACAGATCTTGGGCTTGGTCCTCCTTTCATTTATGTGAATGGGACAGGTGCTCAGCTTTCCTGAACTTTACAGTTCTGGAATCCTTTTGAACAATTCGAGTAAGAATTAGATTCTTCCTCTTTGTTGAAACCAAGACCTTCTTTTCGAAAAGAGACACACTTGTGATCCTAAGAACATGTCAAGGTTCTTCGACCTTGAGTAAACTTTAAAACCGAGATCTTGAGACTCGGTGAGCTTCTGTTTTAGTCGCTCATTTTCTTTCTGAGTAACTCGGACTCGGTCTCATTAGCTTGAGCACTAGTCTTGAGTTCTCCGAGTGTGAGTCTCGGTTTTCTAATTCGTTTTTCAAAGAAGTGCTCTCGAAGTAAATGACTCAAGTTGTTCTTTGAGCCGAGAAGAGTCGAATTAGACTTTTCTTCCAAAGTAAAAATGTATTTAGCTAAATCAACTTTGGAAAATTTGAGGAAGTAGTTTATTACCTCTTGAGCATCGGTTTCCTCATTGTCCGATTCTAAGTCCGACTCTCTTTCGATTCCGAGTCGAGATTGCCATAAGACACTTTGAGTCATCCGAGTCCTCGTCGTCTTCCGATGAGTCCTCGTCGTCTTCCGATGAGTCCTCATCACTCCATGTTGCCATCATGGCCTTTTTCTTCTTCCTGTCCCTTTTTCTTTTTGGACAGTCCTTGACTATGTGGTCTTTGCTTGCCACATTCAAAACATCCAGAATTCTTAGACAAAGATAACTTTGAAGGAGAAGAAAACTTACCTTTTCTATCTCTCTTGTCTTTCTTGTAGAATTCTTCTTTTGGTCTTTTGTCCCATCTTTTATGCTTCATCATTCTCTTGAAGCCTCTTGCAATGAGTGCCATGGGATCGTCTTCCGAGTCGAAGAGCTCGGACTTGCTTCTTTGGATTCCGAGGCTTTGAGCGCAATGTTCCTTTTGGTAGTACCCTCGGCATCTTCTTCTTCCGGATGTATCTCATCCGTTAGAAGCTTTCCGATGAGCTCGTCCGGCTTCAAGAGTGAAAGGTTCCGAGCCTCTTCTATGGCGAGTCACCTTCGGACCCCATCGTCTCTTGGGTAGGCTTCGAGAATTTTTCGGCACATTTCTTCATGGGAGATTTTCTTTCCCAGAGACTTGAGATTGTTGGTCATCTCGGTGAAGCGAATGAACATCCGAGTAATGTTCTCCTCTGGCTCCATTTTGAAAAGCTCATATTTGTGAAGATACTTGGCCGATCTTCGCTTGTCTCACCCGACTTGTACCTTCATAGGTGTTGACCAAAGTATCCCACACCTCTTTAGCAGAGTCACGAGCGGAGACTCGATTGTATTCTTCGAGCTTATGGCGCACATAAGAATGTTCATAGCTTTGAAATTCTTTACGAACTTCTCTCGCCTGCTGGTGTGAACTCGGCCTTTGTCTTGGGAAGGATTCGAATTCATCTGTCTTCGTTGGAATGTAGTTTCCTTGTTGTATGATTTCCTATACTTCTTCATCATGATCCATGAGGAAACATTCCATAAGCTTCTTCCAGGTGCCCAAAGTTTGAGCCTTTAAATTTTGGTGGCCTGTTGGAAGATCTTCCTTCGTCGAACTCTCCGGTGTTCGAGCCATCCGATCTTTAAACCTTTGGATTGTTAGATCCTTTACGAAAGGCTTGGCTCTTATACCAATTGAAGGTTTGCTCGGGAGAGTATGAGTCACCCTAGAGGGGGGTGAATAGGGTGATAGAAAATTCTTTGTGAAAACTAACACTTTAGCGCAGGAAAGGGACAAAGACAGATTGTGAGTCTATTAACGAGGTCGGAAAAGATTGGACTCGGAAAGCAATGAATTAGAAAAATCAAGAGCGAGTAAGGCTGTCCGAGTCTAGAATGAACTCGGAAAGTTAACACTTAGATTTTACGTGGAAACCCTCCCGGGGTAGAAAACCACGGCCCATGTCAATCCGGACACGAAGTCAAATCCACTATTTTGAGTCCACAAAATACCGTGAACCGATTGAACCCGAGTTGCTCCCTTAGACAACTTTATACAAGTTTTCCTAGACTTAGAAGTTCCATTATCTTATCTAGTACTTCCTAGCTGAGATAACCCTTACAGCTAGGGACAACTAAGCTGAGTTAACCTTTACGACTTAGTCAAGGGGCCTTACAAAGAATGTAAGAAGAGTTTGTAACTAAGTACAAGACCTTACAACTCGAAGGTAATGAATTGAAGAGTGGGAGTTGTAAGTAGAAGATTGAAAGTAAATACAATGACTTTTCTCAAGTATGTGTATTAACAAATAGATTCGACAATCTTCAAGTCTTGTGAAGTGGCTTCTATTTATAGATAACCGAGCAGAGTCGCCGTTATCTTCATCTGCTGACCAAGAGTCTTACGTGACCGTTGATAAGAGCTTTACGAGTCACTCGGAAAGTATCCGTTGAAATTTGAACGTTGGACAACGGTTTAACTCTCTTGGAAGTCCCAAAACCATCGGTTGTGTCTTGAAAAATGAGGTGGAAACCACCGTTAAGCTTAGCGTTCCAGTTTTCGGATATGGAAGCGAGCGGCTTCGACACAATCTTACGGGACTGGAGCGGGGAAGGTGAAAAGCCATATCTGCTTGTGATTTGACGTTACGAAGCCGGGTACTTTTGTAGTTTAAAAAAGGTGTATCCTCGAATGAATAACCTACAAAAGTAAATCAATTTTGGTTCTCAAAGTATAAAATACTTTGGTCCAAAGTTAGACACGAGATAATAAAGTAATTATGATAATTACGCAATTGATTATCCGAGTCGAAATGAAGTGGAATTTTCCGAGTCCAATATCCATGGTACTCGGAATTCCATCCGACTTAGTCTAAGCGATAGAACAAGTTCTAAAGAGAATATCGAGTGAGAAAACTTGATATAGACTAAGCATGAAACAGGACTAAGGAAATTTACTCTAACAGAAAAAGAGCTTGTAGTCGAAGTAAGATTCCGAGTGAAAAACGAAGCATTAGTCCGCGATAAATCCGAGTGAAGACGGACTCGGAACAAAGAACTACTTTTACGAGTCTCAAACGGATAAGCGATAAATGTACTAAGTGATAGACGTATCACGCAGAAAGATACTTATTTTACTCAAAGGAGTTTACGTGATACCGAGAATGCCTTGGAATCAAAACTCTATAAGCATGGGGTTGTTATACTGATCGGTTTAGTGCAACTCGAAATGCGTTGAGAAATGTCCGAGTTTTCAGGAGTCAATCGTTTAATATTGGCACAAGTTGCAAGTTTGAAACACATAAGAAATGGGAAGGGAAGGGAGAGAGTTTTGAAAACTATTAAACCTCACAAGTCATTAACCGTAGGAAGCAAACCGAAAAATGAATTCTCGCAGAAATCTTGCTATAATCTGCTAAAGTCGTGTTTACAATCGGATCCTACTCTATTCTATGGTGGGGATTTGTTAAGCTAGCGGCTAGACAATCTATTATTGGTTTACCTAAATATCTGCTTTGGAATCAGCATTTATCGAAAAAAATTCAGATCAAGTTTGATGAAGATCAACATCGAGTGGACCTATTTTGAGTTGGGCTTTATTTGAGTAGCAGTTGGGTAATTTGTATGAAGCACCTATTTGCCACTCTTACAGCAATTCAAGAGAAAATCACTCAAATTCAGGGTAAAAGTACCTTTACAAATATATATTTTTGAGCTCTAAACATTTACCTTGCTCATTCATGGTCATCGCCTTGCACAGCCTACTGGACACATACAGACGACGACAAGCAACCATTTGAGTCATCTCGGAGGAATCATAATCCTCCAATCTTGGATCAACAAGACCATCGAAGTTTCCACTTTCTAGAGTGTGTGTGAGCAATGGCCATGCCTATAATTTCACATTCACAAAAAAAAAAAAAGATTAGTATCACCCGACGAACAAATAAAACAATAGCATTAGTGCTCTCGGTAGCACCCCGCTAGTTCCATATGGGATTATGTAGGACATAAAACCAAAAAAAGCCAATTTGCGAAATGTCAACTAAGTACCGAGCATTGTATATTCAACTTCCCCATAAGATAGTAACTTAACGGTTGGCACTTCATCTTAGCCCTAAACCAAGCAACATTATTAGCAAATGGCAAGTCAACATAACAAAACCCAGGCACATACCTAGTCCAGATCGTAGCCAAGTCTAAACCCTAGATAAAAGCTAGCATCTTCCAAGTAGCCTCCACAAGTATAACCAGATAAGAGGAGCCGTTGAGGTTTGAGCATCTCGGAATTGAGGATAAAAGAGACATTAAATGAAACAAGAAATAAAATCAATATATCACCTTACATCTAATACAACTTAAGGAAGACACTTAGTAGTAAACTAAAAGCTCGAAGATATTTCGAATTCACTGGTGTTTGGCCTGCTTCAGCATTGGCTTTATAATTACTAAGTATCACATAAACATTGTTGGTCTTCCAACTCCTTCCAACTCCTCATTGATTTTCCAACTCTTTTAGCATTGGCTCTATAATTACTAAGTATAATTACTAAGAATCACTTAAACTAAGTACTTAGCTCATAGTTGGTCTTCCAACTCCTTCAATGATTTTCAGATTGAAATTAAACAATGTAATGAAATTTGGGAAGTATAAAGGAACTAACAACAAATCTAACCTCACATACTTTAAACAACACAACATCTATACATAAATCACACAATTGCACATTTTTCTTTTCAAATTCATTCACAAACAACATTAATTTGCATCAAATTATATAATCATCAATTTGTATTAAATAATTCAAAACCCTAAATCTAATAACAATCAAGAAAACAATACCTTGAAACTAGGCGGCGGCGACGGCGAGCTCCTCCAGGCGGCAGCAAGCAGCGGCAGCAACCAGGGCCTTCTCACCCATCTTTGGCTTACTGAAGCGGCGGCGGACCATGCGGCGGCATACGATAGCGGGGCGGACGGACACGAGGGCGGCGGTCGACCGGCGGTCGGTGGGGGTGTGGACGCGTGGTGTGGGGTTGGGCACTTTTGCTCACAATCGCTCGCACTCCTCTCTCTTTCCGCTTTCGGTTGGTCGGTCCGGCCGAAAGGCCAGATCTGAAATTTATTATATATTAGCGACGGAAAAGTCCGTCGCTATTAAAAAGTTTTTCATTAGCGACTGAACAATGACGAGAAAATTCTGTCCCTATCGACTAAATTAATTTTACCATACTTTTTTTTGGTTTTTCTTAGATCCGAAATTTTTAAATCCCACGACTACGGATTAGCAACGGAATATTCCATCACTAATTCAAAAATAGCGATGGATATTTCCGTCGCTACTCCCAAAATAGCGACGGAACATTCCGTCGCTATTCTCGGCATAGACGGAATAGCGACGGATGTTTCCGTCATCGATCCCAAAATAGCGACGGATATCTGTTTCGTCGCTAATTCCATTGCTTGTTTGACATAGTTGCTATTTTTTGTCGGTTTCTCTCATTGATTCCGTGGTTGTTTGGTGACGGAACTCTATCCGTCGCTAATTTACGTCGCTAATTAACGGCTTTGTAGTAGTGAGTGGAAGAAAGTATCCACGTTGTCTTTAATGAGATTGATCATGGCAGGACAAGTGAATCCACTTTCTCGGATCTCAAGCTCAACCGAGATGAAGATGATATAGTTGAAGCTGAGCTTAGAATGAATCAAAACAAAGGAACTGGGGCAACTTAGAATGAGGTGACTCGGAATGAGCTAGTTCAAGAGCCAGCTCATACTGCTTAAGGACAAGCTAATGCAGAAGTTCAACAAGAGCAACCAACTAAAGATCGGACCATTCAACCAATGAACTTGGTAAATTAGAGGACATGTAAAGCTTTCAAATATGCATCCAAGTCACCCACCCGAGAGTATTCTTTCCGATATCAATAGTGGGGTAAGAACTTATTGTTCTTTGCAATCTATGTGCATTTTCAGCATTCATTTCATTAATTGAGCTTAAAAATGTACTAGAAACCTTGAACCTGAATGGGTAGAGGCCATGCAAGAAGAATGAACTCAATTTGAAAGAAACCAAGCCTGGACTTTGACTAAACGACCTTCCGACCACCCAAGTAATAGGAACCAAATGGGTTTTCAAGAACAAACTGGATGAGGGAGGGTTGATAGTTAGAAATAAGGCTAGATTAGTTGCTTAGGGATATAACAAAGAAGAGGGAATCGATTGTTGGGAAACTTTGCACCTATTGCTAGGGTTGTGGCAATCGAATTCTTTTAGGATTTGCATCTAGCACGAACATTAAGCTTTATCAAATGGATATTAAGTGTGCATTTCTCAATGGTTATATTCAAGAAGAATTTTATGTTGAGCAACACCACGAAATTGAAAACTCTCAATTTTCAAATCATGTTTTCAAATTACAAAAAGCTTTGTATGGTCCGAAACAAGCTTGCAGGGCTTTGTATGAAAGACTAAGTAGTTTCTTGGTTGAAAATGACTTCAAAAGAGGTCTTATTGACAAAACTCTTTTACAAAAACCAAGGGGAATGATTTTCTTATCATTCAGATTTATGTTGATGACATTATATTTAGAGCTACTAATGAAACTCTATGCCAAGAGTTTCTAAGTTAATGAGACAGGAGTTCCAAATGAGCATGATGGGAGAACTCAATTTCTTCCTTGGACTACAAATCAAGCAAGAAAAGGATGGCATTTATGTTCATAAATCAAAATACACCAAGGAGTTATTGAAGAAGTACAAGTTATAAGATGTGAAGCATGTAGCAACACCTATGAGTAGCGAGTACAAAACTGGACTCGGATGAGAAAGGTAAAGTTGTAGATTAGAAACTCTATAAAGGTATGATTGGATCTCTACTTTATCTCACATCTAGTAGGCCAGATATCATGTTTAGTGACTGCCTTTGTGTAAGATTTCAAGCTAATCCTAGGGAATCACATCTCACTCGCTATGAAGAGAATTTTTAGATATTTTGTAGGAACTCGGACACTTGGTCTCCGGTATTCCAAAACTCGATTTCAGCCTTACTAGATACTTCGATGCTTACTATGCTGGATACATAGTAGATAGAAAGAGCATATCAGGAGCATGCAAATTTTTGGGTCAATCACTCATTTCCTGGCATTCAAAGAAGCAAAACTCGGTTGCTCTATCAACTGCTAATGCTCGAGTACATAACAGTTGGAGCTTGTTGTGATGAGATTCTCTGGATTAAGCAACACTTGAATGATCTTGGACTATCATTCACATCAATCCCAATCAAATGTGACAATCAAAGTGCAATCAGCATCACCAAGAATCCAATTCAGCACTAAAAAATGAAACACATTGAGGTCATGTATCATTTTCTAAGAGACCATTATGAGAAAGGTGATATTAAACTTATGTTTATTCTTACCAAATTTCAATTAGCTCATATTTTCACCAAACCTCCGAGTGAAGATTAGTTCCGCTTTATTAGGAATGAACTTGGCATGTTAACCGCATGATTATCTCGATTTACTCGCATATATGAGATTGATTATTATATGCTTTGAGTGAATAATAAATGGATCGGTTGAATCGGAATGAGACCGAGGTATGACTTATTAATTTCCGAGTGTGTTATGAGTCATTCGGACACCTTATTGAGTCGGACTCGGTTTTTAGAAAAATGGACATCAAAATTTTGGGATCATTTCTAGATCAATGGAGAATCTCAAAAATGTTTTCGAAAATCTTTTTCTCTCTCTCGGCACATGAACTATCTAGAAAACTAGCCATTAGAGGGAAAGAGTTTCACAGCCTAGCCGTTACACTCCGGAAGACTCAACGATATGTTAACCGTTGCTTGGAGGGCTGAGTTAGAAAGGCGTTCGTTCAATGAAAGTGTTTGTAGCACCTCTTTATTTTCTTTCGTTCACTTTGCTATTTATTGTTCTCACTCTTGCTTTCTTTTTTCTCATACTCAAACACTCTCGCATTCAACTCTCTCGCTCTCTCTTGATCATTTGCTCTCTTCACTCTCTTATTCTTAAACTCTCTCACTCTCTTTTTTCACTATGCTTAAAAGAGGTTTAGTGATGGAAGGAGGTTCAATTATAAAGAACGCCGGAACCAAAACAACTCGCTTTGAGAATCCCCAAGCCAAGGGAAAAGCCCCCGCCTCAAATGATCCAAAATTCATGGTGGCTCGAGCACTTTTCATTGACTACAAATTTTTCTCCGTAACTTCGTCTTCTTAGATCAAATTCACCCTCAAAATAGCTTGTTTTCAAGTACTTGTGTTTTTGTGAGTACATCTACCCGATGACGTAATCGAGTTCTACTCTCATATGATAGCAAGAGATAACGTGATCTCTTCTATTGTCCAAGGCAAAGTTATACGTATCAATCTTGCTCTACTTCACAAGCTCTTCAATGTGAAGTGTCCGTTTTTCAACTCCAATCTTATTCCCTTCAATGAATTCGTTGGTGAATTCTTTGATAAATACTCAAAAGAGATCTCGTAGTCCGAAAGAACTTTTATGTGACTCGGATGACATCCGAAGCAAGACTTCTCTGCTTCATTCTAATGCAAACTTTCTTTTTCCACTATCCATTCAAAGAGAACCATAACAACAAAGTTCTTAAGGTTCTCTTCGATATCCTTTTAGGGTATAAGGTTGATATCTTCCCTTTTATTCCGGAATAGATTGCTTCGTTCCTTCCGACCGTAAGAAGACTCCTTATCCTTTTGAAGCTCTTCTTTCAGCTATTTTTGCTCAATTCGAGGTGGATCTCCCTTCGATCCCAATAAATTTTGGAGCCTGTTGGCTCTTTCAATAGAGGTGAACTCATTGGCCTAGGATACCAGGAAATACAAGCTGGTGTCCGGGCTCACACTTCCGAACTTGCTCCTCCTCCTCCAACTCGGACTTAGAAAGATTCTAAGATTCCTCTTCTCATTGCTTTGGACCTTCATCTTCTCAGCCTGCCCCTTATATTGAACTCCTTTAGAAGGTGGCAACTCAATTTGCTGCCCTAACAAAAGAGCTGCAAGCAGCTGTGATAGCCTTCCGGGCTTTCATGCCTAATCGACTCGGTTCTAGAGCAAGACTCAAACTTAGATTGATCGTAGTCAAGCCTTAGTCGCTGAACTCAAGGAGGTGATCAAGCTCCAAGAAGATTAGATTCGCCACGTCCAGGAAAGAAGAACCAAGGCTGTTAAGGACTCGGAACCCTCGAAAGAAGTCCAACCTTCGAGTGCTCAAGTTCTTCGACCCTGAGCCATATGAAGAAGAAGAATCAAAGAAGGAGAAGGATAGAGAGAAGCAAAAGGAGAAGGAGAAAGAGAAACTGGAGTAGACCCAGTTGAGGGACAAGCCGATAAAGAACCTAAGGTGATCTCCTCCGATCACACTCGATCCGCCTTAGAAGAGGCTGGTGATGCAAGCCGTCTACGACTCCTTCATTAGCTCAACGACCTCCAGCTGAAGTGGTCGAGGGCTCAAAAGAAGATGAATCGGAGGAAGAACTACCTCTGTCTCGCGGACATGTCATTCCACTTTCGATCTACTATGCTCTTGCCTCCTCGCGTAGCTGCATCAACTCGGGGCTACGAGCGCAGGCGTGGTCCTCATTTTTCCGCCTCCACTCAAACTGCCCCTCCATCTTGATTTCAATTTCTTTTGTCCAACATCTTTTTAATTTATTGTTTATCCCTCCATTTTTTTTAGTTTGATGAAATGCATAGAGGGAGAGAAAAGATAGAAATGATAAAGATGCTTGGTTCAGGGGAGTTCTTTGTTTGTTTATTTAAGTTTTATTTTTCTCTGTGTAATATTCTCTAACGTTTAATGAAATTTTCTTCTTTCGAACATACATGAGCTATCTCTCTTATTTACTCGATATATTTTCTCACTACTCATAATTCTGTCACAAGTATGCTCTGTTAACCTCAAGAAGCCTACTCGAGTTGTATATGATCTAAGCTGAGCTATTTAATATTGTTAAAGTTTAATCTCAACCATTAGATTATAAATAGAGGGTGGAGATTGAAAGTTCTTAGTTCTCATTTAAACCCCTAGTTCTCAATGAATATGCTCTCTCTCTCTCTCTCTCTCTCTCAGTAGTTTGAGTTCGAAATTTGACTATTCGATTAAAAATATTAGAAGAAGCTTAAATTTGAAGTTTGAGAACAAAATTTCTTGAACATTTATCTATGCTACAACAAACATTTATTATCATTAAGACAATTTAGTAATATTTTTATCACTAAAAAGATTCGAAACTTAATTATATGATTAGAAAAAAATTAAAAAGTGCTCAAATTTAAATTTTAAATCCAAAATTCTTTCATTTGGATAATATTTATTCCAATAGGACCAACATTTGTTGCTACTAAAATAATTCAATTGATATTGTTTGCCGCTAAAAAAATTCAGAACTTTTAAAAAATTCAAAACTTGATTATCTGATAAAAAGATTTAAAAAGCTTAACTTTGAAGTTGTACTCAAAATTTAACGAAAATTAGCCTAAGGTGACTACAATTATATTGAAACTATTTATAGACTCCAAATTTTTAAAAATTTACTATTGGTGTAATACTCGACTCTAATCTAATACATTGAACAGTACATATAGACACATTGTGTCAAATTGATCAAGTAATTTCAGTTAATGAATCGACTTAGAAGAATGAATTAACACATTAATTATTTTCCAAGTAAACACAGAAAGTCGAGTGCAGAATAAGTTATGCATATGAAATTCTTTACATATGCCAACCGTCCGAGTTGTATCTAAGTGGGTCGAAACCCGGAGATGTGTGTTTTAATCAATAAATACTTTCTGTCCAGGTTAGACAAGTATTGAAAACTTAACGATGAGCTTCTAGAAGAGTGAGAATGACTTGAATCAAAACCATAGAGAGATAGAGAGATATACCCGAGTCTTCACAAAGTTCATAACTTCAAATAATCTTAAATTTTCTCATTTATGATTCATAATGTCCACATAACATTATTTCATCCCAAAATAGCTTAAAACTTGACATGCATGACCATTTTCTTCCTTCTTTAATTCGAAATTCCTTCCCTAAGTCCATAGTCACCATCATCAATCACAATTTCACCTTAATTTACACAACCCATAAAGATTAATCTATACTCCAAGCATCGATTGTAATTATCATTGGCCCAAATAATTTCTAGAGGCTTAACTTTTAACATATAACTTCACATGACCTCCTCATTCAAATTTTCATAACAACTTTGGGTTTTTATTCAACATTTATCTCTCACTTTTCATTTAAATACTTAAATATATAAGATCATCCTTTGCATGCAACATCTAAACCATTATCTTAAAAAATATGGGGATAATTAATAGAGGATTGGAGGTTTTTACCCAAAAATCATAAGAAAATGAGGTTTCTAAAGTGATAGAAGGCTGGGTTTTTCCTCCAGTGACTGGAACGGCAACGACATGCGGCACTTGATGGGCTATGGTGGCGTTGTAAGCAGCGATAAGCGGTGAACAAGCGGGGGCTGAAACAGGGGAAGATGGTGGGGTTGCTGGTTTTCTTCCCTTGGTGGCTGCCGATGGTGACGATGTAGCGGTGACATCCGGTAGCTACCGATGGGCGGCGACGATGGATGCCGGTGGCAGTAGGAACGATAGTAGGTTGGTAGAGTGTGGTGGAGTTTTTGGGGAAGAGGAATAAATAATGGATGTGGATTTGAGAAGAGTTCATAATTCAAAGACCCTCTTTCTTCCTTCATTCTCTCTCCTCTAAATTAGCTGAATAATTCAGCTTAAATTCCCCCTCTTATCTTCCCATTTTGGGCTTCCAACTTCACTCTCAAGCAAAATTCTTCAAATTATAAAATCTATAATTCTGCAAATTTGCTTTTACAAATTTTTCGGTTTTTTGATAATTATATATTATATATGCATGTAAATTAAGCTCTTAGTGATTTCAACGATTTTTTTTCTTATTTAAATTGCTTGATATATCATGGGACATAATATTAAAAAAAAAATTTAGACCATACGTCGTTATTATCATTTGAGTCATGCAAATTTGAAATGAACAAGTACGTAACATATAAATATATGAAATGAAAATTTGAATTAAAGTGCACGCGCTCATTGAAAAATTCTTAGTTTAATCTCTTATTCATCTAAAAGATAGACACTAAATGGAATTAAAAACTATTGAATATTAGACTCGGAAAATTCCATTTTCTTAGATTAAGGATAATTAAGTGCTTAATTATTATGAATTAATTATTATCCTTGCTTAATCTTAGACCAAAGTATTTTTGTACTTTAAGTATCACTTTGATTTGCTTTTGCAGGTTGATTAAAGTATTCTTTAATTTCATTTTGAAAAGAAAAAACAACCAGACTTTTAACCGTTAAACACTAGCGGACGAGAAAAGTACGGTTTCAAAACAAGGCTCGAACATCGTGTCAAGGTTGTTTGTTACCAAATCCGATAAACTTTAACTTTGAGTGTAATGACTATTTCCACCCTAGATCTCGGTTACAATTAGTGGGTTGGACCACCTTTTGAGCCAAGGACCAAGGCAAAATGTTTACATTTGCAACAACTCCTTTTCGAGGGACTTAGAGTGTCCGATTACAATGGCTAGTGAAATTTTCCAGTCCGAGAATCGATCACGATAGCTAGTCTACCCTGTTTTGTATAAATAGAAGCCTTCCTACAAGAATTGAAGATTGACGAAATTACAAAAACTGAATCATACTCTCTCAATCTTTAGCTTTCAACTCTCTACTTAAGTTCTTACTTTTTGAGTTGTAAAGAAGAAGTCTTGTAAACACTCTTACTAACTTCAATTCTTTGTAAAGTTCCTTGATTGAGCTGTAAGGGTTAACTCAGCTCAGTTGTCCCTAACTATAAGCGTTATCTCAGTTAGAAAGTACTAGAATAGATAAGAGAATTTATGTGTCTAGGAAAACTTGTATTGAATTGTCTAAGGGAGCAATTCTATAAGAGTAAGTCCTTGTATTTTGTGGATTCAAAATAGTGAATTTGACTTAATGTTTGGATTGACACTGTTCGTGGTTTTCTGCCCCAAGAGGGTTTCCACATATCTTCTGAATTTTTCTAGACTTAGAATTATTTTCTAAGTTCATACTTTGTAGAAATTTTTTTTTCCGCAAAAATTTCCTTCTCACCCTATTTACCCACCCTCTAGGGTGATTCGGACTCTCAAGAGAAAACCTTCAATTAGTATCGAGCCTAGCCTTCTCAAAGGATCTAACAAATCCAAGGTATAAAGATAAGATGACTCTAAACTATTGAGAGTTAGATGAAGGAAGATATTTCACCGGACCACCCAAGTTTAAGGGATCAAACTTTGCTTGCTAGAAGAAGATCATAGAGTGCTTCATCAAGGATTATGATGAGCAGGTTTGGAACATCATCTCGCAATGGCAAGTATATTTCTACCAAGATAGATGGAACTTGTACAATATCCAAGGTGAAGTCCGAGTTCACCACTACGTGAAAACGAAAAGTACAAGAAGAACTTCAAGGCAATGAACACATTGATGTGTGCAATCGACTCGATAGAATACAACGAGTATCCGCTTGTGATACGGCCAAAGAAGTATGGGCCACACTAGTTACTACATATGAATGTACCAGTCAAGTGAAGCAAGACAAGATAAGTCGAGTATCTCCACAAGTACGATATGTTCAAAATGGAGGCTGATGAGAACATAACTCGGATGTACATTCGCTTCACTAAGAATGTCAACAATCTTACGTCTCTTGGAAAGAAGATGACTCATGAAGAAGTTATCGGAAAGATTATGAGGAGTCTACCCAAGAGAAGATGGGATCCCAAGGTGACACCTATAGAGGAAGCTCGGGATCTGTCTCAACTAAAGCCGAGATGAGCTCATTAGGAAACTACTCATCCATGAGTTACATCCGAGAGGAAGAAGAACATGAGGTCAACACCAAAAGAAATACTCGCTTTCAAAGCCTCGGAGGAACAAGATCCGAGTTGAGCTCCTCAGATTCGGAAGAAGTCCCCTTGGCACTTCTAGCCAAAGGATTCAAGAAAATGATGAAATAAATAAGTAGCAAAAGAAGCCTAAGCAAGGATAAAAAAGGTAAATTCTTATCCTCTTTAAATTTATCTTTAACTATGAACTCTGGTTGTTTTGAGTGTGGTAGCAATGAGCACATAGAAGAAAAAGGCTATGGTAGCCTCCTGGAGTGATAATGAGTCGAAGAAGATGATGACACTGATGATGAATCAAAGTGTCTAATGGCTTTATTAGACATAGAAGATGGATCCGAGTCGAAAGCGATACATTAGATGCGGAGGAAATAGATCCTCAAGAGGTAATCAATTACTTTCTCAAGTTCTCTAAGCATGATCTTGCTAGATATATTTTTACATTGGAGGAGAAGTCCAATTCTGAATCTTCGAATTTAAAGAAAAACTAAAGTCTCTTAATGTTGAGAACATCATTTTGAAAAATGATTTAGAAAAATTGAGACAAAACTTGAAGGTGGTTGAGACCGAGTACTCAAGATAATGAGACTGAGTTTGAGTGCCTCAAAACAAAGAATGAGCAATTGAAATAAAAGCTCAATGAGTCTCAAGAGTTAGTTTTAAAACTTACTCAGGGTCAGAAAAACCTTGATTTATTACTTGGTTCTCGGTGTGTCTCTTTTCGAAAAGAAGGACTTGGATACAATAATGAAGAGGAAGATAATTCCTACAAAAATCATTTCAAAACCGATTCTAGAACTATTAAGTCCAGGAAGGCTGAGCATGGTGCCATTTATTCAAAAAGGAAAGGGACTGAGCCTAGACCAGTGTTTTTGAAAAAGTCTTCTAAACCTCGTTTAAAAAAGAAACGATTTCTAAAGAAGGAGACACAAAGTTAGTTCTCAAGAAAGAAGACTTAGAATTACACCAAACCTAAAATCATTCAAGTCTAGGTTCCCAAAAGTGCTCTTCCTTAGAAAAGGATCGTAATAAAGACAATTATTGGGTTTGTAAGAGGAAATGAGAAAGGTTAAAGGTTAGTTTATTTATGTTTTAACGAGTAACTTAGAAATGAAAAGGTTACTCGTTATTTAGATAGTGGATTCTCACACCATATGTCTAGAGATTCAAGAATCTTCTCAAAACTTAAAGATATGAAAGGAGAAAAAGTTACATTTGGAGATAATAACAAGAGCAAGATAGTTGAAATTCGCAGAATTGGTCAAGGAGACAGCTCGGTCGATCTAGTATATCTTGTCAAAGGGCTCAAATATAATCTTCGAGTATCTCATAACCGTGTGACGAAGGTCAAGAGGTAAGATTCACTCATATCAACTTCTTCATCTCTCGATGCAACTACCAAAGAGACAAAGCTCTCGAGTCCGAGGTCAAGTAACACATACACTATTCCTCTATCTGATTCAAATCAAGATTTATCATGTTTAAAAGCTTCTTTGAATGATAATTCATGGACATGGCATCGTAGACTAGGTCATATTAGCATGCATACTATCAAGAAACTTGCATCTCATTGTAGACACCTAAAACGTGTCGTCCATTATCTCCTTTAAATTTTATATTTTATATTGATTGGCTCAATGATGAAATCCCTACTCTGTTTGAGGATTTGGATCATGAAAAGAATTTGACTGGTGCAACGAAGCCGATAAACCACAAAGAACCCCCAACACCACATAAATAACCTTTTACTTTGGATCGGTCAAAAATCCCTTTTTCTTTCGGACGGTCCAAGCCCGAGCCAAGCCTTCAAAGACAACGAAGTTCGATGCCGTGTGTCGAGAAATTCCAGGCTCGAATTCTGCATTTCACTTTTGTCAAATCGGACATAGAGTTGAAGACCTCAAGAGGATGTTAGACGTTGTATTTCATGATCACGAGCATCAAAGTGTTGCGTTTAAGCTCCAAGACAGTCCGCCCGAGACTAGAAGCTTTCTCCCTTAAAAGCTGTGTCGTATGGCTGGCGCCCCTACCTAGATAATTTAAGTGAAATGCCGCGTTTCGGCCAGGAGATTTCCTTTGGAGCACGGAAGGGCACAAAACCCTAGGTATCCCCGGGTGGTCGCGCCCCGACCGAGATTCTATCCAGTCTTATCCGTTCGTTTTGGCCCGTTTTTGTTGTCATTTATGTTTAGCTTTAGACGGTTGACCGAGGGTACACCCTAGGTCATTTGTAACCTAGATCTCTCCCGATAAATAAAGAGCCTTGGCTCTCATTTCTGCACGACTTTCTCCTATGCATTATGTTGCGAAAGCTAACCCCAAATAGCCTTTCCCTAAGTGTTACTCTACTAAAAAGTAACCTCAAAAACCTCTTTCTTAAACACTACGGCGCTGAATCCTTACTAAGAGAAAATGAATATTTGGTTATTCCGATATCTTGGTATTCATTCAGCCGATCCCTTCAGATTCTCTACAAACTTACCTTCTCAAAATTCACAAAAGCCCCTTTCTTTGATTCACCGAGTTACATCACCAAATCCAGTCAGGAGATCCGGATCGGCAGGTGGGACAACCCGAGGGCATCAATTTGGCCTTTAAACGGTTATTTATTTTAAGCTTTTTATTGCTTTCGTATTATGGAGAAGAATTGTATCACTTTTATTTCCTCCCCGCCCGATGTAATCTTTAAAGTTTCTTGCTTTCTTTCCTTTCTCGCTTTTCTTTACTTCCATTTTTCTTTTACATCTTGGTTTCCTTTTACTTGCTCTTTATCGCTTTTATTCATGTTTTGGTTGCTTTATTTTCCGTTTAGTATGTTTTTTGCTTGTGTTTAGTACGTTATTTTAATTCACTACTCAAACTAGTAATGACCGTCTTCGGACGGGCGAAACGAAAAGGCTTATCCCTACGTTTCGTACCCCCACCCTCGAATCCGATTCTCGATTCTAAACCAATGGAGTCACTTTTTAGCCTCTTTCGGTTTTAGTTTTTCGATACTAAGATTGAGAGAGTATTTATTTTGTTTTTTTAGTTTTCACTCTTAAAACCGATCGGTGACTCCCTCTTTTTGATTTACTTCTATTGCATTGCTTCTCAGCAATTTTTGACTCGTAGGTAAAATTTTAGGGCTCCCGATCCGCCAGCCGAGTCGGAGGCCGATGTTGATTTCCTCGGCTTTGGCCTCATGGCCGGCGCCGCCAACCCCTAAGTGTTGGTTTCCGCCAACACCGCGGGGTCGGCAGTGGTGGCTTCGGTCTAGATTGATGTTTTCACACTAATATGGCCCTAAAGCCTCATGACAGATTCAAAACCCTAGTTTTTTTTTTTTTTATTCGGTTAAGAAATAACATCCGGAGACCTTCTAAAATCGTTTCTAAAATAAAATAATTAATAAAGCTGCCAATCTATTTAATTAATTCATCTTTAACTTGACTTAATAAAATTCGGAACTCTAAATAACAGATTCATCCCCACTTTTAAAAATAAGTCTTCAAAACCCTTGAATCATTCTTTAATGCTTTCTAAAATCCTAACACCAAGCATTCGTGGGGAAGCTCGATCGGCCCGACACGGTTTGATGGAAGGTCGTCATTCCTATAGTGGCAACTCCACTCGGGGATAAATAACTTATTAAGAGGGAAAAATTTGAAAATTTGGGTAGTGTGTTTTAATAATGTATTTACACTGGACATCTTACATTTAACAACCATTGAATGTAGTTTACTTCGTCGTTGGACCATAAGGACTATTTTACCCCTTGTTAAACACTTCGGTAAGAGGTTCCTACTGTGTCCTAAGCGGGCCCAATTAGGCTTGATTGCTAATGGATGTGGTATTTTTCCCTCATAGCATGTGCTCTTGGTTTACCGAGAGGCATTGAGGATTCTAGCATTTTTCTTGTCTTGCCCCACACGGAAGATTAAATCCTCGGACTATGAGTCACCATGTATCCTACCTAGTTTCAACCTCTTTTGACCATAGATCTTTTGACTATTAGGTGGCACCTTTCCTTCATTTGCATGTTTGGATGAGTGTGATTGTTTTAGATTTAATCTTCTACTTGTGAGCCTTTAGGAATAAGTGAGGAGTGCTGATTACCCCTTGCATGGGTGCAAATAAAATACCTTAAAATTTTCCCATAGTTGGTCCATTATGTGCATTTAGCCAAAATAAATTCATCTCAAATTAGGTAAGTCCATTTTGCATTTTCACATTTTCATCTGGCCAAAATAAATTCAACTCAAATTAGGTGAGATCTAGCCAAAATAAATTCATCTCAAATTAGGTGAGTCTAGTTTGCCTTATCACATTTTCATCTACCCAAAATAAATTCATCTCAAATTAGGTTAGTCCATTTTTACACTCTCACATTTTCATTTAGCCAAAATAAATTCATCTCAAATTAGGTGAGTCCATTTTGCATTTTCACATTTTCATCTAGCCAAAACAAATTCATCTTAAATTAGGTGAATCCATTTTTGCATTTTCACATTTTCATTTAGCCAAAATAAATCCATCTCAAATTAAGTGAGTCCGTTTTTCATATTTCGTTTTAGCCAAAATAAATTCATTCCAAATTTAGGAAAATACATTATCATAATCCATGGATCATACATTCATGCATTATGCATTAGCCAAATCATAAAATCATCTTTAATTAGGTCATACCCCGTCGCATGTACTTCATTTTCTATTGCATTCCTTATGTGCATCCAAATAAAAGTATTCTTAATCTATTCGAGTCTTGGGCTTCAGTCCCTTCCTCCTAAAAGTGGTATTCTTTCACATAGTCCTAAGCCTCATCCTTTAGGTTACAGAATAGGGAAGTCTACCGCAATTGAGTATCATCGGAATCCAAGTTCCAAAATGTTAAAACATCTCAACAAGGAGTCCAGCACATCTTCTCCCTGATCCGCATTATGTTCTACCCTGCGGTCTACACTAGTGCAACATATTTTAGTGTACACTACATCGGTTCGATCTATTTTTTATCGTAGGACAATACTTAGAAAGAATTTGCTTCCAATGGATGGAACCCTAGAACAGTCTCCTATTCTTGCTTTGCTTGAGGAGAACTCAGCCGGGGTGGAAGTTAGGATAGATGCTCGGGATCAAAAGATAACGTCTATATCAAGTGACCTTAAGGCTATTCTGAAAGTTATTGAGGACGAGTAAGAGAGATAAGGAAGCGAACGGTTAAGAAAAGGAGGGAGAGTAGGTCCTCCACTGAAGGTTTGCCCTTGGAGAGGCTAAGTCACCCTAGAGGGGGTGAATAGGGTGATGAGGAAATTTAAACAAGTGATAGAAGAATAAAACTAGAGATGACTCTGTGGAGAGTGTGAGTCAAGAATGAACTCGGAAAAGCACCGACTCGGAATACAAGCAAATGAAAGGGTTAAAGTTTAAATTAAACTGTAAGTCTCTCCGAGTCTAGATTGGACTCGGAAAAGGTATCTACTCGTAAATTACGTGGAAACCCTCCCGGGGCAGAAAACCATGGATAGTGCTAGTCCAAGCACCAAGTTAAATCCACTATTTTGAATCCACAACATACAGTAGAAAGACTCAACCAGAATTGCTCCCTTAGACACTTCCTTACAAGATTTTCCTAGACTCGAAATTACCTTATCTAATCTAGTACTTCCTAATTGAGGTAACCTTTACGAGTTAGGGACAACCGAGCTGAGTTAACCCTTACAGCTCAGCCAAGGGACCTTACTCAGAAAGTAAGAATGAGTGTTTGTAACTGATTACAAGACCTTACAACTCAGAAGATGTTAAATACGAGTTTGAGTTGCAAGTAGAAGATTGAGTGTGTAGTACAATGACTTTTCTTAAGTGCATGTATTGACAGTTGGTTCAGCAATCTTCAAGTCTTGAGAGTTGGCTTCTATTTATAGATGACCATGCAGATTAGCGATTGTGACCATCTTCCGACTAGAAGTCCTTTGTGACCGCTGCACTGGATTTTTTGAGTCACTTAGAAAATATCCGTTGAGATGTGAACGTTGGGCAACGGATCTTGACTCCTTTGGAAGTCCAAATCCACTGGTGGTGTCCGAAAAGTAGGGTGGAAACCACCGTTGAATTTAGCGTTGCGGATTTTCGGTTTTGAAACAGACAACCCCGACATAGTGTCCGGGCCTTGGTCGAAGGTGAAAAAAGCCTTGTCTGCTGGTGATTTGACGTTTTGAAGTCGGTTACTTTTGTAATTCAAAAATATGATAGCCTCGTTTGAATAACCTACAAAAGTAAATCAATTTGGTTCTCAAAGTATGAAATACTTTGGTTCAAGATTAGACACGGATAATAATTTTAATTAAGATAATTAAGTGTATAATTATTTGAGTCGAAAGAAATGAAGTTTTCTGAGTCTAATATTCATGATACTCAAATTACATCTTAGTTAGTCTAGAAGCGAATCAAGTCGGATAAAGAATATCGAGTAGTCAGGCTTGATCTAGACTAAACATAGTTCAAACAAAACATGCTCGACTTAGAAGGATGAATCAACACGATAATTCGATCAAACTTAGATCATGAAGTCGAAGCGAGTTTATGCATAATAGAACAAGTGTTTGAACATGTAATATATTTGAGTGTTGTCCGAGTGACTCGGAACTATGTGTGAAATGATAAACAAGAATATGCTTTCCGAGTCGGTTAGAATCAAAGAGAACATATGCGATAGTTTCGTAACACTCGGAAAAGATGTTGTATCACTCAGAGAAGCTTACAAAATAGATAGAATGACTCGTTAATCAAAACCTTAATGAAGTCCTATACCTGATTCCTTGATGGAGCTCATAATGATGTATGTGACAGGTCCGAGTCTTCATCCACCTTCATCTAGTCAATCCCCTCCAGACAATCCCAAACAGGAGTCCTCTAAGTATGAATCCAAACCTCGGCCTGATCCACCAATAGATCGGATAGAACGGATGTTAAGGGAGTTATCCATGTTCAAGCAATCATTATTTTGATCATAAGGGATTCACTTCAATCCCTAAAGGAAGCTACCCCCTAAATTTACCATGCCCGATATCAAGTTTAGAGGTTTTGAGAATCCCCATCATCATGTTCGTAACTTATTAGGAGCAATGACTCTTAAGAATATTCCGAAGACACTTACCACATCATCTTCCCATGGAATTTCGATACCGATATAATGAAGTGGTATGACGCGGTTGGCCCACGCAAGGTCGTCAACCGGGCTGATCCGTGCAAGGAGTTCCTACATCAATACTCATATAACACTAATTTACTAGTTACCCTTAGAGATTTGGAGTTGATTAAGCGAGGTGAGAAAAAAGCTTCACGAGACTTCTCACAAGATGGAGAATAAAGGTTGCCCACATGGTAGACCGACCTTTCGAGAAAGATCAAGTCGGGATCATCGTGAAGAACCTTCAGCCTGCCTACAATCGGCGTCTCAAATTCTTACCAATGATGAACTTTTTAACCCTTAGAAATGCTTGGTATGCTGATAGAAGAGGAAATGTCCGGCATGACCACACAAGTTGTGACAGGGCATAGAGGTAATTATCAATCCAAAGATAAGAATGAAGGTTTGCTCTTGGAGAGTATAAATCACCCTAGAGGGGGTTGAATAGGGTGATGAGGAAACTTGCTTCAAAATTAAAGCAAATAAGTATCCGATGTGAGTGAGCGGCAAGGATACACTCGTAAAAGCATAAACTCGGAATTCGAGTAAGTAGTGAAGAAACAGATTAAATAGAATTCTAAAACTATCCGAGTCTAGAATTTACTCGGAAAAGTAATAACTCGGAAAGTACGTGGAAACCCTCCTATGGTAGAAAACCACGGACCGTGCTAATCCAAGCACGAAGTCGAATCTACTATTTTGAGTCCACAAAATACAGTAGATCGACTTAACTTGAGTTGCTCCCTTAGACAACTCCTTACAAGGTTTTCCTAGACTCGAAATTACCTTATCTCGATCTAGTACTTCCTAACTAAGATCACCCTTACAAGTTAGGGACAATCGAGCTGAGTTAACCCTTACAGCTCAGTCAAGGGACCTTACTTAGAGAGTAAGAAAGAAAGTGTTTGTAATCGAGTACAAGACCTTACAACTCGAAAGTTATGAAATATAGAATTGGAGTTGTAAGTAGAAGATTGAGAATGAATACAATGACTTTTGATCAAGTATGTGTATTAACAATAAATTCGACAAATTTTCAAGTCTTGAAAGTTGGCTTCTATATATAGATGACCAAGCAGACTTAGCCGTTATGTCCATCTTCCGACTGGAGGTCCTTTGTGATCGTTGTGTCCATCTTCCGACTGGAGGTCCTTTGTGACCGTTGTAAAGGATTTTCCGAGTCACTCGGAAAATATCCATTGAGATATGAACATTGAGCAACAGTTCGTGACTCCTTTGGAAGTCCCAAAACCACTCGGTGGTGTCTTGAAAAATAAGGTGGAAACGACCGTTGAGCTTGGTGTTGCAGATTTCCAGTTTGGAAACAGCACAATCCCGACACAATGTCCGGGGCTAGGTCGAGGTGGAAAAAGCCTTGTCTGCTGGTGATTTGACGTTTTGAAGTCGGTTACTTTTATGATTCAAATTTAGGATAGCCTCGTTTGAATAACCTACAAAAGTAAATCAATTTTGGTTCTCAAAGTATAAAATACTTTGGTCTAAGATTAGGCACGAGATAATAATATAATTAAAATAATTAAGTGACTAATTATCCGAGTCGGAAAAGAAATGGAATTTTTGAGTCTAATATCCATGAAACTCAAATTCCATCTTAGTCGATCTAGAGGACAATCAAGTCGGATAAAGAATATCGAGTAAACAGACTTGATCTAGACTAAACACAATTCAAACTAAATATGCTCGACTTAGAACAATGTAATTCCCGAACCATGAAGCCGGACACTGAGTTTAAGCGCGGAAAAGATAGTGTTAGAATATGCGATATATCCGAGTGTTGGGTGACTCGAATTGAGTGTGAAGAGGCATGTAGAAGAATGCTTTCCGAGTCGGTCGAGTCGGCGAAAGCAAAGATAATAGATTCTATAACACTCGGAGGAAATGTTATATCACTCGTAAAAGTTTATAAGATACATAGAATGACTTGAAATCAAAACCCTATGAGAGAAGAGTTCTCATACCTCATTCCTGGATGGAACTAAAAACGTGTAAATATAAAGTCCGAGTCTTCAAAGAAAACCTCCAATACAGGTAATTCTAGCAGGGTTTTATTGATGTCAATACACCACCTATAGTCAAGCCCTTGACCGTCTACCGCTAAGGGAAAGATAAAACAGACCACACATTAGAGCGAGAATCGAAACCGCGAAACAGTCCAAAAGCTGGGACGTGGGAAAATTTTATAAATACCATCGTGCATGAGGACACGACACCGAGAAATGCTGGATGCTCAAGAACAAGCTAGACAAGTATGTTCCGCAATGGTCAACTACCTCTACCTAAGGCTGCCCAAAACCAAGTAACAATAAAAATTCTTTTAGAGGCACCTTAGCTATTTTTACTGAACCCATTCCAGGTTAATGGGACTCGTCTGTCTTCATTCAAGACATCGGTGACTCCAAACCATTTCTTAACTTGCCTCCTTTAGATCCAAAAGTCCATGGGCTGTTGGTAAGTGATGAACAAGATGTTTACGAAACAAGAAACAATAGTGATGACAACAACGACTACTTGTGAGGCATACCACTCTTAGAAGAAGAAGACTTTTGGGGAGAACCTAAAGGTCTAGAAATCTAATTTCTTACTAGATTTGGACGACATAATGCACCCCTAGGTCGACAATAGACTCGTAAAGCCCTTAAAAAACTTGAAACTACAAAAGAAGAAGACCCAATCCTTAAATAGCTTCAAAAGTTAAAAGTTGAAATTTCAATTTGGCAACTTATATCCGGTTCCCAAAAACATAGGCAGGCTTTGAGACACACTTAGCAAAATCGAGGTCTCTCCCGAAACCACGCCCGAGGAAGTTGTAGGATTGGTTAACAATAGGAATGGACCCATTACTTTTGATCAAAGGGATGTTCCTAAAGAAGGCATTGCAAACAACAATGCCCTTTATTTAACTCGTAACTTGCATCAACAAGTTCGTTCCCTTAACCTTGGTAGACAATGGATTAGTTGTGAACGTCTGTCCTCGGCGAAGGTTTGCACCTGGAGAGTCTAAGTCACCCTAGAAGGGGGTTAAATAGGGTGATGAGAAAGTTTGAACAAACTTAGAAACTTTTTGCTTGAGAAAGATAAGCAACCGATTCCGAGTCTAGATTGGACTCAGAAAAACATACCTTTAGAAATACGTGGAAACCCTTCCAGGGCGTAAAACCACTGGACAGTGCTAATCCAAGCACCAAGTCAAATTCACTATTTTGAATCCTCAAAATACAACGGACTTACTCTA
Source organism: Talinum fruticosum (assembly GCA_021018815.1). Lineage (NCBI taxonomy): Eukaryota > Viridiplantae > Streptophyta > Magnoliopsida > Caryophyllales > Talinaceae > Talinum > Talinum fruticosum. Next base: position 3,078,432 of record JAITYX010000026.1, read on the forward strand.
TCGAATTACTCCCTTAGATAATTCCTTACAATATTTTCGTCGACTAAGAAGTTCTTTATCCGATCTAGTACTTCCCAACCGAGATAACCTTTATAGCTAGGGACAACCGAGATGAGTTAACCCTTACAGCTCAGTCAAGGAACCTTACTCGGAAAGTAAGAGAAGTATGTAATTGATTACAAGACATTATAACTTAGAAAATATTAAGTACGGACTTGGAGTTGTAAGTAAAAGATTGAGTGAGTAAAACACTAAGAGAATAGTCTTAGCAATGAGTTCAAGCAATCTTCAAGTCTTGTGAAGTGGCTTCTATTTATAGGTGACCAAGCAGATTAGCCGTTGTGTCCGGTTTCGGACTGAAGTCTTCGATAGCCGTTCGAGTCACTCGAAAAGATCCGTTGGAGTGTAAACATTGGGCAACGACTATTTGCTCCAAAAGGTGTTCCAATCAACCGGTGTTCTCTCGAAAAGCAAGGCGGAAACCACCGTTGAGCCGGGCGTTGAATTTTACCAATTTTAGAAACAAACAACTGTGACACGGTGTCCGAGTCTTGTCCAGAATTGGCTAAAACCGATCTGTTGGCATTTAACAACTAGAAGTCGGTTGCTTTTAAAATTCGAAAGATATATCACCTTTTTTGAATAATCTACAAAAGCAAACCACATTGGTTCTCAAAGTATAAAATACTTTGGTCCACATATAGGCACGGATAATAATTGAATGAGGGTAGTTAAATGCTTAATTATCTTTGGCCTAGAAAAGTAGAATATTCTCGAGTCTAATATCAAATAGTTTCAAACCCGAGTTCAGAATAATTCCTAGAAAGATCAAGTAGAAGAATATTCAAACATAGAAAAGTGACCTTGATCTATCAAATAATCATTTAAGGAATAAACCGACTTAGACGAACTCGAGTAAAGAGACTCGGTTCCGAGTTAGCAAACATAGTAAGTACTATGATAAAATGCATTAAAAGAATTATTTGATCATGCGATGGTTCAAGTATATTATGAGTAGGTCAAAATACCTTAGTAGAGAAGATACAGGTTTGTCTTCCTTCTTCCTCCTTGTCATCCTCTTCAGCCGAGCCTCACTTGCCTCAGCCTACATCCTTAGCCTCTTCTTCTTCTCCTACCTTAGTAGAGGTAGACTTCGCCGGGCTGGAGGACTCCTCGGATGTGTCGGAGTGTTCGAATCCTACGCAGCCTTCGTTCGCACTCGCGAAGAAGTTTGAGCTGCTCGCGTTGCTCGCCAAGAACCCCTTTGAACTTTAGCATCGGGGATTGACACTCCTGAATCTAGGATTAGGCGGTCTTCGGTGAATGACCATCCCTCGGAAAATGGGCTTGAGAGAGCGTACAACCGATCGAAGTTGGTCACTGTAAACACGAGTTTCTCGACTAAGGCAGACAAATATACCAACCGAGAGAGGAGGTTGAGATGAGGAGGGGCCAGCTGAAGTGGATGACAGAGTGGGTTGAATTTGAGTCTAGGGAGGAGGAGAGGCAGGTTCTAACTTAGACGAGTGAACCCATTCACCGGGCTTAACCTCCTGGTATCCATACCCTGAAGTTCTTTTCGACCCAAGACAATGGCCGACCGAGAAACAAGTGGAGGGATCCGAGGGAAGAGGGATTTTAAATTGTTTGAAGATGAGAGAGAGAAGAGCTCCGAAAGGAAAAGGAGCGGATTTCTTTGATTGAGCGAGGCATTTATGCCATTCTGTTGGATAATGAAGGGAAAGAGGTCTACATCGTAGCCCTCTATGATATCAAACAAAACTTTGAGAACCCTAGAGTTTGGGTTCGCCTTGCTTGAGTGGTGAGCAAAGAAAGTGCGCATCAAAATGTGAATAAACAATCGACCTCACTTTTCATCCGAGTCATAGAGAAATTTTTCTCTGCTCAGGCACTTCTTTGGCAAACTTGTTGAAGAAATCATTGACAACTTCTAGAAAAGGAATGTGATTGGGATTCGTAAAGAGAGAAGAAACATTGAACAATTTGTGGAGAAGAGGGAGGTTGATTCTAGCTGTGGTACCTTGAACTTTGGAAGTGATGACACCTCAAGAGATAGATTTGTTGGCATAGAACTCAACCACGAGTTCTGGATAAATAAAATCACTGAAGCATAGATAGTTGTATACTCCAGTTTCTTGAATGAACTTTAGCCAAGAGAAGGAGGTGGTTTTGAAAAACTTGTCATCCAACGCGAAATGTTGGGCAACAAAAACTTTTGAAGGGTCGAGCGTACCCCTCTTGAGTTGTTTTTCGGGGCCTTCTTTGTTGCAGAGCCCATGAACTCCGAAGTAGAACCGCGTTTAGGCATTATGAGAGACAAGAGATGAGAGGTTACTAGAGAAGTGAGCGAAGAGAGAGAGAGAGAGAGAGATCACTTTAAGAGCAAGGAACGAGTAAGAGAAAGTAGAGAATTTTGTGTAAGAGAGATAAGGCCCAAAGTGAAGAAATGATGACAAATAGATGCTACTTATAGAGAGAATGGAAATGTCCTTCAACCTTCTTTCTTAACGTTCAAACAACATTCTCGAGATAGATGTAATGTACAGCGAGTGCAATGGCTACAATTCCAGCGTTTGTCTCTCAACGGTTCGAATTCTTTGAAAGTGACGCGTTTTAGAGAGAGAAAAACAATTTAAAAAATCTTTCCGAGATTCTCCATTCATCTAGAGATAATCTCAAAAGTTTGGTGTCCATTTTGATCAAAGATTGAGTCCGACTCAGTATGGTTTCGAGCAACTTAGAAAGCTATTAACCAATAGCTCGGTCTGATTGTTAAGTCAACTAATCCATTTATTAATTAAGAATAAATCACATAATTAAGCACATAAAACATATAATCATGCATTAATCACGCCAAGCTCATTCCTAATAAAACAAAATTGATCTTCACTAAGTGGCTTAGTGAAAATATCAACTAACTGGAATTTCATAGGAATGAATTCAAGTTCAATATCACCTTTCTCGGAATGGTGTCTCGGAAAATGATACGTGACCTCGGTATGCTTTGTCTTTGAGTGCTGAAGTGGATTCTTAGTGATGTTGATTGCACTCGATTATCACACTTGATTAGGATAGATTTGAATAAAAGTCCAAGATCCTTCAAGTGTTGCTTGATCCATAGAATCTAAGCACAACACGCTCCAGCTACAATGTACTCAGCTTCAGCAGTTGATAGAGCAACCGAGTTCTTCTTCTTTCAGTGCTAAGATATAAGGGATTGACTCAGAAATTAGCATGCTCCTGATGTGCTTTTTCTATCAACCATGTAACTAGCATAGCCATCATCCGAGTATCTAGTGAGGGTTAGTTCGAGTCTCTTGAAAACCATAGACTAAGATTCTAAGTTACCTGCAAGATATCTAAAAATCCTCTTCATTGTGGTGAGATGTGATTCTTTTGGATTAGCTTGAAATCTTGCACACAGATGTACACTAAACATAATGTCTAGCCTACTGGATGTGAGATATAGCAGAGAACCAATCATACTAATATAGAGTTTTTGATCTACTGCTTTACCTTTTCGTCCGAGTCCAGTTTCATGCTGCTACTCATGGGTGTTACTCGTATGTTTCACATCTTGAAGCTTGTACTTCTTCAAGCAACTCCTTGGTATACTTAGATTGATGGACATAGATGCCATCTTTATCTTGTCCGATTTGTAGACCAAGAAAGATATTGAGCTCTCCCATCATGCTTATTTGGAACTCTTATCTCATTAACTTAGAAAATTCTCGACAGAGATTTTCATTAGTAGCTCCAAAAATAATATCATCAACATAAATCTAAGCAATAAGGAAATCTCTCCCCTTGGTTTTTATGAAAAGAGTTTTGTCAATTGACCTCTTTTGAAATCATTCTCAACCAAGAAATTGCTTAGTCTTTCATACTAACCTCCGGGAGCTCTGGGATGTCTTTTGAAATCAAGCATGATGCCAACGATGAAGAATTGTATGGATTTGAGACTATCGCTACCTTGGATTAGGATGAAGCACCTCTTAACTTCAATCCTTATGGCAACCATAGTGTCCACTCGATGCTTAGGAAGAGGGGTACTTTCCAGGTCTAGTCTGTAGGAAGAAGGGCTTACCACCCTATCTTTCCACCCCTTGAATCATACTAACAACTACAAATTAGGGCTAGGTTATCAACCTATTACTAAGGAAGTAGCCCATGCCAATTGGAAAATTTAAACTAAGAGGACTCGCACCTCATACGATCCGCTCTATTAAGCCCTTTCCCTATACCCTAAATGGGCAATTCTTGAAAGAAGGGGATGACCTTTCCTACTATGGTTTTCCTGAACCCTACTATCTTAAGGACAAGGGCATTCTGCTACCAGGCTTGGAGGTTTTTAATGTTTGCTTGTATATTAGAAAATGAGGCACCTTATCTCATCAAAGAGGGACAATACACATTAGACTGGACCAACCTGGCTGGGAATAATCTCTTTGGTCTACTGTTCGGGCGAGAGAAGAACTTAGATAGGAATTTGATCTCGATACTATCACGAGCCATGTCATACACACAATTTGATCTGTCCGGATTCATCACCGACGCCGATAATAAAGGGTCCAAGCACGTTACTTGGATTGACGCTAAGGAGGGCCAAGAATTCCTGTTAGCTTAGGAGTGCATCCCTTTCCCGAGTCTAGTACTAGGGCTTTTAATTCTCCTTCCGTTGTTTCCAGTTCTTTTTCTAATTCTATTGTTTCCGGTTCCGCATCCTTTGTTTCGAGTCCGATGTACTCGTTTCTTCTTTCAATAAAGTGAACCTTTACGCTTATGTAAGACTCGAAAACTTCCAAGTGCCCGCTTACTAATGAATTAAGTTATTAAAAGTTAAGTGAAAAAAAATTCAAAATTATTAAATTAAATGAATTAGAAATTTTCCAAGTTGGAATTAAAACCCGAGAACTAAAACCCGAGCATGGGTTAGCTTAAATGGGCTTATTGAAATTAAATTTGGGCCCAATTTATAAAAGCCTAAACCAGAAAAATTAAAATAAAAAGAAAAACAAAATGAGAAAATAGGAAAGGATTTACTAGTTGGCTGGAAATAAGATTAACTAAGAGAGAGAAAGGGGTCAAATTGAAATAAAACAGTAGATTAGTTAGGTGTTGAAATTAAGTGAAGAGAGAGAGAAAATAAGACTCGGAACAATAGAGGGGGAAAGCAAAGAAAGAAGAAGTAGAACAGAGAAGTAGGAAAGAGGGAGCACCGAACGCGCGGGGGAGGAGGAGGCGAGCGTGCGAAAGAGAGACCGAAGGGGAACAGAGAGGAAGAGGAGGCACGGTGTGGCTACGCGGCCAGCGAGCACAAGGAGGGAGACGAAGAGGACTAGAACCAGAATGAAACAGAGGAAGCTGGGAGCTGGGACCGAGGCAGCGAGAGGAAGAAGCAGAGGGTCAGGAAAGAAGAAGGAAGGGGAAAATCGAGAGGAAGAAAGGGAAAGCAAAATAAGAAATCGAAACCCAATTCGAATTCAATTCAAACTGAAATTCTTGGAATCACCAAGAATACAAGGTGAGTGATCTGAATTCATCCTCTAAAATAAAATGAATTAGGTGGATTCAGCTTGAAATTGAAGTATGAAATTAGAAACCATAGGTTTAATTGAAGAAGTTAGAGGCCTAAATTCACGAAATTAGCAACTCACGAATGGAAAAGCATGTTGCGATTTATGCCTAATTGATGAATTTAATGATGATTGAGTATTATTGAGCATGACTATTGAGCTGTATGATTGAGAATTTGATGAAAGTAGCTTGAATAGGTTTAGTGAGAAAAATCGGAAAGTTGAACTTCATGACTTAAGTGCAGATTTTTCATGAATTTATCATGCTTTGTTTGAATTATTGTGAATTCATGTGTCACCCGAAATTCTTGAAACTTTTACTATAGCTTCCTGATAATTTATGAGATTTTGCTGTAAATTTTGGTATGCATTGGATGAGTAGACTGGAAGATATGGATTTTTGAGTGAAAATGTGCTTGTTTTGGGCAAAATCGAAACTAATTAAGAACTGAAATTTAAGAAGCTATATGGCTAGATTAAGATATATATAATGATTAAGGAAAGTTATAGAACCATAAACCACCTATGCACGATATTACACAATCATGAAAATGATAAGTTCGTTGATTAGAAATCCTAATTGATATGTTTATGTGAGGATGTGTTTATCTTAAAGTATATGGATTATAAGTGAAATAAGCATACCTATATGAGTTGGATTGATTGTACTTGAGTTCAAACTTGCTTATGTAAATTGCTTGTTTTGAAGAAGTTACGTATGAATGTGTTGAGCATGAATTATATAAATTAAATGCATCTCTTCAATAAGTAATAAGAAGATAATGAGAAAACAAGAAACATAAAGAACTAAAGAAGGGAGAAAGGATTGTGTTATTGATCTAAGACCCCACGAATTAAAGAACCCTCTGAAGCTATGACCATAGAAGTGTATGTCAAACTGAAGCCACGAATTGAATTGCTTCCACGAATTCCTGACAGTATGAGTCCTTCGAGTTTGAGGCTTGCCTCGAGGCCACGAATTGTTTTGCCTCCAAAACCGAGCCCACGAATTGTTTTGGCTCCAAGAATTGGTCTTTAGAGCGAGAACATAAATCTTCTTTCCATTCGAAACTAAGAAGACTTAAAGAATTACGATATGAAGAAATAAATGATTATCCATGATGAACAAGAAAGAAAGAAGTATTGATTTATGAAATGCATAATTGAACTGAAGAAGAAGAATGAGAAGAAGAATGAATCCTGGTTTCATAAGAAACGAATACGATAAGAAGTAAGATATGATTTATGTGATGAATGCCTTACATGATGAATGATTCTATGACTTACTTACGTAGAAAGACGAATGAAGTATGTTTGATTGAATTCATGAGTAATTGATGTCATTGTACTTCTCGACAAGTTGGTAACTTTAGCATCTCGCGTGTCGTAAGCATGTATGATCCGAATCGCACGTTACGAATGAATAGTGAACTTACTTGTGTTTGTTAATGAATTAATGTGCAAAGTGAAACCCGAGGTTGGGTTTGGGTTATTCACTGGGTTCGTGGAGCTCATGACCTCACCAACATTTCAGTACAACAGTTAAGACTCGCAGGAGTTGCTTTTGGCTTTCGAAATAGTAGATGGATAGGAGATGCCGGACTTACTACATGTTTTCTGTCTTCTTGTTTGTAAAGATTGGTTGTATGCGAACTTAAGTTTTGACTATGAATGTAAAAGCCCTATGTGAATACTTCGAGCGTGTGGCTCGTTGAGTTTGTGTTGTTGATACTACGAGCGTGTGGCTCGTTGAGTTTATGAATGTGTTTCGTGCGGGGCTAAGGCTTTAAGCCTATGAGATTAGCCATATTATAGAGGAAACTCTGCCAAAATTTTCAGGAAAACCTTTGAAAACCTAGAAACACGCTTTCGCCAAGCAAAGAGAAAACTATTAACCCTAAGTTGAGATCTTAAGTAGCCTTAGGGGTTGCTCTCGGGAACCCCGACATGTAACACTCCTAGGGTGGGTCTTGGGGTATTATAGCTTACTCTTTGCCTCCTCTTGTTTTCAATTGTTTTTCCTCTATTGATGAATAAGAAATCCCTAAAGAATTAATAAAAGCTATGGAAGCTCATAAAAATTGCTCACAAATAATAGAAGAAATAATAACAATTAATCTAGGATCGGTTGATCAACCCCAAGAGGTTAAGATCCGGAAAACACTAGATCCAGTAAGAGCGAAGCTATTTACTTTGCTCCTTACAGAGTTCATAGATGTCTTTGCATGGTCCTACAAAGACATGCCAGGGATAGATCCAAGTATAGTGAAACATAAAATTCCATTTTACGAAGACACTAAGCTAGTTATGCGAAGCTAAGAAAGATGAAACCTGATTGGGCATTGAAGATTAAGGAAGAGGTCTAGAAGAAGTTAGAGGCTGGGTTCATCAAGATAGTTCACTATCCTCAGTGGGTAGCAAATATAGCAGTTAGAGGTCATGATGTGCATTGACTTCGAGAGATCCGAATAAAGCAATCCCCAATGTCAATTTCCCACTGTCGCATATTGATATCCTTGTAGATAATACATCGGGTCATGCTTTACTTTCATTCATGGATGGCTATGCTGGGTACAATCGGGTGAAGATGGATAAAAGGACATGGAGAAGATGACCTTCATCACCCAATGGGGGACATATTGTTACGTGGTGATGCCATTTGGGCTCAAGAATGCAGGCGCAACATACCGGAGGGCGGCTACATCACTATTGCATGACATGATCCACAAAGAAGCTAAAGTCTATATGGATGAGATGATAATAAAGTTTAAATGTAGGGTAGGGCACCTACCCGACCTTAGAAAGTTCTTCGAAAGACTCGGAAAATACAACATGCACCTTAACCCTCAAAAGTGTGCCTTCGGGGTAACCTCAAGTACACTATTAGGCTATGTTGTCAGTCTTATAGGAATTGAAGTTGACCCATCCAAGATCAAAGCTATTCAGGAGATCCCGCTGCCAAAGACAGAAAAAAGAGATAAGGGGTTTCCTAAGACGTTTACAGATACTTAAGTCGTTTCATATCAAAACCGACTATGGTTTGTGAACAATGGCTCGAATCTTTAGTATTCTCTTATTTATTACCTGTGTCTACTATTTAGGCATAATGCCGTCACCTATTTTTAGTAAGAAACCGAAAGAAACCTCGAAACCAAAGACATTTTCAAGAAGTTGAAGAAAGGATATAAGCCCATTTGGGATACAGAGTGCTAACAAGCATTCGAGAAGGTTAAGGAATACCTAACTAACCCTCCAGAGTGCTAGTTCCGCCCCAACTAGAGAAGCCTTTACTACGTACCTCACCATGACAGAGATAGATATGGGAACCATGCTAGCTTAACGACACGGGAAAGAAGAGCACGCGATATATTACCTGAGCAAGAAGTTCTTAGATTATGAGACTAGATACATGCCATTAGAGAAGACATCATTGGTATTAGTTAGGCTACCAAGAAGCTCGGACACTACATGTTAGCCCACACGGTACATGTGGTAGCACCGATGGATCCCATTAAGTATATACTTGAGCAACCAACCATCAGCAATAAGATAGCAAGATGGACTATAATGCTATCGAATTCGAACTCAAGTATGTCCCTTAAAAATCGATCAAAGGAAGGGTAATGTCGGAATCCTAGCTGATTTACCCATAACCGAATCGCAACCCAAACACCTCGAGTACTTTGACGGCGCTTCCAATCGAAGGGCTTTGGAGTAGGGATTCTTCTAGTCTCACCGGATGGAGTACATACTCCCAATTCGGTCAAATTGAATTTCGAGGTTACCAACAACATCCTAGAGTATGAAGCATGCATCGCGGGACTTGAATCTGCTTGTAGAGATCGGGGTCAAGAATATTAGGGTTTTCAGTGATTCCGGTCGATCATTAATCGGATTTCACAAAAATGGAAGGTATGTAGTGAAGCCTTGACAAGCTACCAAGCACATCTAATCGAACTATCAAAACATTTTGAAACTATTTCTTTCACTTATCTCCCTAGGGATGACAACCAATTCATAGATGTGTTAGCCAAATTAGCATCCATGATTAATATCCCTAATGACATTCATTCAATGGCCATTCACATAGAGTGACAGAGTTAGCCATCGCACGTCTATGCATTAGAAGTGTCTAATACCGACAAAACTAGTGAGTATCATGACATTTATCGAGTATCCGGATAAGTAAGAGTACACATTGGACCCCACACCTAGAGCCCAACGAGCCATCGGGATGTTGGCAGCCCAATTCTTCATTAACCAAGGGCAACTGTACAAGAAAACCAAAACAAGGATTAGCTTACTTTGTGTCAACCAACATGAAGTAATGCGCATCATGGATGAGATCTATGGTGGGGAATGTAGACCCTATATGAATTGTAAGATGTTGGTTTAGAAAATTTAGGGACTTGGATATTACTGGTCGACAATGGCAATAGACTGTCATGAGTTTGTTAAGAAATGCCATAAGTGTTAGGTTTATGCAAATTTATAGCACTAACCAAAGCATCGTTTCTCACAACACTAGCATCACCTTGGCTATTCTCGGTTTAGGGAATTGACATTACTGGCAAAGTGACCCTTAAAGGAGTAGGTGGTCACGAATTTGTATTCGTAGAAATTGATTACATCCCCAAGTGGGTAGAAGCAACGTCTTATGCGACTCTAACGTCAAAGCGGTAGATGAGTTCATTACCCGGAATATCATTTGCCGTTATGGCGTGCCCCACGAGTTAATTAGTGACCATGGTAGTCATTTCAAGAAGGAAGTAGCAGACTTGTTGGATAAATACAAGATTAAGCACTATAAGTCTTCTCCCTATCGTCGTCAGACCAACGGAGCGATCAAGGCCACCAACAAGAGCATTCGTAAAATAGTATAGAAGATGGTCGTCATCTGTTAGGATTGGATTGATAAGTTACCTTTCACTTTGTGGGGCTACCGAACCTCCATTAGAACCTCTACGGGAGCAACACCTTACTCCCTAGTATACGGCATGGAAGCATTCCTTCCAATAGAGATCGTTATTCCCTTATTAAGAATAATTGCTGAAAGTTAAATTCCAAAAGCGAGTGGGCTAAAGTGCACTACGAAGAGTTAGTGTTGCTTGGATAACAGGCGCCTCAATGCCATACATAATGTTCTAATATACTAGGCACATATATCAAGGGCATTTAATAAGATAGTAAAGGCTCAAAATCTGCGGGTTGGAAACTTGGTCCTTAAAGAGATTAGAGTGCTAATTCGGGATCCACGAGGAAAATTTAAGCCTAATTGGCAAGGCCCATTTACGCTTAGTCGGATATACCAAGATGACTAGTGAAATTACTTGATTTAGATGGTAAAGAGATGTTTCACTATACAAATTTGGATCAACTTAAGAAATATTACATCTAACACCACCCTAGACGGGCGGGCCAAGCCCGGCCCAACTAGGCCACGCCGTGGCGGACACCGAGCCACCACCTGGACAACGGTGGGCCGACCGGGACAAAATAATCCCCTTTAGTTTTTACCTCCGTAGTTATTTATTTCAATCGTCCAACCAGATGGTCTCCTTATTTATTTTTGGACAGCCTACTTAGGCGGTCCACTTATATAATAAATTTTTTATTATTTTATTATTTTTAATTTTAAGGGCGAGTCCAATTAGACAGTCCAATTTATTTATACCTATAGGTGAGCGATAAAAAAAATGCACAAAGTATAAAGGTGAACATAACACTTACTTTTATTAATAAAAGGTAAGCCTACTACTTACCCGAGTACATAGCTAATAAAAGGGAAATAAACACAAACATACTACTTGCGAAGAAACAAATTGTTCTAAAGAGGTAAAACTAATCCTTCTATTCTTTTATTCCTTCCTAAAAACAAAATTCTATCAAAAGAACTAAGAGTCTGTCTTCACGTTCTTTCCTTTAGGGTCACTAGCCTTAGCTCCATCATCTTAGGTACACTTCTTCAGCTCCTCAATCCTACAAGCCCTCCTCTCCTTATCTTCCTTGGCTTTAGATTCTCTTCTACGAACACGATAAGATATCCGAGGGTTTGCTTCGCAAATTTGGAGTGGTGCAGCAGCAGGGACAACTTCTTGGGGATCCATCTCTCAAGCTTACGAGTGCCTTACACCGTTGGGTATCTACATCTATTATCCACTCCGGATAATGGGTAGATACAATAGTATTTGGCTTGCCTACGAGTTTCAGCAGCCTTGGCAGATTCATCCAATGATTCGGGCCATGACTTTGTTCACTTAGAGTTGCTAAATCCTTCAAATAGTTTAAAGGTAGCGAGCCGGATCCACTCCGGAAGAGGAATCGCTCGCTCTCTTCCCATTTGCGGCAACACACGGTTAGGGAAGTAATAAGTATTGGTTTTAGGCCTAGCATATGTAAAAAGGATGTTGTATGGTATGTGTCCTAAATTGGGACACCTTCCAAGTGTGTAATGTGTCATGATATGTCATTACTATGATTCTCGAGGCATTCCTCCCACTAGGAAGTAGGCTGAGCAGACTACCACTTCCATTCGGTTTCTTCGGCGTAAGCGTATCGCTTGGTATGTGTCCACATCTATAGGAGCTCGAATTAGTTTCGGATGCTCCATAAACCAAATTTGCACACCACGGAATAAAGAAAATAAGTGTCCTACGCGGTCAAAATTCAACCTTGTTTAAGGCCCAACAAGAGCAAAATAAAAAGCAAAAAATGGTAAAAGGAGCGAAAATTAGAGACTTTCGGCGTGAACCGAAGGCGTTTAAGCCTTAGCGGCGCCGAGATAGCCACCTGTGGTCAGCGTCGTCGACTAGTCCACACCATTATTTGCTTACCTACAACAACAAGGGGCTCCTAGTGACGTTTTCCTCGGAATTGGCCTCAACTCGATCTAAGCCTATAATAGTTTCGCAACTATTAGTGGCGTCGAGGAACAATAATTTTCTACTCGCTAAACTAAGCTTGGCAATGTCGCTGGTGCCATATTCCCGCGACCTCCTACCAGCAGGAAACCACCTATCGGGCGGTGATAATAGCTTGTCGCCTCAGGATAATCATAGCCTCGAGAGAATGAATACATCTATCGGTAGTGCTTCATCAGGTTCATCGATTCACCTGATTTCCAATAAGAATCCACCCTAGATTCCTATTGCTCGGTTTCAATAGAGATTGTTGGTCTCATGCAGATTTTCGGAAAATTTAGGAACGACATGTTTTATACGCCGTTAGATGCCCAATGTAGCATCAAACTCTTTAGGCGGGGGCACAATTCCTTATCCCCAAACCCGAAGATGTGGTGATGAGGATCCCAATAGGCCACAACAGCCCTTAAAAGGTTTAATAGACATTCACTTGCATCACAACCACCTACATCCGCCAGCGCCTGGGTCTTCTTGGTGGCATGCGCCAGCCACGACCTTGGACCGGCCGGTTCGATTTGCTTTCTTTTAGCCTCGAGCACTCCTTGGGTCATTATCTATTTTTGCCCCAACCCATGTTCATGCACGCCATATTATTATTATTGGACCATGCACTTAAGAATTCCTATTTTTCTTATTTTCTTTTGGGGGAATGGGGGCTAGTGCAATTTTTTCGATTTGTCTTTGTAATTTTTCTTAAGAATTTTTGTATCATATTTAATAAAAGAACGCATTTTTAGAATTGAGTATTTGTATTATTGCATACGAGTCATAATCTTACAAAATAATAAATATTAAATAGCATAAGTAGCCTACAGGGGATTCACTAATCGTCGCCACCGAAAGTGTTGTCGAAGATGTAGTTCCCGAAGTCCTCCAAGACGAATGTGGAAAATTGGCCATCTCTACCACCTCGAGAAGAGCTAGCTCCATGGTCCCAAGATTGAGATGTTGCATGGGAAGGTCCACTGTAAGAAGCCCAGTGAAAGTCAAGTGGGTTCAAGTGACGATCAAAGGCTTGAAGAGGCAGGATATCTAGACTCTCATCAGCAAAGTTAGGCCCCGCACTAGAAGAACTAGGCTCGGAGGTGCTAGGCCTCGCTTTAGAGGTACTCCAACGATGAGCACGCCTTGACGAACACCATGAGGTACCTAATCTAGATGTAGCACCGGAGGGTGCTTTTTGGCTAGACCGATGTGCTTGTCCTACCGATCCACCAAGGAGGCCTCCCGATAAAGACACTCTAGATCGACGCCTCTACAAAAATGAAAGAGCAATCAGCACACCTACTAAAAGCTTAATAAAGTTAGCCTTTCACTAACTAAAGACTCACCCGGAAGGTTTAGAAAGTTCTCCCATCGAGGAAGTCCGGGATTCCCCAAAGAGTAGATTGAAGTCTAATAGGCATGGTTCTAGATTGCTCTCGATCATACCTCTTTAGAGTTTTCTTGGATTGCAGATCAAGCAAGAGAAAGATGGAATCTATGTTCATCAGTCAAAGTACACCAAGGAATTACTGAAAAAGTAAAAGCTACAAGATGTCAAACGTGCAACAACACCAATGAGTAGCAAGACTAAAGCTGGACTTAGATGAGAAACGTAAAGCCGTAGATAAGAAACTCTAAGAGGTATGATTGGATCTCTACTTTAGCTTACATCTAATAGGCTAGATATTATGTTTAGTGCCTGTTTATGTGCAAGATTTCAAGCTATTCCAAAAGAATCATATCTCACCGCGGTGAAGAGAATTTTTCGAATCTTGTACAAACTCGGGCACTTGGTCTCTAGTATTCAAAGGACTCAAGTCCGAGTCTCGGTAGATACTTAGATATTGACTATGATGGATATAAGGTTGATAGAAAGGGCACTCGGGAGCATGTCAATTTCTAGGTCAATCACTCATCTCTTGGCACTACAAGAAGCGTAATTCGGTTACTCTATCAACAGCTAATGCGGAGTACATAGGAGTTGGAGCATGCCGTGCTCGGATTTTATGGATCAATCATCATTTGAAGGATCTAGGACTGTCATTTACATCTATTCCAATCAAGTGTGATAGTCAAAGTGCCATCAGTATTACAAAGAATCGAGTTCATCATTCAAAAACAAAGCACATCGAGGTCATGCATAATTTTCTAAGAGACCACTCGAAAAAGGTGATATTGCACTTGAGTTTATTCTTACCAAATTTTAGTTAGCTGATATCTTCACAAAACCTCGAGTGAAGATTAGTTTTTCTTTATTAGGAATGAAATTGGCATGATGATTGCACGATCAATTAAGTGATTGCATGTGAATTTATGAGTTTATATGTGTGATTCACATCTAGGATCTGTCAACAGTATTACAAAGAATCTAGTTCAACATTTGAAGGATCTAGGAATGTCATTCACATCTATTCCAATCAAGTGTGATAATCAAAGTGTCATCAGTATTACGAAGAATCCAGTTTAGCATTCAAAAACAAATCACATCGAGGTTAGGTATCATTTTCTAAGAGACCACTCGAAAATGGTGATATTGCAGATTGAGTTTATTCTTACCAAATTTCAGTTAGCTGATATCTTCACAAAATCTCGAGCGAAGATCAATTTTTCTTTATAAGGAATGAACTTGGCATGATGATTACATCATTAATTGAGTGATTGCATGAGAATTTACGAGTTTATATGTTTATTATCCGTTCCGAGTGAATAACTAATGGATCGGTTGAACTACGATGAAATTGAGCTATAAGTTATTAAGTTTCGAGCGCGTTACGAGTACCTCAAACACTTCACTTAGTCGGACTCATTTTAGAGAAAAATGGACATTGAAGACTTAGATATAACTTTCTATCTCTCCATGGTTTTGATTTAAAGACATTATAACAATTTAAGAAGCTCATCTTTAAGTTTTCAACTCGTCCGACCCACTCGGATACCATCTATTTAGTATAACGCATTTAACTCGGGCTTCGACCTACTCGGACACAACATAGAAAGATGACATGAGTAAATAATTTCACAAACACTTTATATTCCGAGCACCGACTTAATGTTCTAACCGAAAATGAATTACTTGCATTAATTCCTCTTTAAGCTAGTTTATTAAATGAAATTATTGACTTGATCAAGTTTATGCATTCTGATTATTCAATTTTAATAACTTAATAATTTAGAGAATTGACACAAGATGGAATTTGAACCTGCTAAATATTAGACTTAGAAAATTCCATTCTTTCATGGTGAAGATATTTTAGCACTTAATTATTTTGAATTAATTATTATCTTTGCTTAATCTTGGACCAAAGTAATTTTATACTTTGAGTACCATCTTGATTTTCTTTTGCAAGTTCATTAAAGTGTTTTAGTCTTATTTTTGAAAAGCAAAAGCAATCGGTTTCTAACCGTTAAACACCAGCCAGACACAAAAACACCTTTTCTGGACAAGGCCTAGACACTATGTCGGGGTTGTTTTTTCCAAATCCGGTAAACATCAATTTTGGGACTAACAATTGTTTCCACACCAGAATTCAGTCATAACTGGTGGAATGGACTACTTTTCAAGCCAAGGACCAAAGCACAACGTTCCTCTTACAACGGTTCCTTTTGTGAGTGACTCGGATCGGCCGTTACAACCGCTAATGAAGCTCACAAGTTCGGAACAAATCTCAATGGCTACTTTGCCCTGCTGAGTATAAATAGAAGCCTTCCTACAAGACTTGAAGATTACTGGAACCGAATATAATTTACCCTCACTCAATCTTCTAGCTTACAACTCTAGTTTATAAGTATATACTTTCCGAGTTGTAAAGAGAACGTCTTGTAATTGCCTATATTATTTCTTTTCTCTGCTAAGTCCCTTGACTAAGCTGTAAGGGTCAACTTAGCTCGGTTGTTCCCTGGTTGTAAAGGTTACCTAAGTTAGCAATCACTAGATCAGCTAAGGGAATTTCGAGTCGAGGAAAAATTTGTAAGTGAATTGTCTAAGGGAGTAATTTTATAAAGAGTCGATCTTTGTATTTTGTGGATTTAAAATAGTGGAGTTAACTTGGTGCTTGGATTAGCACTGTTTGTGGTTTTCTCGACCCAAGAGGGTTTCCATATATTTTCTGCGTTTTGCTTTTTCTAAGTTCAATCTAGACTTATAATTGTTTTAAGTCATCGTTGTACAGATTTGTTTGCTATTTTACAAAAATCTTCCATCACCCTATTCACCCTCCTCTAGGGTGACTTGACCTCTCCAAGAGCTAACCTTTAATTGGTATCGAGCCTAGCCTTTTAAAAGGATCTCACAGTCTAAACGTCTAAAGATCATATGGCTCGGAACAATGGAGAGTTCGGTGAAGGAAGATCTTTCACCAGCACCACCTAAGTTCAAAGGTTCAAATTTTGCACACTAAAAGAAGATGAGGGAGTGCTTCATCCATAACTCGTGATGAGAAGGTCTAGAACATCATTCAAAATGGAAACTTCACTCCTAGGAAGATGGAAGGAACAAGAGTTATACCTAAGGTGAAGTCTAAGTTCACCACTAAAGAGAATGAGAAGTACGGGAAAAATTACAAGGCCGTGAACACTCGATGTGTGCTATCATCTCGGAAGAATACAATAGAGTGTCTGCATGTGACATAGCCAAAGAAGTATGGGATACACTGGTCAACACTTATGAAGGAACCAGTCAAGTAAAGCAAGCAAAGATAAGTCGGTTTCTCCACAAGTATGAGTCTGTTTAAAATGGAACCTGACGAGAACATTAGTCGAGATGTACATCCGCTTCATTGAGATTGTAAACAATCTCAAATCTCTTGGAAGAAATATCTCTCATGAAGAGATTGTCGGAAAATTTCTATGATGTCTACCAAAGAGAAGATGGGGTCCATAGGTGACAGCAATCGAGGAAGCTCAAGATCTGTCTCGGTTGACGCCGAGATGAGCTCATTGGGAAGTTACTCAATCATGAGCTGCACATAGAAGAAGAGGAAGCTGAGGTTAGCACTAAAAGGAACATTGCACTTAAAGCCTTAGAAGACGGACGATAAAATCCGAGTATGTCGGATTCTGAAGAGGATCCCATGTCACTCATTGTCCGAGGTTTCAAGCAGATGATAAAACACAAAAAGTAGTAAAAGAGGCCAAAGCAAGAGTTCTACAAGAAAGACAAGAAAGGTAAATATTCGCCCTCTTTCAATTTGTCTTTAACTAAGAACTCGGCTATTTTGAGTGTGGCGACAAAGAGCACATAGCCAAAGACTCGTCCAAAGAGAAAGAAGGACAGAAAGAAGAAAAAGGCTATGATGGCTACTTGGAGTGATGATTATTCCGATGACTCAAAGTGTCCAATGGAATTATCGGACTCGTAAGCTGGATCCGAGTCGAGACAGTGACGGTTCGGATGCTCGAGGAGACAAATCCTCGGGAAGTAATTAACTATTTCCTCATGTTTTCCAAACTTGATCTTGCTAGATACATCTTTACTTTGGAAGAAAAATCTAATTCCGATTATTTTAAAAAATCTTACTACTGAGAGCATCACATTGAAAAAGGAATTAGAAAAGTTGAGACAAAATTTGAAAGTGCTTGAGACAAGTACTCAAGAAAATGAGACCGAGTCTGCGTGCCTCGGAATAAAGAATGAGTAATTGAATTAGAAGCTTAATCAGTCTCAAGAGTAGGTTTTAAAACTTACTCAAGGTTAGAAAAACCTTGATTTATTACTTGGCTCTTAGTGTGTCTCATTTTGAAAAGAAGGTCTTGGTTACAATGTTGAAGATAAAGATAACTCTTACAACAACCTTTTCAAAACCGATTCCGTAAGCTGTTCGGTTCGGGAAGGTTGAGCATGGTCCTATTCATTCACGAGAGAAAAGGGATCGACCCCGGACCAATTTTCATGAAAAAGCCTTCTCAACCTGTTTACAAAAGGAAAGGTTTTCAAAGAAAATAGACATAGACTCAGCTCTCTAAAAGAAGACTCGGGATCGAGCAAACCCAAAATTATTCAAATGCGGGATCCCAAAAGTGATCTTCCTTAGAAAAGGACCACAAGTAAATTATGAATTAATTTAAGAACTTTTGATGTAGATACTGTTTTGAGTGGCTTGAATGAGGATCTTACTTGCTTTCCTTTTGTGCATGCCTCACAGATTTTATCTTTCTTAAATTCACGATTAGGTAAACCCCTAACTAATCCATGAGATGCAAGCTTCTTAATGGTATGCATGCTAATATCATTAAGAGATGCCTTTAAGCATGATAAATCCTGATTAGAATCTAAAAGAGAAATGGTATAAGTGTTACCTGACCTTAGACACGAAAGCTTTGTTTCCTTGGTGACCGCATCGAAATGAAGCAGTTGGTCCGAGTGAACCTTACCTCTTGATCTTTGTCACATAACCGAGAAATGCTCAAAAGATTGTATTTGAGCCCCTTGACAAGGTAGAATGGGCTGACTGAATTGTCTCCCCGACCAATCCTTCCAATCCCAACTATCTTGCCTTTGCTATTGTCTCCAAATGTGACCTTTCCTCCTTTCATTTCTTCTAATTCCGAGAAGAGTATTGAGTCCCTAGATATATGGTGTGAACATCCATTGTCTAAGTATCGATGAGCAATTCATTTCTTAGTAACCTGCAAAACAGAAACAAACTAACCCTTCTCACTTCCTCTTACAAACCCAAGTAACATTTTAGCTATACAAGGGAAAGAAGTCGAACATGTCCTACTTCAAACCATTCGGATGTAAATGCTATGTGCATAACAATTGTAAGGAACATCCGACTAAGTTTGATGCAAGGTCAGATGAAGGTATATTTATGGGTTATCCATCTCATTGTAAGGCTTATAGAATCTTTAACAAGAGAACTAACAAAGTGGAAGAAAGTATCCACATTGTCTTTCATGAAATTAATCATGGTAGGACAAGTGAATCAACTTTCTCATATCTCAAGCTTAACAGAGATGAAGATGATACGGTTTAAGCTGAGCTCGGAATGAATCAAAACAAACAAGCCGAGGCAACTCGGAATGAATCAACTCGAATGAACCAACTTAGACTAACCAAGTTCGAGAGCCGGCTTAGACTATCGAAGGATAAGCAGAAGATGTTCAACAAACTGAAAAACAAATCATTCAACCAACAAACCTCGTAAATCGGAGGACAGGTAAAGCATTCAAATATACATCCAAGTCACCCACCCGAGAATATTCTATCCGATATCAACAAGTGGGGTAAGAATTCATTCTTCTTTATAAAATCTATGTGCATTCTCAACATTCATATCATTAATTGAACCTTAAAATATGTTAGAAGCCCTACTTGAACCTAAATGGGCAGAGGCCATACAAGAAGAATTAAATCAATTTGAAAGAAACCAAGTTTGGACTCCAACCAAACGACCTTCGACCACCCGAGTAATAGGAACCAAATGGGTTTTCAAGAACTAACTGGATGAGAGAGGGTTGGTATTCAGAAATAAGGCCAGATTAGTTGCTGAAGGATATAACCAAGAAGATGGAATTGATTGTGGGGAAACCTTTGCACCTATTGCTAGGATTGAGGCAATCGGAATTCTCTTAGCATTTGCATCTAGCATGAACATGAAGCTTTATCAAATGGATGTTAAGTGTGCATTTCTCAATGGTTATATTCAAGAAGATGTTTATGTTGAGCAACCCCTTGGATTTGAAAACTCTCAATTTCCAAATCATGTTTTCAAATTGCAAAAAGTTTTGTATAGTCTCGAAACAAGCTCCCAACGCTTAGTATAAAAGACTAAGTAGTTTCTTGGTTGAAAATGACTTCAAAAGAGGTCTCATTGACAACACTCTTTTGACAAAAACCAAGGGGAATGATTTTCTTATCATTCAAATTTATGTTGATGACATTATATTTGGAGCTACTAATGAAACTCTATCCTAAAAGTTTTCTATGTTAATGAGATAGGAGTTCCAAATGAGCATGATGGGAAAACTCAATTTCTTCCTTAACTACAAATCAAGCAAGAGAAGGATGACATCTATGTTCATCAATCAAAATACACCAAGGAGTTATTGAAGAAGTACAAACTATAAGATATGAAGCATGCAACAACACCAATGAGTAGTAGTAAAAAATTGGACTCGGATGAGAAAGGTAAAATAGTAGATCGAAACTCTACAGAGCTATGATTTGATCTTTATTTTATCTCACATCCAATAGGCCAAATATCATGTTCAATGTCTACCTTTGTGCAAGATTTTAAGTTAATCCTAAGGAATCACATCTCACTCGTGGTGAAGAGAATATTTAGATATCTTGTAGGGGCTCGGACACTTGGTCTCTCGGTATTCAAAGGATCGGATCCGACCCTCACTAAATATTCAAATGCCGACTCGTTGGATATAAAGTTCATAGAAAGAGCACATCAGGAGCATGGCAATTTCTAGGTCAATCACTCATCTCCCGGCATTCAAAGAAACAAAACTTGATTGCTCTATCAACTGCCGAGGCTGAGTGCATAGTAGCTGGAGCTTGATGTGCTTAGATTCTCTAGATCAAGCAACACTTGAAGGATCTAGGATTGTCATTCATATCTGTCCCAATCAAGTGTAATAATCAAAGTGCCATCAACATCACCAAGAATCTAGTTTAGCACTAAAAAACGATATACATTAAGGTCATCTATCATTTTTTGAGATACCACTCTGAAAAAGGTGATATTGAACTTGAGTTTATTCCTACAAAATTCCAATTAGTTGATATTTTCATAAAACTTCGAGTAAAGATTAATTTTGCTTTATTAAGAATGAACTTGGCATGTTAATTGCATGATTATCCGGCTTCTTGTATGAGTTATTGTGTTTCTAATTGATTGTTATATGATTTATGAGTGAATAACAAATGGATCAGTTGAACCAAGATGAGACCGAGCTATGAGTTATTAGCTTTACGAGTGTGTTCTAAGTCATTCGGACACGTCGGTGAGTCAAACTCATTTCATGATGAAGACTCGGACACTCGCTTTATATCTTTCGAGTCATGCAAAAGGAATCGGGTATAACGATGTCATTCATATAGTGTTTTGATTCCAAGGCATTCTCTGTGTCTTAGAAACTTACTTGAGTGAAATAGTATCTTTTCTATGCGATTCGGCCTTCACTTATCTCTTTAATCGCTTTTCGGTTAGCGACTCGAAAACTTGTTCTTTATTCCGAGTCCACTCTCACTCGAGAATCGACTTGTGATTATCTACTCTATTGTTTGCAAAGTCGGCATTCGTAGTTCTTTTCGTGCTTAGTCTACATCAAGTATTTCCCACTCGATATTCGTTATAGAACTTGATTCTTTACCTGAGACTAAGTCTTATGGAATTCCGAGTATCATGGATATTAGACTCGAGAATATTCCATTTCTTTTCGACTCGGATAATCTGTTGGTTAATTTTCATGATTATATTATTATCCGTGTCTAACCTTGGACCAAAGTATTTTATACTTTGAGAACCGAAGGTGTTTTACTTTTGTAGGTTATTCAATCGAGGATATCTTTTCAAACTACAAAAGTAGCCGAGCTTGAACGTCAAATCACTAGCGAGATATGGCTTTTTCACCTTCCCTGCTCTAGTCCCGAGAAGATTGTGTCGAAGGCATGCGCTTCCATATCCGGAAAAGCTGGAACGCCAAGCCTAACGGTGGTTTTCACCACACTTTTCAAGACACTAACCGATGGTTTTGGGACTTCCAAGAGAGTTAAACCGTTGTCCAACGTCCATATTTCAACGGATACTTTCGAGTGACTCGGAAAGCCTTTCACAACGGTCTCGAGAGGACTCTCGGTCGGCGAGATGAAGATAACGGCTACTCTGCTGGGTTATCTATAAATAGAAGCCACTTCACAAGACTTGAAGATAGCCGAACATATTGTCAATACTCCAACTTGAACAAAGTTATTGTATTTACTCTCAATCTTCAACTTACAACTCCCACTCTGTAATTCATTACTTTACGAGTTGTAAGGTCTTGTACTCGATTACAAACACTTCTTACATTCTTTGTAAGGTCCCTTGACTAAGCTGTAAGGGTTAACTCGGCTTAGTTGTCCCTAGCTGTAAGGGTTATCTCAGCTAGGAAGTACTAGATCGAGATAAGGGAACTTACGAGTCTAGGAAAACTTGTATAGAGTTGTCTAAGGGAGCAACTCGGGTTACGTCAAGTTCACGGTATTTTGTGGACTCAAAATAGTGGATTTGACTTCGTGTACTGGATTGACACGGGCCGTGGTTTTCTGCCCGGGAGGGTTTCCACGTAAATTCTCTGTGTTCTATTTACGAGTTCATTCTAGACTCGGACTGACCTGCTGAACGTGTTTACTACGATTCATTACATTACGAGTCCACTATTTTCGACCCCTTGCTTAGACTCGGAATCTGTCTTTGACTCTTCTCTGTCAAAAGGTGTGTGCTTTCGCAAAGATTTTTCATCACCCTATTCACCCCCTCTAGGGTGACTCGAGACTCTCCCAGAGCAAACCTTCAATTGGTATCGAGCCTAGCCTTTCGAAAGGATCTAACAGTCCAAAGGTTTAAAGATCGGATGGCTCGGAACACGGAGAGTTCGACGAAGGTAGATCTTCCAACGAGGCCACCAAAATTCAAAGGTTCAAATTTCGGTCCTTTGGAAGAAGCTGATGGAATGTTTCCTTATGGATCACGATGAAGAAGTATGGGAAATCATACAACAAGGAAACTACATTCCAACGAAGACGAGATGAATTCAGAATCCTTCCAAAGACAAAGGCTGAGTTCACGCCGACGAAGCGAGAAGTTCGAAAGAACTTCAAAGCCATGAACATCCTCATGTGCGCCATAAGCTCGGAAGAATATAATCGAGTCTCTGCTCGTGACTCTGCTAAAGAGGTGTGGGACACTCCGGTCAGCACCTACGAAGGTACAAGTCGGGTGAGACAAGCGAAGATCGGCCGGTATCTTCACAAATATGAGCTTTTCAAAATGGAGCCGAGAAGAGAACATTACTCGGATGTTCATACGCTTCACTGAGATCACCAACAATCTCAAATCTCCGGGAAAGAAAATCTCCCATGAAGAAATGTGCCGGAAAATTCTCGAAGCCTACCCAAGAAACGATGGGGTCCTAAGGTAAGCTGCCATAGAAGAGGCTCGGAACCTCTCACTCTTGAAGCCGAGACGAGCTCATCGGAAAGCTTCGACCCATGAGATACATACGGAAGAAGAAGATGCTGAGGGTACTTCCAAAAGGAACATCGCGCTTAAAGCCTCGAGAATCCAATGAAGCAAGTCCAAGCTCCTCGACTCGGAAGATGATCCCATGGCACTCATTGCAAGAGGCTTCAAGAGAATGATGAAGCACAAAAGATGGGATAAAAGGCCAAAGAAGAATTCTACAAAAGGACAAGAGAGACGAGAAAAGGTAAGTTTTCTTCACCTTCAAAGTTATCTTTGTCTAAGAATCTCTGGATGTTTTGAATGTGGCGGCAAAGACCACATAGTCAAGGGCTGTCCAAAACGAAGAAGGGACGGGGAAGAAGAAAAAGGCCATGATGGCAACATGGAGTGACGAGGATTCATCCGAAGACGACGAGGATTCGAGATGACTCAAAGTGTCTAATGGCAATCATCGACTCGAAGCCGAAAAGAGTCGGACTCGGACACGGACTCGAGATAATGAGGAAGCCGATCCTCAAGAGGTAATAAATTACTTCCTCAAATTTTCCAAAGTTGATTTAGCTAAATACATCTTTACTTTGGAAGAAAAGTCCAATTCGATTCTTCTCATTTCAAGGAACAACTGGAGTCAATCACTTACGAGAGCATCTTTTAAAAAACGAATTGGAAAAGCTGAGACTCACACTCGAGAGAACTCAAGACAAGTGCTCAAACTAATGAGGCTGAGTCCGAGTTACTCGAGAAAAGAAAATGAGCAAGCTGAAACGAAGCTCATTGAGTCTCGAGATACTGGTTTTGAAGTTTTCTCAAGGACAGAAGAACCTTGATATGCTCTTAGGATCACAATGTGTCTCATTTCGAAAAGAAGGTCTTGGTTTCAACAAAGAGGAAGAATCTAATTCTTACTCGGAATTGTTCAAAAGGATTCGAAGCTGTTAAGTTCAAAAGGCTGAGCATGGTCCCATTCACAAAAATGAAAGGAGGACTAAACCCGGACCTATTTACAAAAAGAAACCATTTTCCTCTGTTTCAAAAGGAAAGGTTTTTAAAAGGAAAGAGACACGGACTCGAGTCCTACGAAAAGAAGAAGACTCAGAATCGAGACTAAACCCAAAGTTATTCAAATGCGGGTTCCGAAGCACCTTCTTCCTCGAAAAGGACCACGGTAAGGAATGTTCTTGGGTTCGTTAGAGGAAGTGAGAAGGGTTAGATTTTCTCTGTTTTGCGGGTCACTCGAGAAAAGATCAAAGGACACTGGTACTGGACGGCGGATGTTCTCGACACATGTCGGGTGACCAAGGACTCTTTTACGAGCTGGAGTCATATAAAGGAGGAAAGGTGACCTTTGGTGATGACGAGCAAGGGCAAGATAGTGGGCATTGGGAAGATTGGTAATGGAAACAATCCGGTGAGCCCAGTCTACCTGGTCAAAGGACTAAAGTACAACCTACTTAGCATCTCCGAGCTTTGTGACAAAGGTCAAGAGGTAAAATTCACTCAATCCAAGTGCTACATCACGAGATGAGACCACCAAAGAGGTAAAGCTCTCGGGTAAGAGATCGGGTAATACCTACATCATCCCTCTTTCGACCCAAGTCGGAACTTATCATGTTTAAAAGCATATCTTCAAGATGATTCTTGGATTTGGCATCGTAGATTAGGTCATATTAGCATGCATACTCTCAAAAAGCTTGCATCTCATCATCTGGTTAGAGGATTACCTAAGCGTGCGTTTGAGAAGGACAAAGTATGTGGAGCATGCACCAAAGGGAAACAAGTCGAGATCTTCATTCAAATCTCTGAAGACAGTTTCCACATCCAACGTGCTTGAATTACTACACATGGACTTATGTGGTGAAATCCTGTGAAGAGTCTCGGAGGTAAATCTTACATACTTGTTATTATTGATGATTTTCAAGATTTACCTGGGTGTGTTTTACGAAGCATAAGAATGAGGCTTTTAAGGAGTTCAGCAAGCTCTGTAGAAAGATTCAAGTTGAGTCTCGGACTCGGATTCAAAAGATTCGAGCCGACCATGGAAGGGAGTTCGACTACTCGGAATTCTCGAGTTTTGTGACAAGAATGGAATTTCTCACAACTTCTCGGCACCCAGAACTCCTCGACGAGAATGGAGTAGTTGAGAGAAAGAACGAGAACCCTTGAAGAAATAGCAAGGACGATGATGATTGAACACAACCTGCCTTACTATTTACGGGCGGAGAGCGAGTAAACACAGCCAACTACACTCTCAATCGATGCCTCATCGGACCCATTACGAAGAAAACACCTTATGAGCTCTACAAAGGAAGGAAGCCAAATATTTCCTATTTCGGATCTTTCGGATGTAAGTGCTTTGTCCACAACAACGGTAAGGATCATCGACCAAGTTTGATGCTCGGTCGAGACGAAGGAATTTTTCTAGGTTATTCTTCTCATAGCAAAGTTTATCGTATATTCAACAAGAGAACTAACAAAGTGGAAGAAAGTATCCACGTAGTGTTTGATGAGCTTGAACAGGGAAAACCAAGTGAATCTTCATACTCGGAAGCGAAGCTCGAAAGGATGATGACGAAGATGAGTCTATAAAGACTCGAAGGAGACCACTCGAACGAGGAAGCTCGAGAATGAGACAACTCAAGAGGTCGCTCAGAACGAGCAAGTCAATGAAGAAGATCACTTAGAGCAAGCTTACGAAGATCAAGCAATTCAACCAACAAACCTGGTGAATCAAAGAAGCTGGTAAAGCATTCAAATTTACTTCCGAGTCATCCCCAAGAAAACATTATTTCGATATCAACGAGTGGGGTAAGAACTCGTTCTTCTCTTCATAATCTATGTGCATTCACTGCATTCATTTCACTAACTGAACCCAAAAATGCACTAGAAGCCCTTAATGAACCCGAATGGGTAGAGGCCATGCAAGAAGAGCTGAATCAATTCGAGAGAAACCAAGTCCGGACTCGACCAACCGACCTTCGACCACCCGGTTATAGGAACCAAATGGGTTTTCAAAAACAAAGCTGGATGAGGGTGGAATAGTAGTCGAAACAAGGCTAGACTTGTAGCTCGGGGTTACAATCAAGAGGAAGGAATTGATTGTGGGGAAACCTTTGCACCGGTAGCTAGAATTGAAGCCATTAGAATATCTGTTGGCATTTGCATCCTGCATGCATATTAAATTATATCAAATGGATGTTAAGTGTGCCTTTCTCAATGGTTTTATTGAAGAAGAGGTCTATGTCGAGCGACCTCCTGGTTTTGAAAACTCGAGAATTTCCAAATCATGTTTTCAAACTTCAAAAGGCTCTCTATGGTCTTAAGCAAGCCCCTAGAGCTTGGTACGAAAGACTGAGCGACTTCTGGTTCAAAATGATTTTAAAAGAGGTCGGATCGACAAGACCCTATTCATAAAGACCAAAGGGAAAGATTTTCTCATTGTTCAAATATATGTTGATGATATTATTTTCGGTGCTACTAATGAATTTACGTGCGAGAATTTTACGAGTTGATGAGTCAAGAGTTCCAAATGAGCATGATGGGAGAACTCAACTTCTTCCTTGGGCTGCAAATCAAACAAGACAAAGATGGAATCTTTGTCCATCAATCAAAGTACACCAAGGAACTGGCTGAAGAAATACAAACTTCAAGATGCAAAGCACGCATCTACTCCTATGAGCGACGAGTATAAAGCTCGACTCGGATGAGACAGGTAAAGCGGTAGATCGAAACTCTATCGAGGTATGATTGGATCACTGCTATATCTTACTTCGAGCGGACCGAGATATAATGTTCGGTGTTTGCTTATGTGCACGATTTCAAGCTAATCCAAAAGAATCACATCTCACTGCGGTGAAGAGAATATTCGAGATATCTTGCGGGCACTCGAGAATCTAGGACTGTGGTACTCCAGAGACTCGGAGCCGAGTCCGGCCGGGTACTCGAGACGCGGACTACGCGAGGATACAAAGTTGATCGAAAGAGCACATCCGGAGCTTGCCAATTTACGGGTCAATCCCTAATATCCTGGCACTCAAAGAAGCAAAACTCGGTAGCTCTATCAAGCTGCGAAGCTGAATATATTGCCGCTGGAGCTTGTTGCGCTCGGATTCTCTGGATAAAACAACACTTGAAGGATCTTGGACTAACTCTCAACTCTGTCCCAATCAAGTGTGACAATCAAAGCGCAATCGGTATCACTAAGAATCTGTCCGAGCACTCAAAAACAAAGCATATTGAAGTCGGGTATCATTTCTTACGCGATCACTCGGAAAAGGATGACATTACACTTGAATTCATTCCTACTAATCTTCAATTAGCTGATATCTTTACTAAGCCTCTTGGTGAAGATCAATTGCATTTTATTCGGAATGAGCTTGGTATGTTAAATGCTTAGTTTCGCGTTATGATTCTTGAATTTTTTTGTGCTATGTGCTTTAGTTGTCAATAACCATTGGTTCGGTTGATCATGTGATACTTGGGCTGATAGTTATTTACGTGTTTCGAGTCACTCGAAACTTTTACGAGTCAAACTCGGATGTAGAGAAAATTGGACATCAAATTTTACGAAGCTATCTCTAGAACAGTGGAGAGTTTCGGATTATAATTTCAAACTCTTTTTCTCTCTCTTTCTCGAGCGCTGCGATCGAGATCTTAACCGCAGATTTCAAACCACTGATATCTCAACCGTTGAAGAAGAACTGTCACACGGGCATTAATGATCGATGGACGGGTGAGACGGAACGGAGTTACTTAACGGATAGTGAACGGGCGCGCGTACTCATTATATATAACGTCTATTCATCTTCCTCTCGGTATTCTCAAACTCCTTCCCTCTCAAACGAAAACCCTCTCGCGGAAGTTTTCTACGTGAACAGTGACCCTTGATCGTGCGCAAGTGTTGAAGAAGCTCTCTCTCTCTCTCGTAAGTTTTAATTGCTCTCTTCTCATTTTTCTTCTACCATTTTCGTTTTCTTCTCTTCTACACCTCCTTCTCTTTCTCTTTCTCTTTCGAAAAGTTTCATCTTTTCATCTCTCACAATGCCTAAAGAGGAAACCACCCCGACTTTCGGGTTTCTTCATCCTCAAAGAAGCCTCGCACCAACAAGCCGAAAGCTCAACCCCTTCTAAACCCATTGTCACCCGGCATCTTGCGTCTGGACGACAAGTTCTTCTCAACAACCAAATTCTCCTGGTTGTCCAACATTCAAACCACGGAGTCTACCATTTCTTGTGTTTCAGTGAGTTCATCTATCTCGAACTCGTTTCGAGTTCTATACTCATCTCTCCCACTCTGAAAATGTTCTAACCTCTAGGGTTCGGAACATTACTTGTTCGATATTAACACCTCTCTCCTTCACAGTCTGTTCAAAGTATCTTCTCTCTTCTTGAACAGCAACCCTATCCCCTTAACTGAAGTCGCCAGACGACTTCTTTGAAAAGTATGCTAAAGAATTCCACGGGTCCAGAAAGAACTTTTACGTGACTCGGTTGAAGTCGAAGCCGAGGCTTACGTGTTTCTGCTGATGAGAACCTTCTTCTCTCGGCATTCTAGCAAGGAGAACCCCAACTCCAAGCATCTCAAAGCCCTCTTTGATATCCTGAAGGGATACGAAGTCGACCTCTTCCCCTCCATCATTGAGCGAGATGGCGGCTGTGCCAGCTCGACTTCAAACCAAGAAGAACACCTCCCTTCCTTTCGGTGCTCTTCTCACCCTTGTCTTCAAACAATTTCAAGTTCCTCTTCCCTCGACCCTAACGCGGTGTGCAGGCGGCCATTGTGGTCGGCAAGAAGGAACTCCGGAGTACGGATACCGAGAAACTAACCACGGTGTGCAGGTTCACAACTTCGAGGCGAGGCCTCCTTCTCCACCTCGGACTCGAAATTAACCCCTCTCCCTCTTCCCTCTTCACCTGGTGGTGCCTCCACCTCCGGTGCTTCCAAAACTCTCTCTGCCCTCTTGTCCCCTGTCTTCATGGACAAGATCACCTCTGTGTCTTCGATTTCGAGACATGCTCGGAGGTTTCAAGTCTGTCCTTCGAGGTCGACCATCAACCAAAAGACCGGTCGAGTCCCAAATCCGAGAGCGGCAGTCTCTCGTTCTTGAGATGAGAGAGCTGGTTAAGGAGCGAAGGAGCTGGCTGAGCTCCTCGAGAGAGACGGTCCAAGGCTGCTCGGGACCACGATGACTCGGACCCATCCGAGGCGTCCTCGAGCCCGGGCTGACCTCCTCCTCGGACAGCGAGGAAGTAGAGGAAGCGAGAGGAAGAAGGCTGCGAGATGCGGCGGAGGACGGCGAGGAACTGCGGCTGAGGCGGCTCCTTCCGGGCAAAGGGAAGAAGAGGCCGTGGCAGCTGGCGAGGACACCACTGCTCCCAAGCTCAAATCGCTATACTCGGCTCGGACGGCGGTGCGAGTGGGTCGAAGATCTCGCTTCTCCGGCGAGTTAGCCGAGCAGCCCCCTCCAGGCCCCGAGGTCCCAAGGGAAGAACCCCTCGATCCACTTTCTCCGGGTCGGCCACTCGAGGCTGAGCCCCTGCGAGTTGTTTCGGTTCTCCCTTCGCCGCGCTCAAGCACATCGTCAAGATCTTATCGGCGCCGGCGCACCTCCGCCTCCACTCGAAATCCCCTCCTTCCTAGTTGGAGCCATGCACTTTGCGTCACGATTCCGCAGTGTCTCCGGAATTTCGTTTCAAAATTTTCTTTTTGTCCGGACAACTTATGTGTTTTACTTGTACTTTTCTCCCTTCTTTTTGTTTCTTGTTTTTCTTTGAAAGGCAAGGGGAGAAAATATAGTCGAAACTGGTTGTCTTGTTTAGGGGAGTTTATTCCCTTGATATTTTTAATGAATTAAAGCATTTCTTTATTAATTTATGAGTTCTTTCTTTTACGAGTTAATGAGTTCAAGCATACTTTATTTTGCTCGATATATTGTATATTGCTCCGTTCAATATGTCTTACTTTTTATCAAACTACTCGGAATCAACCTATTTCCCTCTAACAAAGTTTACGTGTAAGTATGGAATGCCTTTCATCAAAAAGGGGAGATTGAAGACTCGAGACATCTGCTTTATATCTTTCCGAGTCATGCAAAAGGAATCGGGTATAACGATGTCATTCATATAGTGTTTTGATTCCAAGGCATTCTCCGTGTCTTAGAAACTTACTTGAGTGAAATAGTATCTTTTCTATGCGATTCGGCCTTCACTTATCTCTTTAATCGCTTTTCGGTTAGCGACTCGGAAAACTCGTTCTTTATTACGAGTCCACTCTCACTCGAGAATCGACTTGTGATTATCTACTCTATTGTTTGCAAAGTCGGCATTCGTAGTTCTTTTCGTGCTTAGTCTACATCAAGTATTTCCCACTCGATATTCGTTATGGAACTTGATTCTTTACCTAAGACTAAGTCTTATGGAATTCCGAGTATCATGGATATTAGACTCGGAATATTCCATTTCTTTTCGACTCGAGATAATCTGTTGGTTAATTTTCATGATTATATTATTATCCGTGTCTAACCTTGGACCAAAGTATTTTATACTTTGAGAACCGAAGGTGTTTTACTTTTGTAGGTTATTCAATCGAGGATATCTTTTCAAACTACAAAAGTAGCCGAAGCTTCGAACGTCAAATCACTCGCGAGATATGGCTTTTCACCTTCCCTGCTCTAGTCCCGAGAAGATTGTGTCGAAGGTCATGCGCTTCCATATCCGGAAAAGCTGGAACGCCAAGCCTAACGGTGATTTTCACCACACTTTTCAAGACACAACCGATGGTTTTGGGACTTCCAAGAGAGTTAAACCGTTGTCCAACGTCCATATTTCAACGGATACTTTCCGAGTGACTCGGAAAGCCTTTCACAACGGTCTCGAGAGGACTCTCGGTCGGCGAGATGAAGATAACGGCTACTCTGCTGGGTTATCTATAAATAGAAGCCACTTCACAAGACTTGAAGATAGCCGAACATATTGTCAATACTCCAACTTGAACAAAGTTATTGTATTTACTCTCAATCTTCAACTTACAACTCCCACTCTGTAATTCGTTACTTTACGAGTTGTAAGGTCTTGTACTCGATTACAAACACTTCTTACATTCTTTGTAAGGTCCCTTGACTAAGCTGTAAGGGTTAACTCAGCTTAGTTGTCCCTAGCTGTAAGGGTTATCTCAGCTAGGAAGTACTAGATCGAGATAAGGGAACTTCGAGTCTAGGAAAACTTGTATAGAGTTGTCTAAGGGAGCAACTCGGGTTACATCAAGTTCACGGTATTTTGTGGACTCAAAATAGTGGATTTGACTTCGTGTCTGGATTGACACGGGCCGTGGTTTTCTGCCCCGGGAGGGTTTCCACGTAAATTCTCCGTGTTCTATTTACGAGTTCATTCTAGACTCGGACTGACCTGCTGAACGTGTTTACTACGATTCATTACATTACGAGTCCACTATTTTCTGACCCCTTGCTTAGACTCGGAATCTGTCTTTGACTCTTCTCTGTCAAAAGGTGTGTGCTTTCGCAAAGATTTTTCATCACCCTATTCACCCCCTCTAGGGTGACTCGGACTCTCCCCGAGCAAACCTTCACATGAGAAAAATGGACATTAAAATTATGAGATCATTTCTAGATTAATGGGGAATCTTGGAAATGTTTTCGAAATATCATTTCTCTCTCGGCACACGAACAGTATGCAAACTAGCTATTAGAGGGAAGCGGTTTCGAAGCTAGCCATTACTCTCTCGAATACTCAACGGTTTGATAACCGCTACTTTGAGGGCTAAGTCGGAAAGGCTTTTGTTTAATGAAAGCTTTCGTTCTACAAATAACACTCCTTTGCTCTCATTCAATCACTTTGCTATTTCCTACTCTTACTTTGACTCTTTTGCTCTCTTACTCGAAACTTCAAAGCTCTCTACTCTCTCTCTCTCCCCCTCTCTCTCTCTCTCTCTCTCATTCATCCACTTTCTTCTCTATTTTCACTCAACTCCTCTCACTCTTCATCAACCATGCCTAAAAGAGGAAGTTCCATGGAAGGAGATTCAGCCACAAAGAATGCTAGAACCAAATCTACTTGAAGGTTTGCTCTTGGAGAGTCTTAGTCACCCTAAAGGGGAGGGGGTGAATAGGGTGATGAGGAAATTTTAACAAACTTGAATGATTTAAGCTTCAAAAGAGTACTTAAGACAATCCGAGTCTAGATTGGACATAGAAAAGTGTAAACTCATACATACGTAGAAATCCTCTTGAGGCAAAAACCATGGACAGTGCTAGTCCAAGCACCAAGTCAAATCTACTATTTTGAATCTACAAAATACAGTAGATCGACTCAACCAGAATTGCTCCCTTAAACAATTCCTTACAGAGTTTTCCTAGACTAAGAAATTCCCTTATCCGATCTAATACTTCCTAACCGAGGTAACCTTTACAGCTAGGGACAACAGAGCTGAGTTAACCCTTACAACTCAGTCAAGGGATCTTACTCGGAAAGTAAGAAAAGTATGTAACCGACTACAAGACTTCACAACTCGGAAAGTATGAATTACAAGTCGGGAGTTGAAAATAGAAGATTGAGTACGAATACAATGACTTTTGCTTAAGTAATGTGTTTCAATAATAATTTAGCAATCTTCAAGTCTTGACAGGTGGACTTCTTTTTATAGATGACCAAGCAGATTAGCCATTGTGACTAATTTTTGAACGGAAGTCCTTTGTCACCGTTATAATGGTTCTTCTAAGTCACTCAAAAAAGATCCTCTAGAGATGTGAACATTATGCAACGACTCTTGACTCCTAAGGGTGCTCCAATCAACTGGTGTTATCTCGAAAAGTAGGGTGGAAACCACTTGTTGAGCTTAGCGTTGAATTTTTCCAGTTTTGGAAATAAACAACCCCGACACGATGTCTGGGCCTTGTTCAAAAGAAGAAAAGCCTTGTCTGTTGGTGATTGTTAGCTTGAAGTCTGGTTACTTTTGTAATTCAAAAATAAGATGACCTCGTTTGGATAACCTACAAAAGTAAATAATTTTGGTTCTCAAAGTATAAAATACTTTGGTCCAAGATTAGGCACATATAATAATTTAATTAAGATAATTAAATGCATAATTATCTCTGGCCTAGAAGAGTGGAATTTTCCGAGTCTAATATTCATTATACTCAAATTCCATTAGAGTCAATCCTAAGAAAGATCAAGTTATAAGAGTGAAAACATCGGAGTATACGTACTTGTTACTGGACAAATAATTCTCAAACAAACATACTGACTTAGAAAGTTGAATGAATGTTGTAATTCACTTTAGTTCAGAATTTGCACTCGAACTCGGATAAGAAGTGTTGGAGAGATTATTTGAACATGCGATAAATCGAGTGGTGTCCGAGTGACTCGAAACATTAATGCGAGAAGATAGACAAGAACGTGTGTTCCGAGTTAGTCAAAATCAAATGAAAACTTAAATAGGAGTTTCTATGGTACTCGGAATGACTTGTAATAAAAACTTAGGAGGGATGAGTCTTATGTAGTGCTTAGAATGATCGAGATTCGTAGTCTTCAATCTCCCTTTTTTTATGAAAGGCATTCATACTTAAATAGAAACTTTGTTAGTAAAATAATCATGAGTTTTCATTCTTACTCAATAGAATATCTCAAAATATAGACTAATGAGTGAAGTGATTTGTAGTTAGAATATTTCCGCAAAGCAATTATATAGCTAAGAATCATGAGTAAGTATATCAAAGCAAGATAGAGAGAAAAATAATGCGAACCGATATATTAGAGCAAGACTAAATAATAAGAAATTCAAACTCGAAAGAGTGAACTCGTAAATCAGTATGCTCGAAAATAAAAACTTCATTCATATATGTATAGAAACCACGTAAAATACACGTAAAAGAGGGTAAGAAAACTCCCCTAAACAAGACAACAACTATTCTAATATTTTTCTCACCCTTGCCTTTCAACAAAAACAAAAATAGGGAAGAATGTATCAAGCCGATACAATTGATGTCTGGACAAAAAAAAAAAAAAAAAAAGAGAAAAAGACATTAAGAGGATGGATTTGGGGCGGTCCGAGTTGAGACGGATGAGAGTGCAAGTGCGCCTGCGCTGGTATGCTTGTGATGATGTTGAAGATCCGGGCAGCGGCAAGACTGGTATATCCGGAAGTGGCTCGGCTCCGAGTGGTCGACCCAAAATTAGGTCGTCCGGAGGCTCATCCTCTTGGAATGTTACAGGGGGTGCTTCTTCCGGCTTGACTGCTGCAGATCGTCCAACATTCTTAGGGTATTCGACTCACTCAGATCGTTGTTTGAGCTTATCGGTTCTGGTTGAGGAACTGCAGTACCTTGTCCCTCGGTTTCTTCCTTCTTCTCTCCTTCTTCCACCTTTTCATCTTCCTTCTCTTCCTCTTTTTCTTCGTCCTTCTCCTCGTAAAGAGTTGCTTCGCTTGCAGCTTCCTCTTCTTCTTCTGCTGCCTCTCAAGAAGGAGACTTGGCAAGGCTCGAGGACTCTTCGGACATGTTTGGGTTCCGAGTGGCCTTCGATTGCCTCTCTCGGAGGAGCTCGAGCATCTCATGTTACTCCTTAACCAGATTTTTCATTTTGAGGAGCACATCTTGTTGCTCTCAAATCCGAGATTGGGCCATTTTTGGTTGATGCTCATGTTCTAAAGAACAAGTTTGAAGGAGCGGAGAGTGTCCTTGAATTCTATGGACATAGAAGTGAGCTTGGCTAACAGTGTGGTAGACAAAGCAGCAACTACTTGGAAAGGGGGACCTGACGTGGAAGCACCGCCAGGTGGAGGAGGGAGTGAGAGGTGAGTCCGAGTCTAAGTCCGAGATGGAGGTAGAGGGAAGGTTGCCTCGCTTTGATCTGTGGACCCGGACACCGAGGTTGGGTTTCCCGGTACCCGTATCTAAGAAGCTCTTTTCTACCAATAACGATGGTAGCCTCGGACACTTCGTTTGGGTCCGAGGGAGTGGAATCTTGAATTGCTTAAAAACAAGGGTAAGAAGGCCTCCTAAAGGAAGGGGGTCGATTTCTTTGATCGAGCCGGCATGGTGGCCATCTACTTAATTATAGCGGGAAAGAGGTCTACGTCATAACCATTGAGAATGTCGAACAAAGCTTTGAGAATCTTTGAGTTGGGATTCTCTTTGCTAGAATGATGAGCGAAGAAAGTTCTCATCAGCAAGAAACACGAAGTCTAGCCTCAGTCTTCATCCGAGTCACGGAAAAATTCTTGCGTGACTCGGGGACTTCCTTAGCATATTTTTTGAACTCATCCGCAACCTCGTTGAAGGGGATGGGATTGTTGTTGAGAAAGATAGAAGAGACTTTGAAAAGACGATAGAGAAGAGAGAAATTTATGCGTACCACGGTGTTGCGAACTCTTGTGGTGATGATCCCCTCAAAGAAAGAAAGGTTTGAGTAGAACTCGATAACGAGTTCTAGGTATATGAACTCACCGAAACATAGAAAGTTATATAGGCCGGTGGTTTTGATGTGTTTTAACCACGAAAAGGTTGTGGTTGGAAAGAACTTGTCATCCAACGTGAGATGTTGGGTGACTAGGATTTTGGAGGGGTTAGAAGGACCCTTTTGGTTCTTGGTTCTAGGCTTCTTTGTTGCAGACCCTAGAAAGTCCGGAGCGGAACCTCTCTTAGGCATGGTTGAGGTGTTTAAGAAGAAAGAGAGTGAACTCGAAGAAAAAGAGAGAGAGAGTACTGAGAGTGTTGAGAATGCTTGAGAGCTTAGATTGAGAGAGTAAGTGCGCGAGAGTTTAGGTTAGCAGAGAGTGAAGTAGCGAAATGAACAAAAATGGATGCTATTTATAGCTAAAGGAATGTCCTTCAGCATTCGTTCCGACCGAAACCTCCAACGGTCGCCTCGGACCGGTGTGTCTATTCTACTTTCCAATGGTTAAAATTTTAGTGTCCTGTCTCCGAATGACTAGTTCACTAATTGATGCATGTGGTAGAGAGAGAGAGAGAAAGAGAAATTTTAAAAGAAATTTATGAAATTTTCCACTAATCTAGAGATGATTTCGTAAGTTTGAAGTCCAATTTTCTCAAAAACCGAGTCCGACTCAAGAAAGTTTCGAGTGACTCGAAAGCACAAACAGATAATAACTCCTAGCTCAGTATCACTAGGTCAACTGAACTAATTGTTACTAAGACAAAGGAAGGAACATGCAACACATAATCATGGAAGATAATTTCACTTCGAAAAACACATAATCATGCATTTATCATGCCAAGTTCATTCCTAATAAAACAAAACCGATCATCACTAAGTGGCTTAGTAAAGATATCAGCTAATTGAAATTTTGTAGGAATGAATTCAAGTTCAATATCACCTTTCTCGAAATGGTCTCTTAGAAAATGATACCTGACCTCAATATGTTTTGTCTTTGAGTGCCTGGACTGGATTCTTAGTGATGCCGATTGCACTCTTATTGTCACACTTGATTGGAATTGATTTGAATGAAAGTCCAAGGTCTTTCAAGTGTTGCTTGATCCGTAGAATTTGAGCACAACATGCTCCAAGTGCAATGTACTCAACTTCAGTAGTTGATAGAGCAACTAAGTTTTGCTTCTTTGAGTGCTAAGATATAAGGGATTGAGCCATAAATTTGCATGCTCCTGAGGTGCTCTTTCTATCAACCTTATATCCAAGCATAGTCAGCATCCGAGTATCTAGGAGTGTCGGTTCTCGGCCTCTTGAGAACCACAGACCACAATTTGGAGTCCCCGTAAGATATCTAAAAATTCTCTTCATCGTAGTAAGATGTGATTCTTTTGGATTAGCTTGGAATCTTGCACACAGACATACACTAAACATAATGTCCGGCCTACTAAATGTGAGATATAACAGAGATCCAATCATACCTCTATAGAGTTTCGATCTACTACTTTACCTTTTTAGTCTCAGTCCAGTTTCATGTTGCTACTCATTGGTGTTGCTGCATGTTTTACATCTTGAAGTTTGTACTTCTTCAGCAATTCCTTGGTATACTTAGATTGATGGACATAAATGCCATCCTTGTCTTGTTTGATTTGTAGACCAAGAAAGAAATTGAGCTCTCCCATCATGCTCATTTGGAATTCCTGTCTCATTAACTCGGACAAATCTCAACAGAGATTTTCATTAGTGGCTCCAAAAATTATATCATCAACATAAATCTGAACAATAAGAAAGCCTTCCCCTTGGTTTTTAGGAAAGGGGTTTTGTCAATTTGACCTCTTTTAAAAATCATTTTCAACCAAGAAACTGCTCAGTCTTTCATACTAAGCTCCGGGAGCTTGTTTAAGATCATAAAGAGCCTTTTACACCTTGAAAACATGATTTGTAAATTCTGAGTTTTCAAATCCAGGGGGTTGCTCAACATAGAATTCCTCTTGAATGAAACCATTCGAAAAGCACATTTGACATCCATTTGATACAATTTAATATTCATGCATGATGCAAATGCCAATAGGATTCTAATTGCTTCAATCCTAGCAACTGGTGCAAAGGTTTCCCCACAATCAATTCCTTCTTCTTGATTGTAACCTTGAGCCACATGTCTAGCCTTATTTCTCACTACCAACCCACCCTCATCCAGCTTTGTTCTTGAAAAGCCATTGGTTCATATGACGGGGTGGTTAGAAGGTCGTTTAGTCAAAGTCCCGACTTGGTTTCTCCGAAATTGATTAAGTTCCTCTTGCATGGCCTCTAACCATTCAGGTTCATTTAGGGCCTCTAGTGCATTTCTGGGTTCGAGTTAATGACATAAATGCTAATAAAATTCTAATAGCTTCTATTCTCGCAACAGGTGAAAAGGTTTCCCACAATCAATCCCTTCTTCTTGATTGTAACCTTAAGCCACAAGTCTAGCCTTATTTCTAACTACCAACCCACCTTCATCCAGTTTGTTTTTGAAAACCCATTTGGTTCCTATGACTGGGTGGTCGGAAGGTCGTTTGGTCGAGTCCGGACTTGGTTTCTTTCGAATTGATTAAGTTCCTCTTGCATGGCCTCTACCCATTCAGGTTCATTTAGGGCCTCTAGTGCATTTCTGGGTTCAGTTAATGATATGAATGCAGTGAATGCACATAGATTTTGTAAAGAAGAGCGAGTTCTTACCCCACTATTGATGTCGGACAAGATGTTCTCGAGTGGGTGACTCGAAACATATTTGAATGCTCTACCTATTCTCTGGTTCACCAGATTTGTGGGTTAAATTGGTTGATCTTCAGTGATCTGATCTGTTTGAACTTGCTCATGTGTTTGGCCTTCAACATTCTCAGCTGGCTCCGGAGCTAATTCAGTCTAAGTCATGATATTCCGAGTTGCTTTCCTTTGACTTTGTCCGAGCTCGGCTTCAACAAGATCATCCTCATCTCGACCGAGTTTCGGATCCGAGAATGTTGACTCACTTGGTTTTCCCTGCTCAATCTCATCAAAAATAACGTGGATGCTTTCTTCCACTTTGTTAGTTCTTTTTATTGAAAATGCAATAAGCTTTACTATGAGATGAATAACCAAGAAAGATACCTCGATCCGACCGAGCATCAAACTTGGTCAGGTGATCCTTACCATTATTGTGAACATAGCACTTACATCCAAAGGGTTTGAAGTATTAGATGTTTGGTTTCTTTCCCTTGTAGAGTTCGTATGGAGTTTTCTTCAAAATAGGTTTGATGAGCATCGGTTCAATGTGTAGTTTGCTACGTTGATTGCCTCGACCTGCGAAATAGTACAACAGATTGTGTTCAATCATCATTGTCCTTCCTATTTCTTCAAGAGTTTTATTCTTCCTTTCTACTACCCCATTATATTGAGGTGTTTTGGGTTCCGAGAAGTTGCGGGAGATACCATTCCTATCGCAGAACTCTACAAATTTTGAGTAATCGAACTCCCTTCCATGGTCGAGTTCAAATTCTTTTGATATAAGTCTCGAGGCTCTACTTGAATTTTCCTGTAGAGCTTGTTGAACTCTTTGAAAGCTTCATTTTTGTTCTTAAGAAAACACACCCAAGAAAATCATAAGTAGTCATCAACAATCACAAGTACATAAGATTTACCTCCGAGACTCTTTATAGGGATTTCACCACATAAATCCATATGCAACATTTCAAGTAGTTTGAGTGTGGAAACAGTTTTGAGAGATTTGAAAGATGATCCGAGTTGTTCCCTTTTGTGCATTCTTTAAAAATTTTATCTTTCTTAAAAGCACAGCTTAGGTAGACCTCCGACTAAACCATGAGATGCAAGCTTTTTGATAGTATGCATACTAACCTCGACCTAGTCTACGATGCCATGTCAAAGAATCATAATGCATAGATGCTTTTAAACAAGATAAATTCTAACTTAGATCGAAAGAAGAATAGTGTAGGTATTACCTAATCTCTTACGTGAGAACTTAGTCTCTTTGGTGGTTGCATTAGAAATATAACAATTTTTCCGAGGTAATCTTACATCTTGACCTTTGTCACACAGTTGACGAGATGCTTGAGTAGATTGTACTTTAATCCCTTGACAAGGTTGTCTCCTTTTCTAATCTTGCCTATTCCAACTATCTTGTCTTTACTGTCATCTCTAAAAGTGACTTTGCCTCCTTTGTAATCTTCTAACTCGGAAAAGAGTCTTGAATCTCCTGACATGTGGCGTAAACATCCACCTGTCTAGGTACCAATGACCTTTTGTCCTTCTCTCGAGTTACTCGCAAGTCGAAACGCACTAACCCTTCTCACTTCCTCTAATGAACCCAGTAACTCCCTTTACTTGTGATACTTTTATGAGGAAGAAGACTCTTGGGAACCTAGATTTGAATTACTTTGAGTTTGGTATGATTCCGAGTCTTCCTTTTAAAAACCGAGTCTCGTGTCTCTTTCTTTTGAAAATCTTTTCTTTTATAAAGAGGTGGAGAAGCTTTTCTCCTATAAACTGATCTAGGCTCAGTCCTCCTTTCATTTTTATGAATAGGACCATGTTCGACCTTCCTGAACTTCACGGTTCCGGAATCCTTTTGAAAAGATCTAAGTAGGAATTAGATTCATCCTCTTCGTTAAAACCAAGTCCTTCCTTTATGAAGGAGACACATTAAGAGCATAGAAGCATGTCAAGGTTTCTCTAACCTTGAATAAATTTCAAAACAAGCTCTTGAGACTCATTGAGATTTTGTTTTAGATACTCATTTTCTCTTCCGAGTGTCTCGGACTCGGTCTCATTAGCTTGAGTACTAGTCTTGAGTTCTCTAAGAGGAAGTCTCAGCTTTTCCAATTTATTTTTCAAACCAATGATCCGAGAAGTGAGAGACTCAAGTTGTTCTTTGAATTGAGAAGAATCGAATTGGACTTTTCTTCCAAAGTGTAAATATATTTAGCTAAATCAACTTTGGAGAACTTAAGGAAGTATTCAATTACCTCCTGAAGATTTGTCTCCTCGATGTCCGAGTTGTGAGAGTCGACTTAGATTCGGCTTCCGATTTTGCTAGTGCCATCATACACTTTGAGTCGTCGGAATCTTCATCTTCTTTAGATAAGTCTTCATCACTCCACGTGGCCATCATAGCATTCTTCTCCTTTTTGTCCCTTTTTCTCCTTGGACAGTCTTTGACTATGTGATCTTTGCTCGCCATATTCAAAACAGACTAGAGATCTTTGTAGAACTCTTCCCTTGGCCTCTTCTCCCATTTCTTGTGCTTCATCATTCTTTTGAAGCCTCGAGCAATGAGTGCCATGGGATCTTCTTCAGAATCTAAGGAACTCAGATTTTCTCCTCTACTTTCTAAGGCTTTCACCGCAATATTCTTTTTGGTGCCGACCTCGGCATCCTCTTCCTCCGGATGGATTTCATGGGTAAGTAACTTCCCAATCGGTTTGTATGGCTTTAGTTGAGAGAGGTTCCGAGCTTCCTCAATGGCTGTCACCTTGGGACCCCATCTTCTCTTGGGTAGACTTCTTAAAAGTTTTCTCGCACATTTCTTCAGGGAAATCTTTATACCCAGAGATTTGAGATTGTTTGTAATCTCAGTGAAGCGTATAAACATCCGAGTGATGTTTTCTTCTGGCTCCATCTTGAACAACTCATATTTGTTAAGATATTGACTTATCTTCGCTCTTTTCACTTGGCATGTTCCTTCATATGTGTTGACAAGAGTGTTCCACACATCTTTAGCTGTGTGATAAGTCGACACTCTGTTGTATTCTTCCGAGCCGATGGCGCACATCGGAATGTTCATTGCTTTAAAGTTCTTTATGAACTTTTCGACTCTTCGAGTGGTGTACTCGAACTTTGCTTTAGGCACAAGTCTTGTATCTTCCATCTTGTTTGGAATATAATTTCCTTTTTGTATGATGTTCCAAACATCTTCATCGTTGTCCAAGTAGAAAGCATTCTATTAGCTTGTTCCAATGCACGAAATTTGATCCTTTGAACTTAGGTGGTCTCGCTGGAAGATCTTCCTTCATCGAACTCTCCGTTGTTCCGAACCCTCCGATCTTTAGACCTTTAGATTGTTAGATCCTTTCTGAAAGGTTAGGCTCGATACCAATTGAAGCTTTGCTCTTGGAGAGTCTTAGTCACCCTAGAGGCGGGGTGAATAGGGTGATGAGGAAATTTTAACAAACTTGGAAGATTTAAGCTTCAAAAGAGTACTCAAGAAAATCCGAGTCTAGATTGGACTCAAAAAGTGTAAACTCGGATATACGTGGACACCCTCTTAGGGTAGAAAACTACGGACAAGTGCTATCGTAAGCACTAAGTCAAATCCACTATTTTGAATCTACAAAATACAGTAGACTCGACTTAACCGGAATTGCTCCCTTAAACAATTCCTTACAGAGTTTTCCTAGACTAAGAAATTCCCTTATCTCGACCTAGTACTTCCTAACCGAGGTAACCTTACAACTAGGGACAAGTGAGCTGAGTTAACCCTTACAGCTCAGTCAAGGGACCTTACTCGGAAAATAAGAAAAGTATGTAACCGATTACAAGACTTTACAACTCGAAAGTATGAATTACAAGTCGGGAGT
This sequence comes from Talinum fruticosum, assembly GCA_021018815.1. Lineage (NCBI taxonomy): Eukaryota > Viridiplantae > Streptophyta > Magnoliopsida > Caryophyllales > Talinaceae > Talinum > Talinum fruticosum. The sequence continues at coordinate 3,121,118 of JAITYX010000026.1, forward strand.
TGTAAATAGAAGATTGAGTATGAATATAATGACTTTTGCTTAAGTAATGTGTTTCAATAATAATTTAGTAATAATTAAGTCTTGAGAAGTGGCTTCTATTTATAGATGACCAAGCGGATTAGCCGTTGTGACTAATTTCGAACGAAGTCCTTTGTGACTCGTTGTAATGGTTCTTCCGGGTCGCTCGAAAAGATCCATTGAGATTTGAACGTTATGCAACGGCTTTTGACTCCTAAGGGTGCTCCAATCAACTAGTATTATCCGAAAAGTAGGGTGGAAACCACTTGTTGAGCTTAGCGTTGAATTTTTCCAGCTTTGGAAATAGACAACCCCGACACGATGTCCGGGCCTTGTTCAAAAGTAGAAAAGCCTCGGTTCTGTTGGTGATTGACGACTTGAAGCTGGTTACTTTTGTAATTCGAAAATAAGATGACCTCGTTTTGATAACCTACAAAAGTAAATAATTTTGGTTCTCAAAGTATAAAATACTTTGGTCCAAGATTAGGCACGGATAATAATTTAATTAAGATAATTAAATGCATAATTATCTCTGGCCTAGAAGAGTAGGAATTTTCCGAGTCTAATATTCATTATATTCAAATTCCATTAGAGTCAATCCTAAGAAAGATTAAGTTATAAGAGTGAAAACATTAGAGTATATGTACTTGATCTTGACAAATAATTCTCAAACAAACATACTGACTTAGAAAGATAAATTAATATTGTAATTCACTTTACTTCAGAATATGCAATCGAACTCGGATAAGAAGTGTTAGAGAGATTATTTGAACATGCGATAAATCCGAGTGGTGTCCGAGTGACTCGAAACATCAATATGAGAAGATAGACAAGAACGTGTGTTCCGAGTTAGTAAAAATCGAATGAAATCTTAAACAGGAGTTTCTATGGTAATCGGAATGACTTGTAATCAAAACTTAGGAGGGATGAGGTTTGTACCTGAGTCTTTATGTAGTACTCAAAATGATCTAGATTCGTAGTCCGAGTCTTCACTAGTCGTTCGAAAATCCTTAGAAGGATGCATCGAAGGAAAAAGCCTTTGCTCTCAATGACAACAAACTCACCATAGACCAACACTACTTCATCGATGAGAAATTCTTCTCCTCCACCACCTTTTCCTCGCATCAAATCCACTATCAAAATATGTACTTTCAAGTACTTATGTTTCGTGACTACTTCTCACATAGTAGCAAGAGATATCGTTATCTCTTACGTTGTCTAAGGAAAAATCATTCGCATTAATCTTGCTCTCCTTCACAATCTCTTCAAATTAAGGTGTGTTTTACTTGACTCCTACCCCATTCCATTCAATGAAGTCGCTAATGACTTTTTCGATAAGTATGCCAAAGAATTTCCTAAGTTCAAAAAGAATTTTTCTCGTGACTCTAATAACTTCGAACCAAGACTTCTTTGCTTCATCTTGATGTAAACTTTTTTCCTTCTACTTCTCCAAAGAGAACTCTAACAACAAAGTTCTTAAGGTGCTCTATGATATCCTTGAAGGGGTATGAGGTTGACCTCGTCCCTTTTATCTTGAAGCGGATTGCATATGTTCCTTTAATCAAAAGAAGCCTCCTCACCCCTTTAAAGCTCTTCTTTTTGCTATCTTCGCTCAATTCAAGGTGGATCTCCCGTCTTATCAACACAAATTTTTGGAGCCTATTGTCTCGTATAGGTAGAGTTGAAATCATTGGCCTAGCCTACCAGGAAATACAAGTTGGTGTCTAGGTTCACACTTTTGAACTTGCCCCTCCTCCTCTTCTCGATCGCTGGACCTTCATCCTCCCAACTCTGTCCCTTCTCTCAACTTACTTTAGAAGGAGGCTACTCAACTTGTTGCTCTAGCCAAAGAGTTGCAGTCAACCCTAGGAGCCTTCTAGGCTTTCATGCCGATTCTCACTCGGTTGTAAATCAAGGCTTAGACTCAAATTGACCAAAGTCAAGCTAAAGGTTTTCTCTTGGAGAGACTACGTCACCCTAGAGGGTTGGTGAATAGGGTGATGAGGAAATTTCACCAATGACTGGAAGATTAAAACCCGAAACCGACTTTAAAACAGATCTGAGTCTATATTGGACTCGGAAAAGTATTAACTCGTAAAGTACATGGAAACCCTCCTAGGGCGGAAAACCACGGTCGGTGCTAATCCAAGCACCAAGTCAAATCCACTATTTTGAATCCATAAAATATAATAGAAAGACTTAAGTAGAATTGCTCCCTTAGACAATTCCTTACAAGATTTTCCTAAACTCAAAAGTTCCCTTATCCGATCTAGTACTTCCTAACCGAGGTAACCTTTACAAGTTAGGGACAACCGAGCCGAGTTAACCCTTACAGCTCGGTCAAGGGACCTTACTCGGAAAGTAAGAATAAGTGGTTGTGACTGATTACAAGACATTACAACTTAGAAAGATGCTAAGTACAGAATTGGAGTTGTAAGTAGAAGATTGAATGAGAATTACACGGAGAGATATAATTTCGATAATAGGTTCAACAATCTCCTTGTCTTGTGAAGTGCCTTCTATTTATAGATGATCGGCGATTAGCCGTTGTGTCTATCTTCCGATTAGAAGTCCTTTGTGACCGTTGGAATGGTTTTTTGAGTGACATAGAAAATATTCGTTGAGGTGTGAACGTTGGGCAACGGCTCTTAACTCCTTTGGATGTCCCAATCCGAGTGGTGGTGTCTAGAAAATAGGGTGGAAACGACTGTTGAGCTAGGTGTTGCAGATTTTCGCTTTGGAAACAGCACAACCCCGACACGATTGTCCGGGCCTTGGTTAGAAGTAGAAAAAGCCTTGTCTGCTGGTGATTTGACATTTTGAAGCCGGTTACTTTTATAATTCAAAAATAGGATAACCTCATTTAGATAACCTACAAAAGTAAATCAATTTTTGTTCTCAAAGTATAAAATACTTTGGTCCAAGATTAGACACGGATAATAATTTTAATTAAGACAATTAAGTGCCTAATTATCCGAGTCCCGAAAGAGTGGAATTTTTGAGTCTAATATCCATTATACTCAAATTCCATCTGAGTCGATCTAGAAGGAAAATAAGTCGGTTAGGGAATATCGAGTAATGAGACTTGATCTAGACAAGCATAGTTCAAACGAAACATGCTGACTTAGAAGGTTGAATTAACACCGTAATTCAATCAAACTTAGAATACAAAGTCGGACTAGAGTTTATGCACATTAGAGCAAACATTCGAACATGCAATAAGTCTAAGTTTTGTCCGATTGACTCAAAATTATGTGTGAAATGATAGGCAACAACATGCTTTCCGAGTCGAGTCGAGTCAAGTGAAAACATATACAATAGTATCCGTAACACTCGTAAAAGATTCTAAGTCACTCAGAAAAGTTTCTAAACCACTCGGAATGACTTGTAATCAAAACTTACAAGAGATGAAGTATGTACCGATTCCTTGATGGTACTTAGAATGATATACCTGCAAAGTCCGAGTCTTCACAAGCCTTAGTTGTTGAGCTCAAGGAGGTAATCGAGCGCCAAGAAGATCGGATTCGCCATAACCAGGAGAGAAGATCCAAAGCCGCCGAGGACTCAAAACCCTTTAAAGAAGTACAACCTTTAGAGTCCTCAAGTTCTTCCGACCCTAAGTCGGCAGAAGACAAACCAGAGCAGCCCAATCCGAGGCTGAAGCCGAGAAAGAACCCGAGGTGATCTCCTCGGATCACACTCAATTTTCCTCGAAGAGGCCGACGATGCAGGCCGGCTTAAGGCCCCTTCATTAGTTCACCAACCTGCAGCTGAAGAGGCTGAGGGCTTAGAACACGAACGAGAGGATGTACAACCTCCGACCCGCAGGACTCGCAATTCAAATTCCTGATTTGCCTCCGATTTTTGCCTCCTTGCCAAGCCGCATCTACTCGGGGCTACAGGCACGTGCATGGTCCTCGTTCTTCTACCTCCACTCGAAGTGCTCCTCCTCCATCTTAATTTCAAATTTTTTTTGTCCATCTTTGTACTTTATTTTCCTTTTTGAGCATACATGAGGAATCTCTCTTATTTATATTTTATCACCTGCTCATGATTCCGTGATAAGTATACTATGCTACTTCAATAAGTATGTTTTGAGTTGTATATGATGTAATGCACTCGATATTCTTGTTTAATATTTTTTTTTGCTCTAATCAAAATACAATAAAAACATAACTTTCCGAACTATTAGCTTCTATCTTAAGTATGGAATGCCTTTCACCAAAAAGGGGAGATTGAAGACTCGTGTATAAACTCTCTATCTCGACATGGTTTTGATTTCAAGACATTCTAACTATTTAAGAAGCTCATCTTTAAGTTTTCAACTCTGTGTGACCCATTCTAAAACCATCTATTTAGTATAACGCATTTAACTAGGCTTCTAACCTATCGAGACACAACTCGGAAAGATGACATGAGTAAATAGTTTCACAAACACTTCATATTCCGAGTATTAACTTAATGTTCTAACCGAAAATGAATTATCGCTTTAATTCCTCTTTCGATCAGCTTTATTGAATGAAATAATTTACTTAATTAAGTTTATGCATTCTGATTATTCAATCTTAATAACTTAATCATTTAGAGAATTCACTCGAGATGGAATTTGAACCTAATAAATATCATTACAAAAAACTCGCTATTAGCGTCCGATTTTAGAGACTCTGAAAAATTCGACGCCCATAGTGTCGTATTTAGCGTCGGATCCGAAAGAAGGCGCCATCTCGAATCGGAAATAAAAATAAAACGCTATTAGCGTCGGATATTAGAGTCGATATTTTTATCCAAAGCTATTAGCGTCCGATTTTTAGTCCAACGCTATTCCGACACTAAATGGGAACACCTTAATTGAAAGAAAATCGAGAACCAGTCCGGCTATTGTTTCTCCCCTAAATTGGTCATCGCCCTATTGTTCCTTCCCTGTACTCGCTCGTCCCGGCTAGTTCGTCCGGCGTCCATCCCTCCGTCACCGACATCGTCACCCTTCGTCACCGGAAATCTTTGTTCCGTCCCCTCCATCATCCTGCGCTAGCGGAGCCTTCCTCCCCGTCCACTTCGAGTTTGGCATCTCTCTCTCTCTGTCTCCCTCTATCTCTCTCGCTCTCGACTCTATCATTCCCCCATTGTTGTGTTGCCTTTTCTCCACCTCTCTGGACCCCCGTAGTAATTCGGCCAGCAAAATTGCCGAAACAGACAACTTGTAGGTTCTCTCGCTCGAAAATACGGTAAAGGTATTGTCTGCAATTAGTTAGGGTTTTAAGATAATAGCTGAATGTTTTTGTTCAATTGGGTAGAATCTAACTCCAGGGAAAGAAGAAGCAAGCCTATTCCAGAATTGATGATATCTTTTGCATTTTTGTTTGTTGTTCTACATCGAACTTTTATGCGTAGATGGGGCTTACAATTATGCTTCATTTTTTCGTGCTGGAATATTCACAAAATCGGCCTGGTGAATTGTCCTGTCTTGGTCATCCATGTGAGTATAACTTCTTTCTCTCCCTGTGTTCTCCCTTCCCCCGAGGTTTTCGAGTCATTTCCATGCTTTCAGCTTGTACATCTTCTTTCCGGCATATTTTTGTCCCCTGTGTCTTGCTATTTGATCCCTTGGTTCGTTGGAAGTCTTGAATGTGAAATTGATGTGTGCTAAATTTTTCACATTGATTTAATATAATTATTTACTAATTTGTTGATTGGGCCAAAATACCTTGCACATTCGAGGCATCTTACCTAGTAGCCTCGTGGAGGTTTCAAATGCTAAACTTGATGACTAAAACAGACTCTACAGTGACTTAATACTTGTAAATGGAGAATTGTGCTGAAATGTATTGCTCCGGTATCGACTTTTCACTCTGCAGTACTCGTAAATGTTGTTATGTTTTGCTGGTAATGGTATAGACTTCAATGCATGGTTTTTTTAAGTTATTATGTTAGGCTTCAAAGCCTCGATGACCATGGTTTTTTTCTTTATTTCTATTATCTCCAAAATATGAGTGCAGCCAAACCCTATGCATATAGCTTATTAAGAATCCAACAAATTGATTTAGACACAATTTCGATTAGTCTCGTAACATATACATTTCACCGAGAATGAGTTAGTGACGTCTTTAATTAACCTATGTGAAGCCAATATTATTAATATTAGTTTATTATATGATTTGGCCATATACTTGCAAGCAACAATTTTGTGTTCTTGTAAGATAATAGTAGCTATTTTACTAGTTATATATATATATATATATATATATATATATATATATATATATATATATATATATATATATATATATATATATATATATCTCGCATTTCATAAAGCTTAGAAAACCTGTTCAAAATTTGTACATAACAAGGTATATCGGCAAGTTATACACATTCTCATGTGTATGGTGTTGATATAATACTTTGTTATGTTCAAGATATCCATTATTATCAATGTTGAATGGACAATGGATGATTTCCTTTTGTAGGAAAAATATGAAGCAGCTCTAACCGAGCATGGTGTTCAGGAGGGGACAAAAGAGGCAGAGACCCTCTATAATGAGGTATCGAGTGGGTGGAGTAAAAATCAACCATCTATAGATTGGGTAACTTCGCAACAATTTTTTACGAGAAACCTACTACCTCGACATCCTCTACAGGTGCTACCTATAATTCCTCGGCTTATTCTCGCCTACAATCATAACTTCAATCAACCCAAGAACAACTTGATCAGCAAAGAAAATTAACCGAGAGTCATCAAAAATCCATGGAAGAGCAAAGAAAAATGGTCGAGAGTCGGCAAAAGGCCATGGAAGAAGCAATGAAACTCATTCAAAATCTCCAATCACAAGTTGATAGGATTTCCGGTGGTTCTAACTAATTTTTTAGCATGATTTGTTTATTGAACTTTGAATTGATTTGTTGGATACAATTATTATATAACTTAGAACTTAATTGCGAATGTTTGTTGTTTTTATGAATACTTGGTGGTTTGTGGATGATTGTGCAAAGAATGAATCACAATGTATTTGTGTATTCGTGGATTACTGTGCGAGAGAAGAAATCAGAATTTTATGTAAATGTTTTGCAGAAATATATGTAAAAGCGAATACCAAATGTAAAAGAAGCTTCGCAAAATAACCGAGCATTTAGCGTCCGACACTAATCCGACGTTATTTGAGTCAAAATATCCGACGCTAAACTCAAAAATCCGACGCTAAAATGAAGAGTAGCTCTAAAAAACAGAACGAAATTAGCGTCGGACACTAAATCCGACTCGTTAGCGTCGGATTTGTCCGACGCTAACTTGTCAAATCCGACGCTAATAGCGTTGGATGATAAAATCGGACCCTAAATTTTTTAACGTCCAGGTGTTCTACGTCGATTTTTATCCGACTCTAATCCGACGCTAAAGACGATTAGCGTCGATTTTCCTTATTTGGCGTCCGATTTTGTCCGACTCTAATTTCATTGTTTTACTATAGTGTATTAGACTTAGAAAATTTCATTCTTTCAAGTCGAAGATATTTTAGCACTAAATTATTTTGAATTAATTATTATCTTTGCCTAATCTTGGACCAAATTATTTTTATACTTTGAGTACCACATTGATTTTCTTTTGCAAGTTTATTAAAGAATTTTAGTCTAATTTGTGAAAAGCAAAAGCAACCGCTTTCTAGCCGTTAAACACCGGTAGACGGAAAAACACCTTTTCTAAACAAGGCTCGGACAATCGTGTCGGGGTTGTTTGTTTCCAAATCCAAGTAAACATCAACTTTAGGTCTAACGCTTTTTCCACCCGAATTCGGTCACAACCAGTGGAATGGACTCGCTTTTGAGCCAAGGACTAAAGCACAACGTTCATCTTATAGCGGTTCTTTTTCTAAGTGAGTCATTACAACAGCTAATGAAGCTCACAAGTCTTGAACAAGTCTCAATGGCTACTCTACCCTGCCGAGTATAAATAGAAGCCTTCCTACAACACTTGAAGATTGCTTGAACCGAATATAATTTACCCTCACTCAATCTTCTCGCTTACAACTCTAGTTTATAAGTGACTACTTTCCGAGTTATAAAGAGAAAGTATTGTAATCACTTCTATTATTTCTATTCTATGCTAAGTCCTTTGCCTATGTTGTAAGGGTCAACTGAGCTCTGTTGTTCCCTAGCTGTGAAGGTTATCTCGGTTAGGAAGTACTAGATCGAAAACGGAATTTCCGAGTCGAGGAAAAACTTGTAAGTGAATTGTCTAAGGGAGCAATTCCGTAATGAGTCAATCCTTATATTTTGTGGATTTAAAATAGTGAATTTGATTTGGTGCTTGGATTAGCACTCGTCCATGGTTTTTTGCCCCGGGAGGGTCTCCATGTATTTTCTATGTTTTGCTCTTTCTAAGTTCAATCTAAACTCGTAATTGTTAGTCATTCGCTGTGTAGATTTGTTTGCTAATTCACAAAAATCTGAGTATGGAATCTTGGAAATATTTTTGATAATTTCCTTTTCATTCTCTATCATAGGAATAGTATGGAAACTAGTCGTTGGAAGGAAGCAATTTTAAGAAATAAGCATTAGACACTAGAATGTCAAACGGTTAGCTAGCCATTACTCCGAGTACTCGAGTCATTAAGGCCTTTGTTCCTTGAGAGATGTTGATTTATAAATAGCATCTTTTCATCCTCATTCATTCACTTTGCTATCTCTCACTCTCTATACTCGAACTCATAATTTCTTGTTCAAACACTCTTCAAACTCGGACTATCTCGCTTATCTATTCTCTATTCATTCTCACTCATTCACTCCTTCTCCTTCTCAATTCAAATTTCTTTCACAATGCCTAAGAGAGGAAGCAGAGTCGAAGGAGGGTTAGCCACCAAAAAGGCTGGAACCCCAACCACCCAACTTAACAATCCACAAAGGGATTGTTCTAAAGGGAAACCACTCGCTTTTTATGAGCCAAAGCAAATTGTTCCCCAATAGTACTTTCTTGAAGAGAAATTCTTTTTATCCACCAAACTTTCATGGGTAAAACCTCTTCTCAACACATGAACCTTGAAGTACATGTGCTTATGTGATTAACTTTACCCCTAGCTTCTCACTGAATTTTATTCCAACATTACCGCAAGAGACAACGTAGTCTCTTCTCTCGGTTTAGGGAAGGCTATTTGCATTAATCTCTCTCTTCTCCATAAAATCTTTGAGGTTCGGAATCTTTTTCGAACTCAAATCCTATCCCTTTCAATGAAATCACTCATGATTTCTTTGATATGTCTGCCAAAATTGTTCCCAAGTCCGGAAAGAACTTTTTTTGACTCAAATGAGGTTTAAAGCCGGACTTCTCTGCTTTTTCTTGATGAGAACTTTGTTCTCATTTTATCCATCCAAGGAGAACCCCAACAACAAAGTTCTCAAAGTTTTGTATGATATTCTAGAAGGGTATGAGGTTAACCTCTTCCCTTTCATTATTGAGCAAATAGCTTCTGTTCCCACATATCGAAGAAACTCCCCTTCCTTTCGAAGTTTTACTTTATGCAGTATTTCCTCACTTCAAAGGGGATATTCCTAATGATCCTCTTAAATGGCTTGAGCTAACTGTCTATGTAGGCGTGGCTGAGCTAGTTGGTCTAGGATACCGGAAATTTCACCCGGTGTCTAGGTTCACTCTTCTCAACTTGCACCTTGTAGGAACCACGATCCCCGGGGAGGGGGCTCGAGCTTCGCCCGAATTGGCGGGTTTTAAAATTTTTCTTTTTGAAGATGTTAATGATTTTAGGGGTTTCAAGATCGATTTTAGAAAGTGGGGATGAACCTCTTATTAAGATTTCTGAATTTTATAAGTTGAATTAAAATGAGTTAAATAGAATTGAATGACGGTTTTATTAATTGTTTTATTTTTGAAATTATTTTTAGAAATCTCGGGATATTATTTCTTAACTGAAAAATAAAGAAAACTAAGGTTTATTGAATCTACTCGTGAAGCTTAGGGCCAAACCGGTGTGAAAACACCGGTTTGGACCCAAGCCTCACCTACGGCCACTCGACATTGGCGAGGGCCGGTGTCCGGTGGTCGATGACGTCGGCCAGGAGCCGTGGCTAAGGTGGTCAGCCTCGGCCCCTGGCCTGGCTGGTAGATCCGAAACTCCTTTTTTTCAAATAAAATTAACCGAGAGGAAGATTTAGGAGAAATAAAATTAGAAAAAGAGTCGCCAGTATGTTTTTAGGAATAAAAACTAACAAAAATAAAAGAAACACTCTTCCAATCTTAGTATGGGAAACTAAGCTTAGAAGATGCTAAAAAATGACTCCATTGATCCGGAACTAAGAATCGGATTCGGGGTGAGGGTACGAAACGTAGGCATAAGCCATTCCGTTCCACCCGTCAAACGACGACCATTACTAGTTTGAGTAGTGAATTTGAATAACCTATTAAACACAAGCACACATCATATATGATACATAATCAAAAGTAACCAAAACATGATAATGAAAGCGGTAAAGGCAAATATGAAAAGCGATAAAGAAAGAAAAAGTGAAAAGAAAAGAAAAGCGGAAAGAAAAGAAAGTGAGAAACTAAAAGATTACATCGGGCGGGGAGGAATTAAAAGCGATACAACTTGTCTCCACAATACTGAAAGCATTAAAAACATAAAATAAATAAACTGTCGTAAAGGTCGAATTGGTGCCCTCGGGTTGTCCCACCTGCTAATTTGGATTTGGGATCCGGATCCGTTGATGCCACAGTGGTGATTCGAGAAGGATTTTTGTAAATTTTTGTGGAAGTCAACAAAAAACTGTATAAAGAGTTGGAAAGATCAACTGAAAAGAGACCAAGAGATCAGAATAATCGACTATTCAGTAGCTCTTAGTCACGATTCATCCACGTAATGCTTAGGAGAGAGAGACCTTCAAGCTTAGTATTGAGGAGCGTAATGCTAAGGAATGAATTGTATGCCAAATAAGAGCCTAAGCTCTCTATTTATAGGCAAAGACTAGGTCACAAAATGACCTAGGGTTAAGGTTCAATCAGCTGTCCAAAGTAGGTCAAGAACCGGGTGCAAAATCATAAAAAATCGGGCCAAAAAGTCAAAGGATAGAATCGGATCCTACGATTGGCGACCGGCCATAACGACATCGTTTTGGGTATTCCAACTTTTCCATGTTGCAATGAGATTCTTTGGCAAAACACAACATTTTAGGCAAAATAGAACCTGGTATGCGACGTTGGATACGACCCCATTTTGAGGATGTAAGCTCCGTGTCTCGAGTGGATTGTCTTGGAGCAAAACGTAGTGTTTTAATGCTTCGATCATGAAACGCGACGCCGGACATGACATCGTTTTGATGTCTTCGGACTCTATGTCCGGGTCGGACGCTGGTGATGAAACTCAACATTTTGAGCCTAGAATCTCTCTATATGTGGCGCTGGACATTCGTTGAATCTGGAGGTTTGACTCGGGCTTGGGCCATCCGAAAGCAAAAGGATTTTTAATCGACCCAAGGCAAAAATGTTATTTATTTAGTGCTAAGGGTTCTTTGTGGTTTATTGGCTTCCATCGCACCAATCAAATACCATTTGTGATCCAAATCCTCAAACAGGACTTGGGATTTCATCATCGGGCCAACAATATAAAATACGTAAATAAAAGAGATAAGGGATGACACGTTTTAGGCATCTATAGTTAGCTCCCACTTTGACCCAGTCCGAAAGACGAAGGGTCAACGTAGACACTAAAGGATACTTATCTCGCTTTTGTATATTGTTTCAAATTCCTAACTATTGTGTTGTGTTTGGAATTGGTTGTTGTCGAACCCGAACTCTAAGACAGAGCTCGGACTTGATCGCGATGCATGCATTTTGAAGTCCAAGTAAGAGGATCCTGAGCTCGACTTGATCGAGCCTAAGCTTGGTGAATTTTTATGCTGAAACTTCTATTGTTCTTTTATCCGAAGCTTGGCCCGATAATCTGCTATACTAATATGTTTGTTAATAGATAATCATATTGACAAAAGTTCAATATTTTACCTAAATAATTCGATTGAAAACAGATCGACAATATGATCTACAAAAGCCGATATAGTGGGTCCAAGAGCTCCACTTGCATGCATGTGGTGCCAAACATCCACTTACCACACCTGATAGGACTCCTCAAGCTAGGCCACCAGCTAGGGCTACAAAGCTGCCATCAATGGGTCGCCACCATTCCTTGTGGTCGGCACCGGCCAACCTTTGGCGAGCCCGGCCCCGACGTGCTGCCGGATTCCTTCTTTGATCTCCTCTTGGTTTTTTACGTTTGTCTTATATGCTTGGCATGCCTTGGCTGAATAGGTCTATAAAAGGGGAGCTGGTGTGTTCATTTTGCATAATTCACTTATCCCTCTCTTGCTTTCTCTAGATTTGCTCTTGTTGTGCTCTTGCTTTGTTCCTTGAGAAAACTAGTTGGTTTTCAAAATTCAATTTTCTAAACATGTCTAGAAGAAAGGCTCTTCCAACTAGAAGAACCTGTGCTAAGAAGTTGGCTCATGACAACTTCATCGAGCGAGAGTGGCGCGCCCACGACGAATGGAGCCCAAATGATCTCTTGGTAGAGGCCGAGAATCACGTATCTTCGCTCGACATTACTCCATTGGTAAGCTTGTTGGCTTAAACCTCTATATTTACTCACTTAGAGTAGTATTTCTACTAATTATCTTGTTGGATTTTCATCTTGCAGAAAGGCTCTATTCGGAGTAGCTATGCTATACCAAAATTCATGGAAACATGCAAAGAAAGGTACTACCCTTGAGAAGATGTCATGAATAAGGTCGGGTTTGGTTCCCTTTTTACAGCCTTGAGTCATTTGTGTGACAAAAGGAGCGAGATCCCATTAAGGATATTAGTGAGCTTTTTGGGATACCACTAACACCCTCCATATTCCTTTCGGGAGATGACCATTACACCTTTTGATTTTGCTATTTTATCGGGTTTGGGCTTCTCGGGGGCCTTTAGTCGACAACCGAAACTTGTACAAAAATCATGACTATTTGCGTCACCTCTTCAGTCTCGTGGCTAGTAGGTTTCCTCGGGAAAATTTCTTCAAATATACCCTTATTTTCGATGCTTTTGAGGATGTTGAGTTTTGGGCTCGACATACACCTTAACAACAAATTCGAGTTTTGCTTGCTCTCTTGTTAAGCACGATAATTTTTTCCAACCAAGCTTCAAAGCTTCATGTTCAATATTTGGTGAACTTAGTGGTCCTAGATAGTATTAGAGAGCTTAACTCAGGTGAACCCACATATACTTTCCTCATAAGGGGTCTACATGCTTGGTGTGAGACATACCAAGCCCGAGAAAGACTTGACCAACTATCCTCCCCTATATGGCTTGTGGAAGATCATTGAGGTGTGCTCTATTTCTTCACTTATTTCTAACATATTCTTATCTTGTGTGGATAAAATCTCATTTGTTTTGTAAAATTGTAGCCTGGTTGTATGAATATTTTGCGCACCTTTCGCCTGACTCAACAAATCATCCTACATTTCGGCCTCAATATCATGGGCCAAGATTTATCTTCGACAACCCAAAGCCCACGTCATAGGCTTTTTACAGTCCACTCTCAATCATGTGGCTTCGGTATGTCACTTCCAAGTTCTTAAATTGACCTCAAAATATGCCGAGGAAAAATTTTGCTTAACCGCTCAGCTGGCTGCCATTGCCCATGACTTGTGGTGGTCCAGTGGGCACGGCCATGGTGACCGGTATCTGCCATGGGAGGCCTCTGGCCACCCAATTCTTGCCATTTCTTTGTTTTACTTGCTTATCTCCTTGTAAGTCCTATATGTGCAAGCCAATTTCCATCCATGGGCCCAACTTCAACTCTCTCCAAGTGTAGGCGTTACATGGGATTTGAGTGAGAGGAGGATCTTATTTAAGGGTCCTTTCGGGTTTTTGTTGGTACCTTGGCAAGCTAGTCACGCGTCAAATCCACTCCGACACATGGCCTTTGTTAGTTCCTTATGATCCACCTCAAACCATGTTTTTATTTCCGCTCCCTTTCTCAACAAGAGTAAGAGGAAGACCACTCGGGTATCCATATACCCAACTCTTAAACTTGTATACCTCTTATGCTCACCATTTAGGACGAATTATGATCTAATTGGTAAGTTTCTATCTTTTCCTCCTTTTGAAGTTGTAAGAACCACGGCCAGCTAGGGCCCACCGAGCTTCCACACTTATGTTGCGTTTCTATTTCTAAAAATTGATTTTGAAGATGGTTTTGAAAGTCGATTTTCGAATGTGAGGATGAACCTTTTTATTAAGATTTTTGAATTTTATTACATCTTATTAAAATCGTCTTAGGCAAAGTGTGAATAGCGGTTTATTGATTATTTTATTTTAGGAATTATTTTAAGAAGTCCGTGATATTATTTCTTAACTAAACAGAATAAAGAAATTAGGGTTTTGAATATGTCGTGAGGCTTTAGGGCCATATTAGTGTGAAAACACTAATTTGGACTGAAGCCTCACCCACTCGCCGTCCTACGTCGGCTAGAGCTAACGCCGTACGGTGAGCGGCGTCGGCCAGTGGCAATGGCTAAAGTAATTCGACCTTGGCTGGCGGATCCAGAATCCCTTCTTTCTTTTATCCCGTAATGAGAAAAACCGAGATGCAATGCAGTAGAAATAAAGTAAAATAGGAGTCGCCAATCAATTTTTAGGAAAGAAAAACTAATAAAAACAAAAGTAAAATTTAGTCTTCCAATCTTAGTATGGGGAAACTAAGACAAGAAGAGGCTAAAAATGACTCCATCGGTCTTTGACCCGAGAATCGGATTTGGGGGCGAGGGTACGAAACGTAGGGACAAACACTTATGTTCCGCCGTCCGAAGACAGCCACTACTAGTTCGAGTACTGAATTAAAATAATGTAAAACAAACAAGCAAGCAACATGCAATGAGAATTAAAAGCAACCGAACATAATGAAAGAAAGTGATAAAAGCAAAACTAAAGAAAGCGGTAAAGAAAGTAAAAGCATAAAAGAAAGCAAAGAGGAAATAAAAGATTCCATCAGGTAAGGAGGAATTAAGAGCGATACATCATTTGTCTACAATACGAAAAGCAATAAAAAAGCATAAAAGTAAATAATAAACCATTGAAGATCGAATTTGTGCCCTCGGGTTGTCCCACTCGCCGATCCGGATCTCTTGATGCGATGGTGGTGAATTAAAGAAGCTTTTTGTGAGTATTTGTGAAGATAGGTAGGACGTTGTGTGTCTAATGGAATTCTCGAGTTTAGATGTGGTTTTAATATAGAGAAGAGTGGGAAGAGGCTGAAAAGGGACCAAGAGATTAGAATACGTAATGGAGTATTCGAGTAGCTTAGCAGAGTAATATTAAGGGTTGAGCCATTGAGAGAAGGAGAGCCAAGGCTTTCTATTTATAGCGAGATGTTATGTCACGAATAACCTAGGGTTTGCATGCAGCTAGCCGTCTAGAACAGCTGAAAATAAATCGGGCGAAGATATCACAAGATTGAACCGAATAAGAAGAGATAAGACCGGATAGAACCGAGGAAGGCATGCATCAGCCATCAAGGTTGCCTAGGGTTTTGTGCCCTAGTAAGTTACCAAGGAAGTCTCCGTGGCATAACACTCGCTTTCTACACGGAATTTGGGGTTGCTTGGCGTCGGCCACATGAACTTTCCAAAAATGAAAAGTTTTCATTTTTTGCAAGTTTCCATTTTCGGCAAGTTTCTATTTTTGGCGATTACCAATTTTGATGTGGGATGCGTGCTCCTAATCTCGGGAGACTGTCTTGGAGCCAAAATACAACACTTTGATGTTTGTGATCATGAAATGCAGCATTTAACCTCGTCTTGAGGTTTTTAGCTCCTTGTCTGGTTGGATCGAAGTGAAACACGAATTCGAGCCCGGAATTCCCCAATACGTGGCACTAGACTCTGTTGTCTCCGAAGGCTTTACCTGGTTTTGGATCGTCCGAAAGAAAATGGGATTTTTGGATCGACCCAAGGAAAAAGTCTATTTATGTGGTGTTGAGGGTTCTTTGCGGTTTATCGGCTTCCGTCACACCAATCGAACACAATCTGTGATCCAAATCCTCAAACAGGATTCAAAATTTCATCATCGGGCCAACAAACAAAAAATAGAGAAAAGGACAACATTTTTTAGGTGTCTATAGTTAGCCCCCACTTTGACCGAGTCCGAAAGACGAAGGTCAAAGTAGACACTAAAGGGTACTTACTTGGTGTTGTGTCGGATGCTGATTGAATTTATGTGTCCGAAATTAGGTACCTTATGGCTTGAACTCTTAATAGAGGGGCCTCGACTTGACTGATGGAGTCCGAAGTACGGGTTGTTGATTCCTAAACTTGGTCGCTTAGAGACCCGAAGTTCGGATTGGTGTGCCTAAACTTGACCATGCACCTAGTCCGAATCCCGGCGATGTAGCTTGAACTTGACTCGGGTAGTAATGTCCGAAGTCCAGCTGGGGTGCTCGAACTTAACCGCTTCTTGGATCTAAAGTTTGGCTGGGTGTGCCTAAACTTGACCTTTCTTGGTCCGAAGCTTGGCTAAAATTTTCTACACTCACAGCTTTGTTAGCTAATAATCAAATGTAAATAGTTTTAAGTGTTACCTGAATGTAATTTGTAATTAGATCATGTTTCAAATGTGGTTCCTCGACTTGGCCAATGAGGTCATGAAGTCTAGGTGTGGTATCTGAACCTTGACCGTTGTTGGGCCCGAAGCTCGACGAGGGATTCATGTCCGAACCTTGACCACTCGCTGGGCCCGAGAATCAACCGAGTTATGTCAAAACATTGACCATTGTTGGGCCCGAAACTCGATTGAGTCGTGTCTCGAACCTTGACAGCCTTCGGGCCCGAAGCTCGACCGAATTATGAACTAAACCTTGACCACTGCTTGGGCCCGAAGTTCGATTGAGGTGTGTCTAAACTTGACAATTGTTGGGCCCGAAGCTCGATTAAGTTGTGTCTAAACCTTGATCGCTACTTGGCCCGAAGCTCCACTAGGATGTGTCTCGAACCTTGACTCGCTACTAGGCCCGAAGCTCCACTAGGATGTGTCCGAACCTTGATCGCTCTTAGGCCTATCCACCTTCGTTAGAATAGAGACGACTGCTTATCTTTATGCACAAATTCTTGCCTAGACTTGGTCATTGGATGACCTAAAATCAAGGGAACGCCCGCTTGAAATATGTTGTTCCTTAAGGTGATGCCTCATTCTAAGTTTCAGCTTTTACTTTGTGTGCTAATAGCTCCTTTGTTTACATGGTAGACGATTTGCGTCTTCTCCCGAGCATTCTTGGAGTTGTTGTTGTATGACCTTTTCGATCTTGAGCCCCCATATTCTTCTTGGGTGCTTGTGTCTAGCTCTTCTCAAATGTCGAGAGTTGGTGAGCTTTGATTAGCCGATAGAAGATCCTCTTTGAAGGTGACAAGTCTTGGTGACCTCCTTGATGCTAATATGATACTTGATTAAATAATTCCTTGTGGGGTGCTTTGTTATTTAATTTTTGTGTTTTTAGGAGTTTGACTCATGCAAAGGAGATGAATGTAGGACTCTATTTTAGGAACATATGCATTCTATTATTAAGATAATGCAAAAAAGTTTAAAAAGACAAAGAAAAATTACACTTTAGCCCCCACTCCCTAAAAATAGAGTCTAAAGAAGGAGGTTGCTCGAACCGTGATGTATTGTTGCTGACGATGAATTGTGGATTGTGAACCTGACGACTTGGTGCTGAATCGGACCGGCATGCTTCTTGATTGATCTCTACTTTTTCTAGATGAGTTTCTGCTCCTTTGGATAGGGCAAAGTGGCTTTTGGATTTTTGAGATTAGAAATGGGAAACAAAGAGAAAAGGAAATGATATGCTCTTTTATTTGGATGCACATAAAAGGATGCGAATCAAATGGGATGTATGCCATGATGCTTATGATTTAATCTGGAATGATTCTATGATTTGGCTAGTGCATAACTAAAATGGATAGATGATTACTCCTAATGAAAGATGAATTTGTTTTGGCTAAATGAAAATGCAAAAGCAGCACTCACCTAATCTGAGATGAATTTAATTTTGGCTAATGCAAATGAAGGACTCTCCTAATTAGAGATGAATTTGACTTTGGCTAATCCAAAAATGAAATGCAACATTGTACTCACCTACTTGAGATGATTTTGGAATTGGGCTAATGCAAAATGAATGGACTCACCCTAATTGGGATGAAATTTATTGTGCTTAATGCAAAAAAAAAAATGCAAATGCGGACTCACCTTAATTGAGATAAAATTTATTTTGGCTAGAATACACATAATTGGACCGACTCAAAAAGTTTTATTTTTATTTTACTTTTGCACCTATCCAAGGATTATTCAGCGCTCCTCACCTATCCCTAAAGGCTCACAAGCGGAAGACTAAATGTAAAACACACACATTCATTCAAGCATGCAAATGAAGAGGGGGACCTCCTAATAGTCAAAAGTTCTATGGTCAAAGAGTTCAAGAGTTTGGATACATGGTGACATGTAGTCCGAGAATTTGGTCCCCCATGGTTTGCGCGCATAAGGATATAAGCCAGAATTCTCGGTGCCTCTCGGTGAATCAAAGGGTTTAGTCCAAGACTGTGTGCTACGATGGAGGAGGTACCATTTCCTCGAGCAATCAAGCCTAGTTGGGCCTCGCCCAAAGGAATCGATCGGGGCCTCTCTCTAGAAAGGGTAAGCGGGGGTACAATAAAGTTTTCCTAGGGTCCAAAATAATATTTAAACTAGTTCAAAGGTTGCTGAATGTGGGATGCTTAATGCGAGTACATTATTAAAAATACACTACTCAAATTTTCAAATTTCGCCTCGTAATAAAAAATTATCCCCAGTGGAGTCGCCACTCGTGGGAACCACGACCGCCGAGGCCTGCCAAGCTTCCCCACTTGTGTCGGGTCTCTTTTATTACAGATTGATTTTGAAGATGGTTATGAAAGTCGATTTTGGAATGTGGGGATGAACCTTTTATTAAGATTTCGAATTTTATTAAATCGATTAAAATCAAATTAAGAAAAGTGTGAATGGCAGTTTATTAATTATTTTATTTTAGGAATTATTTTAAGAAGTCTCGGGATATTATTTCTTAACCGAACAGGATAAAGAAATTAGGGTTTTGAATGTGCCGTGAGGTCGTTAAGTCGTATTTTATACATATTTTTAGTAGTTATTTAGTTTATATTGTATAGTTTATTTTATCTTATTTATCATATTTTGTCTATTTATAGGTAATTATCGAATAAAGTGTGAAAGAAGAGAAAAGACGTTAAAAGTGAATTTTTAGCTACGGACAAGCATCCAAGAAAAAACATGAAGTCGGTCCATAAAAATAATATGTCATAAAATATTTATTTTATGATATTATATTTCAGAAATCCTAATTGAAAGAGAAAAGGAAACTTGGAAGAGAAGAAAGAGGAATAACCCTAACTCCTTTACCATATATATATATATCACTTGTAATCATCATCAAGGGGTGTGGCTCACGCAGCCCTTGCTGCCCCCTTCGTTGCTCCTGCAGCCCCCTCTTGGCTGGCCATTGCCCACACCTTCGCTGCCCCTCATCACTTGCCTTTGCTGCCCATCACCTATCTTACGCCACAAACATCAACGCTAATCATCAATCATCAAATCCTTCACTTTTCTTCCTTGCCACCTCCTACTTACTCCACTTTCACCATAATCCTAATCACAATCCCAACCTTTTTCATCATCATCATCAACTCTCCATCATCACCTTCTTGGTCATCACCATGGCAAGGATTATTATGGTATTATCATTAGTATTGTAATTTTTATTTTAAAGATTCTATTTTTATTGTTAGTTTAATATTAATGATGATAGTTTTATTTAGTTTATGTGTCCCAAATTACGTTATGTTTGAGTAGTTGTTTTTATACTTAGTATAATCTACTTGAAATTATGTTAAATTATTTATTTTGAAACAACATTTCGATCTTTATTGTCTTATTGATTCGATCCATGATTCTATGATAATTTGATTTTATTGTTTATGATTTTATGTCTAATTAATTAGAGTGCACACTAATTAGTTTTATATAAATTCATATGATAGTTTAAAGGATTTAAGTACGTAATCGTTTGATCTTTTAGATGTATCACCCTAGTTAATCATGGATGGCTCATACCCATCTCTTTTAATTAGGAAATTCTCATAGATCCTTCTTAAATCAATTTGCTAGTAGATTGGTTATTAGGTGTTAGATGATATTTTTCTAAATACTTAATGCTCTAATTTGATTAAATTCTAGTGCTAGTGCTAGGGTTATCAATATTAGTAGGGTTTATATTAGGGCTAGGCCTAAGTAAACTAATAACTAAGGAAAAACGGGGAAGATCCGGTAGTGGTTGTCTTCTACAGTTTAGCTCATGGATAAATCAATTTATGTGTTAATGATAAACAATAATTTGCATGGTGG
Source organism: Talinum fruticosum (assembly GCA_021018815.1). NCBI lineage: Eukaryota > Viridiplantae > Streptophyta > Magnoliopsida > Caryophyllales > Talinaceae > Talinum > Talinum fruticosum. Next base: position 3,141,612 of record JAITYX010000026.1, read on the forward strand.
ATGTAGATTTTACTAAGTGTTTTTATAAATTTGATATCTTTGATAATTATTTGTTTGCTTTTTAGTTATTTTCTTTAGTTTGTCAATTTTTATTTATAAATTTATAGACTTTTATTATCAATTTCATTATTCCCCCTAAAGATCAGTATTTTAGGTTAGTTTTAGTAATTTTAATTTAATTTTATTTTGAGTCTTTATATATTTTAATCTTCAGATTATTTTTCTGTCAGTTTTTATTATTTTTGAGTACGTTTGTTAGAAATTAGTTTAAAAATAATTTATTTCGTTATTTTTCGTGTTTTATATTCTTTTAGGGTTTAAATAGAGTCCTAGTTTGATATGATTAAATTTTATAATTTTTGGAATTAATTTGATAATTTTTCAGATTTAATTCTTGAATTTAATTACTGCAGGTTTTTAGTTAAATAAATTCGTAAATTCGGTTTTAAATTTTATTTTTATATTTTTAGGGTCTGGTTAGGTCTAGAAAATTATTATTAATATTCTAGGTAATTTTAATATTTAATTTCGTAATTAATTTAGTGCAGAATTTTACTTATTTAATTTTCTGTTTTAGAATTTATTTATTTTCTGCTCTAGTTTTCTGTTTTAATTATTCTAAAAAATATACAAAAAAATTTCTGGGTTATTATAGTTTTCTTATTCTGTATAAATTATTTATTTAGTTGTTAGATAATTTTCTATGATTTTTAGTTATTGATTTTAATTTATATTTTCTATTTTGTTTATAAGAGTAGTAAATTTAATTAGATTAAAGCTTGTATATTATTATATCTTTCCTCGTGGATTTGATCCCTACTTCCCTATGCTATATTGTTTATTAGAAGCCTAAGTAGTGGTTTAATTTGTAGCTGTACGACAAGCTAACAAATTTTGGCGTCGTTGCCTAGGGAAAGAAAATAATAGTTGTTAGTTTTATTTAATTTAGATTTACTACTTTTATTACTTCTTTGTGACTTTAATAGTTTCTTTTCGTAGTTTAATTTTTTAGTGTTTTGTTTTATTTTGATAAGGAGCATACATTTGACAAAGTTGAAGCCAAGTAAGTGTTTCCAATTTTATTTTTGTAAGTTCTGAAATTATTGAGATGACTACTTTACGTGAGCTTGCTGCACCTAAATTGGATACACAACTTCTACCTATCTTATATCCCGCATTGGACTCGACCACTAAAACTGAACTCTAGATTTTTAAATATGTTACCTAAATTTCATGAACTGCCTGGTGAGGACCCACATCATCATATCAATGAGTTTATTATTACATGTTCCACTATGCAACTTGAGGGAATTATCTAAGACAAAATTAAGTCGAGAGCCTTTCCCTTTTCACTTCGAGGATAAGGCTAAAGATTGGTTTTATTACCTACCCCTGCAACATTCACTACATGGACCCAAGTCATAAAGCATTCTTAGAAAAATTCTTTCCTACATCTAGGATTGGATCCATTAGAAAAGAAATTTGTGGCATTAAACAGATTGATCTGGAGAGACTTTTTATGAATATTGGGAGCGTTTTAATAAATTATGCGCTAGTTGTCCCCAACATCAAATTTCCGAGCATTTATTGATACAATATTTTTATGAAGGTTTATTGCCAATAGATAGAAATATGGTAGATGTTGCTAGTAGAGGGGCCTTGTTTAATAAAACTCCAGCTCAAGCTAGAGAATTATTTAATATTATGGCCCAAAATACTCAACAATTTGGAATGGGAGATACCCAGTTTAGGAATGTTAATGAGTTCAATTTAGGTCCATCTATAGAGACCCGGTTGTCCCAAATTACTGTTATGTTGAACAAATTGGTCCGCAGAGAAGAAGCGAGTAGTTTGTAGTATTTGCTTTTTAGAGGGTCATGTTGCTAATTCATGCCCTACACAACAAAGAGAGCATGTGAATGCTATTTTTTCCAACCAAGGTCGAATGAATTATAACACATTCTCGAACACTTATGAAGAATGGACTGACTACTCCAACCTTAGGTATGGATTTGAAGAAAACCCCTTAGAATTTGATCAATCCATTGCTTAGGACAAAACTAATTATCTTTTAGAGCAAATCATTAAGAAAATGGATTACCAAAAAAGGAGAGTGACCTTAGGTTCCAAAGCTTAGAGATGACCATTAAGCAGGTTCAAGAGAAATAGATTGGCAATGATACCATGCTTAGTAACCTGCAAGCCCAAATGCAATCTCAACCTTTGCAAGATCCAAAAAAAAAAATTGTGAGTGTCATAAAACTTAAAAGTGGGAAAGAGTTAGAGGAATCTAGGAAAAACATAGAGGTAGAGCCAGAATTAAAGGTCAAGAAATCTAAACTTGACCAAAAAAAGATGACGCCTCTAATGCTAAGGAAATAGGTGAAAATAAAAAGATCTTTACAAGCCTATTCCACCTTTTACCAGTAGACTAATAAGCGCAACTCCTACGATAGACGAGGCAAATGAAGATATCATAGAAATATCTAGGAAGGTAGAAATCAACATTCCTCTTCTAGGTACCATGAAACGAGAAGCTCGTTATGCTAAGTTCCTTAAAGATCTATTCACGAACAAATTAAAATTAAAAAGGAACAAAAAGGTAAGTATGGGGGAGAATACATCTGCTCTTTTCCAAAAGAAATCTCCCACTAATTGCAAGTATGTAGGAGACCAGATCAATTTAGTGTGGGAAATGCAACTGAATGATCCTTGAGTTACAAAGGTGTCAATCCAAAGACGATAAACAAAGGCGCTGGTTGGGAGGCAACCCAACATTTTCAGGGAAGTTTCTATAATTTTTACTTTAATTTTATTTTTATTTTTATTTTGCATGCATTAGGGACAATGCATGAATTAACTGTGGGGAGTGCATCCTGCATTTTAATTCTATGCATTTATTTTTATCGTTTTTTTGGGAAAAAAATTCTTGTAAAGAAATGCATGAACATAAATATATGCTAGGTTAACTTGCTTAATTTTTCTATTTCTAATTTTTCTTTCCCTTTGTAAGTGAGAAATTGGAAAATGTTAATTGTCATTCAGAATTGTTTGAGTTGATCCTCATATATTTCTTCAATTAGTGACATTCATAATTTTTCCGTCGGTTTGATCATGTTATATAATCGTGATAGAGGCAATAAATTGACTTAAACCGTTCACCTAGACTACTGAACTTAGCAGATTGACTCATTGAAAATTTGATTTTTCTTGTTTTGCCTTTAAAAAATAAAAATAAAAAAACAAAAGAAAAAATCAAAATGTTAGTCTACCAACATGGGTCGGAGTTGGTGGCTTGGCAACATTTCCCCTTAAGTTTAGGTCTCAAGTTGAGCCTTATGAATGGAGTAATCCATGCTAGGAGACTCATGCCCCTTTTGGACCGATCAATGGCTCGAACCATACTAACGAAAAGAAAAAGAAAATAATAGAATATTAACTCCAAGCACCTCTGTTTGGGTGAGTGGGAGACAGGGAGTGTTATATTTCTAAGACTCTATATGGGCCTCGAATATGTGCTTGAATGGAGTGATATATATATTCAAAAGAAAAAGAGAAAAAAAGAAGTTTGCAAAACAATTTTATAATCAATTTTTAGTGAGTTTTCTGCTGATTCAGTGTCTTTATAACCATACTCGTACCTTAATTTTTTCCATCCTAAAACATTTTAGACCTCTTGACCGGAATGTACATGTTTGAAAAAGATGGATAATTTTTACTTGTTTCTTAAATGAAAGAGATATTGTGAGGCTGATAAATAAACTCTCCGATGACAACGAAATGTTTAGTTTTTCACTTGCTTGGGAAAGACAAATTTACATCAAACTATTTTTGAAAGCAAGGCAAACTTAGTGTATACTTTATGTTTTATGTATATATTTATAAGAAACCGTAATATTAGATCGAGTCTTAGATTTCTTTGCACGAGAACGTCCAAAGTCTAAGTGTGGGGGATTTGTTAAGTTGTATTTTATACATATTTTTAATAGTTATTTAGTTTATATTATATAGTTTATTTTGTCTAATTTATCCTATTTTGTCTATTTATAGGTAATCATCGAATAAAGTGGGGAAGAAGAGAAAAGATGTTAAAAGTGGATTTTTAGCTACAGACAAGCATCCAAGAAAAGATATGAAGTCGGTCCATAAAAATAATATGTCATAAAATATTTATTTTATGATATTATATTTTAGGAAATCCTAATTGGAAGAGAAAAGAAAACTTGAAAGAGAAAAAGAGGAATAACCCTAACTCCTTCACCATATATATATATCACTTGTAATCATCATCAAGGGTGTGGCTCACGCAGCCCTTGCTGCCCCCTTCATTGCTCTAGCAGCCCCCTCTTGGCTGGCCGTTGCCCACACCTTCGCTGCCCCTTATCACTTGCCTTTGCTGCCTATCACCTATCTCATGCCACAAACATCAATGCTAATCATCAATCATCAAATCCTTCACTTTTCTTCCTTGCCACCTCCTACTTACTCCACTTTCACCATAATCCTCATCACAATCCCAACCTTTTTCATCATCATCATCAACTCTCCATCATCACCTTCTTGATCATCACCATAGCAAGGATTATTATGGTATTATCATTAGTATTATAATTTTTATTTTAAAGACTCTATTTTTATTATTAGTTTAATATTAAAGATGATATTTTTATTTAGTTTATGTGTCCCAAATTACATTATGTTTGAATATTTTTTTATACTTAGTATAATCTATTTGAAACCATGTTAAATTATTTATTTTGAAACAAAGTTTCGATCTTTATTATCTTATTGATTCGATCCATGATTCTATGATAATTTAATTTTATTGTTTATGATTTTATGTCTGATTAATTAGAGTGCACACTAATTAGTTTTATATAAATTCATATGATAGTTTTGAAGGATTTAAGTACGTAATCGCTTGATCTTTTAGATGAAACCCTAGTTAATCATGGATGGCTCATACCCATCTCTTTTAATTAGGAAATTCTCATAAATCCTTCTTAAATCAATTTGCTAGTAGATTGGTTATTAGGTGTTAGATGATATTTTTCTAATACTTAATGCTCTAATTTGATTAAATTCTAGTGCTAGTGCTAGGGTTATCAATATTAGTAGGATTTATATTAGGGCTAGGCCTAAGTAAACTAATAACTAAGGAAAAACGGGGAAGATCCGGTAGTGGTTGTCATCTACAGTTTAGCTCATGGATAAATCAATTTGTGTGTTAATGATAACCAATAATTTGCATGGTGGATGTAGATTATACTAAGTGTTTTTATAAATTTGATATCTTTGATAATTATTTGTTTGCTTTTTAGTTATTTTCTTTAGTTTGTCAATTTTTATTTATAAATTTATAGACTTTTATTATCAATTTCATTATTCCCCCTAAAGATCAGTATTTTAGGTTAGTTTTAGTAATTTTAATTTAATTTTATTTTGAGTCTTTATATATTTTAATCTTCGATTATTTTTCCGTCGTTTTTATTATTTTTGAGTCAGTTTGTTAGAAATTAGTTTAAAAATAATTTCTTTTGTTATTTGTCATGTTTTATATTCTTTTAGGGTTTAAATAGATTCCTAGTTTGATGTGATTGAATTTTATAATTTTTGGAATTAATTTGATAATTTTTCAGATTTTATTCTTGAATTTAATTAGTGCAAGTTTTTAGTTAAATAAATTCGTAAATTCAGTTTTAAATTTTATTTTTATATTTTTAGAGTCTGGTTAGGTCTAGAAAATTAGTATTAATATTCTAGGTAATTTTAATATTTAATTTCGTAATTAATTTAGTGCAGAATTTTACTTATTTAATTTTCTGTTTTAGAATTTATTTATTTTCTGCTCTAGTTTTCTGTTTTAATTATTCTAAAAAATATACAAAAATATTTCTGGGTTATTATAGTTTTCTTATTCTGTATAAATTATTTATTTAGTTGTTAGATAATTTTCTATGATTTTTAGTTATTGATTTTACTTTATATTTTCTATTTTGTTTTTAAGAGTAGTAAATTTAATTAGATTAAAGCTTACATATTATTATATCTTTCCTCGTGGATTTGATCCCTACTTCCCTATGCTATATTATTTATTAAAAGCCTAAGTAGTGGTTTAATTTGTAGCTGTATGACAAGCTAACAGAGGCCTTAAGGCCACATTAGTGTGAAAACACCAATTTGGACCGAAGCCTCACCCAATGATCTGTCCGGTGCTCGGCCGAGCCAACGTCGTGTAGTGAGCGGCGCCGGCCAGTGGTCGTGGCTGAAGTAATTCAGCCTCGACTTTTGGCTTGGCTGGCAGATCTAGAATCCCTTCTTTCTTTTTATCCTGTAGTGAGAAAAGCCGAGATGCAATGCAATAGAAATAAAGCAAAAGAGGAGTCGCCAATCGCTTTTAGGAAAGAAAAACTAACAAAAACAAAAGTAAAATTTGCTCTTCCAATCTTAGTTTGGGGAAACTAAGACAAGAGGAGGCGAAAAAAAATGACTCCATCGATCTTTGAACCGAGAATCGGATTCGGGGCGAGGTTATGAAACGTAGGGACAAGCCCTTTCGTTCCGCCCATCCGAAGATGACCATTACTAGTTCAAGTAGTGAATTAAAATAATGTAGAACTAACAAGCAAGAAACATGCAATGAGAATTAAAAGCAACTGAACATAATGAAAGAAAGCGATAAAAGCAAAACTAAAGAAAGCGGTAAAGAAAGTAAAAGCGTAAAAGAAAGCAAACCGGAAATAAAAGATTACATTAGGCGGGGAGGAATTAAAAGTGATACATCATTTGTCCACAATACGGAAACCAATAAAAAAATTATAAAAGTAAATAATAAACCGTTGAAGATCGAATATGTGCACTCGGGTTGTCCCACCTGCTCATCTAGATCTCTTGATGCGATAGTGGTGAATTGAAGAGGCTTTTTGTGAGTATTTGTAAAGGTAGGTAGGCAGATGTAGGACTGATGGATTTCTCTCGGTTTAGATGTGGTTTTAATGGATAGAAGAGTGGGAAGAAGCTGAAAAGGGACCAAGAGATCCTAATACGGAATGGAGTATTCAATAGCTCTTAGGCGAATTTCACTAAGGTAACATTAAGGGTTGAGCCATTAGGAGAATGGGAGCGAAGGCTCTCTATTTATAGCGAGATGTTAGGTCACGGAATGACAAGTCGTCCAAAACTATTGAAAATAAACCGGGCTAAGATATCACAAGATTGAACCGAATAAGATGAGATAAGACCGGATAGAACCAGGAAGGCAGGCGCCAACCATCATGGGCTGCCTAGGGTTTTGTGCCCTAACAAGTTACCAAGGAAGTCTCTGGGTAAAACACTCGCATTCCGCATAGAATTTGGGGTGGTAGCCGCCGGCTACATGACTTTCTAAAAATGGAAAGTTTTCATTTTTTTTGCGGGTTCCCATTTTTAGCAGGTTTTTATTTTTAGCAGGTTCCAATTTTGATATGGGATGTGTGCTCCTAGTCTCGGGTAGACTGTCTTGGAGCCAAAACACAACACTTTGATGCTTGTGATCATGAAATGCAGTGTTTAATGTCGTCTTGAGGTCTTCACCTCCTTGTCTGGTTAGACTAAAGTGAAAAACAAAATTCCGAGCCTGGAATTCCCCGATACGCGGCACTAGACTCGTTGTCTCTAAAGGCTTGACCCGATTTTGGATCGTCCGAAAGAAAGGGGGATTTTGGATTGACCCAAGGCAAAGAGATATTTATGTGGTGTTGGGGGTTCTTTGTGGTTTATCGGCTTCCATCGCACCAATCGAACATAATCCGTGATCCAAATCCTTAAATAGGACTCGGGATTTCATCATCGGGCCAACAAATAAAAAACAGAGAAAATGACGACACTTTTTAGGTGTCTACGATAATTGAATTTCGGTGTGGAAATTAACTTCATGTTTTTGCAGCTTATCTCGAAGGATATCCATATTCCAAGTCTCAATGTGGATGTCTATCAACCTAGGGAATCCCCATGCTATATAAGGATTCCTAAAATTCCCGAAGAGGAATGTGTGGGCCATCCTCTCCTTAGAAACCGGCAAGGGGTAAGAGTTTTATACTCTTTACTTTTAGTTGCATGCTAAAAGTTTCTAACACCATTAAATCTTGTAGTATAATTAGGAGCAATCTCGGACCATGTCCGTAAGATTCCAATATGCCTTAGAGGTATCTCGGGACTTATTCTCTCGGGAAGACTTTCCAAACCTTCCAGGTGAGTCTTAGTTAGTGTACATGCTAAGTTTTTGAGCTTTTAATAGAAATGCTAATTACTCCTTTGTTTTTTAGCGGCGTCGATCTAGAACATCTTCATCGGGAGGTTTCCTCGGTGGCTCGGGAGCTCAAGCACATCCATCCAGCTAACAAATGCCTTCTAGTGGTACGACTAGAGCGGATACTTCCTAGCGCTCTTCACGACATGCACATCATCGTAGTGCTTCTAAAGCGTGGTCTAGTTCCTGCAAACGTAGTTTTTCCGATGCTATGCCTAACTTTTCGAAGAGTGTATGGATATTCCGCCTCTTCAAGCACTTGTTCGACATGAGAACCTGGTTGATTTCGATCGGATGTCTTATAGTGGGCCTTCTCATGGAGCTTCTCAATCTTGGGACCATGGGCTCAGCTTTTAATATATGGCGGAGACCGTCGGTTTTCCACATCTATCTTGGAGGACTTCGGCAACTATCTCTTTGATGATGCTCCTAATGATGAAGATTAGTTAATCCCTTGTAGGGTGCTTTTGTTTTTGAAGTTTAATATTTTGTAAAATTGCGACAATATGCAATGAGATGAAATGCAAAGACTTAATTCTAAAAATGCTCTCTTTTATTGATATGATACATAAAGTTCTAAGGAAAATTACAAAGACATATTGAAAAAATTACACTAGCCCCCATTACCTCTAAAAGAAATTAATAAAACAAAAAATGGGAAATTGTAAATGCATGGTCCGAAATAACGGGGCTTGACCGAAAATGGGCTAGGGGTAGAAACATATAATGGTCCAAGTAGTGCTCGAGGCCAAATGAAACAAAGCAGATCGGCCGGTCTAGAGGGCTTGGCTGGCGCCCGCCAAGTAGGAAACTAAGGCGCTAGCGGACTTTGGTGCAATAGGACTCTTGAACCCGGAATCTCCTATAAATTGGACTCTTTGTTGGATGCCGAGAATAAAGCCTTCTAAACCTTCTTCTACAATTCTCTCGAAAAAACAGATCCTAAAAAAAAAAATCCTTTGTGCCTTCTATTTCCTTTTACTCTCAAAGATGAATTACATGATCGAATTATCCCATTGGATGCATTAGTTGTCAAACGTGGATAGGGTAGGATTTTCCCGATATGGACGGAACACCCTATTCAACGATTCGTCGAGTGAAAGTCGATTGGACTTTCCTAAGGGCTGCTGTGGCACACGAGGATTCGCATTACAATGTTTTTAGGTTTGGGAGTAAGGAATTATGTCCCCGCCTTCGAACCTATTCCGGGCATCCAACGTCTACCAAACCTGTCATGCCCAAATCCTCTAAAACTATGCACAAAACCTATAGTCGCCTTCTGAAGCTGAATAATAGGAATCTAGGTTGGATTCTTATTGGGGATCGAGTTAACTTAATAAATCCGATGAAGTATTATCGCTCGATGTACTTGTCATCGAGTCCATCTTGATTCCTAGACGTCGAGCTATCATCACCTATCCGATAGGTGGTTTTTTGCTGGTTGGAGGCGACAGGGATATAGTGCATGTGGCACTACCGAGTTGTGTTGAGCAGTCTGGAGGATTACTATTCCACGACACCGCAAATAGTTGCTGAAACTCTTATAGGGTTAGACCGAGTTGAAGCCAACCCGAATGAAGACTTTGCTTTGGGAGCCTCTATTATTGTAGGTGAGCAGAAAAATAATAACCGGGACCAAACGGTGAGACAAGGTTGGCGGCGCCAGCCATGAGGTGGCGATCCAGACACCGCCAAGGGTGAAAAAGCCTTTGGTTTTTGCCTAAAGTCTCGGCTTTTCGTCCTTTCGTCCCTCTTTTTTTTAATTTTTGCTCCTGTTGGGCCGTAAATAAGGTTGAATTTGACCGTACATGACTCTTATGATTTTTTTATTTGTTGTATGCAAATTTGGTTAATGGAGCATCTACAACTTATTCAAGCTCATGCAAGAGTCCACTTGTATCCGGTGACAAACTTCTATCAACGGAAACGATTAGATGTGGTAACTAGTCACTTGGCTTCTTGGTGGGAAGACTGGCTTAAAACCATAGTAGTACCATTGAATGGTACATTAAACACTGCAAAGTGTCCCAATTTAGGACACATACCGGACAACAACCCTTTGTACGAGTTGTTCCAACTGCTATACAAATCTAAATTCGCAAGTAAACCCTTGGATAGATGAACGGGCCCGTAGAAGGGAATTTGAGGCTAAAGAAGCTGAAGAGAAGAGGGCCCACAGAATTGAGGAGCTAACGAGAGGTTTAGTTTTGCCTTTTTAGAACATTTTATCTTTTTAAGTAGTGTGCGTTTTTTATTTCCCTTTTATTAGCTATGTACTTGGGGTAAGTAGTAGGCTTACCTTTTATTAATAAAAGTAAAAACTAAGTTTTGTGTTCATTTTTATGCTTGATTATTATTTTTTATTGCTCACCTAGAGGAGTAAATAAATTGGACCGCCTAATTGGACCATCCTATTAATCAAAATAATGAAAGAATTAATTAATTAAACCAATGGACCATCTAGTTGGATCGCCCAAAATAGAATAACAATTAAGTGAATAAGCGGACCGTCCGATTGGACCATCGAAACAAATAATTACAAAAATAATTGCCAAGGAGATTGCCTCAGCTCGGCCAATCCACCGTTTTCCGGGAGGTGGCCGACGGTTGGACCAGAGCTTGGCCTCGTTATGCCATGCATTTAGTGTCATGCTAAACCTAGCATTTTTACGCTGATCCAAGTTTGTGTACTAAAAATCTCTTTGCCATCCAAATCGGTCAATTTCATTGCTCCTCCCGACGATATTTGACTAAGTACAAATGGACCTTGCCAGTTAGGCCCGAATTTTCCTCAAGGATCCTGATTTGGTGCTCTAATCTCTCTAAGGACCAAATCCCCATCTTGTAGATTACGAGGCTTCACTTTCTTGTTAAATTCCCTTTATATGTGTGTCCGGTATATTTCGACATTATGTAAGGCATTGAGGCACCTTTCATCTAACAAAAGTAACTCTTCGTAACGTGCCTTAGCCAATTCCGCTTCTAGAATTTGACTCTTAGCAATGATCCGCAATGAGGGAATGACAATTTCTATTGGAAGGACTCGCTTCTATGCCATACACCAAGGAGTAGGGTGTTGCTCCCATTGAGGTCTTGATGGAAGTCCGGTGGCCCCATAAAGCGAAGGGCAACTTGTCGGGCTAATCCTTATAGCCGACGGCCCATCTTCTCTACTATTTTGCGGATATTTTTCTTAGCGGCCTTGACTCGCTCCATTGGTTTGAGGGCGATAGGGAGAAGATTTATGATGTTTAATCTTGTACTTCTCTAGTAGATTTGCTACTTCCTTCTTGAAGTAACTACCATGGTCACTAATCGGTTTATGGGGTACCCCATATCGACAAATGATGTCCCTGGTGATGAATTTGGACACTTTTTTTATGTCAATGTTACGTAGGACGCTGCTTCCGACCTTGAGTAAATTTTAAAACAAATTATTGAGACTCCTTGATCTTTTGCTTCAATTGCTCATTCTCCCTTCGAGTGACTCGGACTCGGTCTCATTAGATTGAGCACTAGTCTTGAGTTGTCTTAGAGTAAGTCTCGGCTTTTCCAATTCGTTTTTCAAAGAGATGCTCTAAGAAGTAATAGACTCAAGTTGTTCTTTAAACCGAGAAGAATCGAATTAGACTTTTCTTCCAAAGTAAAAATATATGTGACTAAATCAACTTTAGAGAATTTGAGGAAGTATTCAATTACCTCCTAAGGATTTGTTTCCTCATTGTCCGAGTAATCCGAGTCTCACTCTGTTTCAGCTTCCGAGTAAGAGAATACCATCGGACATTTTGAGTCATCTCGAGTCCTCGTCATCTTCTGATGAGTCTTCATCACTCCATGTGGCCATCATAGCCTTTTTCTTCCTTCTGTCCCTCTTTCTCTTGGGATAGTCCTTGACTATGTGTTCCTTGCTGCCACATTCAAAACACCCGAGTTCTTAGTCAAAGATAACTTTAAAGGGGAAGAGTGCTTACCTTTTCTATCCTTCTTGTCTTTATTATAGAACTCTTCTCTTGGTGTCTTATCCCATCTCTTGTGCTTCATCATTCTCTTGAAGCCTCTAGCGATGAGTGTCATGGGATCCTTTTCGAGTCCGAGGAACTCATATTTGCTTCTCTCGGTTTCGAGGCTTTAAGCGCAATGTTCTTTTTGGTGCTGACCTCTACATCCTCCTCTTCCGGATGGATCTCGTAGGTGAGTAGGTTGCCAATGAGTTCGTCCGGCTTGAGTTGGCACGAGTTCCGAGCCTTTTCAATGGCAGTCACCTTGGGACCCCATCTTCTCTTGGGTAGGCTTCGAGTATCTTTCTGCACATTTCTTCATGGGAAATCTTTTTACCCGGAGATTTGAGATTATTGGTAATCTTAGTGAAGCGGATGAACATCCGAGTGATGTTCTCTTTTGGCTCCATCTTGAACAGCTCATACTTATGAAGATATTGGCTTATCTTCGCTTGTCCGATCTGACTTGTGCCTTTATAAGTGTTGACCAGTATGTCCCATGCTTCTTTGGCTATGTCACGAGCAGACACTCGGTTGTACTCTTCCGAGCCGATGACGGACATCGAATGTTCATCGCCTTAAAGTTCTTTTCGAACTTCTCTCGCTTCATCAGCAGTGAACCCAGCCTTTGTCTTGGGCACGAGTCTTGTTTCTTCCGTCTTCATGGGAATGTAGTTACCTACTTGTATGATGTTCCGTACATCCTTATCATGATCCAGCAGGAAACATTCCATGAGCTTCTTCCAGAGTGCACGGTTAGATCCTTTGAACTTTGGTGGTCCGTTGGAAGATCTTCCTTCATCGAACTCTCCGTTGTTTTGAGCCATTGGATCTTTAAACCTTTGGATGGTTAGATCCTTTCCGAAAGGCTAAGCTCGATACCAATTGAAGGTTTTCTCTTGGAGAGACTAAGTCACCCTAGAAGGGGGTGAATAGGGTGATGGGGAAAATTAAACAAGTAATGGAAGAATAAAACTAGAGCGGACTACGTGGAGAGTCCGAGTGTAGATTGGACTCAAAAACCGCAAACTCGTAAAGTTTTGTGGAAACCCTCCTGGGCCGGAAAACCACGGTTAGTGCTAATCCAACCACCAAGTCAAATCCACTATTTTGAATCCACAAAATACAGTAGAAAGACTCAACTAGAATTGTTCCCTTAGACAATTCCTCACAATATTTTCCTAGACTCAAAAATTACTTTATGTTATCTAGTACTTCCTAACCGAGGTAACCTTTACGAGTTAGGGACAATTGAGCTGAGTTAACCCTTATAGCTCAGTCAAGGGACCTTACTCAAAAAGTAAGAATGAGTGTTTGTAACCTGATTACAAGACCTTACAACTCGGAAGGATATTAAGTACGAGTTGGAGTTGTAAGTAGAAGATTAAGAATCAAATACAATGACTTTTTGCTTAAGTGTGTGTATTGACAGTTGGTTCAAGCAATCTTCAAGTCTTGAGAATTGGCTTCTATTTATAGATAACCAAGCAGATTAGCTGTTATGACTATCTTCCGATTGGAAGTCCTTTGTGACCGTTGCAATGGATTTTCCGAGTCACTAAGAAAATATCCATTGAAGTGTGAACGTTGGGCAACGGCTCTTGACTCCTTTGGAAGTCCAATCCACTCGGTGGTGTCTCGAAAAGTGGGGTGGAAACCTCCGTTGTGCTTAGCGTTGTGGATTTCTAATTTTGGAAATAGACAACCTTGACACGAGTGTATGGCCCTTGGTCGGAGATGGAAAAAGCCTTGTCTGCTGGTGATTTGACGTTTTGAAACCGATTACTTTTGTAATTCAAAAATAGGATAGCCTCGTTTGAATAACCTAAAAAAGTAAATCAATTTGGTTCTCAAAGTATAAAAAATTTGGTCGAAGGTTAGATATAGATAATAATATTAATTAAGATAATTAAGTTCATAATCATATGAGTCGAAAGAAATGAAATTTTTGCGTCTAATATCCATTATACTCAAATTCCATCCGAGTCGAGTCTAGTGGTCAAGCAAGTCAAATAAATAACATAAGAGTGGAAAGAGTTGATCTAGACTGCCAATGTTCAAACCAAGTAAGTCGACCTAGAAATATGAATTAACACAAGTAATCCAATCAAACTTAGATCATGAAGTCGGACTCGAGTTTATGCAAAAGCGAACAAGTGTTTGAACATGCAATATATCCGAGTGTTGTCCGAGTGACTTAGAAACTGTGTGTGAATTGATAAGCAAGAATATGCTTTACGAGTCAATCGAGTTGAAAGAGAATATATACGATAGATTATGTAACACTCGGAAAAGATGCTATATCACTCAAAAAAGTCATTAAAGCGAGATAAAATGACTTTTAATCAAAACCTTATGAGAGATGAAGTTTTAGATCCGATCCCTTGATGGAACTCGGAATGGTATATATATGTAAGGTCCGAGTCTTCAATCTCCCCTTTTTGATGAAAGGCATTCCATACTTAGACAGAAACTTTGTTAGTGATATAGATCCGGTTTTTCATCCTTTCTCAAGGAATAAGTAAAAAAAAAAGAAACATGATAGAATTATGTAGAGAAAATATAGTGAATGAAACTTATATTCTATCGGAGCGGATAAGTCGAGATTGCATAAAAAGAGCTAAACTATCGAGTAAGAAAATAACCGAGTATTAGAGCAATGATAGACATAGTTGTCGAATCGGAGCAAAGAAAAATACTGAGCAAGAAATTGAATCTTAGAAATAATAAACTTAGAGATAACTGCTTTAAGCGGTAAGCTCGGAGATAGTGCAACTCGAAGGCGGATAGCGAGAATTATTAATGAAATGCATTATAATTTACATTAAAGATTTTATACAAAATAGGGTAAGAGAAACTCCCCTAAATAAGACAACCAAATTTTTCTAACTATTCTCCCCCTTGCCTTTCAGAGAAAAACAAAAAGAGGAAGAACGTATGTTTCTTCGAGTGCAAAGAACTTGTTTCGAGTTGGAGTAAGTGTGAGAGTGAGAGTAAGTAGAGAGTAAAGTAACGAAATGAAGGAAAATAGACGCTATTTAGAGAAACAATCGTCCTTTAGTATTCGTTCGACTCGGCTTTTCCAATGGTCACCTTAGACCGGTGTGACTATACTACTTCAAAACGGTTGGAATTCCAGCGACTGTCTCTCAACGACTAGTTGTCCGATTGATGCGTGCGAGATAGAGAGAGAAAAAGAGAGATGTTGAAAGAAATTTCGAAATTCTCCACTAATCGAGAGATGATTTTAGAAGTTTGATGTCCATATTCTCAAAGTTCGAGTCCGACTCGGTTAAGTTGCTCGATCGGCTCGAAACCTCAAACAACTAATAACTCGTCAACTCGGTATCACTGGTTCAATCGAACTAATGGCTATTAAGGAAAGTAAGCACACAACATATAATCATGCAAAGTAAAAAAAATTAATTATGCATTAATCATGCCAAGCTCATTCCTAATAAAACAAAACTGATCCTCACTAAGGGGCTTAGTAAAGATATTAGCTAATTGAAGATTGGTAGGAGTAAATTCAAGTTCAATATCACCTTTCTCATAATGGTCTTTTAGAAAATGATACCCGACCTCAATGTGTTTAGTCTTTGAGTGCTGAAATAGATTCTTAGTGATGCTGATTGCACTTTGATTATCGCACTTGATTGGAACTGATTTGAATGAAAGTCCAAGATCTTTCAAGTGTTGCTTTATCCATAAGATCTTAGCACAAAGCATGCCCCGACCGCAATATACTCAGCTTCAACAGTTGATAGAGCTATTGGGTTTTGCTTCTTTGAGTGCCAAGATATCGTGGATTAACCTGAAACCGGCAGAGCTACTGAGGTGCTCTTTCTATCAACTTTGTATCCAAGCATAGTCAGCATCCGAGTATCAAGAGAGAGTCGGTTCCGAGTCTCCGGAGTACCATAGACCTAAATTCCGAGTCCCTGCAAGATATCCGAATATTCTCTTCACCACGATCAGATGTGATTCTTTTGGATTAGCGTGAAATCTTGCACACGGACAAACACTAAACATTATGTCCGGCCTACTGGAAGTGAGATAGACCAACAATCCAATCATACCTCGGTAGAGTTTCGATCTACTCGCTTTACCTTTCTCGTCTAAGTCCAGTTTTATATTGTCTGCTCATAGGTGTTGCTTTGCATGTTTTGCATCTTAGAGTTTATACTTCTTCAACAGCTCCTTGGTATACTTTGATTGATGCACATAGATGCCATCTTTGTCTTGCTTGATTTGTAGACCAAGGAAGAAATTGAGTTCTCCCATCATACTCATTTGAAATTCCTGTCTCATTAACTCGTAAAAATCGCGACATAGAATTTCATTAGTAGCTCAAAAATTATGTCATCTACATATATCTGAGCAATAAGAAAGTCTTTCCCCTTGGTTTTTATAAAAAGAGTTTTGTCAATCTGACCTCTTCTAAAATCATTTTCAACCAAGAAATTGCTCAGTCTTTCATACCAACCTTTCGGAGCTTGTTTAAGACCATAGACAGACTTTTTGCAATTTGAAATCATGATTTGGAAATTCCGAGTTTTCAAATCCAGGGGTTGCTCAACATAGACTTCCTCTTCAATGAAACCATTGAGAAAAGCACATTTAACATCCATTTGATATAACTTGATATTCATGCTAGATGCAAATGCCAATAAAATTCTAATAGCTTCTATTCGGCAACAGGTGAAAAGGTTTCCTCACAATCAATCCCTTCTTCTTGATTGTAACCTTGAGCCATAAGTCTAGCCTTATTTCTAACTATCAACCCACCTTCATCCAGTTTGTTTTTGAAAACCCATTTGGTTCCTATGACTGGGTGGTCGGAAGGTCGTTTGGTCGGAGTCCGGACTTGGTTTCTTTCGAATTGATTGAGTTACTCTTGTATGGCCTCTACCCATTCAGGTTCATTTAGGCCTCTAGTGCATTTCTAGGTTTAGTTAATGATATGAATGCAGTGAATGCACATAGATTTTGAAGAGAGGAATGAGTTCTTACCCCACTGTTGATGTCGGATATGATGTTTTCTAGTGGGTGACTAGAAGCATACTTGAAAGCTCTACCTGTTCTTTGGTTCACTAGATATGTAGGTTTAATTGGTTGATCCTCGGTAGTACTGTTCTAAGTGAGCTTGTTCATCAGATTGACCTTCAACATTCCGAGCTGGCTCTTGAGTCGTCTCATTCCGAGTATGAGTGACATGGATTTAATTCTTGATAAGCTCATTTTTATCAAGATCATCATTTCTGTTGAGCTTCGGATCCGAGAATGTTGACTCACGTGGTTTTTCCTGTTCAATCTCATGAAACACAACATAGATGCTTTCTTACACTTTGTTAGTTCTTTTATTGAAAATACGATATGCTTTGCTATGAGATGAATAACCAAGAAAAATACCTTCATCTGACCGAGCATCAAACTTGGTCGAGTGATCCTTACCATTGTTATGGACGAAACACTTACATCCAAAGGGTTTGAAGTATGAAATATTAGGTTTCTTCCCTTTGTAGAGCTCATATGGAGTTTTCTTCGAGTATGGGTCTAATGAGGCATCCGTTCAATGTGTAGTTGGTTGTGTTGACTACCTCAGCCCGTAAATAGTAGGGTAGATTATGTTCAATCATCATTTGTCCTAGCTATTTCTTCAAGAGTTCGGTTCTTCCTCTCCACCACTCCATTTTGTTGAGGAGTTCTTGGTGCTGAGAAGTTGTGAGAGATGCCATTCTTGTCACGGAACTCTGCAAATTCCGAGTAGTCGAACTCCCTTCCATGGTCGGTTCGAATCCTCCGAATCTAAGTCCGAGACTCAACTTGGATTTTCCTACGGAGCTTGCTGAACTCTTTGAATGCTTCATTTTTGTACTTAAGAAAACACACCGAGGTAAATCGTGAGTAATCATCAACAATAACAAGCACATATGATTTACCTCCGAGACTCTTGACAGGATTTCACCACATAAATCCATATAAAACATTTCAAGTACCTTGGATGTGGAAATAGTTTCCAGAGATTTGAAGGATGATCCGACTTGTTTCCCTGTGTACATGCTTCACAAATTTTATCTTTCTTAAATGCACAATTAGGCAATCCTCCGACTAAACCGTGAGACGCAAGTTTCTTAATGGTATGCATGCTAGCATGATCTAGTCTATGATGCCATGTCTATGAATCATCATGAAGAGATGCTTTTAAATAGGATAAATTCCGACTCGGGGTTAGAAAGAGGAATAGTATAAATGTTACTTGATCTTTTACCCGAGAGCTTGATTTCCTTGGTAGCATCATCGGAGATATAACAGTTGGTCCGAGTGAATCTTACCTCTTGACCTTTGTCACACAGTTGAGAGATGTTGAGCGGATTGTACTTTAATCCTTTGACAAAGTATACTTGGGCCGACCAGATTGCTTCCTTTTCTAATCTTGCCTATTCCAATTATCTTGCCTTTGTTGTCATCTCCAAACGTGACTTTTCCTCCCTTGTATTCTTCTTACTCGGAAAAGACTCTTGAATCTCCTAACATGTGGTGTGAGCATCCACTGTCTAGGTACCAATGCCTTTTGTTCTTTTCGAGCTACCTGCAAATCGGAACCAAACTAACCTTTCTCACTTCCTCTAACGAACCCAGTAACTCCCTTTACTCGTGGTCCTTTTGGAGGAAGTAGACTCTTGGGAACCCAGATTTGAATAACTTTGGGTTTGGTTTAATTCCGAGTCTTTCTTTTAGAGAACCGAGTCCGTGTCTCTTTCTTTTGAAAAGTTTTTCTTTTATAAACCGGTGGAGAAGGATTTCTCGTGTAAGCTGGTCCAGCTCGGTCTTCCTTTCATTCTTATGAATGGAACTCGTGCTCAACCTTTCGTAACTTCACGAGTTACGGAATCCTTTGAAAACTTCCGAGTAGGAATTGGATTCCTCCTCTTCGTTAAAACCAAGTCCTTCTTTTCCGAAGGAGACACATTGTGATCCTAAGAGCATATCAAGGTTTTTCGACCATGAGTAAATTTTAAAACAAGTTATTGAGACTTGTTGAGCTTTTGCTTCAATTGCTCATTCTCACTTACGAGTGACTCGGACTCGGTCTCATTGGATTGAGCACTAGTCTTAAGTTGGCTTAGAGTAAGTCTCGGTTTTCCAATTCGTTTTTCAAAGAGATGCTCTAAGAAGTAACAGACTCAAGTTTTTCTTTAAACTCGGAATAATCAAAATTAGAGTTTTCTTCCAAAGTAAAAATATATGTGGCTAAATCAACTTTAGAGAATTTAAGGAAGTATTCAATTACCTCCTAAGGATTTGTTTCCTCACTGTCCGAGTAATCTCGAGTCTCACTCTGTTTCGACTTACGAGTAAGAGAGTGCCATCCGACATTTTGAGTCATCCGAGTCCTCGTCATCTTCGATAAGTCTTCATCACTCCATGTCGCCATCATAGCCTTTTTCTTCCTTCGACCCTCTTTCTTTTGGGACGAGTCCTTGACTATGTGTTCCTTGCTGCCACATTCAAAACACCCGAGTTTTTAGTCAAAGATAACTTTGAAGGGAAAGAGTGCTTACCTTTTCTATCCTTCTTGTCTTTATTGTAGAACTCTTCTCTTGGCGTCTTATCCCATCTCTTGTGCTTCATCATTCTCTTGAAACCTCTAGCAATGAGTGCCATCCTCTTCGAGTATGAGGAACTCAGATTTGCTTCTCCGGTTTACGAGGCTTTAAGCGCAATGTTCTTTTTGGTGCTGACCTCTGCATCCTCCTCGTCCGAGATGGATCTCGTAGGTGAGTAGGTTCCCAATGAGTTCGTCCGGCTTGAGTTGGGACAGGTTCCGAGCCTCTTCAATGGCAGTCACCTTGAGACACCATCTTCTCTTGGGTAGGCTTCGAGTATCTTTCTGCACATTTCCTCATGGGAAATCTTTTTACCCAAAGATTTGAGATTATTGATAATCTTAGTGAAGCGGATGAACATCCGAGTGATGTTCTCTTACGGCTCCATCTTGAACAACTCATACTTGTGAAGATATTGGCTTATCTTTGCTTAGCTGACCTGGCTTGTGCCTTTATAAGTGTTGACCAGTGTGTCCCATGCTTCTTTAGGTATGTCACGAGCGGACACTCGGTTGTACTCTTCCGAGTTGATGGCGGACATCGGAATGTTCATCGCCTTGAAGTTCTTTCGAACTTCTCCGCTTCATCAGCGAGTGAACTCAGCCTTTGTCTTGGGCACGAGTCTTGTTTCTTCCGTCTTCATGGGAATGTAGTTGCCTACTTGTATGATGTTCTAGACATCCTCATCATGATCTAGCAGGAAACATTCCATGATCTTCTTCCAGAGTGCATGAAATTAGATCCTTTGAACTTTTGTGGTCTGCTGGAAGATCTTCCTTCATCAAACTATCCATTGTTCCGAGCCATTTGATCTTTAAACCTTTGGATGGTTAGATCCTTTCGAAAGGCTAGGCTCGATACTAATTGAACGTTTGCTCTTGGAGAGACTAAGTCACCCTAGAGGGGGTGTGAATAGGGTGATGGGGAAAATTAAACAAGTAATGGAAGAATAAAACTATAGATGACGTTATGAAGAGTCTAAGTCTAGATTGGACTCGGAAAAGTGCAAACTTAGAAAGTTACGTGGAAACGCTCCTGGGGTAGAAAACCACGGTTAGTGGTAATCCAAGCACCAAATCAAATCCACTACTTTGAATCCATAAAATACGGTAGAAAGACTCAACCAGAGTTGCTCCCTTAGACAATTCCTCACAAGATTTTCCTAGACTCAAAAATTACTTTATGTTATCTAGTACTTCCTAACCGAGGTAACCTTTACAGTTAGGGACAATTGAGCTGAGTTAACCCTTATAGCTCAGTCAAGGGACCTTACTCAAAAAGTAAGAATGAGTGTTTGTAACTCGATTACAAGACCTTACAACTTAGAAGGATATTAAGTACGAGTTGGAGTTGTAAGTAGAAGATTGAGAATCAAATACAATGACTTTTTGCTTAAGTGTGTGTATTGACAGTTGGTTCATCAATCTTCAAGTCTTGAGAATTGGCTTCTATTTATAGATAACCAAGCGGATTAGCCGTTATGACTATCTTCCGATCGGAAGTCCTTTGTGACCGTTGCAATGGATTTTCCGAGTCACTAAGAAAATATCCATTGAAGTGTGAACGTTGGGCAATGGCTCTTGACTCCTTTGGAAGTCCCAATCCACTGGTGGTGTCCGAAAAGTGGGGTGGAAACCTCCGTTGTGCTTAGCGTTGCGGATTTCCAGCTTTGGAAATGGACAACCACGACACGATGTATGGCCCTTGGTCGAGAGATGGAAAAAGCCTTGTCTGCTGGTGATTTGACATTTTGAAGCCGATTACTTTTGTAATTCAAAAATAGGATAGCCTCGTTTGAATAACCTAAAAAAGTAAATCAATTTGGTTCTCAAAGTATAAAAAACTTTGGTCGAAGGTTAGATATAGATAATAATCTTAATTAAGATAATTAAGTTCATAATCATTTGAGTCGGAAAGAAATGGAATTTTTGAGTCTAATATCCATTATACTCAAATTCCATCCGAGTCGATCTAGTGGTCAAGCAAGTCAAATAAATAACATAAGAGTGGAAAGACTTGATCTAGACTACCAATGTTCAAACCAAGCAAGCTGACCTAGAAATATGAATTAACACAAGTAATCCAATCAAACATAGATCATGAAGTTAGACTCGAGTTTATGCAAAATAGAACAAGTGTTTGAACATGCAATATATCCGAGTGTTGTCCGAGTGACTCGAAACTGTGTGTGAACCGATAAGCAAGAATATGCTTTCCGAGTCGATCGAGTTGAAAGAGAATATATATGATAGATTCTGTAACACTCGAAAAGATGTTATATCACTCAAAAAAGTCATTAAAGCGGATAGAATGACTTTTAATCAAAACCTTATGAGAGATGAAGTCTTATACCTAATCCCTTGATGGAACTCAGAATGGTATATATATGTAAGGTCCGAGTCCGCAATATGCTTGGACTCTTTAGCGTCAACGTCGATGATGAATCCGGGTGGATCAAATTATGGGTGCAACATGGCTCGAGACAGATACCGAGATTGAATTCTCTTCTATGTTCTTCTCCTGTTTGAATAGTAGACCGAAGATGTTACACCCAGCTAAGTTGGTCCGATCTGGTGTGGACTGTCCCTCTTAAAGAAGGTAGGATGCCTCCTTTTCCAATATATAGCGAGTCATTAAAAATTTCCAAACCGAGTACCAAGATGCCCTTCTCCTTGAGGTAATAAGGCTCGGGAAGCCATAGTAGGGAAGTCATCCCCTTCTTTTAGGAATTTCCCATTTAGAGTAGGAGGTAAGGGCTTGATGGAACGGACTATGTATGGTGCAATCCTCCTAGTCCGAACATCCTATTACCTTAGCGATAGTTTGATAGCCTAGCCTGAATCTGTATTTGTTAGTGGGTTGAAGGGGTGGAAATATACGGTGGTATGCCCTCCGGCCTACAACTAAGCCTCGTAAAATATCCCTTCTTCCTAAGCATCGATTGGATGCTAGGGTTGCCATAAAGATTGAAGTTAATAGGTGCTTCATCCTTATCTAAGGCGGTAGCGATCTCAAACCTATAAAACTCTTCATCATTAGTGTCATGTTCAATTTCGACGAGCGATTCTTTGAAGGTGATAGTAACACGTAGATTGTCCTTGTTGATGGTTATGACTTGTCTTTTGATGATCACCTTAACTTTTTGGTGCGAGTGTAGAGGGCATTTCGTGATGATCATATAACCAAGGGCATCCTAGAAATAGGTTGAATGTAACTAGCATGTTTAGGACTTGGAAGTCAATGTTCTTCACTACTTGCCCTACATTAATTGGTAGAGTTATTGTCCCCAAGACTATTCTCTTAGAATTATCATAGGCTCGAGAGATTAATAGTCTGTTTAGAGAGTTGTAGCTCTCTAATACCTAACCTTTGGCGGTCCTCCAAGGATTAACGTTTATAGCAGACCTGGTCTCTACCAAGGTTAAGGGAATGAACTTGTTAGTGCAAGTTACGATTAAATAAAGGGCATTTTTGTGTGCAACGCCTTCTTTAGGGAGATCTTTTTGGTCGAATGTAATGGTTCCGTCCCTACTGTTGACCAATCCTACTACTTCTCGGGTGTGGTTTTAGTGGAGACCTCGATTTTTCTAAGTGCGTCAATTAAGGCCTCGTCTATGTTTTTGGGAAGGAGATATGAGTTGCCATATAGAGATGTTAGCTTTTAACTTTTGTTTCGAGATTGGGTCTTCTTCTTTAGTAGCTTCGGGTTCTTTGGAGGTATCATGTGTCCATTGTGGACCCATGGGTGCATTATGCCATCCTAATCTAGTAAGGAATTGGATTTCTAGACTTCTTGGTTTTCGCCAAAATCTTCTTCTTCCAAGGGTGGTATGCCCCGAAGTTGTCGTCATTGTCACTCGAAGGTTTGCTTAGGGAGAGTCTGAGTCACCCTAGAGGGGGTGAATAGGGTGATGGAAGTTTTTGTGGAAACTTTTGCTCTTTGGCCAAAGAAGAGTCGGAGACAAGTTCCGAGTCGATCAGCAAGGTCGGAAAAGTTTGGACTCGTAAATGCTATCACGAATAAGTAAGCAGGTGCTATAAGACTGTCTCGGTCTAGAATGAACTCGTAAAGGTAACACTTAGAGATTACATGGAAACCTTCCCGGGGCAGAAAACCACCGACCGTGCTAGTCCAAGCACGAAGTCAAATCCACTATTTTGAGTCCACAAAATACCGTGAACTGACTTAACCCGAGTTGCTCCCTTAGACAACTCTATACAAGTTTTCCTAGACTCGAAATTCCCTTATCCGATCTAGTACTTCCTAGCTAAGATAACCCTTACAGCTAGGGACAACTAAGCTGAGTTAACCCTTACGGCTTAGTCAAGGGACCTTACAGAGAAAGTAAGAAAGTGTTTGTAATCGAGTACAAGACCTTACAACTCATAAAGTAATGAATTACGGAATGGGAGTTGTAAGTAGAAGATTGAAAATAAATACAATGACTTTGATCAAGTTCGTGTATTAACAATATGTTCGGCAATCTTAAAGTCTTGTGAGGTGGCTTCTATTTATAGATGACCAGGCAGAGTAGCCGTTATCTTCATCTGCTGACCGAGAGTCCTTTGTGACCGTTGACAGAGTCTTTCCGAGTCACTTAGAAAGTATCCGTTGTAATGTGAACGTTCGACAACGGTTTAACTCTCTTGGAAGTCCCAAAACCACTCGGCGGTGTCTTGAAAGATAAGGTGGAAACCACCGTTAAGCTTAGCGTTCCAGTTTTCCAGATTTGGAAACAGACAGCCACGACACAATCTTCTAGGACTGAAGCGGAGAAGGTGAAAAGCCATGTCTGGCTGGTGATTTGACGTTCGAGCTAGGTTACTTTTGTAGTTTTGAAAAGCGTATCCTCGTTTGAATAACTTACAAAAGTAAATCAATTTTGGTTCTCAAAGTATAAAATACATTGGTCCAAGATTAAACACAGATAATAAAATAATTAGGATAATTAAGTTGGTAATTATCCGAGTTAGAAAAGTTTTCGAGTCTAAAATCCATGTAACTCAAAATTCCATCCGACGTAGTCTAAGCGAGGAATCAAGTTATATAACGAATATCAAAGAGAAATAACTTGATATAGACTAAGCATGAAATAGACTAGAGACACCGACTAAAATAGAATAGAGCTTATAACCGGAAGTCGGATCCGAGTGAGAAAAGACGAAATACAAGTCTATTCAACATGCGATAAATCTGAGTGAGATATGCATATCGGTTTTCGAGTCACTAAGAAATAAGCAAGAAATACATGAAGTAAATGCTTGTAACACTTAGATTAGAAATATCATATTACTCGAAAAGTTTCTAAAACAGTGGAGAATGCCTTAGAATCAAAACTCTATAAAAGAGATTCGTATACCGATTCATTTAATACAACTCGAAATGCGTTGAGCGAGTGTCCGAGTCTTCAATCTCCCCTTTTTGATGAAAGGCATTCCATACTTAGATAGAAACTTTGTCGGTGAAAAGATATGCATTCCAAGCTTAAACAACAAGATTTTGGTAAGCGATGCGCAGAGAATAAACCAAGTAGAAGTGGTCAATAACATGTATATAGAACTCGGAAAAGCATGCTAACACGAATGAACTCGGAAATTAATAATGAAATGCATTAGTCCATTAAAGTTAAAGAGAATATATTCATAAGTAGGGAAAACTCCCCTAAACAAGACAAGAAGTATTTCGACTCTATTTCTCCCCCTTGCCTTTCGAAAAAAAAAAAACAAAAAGAAGGGAAGAAAAGAGCAATGAGTAGAACTTAGATGTCCGGACAAAAGAAAAATAATTAAAAATCTCTCGTAAAGAAGAAGAATCGCGGACCGAGGAGTTGTGACTCGGTGCATGGCGCCTACGAGGGAGAAGGGGATTTCGAGTAGAGGCGGAGGGATTGAAGGTTCGCCGGCGCTAGTAAGATCTTGACGATGTGCTTAAGCGCGACGGAGGGAGAACCGGAATGATCGTCAAGGGCTCGGCTCCGAGTGGCCGACCCGAACGAGTGGATCGAGGGGTTCTTCCCTTTGAACCTTGGTAGCTGGAGGGGGCTACTCGGTCCGACCCGCTGGTGTAGCTAGGTCTTCGACCCACCCGCACTCGCCGTCCGAGCCGAGTCATCGCTATCCGAGCTTGTGGAGCAATCCGACCCTCAGCAATTCCCATTGCTTCTTCTTTGTGTTCCTCCCTTGCCCGGATAGAGCTGCCTCAGCCCGCAGCTCCTCGGCGTCTCGCCGCTTCGCATCTGCAGCTTCTTCTCGCTTCTTCCCCGCTGTCCGAGGAGGTCGGACTCAGGCTCGAAGACGCTTCGACGCGTCCGAGTCACCTTGGTCCCGAGCCGCCTTGGACCTTCTCTCTCCGAGGAGCTCGACCAACTCCTTCTGCTCCTTTACCAGCTCCTTCATCTCAAGAATCGGAGCCTCGCTGCTCTCGGATTTGGGATTGGGCTCGAGATTTTGGATGGCAAGTTTGAAAGACCGGAGCGTGTCCTGGAAAACAATGGACACAGAGCTGATTTTGTCCATAAAAACGGGGGACAAAATAGCAGAGAGAGATTTGGAGGCACCTGAGGTTGAGGCACCAACAGGTGGAGAGGGGGAGAGAGAGGGGTTGATTTCGAGTCTAAGACAGAGAAGGAGGCCTCAGCTCCGAGTTATGTACCCGGACACCAGGTTCGGTTCCCGGTATCCATACCCCGAAGTTCCTTTTTGCCGACAACAACGGCAGCCTCGCACACGACGTTTGGGTCCGAGGGGAGAGGAACTTTGAATTGTTTGAAGACAAGGGTGAGAAGAGCGCCGAAAGGAAGAGAGGTGTTCTTCTTGGTTTGAAGTTGAGCTGGCACAACTGCCATCCGCTCAATTATGGAAGGGAAGAGGTCTACTTCGTAGCCCTCAAGAATGTCAAAAAGAGCTTTGAGGTGCTTGGAGTTGGGTTTCTCCTTGCTAGAATGCTGAGAGAAAAAGGTTCTCATCGGCGTAAAGCACGAAAGGCGTGCTTCGACTTTAATCGAGTCACCGAAAAGTTTTTCCGTGACTCGAGAAACTCTTTAGCGAACTTTTCAAAGAAGTCGTAGGCGACTTCGAGTGAAAGGAATAGGGTTGCTGTTCAAGAAAAGACAGGAGACCTTGAATAGGTGGTGGAGGAGAGAGGTGTTTATGCGAACGGTTACATTTTGAACCCCGGAGGTTAGGACACCTTCGAGTGAGTGAGGTGAGTGTAGAACTCGAAACAAGTTCGGGATAAATGAACTCGCTGAAGCAGAGAAAGTTGTATGCCCCGAGTGGTTTGAATGTGAGCCAACCAAGAAAATTTGGTTGTAGGAAAGAACTTGTCATCTAGTGCAAGGTGTCTGGGTGACAATGGGTTTGGAGGGGGTTGACCTTTCCGGAGTTTTAGTGTGAGCCTTTTTGGAGGAAGAGGAGACCCGAAAGTCGGGATGGTTACCTCTCTTAGGCATTTTGAGAGAATGAGGAGGGAAAGATGAAACTTTTGAGTAAGAGAAGAGAGGAAGAAGTAGATGAGATGAAACAAAAAGAGTAGAAGAAAGAGGTGAGAGCAATCGAACTTACTTGAGATGGCCTTTTCGTCGCTTGAAGAAGTTCAAAGATCACTGTGTACGTAGAAAGCTTCCGCGAAAATTCTCATTTGAAAGAGATGAAATGTAGAGTATCGAGACGAAGATGAATAGGCGCTATTTATAGAAAAGAAACGCGCCCGTCAACTATCCGTTAAGTATAACTCCGTTCGACTTGGCTTGTCCATCGGTCATCGAAGATTGGTGTGACGGTTCTCTTCAACGGTTAAGATTTCAGCGGTTAGAGATCCACGGTTATCGACTCGATCACGACGCTCGAGAGAGAGAGAGAAAAGGATTTGGAAAACATATTACGAAACTCTCCACTATTCTAGAGATAATT
This sequence comes from Talinum fruticosum, assembly GCA_021018815.1. Classification (NCBI taxonomy): domain Eukaryota; kingdom Viridiplantae; phylum Streptophyta; class Magnoliopsida; order Caryophyllales; family Talinaceae; genus Talinum; species Talinum fruticosum. The sequence goes on from JAITYX010000026.1 coordinate 3,169,418, forward strand.
TCGAAAATTTGATGTCCAAGTTTCTCTACGTCTAAGTATGACTCAGATTGATTTCGAGTGACTCGAAAAAAATAACTACTAACCCAAGTATCATCGAATCAACCGAGTTAATGGTTATCAAAAGTGAAAGCACATAACACCGAATCATGCAATGAATAAGAATAGCATATAATTAAGCATTTAACATACCAAGCTCATTCCGAATAAAGAAAAACTGATCTTCACCAAGAGGCTTAGTAAAAATATCAGCTAATTGAAGATTAGTAGGAATGAACTCAAGTCCAATATCACCTTTTTCCGAGTGGTCTCGTATGAAGTGATACTTGACATCGATATGCTTTGTCTTCGAGTGCTCGGACTGGATTCTTGGTGATGCTGATTGCACTCGATTGTCACACTTGATTGGAACCGATTTGAAATAAAGTCCAAGATCTCTCAAGTGTTGTTTTATCCATAGAATCCGAGCGCAACATGCTCCAGCTGTAATATACTCAGCTTCGGCAGTTGATAGAGCTACCGAGTTCTGCTTCTTTGAGTGCCAGGATATTAGGGATTGACCCGAAATTGGCAAGCTCCGGATGTGCTCTTTCGATCAACTTTGTATCTAGCATAGTCCACATCCGAGTATCCAAGTGACGAGTCAATTTTGAGTCTCCGGAATACCATAGACCTAAATTCTAAGTACCTGCAAGATATCTCGAATATTCTCTTCACCGCAGATGAGATGTGATTCTTTTGGATTAGCTTGAAATCTTGCGCATAGGCAGACACTAAACATTATATCCGGTCGGCTGGAAGTAAGATATAGCAAAGATCCAATCATACCTCGATAGAGTTTCGATCTATTGCGTTACCTTTCTCGTCCGAGTCAAGTTTTATATCGTCTGCTCATAGGTGTAGATGCATGTTTTGCATCTTGAAGTTTGTATTTCTTCAGCAGCTCCTTGGTATACTTAGATTGATGGACATAGATCCCATCTTTGTCTTGTTTGATTTGTAAACCAAGGAAGAGATTGAGTTCTCCCATCATACTCATTTGGAATTCCCGACTCATCAACTCGTAAAATTCTCAGCACGTAAATTCATTAGTGGCACCGAAGATAATATCATCAACATATATTTGAACAATAAGAAAATCTTTCCCCTTGGTCTTTATGAAGAGAGTCTTGTCGATCTAACCTCTTTTGAAATCATTTTGAACCAAGAAGCTACCCAGTCTTTCATACCAAGCTCGAGGAGCTTATTTAAGACCATAGAGAGTCTTTTGAAGTTTGAAAACATGATTTGGAAATTCTGAGTTTTCAAAACCAGGAGGCTGCTCGACATAGACTTCCTCTTCAATAAAACCATTGAGAAACGCACACTTAACATCCATTTGATATAATTTAATATGCATGCTAGATGCAAATGCCAACAGTATTCTAATTGCTTCAATTCTGCAACAAGTGCAAAGGTTTCCCCACAATCAATTCCTTCTTCTTGATTGTAGCCTTGAGCCACCAGTCTAGCCTTGTTTCGACTACCACTCCACCCTCATTCAGTTTGTTTTTGAAAACCCATTTGGTTCCTATAACTAGGTGATCGAAGGTCGGTTGGTCGAGTCCGGACTTGGTTTCTTTCAAATTGATTAAGTTCCTCTTGCATTGCCTCTACCCATTCAGGTTCATTAAGGGCTTCTAGTGCATTTCTGGGTTCGAGTTAATGAAATGAATGCAGTGAATGCACACAGATTTTGGAGAGAGGAACGAGTTCTTATCCCACTATTGATATCGAAATTATGTTTTCTAGTGGATGACTAGAGGTAAACTTAAATGCTTTACCGCTTCTCCGATTCACGAGATTTGTGGGCTGAGCCGCTTGATCTTCCGAAGCTTGTTCCGAGTGATCTTCTTCATTGGCTTGTTCGTTCCGAGCGAGCTCTTGAGTTGTCTCATTCCGAGTAACTTCGTTCCGATCTAGTTGAGTCCGAGTCTTGGTGGGTTCAGCTTCGTCATCATCTCTACCGAGCTTCAATTCCGAGTATAAAGACTCACTTGGTTTCTCTGTTTCAAGCTCATCAAATACAACATGGATGCTCTCTTCCACTTCGTTAGTTCTTCTATTGAAAATGCGATAAGCTTTGTCTGTGAAAAGAATAGCCTGAAAAATACCTTCTTCCGACCGTGCATCAAACTTGGTCAGGTGATCCTTACCATTGTTATGAACGTAGCACTTACATCCAAATGGTCTGAAATAGGAAATATTTGGTTTCTTTCCCTTGTAGAGCTCATAAGGTGTTTTCTTCAATATGGGTCTCGATGAGGCATCTATTCAAAGTATAGTTTGTCTGTGTTGATCGCCTCAGCCTCGTAAATAGTAAGGCAAGTTGTGCTCAATCATCATCTTCCTTGCTATTTCTTCAAGGGTTCTGTTCTTTCTCTCTACTACTTCGTTCGTTGAGGAGTTCGGATGCCGAGAAACCTGTCTTCGAGAGATTTGAATGATGATCCGACTTGTTTCCCTCTAGTGCAAGCTTCACATACTTTGTCTTTCTCAAAAACACAATTAGTTAAACCCCTAACCAGCACCATGAGATGCCAACTTTTTGATAGTATGCATGCTAATATGGCCTAATCTACGATGCCAAGACCATGAGTCATCATGAAGAGATGCTTTTAAGCAAGACAGATTCCGACTAGGGTCGAAAGAGGAATGATATATGTGCTACCCGATCTCTTACCCGAAAGCTTGATCTCTTTGGTAGTGACATCGAAATGTAGCGGTTAGTCCGAGTGAATCTTACCTCTTGACCTTTATCACGTAGTTAAGAGATGCCGAGCAGATTATACTTTAATCCTTTGACAAGGTAGACTGGACTCGACCATATTGCTTCCTTTTCCAATCCTGCCAATCCCCACTATCTTACCTTTGCTATCATCTCCAAATGTGACTTTTCCTCCTTTATGTTTTTCCAACTCGGAAAAGAGTCCCGCATCTCCCGACATGTGGCATAAACATCCACCGTCAAGGTACCAATGTCCTTTGACCTCTTCCGAGTGACCTGCAAAATAGAGAGAATCTAACCCTTCTCACTTCCTCTAACGAACCCAAGTAACTTTTCTTACTGTGGTCCTTTTCGAGGAAGAAGGTGTTTCCGAACCCAGCATTTGAATGACTTTGGGTTTTGTCTAATTCTAAGTCTTCCTCTCGGAGAACTGAGTCTCGTGTCTCTTTCTTTTTGAAAACCTTTCCTTTTGAAACAGGAGAAAATGGTTTCTTTTTGTAAACAGCTTCGGGCTTTGTCCTCCCTTCATTTCGTGAATGGGACAAGTGCTCAGCTTTTCCGAACTTCACAGTTCCGGAGTCCTTTTAAATAAATTTGAGTAGGAATTGGATTCCTCTTCTTGGTTGAAACCAAGACCTTCTTTTCGAAAAGAGACACATTGTGATCCTAAGAGCATGTCAAGGTTTTTCTAACCTTGAGAGAATTTTAAAATCAGGTCTTGAGACTCAATGAGCTTCTGTCTTAGTTGCTCATTTTCTTTTCCGAGTAGCTCGGACTCAGTCTCATTAGTTTGAGCACTAGTCTTGAGTTCTATGAATGTGAGTCTCGCTTTTCCAATTCATTTTTCAAAGACTTGCTCTCGTAAGAAATTGACTCAAGTTGTTCTTTGAATTGAGAAGAATCGGAATTGGACTTTTCTTCCAAAGTAAAAATGTACTTAGCTAAATCAACTTTGGAGAATTTAAGGAAATAATCAATTACCCCTTGAGGGTTAGTTTCCTCATTGTCCGAGTCCGAGTCCGACTCTCTTTCAGCCTTCCGAGTCGAGATTGCCATCGGACACTTCGAGTCGTCCGAGTCCTCGTCATCTTCCGATGAGTCCTCATCGCTCCATGTTGCCATCAATGCCTTCTTCTTCTTTCTGTCCCTTTTTCTTTTCGGACAATCTTTGACTATGTGATATTTGTTGCCACACTCAAAACATCTAGAATTCTTAGGTAAAGATAACTTTGAGGGTGAAGAGTACTTACCTTTTTGTCCCTCTTGTCTTTCTTGTAGAATTCTTCCTTTGGCTTTTTATCCCATCTTTTGTGCTTCATCATTCTTTTGAAGCCTCTTGTAATGAGTGTCATGGGATCATCTTCTCGAGTCAGAGGAGCTTAGATTTACTTCTTTGGATTCCGAGGCTTTCAGTGCTATGTTCCTTTTGGTACGCCCTCAGCATCCTCCTCTTCTAGATGGATTTCGCGAGTGAGAAGCTTTCCGATGAGCTCGTCTGGCTTTAAGAGTGAGAGGTTCTAAGCCTCCTCTATGGCAGTCACCTTGGGACCCCATCTTCTCTTGGGTAGACTTCTGAGTATCCTTCGCACATTTCCTCGTGCGTGATCTTCTTACCCAGGGACTTAAGATTGTTGGTAATCTCGAGAAATCGAATGAACATCTCGAGTAATGTTCTCTTCGGCTCCATCTTGAATAGCTCATACTTATGAAGATATTGACTAATCTTCGCTTGTCTAACCTAGCTTGTGCCTTTATGAGTGTTGACGAGTGTGTCCCACACTTCTTTGGCTGAATCACAGTGCAGAAACTCAATTATATTCCTCTCGAGCTAATGGCGCACATTAGGATGTTCATTGCCTTTAAGTTCTTTCCGAACTTTTCGCTTCGCCTGGAGTAAATTCGACTTTTGTCTTGGGAAGAATTCTGAATTCATCTCGTCTTCATTGGAATGTAATTTCCTTGTTGTGTGATTTCCCATACATCTTCATCATGATCCATAAGGAAACATTCCATAAGTTTCTTCCAAGTGCCCGAAGTTTGATCCTTTGAATTTTGGTGTCCTATTGGAAGATCTTCCTTCATCGAACTCTCCGGTGTTCTCGAGCCATTTGATCTTTAGACCTTTGGATGGTTAGATCCTTTCTGAAAAGCTAGGCTCGATACCAATTGAAGGTTTGCTCGGGAGAGTCCGAGTCACCCTAGAGGGGGTGAATAGGGTGATGGAAGTTTTTCGTGGAAACTTTAGCTCTTTGGCCAAAGAAGAGTCGGAGACAAGTTCCGAGTCGATCAGCAAGGTCGAAAAGTTTGGACTCGTAAATGCTATCACGAATAAGTAAGCGAGTGCTATAAGACTGTCTCGAGTCTAGAATGAACTCGTAAAGATAACACTTAGAGATTACATGGAAACCTTCCTGGGCAGAAAACCACCGACCGTGCTAGTCCAAGCACGAAGTCAAATCCACTATTTTGAGTCCACAAAATACCGTGAACTTACTTAACCCGAGTTGCTCCCTTAGACAACTCTATACAAGTTTTCCTAGACTCGAAATTCCCTTATCTCGATCTAGTACTTCCTAGCTGAGATAACCCTTACAGCTAGGGACAACTAAGCCGAGTTAACCCTTACAGCTTAGTCAAGGGACCTTACAGAGAAAGTAAGAAAGTGTTTGTAATCGAGTACAAGACCTTACAACTCATAAAGTAATGAATTACAGAATGGGAGTTGTAAGTAGAAGATTGAAAATAAATACAATGACTTTGATCAAGTTCGTGTATTAACAATATGTTCGGCAATCTTCAAGTCTTGTGAGGTGGCTTCTATTTATAGATGACCAGGTAGAGTAGCCGTTATCTTCATCTTCCGACCGAGAGTCCTTTGTGACCGTTGACAGAGGCTTTCGAGTCACTTAGAAAGTATCCGTTGTAATGTGAACGTTGGACAACGGTTTAACTCTCTTGGAAGTCCCAAAACCACCGGCGGTGTCTTGAAAGATAAGGTGGAAACCACCGTTAAGCTTAGCGTTCCAGCTTTTCCAGATTTGGAAACAGACAACCCCGACACAATCTTCTCGGGACTCGAAGCGAGAAGGTGAAAAGCCATGTCTCGCTGGTGATTTGATGTTCGAAGCCTAGGCTACTTTTGTAGTTTTGAAAAGCTTATCCTCGTTTGAATAACCTACAAAAGTAAATCAATTTTGGTTCTCAAAGTATAAAATACTTTGGTCCAAGATTAGACACGGATAATAAAATAATTAGGATAATTAAGTTGGTAATTATCCGAGTTAGAAAAGAAGTGGAATTTTCCGAGTCTAAAATCCATGTAACTCAAAATTCCATCCGACGTAGTCTAAGCGAGGAATCAAGTTATATAACGAATATCGTAGAGAAATAACTTGATATAGACTAAGCATGAAACAGTACTAGAGACACCGACTAAAACAGAATAAAGCTTCTAACCGTAAGTCAGATCCGAGTGAGAAAAGACGAAATAGTAGTTTATTCAACATGCGATAAATCTGAGTGATGAGGGACTCGGAACCGAGTGAGATACGCATATCGCTTTTCGAGTCACTAAGAAATAAGCAAGAAATACATGAAGTAAATGCTCGTAACACTTAGAGTAGAAATATCATATTACTCGGAAAAGTTTCTAAAACAGTGGAGAATGCCTTAGAATCAAAACTCTATAAAAGAGATTCGTATACTCGATTCTTTTAATACAACTCGTAAATGCGTTGAGTAGTGTCCGAGTCTTCGATCACTATTATTTTTGGTTTGGAAGAGGTCGAACTACTAAACCAAGTGGGTTTACTTAAGCTTGATTATTAGGAAAGTGGTTATTCTCCACTCATAGCATGCTTTTTTGTTTGTTGTCGAGAGGCACCGAGAATTCATGCACTATAGAGGCAAACATGCAAGTGCAATCAAGAGGTCTTTCAAAGCTTGTAATACATGTCTTCTTCATCACTTATCCATAATCCATGGACTTCTTGGTCTAACGGAAGCAAGCTAGGAAGTGGTTTTGACTGATTGATGTCTTGAATGAAGATAGATGGGATCTACTCACGTGACATGGGTTCATAGAAAATAGCTAAGGTACCGTTGAAAGGATTTTTATCGTTACTTGGTTTCCGGGCAGCCTTAGGAAGAGGGAGTTAACCATTGGGTAACATACTCTGCAGTTTGTTCTTGAATAGCATTGCTCGGTGTCATGTCCTCGTGCATGATGGTATTTGCAGAATTTTCCCGCATCCCGATATTTTGATCTGTTTTATAGTTTCTAATTCTCGCTCTAATGGGTGGCAATTCTATCTTCCCTTTGGCCCATAGGCGGTCAAGGGCTTGAGCGTATATGGTATCGATTGGAGTGTAGTCATTATACCTGTTGAGGGCATTGACATCTGCACCCTGCTAGTATTGCCTTGGTTAGAGGTTTTCTTATCTTTAGATTGATAGTTACCTCTATACCCAGATCACGACTTTTATGGTCGTGGTAGACAACTCCTCTTCTATCTCGCATGCCAACATCTCTAAGCATTGAGAAACTCATGAAAGGTAGGAAATTAAGATTCTGATTGTAGGCGAGGCTAAAGGTTCTTCACGATGATGTGTACTTGGTCCTTCTTGGAAGGTCGGTCTACTATGTGGGCAGCCTATGCCCTCCATCTAGTGAGAAAGTCTATAAAGCTCTCTTTTTCACCTTGCTTGATCAATTTCAAGTCTCTAAGTGTGACAGGTAGATCAGTGTTATAGGAGTATTGGTGCAAGAACTCCTTAAACAGATCGGTCCAATTGGTGACCTTGCGTGGGTCAACTGCGTTATACCACTTCATTACGTTTGTATCAAAAGTCCATGGGAAGATGATGTGGTAAGTGTCTTCTAGTATGTTCTTAAGAGTCATTAATCCTAAGAAGTTGTGAACATGGTGATGGGGCTTCTCAAAACCTCAAAACTTAATATCGAGCATGGTGAACTTAGGGTGTAGTTTCCCTTTGGGGATTGAAGTGAATCCCTTATGGTCAAAATAGTGATTACCGAACATAGATGACTCCCTTAACATTTGTTCTATCTGATCTATGCATAGATTAGACTTGGATTCATGTTTCGGACTACCTAGAGGAGATGGACTAGGTGGAAGTGGAGGACCTCCTCCTCTCCTTAATCGCTCTTCTTCCTCATCTCTCTTACTATCTTTAATAGCTTTAAGATGGGCTACTATGGACTTTATTTTCTTATCCCGAGCCTCAATCCTAGCTTCCATTATGGCTAAGGTTTCATTGAGTAAGGAAAGGATACGAGATTGTTCCGATGTTTCGTCCATTAGAGGGGAATTCTTTTTAGGTACTATACTATGGCGAAAAGTAGACTAGACCGGTGTGGTATGCACCAAAGTATGTTGCACCCGTGTAAACCGGGGCGTAACGAGGTGCAGAGCGGGGAGAAGATGTGTCGGACTCCTTGTTGAGGCGTTCTAATCGCTTACGCCTTGGATTCCGATGATACTCAATTGCAGTAGACTTCCCTATTCTCGCAGCCCGAAGGATGATACTTAGGACCAGGTGAAAGAATACCACTTATTCTTAAAGGCTCACAATTAGATGATTAAATCTACAAACAACCACACTCATCTAATCATGCAAATGAAGAGCTCGAGTACCATCTAACAGCCCAGTGGTCTATGGTCTCTAGGTAGGATACATGGTGTCTCATAGTCCCGGGATTTTTCCTCTCGTAGGGTGCACTGCAGAAAAAAAAAAAAGCATGAATCCTCGGTGCCTCTCAGTAAGCCAAGAGAGCGTGCAATGAGGGAAGAGGTACCACCTCCGTTCACGATCAAGCCTAGTTGGACCCATCTAGGACGCAATTGGAACCTGTTCCAAAAATTGTTCTTAAAGGGTAAAGCCTAATGGTTCACCAACAAAAATAAACTATGTTCAAGGTTGCTTAAAATGTGGGATGCCTAATACAAATACATTATTAAAACTTACTACTCAAATTTTCAACTTTCGCCTCTTAATAAGTGATTTATCCCCAGTGGAGTTGCCACTCGTAGGAACCACAATTCCACGTGGGCCGAGTTTCCCATGAATTGGTGGGTTTAAAAACTTTTCTTTTTGAAGATGGAAATTGATTTTATGGTTTTGAAGATCGATTTTAAAAAGTGGGGATGAACCTCTTATTAGGATTTCCGAATTTTATAAGTTGAATTAAAATGAGTTAAATAGAATTAAACGACGGTTTTATTAATTGTTTTATTTTAAAAATTATTTTAAGAAATCTCAGGATATTATTTCTTAACAAAAATAAAGAAACTAGGGTTTATTAAATCGTCGTGAGGCTTTAGGGTAAAACTGCCGTTAAAACACCGGTTTGGACCCAAATCTCACCCACCGGCCACTCAACACCGGTGAGGGCCGAGTGCTCGGTGGTTGGCGGCGTCGGCCGAGGCGATGGATCGAGGTGGTCCGCCTCGGCCTCTAGCCTGGTTGGTAGATCCGAAACTCCTTTTGTTCAATCGAAATAACCGAGAGGCGATTTAGGAGAAATAAAATAAAAGAAATGCCCTTCCAATCTTAGTGTGGGAAAACTAAGCTTAGAAAAGGCTAAAAGATGACTCCATCGGTCTAGAACTAAGAATCGGATTCGGGGCGAGGGTACGAAACATAGAGATAAGCCCTTCCGTTTCGCTCAGTCAAATGACGACCATTACTAGTTTGAGTAGCGAAATTACATAACATATTAAATACAAGCACATAGCATACTATACAGAATTAAAAGCAACCAAAACATGATAATGAAATCGGTAAAGGCGGATATAAAAAGCGATAAAGAAAGCAAAAGCGGAAAGGAAAGAAAAGCGGAAAGAAAAGAAAGCGAGAAACTAAAAAGATTACATTGGGTAGGGAGGAATTAAAACCGATACAACTGTTCTCCACAATACGGAAAGTAGTAAAAACGTAAAATAAATAAACCATCGTGAAGGTCGAATTGGTGCCCTCGGGTTCTCCCACCGCTAATCTGGATCCGGAATCTGGATTTGTTGATGCGATGGTGGTGATTCGGGAAGGCTTTTTGTAAGTCTTTATGGAGGTGAATAAAAAGATGTATGGAGAGTTGGAAAGATTAGTTGAAAGCATACCAAGATATCGGAATAACTAAATATTCATTATATCTTAGTCACATTTCGAGTAGCATAATGCTTAGAGAGAGAGATCTTCAACCTTAGTATTCAGCGAGCATGAAGCTAAGGAATAAGTCGTATGCCAAATGAGAGCCTAACCTCTCTATTTATAGGCAAATGCTAGGTCACAAAATGACCTAGGGTTAAGGCTCAACTAGTCATCCAAAGCAGGGCATGAATCGTACTGTAAAATCATAAAAGCCTCGGGCCGAAAAATCAAAGGATAGAACCGAATCCCAAGGTTGGCGGCGCCGCCATAATGGTGTCATTTTGGGTTATCCAGACTTTTACGTGTTACAGCGAGATTCCTAGGAAAAACACAGCGTTTTAGGCAAACTAGGACCTGGTACATAGCACTCGATACAACATCGTTTTGAGGATGTAAGCTGCGGGTCTTGGGCGGATCTGTCTTGGAGCAAAACACAGCGTTTTGATGCTTTTGATCATGAAACACGACGTCGGACACGACGACATTTTGATGTCTTCGATCGTCGTTTCGGGTTGGACATTGGTGATGAAATGCAGCGTTTTAAGCCTAGAATCTCTTTGTATGCGGCGCAGGACTTCGTTGACTCTTGAGGTTTGAACCGAGCTTGGGCCATCCGAAAAAGGGATTTTTGGACAAAACCAAGGCAAAAAGGTTATTTATTTTGTGCTAAGGGTTCTTTGTGGTTTATTGGCTTCGTTGCACCAGTCAAATACCATCCGTGATCTAAATCCTCAAACAGGACTTGGGATTTCAACATCGGGCTAATAATATAAAATACAAAAATAAAAGAGATAAGGGATGACACGTTTTAGGTGTCTACACACCTCCTCCTTCTCGGACTTAGAAGAGTTCTGAAACTCCTTTTTGATAGGTGATCCATCTTCTTCTCAGCCTGCCCCTTCTATGGATTTACTTTAGAAGGTTGCCTCACAATTTGCTGCTTCTTGCCAGTGAGTTACAATTAACTCTTGGTGCTTTCCGAATTTCACACCTATATTAACTTAGCTTTAGAGATTAACTTAGTCTTAGAGCAAATAGATTAGAGTCAAGCTCTAGTCTTTGAGATAAAAGTAGTCGTCTAATGCCAGCAAGACCACATTAGACATCTCCGAGAGCACATATCCAAGGTTGTTGAGGACTCGGAATCCTATTCCGAATTAGAATCATCCTCGGAGTCCTCCAAATCTTCCGACTCCGAGTCGGAAGAATGAGAAGAAGAAGAAGAAGAAGAAGAAGAAGAAGAAGAAGAAGAAGAAGAAGAAGAAGAAGAAGAAGAAGAGGAAGAAGAAAAAGCTCGAGCAAGCCAAGTTGAAGGCCAAGGCGAAAACGAACCTAAGGTAATCTACTCAAAGCACACCAAGTCCGCCTCGGAATAGGTTGGGGATGTTGGTCGACCACAGGCTCAACCTACTACACAGCCATGTCAAGTCGAAGAAACCGAGGGCTCGGAAGAGGAAATAGTGGAAGCGGAACCTCAAGTACGAAGGTCCGCACTTTAAGCGTAAGAACTTCTTCTCCTATTGCCACCTATTCCACATCCACCAGCTTCATCTCAAGGCTACCGTTGCAAAATAAGGGGTCCTCGTTCATCCTCCTCCACTCACACTCGCTCCACCCCCTCTTGATTTAAATTTTTTTTGTCCAACATTTCTGTATCTCTCTCACTCTTCCCTCCTCACTTTATTTTGATGAAATGTATAGGGGAGAGAAATCTAAGAGAAATCGGGACAGATAGTTAGTTGGTCTAGGGGAGCTTGCTTGCTTATTTTTTATGTCTTTGTATTTATCTCTCCGAGTAATGAAATTATGCTATTTCTCATAATTTTTTTCTTTTTCTACTATGATAATTGATCATATCTATTTACTTACTTTGATAAATACTTTGATATATATCTTCACTTTGATATACATTCATTTAGCAACAATTTTGCTCGTATACAAATTCCGACTTATTTCCACCAAGAACATCGTGAAGGTTTGCTCTAAGAGAACCTTAGTCACCCTAGAGGGGGTGAATACGGTGATGAGGAAATTTTATGAAATTTAGAAACTTTAAGCTTAAAAGGAATAAACAAGATAATCCGAGTCTAGATTGAACTCGGAAAAATATAACTCGGAGATACGTGGAAACCCTCATGGGGCATAAAACCACGAGACAGTGCTAGTCCAAGCACCAAGTCAAATCCACTATTTTGAATCCACAAAATACAATGGACTGACTTAACCAGAAATGCTCCCTTAGACAATTCCTTACAGGTGTTTTCCTAGACTCGAAGTTCCCTTATCCGATCTAGTACTTCCTAACCGAGGTAACCTTCACAGCTAGGGACAATTGAGATGAGTTAACCCTTACAGCTCGGTCAAGGGACCTTACTCGGAAAGTAAGAAGAGTATATGACTCGATTACAAGACTTTACAACTCGGAAAAGTATTAAGTACGGACTTGGAGTTGTACGAAGAAGATTGAATGAGTGTTGTACTAAGAGATATAGTTTCAACAATGTGTTCAAGTAATCTCCAAGTCTTATGAGGTGGCTTCTATTTATAGATAACCGAGCAGATTAGCTATTATAATTGATTTCTGAACGAAGTCCTTCTTGACCGTTGTAACGGTTCTTCTAAGTCTGCTCGAAAAGATCCGTTGAGATATGAATATTATGCAACGGCTCTTGGCTCCTAAAGATGCTTCAGTTAGCTGGTGATGTTTGAAGTGGCGTGGAAACCACCGTTGAGCTTAGCATTACAGCTTTTCCAGTTTTGGAAACAGACAACTCTAACACAGCTGTCTAAACCTTGTTCGAAGTAGAAAAGCCTTGTCTCGCTGGTGATTGACAGCTTGAAGCCTAGTTACTTTTGTAATTCAAAAATGAGATAACCTTGTTTAGATAACCTACAAAAGTAAACCATTTTGGTTCGCAAAGTATAAAATAGTTTGGTCCAAGATTAGGCACGAGAGAATATTTTTATTAAGATAATTAAGTGCATAATTATCTTAGGCCTAGAAGAGTGGAATTTTCCGAGTCTAATATTCATTATCCTCAAATTCCATCCGAGTAAGTCCTAAGAAAGATCAAGTTATAGGTGAAAACATCGAGTGTAGGTACTTGATCTGGACAAATCATTCTCAAACATATAAACCGACTTAGAAAGATGAATTAACACGATAATTCACTTTGCTTTAAAATAAACAATCGTAACTCGGATAAAAAGTGTTAGAGAGATTATTTGAACATGCGATTAGTCCGAGTGGTGTCAAAGTGACTCGAAACGTCAATGTGAAAAGATAAACAAGAGTGTGTTTTCTAAGTCAGTTATAAATGAATGAAAACTTATACGAAGTTTCTATAGCACTCGGAATGGCTTGTCATCAAAACTTAGTAGGGATGAGGTTTGTACTCGAATCTTTATGTAGTACTCGTAATGATCTAGATTCATAGTCCGTGTCTTCACATCGTACAGTCATTCGTTTCGAGTCATGAAAACTTATTCGAACTTCTAACCCTTGTTATAAGTATTGAATATCTTTCATCAAAAAGGGGAGACTAAAGACTCAAGTGTAACTCTCTATCTCTCTATGGTTTTGAATTCAAGTCATTCTTAGTCTTCTAGACGCTCATCCTTATGTTTCAATACTGTCCGACCTACTTAGAAAGAATTTCTTGATTACAACACACTTCTCTAGGTTTCTCGACCTACTCATATGCAACTCCGATAGTTGTCATAAGTAAATAATTTCACATGCATAGCTTATTCTACACTCGGACTTTCTGTATTAACTAGAAAAGAATTACTCGTGTTAATTCATTCTTCTAAGTCAAACTTATTAACTCAAATTACTTACTTGATCAATTTGATGAAATGTGTCTATATGTTTAGTCTCTTATTCATCTAAAAGATAGACACTAAATGGAATTAGAACTTATTGAGTATTTGTAACACCCCACTCGGCCCGGGTTGGCGTATTACATGCCAAGGTTCACCGAGAGAAACCCTTAAGGCTACTTAAGATCTCAACTTAGGTTTACTAGCTTTCTCATAGATTTGTGGAAGCATGTTTTCACATTTTAAAGGTTTTCCGAAAATTTTTGCGGTTTTGTCTCGTAATTTGGATAAACCCAAAGGCTTAAACCCTTAAGCCTTCAAAAGACATAATCATAAACTTAACGAGCCACACGCTCGGAGTCAACGCATTGGGCTTTTATATTCATAATCAAAATATAGTTCAACATACAACCGATTTTTATCACAACTTGAAAACATAATACATATAGCAAAAAATTGAGGTCCTTCCTATCCGTTAATCTACTAATCCTGAAAGCCAAGAGCCACTCCTCGGAGTCTAGCTTCGTACCTGAAAATGTTGGTGAAGTCATGAGCTCCACGAGCCTAGTGAATAATTCAAACCCAACCCCTTATTGCACTTTGCACATTAATTCATTTGCGATCACACATAAGCTCATTATTCATCAATAACATACATTTTAGGATATACATGCTCAAGATACACAACATACATGACTTACTAGACTTATCGGTTGAGCGACACATATGACATCAATCATTCATGAAATCAATCAACAGATACTTCATTCATTCTTTCACGTGCAAATATGTCATATAATCATTCATCATGTAAGTTATTCATCACTTAAATCATATCATGTCATATCATAGTCCATGTCGTATATCGTATAAGCTTCATATGAAAACAATATTTATTCTTCTTCTTGAGCTCATTCATATATTCAGTCATCATGTAAATCATTGATTCTTTCTTTCTTGTTCACCATTCATAATTATTCATTTCTTCATATCATAATTCTTAATTCAAGCCATATTCATTCGAATGGAAAGAAGATTTATGTCCTACTCTAAAGACCCAATTCTTGAAGCCAAAATAATTCATGGGCTCAGCTCTTCGAGGCAAAACAATTCGTGGCCTCAAGGCAAGCCTCAAACTCGAAGGGTGCTACGGTCGAGAATTCGTGGAAGCAATTCAATTCATGGCTTTAGTTTGACACTTCTATGGCCATAGCTTTAGAGGGTTCTTTAATTCGTGGAGTCTTAGATCAATAACAAAATCCTTTTTCCCTTCTTTAGTTGTTTATATTTCTTATTTTCTTATAATTTTCTTATTAATTACATCTACCGACAAGATACACTTAATTCATAAAAATCATGCTCAATAACTTCATAAGTAACATCTTCAACAACAAGAAATTCACGTAAACAATTTCCAACTCAACTATAATTAATATAACTCATATAGACATGTTTATAACATTTTGAATCAATGTACTTTAAGATAAACACATCATAACATAATCATATCAATTAGGATATCTAATTAACGAACCTATTGTTTCATGATTGCATATTATCGCGCATAGGTCGTTTATGGTTTTGTAACTTTTCTTAATCATTATATATCTCTTAATCTATCCAAATAGCTTCTTATATTTCAGTTTTTAACCTCATTACTCAATCAGCCCCTAATTTTGCCCAAACAGGACATTTTCATTCAAAATTTCATATTTTCTAACCTACTTATCAAAAATTTATCGAACTTTACAGGAAAGTCTCATAAATTATCATGAAGTTATAGTAAAATTTTCAAGATTTTTGGGAAACTCATGAAAGCACTACAATTCGGAGAGCAAGCTTAATTACTGAAAAATCTACATCTAAATCATGAACTCAATTTTCCGATTTTTCTTACTAATTCTATTCAATCTAATTTCATCAAATTCTCAATGTACGACTCAATAATCATGCTCAACAATACTCAAACATCTTTAAATTCATGAATTAAAACACATAAATCGCAACAAGTTTTTCAATTCGTGAGTTGCTAATTTTGTAAATTTAGGCCTCTAACTTCTTCGATTAAACTTCGGGTTTCCAATTTCATGAATCAATTTCAAGTTTAATTCACTTATTCATTTTAATTCTAGAGGATGAATTTGAATTACTCACCTTAGATTCTTAGTGGTTCTAAGAATTTTAGTTTTGAATTGAATTTTGAATCGGGCGTTTTTCCTTTCCTTCCTCTCGATGTCCCCTTTTGCTTCGATTCCTTTCCCTTCTTCTTCCTTTCTTCGCCTGCACCTTCCCTCATCCTCTATCTTGCTTCTAAGACCTTGATTTCTTCCTTGTCCTTCATCAGTCTCGACTTCTTCTCTGTTTCTGCCTCTCTCGTTCTCTAATGTCGTCGTTCACTCATTCTCGCTCGCATATCGCTCAATAACTCCCTTTCAAGCTTCTGGGTCTTAACCTCTCGTTTCGGGGTCTCGATTTCCTATTCTCTACTTTCTTTCTTTTTCTTCTACTTTCGCATTCGCCCATGTTCTTTTTCTTCCTTGTTTATGGATTTTCCTAGTCTCTCGCTCTCACCTTCCTCTTTCTCGTTCTTCCTCTCGCTTCTCTTTTTTCATTGCTTCTTAGCTTCTCGTTCTTTTGCTTTCAACTCTAATTCCCAGTCTCCCTCTCCTTTTGTTTTGTTCTACTTCTTTTCTTTGGTTCATCTTAATCCCCTTATTAGGCTTTCTCTCTCCTCCTCCCATTACTCCACGTAAGTGACTTTAATGGAATTTAACTACTGATGACTCCTCCTCTAAATGCTAGCCAACCCCTTTCTCATTTTCATTTCTTTTTCTTTTTATTTTAATTTTTTTTGGTTTAATATTTTATGTAATATTGGTCCCAAAACAATATCACAAGCCCATCACAGTTAACCCATGCTCGGGTTTCAATTTTCATGTTTTAATTTCGACTTGGAAAAATTATAATTCACTAATTCAATAATTTCATATTTAACTTAACTTTTAATAATTTTGTTCTTTATCAAGCAAGCACCTTAATTTTTTGGGTGTTAGACTATTACAATCGAAATTCCATTTTCTCGTAATAAGGATAATTAAGTGCTTAATTATTATGAATTAATTATTATCATTGCCTAATCTTGGACCAAAGTATTTTTATACTTTGAGTACCACTTAGATTTGCTTTTGGATGTTGATCTAAGTATTTTTAATATCATCTTGAAAAGAAAAGGCAACCATCTTCTAACCGCTAAATACCGGAAGACAAAAAGTATTGTTTCAGGACAAGGCTCGGACATCGTGTCACGGTTGTTTGTTACCAAATCCAATAAACTTCAACTTTGAGTCTAACAGTTGTTTCCACCCCAAATCTTAGTCACAACTAGTGGGTTGGACCATCTTTTAAGCCAAGGACCAAGGCACAACATTCACATTTGCAACGACTCCTTTTCCGAGGGACTCGGACTATCCATTACAACTAATTAAGTTTTTCAGTCCAAGTCACAACCGGCTACTCGCCCTACTGTGTATAAATTGAAGCCTTCCTACAAGACTTGAAGATTGATGAAATTACAAAAACTGAATCATACTCGCTCAATCTTTAGCTTTCAACTTTGTACTGAAGTTCTTACTTTGTGAGTTGTAAAGAAGAAGTCGTGTAAACACTCTTACTTAATTCAATTCTTGGTAAAGTCCATTGACCGAGCTATAAGGGTCAACTGATCTCAATTGTCACTAACTATAAGGGTTATCTCAATTAGGAAGTACTAAAACAGATAAGGGAATTTCGTGTCTAGGAAAACTTGTATTGAATTGTCTAAGGGAGAAATTCAGTAAGAGTCGGTCCTTGTATTTTGTGGATTCAAAATAGTGGATTTGACTTGGTGTCCGAATTGACACTATCCGTGGTTTTCTCGCCCCAAGAGGGTGTCCACGTATCTTTTGAGTTCTGTCTTTCTGAGTTCATTCTAGACTAAGAATTATCTTCTAAGTTCATACTTTGTAGAAAATTTCTTTCTTACGCAAAAGTTTCCTTATCACCCTATTCACTCCCCTCTAGGGTGATTCAGACTCAAGAGCAAACCTTCACCTTGAAGGTAGGGAGTTTAATTAGTGGAGCATGTTATCTCTTTTTAAATATATATGCAAAAGTGAGTTAAGTAAAATAAGTGAATTAAGGAAAATAAGTGAATTAAGTTGAATTAAGTAAATTAAGTGATTTTAGTGATTTAAAGAAATTAAGTGATTTTAGTGACTTAAGTAACTTAAGTAATTTAAGGGATTTGAGTAAATTAAATAATTTAAGTAATTAGAGGGATTCAGATGATTGGTAACATTTAAGCACTTTTTTGGTGACTTAAGTAAATTAAGTGAGCACGAGGCATAAATTAAAAAGGACAGATTAAAGCATTTGAAGTCGATTTAAGGAAATAGGTAATTTAATTTTGAAAAATCATATGCGATAAGGGAGATTGATCAAATTGTAGACATTGTTTTTGAATAATTTACAATCAATTGAAATAAACACTCTATGATGTTACCAAGTTAAGAAATGTATTGCCTAAATAAAATTCACCTAACCACAACAAATCGTAACAATTATTATTATTATTATTATTATTATTATTATTATTATTATTATTATTATTATTATTATTAGAAATAATAATAATAATAATAATAGTTAAAATTAAATTACTTGAATTATCAAACTTATTAATGAAATATTTTATTTCAAAATGATTGTTAAGGTCATCGATATTGGTCATCTAAGTAGCCATTTCAAACAGAAATAAAGGGGAAGGAAACACCAACTATTAAGGTACGTTTATTATTTGTGCCTTACGAAAATTCACATGTTTATATGTAAAAATACAAACATTGTTTGTTCAATAACAAAGGAACCATTTCAAATATTATTTGTCACCTAATTATGTGGTTCGCCCCATATCAATCGTGTCATATCATGATCATATCATATACATTTCTCATTATCAACCGGACTTCCCGATCGGTCTAGGTGTGGCTATATTTAGGGAAATTCATGATCGTAAGGAGCCACTCGGATAATAAATAAATAAATGTTTTACTATATTCTTGCTCTCCGATTTATAAATGAATTGAAATGCACGTGCTCAAAAATATCTTCACATAAGTTATTTTACAATACATGGATAGACGTGCTCAACTTCGCACTGTTTTGTTTTAGGTAAGGCTCATAGTGATAGTCAAGAACGTGATATTTGGAAGTTGTGTATGATGCGGTTAAATAAGTTGTAATCATAATGGTACTTATTATCATGTCTCTCATTTATGTTGTTATAAATTAGAACTCCTAAGTATTGTAAACTTCAACTTCGCAAGTGATGTTTGTATTTTAATTTGTGGATTGTCTTACTCTTTATTGAAGAGTAGCAAGTAACGCTTCTAATTCTATTTTCTGTTGTGCTAATTCACTACTACAAAAATGTTAATTAGCGACGGACATAGTTCCGTCGCCAAATAGCGACTGAAACTAACAAAAAATAGCAATCGTGTCGAGACAATGACGGAATTAGCGACGAAAAAAGGTATCCGTCGCTGAATGAATTAGAGACGAAATATACCGTCGCTAAGCCGTAGCTGGGGTATTTAGAATTTTCAGATCTAGGAAAAACAAAAAATAAAAGTATAATTAAATTAATTTTGCTATAGCGACTTGAACAGTTCGTCATTGCTCCGTCGCTAATAAAAAGTTTTTTATTAGCGACGGAACAGTCTATCGACTAATAAAATTTAGATTCGGCCTTTCGGCCGGATTGAGGAACCCAAAAGCGTGGAGAGAGGAGTGCGACCGATTTCGTGAGCGAGAGTGCCCAGCCCACCACGCGTCCACAACCCCTACCGGCCGCCGGTCGACCGCCTCCCCGTCTACGTTCGCCCCGCTTCCGTACGCCGCCGCTTGGTTCGCCGCCCCGCGTCCGTAGGCCAACTATGGGTGAGTTCTCCTTGGTTGCTCCCGCCCTTGGGCCGCCGCTACTGCCGCCTGGAGGAGGTTGCCGTAGCCACCGCTGTCGCCGCCGCTGCCTAGTTTGAAGGTATTGTTTTGTTGATTATTATTAGATTTAGGGTTTTCAATAATTTAGTACAAATTGATGATTTTATATAATTTGCTGCAAATTAATGTTGTTTGTGAATGCGTTTGAAAAGAAAAATGTGCAATTGTGTTATTTATGTATAGATGTTGTGTTGTTTAAAGTATGTGAGGTTAGATTTGTTGGAAATTATTGTTAAACTTGAAGTAAATGTTATTTGTGATTTATATATGTGCAATTGTTTGTGGTTTATTTATAAATTTATTGAACATTTGACAAATTATTAATAAATAGTGGTTACTTGTGTGAAATTAGAAATGAAATTATTGTTGTAAATTTTGAAATAATCTTATAAATTATAATTGTGTGTGAGTTATTTTATACTAATTAGGTAGAAATAATGTAATCAATTATATTTGTGTGAGTTTATTTATGCTAATTAGGTATGGTTAGTTTAATGATGAAATAAATATTTAAGAGTAAAATATAGAAATTAAAGAAATTTATGTATAAGAAAAGTATATGTTCAATGCATAATGGTTATATATATTATGTTCATTATAGAAGAAATGTAATCATAACATCTCCATGTATTGATTACTAACTAATAATTTAATAAATTGTTAAATGTCAATCGGAATATTTATGGACGGGCCTACGCATCGTAGATGGATGTATCGTAGGTTATTACCTGGTAGAGTTGGGTATAGACAAGAGTTTTTAGACGGGCTTGAGGAGTTTGATGCACATGCTAGAAGTCAATCAGAATTTGTACATAATCAACAATATAGGTGTCCATGTCGCAAATGCAAAAATCGAAGTATAAGGATTCCGATGAAGTTAAGTTATACCTTTATCAATATGGTTTTCTTCCAAACTATTGGTATTGGACTAATCATGGAGAAATAGATCCTCATTTACATGAGGATGGTGGTATGACTTCTAACATATTCAACGACGAAAGGGGCTCCAATCATATGAACTACGACGATGTAGAATCAAATATCGACCGTATGAATGATATGGTCACGGATGCCATGATCTCAAATCAAGGCTCTACAAGTGAGCCTCCAAATACCAATGCCCAAACTTTCTTTAATATGGTTGAGGCTGCACAACGACCTTTGTGGGTAGGAAATGAAACTCACACTCGAGTTATCTCGCCACCGTTAGACTATTGAGCATCAAGTCCGACTACAACATGCCTCAAAATTGCTTTAATTAGATTGCTCAACTTATGAAGGAGATTTGTCCCCACGATAACCGAGTTCCTCGTGACATTCACCATGCAAAGAAGATCATTAAAAACCTTGGGATGGATGTTCAAAAATTGATTGTTGTCGAAAAGGTTGCATGTTATTCTACAAAGAGGACATTAATCTTGATTCACGCAAGTTTTGTGGTCATGCGAGATGGAAGCGTCAAAGGGAAAGACAAGGAAAAAGTCAAAGGACTCCGTTTGCAAGGATGCATTACTTGCCATTAATACCAAGACTTTAGCTTGTTTGCTTCAAAAACCACAGAGAGCACATGAGATGGCATTATGAGAATGTAAGAGAGGATGGTGTCCTTTGTCATCCTTCGGACGGTGAAGCATTGAAACATTTTGATAGAGTTCACCCCGAATTTGCTACTGAGCCTAGAAATATTAGACTTGGTTTGTGCGCAGATGGGTTTAATCCATTTAGCCAACCTTCAAGGTCTTATTCAATCTAGTCGATCGTTGTTACGCCCTATAATGTACCACCGAATTATGCATGACGACGCCTTATATGTTCTTGACATGCATCATACCAGGGCCTATAAATCCGAAAAATAAAATTGATGTGTATTTACTGACCTCTTATTGACGAGTTGAAAACACTATGGGAAGATGGTGTGGAAACATATGATATTTCAAAAGGTGAGAACTTTCTTATGAAGGGTACGTTGATGTGGACCATTAGTGATTTCCCAGCATACGGTATGTTGTCCGGATGGAGTACTCATGGTGCCATGTCATGCCCGATATGTATGAATCAACAAAAAGCATTAAAACTTAGAAATGGGCGAAAATTTCATGGTTTGATTTCCATCGGCAGCTTTTGGCACGAAATCACGCGTTCGAAGGAATATCACAATGATTACAAAAGGAAAAACCGTACATTCGGGTCCTCCTCGTCGATATACGGGGAAGAAATAAAACAATGGGTTGAAAACTTTCCCAAAGTAACGTAAGAGCAGGAAATCAACATTTCGGGGTTCAAAAAGGGTCATAATTGGACAAAACAAAGCATATTTAGGGAGCTTCCATATTGAAAAGATCAATTGCTTCGCCACAACTTAGATGTGATGCACATTGAAAATAACTATTTTGAGAGTATAATTAACACTCGTTATGGATATGCCGGGAAAACAACGAATGATATCAAGGCAAGAATGGATTTGGAAGAGTTGTGTGATCGTGTGGAGTTGAATTTAAAGCATGGACTAAATGGTAAAATTCTCAAACCAAAGGCAAAATATGTGTTGACGTTGGAGCGAGAAGAGGGTAATATGTGAATGGGCAAGAGGGTTGAAAATGCCGGATGATTACTTGTTCTAACATTTTATACCTTGTAGACCCAAACTCCACTAAGTTCCATAGCATGAAAAGTCATGATTGTCATGTTTTCTTGGAGAGTCTTCTTCCAATAGCATTTAGTGCACTCCTGGATGAGGTTTTAACGCCTCTCATTGAAATTAGTGAGTTCTTTAAGAACCTTTGCTCATCTGTTTTATGAGATGCGGAGCTAGAGCAAATGCATTGAAATATTTCAATAACACTTTGTAAATTGGAAACAATATTTCCTCCTAGGTTCTTCAATGTAATGGAACACTTGCCTGTTCACTTGGCGGAAGAAGCGAAATTGGGTGGTCCGGTACAATACCGGTGGATGTATCCATTTGAGAGGTTCTTTGGCCGATTGAAGAGATCCATAGGAAATAAATCGAAGCCTCGAAGGGAGTATCGCTGAAAAATATGCACGATTTGAAGAAACACATTTTGCATCTTACTATTTCGGCTCTAACGTGCTTTGTATGTGCAATGGAAGTTGACGAAATGAGGGAAGTGAAGTTCCATACCACAATCCTACTCTTTCGGCATTCATACCAGAAGGTGCTCTAATTGAGAAGTTCACTTTGCGTTTCCTTAATGATAAGCAAAAGACAGACTGCACATGTCTATGTTTTACTCGAACTGCTCGAAGTTAAACCTTACCTTGAGTGAGTTTATCTTGTCCTATACAACACTCGTTTCAATCATCTTTTTTCACATTGATAATGTAATATTAATAAACATTTTAATGTCGAGTCTCTTCAAAGACCAAAACGGGCTATGTATGCCGATGTTAGTGATATGGCAATTGATGCAATGGTGGAAAGTAAGTTCGAACATTGGTTCAAAGGAGATGTGAGTATCATATATTAAAACTTAATGCTCATGCCTCAAATTTATTAGAACGGGTTTATCAATTTTAATAAACTAAACCAATACTATGTTATTGACACGCATTCATTATTATCGAGTACATCATGATGATAAGCATGTTTACTTGATGCAATTAGCTCAAGGTCCTTTAACTAGAGTGAAAACATGGACAACATACACGGTGAATGGAATGTTATTTCGTATCGAGGCTCAAAATGAAGGGAGGATGACCTTTAATTGTGGTGTTTGTGTGAAAGGAACTTATGGAGGACATGTTGAAAATAATTACTACGGCATCTTGTAAGAAGTAATTGAAGTTGAATATGTGGTGAACCAATAAAAAGGTGTGTACTTGTTTAACTACGATTGGTTTGACCCTAGTCGTCCTTGGGGTAATCGGTGCCATAAATTTAGTTCGTATGTTGAATTGCATCGTACAAGGCGTTATTTTAAGTACGATCCTTTCATATTTACTGGTATTGCAACTCGGGTGTATTATATGTCATATCCACAAGGGGTCCCTAGAGAAAAGCTGAGTTGGTTCGTCGTAGTGGGAACAAAACCAAGGGCCGAGTTGAGGACCAATATACTATTTGTCTTGCATTCCAAGAGGATAGTATGGGTACGATCGATTGTATAATGGAAACTTTGCTCGGACACTTTGGTTGATAACTCAATATCAGCAGAAGAATTAGTTGATGATGTTATTTTAAACCATGAAGATGGGATTGAGGATGTTAGTGAAGAAGAGGATGGTGAAGAAGATGAGGAAGGTGAATGGGATGATGATAACATCACCGATGAGGAAAAAGAACATCTCATATTTAATGATGACGAAGAGGATAGCGACGAAGACGATGATGATACTGATGATGAGGATGATGGCTAGTTGATGATGTTCTTTTTATGTCTGTTTTATATTGAATCACTTTAATTTATGTTGTAATCAAATGAATTCTTATTAATGTAATGAAGGTGAAACAATTGAAGCGTATTTTCTTAATAGAAGAATATTTATATCTAACGCTTACATGTTTATATGTTTATTAATGTTTAGTTTTATATTGAATCACTTTAACTCGTTGGATGTTTACTAATGTTTTTATGTTGTTTATGTTAGGAAATATGGAGCGAGGTAGAGGCAGGTTGAAAAGATCAGCTACTCAGGGAAGGGCTAGAAACGTCAATACTGATGGTGAAGGTAATGATGTAAGCACTTCTAGCCCCCTCAAAACCCTCCTTACCTTCGGTCTCCTGTAGGTGGAGCACTATCTCCACACTCCCATTACAACCAAACTCCAATGGGTGGGTCATTCATTCTCAACCCTCCTTATTTCCAACCTCCAAACATTCCGCACATGCAAAGTCCTATGGGTGGGTCTTTCATCCCAAACCCTCCATATTCTCAACATGGTCATATGTACTTAAACCCGCCCCATACGTATGCATATAACCAATATGGTACGACCCTTATACCACGCATCCATGTTGGTGCCGAACAAAGGCCACCACAAAGGCCTACAAATAATGGGGCAACTGATGCAGGCAAGGAGCATGCTAGTCTTGAATCAAGCAATGCTAGCAGCCAGGAAAAGATTCGGATTGAGCCGGATGGTGAAGAGTAAGTGTGATAATAAGTAATAAAATAAATTAAGCTTAATAGTAGAATAGTATAACTAACTGTTTTATATGTTTCTTAATTAGGTTCTTCCCCATTGATAAAGTTGTGGGCACGATTTCCCACATCTTCCAAAGCAAGTTTGACGGAGCATGGCCTACATGGGGTAAAGTTCCTCGATCACAACGTGATCTATGATTTTCTCGAGTTCAAGGTAATGACAAATCTTTAGTTTTCTAAATTTAAGGTAACATAATGACTTATTGTGTATGTTTAAGCATTATATTATAATTTCATAACTTATAAACTACTTTTTCATTTATACAAAAATTTTACACTTGGTCTCAAACCGATGAAGTCCAAATAAAAAGAAATTTTAAGAAGAAAGGAAGTGATCGATTGAAGGACTTCATGCTGAAAGCAAGGAAAAATAAGAAGAAGTCGAAATGGTTGGGTGACAACTACAGGTGAGAGTTGTTAGAATATTAGGAAACTGCTGAGTACAAGAAGTTCCGTGAGCGAGGCTCGGAAAAACCGCAATGCTTGATCAAGGTGGACTTGGTTCATCGCTCCATACTTGTGGCTCAATCCCTATGACGGAGCATAAGGGGCGATTGGTACATACCCCTTTAATGATTACGCATGAAACTATTAACATATTCATATTAGTAAATTGAATCTCTACTAACTTTTTTTAATTTAGATGAAGGAGCTTAAAGGAGTTCTTCCTCTACCAACCCAACTATTTTCACGAACCCACAAGACCAAAAAGGACGAATGGCTTGACCGGAAATCCAAGGCTATTTATGTGAGTTACCTTATATATGCAATTTTCATATTTTTCAATATATGGTCTTCTTTGACAACCTGTGATAATTACATGCCTCAAAAATTTATATATTATTCAGGAAAAGTTTGAAAAAGAGTGGGAAGAGTTGCAAAACACTCAACTCACTCAACCTTCTACTGATGACCCCAACTCTTCCGAGGATCGTGTGTCCACCCCTTCACAACATGAGTTGTGGGTGAAAGCCGATGTGAACAACAAAGGTCACATTTATGCACTTGGATCTAAGGCTAAAAACTTAAAAACCACCATGTCCTTCAAATCACCGAAAGCTGCTACTCCGGATGACTCGGATTTGAGAGCAACGAGTGCATAACTTAACTTTTAAGTTACATCAATGGATTCAGCATGCTCGTGTGCTTGGGTTGGAAAATAGGCAGCTCAAAGAAAAGGCGGATAGTTTTGTTGAGCCAATAACATACTTCACTGAATTTATAAAATCTCAGCAAGCATCCGGATCTCACCATAAAACAAGTATAATCACAAGAGGAAGAGGAAGAGGAAGAGGAAGAGGAAGAGTGAGGACCCTGAATTCGTTATCATCGAACTTTTGTGTATTGGTGAACATTTTGTGAACTTTTCGATAATGTGTTTATGGTTGGTTCTGAACTTTTGTATGGTTGTTTTTGTGTACTTGTGAATTAATTGTAAATATCTTTGGATTGTTTATGAATGTGAACTTTATGTTGGATTTGTATATCCAACTTGGATGAGTAGTTTGTGGCATATGTAAATGTCAAATGTAATTGTCAAATATGTGAATGTTGGATTTGTATATCCATTCACATTTTTTATCCTAGCTTAACAAAGAATTAGAAAAAGCTATTTTGTAATTCTGCACACATAGCGACTGGAATAGCGACGGATTAGCGATGGATTAGCGACGGCATAGCGGCAGATTAGCGACGGATTAATGACGGAATAGCGACGGATTAATGACGGAATAGCGACGGATTAGCAATGGAAATCAGCGACGGAATTACTGGAAATTCCATCACGAAATTCAGCGACGGAAAATCTAATCCGTCATTGAATTGCATCGGCTACGGTTAGCGACGGATTCGGTAATTTCCGTCGCTGAATTTTAGCGACCCGGTTTATAACAATGGAAATAATCTGTCGCTAATTCCGTCACTATTTTCGAAAATCCGTCGCTATGTGACAAATTTCCATCGCTATGTGACAAATTTTCGTCGCTATTCGTCGGTTTTCTAGTAGTGATTATTAGTTAGTAAGTGGTTAAGACTAAACTAGTGATTATGGAATTTGGGGGCGTTACGGTTGCGTGCATCGTTTATTTTGTGTATTTATCAAGGAGAGACGACTCAGTCAAACTTAATGAAATTCCAATTTAAAGTGGGTGGGAAAATATTGAGTAAGTTTAAATTACTAAGTATGCCCTTATTAAAAAATAAAACCCTCCTCCCTCCCCTCATTTTTCCCACTCTTATTGCTTTCTCTCCTCTATGGTTTCCCGATCTTCTTCCTCTAGTTGCTTATCGCCATTGAAGGTGCCCGGTTTCGGTATGCTTCTTGCCTCTGCTTCATTTCATTTTTATTTGTTTTTGTCAGTTTTCTTCAAGCCTTTACCAATTTTGACATTTGCTTATTTTTTTCATTAATTTAGTATGCTTTGATATGCTTTGTTCTTAAGACTGATTTTTTGTTGATTATTTTGTACAATGGTAATTGGAAAAAAATGGAAAGGTCATTATCCCTAGAAAAAATGAATGTGTGATATGCTCGAGATACAACATTGAAGGTATACGAAGATTGTCACATTCGAGAAATAATCTCGGAAGAGTTTATGTGAAATGTCCGAGATGCGGCAAATTCATGAGCTGGGCAAATGGAATGAAAGAAGATATTGAGTCAAAATTAGTTGGTGAGATTGAAGAATTTAAACGACAGGTAAGGGAGATGAAGATGCTTATTCAAATGAATGATAGGGGATATACATAATCATTATGCTTATAAATGGAATAATTATTTTGCAATCGGTTGTGTTAATTATGTGAATTCTTTTGAGCAACTGTGTAAACTAATTTTATGGATACAAATTCTCAAAAAAAAATATTTTAGAAAAATCTAACCTGTTGTAGACAACTAAAACGTGTCGTCCCTTATCTCTTTTATTTACGTATTTTTGTTAGCCCGATGATGAAATCTCACGTTCGTTTGTGGATTTGGACCACGGATCGTATTTGATTAGTGTGAGGGAAGCCGAGTAAACCACAAAGAACCCTTAGCACCAAATAAATAGCCTTTTGCCTTGGCTCGGTCCAAAAATCCCTTTTCTTTCGGACGTTCCAAGCCCAGGTCAAACCTCTAGAGTCAACGGAATTCTGGTGTCGTGTACAGGAAATTTCGAGGCTTATACACTACATTTCACTTTTGTCTAACCGGACAAGGAGCTAAAGACATCGAAACGACGTTTGGCGTTGCATTTCATTATCACAAGAATCAAAATGATGCGTTTAGCTCCAAGACAATCCGCCCGAGACACGGAGCTTTTCCCCCTCAAAGCGACGTCATGGCCGGTGCCCCTACCTAGTTCACTTTGCTTTGAAACACTGCGTTTTCCCGAGAATCCTGTTGTAGCACAAAAAGGGTCGGCACCCCCTACCGCGGGATCGGGTTCTATCTCGGTTCAATCTTTTGATTTTTTTGGCCCGATTTTTGCGGATGATTTCGGTTCGGTTTGGATGGTTGGCTGAATTGAAACACTAGGTCATTTTATATTCTAGAGTGTCCCCATAAATAGAGAGCTTAGGCTCTCATTTCTAGGATGGCTTATTCCTTAATGTTATGCTGCTTGAAACTTGACTAAGAGCAACTGAATACTCCCTTTTGTATTCTAATCTCTTGGTTTCTTTTCAACCTATTCCTATTATACTCTCCATTCCAACTACATTTGAACCCAAAAACTCCATCACTCATCTTTCTACTT
Organism: Talinum fruticosum; assembly: GCA_021018815.1. Lineage (NCBI taxonomy): Eukaryota > Viridiplantae > Streptophyta > Magnoliopsida > Caryophyllales > Talinaceae > Talinum > Talinum fruticosum. The sequence continues at coordinate 3,198,113 of JAITYX010000026.1, forward strand.
ACTCATCTCCACAAAAACATACAAAAAGCCTTCTTGAATCACCACCGTCATATCACCGGATCTAGATCCGAGATCCGGATCGACAGGTGGGACAGCCTGAGGGCATCAATTCCGCCTTCATAATGGTTTACTTATTTATTTTATGCTTTTACGCTTTTTGTATTGTGGAGAAAGAATTGTATCGCTTTTTTAATTGCTCCCCACCTGATGTAATCTTTTAATTTCTCACTGTTTTTTCTTTCCGCTTTTCTTTTTTTTTTTTTTGCTTTTACTTTCTTTTATCGCTTTTTTTTGCCTTTACTCGCTTTCATTATTATGTTTTGGTTGCCTTAATTACATATAGCATGTTGTGTGCTTGAGTTTAATGTGTTATTTAGATTCACTACTCAAGCTAGTAATGGTTTTCTTTTAACGGGCGGAATGAAAGGGTTCATCCCTATGTTTCATACTCCCCCTCTCCCAATTCTTGGTTCTAGACCGATGGAGTCTCTTTTTAGCCTCTTTAATCTTAGTTTTCCCTATACTAAGATTGGAAGATCATTTATTTATTTTTGTTTTGTTAGTTTTTCATTCTTAAAACCGACTGGCGACTCCCGTTTTTTATTTAATTCTCTTATTTTGCTTCTCAGCTTTTTTGACTGAACAATAAAAAAAAAAAGGGATCCTGGATCTGCCAGCCAAGCCACGAGGCCAAGGCCGACGACCCTAGTCGTAGCCCCCGGTCGGTCCGCCGACCACCATATCTAGGTCGCTTCTTACACCGAGTGGTCGGTATGTGAGGCTCGGGTTCAAACCGGTGTTTTCACACCAATTTGGCCCTAAAGACTCACGGTAAAAACAGAAACCCTAATTTTCTTTATTTTTCGTTTAAGAAATGATATCCCGGGATTTCGAAAATAATTTCTAAAATAAAATAATCAATAAAGCTGGCACTCAATCTGATTTAATTCATTTTAACTTGGTTTAATAAAATTAAAAAATCCAAATAAGAAATTCATCCACACTATCTAAACTCCATCTTCAAAATTCTAAAATCATTTTCATATTCAAAAATAAAAAGAAAATTTAAAACTAGCCCATTCTTGGGGAAGCTCGCTCTCCCCCCATCTTTAGTGAGTTTTAATAATGTGTTTCCATTAGGCATCTCACATTTTAAGCAACCTTGAACATAGTTTATTTTTGTTGGTGAACCATTAGGCTTTCCCCTTGAAAACATTTTTGGTAAGAGGCTAGCACTACGACCCAGGCGGGCCCAATTAAGCTTGATTGCGAACGAAGCGGTACCTCTTCCCTCATAGCATGCGCTTTTGGCTAACCGAGAGGCACCTAGGATTGAACGCATTTTTTTTCTGTCGTGCACCCCATGAAGGACTAAATTCTCAAACTATGAGTCACCATGTATCCTACCTAGTTTAAACCTCTTTTGGCCATAGATCCTTGTTTATTAGGTGGCCCCTTGGCCTTTCATTTGCATGCTTGGATGAGTGTGGTTGTTTTTTAGATTTAATCTTCTACCTATAAGCCTTTCGGGATAGGTGAGGAGTGCTGATTAGCCCTTGCATGGGTGCAAATAAAATATAATAAAATTTCCTAGAGTCAGTCCATTATGTGCATTTTTAGCCTAAATTCAAATTACCTTTTCCTTTTAGGTCGTCCCATTGATTGCCTTTCCGAGTCATCCTAAATTTCTTAGGCGGTCTAGGTAATTACCACCTATCAGTTCAAAAGGGTCTAACCAGAGACCCCTCTATGTCTTGAGCTAGTCAGTCTTTAGATTTTAACCTTTTTTTACATTTCCATTTCCCATTTCGCATTTTCATTTCTATTCGCCAAAATCAAATTCATCTCAAATAGGTGAGTCCCTTCATTTTGCATTTAGCCAAAATCAAATTCATCTCAAATATGTCAGTCCATTCATTTTGCATTTAGCTAAAATCAAATTCATCTCAAATAGGTGAGTCCTCATTTGCATTCTTATTCTTCATATAGCCAAAATAAAATTCATCTCAATTGGGTGAGTGCATTTTCATCTGGCCAAAATAAAATTTATCTCGATTAGGTTAGTTCATATTAGCTAAAACAAATCCATCTTTCATTAGGATCAATCATTTACACATTCCAGTTAGGCATTAGCCAAATCATAAAATCATCCCAACTTAAGTAATAAGCATAACCGCATACACTTCATGTTGTTTTGCATTCTTTATGTGCATCCAAATAAAAGAGCATTCTTAGTCCCCTCGGGTCTCGCACTTAAACCCCTTCCTCCCAAAAATGGTATTCTTTCACATGGTTTTAAGCATCACCCTTTGGGCTACTGAGAATAGGGAAGTCTACTACAATTGAGTATCATTGGAATCCGAGCTCCAAAAGGTTAGAACGCCTTAACAAGGAGTCCGGCACATCTTTTCCCCACTCGCACCACGTTATACTCCATGGTCCGTGCCGGTGCGACATACTCGGTGCATATCACATCGGTTCAATCTATTTTTCATCGTAGGACGAGTACTAAAAATAATTCCCCTCCAATGGATGGAACATCAAAACAATCTCCTGTCCTTGCCTTGCTCAACAAAAACTCAACCAAAATGGAGGCCAAGATTGAGGCTCGGGATAAGAAAATAGAATCTATAACAAGCGATCTTAAGGCTATTCTAAAAGTTATTACGGATAGTAAGAGAGATGAGGAAGAAGAACGATTAAGAATGGGAGGAGGATGCCCTCCACTTCCACCTAGTACATCTCATCCAGGAAGTCCTAAGCATGAATCCAAGTTTAATCCACGTATAGATCGGATATAACAAATGTTAAGGGAGCCATCCATATTCAGTAACCATTATTTTGATCATAAGGTATTCACTTCAATCCCTAAAAGGAAACTATCCCCTAAGTTCACCATGCTCGATATCAAGTTACGAGGTTTCGAGAATCCCTATGATCATATTCGCAACTTCTTATGAGCAATGACTCTTAAAAACATTGTAGAAGACACTTACCACATCATCTTCCCATGGACTTTTGATACTGGCGTAATGAAGTGGTATAACATGGTCGACCCCGCACCAATTGGACTGATCTGTTTAAGGAGCTCCTACACAAGTACTCCTCTAACACCGATCTACCTTTTACACTTAGAGACTTCAAGTTGATCAAGCAGGGAGAGAAAGAAAGCTTTATAGATTTTCTAACCGAGATGGAGGGCAAAGGCTTCCCACATGGTAGACCGACCTTCCAAGAAGGATCAAGTGCGGATCATGTGAAGAACCTTCAGCTTGCCTACAATCGGCATCTCAAATTCCTACCTATGATGAGCTTCTCAACCCTTAGAGATGTTGGCATGCCGATAGAAGAAGAGTTGTCTTTTACGGCCACAAAAGTTGTGATTGGGTATAGAGGTAATTATCGATCCGAAGATAAGAAAACCTCCAATCAAGGCAATACTAGCAAGGGAGCGAGATGTTAATGCCTATAATGAATATACTCGTATCGATACCAAATACGCTCAAGCCCTTGACCGCCTATTGGCCAAAGGGAAGATAGAATTGTCACCCATTAAAGCAAAATTAAAAACTTTAATACGAGTCTAAAAACTAGGACGCAGGAAAATTCTACAAATACCATTGTGCACAAGGACACGACACCAAGCAATGTTGATGTTCAAGAACAAGCTGGAGAGTATGTTTCGTAATGGTCAATTCCCTCTTCCTAAGCCCGCTAAGAGACCAAGCAACAATAAGAATCCTTTCAACGGTACCTTAGCTATTTTCTCCGAACCTATTCCAGGTTAGTGGGACCCATCTATCTTCATTCAAGACATCGATGAGTCCAAACCATTTCTTAGCTTACCTCCTTTAGATCTAGAAGTCCATGGGTTGTGGTTAAGTGATGAAGAGGACGTCTATGAAACCGAAGACAATAGTGACAACGACGATGACTTCTGGGGCACACCACTCTTAAAAGAAGAAGACTTTTGGGGAGAACCTAAAGGTCCGAAATCCAATTGCCTACTAGATCCGGACGACATAATGCACCCATGGGTCTACAACAGACTCATGAAGCCCTAAAAGAATCTAAACATGCTAAAAAAGAAGACCCCATCCTAAAACAACTTCAAAAGTTAAAAGCTGACATTTCTATATAGCAACTCATATCTCGCTTCCCAAAAACATAGACAGGCCTTAATTAACGCGCTTAACAAGATTGAGGTCTCTCCCGAACCCATGCCTAAGGAAGTAGTAGGATTGGTCAACAATGGGGACAAAACCATTATTTTGATCAAAAGGATCTTCCTAAAGAAGGCATTGCACACAACAATGCCCTTTATTTAATTGTAACTTACATCAACAAGTTCATTCCCCTAAACTTGGTAGACAACGGATTAATTGTGAACGTTTGTCCTTGGAGGACCACCAAAAGGTTAGGAATCAAATAGCAATAACTCTCTAAGAAGACTATTCATCTCCGACCCTATTACAATTCTAAAAGGAAAATTCTAAAAGAATAGTAATCCTCTAACCGCTTAACTAAGCTCGGAAGTGATGCAAGTGCCATGTCCCCATGGCCTCCTACTAGCAGGAAACCACCTATCGGACAAGTGATGATAGCTCGAAGTCTAGGAATGATGATGGACTCGATGACGAGTACATTAGGCGATAATGATTCATTAAGTTTATTAGGTTCACCAACTCCCCAATAAGAATCCAACCTAGATTCCTATTGTTCGGTTTTCGGAAGGTGTTTGTAGGTCTCGTGCGGCTTACGAGAAGATTTGGGCATACCAAATTTCGTACGATGTTGGATGCCTAGGATAACATCAAACTCTTCGGGCAAAGGACACAATTCCTTATCCCTAAACCCGAAAACATGGTAATGTGAATCCTAATTGGCCACAACATGCCCATAGGAAAGTGCAATAGACTTTTATTTGTCAAATGCTTGAACGAGTATTCAACCCATATTGTGACAAACCTACCCTCTTAGTGGTTGTCATCTCATGCATCCAACAAGATAACTCAATCATGAAATCCATCTTTGAAAATAAAAGGGAGTAGAAGGCACTAAAAGTTTTTTTAAGATCTGTTTTTCGAAGGAATTGCGGAAGATGGTTCAAAAGGCACAATTTTCGAGTCATCAGCAAGGGTCCAATTTATAGCGGTTTCGGGCAAAACAGTCCCTATCGCGCCACAACGAATGGAGACCGCCAGCGCATGGTTTTTCTGCGTGGTAGCGCCGGCCGAGCCTCCCGGATCGGCTGGTCCACCTTATTTTTGGCCCGGGCACTCCTTGGGCCATTTCTTATTTCTATCCTCGGCCTATTTTTGGTCTAGCCTCGTTATTATTTCGGACCGTGCACTTACAAATTCCCGTTTTCATTTTTATTATTTTCTTTTGGGGAGAATGGGGGCTGTGTGAATTTTTTTAATTTGTCTTTTTAATTTTCCTTAGAAATTTTGCATCATATTAATAAAAGAACGCATTTTTTAGAATCTAGTCTTTGCATTTCATCTCATTATATAGAGTCAAGGAAATTTACAAAATATTAAACATTAAACAAAAGCACCCTATAAGGGATTCACTAACCTTCGCCATCGGAAGCATCATCAAAGAGGTAGTTCGGAAGTCTTCCAAGATGGACGTGGAAAACCGACCGTCTCCACCACTGCGTACGAAGAGCTAGCCCCATGATCCCAAGATTGAGAAGCTCCAAGAGAAGGTCCACTATAAGATGCCTGGGGAAGTCGATTGGGTTCCCATGACGATCAAGTGCTTGAAGAGGCGGAATATCCATGCACTATTAGGAAAAGCTAGACCTAGCACCGAAAGAACTAGGCCTTGCTTCATAAGCACCCCGATAATGCACATGCCATGAAGAACGCCGAGAGGTACCCGCTCTAGGTATACTACCGGAAGGCACTTGTTGGCTAGACGGATGAGTTTGAGCTCCCGTGTCGCCAAAGAAGAGTCCCGATGAAGAAATCCTATATCGATGCCTCTATAAAAATAATAGAGCAATTAGCACATCTAATGAGAGCTCAATAAAGTAAGCATTTTCACTAACTCGGACTCACCCGGAAGGTTGGGAAAGTTCTCCTAGAGAGGAAGTCTCGGATACCTCTAAGGGCATATTGGATTCTCGATAGAAATGGTCCGAGATTGCTCCCGATCATACTACAAAGATTTAATGGCGTTAGTAAATTTTAGCATGCAACTAAAAGTAAAGTGTATAAAACTCTTACCCCTTGCCGGTTTCTAGGAAGAGGATGCACCACACACTCTTTTTCGTAAAGTTCGAAAATCCTTACATAACGAGGAGACTCCTCGAGTCGAGAGACATCCACATCGAGACTTGGAATGTGGATATCCTCTAGAAGAAGCTACAAAGAATGAAGTTAATTTCCATACAAGAAATTCAAGTACACAAAAAAGAGGAAGAGATGGAAACTCACCAGCCGGATCATAATCCATCCTAAACGGTCGACATAATAAGAAGTATACAAATTTAGAAACTAGGTATAGGGATACCCAGTGGTTGCTTCCTCCTACTCTTATTGAGAAAGAGAGCGAAAATAGAACATGGTCCGAGGTGGATCGTAAGGAACGAATGGAGGCCATGTATTAATGCAGATTTGAGACGTAACTTTCTCACCAAGGTACTAGCAAAACCCGAAAAGGACCCCCAAATAGGATCCTCCTCTCACTCAACTCCCATGCAACGACTACACTAGGAGGAAGTTGAAGTTGACCCAAGGATGTAAATTGGCTTACACATACGGGATTCATACGGAGATAAGCAAGCAAAGGCAAAAAAGGCAAAAATTAGGTGGCCAAATGCCCGCCTATAGCGAGCGCCAGCCACCATGACCTATCCCACCAGCCCACCACGAGCCATGGGAACAAGCAAGCAAGAGGATAGTCTAGAAGGATTTTTATGGGCATGTTTTAAGGTAAAATTAAGAGCTAAAAAATGACGTACGTAAGCCAAACGGTTGAAAGTGGACCGTAAGAAGCCTATATATTGGGCTATAGGCTATGGGAGATAGATTTTTCCCACGATATCGATGTTGGGAATGTAGGATGATTTGTTGAGCCGGGTGAAAGGGCCGAGAAATATTCATACAACCAAGGCTGCAGTTTTTGCAAAATAAGTAAGATTTTTATCCATACAAGATGAAAATATATCAAAAATAATGGAGAAATAGAGCATACCTTAATAATCTTCCACAAGCCACATAGTGGAAGATAGTTTTTTAAGTCCTTCTCAAGCTTAATGTGTCTCACACCGGCACGAAGACCCCTTATGAGGCAAGTATATGCAAGTGCACCCCAATTAAGTTCTTTAATTCTATCAAGGTCCGCTAAGTTCACTAAATAGTGAACATGAACCTTCAACGCTTAGTCGGAAAAAGTACCGTGCTTAGCAAGAGAGCAAGCACAACCTGGACTTGTTGTTGAGGAGTGTGTCGAGCCAAAAACCCAACATCCTCAAAAGCCTAAAAAGAATGGAGTATTTGAAGAAATTATCCTGGGAAACCTACTAGCTATGGGACAGATAGTCACGATCTTTATACAAGTTTCGGTCGTAGACTAAAGGCTTTCTCGAGAAGCTCGAGAAGCCCAAACCTGATAAAACAACAAAATTGAAAGGCGTAATGGTCATTTCCCTTAAAGGAAGGTGGAAGCTATTAGTGGTATCCCAATAGTGCTCACTAATATCTCTAATGGGATCCCGTTGTTTCTTATCACATAAGCGACTCAAAGAGAAAAAGAGGAAACCAAACCCGACGTTATTCATGACATCTTCTAAAGGGTAGTTTCTCTCTCTACATGTTTCTATGAACTTGGTTATAGCACCACTACTTCGAGTTGAGCCTTTCTGCAAGATGAAAATCTAACAAGGTTTGTTAGTAGAAGTACTACTTGAAATGAGCAAACCAAGAAATTTAAGCCAACAAGCTTACCAAATGAGTAATGATGAGGGAAGACACGTGATTTTCAGCCTCCACCAAGAGGTCATTTGGGCTCTATTCTTTGCGAGGGTGCCATTCTCTCTCCAAAAGTTATCATGGACCAACTTCTTAGCCCGGGTTGTTCCAATCAGATGAGACTTTCTTCTAGACATATTTGGAAAGATGACTTGAAAACCAACTAGTTTTCTCCAAGAACAAAGCAAGAGCAAAGCTAGAGCAAGCAATCGAGGAATGAGAGAAGTGTGCAAAATGAACACACTAAGATCCCCTTTTATAGACCCATTCGGTCAAACTAAGAGAAGCATACAAGAAAAGTGTCAAAAAGCAAGAGGAGACCAAGGGAATCCGGCAGAGCACGCCGGGCCGGGCTCGCCAAAGGCTGCCGACACCGGCCACGAGGCACGATGGTGTCTCATCAACATTAGCCTTACGAGCCTACCTGGTGGCTAGGCTATGAAGTCTCATCAAGCATGACAAGTGGATGTTTGACACCATATGCATGCAAGTGGAAGCTTTCGGGACCCACCATATCATCTTTTCGAGATCAAATTTTCAGTCTATTTTGGACTCGAATTATTCGAGTAAAATACATCAATATGATTATCCACTAACAAGCATGTTAGTACGAGCAAATTGTGAGGCCAAGCTTTATATCAAAATACGATCGAAGTTTCAGCATAAAAATTCATCAAGCTTCAGGCTCCGATCAAGCCAAGCTTAGGATCCTATTACCGGACTTCGTAACGCACGCATCGCAATCAAGCCCGGACTCTGTCTCGGAGTTCGAGTTCGAAAGCAACCAATTCCGGACTCAACACAACAATCAACATTCAAAACAACGCACAAAACCGAGATAAGTATCCTTTAGTGTCTACTTTGACCCTTCGTTTTTTAAGACTCGGTCAAAGTGGAGGCTAACTGTAGACACCTAAAATGTGTCATCCCTTATCTCTTTTATTTCGATATTTTTGTTAGCCGAATGATGAAATCCCAAGTCCTGTTTGAAGATTTGGGTCACGGACGGTATTTGATTGGTGTAATGAAAGCCAGTAAACCACAAAAACCCTTAACACCAAATAAATAGCCTTTTGCCTTGGGTCGGTCCAAAAATCGCTTTTCTTTCAAACGGTCCAAGCTCGTGGGTCAAACTGTCCAAGCATCAACGAAGTTGGGTGTTGCGTACAGGAAATTTCGGGCCTAGAACATTGTGTTTCACTTTTGTCCAACCGGACAAGGAGTCGAAGACATCAAAACGACATTTAGCATTGCATTTTATGATCTCAAGCATCAAAATGCTGCGTTTAGCTTTGAGACAGTCGCCTCGAGACACACAGACTTTCCCCTCAAAACGACTTCATGGCCGGTGCCCTCTACCTGGTTCACTTCGCTTTGAACCGCCGCGTTTTCCCGAGAATCCTGTTGCAACACGGAAAGGGCTCACCTCCCCAAAACTATGCCGTAGGCGGGATCCAGTACAATCTTATGATTTTTTTCTAGCCCTGTTTTTACAATCGATTTCGATTCGGTTTGGATGACTGGTTGAATTGAAACCCTAAGTCATTTTATAACCTAGCCTCTCCCTATAAATAGAGAGCTTAGGCTCTCATTTCTAGGACGACTTATTCCTTAAAGTTATGTTGTTGAAACCCGACTCGGAGCAACCGAATACTCCTCTTTTGTATTCTAATCTCCGGGTTTCTTTTCAACCTCTTCCTATTCTACTCCCCTTCCAACTACATCCGAACTTGAAAAATCCATCACTCATCTTTCTACCTACTCATCTCCACAAAAACTTCAAAAAGCCCTCTCGAATCACCACCGTCGCATCAACAAAGCCAGATCCGAGATCTATATCAGCAGGTGGGACAACTTGAGGGCATCAATTCGACCTTCACCATAGTTTACTTATTTATTTTATGCTTTTACCGCTTTTCGTATTGTGGTGAAAGAATTGTATTGTTTTTAATTCCTCCCCATCCGATGTAATATTTTAATTTCCGGCTGTAACACCCCAAAACCCACCCTAGGAGTATTACATCGCGAGAGTTCCTCACAAGGAACTCCTAACGCTCATTCAAGTGTCGGTTTGGCTTTCTAATTCCAACTTAAGATAATCGAAGTATTTTTCCGAAAGAGTTTGAAAATTTTCTAAGGCATAGTTCCGTTTGTACTTGTGGACTATCCCCTAGGCTTAAAACCTTAAAACCCTGCACAAAAACCGTAATATAACTCGACAAGTCGTACGCTCGGAGTATACAACTCAACGGCTACACGCCGAGTCCAACCAATCATGCATTGAAACTTAAAACAATCTAAATGGTTTACTATACATCCGATACAAACTATATGAACTTATTTACAAGCTATAATGTTTAGAAACACAGAATGCGGGTCAGCTTGAGCCACTTCAAGCAATCGGCATTCAAGCAAACAGACAAGCAATCAGCGAGACTCCATAATAAGCTAAATACATATCACACCTTCTTATCACATCTTCGAGAGAGTGTACTTGCAACACCGGGAGGGGAAAACGGGGAAATTTGTAGGGGTGAGAAATCCACGAGCTCACCGGAGAGTCTAACACTCTTAAAATGGAAATTCTTTACACACACTACTCATAATAATGAAATCGGTGAAAACATAGTAACATAATACAAATCTATATACTTTTCAATGAAATCCCTTGGAATCATTTGTCACACATGGATCAAACACTTTAATCATTTAAAAGGTGGTTTCACACTCATCAAAATTCTTTTTCAAACTGAATCAACTTTCCGGACTTTCATGGACTCGAACTAGCACTTCATAATTTTCTAGGGTGCAACCCCAAATAAAGGCTCCCAGGACCTATCTTCTAGGAAGTCTCGGGTCGGGCATCCCGATACCGCAGGACCCTGTTGGAACCCTTCATTCGAAGTTTCCAGCCGGGCATCCTCACGAATGAACACTCCAGTTCGAACCCTTCGGTATGCTAAACAATCCTAGCCAAGTCGATTCAAAATAATTTGCACATAATCATTCATCACATTTGCTTCAAACAACTTTCTCAAATTGATTTAACACAACGGAAGGCATAACACCACGTGCCATCCTTCCAAATTCAATTTCTCAATAAGATTCGCTTCTTTTAAAACATAATCACGTTTGAAAGGAAGTTGACAATAAGTTGCATTCAAGGATCATTTTGCGTAAAAATACATAACTTCTTTCAAAACTGCTTTTGAACATCATTTAACACAATTACTTGTACAAATAGCAACAATTCAACACAAATAGTCATTCTCAGCTCTTTTTCGACTATACCTTTCTAAATTTACCAATTTAGTAGAATTAACTCGTTTTCTTTGAGCCACAATAACCCCAAGTAGTTACCATTAATCTCACATGTCCCAACTTCTCACAATTTACCATCTTTGCTTCAATGTTCTCCGATTATGCCTCCACATTACTAACCAAACTCTTCTTACTCATACTTCGCGGATAGTTCTCATTCTTACTTCACTACTAAAATTCCTCCAGCTCCATTCATCTCCAAGTGTAATTTGCTCTCAAGGATTTGGATATATTCTAAACTAAATTTAACCTTAGATCAGCAGACTCCATTCATCTCTAAGTGTAATTTTCTCTCAAGGATTTAGATGTTTTCTAAACTCAATTTAACCTAACGTCACCAGCTCCATTCATCTCCAAGTGTACTTTGCTCTCAAGGATTTAGATATTTTCTAAACTCAAGTTAACCTAACATCACCCGCTTGTCACATCCACGCCTCGATTGTGCTCGAATCAAGATAAACTCATACTCCCCTTTATACTCCAAATCATCGTCTCCAAATATCAATAGTTGTCTTCCAACATAGAGAATTCAGGAAGTCCTTAAGGGTTCAACTCGAAACATTAATTCATAATTTATGCCCAAATCACAACGTGCTCATCTCCGATCGATCGAAATCTCGATATTACTCACTAGGCCTAAGCAACGTAACTTCATCTAAATTCCCAAGTTCCAAATTTAGGCTTAAGCAACTACCAAGCTCCCTCAAGGCTCCTAATTTCAACTTTGAACAACTATTAAATTTGTTTAACGAGCACCAATATTCAATATTCATAACAAAATTCAGTTGAGTTCGGAATTACTATAAATTTAGAGTATAAGATTATCCACCTCGAATTATGGATCGAAGGTTTGCTGAGTTTCAGATTGGCCTAGGTCGGTTTCCTTTTTCCTTCCTCTTCCTCTCGCTACCAGCCCCGGTCTAGCCCCGGTTTTACCACCTTCCTCCGTGCTTGACGCCGTCGCCGGCCGCGGTTTTCGTGCTTACTAGCTGCCTCTCTCAGCCCTCACATTCGCTTCCCTCTTGAGGTCTCGATTTCGTCTTCTCTCATGCCCTCGCTACTTACCCCGCGTTCGGTGGCTGCCTTCCCTCCATTCGTTGTTCAGCTCGCCGGCCTCCAGCCTCTCTTCGTCTCTCACACTCGCGCACTTTCCCTCTCTTGCTCTGTTCTCCTTCTCCTCCTCCTCTCTTTCGCTCCCCGCTTCGTTTCGGTTCGTCTTTTCTTCCTACCGAGGCTCCCCTTCTTCTCCCAAGCCTTTCGTTTTCCTTTCTTTCCCACTTGGCCTTATCTCCTTTTATTGTGGCCTTCTCATGTAATGCCAGCATAATCTAACTTAACGAGTAATCCCTCCTATAGCCCCCTTTTCCTTTTTTAAGACTCGGACACTTCTCAACGCCTTTACGAGTTGCACTAAACGAGTCGGGTATAACAATCCCATGCTTTTAGAGTTTTGATTCCAAGGCATTCTCGGTACCACGAAACCTCTCTTAGTAAAATAGTATCGATTCCGAGTGATACGGCTTTCACTTATTACATTTATTGCTTATCTATTTGAGACTCGTAAAAGTGGTTCCTTGTTCCGAGTCCATCTTCACTCAGATTTATCGCAGTTTAAATAGACTAGTGTTTCGTCTTTTTCTCACTCGGAATCTTACTTCCGATTACAAGCTCTATTTTTGTTAGAGTCAATATCGTTAGTCTGTTTCGCACTTAGTCTATATCAAGTTATCTCACTCGATATTCTTTATGGAACTTGCTCTATCGCTTAGACTAAGTCGGATGTAATTCGAGTATCATGGATATTGGACTCGAAAATTCCATTTCATTTCGACTCGGATAATCGGTTGCTTAATTATTATAATTATTTTATTATCTATGTCTAACTTTGGACCAAAGTATTTTATACTTTGAGAACCAGAATTAATTTACTTTTGTAGGTTATTCATTCGAGGATACACCTTTTTCAAACCACAAAAGTAGCCGAGCCTGAACGTCAAATCACCAGCGAGACATGGCTTTTCACCTTCCTCGCTTCAGTCCCGTAAGATTGTGTCGAAGTTGTCCGTTTCCAAATCCGGAAAACCGAAACGAAAAGCTTAACGGTGGTTTCCACCTTATCTTTCAAGACACTACCAATGGTTTTGGGACTTCCAAGAGAGATAAACCGTTGTCCAACGTTCACATTGTAACGGATACTTTCCGAGTGACTCGTAAAGCTTTTATCAACGGTCATCGAAGACTCTCGGTCAGCGAGATGAAGATAACGGCTACTCTGCCTGGTTACCTATAAATTGAAGCCACCTCACAAGACCTGAAGATTGCCGAATCTATTGTTAATACACATACTTGAGAAAAGTCATTGTATTTACTTTCAATCTTCTACTTACAACTCCCACTCTGTAATTCATTACTTTCTAAGTTGTAAGGTCTTGTACTCGATTACAAACTTTTTCTTACATTCCTTGTAAGGTCCCTTGACTAAGCTCGTAAGGGTTAACTCAGCTTAGTTGTCCCTAGCTGTAAGGGTTATCTCAGCTAGGAAGTACTAGATCGAGATAAGGGAATTTCGAGTCTAGGAAAACTTGTATAGAGTTGTCTAAGGGAGCAACTCGGGTTCGATCGATTCACGGTATTTTGTGGACTCAAAATCGTGGATTTGACTTCGTGTCCGGATTGACACGGTCCGTGGTTTTCTGCCCCAGGAGGGTTTCCACGTAAAATCTAAGTGTTATCCTTCCGAGTTCATTCTAGACTCGAGCATGCCCTTACTCGCTCCTGTTCTTTTTGATTGATTGCTTTCGAGTCCAATCTTTTCTAACCCGGTTAATAGACTCGGAATCTATCTTCCTTTCTACTTCGCGCAAAAGAGTGTGATTTCGAAGAGAATTTCCTTTCACCCTATTCACCCCCTCTAGGGTGACTCGAGACTCTCCCGAGCAAACCTTCACTTTTCTTTTCTTTTTTTTCCTTTTTTGGGTGGTTATCTCAAGGTAAAAATCGAAATAATAAGTCACAAGTAGCCTCGGGTTTTAATTACCAACTCCGGGAACAAAATCGGGTTAAAGTAGTATAATCCGCTAATTTTATAAAAGTGCGTAAGAATAAGAACTCGTACTAAATAAAATAATTTACGCGTCAATTACTTAATTTAATTAATCTACTTAAAATTCCAGGTCTCACATTTCTCCCCTCCTTCAAAAATTTCATCCTCGAAATTTGGATATCGGATATCAATAGACGGGTATTTCTCCTGGACTTCACGTTCCTAGGTCCGACGTCGTTGCTGCTAACACATGACGTTTTCATAGTGCTTCGACGTATAGAACGATCTTAATCCTAAATTTCTGCTCTTGTCTTGGTGAGATGTCGATTGAGACCTCTTCGGATGTAAGGTCCCCCTGGATCTTCAAAGGTTTCGTCCGATGACATACTCCGGATCCGACACATATTTGCAAAGGTTAGTCGCATGGGAGACCTCGTAAATTCTTGGAGAGAGGGTGGTAAGGTCAATACTATAGGATTACTTCTTTGCAAAATTGGGAATGGTCTCGAAGGTTTGCTCTTGAAGAGTCTTAGTCACCCTGGAGGGGGAGAATAAGGTGATGAGCAAATTTAAACAAACTTAAAAACTTTAAGGTTAAAAAGAATGAACAAGATAGTCCGACTCTAGATTCGATTCAAAAAGTGTAAACTCGGAGATACGTGGAAACCCTCCCGGGGCGGAAAACCACGGACAGTGCTAATCTAAGCACCAAGTCAAATCCATTATTTTGAATCCTCAAAATACAACGGATCGACTCAACCGGAATTGCTCCCTTAGACAATTCCTTACAAAGTTTCCTAGACTCGGAACTTCCCTTATCCGATCTAATACTTCCTAATTGAGGTAACCTTTACAGTTAGGGAACCCTGAGCTGAGTTAACCCTTACAGCTCGGTCAAGGGACCTTACTCAAAAAGTAAGAAGAGTATGTCACTTATTACAAGAGTTTACACCTCGAAAAATATGAATTACAAGTTGTGAGTTATAAATAGAAGATTGAATATGAAAACAATAACTTTTGCTTAAGTAATGTGTTTGAACAATGAAGGTTTGCTCTCGGAGAAGCTAAGTCACCCTAGAGGGGGTGAATAGGGTGATGAGGAAATTTGCTCGAGTTAAACACTTGATATGATTCCGAGGAGAGTGTGAGTCAAGAATGAACTCGGAAAAACACTTACTCGAAATAAGTGAAAGATGAAGATACAAATTGGATCGAACTTTAAATCGGTCGAGTCAAGATTGGACTCGAAAAGTATCAACTCGAAATTACGTGCAAACCCTCCTGGGGCAGAAAACCGCGGACCGTGCTAATCCAAGCACGAAGTCAAATCCACTATTTTGAATCCACAAAATATAGTAGAATGACTCAACCAAAGTTGCTCCCTTAGACAACTCCTTACGAGTTTTCCTAGACTCGAAATTCCCTTATCTCGATCTAGTACTTCCTAACGGAGATAACCTTTACAGCTAGGGACAACTAAGCTAAGATAACCCTTACAGCTCAGTCAAGGGACCTTACTCGAAAGTAAGAATAAGTGTTTGTGACTGATTACAAGACCTTACAACTCGGAAAATATTAATTACAGAGTTGGAGTTGTAAGTAGAAGATTGAAAATGAATACAAAGACTTTTGCTTAAGTATGTGTATTAAAAGTTGGTTCAGCAAATCTTCAAGTCTTGAGAGTTAGCTTCTATTTATAGATGACCAAGCAGACTAGCCGTTGTGACCATCTTCTGACTGGAAGTCCTTTGTGACCGTTGTAGCGATTTTCCGAGTTACTAAGAAAATATTCGTTGATGTATGTTCGTTCGACAACGGCTCTTAACTCCTTTGGAAGTCCGAAAACCACTGGCGGTGTCTTAAAAAGTAAGGTGGAAACCACCGTTAAGCTTAGCGTTGTACATTTCCAGTATTGGAAACGGACAACCCCGACACATTGTCTGGGCTAGGTCATAGATGGAAAAAGCTTTATCTCGTTGGTGATTTGATGTTTTGAAGCCGGTTACTTTTATAATTCAAAAATAGGATAGCCTCGTTTGAATAACCTACAAAAGTAAATCAATTTCGTTCTCAAAGTATAAAATACTTTGGTCCAAGATTAGACACGAGATAATAAATTAATTAAGATAATTAAGTGCATAATTATCCGAGTCGGAAAAACGAATGGAATTTTCGAGTCTAATATCCATGAGACTCAAAATCCATCCGAGTCGAGTCTAAGAGAGAATCAAGTCAAATAAAGAATATCGAGACTTGATTTAAACAAAGCAAAGTTCAAACAAAATATGCTGACTTAGAAGAATGAATTATCAATGAAGTCGGATCTGCGGTTGTGCAAAAATAGAATAGGTGTTTGAACATGCAAAATGTCCGAGTGACTCACAACAATGTGTGAACAGAGTATGCTTTCGAGTTAGTCGGAATCAAGTGAGAATATATGCAATGGTTTTCGTAACACTCGGAAAAGATGATCTATCACTCAGAAAAGTTTCTAAGGCACACAGAATGACTTGAAATCAAAACCTTATGAGAGCTGAAGTCTTATACCCGATTCTTTGATGGAAGTCGGATGATGTATACGTAAAGTCTGTCTTCAATCCCCCCTTTTGATGTAAGGCATTCCATACTAAGACAAAACTTTGTCGATGATATAGATCCGGTGTTTTAATCTTGCTCGGAAAATAAGTTAGTAAGATATGATAAAATTTAGATATATTGGAGCATATTTATCTACTATAACAAATAAATTGAGATTGCACATTAAGAACTAAGGTATCGAGCAAGAAAAAAATACTTGTAGACAAAACATTGATTGGCTACTGATAGAAAGATTATTAATGAAATGCATTTATTTATTTCGGGAAAAGAGAATAACTAAGTATTAGAGCAATGATAGATATAGTTGACAAACTAAGCAAGAAATGGAAACTCGAAATAATTGCATTAAGCATTAAACTCGAAATTATTAATGAAATGCATTAATTCATTAAAGATAAGAAAATTACACAAAAGACGAGGGTGAGAGAAGCTCCCCTAAACAGGACAACAAATTTTTCTAGCTATTCTCCCCCTTACCTTTCAAGAAAAACAAAAAGAGGAAGAATGTATCAAGTAGATACGGATTTGATGTCTGGACAAAAAAATGAAAAACAAAAAAGAAATTATGGAGGAGATGGAGCGATGCTGGGTTGAGGATGAAGGACAAGTAGTGCGCCCGCACCGATAAGATCGAGAAGATGTAGTTAAACGGGCGCAGCATCGGGATTTCGGTATCGGCTAAGTTCCGAGTGGTTGACCCGAACGAGGTCGTCTAGAGGCTCATCCTCCTAGAACTCTATTGTTGGAGGGGTGCGCTCGGTCCGACCGGCTGCTGACTTACCATGGTCGGCAGGGTCTTCGACCCACTCGGACTACTTGTCTAAGCTAATCATCTCCGGTTGTGGTTCCGGAGCACTTGGACCCTCGGCTTCGCTCCTTGCTCCGCCTCTTCTTTCTCCCTTTCCTCGGACGGAGCTGCCTCGGCCGCGAGCTCTGCTCGCTTCTTCTTCCTCTTGTGAGGAAGATTTGGCCGGACTCGAGGATTCCTCGGAGGTATCCGAGTCGACCGGTTCTCGAGCCACCTTGGATCGCCTCTCCTGAAGGAGCCCGATCGGCTCCCTCTCGCTCCCTAACCAGAGCCTTCATCTCGAGTAGCACATCCTGCTGCTCTCGGATTTAGGATTGGGCTATTTTCTCGGTTAATGGTCATAGACTCGAAGGACAGTTTTGAATGACCGGAGGGTGTCCTTGAACTCGGTGGACACCGAGGAGAGCTTGTCCATGAAAGCAGTGGACAAGGCGTAAGAGATAACTTGAGAAACACCCGAGGTGGAGGCACCACCAGGTGGAGGAGGTAGAGAGAGAGGTGTTTTAGTCCGAGTTTGAGGTGGAGAAGGTGGCCTCGGTTCTAAACTATGGACCCGGACACCCGGTTGGGTTTCTTGGTATTCATACCCAAGAAGTTCCTTTTACCAACGACTATGGCAGCCTTAAAAACCGCGTTAGGATCCGAGGGAAGAGGAACTTTGAATTGTTTAAAAATGAGGGTGAGAAGAGCCCCGAAAGGAAGAGGGGTGGTCTTCTAGTTCCGAGTTTGAGCCGGCACAAGCTGCCATTTGCTCAATGATAGCAGGGAAGAGGTCTACTTCGTAGCCCTCTAGAATATTGAATAGAGCCTTGAGATGCTTAGAGTTGGGGTTCTCCTTGCTAGAATGTCTGTGAGAAGAAGGTTCTCATCAGCAAGAAACACATAAGACGAACTTCGACTTTAGTTGCATCACGGAGAAGTTTTTGCATGACCCGGGAATTCTTTAGCGTACTTCTCAAAGAAGTCATCTACAACCTCGTTGAAAGGTATGGGGTTGCTGCTCAAGAAAAGAGAAGATACTTTGAAAAGTCAATGGAGGAGGGAAGTATTGATGCGAATGGTGATGTTCCGAACTCGTGAGGTGAGAATACCCTCGAGCTAGAAAGATGAGTGTCAAACTCGGAGACGAGTTCGGGATAAATGAACTCGCTGAAACAAAGAAAATTGTAGACCCCAGTGGATTGGATGTGAGGCAACCACGAAAATTTTGTGGTTGGAAAGAATTTATCATCCAAGCACGAGATGCTCTGGGTGACAGAAGATTTGGAAGGAGTAGAGGGACCTTCCTTGTTTTTGTGCGAGGCTTCTTGGTGGCGGAACCAAGAAAATCGGGATGAGAACCCCTTTTTTTTGATGAAGAAAGGAGAAAGAGAATGATCTTTTTAGAGAGATAGAGAGAGAAGGCTCGAAGAAAATAAAAGAGTAGAAGAAGACAGAACCGAGAGCAACAGAGCTTACTTGAGATGTTCTTCACGAAGCTTGAGATCACCGAGCGTTGCTTTGATCGTAGAGAGCTTGTTCACGAAGATTTAGTTGCGAGAGTGAGAGTAAGCGAATGGTAAAGTAACGAAATGAATGAAAATAAGCGCTATTTATAGAGAAATAAGCGTCCTTTAGTATTTGTTTTGACTCGGCTCTTCAGCGGTCACCTCGACTGGTGTGACTATTCTCTCCTCCAACGGTTAGAATTCCAGCAGTTGTCTCCCAACGGCTAGTTGTCCGATCTCAGCACGCGAGAGAGAGAGAGAAAAAAAAATTGATTTTGAAAATAAATTCGAAAGTCTCCACTTGTCTAGAGATGATTTCGAAGTTTGATCTACATGTTTTTCTCAAAATCGAGTCCGACTCAGCTAAGTTTCCGAGTGACTCGAAACCGCAATCAAATAATAACTCTTAACTCAGTATCACCGATTCAACTAAACTAATAACTTATTAAAGAAAGTATTCACGCAACACATAATCATGCAGAAAATTTTCACACGTAAAAACATATAATCATGCATTTAACATACCTAGCTCATTCCTAATAAAGCAAAACTGATCCTCACTAAGTGGCTTAGTAAAGATATCAGCTAATTGAAGATTGGTAGGAATGAATTCGAGTTCAATATCACCTTTCTCAGAATGGTCTCTTAAGAAATGATACTCGACCTCAATATGTTTTGTCTTTGAGTGCTCGAACTGGATTCTTGGTGATGCTGATTGCACTCGATTATCACACTTGATTGGAATTTATTTCAATATTAGTCCAAGATCTCTCAAGTGTTGCTTTATCCATAAAATCTTAGCACAAGCATGCCCCAGCTGCAATATACTCAGCTTCGGCAGTTGATAGAGCTACCGAGTTTTGCTTCTTTGTGTGCCAAGATATCGGGATTGACCCGAAACTTGCAGGCTACTGAGGTTCTTTTCCTATCAACTTTGTACCCAGCATAATCAGCATCCGAGTATCCAATGAGAGTCAGTTTCGAGTGTCTGGAGTACCATAGACCTAAATTCCGAGTCTTTACAAGATATTTGAAAATTCTCTTCACCGCAGTGAGATGTGATTCTTTTAGATTAGCTTGAAATCTTGCACACAGACAGACACTAAACATTATGTCCGGCCTACTGGAAGTAAGATATAGTAAAGATCAAATCATACCTCGATAGATTTTCCGATCTACTGCTTTACCTTTTTCGTCCGAGTCCAATTTTATGCTCGCTACTCATGGGGTTGTCGCATGCTTTGCATCTTGAAGTTTGTACTTCTTTAGCAGCTCCTTGGTGTACTTTAATTGATGGACATATATTCCATCTCTATTTTGCTTGATTTGTAGACCAAGGAAGAAATTGAGTTCTCCCATCATACTCATTTGAAATTCCTGTCTCATTAACTCGTAAAATTCTCGACACATAATTTCATTAGTAGCTCCAAAAATTATATCATCAACATATATCCGAGCAATCGGAAAGTCTTTCCCCTTGGTTTTTGTAAAGAGAGTCTTCTCAATCTGACCTCTCTTAAAATCATTTTGAACCAAGAAATTGCTAAGTCTTTCTACCAAGCTCTGGGAGCTTGTTTAAGACCATAGAGAGCTTTTTGTAGTTTGAAAACATGATTTGGAAATTCAGAGTTTTCAAATCTAGGGGTTGCTCAACATAGACTTCCTCTTCAATAAAACCATTGAGAAATGCACATTTCACATCCATTTGATACAATTTGATATTCATGCTAGATGCAAATGCCAACAAAATTCTAATGGCTTCAATTCTGGCTACAGGTGCCAAGGTTTCCCCACAATCAATCCCTGCTTCTTGATTGTAACCTTGAGCCACAAGTCTAGCCTTATTTCTAACTACCAACCCACCTTCATCCAGTTTGTTCTTGAAAACCCATTTGGTTCCTATGACTGGGTGGTCGGAAGGTCATTTGGTCGAGTCCAAACTTGGTTTATTTCAAATTGATTGAGTTACTCTTGCATGGCCTCTACCCATTCAGGTTCATTAAGGGGCTCTAGTGCATTTCGGGTTCGAGTTAATGATATGAATGCAATGAATGCACATGGATTTTGAAGAGAGGAACGAGTTCTTACCCCACTGTTGATGTCGGATATGATGTTTTCTATAGGGTGGCTAGAAGCATACTTGAAAGCTCTACCTGTTCTTTGCTTCACCAGATCCGTAGGTTGAATTAGTTGATCCGCAGAAGTTTATTCTAAGTGAGCTTGTTCATCAGATTGTTCTTCAACATTCTGAGCTGGTTCTTGAGTTGTCTCATTCTGAATCACTTCGTTCTAAGTGACTTCATTCTGAGTGTCATGGATTTGATTCTTGATGAGCTTATTTTCATCACGATCATCATCTCTGTTGACCTTTAGGTCCGAGAATGATGACTCACTTGGTTTTTCCTATTCAATCTCATCAAACACAACATGGATGCTTTCTTCCACTTTGTTAGTTCTTTTATTGAAAATGCGATAAGCTTTGCTATGAGATGAATAACCAAGAAAAATACCTTCATCTCGACCGAGCATCAAACTTAGTCGAGTGATCCTTACCATTGTTATGAACAAAGTACTTATATCCAAAGGGTCTGAAGTATGAAATATTGGGTTTCTTTCCTTTGTAGAGTTCGTAGGGAGTTTTCTTCAAGATGGGTCCGATGAGGGATCTGTTCAAAGTGTAGTTAGCTGTGTTGATCGCCTCAGCCCTGAAATAGTAGGGTAGGTTGTGTTCAATCATCATAGTCCTTGCTATTTCTTCAAGAGTTCTGTTCTTTCTCTCCACCACTCCATTTTGTTGAGGAGTTCTTGGTGCTGAGAAGTTGTGAGAGATGTCATTCTTATCACAAAACTCTGCAAACTCCGAGTAGTCGAATTCCCTTCCATGGTCGGCTTGAATTCTCTAAATCCGAGTCTCGAGACTCAACTTGAATTTTCCTCGCGAGCTTGCTGAACTCTTTGAGGGCTTCATTTTTATACTTGAGAAAACATACCTAGGTAAATCGTGAGTAATCATCAACAATAATAAGCACATATGATTTACCTCCGAGACTCTTGACAGGGATTTCACCACATAAATCCATATGGAACAGTTCAAGCACCTTGGATGTGGAAACAGCTTTTAGGGATTTGAAGGATGATCCGACTTGTTTCCCTTTTGCGCATGGTTCACAAATTTTATCTTTCTTAAATGCACAATTAGGCAATCCTCCGACTAAACCATGGGATGCAAGTTTCTTAATGGTGTGCATGCTAACATGACCTAGTCTATGATGCCATGCCCATGAATCATCATGAAGAGATGCTTTTAAACAAGATATGTTCTGACTCGGGTCGAAAGGGGAATAGTGTAAGTGTTACCTCGATCTCTTAACCGAGAGCTTGATCTCTTTGGTAGCATTATCGAAATATATCAATTAGTCTCGAGTGAATCTTACCTCTTGACCTTTATCACATAGCTGAGAGATGCTTAACAAGTTATACTTTAACCCTTTGACAAGGTATACTCGGGCTGACCAGATTGCTTCCTTTCCCAATCTTGCCAATCCCAATTATCTTGCCTTTGCTATCATCCCCAAAAGTGACTTTTCCTCCTTTGTAGCCCTCTGACTCAAAAAAGAGTCTTGAATCTCCAAACATGTGGCGTGCAGCATCCACTGTCTAGGTACCAATGCCCTTTTGTTCTTTTCGAGTCACCTGCAAGTCAAAACAAACTAACTCTTCTCACTTCCTCTAATGAACCCAATAACACCCTTTACTATGGTCCTTTTCGAGGAAGAAGACTTTTCGAACCCGCATTTGAATGACTTTGGGTTTGGTCCGATTCCGAGTCTTCCGTTTAGAGAGTTGAGTATGTGTCTCTTTCTTTTGAGAAACTTTTCTTTTATAAATCGATGGAGAAGGCTTTCTCCTGTAAGTTGGTCCGGGCTCAGTCCTCCTTTCATTCTTATGAATGGGACCGTGCTCAACCTTTCCGAACTTTACAGCTTCGGAATCCTTTTGAAAAGTTCCGAGTAGGAATTGGATTCCTCCTCTTTGTTAAAACCAAGACGTTCTTTCTCGAAGGAGACACATTGGGACCCTATATCAAGGTTTTTCTAACCTTGAGTAAACTTTAAAACAAGATCTTGAGACTCGTTGAGCTTTAGCTTTAGTTGCTCATTTTCCCTTCCGAGCAACTCGGACTCAGTCTCATTAAATTAAGCACTAGTCTTAATTTCTCTTAGAGTAAGTCTTAGTTTTTCCAATTCATTTTTTAAAGAGATGCTCTCGAATTGAATGACTCAAGTTGTTCTTTAAAAAGAAAAGAGTCGAATTGGACTTTTCTTCCAAAGTGAAAATATACTTAGCTAAATCAACTTTAGATAACTTGAGGAAGTATTCAATTACCTCCCGAGGATTTGTTTCCTCACTGTCTCGAGTGATCCGAATCGACTCTGTTTCGACTTCCGAGTCAAAGAGTGCCATCGGACATTTTGAGTCATCTCGAGTCTTCATCGTCTTCTGATGAGTCTTCATCACTCCATGTGGCCATCATAGCCTTTTTCTTTCTTCTGTCCCTCTTTCTCTTGGGACAGTCTTTGACTATGTGTTCCTTGCTCGCCACACTCAAAACAGACCAGAGTTCTTAGTCAAAGATAACTTTGAAGGGGAAGAGTGTTTACCTTTTCTATCTTTCTTGTCTTTCTTATAGAACTCTTCTCTTGGCTTCTTATCCCATCTCTTGTGCTTCATTATTCTCTTGAAGCCTCTAGCAATAAGTGCCATGGGATCCTCTTCGAGTCGGAGGAACTCGATTTGCTTCTCCGATTTCCGAGGCTTTCAGCGCAATGTTCTTTTTGGTGCTAACCTCTGCATCCTCCTCTTCCAGGTGGATCTCATGGGTAAGAAGCTTCCCAATGAGTTCATCCGGCTTCAGTAGAGATAGGTTCCGAGCCTCTTCGATAGCTGTTACCTTGGGACCCCATCTTCTCTTGGGTAGACTTCGAGTATCTTTCCGCACATTTCCTCGTGGGAAATCTTTTTACCCAAAGATTTAAGATTGTTGGTAATCTCAGTGAAGCGGATAAACATTTGAGTGATGTTTTCTTCGCCTCCATTTTGAGCAGCTCATACATGTAAAGATATGGGCTTATCTTTGCTTATCTCGACTCGGCTTGTGCTTCATAAGTATTGACCAATGTGTCCCATACTTCTTTGGCTGTGTCATAGGCAGACACTCGGTTGTACTCTTCCGAGCCGATGGCGCACATCGAATATTCATCGCCTTAAAGTTCTTTCCGAACTTTTCTGTTTCTTCAAGCAGTGAACTCGGCCTTTGTCTTGGGCACGAGTCTTGTTTCTTCCGTCTTTATGGGAATGTAGTTGCCTACTTATATGATGTTCCGGACATCCTCATCATCATCTAGCAAGAAACATTCCATGAGCTTCTTCCAAAGGCACGATGTTAGATCCTTTGAACTTTGGTGGTCTCGCTGGAAGATCTTCCTTCATCGAACTCTCCGTTGTTCCGAGCGATTTGATCTTTAAACCTTTGGATGGCTAGGCTCTGATACCAATTGAAGGTTTGCTCCTGGAGAAGCTAAGTCACCCTAGAAGGGGGTGAATAGGGTGATGAGGAAATTCGCTCAAGTTAAACACTTGATATGCTTCGAGGAGAGTGTGAGTCAAGATGAACTCGAAAAACACTTCCTCGAAATAAGTGGAAGATGAAGATACAAATTGGACTGAATTTTAAATCGACCAAGTCTAGATTGGACTTAGAAAAGTATCAACTCGTAAATTACGTGGAAACCCTCCCGGGGCATAAAACCACGGACCGTGCTAATCCAAGCATGAAGTCAAATCCACTATTTTGAATCCACAAAATATAGTAGAATGACTCAACCAAAGTTGCTCCCTTAGACAACTCCTTACGAGTTTTTCCTAGACTCGAAATTCCCTTATCTCGATCTAGTACTTCCTAACCGAGATAACCTTTACAGTTAGGGACAACTAAACCGAGATAACCCTTACAGCTCGAGTCAAGGGACCTTACTCAGAAAGTAAGAATAAGTGTTTGTCACAAATTACAAGACCTTACAACTCGGAAAATATTAATTACGAGTTGGAGTTGTAAGTAGAAGATTGAAAATGAATACAAATACTTTTGCTTAAGCATGTGTATTAAAAGTTGTCAAGCAAATCTTCAAGTCTTGAGAGTTGGCTTCTATTTATAGATGACAAAGCGGACTAGCCGTTGTGACCATCTTCCGACTGGAAGTCCTTTGTGACCGTTGTAGCAGATTTTCCGAGTCACTAAGAAAATATTCGTTGATGTATGTTCGTTGCGCAACGGCTCTTAACTCCTTTGGAAGTCCGAAAACCACCGGCGGTGTCTTAAAAAGTAAGGTGGAAACCACCGTTAAGCTTAGCGTTGTACATTTCCAGCTTTGGAAACGGACAACCCCGACACATTGTCCGGGCTAGGTCATAGATGGAAAAAGCCTTATCTCGCTGGTGATTTGATGTTTTGAAGCCAGGTTACTTTTATAATTCAAAAATAGGATAGCCTCGTTTGAATAACCTACAAAAGCAAATCAATTTCATTCTCAAAGTATAAAATACTTTGGTCCAAGATTAGACACAGATAATAAATTAATTAAGATAATTAAGTGCATAATTATCTCGAGTCGGAAAAACGAATGGAATTTTCTCGAGTCTAATATCCATGAGACTCAAAATCCATCCGAGTCGAGTCTAAGAGAGAATCAAGTCAAATAAAGAATATCGGACTTGATTTAAACAAAGCAAAGTTCAAACAAAATATGCTGACTTAGAAGAATGAATCATCAATGAAGTCGGATCTACGGTTGTGCAAAAATAGAATAGGTGTTTGAATATGCGAAATGTCCGAGTGACTCGTAACAATGTGTGAACAGAGTATGCTTTCGAGTCATTCGGAATAAAGTGAGAATATATGCAATGGTTTCGCAACACTCGGAAAAGATGATCTATCACTCGGAAAAGTTTCTAAGGCATATAGAATGACTTGAAATCAAAACCTTATGAGAGCTGAAGTCTTATACATGATTCTTTGATGGAAGTCGGATGATGTATACGTAAAGTCCGAGTCTTCGAACGATAATTCCAGCAATCTTCAAGTCTTTTGAAGTGTCTTCTATTTATAGATGACCAAGAAGATTAGCCGTTGTGTCCGGTTTCGACCTGAAGCCTTTCCTGACCGTTGTAGCGGTTCTTCCGAGTCGCTAAGAAAAGATCCATTGGGATGTGAACGTTGTGCAACCGCTCTTGGCCCCTAAAGGTCCTCCGAGTCCAATGGTGATGTTCGAAAAGTAAGGTGGAAACCACCATTGAGCTTAGAGTTGATATTTTCCAGTTTTGGAAACAGACAACCCAGCACACGGCGTCTAAGCCTTGTTCGGAACTAGATAGGCCTTGTCTGGCTGGTGATTGACAACTTGAAGCCGATTACTTTTGTAATTCAAAAATGAGATAACCTCGTTTGGATAACCTACAAAAGTAAACCACTCTCGGTTCTCAAAGTATAAAAATACTTTGGTCCAAGATTAGGCACGAGATATTAATTTAATTAAGACAATTAAGCGTATAAATATCTTAGGCCTAAAAGAATGGAATTTTCTACGTGTAATATTCATTTTACTCAAATTCCATCGTAGTCGAGTCCTAAGAAAGATCAAGTTATAAGAGTGAAAACATCAAAGTATAAGGACTTGATCCGGACAAATAATTCCCAAACATACAAACTAACTTAGAAAGATGAATTAACACTATAGTTCACTTTCATTTGAAATATGCGATCGAACTCGGATAAAAGCTGATAGAGAGATTATTTGATCATGTGATAAATCTGAGTGGTGTTTGAGTGACTCGAAACATCAATGTGAGAAGATAAGTAAGAATGTGTTTTCCGAATCGATCGAAACAAATGAAAACTTATACAGGAGTTTTTATAACACTCGGAATGACTTGTAATCAAAACTTAGAAGAGATGAGTTTGTACCTGAGTCTTTATTTA
The DNA here is from genome assembly GCA_021018815.1 of Talinum fruticosum. NCBI lineage: Eukaryota > Viridiplantae > Streptophyta > Magnoliopsida > Caryophyllales > Talinaceae > Talinum > Talinum fruticosum. The sequence continues at coordinate 3,225,387 of JAITYX010000026.1, forward strand.
ATACTCGGAATGATCTAGATTCGAGTCCGAGTCTTCAATCTCCCCTTTTTGATGACGGGCATTCCACACTTAGATAGAAACTTTGTTTGTGAAAAAAAGGAGTTTTCATTATTACTCGAGTAGAACATATTAGAATAAGAAATAGTGAGTGAAGTAATCCATACTTAGAAAGAATCATTTCGGATACCATCACTACTTGGAACATTTCTGCGGATAACACATTTAGCTAAGAATATAAACGAGCTATATCGGAGCGAAAGAAAAGATAATGTGAACAGATATATCGGAGCAAAAATAAATATGAATATATGTATCAAAGCAGAAAATAGAAAAAAAGAAATCGAACTCGAAATAATGTCTCTGAAAGAAAGAAAATTCATTCATATATTTACAAAACAAGAAAAATACAAGAAAAGAGGGTGAGAGAACCCCTAAACAAGACAACAATAATTTTTCTATTGTTCTCCCCTTTCCTTTCAACAAAAACAAAAATAGGGAAGAACACGTCAAGAAAATCGGGATGGGGGTGCTGTGTGTGCTTGAGGTGGATGAGCGAGCGAGTGCGCCAATGCTAGTAAGCTCCGAGATGGGCGGTGGCAGCACTGGGATCTCCGGTAGCGGCTCGGCTCCGAGTGGTTGACCCGGAACTAAGTCATCCAAAGGCTCATCCTCTTGGAAAACCATGGAGGGAGGTGAAGACTCGGACACTCTGCTCAATATCTTTCCGAGTCATGCAAAAGGAATCGGGTATACCGATGTTATTCATGTAGAGTTTTGATTCCAAGGCATTCTCTCGTTTCTTAGAAACTTATTTGAGTAAAATAGTATTTTCTCTAAGTGATTCGGCCCTCACTTATCTCTTTTATCGCTTTTCGGTTAGCGACTCGAAAACCGGATCTTTATTCCGAGTCCACTCTCACTCAGATTAATCGCATTTCGAATATACCGAGATTCCGCCGTTTCTCACTCGTAATCCGACTTATGGTTATCTATTCTATTGTTTGCATAGTCGGTATTCATAGTTCTTCTCATGCTTAGTCTATATCAAGTTTTTCCCACTCCGATATTCGTTATAGAACTTGATCCTTTGCTTAAGACCAAGTCATATGGAATTCCGAGTATCGTGGATATTAGACTCGTAAAATTCCATTTCTTTTCCGACTCGGATAATCAATTGCGTATTTTCCATAACTATTCTATTATCTCGTGTCTAACCTTGGACCAAAGTATTTTATACTTTGAGAACCAAAGTTGTTTTACTTTTGTAGGTTATCCAATCGAGGATATCTTTTCGAACTACAAAAGTAGCCGGCTTCGAACGTCAAATCACCAGCGAGATATGGCTTTTCAACTTCCCCGCTTTAGTCCCAAAGATTGTGTCGAAGCCGTCCGCTTCCATATCGGGAAAACTGGAACGCTAAGCCTAACGGTGGTTTCCACCTCATTTTTCAAGACACAACCGATGGTTTTGGGACTTCCAAGAGAGTTAAACCGTTGTCCAACGTCCATATTTCAACGGTCACAACGGTCATAGAGGACTCTCGGTCGGCAGATGAAGATAACGACTACTCGCTTGGTTATCTATAAATAGAAGCCACTTCACAAGACTTGAAGGTTGCCGAACATATTGTCTATACACTTACTTGATCAAAGTTATTGTATTTACTCTCAATCTTCAACTTACAACTCCCACTCTATAATTCATTACTTTCCGAGTTGTAAGGTCTTGTACTTAGTTACAAACTCTTCTTACATTCTTTGTAAGGTCCCTTGACTAAGCCGTAAAGGTTAACTCAGCTTAGTTGTACCTAGCTGTAAGGGTTATCTCAGCTAGGAAGTACTAGATCGGATAAGGGAACTTCGAGTCTAGGAAAACTTGTATTGAGTTGTCTAAGGGAGCAACTCGGGTTCCGTCAAGTTCACGGTATTTTGTGTACTCAAAATAGTGGATTTGACTTCGTGTCTGGATTGACACGGGCCGTGGTTTTCTGCCCCATGAGGGTTTCCACGTAAAATCTCTATGTTCATTTTCCGAGTTCATTCTAGACTCGCATAGCCTTTACTCGCTCTTGCTTCTTCTCGGTTCATTGCTTTCTGAGTCCAATCTTTTCGATCCTCGTTGTTAGACTCGGAATCTGTCTTTGCCTCTTTCTCGTGTAAGAGTGTGTATTTTCACGAAGAATTTTCAATCACCCTATTCACCCCCTCTAGGGTGAATCGGACTCTCCCCGAGCAAACCTTCAATTGGTATCGAGCCTAGCCTTTCGTAAAGGATCTAACAGTCCAAAGGTTTAAAGATCGGATGGCTCGTAACACCGGAGAGTTCGACGAAGGTAGATCTTCCAACAGGCCACCAAAATTCAAAGGTTCAAACTTCGGTCACTCGGAAGAAGCTTATGGAATGTTTCCTCATGGATCACGATGAAGAAGTATGGGAAATCATACAACAAGGAAACTACATTCCAACAAAGACAGATGAATTTAGAATCCTTCCCAAGACAAAGGCTGAGTTCACGCCAGCGAGGCGGAGAAGTTCGTAAAGAACTTCAAAGCCATGAACATCCTCATGTGCGCCATAAGCTCGAAGAATATAATCGAGTCTCTGCTCGTGACTCTGCTAAAGAGGTGTGGGACACTCTGGTCAACACCTACGAAGGTACAAGTCGGGTGAGACAAGCGAAGATCGGCCGAGTATCTTCACAAATATGAGCTTTTCAAAATGGAGCCGAAGAGAACATTACTCGGATGTTCATACGCTTCACCGAGATCACCAACAATCTCAAATCTCTGGGAAAGAAAATCTCCCATGAAGAAATGTGTCGAAAAATTCTCGTAAGCCTACCCAAGAGACGATGGGGTCCTAAGGTGACTCGCCATAGAAGAGGCTCGGAACCTCTCACTCTTAAAACCGGACGAGCTCATCGGAAAGCTTCGACTCATGAGATACACTTGGAAGAAGAAGATGCCGAGGGTACTTGTCAAAAGGAACATTGCACTTAAAGCCTCGTAATCCAAAGAAGCTAGTCCAAGCTCCTCTCGACTCGAAGATGATCCCATGGCACTCATTGCAAGAGGCTTCAAGAGAATGATGAAGCATAAAAGATGGGACAGAAGACCAAAAGAAGAATTCTACAAGAAAGACAAGAGAGATAGAAAAGGTAAGTTTTCTTCTCCTTCAAAGTTATCTTTGTCTAAGAATTCCGGATGTTTTGAATGTGGCAGCAAAGACCACATAGTCAAGGACTCGTCCAAAACGAAAAAGGGACAGAAAGAAGAAAAAGGCCATGATGGCAACATGGAGTGATGAGGACTCATCGAAGACGACGAGGATTCGGATGACTCAAAGTGTCCGATAGCAATCACCGACTCGGAAGCCGAAAAGAGTCGACTCGCACTACGTACTCGGATAATGAGGAAACCGATCCTCAAGAGGTAATAAACTACTTCCTAAAATTCTCCAAAGTTGATTTAGCTAAATACATTTTTACTTTGGAAGAAAAGTCCAATTCCGATTCTTCTCATTTCAAAGAACAACTTGAGTCAATCTCGTCCGAGAGCATTTCTTTGAAAAACGAATTAGAAAAACCGAGGCTCATACTCGGAGAACTCAAGACAAGTGCTCAAACTAATGAGACCGAGTCCGAGTTACTCAGAAAGAAAATGAGCAACTCGAAACAGAAGCTCACCGAGTCTCAAGATCTGGTTTTAAAGTTTACTCAAGGTCGAAGAACCTTGATATGCTCTTAGGATCACAATGTGTCTCTTTTAGAAAAGAAGGTCTTGGTTTCAACAAAGAGGAAGAATCTAATTCTTACTCGGAATTGTTCAAAAAGGATTCCAAAACTGTTAAGTTCAAAAAGGCCGAGCATGGTCCCATTCACAAGAATGAAAGGAGGACTAAACCTGCACCGATTTACAAAAAGAAACCATTTTCTTCTGTTGAAAAAGGAAAGGTTTTTAAAAGGAAAGATACACAGACTCGGTTCTCTAAGAAGGAGACTCGGAATCGGACTAAACCCAAAGTCATTCAAATCTGGGTTCCGAAGCACCTTCTTCCTCGTAAAAGAACCACAAGTAAGGAATGTTACTCGGGTTCGTTAGAGGAAGTGAGAAGGGTTAGATTCTCTCTGTTTTGCAGGTCTCTCGGAAAATATCAAAAGGACACCGGTACCTGGACAGCGGATGTTCTCGACACATGTCAGGTGACCAAGGACTCTTTTCCGAGCTAGAGTCATATAAGGGAGGAAAGGTGACTTTTGGTGATGACAGCAAAGGCAAGATAGTGGGCATTGGGAAGATTGGTAATGAAAACAATCTGGTGAGCCCATTCTACCTTGTCAAAGGACTAAAGTACAACCTACTTAGAAAAGAGTCTCGGAGGTAAATCTTACATACTTGTTATCATTGATGATTTTTCAAGATTTACACTGGGAGATTCTAAGTAGGTTGTACTTTAGTCCTTTGACAAGATAGTGGGCATTGGGAAGATTGGTAATGAAAACAATCTGTTTTGCGAGTCTCTCGGAAAATATCAAAAGGACACTCGGTACTGGACAGCGGATGTTCTCGACACATGTCAGGTGACCAAGGACTCTTTTACGAGCTAGAGTCATATAAGGGAGGAAAGGTGACTTTTGGTGATGACAAGCAAAGGCAAGATAGTGGGCATTGGGAAGATTGGTAATGAAAACAATCTGGTGAGCCCAGTCTACCTTGTCAAAGGACTAAAGTACAACCTACTTAGAATCTCCCGGTAAATCTTGAAAAATCATCAATGATAACAAGTATGTAAGATTTACCTCCGAGACTCTTTTCTAAGTAGGTTGTACTTTAGTCCCGCACTCAGATCCAAAAGATTCGAACCGACCATGGAAGGGAGTTCGATTACTCGGAATTCTCGTAGTTTTGTGACAAGAATGGAATTTCTCACAACTTCTCAGCACCCGTAACTCCTCAGTAGAATGGAGTAGTTGAGAGAAAGAACAGAACCCTTGAAGAAATAGCAAGGACGATGATGATTGAACACAACTTGCCTTACTATTTCTCGGCAGAGGCAAGTAAACACAGCCTAACTACACTCTCAATCGATGCCTCATCGGACCCATTCTGAAGAAAACACCTTATGAGCTCTACAAAGGGAGGAAGCCAAATATTTCCTATTTCAGATCTTTCGGATGTAAGTGCTTTGTCCACAACAATGGTAAGGATCATCCGACCAAGTTTGATGCTCGGTCGACGAAGGTATTTTTCTAGGTTACTCCTCTCATAGCAAAGCTTACCGTATCTTCAACAAGCGAACTAACAAAGTGGAAGAAAGTATCCACGTAGTGTTTGATGAGCTTGAACAGAGAAACCAAGTGAGTCTTCATACTCGTAACCGAAGCTCGTAAAGGATGATGACGAAGATGAGCTTACAAAGACTCGTAAGGAGACTACTCGTAACGAGGAAGCTCGTAATGAGACAGCTCAAGAGCTCGCTCGTAACGAGCAAGTCAATGAAGACGATCACTCAGAACAAGCTTCGAAGATCAAGCGATTCAGCCCACAAACCTGGTGAATCAAAGAACTGGTAAAGCATTCAAATTTACTTCCAGTCATCCCCAAGAAAACATCATTTCGATATCAATAATGGGGTAAGAACTCGTTCTTCTCTTCATAATCTATGTGCATTCACCGCATTCATTTCATTAATCGAACCCAAAAATGCACTAGAGGCCCTTAATGAACCCGAATGGGTAGAGGCCATGCAAGAAGAACTGAAATCAATTCGAAAGAAACCAAGTCCGGACTCGACCAACCGACCTTCCGACCACCCAGCTTATAGGAACCAAATGGGTTTTCAAGAACAAACTGGATGAGGGTGGAGTAGTAGTCGAAACAAGGCTAGACTTGTAGCTCAAGGTTACAATCAAGAAGAAGGAATTGATTGTGGGGAAACCTTTGCACCAAGTAGCTAGAATAGAAGCCATTAGAATACTCGTTGGCATTTGCATCCCGCATGCATATTAAATTATATCAAATGGATGTTAAGTGTGCCTTTCTCAATGGTTTTATTGAAGAAGAAGTTTATGTCGAGCAGCCTTCCCGGTTTTGAAAACTCGGAATTTCCAAATCACGTTTTCAAACTTCAAAAGGCTCTCTATGGTCTTAAGCAAGCCCCTAGAGCTTGGTATGAAAGACTGAGCAGACTTCCTGGTTCAAAATGATTTCAAAAGAGGTCAGATCGACAAGACTCTATTCATAAAGACCAAAGGGAAAGATTTTCTCATTGTTCAAATATATGTTGATGATATTATTTTCGGTGCTACTAATGAATTTCTCGTGTCGAGAATTTTCTCGAGTTGATGAGTCAAGAGTTCCAAATGAGTATGATGGGAGAACTCAACTTCTTCCTTGGGTTGCAAATCAAACAAGACAAAGATGGAATCTTTGTTCATCAATCAAAATACACCAAGGAACCGCTGAAGAAATATAAACTTCAAGATGCAAAGCACGCATCGACCCCTATGAGCAAGCAAGATAAAGCTTGACTCGGATGAGAAAGGTAAAGCAAGAGATCGAAACTCTATCGAGGTATGATTGGATCACTGCTATATCTTACTTCAAGCAGAGCCGGATATAATGTTTAGCGTTTGCTTATGCGCACGATTTCAAGCTAATCCAAAAGAATCACATCTCACTCGCGGTGAAGAGAATATTCAGATATCTTGCAGCACTCGTAATCTAGGACTATGGTATTCCGTAAACTCGTAACTGACTCGACCGGATACTCGGACGCAGTACTATGCAGATACAAAGTTGATCGAAAGAGCACATCCGGAGCTTGCCAATTTCGGGTCAATCCCTAATATCCTCGGCACTCGAAGAAACAAAACTCAGTAGCTCTATCAACCGCGGAAGCTGAATACATTGCCGCTGGAGCGTGTCTGCGCTCGTATTCTTTGGATAAAACAACACTTGAAGGATCTTGGACTTTATCTCAACTCGGCTCCAATCAAGTGTGACAATCAAAGCGCAACCGCATCACTAAGAATCCTGTCCAAAGACTCAAAAACAAAGCATATTGAGGTCGGTATCACTTCTTACGCGATCATTCGTAAAAGGGTGATATTGCACTTGAGTTCATTCCTACTAATCTTCAATTAGCCGATATCTTTACTAAGCCTCTTGGTGAGGATCAGTTTTGTTTTATTCGGAATGAACTTGGTATGTTAAATGCTTAATTATGTGTTACTTTTGTTGCATAATTCCGTGCTATATGTTTTCACTGTTAATAACGATTAGTTCAGTTGATTCAGTGATACTCGGATCGATAGTTATTTCGTGTTTCGAGTCACTCGTAAACCTTTCCGAGTCAAACTCGGACGTAGAAAAACTTGGACATCAAATTTTCCGAAGCTATCTCTAGAACAAGTGGAGAGTTTCGGATTATTTTTTAAAATCTTTTTCTCTCTTTCTCGAGCGCCGTGATCGGATCTTAGCCGTGGATTTCAAACCGCCGATATCTCAACCGTTGAAGACGAACCGTCACACCGGGCATTAATGATCGATGGACGAGCCGAGTCGAACGGAGTTACTTAACGGATAGTGAACGGGCGCGCTTATTCTCTATAAATAACGACTATCCATCTTCATCTCGATATTCTAAAACTCCTTCCCTCTCAAACGAAAATCTTCTCGCGGAAGCTCTCTACGTGAACAAGTGTTCCCTGATCGTCCGCAAACGTTGAAGAAGCTCTCTCTCACTCTCTCGTAAGTTTCGATCGCTCTCATTTTTTTCTTCTACCATTTTCGTTATCTTCTCTTCTACACCTCCTTCTCTTTCTCTTTCGAAAAGTTTCATCTTTTCTCACCATGCCTAAAAGAGGAAACCATCCCGACTTTCGTGTTTCTTCATCTTCCAAAAAGCCCCGCACCAATAAGCCGTAAAGCTCAACCCCCACTAAACCCATTGTCACCCGAAGACCTTGCGCTGGACGACAAGTTCTTCCCAACAACCAAATTCTCCTGGTTATCCAACATCCAAACCACCGGAGTCTACCCTTTCTTGTGTTTCAGCGAGTTCATTTATCCCGAACTCGTCTCTCGAGTTTTATACTCATCTCTCCCACTCCGAAAATGTTCTAACCTCTCGGGTTCGTAACATTACTGTTCGTATCAACACCTCCCTCCTTCACCGACCGTTCAAAGTTTCTTCTCTCTTCTTGAACAAGTAACCCTATTCCCTTCACTCGAAGTCGCCGACGACTTCTTTGAAAAGTATGCTAAAGAATTCCCCGGGTCCAGTAAAGAACTTTTCGTGACTCGCTTGAAGTCGAAGCCAGGCTTCGTGTTTTCGCCGATGAGAACCTTCTTCTCACAAAGCATTCCAAGCAAGGAGAACCCCAACTCCAAGCATCTCAAAGCCCTCTTCGATATCCCGAAGGGATACGAAGTCGACCTCTTTCCCTCCATCATTGGAGCGTATGGCCGCCGTGCCAGCTCAACTCCAAACCAAGAAGAACACCTCCCTTCCTTTCGGTGCTCTTCTCACCCTTGTCTTCAAACAATTTTAAGTTCCTCTTCCTCTCGACCCTAACGCGGTGTCCGAGGCGGCCATTGTGGTCGGCAAGAAGGAACTCTAGGGGTACGGATACCAGGAAACTAACCCCGGTGTCCGGGTTCACAACTCGTAGCCGAGGCCTCCTTCTCCACCTCGGACTCGTAAATCAACCCCTCTCCCTCTTCCCTCTTCACCTGGTGGTGCCTCCACCTCAGGCGCTTCCAAAACTCTCTCTCGCCCTCTTGTCCCCTATTTTCATGGACAAGATCAGCTCTGTGTCTTCCGAACTCGGAGACATGCTCGGGGCTTTCAAATATGTTCTTCAGTGGTCCGACTATCAACCAAAAGACCGGTCGAGTCCCAAATCCGAGAGCAAGCAGTCTCTCGTTCTTAAGATGAGAGAGCTGGTTAAGGAGCAGAAGGAGCTGGCCGAGCTCCTCGAGAGAGAAGGTCCAAGGCGACTCAGGACCGGGATGACTCGGACACCTCCGAGGCGTCTTCGAGCCCGGGCCCGACCTCCTCGGACAGCGAGGAAGCCGAGGAAGAAGAAGAAGAAGCCGCAGACGCAGCGGAGGATGCCGAGGAACCCGCGGCCGAGGCAGCCCTTCCGGGCAAAGGGAAGAAGAGGCCGTGGCAACCGCCGAGGGTCAGCTCGCTCCCCAAGCTCAAATTGTCAGTACTCAGCTCGCATGGCCAGCCTCGAGTGGGTCGAAGATCTCGCTCCTCCAGCGAGTCGCCAGAGCAGCCCCTCCAGCCCCGAGGTCCCAAGGGAAGAACCACTCGATCCACTCTCTCCGGGTCGGCCACTCGTAGCCGAGCCCCGAGAACTATTCCGGTTCTCCCTTCGCCGCGCTCAAGCACATCGTCAAGATCGTATCAGCGCCGGCGCACCTCCGCCTCCACTCGAAATCCCCTCCTCCCTAGTTGGAGCCATGCACCGAGTCACAATTCTTCGGTGTCTCCAAAATTTCTTCTTTCAAATTTTCTTTTTGTCCGGACAACTTATGTGTACTACTTGTACTTTTCTCCCTTCTTTTTGTTTCTTGTTTTTGCTGAAAGGCAAGGGGGAGAAATGTAGTCGAAACTAGTTATCTTGTTTAGGGGAGCTTATTCCCTTGAAATTTCTTTTTAATGAAGTGATGCATTTCATTATTAATTTCGAGTTCTTTATTTTTCTGAGTTATTGTTAAAGCATACAGTATTTCATTTTGCTTTGATATATTATATACTCGCTCCGATTTACTCACTATGCCTTTCTCATAAGCGAACTACTCGGAATCAATCTATTTTCCTCTAACAAAGTTTCGTTTAAGTATGAAATGCCTTTCATCAAAAAGGGGAGATTGAAGACTCGGACACTCGCTCAATATCTTTCCGAGTCATGCAAAAGGAATCGTGTATACCGATGTTATTCATGTAGAGTTTTGATTCCAAGGCATTCTCTCGTGTCTTAGAAACTTACTTGAGTAAAATAATATTTTCTCTAAGTGATTCGGCCCTCACTTATCTCTTTTATCGCTTTCAGTTAGCGACTCGAAAACTGGATCTTTATTCCGAGTCCACTCTCACTCGGATTAATCGCATTTCGAATATACCAAGTATTCCGCCGTTTCTCACTCGGAATCGACTTATGGTTATCTATTCTATTGTTTGCATAGTCGGTATTCGTAGTTCTTCTCATGCTTAGTCTATATCAAGTTTTTCCCACTCGATATTCGTTATAGAACTTGATCCTTTGCTTAAGACTAAGTCATATGGAATTCCGAGTATCGTGGATATTAGACTCGTAAAATTCCATTTCTTTTCCGACTCGGATAATCAATTGCGTATTTTCCATAACTATTCTATTATCTCGTGTCTAACCTTGGACCAAAGTATTTTATACTTTGAGAACCAAAGTTGTTTTACTTTTGTAGGTTATCCAATCGAGGATATCTTTTCAAACTACAAAAGTAGCCGGCTTCGTAACGTCAAATCACCAGCGAGATATGGCTTTTCAACTTCCCTACTTTAGTCCCGGAAGATTGTGTCGAAGCCGTCTACTTCCATATCCGGAAAACTGGAACGCTAAGCCTAACGGTGGTTTCCACCTCATTTTTCAAGACACAACCGATGGTTTTGGGACTTCCAAGAGAGTTAAACCGTTGTCCAACGTCCATATTTCAACGGATACTTTCCGAGTAACTTAGAAAGCCTTTCACAACGGTCACGAGAGGACTCTCGGTCAGCAGATGAAGATAACGACTACTCGCTTGGTTATCTATAAATAGAAGCCACTTCACAAGACTTGAAGGTTGCCGAACATATTGTCTATACACTTACTTGATCAAAGTTATTGTATTTACTCTCAATCTTCAACTTACAACTCCCACTCTATAATTCATTACTTTCGAGTTGTAAGGTCTTGTTCTTAGTTACAAACTCTTCTTACATTCTTTGTAAGGTCCCTTGACTAAGTCGTAAAGGTTAACTCAGCTTAGTTGTACCTAGCTGTAAGGGTTATCTCAGCTAGGAAGTACTAGATCGGATAAGGGAACTTCGAGTCTAGGAAAACTTGTATTGAGTTGTCTAAGGGAGCAACTCGGGTTACGTCAAGTTCACGGTATTTTGTGTACTCAAAATAGTGGATTTGACTTCGTGTCTGGATTGACACGGGCCGTGGTTTTCTGCCCCATGAGGGTTTCCACGTAAAATCTCTATGTTCATTTTCCGAGTTCATTCTAGACTCGGATGGCTTTACTCGCTCTTGCTTCTTCCGGTTCATTGCTTTCTAAGTCCAATCTTTTCGATCCTCGTTGTTAGACTCGGAATCTGTCTTTGTCTCTTTTACGTGTAAGAGTGTGTATTTTCACGAAGAATTTTTAATCACCCTATTCACCCCCTCTAGGGTGAATTAGACTCTCCCGAGCAAACCTTCGGGAGGTGCTTCTTCTAGCTTGACCGCGTGGGTCGACCCGATGTCCGCGGGGTCTTCGACCCACTCGGACTATTGTCCGAGCTTATCGGCTCCGGTTGAGGAACTTCATCACCTTGTCCCTCGGCTTCCTCCTTCTTTTCTCCCTCTTCGTCCTTCTCTTCTTCCTTCTCTTCCTCCTTCTCTTCCTCCTTCTCCTCAAATGAGTTGCTTCGACCGCAGTTTCCTCTTCTTCTTACGCCTCTCCGAAGGAAGACTTGGTAGGGCTTGAGGACTCCTCGGACGTATCTAAGCTATCCGGGTCCTGAGCAGCCTTGGTTCGCCTTTAACGGAGGAGCTCAAGTTGCTCCTGTTGCTCCTTGACTAGTTTTTTCATTTTGAGGAGCAGATCCCGGTGCTCCGGATCCGAGATTGGACCGTCTTCTAGTTGATGACCATATTCTAAAGGACGGTTTTGTAGGAGCGAAGAGGGGCCCGAAAATCTTCAATCACGAGAGGAGATTTTGTCTATCGGAACTAAAGACAAGGCGAGTTGAGGCTGTAGGAGGAGGACCTGAAGTCAATGCACCACCAGGTGGAGGAGGGAGAGATAGGGAATTTGAGTCCGAGGTGGGGGTGAAGGGGGCCTCGGTTCGACCCATGGACCTAGACACCGGGTTTGATCTCTTGGTACCCGTATCCCGAAGTTCCTTCCCGCCAACAACAATGGCAGCCTCGGACAATGTATTTGGAGTCCGAGGGGAGGGGAACCTTAAATTGTTTGAAAACTACGGTTAAAAGGGCTCCGAAGGGAAGAGGAGAGGTTTTCTTGGATTGAGCTGGCACAATGGCCATTTGCTCGATGATAGTTGGGAAGAGGTCTACATCGTAGCCCTCAAGGATATTGAATAGAGCTTTAAGAATCTTAAGAGTTAGGATTCTCTTTGCTCGAGTGATGAGAGAAGAAAGTTCTCATCGAAGAAAATAGAGAAGTCCGGCCTCGGTCTTCATCCGAGTCACCGAGAAATTCTTTCGTGACTTAGGGACTTCCTTGGCATATTTTTCAAAGAACTCATCTGCAATCTCGTTGAATGGGATAGGATTACGGTTGGGAAAAAGAGAGGAAAATTTGAAAAGACGATGGAGGAGGGAAAGATTAATGCGCACAATCGTGTCACGAACTCTTGAGGTGATGACTCCTCGGAGCGAGGACAAGTTAGAATAGAACTCAGCAATGAGTTCTCGGTAGATAAACTCCCTAAAGCAAAGGAAGTTGTAAACTCCGAGTGGTTTTGATATGATTTAACCACGAGAATGATGCGGTTGGGAAGAACTTGTCATCCAACGTGCGGTGTTGGGTGACGAAGATTTTTGAGGGATTAAAGGTGCCCTCTTGGGTTTTTTAGTGCGAGTTTTATTGGTTGCGAGACCCTAGAAAATCTTAGGCTGAACCTCTTTTAGGCATGGCTGATGAATTTGAGTGAGAGAGAGTGAAATCGAAAGACAGAGAAAGAGAAAGAGAGAGAGTAAAAGAGTGCGAGAGCTTTGAGTGTGAGAGTAAGTAAGCGAGAGAGTAGATTATCGAGAGTAAAGTAGTGAAATGAAGGTAAAGGGATGCTATTTATAGCGAAAAGGAATGTCCTTCGAGTATTCATTCGACCTAAACCTCCAACGGTCGCATCGGACGAGTGTGACGGTTCTGTCTCCAACGGTTAGAATTCCAGTGACTTTCTCCTAAAGGCTAGTTCACTAATCGATGAGCGCGGTAGAGAGAAAGAAAAGGAGAAATTTTAAAAGAAATTTCTAAAATTCTCCACTAATCTAGAGATGATTTCGAAGTTTGAAGTCCATTTTTCTCAAAAACTAAGTATGACTTAATATGGCTTACGAGTGACTCGAAAGCGCAAAAATATAATAACTCCTAGCTCAATTTCACTCGGTCAACTAAACCAATTGTTATTAAGGCAAAGAAAGGAAACATATAACACATAATCATACAAGAAAATTTCACTAAAAAAACATAATCATGTATTAATCATGCCAAGTTCATTTCTAATAAAACAAAATTGATCTTTACTAAGTGGCTTAGTGAAAATATCAGCTAAGCGAAATTTCGTAGGAATGAATTCAAGTTCAACATCATCTTTCTCGGAATGGTCTCTTAGAAAATGATACCTGGCCTCAATGTGTTTTGTCTTTGAATGCTTGAACTGGATTCTTAGCGATGTTGATTACACTCGATTATCACATTTGATTGGAATTGATTTGAATGAAAGTCCAAGATCATTCAAGTGTTGCTTGATCCATAAAATGCGAGCACGGCACACTCTAGCCGCAATGTACTCAGCTTGAGCAGGTTGATAGAGCAACCGAGTTCTACTTCTTTGAATGCCAAGATATAAGGGATTGACCCAAAATTGGCATGCTCCTGATGTGCTCTTTCTATCAACCTTGTATCAAGCATAGTCGGCATCCGAGTATCCAGTGAGGGTCGGTTATGAGTCTCTTGAGAACCATAGACCTAAATTTTGAGTCCCTGCAAGACATCTAAAAATTCTCTTCACCGCAGTGAGATCTAATTCTTTTGGATTAGCTTGGAATCTTACACACAAACATACACTAAACATAATGTCCGGCCTCTCTGGATGTGAGATATAGCAAAGATCCAATCATACCTCCATCGAGTTTCGATCTACTTGCTTTACCTTCTCGTCCGAGTCTAGTTTTATACTTGCTATTCATTGGTGTTGCTGCATGTTTTGTATCTTGAAGCTTGTACTTCTTCAGCAACTCCTTGGTATACTTAGATTGATGGACATAGACGTCATCTTTATCTTGTCTGATTTGTAGACCAAGAAAGAAATTGAGCTCTCCCATCATGCTTATTTAGAATTCCTGTCTCATTAACTTAGAAAAATCTCTACAGAGATTTTCATTAGTAACTCCAAAAATTATATCATTAACATAAATCTTAGCAATAAGAAAGTCTCTCCCTTGCTTTTTATGAAAAGAGTTTTGTCAATCTGACCTCTTTTGAAATCATTTTCAACGAAGAAACCGCTCGATCTTTCATACCAAGCTCACGGGAGCTTGTTTAAGACCATAAATAGTTTTTGCAATTTGAAAACATTATTTGGAAATTCCGAGTTTTCAAATCCAGGGGTTTGCTCAACATAGACTTCCTCTTGAATGAAGCCATTCAGAAAGGCACATTTGACATCCATTTGATACAACTTAATATTCATGCTTGATGCAAATGCCAAGAGGATTCTAATTGCTTCGATCCTAGCAACTAGTGCAAAGGTTTCCCCACAATCAATCCCTTCTTCTTGATTGTAACCTTGAGCCACAAGTCTAGCCTTATTTCGACTACCAACCCATCCTCGTCCAGGTGTTCTAGAAAACCCATTTGGTTCCTATGATCGGTGGTCGAAAAGTCGTTTGGTCAAAGTTCGAGACTTGGTTTCTCTCAAATTGATTAAGTTCCTCTTACATGGCCTTTACCCATTCAGGTTCATTTAGGGCCTCTAGTGCATTTCCGGGTTCAAATAATGATATGAATGCGGTGAATGCACATAGATTTCGCAAAGAAGAGCGAGTTCTTACCCCACTATTAATGTCGGACAAAATGTTCTCGAGTGGGTGGCTCGAAGCATATTTGAATGCTCTACCTGTTCTCCGGTTCAGCAGATTTGTTGGTTGTACTTGGCTGATCTTCGAGTGATCTTATCCGACCGAGTTTGCTCATCCGCTTGACCTTCGAGCATTCCGAGCGGCTCTGAGCTGGTTCGATCCGAGTCGTGATGTTCTTAGCAGCCTCATTCTAAGTTGCTTTCTTTTAACTCTGTCCGAGCTCGGCTTGAGCAAGATCATCCTCATCTCGACTTAGTTTCAAGTCCGAGAAGGTTGAATCACTTGTCTTTCCCTGATCAATCTCATCAAACATAACGTGGATGCTTTCTTTCACTTTGTTAGTTCTTTTATTTAAGACACGATAAGATTTACTATGAGATGAATAACCCGAGAAAGATACCTTTATTTGATCGAGCATCAAACTTGGTCAGGTGATCCTTACCATTATTGTGAACAAAACACTTACATTTGAAGGGCTTGAAGTATGAGATATTAGGTTTCTTCCCCTTGTAGAGCTCGTATGGAGTTTTCTTCAAGATGGGTCCGATGAGGCATCCGTTCGGTGTCTAGTTTCGTTGTGTTGATCGCCTCAACCCGGAAATAGTAAGGTAGATCATGTTCAATCATCATTGTCCTTCCTATTTCTTCAAGAGTTCTGTTCTTTCTCTCCACTACTCCATTCCGTTAAGGAGTTACGGGTGCTGATAAGTTGTGAGAGATACCATTCTTATCGTAGAACTCTGCAAATTTTGAGTAATCGAACTCCCTTCCATGGTTAGTTCGAATTCTTCTTATCCGAGTCCGAGACTCTACTTGAATTTTCCTACAAAGCTTGCAGAACTCTTTGAAAGCTTCATTTTTGTTCTTAAGAAAACAAACCCGGGTAAATCGTGAGTAGTCATCAACAATCACAAGTACATATGATTTACCTCCGAGACTCTTTATAGAGATTTCACCACATAAATCCATATGAAGCAATTCAAGCACTTTGGATGTGGAAACAATTTTAAGAGGTTTGAACGATGATCCGACCTATTTTCCTTTTGTGCATGCTTCACAGATTTTATCTTTCTTGGCACAATTAGGTAAACCCCCAAATAAACCTTGAGATGCAAGCTTTTTGATAGTGTGCATGCTAACATGACCTAATCTACAATACCATGTCCAAGAGTCATCATACAAAGATGCTTTTAAACAAGATAAATTCGACTTAAATCAAAAAGAGGAATAGTGTAGGTATTACCCGAGAGCTTAGTCTATTTGGTGGTTGCATCGAAACATAGCAATTGGTGCTGAGTGAACCTTACCTCTTGACCCTTGTCGCACAATTGAGAGATACTGAGTAAATTGTACTTTAATCCCTTGACAAGATAGACTGCACTGACTAGGTTGTCTCCTTTTCCAATCTTGCCTATTCCAACTATCTTACCCTTACTACCATATCCAAAAGTGACTTTGCCTCCTTTATAATCTTCCAACTCGAAAAGAGTCTAGAATCTCCTAACATGTGGTGTGAGCATCCACTTGTCTAAGTACCAATGACCTTTTGTCCTTTTACGAGTTACCTGCAAGTCGAAATACAATAACCCTTCTCACTTCCTCTAACGAAACCAATAACTCCCTTTACTTGTGGTCCTTTTCGAGGAAGAAGACTCTTGGGAACCCGATTTATATGACTTTGGGTTTGGTCGACTCCGAGTCTTCCTTTTAGAAAACGAGTACTGTGTCTCTTTCTTTTAAAAATCTTTCCTTTTATAAACAGGTGGAGAAGGTTTCCCCTATAAACTGATTGGGCTCAGTCCTTCTTTCATTCTTATAAATAGGACCATGCTCATCCTTCTTGAACTTCACGGTTACGGAATCCTTTTGAAAAGATTTGAGTAGGAATTTGATTCCTCCTCTTCGTTAAAACTAAGTCCTTCTTTCCTGAAGGAGACACATTAAGAGCCTAAAAGCATGTCAAGGTTTTTCGACCTTGACTAAATTTCAAAGCAAGCTCTTGAGACTCATTGAGCTTTCTTTTTAGATGCTCATTTTCTCTTTTGAGTGACTCGAGACTTAGTCTCATTGGCTTGAGTACTAGTCTTGAGTTCTTTCGGAGTTAGTCTCGGTTTTCCAATTCATTTTTCAAACCATTGCTCTCGAAGTGAGAGACTCAAGGTGTTCTTTGAACCGAGAAGAATCGAATTGGACTTCTCTTCCAAAGTATAAATATATTTCACTAAATCAACTTTGGAGAACTTAAGAAAGTATTCGATTACTTCTCGAGGACATGTTTCCTCGGTGTACGAGATTGTCGAGTCTCTCGGATTCAACTTACGAGTCCGCTAATGCCATCGGACACTTTGAGTCATCAGAATCTTCATCTTCTTCGGTTGAGTCTTCATCACTCCATGTGCCCATCATAGCCTTCTTCTTTCTGTCCCTCTTTCTCCTTGGATAGTCTTTGACTATGTGATCTTTGCTGCCACATTCAAAGCGGCCGAGTTCTTAGTTAAAGATAACTTTGAAGGGAGGAATATTTACTTTTTCTGTCCTTCTTATCTTTCTTATAGAACTCTTCATTTCGCCTCTTATCCCATTTCTTGTGCTTCATCATTCTTTTAAAGCATTGGGCAATGAGTGTCATAGGGTCTTCTTCTAAGTTTGAGGAACTCGGACTTTCCCCTCTTCTTTACGAGGCTTTCGGTGCAATGTTCTTTTTGGTGCTAACCTCTGTATCCTCTTCTTCTAAGTGAATTTCATGGGTAGCGGCTTCCCAATCGGTTCGTCTAGCTTTAGTTGAGAGAGGTTACGAGCTTCCTCAATGGCTATCACCTTGGGACCCCATCTTCTCTTTGGTAGACTTCTTAGAATTTTTACGCACATTTCTTTATGAGAAATCTTTCTACCCAGAGATTTGAGATTGTTTGTAATCTCGGTGAAGTGTATAAACATCCGAGTGATGTTTTCTTACGGCTCCATCTTGAACAGCTCATATTTGTGAAGATATTGACTTATCTTCGCACTGCTTCACTTGGCTTGTTCCTTCATATGTGTTGACAAGAGTGTCCCACACATCATTAGGCTGTGTCACGAGTTTGACACTCTGTTGTACTCTTACGAGCTGATAGCACACATCGGAATATTCATTGCTTTGAAGTTCTTTCGAACTTCTCTAACTCTTCATTGGTGTACTCGAACTTCTCCTTAAGCAAAGATCTTGTACCTTCTATCTTCATTGGAATGTAATTGCCTTCTTGGATGATGTTCCAAACATCTTTATTGTTGTCCAGTGAAAGCATTCCATTAGCTTTTTCCAATACACGAAGTTTGATCCTTTGAAATTTGGTGGTGCGGTGGAAAATCTTCCTTCATCGAACTCTCCGATGTTACGAGCCATCCGATTTTTAGACCTTTGGATTGTTAGATCCTTTTTGAAAAGTTAGGCTCGATACCAATTGATGGTTTGCTCTTGGAGAGTCTTAGTCACCCTAGGGGGTGAATAGGGTGATGAGGAAATTTTAACAAACTTAAAAACTTTAAGCTTGAAAAGAATGAACAAGATAGTCTAAGTCTAGATTGGACTCGGAAAAGTGTAAACTCGGAGATACATGGAAACCCTCCCGGGGCAGAAAATCATAGACAGTGTTAATCTAAGCACCAAGTTAAATCCACTATTTTAAATCCTCAAAATACAACAGATTGACTCAACAAGAATTGCTCCCTTAGACAATTCCTTACAAAGTTTTCCTAGACTCGAAGTTCCCTTATCCGATTTAGTACTTCCTAACTGAGGTAACCTTTACAGGTAGGTACAAGCGAGCTAAGTTAACCCTTATAGCTCGGTCAAGGGACCTTACTAAGAAAGTAAGAAGAGTATGTGACTGATTATAAGACTTTACAACTCGGAAAGTATGAATTACAAGTCGTGAGTTGTAAATAGAAGATTGAATATGAAAACAATGACTTTTTCTTCAGTAATGTGTTTAAACAATAATTCCAACAATCTTCAAGTCTTGTGAAGTGACTTCTATTTATAGATGACCAAGAAGATTAGCCGTTGTGTCTGGTTTCGAGCTGAAGCATTTCTCGACCGTTGTAGCGGTTCTTCGAGTCGCTAAGAAAAGATCCATTGGGATGTGAACGTTGTGCAACCGCTCTTGACCCCTATAGGTCCTCCAGTCCAATGGTGATGTCCGAAAAGTAAGGTGGAAACCACCATTGAGCTTAGTATTGATATTTTCCAGTTTTGGAAACAGACAACCCAGATACTGATGTCTAAGCCTTGTTCGAAGTAGATAGGCCTTGTTTCGTTGGTGAGTGACAACTTGAAGCCGGTTACTTTTGTAATTCAAAAATGAGATAACCTTGTTTGGATAACCTACAAAAGTAAACCACTTTGGTTCTCAAAGTATTAAAATACTTTGGTCCAAGATTAGGCACGAGATATTAATTTAATTAAGACAATTAAGTGTATAAATATCTTAGGCCTAGAAAAGTGGAAGTTTCTACGTCTAATATTCATTATACTCAAATTCCATCAAAGTCGATCCGAAGAAAGATCAAGTTATAAGCGTGATAACATCAAAGTATAAGGACTTGATCCGGACAAATAATTCCCAAACATACAAACCGACTTAGAAAGATGAATTAACACTATAGTTCACTTTCATTTCAAATATGCGATCCGAACTCGGATAAAAATTGATACAGAGATTATTTGATCATGTGATAAATCTGAGTGGTGTTTGAGTGACTCGAAACATCAATGTGAGAAGATAAGTAAGAATGTGTTTTACGAGTCGAGTCGAAACGAATGAAAACTTATACGGGAGTTTCTATAACACTCGGAATGACTTGTAATCAAACCTTAGGAGGGATGAGGTTTGTACTCGAGTCTTTATGTAGTACTCGGAATGATCTAGATTCGAGTTTGAGTCTTTATGGTCCTAAGAACCTAGGGCTAAGTTTACCCTTCTTCCCAAATCTGAAGCTACCTCTTTAGTGAAGACTCTTCAAAAACACGTGATCCCCAACTTAGAATTCTATGCATCCTCGCTTCGGTCTGCGAACTCTTTTATCTATCTTTGTAGCTTGTAACCTTTCCTATAGTACCTTTGTCATGTCTACGGGTTGCTCTATCATTCCAACCTTAGAAGGTATTCTTTCTTCCTTAAGGATCGACCTACATACTAATGCATGGTACAACCTATGATCGTTTTATATCTTGAAAGTCAACTTATCCCAAGGGTAACGTCAAATCTCATATCGCTAACTCCATCAAGTTTGTCGGAAGAGTTCTTCCACTTATACGTAGTTGGTGATTCCTACGGATCGCGTCGGTTCGAGCCACTAACCCTATTGGAGTTGATATGCGAAGTTCAACCTTCGTCGTCACGGGTTTACACGGTGGTTTCGTAGCAAATTCGGAATTCACAAAGAAAAAGGTCGCTCCTAAATCAAGTAAAACATAGGTATATACACATAGAGCACACCGAGTATACATATCATGGAAGAAAACTCAATTGGGCATTGTTGGAATTCCTAAGGGAGTCTCTATGGGTTAATGAGTTCCGAGTCTCTTTTCTACCATCTTTTCGAGTACATCTTCTCACTTAATTACAAGTTGCCTAGGAGCAAATCGTACTAGAAATGAGCAAATAGTTGGCTTGGAACGATCTTACCACTTGTTTTAAATTGGATACTAATGTCTCCATCAAACACTTATGCAATCAACACATTAACTCGGCACACATATAGTTCAAACATCTCACACCACTCTCCGGCTCCTTATCCTCCACAAACAAAGTAGACTTTATGGCCAAGCTAGTTGGATGGGCTAGTTTAACGAATTATCTATGGTGCATCACTGGTCGAAGCAGTAAGAATGACACGCATACTAGGCAAGTAATCATCACAAAAACAAGAAGCGGACCGAGTTCGAAAGTATAATCAAAATGATAGAATTGAAACCAAGTCGGAATTTAGAGGCAACCAAACTATATGTGATCATATCCAGCACAATAAGATCCTTAAGTAGCTCATGGTAACTACAATAGGTAGTAGGGAATCCTCATGTTATTGTTTCACTTCTATGGGAGCTAAGATCAAACATACAATCCTTATGTAAAACTTAAAGTATCTCGCTCCCAAGTGGCTTATAATCACTCCAATAAGCACTAATAGACACAATGAACTCCAAATGAAGTATGGGAATGATAGAACAACTTCTAGACTTCCTTTGTAAATGGGGCACTCAACTTAGAAGATTGTTATCAATGCCCCAGTTTTATAAAGATCCCAAGGAACTACTTCCAAACGATTTATAACGTTTAGATTACTCACAAAGAGTCACTATATATAAACTCAAAGTGGTGGAGGGTATGATTCCAACATTCATCAATCAACTCCCCTTAGTGAGATAGTTAAGCCAAAGGAACTCAAAATGGTGGAAAGCACAACCTTCGATGTGATTCACTTAACTTCTAACTTCATACTCGGCTTATTTTAGACCTTTCTCACAAGTTTCTCAAATCGGAACTCATAGATGGATTTACGTAACCATTGCATCCTACGTTTGATCGACCCAAAAACTTAGATGGAAATAGAGAAAATCTCTAAATCAACTACTTCTCCAACATAGCTCCCAAATGTACCCCAAAGGATGCCTTCGACACATCCAGGACAAACATGTACTTCAAGCAAAATACCAAATTTAACATTCTCGATTATGGACTCAAACATTACTATCAAAAAACCAATTCCATCAATGATACAATGAACCTTTCATGTTGTATTGCCCATTAATTTTCCTCTCCATAGCCTCTAATTCTCATTTATAACTTCCAAAAGTACCCACCTATGAGTATTTCAGTAATTATATGCAAGTATCGCTCAACACTCGGGGTGCTCGGTCCTATCCTATTCCATAATGTGACATTTCAATTCATTCCTGTAACGCCCCAATACGTAAATACATAAATAAGTAATTAACAGCGGAAGACTTGTAAATTGGAGACGTTACCGCCGTTTCGGAATGAAAACGAGGCAAGTTCATTTGAGCAAATTAATTTTTCAAACAATTTATGTAACAATCCAACCCAGATTTTTTTCTTACAGAAAACGAATTTTCAAAATGCCGAGGATCAGCTGGAGAGGAATCATGAGCCATGAGACCGGGAAGGTACTAACATGTATGGGGTCAAGACGAACAGTCGAACATCACTTCTCCGACCAGCTTTATCTTTTTCTTCCTCTTTAAACTCTAGGTGTGATTGTGAATAGTCCGCCATGCGCTCGAGCTCCTAAAAATTTTAAAACATAAAACAATAGATGTGTGAGCTAGAAGCTCGATACGTTACCGATTATAAAATAAAATTGCGATTTAGATGCTATTAAATCATGCATATCTTAAATCATCTTCTTCGAGCACTCGGTTTGCAAATTTGTCAATTACCGATTTGCTTTTCGATTTAGCCAAACTTAGGACCCGTATCGTGAACCGTAATCGTGTTCGTAAGCTGTAGTCGTGAAGCTGTAGCGTGTGTCGTAAGCTGTAATCGTGAATCGTGAACTGTATCGTGAATCGTAAACGTATCGTGAATCGTAATCGTGAATCGTAAAGCGTAAACCGTATCTTGTGAATCGTAAACTTTAAAGCGTACTATGAATCTGTAACTATGAAGCGTAAATTGTACTGTGAACGTAATCGTAAGCTGTAAACGTAAGCGTAAACGTATCGTGAACTATAGACTGTATCTTGTTAGCTGTAAACGTAATGCTATCGTGAATCGTAATCGTGTGTCGTAAACTGTATCGTGAATCATGAATCGTGTCGGTAAACTGTACTGATGATCTGTAATTGTGTTCGTAAACTGCATCTGTAAGCTGTAATCGTGTCCGTAAACTGTATCGTAAATCGTATGCTGTGTCTTTAAAGCTGGACTGTGAACTGTAATCGTGCTTGTAAACTTTACTGTGAACTGTAATCGTGTTCGTAAACTGCATCTGCATCTGTAATCGTGTCCGTAAACTGCATCGTGAATCGTAATCGTGATAAATTTACTATAAACTGTGAACTATGACTGTGAAGTGGGTCCAATTATTTATATTATTAAAACAGTAAGCTCAATAGCAAAGATGAACAATTTGGAAAAGGTACAAGCAATAACGTACCTCAACGTGCCAACCACTTCAATGACTCGATTGTTTACGCAACACAATTTCAATTGGGTTTTTGTTTCCAAAACAAATCTACTTTTGTAGGTTACTAGTCCTTTAACCATATTTATAAGCATTTACAATCACCGAACTTTTATTTTTCGCGTACCTATCCATATTGTTTCCTGGTGATCTCGATATTCATACATTTCCCGGAAAGAAGCTATTGATGATATAGTTTGAATTCGTATATAACAATTGA
Organism: Talinum fruticosum; assembly: GCA_021018815.1. Classification (NCBI taxonomy): domain Eukaryota; kingdom Viridiplantae; phylum Streptophyta; class Magnoliopsida; order Caryophyllales; family Talinaceae; genus Talinum; species Talinum fruticosum. The sequence continues at coordinate 3,248,859 of JAITYX010000026.1, forward strand.
TGAGTTTAATTTCCCATTCTTGTAACATAGCTCAAGTTTGATCTTTCGCTTCTATCACTTCTAGATTGTGCTTAATGCGAGGCTAAACTTAATTGTACCATTCATTTCATCTAATATGCTCGGACGTCCTCTTATCCGTAAACTAGTTATGCTTCCTACTTAAGGTGTGGGTTTGGTTTTCTAATTTCCTAAAAATTTTGGCGAGTTTCGTTTGAAACATGGCCTAACCAATTGGCTAAAAGCCTTAAAAACTGCATAAAACCCACAATAAAACTCAACGAGCCACACGCTCGGAGTATACAACTCAACGGCCACACGCCGGAGTATATCCCCAACAACAAAAACCAAGTTTCAACTAGTATATAATCCAAGTTACAATCTCGTCAATATTCTCATCTCTTGTGCTCATGCACTTTTCGATTTTTATTACAACATATACATTTATAAGCGAGGCTGCGGTTATGCAATTTAATCATAGAAATCCCGATTATCGGGAGATGGTTCCGTGCGATAAATTTCTTTATGAAAAGTACTAATAATCGGTTAACGATTCGGAGCGTCGTAGACGAGAATAGTGAAACTCATTAATAGTTTAACATGTTAACTTTTAAATATTTTGAGAAGCGCAAACGATAGCGTGCACTGAGGTAGTTGATCGTTTTCCTTCGAGTATTGTTTTTCGTTATTTCCTTCGATCATGTCCATTTCCATCGATTTTTTGTTTTCAGGAAGTAATTTGATTTATGTATTAATAAACTCGATAGCTACTCTCTATTTATGCAAACTTTTCACATTTGACTTCCTCTAATTCCCCACTTATTACCCAAATTCATCCGAATTTCTAACTTCCTTTAATTTACTGTAAATTTCTTTTCCCCTCCTCCTCCTACTCAATCCAACATTCGAATTTTCCTTTCAAGCCAAGTCTCACTCTTAAGTAATTTGTCGATTCCTCGCAAAGATCATTGCACATTGAATTATTCTTGTCCTTTCACCACCATATCACTTATTATCACCAAATTACTAACTTCACCAAAGTCTCTATCAATTTCAATAAAGTTCCCAAGTATAATCCAATTTCATTTTTTTTTTTTTAATCAAGCTTAACATAACCAAACTTTTAATCACTTTCCCATGACCATATATATATCTTCCCATTCACTCTCTACATTTCAAATTAATTCGCACTTGTACAATTAAACCAAAACTCAATTACATTAATTTACTCAAGTTTAGCACACATACAAACAAATAAATTCAATCCTCAATCAATCTTCAACGTCTCATTTACACATTCTTGAAACCAACTCCCAAAATTACATATACGCTCATATTTCAATCATCCTCAATATTTTTCTCCCAATTCTTCCACCGCCAAACAATTTATTCATATTCGTATAAAACTTAAACAAGCACATTCACAATTATAAATAATCCCAAGTCAATTTCCAATTCCATATCCACATATATCAAACCCTAACTCCAATTTCATTTTCTCCCAAAATTCTTTCAATTCCACCATAATCAATTCACAATTCACATATCCTTGTCTAATTATTCAACAATAACATAAATTTGTGATAAAATTTGCTTAGAAATTAAGGATTGGAGATATACCTCAAATTGGGTTGGATGTAAAGTTGGATGGTGGTGGCTCGATGGTGGCTCGGTGGTGGACACCCGGCGGCTCGAGCAGCGAATTGAGGGGTGGGTTGGCGGCGTCGGGCGCCGGCGGAGGCAAAAGGTGGCGGCGGGCCGGCGGCTGGCCGGTCCCGGCGGTAGCAGCAGCGGCGAGGGCTGTTCGCCCTTGCTCGCGGCAGGACAACGGGAGGGGAAGAGAGGGGGATTGGCGGCAGCCAGTGGCAGCCGGGGTCGGCGACGGCCTTCCGGTGGTGGCCGAGGCGCCGGCGATGGCTTGGTGGCGGTGGCGGCGGGGGCATGACAGCCCTTGTTTGGCGCAGAGCGGAGCGAAGAGGAGGGAGACGGAGATGTCGGGGTAGCGGCCGGGGTGTCGCCGGCGGCCGGGTGGCGGTTGCGAGTCCGGCCGATGGTCGGCCGGTGGCCGGCGACAGAGCGAGCAGCGGGGCGAGAGGGAGAAGAGAGGAAAGAAAGGTGGGAGAGAAGATGAATGTGTTAGCTTGCCTTGCAATCCCCTGCCTCACCGATATATTTTGGACGATGCTTCTAGTATCTGCTTCTCCCCCTCTTTTTTTTTTTTTTTTGTCCTTTACTATTAATTTATCACATGGTTAAGTATATATCACACATTTGGCTAAATTTTATTTCTTTGTTATAACAATTTCAATTTTGTATATTGTTTTATTTTATTTCTTTTTACTTATTAATTTAATTTATTCAAATTCGGAATAAATCATTCGAACACATATATATATATTTCGCAGTACAAATGTAAATTTGTACGAATTACCCTTATTATTTGCGATTATCAAATTTGTTCGCATCTTTTATTTCGGTTTCGTATTTTGCGCGGCTCAAATCTCTTAAACAATATTAAGACGATAAAATGCAAAATTAATTACGATTAAGTTTCGGGGTGTTACATCCTCCCCCTTATAAAAAGTTTCGTCCTCGAAGCTGTAATCGTTTCATGTTGCCTCATAAATCTCATGATGGCCTAAGTAACTTTAAGGTATCACTTTGTTGCGCAATTGTTGAACCTATAAGCAACATGATTTATTCTCTCGACAATGTCACCGGGCCCAATGAAGAGGTGTCTCAACTTCCGTCCTACACAATCTTTAAATCCTTTTATTCGGAAAAACCTTAAGAAAAGTCTTATCACTTCTTGAGATTCAAGAGGTTTCCTTATACGATTAGCATGTGAATATTGTCTATCTCGAACCGTTTTCGTATTATGTTGTATAATTTAAATCTTCCCAACTATTTCTTAAATCATTTCTTAAATCATTTACGATACCATGAAGAATATTGTTATACGAGAACCCAACTAATGGAATATATTCCTCCCCTTTCTCTTACGTAACCAATAACATATCATCAATCACTTGTCTCCCCATTTTCTATTTATCCATTGGTTTCACGGTTATACGAACTACTAAATTGCGGTTTCGTCCCAAATACCTTTTGTGAAAACTTCCAAAGATTTGCAATGCGGTTTCCAAGTGTTCCACGTAGTTGTCTTCCCTCATAGAGTCTAGAATTGGTTTTGGATACCTTCTTTGACCTCGTCCCAAACTCAAGATATTTCTATCTTCATACAACATCTTAGGGAGACCTTCGCTTGTGACCATAAATCTCAATCTCTCATCTATTGCAAGTAGAGGATATTTTATAGTTCATACCAATGGTTCATTTCCTATAATCTTATATATGTAACCCCGAAATTTTCACCATTCTCTATACCTCAACTACTTGATTCACCATCCTTTGAACATACAATTACCACGTATTCCTTGGGCATAAACACTTGGTATCATATAGCTTTATTATTGTCTATTCTATTTCTCGACTCAACATGTAACACTATATACGGGAACTTCACTAGTTTGAGCATCAACATGATGCACTCCCTCTCAAATTCAAACTCATGCCTTTCTCAACCTAGGTAATTTCCTCTGTTTATTACCCAACGGCCAAAATTACCATTTGACACATTTGACGATATTTGAATCTTTAACCCCTTTATGAAGCACTTAGAGCATCCGATGCTTAGCACTAGCTCCAAAATTAAATTTTAACTTTATTTACATGTAGGAATCAATTGAAAATCTTTCTTTTATCAATAGAGATTGAACAATTTTAATTTATTATTTACAAGAACATTTTCTTATTAGAGGGTATCAAAATTTGGGCAATTATTCATTTCAAGACAAGATTCTTTTCGTTGATTCGATAGATTTATAATCTTGTTATTATGCTGGTCAAGCAAGTGACATTCGACTTGGATCATTTGACTCAAATAATAGAACCACTTGAACATCAATGCCATGTGACATCAACTTTTATATTGACCATCTATATGCAAGGACAACCATAGACGCATGTAACTTGTTGGGTTTAGGCGCCATCCCCCAACAAAACTTATAATATTGACCATGACAAATAATGAGACTCACACATAAGACCCCACGTTACGTAAAAATGACTCCGAATCAAGCGGCTAAATCTCCATATGCTTGGCTCATGATTCTCTCAACCTGAAGCTCGATACCACTTACGTAACGCCCCCAATACGTAAATACATAAATAAGTAATTAACAGCGGAAGACTTGTAAATTGGAGACGTTACCGCCGTTTTGGAATGAAAACGAGGCAAGTTCATTTGAGCAAATTAATTTTTTAAACAATTTATTTAACGATCCAACCCAGATTTTTTTCTTATAGAAAACGAATTTTCAAAATGCCGAGGATCAGCTGGAGAGGAATCATGAGCCATGAGACCAGGGAAGGTACTAACATGTATGGGGTCAAGACGAACAGCCGAACATCACTTCTCCGACCAGCTTTATCTTTTTCTTCCTCTTTAAACTCTAGGTGTGATTGTGAATAGTCCGCCATGCGCTCGAGCTCCTAAAAATTTTAAAACATAAAACAATAGATGTGTGAGCTAGAAGCTCGATACGTTACCGATTATAAAATAAAATTGCGATTTAGATGCTATTAAATCATGCATATCTTAAATCATCTTCTTCGAGCACTTAGTTTGCAAATTTGTCAATTACCGATTTGCTTTTCGATTTAGCCAAACTTAGGACCCGTATCGTGAACCGTAATCGTGTATGCATAAGCTGTAATCGTGAATCGTAATCGTGTCGTAAGCTGTAATCGTGAACGTGAATCGTATGCGTGAACTGTAAACTGTACTTGTGAATCGTAATCGTGAATCGTAAAGCGTAAGCGTAAACTGTATCGTGAATCGTAAACTTTAAAGCTGTACTATGAATTGTAACTATGAAGCTGTAAATTTTATCGTGAATCGTAAAGCTGTAAACCGTAAACTGTATCGTGAACTATAGACTGTATCTTGTTAATCGTAAACTGTATGCGTGAAGCTGTAATCGTGTCCGTAAACTGTATCGTGAAGCTGTAATCGTGTCGGTAAACTGTACTGATGATCTGTAATTGTGTTCGTAAACTGTATCGTAAGCTGTAATCGTGTCCGTAAACTGTATCGCATAGCTGTAATCGTGTCCGTAAACCGCACTGTGAACTGTAATCGTGCTTGTAAACTGCATCGTGAATCTGTAATCGTGTCCGTAAACCGCATCTGTATCTGTAATGCGTGTCCGTAAACTGTACTCGTGAATCGTAACTGTGATAAATTTACTGTAAGCCGTGAACTATGAGCTGTGAAGTGGGTCCAATTATTTATATTATTAAAACAAGTAAGCTCAATAGTAAAGATGAACAATTTGGAAAAGGTACAAGCAATAACGTACCTCAACGTGCCAACCACTTCAATGATCGATTGTTTACGCAACACAATTTCAATTGGGTTTTTGTTTCCAAAACAAATCTACTTTTGTAGGTTACTAGTCCTTTAACCATATTTATAAGCATTTACAATCACCGAACTTTTATTTTTCGCGTACCTATCCATATTGTTTCCTGGTGATCTCGATATTCATACATTTCCCAGAAAGAAGCTATTGATGATATAGTTTGAATTCGTATATAACAATTGATGAGTTTAATTTCCCATTCTTGTAACATAGCTCAAGTTTGATCTTTCGCTTCTATCACTTCTAGATTGTGCTTAATGCGAGGCTAAACTTAATTGTACCATTCATTTCATCTAATATGCTCGGACGTCCTCTTATCTCGTAAACTAGTTATGCTTCCTACTTAAGGTGTGGATTTGGTTTTCTAATTTCCTAAAAATTTTGGCAGAGTTTCGTTTGAAACATGGCCTAACCAATTGGCTAAAAGCCTTAAAAGCTGCATAAAACCCACAATAAAACTCAACGAGCCACACGCTCGGAGTATACAACTCAACGGCCACACGCCGGAGTATATCCCCAACCACAAAAACCAAGTTTCAACTAGTATATAATCCAAGTTACAATCTCGTCAATATTCTCATCGCTTGTGCTCATGCACTTTTCGATTTTTGATTACAACATATACATTTATAAGCGAGGCTGCGGTTATGCAATTTAATCATAGAAATCCCGATTATCGGGAGATGGTTCCGTGCGATAAATTTCTTTATGAAAAGTACTAATAATCGGTTAACGATTCGGAGCGTCGTAGACGGAATAGTGAAACTCATCAATAGTTTAACATGTTAACTTTTAAATATTTTGAGAAGCGCAAACGATAGCATGCACTGAGGTAGTTGATCGTTTTCCTTCGAGTATTGTTTTTCGTTATTTCCTTCGATCATGTCCATTTCCATCGATTTTCTGTTTTCGGGAAGTAATTTGATTTATGCATTAATAAACTCGATAGCTATTCTCTATTTATGCAAACTTTTCACATTTGACTTCCTCTAATTCCCCACTTATTACCCAAATTCATCCGAATTTCTAACTTCCTTTAATTTACGTAAATTTCTTTTCCCCCTCCTCCTCCTACTCAATCCAACATTCGAATTTTCCTTTCAAGCCAAGTCTCACTCTTAAGTAATTTGTCGATTCCTCGCAAAGATCATTGCACATTGAGTTATTCTTGTCCTTTCACCACCATATCACTTATTATCACCAAATTACTAACTTCACCAAAGTCTCTATCAATTTCAATAAAGTTCCCAAGTATAATCCAATTTCATTTTTTTTTTAATCAAGCTTAACATAACCAAACTTTTAATCACTTTCCCATGACCATATATATATATTCCCATTCACTCTCTACATTTCAAATTAATTCGCACTTGTACAATTAAACCAAAACTCAATTACGTTAATTTACTCAAGTTTAGCACACATACAAACAAATATATTCAATCCTCCATCAATCTTCAACGTCTCATTTACACATTCTTGAAACCAACTCCCAAAATTATATATACGCTCATATTTCAATCATCCTCAATATTTTTCTCCCAATTCTTCCACCGCCAAACAATTTATTCATATTCGTATAAAACTTAAACAAGCACATTCACAATTATAAATAATCCCAAGTCAATTTCCAATTCCATATCCACATATATCAAACCCTAACTCCAATTTCATTTTCTCCCAAAATTCTTTCAATTCCACCATAATCAATTCACAATTCACATATCCTTGTCTAATTATTCAACAATAACATAAATTTGTGATAAAATTTGCTTAGAAATTAAGGATTGGAGATATACCTCAAATTGGGTTGGATGTAAAGTTGGATGGTGGTGGCTCGATGGTGGCTCGGTGGTGGACACCCGGCGGCTCGAGCAGCGAATTGAGGGGTGGGTTGGCGGCGTCGGGCGCCGGCGGAGGCAAGAGGTGGCGGCAGGCCGGCGGCTGGCCGGACCCGGCGGTAGCGGCAGCGGCGGGGCCGTTCCGCCCTGCTCGCGGCGGACAACGGGAGGGGAAGAGAGGGGGATTGGCGGCAGCCAGTGGCAGCCGGGGTCGGTGACGGCCTTCCGGTGGTGGCCGAGGCGCCGGCGATGGCTTGGTGGCGGTGGCGGCGGGGGCATGACGGCCCTGTTTGGCGCAGAGCGAGAGCGAAGAGGAGGGAGACGGAGATGTCGGGGTAGCGGCCGGGGTGTCGCCGGCGGCTGGGTGGCGGTTGCGAGTCCGGCCGATGACTGGCCGGTGGCCGGCGACGAGAGCGGCAGCGAGGGCGAGAGGGAGAAGAGAGGAAAGAAAGGTGGGAGAGAAGATGAATGTGTTAGCTTGCCTTGCAATCCCTGCCTCACCGATATATTTTGGACGATGCTTCTAGTATCTCGCTTCTCCCCCTCTTTTTTTTTTTTTTTTTTGTCCTTTACTATTAATTTATCACATGGTTAAGTATATATCACACATTTGGCTAAATTTTATTTCTTTGTTATAACAATTTCAATTTTATATATTGTTTTATTTTATTTCTTTTTACTTATTAATTTAATTTATTCAAATTCGGAATAAATCATTCGAACACATATATATATATATATTTCGCGAGTACAAATGTAAATTTGTACGAATTACCCTTATTATTTGCGATTATCAAATTTGTTCGCATCTTTTATTTCGATTTCGTATTTTGCGCGGCTCAAATCTCTTAAACAATATTAAGACGATAAAATGCAAAATTAATTACGATTAAGTTTCGGGGTGTTACAATTCCTTAGTAACAACTCCCAAAAAGCGACCTCTATACCCAAATCAACAAACGAAATCAGGAGTCTCCCATGAATGTGTCACATATGCTAGTGTACCGTATGTCTTTTCTTTTCCCCTCTAAGATCAATTATGCATTTTCTAAACTCCTTGGAAATAAGTATATAACAACCAATACATAATTGAATACTCGTATGCTTCTTAGAGGTTGAATTCCTAAATCAACTAATGATTCGAAGTCACACCACGAAATTAATGAATAACGGAAAGGAAATAAAAACTCAGCCACACTCGAGTCACATACTTAGCACACATAAGTCACTCACATATCACCTTAACAAGCGATTACTGATCCAACTAATTCAATTAAGTCGACGAGGTAAATGCTTACGAGTCATGTATATTTGTCACAATTAAAGCACATAGTCACATAACAAATATCCTAGACGGCTATATGCAATGCAAACTTATGGTCACCAAAATCTATGCTCTGAAACCATTTTGGTAACACCCAAAACCCACCCTAGGAGTATTACATCACTAGAGTTCCTCACAAGGAACTCCCAAGGCTCATTCGAGTATCGGTTTGGCTTTCTAATTCCAACTTAAGGTAATCGAGGTAATTTTCCAAAAGACTTTGAAAATTTTCTAAAAATTTCTGCAAAATTCCGTTTGTACTATGGACTATCCCCTAGGCTTAAAGCCTTAAAACCCTGCATAAAAACCATAATATAACTCAATGAGCCACACGCTCGGAGTACACAACTCAACGACCGCATGTCGGAGTCCAACCAATCATGCATTAAAACTTAAAACAATCTAAATGGTTTACTATACATCCGATACAAACTATCCGAACTTATTTACAAGCTATAACACTTAGAAACATGGAATGCGAGGTCAGCTTGAGCCACTTCAGCAATCAGCGAGACTCCATAGTAGGCTAAATACATATCACACCTTCGATCACACCTTCGGAGACTGTACTGCAACATCTGCGAGGGGAAAAAGGGAAATTTGTAAGGGTGAGCAATCCACAAGCTCACTTGGAGAGTCTCACACTCTTAAAATGGAAATTCTTTACACATACTACTCATAATAATGAAATCGGCGAAAACATAGTAACATAATACAAATCTATATACTTTTCAATGAAATCCCTTAGAATCATTTGTCACACATGGATCACAACACTTTAATCATTTAAAAGGTGGTTTCACACTCATCACAATTCTTTTTCAAACTGAATCAACTTTACGGGCTTTCATGGACTCGAGCGGCACTTCATAATTCTCGGGCGCGACCCGGGATAAAAGGCTCCCGGGACCTATCTTCTAGGAAGTCTTAGATCGGGCATCCCGATACCGCAGGACCCCTATTAGAACCTTTCCCTTGAAGTTTCCAGCCGGGCATCCTCACGAATAAGGACCCCGGTTTGAACCCTTCGGTATGCTAAACGATCCTAGCCAAGTCAATTCAAAATAATTTGCACATAATCATTCATCACATCTGCTTCAAACAGTTTTCTCAAGTTGATTTAACACAATGGAAGGCATGGCACCACCTGCCATCCTTCCAAATTCGATTTCTCAATCAAATTCGCTTCTTTTAAAACATAATCATGTTTGAAAGGCGAGTTGACAAGAAGTTGCATTCAAGGATCATTTCGCGTAAATACATAACTCCTTTCAAAATTGCTTTTGAACATCATTTAACACAATTACTTATACAAATAGCCGCAATTCAACACGAGATAGTCATTCTCAACTCCTTTCCGACTATACCTTTCTAAATTTACCAATTTAGTAGAATTAATTGTTTTTCTCTCGAGCCACAATAACCACAAGTAGTTACCATTAATCTCACATGTCCCAACTTCTCACAATTTACCATTTTTACTTCAATGTTCTCCAATTATGCCTCCACATTACTAATCAAACTCTTCTTACTCATACTTAGCCGGATAGTTCTCATTCTTACTTCACTACTAAAATTCCTCTAGCTCCATTCATCTCCAAGTGTAATTTGCTCTCAAGGATTTAGATGTTTTCTAAACTCAATTTAACCTAACATCACCAGCTCCATTCATCTCTAAGTGTACTTTGCTCCGAAGGATTTAGATATTTTATAAACTCAATTTAACCTAACATCACCCGCTTGTCACATCCATGCCTCGATTGTGCACGAATCAAGATAAATTCACACTACCCTTTATACTCCAAATCATCGTCTCCAAATATCAATAGTTGTCTTCCAACATAGAGAATTTGGGAAGTCCTTAAGGGTTCAATTGAAACATTAATTCATAATTTATGCCCAAATCACAACATGCTCATCTCCGATCGATCGAAATCTCGATATTACTCACTAGGCCTAAGAAACTTAACTTCATCTAAATTCCCAGGTTTCCAATTCAGGCTTAAGCAACTACCAAGCCCCTTCAAGGCTCCTAATTTCAACTTCAAACAACTACTAAATTCGTTTAACAGACACAAACATTCAATATTCATAACAAAATTCGGTTGAGTTCGAAATTACTATAAATTTAGAGTATAAGACTACCCACCTCGAATTATGGATGTTTGTTGAGTTTCAGATTGGCCTAGGTCGGTTTCCTCCTTTCCTTCCTCTTCCTTTGCTGCCAGCCCCAATCTAGCCCGGTTTTGCCGCCTTCCTCCGTGCTCGACACCGTCGCTAGCCGTGGTTTCCGTGCTCACTCGGCTGCCTCTCTCAGCCCTTACATTCGCTCCCCTTCTTGAGTTCTCGACTTCGCCTCCCCTTCATGCCCCTCGCTGCTTACCCGCGTTCGCCGACCACCTTCCCTCCGTTTTCCATTCGGCTCGCCGGCCTCCGGCCTCTCTTCGACTCTCACACTCGCGCACTCTCCCTCTCTCGCTCTGTTCTCCTTCTCCTCCTCCTCTCTCTCGCTCCCCGCTTCGTTTCGGTTCCTCTTTTCTTCCTGCTCGGGCTCCCTTCTTCTCCCGAGCCTTCCTTTTTCCTTTCTTTCCCAATTGGCCTTATCTCCTCTTCGCTGTGGCCTTCTCACATATGCCAGCACAATCTAACTCAACACTAATCTCTTCTATAGCTCCTTTTTCCTTTTCTTTTCTTTTTTTTTCCTTTTTTTGGGTTATCTCAAGGTAAAAATCGAAATAATAAGTCACAACTTGCCTCGTGTTTTAATTACGGGTTCGGGAAGGAAATCGGGAAAAGGTAATATAATCTGCTAATTTTATAAAAGCGCGTAAGACTAAGAACTCGTACTAAATAAAAATCATTTACGCGCCGATTACTTAATTTAATTAACCTACTTAAAATTTCGGGTCTCACACTCGCTTTCTTTTCTTTTCGCTTTTCTTTTCTTTTTACTTTTACTTTCTTTTATTGCTTTTCGTTTTGCCTTTACCTCTTTCATTATTATGTTTTGCTTCCCTTTAATTTTGTATTGCATGTTGTATGCTTGTATTTAATGTGTTATTTAGATACACTACTCAAGCTAGTAATGGTTGTCGTTTGGCGGGCGGAACGGAAGGGCTTATCCCTACGTTTCGTACCCTTGCCCCGAATTCGATTCTCGATTCTATACCGATGGAGTCTCTTTTTAGCCTCTTTCATCCTAGTTTTCCTTATACTAAGATTGGAAGAGCATTTATTTATTTTTGTTTTGTTAGTTTTTCATTCCTAAAAACTTACCGACGACTCCCGTTTTTATTTAATTCTCTTATTTTGCTTCTAGACTTTTCTGACTTAACAATAAAAAAAAAGGGGGATTTTGGATCTGCCAACCAGGCCGGAGGCCGAGGCTAACCACCCCAACTGTGACCCCTGGCTGGCACCGCCGACCACCAGGTGCATGCTACTACTCGCACCAAGTGGTCAACAGGTGACGCTCGAGGTCCAAACCGGTGTTTTCACACCAGTTTGGTAGAAACAAAAACCCTAATTTTCTTTATTTTTCGGTTAAGAAATGATATCCCGAGATTTATGAAAATAATTTCTAAAATAAAATAATTAATAAAGCTGCCACTCAATCTAGTTTAATTCATTTTAACATGGTTTAATAAAATTAGGAAATCTAAATAAGAAATTCATCCCCACTTTCTAAATTTCATCTTCAAAATTCTAAAATCATTTTTATCTTCAAAAATATAAAAAAATTAAAACCCGCCAATTCAAGGAACCCCTCCCCTCAGGGGACCGTGGTTCCTACACCTATTATTACGATTCTCCAACAGAACCATAATAAAAGTTCTAGTCAAACTAAGCCTTTTATTAGTAATATGCCTGGTTTGACCAAGCTTATTAATGCTTGTTCTCACAAAGAGCCTAGAGAACTATAGTAATAGCCTTTGTTGACCAAGTCTTTTACTACGGTTCTCAAAGATAATCGTAATAATAGATTGATTTTTATTTTTATTTTTTTGACTGAGAGATTTTTGAATTACAATTTGGGACTTGAAGATTTTTTTTCCTTATAAGAAAAGAGAATGAAGTCGAGTTGAATAATTTGCAACTCTCACCTAGGAATAACAATCCATATTTATAAATAATTTCTTTTAATACATGAATTGATTATAAAAAAATTAATTTAAATAATTATATTATTTTGGGTGTTGTCATAATTTAAGTTAGATTAATAATTCTAAACTTAATTAATTTAACTAATTATAATTTGATAAAAAGAATATTGGAAAAAATGAATAATTCAAAATATTGGATAGATTTACTAAAACAAACTTACATAACAGTATATTGAAACAAGCTCACATAAAAAAATTTATTAAAAAAACCTATTACGAGTAAAAGGTTTGGTTTGATCAGAGCCTTTTACTATGGTTCTCCAAGAGAACCATAGTAATAGGCATGGTCAAACCAGGTTAACCGGACCTTTTATAACCTATGTTTTTAATAAATTTTTTATGTGACATTGTTTTAATATATTGCTATGTGAGTTTGTTGTGATAAATCTATTCATTTTTTTAAGTATTTATTTTTTAATATTTTTCTTATCAAATTATAATTAGTTAAATTAATTAATTTAAGGATTATTAACCTAAATTAAATTAAAAGAAAATCTCAAATAATATAATAAAATAATTAAGCTCAAGCCTTTTATAATTTTCTTCATATTTTTCAAAAAAATTCTCTAAGTAATAGTGATGTAACACGTTGTTTTGCAAGAATATATACATAGAGCTACGAAATTCAACAACTGAAGTATCATTACAGTTAAAACATCAATCGTCTTAGCTATATACAACTAAATTAGCTTGTCCCAAAAAATATTCCCAAAAACTCCATTGAGTCTACGGTGCCTGGTTGCTCGATTGCGTGGAATCAAATGCAGATGTTGGAACATGACTGACTTTCTGAGTATTTGGTAGCCTTCAAACTGGATTATTCCTCCCCGGTTTGGATTTTCTCTCATTCTTTTGCACGAGTTTTCCATCTGCATCTCTTGCCTTCCCACAGGTCAACTTGTTATGGCCCAATTATCCACCACTTGTGGATCTTTAGGTGTCAGTTAAGGCGTGTCTTTTTTGAATTTGAGGTTGTCATGATAAGGATTCTCTCCTCTCGTTTTTCTCAGGCCTCCTTCTTTTTCTCAATTTAAATGGAGGGTCTAAATTAGGTAAGTTGTTGTTCCATGTGCATGCATCAAGTATATGGTGAATGAGTGTGAGAGACTGACCGTGCGAGAGAGAAATTGAGTGTTAAAGAGAGAAAAAATAGAGCGTTGATGGAGTGAGAGAGCAAAGAGAGGAAACGGCAGAGGCAGTAACAAATTATAACTCAAAGTCACCGGATGAATAAGTTCATTTTTGTAATATCTCTTTCCAACCGGGACTAGATTAGCTCCCTTAATAAATTAAAGGACAATAAACAGTATTCGTTAGTGAATTTTTAAAAACTTGCATGTAAATGATATCTATATAATTGTAACCATCTTAGATAAAAATTTTTACAAAATTTAATTAAGTTAGCATTATCTTCACTGCTAATTCCATTATAGTTGATTACATTATATCTTTATTGCGGCGTCCAATCAAACAAGATATACTAGCAACTCGAATTTCAATCAATCTAGAGCAGCAAAATTATTGACGATGTTTGACTTCTACTGAAAATAGTATAAAACACAAATTAATGGATTACTACTGTTGACTCCGTTCAATAATGTTTGTCAAAGAATAATCAAATCAACGATGACAAAAAATTCACGTACATAAGAATCCCATTAAAATCCCTAATTATACAAGAATCAAAGTATCATTATCTAGACTATCAACCCGACCCAATTAACCATATCCCACTATAGAGTATACTTTCACTTGGGAAAAACAACAATTACAAAAGCAAGATGAGACTCAAATTTCAAAATCAAAATCACAAAAACACAGCCTCCATGGTTGTTTCTTCCTCCTTTCTCTCTCCTCAGATCATACCACTCCTGGCAGCGTACCCGTACTCTGACCGGCGAATGTTGTCCCGCCGCTTCTTGTAAACAAACCCTGCAATACCCACCACGCAAGCTCCAATCAGAACTCCGATGGCTATGCCAGCCTTCTTCCCGCCACTCATTCCTCCGCCGGAACTACTCCCCTCCTGCTCGTGAATGTTGGCCACTACCGACGACTCGTCCGCCGCCGGCGCCGCATCTGGATAGGGAGAAGGAGAGGGAGATGTTGAAGGATTGCTGTCAGATTCGGGCGACTGCGAAGGCGGGATCGAGTGCTTCTCCGGCGAGGGAGATGGAGGTTGAAACGGCGGCGGAGACGGGGCAGAACTGATGTCCGACGCCGGAGAAGGTGACTCCGGAGGGTTGGATGGGGGAAGAGAGATTGCAGGGGGCGGCGAACTGGCGGTAAGTCCATCCGCGTCAGATGCAGATGGAGAAGATGTTGGCGAATCGGAAGAGAGAGCCGAATGTGTGTGGAGAAAGAGAGAAAGGAAGAGTACTATACCGCAAGTTGTGGTTATTCTCAGACTATTCGCCATTGTAGATCTGCAAAAACGCCCAGAAAAATTTCTGAAGATCTGGGTTGTCCTCGCTTCAGATGGCGAGCAATATAATGCGAGAACTAGAGAACGCGAAAAGCGTCAACAGATAGAGTGGAAAGCGAAGGACGATCTGCCAGAGAGGAGGGAGGGGGTTGATGGAAAGTAAAGGGAAGAAAGCGAGGCGGGCGACTGAGAGGGATAAGGAGATGGAAAGAGTGTCGGTGCGGTTAAATAAATGCATACGGAAATCGAGCGGTTAACACCATACGATACAGGTATTAAGGCAACAATCTAGTGGCATATCGCCGAAAAAATGGGAAAATTTCCTCTCCGTTCGCCTTTCTTGCGACTGAATTTAAGTTTTTTCCCTTTTGGATCGGAAAAGGGGCACAGATTAATTAAATATGGACTGCTTGATGTGTAATTCGATGAGTTGATGCATAATTTATTGGCCATTAAAGTTTGGTTTTATGATGGCAACTATGATTTGAATTTTTATTTGTTTTTTGGGGGGGTGGTTTAGCGTAATTATGGTTGGATTTGCCTGTGGATGTTGAAGGTTAGGGCCTAACTACAACATTGACCTCCCCCTCCAAGCAAAGTTTAGTTTTATTTAATCTTTTTAATTTAGATTTGCAGGAACACTTTTAATTGAGCTTAACTTTAGAACTAATTGTTGTTGTGTATAAAGCATAGGGCGGAATCGGGAAAATATTATAAGGAGTACTTGCACAAACTTTTTTAAAATCTAGCATAGGTTTTCTCAATTCACACATTAAAATTCGAGATCCAACTTAAAAGGAATAAATTACAAAGATTTGAACAAACTCATATTGGTAAAGGGTCATTTAATACACAACCTTCTATTTATTTTTTGAATTTTATTTTGAATGGTGTTCTCTTATCGAGAAAAAGTTGTGACGAAATGTAAAAAATGATATAATTTCAACCTAAAATAAAGTTATTCTCAATGAATAATTTATGACAATTGGTTTATTTAATAATATATTTATAGTTTATAACCTTCTATTTATTTTTTAAATTTTATTTTAGATGATGTTGTATTATCCTAAATAGTTGCAATGAAATGTAAAAAAATTATACGATTCCAACCTAAAATAAATTATTCTCATTGAATAATTTATGTGGTTATCTCACTAAAGAGTATAACATGTTTAATATGTTAGATTAGTCTCAAATATTATTAAATTGATTGTCGATTCCTAATTTATTAAAAAAATAAAAAATTTCTATAACAATCAAAATAGTAAATAATGGAAAAAAATAAAAAAATATCAACATAATATATAGTGAACTAAAGATTTAGCATTAATATTATTTATTGACAATATTTTAAAAAAGTAGAAAAAAATGGCAAGTAAATAAAAAATATCAAAGTTACTAATTAAAAAGCTAAAATCATGGAATGGGTTAGAGCAAGCAACTAACTAATTTTTGTGAGAAAAAAGTTGAATAAGACAAAACTTAGCAGCATTAAGATTCAAATATGGGAAAAACAAAAAAGTTGATAACACAAAACTTAATAGGGCTACAATTTAAACATCGGACTATCGAATAACTGACGGAAAACAAAATTTGGGTAGGGGCTGGGAACCACTGACCTATTGAAATTTAACTGACAAACTTACAACTTATTAATTTTTTTATTGTCATAGGGGACATGGCTCCCCGTTCCCCTAGTTCTGCACCTGATAAAGCACCATGTAATATGCACTGTTAATCATGATGGCATGAAAACGAGTATAAGCTAATTTTTTTAAGCGTGTTTAAATAATTGGAAGAAAAGTACATAAGATAAAATATATTTTGTGAATTTTTCTATTTTTAGAGCTTATTAAGTTCAATGTTTATCACAATGTTTGTAGTCGCTAATCGTCGACATACACTAAAGCCGTTAATCGTTAAGTGTACTCATTTGTAGATTGTTAGGAAAAATTAATTTCTAAAATTATAATTGCAAGTGTACGACGTAGTTGTAGTTAGCCAGGCAAACACGAGTCGTGTCCACAGAGAGTTATGTTTCAAATATCAAAGTTAGCTTAAACTTTTTGTCTAGGTGAATCAAAACGAGATGAGATGGATGTATATGATTAAACTAACCTAGAAGGTAAAAATAAAATACTCGGGTTGTGATTTTACCACTTAATTAAGTAATTAATTAAGTCAAGCCTAAACTTACCCAAGTTTATACAAGTATTTAGGAGTGGTCGGTTGCACCATCAAAACCTACTTAAGTTACACTTTCAAGGCTCATGAGCTAATTTAGCTATTCTAGCCACCTACTTTCATGGGGTTAACTCAACTAAGTTACGAAAATAGCAACCTCGGACCTAGCTAGAATTAGGGTTATTTTCATGCCAAAATCTTAACTATTCTCTTTACCCGCACTACCAAATTGACTCCACCTTTCGGTGATAGACCAACCGCCTAAAAATCAAGATGAAAAGACCATTTCGGGCATCTCATCAAACTTATGTGGCAAGTACGAGAAACAATCCCAAAATACTAGCATACACTAGGTAAGTAAAGGTTTAAAGGAGATCAATTAGCCATTAAGAGGCTAATCATAACTAAAGTGACACAAATTAACAACTAATTAACATGAAATACAACTAATCTAACAACCGAATTAATAAGGATTGACTCAAACAACGACATAAACTAACAAATTAAACTTAAACATGAAAATTAACAGATAATATAACTACTACTATCATCAAAAGATAATAAAAATCGAACCTTTAAACTAAATGAAACAAACTAAAGAGAAAGGAGAAAAAAAGGGAAGAAGTTATTAAGAACGAATCGAATTGAAACTAAAAATATCGGGAACTAAATTAATAACTAAAGTTAAAAATATTTGAGATAAATTACTAAAGGAAAACTAATTTAATTAAAATTAAAATTAACCTAAAACATAAACTAATCCTACGGCTGAAGACAAAGCTCCAGCCGCCGAACACCCCTGCCCCAATACTCCGGCGTCGCTTTTACACACAATATGCAAGGGCTTAAAAGCTGATGTCATGCTGACATCATCATGATGCCATGATGATGTCATGCTGACAGCATCATTCAATTGGTGGATTATGCCTCGTTTTGATTTCAACAGTTGGATTGCTGGAAAACTTTTTGGATTGAGCTTGAGACCAGGCTGATTTCAAACTTGATTTGCCCAATTTTGTCTCTCAATTTGTATTTTTCATTTATTTCGAGCTCAAATTATGTGATCCGCTCACCTCAATTTATTACCTACAAAATCAAACAAAATAAATAAAAATCTATAAAAAATATTTATTTTACGAGACAAAAGCTAAATAAAGAAGGTTATAAATAAAGTAATATTTAGACCGAACAAATACCCCCACACCTATCTTTTGCCCGTCCTCGAGTAAAACAAAAATAAATAAAACCTAACTCACTTTCGCAAGAATCGCGATTACACTTAGCACGTGCAACAAGCCCTTTAAACCCCTTGGCGAGTGGACGAGTGAGGTCTTATGAGGGTTTGTAGAAGATATACCCACAAAATCTTGGAAAAGAAAAAGAAAAGAGAAAGAGAAAATAGAAAATTTTTTTGATTTTTCGAAAATTTTTGCAAATATATATACAAAGTGGGAAGGAATATACACATTCTAATCAACCGAGATCACCCTAGTACCTCGGATATAAAAAAATGCACACATCAAGACACTTGATCCTCTATTAATGATATTCACATACCAATTTTTCACCCCAAACAAGTAAATAATGAGCAAGTTAGATTAGTAGAACATCACTTTAAGATAAAGTGGAACACTCATATTAGAATATATAATAATGGTTCACTCAAAACTCATTCCAATAATGCACCCTAACATAGGCTTGGTCATACTCTCAATTCTCCACCACTATGTAGGTAAAATGCAAATACAATCAAGAGGACTTTTTAAGGGTTGTAATGGAGCTAAGGTTCATGGTTAAGAAAGGGAATCAATTTAGGAAATGTGGAGCTAAATAGCCCATGCTTAATGACTAAGGAGCAAAAACACTTCCAAATATGACTTAAAACTTCTCTCCCAATTCACCTTTTCAAATACAAACAAATCCAAGAGAACCTAAGGAATGAGTATAACAACTTTTGAACTTTCCTCATGCCAATCACTTATTTTTTTTCTTTTTTTCACTTTTTTTCACTTTTCTCATTATTTTGGTTTTTTTTTCATTATTTTTCAAAATAAACACTATTGGCATGGGAATCATGAACACAACTCAATTCCAAAGGGACTATCAACCACTAGGGGATACATCTAACTTTTCATTAATATAGATCCCCCTTTCAAACCACATAAACAAACAAAACACCATTTATATAGAACCCAAAACTACCTATCTCAAAAAGTGTTGCTCCACTTGGATATAACTTAAGTATAGGAAATATATATAAGCCAAGGGTAGAGTGGATGTAAGTATAATAAAGAATAGGTTAAAGCTCAAAGGGCTAGCAAAAAGAGTATATATAGTAGGGTGGCTTTCGACTCATGTAGTTTGAAAACAAATAAATGAATGCCTCTATCATCATATTACATAGTGCAAATGCCAAATGTGATCTCAAAAAGAGATAAAGCAAGTTCTAGAGGAAATGCACCAAGGAAGAGTCATACACGAAATGAAATATGAGACTAAAATTAATGAATTAGTCTATAAGGCTCAAAATCTCACAAGTTCCTCTACTAAAGTCAAACTAGCTCAATAATTGAATGTCGGGATTCAAACGGGACATAAAATGACATATTTTTAGATCAAAGTCTATTATATACATCATAAATATATACAAAATAATAGCCAAGTAACAAGGGGTCAAAATTAATCAAAATGACACAAACTCCCCAAAAATAATTTTTAAAATTCAAAAATCTTTTTGCAATTTTGAAAATTTTTCTCTTTTTTCCAAATATTGAAGCATGGCTTCTCCTTCCCGACATCTGTATCTCATACTCATTGGGAGCCAAGGAGCAACACACCAACAAAATAAACTCAATTATGTACAAAAACAATACCACAAAAAACAAAAGGAAAACAAAACAAGAAAATATACATGTGGGTGGTCATGGCCATCATGGCTCAACAATATCCAAAGTTTATCCTCAAAATGATCACCCCACAAAAACACAATTCTAAATATCAAGACTAGTAGGCAATTCCTCGACCACAACCACCTCACAGGACTCCTCTAAAGGAGCCTCCTCATCAAACACCTCATCTAAAGCATCTTCGAATTCACAATATAATTCATCCTCACCATCTAAACTAGCATGAACACCTAAGGCGGACTCGAGTGTTGTCCCTATGTGTACTAGATAAGGAGGGAGCAACTGTGGGTAATGTAGCAAAGGGAGGGTCAATCTCTTTCTCTAGTCCGGACTCTAAAGAAAAGGAGGACTCATCATCATTATCATCATAAAAAATGCCTCAATTTTAGCGTAACTAAGACTAAATTCGGTTTTATATGATAGGTCGGACTCCTAATCTTAGTAAGACATGCAAGTTGCTCATTTTGCTCATCCATAGCCCTTATCAATTTATAAATATCAACATACTGTTCGGGAGATGAAATGTAAAGACAAGAACTATTATCATGACCAAAAGAGTTACACTTTTCACACGAAAGAGGGGTAGGATTAGGAATACAAGGGGATTGGATGTAAGATCTAGCATGATAAACACAAGGGTCGGGACATGAAAATCCGAGTACATGTCTTTTCAAATTCACAAGTATCCCAAGCAAGCCATTCAAGTAAATCCCAAGCTTCATCAACACTTTTAGCACAAAAATCCCAATACTCTGTTTCACTATTCACATCCTCATAGACAACATTTGATACTTCCCATTTCTCCAAACAAGTTATCGAAAGAGCAAGAAGAGCATTAAGTCGATCAAAGTACAGGTAAAACAATTCATGCTCATATTGCGGATAATGGTAAGTAGACATGTTTTCGATTTTTTTTAATTTTTGATTTTTCAATTTTTTTGGATTTTTCAATTAAATGTCTAATCTAGAATGCTCAAGTAAGCTCCAATATTAAAAAGAACAACTCCCCGGCAAGTGCACGGCGTAATTGTAGCTAGCCAGGCAAGCATGGGTCGTGTCTACGAGAGTTGTGTTTCAAATATCAAAGTTAACTTAAACTTTCTGTCTAGGTGAATCAAAACAGATGAGATGGATGTATACGATTAAACTAACCTAGAAGGTAAAAATAAAATACTCGGATTGTGATTTTACCACTTAATAAATTAATTGATCAAGCCAAGCCTAAACCTATCCAAGTTTATATAAGTATTTAGGATTGGTCGGTTGCACCATCAAAGCCTACTCAAGCCACATTTTCGAGGGTCATGAGCTAATTTAGCTATTCTAACCACCTACTTTCGTGGGGTTAGCCCAACTAAACTACGAAAAAGGTAACCTTTAAACTAAACGAAACAAACTAAAGAGAAGTGAGAGAAAAAATGGAAGAAGTTAATGGGAATGAATCGAAATGAAGCCGAAAGCTGTCGGGAATTGAATTACTATCTAAACTTAAAAATATTTAAAATAAATTACAAGAGAAAAACTAATTTAATTAAAATTAAAATTAACCTAAAACATAAACTAATCCTACCGCTAAAGACAAAGCTCTAGCCGCCGAACAACCCCTCCCCAAGACTCCCAGCGTCCCTTTTATACACAATATGCAAGGGCTTAAATGCTTATGTCATGCTGACATCAACATTTAATTGGTGGATTATGCCTTGTTTTGATTTCAACGGCTAGATTGCTGGAAAATGTTTTGGGTTGGGCTTGACACCGGGCTGATTTCAAATTTGATTTACCCAATTTTGTCTCTCAATATGTATTTTTCATTTATTTCGAGCTCAAATTATGTTATCTCGCTCACCTCAATTTATTACTTACAAAATCAAACAAAATAAATAAAAATTTATAAAAAATATTATTTTACGAGACAAAAACTAAATAAATAAGGGTACCACTAATCGTAACCACTAATCGTATACATCCACTAATTGTAATTGTTGATAATAATTAGTACCGCTAGTAATGTTAGTGATTGCTAATCGCTAATTGTAACAACTTATAAATAGTGGTAACTAGTAATCGTAATCGTTGATAATCACTAACGTTGAAATGAATAGCCTCTAGTAGTAGTAATAATAATAATAATAATAATAATAATAATAATAATAATAATAATAATAATAATAATAATAATAATAATAATAATATAAAAGTGTTATATTTATCATCGGATTGATTTTGGTAATACTTAAATTTGGCATACATATTCTAGCTCATTAGGTGTTTCACAAAGGTTTTTAGGACAACGGTTTTAATAATGATCAAAGTTAGACATTTAATTGTGGAGTCCTTATAAGTGGATTTCTGTAGAAAGAATTACATCTTTGATGGTATAAATAATCAAATCAGATACTTTAAACTAGCGCTGGCAAAAATCGGGTTCGGGTCAATTCGGGTTCGGACAATTCGGACATTCGACAAAAACACCATACCGGACCTCGTCCAGACTGCGGATTCGGACACACCGACCAGACCCGAACCCGAATCCGAATGTCCGATGTCCGAACCCGAATGTCCGAATGTCCGAATTTTTGATATAAACCTTTGAAAATTGAATTGAAATTATGTATGTGACCGAACCCGAAACCGAATTTTCGATGTCCGAACTCGAATGTCCGAATATTTTATTGAAAATTTTGTAGATTTTGGACTAAATTATACCTAAACTCGAATGACCGAATGTTCAAACCCGGTTGTCCGATTGCCCGATTCCGATCGAACCCGAAAAAGTCATAAAATTCGGACAACCCGAACCCGAATTGCCAAACCCGAACCCGACCTGAATTTTAATTCGGACATGACCGATTGTCCGAATTTAAAATTCGGACAAAAATTTGTGATTGGACCCTTTTTTCGGGTCGGACAAATTCGGACTATCGGGTCGGACGGATTTTTGCCGGCGCTACTTTAAACTTTAGTCATTGTTGACCGAAGTCAATAACGACCACACTATCTTCTCCGCTGATCCAAGAAGGGATTCTTGTATAGGGGAGGGATGAGGAAGCTGAGTCCCCTTCAGCACCGCCAATGAATAATTATAGGATTCAAGGACTCATTTATCTAAATGGAGAAATATAAATAATAAATACAGCAAAAAGAATGTTAAGCATAAGTTGCTCCTCTCCTCTTCGATCTCCAATTCTCTAACACAACCAAAAAAAAAAAAAAACCACCATCTGAAGGTTATGGTTTTGAGGTGTGACTAACACAATGATTCTAGTAGCTACCAGGGTTCCTCTATTTGACTATGTTCGTGAACAGATCAAATTCGTGCAATGGAAGGGTACAAGAAGGGATCTGAACTCAAGACTCTAGACTTGCAAATTCGTGGAACATTCTTCGCCAAACCAATCTATTCACCTCCACAATCTAAGATATACCTATCGTCGGTTTATAGTGGTATAAGAACCAGGTTACTCGATTTGTTCATGATTGTATGTGTTCACAATAATTTATTTAGGAAATTATACAAGTTTAATTTCAAAAGTATGTTTTGTATTTGCTTTTTGCCTAATTCGTTTTTATTAATCTTAGCTTGACCCTAACCACTACCCAGTTCAACCGACCCTTTTCGGGTTTTGACCCATACCTTGACTCAGGCCCACCCACCCGACCACCTCAATGGCGGCTGCGGCGACAATGACTTCTATGTAACCTCACACCCTAGGTGACTTGACTGTTTTTTACCACAAGATTTATCAAACTAGGTGTTTGATATAGATAGACATAACCTATATAAAAGGGTAGAAGAAGAGAGATGGAGTGTTATGTCGAACTTACCCATAAGAATCACCAGGAAGGGTGGTGCCTACAGGTCAAGTGCCACCGATGGAAGCTATGTTGCTATCATTCTTCCTTAGATTGACCTCCAAATGCGTCAATTTAAGTTATATCGACCAAAAATCCACGAAATTGCTCGTCTCAATGGCGAGTGCATCACTGCCTTAATAGTGCGTTGACAATGTTATCGGCAATGTATGACTCGCAGTTAACCAATCTATGTGATGGCAACAAAAGTTTGTATGGTTGGCACCAAAATGAGGTTGTGAGCTTTTGTCCTTATGGAGGAGGCAGTTACATCGTTTGGGTTTTTAGGGTGGTTTAATAACGGCTAAGGGTTGCCGGAGATAGTCGGGTGAGGGATGTTGCGGGAAGGTGGTTGTTCCCTTCCTCTCGGTAGCCATGGCTTCCTAGAGAGAGAGAGAGAGGCGTTGAGGTGAGAAGCTTCAGGAGAAGCTCTTGGGTTAGAGAGAGAGAAAAAGAGAGAAGGTCCGAGTGAGAAAGAGTGTGTGTGTGTGTTGGGGGTGTTTTAAGCGTGAGCTTTTAAGCTCATTATCCTCGTTTGTTGTTGTCTATTTTTTTATCATCTAATTTTTAAACAACATGTCTATTTTTTTAAATTGTATAATTTTTATGTAAATTAATGATTTGTATTAATCTAATTTTATAATTATTTTACCAATTAGTTTTGTTACACTCTAGATTGCATGAAAGTATTTTGTTAATACCATTATGAATTTATTTCATGTTTTCATATAAATTCGTGATATAATATAATTTTATTTTATGTGATATTTGTAAGGTATGTTGTTTGTTTAATTGTTGTAACATGATTAAGAAGTGATTATATGGGTGAACATTATATAAATTTATTTCATATAATGTTGTATAAATTAGCTTTATATAAAGTGATGTAATTTTGTTTTACATACTAGATATATGAATATGTTTTGTATGAGTAATTCATAGAAATTATAACATTAGTATTTTTGAATGATATTAGTTAGATGATATTATTTAAATTAGTTTAGAATTAATGTGAGTATGTTTCACATGAATTCATAATATCATGTACAAACTTGTTTCGTTAAAGCTATATGTAAATTAGTTTTACATAACAATCTTAAGCATTTTTGGGTGGTGTGTAAAATTTGATATTATTTTTTTAATATTAAAATTTATATGAATATGTTTTTGAAGGTTTTCTCTTGGAGAGACTTAGTCACCCTAGAGGGGGTGAATAGGGTGATGAGGAAATTTAATCAATAAATGGAAGATTAAAGTCTCAAACAGATTTTGAGACTGTTTGAGTCTAAATTGGACTCGGAAAAGTGTTTAACTCGAAATTACGTGGAAACCTTCCCGGGAAGAAAACCACGGCTCATTGCTAATCCAAGCACCAAGTCAAATCCACTATTTTGAATCCACAAAAACAGTAGAAAGACTTCACCAAAATTGCTCCCTTAAACAATTCCTTACAAGATTTTCCTAGACTCGAAGTTCCCTTATCCGATCTAGTACTTCTTACCCGAGGTAACCTTTACAGCTAGGGACAATTGAGCTGAGTTAACCCTTACAGCTCGGTCAAGGGACCTTACTCGGAAAGTAAGAAAGAGAAATTGTAACGATTACAAGACCTTACAACTCGGAAAGATGTGAAGTACGAGTTGGAGTTGTAAGTAGAAGATTGAGTATGAATACAAAGACTTTTTCTTAAGTATGTATATTGACAATGATTCCAGCAATCTTCAAGTCTTGAGAGTTGGCTTCTATTTATAGATTACCAAGCAGATTAGCCGTTGTGACTATCTTCGATTAGAAGTCCTCTCGAGACCGTTGTAACGGTTCTTCGAGTGGCTCATAAAAGATCCGTTGGGATGTGAATGTTGTGCAACGGCTCTTGACTCCTTAGGATGTCCCAATCCACTGGTGGTGTCCGAAAACTATGATGGAAACCACCGTTGAGCTTAACGTTGAAGATTTCCGGTTTGGAAACAGACAACCCCGATACAATGTCCGGGCCTTGGTCGAAGTAGAAAAAGTCATGTCTGCTGGTGATTTGATATCTTGAAGCCGCTTACTTTTGTAATTCAAAAATAGGATAACCTCGTTTAGATAACCTTTCAAAAGTAAATCAATTTTGGTTCTCAAAGTATAAAATACTTTGGTCCAAGATTAGACATAGATAATAATTTAATTAAGATAATTAAGTATATAATTATCTTAGTCCTGGAAGAGTGGAATTTTACGTATCTAATATCCATTACACTCAAATTCCATATGAGTTAATTTGGAGAAAGATCAAGTTAGATAAAGAATATCGAGTAAGAGTACTTGATCTAGACAAATATAGTTCAAACAAAACAAGTCGACTTAAAGAAATGAATTAACGCTGTAATTCACTTGAACTTGGAATATGAAGTCGGACTCGAGTTTAAACGTGTTAGAGCGAATGTTTGAACATGCGATAAGTCGGGGTATTGTCCGAGTGACTAAGAACTCTAAGTATGAAATGATGAGTAAGATTATGCTTTCGAGTCGAGTCGAATCAAATGAAAACATATGCAATAGTTTCTATAACACTCGAGAGAAGGTTACGTATAACTCGGAAAAGTTCTATAGCACTTAGAATGACTTGTAATCAAAACTTACAAGAGATGAAGTTTGTACCTGATTCCTTGATAGTACTCAAAATGTTATACATGCAAACTTTGAGTCTTCATTTTTTATGAAATATAAGTATTAGTTAAATTTTCTAAAAGAATTATAGTTCATCCCATGTGTGATGATTATGAGCATAACGAAATTTTCGATCATGTGACTTAAATGATATTTTTTTAAAGAGTTTGACTGTTTGACAATGTGATTGTTTGACAATGTGATTAATGTCTAATTTTACTAGTAGATATGACAACTAAATCTTTATTTGATTTGGCTTCCACCGAAAAGTTGATGATGTCCAATCGTGATGTTTGGCATCGAAAGGTTCAATACCATTTGAATGAACGTGAAATACTAGAGCATTTGATTGCCAAAATGTATCTCCTTCTACTACGGATAAAGACATCAAGGACGTTGATATTGCTATTGAGCAGTATCGGAAGGACTTGCGAGCATATTAGAAGTGGTACAAAAAGGATAGCTCAGTGCGGTACTCTTTACTAAACTTTATGTATAATGACTTAATCGGTGAGTTTGAGAGCTGTCCTATGGCTAAGGACACGAGGGACTAGCTTAAGATCAAGTTCGGGTAGGCATTTACTACTAAGCTCCCGTAGACACCTAAAAAGTGTCATCCCTATCTCTTTTATTTATGTTAGCTCGATGATGAAATCCCATTCCCATTTGCGAACTTGGATCATGATCGGATTGAAAACGGCGTAACGAAAGTCAATAAACCACAAAAACTCGTTAGCACCACAAAATCACCCTATTTTTGGTTGGGCCGGCCCACAACTCATTTTGTTCGGCCAAACCAAGCCAGGTTTAGACTTTCAACAAGGATCCGAATTGGCGCCGGTTAGCATACACTGCGTAAAAGCAGCGCTTCATCATTCTTCAGCGACCAAACGCCACACGTGTTCCGAACGTCCGTACTATGATGTTTTAGTCGGTGCCAGTTTCAGAAATAAAAGCAACCTCGTTTCGGGCCATGCGAATATCTAGTTTTCTACATTATCCAATTCCGGTATTTTCGGTCCTAGGTTCAAGCTGAACGCGATGGCTGAAATGCTTTTAGGGTTTTATTTTGACATAATTTTTTCTATAAATAGAGGGCTTCCCTCATCTCATTTGCTATACCAATTTAGTTGGGAAAACCCCTTATTTTTGTTGAATTCTCTCATTCACTTTTCTCTCTATTTCTCACTTACTCCATTCGAGTACTCCTTTTCTAAACCACTCACAAAAAGGCCTTTGTTTGCATCTTTCGCTTGCCATCGCCCTACCGTCACTTTGCCGAAGTCGATCGTGATTAGAGTGTAGCAGGTGGGTTAACCTGCGGACATGCTTCCACTGTCCTAAAGTTTGTTTTTTGTATTTTATTTAATTTTATTTATTTATTACTTTTTGTATTGTGGTTTTAAGATGTAATCGCTTTACTTTCCACCCTACCCATTGTAATTTTCTTTATCGCTTTCCTTTATTGCTTTCTTTATTACTTTATTTATCGCTTTATATCGGGTTTTGGTTGCTTTAGTTTCTGCCTCTTGCATGTTATTTGCTTATTTTCCTAACATGATTTAAACTCACGTTTTCAATTAGTAGAGGTCGTCTTTTAGACGGGGCCAAATAAAGAGTGTCCCTCTTTGTTTCCCACCTTCACTCCCTAACACTCGAATCATTGGTTTAAGATAGATGGAGTCCTTTTTAATTCTAATTTTGAATTTTTGTATGAAATTTAGAAAAGTGCTTATTCTTTAAATTGCTTCTTAGCATTTCGGGTGAAAAAATTAGAAAAATTTGGTTAGTTTGGCAGTTTAAGTTATCTAACCGAGACTAATTCCTCGATCCCGGCTAGAAAGCCGGCACTCGGTTACCAAACGGAGCAGGCGCAAGCTGGCGCTGGTTTGTAATCGGGCTTAGCTCTTGGCCTAGGCAGCTTTCAATGCCCGACCCAACAACTTTGTGCTAGATCAACTCCCTTATTTTTTTAATTATTTTTGCTTAAGAAATAACATCTCGAGACTTCTAAAATTGGTTTCAAAAATAAAATGAATTCCTAAAAATCTCTTTCAAAAGCCTTATCGTTCACTTGATAAGTATACCTTGCGTGAAGCCGACATTTGTGTGCAAACTTGATCCATTTCCCTACGGGGACAGGTCGTGGCTCCTAAAGTAGCAACACCACTGGGAAAACTTATTAAGAGAATGGGATTTGAAATTAGAAATTGGGAGCCTTTATCGCCTTTACATTAGACATCTTGCATTCTTTTAGGTGAGCTTGAACATAGTTACTCTTTTGGACCTAAAAGCTTTAACTCTTAAGAACATTTTTTGGAGTGGCTGAATCATTATCTTGGTGGGTCCACTCGACTTAACACCGAGGTGTGATTGCTGTTCACTCATAGCAAACTCCCTTGATCTTTTGATTGAGAGAGCACTAATAATTCAGGTCCAACTATGCATCCCGTAGGGGACAAAATTTTCGTACTATGACCCACTATGTATCTGACTTAGAATTACCTTCGAACCATAGAACCCTTCTGGTTTAGGTCGGCCCTTCATTTGCATGCTTGAATGAATGTGGTTACTTTTGTTATTTAATCATCTTCCTTGAGCCTTTAGCAGTTTAGCCGAGTTCGGTCTAATAAACCTTCTTGAGTTAGTCCATCTTTGTGCATTTTAACCAAGAGTCAAATTTTCTTTTTCCTTTTTATGGTGGGTCCATTTATTGCATTTTATGAGTTAGTCCAATTCTTTCTAGTCTTGGTCCAAAAAAAAATCTAGAATGGGCCATAGTTATCTAGCCTAACCGGCCTGGCTGCCCATCCGTCCCTCGGGTTGGATATTCCCCTCGATTTATTTTGTGCTCCTATAGGTCTTAGGTTCGAGTATTCTTTTCTGCATTTTTCTCTGCATAATTGCATTTGTTTTTATTTGATCACATTTAGCCAGTTTTAAATTCATCCAATTTAGGATGAGTCCATTATTGCATTTGTCTAATTTTAAAATCGTCTCAATTAAGGTGAGTTATTTTTTATTTTTACATTAGCCAAACTAAATTCATCTCAATTAGGAGAATCCATTTTTACATTAGCCAAAATTAAATTCATCTCAATTAGATTAGTCTATTTTTGCATTAGCCAAAATCAAATTCGTCTCAATTAGGAGAGACTATTTTGCATTAGCCAAAAGTAAATTCATCTCAATTAGGCAAGTCCATTTTTTTTGCATTTAGCTAAATTAAATTCATCTTAATTGAGATGAGTCCATTTTTGCATTAGCCAAAATTAACTTCATCTCAATTAGGTGAGTTCTTTTTACATTAGCCAAAATTAAATTCATCTCAATTAGGTGAGTCCATTTTTACGTGAGCCAAAATTAAATTCATCTTAATTATGTGAGTCTTTTTTTTTTTTTTTGCATTAGCCAAATTAAATTCATCCCGAGTGTAGGCGAGTCCATTAGTCAAATAAAAATCATTCTGCATAATTTCTTCTTAGGTTCATTTTTATATTTATCCGTAAGGACCATCATTTTGCATTTTAAATCGTTCCGCATTTTTATGTGTATCCAAAATAAAAAGCATACGATCCCTTTTGTTTCTAGGATTGGTATTTCCTCAAGTTAAGCACTTAAGCCCCATCTCCCAAAATCCTGAGCACCTACTTTTTGGGACACAGGATAGGGAGTCCTGTTGAAGTCGGGAATCCTAGCATGAAGCGACTAGGGAATAAAACGTTTACTTCAACATCGACACGTACCACAACAGTATGTCCAACATCTTTACTCGGCAACATTAGTACGTCGCCCACGGACATTGACACCTACGTTTCGTGTCCTCGTGCATGATGGTACTTGTAAAATTTTCCCGTATCCCAATTTGTTGACTCGTTTTGCGGTTTCGATTCCGAGCTTACGGGCGGTAACTTAATTTTCCCTTTAATAGTAAGCGGTTAAGGGCTTAAGTGTAGGTTGTATTTGTAGAAGTGTAGTCAGTATACCTATTAAGGGCATTGATATCTGCACCCCTACTCGGTATTTCCTATATTAGAGGTTTTCTTATCTTTATTTTGGTAGTTACGTCTATAACCAGCCATGGCTTTTGTGGT
The DNA here is from genome assembly GCA_021018815.1 of Talinum fruticosum. Taxonomy (NCBI): domain Eukaryota; kingdom Viridiplantae; phylum Streptophyta; class Magnoliopsida; order Caryophyllales; family Talinaceae; genus Talinum; species Talinum fruticosum. The sequence goes on from JAITYX010000026.1 coordinate 3,279,783, forward strand.
CTCGGAAGACAGCTCTTCCTTGATCAACATACCCGTATCTCTAAGGGCACTAAAGCTCATGAATGATAGGAACTTCAAGCGTTGGTTATAGGCAGGCTGTAGGAACCACAGTCGGCCCGGGGCTCGCCGAGCTTCCCCACTTGTGTCGGGTCTCTTTTTTTAAAGAATGATTTTTTAAAGATGGTTTTAGAAAGTCAATTTTAAAATATGGGGATGAACCTTTTATTCAGATTTTTTGAGTTTTATTAAATCTAATTAGTCAAAGTTTGAATGCCGATTTCATTAATTATTTTATTTTAGAAATTATTTTCAAAATTCCCGAAATCTTATTTTCTAATTTATGGATAAATAACATTAGGGTTTTGGTTCTGCCGTGAGGCTTTAGGGCCAAATTGGTGTAAAAACACCAATCTCGAATCGGCCGACTCCACGGAGCGGGCGGTCCCTAGGGTGGCCAGCGCCGACCGGAGGCTGGTGCAACCATCCTCGGTCTCTACCCAATGGGCTGATCCAAAACCTAACGTTAATGTTCTTGTAACCGGAAAACACCGAGATGCAAATTTGAGTAGAATAAAGCATAAAATAAAGGAGTCGTCGATCGGTTTTAGGAAAGAAAAAACTAAGAAAAACAAAATTTGCTTTTCTAATCTTAGTATGAGAAAACTAAGACTAAAAGAGGCTAAAATGACTCCATCGATCTTTGAACCGAGAATCGGATTCGGGGCGAGACGAAACGTAGGGAAAACTCTTCCATTTCGCCCGTCCGAAGACGACCATTACTAGTTCAAGTAATGTATCAAAATAATGCAAGAAAACAAGTATACAACGACATGCTAAGCTGAAGGTTTGCTCTTGGAGAGTTTAAGTCACCCTAGAGGGGGTGAATAGGGTAATGATGAAATTTGCTTGAAATTTAAAATAGATATACCTATGAAGTGAGTGGGAGTCAAGGATGAACTCGGAAAAGCACCGACTCGGAGTTCGAGTAAAGAATGAAGAAACAGATTAAACGGAACTTTAAAATTGTCCGAGTCTAGAATGTACTCAAAAAGTAATAACTCATAAAGTACGTGGAAACCTTCCTGGGGCAGAAAACCATGGACCGTGCTAATCCAAGCACGAAGTCAAATCCACTATTTTAAGTCCACAAAATACAGTAGATTGACTCAACCCTAGTAACTCCCTTAGACAACTACTTACAAGTTTTTCTTAGACTTAGAAATTCCCTTATCTAATCTATTACTTTCTAACCGAGATAACCCTTACAAGTTAGGGACAACTGAGCTAAGATAACCCTTATAGCTCAGTCAAGGGACCTTACTTAGAAAGTAAGAAAGTGAGTTTGTAATCGAGTACAAGACCTTACAACTCGGAGAAATATTAAATATAGAATTGGAGTTGTAAGTAGAAGATTAAGAATGAATATAATGACTTTTGCTCAAGTATGTGTATAAAAAGAATTGGTTCAAGCAATCTTCATGTCTTGAAAGTTGGCTTCTATTTATAGATGACCAAGCGAGCTTAGCCGTCGTGTCCATCTTCCGAATGGAAGTCCTTTGTGACCGTTGTAATGGATTTTCCGAGTCATTGAGAAAATATCCGTTGAGATATGAACGTTGAGTAATGGCTCTTGACTCCTTTGAAATTCCCAAAACCACCTGGTGGTGTCTTTGTAAGTAAGGTGGAAACCACCGTAGAGCTTAGTGTTGTAGTTTTCCGGTTTTGGAAACAGACAACCTTGACACGATGTGTCTGTGGCTAGGTCGGAGGTGGAAAAAGCCTTGTCTGCCTGGCGATTTGACGTTTTGAAGCCGGTTACTTTTGGAATTCAAAAATAGGATAGCCTCGTTTGAATAACCAACAAAAGTAAATGAATTTGGTTCTCAAAGTATATAATACTTCGGTCTAAGATTAGACACATATAATAACATAATTAAGATAATTAAGTGACTAATTATCTAAGTCGAGAAAAGGAATGGAATTTTCTGAGTCTAATATCCATGATACTCAAATTCCACCTTAGTCGAGTCTAGAAGATAATCAAGTCATAAGGAGGGTATTAGAGTAAACAAACTTGATCTAGACTAAACAAAGTTCAAACAAAATATGCTCGACTTAGAATAGTGAATTAACAATGTAATTCTCGGAACATGAAGTCGGACTCGAGTTTATGCGCGTGAAATAAAGTGTTTGAACATGCGATATATCCGAGTGTTGAGTGACTCGAAGCCGAGTGTGAAGTGGCATGTAGAAGTATGCTTTACGAGTTAGTCAAAGTCAAGCGTAAACATATATAATAGTTTCTATAACACTCGAGAGAAAATGTTATATCACTCAGAAAAGTTTCTAAGGCACATGGAATGATTTGAAATCAAAACCCTATAAGAGATGAAGTCTTATACCGATTCCTCGATGGAACTCGAGAAAAGTGTAAGTATGAAGTCTAAGTCTTCAATCTCCCCTTTTTGATGAAAGACATTCCATACTTAGACAAAAACTTTATTAGTGATATAAATCTGATTTTGCAAACTTGCTTAGAAAATAACTTTAGATTTCATAGCTATCGAGCAAGAAAAGAAATAAATCCGAGATAGACACGAGTAGTGATTGAAGCAACAATTATTAATGAAATGCATTTACTTTATTAAAGTCAAAGAAAATATTTACGAGAGGGTGAGAGAGACTCCCCTAAACAAGACAACAAATTTTTTCTATCTATTCTCCCCTTTCCCTTTCAAAGAAAAAGACCAAAAAAATGGGAAGAATACAAGAAGAAAGTACATATTTGATGTCCGGACAAAAGAGAAAAACATGAAATACTCGTAAATAAGAGGAAAAAAATTAAGAAACTAAAGAAGGGATGGATCGGTCGGGGTGAAGGAGGAAGGACGAGTGGTGCGCCGACGCTTATAAGATCTTGACGATGTGCTTGAGCGCGACGGAGGAAGTACAGGAATCTCCGGCATCGGCTCGGCTTTGAGTGGCTGTCCCGGAACTAGGTCGTCCGGAGGCTCGTCCTATTGGAACTCAACGACCGGGGGTGTGCTCAGGCGACTCGTCGCTAACCGACCATGGTCGCGAGGTTCTTCTCACCCACTCGGACTACTATCCGAGCCGATCATCTCCGGTTGTGGTTCCGGAGCACTTGGACCCTCGGTTGCTACTCCTTGTCCTTCTTGCTCTCCTTGCTCGAAGGAGCTGCCTCAGCCGCGAGCTCCTCTCGCTTCTTCTCCTTCTTCTTCTTCCTCTCCTCTCGTCCGAGGAGGACTTGGTGGGGCTCGAGGATTCCTCGAAGTGTCTAAGTTACCTGGATCCTGAGCCGCCTTGGACCTTTTTTCTCGAAGGAGCTCGAGAAGCTCCCTTTACTCCTTTACCGCAGCCTTCATCTCAAGGAGCATGTCCTGCTTGCTCTCAAATGTGAGATTAGGCGATTTTCTGGTTGATGGTCATAGATTAGGAGTTCCAAGGACACAAAAGAGATTTGTCCATGAAAGTGGTGGACAAAATGGAAGAAAGAGATTTAGAAACACTTGAGGTGGAGGCAACACCAGGTGGAGCAGGAAGAGAAAGTGGTGCTTCAGTCCGAGTTTGAGGCAAAGAGGGTTGCCTCGGCTTCGAGCTGTGGATCCGGACACCAGGTTGGGTTTCCTGGTATCCGTACCCAAGAAGTTCCTTCTTGCCGACTACAATGGCAGCCTCAAAACGGCGTTCGGATCGGAGGGAAGAGGAACTTTGAACTGTTTGAAAATGAGAGTGAGAAGAGCACCGAAAGGAAGAGGGGTGTTCTTCTTGTTCCGAGTTTGAGTGGGCACAACTGCCATTTGCTCACTAATAGCGGGAAAGAGGACTACTTCGTAGCCCTCTAGGATATCGAAAAGAGCTTTAAGATGCTTAGAGTTCAGGTTCTCCTTGCTGGAATGTTATGAGAAGAAGGTTCTCATCGGTAAGAAACACGTAAGAGGAGCCGCTATTCAAGAAGAGGGAAGATACTTTAAACAGACGATGGAGGAGGGAAGTATTGATTCGAACAGTAATGTTCCGAACTCGGAGGTTAGAATATCTTCGGAGCTGGAAAGGTGAGTGTAAAACTCGAGAGATGAGTTCGGGATAGATGAACTCACCGAAACACGAAAGTTGTAGACCCCGGTCGATTGTATGTGAGGCAACCACGAAAATTTTGTGGTTGGGAAGAATTTATCATCCAGCGCAAGGTCTCTGGGTGACAAGAGGTTTCGAATTTGAGGGGCCCTCTTGGCTTTTTGTGCAAGGTTTCTTGGTGGTAGAGCCAAGAACATAAGGGTGCGAACCTCTTTTGGCATTTTGATGGAGAAAAGAGAGAGTAGATGAGCTTTAGAGAGATGAGGAGAAATGAGCTCGAAGAGAGTGGAAAAAAGAAAGAGTAGAAGAAGAAAGAGTTTGAGAGCAACGAGTGCTTACTTGAGATGTTCTTCACGAAGCTTGAGATCACCGGGTGTCGCTTTAATCACGAGAGAGCTTGTTCACGAAGATTTAATTTTGAGAGAGAGAGAGTAAGTGAAGAGTAAAGTAACGAAATGAAGGAGAATAGGCACTATTTATAAGAAAATAATTGTCCTTCGATATCCGTTCCGACTCGGCTCTTTCAGCGGTCACCTCAAACCGGTGTGACTGTTCTCTTCTTCAACGGTTAGAATTCCAGCGGTTGTCTCCCAACGGCTGGTTGTCTAATCACGGCGCGCGAGAGAGAGAGAGAAAAAGAAAGATTTTGAAAATAAATTCCGAAATTCTCCACTTTTCTAGAGATGATTTCGAAGTTTGATGTCCATTTTTCTCAAAGTCCGATTCGACTCGGTTAAGTTTATGAGTGACTCGAAACTGGAAATAGATAATAACTATCGGCTCGGTATCACTGGATCAAGCGAGCTAAAGGTTATTAAAGCACATATCACATAATCATGCGAAGAAATTCTCACATAAAAAACACATAATTATGCATTTAACATACCAAGCTCATTCCTAATGAAGCAAAACTTATCCTCACTAAGTGGCTTAGTAAAGATATCAACTAATTGAAGATTGGTAGGAATGAATTCGAGTTCAATATCACCTTTCTCAGAATGGTCTCTTAAGAAATGATACATGACCTCAATGTGTTTCATCTTTGAGTGCTTGACCTAGATTTTTGGTGATGCTGATTGCACTACGATTATTACACTTGATTGGAGCCGATTTGAAAGAAAGTCCAAGATCTCTCAAGTGTTGCTTTATCCATAAAATCCGAGCACGGCATGCTCCAGTTGTAATATACTCAGCCTCGGCGGTTGATAGAGCTTCGAGTTTTGGTTCTTTGAATGCCAAGATATTAAGGATTGACCCAAAAATTGGCAAGCTCATGAGGTGCTCTTTCTATCAACTTTGTACCCAGCGTAATCGGCATCCGAGTATCCAGGTGAGAGTCGGTTACGAGTCTCCGGAGTACCATAGACCTAAATTACGAGTCCATGCAAGATATTTGAATATTCTCTTCACTTGTAGTGAGATTTGATTCTTTTGGATTAGCTTGGAATCTTGCGCATAGACGGACACTAAACATTATATCCGGCCTACTGGAAGTAAGACATAGCAAAGATCCAATCATACCTCGATAGAGCTTCGATCTATTGCTTGACCTTTTTCGTCCGAGTCCGGTTTTATGCTACTTGCTCATAGGTGTTCGTTGCATGCTTCGCATCTTAAAGTTTATACTTTTTCAGCAGCTCCTTGGTGTACTTTGATTGATGGACATAGATTCCATCATTGTCTTGCTTGATTTATAGACCAAGGAAGAAATTGAGTTCTCCCATCATACTCATTTAAAATTCCTGTCTCATTAACTCGGAAAAATCTCAACACGAGAATTTCATTAGTAGCTCCAAAAATTATGCCATCAACATATATCTAAGCAATAAGAAAGTCTTTCCCCTTGGTTTTTATAAAGAGAATCTTGTTAATCTGACCTCTTCTAAAATCATTTTGAACAAAGAAATTACTCGAGTCTTTTATACCAAGGTCCGGGAGCTTGTTTAAGACCATAAAGAGCTTTTTGCAGTTTGAAAACATGATTTGGAAAATGCGAGTTTTCAAATCTAGGGGCTGCTCAACATAGACTTTTTCTTCGATAAAACCATTAAGAAATGTGCACTTAACATCCATTTGATATGATTTGATATTCATGTTAGATGCAAATGCCAACAGGATTCTAATGGTTTCAATTCGGCTATAGGTGCAAAGGTTTCCCCACAATCAATCCCTTCTTCCTGATTGTAACCTTGAGCCACAAGTCTAGCCTTGTTTCTGCTACCAACCCACCTTCATCCAGTTTGTTCTTGAAAACCCATTTGGTACCTATGACTGGGTGGTCGGAAGGTCGTTTTGTCAAAGTCCGGACTTGGTTTCTTTCGAATTGATTGAGTTCCTCTTGCATGGCCTCTACCCATTCAGGTTCATTTAGGGCCTTTAGTGCATTTTTAGGTTCGAGTTAATGAAATGAATGTAGTGAATGCACATAGATTTTGAAGAGAGGAACGAGTTCTTACCCCACTGTTGATGTCGGATAATATGTTTTCTAGTGGGTGACTAGAAGTGAACTTAAAAGCTCTACTGTTCTCCGATTCACAAGATTTGTAGGCTAAACTCGCTTGATCTTCGAAGCTTGGTCCGAGTGATCGGTTGTCTCATTCTCGAGTCATATTGTTCTGAATCACTTCATTCCGAGCTGGTTGGATCCGATTCTCGATAGGCTCGGTTTTATCAAGGTCATAATCTTTGCTGAGCTTCAGGTTTGAGAATGATGATTCACTCGGCTTTTCCTGTTCAATCTCATCAAACACAACATGGATGCTTTCTTCCACTTTGTTAGTTCTCTTATTGAAAATGCGATAAGCCTTACTTATGAGATGAATAACCCGAGAAAAATACCTTCATCTGACCGAGCATCAAACTTGGTCGGGTGATCCTTACCATTTTTGTGAACAAAACACTTAAATCTAAAGGGTTCGAAGTATGAGATATTGGGTTTCTTCCCTTTGTAGAGCTCGTATGGTGTTTTCTTCAATATGGGTCCGATGAGGCATCTGTTCAAGGTGTAGTTTGCTTGTGTTTATTGCCTCGGCCCAAAAATAGTAGGGTAGATTGTGTTCAATCATCATTGTCCTACCTATTTCTTCAAGAGTTCTGTTCTTTCTCTTCACCACTCCATTTTGTTGAGAAGTTCTTGGTGCTTGAGAAGTTGTGGGAGATGTCATTTTTGTCACAAAACTCTGCAAATTCCGAGTAGTCGAACTCTCTTCCATGGTCGGTTCGAATTCTCCGGATCCGAGTCCGAGACTCAACTTGGATTTTCCTGCAGAGCTTACTAAACTCTTTGAATGCTTCATTTTTGTGCTTAAGAAAACACACCCAGGTAAATTGTGAGTAATCATCAACAATAACAAGTACATATGATTTACCTCCAAGACTCTTAACAAGGATTTCACCACATAAGTCCATATGTAGCATTTCAAGCACCTTGGATGTGGAAACTGTCTTTAGAGATTTGAAAGATGATTTGACTTATTTCCATTTTATGCAAGCTTCATAAATTTTATCTTTCTTAAAAGCACAATTAGGCAATCCTCCGACTAAACCATGAGATGCCAATTTCTTAATAGCATGCATGCTAACATGACCTAATCTACGATGCCATGTCCAAAAGTCATCAAGAAGTGATGCTTTTAAACAAGATTGAAGACTCGGACTCTACTCCGCACATTTCGAGTTCTACTAAAGGAATCAGGTATAAGGCTTTTCCACTTATAGAGTTTTGATTCCAAGTCATTCTCTCGTACCTTAGAAACTTCTCTCGAGTGATATAGTATTTCCTCTAAGTGATATAGCATTTACTTCATGTATTTTTGCTTGTCTCTAAGTGACTCGGAAAACGAGATGTGCACTCATGTCTGTCTCACTCAATTCCGAGTCCCTCATCACTTAGAATTATCGCATGTTGAAATGACTAGTATTTCGCTTAACCGCACTCGAGTCCGACTTCATACTATAAGTCTTATTCTGTTATAGTCAGCGCTTCTAGTTTGAACCATGCTTAGTCTAGATCAAGTTTGTTTCACTCTAATATTCATTGTATAACTTGATTCTCGCTTAGACTAACTCGGATGGAATTTTGAGTTTCATGGATATTAGACTCGGAATATTCCATTCTTTTTCCGACTCGGATAATTAGTCACTTAATTATCTTAATTATATTATTATCTATGTCTAATCTTGGACCAAAGTATTTTATACTTTGAGGACCAATTTGATTTACTTTTGTAGGTGATTCAAACGAGGATACACTTTTTGAAATACAAAAGTAACCTAGCTTCAAAACGTCAAATCATTAGCGAGACATGACTTTTCCCATTCTCTCGACCTAGCCCCAAAATATTGTGTCGTGGCTGTCTGTTTCTAAATCTGGAAAACCGAAACGCCAAGCTTAACGGTGGTTTTCACCTTACTTTTGAAGACACCGCCAGTGGTTTTAGACACGTTTGAGGAAGTCAAGAGCCGTTGTCTAACGTTCATATATCAACGGATATTTTCCGAGTGACTCGGAAAATCTTACACAACGGTTATAAAGGGACTTCCAGTCCGAAGATGGAGATAACGGCTACTCTGCCTGGTCATCTATAAAAGGAAGCCAACTCTCAAGACTTGAAGATTGCTCGAACCTATTGTTAATACATACTTGAGCGAAAGTCATTGTATTAACTCTCAATCTTCTACTAACAACTCCCACTCGTAATTCATTATATTCTGAGTTCTAAGGTCTTGTACTTAGTTACAAGCACTCTCTTCTTACTTTCTAAGTAAGGTCCCTTGACCGAGTTGTAAAGGTTAACTCAGCTTAGTTGTCCCTAGCTGTAAGGGTTATCTCAGCTAGGAAGTACTAGATCGGATAAGGGAACTTCCGAGTCTAGGAAAACTTGTAAAGAGTTGTCTAAGGGAGCAACTCGGGTTCGGTCAGTCTACGGTATTTTGTGGACTCAAAATAGTGGATTTGACTTCGTGCTTAGATTAGCATGGTTCGTGGTTTTCCGCCCAGGAGGGTTTCCACGTACTTTTTGTGTTTTCACTTTCGAGTACATTCTAGACTCGCATGCATTCATAGTGTCGGCTTTATCTCGCTTCTTTACTCCTTACTGTAATTCTAAGTACGTACTTGATCGACCCCATTTCAAACTCGGAATCCGCTTCGTCTCATGCTTTGTTCAAAAGTTTTTGATTTTATCAAAAATCTTCCACCACCCTATTCACCCCCTCTAGGGTGATTCAGTCTCTCCCCGAGCAAATCTTCAGTTGGTATCGAGCCTAGCCTTTCAGTAAAGGATCTAACCATCCAAAGGTATAAAGATCAAATGGCTCAAAACAACGGAGAGTTCGATGAAGTAAGATCTTCCAGTCGACCGCCAAAATTCAAAGGATCCAACTTCGTGCACTCGGAAGAAACTCATGGAATGTTTCCTCCTAGATCATGATGAAGATGTTTGGGACATCATACAAAAGGAAACTATATTCCCATGAAGACAGAAGAATTTAGACTCATTCCTAAGACAAAGGCCGAGTTTACTCTGGTGAAGCGTAGAAGTTCGTAAAGAACTTCAAGGCAATGAACATTCTGATGTGCGCCATCAACTCGTAAGAATACAATCGAGTATCCGCTCGTGATTCAGCCAAAGAAGTGTGGGATACACTCGTCAACACTTATGAAGGCACAAGCCAGGTCGACAAGCGAAGATCAGCCAATATCTTCATAAATATGAGCTATTTAAGATGGAGCCGAAGAGAACATCACTCGGATGTTCATTCGATTTACTCGAGATTACCAACAATCTCAAATCTCTGGGTAAGAAGATTTCCCACGAGGAAATGTGCGTAAAGATACTTAGAAGTCTACCCAAGAGAAGATGGGGTCCCAAGGTGACTCGCCATAGAGGAGGCTCGGAACCTATCACTTCTAAAGCCGGACGAGCTCATTGGAAAGCTTCTCACCCATGAAATCCACCTGGAAGAGGAGGATGCCGAGGGCAGCACCAAAAAGAACATAGCGCTGAAAGCCTCGTAAACCGGAGAAGCAAATCCGAGTTCCTCCGACTCGTAAGAGGATCCCATGGCACTTATTGTGAAAGGCTTCAAGAGAATGATGAAGCACAAAAGATGGGATAAGAAGCCAAAAGAAGAGTTCTACAGGAAAGACAAAGAGGATAGGAAAGGTAAATACTCATCTCCTTCAAAGTTTTCTTTGACTAAGAACTCGGTCGTTTTGAATATGGCAAGCAAGGATCACATAGTCAAAGACTGTCCAAAGAGGAAACGGGACAGAAAGAAGAAAAAGGCTATGATGGCCACATGGAGTGACGAGGACTCATTAGAAGATGAAGAGGACTCGGACGACTCAAAGTGTCTCGATGGCAATCTCTCGACTCGAAGCCGGAATGCAGTCGACTCGGAATCGGACAATGAGGAATCTAATCCTCAAGAGGTAATTGAGTATTTTCTCAAATTCTCGAAAGTTGATTTGGCTAAGTATATTTTTACTTTGGAAGAAAAGTCCAATTCGACTCTTCTCGTTTCGAGAGAACAACTTGAGTCAATTTCTCTCGAGAGCATGTCTTTGAAAAATCAATTGGAAAACTGAGACTTACACTCAAAGAACTCAAGACTAGTGCCCAATCCAATGAGACTGAGTCCGAGTTACTCGTAAAAGAAAATGAGCGTAAGCAAAAGCTCATTGAGTCTCAAGATCTGGTTTTAAAATTTACTCAAGGTCGAAAAACCTTGACATGCTCTTAGGATCTCAATATGTCTCCTTCGTAAAAGAAGGTCTTGGTTTCAACAAAGAGGAGGAATCCAATTCCTACTCGGAGCTTTTCAAAAGGATTCTAGAACTGTAAAGTTCGAGAAAGCTGTGCATGGTCCCATTCATAAAAATGAAGGGAGGACTAAGCCCGAGAGCAGCTTACAAGAAGAAACCATTTTCTCCAGTTTCAAAAGGAAAAGTTTTTAAAAAGAAAGAGACACAGACTCGGTTCTCTAAAGAAAAGACTCAGAATCGGACTAAACCCAAAGTCATTCAAATCTGGGTTCCGAAAAACCTTCTTCCTCGTAAAAGGACCACAAGTAAAGAATGTTACTAAGTTCGTTAGAGGAAGTGAAAAGGGTTAGATTGTCTCTGTCTTACAGGGTACTCAGAAAAGAGCAAAAGGACATTGGTACTGGACGGTGGATGCTCACGCCACATGTCAGGAGACTCGGGACTCTTCTCCGAACTAGAAAAGTACAAAGTAGGAAAAGTCACTTTTGGAGATGACAAGCAAGGGCAAGATAATTGGGAGAGGCAAGATTGGAATGGGAAGCAATCTAGTCAGCCCAGCTTTACCTTGTTAAAGGATTAAAGTACAATCTGCTCAAGCATCTCTCAATTATGTGATAAAGGTCAAGAGGTAAGATTTACTCGGACCAATTGTTACATTTCGATGATACCACAAAGAAGATCAAACTTTCGGGTAAAAGATCGGGTAACACTTATATTATTCCTCTTTCGACCCGAGTCAAAATTTATCTTACTTAAAAGCATCTCTTCATGATGACTCATGGACATGGCATCGTAGATTAGGCCATATCAGCATGCATACTATCAAGAAATTGGCATCTCATGGTCCGGTTAGGGGTTTACCTAATCGTGCTTTTGAAAAAGATAACGTTTGTGAAGCATGCACAAGAGGGAAACAAGTCAGATCATCATTCAAATCTCTAAAGACAGTTTCCACCGATGACTCGGACACTTCTCAATGCATTTCGAGTTGCATTAAATGAATCAGTATAACCATCTCATACTTATAGAGTTTTGATTCTAAGGCATTCTCTCGTATCTCGAAACTTCTTTGAGTAAAATTGTATCTTCTCTAAGTGATACAACTCTTACTTCTTATATTTCCTGCTTATCTGTAAGTAACTCGGAAAATTGGTTTGTTTTTCCGAGTCCAAAGATCACTCGATTTATCGCAGATTGAATAGACTAGTATTTCGTCTTTTCTCACTCGAATCTTACTTCGATTATAAGCTCTATTTCGTTAGAGTTAGTACCTCTAGTCTGTTTCATACTTAGTCTATATCAAGTTATCTCGACTCGATATTCCTTACGGAACTTGATCTATCGCTTAGACTAAGTCGGATGGAATTCCGAGTATCATTGTTATTAGACTCGTAAAATTCCTCTTCTCTTCGACTCGTATAATTAGTTGTTTAATCATCATAATTATTTTATTATCTCGTGTCTAACCTTGGACCAAAGTATTTTATACTTTGAGAACCAAAATTGATTTACCTTTGTAGGTTATTCAATCGAGGATACACCTTTTTCCAACCACAAAAGTAACCGGCTTCAAAACGTCAAATCACCAAGCAGACATGGCTTTTCACCTTCTCTCGCTCCAGTCCCGTAAGATAGTGTCGAGCCGTCTGTTTCCAAATCTGGAAAACTGAACGCTAAGCTTAAAAGGTGGTTTCCACCTTATCTTTCAAGACACCGCCAATGGTTTTGGGACTTCCAAGAGAGTTAAACCGTTGTCCAACGTTCACATTACAACGGATACTTTCCGAGTGACTCGTAAAGCTTCTATCAACGGTCACAGAGGACTCTCGCCAGCAGATGAAGATAACGGCTACTCTGCCTGGTCATCTATAAATAGAAGCCACTTCACAAGACTTGAAGATTACCGAACTCATTGTTAATACACGTACTTGAGCAAAGTCTTTGTATTTATTCCGAATCTTCTACTTGCAACTTCCACTCGTAATTCATTACTTTCGAGTTGTAAGGTCTTGTACTCAGCTACAAACACTTTCTTACTTTCTCTCGTAAGGTCCCTTGACTAAGCCGTAAGGGTTAACTCAGCTTAGTTGTCCCTAGCTATAAGGGTTATCTCAGCTAGGAAGTACTAGATCGATAAGGGAATTTCGAGTCTAGGAAAACTTGTATAGAGTTGTCTAAGGGAGCAACTCGGGTTCGCTCAGCTCACGGTATTTTGTGGACTCAAAATAGTGGATTTGACTTCGTGTCCGGATTGACACGGTCCGTGGTTTTCTCGCCCCAGGAGGGTTTCCACGTAATCTCTAAGTGTTTACTTTCCGAGTTCATTCTAGACTCAAACTGTCTTAAAGCATTTGCTTCTCTTGTCATTTATATCTATTCAGTCTTTTCGAGTCTCTACTTTTCCGACTCTATTTTGACTCGTAACCGTATTTTGTCTTTGACTTGGCAAAAGAGATTGAATTTCCATAAGATTACTTCCTCACCCTATTCACCCCCTCTAGGGTGACTCGGACTCTCCCCGAGCAAACCTTCAATTGGTATCGGAGCCTAGCCTTTCGTAAAAGATCTAACCATCCAAAGGTCTAAAGATCAAATGGCTCGTAACACCGGAGAGTTCGATGAAGGAAGATCTTCCAACGAGCCACCAAAATTCAAAGGATCAAACTTTGGGCACTCGGAAGAAGCTTATGGAATGTTTCCTCATGGATCATGATGAAGATGTGTGGGAAATCATACGACAAGGAAACTACATTCCAATGAAGACAGAGGAATTTAGAATCATTCCCAAGACAAAGGCTGAATTCACTCCGAGCGAAGCGAGAAGTTCGAAAGAACTTCAAGGCAATGAACATTCCGATGTGCGCCATTAGCTCGTGAGGAATACAATCGGGTGTCCGCTCGCGACACAGCAAAAGAAGTGTGGGACATACTGGTCAACACTTATGAAGGCACAAGCCAGGTCGACAAGCGAAGATTAGTCAATATCTTCATAAATATGAGCTATTCAAGATGGAGCCGAAGAGAACATTACTCGAGATGTTTATTCGGTTCATCGAGATTACCAATAATCTCAAGTCTCCGGGTAAGAAGATCACACACGAGGAAATGTGCGTAAAGATACTCGAAGTCTACCCAAGAGAAGATGGGATCCGAAGGTGATTGCCATAGAGGAAGCTCGTAACCTTTCACTCTTAAAGCCGACGAGCTCATCTGGAAAGTTTCTAACTCACGAAATCCATCTAGAAGAAGAGGATACCGAGGGAAGTACCAAAAGAAACATAGCACCGAAAGCCTCGGAATTCAAAGAAGCAAATCCGAGCTCTTCCGACTCGGAAGATGATCCCATGGCACTCATTGCAAGAGGCTTCAAGAGAATGATGAAGCACAAAAGATGGGACAACAGGCCAAAAGAAGAATTCTATAAGAAAGATAAGAGAGACAGAAAAGGTAAGTTTTCTTCTCCTTCAAAGTTATCTTTATCTAAGAGTTCTGGGTGTTTCGAGTATGGCAAAGCAAAGACCACATAGTCAAAGACTCGTCCGAAAAGGAAAAGGGACAGAAAGAAGAAGAAAGCCATGATGGCAACATGGAGCGATGAGGATTCATCAGAAGATGATGAGGACTCGGACGACTCGAAATGTCCGATGGCAATTTCTGACTCGAAGTCGACAAGGAGTTAGACTCAAGACTCGGACAATGACGAAACTAACCCTCAAGAGGTAATAGATTACTTCCTCAAATTCTCCAAAGTTGATTTAGCTAAATACATTTTTACTTTGGAAGAAAAGTCCAATCTCGACTCTTCCCATTTCAAAGAACAACTTGAGTCAATTTCTTCGAGAGCAATTCTTTGAAAAACGAATTGGAAAAGCCGAGAGTCACACTCGAGAGAACTCAAGACTAGTGCTCAAACTAATGAGACCGAGTCCGAGTTACTCAGAAAGAAAATGAGCAACTAAATTAGAAGCTCACTGAGTCTCAAGATCCGATTTTAAAATTTATTCAAGGTCGAAAAACCTTGACATGCTCTTAGGATCACAATGTGTCTCCTTTCGAAAAGAAGGTCTTGGTTTCAACAGAGAAGAGGAATCAAATTCCTACTCGTAATCTGTTTAAAAATGATTCCGTAACCGTGAAGTTCGGGAAAGCCGAGCACGGTCCCATTCACGTAAATGAAGGAAGGACTAAGCCCAGAATCGTTTACAAAAAGAAACCATTTTCTCCTGTTTCAAAAGGAAAAGTTTTCAAAAAGAAAGAGACACGGACTCGGTTCTCCGAGAGGAAGACTCGGAATCGGATAAAACCCAAAGTTATTCAAATCTGGGTTCCAAAACACCTTCTTCCTCGAAAAGAACCACAAGTAAGGAATGTTACTGGGTTCGTTAGAGGAAGTGAGAAGGGTTAGATTCTCTTTGTTTTGCAGGTCACTCGGAAGAGATCAAAAGGACACCGGTACCTTGACAAGTGGATGTTCACGCCATATGTCGGAGATGCAGGACTCTTTTCCGAGTTGAATAGACATAAAGGAGGAAAAGTCACATTTGGAGATGATAGCAAAGGCAAGATCGTGGGAATTGGCAAGATTGGAAAAGGAAGCAATTTGGTCAGTCCAGCTTTATCTTGTCAAGGGATTAAAATATAATCTGCTCAAGCATCTCTCAATTATGTGACAAAGGTCAAGAGGTAAGATTCACTCAGCACCAATTGCACTATCTCTCGATGTCTCCACCAAAGAGATCAAGCTTTTAGGTAAGAGATCGGGTAATACATACATCATCCCTCTTTCGACCCAAGTCGAATTTATCTTGTTTAAAAGCATCTCTCCATGATGATTCATGGAGTTGGCATCGTAGATTAGGCCATATTAGAATGCATACTATCAAGAAATTGGCATCTAATGGTCTAGTTAGGGGTTTACCTAACTCGTGTTTTTGAGAAAGACAAAGTATGTGAAGCATGCACTAGAGGGAAACAAGTCGGATCTTCATTCAAATCTCTGAAGTCGGCTTCCACATCCAAAGTGCTTGAATTACTGCATATGGACTTATGTGGTGAAATCCCCGTGAAGAGTCTCGGAGGTAAATCTTACATACTTGTTATTATTGATGATTATTCACGATTTACTTGGGTGTGTTTTCTTAAGCACAAAAATGAAGCTTTCAAGGAGTTCAAGAAGCTCGTAGAAAAATTCAAGTTGAGTCTCGGACTCGGATCCGGAGGATTCGAACCGACCATGGAAGGGAGTTCGATTACTCGAATTCTCGGAGTTCCGTGACAAACATGGAATCTCTCACAACTTCTCAGCACCCAGATCTCCTCAACAGAATGGAGTAGTAGAGAAAAAGAACAGAACCCTTGAAGAAATAGCAAGGACGATGATGATTGAGCACAACTTGCCTTACTATTTCTGGGCGGAGGCAATCAACACAGCCAACTACACTTTGAATAGATGCCTCATCGGACCCATTATGAAGAAAACACCTTATGAGCTCTACAAAGGGAAGAAACCAAATATTTCCTATTTCGGACCATTCGGATGTAAGTGCTTCGTTCACAACAATGGTAAGGATCATCCGACCAAGTTTGATGCTCGGTCGAATGAAGGTATTTTTCCGGGTTACTCCTCTCATAGCAAAGCTTATCGCATCTTCAATAAGAGAACTAACAAAGTGGAGGAAAGCATCCACTTAGTGTTTGATGAGCTTGAACAGGAGAAGCCAAGTGAGTCGTCATACTCGTAACCGAAGCTCGAAGAGATGATGACGAAGCCGAGCCTACAAAGACTCGGACTCAACCTCGCTCGGAATGAAGTCACTCGTAACGAGGAAACTCGGAATGAGACAACTCAAGAGCTCGCTCGTAACGAACAAGTTAATGAAGAGGATCACTCGGAACAAGCTTCGAAGATCAAGCAGCTCAGCCCACAAACCTCGTAAATCAAAGAACTGGTAAAACATTCAAATTTATTTCCAGTCATCCCTAAGAAAACATCATTTCGATATCAATAGTGGGGTAAGAAATCGTTCCTCTCTTCAAAATCTATGTGCATTCACTGCATTCATTTCATTAACCGAACCCAAAAATACACTAGAGGCACTTAATGAACCTGAATGGGTAGAGGCCATACAAGAGGAACTCAATCAATTCGAGAGAAACCAGGTTTGGACTCCGACCAACCGACCTTCCGACCACCCAGCTATAGGAACTAAATGGGTTTTCAAGAACAAACTGGATGAGGGTGGTGTGGTAGTCGAAATAAGGCTAGACTTGTGGCTCAGGGATATAATCAAGAAGAAGGAATTGATTGTGGGGAAACCTTTGCACTGTAGCCTGAATTGAAGCCATTAGAATATCGTTGGCATTTGCATCCAACATGCATATTAAATTATATCAAATGGATGTTAAGTGTGCATTTCTCAATGGTTTTATTGAAGAAGAAGTCTATGTCAAGCAGCCTCCTGGTTTTGAAAACTTAGAATTTCCAAATCATGTTTTCAAACTTCAAAAGGCTCTCTATGGTCTTAAACAAGCACCTCGAGCTTGGTATGAAAGACTCGAGTAGCTTCTTGGTTCAAAATGATTTTAAAAGAGGTCAGATCGACAAGACTCTGTTCATAAAGACCAAGGGGAAAGATTTTCTTATTGTTCAAATCTATGTTGATGATATTATCTTCGGTGCTACTAATAAATTTCCGTGCCGAGAATTTTCTAAGTTGATGAGTCAAGAGTTCCAAATGAGTATGATGGGAGAACTCAACTTCTTCCTTGGGTTACAAATCAAACAAGACAAAGATGGAATCTTTGTTCATCAATCAAAGTACACCAAGGAACTCGCTGAAGAAATACAAACTTCAAGATGCAAAGCACGCATCTACACCTATGAGCAAGCAGTATAAAGCTTGACTCAGACGAGAAAGGTAAAGCAATAGATCGAAACTTTATCGAGGTATGATTGGATCTTTGCTATATCTTACTTCCAAGCAGGCCATATATAATGTTCAGTGTTTGCCTATGCGCAAGATTTCAAGCTAACCCAAAAGAATCACATCTCACTCGCGGTGAAAAGAATATTCAGATATCTTGCAGGTACTCGTAATTTAGGTCTATGGTATTCTAGAGACTCGGAACTCGACTCTTACTCGGATACTCGGACGCGGACTACGCAGGATACAAAGTTGATCGAAAGAGCACATCCGGAGCTTGCCAATTTCGGGTCAATCCCTAATATCTTGGCACTCAAAGAAGCGTAACTCAGTAGCTCTATCAACTGCCGAAGCCGAATATATTGCAGCTGGAGCTTGTTGCGCTCGCATTCTATGGATTAAGCAACACTTGAAGGATCTTGGACTATTCCTCAACTCGGTCCAATCAAGTGTGACAACCAAAGCACAATGAGTATCACCAAGAATCCTCGTCCAAAGACTCGAAAACAAAGCATATCGAGGTCGGATATCACTTCTTACGCGATCACTCGAAAAAGGTGATATTGAACTTGAGTTCATTCTTACTAATCTTCAATTAGCTGATATCTTTACTAAGCCTCTTAGTGAATATCAGCTTTGTTTTATTCGGAATGAGCTTAGTATGTTAAATGCTTAATTATGTGCTATTCTTATTCATTGCATAATTCCGTGTTATGTGTTTTCACTTTTAATAACCATTAACTCGGTTGATTCAGTGATACTCGGGCTGGTAGTTATTTCATGTTTCGAGTCACTCGAAACCAATTTGAGTCAAACTCGGACGTAGAGAAACTTGGACTTCAAATTTTCTGAAACTATCTCTAGAACAGTGGAGAGTTTCGGATCATATTTTCAAAATATTTCTCTTTCTCTCTCGAGCGCCGTGATCGGATATTAGCCGTGGATTTCTAACCGCTGGAATCTTAACCGTTGAAGAGAACCGTCACACCTGGTCCTCGGTGATCGATGGACAAGCCGAGTCGAATGGAGTTAGACTTAACGAGATAGTTGACGGGCTTCTATTCTTTTATAAATAGTGCCTATTCATCTTCATCTCGGTATTCTACATTCCATCTCTCTCAAACGAAACTTTTCGCGGAAGATTTCTACGTGAACAGTCATCCTTGAACTTCGCAAGCGTCGAAGAAGCGATCTCTCGTAAGTTTCGATCGCTCTCATCTCTTTCTTCGACATTTTTTTTCGTTTCTTCTCTTCTACCTCTCCTTCTTTTTCCTACTCGAAAGTTTAATCTTTCCTTCATTATCTCAAAATGCCTAAAAGAGGTAACCATCCCGACTTTCAGTGTCTCCACTTCTTCCAAAAAGTCTCGCACCAAAATGCCGTAAAGCTCAACCCCTCCAAACCCATTGTCACCCAAAGACCTTGCGCTGGATGAAAAATTCTTTCCAACAACCAAATTTTCTTGGTTGTCCCACATTCAAACCACCGGAGCCTACCACTTCCCGTGTTTCAGCCAGTTCATCTATCCCGAACTCATTTCGAGTTCTATACTCACCTCACCCACTCCGAAAATGTTCTAACCTCCGGGGTTCGTAACATAACTGTTCGCATCAACACCTCTCTCCTCCACCGCTTGTTCAAGGTCTCCTCTCTTCTTGAACAAGCAACCCCATTCCTTTCACTCGAAGTCGCCGACGACTTCTTTGACAAGTACGCCAAAGAGTTCCCCGAGTCTCGAAAAACTTTTCGTGACTCGCTTGAAGTGAGAAGCTCGCCTTCGTGCTTTCTGTTGATGAGAACCTTTTTCTCACAAAGCATTCCAACAAGGAGAACCCCAACTCCAAGCACCTCAAAGCTCTTTTTGACATTCTTGAGGGCTACGAAGTAGACCTCTTCCCCTCCATCATTGAGCGGATGGCAGCTGTGCCAGCTCAACTTCAATCAAAGAAGAACACCTCTCTTCCTTTCGGTGCTCTTCCGACCCTTGTCTTCAAACAATTCCAAGTTCCTCTCGCCTCGGACCCAAACGCAGTGTCCGAGGCCGCCGTTGTTGTCGGCAAGAAGGAACTGCAGGGTACGGATACCAGAAACCGAACTCGGTGTTTGGGTGCATAACTCGGAGCCGAGGCCCCCTTCTCCGCCTCGGACTCATAAATCAACCCCTCTCTCTCTCCCTCTCCACCTGGTGGTGCCTCCACCTCAGGTGCCTCCAAAACTCTATTTGCTCTCTTGTCCCCGCTTTTATGGACAAGATCAGCTCCGTGTCCTCTCGATTTCGGAGACATGCTCCGGTCTTTCAAACTTGTTCTCCAAAATCCGACCATCAACCAAAAGACCGGTCAATCCCAAATCCGAGAGTAGCAGTCTCTTGTTCTTGAGATGAAGGAACTGGTAAAGGAGCGAAGGAGCTGGTCGAGCTTCTCGAGAGAGAAGGTCCAAGGCGGGTTAGGACCATGATGACTCGGACGCGTCTCGAAGCGTCTTCGAGCCCGAGTCCGACCTCCTCGGACAGCAGCGATGACGAAGAAGAAGCCGCAGATGCGAAGGCTGCAGACACCGAGGAACTCGTGGCCGAGGCGAGTCCTTCCGGGCAAGGGAAGGAACACCACGAAGAAGCAGTGGGAACTGCCGAGGGTCGACTCGCTACATAAGCTCGGATAGCTGTACTCGGCTCGGACAACAGCCTGGGTAGGTCGAAGACCTTGCTACTCCATCGGGTCGACAGAGCAGCCCCTCCAGCCTATCGAGGTTCCAAGGGAAGAACCCTCGATCCACTCACTCCGGTCGGCCACTCGGAGCCGAGCCTCCGACGATCATACCGGCTTCTCCCTCCGCCGCGCTCAAGCACATCGTCAAGATCATATCGGCGCCGCAAACCTCCACTCCCTCCGTGTCCACTCGAAATCCCCTCTCCCTCGTAGGCGCCATGCACCGAGTCACAATTCCTCGGTCCGCGAGTCTTCTTCTTTCGAATATTTTTTTGTTGTCCGGACAACTAAGTTGTACTACTTGTTCTTTTCTTCCATTGTTTTTGTTGTTGTTTTTGCTGAAAGGCAAGGGGAGAAATGGAGAAATAGAGTCGAAAACTTGTTGTCTTGTTTAGGGGAGTTTTCCCTTTTAATCCTTGTAATTTCAGTCGAGTTCAATGAATTAATGCTTTCTCTTACATGATTTCTGTGTTTATAATCTTTCCGAGTTTACATTATTACATTGCTAAGCATTTTTACTTTATGCTCGACTATATACCTCTTGCTCCGATACACCGAGAGTTCTTGACTCAACTTTCCTCATAGGCAACTACTCGTAGTCATATATTTTTTCACTAACAAAGTTTCTGTCTAAGAATGGAATGCCTTTCATCAAAAAGGGGAGATTGAAGACTCGGACACTTCTCAACGCATTTCGAAGTTGCATTAAATGAATCGGGTATAACCATCTCATACTTATAGAGTTTTGATTCCATGGCATTCTCTCGTATCTCGAAACTTCTTTGAGTAAAATTGTATCTTCTCTAAGTGATACAACTCTTACTTCTTATATTTCCTGCTTATCCGTAAGTGACTCGTAAAATCTGGTTTGTTTTTCCGAGTCCAAGCATCACTCGATTTATCGCAGATTGAATAGACTAGTATTTCATCTTTTCTCACTCGGAATCTTACTTCGATTATAAGCTCTATTTCGTTAGAGTCGGTACCTCTAGTCCGTTTCATACTTAGTCTATATCAAGTTATCTCACTCGATATTCCTTACGGAACTTGATCTATCGCTTAGACTAAGTCGGATGGAATTCCGAGTATCATTGTTATTAGACTCGTAAAATTCCACTTCTCTTCCGACTTAGATAATTAGTTGTTTAATCATCATAATTATTTTATTATCTCGTGTCTAACCTTGGACCAAAGCATTTTATACTTTGAGAACCAAAATTGATTTACTTTTGTAGGTTATTTAATCCAGGATACACCTTTTTCCAACCACAAAAATAACCTAGCTTCGAACGTCAAATCACCAGCGAGACATGGCTTTTCACCTTCTCTGCTCCGAGTCCCAGGAGATAGTGTCGAGCTGTCTCGTTTCCAAATCTGAAAACCTGAACGCTAAGCTTAAAAGGTGGTTTCCACCTTATCTTTCAAGACACTCGCCAATGGTTTTGGGACTTCCAAGAGAGTTAAACCGTTGTCCAACGTTCACATTACAACGGATACTTTCCGAGTGACTCGGAAAGCTTCTATCAACGGTCACGAGAGGACTCTCGGTCGGCAGATGAAGATAACGGCTACTCTGCCTGGTCATCTATAAATAGAAGCCACTTCACAAGACTTGAAGATTGCCGAAGTCATTGTTAATACACGTACTTGAGCAAAGTCATTGTATTTATTCTGAATCTTCTACTTACAATTCCCACTCGTAATTCATTACTTTCGAGTTGTAAGGTCTTGTACTCGATTACAAACACTTTCTTACTTTCTCCGTAAGGTCCCTTGACTAAGCTGTAAGGGTTAACTCAGCTTAGTTGTCCCTAGCTATAAGGGTTATCTCAGCTAGAAAGTACTAGATCGGATAAGGGAATTCTCGAGTCTAGGAAAACTTGTATAGAGTTGTCTAAAGGAGCAACTCGGGTTCGATCGATTCACGGTATTTTGTGGACTCAAAATAGTGGATTTGACTTCGTGTCCGGATTGACACGGTCCGTGGTTTTCTGCCCCGGGAGGGTTTCCACGTAATCTCGAAGAGTTTACTTTCCGAGTTCATTCTAGACTCGGATCTGTCTTAAAGCATTTGCTTCTCTTGTCATTTATATCTATTCCGTCTTTCCGAGTCTCTACTTTTTGACTCGTTTTGACTCGTAACCGCATTCTGTCTTTGACTTGGCAAAAGAGATTGAATTTCCACAAGATTACTTCCTCACCCTATTCACCCCCTCTAGGGTGACTCGGACTCTCCCCGAGCAAACCTTCATCCACATCCAAAGTGCTTGAGCTACTACATATGGACTTATGTGGTGAAATCCCTATTAAGAGCCTCGGAGGTAAATCATATATATTTATTATTATTGATGATTATTCACGGTTTACCTGGGTGTGTTTTCTTAAGCACAAAAATGAAGCATTCAAGGAGTTCGAGCAAGCTCTACAGAAAAATACAAGTTGAGTCTCGGACTCGGATTCGGAGAATCGAACCGACCATGGAAGAGAGTTTGATTACTCGGAATTCTCGAGTTTTGCGACAAGAATGGAATCTCTCGAGAACTTTTCAGCGCCCGAACTCCTCAACAAAATGGAGTAGTGGAGAGAAAGAACAGAACTCTTGAAGAAATAGCAAGGACAATGATGATTGTGCACAACTTACCTTACTATTTACAGGCTGAGGCGATCAACACAGCCAACTACACTCCGAATAGATGCCTCATCGGACCCATTACGAAGAAAACACCTTATGAGCTCTACAAAGGGAAGAAACCAAATATTTCCTATTTCAAACCATTTGGATGTAAGTGTTTTTTACAACAATGGTAAGGATCACTCGACCAAGTTTGATGCTCGGTCGGATGAAGGTATTTTTCCGGGTTATTCTTCTCATAGTAAAGCTTATTGCATTTTCAATAAGAGAACTAACAAAGTGGAAGAAAGCATCGACGTTGTGTTTGATGAGCTTGAACAGGAAAAACCAAGTGAGTCTTCATACTCGGATCCGAAGCTCAGCAGAGAGGATGATAGTGATGAACATGAATCGGCAAGATTCAAACTCAACCAGCTCAGAATGAAGTCACTCGGAATGAAGTGACTTAGAATGAGACAATTCAAGAGCCCGCTCGGAATGTCGAAGAACAAACCGATCACTCGGACCAAGCTTCGAAGATCAAGCGGTTTAGCCTACAAATCTTGTGAATCGGAGAACAGGTAGAGCTTTTAAGTTCACTTCTAGGCACCCACTAGAAAACATATTATCCGACATCAACAGTGGGGTAAGAACTCGTTCCTCTCTTCAAAATCTATGTGCATTCACTACATTCATTTCATAAACTGAACCTAAAAATGCACTAGAGGCCTTAAATGAACTCGAATGGGTAGAGGCCATGCAAGAAGAACTCAATCAATTCGAAAGAAACCAAGTCCGGACTCGACCAAACGACCTTCGACCACCCAGTCATAGGAACCAAATGGGTTTTCAAGAACAAACTGGATGAAGGTGGGTTGGTAGTCGAAACAAGGCTCGACTTGTGGCTCAAGGTTACAATCAAGAAGAAGGGATTGATTGTGAGGAAACCTTTGCACCTGTGGCCGAATTGAAGCTATTAGAATCTTGTTGGCATTTGCATCCAGCATGAGTATCAAATTATATGAAATGGATGTTAAGTGTGCATTTCTCAATGGTTTTATTGAAGAGGAAGTCTATGTCGAGCAACCTCCCGGGTTTGAAAACTCGGAATTTCCAAATCATGTTTTCGAGACTTCAAAAAGCTCTTTATGGTCTTAAACAGGCTCCCCAAGCTTGGTATGAAAGACTGAGCAATTTCTTGGTTCAAAATGATTTTAGAAGGGGTTAGATCGACAAGACTCTCTTTATAAGAACCAAGGGGAAAGATTTCCTTATCGTTCGGATCTATGTTGATGATATAATTTTTGGAGCTACTAATAAAATTATATGCCGAGAATTTTCTGAGTTAATGAGTAAGGAATTTCAAATGAGTATGATGGGAGAACTCAATTTCTTCCTTGGTCTACAAATCAAACAAGACAAGGGGAAAGATTTCCTTATCGTTCGGATCTATGTTGATGATATAATTTTTGGAGCTACTAATAAAATTCTATGCCGAGAATTTTACGAGTTAATGAGTAAGGAATTTCAAATGAGTATGATGGGAGAACTCAATTTCTTCCTTGGTCTACAAATCAAACAAGACAATGATGGAATCTATGTCCATCAGTCAAAGTTTACCAAGGAGCTGCTGAAGAAATACAAACTCTAAGATGCAAAGCACGCAGCTACACCCATGAGCGGGAGTATGAAACTTGACTCGGACGAGAAAGGTAAAGCAATAGATCGAAACTCTATCGAGGTATGATTGGATCTTTGCTATATCTTACTTCCAGCCGACCAGATATAATGTTTAGTGTATGTTTATGCGCAAGATTCCAAGCTAATCCAAAAGAATCACATCTCACTGCGGTGAAGAGAATATTCGAGATATCTTGCAGGGACTTAGAACTTAGGTCTATGGTACTCAAGAGACTCGAAGCCGACCTTCACTGGATACTCGGATGCGGATTACATTGGGTACAAAGTTGATAGAAAGAGCACTTCAGGAGCGTGCCGGTTTCGGGTCAATCCCTAATATCTTGGCACTCAAAGAAGCAAAACTCGGTAGCTCTATCAACTGCCGAAGCTGAGTATATTGCAGCCGGAGCATGCTTGTGCTCGGATTTTATGGATAAAGCAACACTTGAGAGATCTTGGACTTTCTTTCAAATTAGTTCCAATCAAGTGTGATAATCAAAGTGTGATCGGCATCACCAAAAATCCGGTTCAAGCACTAAAAAACAAAACACATTGAGGTCGGGTATCATTTCTTAAGAGACCATTCTGAGAAAGGTGATATCGAACTTGAATTCATTCCTACTAATCTTCAATTAGCTGATATCTTTACTAAGCCTCTTGGTGAAGATTAGTTTTGCTTTATTAGGAATGAGCTTGGAATGCTAAATGCATAATTATGTGCCTTCTTTGTGATAATCTCATTGCATGATTACATGTTATGTGCTTTCAAATCATTAATAGCCATTTGTTCGGTTGATTTCGTGATACTGAGCAAATAATTATTATTTATTTCTAGTTTCGAGTCATTCAGAAATCTTATCCGAGTCAAACTCGGACATTGAGAAAAGTGGACTTCAAATCTTTGGAATCATCTCTAGATAAGTGGAGAATTTCAGAATTTATTTTCAAAATCTCTTTCTCTCTCTCGCTCGCTGTGATCGGACATCCAGCCGTTGGAAGTCAAACCGCTCGAAATTGAACCATTGAGAAGAGAACCGTCACACCGGTCCGAGGTGACTGATGAAAGAGCTGAGTCGAACGGATAAATAACGTTGAGTTGAAGGACATTTATTTTTCTATAAATAACGCCTATTCACCTTCGTCTTGTTACTTTACATTTCATTTACTCTCTCTCTCGAAAGAAAAACTTCTCACGGAAGCTTTCTTCGTCTACAGTGATCTCTGGACATTTTCAAGCGACATGAAGCTCGTCTCAAGTAAGCTTGACTGCTCTCAACTCTTTCTTCTACTCCTTTTCTTTCACTCTTGGTGACCTACTCTCTTCTACTCTCTTTCTCAAAGTTTCACTTCTCTCTACTCTTCTTCACAAACTGCCTAAGAGTGGTTCTCACCTTGACTTTCTTGGCTCTTCTTTTAAGAAGCCACGCACAAAAAGCTAAGAAGGCTCATCATCTTCTAGACCGGTTGTCACCCAACGATCTTACACTTGGACGACAAGTTCTTTCCAACCACAAAATTCTCGTGGTTACCTCACATCCAAACCACCGGTGTTTATAATTTTCTTTGTTTCAGCGAGTTCATTTATCCCGAACTCGTTTATGAGTTTTACACTCACCTCACTAGCTCTTGAAGGTTTGCTCGGG
The DNA here is from genome assembly GCA_021018815.1 of Talinum fruticosum. Classification (NCBI taxonomy): domain Eukaryota; kingdom Viridiplantae; phylum Streptophyta; class Magnoliopsida; order Caryophyllales; family Talinaceae; genus Talinum; species Talinum fruticosum. The sequence goes on from JAITYX010000026.1 coordinate 3,306,215, forward strand.
GAGAGTCCGAGTCACCCTAGAGAGGGGGAATAGGTGATGAAAGTTTTTCGTTGAAAATCAAACTCCTTTGCCAAAGAAGACACGAAGTAGATTCCGAGTCAAACGTGGAGTCGAAAAGTATGGACTCGTAATAGCTATAAAGAATAAAGAAGCGAGATAAATATGAAGCTTAAGGACTGCTCGAGTCTAGAATGTACTCGAAAGTAAAGACATAGAAATTACGTGGAAACCCTCCCGGGGCGAGAAAACCACGAACCGTGCTAATCCAAGCACGAAGTCAAATCCACTATTTTGAGTCCACAAAATACCGTAGACTGATCGAACTCGAGTTGCTCCCTTAGACAACTCTATACAAGTTTTTCTAGACTCGAAATTCCCTTATCCGATCTAGTACTTCCTAGCTGAGATAACCCTTACAGCTAGGGACAACTAAGCTGAGTTAACCTTTACGACTTAGTCAAGGGACCTTACTCGAGAAAGTAAGAAAGTGTTTGTGACTAAGTACAAGACCTTACAACTCAAAAAGTAATGAATTATAGAGTGGGAGTTGTAAGTAGAAGATTGAGAGTAAATACAATGACTTTGCTCAAGTACGTGTATTAACAATAGGTTCGGCAATCTTCAAGTCTTGAAAGTTGGCTTCTATTTATAGATGACCGGGCAGAGTAGCCGTTATCTCCATCTCGCTGATCGAAAGTCCTTTGTGACCGTTAATAAAGGCTTTCCGAGTCACTCGGAAAATATCCGTTGTGATATGAACGTTGGACAATGGTTTAACTCTCTTGGAAGTCCCAAAACCACTGGCGGTGTCTTAGAAGATAAGGTGGAAACCACCGTTAAGCTTGGCGTTTCGGTTTTCCAAATTTGGAAACAGACAGCTCCGACACAATCTTCCGGGACTCGGAACAGAGAAGAGGAAAAGCCACGTCTGCTGGTGATTTGACATTTTGAAGCTCGGTTACTTTTGTATTTCGAAAAGTGAATCCTCGTTTGAATAACCTACAAAAGTAAATCAATTTTGGTTCTCAAAGTATAAAATACTTTGGTCCAAGATTAGACACGGATAATAAAATAATTATGATGATTGAGCAACTGATTATCCGAGTCGAAAGTGAGTGGAATTTTTCGAGTCTAATATTCATGAAACTCAAAAATTCCATCCGACTTAGTCTAAGCGAAGAATCAAGTTACATAAAGAATATCGGAGTGAAATAACTTGATATAGACTAAGCTCAATGCGGACTAGAGGCACCGACTCAATAAAATGGAACTCATATCATGAAGTCGGATATGAGTGCGATAAACCAAAATACTAGTCTATTCAGCGTGCAATATATTTCTAAGAATGAGGGACTCGGAATTGAGTGAGACATGCAAATCTGTTTTCTAAGTCACTTAAAGACAAGCAAGAAATACATGAAGTAAATGTCTGTATCACTTAGAGAAGATACCATATCACTCGGAAAAGTTTCTAAGGTACAGAGAATGCCTTGGAATCAAAACTCTATAAGAGAGAGATTCTTATACCTGATTCCTCTGTTAGAACTCGGAAATGTGTTGGGTAGTGTCCGAGTCTTCGACTCCGAAGGTGTCTTAACCTCCGGGGTTCGAACGTTACCGTTCGTATCAACACCTCTCTCCTCCACCGCCTGTTCAAGGTCTCCTCTCTTTTCTTGAACAGCAACCCCATTCCTTTCATTGAAGTCGCTGATGACTTCTTTGAAAAATACGCCAAAGAGTTCCCTGAGTCACGGAAAAATTTTTCGGTGACTCAGCTCAAGTCTGAAGCACATTTTCGTGCTTCCTGCCGATGAGAACCTTTTTCTCTCGGCATTCCAGCAAGGAGAACCCCAAGTCCAAGCATTTAAAAGCTCTTTTTGACATTCTTGAGGGCTACGAAGTAGACCTCTTCCCCTCCATCATTGAGCGGATGGGAGCTATGCCAGCTCAACTCCAAAATAAGAAGAACACCCCTCTTCCCTTCGGTGCTCTTCTCACTCTTGTTTTTAAACAATTCAAAGTTCCTCTCCCCTCGGATCCAAACGCTGTTTACGAGGCTGCCGTTGTTGTCGGCAAAAAGGAACTTCGAGGTACGGGTACCGGGAGACTCAACTCGGTATCCGGGTACACAACTTCGAGCCGAGGCCTCCTTCTCTACCTCGGACTCGGAAAGAAACCCCTCTCTCTCCCTGCCCCACCTGGTGGTGCTTCCACCTCAGGTGCCTCTCGATCTCTCTCCTCCATTTTGTCCTCTGCTTTCTGGACAAAATTAATTTTGTGTCCTTAGATTTCAAGGACATGCTTTGGTCATTCAAGACTGTCTATCGGTCTATGACCATCAACCAAAAACAGCCCAGTCTCAAATTCGAGAGCAGTAAGAACTAGTTCTTGAGATGAAGGGTTTGGTGAAGGAGCAAAAGGAGCTGATCGAACTCCTCCGGAGAGAAGATCTAAGGCAGCTCAGGACCATGGCAACTCGGACACTTCGAAGCGTCCTCGAGCCCGGCCATGACCTCCTTAGAAAGCGGGGAGGAAGAAGAAGCGAGACGCCGAGGAGCTCGCGGGCGAGGCGGCTCCTATTGGACAAGGGGCGGAACAAAAAGAAGAAGGAAGGCCAGCTGAGGGTCGGAAAGCTCCTCAAGCTCGACTAGAAGTACTCGGCTTAGACAGCAATCTGATTGAGTCGAAGACCTTGCTGCTCTAGGCAAAACGAGAGCGGGTCGGACCGAGCAGACCCCTCCAGCCTACCGAGGTCCACAGGGAGGAACCTCTAGATCCTCTCGTTCGGGTCGACCACTCGGAGCCGAGCCCTTGACGGCAATCCCGGTCCTCCCTCCGCCGCGGTCAAGCACATCGTCAAGATCCTACTAGCGTCGGCGTACCTCTCATCCCTCGTCTTCTACTCGGACAACCCCTCTCCCTCGTGGGCGCCATGCACTCGTGTCACATTTCACGATCTACTAGATTCTTCTTCTTCCTGAAATTCTATTTTCTTTTAATTATCTTTTTGTCCAAACATCAAATATTTACTACTTGTCTGTATTCTTCCCATTTTTTGTTGTTTTTGCTTGAAAGGTAAGGGGGAGAATATAGATAGAAAAATTTGTTGTCTTGTTTAGGGGAGTTTCTCCGTCCCTATCTCTGTGTGTACTTTCTTTAACTTCAATGAATTAATGCATTCTCTTCAAATTTCTCTGCGTTTATTATTTATTGCAACCATTTTTGAGTTAGCATTCTTTCATTGCTAAGTATATATTCTTTATGATCCGATACTTTAAGCTTATTTCACTTGTCTTATTTTCTACGCAAGTATACAAAAACAGATCTATATCATTAACAAAGTTTCTGTCTAAGTATGGAATGTCTTTCATAAAAAGGGGAGATTGAAGACTCGGACTCTACTCCGCACATTTTTGAGTTCTACCAAAGGAATTAGGTATGAGGCTTTTCCACTTACGAGTTTTGATTCCAAGTCATTCTCTATACCTTAGAAACTTCTCCGAGTGATATAGTATTTCCTCTAAGTGATATAGCATTTACTTCATGTATTTTTGCTTGTCTCTAAGTGACTCGGAAAACGAGATATGCACTTACGCTTGTCTCACTCAATTCCGAGTCCCTCATCACTTAGAATTATCGCATGTTGAAATGACTAGTATTTTGCTTAACCGCACTCGAGTCTAACTTCATACTATAAGCCTTATTCTGTTATAGTCGGCGCTTCTAGTCCGAACCATGCTTAGTCTAAATCAAGTTTGTTTCACCTCGATATTCGTTGTATAACTTGATTCTCGCTTATACTAACTTAGATGGAATTTTGAGTTTCATGGATATTAGACTCGGAATATTCCATTCTTTTTCCGACTTAGATAATTAGTCACTTAATTATCTTAATTATATTATTATCTGTGTCAAATCTTGGACCAAAGTATTTTATACTTTGAGAACTAATTTGATTTACTTTTGTAGGTGATTCAAACGAGGATACACTTTTTGAAATACACAAGTAACCGGCTTCAAAACGTCAAATCACTAGCGGACATGTCTTTTCCCTTTCTCCGACCTAGCCCCAAAAGATTGTGTCGAGGCCGTCTGTTTCCAAATCTGGAAAAATGAAATGCCAAGCTTAACGGTGGTTTTCACCTTACTTTTGAAGACACCGCTAGTGGTTTTAGATACGTTCAAGGAAGTCAAGAGCCGTTGTCTAACGTTCATATATCAACGAGATATTTTACGAGTGACTCAAAAATCCTACACAACGGTTATAAAGGGACTTCCAGTTCGAAGATGGAGATAACGGCTACTCTGCCTGGTCATCTATAAAAGGAAGCCAACTCTCAAGACTTGAAGATTACCGAACCTATTGTTAATACATAATTGAGAGTGAAAGTCATTGTATTCACTCTCATTCTTCTATTAACAACTCCCACTCTGTAATTCATTATATTCCGAGTTGTAAGGTCTTGTACTTAGTTACAAACACTCTCTTCTTACTTTCTAAGTAAGGTCTCTTGACTGAGTCGTAAAGGTTAACTCAGCTTAGTTGTCCCTAGCTGTAAGGGTTATCTCAGCTAGGAAGTACTAAATTAGATAAGGGAACTTCGAGTCTAGGAAAAACTTGTAAAGAGTTGTCTAAGGGAGCAACTCGGGTTCGATCGATCTACAATATTTTGTGGACTCAAAATAGTGGATTTGACTTCGTGCTTGGATTAGCACGGTCCGTGGTTTTCTGCCCCGGGAGGGTTTCTACGTACTTTTTGTGTTTTCACTTTACGAGTACATTCTAGACTCGAGACAGATTCATAGTGTCGGCTTTATCTCGCTTCTTTACTCCTTACTCGTAATTCCGAGTACATACTTTATCGACCCCATTTCAAACTCGGAATCTGGTTCTATCTCGTGCTTTGTTCAAAAGTGTTTGATTTTATCAAAAATCTTCCACCACCCTATTCACCCCCTCTAGGGTGATTCGGTCTCTCCCGAGCAAATCTTCAAAGATAAATTCGACTCGGGTCGGGAAGAGGGATAATATAAGTGTTACATGACCTCTTACCCGAGAGCTTGATCTCGTTGGTAGCATCATCGAAATATAATAATTGGTCTTAGTGAATCTTACCTCTTAACCTTTCACACAATTGAGAGATGCTAAGCGAGTTGTACTTTAACCCTTTGACAAGGTATACTGGGCTGACCAGATTGCTTCCTTTCCAATCTTGCCAATCCCAATTATCTTTCCTTTACTATCATTTCCAAATGTGATTTTTCCTTCTTTGTACTCTTCTAACTCGGAAAAGAGTCCCGAGTCTCCCGACATGTGGCGTGACCATCCACTTGTCTAGATACTAATGCCCTTTTGATCTTCTCTCGAGTGGCCTGCAAAACAGAAACAAACTATCCCTTCTTACTTCCGGTCCTTTTCTAAGGAAGAAGGTTTTTCGAACCTAGATTTGAATGACTTTAGGTTTGGTCTAATTACGAGTATTCCGTTTAGAGAACCGAGTCTGTGTCTCTTTCTTTTAAAAATCTTTTCTCTTATAAACCAGTGGAGATGGTTTTCTCTTGTAAGATGGTCCAGGCTCAGTCCTCCTTTTATTTTTATGAATGGGACCTTGCTTAGCCTTCCTAAACTTTACGGTTCTGGAATCCTTTTGAAAAGCTCCGAGTAGGAATTGGATTCCTCCTCTTTGTTAAAACCAAGACCTTCTTTTCGAAGGAGACACATTGAGATCCCAAGAGCATATCAAGGTTTTTCGACCTTGAGTAAACTTTAAAACAAGATCTTGAGACTCGTTGAGCTTTTGCTTTAGTTGCTCATTTTCTCTTCTAAGTAACTCGGACTCGGTCTCATTAGTTTGAGCACTAGTCTTGAGTTCTCCGAGTGTAAGTCTCAGTTTTTCCAACTCATTTTTAAAGAAATGCTCTCAGAGAAAATTGACTCAAGTTGTTCTTTAAAATGAGAAGGTCGGAATAAGACTTCTCCTCCACAAGTGAAAATATACTTAGTTAAATCAACTTTAAAAAATTTGAGAAAGTATTCAATTACCTCTTGAGGATTTGCTTCCTCATTGTCCGATTGATCCGTGTCCGACTCTGTTTCCACTTCGAGTCGGAAAGTGCCATCGGACACTTTGAGTCATCTAAGTCCTCGTCATCTTTTGATGAGTCCTCGTCACTCCATGTGGCCATCATAGCCTTTTTCTTTCTTCTGTCCCTTTTTCTCTTGGGACAGTCCTTGACTATGTGTTCCTTGTTGCCACATTCAAAATACCCGAGTTCTTAGTCAAAGATAACTTTGAAGGGGAAGAGTATTTACCTTTTCTATCCTTCTTGTATTTCTTATAGAACTCTTCTTTTGGCTTCTTATCCCATCTCTTGTGCTTCATCATTCTCTTGAAGCCTCTAGCGATAAGTACCATGGGATTCTCTTTTGAGTCGAAGAACTCGGATATGCTTCTCTAGTTTACGAGGCTTTCAGCGCAATGTTCTTTTTGGTGCTGACCTCTGCATCCTCCTCTTCCAGGTGGATCTCATGGGTGAGAAGCTTCCCAATGAGTTTGTCCGGCTTCGGTAGAGACAAGTTCTGAGCCTCTTCGATAGCTGTCACTTTGGGACCCTATCTTTTCTTGGGTAGGCTTCGAGTATCTTTCCGCTCATTTCCTCATGGGAAATCTTTTTACCCAGAGATTTGAGATTGTTGGCAATCTCAGTAAAGCGAATGAACATCTGAGAGATGTTTTCTTCTGCTCCATCTTGAACAGCTCATACTTATGAAGATATTGGCTTATCTTCGCTTGTTTGACCTCGGCTTGTGCCTTCATAAGTGTTGACCAGTGTGTCCCATACTTCTTTGGCTGTGTCACGAGCGGACACTCGGTTGTATTCTTCCGAGCTGATGGTGCACATCGGAATGTTCATCGCCTTGAAGTTCTTTCCGAACTTCTCCGCTTCATGAGTAATGAACTCGACCTTTGTCTTGGGTACGAGTCTTGTTTCTTCCGTCTTCATGGGAATGTAGTTGCCTACTTGTATGATGTTGTAGACATCCTCATCGTGATCCAGCAGGAAACATTCCATGAGCTTTTTCCAGTGCACGAAGTTAGATCCTTTGAACTTTGGTGGTCTCGTTGGAAGATCTTCCTTCATCAAACTCTCCGTTGTTACGAGCCATTTGATCTTTAAACATTTGGATGGTTAGATCCTTTTTGAAAGGCTAGGCTCGATACCAATTGAAGGTTTGCTCTTGGAGAGTCTAAGTCACCCTAGAGGGGGTGAATAGGTTAATGATGAAATTTGCTTGAAATTTAAAATAGATATACATATGAAGTGAGTGGGAGTCAAAGATGAACTCGGAAAAGCACCGATTCGGAGTTCGAGTAAAGAATGAAGAAACAGATTAAACAGAATTTTAAAACTGTCTCGAGTCTAGAATGCACTAAAAAAGTAATAACTCATAAAGGACGTGGAAACCCTCCTGGGGCAGAAAACCACGAACCGTGCTAATCCAAGCACGAAGTTAAATCCACTATTTTGAGTCCACAAAATACAGTAGATCGACTCAACCCTAGTAACTCCCTTAGACAACTACTTACAAGTTTTTCCTAGACTTAGAAATTCCCTTATCCGATCTAGTACTTTTTAACTGAGATAACCCTTACAGTTTGTAGCGAGTACAAGACCTTACAACTCGAGAGAAATATTAAATACAGAATTAGACTTGTAAGTAGAAGATTGAGAATGAATATAATGACTTTTGCTCAAGTATGTGTATAAAAACTATTGGTTCAGCAATCTTCATGTCTTAAAAGTTGGCTTCTATTTATAGATGACCAAGCAGCTTAGCCATTGTGTCCATCTTCGACTGGAAGTCCTTTGTGACCGTTGTAATGGATTTTACGAGGCACTGAGAAAATATCCGTTGAGATATAAACGTTGAGTAACGGTTCTTGACTCCTTTGAAATTCCCAAAACCACTTGGTGGTGTCTTTGAAAGTAAGGTGGAAACCACCGTAGAGCTTAGTGTTGCGGTTTTCCGGTTTTGGAAATAGACAACCACGACACGAGTGTTTGGGGCTAGGTCGAAGGTGGAAAAAGCCTTGTCTCGCTGGCGATTTGACGTTTTGAAGCCAGGTTACTTTTGCAATTCAAAAATAGGATAGCCTCGTTTGAATAACCTACAAAAGTAAATGAATTTGGTTCTCAAAATATAAAATACTTTGGTCCAAGATTAGACACATATAATAACATAATTAAGATAATTAAGTGACTAATTATTTGAGTCGAGAAAAGGAATGGAATTTTCTGAGTCTAATATCCATGATACTCAAATTCCACCTTAGTCGAGTCTAGAAGATAATCAACTCATAAGGAAAGTATTAGAGTAAACAAACTTGATCTAGACTAAACAAAGTTCAAACAAAATATGCTGACTTAGAATAGTGAATTAACAATGTAATTCCTGGAACATGAAGTCGGACCTGAGTTTATGCGCGTGAAATAAAGTGTTTGAACATATGATATATCCGAGTGTTGAGTGACTTAGAACCGAGTGTGAAGTGGCATGTAGAAGTATGCTTTTGAGTCGATCGAGTCAAGCATAAACATATATAATAGTTTCTATAACACTCAGAGAAAATATTATATCACTCAGAAAAGTTTCTAAGGCACATGGAATGACTTGAAATGAAAACCCTATAAGAGATGAAGTCTTATACTTGATTCTTCGATGGAACTCGGAAAAGTGTAAGTATAAAATTTGAGTCTTCATATGCAAAAACAACTAATGCGAGTGTCCGAGCTAGCATGGCTCCCATAGCGGTTTACGTTATAGTGAGATATAAAAGTAAAGGTTTCCACGATTGGGGTGGAACTAACACTGAAAGATTAGCTAGGTATTCAGTAACCTTCTCGAATGCTTGTTGGCACTTAGCATCCCAAATGGGCTCGAGATCCTTTCTTTAACTTCTTGAAAATGGGTTCACGAGACCATAGTCGGTTTTGATATGAAATGACTAATGTACTCGCAAATGTCATAGGAAACCTCTTATCTCTTTCTCCGTACTTGGTGGAGAGATCTTCCGAATGGCCTTGATCTTGGATGGATCAACTTCAATTCCTCTAAGACTAACAACATAACCTAACAACTTACTCGAGGTTAATCAAAAGGCACACTTTTGAGGTTTAAGGTGCATGTTGTATTTCGAAGTCGATGGAAGAATTTTCTTAGAGTCGGGTAAGTGCCCCGCCCTATCTTTAGATTTTATGATCATATCATCTACGTAAACTTCATCTTCTTTGTGGATCATATCATTCAGCAGTGTCGTTGTTGTCCTCCGATACTTCGCACCAGTATTTTTGAGCCCAAATGGCATCATCACATAACAATAAGTTCCCCATTGAGTGATGAAAGTCGTCTTCTCCATGTCTTCTTCAGCCATCTTCACGTGATTATATCCGGCATAACCATCCACGAATGATAGTAGAGCCTTACCCGCTGTATTATCTACTAGAAGATCAATATGAGGCAACGGGAAATCATCCTTAGGACTAGCCTTGTTGAAATCCTCGAAGTCGACACACATACGAACTCTGCCATCTTTCTTCGGGACCGAAACTATATTTTGCTACCTACCGAGGATAGTGAACTACCTTAATGAACCCGACCTCCAAGCTGTTTCTAAACCTCTTCCTTAATCTTCAAGGCCCATTCTGGTTTTATCCTCCTCAACTTCATCTTAAGCTGGTTTAGCATCCTCATAGAGCATAATTTTGTGTTCTATTGTACTTAGATCTATACTCGGCATGTATTTTTAGGACCATGCAAAGACATCGATAAATTCTACAAGAAGTGAATTTCTTCTACACTTCGGATTGAAAGCTTTCCCAATCTTCACTTCTTGGGGTTGATCAATTGACCCCAGATTAATTGTTATTGTTTCCTCTATTATTGGTGAGTGATTTTCATGATCTTCCATAACTTTTATTAATTCTTTAGGGATTTCTTGTTCATCATTAGAGGCAAAACAATTAAAAGCAAGAGGAGGCAAAGAGTAAGCAGAAAGGTTCACTTTATTGAAAGAAGTAATGAGCACATCGGACTCGAAACAGAATTGGAAACGATCGAATTAGGAAAAGAACTAGAAACAACAGAAGAAGAAGTACAAGCCCTAGCACTAGACTTAGAGAGAGGATGTGCTCCTAGGCTAACAGACAAACTCTTGGCCCTCCTCAAGCATCAATCCAAGTAACATGCTTAGACCCTTCTATATCGGCGCCGGTGATAAACCCGGATGGATCGAACTGTGGGTGCAATATGGCTTGCTATAGTACTGAGACCGAGTTCCCTATAGATTACCCTCTTGGCCGAACAAAAGATCAAAAAATTGTTTCCAACAAGATTGGTCAAGTCCGATGTGGACTGTCTCTCTTTGAGGAGGTAAGGTGCCTCCTTTTCCACAATATAGCAATCATTGAAAATCTCTAAACCAGGTACCAGGATTCCCTTCTCCTTAATGTAATAGGTCTTAGGAAAACCATAATAAGGAAAGTTGTCTCATTCTCTTAGAAACTGCCCATTCGAGTGAAAGGAAAGGGCTTAATAAAATGGCTCTGTGTGTGGTGCAGTCCTCTTCACTTGGATTTTCGATTTGGCTTGAGCTATTTCCTTGGTAGTAGGTTGATGTTCAAGGGGTGGAAAAATAAGGTGGTATGCCCTTCCACCTGCAGCAAGGCCTAGAAAATACCCATTCTTCCTAAGCATCGATTGGATACTAGGGTTGCCATAAGGGTTAAAGGTAAAAGGTGCTTCATCCCTTTCTAAGGCAGCGACGGTTTCAAATCCGTAAAGTTCTTCATTATTGACATCATGCTCGATCTCCATTATGGACTCTTTTGAAGTGATAGTAGCACAAAGATTATCTCCATTGATAGTTATAACTTTATCTTTAATAATCATCTTGACCTTCTTATGCAGCGTAGAGGGCACTACTCGATGATCATGCAACCAAGGGTGACCAAGAAGCAAGTTGAAAGTAGCTGGGATATGTAGGACTTGGAACTCGATAATTTTCTCCATTGGCCCTAAGTTGATTGGCAAGGTCACTGTTCCCAAGACTATTCTTCTATAATTATCTTAAGCTCGAAGATAAACAGTTTGCTTAGAGAGTTGTTACTCCCTAATTCCTAAGCGGTTTTCCGAGGACATACGTTTATTGCTGATCCATGTCCGCTAAAGGTTAAGGGAACAAACTTGTTGATGCAAGTTACGAGTTAAATAAAGGGCATTATTGTATGCAATGCCTTCTTCTAAGAGATCCTTCGATCAAAAGTAATGGTTCCGTCCCCATTGTTGACCAATCCTACTACTTCCTTTAGCGTGGTGGAACCAACCTCGGTCTCCGCCGGTGGGCAGATCCAAAACCTAATGTTACTTGTTCCTATAACTAGAAAACACCGAGATACAAATTTGAGTAGAATAAAGCATAAAATAAAGGAGTCTCCGATCGGTTTTAGGAAAGAAAAAACTAACAAAAACAAAATGTGCTCTTCCAATCTAAGTATGAGAAAACTAAGACTAAAAGAGGCTAAAATAACTCCATCTGTCTTTGAATCAAGAATTCGATTTTCGGGCGAAGATATGAAACGTAGGGAAAACCCTTCTGTTCCGCCGTCCGAAGATGACCATTACTAGTTCAAGTAATGTATCAAAATAATGCAAGAAAATAGTTATACAACGACATGCTAAGCGAAATTAAAGCAACCAAAACATAACAAGGAAAACAATAAAGAAAAGCGATAAAGAAAAGTGAGAAATAGAAAAATTACATCGGTCGGGGAGGAATTTAAAGCAATTACATCTCTTAAACCACAATACGGAAAGCAATAAAAACATAAATAAATAGAACCATTTGAAGGCTGAAAAGTCGTCATCAGGTTATCCCACCTTGCTGATCCGGATTTCCACACTCGGATCTCTCGATGCAACGGCGACAATCAAAAGAAAAGGGCTTGTTTTGTGAATTGTGTATAAGGTGTAGTAATGATCAATTGAATGAGTGTGTAGAGATCATAATAATTGAATATTCTTTAGCTCTTTGCACGGATTCAACGGTAGCTTAGTAAAAGATGAGTGTCATTCGGAAATTTCAGCAGAGTAACATTTAGATGAAAGTGCTCAGGTTAGCTTTTAGCAGCGTAATGCTAAGGCAGGAACCCGTATAGAAATGAGAGCCATACGTCTCTATTTATAGTAGAGGACCTAGGTCACAAATGACCTAGGGTTTCCCTCCATCTAGCCGTCTAAACAACTAAAATAAAATCGGGCCAAATCCTAAGAGATAGAACCGAATTAGAAAGTGATAAAACCAGATAGAACCGGTAAAAGGGGGATGCAGGCGCCGACCAAGCGGATGCCCTAGGGTTTCATGCCTTAGTTGTGCCTCCAAGGACTCTCCAAGCCAAAATGTAGCGTTCCACTTGATGCTCTAGAAGGAAGGCGCCGGTCACGACGTTGTTCGAGGGGGCGCTTCTAATCTCATGTGGATTGTCTTGTGAAGCTTAAATGCAACACTTTGATGCTCTTGATCATGAAATGCAACGCTTTAAGGTCATCTTCAGGTCTTCAGCTCCTTATACTCCGGATGAAAGTAGAATGCCGTACTTTGGACTCGAAATTTCTCGATACACAACATCGGACTCCACAATCTCTAAAGGCTGGCCCCGGTTCTTAAACGGTCCAAAAGAAAAGAGGATTTGTGGATTGACCCAAGAAAAAGGCTATTTACTTGGTGTTAAGGGTTTTTGTGGTTTAGTAGCTTATGTTGCACTAATCGATCACGATCCGAGATCCAAATCCACAAATAGGACTCGAGATTATGATCATCGGGCCAACAAAATAAAATACATAAATAAAGAGATAGGAGACGACACTTTTAGGTGTCTACACAGGCTGAAGGTTCTTCACAATGATTCTTACTTGATCCTTCTCGGAAGGTCGGTCTACAACATAGGAAGCCTTTGCCCTCTATCTAGTGAGAAAGTCGGTGGAGCTCTCTTTATCCCCTTGTTTGACCAATTCTAAATCTCCAAGGGTGACAGGGAGATTAATGTTGTAGGAGTATTGGTTGAAGGTTTGCATTTGAGAGTCCGATCACCCTCGAAGGGGTGAATAGGGTGAGATGGAAATTTTACGGAATAACAAAGTTTTCTACAAGGAATGAACTTATGAAACTATTTTGAGTCTAGATTGGGCTCGAAATACAGAACTCAAAAGTTACATGGAAACCCTCATGGGGTAGAAAACCATGGACGAGTGTCAATCCGGACACCAAGTTAAATCCACTATTTTGAATCCACAAAATATAAGGATCGACTCTTACAGAATTGCTCCTTTAGATAATTCAATACATGTTTTTCCTAGACATAGAAATTTTCTTATCTGTTTTAGTACTTCCTAACTGAGATAACCCTTACGAGTTAGGCATAACTGAGTTGATTTAACCCTTACAGACTTACTCAAGGGACTTTACAGTGAATTGAAATAAGTAAGAATGATTACAGGACTTTCTCTTTACAACTCGAAAGTAGAAACTTAAGTACAGAGTTGGAAAGCTAGAAGATTGAGAGAGAATATATTACATTCACTTCCAGCAATCTTCAAGTCTTGTAGGATGGCTTCTATTTATACACAACAAGGAAGAGTAATCGTTGTGACTTACGAACTGGGAAGTTTCGGTAGCCATTGTAACGGCTAGTCTAAGTCCCTCGAAAAGGAGCTATTACAAATTTGAACGTTGAGCTTTAATCCTTGGCTCAAAAGGTGGTCCAACCTATAGTTGTGACTGAAATTTGGAATGGAAAAAATCGTTAGACTCAAAGTTTTGAAGTTTACCGGATTCGGAAACAAACAACCACGACACGTGTCCGAGCCTTGTCCTAAAACAAAAGTTTTTGTCTGTTGGTATTTAACGGTTAGAAGTTGCTTTTTATTTTTAAAATGCAATTAAAGTACTTTAATCAACCTACAAAAGCAAATCCAAGTGGTGCTCAAAGTAAAAAATACTTTGGTCCAAGATTAGGCAAGGATAATAATTAATTCATAATAGTTAAACACTTAATTATCCTTAACTCGAGAGAATGAAATTTTCCGAGTCTAATATTCAATAGGTTCTAATTCCATCTTGTGTCTATCTTTTAGATGATCAAGAGATTAAGATTATATAGACATAATGCATCAAATTGATCAAGTAAATAATTCATTGTTAATAACACTCGACTTAGAAGTAAGAATTCACTCAATAATTCTTTTTGGTTAAGATATAAAGTCGAGCTCAAAATAATATATGCATGCGAAATTATTTACTCATGACAAATGTCCGAGTAGCATCCGGTTGGGTCAGAAATCTAGTGTTGTGTGTGTTTACTCATGAAATGCTTTCCGAGTAGGTCGGATGGTAATGAAAACTTAAAGATATGCTTCTTAAATAAGTGAGAATTACTTGAATTCAAAACCATAGAGAGATAGACGAGTTATACTCGAGTCTTCATTGGTGTAGGAACTCCTTGCACATATCAGTCTAATTAGTGACCTTGCGTGGATCAACTGCATTATACCACTTTATCACATCTTTATCGAATGTCCAAGGGAAAATGAAGGGGTACATGTCTTCAGGTACATTCTTAAGAGTCATTGCTCCTATGAAGTTTCAAACTTGATGATGGGGATTTTCGAAGCATGAAATTTGATATCTAGCATGGTAAATTTTGGGGGTAGCTTCCCTTTGGGGATTGAAGTGAATCCCATGAAGTCAAAGTATTGACTCTTAAACATTGAGGATTCCTTTAACATCCTTTCTATCTGATCTATACATGGATCGAGGCTTAGGCTCGAGGACCAGTTTCTAGAGGAGCTTAAGCTGGAGCTTTAGGTGGTGGACCCTCGGGTGGCGAATCATTAGGTCATGGGCCATTAGGTAATGGACCTTTATGTGGTTTACCGTTAGGTGGTGGTTAAGCTTCTTGTTCTCCTTCCTTCTTATTTTCATGAAGAGTCTTTAGGATAACAATAAGAGTTTCAGATATGGACTCTATTTATTTGTCTTGAGTTTCAATCCGGGCTTCCATCTTGGCTGAGAATTCGTTGAGCAAGGTAATGATGCGAGACAGCTTTGGTTCTTCATCCATTGGAGGGGAATTGTTTTTTGGTACGACAACAGATTGACTGAACTGGTGTTACGTGCACTAAAGTTGGTCACATTAGAGTTAATTGCGGTGTGGAACGAGGAGATGTGATCTTGGACTCCTTAGTGAAACGCATCTTTCTAGCTCGGATTACGGCAAAACATATTTGAAGTAGCTTCCCTATTTTGCAGCCAAAAAGATAAGCTGCTCAAGATCATGCTAACAAAACCATCTTTTGGGGAGAAGGGACTTAAGTGCTAGACCAGAAGAGACTAGGAGAAAGAAGAATAATTTTCTTTATTTGGATGCACATGAGGAATGCAAAAAGAAATGCAATGATGCAACTAAAATGACTTAGATTTGGATGAATTTAACTTGGATAATGCATCGACTTTCCTAGTATAAGATGAATTTGATTTGGCTAAATGCAAAAATGGACTCACCTATTTAAGATGAATTTTTTTAGCTAAATGCAAAAATGGACTCACCTATTTGAGATAAATTTATTTGGCTAATGCAAAAATGGACTCACTAAAATTAGAGAAAATACAAGCATGCTAACCATCAAAAGTCAAACCCTAAAAGTCGGACCTAAAGCCGAACAGAGAGAGAAGGGGGTCTACGACATGACTCTCCTTAGCTAAACGGAGGAGGCTGGCGCCGGTTGTGCCCAGCGACCGGTGACCCAAAAAAGAGAAAAATCGGGACTATAGATTTTTTAGACTGATTTCAAAATGCGATCATCGACCGACCTAAAAGGGAAGGCAAATTTGAACTTTTGGCTAAAATACACAAAATAGACCGACTCAAGAAGATTCATTATTATATTTTATTTTGCACCCATGCAAGGGTTATCGACCGTACCCAACCTGATCTAAAGGCTCACAAGAAAAAGGTTAATTACGAAAAACAACCACACTCATTTCAAGCATGCAAATTGAAAGAAAGGTATCACCTAGACAACTAAGGATCTATTCTCAACAATAAGGATGATTCTAGGTCGAATACATGGTATCTCATAGTCTGAAAATTTTGTCCTCCATAGGGTGCACAACAGGAACATGAATAATCACTTCCTCTCAATTAGGGGCCGAGAAATGTGTGGTATAAGTGTTAAAATGAATTTTATACGTATTTTTAGTAGTTATTTAGTTTATATTATATAGTTTATTTTATCTAATTTATCCTAATTTGTCTATTTATAGGTAATTATTAAATAAAGTGGGCAAGAAAACAAAAGATGTTAAAAGTGGATTTTTAGCTACCGACAAGTGTTCAAGAAAAGACATAAAGTCGGTCCATAAAAATAATGTGTCATAAAATTTTTATTTTATGACATTATATTTTTGAAGTCTTAATTTGAAGAGGAGAGTGAAGATAATCATACTCCTAAACCTATTAGGACTCCTCCTTAGAGTTGCATGAGAAGAAAGAGGAACAAACCAAGAACCTCACTACCTATTTAATCCCCACGCATCTTTCGCTGCCCAAAGCTTTGCTACCCATCACATATCTCACGGCCAAAATCTTCATCACACTCATCAAAGCCTTCCATCTTTCCCCTTTGCCACCTCCTGCTTGCCTTTCTACCCCACCATAATCCTCATCACCGTCTCATAATCATCTTCATCATCATCAACGTCTCACACCAGCCATCAACATCATCGCTAATCATCATCAATATCATCAATCTGCGGTCGAAGAAATTTATATCGGCAGTATTATTTAATATTGTAATTTTTTTCCTAGTAAGATTGAATTTTTATTGTTAGATTAATATTAAAGATACTATTTTTATTTAGTTTACATGTTTTAAATTACATTATGTTTGAGTAGTTTTTATACTTAATATAATCTATTTAAAATCATGTTAAATTATTTATTTTGAAACGAAGTTTTGATCTTTATTGTCTTATTGATTAGATCCATGATTCTATGAAAATTTGATTGTAATGTTTATGATTTTATGTCTAATTAATTAGAGTGCATGCTAATTAGTTTTATATGAATTTATACGATAGTTTAAAGAGTTTAAGTACGTAATCGCTTGATCTTTTAGACATAAGTATCACCCTAGTTAATCATGGATGACTCATACTCATCTCTTTTAATTTGGAAATTATCATAGATCCTTCTTAAATTAATTTGCTAGTAGATTGGTTATTAGGTGGTAATTGATGTTTTTTCTAATATTTAATGCTCTAATTTGATTAAATTCTAGTGCTAGTGCTAGGGTTATCAATATTAGTAGGGTTTATATTAGGGCTAGGCCTAAGTAAACTAATAACTAAGGAAAAATGGGGAAGATCCGCTAGTGGTTGTCTTCTACAGTTTAGCTCATGGGTAGATCAATTTGTGTGTTAATGATAAATAATAATTTGCATGGTGGAAATAGATTATACTAAGTGTTTTTATAAATTTGATATCTTTGATCATTATTTATTTGCTTTAGTTTATCAATTTTTATTTATAAATTTATAGTCTTTCATTATCAATTTCATTATTCCCCCTTAAAGAAAAGTCTTTTAGGTTAGTTTTAGGAATTTTATTTTAATTTAATTTTGAGTTTTTATATATTTTAATTTTTCATATTATTTTTCACTCAGTTTTTATTATTTTCTAGTCAGGTTATTAGAAATTAGTTTAAAAATAGTTTATTTTATTATTTTTTATATTTTTTTCTTCTTTTGGGGTTTAGATAGAGTCCTAGTTTGATGTGATTAAATTTTATAATTTTTAGAATTAATTTGATAATTTTTCAGATATAATTCTTGAATTTAATTACTGCAGGTTTTTAGTTAAATAATTTCATAAATTCAGTTTTAAATTTTATTTTTATATTTTTAGGGTCTGGTTAGGTCTAGAAAATTAGTGTTAATATTCTGGATAATTTTAGTATTTATTTTCATAATTAATTTAGTGCAGAATTTTAGTTATTTAATTTTCTGTTTTAGAATCTATTTATTTTCTGCCTTAGTTTTCTGTTTTAATTGTTCTAAAAAAATATATAAATATAAAAAAATATTTCTGGGTTATTAAAATTTTATATTATGTCTAGTTTAGTTATTTATATTGTTAGATAATTTTCTGTTATTTTTAGTAATTAAACTTTGAGTTATTCTCTGTTTTGATTTTCTGTTTAAGTTTTTATTTGATTTTCTGTTTTGAATTTTTCAGAATTAATTAGGATAGTTATGTCAAATTTAGATTATCAGAATAAAGTTTCATAATTTCAAAAGCCTTTCTCAGAATTATATTTTAGAATTTTAGTAGTTTAATTTAATTTGTTTGAGTTTTTATAAAGATAAATAAATAAAATAACTAGAGTCGTAAGTTTAATTGGATTGAAATTTAGATTTTTACATTATTTTTCCTCATGGATTCAATCCCTACTTCCCTATGCTATATTGTTTATTATAAGCCTAAGTAGTGGTTTAACTTGTAACCGTACGACAAGCTAACAAATTTTGGCGCCGTTGCTTGGGGAAAGAAAAAAAATCTTAGTTTTCTTTCAAACTAATCTAATTAACCATGTATATAAACTTCTGAACTTATACATCTTAATTGATTACATTTTAGTGTATGTAATTGCGGAGTGGTCGCATGATTAGAAAGTTGGAAGAGCACACAACGAGAAAAAGTTTAGAACAACATCAAATTTCTACAATCGAAGATTTTGGAAGCGGAGCTAAGGTTGATTCTATAAACTTTGAAATGGCTACTTTACGTGAGCTTGCTGCACCTAATTTAGAAACACAACCTTTGTCTATTTCATATCCTACTTTGGACCGACCCCTTAAATTGAATTCTGGATTTATGAACTTACTGCCTAAGTTTCATGGTTTATCCGGTGACGACCCATATCGTCATATTAATGAATTTATTATTACTTGTTCTACCATGCAAGCTGATGGAATCACACAAGACCAAATTAAGTTAAGAATCTTTCCCTTTTCACTTCGAGGATAAGGCCAAAGCTTGGTTGTATTACATACCTCCTGCAACATTCACTACATGGACCCAAGTTCATAAAGCATTTTTAGAAAAATTATTTCCTACATCTAGGATTGGGTCCATTAGAAAAGAAATTTGTGGTATTAAACAGATGACTGGGGAGACTTTTTATAAATACTGGGAACGTTTTAATAAATTATGTGCTAGTTGTACCCAATATCAAATTTCTGAACAGTTACTAATTCAATATTTTTATGAAGGGTTATTGTCAATTGATAGAAATAAGGTTGATGCTGCTAGTTGGGGGGTTTGGTTAATAAGACTTCAACTCAAGCTAGAGAATTATTTAATAATATGGCCCAAAATACTCAACGAGTTTGGAACTAAGGATACCCAATTTAGGAAGGTTAATGAGCTTAGTTCAAGTACATCATTAGAAAATCAATTGTCTCATATCATCGATATGTTGAACAAACTCATCACTGGAGGAGTTCAAAAGACAGTAGTGTGTGGAATTTCTTGTTTGGAAGCGCATCCTACTAGTGCATGTCCTACATTACAAAATGGGGGAGGGGAAGTAAATGTCGTTTTTCCTAATCAAGGTCAAAGAAAGTATGACCCATTTTCAAACACCTACAATGAAGGATGGAGGGATCACCCTAATCTTAGGTATGGACCTAGAAACAACCCCCTTGGTTTTGACCAAGCCCACCGTCAACCTTCCGCTCAAGATAAAATGAACTTCCTTTTGGAGCAAATGATTAAGAAAATGGATGACCAGAAAAGGAATCTGATCTTAGGTTCCAAAAGTTTAGAAATGACTATTAAGCAGGTTCAAGAGAGACAAAGTACAATAGATACCATGTTCGAGTAACCTGCAAGCCCAATTGAAAAATAGATTACCATCTCAACCCTTCCAGAACCCCAAGGAAAATTTGAGTGCCATAAGACTAAGGAGTGGGAAGGAACTTAATGAACCTAAAAATAATAGAGTGGTAGAGCCTGAACTAGAGGTCAAGGAATTTGAACCTGACTTAAAGAAGGATAACTCCTCTAAAGCTAAAGAGATAAGTGACAATAAGAAAGATCCTTACGAACCTATCCCGCCTTTCCCTAATAGACTGAGAAGCATAACTCGTAAAATAGATGAGGTAAACCAAGAAATCCTAGAAACATTTAGGAAGGTAGAGATCAACATTCGTCTCCTAGAAGCCATTAAACAAGTTCCTCGTTATGCCAAATTTCTTAAGGAGCCTTGTACTTCTAAAAGAAAATTGAAAGCAAATGAAAAGATAAGTGTGGGGAGAATGCATCTGCTATTTTTCAAAAGAAGCTCCCTCCTAAATGTAAGGACCCAGGTGTGTTCTCTATCCCTTGTAAGATTGGAAACCTATACTTTGATAAAGCCATGCTTGATTTAGGTGCCTCCATTAACGTGATGCCTCGGTCTGTTTATGATAAACTGAATTTGGGAGAGTTGAAGAAAATTGGGCTAGTAATTCGGTTGGCTGATAGGAGAAGTACGTACCCGGATACGAGTCTTAGAGAATGTCTTAGTCCAAGTCAATAAGCTTATTTTTCCTGCCGATTTTTATGTATTGGACATGGGTAATGCATGCCACGACATTCCTATTTTTCTTGGTAGACTATTCCTTAAAACATCTAGGATAAAAATAGATGTGCATGGGGAACATTGACAATCAAATTTGATGGTGGTGTTATTAAGTTCAACATTTTTGATGCCATGAGGTTTCCTGCCGATGTTAATTATGTGTGTGCACTTGATACAATTGATGAATTGTCCCAAGAAGATGAATTATCAATCGTGCTTACCAAAGGGTTGGATCATTTTGTATTTCCACTACTACAAACTGTTAAATAGCAACGAATATAGTTCCTTCGCCAAACAGCGACCGAGTCAACGACGGAACCGATGAAACACTGGCAACTATGTCAAACAGCGACGGAATTAGCGATGGAAACACGGATCCGTCACTAATTTGGAATTAGTGATGGAAATATCCATCGCTATTCCCTCGCTGATGTAATTAGGGACGGAATATTCCGTCGCTAATCCTTAGTCAGGGTATTTCAAATTTTCAAATCTAGGAAAAACAAAAAAATATAATTAAATTAATTTAGTCATTAGCAACGAACTGTTCCATCGCTAACAATGAATAAATTTTAGTCTAGCAGAATCGAAAATGAAGAAAGAGAGGAGTCCGAGTGATTTTGAGGCGAGAAGGCCCAGCCCGTCGACAACCCCCTCCCGCCACCATTCGACCACCGCCGCAGTCTCCGGCCACCCCCGCTTCCATCCTCCGCCCTTGGTCCACCGCCTGAGGAACCCGAAGGCCAAAGACAGTGAGTTCTCCTTGGTTACTCCCGCCCTTGTGTTGCCACTTGTTGCTTGCCTAGAGGAAGCCGCCGTCGCTGTCGCCCGTTCTGCAGCCGCTACCGCCGCACGCCTGTCTGCCGCGCGCTGCCGCCCGTCCCGCCGCCTAGTTTAAAGGTATTGTTTTCTTTATTGTTATTAGATTTAGGGTTTTCAATAATTTAACTTCAAATTGATGAATTTATATAATTTGCTTTGCAAATTAATGTTGTTTGTGAATGAATTTGAAAAGAAAAATGTGAAATTGTGTTATTTATGTATAGATGTTGTGTTGTTTAAAGTATCCGAGGTCGATTTGTTGGAAATTATTGTTGAAGTTGAATTAAATGTTATTTATGTATAGATGTTGTGTTGTTTAAAGTATGTGAGGTTAGATTTGTTGGAAATTATTATTGAAGTTGAAGTAAATGTTATATATGTATAGAAGTTGTGTTGTTTAAAGTATGTGGGGTTAGATTTGTTGGAAATTATTGTTGAAGTTGAAGTAAATGTTATTTGTAATTTATATATGTGCAATTGTTTGTGGTTTATTTATAAATTTCTTGAACATTTGACAAATTATTAATAAATAGTAGTTAGTTGTGTGTAGACCTGTCAATTCGGGCGGGTGGGTTAAATACTGGTCGGGTGTATTCGGGTTCGGGTAAAATACGGGTCGGGTGTATTTCGGGTTTGGGTAAAATACGGGCGGTCGTATATCGAATTATACCGGGTTTCAGGTGGACCCAACGAGTTAAGACCGCCTTTTTATCAGCTTATTTTTCTTTTTTAATTATAAAAATTAAGCATAATTTTTGCTTAAAATTGCGAATAATTTTATGAAAAAGTATAGTATTTGTATTTTCTAAAAGAATATTCAAAAATATTCAAAAATTTCATTATGATATTTGTGTAAGTTCCCATTGAGCAGGCGGGTTGGCCGCTTGACGCATTTAAATAAGGCCAATGAAATATTGGGTCAATAATGGGTTGAATAATAATGACTTGTTCCGTAATGATTAGTTTAAGGTTACGGTGTTTATTTCACCGTTTATATTATACTAAGGAGGTTTATATGCATATTTAATGCATTTTAAAACACATCGAGAAAGTTTTGACTTGGGTAGGCTTAATCGATCCATTTTATTGACTAGCAAAAATTTGACATTGTTTTAGTTCGGCTCATTGCCCACCTTAGGAGTTATGGTTCGGTATAGGTAAAACAGTTTAAAATAAATAAGAATTAGAGATTTACAATAAACTAAAATTATTATTTTTAATTATAACTTCAAAATTTTACATCATTATAGTAATATTATTTCTACAAAATAAAAGTATATTATTTATATGTGACTAGGTATATTCAGTTCACCAAAAATACAACAAGTATAACTTATACACTTGTAATATTTTAATATCCGACACCATTTGAATCCATATATGTTTTAATTAAAATTAACTATGCATAATTTTTGTATATAATGGCTTTTGTTTATGAGGAAGAAGTTCATAAATGAAACAGATACTTAGTCTGTAAATGATTATAATAAATATGTAACGTCTCTCTAAATAATCGATATGATAAATAACCATTATTAAAAGAGTGATAAATTGAAGGAAAAATCATATAACGTGTATGAAACATTCAATCAACAAGTCATAAAGCTAAAATGGTTGTTTTTATTGCTTTGACCCAACGGGTCAAATGGGTTCGAGTCGGGTTTGACCCGCTAATTTGCGGGTTTTTCGAGTTCGATTTTTTTGGGTTCGGGTCGAGAAAATCGTGTCCAAAACCCAAAACTTTCGGGCGGGTTCGGGTCCGGTCGGTTTTGTCAGGTCTAATTGTGTGATATTAGAAATAAAATGATTGTTGTAAATTTTGAAATAATTGTATAAATCATAATTATGTGTGCGTTATTTTATACTAATTAGGTAGAAATAATGTAATCAATTATATTTGTGTGAGTTTATTTATGCTAATTAGGTATGGTTAGTTTAATGATGACATAAATACTTACGAGTAAAATATAGAAATTAAAGAAATTTATGTATAAGAAAAGTATATGTTCAATGCATAATGATTATATATATTATGTTCATTAGAGAAGAAATGTAATCATAACATCTCCATGTATTGATTACTAACTAATAATTTAATAAATTGTTAAATGTCAATCAGAATATATATGGACGGGCCTACGCATCGTAGATGGATGTATCGTAGGTTATTACCTGGTAGAGTTGGGTATAGACGAGTTTTTAGACGGGGTTGAAGAGTTTGATGCACATGCTAGAAATCAATCAGAATTTGTACATAATCAACAATATAGGTGTCCATGTCGCAAATGCAAAATCGAAGTATACGGATCCCGATGAAGTTAAGTTACACCTTTATCAATATGATTTTCTTCCAAACTATTGGTATTGGACTAGTCATGAAGAACTAGATCCTCATTTACATGAGGATGGTGGTATGACTTCTAACATGAGGATAGTATGGGTACAGTCGATCTTATAATGGAAACTTTGCTGGACACTTTGGTTGATAACTCAATATCGGCAGAAGAATTAGTTGATGATGTTTTTTAAACCAAGAAGATGGAGGATGTTAGTGAAGAAGAGGATGGTGAAGAAGATGAGGAAGATGAATGGGATGATGATAATATCACCGATGAGGAAGAAGAACATCTCATATTCAATGATGTCGAAGAGGATAGTGAAGAAGATGATGATGATATCGATGATGAGGATGATGGCTAGTTGACGGTGTTCTTTTTATGTTGTTTTATATTGAATCACTTTCATTTATGTTGTAATCAAATGAATTCTTATTAATGTAATGAAGGTGAAACAATTGAAGCATAATTTCTTAATAGAAGAATATTTATATCTAATGCTTACATGTTTATATGTTTACTAATGTTTATATTGAAGGTTTGCTCGAGGAGAGACTAAGTCACCCTAGAGGGTGGGTGAATAGGGTGATTGAAGTTTTTCGTGAAAAACAAACTCTTTTCAACAATGTACGAGATAGAAGCGGATTCCGAGTTTATATTAGGGTCAGAAAAGTATGAACCAGAATACGGTGAAGAGCAAAGACGCGAGATAAAAATGAAACTTTAAATCTATCCGAGTTTAGAATGTACTCGGAAAATGATACCACAAAAATACGTGGAAAACCTCCTGGGGAAAAAACCACGGACCGTGCTAATCCAAGCACGAAGTCAAATCCACTATTTTGAGTCCACAAAATACGATGATCGACCGAACCCCGAGTTGCTCCCTTAAACAACTCCTTACAAGTTTTTCCTAGACTCGAAATTCCCTTATCCGATCTAGTACTTCCTAACCGAGATAACCCTTACAGTTAGGGACAAGCTGAGCTGAGTTAACCCTTACGGCTCGATCAAGGGACCTTACTTAGAGAGTAAGAAAGAGAGTGTTTGTAACTAAGTACAAGACCTTATAACTCGGAATATAATGAATTACAGAGTGGGAGTTGTAAGTAGAAGATTGAGTATGAATATAAAGACTTTTGATCAAGTATGTGTATTAACAAATAGGTTCGGCAATCTTCAAGTCTTGAGAGTTGGCTTCCTTTTATAGATGACCAAGCAGCTTAGCCGTTGTGTCCATCTTCCGACTGGAAGTTCCTTTATGACCGTTGTGATTCCGAGTCACTCGGAAAATATCCGTTGATATGTGAACGTTAGGCAACGGCTCTTGACTTCCTTGGGAGTGCCAAAAACCACCTGGTGGTGTCTTCAAAAGTAAGGTGGAAACCACCGTTGAGCTTAGTGTTGCAGATTTCCATTTCGGAAACAGACAACCCCGACATAGTGTCCGAGGCTAGGTCGGAGGTGGAAAAAGCCTTGTCTCGCTGGTGATTTGACATTTTGAAGTCTGTTTACTTTTGTATTTCAAATATAGGAAAGCCTCGTTTAAAATACCTACAAAAGTAAATCAATTTGGTTCTCAAAGTATAAAATACTTTGGTCCAAGATTAGACACAGATAATAATATAATTAAGATAATTAAGTGACTAATTATCCGGGTCGGAAAAGGAATAGAATTTTCCGAGTCCGATATTCATGATACTCAAAATTCCATCCGAGTCGATCTAAAAGTAAATCAAGTCAAATATGAAATATCGAGTAGACAGACTTGATCTAGACTAAACACAATTCAAACTAAGATACCGGAGTTAGAGGGCGGAAAAGATAGTGTTTGAATCATGCGATATGTCCGAGTGTTAAGTGACTCGGAACCGAGTAAACCATGCGAGAGATGATTTCCGAGTCACCCGGAGTTATGCATAAATGCATGAGATAGATTCTATAACACTTAGAAAAATACCATATCACTCGAAAAGTTTCTAAGACACAAGGAATGACTTAGAATCAAAACTTTATAAATGAGAAAGTCTTAGACCCGATTCCCTAGATAGAACTCAGAAAGGTGAGATGTAAAGTCCGAGTCTTCAGATAGAAACTTTGTTAGTGACAATAATTGTTAATGATGCTAAGCAATAAGACATATTAGATGGAAACTCGAAATGCTTGCATTTATCATTGTACTCGAATTGGAACAAAGTGCATAATTTCATTAAATTTGAAAGAAATATGTACGAGTGAGAGAGAGAAGCCCCCTAGACAAGACAACAAATTTTCTAATTATTCTCCCCTTGCCTTTCAGCAAAAAACAAAAAAATGGGAAGAATTGAAGAAATACAAGTTTGATGTCCGTGCAAAAAAAAAGAAAAAAATAGAACAAATGAAGAAATTAAGAGGGGAAGGGTGCATGTCTGAGTGGAAGAAGAAGGACGAGCGAAGCGCCGGCGCTGATAGGATCTTGATGATGTGCTTGAGCGCGGCGGAGGAAGGATAGGGATCTCCCGCATAGGCTCGGTTCCGAGTGGCTGACCCGAACGAGGGGATCCAGAGGTTCTTCCTCTTGTAGCTCGGCAGCTGGAGGGATTGCTCAGGCCGACCTGCTGCTGAGTGTCCTTGTGCAGCCAGGTCTTCGACTCACTCGGACTATTGTCCGAGCTGAGTACTTCCAGTTGAGCTTGAGGAGCACTTGTTCCCTCAACTATAGCTCCTTGTTGTTCCTTTTGTTCCTCCCCTTGGCCAGAAA
The DNA here is from genome assembly GCA_021018815.1 of Talinum fruticosum. Taxonomy (NCBI): domain Eukaryota; kingdom Viridiplantae; phylum Streptophyta; class Magnoliopsida; order Caryophyllales; family Talinaceae; genus Talinum; species Talinum fruticosum. The sequence goes on from JAITYX010000026.1 coordinate 3,332,853, forward strand.
GAGCTGCCTCACTCGCGGGCTCTTCGGCTTCGCTTCTTCTCGATCTTCTTCTTCTTCTTCCCGCCTCTTTCGAGGAGGTCTTGACCGGGCTCGAAGACTCTTCGGATGTGTCCGAGTCGTGTTGGTCTTGAGCTGCCTTTGACCGTCTCTCTTGAAGAAGCTCTAGCGGCTCCCTCTACTCCTTCACCGGGGCCTTCATCTCAATGAGCATATTCTGCTGCTCTCGGATTTGAGATTGGGCAATTTTCTTGTTTATGGTCATAAACCGATAGACAGTCTTAAGTGACCGGAGTATGTCAAATTCCAAGGACACGGAGCTGATTTTGTCCATGAAGGCTGAGGACAAAATGGAAGTGAGAGATTTAGAGGCACTGAAGTGGAAGCACCACCAGGTGGGGCAGGAAGAGAGAGGGGGTTTCTTTCGAGTCCGAGATGGCCTCGGCTCCGAGCTATGTACCCGAATACCGAGTTCGGTTTCCGGTACTCGTACCCTAAAGTTCCTTTTTGCCGACAACATCGGCAGCCTCGAAACAGCGTTTGGGTCCGAGGGAAGAGGAACTTTGAATTGTTTAAAAACAAGGGTGAGAAGAGCACCTAAAGGGGAGGGGTGTTCTTCTTGTTTTGGAGTTGAGCTGGCACAGCTGCCATTTGCTCAATGATGGAGGGAAAAAGGTCTACTTCGTAGCCCTCAAGAATGTCAAAGAGAGCTTTGAGGTGTTTGGAGTTGGGATTCTCTTTACTGGAATGCTAAGAGAAGAAGGTTCTCATCAGCAAGAAGCACGAAGGCGTGGTTCGACCTCAGTCGAATCACGGAAAAGTTTTTGCGTGACCCGGGGAACTCTTTGGCATACTTTTCAAAGAAGTCGTCGGCGACCTCGGTGAAAGGAATTGGATTGTTGTTCAAGAAGAGAGAAGTGACCTTGAACGGACGATGAAGAAGAGAGGTGTTTATGCGAACTGTGATGTTCCGAACCCTGGAGGTTAGGACACCCTCGGAGCTGGTGAGATGAGTGTAAAACTCGGATACGACTTCGGGGTAGATGAACTCGCTGAAACAAAGAAAGTTATAAACCCTAGTTGTTCGGATGTGGGGCAACCACGAGAATTTGGTGGTTTGGAAGAGCTTATCATCCAACACAAGATGCTTGGGTGACAATAGGTTTAGAGTTTGAAGGGCCTTCTTGGCTTTTAGTTCGGGGTTTCTTTGTGCTAGAGCCAAGAAAGTCGAGACGAGAACCTCTTTTAGTCATTTTTAAGAGAAAAGAGAGAGTAGAAAGGCTTGAGAAGGAAGAGGAGAGAAGAACTCGAAGAGAGTAAAAGTAAAAGAGTAGAAGAAGGAGATTAGAGCAGCTGAGCTTACTTGAGATGGTCTTCACGAAGCTTGAAATTTATCGGAAATCGCTGTAGACACGAGAGAGCTTTGTGCGCGAAGTTTTGATTTCGAGAGAGAGAGAGTAAGTGAAAAGTAAAGTAACGAAATGAAGGAGAATAGTCGCTATTTATAAGAAAAATAATCGTCCTTCAATATTCGTTCGACTCGACTCTTTCATCGATCAGCTCAGACCGGTGTGACGGTTATCTCCTTTAACGGTTAGAATTCCAGCGGTTTGCCTTCCAACGGCTAGTTGTCCGATCGAGCGCGCGAAAGAAAGAAAAAGGTCTTGAAAAGAAAAATTCTGAAAGTCTCCACTTATCTAGAGATGATTCCGGAAGATTGATGCCCATTTTTCTCAATGTCCGAGTCCGACTCAGCTCGGTTTTGAGTGATGCGAAGCTGGAAGCAAAAATAACTACCAGCACGAGTATCACTAATTCAATCGAACTGATGGTTACTAAAGAATTCTAAACACTTAACACATAATCATGCAAAGAAATTTTTCACATAGAAACCACATAATTATGCATTTAACATACCAAGCTCATTCCTAATAAAGCAAAACTGATCCTCACCAAGAGGCTTAGTAAAGATATCAGCTAATTGAAGATTAGTAGGAATGAATTCAAGTTCAATATCACCTTTCTCAGAATGGTCTCTTAAGAAATGATACCTGACCTCAATATGTTTTGTCTTTGAGTGCTGAACTAGATTTTTGGTGATGCTAATTGCACTCCGATTGTCGCACTTGATTGGAATTGATTTGAATGTAAGTCCAAGATCTCTCAAGTGTTGCTTTATCCATAAAATCTGAGTACAGACATGCTCCAGCTCTAATATACTCAGCCTTGGTAGTTGATAGAGCTACTGAGTTTTGCTTCTTTGAGTGCCAAGATATTCGGGATTGACCTGGAAATTGGCAAGCTCCTGAAGTGCTCTTTCTATCAACTTTATATCCAGCATAATCAGCATCCGAGTATCCAATGAGAGTCGGTTCCGAGTCTCTTGAGTACCACGGACCTAAATTCCGAGTCCCCGCAAGATATCTAAATATTCTCTTCACCGTAGTGAGATGTGATTCTTTTAGATTAGCTTGAAATCTTGCACATAGACAGATAATTAACATTATGTCTAGTCTACTTGAAGTGAGATACAGCAAAGATCCAATCATACCTTGATAGAGTTTCGATCTATTGCTTTACCTTTCTCGTCCGAGTCAAGTTTTAAGCTGCTGCTCATAGGTGTAGCTGCATGCTTCGCATCTTGGAGTTTATATTTTTCAGCAGCTCCTTGGTGTACTTTGATTGATGGACATAGATTCCCTCTTTGTCTTGCTTGATTTGTAAACCAAGGAAGAAATTGAGTTCTCCCATCATACTCATTTGAAATTCTTGACTCATTAACTCAGAAAAGTCTCGGCATAGAATTTCATTAGCAGACTCTAAAAATTATATTATCAACATAAATCCGAACAATAAGAAAATCTTTCCCTTTGGTTTTTATAAAGAGAGTCTTGTCGATCCGACCTCTTCTAAAATCATTTTGAACCAAGAAATTGCTCAGTCTTTCTTACCAAGCTTTGGGAGCTTCTTTAAGACCATAAAGAGCTTTTTGAAGTTTGAAAGCATGATTTGGAAAATCTGAGTTTTCAAAACCAGGAGGCTGCTCGACATAGACTTCCTCTTCAATAAAACCTTTGAGAAACGCACACTTAACATCCATTTGATATAACTTGATATTCATGATAGATGCAAATGCCAACGAGATTCTAATGGCTTCAATTCAGCAACAGTGCAAAGGTTTCCCAACAATCAATCCCTTCTTCTTGATTGTAACCTTGAGCCACAAGTCTAGCCTTGTTTCTAACTACTAACCCACCTTCATCCAGTTTCTTCTTGGAAACCCATTTAGTTCCCATGACTGGGTGTTCGGAAGGTCGTTTGGTCGAGTCCGGACTTGGTTTCTCTCGAATTGATTGAGTTCCCCTTGCATGGCCTCTACCCATTTAGGTTCATTTAGGGCCTCTAGTGCATTTTTGGGTTCAGCTAATGAAATGAATGTAGTGAACCTCTTTTTGGCATTTTGATGGAGAAAAGAGAGAGTAGATGAGCTTTAGAGAGATGAGGAGAAATGAGCTTGAAGAGAGTGGAAAAAAAAATGAAAGAGTAGAAGAAGAAAGAGCTTGAGTGCAACAGTGCTTACTTGAGATGTTCTTTACGAAGCTTGAGATCACCGGGTGTCAATTTAATCACAGAGAGCTTGTTCACGAAGATTTAATTGAGAGAGAGAGAGAGTAAGCGAAGAGTAAAGTAACGAAATGAAGGAGAATAGGTGCTATTTATAAGAAAATAATTGTCCTTCGATATCCGTTCGACTCGGCTCTTTCAGCGGTCACCTCGGACCGGTGTGACTATTCTCTTCTTCAACGGTTAGAATTCCAGCGGTTGTCTCCCAACGGCTAGTCGTCTAATCACACCGTGCAAGAGAGAGAGAAAGAAAAAGAAAGATTTTGAAAATAAATTCCGAAATTCTCCACTTTTCTAGAGATGATTTCAGAACTTTAATGTCCATTTTTCTCAAAGTCCGAGTTTGACTCGGTTAAGTTTCGAGTGACTCGAAGCTGGAAATAGATAATAACTATCGGCTCGGTATCACCTGGATTAACTGAGCTAAAGGTTATTAAAGCACATATCACATAATCATACGAAGAAATTCTCACATAGAAAACACATAATTATGCATTTAACATACCAACCTTATTCCTAATGAAGCAAAACTTATCCTCACTAAGTGGCTTGGTAAAGATATCAGCTAATTCAAGATTGGTAGGAATGAATTCGAGTTCAATATCACCTTTCTCAGAATGGTCTCTTAAGAAATGATACCTGACCTCAATGTGTTTTGTCTTTGAGTGCTGACCTGGATTTTTGGTGATGCTGATTGCACTCGATTATCACACTTGATTGGAACCGATTTGAAAGAAAGTCCAAGATCTCTCAAGTGTTGCATTATCCATAAAATCCGAGCACAGCATGCTCCAACTGCAATATACTCAGCCTCGGCAGTTGATAGAGCTTCGAGTTTTGCTTCGTTAAGTGCCAAGATATTAAGGATTGACCCAAAAATTGGCAAGCTCCTGAGGTGCTCTTTCTATCAACTTTGGACCCAGCGTAATCGGCATCCGAGTATCCAGTGAGAGTCGGTTCCGAGTCTCCGGAGTACCATAGACCTAAATTCCGAGTCCATGCAAGATATCTCGAATATTCTCTTCACTTGTAGTGAGATGTGATTCTTTTGGATTAGCTTGGAATCTTGCACATAAACAGACACTAAACATTATATCCGGCCTCACTGGAAGTAAGACATAGCAATGATCCAATCATACCTTGATAGAGCTTCGATCTATTGCTTTACCTTTTTCGTCCGAGTCCAGTTTTATGCTACTACTCATAGGTGTTGCTGCATGCTTCGCATCTTGAAGTTTATACTTTTTCAGCAACTCCTTGGTGTACTTTGATTAATGGACATAGATTCCATCTTTGTCTTGCTTGATTTGTAGACCAATGAAGAAATTGAGTTCTCCCATCATACTCATTTAAAATTCTTGTCTCATTAACTCAGAAAAATCTCAATACGGAATTTCATTAGTAGCTCCAAAAATTATGTCATCAACATATATCCGAGCGATAAGGAAGTCTTTCCCCTTGGTTTTTATAAAGAGAGTCTTGTCAATCTGACCTCTTCTAAAATCATTTTGAACCAAGAAATTGCTCGAGTCTTTCATACCAAGCTCCGGGAGCTTGTTTAAGACCATAAAGAGCTTTTTGCAGTTTGAAAACATGATTTGGAAAATCTGAGTTCTCAAATCTAAGGGGCTACTCAACATAGACTTCTTCTTCGATAAAACCATTAAGAAATGCGAACTTAACATCCATTTGATATAATTTGATATTCATGCTAGATGCAAATGCCAACAAGATTCTAATGGCTTCAATTCTGCTACAGGTGCAAAGGTTTCCCCACAATCAATCCCTTCTTCCTGATTGTAACCATGAGCCACAAGTGTAGCCTTGTTTCTTACTACCAACCCACCTTCATCCAGTTTGTTCTTGAAAACCCATTTGGTACCTATGACTGGGTGGTCGAACTTCGTTTTGTCAAAGTCCGGACTTGGTTTCTTTCGAATTGATTGAGCTCCTCTTGCATGGCCTCTACCTATTCAGGTTCATTTAGGGCCTCTAGTGCATTTTTAGGTTCGAGTTAATGAAATGAATGCAGTGAATGCACATAGATTCCGAAGAGAGGAACGAGTTCTTACCCCACTTGTTGACATCGGATAATATGTTTTCTAGTGGGTGGCTAGAAGCATACTTGAATGCTCTACCTGTTCTCCGATTCACCAGATCTGTAGGCTGAACCGCTTGATCTTCGAAGCTTGTTCTAAGTGATCTTGTTCAACAGATTATTCTTCAACATTCCGAGCAAACTCTTGAGTTGTCTCGTTACGAGTCACATTATTATGAGTCGCTTCATTCTAAGTTGGTTGGGTTTGAATCCTGATAGATTCGGTTTTATCATCATCTTCTCTGCTGAGCTTCGGATCCGAGAACGATGACCCACTAAGCTTTTCCTGTTCAATCTCATCAAACACAACGTGGATGCTTTCTTCCACTTTGTTAGCTCTTTTATTGAAAATGCGATAAACTTTACTATGAGATGAATAACCCGAGAAAATACCTTCACTCGACCGAGCATCAAACTTGGTCAGGTGATCCTTACAATTGTTATGAACAAAACATTTGCATCCAAAAGGCTTGAAATAGGAAATATTGGGTTTCTTCCCTTTGTAGAGCTCATATGGTGTTTTCTTCGAGTATGGGACTGATGAGGCACCTATTCAAAGTGTAGTTGGTCTGTGTTGATTGCCTCGGCCCAGAAATAGTAGGGTAGATTGTGCTCAATCATCATGGTCCTAGCTATTTCTTCAAGAGTTCTATTCTTTCTCTCCACTACTCCATTCTGTTGAGGAGTTCTTGGTGCTAAGAAGTTGTGAGAGATACCATTCTTGTCACAAAACTCGAGAATTCCGAGTAGTCGAACTCCCTTCCATGGTCGGTTCGAATTCTCCGGATCCGAGTCCGAGACTCAACTTGAATTTTTCTGCAGAGCTTGCTGAACTCTTTGAATGCTTCATTTTTGTGCTTAAGAAAACACACCTAGGTAAATCGTGAATAATTATCAATAATAACAAATACATATGATTTACCTCCAAGGCTCTTAACGAGGATTTCACCACACAAATCCATATGTAGCAGTTCAAGCACTTTGGATGTGGAAACTGTCTTCGATGATTTGAATGATGATCCGACTTGTTTCCCTCTTATGCAAGCTTAACAAACTCTGTCTTTCTTGAAAGCACAGTTAGGCAAACATCTAACTAAACCATGAGATGCTAATTTCTTAATAGTATGCATGCTAACATGGCCTAATCTACGATGCCATTTCCAGGAATCATCATGAAGTGATGCTTTTAAACAAGATAAGTTCTGACTAGGATCGAGAGAGGAATAATGTAAGTGTTACCTAATCTCTTACCTGCAAGTTTGATCTCCTTGGTGGTGTCATCGAAATGTAACATTTGTTTTGAGTGAATCTTACCTCTTGACCTTTATCACATAATTGAGAGATGCTTGAGCGATTGTACTTTAATCCTTTGACAAGGTAAACTAGGCTTACCAGATTGCTTCCCTTTCCAATCTTGCCTATCCCAATTATCTTGCCTTTGCTGTCATCTCCAAAAGTGACTTTTCCTCCTTTATGCTCTTCTAGCTCGGAAAAGAGTCCCGAGTCTCCGACATATGGCGTGAGCATCCACCGTCAAGATACCAGTGTCCTTTTGATCTCTTCCGAGTACCCCGCAAAACAGAGACAATCTAACCCTTCTCACTTCCTCTAACGAACCCGAGTAACACTCTTTACTGAGGTCCTTTTCGAGGAAGAAGGTTTTTCGGAACTCGATTTGAATGACTTTGGGCTTAGTCCGATTTTGAGCCTTCCGTTTAGAGAACTGAGTCCGTGTCTCTTTCTTTTGAAGGGTTTTTCTTTTGAAAACGGGAGGAAATGATTTTCTCTTGTAAACTGGTCTAGGCTCAGTCCTTTTTTCTTTCTTAAGAATAGGACCGTGCTCAGTCCTTTACTATGTGTTTCTTGTCGGCACATTTAAAGCATCCAGAATTCTTAGTCAAAGATAACTTTGAAGGAGAAGAGTATTTACCTTTTCTATCCTTCTTATCTTTCTTATAGAACTCTTCTTTTGGCTTCTTATCCCATCTCTTGTGCTTCGTCATTCTCTTGAAGCCTCTAGCAATTAGTGCCATGGGATCCTCTTCGAGTCGGAGGAGCTCGGACCTTCTTCTCGGGTTTACGAGGCCTTTAGCGCAATGTTCTTTTTGGTGCTGACCTCTGCATCCTCCTCCTCTTGGTGGATCTCATGGGTGACAAGCTTCCCAATGAGTTCATCCGGCTTCAGTAGAGACAAGTTCGAGCCTCTTCGATAGCTGTCACCTTGGGACCCCATCTTTTCTTGGGTAGGCTTCGAGTATTTTTCTGCACATTTCTTCGTGGGAGATCTTTTTACCCAGAGATTTGAGATTGTTGGTAATCTCTGTAAATCGAATGAACATCCGAGTGATGTTTTCTTCGGCTCCATCTTGAATAGCTCATATTTGTGAAGATATTAGCTTATCTTCGCTTGTCCGACCCGGCTTGTTCCTTCATAGGTGTTGACTAACGTATCCCATACTTCTTTAGCCGTGTCACGAGCGGACACTCGATTGTATTCTTCCGAGCTGATGGCGCACATCGAATATTCATTGCCTTGAAGTTCTTTCGAACTTCTCCGCTTCATCAGGAGTGAACTCGGTCTTTGTCTTGGGAACGAGTCTTGTTTCTTCTATCTTCATGGGAATGTAGTTTCCTTGTTGTATGATGTTCCGGACATCTTCATCATGATCCAGGAGGAAACATTCCATGAGTTTCTTCCGAGTGCACGAAGTTGGATCCTTTGAACTTTGGTGGTCTCGCTGGAAGATCTTCCTTCATCAAACTCTCCGTTGTTCCGAGCCATTTGATCTTTAGAACTTTGGATGGTTAGATCCTTTTCCGAAAGGCTAGGCTCGATACCAATTAAAGGTTTGCTCGGGGAGAGACTAAGTCACCCTAGAGGGGGTGAATAGGGTTATTGAAGTTTTTCGTGAAAAACAAACTCTTTTCAACAATGTACGAGATAGAAGCGATTCTGAGTCTATATTGGGGTCGGAAAAGTATGAACTCGGAATACGATGAAGAGGAAAGACGCAGATAAAAATGAAACTTTAAATGTATCCGAGACTAGAATGTACTAAGAAAATGATACCACGGAAAATACGTGCAAACCCTCCCGGGGTAGAAAACCACGGACCGTGCTAATCCAAGCACGACGTCAAATCCACTATTTTGAGTCCACAAAATACGAGTGATCGATCGAACCCCGAGTTGCTCCCTTAAACAACTCCTTACAAGTTTTTCCTAGACTAAGAAATTCCCTTATCTGATCTAGTACTTCCAAACCGAGATAACCCTTACAGCTTAGTCAAGGGACCTTACTTAGAGAGAAAGAAAGAGAGTGTTTGTAACTAAGTACAAGACCTTACAACTCGGAATATGATGAATTACAGAGTGGGAGTTGTAAGTAGAAGATTGAGTATGAATACAAAGAATTTTGATCAAGTATGTGTATTAACAAATAGGTTCGGCAATCTTCAAGTCTTGAGAGTTGGCTTCCTTTTATAGATGACCAAGCAGCTTAGCCATTGTGTCCATCTTCCGACTAGAAGTTCCTTTATGACCGTTGTGAAGGATTTTCTAAGTCACTCATAAAATATCCGTTGATATGTGAATGTTAGGCAACGACTCTTGACTTCCTTGGGAGTGCCTAAAACCACTGGTGGTGTCTTCAAAAGTAAGGTGGAAACCACCGTTGAGCTTAGTGTTGCAGATTTCCATTTCGGAAACAGGACAACCCCGACACGATGTCCGAGGCTAGGTCGAGGTGGAAAAAGCTTTGTCTGCTAGTGATTTGACGTTTTGAAGCCGGTTACTTTTATATTTCAAATATAGGAAAGCCTCGTTTGAAACACCTACAAAAGTAAATCAATTTGGTTCTCAAAGTATAAAATACTTTGGTCCAAGATTAGACACGAGATAATAATATAATTAAGATAATTAAGTGACTAATTATCCGGGTCGGAAAAGGAATAGAATTTTCCGAGTCTAATATTCATGATACTCAAAATTCCATCCGAGTCGAGTCTAAAAGTAAATCAAGTCAAATATGAAATATCGAGTAGACAGACTTGATCTAGACTAAACACAATTCAAACTAAGATACCAGAGTTAGAGGGCGTAAAAGATAGTGTTTGAATCATGCGATATGTCCGAGTGTTAAGTGACTCGGAACCGAGTGAACCATGCAGAGATGATTTCGAGTCACACGAGTTATGCATAAATGCATGAGATAGATTCTATAACACTTAGAAAAAATACCATATCACTCGGAAAAGTTTCTAAGACACAACGAATGACTTGGAATCAAAACTTTATAAGTGAGAAAGTCTTATACCTGATTCCCTAGATAGAACTCGTAAAGGTGAGATGTAAAGTCCGAGTCTTCATATATGTTGTTTTATATTGAATCACTTTAACCGTTGGATGTTTACTAATGTTTTTATGTTGTTTATGCTAGGAAATATGGAGACAGATATAGGTAGGTCGAAAAAATCAGCTACCTGGGAAGGGCTAGAAACGTGAGTACCGATGGTGAAGGTAATGATGTAAGCACTTCTACCCCCTCTCGAAACACTCCTAACCTTTAGTCTCCTATAGGTGGAGCACTATCTCCACATTGACCTTACAACCAAACTCCAATGGGTGGGTTATTCATTCCCAACCCTCCTTATTTCCAACCTCCAAACATCCCACACATGCAAAGCCCAATGGGTGGGTCTTTCATCCCGAACCCTCCATATTCTCAACACGCTCATATGTACTCAAACCCGCCCAATACGTACGCATATAACCAATATGGTATGACCCTTATACCACGCATCCACGACGGTGCCGAACAAAGGCCAGCACAAAGGCCTACAAATGATGGGGCAACTAATGCGAGCAACGAGCATGCTAGTCTTGAATCAAGCAATGCTAGCAATCGAGAAAAGATTCGGATTGAGCCGGATGGTGAAGGGTAAGTGTGATAATAAGTAATAAAATAAATTAATCTTAATAGTAGAATAGTATAACTAACTTTTGTATATGTTTCTTAATTAGGTTCTTCCCCATTGATAAAGTTGTAGGCACGATTTCCCACATCTTCCAAAGCAAGTATGACGGAGCATGGCCTACATGGGGTAAAGTTCCTCGATCACAACGTGATCTATGGTTTTTTGAGTTCAAGGTAATGACAAATCTTTAGTTTTCTGACTTTGAGATAACATAATGACTTATTGTGCATGTTTGAGCATTATATTATAATTTCATAACTTATAAACTACTTTTTCATTTATACAGAAAATTTTCACTTGGTCTCCAACCGATGAAGTCCAAATAAAAAGAAATTTCGAGAAGAAAGGAAGTGATCGATTAAAGGACTTCATGCTGAAGGCAAGGAAAAATAAGAAGAAGCCGAAATGGTTGGGTGACAACTACTGGCGAGTGTTGTTAGAATATTGGGAAACTGCTGACAACAAGAAGTTTTGTGAGCAGGCTAAGAAAAATCGCAATGTTGATCAAGGTGGACTTGGTTCATCGCTCCATACTTGTGGCTCAATCCCTATGACATAGCATAAGCGGCGATTGGTACATACCCCTTTAGTGATTACGCATGCAACTATTAACATGTTCATATTAGTAAATTGAATCTCTATTAACTTTTTTGTATTTAGATGAAGGAGCTTAAAGGAGTTCTTCCTCTACCGACCCAACTATTTTCACGAACCCACAAAACAAAAAAGGACGGATGGGTCAACCAAAAATCCAAGGTCATTTATGTGAGTAACCTTATATATGCAATTTTCATATTTTTCAATATATGGTCTTCTTTGACAACCTCGTGATAGTTACATGCCTCAAATATTTATGTATTATTCAGGACAAGTTTCAAAAAGAGTGGGAAGAGTTGCAAAACACTCAACCCACTCAACCTTCTACCGATGACCCCAACTTTTATGAGGATCATGTCTCCACCCCTTCACAACATGAGTTGTGGGTCAAAGCTAATGCGAACAAGAAAGGTCGCATTTATGGACTTGGATCTGAAGCTAAAACTTAAAACTAACCATGTCCTTCAAATCACCGAAAGCTTCTACTCCGGATGACTCGGATTTGAGAGCAACAAGTGCATAATTTAACTTCCGAGTTACATCAATGGATTGAGCATGCTCGTGTGCTTGGGTTGGAAAATAGGCAACTTAAAGAAAAGGTTGACAGTTTCGCTAAGCCAATAGCATGCTTCACTCGAATTTATGATCTTAGCAAGCATCCGGATCTCACCGTAGACCGAGTACAACCACAAGAGGAAGAGGAAGAGGAATTGGAATTGGGAGAGGATGAGGAAGAGGAAGAGTGAGGACCCCGAATTCATTGTGAACTTTTGTGTATTGGTGAACATTTTGCGAACTTTTCACATAATGTCTTTATGGTTCGTTGTGAACTTATGTATGGTTGTTTTTGTGAACTTGTGAATTGGTTTTAAATATGTTTGGATTGTTCATGATTTTGAACATGTATCTTGGATTTGTATATCCAACTTGGATGTAAATGCCAAATGTAATTGTCACATATGTGAATGTTGGATTTGTATATCCATTCACAATTTTTTGTATTAGGGTAACAAAAAATTAGAAAAAGCTATTTTGGAATTCTGTCAAGATAGTGACGGATCAGCGATGGATCGAGTGCGGATCAGCGGTGGAAAACAGATGATGAAAATGCCACAAATTGCGTCGCTAAAATCAGCGACGAAAAATGTATTCTGTCAGCTGATTTCCAACAACTACGGAAGGAATTTCCGTCGCGATCCATCGCTAAATTTTAGCGACCCGGTTTTTACGACGGAAATTTTCTAGTAGTGTTCATGCTATACTCTATCATGTTAACTTAGGACTAGTAGATAACATAGAGTCTTTGTTATAGCTGCAAGTAATGGAAAGACCTAGTATGATAGAGTTGCACTGTAAATCATCAAAAGTTACTACTCTCTCGTATTTCACCCCCTAAATTAGATTTGAAACCATTACCTGAAAATTTGAAATATGCTTATTTAGGAGATAATGATACTTTACCTGTGATAATTTCTAATGCACTAACACTTGAACAAGAAGATAAGCTTATTAAGGTGCTTAGAGAACATAGTGAAGCATTAGGGTGGACTTTAGCAGACTTGAAAGGGCTCGGCCCAACATTGTGTTCACATAAAATCACATTAGAGTTAGAGGTTAAGCCTAAGAGAGACCCTCAATGATGACTAAGCCCACCTATGATGGAGGTAGTGCAAAAAGAAATTCTTAAGTGGATAGATGCTTGGAGTGATCTACCCCATAGCTGATTCCGAATGGGTTAGTCTAATTCATGTAGTTCCTAAAAGGGGGTGCAACAGTAGTCCAAAATAAGGAAGGTGAATTGGCTCTTACCAGAGTCCAGAGTGGCTGGAGGGTGTGCATTGACTATAGAAAATTAAACAAAGCCACAAAGAAAGATCATTTTCCCTTACCTTTTTATAGAGCAAATTTTAGAAAGATTAGTCGGAAATCACATTATTGTTTTCTAGATGGGTATTCGGGGTATATTCAAGTCCCTATAACTCCTGAAGATCAGGAAAAGACCACCTTTATATGTCCTTTTGACACTTATGCTTTTAGGAGAATGCCTTTTGATTTACGTAATGCTCTTGCTACATTTCAAAGATGTATGATGAGTATCTTTTCCGAGTTTATCACTAAAATTATGGAAGTTTTCATGGATGATTTTACTGTGCATGGTGATTCATTTGATGAGTGCTTACATCATCTTACTTTAGTACTTAGGCGTTGCATTAAAACTAATTTGGTACTTAATTTTGAAAAGTGTCATTTCATGGTTGAACAAGGGGTCGTATTAGGGCATGTTGTGTCATCTAAGGGTTTAGAGGTTGACAATGCAAAAGTAGACATCATTTAATCTTTACCCTACCCCAAATGTGTTAAGGATGTAAGGTCATTTTTAGGTCATGTTGGATTTTATAGGAGATTTATTAAAAACTTCTCAAAGATTGCCTCTCCTTTATGTGCTTTACTTGCAAAAGATGCTAAATTTGATTTAATGAGGAATGTGAGAGGGCTTTTGATGAATTGAAGTTAAAATTGACCACTACTCCTATAGTACAACCTCCGAACTGTGCCTTACCTTTTGAGTTGATGTGTGATGCTAGTAATAAGGTGATAGGGTTTGTCTTAGGTCAAAAAGTAGGGAAGGCACCTCATGTAATTCATTATGCTTCTATAACTCTTGACCAAGCACAATGTAACTATATCACTACGAGAAAAGGAAATGTATGCTATTGTTTTTCTCTTGAAAAGTTTCGTCCTTATCTATTAGGTGTGAAAGTTACTATTTATACTGATCATTCTGCTATGAAGGTCTGCTCTTGGAGAGTCTAAGTCACCCTAGAGGGGGTGAACAGGGTGATGATGAAATTTGCTTGAAATTTAAAATAGATATAACTATGAAGTGAGTGGGAGTCAAGGATGAATTGAGAAAAGCTCTAACTCAAAGTTTAGTAAAGAATGAAGAAACAGATTAAACAGAACTTTAAAACTGTCTAAGTCTAGAATGCACTCCAAAAAGTAATAACTCATAAAGTACGTGGAAACCCTCCCGGGGCGAGAAAACCACGTGAAACCCTCCTGGGGCAGTAAAATCGTGCTAATCCACTATTTTGAGTCCACAAAATATAGTAGATCGACTCAACCCTAGTTGCTCCCTTAGACAACTACTTACAAGTTTTTCCTAGACTCATAAATTCCCTTATCTCGATCTAGTACTTCCTAACTAAGATAACCCTTATAGTTAGGGACAACTAAGCTGAGATAACCCTTACAGCTTAGTCAAGGGACCTTACTTAGAAAGTAAGAAAGTGAGTTTGTAATCGAGTACAAGACCTTACAACTCGAGAGGAATATTAAATACGGAATTGGAGTTATAAGTAGAAGATTGAGAATGAATACAATGACTTTTGCTCAAGTATGTGTATATAAACAGTTGGTTCAGCAATCTTCATGTCTTGAAAGTTGGCTTCTATTTATAGATGACCAAGCAGCTTAGCCGTTGTGTCCATCTTCTGACTGGAAGTCCTTTGTAACCGTTGTAATGAATTTTCCGAGTCACTCGGAAAATATCCGTTGAGATATGAACGTTGAGTAACGGCTCTTGACTCCTTTGAAAGTCCCAAAACCACCGGTGGTGTCTTTGAAAGTAAGGTGGAAACCACCGTAGAGCTTAGTGTTGCGGTTTTCTAGTTTTGGAAACAGACAAACCCGACACAATGTCCGGGGCTAGGTCGGAGGTGGAAAAAGCCTTATCTGCTGGCGATTTGACGTTTTGAAGCCGATTACTTTTGTAATTCAAAAATAGGATAGTCTCGTTTGAATAACCTACAAAAGTAAATCAATTTGGTTCTCAAAGTATAAAATACTTTGGTCCAAGATTAGATGCAGATAATAGCATAATTAAGATAATTAAGTGACTAATTATCTAAGTCGGAAAAGGAATGGAATTTTCTGAGTCTAATATCCATGATACTCAAATTCCACCTTAGTCGGTCTAGAAGATAATCAAGTTAGATAAAGAATATCAGAGTAAACAAACTTGATCTAGACAAAACAAAGTTCAAACAAAATATGCTGACTTAGAATAGTAAATTAACAATGTAATTCCCGGAACATGAAGTCGGACTCGAGTTTATGTGCGTGAAATAAAGTGTTTGAACATGCGATATATCCGAGTGTTGAGTGACTCGGAACCGAGTGTGAAGTGGCATGTAGAAGTATGCTTTTGAGTCGATCGAGTCAAGCGTAAACATATATAATAGTTTCTATAACACTCGGAGAAAATGTTATATCACTCGGAAAAGTTTCTAAGGCACATGGAATGACTTAAAATCAAAACCCTATAAGAGATGAAGTCTTATACCTGATTCCTCAATGGAACTTAGAAAAGTGTAAGTATAAAGTCCGAGTCTTCAATCTCTCCTTTTTGATAAAAGGCATTCCCTATTTAGACAAAAACTTTATTAGTGATATAAATCTAATTTTGCAAACTTGCTCAAAAAATAACTTGAGATTTCATAGCTATCGAGCAAGAAGAGAAATAAATCCGAGAGATAAACATAGCGAAGATTGAAGCAACAATTATTAATGAAATGCATTACTTCATTAAAGTCAAAGAAAATATTTACAGAGGGTGAGAGAGACTCCCCTAAACAAGACAACAAATTTTTCTATCTATTCTCCCCTTGCCTTTCAAGCAAAAAGAACAAAAAAATGGGAAGAATACAACAAGAAAGTACATATTTGATGTCCGCACAAAAGAGGAAAAAAATGAAATACTGTAAATAAGAAAAAATATTAAGAAACTAAGGAGGGGATGGATCGGTCGGGGTGGAGGAGGAAGGACGAGTGGTGCGCCTGGCGCCGATAAGATCTTAACGATGTGCTTGAGCGCGGCGGAGGAAGTACATGAATCTCTGGCATTGACTCGGTTCCGAGTGGTCGACCCGGAACTAGGTCGTCTAGAGGCTCGTCCTCTTGGAACTCAACGACTAGGGGGTGTGCTAAGGCTGACTCGCTGCCGACTCGACCATGGACAGCGGGTTCTTCTAACCCATTCGGACTACTATCTAAGCCGATCATCTCCGGTTGTGGTTTTGGAGCACTTGGACCCTCGGTTGCTACTCCTTGTCCTTCTTGCTCTCCTTGCTTAGAAGGAGCTGCCTCGACCGCAGGCTCCTCTGCTTTTTCTCCTCCTTCTTCTTCTTCTCCTATGTCCGAGGAGGACTTTGTGGGGCTCGATGATTCCTCATAAGTGTCCGAGTTACCTAGATCCCGAGCTGCCTTGGATCTTCTTTCCTGAAGGAGCTCGAGAAGCTCCCTTTGCTCCTTAACCAGAGCCTTTATCTCAAGGAGCACGTCTTGCTACTCTCGAATTTGAGATTGGGCGGTTTTCGGTTGATGGTCATAGATCGGAAGACAGTCTTGAATGACCGAAGAAGGTCCTTAAGTTCCAAGGACATAGAAGAGATTTTGTTCATGAAAGCGGTGGACAAAATGAAAGAAAGAGTTTTAGAAGCTTCGAGGTGGGGGCACCACCAGGTGGAGCAGGAAGGGAAAGACGCTCTTCGACCTAAGTCTAAGGTGAAGAGGGTTGCCTCGGCTCCGAGTCGTGGATCCGGACACCAAGTGGGGTTTCCGGTATCCGCACCCAAGAAGTTCCTTCTTGCCGACTACAATGGCAGCCTCGAAACATCGTTCGAATCTAAGGGAAGAGGAACTTTGAACTGTTTGAAAATGAGAGTGAGAAGAGCACCGAAAGGAAGAGGGGTGTTCTTCTTGTTCCGAGTTTGAGTGGGCACGACTGCCATTTGCTCAATGATAGCGGGAAAAGGTCTATTTCGTAGCCCTCTAGGATATCAAAAAGAGCTTTAAGATGCTTGGAGTTGGGGTTCTCCTTCGTTGGAATGCTGTGAGAAGAAGGTTCTCATCAACAAGAAACACGTAAGACGAGCTCTTGACTTTAGTTGGGTCACGAAAAGTTTTTGCGTGACCCGGGGAACTCTTTGGAATACTTTTCAAAGAAGTCATCAGCGACCTCATTGAAAGGTATTAGATTGTCTGTTCAAGAAAAGGGAAGATACTTTGAACAGGACGATGTAGGAGGGAGGTATTGATTCAAACAAGTAATGTTCGAACTCCGGAGGTTAGCATACCTTCGAGCTGGAAAGGTAAGTGTAAAACTCGGAGACAAGTTCGGGATAGATGAACTCGCTAAAACAAAGAAAGTTGTAGACCCCGGTCGATTGTATGTGAGGCAACCACGAAAATTTTGTGGTTGGGAAAAATTTATCATCCAGTGCAAGGTGTCTGGGTGACAAGAGGTTTCAAATTTGAGGGGCCTTCCTGGCTTTTTGTGCGGGGTTTCTTGGTGGCAGAGCCAAGAAAATCAGGGTGAGAACCTCTTTTCGGCATTTTGATGGAGAAAAGAGAGAGTAGATAAGCTTTAGAGAGAGAAGGAGAAAAGAGCTCGAAGAGAGTAAGAAAAATGAAAGAGTAGAAGAAGAAAGAATTTGAGAGCAACAGAGCTTACTTGAGATGTTCTTCATGAAGCTTGAGATCACCGGGTGTCGCTTTAATCACAGAGAGCTTGTTCACGAGGATTTGATTTCGAGAGAGAGAGTAAGCGAAGAGTAAAGTAATGAAATGAAGGAGAATAGGTGCTATTTATAAGAAAATAATCATCCTTCGATATCCGTTCGACTCAACTCTTTCAGCGAGTCACCTCGGACCGGTGTGATGGTTCTCTTCTTCAACGGTTAGAATTCCAGCGGTTGTTTCCCAAGGGCTAGTTGCCCGATCATGGCGCGAGAGAGAGAGAGAGAGAGAGAGAGAAACAAAGATTTTGAAAATAGATTCGGAAATTCTCCACTTGTCTAGAGATGATTTCGAAGTTTGATGTCCATTTTTCTCAAAGTCCGAGTCCGACTCGACTAAGTTTCGAGTGACTCAAAATTGGAAATAGATAATAACAATCAGCTCGGTATCACTTGGATCAACTGAACTAATGGTTATTAAAGAATCGTACCCACATATCACATAATAATACAATGAGATTTTCACATAGAAGACACATAATTATGCATTTAACATACCAAGCTCATTCCTAATGAAGCAAAACTGATCCTCACTAAGTGGATTAGTAAAGATATCACTAATTGAAGATTGGTAGGAATGAATTCGAGTTTAATATCACCTTTCTCCGAATGGTCTCTTAAGAAATGATATCCGACCTCAATGTGTTTCGTCTTTGAGTGCTCGAACTGGATTTTTGGTGATGCTGATTGCACTCGATTATTACACTTGATTGGAAAGATTTGAAAGAAAGTCCAAGATCTCTTAAGTGTTGCTTTATCCATAAAATCCGAGCACGAGCATGCACCAGCTGCAATATACTCAGCCTCGGCAGTTGATAGAGCTACCGAGTTTTGCTTCTTTGAGTGCCAAGATATTAGGGATTGACCACGAAACTGGCAACCTCCCGAGGTGCTCTTTCTATCAACTTTATACCCAGCGTAATCAACATTTGAGTATTCAGTGAGAGTCCGTTCCGAGTCTCCGGAGTACCATAGACCTAAGTTCTAAGTCCCTGCAAGATATCTCGAATATTCTCTTCATCGCAGTGAGATGTGATTCTTTTGGATTAGCTTGGAATCTTGCGCATAGACAGACACTAAACATTATATCTAGCCTATAGAAAGTAAGGTATAACAAGGATCCAATCATACCTCGATAGAGCTTCGAACTATTACTTTACCTTTTTCGTCCGAGTCCAGTTTTATGCTATCTGCTCATAGGTGTTGCTTGCATGCTTTGCATCTTGAAGTTTATAATTTTTCAGCAACTCCTTGATGTACTTTGATTGATGGACATAGATTCCATCTTTGTCTTGCTTGATTTCTAGACCAAGGAAGAAATTGAGTTCTCTCATCATACTCATTTAAAATTCGTATCTCATTAACTCGGAAAAATCTCGACACGGAATTTCATTAGTAGCTCCAAAAATTATGTCATTAACATATATCCGAGGGATAAGGAAGTCTTTCCCCTTGGTTTTTATAAAGAGAGTCTTGTCAATTTGACCTCTTCTAAAATCATTTTGAACTAAGAAATTGCTCGAGTCTTTCATACCAAGCTCACGGGAGCTTATTTAAGACCATAAGAGCTTTTTGCGGTTTGAAAACATGATTAGGAAATTCTGAGTTTTTAAATCCAGGGGCTGCTCAACATAGACTTCTTCTTCGATAAAACCATTAAGAAATACGCACTTAACATCCATTTGATATAATTTGATATTCATGCTAGATGCAAATGCCAACAAGATTCTAATGGCTTCAATTCAGCTACAGGTGCAAAAGTTTCCTCACAATCAATCTCTTCTTCCTAATTGTAACCTTGCGCCACAAGTGTAGCCTTGTTTCCGACTACTAACCCACCTTCATCCAGTTTGTTCTTGAAAACCCATTTGATACCTATGACTGGGTGGTCGGAAGGTCGTTTGCTCGGAGTCCGAGACTTGGTTTCTTTCGAATTGATTGAGTTCCTCTTGCATGGCATCTACCTTTTCGGGTTCATTTAGGGCCTCTAGTGCATTTTTAGGTTCAATTAATGAGATGAATGCAGTGAATGCACATAGATTCTGAAGAGAGGAACGAGTTCTTACCCCACTCTTGATATCAAATAATATGTTTTCTAGTGGATGACTAGAAGCATACTTGAATGCTCTACCTGTTCTCTCGGTTCACTAGATCCGTAGGTTGAATTAGTTGATCTGCGAAGCCTCGTTCTAAGTGAGCTTGTTCATCAGATTGTCCTTCAACATTCCGAGCGTGTTCTTGAGTTGTCTCATTTTGAATCACTTCATTCCGAGTGACTTCATTCCGAGTGTCATGGATTTGATTCTTGATGGGGTCACTTTTATCACGATCATCATCTCTACCGAGCTTCGGTCCGAGAATGACGATTCACTCGGCTTTTCCTGTTCAATCTCATCAAACACAACATGGATTCTTTCTTTCACTTTGTTAGTTCTTTTATTGAAAATGCGATAGGCTTTGCTATGAGATGAATAACCCGGAAAAATACCTTCATCCGACCGAGCATCAAACTTAGTCAGGTGATCCTTACCATTGTTGTGAACAAAACACTTACATCCAAAGGGTTTAAAATACGAGATAGTGGGTTTCTTCCCTTTGTAGAGCTCGTATGGTGTTTTCTTTAAGATGGGTCCGATGAGGCATCTGTTCAAGGTGTAGTTTGCTTGTGTTTATCGCCTCAGCCCAGAAATAGTAGGGTAGATTGTGTTCAATCATCATTGTCCTAGCTATTTCTTCAAGAGTTCTGTTCTTTCTCTCCACCACTCCATTTCGTTAAGGAGTTCTTGGTGCCGAGAAGTTGTAGGAGATGTCATTTTTGTCACAAAACCGCAAATTCTTAGTAGTCGAATTCTCTTCCATGGTCGGTTCAAATTCTCTTAATCCGAATCCGAGACTCAACTTGGATTTTCCAGCAGAGCTTGCTGAACTCTTTGAATGCTTCATTTTTGTGCTTAAGAAAACACACCCAGGTAAATCGTGAGTAATCATCAACAATAACAAGTACATATGAATTACCTCCAAGACTCTTAACGGGATTTCACTACATAAGTCCATATGTAGCATTTCAAGCACCTTGGATGTGGAAACTGTCTTCAGAGATTTGAAAGATGATCCGACTTGTTTCCCTTTTGTGCAAGCTTCACAAATTTTATCTTTCTTAAAAGCACAATTAGGCAATCCTCCGACTAAACCATGAGATGCCAATTTCTTAATAGTATGCATGCCGACATGACCTAATCTACGATGCCATGTCCATGATTCATCAAGAAATGATGCTTTTAAATAAGATAAATTTTGACTTGGGTCGAAAGAGGAATAATGTAAGTGTTACCTGATCTCTTACTTGAGAGCTTGATCTCTTTGGTAGCATCATCGAAATATAACAATTGGTCCGAGTGAATCTTACCTCTTGACCTTTATCACACAATTGAGAGATGCTAAGCGAGTTGTACTTTAACCCTTTGACAAGGTATACTTGGGTTGACCAGATTGGTTCCTTTTCCAATCTTGCCAATCACAATTATCTTACCTTTGTTATCGTCTCCAAATGTGACTTTTCCTCCTTTGTACTCTTCTAACTCGGAAAAGAGTCCTAAATCTCCCGACATGTGGCGTGAGCATCCACTGTCTAGATACCAATTCTCTTTTGACCTTTTACGAGTGGCTTGTACAACGGAAACAAACTAACCCTTCTCACTTCCTCTAACGAACCCAGTAACACCCTTTACTCGTGGTCCTTTTCTGAGGAAGAAGGTTTTTCGGAACCCAGATTTGAAAGACTTTGGGTTTGGTCCGATTCTGAGTCTTCCATTTAGAGAACTAAGTCTATGTCTCTTTCTTTTGAAAAGCTTTTCTCTTATAAATCGGTGGAGATGGTTTCTCCTGTAAGCTAGTCCGGGCTCAGTCCTCCTTTCATTTTTATGAATGGGACCATGCTCAGCCTTCCTGAACTTTACAATTCGGAATCCTTTTTGAAAAGCTCCGAGTAAGAATTGAATTCCTCCTCTTTGTTAAAACCAAGACCTTCTTTTATGAAGGAGACACATTGAGATCCTAAGAGCATATCAAGGTTTTTCTAACCATGAGTAAACTTTAAAACAAGAACTTGAGACTCGTTGAGCTTTTGTTTTAGTTGCTCATTTTCTCTTCGATTAACTCGGACTCGGTCTCATTGGATTGAGCACTAGTCTTAAGTTCTTTGAGTGTAATTCTCGCTTTTCCAACTCATTTTTTAAAGAAATGCTCTCGGAGGAAATTGACTCAAGTTGTTCTTTAAAATGAGAAGAGTCGAATTGGACTTCTTCTTCAAAGTGAAAATATACTTAGCTAAATCAACTTTGGAAAATTTGAGAAAGTATTCAATTACCTCTTGAGGATTTTCTTCCTCATTGTCTCGATTGATCCGTGTTCGACTCGTTTCCACTTCGAGTCGAAAGTGCCATTATACATTTTGAGTCATCCGAGTCCTCGTCAACTTCGATGATTCGTCGTCACTCCATGTGGCCATCATAGCCTTTTTCTTCTTTCTGTCCCTTTTTCTCTTTGGACAGTCCTTGACTATGGTTCCTTGCTGCCACATTCAAAACAGCTAGAGTTCTTAGTCAAAGATAACTTTGAAGGGGAAGAATGTTTACCTTTTCTATCCTTCTTATCTTTCTTATAGAACTCTTCTCTTGGCTTCTTATCCCATCTCTTGTGCTTCATCATTCCGTTGGCTTCGAATCGGAGGAACTCATATCTCGCTTCTCTCGGTTTCGAGGCTTTAAGCGCAATGTTCTTTTTGGTGCTGGCCTCTGCATCCTCCTCTTCCAGGTGGATCTCATGGGTGAGAAGCTTCCCAATGAGTTCGTCCGGCTTCGATAGAGATAAGTTCTGAGCCTCTTCGATAGCTGTCACTTTGGGACCCCATCTTTTCTTAGGTAGGCTTCGAGTATCTTTCCGCACATTTCCTCGTGGGCAATCTTTTTACCCAGAGATTTGCGATTGTTGGTAATCTCGAGTAAATCGAATGAACATCTCGAGTGATGTTTTCTTCTGCTCCATCTTGAACAGCTCATACTTATGAAGATATTGGCTTATCTTCGCTTGTCCGACTCGGCTTGTGCCTTCATAAGTGTTGACCAGTGTGTCCCATACTTCTTTAGCTGTGTCACGAGCGGATACTCGGTTGTATTCTTCCGAGCTGATGGCGCACATCAGAATGTTAATCGCCTTGAAGTTCTTTCGAACTTCTTACTTCATTAGCGAGTGAACTTGGCCTTTGTCTTTGGTACGAGTCTTGTTTCTTCCGTCTTCATGGGAATGTAGTTGCCTACTTGTATGATGTTCCGGACATCTTCATCGTGATCCAGCAGGAAACATTCCATGAGCTTCTTCTAGTGCACGAAGTTAGATCCTTTGAACTTTGGTGGTCTGCTAGAAGATCTTCCTTCATCGAACTCTCCGTTGTTCCGAGCCATTTGATCTTTAAACCTTTGGATGGTTAGATCCTTTTCGAAAGGCTAGGCTCGATACCAATTGAAGGTTTGCTCTTGGAGAGTCTAAGTCACCCTAAAGGGGGTGAATAGGGTGATGAAGAAATTTGCTTGAAATTTAAAATAGATATAACTATGAAGTGAGTGGGAGTCAAGGATGAACGGAGAAAAGCTCTAACTCAAAGTTCAGTAAAGAATGAAGAAACAGATTAAACAGTAACTTTAAAACTGTCCGAGACTAGAATGCACTCAAAAAAGTAATAACTCATAAAGTACGTGGAAACCCTCCTGGGGTAGAAAACCACGGAAACCCTCCCGGGCGTAAAACCGTGCTAATCCACTATTTTGAGTCCACAAAATACGATGAGACCGACTCAACCCTATTTGCTCCCTTAGACAACTACTTACAAGTTTTTCCTAGACTCATAAATTCCCTTATCCGATCTAATACTTCCTAACCGAGATAACCCTTACAGGTTAGGGACAACCGAGCTGAGATAACCCTTACAGCTTAGTCAAGGGACCTTACTTAGAAAGTAAGAAAGTGAGTTTGTAATCGAGTACAAGACCTTACAACTCAAAGGAATATTAAATACGTAACTGGAGTTGTAAGTAAAAGATTGAGAATGAATACAACGACTTTTGCTCAAGTATGTGTATATAAACAGTTGGTTCAAGAATCTTCATGTCTTGAAAGTTGGCTTCTATTTATAGATGACCAAGCAGACTTAGCCATTGTGTCCATCTTCCGACTGGAAGTCCTTTGTGATCGTTGTAATGAATTTTCCGAGTCACTCGGAAAATATCCGTTGAGATATGAACGTTGAGTAACGGCTCTTGACTCCTTTGAAAGTCCCAAACCGCTGGTGGTGTCTTTGAAAGTAAGGTGGAAACTACCGTAGAGCTTAGTGTTGCGGTTTTCTAGTTTTGGAAACGGACGAACCTGACACGTTGTCCGGGGCTAGGTCGAGGTGGAAAAAGCCTTGTCTCGCTGGCGATTTGACGTTTTGAAGCCTAGGTTACTTTTGTAATTCAAAAATAGGATAGTCTCGTTTGAATAACCTACAAAAGTAAATCAATTTGGTTCTCAAAGTATAAAATACTTTGGTCCAAGATTAGACGCAGATAATAACATAATTCGGATAATTAAGTGACTAATTATCTGAGTCGGAAAAGGAATGGAATTTTCTGAGTCTAATATCCATAATACTCAAATTCCACCTTAGTCGAGTCTAGAAGATAATCAAGTCGGATAAAGAATATCGGAGTAAACATACTTGATCGAGACAAAACAAAGTTCAAACAAAATATGCTGACTTAGAATAGTAAATTAACAATGTAATTCCTGGAACATGAAGTTAAACATGTGTTTATGCGCGTGAAATAAAGTGTTCGAACATGCGATATATCCGAGTGTTGAGTGACTCAAAACCGAGTATGTTGTGGCATGTAGAAGTATGCTTTCCGAGTCGATCGAGTCAAGCGTAAACATATATAATAGTTTCTATAACACTCGGAGAAAATGTTATATCACTCGGAAAAGTTTCTAAGGCACATGGAATGACTTGAAATCAAAACCCTATAAGAGATGAAGTCTTATACTTGATTCCTCGATGGAACTCGGAAAAGTGTAAGTATATCACTCAGAAAAGTTTCTAAGGCACATGGAACGACTCTAAACCAAGGTTGATTAGATGTGTCTTATTAGAGCAAGAACTTGAAATTGTTTTCAAAGACAAGCGATGAGCTGAAAACTTAGTTGCAAACCATCCGAGTAGGCTAGAAAATGGGGAAAGTGGTGACCCTTTCAGTGATTGTTTTCCTGATGAGACTCTATATGTTGTCATTGATAGATTACCTTGGTATGCTGACATAGTAAATTACATAGTTGCCAAAACTTTTCCAAGAGACATGTCTAGAGCCCAAAAAGAAAAGATAAGATCTCAAGCTAAATACTATGTTTAGGACGACCCTTACTTATGGAAATTTTGTGGAGATCAGATTATAAGGCGTTGTGTAGATGACACTGAGTTTCATTCTATTTTAACTTTATGTCACTCATCCGAAAGTGGGGGCATTTTGGACCAAAAAGAACAGCACATAAAGTCTTAGAATGTGGATTTTATTGGCCTACCATTTTTCATGATGCTTATGATTTTTGCAAAAATGTGAAGCATGCCAAAAGACAGGAAATTTATCGGGAGGAATCAAATGCCCCTATATAATGTGTATGTGTGTCAAATATTTGATGTGTGGGGCGTGGATTTCATGGGACAGTTTCCCTTTCCTTTGGTTTTACTTACATACTCATGTTTGTTGATTATGTGTTTAAATGGGTTGAAGTGGTAGCTACTAAAGCCGATTAAGCTAAGATTGTGGTGAAACATGTTAAATCTTATATTTTACATAGATATGGGGTACCTAGAACGGTCATTAGTGATAGAGGGACACATTTTTGTAATAAAACTTCAGGTACCTTGCTATCTAAATACCATGTAACTCCTAAGGTGTCTACAAGTTATCATCCCCAAACAAATGGCCAAGCTGAAATCTCTAATAGAGAAATCAAAGGAATTCTAGAAAAGTTGTTAGGCTAGATAAGAAAGATTGGAGTCTTAGATTTGATGAAGCTCTCTGGGCTTATAGGACTACATACAAGACCCCTATAGGTATGTCACCTTACAGGCTAGTCTTTGGAAAAGCATGTCATCTTCCTATAGAGTTGAGCATAAATCATATTGGGCTGTAAAGAAGTGCAATTTAGATTATAACTTAGCGGGAAAGGAGCGTAAGCCACAACTGGAGGAATTAGAAGAGATTCGTATGGAAGCTTAAGACAATTCAGTAATTTATAAAGGTAAAGCCAAATCATTTCATGATACTAAGCTTGTCAGGAAGGAATTTCAAATATGGGAGAAAGTGTTATTGTTCAATTCACAACTGAGACTTTTTCCTTGTAAGTTAAACTCTAGATGGCTAGGACCTTTTGAGGTAGTAAAGACTTATCCACATGGGGCTGTTGAGATTAAAAGTTATTCTACTAACAAGATTTTTAAGGTGAATGGTCACAGGTCAAAGAATTTTTATGAAGGGAGCCAAATTTGCTTAGTAGAGGAGATTCATTTAGAAGACCCATGAGTTACAACGATGTCTAGCGAAAGACGAGTAAACAAAGGCGCTGGTTGGGAGGCAACCCAACATTTTCAGTGGAAGTTTCTATAATTTTTACTTTAATTTTATTTTTATTCTTATTTATGAATGCATCAGGGACAATGCATGAATTAAGTGTGGGGAGTGCATCCTGCATTTTAATTTTATGCATTTATTTTATTTTATTGTTTAAAAAAATTAGTGTCTTTCTTGTAAAGAAATGCATAAGCATGAATATATGCTAGGTCAACTTGCTTAAAATTTTTCTGTTTATAGTTTTTCTTTCCCTTTGTTAGTGAGAAATTTGAACTTGTTAAATGTCATTCAGAGTTGTTTGAGTTAATCCTCATATATTTCTTCAATAAGTGACAATCACAATTTTTCTCGTCAGTTTGATCATGTTATATGATCATGATAGAGGCAATAAATTGACTTAAACCGTTCACCTGGACTACTCGAACTTAGCAAATTGACTCATTGAAAATTTGATTTTTCTTGTCTTGCCTTTCAAAAAAAAAAAAAAAAGTTAGTCAACCAACATGGGTCGGAGTTGGTGGCTCGGCACCATTTCCCCTTAAGTTTAGGTCTCAAGTTGAGCCTTACGAATGGAGTAACCCATTATGGGAGAGTCATGCCCCTTTCAATGGCTTGAACCATACTAACGAAAAGAAAAAGAAAAAATAGAGTATTAACTTCAAGCACCTCTATTTGGGTGAGTGGGAGACAAAAAGTGTTATATTTCTAAGACCCTATACGGGCCTCTAATATGTGCTTGAATGGAGTTATATATATATATATATATATATATATATATATATATATATATATATATATATATATATATATAAAAGAAAAAGAAGAAGTTTGCAAAACAAATTTATTATCAATTTTTAGTGAGTTATCTGCTGATTCAACATCTTTATGACCATACTCGCACCTTAATTTTTTCCATCCTAAAATGTTTTAGACCTCTTCACCGGAATGTACATGTTTGAAAAAAGATGGATAATCTTTTACTCGTTGCCTAAGTGAATAAGATATTGTGAGACTGATGAATAAACTCTCCGATGACAATGAAATGTGTAGTTTTTCACCTACTTGGGAAAGATAAATTTTCATCAACCTGTTTTGCAAGCAAGACAACCCTATTATATATTTTATGTTTTATGTATATCTTTATAAGAAAGCGTAATATTAGATTGAGTCTCAAATTTCTTTGCACAAGGACGTCCAAAGTTTAAGTGTCGGGAATTTGTTAAGTTGTATTTTATACGTATTTTTAGTAGTTATTTAGTTTATATTATATAATTTATTTTATCTAGTTTATCCTATTTTGTCTATTATAAGTAATTATCAAATAAAGTGAGGAAGAAAAGAAAAGATGTTAAAAGCTGATTTTTAGCTACCGACATGCGTTCAAGAAAAGACATGAAGTCGGTCCATAAAAATAATGTGTCATAAAATATTTATTTTATGACATTATATTTTTGAAGTTTTAATTTGAAGAGGAAAGTGAAGATAATCATACTCCTAAACCTACTAGGACTCCTCCTTAGAGTTGCATGAGAAGAAAGAGGAACAAACCAAGAACCTCACTACCTATTTAATCCCCACGCATCTCTCGCTGCCCATAACATCTCTCGCTGCCCAAAGCTCTCGCTACCCATCACATATCTCACGGCCAAAATTTTCATCACAATCATCAAAGCCTTCCATCTTTCCCCTTTGCCACCTCCTGCTTGCCTTTCTACCCCACCATCATCATAATCCTCATCACCATCTCATAATCATCTTCATCATCATCAACGTCTCATACCAGCCATGAACATCATCACTAATCATCATCAATATCATCGTTCCGCGGTCGAAGAAATTTATATCAGTAGTATTATTTAATATTGTAATTTTTTTCCTTGTAAAGATTGAATTTTTATTGTTAAATTAATATTAAAGATGCTATTTTTATTTAGTTTACGTGTTTTAAATTACATTATATTTGAGTAGTTTTTTATACTTAGTATAATTTATTTGAAATCATGTTAAATTATTTATTTTAAAACAAAGATTCGATCTTTATTGTCTTATTAATTAGATCCATGATTCTATGATAATTTGATTTTAATGCTTATGATTTTATGTCTAAGTAATTAGAGTGCACGCTAATTAGTTTTGTATGAATTCATACGATAGTTTGAAGGGTTTAAGTACGTAACCGCTTGATCTTTTAAACATAAGTATTACCCTAGTTAATCATGGATGGCTCATACCCATCTCTTTTAATTAGAAAATTATCATAGATCCTTCTTAAATCAATTTGCTAGTAGATTAGTAATTAGGTTTTACATGATATTTTTCTAATACTTAATGCTCTAATTTGATTAAATTCTAGTGCTAGTATTAGGGTTATCAATATTAGTGCTAGTATTAGGGTTGTCTTCTATAGTTTAGCTCATGGGTAGATTAATTTGTGTGTTAATGATAAATAATAATTTTCATGGTGGATATAAATTATATTAAGTGTTTTTATAAATTTGATATCTTTGATAATTATTTATTTGCTTTTTAGTTATTTTCTTTAGTTTGTCAATTTTTATTTATAAATTTATAGTCTTTTATTATCAATTTCATTATCCCCCTTAAAGAACAGTCTTTTAGGTTAGTTTTAGAAATTTTATTTTAATTTAATTTTGATTTTTTATATATTTTAATTTTTAGATTATTTTTCTGTCAGCTTTTATTATTTTTGAGTCAGGTTGTTAGAAATTAGTTTTAAAATAGTTTATTTTATTATTTTTAGTGTTTTATCTTCTTTTAAAGTTTAGATAGAGTCCTAGTTTGATGTGATTAAATTTTAGAATTTTTGGAATTAATATGATAATTTTTCATATTTAATTCTTGAATTTATTTACTGCAGATTTTTAGTTAAATAATTTCGTAAATTCGGTTTTAAATTTTATTTTTATATTTTTAGGGTCTGGTTAGGTCTAAAAAATTAGTGTTAATATTCTGGATAATTTTAGTATTTATTTTCGTAATTAATTTAGTGTAGAATTTTAGTTATTTAATTTTCTATTTTAGAATCTGTTTATTTTCTGCCTTAGTTTTCTGTTTTAATTGTTCCAAAAAAATATATAAATATAAAAAAATATTTATGGGTTATTAAAATTTTATATTATGTCTAGTTTAGTTATTTATATTGTTAGATAATTTTCTGTTATTTTTAGTTATTAAACTTTGAGTTATTCTCTGTTTTGATTTTCTATTTAAGTTTTTATTTGATTTTCTGTTTTGAATTTTCGAAAATTAATTAGGGTAGTTATGTCAAATTTAGATTATTAGAATAAATTTTTATAATTTCAGAAGCCCAAATTTAGATTATTAGAATAAATTTTTATAATTTCGAAGTCTTTCTCGAATTATATTTTAGAATTTTAGTAGTTTAATTTGATTTGTTTGAGTTTTTACAAAGATAAATAAATAAAATAACTAGAGTAGTAAGTTTAATTGGATTGTAATTTAGATTTTCACATTATGTTTCCTCGTGGATTCGATCCCTACTTCCCTATGCTATATTGTTTATTATAAGCCTAAGTAATGGTTTAATTTGTATCCGTACGACAAGTTAACAATGAGTGGAGAATAACCATCTTCTCAATAATCAAGCCTACGTGGGCCCACCGAGTCAAGAGTTTGACTTATCCAAAACCGAGTTTCCCCATGAATGTCGGCTCTCTTGGTTTTTGAAGATTCGTTTTTAAAGTTGATTTTTGAAACTGTGTTTAGAAATTGCGGTGCACCTCTTATTAAGACTATTTACTTTGAGAACCAGATTTAAAAACAGTTTATGTGAAATGGAGATTGGTGATTTTTATTAATAATTTTAGTTTAGAAATTGATTTTAAGAGAAATCCCGAGATGTTATTTTGAGGTTAAAAAACATGAAAATTAAGATCTCATTTTGCCACAAAGCTCTTGGGCCAAACAGATAAATTTGGTCGGGCCAAGAGCTAAGCCTCGACGACGACGTCAACCAAGCACCAACAGGAGACCGGGGCCGGCTATAGGGATAAGACTAAGAAATTAGTCTCGGCCCTATTGCCTCGGATGTTAAAATAGAAACCAAATTTAGCTATTTTCAACCTAAAATGCCGAGAAGCAAATAGAGAGAAATAAAATAGAAAATAGAGAGTCGCTAGTCACTTTTAGAAATAAAAGCCAATTAAAATAAAAAAGGACTCTTCCAATCTTAGTAT
This sequence comes from Talinum fruticosum, assembly GCA_021018815.1. NCBI lineage: Eukaryota > Viridiplantae > Streptophyta > Magnoliopsida > Caryophyllales > Talinaceae > Talinum > Talinum fruticosum. Next base: position 3,363,600 of record JAITYX010000026.1, read on the forward strand.
GGAAAAACTAATCCATAAAGAGGTTTCAATAGAAACTCCATCGATCTATAATCGAAAATCCGGTGTTCCGGGTGAAGGTACGAAATAGAGAGGAATGCTCTCTATCCTACCCATCAACAGACGACCTTGACTAATTTGAGTTGTGAGTTAAAAAATGTATTTACCAATCAAGCATACAACATGTGAAGAACGCAAATTAAATCGACTAAAGCATGCTAAGAAAGTGATAAATAAGCAAATAGGAAAGTAGTAAAGGAAAGCGAAAAAGAAAAGCAAGAAGTTAAAACTTACAGTAGGCGGGAGGAATTTTAAAACGATTACATCTTTGGTCCACAATACGGAAAACAAGAAAATAAATAAATAAAAACCGTAAGAACGAGTTTGAATGCGGATCCGGTGCCCTCGGGTTGTCCCACGTGCTGAACTTGGATCATGAATCGAATCCGGCTGCGTAATGTTAGGGTAGTGAACTTAGAAGGAGGATAGACGTAGGCTATTTGTGGAGTTTCGAAGTGAGGAAATGTGTGACGGTATGTCAAGATGGAGGGAGTAAAGTGTGGTAGAAAGTAGTGAGAGTACTTTGAACATAGGGACTTGACTGGCTTAAAATGTAGTAGTACTTAACTCAAAATTGAGCCAACAAATCAAAATGCAGACCTATATATTCACCGACCAAAGGCTTAACATTTAGTAGCTCTTAGCTAAAAAATCAGCAACCAAAAATGAGGGAAGCGACCCTCTACTTATAAGAGAGAATTGGGTTACAAAAATGACCTAAAAAAGCAATCAATCAACGACAGCCTACTAAACCGAGCCCGGTCCAGTCGGCAAGGATCACGGAAAAACCGGATGAAATCCAATCGGACTGAAAATCCTATGGAGGAAGGTGTTGAGTGCAAAAATATGGTATTTTTTGTACCTGTTTACATCTTATTTTATTCATAGTAATTATTAAAGTGGGAATTTTAATTTAATTTATGTTATTTTCGCAGAAAATAGGGAAAAATACGAGAAATAATAAGAAAGCTGAAAAATTGCAGGAAGGGATTGCCCACTTGAAGTCGGGCCAAATTGAGCCTAAAACTGTTGCTGCACACTGACCACTTTTCTTCCTCTCACCGGCCCAATTTCCACTTCTCTCTCTCACGGCACCAGAATCCTTCCTCTCATCTTCTTGCTTTTCACAAAACCCTAACTACTTCTCTTCTTTCCTCTGCCTACCTGGAGACATCAAACCCATCTCAAACTCTCCACGCTTCTCGCTCTCTAGCTGCTGCTGTCCATCACCATACCCGAAAACCCTCATAACTCCATTCCAATATGGACTCTATCCATAAGAGAAACCTAAACCGGAGTGTGAGCACAAGGAGGAGGCCGAAGGAAGAGCTTTAAAAGGAAGATTAACGGCGAGCAAGAAGGCAGTCGGCGAGCACCAGTCAAAAGAACATGCCGCGAGTTTCTCTTCTGCAAAATTTCAATTCTTCGTCTCTCAAATTCTAGTTTTAGTTTTTAAGTCTTTAAGCTTTAAGTTTAGATTTCGTTTTTTGTTTTCAGTTTCTTAAGATAGTAATAGATTTCGTTCATGAATTGATTTTGGAGTATTCAAGTTGTTGGGTGTTGCAAATCTTGAATTGTTTTCGTGCATTCGAAGTACTGTCCCGTCCCTTTGGTTCAGATCTAATTGTGCACGGCTGCGTATAATTCTTCACTTTGTCAGAGTTTCATTTTCAGATTTAGTTTTCCTTATTGATTGTTTAAAGGATGTCAATATTGCAAATTGATTAAGTTGATTCTGCCGTGATTGTATGATTGTTTACATTTTTAGTTTTCAATTTTAATTTGCAAATTTCGTTTAGTACAATATGATAATCAGTTGCTGAGTAGTTAAACTCTGATTTTAGTTAGTCTCGGTTAAGAAATCTAATTTTAATTTTAGTTCATCTTTGTGGTTGGACAAAATCACTAGTTCATCTTTGTGGTTCGACAAAATTACTTAAATAAAATGGGGTCGTTGCGGAGGATGGCCTAATGGCGTTGTTGCGGAGGATGGCCTAATTGAAATTAGGTTGCAATAGAGTTATTAAGTCTTTCTTTTGATTTAGTTTTCTGATTGTTGATTCTAAATTTTGTTCCCTTTTAGTTAAATTTAGTTAATCTGTTAGTTTAGTAATTTTTCTAGTTTGGTTTTTGAGTTTAGCAATTAGAGGTGTGAGTCTTAATTTAAATTAGTTTGCAAATGCAGGTCTTAAATTTCCAGTCTAGTCTCTGTTTTCTGTATCTTTTGCTTAATTAAGTCAGTTTTGGCTAGTTTTAGTCTTCAGTTTTTATTTTAGTCCCATTATTTCAGTTTCTATTTAAAATTAGTCATTTTTATTTGGTTTCTGGTTTTTAATTTAATGAAGTTTAAGTTTCTGTTTTAGTTTGTGTACTATTTTTGTTTTAGTCTTCTGTTTTCCTATTTTGATAAAAAAAAAAAAGTCGAAAAACAATTGAAAAAACAAAAAGACCAAAAATACATTTGTGGGTTGCTAGTGCATGAGCTATTGGGTTAGGGAACCTAAAAGAATAAGACTTGTTAGGATTGAAGTTTCAATTGAAATGAAATCCAAAACTAAAGAAGAAAAAATGACTGAATTTGGAGCATACGAGAGAACCTTGAGTGATATCTTTTATCCTCCTAGGAGTTCTAATTCTTCATTCTTTAATTTGCCTAACTTGGGGCCAAATGTGAATTTGTTACTTAGTCCACACTATACTCAAATGCTCTTAAAATTCCATGGTTACGAAGATGCATTTTCCTATGATGTATGTATAGCTATGATGTATAGTGTGAACTTTGATAAAGTGATTTCTAATGGAATTTGATAAAGTGATTTTTAATGGAATTTGATAAAGTGATTTCTATGATGTATTTTCTTAATGTTTCTATAGATGAAATTAGAATAAGATTAATTCATTTTGTTTTAAAAGATGTCTGCTAAAAGATGAATGTATAGCTTACCTGCTAGTTTTATTTCCACTTGGGATGAATTGCTAAGGTGTTTTTTAAAAAATATTTCCCGTATGGTAAAGCTGTGAAGGTAAGGAATGAAATTAATCAATTTATTCAAATGGAAAAAGAAATGTTTTGGAAATACTTGGAAAAATTTATCTCCATCATGGTTTAGAATAGTGGCGTCTATGCCAAATTATTTACAAAGGACTGGACCAACAGATTAGGACCACGCTAGAGTCCATGTGTCGGGATGGTTTTCTTTCTAAAAGTGTTGTAGTTGCTTGGAAATTTTTAGAGGACTTAGAAGAAAAACGATGCAATGGAAAAGCACTTAGATATGAGACTCTAAGTTCTAAAATAAATGGTGCAACAAGGGGTATGCATATTGTTTCGATGTGAGTCACTTTGAGTCCAAAGTTGCTATACTTGAAAGCATGTTAAGGGTGTTAACTGTTCAACCCCAATCTTCCCAATTGTTTAACACCAATCTTCCCAAAATTCCTTGATGTCATGTTTTCATTGTCAAAGCTTAGATCACATAGTGAGTACTTGTCCCTACTTGGCCACATGTTAGGAGCAAGGGCAAGTGAATGCTTGCATTCTAAAGGATTAAGTTTGACCCTTACTCTCCTACCTATAATGAAGGGTGGAACATTACCCTAATTTTTCTTGGAGTCATGGACCTAATATTGTAGGTCAGAATATTCCCCAACCCACTTCATTCCCTTCTAGCCGTTACCGAAACAGACTTATCCAATTATGCCCAATGCACCCAAACCACTACCTCCTACGGTTGAGACCGAACCTCCTCCTGGTTATACCGATGATCATAAGAGAGTTAACAACCTTAAAAGATAACAAAATAACCTCAAGAAAATGATGAAAAATATAACTCGAACAGTTGACGCAATTGACCCAACTTACTATCTCTAACTATAGAGAGAAAGAGACTTTTCCTAGTCAACCAAAGATGAATCCCAAGAACATAGGCCCTTCTTCCGTTGGGGGCCGCCTCGAATGATAATGTGAGGAGAGTGAAATCGATTATGTCCCTTAGGTCGGGACGAGAAATTGATAATTATGTGGGTGACCAAGTTAGGGAAACATGTAGATATTCTCACACTTTCTTTAAAAACCATCTCCCCTTCTACCCATCAAGAGATCTGTTTCGCCCAGTACTCCTAAGGACACTATTGATGGTGTTCCTCCGGGGACCTCTGTTACCCCTTCTTTTGAAATAGAGGAAACTAAGGAGAAAGATACTATTGATATATTAGAACCTTCATCTCCTATAGATTCCTCATCTCCTCGCTGCTATATGGGCTCATGAGCACATAATTCCTTTTCCCTATCGACTAAAAAAGAAAGATCGAATAATGTTAATAAGATAAGAGAGACTTTTACTCAAGTTAAAATTAACATTCCATTATTAGATGTTATCCAAGCAGATGCCTCTTTATGCCAAATTCTTAAAAGAGTTGTATATTACAAAAGGTGTTATTAATGTTCCTAAAAAGGCTTTCCTAACTTTTAATGCTAGCTCTATGATCAGCCAACAAATTCCAAGTGAAGTATAAGGACCCCAATTGTCCGACTATCCCTATGGTTATTAGGGAACGACGCATTAATGGAGCTTTACTTGATTTAGGGGCTAGTGTGAATTTAATACCCTTCACTGTGTATGAAAAACTAGGGGTAATAGAGGACGTAGATTGATTAGGTTGCCTTTAGGTGTAGTCTTACGGTTAAAGTTGATAAATTTATTTACCCTGTGGATTTTGTTGTGATGAAAACCGAAAAAGTCCTTAACTATAAGAGTCGAGACTCCTATTATCTTGGGACGTCCTTTCCTAGCTACTGCAAATGTTCTTATTAACTGGAGAGATGACATGATGAAACTGTCTTATGGTAATATGACTCTAAAAGTGAATATTTTTAAGTTGTAAAAAGAACTTGATGGATGTGATGGTTTTGAAATCTCCCCAATTAACTGGATAGAAGATTCTATTTCGATGAGCATGGATTTGTTACCTATTGAATATGAGTCTTCTATGTTGGATAATGACCTTGAGTGTAATATACTTGAAACCGATGATATACACCCCATTTCTAAAACTATTTACGAAAAGGTTGCTAACCCCGATCCAGATTACTGAGACCATATAAAATTACAACCTCCCCGGATCCTAGATTGCTTAGTTATGACTTGAAACACACTTGGTGAGGAGATGAAACTACAACCAAGTGAGCAAGAAAAGATTAGAACCGAGACCTATGAGACTACTAAATCTTCTATGGAGAAAGCCAAGTTGTATCATGACAAACACATTCTTAGGAAAGAGTTTGCTCCGGGCATGAAAATGCTCCTATATGGCTCTAGGCTCCATCTTTTTCCACAAAATTTAAGGTCCTGTTGGATGGGTCCATTTGTTGCTACTCATGTTTTTCCTTATGGTGCGATCGAAATATAGGATCCCGAAAGTGGTGCTAAGTTCAAAGTAAATGGCCAAATACTAAAATAGTTTTTGGAGCTACCAAACACAAAAGATGTAGAGTGTCCGATACTCCGTGACCCAACGATATGAACAAGTAATGTGTTGACGGGATAGTTCAAGTGCATATTGCACTCGACCTAGTTTGATATAAATTTCTTTCCCTTCTTTTCTATTTTTGCTTTCTTTTTGTACATATTTGGTGGTTTGTTTTCTTTTTCTTTGAGTCATGTCTTTTTCTTTATTTTTTGAGTCTTCTTTTTATTTTGTAAATATTTGTTTTCTTTTTAGTTTATTTTCTTTGTGAGAATCTTTCCACTTCCAATGAGGACATTGTCAAGTTTAGGTGTGGAGGTAGGAAAATCTTTCTTTTTGAAAAAAAAATCCAAAAAGATTTTCTTTTATTTTGGGAGATATTGTATATGTTCTTATTAATTTTTGAACCATTTTGACTTAGTTATTAGGTTGTAAAACGAAATATACATGATAACACTCACCTCTTAATATGACAATTCTAACATTTTTTTCTAACCTTGGTATACAATGAGAATTTGTAAAATCTGCACCTACTTTTATAAAAGTCATTTGCTCTTAGGTCTGAAGTTATCATTGATTGATTCACCCACTTGCCTTTTGTACGAAAATAAACTTCATGTTATATTTTTCATTGAACAAAAGGGAAAGGAAAAACAAAAAGAAAAATAAAGTCGGGAATGGCAAGAACCCTTTGAGGCATGCTCTACTAGGTGCTACCCTTTGAGGAAATAGTTGCTACTTGGACAAGTCTTTTTTCCAAATAAAGTGAAAATAAAGTACTAGGTAAATGGGTTGATTCAGTTATGTAAGCCTAAAGAAAGGGAGCAATGGTACACTTGCAAATCACCTAATAGGTCAAATTCACTATTCTTAATGGAATAAAGAGGTGGAAACATTGATGTATGGTTGTCGTCAAAAGAAGGTAACATGTTCAATATGTATAATATACCTAGATACAAGTTGATACTTGAGTTTCAAAGGTGATATGATTGATCTTAATATGTATATAGTTTCTCCCTATTGTAAATATTTTTGTAAATATTTTTTCAGTTTTTCTTTCTCCACCAACCTTTCTTTTCTAGATTTTGTGGGTATATATGCTATAAATCCTCACGAGACCTTACTCTTCCATTTGGGCTGCCATGGGCTTTAAAGAGCTTGTTGCATACGCTAAATGCGATCGTGATTCCTATAAAAGTGAGTTAGGTTTTTCTTATTTTCTTTTTCTAGTTTTTATTTTACTCGTGGACAAGCAAAAATCTAGGTATGAGGTATTTTTGAGTGCAAAATGATGATATTTTTATACCTATCTACATCTTATTTTATTCGTAAGAATTATTAATTAGGAATTTTAAATTAATTTGTGTTATTTTTGTAGGAAATGTGGAAAAACATGAGAAATAATGAGAAAGTTGAAAAATTAAAGGATGAGATTGACCACTTTAAGTAGGCTAAATTGAATCCAAAAATGTTGCTGCATGCTAACCTCTTTTTTTATTCCTTTCACCGGCCCCGATTTCCACTTCTCTCTCTTTGGCCCATGGCTACCCCTCTACTTAAAATCCCTCCTAGCCACTAAAACTAGACTCGGTAAACCGACTCGAACCAAATGGGTCAACTCTGAACCCATAGTTCCTTCTCCCCGCTCTCTGCCCTCATATACACGGAAACCCTAGCCCCGCTTTCCCCTTTTAGTTTTTCCCGTAAGCCCTAAACGCACTCATCTTCTACCTCTCCTCTTTGGCATAACCATACCCGAAGACTCCAAACCCCTCCGAGTCCTTCTTCCACTCGGTCTCCATCGCCACACAAAGAAATCCGAAGCCTATCACCTTCCTTCTCTTCTTCGGCTCTCACACAGCACCAGAATCCTTCCTCTCCTCTTTTTCCTCTTCACATAACCCTAACTACTTCTCCTCTTTCCTCTCGCCTACGCGAAGACATCAAACCCATCTCAAACTCTTCACGCTTGTCCCTCTCTCGCTGCTGCTGTCCATCACATACCCAAAAACCCTCGTAAATCCATTATAATCTGGACTCTATCCACAAGAGAAACCTAAACCGGAGCGTGAGCACAAGGAGGAGGCTGAAGGAAGAGCTTTAAAACGAAGACGAATGACAAGCAATAAGGCGGTCGGCGAGCACCGATCAAAAGGGCAAGCCGCGAGTTTATCTTCTTCAAATTTTTAGTTCTTTATCTCTCAAATTCTAGTTTTAGTTTTCAGTCTTTAAGCTTTCAGTTTAGATTTCGGTTTTTTAGTTTCTTATGATTGTAATAGATTTCGTTCAAGAATCAATTTTGGAGTATTGAAGTCGTTGGGTGTTGCAAATCTGGAATTATTTTCGTGCATTCGAAGTACTTGTCCCGTCCCTTTGGTTTAGATCCGATTGTGTACGGCTAGGTATAATTTTTCACTTTGTCGAGTTTCATTTTCAGATTTAGTTTTCCTTATTGATTGTTTAAAGGATGTCAATATTACAAATTGATGAAGTTGATTCTGCCGTAATTGTCTAATTGTTTACATTTTTAGTTTTCAATTTCCATTTGTAAATTCCGTTTAGTACAATATGATAATAAGTTGCACCTTACAAGGAATTACTTCATCAAGCGAGCATCAAACATCAAGTTAGCATCGAGGAGGTTACCAGCACCGTCACCTTGAAAGAGGATTTCCATGCCATCAATTAATCAAAGCTAGTCTCCAAGAAGATATAGACATAAGCACCCATGAAGGACGTGGGGGCTCAAGATCGAAAATGTTATACAACTACAACAATTCCAAGAATACTCGGGGAAGACACAAATTGTCTACCTTACAAAGAAGCTATTAGCATATAAGCTTAAAGCTCAAATTTCAAATGAGGCACATCACCTCATGGAACACCATATTTTCAAGCAAACGAGACTTTAGGTTATCCAATGACCAAGTCTAGGCAAGAATTTCTACATAAGGATAAGCATCCGTCCCTATTCGAACGATAGTAGATAGAAGTTGAGCTTAAGACCCAGTAGCGGTTAAGGTTCGGACACAACTTAGTCGAGCCTCGGGCCCAAGAGTGGTCAAGATTCGGACACGGTTTAATCGAGCTTCGAGTCCGAGTAGTTGTCAAGGTTTAGACATCAATCCCTTGTCGAGTTTTAGGCCCGATAGCGGTCAAGGTTTAGATACACCTCAATTGAGCTTCGGGCACAATAACGGCTAAGGTTCGGACATCAATCCCTCGCCAAGCTTCAAGCCCAATAACAGTCAAGGTTCACACACCATGCCGAGACTTCGGGACCTCCCTATGGCCCGGTCAAGGAACCACATTTGAAATATGATCCGGTTACAAATAATCTTCGAGTAACACTTGAAACTATTTATATTCGATTATTAGCTAACAAAACTATGAGTGTAGAAAATTTCAGCCAAGCTTCGGACCAAGTACGTGGTCAAGTTTAGGCACCTTATCCGAGTTTTAGGACACCGAACGAGCCAAGCTCGGGATACCCGACCAAATTTTAGATCGAAGAAGCGGTCAAGTTCGGGCATCCCAGCTGGACTTTAGACTTTACTACCCAAGTCCAGTTCAAGCTCCCTCACCAACCTTCAGATTGAGCACGTGGTCAAGTTTAGGCACACCAATATGAGCTTCGGATTAGCGGCCAAGTTCATGAATTTGTAAAGCGGACTTCAAACTCCATCAGTCAAGTCCAGGCCCCTCCTATTAAAGTTCAAGATAAAAGATGCTCAATTTTAGACACATAAACTCAAATCGAGCATCTAACATAACACCAGGTAAGTACCTTTAGCGTCTACTTTGACCTTCGTCTTTTAGACTCGATCAAAGCGGGGCTAATTGCGGACACCTAAAACGTGTCGTCCTTTTCTCATTTTTATTTGTTGGCCCGATGAAGAAATCATGAGTCCTATTTTAGGATTTGGATCTTAGCTCTGTGTTTGATTGGTGCAACGGAAGCCGATAAACCACAAAGAACCCCGAGCACCACATAAATAGCCTTTTGCCTTGGGTCGATCCAAAAATCCCCTTTTCTTTCTGTAGATCCAAAATCGAGCCAAGCCTCCAGAGACAATAGAGTCTAGTGCTGTGTACCGGGGACTTCCAGTGCTCGAAAGCTGCGTTTCACTTCGACCTAACTAAATAAGGAGTCGAAGACCTCAAGACGACATTAGACGTTGCATTTCATGATCACAAGCTTCAAAGTGCTGCATTTTGGCTCCAAGACAGTCCAACCGAGACTGGGAGCACGCATCCTACACCAAAAATGAAACCTACCAAAAATAGAAACCTGCCCAAAATGGAAACCTACCAAAATGAAAACTTTCCATTTTTAGAAAGCCGCTAAGGCCGGTGCCGGACACTACTATTTTGGGCAAAACCGCATCGTTTCACTCTTTTACTCAGCGACCAAGCGAGACATAGAAGTCAAACTTGATCAAACGACGCCGTATAAGGCCGGCACCGCGCACAAGGTTTATTTCCGCCTTAAACGTTGCGTTTTGACCGGAATCCTATTGCAACTCAAAAAGGGGCACAAAACCCTAGGCACGCCCGGGTGGCCGACACCGTGAACCGGGTTCTATCCGGTCTTACCCTCCCTTTATCCGGTTCAATCTCATGATTATCTTGGCCCGGCTTTACTATCGCTTTTGGACGGCTAGTCGAGCTAACCCTAGGTCATTTCCTTGACCTAACATCGCCCTATAAATAGAGAGCCTTGGCTCCGATTCTCACATGGCTCATCCCTTCATCGTTGCGCTGCTGAAACGAGATTAAGAGCTATTGAATACTTCGTTTAGTATTTTGATCTCTTGGTCTCTTTTCGACCTACTTCCATCATACTCCGCATATTAGATCCCTAAGCTCCATCATTCACCTACCTACACCAAAACTCACAAAAAGCCCCTCTCATTTGCCACCGTTGCATCAAGAGATCCGGATCAGCGAGTGGGACAACCCGAGGGCATGGATTCAATCCTCACAACGGTTTAATTATTTTTATGCTTTCTTTATCGCTTTCGTATTGTGGAGGAAATGATGTATCACTTTTAATTACTCCCCGCCCAATTATAATCTTTTAGATTTCTCGCTTTCTTTTCCTTTTTCACTTTTCTTTCGCTTTCGCTTTTCGTTTCGCCTTTCTGCTTTCTTTACTTTTGCTTTTATCACTTTCTCTTACTATGTTTGGTTGCTTTAATTTTGCTTAGCATGTTGTTTGCTTGTTTTTGTTACATTATTTTAATTCATTACTCAAACTAGTAATCGCCGTCTTCGGACGGGTGGAACGGAAGGGCTTTTCCATACGTTTCGTACCCTCACCCTCACCCCGAATTCGATTCTCGGTTCTAAGATCGATGGAGTCATTCTTAGCCTCTTTTGGTCTTAGTTTTCCCATACTATGATTAGAAGAGCAAATTTTACTTTTGTTTTTGTTAGTTTTTCTTTCTTAAAAGCCGATCGGCGACTCCTTTTTGATTTATTTCTCCTAGATCCGCCTCCCGACTATTTTTTAAGCTGCAGGATAGAAAACAGGTTCTAGATCTGCCAGCCAGGGCAGAGGCCAAGGCTAATCTTCTCAGTCATTGCTTTTGGCCGGTGCTGGCCACCATTAGGTGCAAGTCGTCGCTCGCACCGAGTAGTCGAAGCGGGGCTCGGGTCCAAATTGGTGTTTTCACACCGGTTTGTCCCTAAATCCTCACGGCGAAACATAAACCCTAATTCCTATTTTTCGGTTAAGAAACTATATCCCATGACTTCTTAAATAATTTCTAAAATAAAATAATTAACAAAGCTGTCATTCAAACTTTACTTAATTCCCTTTAAATCGGATTTAATAAAATTCAAAAATCTTAATAAAAGGTTCATCCCCACTTTCTAAGTTTCATCTTCAAAACCATTAAAATCATTTTCCAACTTTAAAAACCCTAATGCCAATCATTCGTGGGAAAGCTCGGTCTGTTCTCGTGCGCTCGAGGTCGTGGTTCCTACGAGTGGCGGATCCGCGTAATGTTCGATTGGGACTTGCAAGTGATGGATTTAATCCTTTTCGTGTCACAAGTAATACCCATAACACTTGCCCCGAGTTGTTATTTCCATTTAATTTTCCACCATGGCTTTGCATGAAATAATTTTCTATTATTCTTTCTATGATCATTTCGGGGAAAAGGCACTGGGATGGATATTGATGTTTATCGTCAACCACTAATAAAAGAATTGTTACAATTATGGGATAGGGTAAATGCATTTGATGCATACACCAAGACACATTTTAAATTGTAGGGAGCTCTTTATTCTACTATTAAGGATTTTCCTGCATATGCCAATTTATCCGAATGGAGTACAAAAGGATCGTTTTGCTTATCGATCTTGTCAAAAAGTACACAATCAATGTGGTTGGAAAATGGGCGCAAAATTTTGTTACATGGGCCATAGGAGATGGTTGCCCGATTACCATCGCTTTCGATATGATGATGTTGGATTTGATGGGAATATGGAGCTTGGTAGAGCTCCAAAGCCTAGTGGAAGTTGAAGACTCGGACACTCGCTCAACGCATTTCCGAGTTGCATTAAATGAATCAGGTATAACGATCTCATACTTATAGAGTTTTGATTCCAAGGTATTCTCTCGTATCTTAGAAACTTCTCCGAGTGAAATGGTATCTTCTCTAAGTGATACAACTTTTACTTCTTATATTTCTTGCTTATCCGTAAGTGACTCGGAAAACTGGTTCTTTGTTCCGAGTCCCTCATCACTCGATTTATCGCAGATTAAGTGAACTAGTATTTCGTCTTTTCTCACTCGGAATCCGATACTTATAGTCAGTGATTTCTTAGTCTGTCCAATATTTAGTCTCGTATCAAGTTATTTCACTCGATATTCATTATATATCTTGATCTATCGCTTAGACTAAGTCGGATGGAATTTTGAGTTACATGATTTTTAGACTCGTAAATTTCACTTGTCTTCCGACTCGGATAATTAGTTGTTTAATTATCATAATTACTTTATTATCTCGTGTCTAATCTTAGACCAAAGTATCTTATACTTTGAGAACCAAAATTGTTTCACTTTTGTAGGTTATTCAAACAAGGATACACCTTTTTCAAACCACAAAAGTAACCGGCTTCAAAACGTCAAATCACCAGCAGACATGGCTTTTCACCTTCTCTGCTCCGAGTCCCGGAAGATTGTGTCGTGGCTGTCTGTTTCCAAATTTGGAAAACTGGAACGTTAAGCTTAACGGTGGTTTCCACCTTACCTTTCAAGACACCGCCGGTGGTTTTGGGACTTCCAAGAGAGTTAAACCGTTATCCAACGTTCATATTACAACGGATACTTTATGAGTGACTCGAAAGCTTCGTCAACGGTCACGAAGACTCTCGGTCAGCAGATGAAGACAACGGCTACTCTGCCTGGTTATCTATAAATAGAAGCCACCTCATAAGACTTGAAGATTGCCGAATATATTGTTAACACACATACTTGCTCAAAGTCTCTGTATACACTCTCAATCTTCTACTTACAACTCCCAATCTGTAATTCATTACTTTCGAGTTGTAAGGTCTTGTACTCGATTACAAACACTTTCTTACTTTCTCTGTAAGGTCCCTTGACTAAGTCTGTAAGGGTTAACTCGGCTTAGTTGTCCCTAGCTGTAAGGGTTATCTCAGCTAGGAAGTACTAGATCGAGATAAGGGAATTTCGAGTCTAGGAAAACTTGTATAGAGTTGTCTAAGGGAGCAACTCGGGTTCGATCAGTTCACGGTATTTTGCGGACTCAAAATAGTGGATTTGACTTCGTGCTTGGATTAGCACGGTTCGTGGTTTTCTGCCCCAGGAGGGTTTCCACGTAATTTCTAAGTGTTGTCTTTTTGAGTTCATTCTAGACTCGGATCGTTATACTTCTTACGCTTGATCCGCTTATTTATTCTTGATAGCATTTCTAAGTCCATATACTTCGACCTCGCTAATTGACTCGGAACCTGTCCTTGTCTCTTCTTGTAACGCCCCCAATCACCATTACTTAATAATCCCTTCATTAGGGACTATTACGTAAGGTCGCAGCAGAAGGTAACGATCGAAGACGTTACCGCCGTCCTAAAAATAGGACAAGGCTAAGTATATGAAATAAAATTGGAATACAATTTATGCATCCACTGTTATATTCCTAATGATCATGTTAGGAGTAACTACTTATTACCTACGTAGCTAGGTCATCCCGAAATACGGTTTACGGGTTTAGCAATATAATATTTATACAACCTAGACTTTTGTCTAATCCACAAGATAATGTACAATGTATAATAATTCCCAAGGTCATACCTAAACCCCGGTTGAGGGTGAAATCACCGTGAGCGTCTATGTACCTTCGATTTGCGAATGCCACGTGGCTGGTTAGGGTTTGCCTTCGTCGGACTTAGTAAATGGTTGATTGTTCACCAATGCTTCTTCCTAAAACAAAAACAGTAAAATATTTGGAAGAGTGAGTCGAAACTCAGCACGAACATTCCTGTACTCGTAAAATAATTTTGAAGAATATATTGATTGAGCGCGCGCATTTCAATTCATTTTAGTTTGAAATCGGGGGAGAGAATATAAGTAAAACTTGCTTGCTAGGTTATTATCTCGAAAGTGGAACCCCTTGATAATTGATACGATCTTAGTAAGGTGCACACCTCCCGGGCCGACCGAGAACCCGAGTTGAAGCCGCGCGGGTTGGGCATAAGCCCCGATTATTGATAATTGATGGGCATAAGCCCCGATAATTGATAATTGGGCGGGGACCACTTGCTTAGGTGGCAAAACTTGATTTACAAATGATTCATTATTAGTTATATATATAAGAAATGTTGAGATTTGATGAAACATGTGAGTTTTCGAAAGGTATAGGCAATGAACGTACCTGAATTGAGAATGTTTGTTTCTCCCCTTTTGCGAAATTTGAGTCACCAGCTATTCGGCAACGGAAGTGGCCTCGGTTCCGTTTAAAATGGATTTCTAAAGTTAATAGTGTTTTCTTGAGTTTTAATGCTTGAATTTGTATAAGCTTTAACAATGTATTTCATTTCTTATATTCGTATGAAAGTCGATTAAATTAATGTTTGTATTACTCAGCTCTACTGCGCTTATTGAATACAATTCCTATTAATTAAAGAAGTTGATTAGGTTAACTAAATACCCAAATGATGTTGGTGTTATTCGATTTGTTAGTTGACTTGGATTGAAAATGGTGTATATAAATATACATGCCCAAACACTTATTTTTAATTCATTCCTCACTTATCGAATTTAAGCCCATAGCTAAGCGATTATTCGGTCTAATGACGCCTTTCCATACGTAGGCCTTATAATTACCCAAATTGCTCAAAATTCATTCATATACCAACTTAAGGTCATGAGCCTTATTCTCACAATAACATTCACATTCACAATCGCAATTAGGCAACCTAATACTCAATTATTTTCCATGCATGTATACTTGTACATTATCGAATTTCAACTTCTACGCACACCTTCTCCTTCGTTTGCTCAATCATTTCCAAAACGTAATAGTTCCACCAAATTGTTCCATTCGCTAATAAAACCTCCTCAATCTCATTTGTCAATTCATAATTTCCCAAAAAGAATCACATTTATTCACATTCGTGCAATAAATTCACCACAACACCAAACCTAAATCCTCCACGCTAATTCGAATTTTCCCCAAATTAATCTTTAAGTTTACTACACAAACATGTCTATAAATCCGATAA
Source organism: Talinum fruticosum (assembly GCA_021018815.1). NCBI lineage: Eukaryota > Viridiplantae > Streptophyta > Magnoliopsida > Caryophyllales > Talinaceae > Talinum > Talinum fruticosum. Next base: position 3,378,879 of record JAITYX010000026.1, read on the forward strand.
TTCAATTTCACAACTACAACAACCGAGTAAATGACAAACTGTAATAATTTAGGGTTTGAGGTTTTACCTTCGAATTCACGGAGGAGGAGTCAAGGAGAGGATGTTGGGGTGCTCGGTTGCTCCGGCGAGCGTGGGGCAGCACCGGCGTCGAGCTCCGACGGCCGTGCTGCGGATGGTGGTTGGCGGCAGAATGGGTTGTCGCGGTGGGGAGGCGGGGCAACCGCCCGTGCGCGAGTGACAGCGAAAGAGAGGGAGAGCGGTGGCGAGTGAGGTGTCGGTGTCTCCTCGACGACGCCGGCGTCGGCTTCGGCCGGCGTTGGAGGCGCCCGATGGCCGGGGCAGGCCGCAGACGGAGGCGAGAGGAAAGAGCAGAGGCGCGCGAGGGAGAGCGAGAGAGAGAGCCACCACGTGAGAGGGTGAGCCGGCGCCGCCGGACAGCGCCTAGCGCCGGCTTCGGCCGGCGTTGGTGGCTCCGGCGTCCGTGGTGTGAGCCGGCCACAACAGAGCGAGAGGCGAGAGGGGGATGAAGGAGGGAACCGAGAGGAAGCGGGGAAAAGGAAGAACGAAGGAACACGGGAGAGAGAGGATGAGCTCGAACATTTTTAAGTCTGTCTAACATATTCCGAGAGAATTCTTTCTCTGGATTTTTCTTTAGAAAAATCTAATTTCGTCATTTTATTATTTTGATTTATTTTTTTATTTACTTATTTTGATTTCTTTTATTGTTACTTTTAATTTTGTTTTTAATAACGATGTTCACAAATTAAAATCTTATTATGAGATTTTTATTAGGGCCACTTCGTCACCTTAGCTCGCAACACATATATAAAAATAATGTAAATATAAATATAAAATATCGAATTGAAGTGCACACGCTCGATTATATAAATAGTGTAATTAATAAAATAAATAATGTGATTTAAAATAAATAATGTGATTTATGGTCGGGTTGTTACACTTCTTTATCAAAAGAGTTAAAGGTTTCACGAAAAACTTCCATCACCCTATTCACCCCCTCTAGGGTGACTCGGATTCTCCCTAAGCAAACCTTCAATTGGTATCGAGCCTAGCCTTTGAGAAAGGATCTAACCATCCAAAGGTCTAAAGATCAAATGGCTCGGAACAACGGAGAGTTCGATGAAGGAAGATCTTCCAACGAGGCCACCAAAATTCAAAGGATCAAACTTTGGGCATTGGAAGAAGCTTATGGAATGTTTTCTCATGGATCATGATGAAGATGTATGGGAAATCATCCGACAAGGAAATTACATTCCAATGAAGACAGAGGAATTCAGAATCATTCCCAAGACAAAGGCTGAATTCAATCCAGGCGAAGCGAAAAGTTCGAAAGAACTTCAAGGCAATGAACATTCCGATGTGCGCCATTAGCTAAGAGGAATACAATCGGGTGTCCGCACTGTGACACAGCAAAAGAAGTGTGGGACACACTGGTCAACACTTATGAAGGCACAAGCCAGGTCGGACAAGCGAAGATTAGTCAATATCTTCATAAATACGAGTTATTCAAGATGGAGCTAGAAGAGAACATTACCCGGATGTTTATTCGGTTTACTGAGAATACCAACAATCTCAAGTCTCTGGGTAAGAAAATCACACATGAGGAAATGTGCAAAAAGATACTCGAAGTCTACCCAAAAGAAGATGGGGTCCGAAGGTGACTCGCCATAGAGGAAGCTCGGAACCTCTCACTCTTAAAGCCGGACGAGCTCATCGGAAAGCTTCTAACTCACGAAATCCATCTAGAAGAAGAGGATGCTGAGGGCGGTACCAAAAGGAACATAGCACTAAAAGCCTCGGAATCCAAAGAAGCAAGCCGGCTTCCCCACGACTAATGACGAACCCCGATCCCATGGCACTCATTGCAAGAGGATTTAAGAAAATGATGAAGCACAAAAGATGGGACAAAAGGCCAAAAGAAGAATTCTACAAGAAAGATAAGAAAGATAGAGAAGGTAAGTATTCTTCTCCTTCAAAGTTATCTTTATCTAAGAATTACGGGTGTTTCGAGTGTGGCAGCAAAGACCACATAGTTAAAGACTGTTCGAAAAGGAAAAGGGACAAAAAGAAGAAGAAGGCCATGATGGCAACATGGAGCGATGAGGATTCATCGGAAGATGGTGAGGACTCGAGACGACTCGAAATGTCCGATGGCAATTTCGACTCGGAAGTTGAAAAGGAGTCGGACTCGGACTCGGACAATGAGGAAACTAATCCTCAAGAGGTAATTGATTACTTCCTCAAATTCTCCAAAGTTGATTTAGCGAAATACATTTTTACTTTGGAAGAAAAGTCCAATTCGACTCTTCCCATTTCAAAGAACAACTTGAGTCAATTTCTTCGAGAGCAATTATTTGAAAAACGAATTGGAAAAGCTGAGACTCACACTCGGAGAACTCAAGACTAGTGCTCGAAACAAATGAGGCCGAGTTTGAGTTACTCAGGAAAGAAAATGAGCAACTAAAACGAAGCTCACCGACTCTCAAGATCTGATTTTAAAATTTACTTAAGGTCAGAAAAACCTTGACATGCTCTTAGGATCACAATGTGTCTCCTTTCGAAAAGAAGGTCTTGGTTTCAACAAAGAAGAGGAATCCAATTCCTACTCGGAAGCTGTTTAAAAATGATTCCGAAGCTGTGAAGTTCGGGAAAGCCGAGCATGGTCCCATTCACGTAAATGAAGGAAGGACTAAGCCTATAACTATTTACAAAAAGAAACCATTCTCTCCTGTTTCAAAAGGAAAAGTTTTCAAAAAGAAAGAGACACGAGACTCGGTTCTCCGAGAGGAAGACTCGAGAATCAAACGAAACCCAAAGTCATTCAAATCGGGTTCCAAAACACCTTCTTCCTCGGAAAAGGACCACGGTAAGGAGTGTTACTTGGGTTCATTAGAGGAAATGAGAAGGGTTAGACTCTCTTTGTTTTGCGGGTAACTCGGAAGAGATCGAAAGGACACTAGTACCTTGACGGTGGATGTTCACGCCATATGTCGGGAGATGCGGGACTCTTCTCCGAGTTGGAAAAACATAAAGGAGGAAACGTCACATTTGGAGATGATAGCAAAGGCAAGATAGTGGGGATTGGCAAGATTGGAAAAGGAAGCAATCTGGTTAGTCCAGTCTACCTTGTCAAGGGATTAAAGTATAATCTACTCGAGCATCTCTCAACTATGTGACAAAGGTCAAGAGGTAAGATTCACTCGGACCAATTGCACTATTTCTGATGTCACTACCAAAGAGATCAAGCTTTCGGGTAAGAGATCGGGTAATACTTACATCATTCCTCTTTCGACCCAAGTCGGAATTTATCTTGCTTAAAAGCATCTCTCCATGATGATTCATGGACTTGGCATCGTAGATTAGGCCATATTAGCATGCATACTATCAAGAAACTGGCATCTAATGGTCTAGTTAGGGGTTTGCCTAACTGTGTTTTTGAGAAAGACAAAGTATGTGAAGCATGCACCGAGAGGAAACAAGTCGGATCTTCATTCAAATCTCTGAAGACAGTTTCCACATCCAAAGTGGTTGAATTACTGCATATGGACTTATGTGGTGAAATCCCTATGAAGAGTCTCGGAGCTAAATCTTACATACTTGTTGTTATTGATGATTATTCACGATTTACCTGGGTGTGTTTTCTTAAGCACAAAAATGAAGCTTTCAAGGAGTTCAGCAAGCTCTGCAGAAAAATTCAAGTTGAGTCTCGGACTCGAGATCCGGAGGATTCGAACCGACCATGGAAGGGAGTTCGATTACTCGGAATTCTCGGAGTTACGTGACAAAAGTGGAATCTCTCACAACTTCTTAGCACCCAGAACTCCTCAACAGAATGGAGTAGTAAAGAGAAAGAACAGAACCCTTGAAGAAATAGCAAGGACAATGATGATTGAGCACAACTTGTCTTACTATTTACGGGCGAGGCAACGTCAACACAGACTAACTACACTTTGAATAGATGCCTCATCGGACCCATTCTGAAGAAAACACCTTATGAGCTCTACAAAGGGAAGAAGCCAAATATTTCCTACTTCGGACCATTCGGGTGTAAGTGCTTCGTTCACAACAATGGTAAGGATCACTCGACCAAGTTTGACGCTCGGTCGAGATGAAGGTATTTTTCTAGGTTACTCCACTCATAGCAAAGCTTATCGCATTTTCAATAAGAGAACTAACAAAGTGGAGGAAAGCATCCACGTAGTGTTTGATGAGCTTGAACAGGAGAAACCAAGTGAGTCTTCATACTCAGAACTAAAGCTCGAAGAGATGATGACGAAGACGAGCTCATAAAGACTTAGACTCAACACGCTCGGAATGAAGTCACTCCGAACAACGAAACTCGGAATGAGACAATTCAAGAGCTCGCTCGGAACAAACAAGTTAATGAAGAGGATCACTCGGAACAAGCTTCGAAGATCAAGCGGCTCAGCCCACAAACCTCGTAAATCAAAGAACTGGTAAAGCATTCAAATTTATTTCCAGTCATCCCCAAGAAAACATCATTTACGATATCAACAGTGGGGTAAGAACTCGTTCCTCTCTTTAAAATCTATGTGCATTCACTGCATTCATTTCATTAACTAAACCCAAAAATGCACTAGAGGCCCTTAATGAACGTGAATGGGTAGAGGCCATGCAAGAGGAACTCAATCGGTTTGAAAGAAACCAAGTCCGGACTCGACCAACCGACCTTCGACCACCCAGTTATAGGAACCAAATGGGTTTTCAAGAACAAACTGGATGAGGGTGGTGTGGTAGTCGAAACAAAGTTAGACTTGTGGCTCAAGGTTACAATCAAGAAGAAGGAATTGATTGTGGGGAAACCTTTGCACCTGTAGCGAGAATCGAAGCTATTAGAATACTTGTTGGCATTCGCATCCAGCATGCATATTAAATTATATCAAATGGATGTTAAGTGTGCATTTCTCAATGGTTTTATTGAAGAAGAAGTCTATGTCGAGCAGACCTCCTGGTTTTGAAAACTCGGAATTTCCAAATCATGTTTTCAAACTTCAAAAGGCTCTCTATGGTCTTAAACAAGCACCTCGAGCTTGGTATGAAAGACTAAGTAGATTCTTGGTTCAAAATGATTTTAAAAGAGGTCGGATCGTCAAGACACTCTTCATAAAGACCAAGAGGAAAGATTTCATTATTTTTCAAATCTATGTTGATGATATTATTTTCGGTGCTACTAATGAGTTTACGTGCTGAGAATTTTCCGAGTTGATGAGTCAAGAATTCCAAATGAGCATGATGGGAGAACTTAATTTCTTCCTTGGTTTACAAATCAAACAAGACAAGGATGGGATCTTTGTCCATCAATCTAAGTATACCAAGGAACTGCTGAAGAAATACAAACTTCAAGATGCAAAGCACGCATCTACACCTATGAGCAGACGGTATAAAGCTTGACTCGGACGAGAAAGGTAAAGCAATAGATCGAAACTTTATCGAGGTATGATTGGATCTTTGCTATATCTCACTTCAAGCGAGCCGGATATAATGTTCGAGTGTTCGCCTATGCGCAAGATTTCAAGCTAATCCAAAAGAATCACATCTCACTGCGGTGAAGAGAATATTCGAGATATCTTGCGGGCACTCGGAATTTAGGTCTATAGTATTCCGGAGACTCGGAACTAACTCTCACTTGGATACTCGGACGCAGACTACGCAGGATACAAAGTTGATCGAAAGAGCACATCCGGAGCGTGCCAATTTCAGGTCAATCCCTAATATCTTGGTATTCAAAGAAACAGAACTCAGTAGCTTTATCAACCAGGTGAAGCTGAATATATTGCAGTTGGAGCTCGTTGCGCTCGGATTCTATGGATAAAGCAACACTTGAAAGATCTTGGACTATCATTCAAATCGGTATCAATCAAGTGTGACAACCAAAGCACAATTAGCATCACCAAGAACCCCGTCCAGACATTCGAAAACAAAGCATATCGAGGTCGGATATCACTTCTTACGCGATCACCGAGAAAAAGGTGATATTGAACTTGAGTTCATTCCTACTAATCTTCAATTAGCTGATATTTTTACTAAGCCTCTTGGTGAAGATCGGTTTTGCTTTATTCGGAATGAGCTTGGTATGTTAAATGCTTAATTATATGCTATTCATTGCTTAATTACGTGTTATGGTTTTCTTTTTTAACCATTAGCTCGGTTGATTAAGTGATACTTGGGTTAGTAGTTATTTCGTGTTTCGAGTCACTTAGAAACCAATCTAAGTCAAACTCGGACGTAGAGAAACTTGGACTTCAATTTTTCTAAAACTATCTCTAGAACAGTGGAGAGTTTCGGATCATATTTTCAAAATCTTTCTCTCTCTCTCTCTCTGAGCACTTGTGATTAGATATTAGCCGTGGATTTCTAACCGCTGAAATCTTAACCGTTGAAGAGAACCGTCACACCGGTCTTCGATGACTTATGGACAAGCCGAGTCGAACGGAGTTATGCTTAACGGATAGTTGACGGGCTTCTATTTTTTTTCTATAAATAACGCCTATTCATCTTTGTCTCGATATTCTACATTTCATCTCTCTCAAACGAAACTTTTCGCGGAAGATTTCTACGTGAACAGTCATCCTTTAACTTCTGCAAGCGTCAAAGAAGTCATCTCTTGTAAGTTTCTACTACTCTCATCTTTTTCTTCTACACTTTTTCATTTCTTCTCTTCTACGTCACCTTCTCTTTCCTACTCGAAAGTTTCATCTTCCCTTCCATCTCTCTCAAAATGCCTAAGAGAGGAAACCATCCCGACTTCAAGGTCTCCTCCTCTTCCAAAAAGCCTCGCACCAAAACGCCGTAAAGCTCAACCCCTCAAAACCCATTGTCACCCAAGCACCTTGCGCTGGACGACAAATTCTTTCTAACAACCAAATTTTCTTGGTTGTCCCACATTCAAACCACCGGAGCATACAACTTTCCGTGTTTCGGTGAGTTCATCTATCCCGAACTCGTTTCGAGTTCTAAACTCACCTCACAGACCTCCGAAAATGTTATAACCTCCGGGGTTCGAACATAATTGGACCATCCAGGCAAGGGGAGGAGCCTATGGCCGTGGCGGGACCATCCGGGCAAGGGGAGGAACACCACGAAGAAGCAGTGGGAATTGCTGAGGATCCGCAAGCTCAAATAGGCTGTACTCGGCTCGAGACAGCGATCTGGGTGGGTCGGAGGACCTAGCTACACTAGCGGGTCGAGACAGAGCAGCCCCTCCAGCTCCCGAGGTTGTAAGGGCGGAATCCCTGGATCCACTCACCCCGGGTCAGCCACTCGGAGCCGAGCCCACGACGATCGTCACGGTTCTCCCTCCGCCGCGCTCAAGCACATCGTCAAGATCTTACCGAGCGCCAGCGAACCTCCGCTCCCTCCGCCTCCACACGAAGTCTCCCTCTCCCTCGTAGGCGCCATGCATTGTGTCACAATGCCAAAGTCTGCCGGACTCTTCTTCTTTCCGAGAGATTTCTATTTCTTTTGTCCGGACATCTAAGTTGCACTATTTGTTCTTTTCTTCCCTTCTTTTTGTTGTTTTTCTTGAAAGGCAAGGGGAGAAATAGAGTCGGACAAACTTGTTATCCAGTTTAGGGGAGTCTTCCCTTTCAATATATGTAATTTTGTTAAGTTCAATGAATTAATGCTTTCTCTTCTATGATTTACGTGTTTACAATCTTTACGAGTTAACATTATCTCATTATTAAGCATATTCTTACTTTATGCTCCGATCTGTTTACGTTATGCTCGATACACTAAGTATACTTTACTCAATTTCTTTTATGAGCAACTATTCGAGTTAGATCTTTTTCACTAACAAAGTTCCTGTCTAAGTATGGAATGCCTTTCATAAAAAGGGGAGATTGAAGACTCGAGACATTCGCTCAATGCATTTACGAGTTGCATTAAATGAATTCGGTATAACGATCTCATACTTATAGAGTTTTGATTCCAAGGCATTCTCTCGTATCTTAGAAACTTCTCTGAGTGAAATGGTATCTTCTCTAAGTGATACAACTTTTACTTCTTATATTTCTTGCTTATCCGTAAGTGACTCGAAAACCGATTCTTTGTTACGAGTCCCTCATCACTCCAGTTTATCGTAGATTAAGTGAACTAGTATTTCGTCTTTTCTCACTCAGAATCGACTTCGATCTTAAGCTCTATTCTGTTATAGTCAGTGATTTCTTAGTCTCGTCCAATATTTAGTCCGTATCAAGTTATTTCACTCCGATATTCATTATATATCTTGATCTATCGCTTAGATTAAGTCGGATGGAATTTTGAGTTATATGATTTTTAGACTCGGAAATTCCACTTGTCTTCGACTCGGATAATTAGTTGTTTAATTATCATAATTACTTTATTATCTGTGTCTAATCTTGGACCAAAGTATCTTATACTTTGAGAACCAAAATTGTTTCACTTTTGTAGGTTATTCAAACGAGGATACACCTTTTCAAACCACAAAAGTAGCCTAGGCTTCAAAACATCAAATCACCAGCGAGACATGGCTTTTCACCTTCTCTGCTCCAGTCCCAGAAGATTGTGTCGGGGCATGCTGTTTCCAAATCTGGAAAACTGGAACGTTAAGCTTAACGGTGGTTTCCACCTTACCTTTCAAGACACCGCCGAGTGGTTTTGGGACTTCCAAGAGAGTTAAGCCGTTATCCAACGTTCATATTACAACGGATACTTTATGAGTGACTCGGAAAGCTTACGTCAACGGTCACAGAAGACTCTCGGTCAGCGAGATGAAGACAACGGCTACTCTGCCTGGTTATCCATAAATAGAAGCCACCTCACAAGACTTGAAGATTGCCGAATATATTGTTAATACACATACTTGCTCAAAGTCTCTGTATACACTCTCAATCTTCTACTTACAACTCCCAATCTGTAATTCATTGCTTTACGAGTTGTAAGGTCTTGTACTCGATTACAAACACTTTCTTACTTTCTCTGTAAGGTCTCTTGACTAAGTCTGTAAGGGTTAACTCAGCTTAGTTGTCCCTAGCTATAAGGGTTATCTCGGCTAGGAAGTACTAGATCGAGATAAGGGAATTTACGAGTCTAAGAAAACTTGTATAGAGTTGTCTAACGGAGCAACTCGGGTTCGATCGGTTCATGGTATTTTGTGGACTCAAAAAGTGGATTTGACTTCATGCTTGGATTAGCACGGTTTGTGGTTTTCTGCCCCGGGAGGGTTTCCACGTAATTTCTAAGTGTTGTCTTTTTGAGTTTATTCTAGACTCGGATCGTTATACTTCTTCCGCTTGATCCGCTTATTTATTCTTGATAGCATTTCTAAGTCCATATACTTCGACCCTGCTAATTGACTCGGAACCTGTCCTTGTCTCTTCTTTATCAAAAAAGTTAAAGGTTTCACGAAAAACTTCCATCACCCTATTCACCCCCTCTAGGGTGACTCGGACTCTCCCCGAGCAAACCTTCGAAGTAATGTGTTATCAAAGTTAACTGGAACTACATTTCCATATGGTAAGGGTGATGTTCAAAGTGTAGAGAGTGATGAAAAAGATGGTAATAGATATGGAAAAAGAAAGGAGTATATTTTTTGATTTTCCATATTAGGAGTACAATACTCTTCGTCATAATCTAGATGTGATGTATGTTGAGAAGAACACATGTGATAATTTGGTAGGGACTTTATTGAATATTGAGGGAAAATCTAAAGATACTTGAAGGCGCGAAAAGATCTTCCGAGTGATGAAAATAAGGCAAGAACTTCATCCCATTCTACTCCCAAATGGAAAATATGAACTCCCCAATGCTCCTCACACTTAGTTATCTCGAGAGAAGACATGATTACCATGGGTTCTAAAGCATATTAAAGTTCCAAACGGGTATATATATGCATACGGTTTTAAGGAGTGCAAAAGTATATATGTAAAGTTTCAAACATAAAGTTACGTGGAAACCCTCCTGGGCGGAAAACCACGGTTAGTGCTAATCCAAGCACCAAGTCAAATCCACCATTTTGAATCCACAAAATACAGTAGAAAGACTCAACCATAATTGCTCCCTTAGACAATTCCTTACAAGATTTTCCTAAACTTAGAAATTACCTTATCCGATCTAGTACTTCCTAACCGAGGTAACCTTTACAGTTAGGGACAACTGAGCTGAGTTAACCCTTACAGCTTAGTTAAGGGACCTTACTCGAAAGTAAGAATGAGTGTTTGTAAACTCATTACAAGACCTTACAACTCAAAAAGATATTAAGTACAGAGTTAGAGTTGTAAGTAAAAGATTGAGAATGAAATACAATGACTTTTTGCTTAAGTGCGTGTATTGACAGTTGGTTCAGCAATATTCAAGTCTTGAGAGTTGGCTTCTATTTATAGATAACCAAGCAGATTAGCCGTTGTGACTATCTTGCGACTGGAAGTCCTTTGTGACCGTTGCAATGGATTTTCTAAGTCACTCGGAAAATATCCGTTGAGGTGTGAACGTTGGGCAACGACTCTTGACTTCTTTGGAAGTCCCAATCCACTGGTGATGTCCGAAAAGTAGAGTGGAAACCACCGTTGAGCTTAGCATTGCGGATTTCCGGTTTGGAAACGGACAACCCCGACACGGTTGTCCGGGCCTTGGTTAGAGGTGGAAAAAGCCTTGTCTGCTGGTGATTTGACATTTTGAAGCCGGTTACTTTTGTATTTTAAAAATAAGATAGCCTCGTTTGAATAATCTACAAAAGTAAATCAATTTGGTTCTCAAACTATAAAATACTTTGGTCCAAGATTAGACACAAATAATAATTTTAATTAAGATAATTGAGTGTATAATTATATGAGTCGAAAAGAAATGGAATTTTCTGAGTCTAATATCCATTATACTCAAATTCTATCCGAGTCGGTCTAGAAGTAAAGTAAGTCGGATAAATAACATCGAGTGGAAAGACTTGATCTAGACTGCCAATGTTCAAACCAAGTATGCTGACTTAGAAATATGAATTAACACAAGTAATCCAATCAAACTTAGATCATAAAGTCGGACCTAAGTTTATGCAAAATAGAACAAGTGTTTGAACATGTAATATATCCGAGTGTTGTCCGAGTAACTCGAAACCGTGTGTGAACTGATAAACAAGAATATGCTTTCGAGTCGGTTGGAGTCAAAAGAGAACATATGCGATAGTTTACGTAATACGAGAAAAAATGCTATATCACTCGAAAAGTCTGTTAAAGCGAGATAGAATGACTTTCAATCAAAACCTTATGAGAGATGAAGTCTTATACCTGATCCCTTGATGGAACTCAGAATGATATATATGTAAGGTCCGAGTCTTCAACATAAAATATTAAAATATGGTGAAATATTTCGGGTTCTTTCCGAATGAACGTATGGCATCTCATTCTCGTGAGGCAAGTGATAGACTTAAGCAAAAGTAGTTGCTAGAGGATTTTCCTAATTGGTTATAAGAAATGATACTTTCATTTTGATTTTGAAAATCTAAATTAGTATTTTTGATCTTACACACACACACACACACACACACACATATATATCTTAGGGATTGAATATAGAGATTGATGATTTAGAATCCGGATTGTTCAAGGTTGTGGCTTGTGGTGCTAATCGAGTTGCTAAGAGGATGAGTGTATTCACCGTCAATAGATATCACTTTCACATTCAAAAGAGATATGAGAAGATTAAAACAAAAATTTTTTGGAGTTATGGTGGAAGCTGAAGGCAAAAATGATTATGGATAAATAATTGACATTATTGAGTTAGATTACTATTCGAGTGTAAAGTGGTGTTGTTTCGAAGTGATTGGGTTAATGTAAACTTTTGGGGTTTAAAGAAAGACAAAAGAGGTTTCACTCTTTAAAATTTTTCACACAAGATACATGAAGGAAGGGCTTTAAAGGATTGTCCTTACATTTTTTTTCATCTCAAGCACAACAAGTCTTTTATATAGAGGATGAGATTGATAAGAGATGGGAGCATGTTGTTAGAGTAAAACCATTGGATAGTTACCATTTAGGATCGTCATAAGATGATGATGAGCTTCTCCCCTAATGTAGGCCTCCTAACATCTCCAAAGAGAATGCACTTAGAGACCCAATAAATTGGGCTATGGTTGAGTGAGAGTTCTAACAATAAATTTTGTTAGATTGTATTTGGGGTTAATAATCATTTGAACTTCTATTATATATTTATTTTTAAAGACTTTTTTTCCTTTACTATAAAGTAATTGACAGGCCGCAAGTGCATGGTGTATACTTGTAGCAAGTCAAGGTCAATGCCACAAGGACTCAAACTAGCAACACAATGAACTAGCCCTCTACTCAATTGCTAAGCAAATCGGATTTTTGAGTTTGTTGTTTTTCTAAACTAGATTCTAAATATTAAATCAAGAAAATTAATCTAGAATTCAATGGATAAAAGCATATAGGGATTTGATTTCCTAATAATGAGTTTGATTATTTAAACATAATTTGTGCAATCACTGTTTCAATTGAATCAAAGATCGATAACCAAATAATTCTACCACTCTTTCGATGCTAAATAGAATTGCTCTAATCAACCTAAGAAACAACTTTCGTATGCCTTTCATGTTAATCAAAGTTAAAGATTTCAAATTATCAAAATGATCCCTTAATTTATTAATCTTTTCTCAAATTTCATAAATTAGGTAGAATGGTTGGTTGTCAGATTATTCACTTCACTTTTCAGTACATCATAGACTAATCTCAAATCACAAGTATTTTAGGCCTTAAAATACTCATAAACATAAAGAACACAACCATCTATTGATTCAAAATCATAATTCAAGCACAAATCATGAAAGCCTAATCAAATAACATTGTTTCAGATTACAAATCCCTATATAAACTAAATCTACTCACATTATTATTGAGAGCTTAAAAAAATCCTAAACATGGTAATCAAATTTCAAACTGCAAGAATCAAGAATTAGTTTGGCGCCCTTCAAGAACTCCACTTGAATCTCTCGACTTCGAATGGAATTCCCTCAACTCACTTCAATCTTCTCTTCGATCTTCAAAAGTATTTTTTGTTTGATGTGGATGATGAAGATATGATATATGGATGGATTATGGATGGATTTCTCTATGGATGCTTGTAGTTCTTCAAGTTAAATAGCCAAAAATCGGCATTCAAAACACCAAAAACCATTAGAATTTGAGTAGTTACATGAAAAATACAAAAAAGTAGCCGGTTCGGGTTGGAGTGATCACTCCGGGCCCAGAGTGGCCTTTGTCCAACTTCTCTCACCTTGATCTTTCTACCACGGTTTGGGGGTCCATAAGGGAGGTCCGTGGTCAACTTCTTTTACCCGAAATTTAGGAAATTGGATCGTTTTGGGCCTCAAAACCTACAAATTTGCATAAAAAACAACAACACCAAGTGTAATATGGAAATATGGATATAAATCAAACATTTTAAGCATAATATTCCCTAATCCACTACAGAAATATGGATATAAATCAAAATATGCACATCTCAAACTCCCCATGCTAACTCTTTGCTTGTCCCTAAGCAAGTACAAGACTCAAACAAAAACTAAATGACTAAAAAAGAAAATAAACGAACTCGAGAAGAAATAAAAAAACTCAAGTTGAAAAGGAAAATCTATTTACACATCCCCCTCGGGTAAGCATCGGTGGAGTTCTCTAACAACTAAGTCTAACCAAGAATAGCCCAAAAGTGATTTAGGGTTTACATAGAGTCCTACTCTGCTCCGATTAAATTTTAGAACTTTAAGAAAGTATTTGATATTTTTTGTTTTAATTCTTTAATTTTAATTACTGCATGATTTTCAGTTTAATAAATTCGTAAGTTTGGTTTTAAATTTTAGTTTTACCTTTTTAGGGTTTTTTAGGTCAAGAAAACTAGTGTTAATATTGTGGGTAATTTTATTATTTATTTTGTAATTATTTTAGTGTAGAATTTTACTTATTTAATTTTTTGTTTTAGATTTTGTTTTATTTATTGCTTTAGTTTTCTTATTTAATTATTCCAAAAATAAAAAAATTTTCTAGGTTATTATAATTTTTATATTATGTATAAATGATTTATTTAGTAGTTAAATAATTTTTTATTATTTTAGTTATTAATTTCCTAATTTATATTTAATGTTTTGTTTTAAAGAGTGGTAAATTTGATTAGATTAAAGCATGTATATTATTATATCTTTGCTCGTGAATTTGATCCCTACTTCCCTATGCTATATTATTAACCATAACCCTAAGTAGTGGTTTAATTTGTAACTGTACGATAAGTTGACATAAGGTTTACTTAGACCAATTGCTTCATTATTGATGCTACTACAAACGAGATAAAGCTCTCGGTATGAGGTTAGGTAATACCTTTATCATTCCTCTTCCGATTCTACTCAAAACTTGTCATGTTTCAAAGCTTCGTAAATGATGCTTCATGGACATGTCATCGTAGATTTGGTCATGTTAGTATGCATACCATTAAGAAACTTGCTTCGAAGAGTTAGTCTCGGGATTCCCTAAATGTAATTTTAAGAAAAAATGTGTGATGCATGCACAAAAGAGAAACAAGTTATATCTTTATTTCAACCATTCAAAACTATTTCCACCTCGAAAGTGTTTGAATTGATTCCTATGGATTTATGTGGTGAAATCCCTGTCAAAAGTTGAGGAGGTAAATCATATGTGCTTGTCATGGTTTATATTTCTCACGATTTACCTAGGTTTGTTTTCTAAAGAATAAGAATGAAGCCTTTCAAGAGTTCACCAAGGTCCGCATGCAAATTCAAGTAGAGTATGAGACTCATATCAAAAGGATACGAACTAACCATGGAAGGGAGTTCGATTACTCATAATTTGCAAGCTTTTGCGACAAGAATGGTATCTTCCATAACTTCCCAAGCACCCAAAACTCCATAACAGAATGAAGTAGTGGAGAGAAAGAACAGAACTCTTGAAGAAATATGAAGGACAATGATAATTGAAAACAATCTTTCTTATTATTTCGGGTTGATGTAGTAAACACAACAAAGTACACTCTTAATAGATGCCTCATTCAACCCATTCGAAGAAAACACCCTATTAGCTATATAAGGGAAAGAAGCCTAACATCTCATATTTCAAGTCATTTGGGTGTAAGTGCTTTGTGCATAACAATGGTAAGGATCATTTGACTAAGTTTGATGCTAGGTCGGATGAAGGTATATTTCTAGAATATTCTTTACATAGCAAAGCTTACCGCATTTTGAACAAAAGGACTAACAAAGTGGAAGAAAGTCCATGCTATTTTTTGATGAAGTTGATAGTGGCAGGTTAAGTGAATCAACTTTCTCGGATTTCATGCTAAACGAAATGATGACGAAATAGTGGAGGTTGAGCTTAGAATAATGGAAAACAAGAGAACTAAGCTACTCGGAATGAGCTAGTTCAAGAACCAGCTTAGACAACTTAAGCACAAGAAGACACGAGAGACACAACTAGCTCGGACAACTAAAGAAACAAGTGCTCAACTATCGAATCCGATAAACCGAGAGGCAGGTAAAGCCTCCAAGTATGCTTCTAATCATCCACCTGAGAATATCATTTCGACATTAACTTAGGGGTAAGAACTCAACCTTCTTTACATAATCGATGTGCATTCTCTGCATTCATTTCATTAATTGAACCTAAAAATATAATAGAAGCCCTACTTGAACCTGAATAGATAGAGGCCATGCAAGAAGTGCTCTCATAATTTGAAAGAAACTAAGTTTTGACCTTGACCAAATGACCTTCTGACCACCCGGAGTTATAGGAAACCAAATGGGTATTTAAGAACAAAGCTGGATCGGGAAGGTTTGCTAGTGAGAAATAAGGCCAAACTTGTCACTCAAGTTGCTAGGATTGGTAGTGAGAAAGAAGTAACAGGTTGTGGGGAAGCCTTTGCACCAGTTGTTGGGCATTTACATCCAACATGAACATTAAGCTATATCAAATGGATGTTAAGTGTGCATTTTTAAATGGTTATATTCAAGAGCAAGTTTATGTTAAGCAACCCCTGGATTTGAAAACTTTCAAATTCCCAATCATGTTTTCAAATTGCAAAAAGCTTTATATGGGTTAAAACAAGCTCTAAGAGCATGGTATGAAAGACTAAGTAGCTTTTTGGTTAAAAATGGATTTAAAAGAGGCTTGATTGACAAAACCTTATTTATAAAAACCAAGGGGAAAGATTTTCTCATAATTCAGATATATGTTGATGATATAATTTTTTGTGCTACTAATGAGAATTTATGCCAAGAATTTTTGAGCTTCGAGACAGGAACTCGAAATAAGGATGATGGGAGAACTTAATTTCATTCTTGGACTACAAATCAAGCAAGAAGAAGATAGAATCTATGTCTATCAGTCCAAGTATGTAAAGGAATAACTCAAAAACTACAAGCTACAAGATGCTAAACCAGTAGTAACTCCAATGGGTAGTAGTATTTGAAGACTTAGACTTTACATTTACACTTTTCTGAGTTCCATCGAGGAATCAGGTATAAGACTTCTTCTCCTATAGAGTTTTGATTCCAAGCCATTCCATGTACCTTAGAAACTTTTCCGAGTGATATAGCATTTTCATTGAGTGTTATAGAATCTACTATATATGTTTCCGATTGTTTCTAACCGATCGACCGACTCGAAAGCTTACATCTACATGCCTCTTTACACTCAGTTTTGAGTCACTCAACACTCAAGCACATCGTCAAGATCCCTGTACTTCCTCCGTCGCGCTCAAGCACATCGTCAAGATCTTATCGGCGCCGGTGCACCTCTCGTCCTCCCTCCTCAACTCCGACTAATCCATCCCGTCCTTAGTTTCTTAGTCTTTTCTTTACGAGTGTTTCATGTTTTTTTTTGTCCAGACATCAAATATGTACTTCTTATTGAATTCTTCCCATTTTTTTTGCTGAAAGGCAAGGGGAGAATAGATAGTAAAAAATTTGTTGTCTTGTTTAGGAGAGTCTCTCTCACCCTTTATAAATATTTTTTTCTGATGTTAATAAAGCAATACATTTCTTTAATAATTGTTGAGTATCTATCTGATTTTATCTCGTTTCTTGCTTCGTTACTTTTGCTATTGCTATGAACTCTCAAGTTACTTTCCGAGCAAGTTTATATAATAAGATTTTTATCACTAACAAAGTTTCTGTCTATGTATGGAATGCCTTTAATCCAAAAGTAGTAGTATTTGAAGACTCGGACTTTAAATTTACACTTTTCCGAGTTCCATCGAGGAATAAGGTATAAGACTTCTTCTCCTATAGAGTTTTGATTCCAAGCCATTCCATGTGCCTTAGAAACTTTTCCGAGTGATATAGCATTTTCAATGAGTGTTATAGAATCTACTATATAGTTTTCCGATTATTTCTAATCGATCGACCGACTCGAAAGCTTACGTTTACATGCCTCTTTACACTCGGTTCCGAGTCACTCAACGACTCAAGTATATCGCATGTTCAAACACTTTTATTCACGCACATAAACTCACGTCCGACTTCATGTTACAGGAATTACATTGTTAATTCTCTATTCCAAGTCAGCTTTATTTAGTTTGAACCTCGTTTAGTCTAGATCAAGTTTGTTTACTTTGAAATTCTTTATCTAACTTGATTCTAACTTAGATCGACTCGGATGGAATTTGAGCCTCATGGATATTAGACTCGGAAAATTCCATTCCTTATTTAACTCGAGATAATTAGTCACTTAATTATATTAATTACGTTATTATCTCGTGACTAATCTTGGACCAAAGTATTTTATACTCTGAGAACCAAATTGTTTTACTTTTGTAGGTTATTCAAACGAGGCTATCCTAATTTTGAACTGCAAAAGTAACCGGCTTGAAAACGTCAAATCACCAAGCAGACAAAGTTTTTTTACCTCGACCTAGCCCTAGACATCGTGTCGGGATTGTCTGTTTCCACAATTGGAAATCTGTAATGCCAAGCTCAACGGTGGTTTCCACCTTATTTTTAAAGACACTACCAAGTGGTTTTAGGACTTCCAAAGGAGTCAAGAACCGTTGCTCAACGTTCATATCTCAACGAATATTTTTGAGTGACTCGGAAAATCCTTTAAAATGGTCACAAAGGACTTCCAGTCGGAAGATGGACACAACGGCTAAGCTGCTTGGTCACCTATAAATAGAAGCCAACTTTCAAGACTAGAAGATTAGCGAATCTATTGTTAATACACATACTTGAGCAAAAGTCATTGTATTCATTCTCAATCTTCTACTTACAACTCCAATTCCGTATTTAATAACTTTCTAAGTTGTAAGGTCTTGTACTCAATTACAAACACTCTCTTTCTTACTCTCTAAGTAAGGTCCCTTGACTGAGCTCAACAGTGGTTTCCATCTTATTTTTAAAGACACTACCAGGTGGTTTTGGGACTTCTAAAGGATTCAAGAACCGTTGCTCAACGTTCATATCTCAACGGATATTTTCCGAGTGACTCGGAAAATCCTTTACAATGGTCACAAAGGACTTCCACTCGGAAGATGGACACAATGGCTAAGCTGCTTGGTCTCCTATAAATAGAAGCCAACTTTCAAGACTAGAAGATTGTCGAATCTATTGTTAATACACATACTTGAGCAAAGGTCATTGTATTCATTCTCAATCTTCTACTTACAACTCCAATTCTGTGTTTAATAACTTTCTAAGTTGTAAGGTCTTATACTCGATTACAAACACTCTCTTTCTTACTCTCTAAGTAAGGTCCCTTGACTGAGCTGTAAGGGTTAACTCAGCTCGATTGTCCCTAACTGTAAGGGTGATCTCAGCTAGGAAGTACTAGATCGGATAAGGTAATTTCGAGTCTAGGAAAAACTTGTAAGGAATTATTTAAGGGAGCAACTCAGGTCAAGTCAGTCCTACTGTGTTTTGTGGACTTAAAATAGTGGATTTGACTTCGTGCTTGGATTAGCACGGTCCGTGGTTTTCTCGCCCTAGGAGGGTTTCCACGTACTTTCTTAGTTATACTTTTCCGAGTGCATTCTAGACTCGGACAGTCTTAAAGTACCGTTTAAATTGCTTCTTCACTTTACACTCGAATTCTAAGTTAATGCTTTTCCGAGTTTATCCTTGCCTCTCACTCACCTCGGATTCATGTCTGTCTTAATTTTTAAGCAAGTTTCCTCATCACCCTATTTACCCCCTCTAGGGTGATTTATACTCTCCAAGAGCAAACCTTCAATTGGTTTCAGAGCCTACCCTTTCGAAAGGATCTAACCATCCAAAGGTTTAAAGATCAAATGGCTCGGAACAATGGAGAGTACGATGAAGGAAGATCTTCCAGCAGACCACCAATGTTGAAAGGATCTAACTTCGTCCACTTGGAAGAAACTCATGGAACGTTTTCGCTAGATCATGATGAGGATGTTTGGAACATCATACAAGTAGGCAACCACATTCCCATGAAGACGGAAGAAACAAGACTCGTACCCAAGACAAAGGTCGAGTTCACAGCTGATGAAGCAAAAAGTTTAGAAAGAACTTCAAGGCAATGAACATTCTAATGTGCGCCATCGGCTCAGAAGAATACAACCGAGTGTCGGCTTGTGACACAGCGAAAGAAGTGTGGGACACACTTGTCAACACTTATGAAGGCACAAACCAGGTCGGATAAGCGAAGATAAGTCAATATCTTCATAAATATGAGCTGTTCAAGATGAAGCCGAAGAAAACATCACTCGGATGTTCATTCGATTTACTGAGATTACCAACAATCTCGAATCTCTGGGTAAAAAGATCTCCCACGAGGAAATGTGCGGAAAGATACTCGAAGCCTACCCAAGAAAAGATGGGGTCCCAAAGTGACAGCTATCGAAGAGGCTCGGAACTTGTCTCTACTAAAGCCGGACGAACTCATTGGGAAGCTTCTCACCCATGAGATCCACCTAGAAGAGGAGGATGCAGAGGCCAGCACCAAAAAGAACATTGCGCTGAAAGGCCTAGAAACCAGAGAAGCGGATCCGAGCTCTTTTGACTCGTAAGAGGATCCCATGGCACTTATCGCTAGAGGCTTCAAGAGAATGATGAAGCACAAGAGATAGGATAAGAAGCCAAAAGAAGAGTTCTACAAGAAAGACAAGAAGGATAGAAAAGGTAAATACTCTTCCCTTTCAAAGTTATCTTTGCCTAAGAACTCGGCTATTTTGAATGTGGCAGACAAGGAACACATAGTCAAAGACTATCCAAAGAGAAAAAGGGACGAGAAAGAAGAAAAAGGCTATGATGGCCACATGGAGTGACGAGGACTCAAAGTGTCCGATGGCACTTTCGACTCGAAGTAGAAACGCAGTCGAACACGGATCAATCGAGACAGTGAGGAAGCAAATCCTCAAGAGGTAATTGAATACTTTCTTAAATTCTCCAAAGTTGATTTAGCTAAGTATATTTTCACTTTGGAAGAGAAGTCCAATTCTGATTCTTCTCATTTTAGAGAACAACTTGAGTCAATTTCTTCGAGAGCATTTCTTTAAAAAATGAGTTGGAAAAACCGAGACTTACACTCGAGAGAACTCAAGACTAGTGCTCAATCCAATGAGATCGAGTCCGAGTTATTAAGAAAAGAAAATGAGCAACTAAAGCAAAAGCTCAACGAGTCTCAAGATCTTGTTTTAAAGTTTACTCAAGGTCGAAGAACCTTGATATGCTCTTGGGATCTCAATGTGTCTCCTTCGAAAAGAAGGTCTTAGTTTTAACAAAGAGGAGGAATCCAATTCCTACTCGGAGCTTTTCAAAAGGATTCCGGAACCGTAAAGTTCGGGAAGGCTGAGCACGGTCCCATTCATGAAAAATGAAAGGAGGACTGAGCCTGGACCAACTTATAGGAGAAAACCATCTCCACCATTTTATAAAAGAAAAGTTTTTCAAAAGAAAGAGACACGGACTCAGTTCTCTAAACGGAAGACTCGAGAATCGGACCAAACCCAAAGTCATTCAAATCGGGTTCGAAAAACCTTCTTCCGCGAAAAGGACCACGAGTAAAGGGTGTTACTGGGTTCATTAGAGGAAGTGAGAAAGGTTAGTTTGTCTTTGTTTTGCGGGCCACTCAGAAAAGATCAAAAGGGCATTGGTACTGGACAGGTGGATGCTCGGGCCACATGTTAGGAGACTCGGGACTCTTTTCCGAGTTTGAAGAGTACAAAGGAGGAAAAGTCACATTTGGAGATGACAACAAATGCAAGATAATTGGGATAGGTAGGATTGCAAAGGGAGGCAATCTGGTCGCCGAGTATACCTTGTCAAAGGATTAAAGTACAACCCGCTTAGCATTTCTCAATTGTGTGATAAAGGTCAAGAGGTAAAATTCACTCAAACCAACCGTTACATTTCGATGACACTACCAAGGAGATCAAGCTCTCAGGTAACACTTACATTATTCCTCTTTCGACTCGAGTCGGAATTTATCTTGTTTAAAAGCATCACTTCTTGATGACTCATGGACATGTCATCGTAGATTAGGCCATGTTAGCATGCATACTATTAAGAAACCGGCATCTCATGGTTTAGTCGGAGGATTGCCTAATTGTACTTTTAAGAAAGACAAGATTTGTGAAGCTTGCACAAAAGGGAAACAAGTCGATCATCTTTCAAATCTCTGAAGACAGTTTTCACATCCAAGATGCTTGAAATGCTACATATGGACTTATATGGTTAAATCCTCGTTAAGAGTCTTGGAGGTAAATCATATGTACTTGTTATTGTAGATGATTGCTCACGATTTACCTGGGTGTGTTTTCTTAAGCACAAAAATGAAGCATTCAAAGAGTTCAGCAAGCTCGTAGGAAAATCCAATTTGAGTCTCGGACTCGGATTCAAAGAATTCGAACCGACCATGGAAGGGAGTTCGACTACTCGAATTTGCAGAGTTTTGTGACAAGAATGGCATCTCCCACAACTTCTCAAGCATCAAGAACTCCTCGACGTAATGGAGTAGTGGAGAGAAAGAACAGAACTCTTGAAGAAATAGTTAGGACAATGATGATTGAACACAATCTACCCTACTATTTACGGGCCGAGGCAAGTCAACACGACCAATTACACCTTGAACAGATGCCTCGTTAGACCCATTCCGAAGAAAACACCGTACGAGCTCTACAAAGGGAAGAAACCCAATATCTCATACTTTAAACCCTTTGGATGTAAGTGTTTTGTTCACAACAATGGTAAGGATCACTCGACTAAGTTTGATGCTCGGTCAGCTGAAGGTATATTTATGGGTTATTCATCTCATAGTAAAGCTTATTGCATTTTCAATAAGAGAACTAACAAAGTGGAAGAAAGCATCCACGTTGTGTTTGATGAACTTGAATAGGAAAAACCGAGTCAACATTTTCGGACCTACAGCTCAGCAGAAATGATGATCGTGATGAAAACGAGCCTATCAAGAATCAAACCCAACCAGCTCGGAATGAAGTCACTCGAACGAAGTGACTCGGAATGAGACAACTCAAGAACCCGCTCGGAATGATGAAGGACAATCCGATGAACAGGATCACTCGGAACAAGCTTCCGAAGATCAAGCAATTTAGCCTACAGATCTGGTGAATCGGAGAACAGTAGAGCATTCAAGTATGCTTCTAGTCATCCATTAGAAAACATATTATCCGATATCAACAGTGGGGTAAGAACTCGTTCCTCTCTTCGGAATTTATGTGCATTCACTGCATTCATTTCATTAACTCGAACCTAAAAATGCACTAGAGGCCCTAAATGAACTTGAATGGGTAGAGGCCATGCAAGAGGAACTCAATCAATTCGAAAGAAACCAAGTCTAGACTCGACCAAATGACCTTTTAACTACCCAGTCATAGGAACCAAGTGGGTTTTCAAGAACAAACTGGATGAAGGTGGATTGGTAGTCGGAAGACTTATGGCTCAAGGTTACAATCGGGAAGAAGGGATTGATTGTGGGGAAACCTTTGCACCTGTAGCTGAATTGAAGCCATTAGAATTCTGTTGGCATTTGTATCTAGCATGAATATCAAGTTATATCAAATGGATGTTAAGTGTGCTTTTCTGAATGGTTTTATCGAAGAGGAAGTCTATGTTGAGCAGCCCCTGGATTTGAAAACTCAGATTTTCCAAATCATGTTTTCAAGCTTCAAAAAGCTCTTTATGGTCTTAAACAAGCACCCGGAGCTTGGTATGAAAGACTCGAGCAATTTCTTGGTTCAAAATGATTTTAGAAGAGGTCAGATCGACAAGACTCTCTTTACAAAACTAAAGGGAAAGATTTCCTTATCGCTCGGATATATGTTGATGACATAATTATTGGAGCTACTAATAAAATTCACGTGTCGAGATTTTTCCGAGTTAATGAGACAGAATTTTAAATGAGTATGATGGGAGAACTCAATTTCTTCCTTGGTCTACAAATCAAGCAAGACAAAGATAGAATCTATGTCCATCAATCAAAGTACACCAAGGAGCTGCTGAAAAAGTATAAACTTCAAGGTGCGAAGCATGCAAAGCAACACCTATGAGCAAGTAGCTTGAAACCGGACTCAGACGAAAAAGGTAGAGCAATAGATCAAAACTCTATCGAGGTATGATTGGATCCTTGCTATATCTTACTTCCAGTGAGACCGGATATAATGTTTAGTGTCTGTCTATGAGCAAGATTCCAAGATAATCCAAAAGAATCACATCTCACTCGCGGTGAAGAGAATATTCAAATATCTTGCAGGGACTCGGAATTTAGGTCTATGGTACTCCAAAGACTCGAACCGACTCTCACTGGATACTCGGATGCTGATTATGCTGGATACAATGTTGATAGAAAGAGCACCTCAGGAGCTTGCCAATTTCTGGGTCAATCCTTAATATCTTGGCACTCAAAGAACCAAAACTCAGTAGCTCTATCAACAGCCGAGGCTGAGTATATTGCGAGTGACGCATGTTGTGCTCGGATTTTATGGATAAAGCAACACTTGAAAGATCTTAGACTTTCTTTCAAATCGGTTCCAATCAAGTGTGATAATCGAGTGCAATCGGCTCACCAAAAATCCAGGTCAGCACTCAAAGACAAAACACATTGAGGTCGGTATCATTTCCTAAGAGACCATTCCGAGAAAGGAGATATTGAACTTGAATTCATTCCTACCAATCTTCAATTAGCCGATATCTTTACTAAACCACTTAGTGAGGATCAGCTTTGCTTTATTAGGAATGAGCTTGGCATGTTAAATGCATAATTATTTGCTTTCTATGTGAAAAGTTTTATTGCATGATTATGTGTTATGTGATTTCATTTCTTCAATAACCATTAGTTCAGTTGATTTAGTGATACTGAGCCGATAGTTATTATTTATTTCTAGTTTCGAGTCACTCGAAAACCTAGCTGAGTCGGACTCGGACTTTGAGAAAAATGGACATCAAACTTTTGAAATCATCTCTAGACAAGTGGAAAATTTCAGAATTTGTTTTCAAAATCTTTCTTTTTCTCTCTCTCTCTGCGCCCGTGATAAGACAACTAGTCGTTAGGAGACAAACCGCTGGAATTCTAACCGTTGTGGAAGAAAACAAGTCACACCGATTTGAGGTGACTATTGAAAGAGCCGAGTCGAACGGATACCGAAGGACGTTTATTTTTCTTATAAATAGCGCCTATTCTCCTTCATTTCTTTACTTTACTCTTCACTTACTCTCTCTCTCGAAATCAAATCCTCGTGACCACGTTCTCGGTGACTAAAAGTGACACACAACACTCTCAAGCTTCGTGAATAACATCTCAAGTAAACTCTGTTGCTCTCAAACTCGTTCTTCTTCTATTTTTTTATCTTTCACTCTCTTTGAGCTCTTTTCTCCTACTCTCCCTCAAGCTTATATACTCTCTCTTTTCTCCATCAATATGCTCGAAAAGAGGTTCTCACCCCGATTTTCTTGGCTCTACTACAAAGAAACCCCGCACAAAAAGCCAAGAAGGCCCCTCAAATTCTAAACCCCTTGTCACCCAAAGATCTTGCGTTGGATGATAAATTCTTCCCAACCGCAAAATTTTCGTGGTTGCCTCGGATACGATCGACCGGGGTTTATAACTTTCTTTGTTTCAGTGAGTTCATTTATCCCAAACTCATCTCCGAGTTTTACACTCATCTTTCTAGCTCGAGCGTATCCTCACCTCACGAGTTCGGAACATCACCGTTCGCATCAATACTTCCCTCCTCCATCTAGTTTTCAAAGTATCTTCTCTATTCTTGAACAGTAACCCCATACCTTTCAACGAGGTTGCTGGCAACTTCTTTGAGAAGAACGCTAAAGAATTCCCTAGGTCACGCAAAAACTTCTCCGTGACCCAACTAAAGTCGAAGCTCGTCTTCGTGTTTCTTGCTGATGAGAACCTTCTTCTCATAGCATTCTAGCAAGGAGAACCCCAACTCCAAGCATCTCAAGGCTCTGTTCGATATTCTAGAGGGCTACGAAGTAGACCTCTTCCTTGCTATCATTGAGCAAGTGGCAGCTGTGCCAGTTCGGACTCGGAACAAAAAGACCACCCCTCTTCCTTTCGGGGCTCTTCTCACCCTCGTTTTCAAACAATTCAAAGTTCCTCTTCCCTCGGATCCTAACGCGGTTTCGAGGCTGCCATAGTCGTTGGTAAAAAGGAACTTATGGGGTACGGATATCGGGAAACCTAACCTGGTGTCTTGGTTCACAGCTTAGAGCCGAGGCCACCTTCTCCGCCTCGGACTCGTAAAGACGCCCTCTTTCTCTTCCTACTCCACCTGGTGGTGCCTCCACCTCGGGTGCTTCTAAAACTCATTCTTCCCTTTTGTCCACTTGCTTTCATGGACAAAATATCTTCTTTGTCCTTGGAACTCAAGGACCTTCTCCGGTCATTCAAGACTGTCTTCCGAGCCTATGACCATCAACTAGAAAACCGCCCAATCTCAACTTCGAGAGCAGTAGGACGTGCTCCTTGAGATGAAGGCTCCGGTGAAAGAGCAGAGGAGCCGATCGAGCTCTTTCAGGAGAGACGATCCAAGGCAGCTCGGGATCAAGGAGACTCGGACACCTCCGAGGAATCCTCGAGCCCCGCCAAGTCCTCCTCGGACAGAGGAGAAGAAGAAGAAGGAGAAGAAGAAGCGAGAGGAGCTCGCGGCTGAGGCAGCTCCTTCGATCAAGGAGAGCCGGAAGGGCAAGGAGAACAAGAAGGACAAGGAGCAAGCAGCGAGGGTCCGGGTGCTCTTGAAGCGCAACTAGAAGTGATCGGCTCGGACGGCAGCCTCGAGTGGGTCGAAGAACCCGCCGATCAAGGACGGTCGGCAGCAGTCGCCTCGAGCACACCCCTCCAGCTTGCTTGAGTTCCAAGAGGACGAGCCTTTGGATGACCTAGTTCCGGGTCAGCCACTCGAACCGAGCCGATGCCGAGAGATCCCTGTACTTCCTCCGTCGCACTCAAGCACATCTTTAAGATCTTATCAGCGCCGGTGCACCTCTCGTCCTCCCTCCTCAACTCCGACTAATCCATCCCCTTCTTAGTTTCTTAGTCTTTTCTTTATAGTGTTTCATGTTTTTTTTGTCCGGACATCAAATATGTACTTCTTATTGAATTCTTCCCATTATTTTCTGCTGAAAGGCAAGGGGAGAATAGATAGTAAAAAATTTGTTGTCTTGTTTAGGGAGAGTCTCTCTCACCCTTTATAAATATTTTTCTTTTTTGATGTTAATAAAGCAATACATTTCTTTAATAATTGTTGAGTATCTATCTCGATTTTATCTCGTTTCTTGCTTCGTTACTTTT
This sequence comes from Talinum fruticosum, assembly GCA_021018815.1. Lineage (NCBI taxonomy): Eukaryota > Viridiplantae > Streptophyta > Magnoliopsida > Caryophyllales > Talinaceae > Talinum > Talinum fruticosum. The sequence goes on from JAITYX010000026.1 coordinate 3,405,662, forward strand.
GCTATTGCTATGAACTCTCAAGTTACTTTCGAGCAAGTTTATATAATAAGATTTTTATCACTAACAAAGTTTCTGTCTATGTATGGAATGCCTTTAATCCAAAAGTAGTAGTATTTGAAGACTCGGACTTTAAATTTACAGTTTTCGAGTTCCATCGAGGAATCAGGTATAAGACTTCTTCTCCTATAGAGTTTTGATTCCAAGCCATTCCATGTGCCTTAGAAACTTTTCCGAGTGATATAGCATTTTCACCGAGTGTTATAGAATCTACTATATATGTTTCCGATTGTTTCTAACCGATCGACCGACTCGGAAAGCTTACGTCTACATGCCTCTTTAAACTCGGTTGTGAATCATTCAACACTCCGGTATATCGCATGTTCAAACACTTTTATTCATGCACATAAACTCACGTCCGACTTCATGTTACAGGAATTACAATGTTAATTCTCTATTCCAAGTCGAGTTTATTTAGTTTGAACCTTGTTTAGTGTAGATCAAGTTTGTTTACTCCGAAATTCTTTATCTAACTTGATTCTAACTTAGATCGACTTAGATGGAATTTGAGCCTCATGGATATTAGACTCGGAAAATTCCATCCTTATTTAACTCGGATAATTAGTCACTTAATTATATTAATTACGTTATTATCTCGTGACTAATCTTGGACCAAAGTATTTTATACTTTGAGAACCAAATTGTTTTACTTTTGTAGGTTATTCAAACGAGGCTATCCTAATTTTGAACCGCAAAAGTAACCGGCTTGAAAACGCCAAATCACCAGCAGACAAGGCTTTTTCACCTCCGACCTAGCCCCGAGCACTCGTGTGAGGATTGTTTGTTTCCACAATTGGAAATCTGCAATACCAAGCTCAACGGTGGTTTCCATATTATTTTTAAAGATATTACCAAGTGGTTTTGGGACTTCCAAAGGATTCAAGAACCGTTGCTCAACGTTCATATCTCAACGGATATTTTCCGAGTGACTCGGAAAATCCTTTACAACGGTCACAAAGGACTTCCACTCGGAAGATGGACGCAATGGCTAAGCTGCTTGGTCACCTATAAATAGAAGCTAACTTTCAAGACTAGAAGATTGCCGAATCTATTGTTAATACACATAATTGAGCAAAAGTCATTGTATTCATTCTCAATCTTCTACTTACAACTCCAATTCCGTGTTTAATAACTTTCTAAGTTGTAAGGTCTTGTACTCGATTACAAACACTCTCTTTCTTACTCTCTAAGTAAGGTCCCTTGACCGAGCTGTAAGGGTTAACTCAGCTCGCTTGTCCCTAACTTGTAAGGGTGATCTCGGTTAGGAAGTACTAGATCGGATAAGGTAATTTCTAAGTCTAGGAAAAACTTGTAAGGAGTTGTTTAAGGGATCAACTCAGGTCAAGTCGATCTATCGTATTTTGTGGACTCAAGATAGTGGATTTGACTTCGTGCTTGGATTAGTACGGTCCGTGGTTTTCTCGCCCGGGAGGGTTTCCACGTATTTTCTTAGTTATACTTTTCCGAGTGCATTCTAGACTCGGACAGTCTTAAAGTGCCGTTTAATTTGCTTCTTCACTTTGCATTGAATTCCGAGTTAATGCTTTTCCGAGTTTATCCTTGCCTCTCACTCACCTCGGATTCATATCTGTCTTAATTTTCAAACAAGTTTCCTCATCACCCTATTCACCCCCTCTAGGGTGATTTATACTCTCAAGAGCAAACCCTCGGTATTGACTCGGTCCAAAAAGGTAAGTCGATAGATCAAAAACTCTACAAAGGTATGATCGGATCTCTAGTTTACCTTACGTCTAGTAGACCGGATATAATGTTTAGTGTCGGTCTATGTGAAAGGTTCCAAGCTAATCCAAAAGAATGACATCTTACTATGGTGAAGAGAATTTTTAAATATCTTGTAGGAACTTAGACAATTGGTCTCTAGTACTGAAAAGACTCATGTCCGACTCTCGGTGTCTACTCGGACGCCGACTATAGTGGGTATAAGGTTGATAGGAAGTGTACTTTAGGAGCATGTCAATTTCTAGGCTAATCACTCATCTCTTGGTACTCAAAGAAGCAAAATTCAGTCGCTTTATCAATAGCTATGGCGGAGTACATAGTAGGAGGAGCTTACTATGCTAAGTTATTATAGATAAAGAAACATCTCAAGGATTTGGGATCGACCTTCTAAGATGATTGAATGCCTTACATAACGTCCAAATATAGCAGGCATGTATATCAAAGGAATTTAACAAGAAAGTGAAGCCTTGTAATCTGCAGGTTGGAGATTTGGTCCTAAAGGAGATTAGAGCACCAATCTAAGATCCCGAGAGGAAAATTTAAGCCTATTCGGCAAGCCACGGTTGTACTTAGTGAAATACTGCTGGGAGGAGCAATAAAATTGACTAATTTGGATGGTGAAGAGATTTTTCAGTATAGAAACTTGGATCGGCTAAAGAAATACGAAGGTTTGCTCTTGGAGAGACTAAGTCACCCTAGAGAGGGGTGAATAGGGTGATGGAAGATTTTTCGGAAAATCAAACTCTTTTGAACGGAATAGAGACGAAACAGATTCCGAGTCTAGATTGGACTCGGAAAAGTGTTAACTCGGAAAGCACGTGGAAACCCTCATGGGGCAGAAAACCACGGCACTACTAATCCAAGCACCAAGTCAAATCCACTATTTTGAATCCACAAAATACAGTAGAAAGACTCAACCGGAATTGCTCCCTTAGATAATTCCTTACAAGATTTTCCTAGACTCGAAGTTTCCTTATCCGCTTTAGTACTTCCTAACTTAGGTAACCTTTACGAGTTAGGGACAACTCAACTAAGTTAACCTTTATAGCTCAATCAAGGGACCTTACTCGGAAAGTAAGAATAAGTGTTTGTGACTCGATTACAAGACCTTACAACTCGGAAAGATGTTAAGTACGGAGTTGGAGTAGTAAGTAGAAGATTGAATGAGAATTATACAGAGAGAAATAAGTTCGGCAATAGGTTCAGCAATCTTCTTGTCTTGTGAAGTGACTTCTATTTATAGATGACCGAGCAGATTAGCCGTTGTGTCTATCTTCCGATAAGAAGTCCTTTGTGACCGTTGCAATGGTTTTTCCGAGTGATTCAGAAAATATCCGTTGAGGTGTGATCGTTAGGCAACGGCTCTTAACTCTTTTGGATGTCCCAATCCACCGGTAGTGTCCGAAAGGTAGGGTGGAAACCACCGTTGAGCTTAGCATTGAAGATTTTCAGCTTTGGAAACAAACAACCCCGACACGATGTCCGGGCCTTGGTCGAAGTAGGAAAAGCCTTGTCCGCGGGTGATTTGACATCTTGAAGCCGGTTACTTTTGTATTTCAAAAGTAGGATAACTTCGTTTGAATAACCTACAAAAGTAAATTAATTTGGTTCTCAAACTATAAAATACTTTGGTCCAAGATTAGACATAGATAATAAGTTTAATTAAGATAATTTGGTACATAATTATCCGAGTCCTGAAAGAGTGGAATTTTCTCAGTCTAATATCCATTATATTCAAATTCCATCCGAGTCAATCTAGAAGAAAAACAAGTCGGTCAAAGAATATCGAGTAAAGAGACTTGATCTAGATAAGCACAGTTCAAACGAAACATGCTAACTTAGAAGGTTGAATTAACATTGTAATTCAATCAAACTTAGAATACAAAGTCGGACTCGAGTTTATGCACATTAGAGCAAACATTTGAACATGCGATAAGTCCGAGTGTTGTCCGAATGACTTAGAACTACGTGTGAAAAGATAAGTTACAATATGCTTTCAGAGTCGATCGGAATCAAGTGAAAACATATGTAGTAGTTTCGTAACACTCAAGCAAAGATTGTAGATCACTCAAAAAAATTTCTAAAACACTCGGAATGACTTGTAATCAAAACTTACAAGAGATGAAGTTTGTACCTGATTTCTTGATGGTACATAGAGTGATATACCCGCAAAGTCCGAGTCTTCAATCTCCCCTTTTTGATGAAAGGCATTCCATACTTAGATAGAAACTTTGTTAGTGATATAGATCTGATTTTTCATTCTTTCTCAAGACATAGGTCGAGAAACGAATACAAATAAGTTTAGTGATATACGTGATTAAAACTTAGATTCTATCGGATCAAGTAAGCTTAGATTGTATTAGTGCTAAAAACTAAAGAAACAGAGCAATGATAAACCGAGTTGTTGAATCGGAGCAAAGAGAATTTCAAAGAAGATTACTAAGCAAGAAATTAAAACTCGGAAATAAATGCAACTCGGAAGGTAATAAACATGAAGCTTAAACTTCATTAAAATTTAAACTAAGTATATACACAAAATAGGGAGGGTGAGAGAAACTTCCCTAAATAAGACAACAAATTTCTAAATATTCTCCCCTTGCCTTTTAGCAAAAACAAAAAAACAAAAGGAGGAAGAATGTATCAAGAGGATACAAATTTGTATGTCCGGACAAAAAAAAAAAAAAAAAATTGAAACCGGAAGAAGAAAATATCTAAGATGGAGGTGAGGGAACAGATCCGAGTCGAGGATGGTGGACGTGCACTCGCGGCTTCACCGATAAGATCTTGAAGATGTAGACGAATGAGGCGGGGTAGCACTCGGTATCTCCGGAATGGGCTCGGCTACGAGTGGCTAACCCGGAACTAAGTCGTCTAGAGGCTCATCCTCCCGGAACTCGACCGAGGGAGGTGCCGGCTCTACCGCCGACCGACCATGGTCAGCGAGGTCTTCTAACCCACTCGGACTCGCTGTCCGAGTTAATCGGTCCCGGTTGGGGTTCTCGAGCACTTTGGCCCTCGGCTGCTTTGGCTCCCGGTTCGCTTCCTTCTCCCCTTCTTCTTTCTCCTCGGACGGTGAAGACTCGGACTTTACGTACACATCATCCGACTTCCATCAAAGAATCAAGTATAAGACTTCGACTATCATAAGGTTTTGATTTCAAGTCATTCCGTGTGCCTTAGAAACTTTTCTCGAGTGATAGATCATCTTTTCGAGTGTTATAGAAACCATTGCATATTTTCTCACTTGATTCCGACCGACTCGAAAGCATACTCTGTTCACACACTCGTTACGAGTCACTCGGACAACACTAAGACATTTCGCATGTTCAAACACCTATTCTACTTCATTGATAATTCATTCTTCTAAGTCAGGCATATTTTGTTTGAATCGTGCTTTGTTTAAATCAAGTCCGATATTCTTTATTTGACTTGATTCTCTCTTAGATCGACTCAAATGGATTTTGAGTCTCATGGATATTAGACTCGGAAAATTCCATTCGTTTTTCCGACTCGGATAATTATGCACTTAATTATCTTAATTAATTTATTATCTCGTGTCTAATCTTGGACCAAAGTATTTTATACTTTGAGAACCAAATTGATTTACTTCGTAGGTTATTCAAACGAGGTTGTCCTATTTTTGAATAACAAAAGTAACCGACTTCAAAACGTCAAATTATCGGCAGACAAGGTTTTTTCCATCTACGACCTAGCCCCGGACATTGTGTCGGGGTTGTCCGTTTCCAAAGCTGAAATCTACAACGCTAAGCTTAACGGTGGTTTCCACCTTACTTTTCAAGACACCGCCAGTGGTTTTGGGACTTCCAAAGGAGTTAAGAGCCGTTGCCCAACGAACATACATCAACGAATATTTTCCGAGTGACTTAGAAAATCTGCTACAACGGTCACAAAGGATTTCCAGTCGGAAGATGGTCACAACGGCTAGTTTGCTTGGTCATCTATAAATAAAAGCCAACTCTCAAGACTTGAAGATTGCTTGAACCAATTGTCAATAAACATACTTGAGCAAAAGTCTCGTGTATTCATTTTCAATCTTCTACTTACAACTCCAACTCGTAATTAATATTTTATGAGTTGTAAGGTCTTGTAATCGAGTCACAAACACTTATTCTTACTTTCGAGTAAGGTCCCTTGACTGAGCTATAAGGGTTGTCTCAGCTCATTTGTCCCTAGCTATAAAGGTTATCTCGGTTAGGAAGTACTAGATCGGATAAGGGAATTTCTAAGTCTACGAAAAACTCGTTAGGAGTTGTCTAAGGGAGCAACTTTGGTTGAGTCATTCTACTTGTATTTTGTGGATTCAAAATAGTGGATTTGACTTCGTGCTAGGATTAGCACGGTCCGTGGTTTTCTGCCCCAAGAGGGTTTCCACGTAATTTCGAGTTGATACTTTTCGAGTCCAATCTAGACTCGGTCGATTTAAAGATCGATCCAATCAGTATCTTCATCTTCTACTTATTTACGAGTAAGTGTTTTTCCGAGTTCATTCTTGACTCACACTCTCGTCAGAATCATATCAAGTGTTTAACTCGAACAAATTTCCTCATCACCCTATTCACCCCCTCTAGGGTGACTTAGCTTCTCCGAGAGCAAACCTTCAGACGGAGTTGCCTCAACCGCGAGCTCCGCTTCTTCTTCTTCTTCTTCTTCTTCTTCTTCTTCTTTTCTTCCCCTATAGAGGGGATTTGGCCGGACTCGAGGATTCTTCCGAAGTATCCGAGTCGACCGGATCTTTAGCCACCTTGGAGCACCTTTCCCGAAGGAGCTCAAGCATCTCCTTCTGCACCTTGACCAGGTGCTTTCATCTCGAGAAGCATGTCTTGCTGCTCTCAAATTTGGGACTAAGCGGTTTTCGATTGATGGTCATAGATCGAAGAACAGTCTTAAATGACCGGAGGGTGTCCTTGAGTTCAATGGACACCGAGGAAAGCTTGTCCATTATGGCAATGGACAAAGCGGAAGAAAGAATCCGAGAAACATCCGAGGTGGAGGCACCACCAGGTGGAGGAGGCAGAGAGAGAAGGGATTGAATCCGAGTCCGAGGCGGAGAAAGAGGTCTCGGTTCGAGCTATGGACCCGGACACCCAGTTGGGTCTCTTGGTATCCATACCCAAGAAGTTCTTTCTTGCCAACGACAATGGCGAGTCTCGAAATTGCTTTAGGATCTAAGGCAAGAGGAACTTTGAATTGTTTGAAGATTAGGGTGAGAAGGGCCCCGAAAGGAAGTGGGGTGGATTTCTTTGTCTAAGTTTGAGCAGGAATAACCGCCATTTGCTCGACTATAGCAGGAAAGAGGTCTACTTTGTAGCCCTCAAGAATGTCGTAAAGAGCTTTAAGGTGCTTGGAGTTAGGGTTCTCCTTGCTTGAATGCTATGAGAAGAAGTATTCATCAGCAGAAAGCACAAAAGACAAGTTCCGACTTGAGTTGAGTCATAGAGAAGTTTTTACGTGACCCAAGGAATTCTTTGGCATATTTTTCGAAGAATCCATTATCAACCTCGTTGAAAGGTATAGGGTTGCTATTAAGGAAAAGAGAAGAGACTTTGAAGAGACGGTGGAGAAGAGAGGTGTTGATGCGAGCCGTAACATTTTGAACTCTGGAGGTAAGGATACCCTCGGAGCTAGAGAGGTTAGAATAGAACTCGAAATGAGTTCGGGTAAATGAAATCACCGAAACAGAGAAAATTGTAGACCCCGTTGATTTGATGTGAGCCAACCACGAAAACTTTGTGGTTGGGAAGAATTTGTCATCGAACGTTGGATGTTGGGTGACAATGATTTTTGAAGGATTGGAGGAGGCTTCTTGGCTTTTGGTATGAGGTTTCTTGTTGGCGGAACCAAGAAAATCGGGGTAGGAACCTCTTTTCGGCATGTTTAATGAAGAAAAGAGAAGAAAGATGAACTTTTGAGAAGCGAGTAGAGAAAGAGATAAATAACTCAATGAAAGTGAGCGAGTAAAAGAAAATAAAAGAGTAGAACGAGAGAGAGAGAGAGAGAGAGAGAGAGAGAGTGAGGACGAGTGACATTACTTGAGAATACTTCCACTTAGCTTGTGAGCAACGAAAACTTTCTTCGATCATAGAAGGATTTTGCGCGAGTTGAAGTAATTGAAAGAGTGAGAGTAAGTAGAGAGTAAAGTAATGAAATGAATGACAAAGGATGCTATTTATAGAGAAAGAATCGTCCTTCATTGTTCGTTCTAACCTGACTCTTCAACGGTCGCCTCGGACCGGTGTGACTGTTCCGCTCTCCAACGGTTAGAATTCTAGCGTTTGTCTCCCAACGGCTAGTTGCTCGATCGATGCGAGAGAGAGAGAGAGACAAAAGAGAGATTTTAAAAGAAATTTCTGAACTTCTCCACTGATCTAGAGATGATTTCAAAAGTTTGATGTCCATTTTCTCGAAATCCGAGTCCGACTTAGTGAAGTTTACGAGTGACTCGAAACCGCAGACAAACAATAACTCATAGCTCGGTATCACTAGTTCAACTGAACTAATGGCTATTAGAGAGAAAGCATATAACATATAATCATGCAATGTAATCACACTCGAAAAGCACATAATTATGCATTGATCATGCCAAGCTCATTCCTAATAAAGCAAAACCGATCCTCACTAAGTGGCTTAGTAAAGATATCAGCTAATTGAAGTTTGGTAGGAATGAATTCAAGTTCAATATCACCTTTCTCAAAATGGTCTCTTAGAAAATGATACCGACCTCAATATGTTTTGTCTTTGAGTGCTTGAACTGGGTTCTTGGTGATGTTGATTGCACTTTGATTACCACACTTGATTGGAATTGATTTGAATGTAAGTCCAAGATCTCTCAAGTGTTGCTTGATCCATAAAATCCGAGCACAGACATGCTCCAGTTGAAATATACTCAGCTTCAGCAGTTGATAGAGCTATTGAGTTTTGCTTCTTTGAGTGCCAAGATATCAAGGATTGACCCGAAGCTGGCAGGCTCCTGAGGTGCTCTTTTTATCAACTTTGTATTCAGCATAGTCGGCATCCGAGTATCCAGTGAGAGTCAATTCCGAGTTTTTAGAGTACCATAGACCTAGATTCCGAGTTCCTACAAGATATTTGAATATTCTCTTCACCGTAGTGTGATGTGATTCTTTTGGATTAGCTTGAACTCCGGCACACGGACATACACTAAACGTTATGTTTGGCCTACTGAAAGTAAGATATAGCAGAGATCCAATCATAGCTTGATAAAGGTTCCGACCTACTGCTTTGTCTTTCTTGTATGAGTCCAGTTTTATGTTGCTACTCATTGGTGTTGCTCCATGTTTCACATCTTGAAACTTGTACTTCTTCACAGACTCCTTGGTATGCTTTGATTGATGGACATAGATGCCATCTTTGTCTTGCTTGATTTGTAGACCAAGGAAGAAATTGAGTTCTTCCATCATACTCATTTGAAATTCCTGTCTCATTAACTCAGAAAAATCTTGACAAAGAATTTCATTAGTAACTCCAAAGATTATGTCATCAACATAGATATGAGCAATAAGAAAGTCTTTCCCCTTGGTTTTTATAAAAAGAGTCTTGTCAATCTGACCTCTTCTAAAATCATTTTCAACCAAGAAATTGCTCGAGTCTTTCATACCAGGCTCTAGGAGCTTGTTTAAGACCATAGAGAGCTTTTTGCAATTTGAAAACATGATTTGGAAATTCTAAGTTTTCAAATCCAGGGGTTGCTTAACATAGACTTCCTCTTCAATGAAACCATTGAGAAAACCACATTTAACATCCATTTGATACAATTTGATATTCATGCTAGATGCAAATGCCAATAAGATTCTAATAGCTTCAATTCGGCAACAGGTGCAAAGGTTTCCCCACAATCAATTCCTTCCTCTTGATTGTAACCTTGAGCCACAAGTCTAGCCTTATTTCGACTACCAACCCACCTTCATCCAGTTTGTTCTTGAAAACCCATTTGGTCCCTATGACTGGGTGGTCGAAGGTCGTTTGGTCGAGTCCGGACTTGGTTTCTTTCGAATTGATTGAGTTCCTCTTGCATGGCCTCTACCCATTCAGGTTCATTTAGGGCCTCTAGTGCATTTATGGGTTTAGTTAATGAAATGAATGCACATAGATTTTATAGAGAGGAACGAGTTCTTACCCCATTGTTGATATCGGACAAGATGTTTTCTTGTGGGTGGCTCGAAGCATACTTGAATGCTCTACCTGTTCTCTCGGTTCGCCGGATCTATAGGTTGAATTGGTTGATCTTTAGAAGTACTGTTCCGAGTGAGCTTATTCATCTGATTGACGTTCAACGATCTGAGTTGGCTCTTGATTTGTCTTATTCTGAGTTAGGTTATTCTAAGTCACTTCGTTCCGAGTGACTTTGATTTGATTCTTGATGAGGTAATTTTCATCAAGATCATCATCTCTACTGAGCTTCAGTCCGAGAATGTTGACTCACTTGGTTTTTCCTGCTCAATCTCATCAAACACAACATGGATGCTTTCTTCTACTTTGTTAGTTCTTTTATTGAAAATACGATATGCTTTGCTATGAGATGAATAACCAAGAAAAATACCTTCATCCGACCGAGCATCATACTTGGTCAGGTGATCCTTACCATTGTTGTGAATGAAGCACTTACATCTAAAGGGTTTGAAGTATGAAATGTTGGGTTCCCTCCCTTTGTAGAGCTCGTATGGAGTTTTTTTAGGATGGGTCCGATGAGTTATCTGTTTAATGTGTACTTTGCTTGTGTTGATCGCTTCAACCCGATAATAGTAGGGTAGATTATGTTCAATCTTCATCGTCCTTGCTATTTCTTTAAGAGTTCGGTTCTTCCTCTCTACTACTCCATTTTGTTGAGGAGTTCTTGGTGCTGAGAAGTTGTGGGAGATGCATTCTTGTCACGGAACTCTGCAAATTCCGAGTAGTCAAACTCCCTTCCATGGTCGAGTTCAATTTCTCTATATCCGAGTCCGAGACTCAACTTGGATTTTCTTACTGAGCTTGTTGAACTCTTCGAAGGCTTCATTTGTGTGCTTAATAAAACACACCCAGGTAAATCGTGAGTAGTCATCAACAATAACAAGCACATATGATTTACCTTTGAGACTCTTGACGAGGATCTCACCACATAAATCCATATGCAAAAATTCAAGCACTTTGGATGTGAAAACAATTTTCGGAGGTTTGAAAGATGATTTGACCTATTTCCCTTTTGTGCATGCTTCATAGATTTTATCTTTCTTAAATGCACAGTTAGGCAATCCTCTAACTAAACCATGAGAAGCAAGCTTCTTAATAGTATGCATGCTAATATGACTTAATCTACAATGCCATGTCCATGAATCATCATGTGGAGATGCTTTTAAGCAAAATAAATTTTGACTTGGGTCGAAAGAAGAATAGTGTAGGTGTTACCTAATCTCTTACTTGAGAACTTAGTCTCCTTGGTAGTATCATCGAAATATAACAGTTGGTCCGAGTGAATCTTACCTCTTGACCTTTGTCACACGATTGAGAGACGCTAACTAGATTGTACTTTAATCCCTTGACAAGATATACTTGGGCTGACCGGATCGTTTCCTTTTCCAATCTTGCCTATCACAATTATCTTGCCCTCGCTGTCATCTCTAAATGTGACTTTACCTCCCTTGTACTCTTCTAACTTAAAAAGAGTCTTGGATTTCCGACATATGACGTGAACATCCACTTGTCCAGGTACCAATGCCCTTTTGTTCTTTTTCGAGCCACTAGCAAGTCGAAACAAACTAACCTTTCGACTTCCTCTAATGAACCCAGTAACTCCCTTTACTGTGGTCCTTTTCGAGGAAGAAGACTCTTGGGAACCCAGATTTGAATAACTTTAGGTTTGGTCGGATTCCGAGTCTTTCTTTTAGAAAATTGAGTTTGTGTCTCTTTCTTTTGAAACTCTTTCCTTTTATAAACAGGGAGGAGAAGGTTTTCTCCTGTAAGTGGGTCCGGGCTCAGTCTTCCTTTCATTCTTATGAATGGAACCGTGCTCAACCTTCCCGAACTTCACGGTTCTGTAATCCTTTTGAAAAGCTCCGAGTAGGAATTGGATTCCTCCTCTTTGTTAAAACCAAGTTCTTCTTTTCGAAGGAGACACATTAAGACCCTAAGAGCATGTCAAGGTTTTTTGACCTTGAGTAAATTTTAAAACAAGCTCTTGAGACTCATTGAGCTCTTGCTTCAGATGCTCATTTTTCTTCCGAGTGACTCGGACTCGGTCTCATTAGATTGAGCACTAGTCTTGAGTTCTCTTAGAGTAAGTCTCAATTTTTCTAATTCATTTTTCAAAGAGATGCTCTCGAAGTAACAGAATCAAGTTGTTCTTGAAGCCGAGAGGAATCGAATTGGACTTTTCTTTCAAAGTAAAAATATATTTGGCTAAATCAACTTTGGAAAACTTGAGGAAGTATTCAATTACCTCCTAAGGATCTGTTTCCTCACTGCCTGAGTGATCCGAGTCCGACTCGATTCGGCTTCTAAGTCCGAGAGTGCTATCGGATACTTTGAATCATCCGAGTCCTCATTATCTTGTTATGAGTGTTCATCACTCCAAGTGGCCATCATAGCCTTTTTCTTCCTTCTGTCCCTATTTCTCTTGGGACATTCTTTGACTATGTGTTCCTTGTCTGCCACATTCAAAACAGTAGGAGTTCTTAGTTAAAGATAACTTTGAAGGGGAAGAATGTTTATCTTTTCTATCCTTCTTGTCTTTCTTATAGAACTCTTCTCTTGGATTCTTATTCCATCTCTTGTGCTTCATCATTCTTTTGAAGCCTCCGGCGATAAGTGCCTTGGGATCCTCTTCCGAGTCGGAGGAACTCAGATTTTCTTCTTTATTTTCCGAGGCCTTTAGTGTGATGTTCTTTTTAGTGCTAACCTCTGCATCCTCCTTTTCCAGGTAGATCTCATGGGTGAGTAGCTTCCCAATGAGTTCGTCCGGCTTCGATAAGGATAGGTTCCGAGCCTCTTCGATGGCTGTAACCTTAGGACCCCATATTCTCTTGAGTAGACTTCGAGTATCTTTCGCACATTTTCTCGTGGGAAATCCTTCTACCCGGATATTTGAGATTATTAGTAATCTCGGTGAAGCGAATGAACATCCGAGTGATGTGCACTTCTGGCTCCATCTTGAACAGCTCGTACTTGTGAAGATATTGGCTTATCTTCGCTTACCGACTTGGCTTATGCCTTCATAAGTGTTGACAAGCGTATCCCACACTTCTTTGGCCGTGTCACGGTCGACACCCGATTGTATTCTTCTAAGCCGATGGCGCACATTGAGATGTTCATTGCCTTGAAGTTCTTTACGAACTTTTACGCTTCTATAGTGGTGTACTCGACCTTTGCTTTGGGTACGAGTCTTGTTTCTTCCATCATCACTGGAATGTAATTCCGTACTTGTATGATGTTCCAAACATCTTCATTGTGATCGAGCGGAAAACATTCCATGAGCTTCTTCCAGGTGCACGAAGTTAGAACCTTTGAACTTTGGTTGTCTACTTGGAAGATCTTCCTTCATCGAACTCTCCATTGTTATGAGCCATTTGATCTTTAGACCTTTGGATGGCTAGATCCTTTCTGAAAGGCTAGGCTCGATAGTAATTAAAGGTTTGCTCTTAGAGAGACTAAGTCACCCTAGAGGGGGTGAATAGGGTGATGGAAGATTTTTCACAAAATCAAACTCTTTTGAACGAGAATAGAGACGAAACTGACTTCCGAGTCTAGATTGGACTAAGAAAAGTGTTAACTCGGAAAGTACGTGGAAACCCTCATGGGACAGAAAACCATGGTCGGTGCTAATCCAAGTACCAAGTCAAATCTACTATTTTGAATCCACAAAATACAGTAGAAAGACTCAACCAGAATTGCTCTCTTAGACAATTCCTTACAAGATTTTCCTAAACTCGAAGTTTCCTTATTCGATCTAGTACTTCCTAACCGAGGTAACCTTTACGAGTTAGGGACAATTGAGCTGAGTTAACCTTTACAGCTCAATCAAGGGACCTTACTCAGAAAGTAAGAATAAGTGTTTGTGACTGATTACAAGACCTTACAACTCGGAAAGATGTTAAGTACGAGTTGGAGTTGTAAGTAGAAGATTGAATGAGAATTATACGAGAGAGAAATAATTTCAGCAATATGTTCAACAATCTTCTTGTCTTGTGAAGTGGCTTCTATTTATAGATGACCCGGTAGATTAGCCGTTGTGTCTATCTTCCGATTAGAAGTCCTCTCGTGACCGTTACAATGGTTTTTCGAGTGACTCACAAAATATCCGTTCGGGTGTGATCGTTGGGCAACGACGCTTGACTCCTTTGGATGTCCCAATCCACTGGTAGTGTCCGAAAGGTAGGGTGGAAATCACCGTTGAGCTTAGCGTTGAAGATTTCTAGTTTTGGAAACCGACAACCTTGACACGATTGTCCGGGCCTTGGTCGAAGTAGGAAAAGCCTTGTCTGGCTGGTGATTTGGCATCTTGAAGCCGGTTACTTTTGTCTTTCAAAAGTAGGATAACCTCATTTGAATAACCTACGAAAGTAAATCAATTTGATTCTTAAAGTATTAAATACTTTGGTCCAAGATTAGACACGGATAATAATTTTAATTAAGATAATGAAGTGCATAATTATCCGAGTCCTAAAAGAGTGGAATTTTACGAGTCTAATATCCATTATACTCAAATTCCATCTAAGTTAGTCTAGAAGAAAAACAAATCGGTCAAGGAATATTAGAGTAAAGAGACTTGATCTAGACAAGCACAGTTCAAAGGAAACATGCTGACTTAGAAGGTTGAATTAACACCGTAATTCAATCAAACTTAGAATACAAAGTCACACCGAGTTTATGGACATTAGGGCAAACATTTGAGCATGCGATAAGTGTGAGTGTTGTCCGAGTGACTTAGAACCACGTGTGAAAAGATAAGCAAAAGTATGCTTTCTAAGTCGGTCAGAATCAAGTGAAAACATATGCGGTAGTTTACGTAACACTCGAGAAAAGATTCTAAATCACTCATAAAAGTTTCTAAAACGCTCGGAATGACTTGTAATCAAAACTTACAAGAGATGAAGTTTGTACCTGATTTCTTGATGGTACATAGAGTGATATACCTGCAAAGTTTGAGTCTTCAAAATATTATGTATATCATGTTACTAAATGGATGGCATAACCGGCCAAGCCTAGCCCAATCGAGGCCATGCCAGGGTGACGTCGGCCACCACTCGGACAACGGTGGGCTGGCCGGCCGGGCAATCTCCCCGATCTTATTTTGTATAGTTATTTGTTTTGATGGTCAAATCGGACGGTCCGCTTATCTAATTAATTGTTATTCTATTTTGGGCAGCCCAATTATACAATCTGTTGGTTTAAATGGTTCTTTAATTGTTTTGATTAATTTTAGGGGTGGTCCAAATTTATTTACTCCTCTAGGTAAGTGATAAAAAACGAGTAAATCATAAAAGTGAGCATAAAACTTACTTTTTACTTTTATTAATAAAAGTTAAGCCTACTATTTACCCGAATACATAGCTAACTAAAGGGAAATAAAAACAAGCATACTACTTGGAAAATAAACTGTTCTAAAGAGGCAAAACTAAAATTCTTAAATGCTTTTATTCTTCCTAAAATCCTCTGTATAAATTAAACCCTAATCTATCTTCACTTTTTCTTCCCTTTCGGATCAATACACTCAGTCACATCATCTTGGGTGCTTTTCTTTAGCTCTTCAATCCTACGGGCCCTCCTCTCTTTAGCTTCTTTATCCTGGGATTCTCTTTTGCGAGGCTTGTTTATCAATCTAGGGTAGGGGTTGACCTCGCGAGTGGAAGAGGTGCAGTAGGAGGAACATCTCCCCTGTAATCTAGTTCTCCAACCTTTAGTGCCTAGCGACATTTAGGGTCTATTTACGTTATCCACTCTAGATAACATTCGAAACTATAGTGTGGTACATTCATTTACGAGGTTTCGGTAGCTTCGGTAGGTTCATCCAACACTCAAGCCATGACTTAACTCATCTTGAACTGCCAAAGCCTATGAACAGTTCTAAAGCGGCAAGCCAAACACAATCCGGATAAGCGATCGCTTGCTCTTGTCCCATTTGCCGCAATACACGGTCAAGGAAGTAGTATGTACTTGTTTTTAAACCCGGTAGGCGTACAAAGGCACTGTTGTCTAGTATTTGTCCTAAATTAGGACACTTTCCAGATATTTAATGTACCATTCAATGGTACTATAGTTTCTAAGCTAAGCCATCGCACCGGGAAGTAGGATGATCGGTTACCACATCTAATTGCTTCCACTGATGTAACTGCGTAGCTAGGTATGCGTCAACATTTGTAGGAGCTCGTAGTAGTTGTACATGCTCCATTAACCAAATATGCATACAACGAGATAGAAAAATCATAAGAGTCCTACACGGTTGAATTCAACCTTATTTGTGGTCCAACAAAAGCAAAAATAAATAAAATAAAAAAGACGGGAAGGACATAAAATAAAAAATCGAGATTTTGGATGAAAAACCGGAGGCTCTTTAGCCTTGGCCGGTGCCGCCCACCTTGTCTCATCAGCTGGTCTCGGTTAGTACTTTCTACTCCCCACAATAACGAGAGGGGTCCTAGAAAAGTCTTTGTTCGGATTGGCTTCGACCCGGTCTAGCCTTATAATGGTTTGAGCGACAAGAAGTGGAGTTAGGAAATAGTAGTCCTCCAATTGGTCTACAAAGCCCGAGTAAAGTAGCAGGAGCCATATCCCTATGGCCTCCTACTAGCAGGAAAACACCTATTAGACAGGTGATTAAAGCTCGACGTCTTGGAATAAAGGCTGATTCCGACGAGTACATTAGGCAGTAATGCTTCATCAGATTCATTAAGTCCACCTGATCCCTAATAAGAGTCCAACTTAGATTCCTATTATTCAGCTTCGGAAGGCGCTTATATGTTTTATGCATATTCTCGAGAGGACTTGGCATAACGAGGTTTAGTACGGCGTTGGATGCCCGAGAATAGCATCGAAGTCTTTAGGCAGGGGACACTATTCCTTATCCCCAAACCCGAAAACGTGGTAATGTGAGTCCTATTAGGCCACAATAGCCCTTAGGATAGTGCAATAAACTTTCACTGTCAATTCGTTGAATAGGGTATTCGATCCATATTGAGACAATCCTACCGTCTCAACATTTGTCATCTCATGCATCCAACGGGACAACTCAATTATATAATTCATATTTGAAAAATTGAAGGCTCGGAGGAATTTTTCTTAGGATATGTTTTTCGAGGGAATTGCAAAAGAAGGTTTAGAAGGCATAATTTTTCGGTATCCGGCAAAGGTCCAATTTATAGCGGTCTCTAGGTTAAGAGTCCTATTGCGCCACACTACCAAAGACCAACAACGCCTTAGTCTCCTGTGCGGCAAGGCTAGTCGAGCCGGCCGATCTGCTTTATTTTTGGCCCAAACACTCCTTGGGCCATTATTTGTTTCTTCCCCGGCCGATTTCGGCTAAGCCCTATTATTTCGAGCCAAGCACTTATAATTTTCTCTTTTTTATTTATTTATTTTTTTAGGGAATGAGGGCTAGTGCAATTTTTTCGATTTGTCTTTGTAATTTTCCTTAGAATTTTGTGCATCATATTAATAAAAGAGAGCATTTTTAGAACCAGAGTCCTTGCATTCATCTTAGTGCATAAGGTTAAAATGTTACAAAACATTAAAAACGAAGCACCCTACAAAGGATCGACTAATCTTTGTCATCGGAAGCATCATAAAAGAGATAGTTGCCGAAGTTGTCCAAGATGGATGTGGACAACCGACCATCTCCACCAACTATTGAAGAGCTAGCCCTATGGTCCCAAGATTGAGAAGCTCCCTAAGAAGGGCCCATTATAGGACATCCGGTGGAAGTCAATCGGGTTTTCCTGACGATCAAGTGCTTGGAGAGGCGGAATGTCCATGCAATCTTTAGAAAAGCTATCCCTAGCACCAGAAGAACTTGGCCTTGCTTCAAAAGCACTTCGATGGTGTGAGCGACACCAAGAATGCCGGGAAGTGTCCATTCTAGTCGTACCACCGAGAGGGCACTTGTTGGCCAAATGAGTGCGCTTAAGCCCCGTGACACTAAGGAAACCTCCCAATGAAGACGTTCTAGATCGACACCTCTACAAAAACAATTGAGCAATTAGCATTTCTACTAAAAGCTTAATAAAGTTAGCATTTACACTAACTAAGACTCACCCGGAAGGTTTGAAAACTCTTCCCGGAGAATAAGTCCCGAATACCTCTAAGGGAAGGCGGTAGCCGACGAACGTGGTCCGAGATTGCTTCCAGTCATACTATAAGATTTAGTGGTAATTAGCAAGACACTTTTAGCTAAAATCTTACCCCTTGCTAGTTTCTAGGTAGTGGATGCCCCACACACTCCTCTTCGGGAATCTCCGAAATCCTTATGTAATGTGGGGATTCCCGGGTAGGGAGACATCCACATCAAGACTCGAGATATGCATATCCTCCTGGAGAAGGTACAAAAAGATGAAGTTAATTTCCACACAAGAAATTCAACTACACAAAAAAGGAGAAAAGATGAAAGCTCACCAATCGCATCATAATATGTCCCGGATGGTAAGCGTAAGAGGAATACAAGTTTAAGAACAGGGTATAGGGATACTCGATAGTTGCTTCCTCTTGCTTCGGTGAGAAAGGGCGCAAAAGTAAAACATGGTCCGAGGTAGATCGCAAGGAACGAATGGAGGTTATGTGTTGTAGCGAATTTGAGGCGTGACTCGCCCACCAAGGTACCAACAAAACTCGAAAAGACATTCAAATAAGATCCTTCTCTTACTCAATTCCCATGCGAGTGCCTACACTTGGAGGGAGTTGAAGTTAGGCCCATGGATGGAAATTAGCCTGCACACATAGGACCTATAAGGAGACAAGAGAAAATTGACAAAAGCGGGCACAAAAGACCCGCCTATGGCAAGCGTAGGCCACCACGGTCACGCTCACATGCCCACCACGAGTCGTGGTCAGGGCGATGAAGCAAAATTTTTCCGGGCATACTTTGATTCAATATTAAAACTTAGAGATGACATACCAAAGCTACATGGTTGATAGTGGACCTCAAGAAGCCAAGGTCATGCGCTTTGGGCTATCAAAGATAGATTTTGTCCTATGATACCGAGGTCGGGAATGAAGGGTGATTCGTTGAATCCGGCGAAGGCGCGAGAAATACTCATACAGCCACGGTTGCAATGTTAGCAAGACAAGTGAGATCTTTTATCCATACAAGATAAAAATATTTTAGAAACAAAAGACGAAATGAAGCATACCTCAATAATCTTTCACAAGCCACACGAGAGGAAGATAGTTCATCAAGTCCTTCCTAGGCTTGGTATGCCGCACACCTGGAGCGTAAACCTCTTATAAGACAAGTATAGGCGGGTGCACCCCGGTTAAGCTCTCTAATCTTATCTAGGTCCGCTAAGTTCACCAAATAGTGAACATGTACCTTTGAATCTCGGTCGGAGAAAAGGGATGCGCTTAACAAGAGAGCAAGCACGAGTCGGACTTGTTGTTGGGGTGTATGTTGAGCCCAAAACTCAACATTTTCAAAAGCATAAAAAAGAAGAGTGTATTTAAAGAACTTCTCTCGATGAAATCCACTAGCCACGGGACCAAAGAGATAACGTAGATAGTCATAATTTTTATACAAGTTTCGGTCAGTAAACCGGAGGCTCAGTCGAGAAGCCCAAACCCGACAAGATGAGAAAATCAAAAGGAGTCATAATCATCTCCCTGAAAGGATGATGAAAGGTGCTAATTTTATCCCAAAAGCGCCGACTAATAGTGCTAATGGGATCACGCTCCTTTTGTCACACAAATGACTCAAAGTGGTAAAAAGGGAATCAAATGCGACATTATTCATGATGTTTTCCAAAGCGTGGTTCCTTTCTCTACATTCCTCCATGAACTTCGGGATAGCCCCGCTACTCTGAATAGAACCCTTCTACAAAATTAAAATCCAACAATATTTAGTAGAAGCACTACTCAAAATGAATAAAGATAGAAGATTAAGCCAACAAGCTTACCAATGGAGAAATGGTAAGTGAAGACAAGTGATTCTCAACTTTCACCAAGAGATTGTTTGGGCTCCATTCATCATAGGGACCCCACTCTTGCTCTAAGAAGTTGTCATGAACCAACTTCTTAGCCTTAGTCCTTCGAGTTGGATGTGCCTTTCTTCTAGACATATTTGGAGAGTTGTGTTTTGAAAACCAATTAGTTTTCTCAAAGAGAAAAGCAAGAGCACAAAAAAGCAAAGCTAGAGAAAGTAAGAAAGGAATAAGTTAAGTGTGCAAAATGAACACACTAACTCCCCTTTTTATAGACCCATTCGGACAAGGCATGCCAAACACACAAGACAAAAGTAAAAAAGCAAGAGGTGACCGAAGAGGGAATCGATAGCACGCCGGGGCCAGGCTCGCTAAAGGGCGGTCGACGCGAGCCATGAAGCGTGGTGGCGTCCCATCGGGGTAGCTTTGTAGCCCTAGCTGGTTGTCTAACTTAATGAGTCCCATCGGGCGTGGCAAGTGGATGTTTTGCACCATGTACGTACAAGTGGAGCTTTTGGACCCACCATGACAACATTTGCGGATCAAATTTTCGATCTGTTTCGATTCGGGTAAAATATCGAACTTTGGTCAATATAATTATCTACTAACAAGAATGTTAGTACCACATATTATCGAGGCCAAGATTTAGATCAAAGAACGATCAAAGTTTCAACGATAAAAGTTTACCGAGCTTTAGGCTCTAATTAAGCCAAGCTCGGGATCATCTTACCGGACTTCGAAAGCATGCGTTGCGATCAAGTCCAGGCCTTGTCTCGAGTTTAGTTTCGACAACAACGAATTCCAAACATTACACAACATTCAACATTTAAAACAACGCACGAAAACGAGATAAGTATCCTTTGGTGTCTACTTTGACCCTTCGTCTTTCAAACTCCGTCAAAGTGGGGGCTAATCGTAAACACATAAAACATGTCATCCTTATCTCTTTTATTTCCGTAATTAATTTTGTTGGCCCAATGATGAAATCTTGAGTCCTGTTTGAGGATTTGGATCTCGGACGATATTTGATTGGTGTGACGGAAGCCTACAAACCAGAAAGAACCCGTTAGCACCAAATAAATAGCCTTTTTCCTTGGATCGGTCCAAAAATCATTTTCGTTCGCACGACCCAAGCTCACATCAAACCTCCAGAGTCAATGGAAGTCCGATGTAGCATACAAGAAGATTCCGGGCTCAAAACATCGCATTTCACCACCAACATTCAACCCGGACACGGAGCTAAAGACATTAAAACGACGTCGTATGGTCGGCGCCACATTTCATGATCGAAGCATCAAAGTGCTGCGTTTTGCTCCAAACAGTCCACCCGAGACACGAAGCTCTTTCCTCAAAACGATGTCATTTACGTCCGGCGTTGCGCACCGGGTTTCATTTCACCTAAAACGCTGCATTTTGTCTAGAGTCTTGCTGCAACACGGAAGTAGCTAAGGGACCAAAACGATGCCGTTTTGTCCGATGCCGCACATCTCGGGATTCGGTTCTATCCCTTGATTTTTAGTCTAGTTTTTTCGATTTTTCAGCTGGTTCGAGCTTATTTTGGACGAGTTCTTAATTAGAAACCTAGGTCATTTCGTGACCTACTCATTTCTTATAAATTGGGAGCTTAGGCTCTCATTTCAAAAACGGCTCATTCCTTAGGGCCACACTTGTTGAATGTTA
This sequence comes from Talinum fruticosum, assembly GCA_021018815.1. Lineage (NCBI taxonomy): Eukaryota > Viridiplantae > Streptophyta > Magnoliopsida > Caryophyllales > Talinaceae > Talinum > Talinum fruticosum. The sequence continues at coordinate 3,427,273 of JAITYX010000026.1, forward strand.
ACCTGAGAAGGATTTTCCCTTAAGCGTCATGGTGCCGATGTTTGATTAAGAGCTACCGAATATTGACATATTCTAATCTCTTAGTCTTATTCCAGCTAATTTTTCCCTTACTTCCTACATTTGAACACTAATCCTCTATTATTTGCATACAAATTTGTTCTTACCTACACTCAAAAGTCACAAAAGCGCCTTTCGGTTCACCACTATTGCATTATCGGATCCGGATCCGAGATCCGGATCCCTAGTCGGGACAACCTGATGGCACTAATCCGACCTTCGTGATGGTTTATTTATTTTATATTTTATCGCTTTCCGTATTGCGGAGAAGATTTGTATAGCATTTAATTCCTCTATGCTCAATCTAATCTTTTTATTTCTCGCTTTCGTTTCTTTTCGCTTTTCTTTTCTCCTTATTGCTTTCGTTTATTGCTTTTCGTATTTTCTTTTACTTGCTTTCATTAGCATGCTTTGGTTGCCTGTATTTTTGCATCTAATTATGTTGTGTACTTGTTTTTAATATGTTATTTAAATTCACTACTCAAACTAGTAAAGGTCGTCGTTTGACGGGCGGAACGGAAGGGCTTATTCCTATGTTTCCTACCCTCGCCCCGAATTCGGTTTTCATGTCTAGACCAATGGAGTCATTTTATAGCCTCTTCCTAACTTATTTTTCCTATACTAAGGTTGTTGGAAGAGTATTTCTCTATTTTATTTTTGTTAGTTTTTATTCTTAAAACTAACTGGCGAATCCTAATTTCGATTTATTTCTCTTAATTTGCCTCTTTAGACACCTAAAAGGTGTCATGACTTTTTATTTTATTGATTTTCTTGCCCGATGATGAAATCCCAAGTCCTGGTTAAGGATTTGGATCACGGACTCGACTTTTACCGGTGCGGCGGATGCCGGTAAACCACAAAGAACCCCTAGTCGGCACTACATAAATAGCCTTTTGCCTTGGATCGATCCAAAAATCCCTTTTTATTTTAGACGGGCCAAGCACGGGCCAAGCCTTCAGAGATAATTCGTTGCTACGTACAAGAGATTTCAAGTTTAGAATACTCGCATTTCACCTTTTGTCCAACCGGACATGGAGTTGAAGACCTCAAGATGAGTTTAGGCATTGTATTTTATGATCACAAGTATCAAAGTGCTACGTTTTGCCTCCATGACGATCCACCCGATACTAGGAGCACATATCCCTAGAAAAACGCTTGATGGCCGGTGCCCCTACCAAATTTTTCACTCAAAACGCTGTGCTTTGGCCAAGACTCATGTTGTAGCACGAAAGGGCGCCGAACCCTAGAAAAGCATACCATGGCCAGCGACCCCTACCCATTGTTTCGCCTCAAAACACCGTGTTTCGGCCTGCAGATTCCTAGGCAACACGGAAGGGCACGAAATCCTAGACAACATCCTATGGTCGACGTCCCTTACCCGATTTTATCTTGTTTTATCCTGAGTGTATCTGGTTCAATTTCATGATTATCTTGGCTCGGTTTTTGCACCTTGTTTTAGACGGCTCGCCAAGATCAACCCTAGGTTATTCCTTGACCTAAATTCTCTCTATAAATAAAGAGCTTAGGCTCTCAATTTCATGTCGAGAAGCACATCCTGCCGCTTCCGGATTTGAGATTGGGCGGTTTTCTAATTGATGGTCATAGACTGGAAGACGAGTCTTAAATGACCATGAAGGTCCTTGAATTCCAAGGACACGGAAGATATTTTGTCCATGAAAGCGGTGGACAAAATGGAAGAAAGAGATTTAGAAGAACCTGAGGTGGAGGCACCACCGGGTAGAGCGAGGAAGAGAAAGAGGAGCTTCGGCTTGAGTCCGAGGTGGAGAGGGTTGCCTCGGCTCCGAGCCGTGGATCCCGACACTAGGTTTGGTTTCTTGGTCTCCGTAACCAAGAAGTTCCTTCTTGCCGACTACAATGGCAGCCTTATAAACGCCGTTCGGATTTGAGGGAAGAGGAACTTTGAACTATTTGAAAATGAGAGTGAGAAGAGCACCGAAAGGAAGAGGGGTGTTCTTCTTGTTCGAGTTTGAGCTGGCACGAGTGGCCATTTGCTCAATGATAGCGGGAAAGAGGTATACTTCGTAGCCCTCTAAGATATCAAAAAGAACTTTAAGATGCTTGGAGTTGGGGTTCTCCTTGCTGGAATGTTGTGAGAAGAAAGTTCTAATCAGTAAGAAACACAGAAGACGAGCTTCAGACTTTAATTAGGTCATAGAAAAGTTTTTGCATGACCCAGGGAACTCTTTAGCGTACTTTTCAAAGAAGTCGTCGGCGACCTCATTGAAAGGAATTGGGTTGTCTGTTCAAGAAAAGGGAAGATACTTTGAACAGGACGATGGAAAAGGGAAGTATTGATTCGAACAGTGATGTTCCGAACTCCGGAGGTTAGAATACCCTTAAAGTCTGGAAAGATGAGTGTAAAACTCGGAGTCAAGTTCGGGATAGATGAACTTGCTGAAACAAAGAAAGTGTTAGACCTCGGTCGATTGTATGTGAGGCAACCAGGAAAATTTTATGGTTGGGAAGAATTTATCATCTAGCACAAGATGCTCGGGTGACAAGAGGTTTCGAATTTTAGGGGCCTTCCTGGCTTTTGCGCGGGGTTTCTTGGTGGCAAAGCCAACAAAATCAGGGTGAGAACCTCTTTTTGGCATTTTTATGGAGAAAAGAGAGAGTAGATAAGCTTGAGAGAGAGGCGGAGAAAAGAGCTCGATGAGAGTGAAAGAGAAAAATAAAAGAGTAGAAGAAGAAAGAGTTTGAGAGCAACAGAGTTTATTTGAGATATTCTTCACAAAGCTTCGAGATCACTGGTTGTCGCTTTAATCACAGAGAGCTTGTTCATGAAGATTTGATTTCGAGAGAGAGAGTAAGCGAAGTGTAAAGTAATGAAATGAAGGAGTATAAGCCCTATTTATAAGAAAATAATCGTCCTTCAATATCCGTTCGACTCGGCTCTTTCAGCGGTCACCTCAAACCGGTGTGACGGTTCTCTTCTTCAACGGTTAGAATTCTAGCGGTTTGTCTCCCAACAGCTAGTTGTCCGATCACGACGCGCGAGAGAGAGAGAAAAAGAAAGATTTTGAAAATAAATTCCGAAATTCTCCACTTGTCTAGAGATGATTTCGAAGTTTGATGTCCATTTCTCTCAAAGTCCGAGTCCGACATAGCGAAGTTTACGAGTGACTCGGAGATCGGATATAGATAATAACCATCAGCTCAGCATCACTGGATCAACTAAACTAATGGTTATTAAAGAATCATAAGCACATATCACATAATCATGTCTGTGAGATTTTCACATAGAAAACACATAATTATGTAGTTAACATACCAAGCTCATTCCTAATGAAGCAAAACCGATTCTCACTAAGTGGCTTAGTAAAGATATCAGCTAATTGAAGATTGGTAGGAATGAATTCGAGTTCAATATCACCTTTCTCATAATGGTCTCTTAAGAAATGATACCCGACCTTAATGTGTTTCATCTTTCGAGTCTTGGACTAGATTTTTGGTGATGCCGATTACACTCGATTATCACACTTGATTGGAACCGATTTGAAAGAAAGTCCAAGATCTCTCAAGTGTTGCTTTATCCATAAAATCTTAGCACAGACATGCTCCAGACTGCAATATACTCAGCCTCGGCAGTTGATAGAGCTACTGAGTTTTGCTTCTTTGAGTGCAAAGATATTAAGGATTGACCTAGAAATTGGCAAGCTCCTGAGGTGCTCTTTCTATCAACTTTGTATCCAGCGTAATCGGCATCTCGAGTATCTAGTGAGAGTCGGTTCCGAGTCTCCGGAGTACCATAGACCTAAATTCCGAGTCCCCGCAAGATATCTCGAATATTCTCTTCACCGCAGTGAGATGTGATTCTTTTGGATTAGCTTGGAATCTTACACATAGACAAACGCTAAACATTATATCCGGCCTACTGGAAGTAAGATATAGCAAAGATCCAATGATACCTCGATATAGCTTCGATCTATTGTTTTACCTTTTTCATTTGAGTCCAGTTTGATGCTACTCGCTCATCGGTGTGGCTGCATGCTTCTCATCTTGAAGTTTATACTTTTCAAGCAACTCCTTGGTGTACTTTGATTAATGGACATAGATTCCATCTTTTTCTTGCTTGATTTGTAGACCAAGGAAGAAATTGAGTTCTCCCATCATACTCATTTGAAATTCCTATCTCATTAACTCAAAAAAATCTCAAACAGAATTTCATTAGTAGCTCCAAAAATTATGTCGTCAACATACATCCGAGCGATAAGGAAGTCTTTCCCCTTGGTTTTTATAAAGATAGTCTTGTCAATCTGACCTCTTCTAAAATCATATTGAACCAAGAAATGGCTCGGTCTTTCATACCAAGCTCTGGGAGCTTGTTTAAGACCATAGAGAGCTTTTTGTAGTTTGAAAACATGATTTGGAAAATCTGAGTTTTCAAATCCAGGGGTCGCTCAACATATACTTCCTCTTCAATAAAACCATTAAGAAATGCGCACTTAACATCCATTTGATATAACTTGATATTCATGCTAGATGCAAATGCCAACAGGATTCTAATGGCTTCAATTTTGGCTATAGGTGCAAAGGTTTCCCCACAATCAATCCCTTCTTCCCGATTGTAACCTTGAGCCACAAGTCTAGCCTTGTTTCGACTACCAACCTACCTTCATCCAGTTTGTTCTTGAAAACCCATTTGATACCTATGACTAGGTGGTCGAAGGTCATTTGGTCGAGTCCGGACTTGGTTTCTTTCGAATTAATTGAGTTCCTCTTGCATGGCCTCTACCCATTCGAGGTTCATTTAGGGCCTTTAGTGCATTTTTAGGTTCGAGTTAATGAAATGAATGCAGTGAATGCACATAGATTCTAAAGAGAGAAACGAATTCTTACCCCACTTGTTGATATCAAATAATATGTTTTCTAGTGGATGACTAGAAGTATACTTGAATGTTCTACCTGTTCTCTGGTTCACCGGATCTATAGGCTGAAATAGTTGATCTTCGAAGTTTGTTCCGAGTGAACTTGTTCATCGGTTTGTCCTTCGACATTCCGAGCGGGTTCTTGAGTTGTCTCATTCCGAGTCACATTGTTCCGAGTCACTTCATTCCGAGCTGGTTGGGTTTGATTCCCGATAGGCTTAGTTTCATCAAGGACATCATCTCTGCTGAGTTTTAGGTCTCAAAATGATGATTCACTTGGATTTTCCTATTCAATCTCATCAAACACAACGTGGATGCTTTCTTCCACTTTGTTAGTTCTTTTATTGAAAATGCGATAAGCTTTGCTATGAGAAGAATAACCCAGAAAAATACCTTCATCTAACCGAACATCAAACTTGGTCGAGTGATCCTTACCATTGTCATGAACAAAACACTACATCCAAAGGGTTTGAAGTATGATATATTGGGTTTCTTCCCTTTGTAGAGCTCGTATTGTGTTTTCTTCAGGATGGGTCCGATGAGGCATCTCGTTCAAGATGTAGTTTGTCGTGTTAACTACCTCAGCCCGTAAATAGTAGGGTAGATTGTGTTCTATCATCATTGTCCTAGCTATTTCTTCAAGAGTTCTGTTCTTTCTCTCCACCACTCCATTTTGTTGAGGAGTTCTTAGAGCTGAGAAGTTGTGGGAGATGCCATTTTTGTCACAAAACTCCGCAAATTCTGAATAGTCAAACTCCCTTCCATGGTCGGTTCGAATTCTCCGGATCCGAGTCCGAGACTCAACTTGGATTTTCCTGCAGAGCTTGCTGAACTCTTTGAATGCTTCATTTTTGTGCTTAAGAAAACACACTAAGGTAAATCGTGAGTAATCATCAACAATAACAGTACATATGATTTACCTCCAAGACTCTTAACGAGGATTTCACTACATAAGTCCATAAGTAGCATTTCAAGCACCTTAGATGTGGAAACTGTCTTCGAGAGATTTGAAAGATGATCTCGACTTGTTTCCCTTTTGTGCATGCCTCACAAATTTTATCTTTCTTAAAGCACAATTTGGCAATCCTCTGTCTAAACCATCGGATGCTAGTTTCTTAATAGTATGCATGCTAACATGACCTAATCTACGATGCCATGTCCATGAGTCATCAAGAAGTGATGCTTTTAAACAAGATAAATTCTGACTTGGGGTCGAAAGAGGAATAATGTAAGTGTTACCTAATCTCTTACCCGAGAGCATGATCTCTTTGGTAGCATCATCGGAGATATAACAGTTGGTCCGAGTGAATCTTACCTCTTGACCTTTATCACACAGTTGAGAGATGCTAAGCAAGTTGTACTTTAATCCTTTGACAAGGTATAGTGGGCTAACCAGATTGCCTCCTTTTTCAATCTTGCCTATCCCAATTATCTTGCCTTTGTTGTCATCTCCAAATGTGACTTTTCCTCCTTTGTATTCTTCTAATTCAAAAAAGAGTCCTAAATCTCCCGACATGTGGTGTGAGCATCCACTGTCTAGGTACCAATGCCCTTTTGATCTTTTTTGAGTGGCCTGCAAAATAGAAATAAACTAACCCTTCTCACTTCCTCTAACGAACCCAAGTAACACCCTTTACTGTGGTCCTTTTTGAGGAAGAAGATTTTTCGAACCCGATTTGAATGACTTTGGGTTTGGTCCGATTCCGAGTCTTCGTTTAGAGAACCGAGTCCGTGTCTCTTTCTTTTGAAAAGCTTTTCTCTTATAAACCGGTGGAGAGGGTTTTCTCCTGTAGGCTGGTCCGGGCTCAGTCCTCCTTTCATTTTTATGAATGGGACCGTGCTAAGCCTTTTTGAACTTCACAGATCTGGAATCCTTTTTGAAAGGCTCGAGTAGGAATTGGATTCCTCCTCTTTGTTAAAACCAAGACCTTCTTTTCTGAAGGAGATACATTAAGATCCCAAGAGCATATCAAGATTTTTCGACCTTGAGTAAACTTTAAAACAAGATCTTGAGACTCGTTGAGCTTTTGCTTTAGTTGCTCATTTTCTTTTTTGAGTAACTCGGACTCGGTCTCATTGGATTGAGCACTAGTTGTAAGTTCTCTCGAGTGTAAGTCTCGAGTTTTTCCAACTCATTTTTTAAAGAAATGCTCTCGAAGAAATTGATTCAAGTTGTTCTTTAAAATGAGAAGAATCGGAATTGGAATTCTCCTCCAAAGTGAAAATATAAATCAACTTTGGAAAATTTGAGAAAGTATTCAATTACCTCTTGAGGATTTGCTTCCTCATTGTCCGATTGATCCGTGTCCGACTCTGTTTCCACTTCGAGTCGGAAAGTGCCATCGGACACTTTGAGTCATCCGAGTCCTCGTCATCTTCTAATGATTCCTCGTCACTCCATGTGGCCATCATAGCCTTTTTCTTCTTTTTGTCCCTTTTTCTCCTTGGACGAGTCCTTGACTATGTCTTCCTTGCTCGCCACATTCAAAATAGCCGAGTTCTTAGTCAAAGATAACTTAGAAGGTGAAAAGTGTTTACCTTTTCTATCCTTCTTGTCTTTCTTATAGAACTCTTCTCTTGGCTTCTTATCCCATCTCTTGTGCTTCATTATTCTCTTGAAACCTCTAGCGATAATCGCCATGGGATCGTCTTCTGCGTCGGAAGAACTCGGATTTGCTTCTCTGGTTTCTCGAGGCTTTCGGCGTAATGTTCTTTTTGGTGCCGACCTCTGCATCCTCCTCTTCCAGGTGGATCTCATGGGTGAGAAGCTTCCCAATGAGTTCGTCCGGCTTCGGTAGAGACGAGTTCCGAGCCTCTTTGATAGTTGTTACCTTGGGACCCCATCTTCTCTTGGGTAGGCTTCGAGTATCTTTCGCACATTTCCTCGTGGGAAATCTTTTTACCCGGATATTTGAGATTGTTGGTAATCTCGGTGAAGCGGATGAACATCCGAGTGATGTTTTCTTCTAGCTCCATCTTGAACGAGCTCATACTTGTGAAGATATTGGCTTATCTTTGCTTGTCTAACCTGGCTGGTGCCTTCATAAGTATTGACTAATGTGTCCCATACTTCTTTGGTCGTGTCACAGGCAAACACTCGGTTGTACTCTTCCGAGCTGATGGCACACATCGGAATGTTCATCGACTTGAAGTTCTTTCGAACTTTTCTCGCTTCATCAGCGAGTGAACTCGGCCTTTGTCTTGGGCACGAGAGTCTTGTTTCTTCTATCTTCATGGGAATGTAGTCGCCTACTTGTATGATGTTCCGGACATCCTCATCATGATCTAGTAGAAAACATTTCATGAGCTTCTTCCAAGTGCACGAAGTTAGATCCTTTGAACTTTGGTGGTCTCGCTGGAAGATCTTCCTTCATCGAACTCTCCGTTGTTCCGAGCCATTTGATCTTTAAACCTTTGGATGGTTAGATCCTTTCCGAAAGGCTAGGCTCGATACCAATTGAAGGTTTGTTCTTGGAGAGGCTAAGTCACCCTAGAGGGGGTGAATAGGGTGATGATGAAATTTGCTTGAAATTTAAAATAGATATGACTCGAGGTGCGCGGGAGTCAAGGATGAACTCGAAAAGCACTAACTCGAGTTCGAGTAAAGAGTAAAGAAACAGATTAAACAAAACTTTGAAACCTGTCCGAGTCTAAAATGCACTCGGAAAAGTAATAACTCGAAAGTACGTGGAAACCCTCCTGGGCGAGAAAACCACGGACCGTGCTAATCCAAGCACGAAGTCAAATCCACTATTTTGAGTCCACAAAATACAGTAGATCGACTCAATCCGAGTAGCTCCCGTAGACAACACATTACAAGTTTTTCCTAGACTCATAAATTACCTCATCTCGATCTAGTACTTCCTAACCGAGATCACCCTTACGAGTTAGGGACAACCGAGCTGAGTTAACCCTTACGACTCGGTCAAGGAACCTTACTTAGAGAGTAAGAAAGAGAGTGTTTGTAACTAAGTACAAGACCTTACAACTCGAGAGAAATATTAAATACGGAATTTGAGTTGTAAGTAGAAGATTGAGAATGAACACAATGACTTTTGCTCAAGTATGTGTATTAACAATTAGTTCAAGCAATCTTCATGTCTTAGAGGATGGCTTCTTTTTATAGATGACCAAGCAGACTTAGCCATTGTGTCCATCTTCCGAGTGGAAGTCCCTTGTGACCGTTGTAATGTATTTTCCGAGTCATTCAAAAATATTCGTTGAGATATGAACGTTGGGCAACGACTTTTGACTCCTTTGGAAGTCCCAAAACCACCTGGTGGTGTCTTGAAAAGTAAGGTGGAAACCACCGTTGAGCTTAGTGTTGCAGATTTCCGGCTTTGGAAACGGACAACCCCGACACGGTGTTTGGGGTTAGGTCGAAGGTGGAAAAAGCCTTGTCTCGCTGGTGATTTGACGTTTTGAAGCCGGTTACTTTTGCAATTCAAAAATAGGATAGCCTCGTTTGAATAACCTACAAAATTAAATCAATTTGGTTCTCAAAGTATAAAATACTTTGGTCCAAGATTAGACACGGATAATAACTTAATTAAAATAATTAAGTGACTAATTATCCGAGTCGAAAAGGAATGGAATTTTCGAGTCTAATATCTATGATACTCAAATTCCATCTAAGTCAATCTAGAAGATAATCAAGTTGGATAAAGAATATCGAGTAAACAAACTTGATCTAGACTAAACAAAGTTCAAACAAAATATGCTCGACTTAGAATAGTGAATTAACAATATAATTCCCGGAACACAAAGTCGGACTCGAGTTTATGCGCGTGAAGGAAAGTGTTTGAACATGCGATATGCCTAAGTGTTGAGTGACTCGGAGCCGAGTGTGAAGTGGCATGTAGAAGTATGCTTTACGAGTATGTCGGAATCAAGCGTAAACATATACGATAGTTTCGATAACACTCGGAGAAAATGCTATATCACTTAGAAAAGTTTCTAAGGAACATGAAATGACTTCAAATCAAAACCCTATAAGAGATGAAGTCTTGAACCCGATTCCTTGATGGAACTCATAAAAGTGTAAGTGTAAAGTCCGAGTCTTCACCCTCGGATCCTAACGTGGTTTCTCAGTCTGCCATTCTTGTTGGCAAGAAAGAACTTCTTAGTTATGAATACTAGGAGACCCAACCAGGGTGTCCGGGTCCATAGCTCGAAGCCGAGACAACCTTCTCCGCCTCGGACTCGGACTCAACCTCCTCTTTCTCTACCTCCTCCACCTGGTGATGCCTCCACCTCGGGTGCCTCTCAAATTTTTCTTCCGCCTTGTCCACTTGCAATAATGGACAAGATTTCCTCGGTGTCCATCGAACTCAAGCATACCCTCCGGTCATTCAAGACTGTCCTACGATCTGTGACCATCAATCAAAAGACTACTCATTCCTAAATCGGAGAGCAGCAAGATGTGCTTCTTGAGATGAAAGCACTTGTCCAGGAGCGGAATTAGATGATAGAGCTCCTCCAAGAACGGCGCTCCAAGGCGGCTCGGATCCGGTTGACTTAGACACATCCGAGGAATCCTCCAGCCCACTCATATCTTCCTCTCGGAGGAGAGGAAGAAGAAGAAAAAGAAGAGGAGCCTGCAGTGAGGCGGCTCCATCCGAAGAAAAGGAAGAACGGGAGAAGGAAGAACCGAGAAAAGGAAGAAGCCGACGGAGCGGAAGCACCGGAGGTACAAGGTGCTCTGTCCTACGACTAGAGCGGCCAGCTCAAACAGTAGTCCGAGTGGGTCGGAAGACCATGCCGACAAAGATCGGTCGGCGGACGTCCGGCCCGAGCCGGCACCTCCCTCGGTTGAGTTCCAAGTGGATGAACCTCCGGACGGCCCGGTTGCGGGTTAGCCATTCGGGCTGAGCCCATCCTAGAGATTCTAGTGCTGCCACCGCCTCGATCTTCAACATCCTCACGCTCTTATCGGCGAAGGCGCACTACTCGGTCCTCAACCTCGACTCGACTGCTCCCTCCCCTCTATCTTAGAAACTTTCTTTTCTGTTTTTTTAATGTTTTTTTTTTGTCCGGACATACATATTAGTATCTTCTTGATACCTTCTTCCCCTTTTGTTTCTTTTTTATGTTTTTGCTTGAAAGGTAAGGGGAGAAGTGTTAGAAAATTTGTGTTGTTGTGTTTAAGGGAGATTTCTCTCTCACCTCTTTTGTGTCTATATATTTTTGTGTGAATATTAATGAAGTAATTTCGAGTCTCAAGTTATTTCTTCGAGTTCATCTTGCCTCTATATATCAACTAAGTTACATTTTTTTGTTTGCTTTGATATGCGTAATACTCTATGTTTGCTTCACTTCATTTCTATGCGATATTTCAACATTTAGCTTTGATGCAATCCAAACTCTACTTGCTCGACATGTTTATTGAGAAAGAATGAAAACTCGGGCTTTTATCACTAACAAAGTTTCTATCTCGAGTAAAGAATGCCTTTCATCAAAAGGGGAGATTGAAGACTCAAACTTTGCATGAGTAACATTCCGAGTAAGCTGTCAAGGAATCATTATAAACTCCATACATTATAAGTTTTGATTACAAGTCATTCTAAGTGATATAGAAACTTTTACGAGTGGTATAGAATCTTTTACGTGTGTTACGTAAACTATTGCATTTGTTTTCATTTGATTATGACCGACTCGGAAAGCATACTCATTGATCATCTTTCTACATCCGTAGTTTTGAGTCATTCGGACGAGCACTCGGACTTATTGCATGTTCAAACAATCACTCTAATACTCTTTTACTCGAGTCCGACTTCATATTTTATGTTCTAAGTGAATTACGGTGGTAATTCATCTTTCCAACTCAGCTTATTTCGTTTGAACTCTGTGAGTCTAGATCAAGTAGTACTTCTCCGATATTCTTTATCCGACTTGATTTATGTCCGGATCGACTCAATTGGAATTTGAGTATAATGAATATTAGACTCGGAAAATTCCAGATCCTTTCTAACTCGGATAATTATACACTTAATTATCTTAATTAAATATTATCTCGCATCTAATCTTGGACCAAAGTATTTTACACTTTGATAACAAAATTGATTTACTTTTTTAGGTTATTTAAATGAGGTTATCCTTCTTTTGAATTACAAAAGTAACCGACTTCAAGATGTGAAATCACCAGCGAGACAAGGCTTTTTCTACTTCTAACCAAGGCCCGAAGCTGATGTCGGGGTTATCTATTTCCAAAGCTGGAAATCTTCAACACTAAGCTCAACGGTGGTTTCCATCCTATTTTCACACACCACTAGTGGATTGGGACATTCTAAGGAGTCAAGAGCCGTTGCACAATGTTCACAACTCAACGGATCTTTTACGAGTGACTCGGAAGAACCATTACAACGGTCACGAGAGGACTTCTAATCATAAGCTACTCACAACGCCTAATCTGCATGGTCATCTATAAATAGAAGCCAACTCTCAAGACTTGAAGATTGCTAGAATCATTTGTCAATACACATACTTAAGCAAAAGTCTCGTATTCATATTCAATCTTCTACTTACAACTCCAACTCTGTACTTAACATCTTTACGAGTTGTAAGGTCTTGTAATCGAGTCACAACTTCTCTTCTTACTTTCGAATAAGGTCCCTTGACCGATCTGTAAGGGTTAACTCGGCTCGGTTGTCCCTAACTCGTAAAGGTTACCTCGGTTAGGAAGTACTAGATTAGATAAGGGAATTTACGAGTCTAGGAAAATCTTGTAAGGAATTATCTAAGGGAGCAATTCGGTTGAGTCTATCTACTGTATTTTGTGGATTCAAAATAGTGGATTTGACTTGGTGCTTGGATTAGCACTAGCCGTGGTTTTACGCCCAGGAGGGTTTCCACGTAATTTCGAGTTATCACTTTTCCGAGTCCAATCTAGACTCGGATCGCTTCAAAGTCAAGTTTAGACTTTATTCTTCCATTTATTATTTAAATTTCCTCATCACCCTATTCCCTCCCCCTCTAGGGTGACTAAGTCTCTCCAAGAGTAAACCTTCAACCCACAAATCTGGTGAACCGGAGAACATGTAGAGCATTCAAATATGTTTCGAGCCACCCACTCGAGAGCATCTTGTCTTACATCAACAGTGGGGAATTCAAAATGAGCATGATGGGAGAGCTCAACATCTTTCTTGGTCTACAAATCAAACAAGATAAAGATGACATATATATCCATCAATCTAAGTATACCAAGGAGTTACTGAAGAAGTACAAGCTTCAAGATGCAAAACATGCAGCAACACCAATGAGTAGCATCATGAAACTAGACTTAGACAAAAAGTTAAAACATTAGATCAAAAAACTCTATCGAGGTATAATTGGATCTCTGCTATATCGCACATCCAAGTAGGCCGGACATCATGTTTAGTGTATATCTATTTGCAAGATTTCGGGCTAATCCAAAAGAATCACATCTCACTGCGGTGAACGGAATTTTTAGATATCTTACGGGGACTCGGAATCTTGGTCCATGGCTCTCAAGAGACTCATAACTTACCCTCACTTGGATACTCGAGATGCTGACTACGCTTGTTACAAGGTTGATAGAAAGAGCACATTAGGAGCATGCCGGTTTCAGGTCAATCCCTTATATCTTGGCACTCAAAGAAACAGAACTCAATTGCTCTATCAAGCTGCTGAAGCTGAGTACATTAGGATGCTATTTATAGCGAACAGGAATGTCCTTCAAAATTCGAGTCGACCTAAACCTCCAACGGTTGCCTCGAGACAAGTGTGACGTTTACGTCTCCAACAGTTAGAATTCCAGTGACTTTCTCCCAACGGCTAGTTCACTTATCGATGTGAGCGAGTAGAGAGAGAAAGAGAAAGAGAAATTTTAAAAGAAATTTCGAAATTCTCCACTAATCTAGAGATGATTTCAAAAGTTTGAAGTCCATTTTTCTCAACACTGAGTCGACTCGGTATGGTATCCGAGTGACTCGAAACGCAAACACATAATAACTCCTAGCTTAGTTTCACTTGGTCAACTAAGCCAATTGTTATTAAGGCAGAGAAAGAGAACATTTAACACATAATCATGCAAGAAAATTTCACTAGGAAAAACACATAATCATGCATTAATCATGCCAAGTTCATTCCTAATAAAATAAAGCCGATCCTCACTAAGTGGCTTAGTGAAAATATCGACTAATCGAAATTTTATAGGAATGAATTTAAGTTTAATATCACCTTTCTCATAATGGTCTCTCGGAAAATGATACCGACCTCAATGTGTTTTGTCTTTGAATGTTGACCTGGATTCTTAGTGATGCTTGATTGCACTACGATTATCACACTTGATTGGAATTGATTTGAATGAAACTCCAAGATCATTCAAGTGTTGCTTGATCCATAGAATCCGAGAACATCACGCTCCAGTCGCAATGCACTCGGCTTCAACAGTTGATAGAGCAACGGAGTTACGCTTCTTTGAGTGCCAAGATATAAGGGATTGACCCGAAGCCGGCATGCTCCTAATGTGTTCTTTTTATCAACCTTGTATCCAGGCATAGTCAATATCCGAGTATCCAGGTGAGGGTCGGTTCCGAGTCTCTTGAGAACTATAGACCTAAAATTCTCTTCACCACGAGTGAGATGTGATTCTTTTGGATTAGTTTGGAATCTTGCGCACGGACATACACTAAACATAATGTATGGCCTATTGGATGTGAGATATAGTAGAGATCCAATCATACCTCGATAGAGTTTCGATCTACTTGCTTTACCTTTCTCGTCCGAGTCCGGTTTCATGCTTCGCTACTCAATTGTGTAGCTGCTTGTTTTGCATCTTGAAGCTTGTACTACTTGACGAACTCCTTGGTATACTTAGATTGATGGACATAGATGCCATCTTTATCTTGTCCGATTTGTAGACCAAGAAAGAAATTGAGCTCTCCCATCATACTCATTTGGAATTCTGTCTCATTAACTCGAAAAATCTCGATAGAGATTTTCATTAATAACTCCAAAAATTATATCATCAACATAAATCGATCAATAAGAAAGCCTTTCCCCTTGGTTTTTATGAAAAGAGTTTTGTCAATCGACCTCTTTTGAAATCATTTTCAACCATGAAACTGCTCGAGTCTTTTATACCAAGCTTTGGGAGCTTGTTTAAGACCATAAAGAGCTTTTGCAATTTGAAAACATGATTTGGAAATTCGAGTTTTCAAATCCAGGGGTTGCTCAACATAGACTTCCTCTTGAATGAAACCATTCAAAAAGGCACATTTGGCATCTATGTGATACAACTTAATATTCATGCTTGATGTAAATGCCAAGAGGATTCTAATTGCTTCGATCCTAGCAAGCGGTGCAAAGGTTTCCCCACAATCAATCCCTTCTTCTTGATTATAGCCTTGAGCCACAAGTCTAGCCTCATTTCGACTACCAACCCATCCACATCCAGCTTTTTCTTAAAAACCCATTTGGTTCCTATGACTAGGTGGTCGGAAGGTCGTTTGGTCAAAGTCTAGACTTGGTTTCTCTCAAATTTAGTAAGTTCCTCTTGCATGGCCTTTACCCATTCAGGTTCATTTAGGGCCTCTAGTACATTTCTGGTTCAATTAATGATATGAATGCGGTGATTGCACATAGACTTTGCAAAGAAGATCCAGGTCTTACCACACTTGTTGATGTTAGACAAAATATTCTCGAGTGGGTGGCTCAAAGCATATTTGAATGCTCTACTCGTTATCCGGTTCACCAAATTTGTTGGTTGAACTAGCTAATCTTTAGTGATCCGATCCGATCGAGTTTGCTCATTTGCTTGATCTTCGACATTCGAGCTGGCTTCGAGCTGGTTCGGCTTGAGTCATGATGTTCTAAGTCGCCTCATTCGATTTGCTTTCCTTTGACTCGTTTGAGATCATCTTCATCTCGACTTAGCATCGGATATAAGAATATTGACTCACTTGTTTTTCTCCGATCAATCTCATCAAACACAATGTGGATGCTTTTTCCACTTTGTTAGTTCTTTTATTAAAAACACGATAAGCTTTAGTATGAGATGAATAACCCGAGAAAGATACCTTCATCTGACCAGACCATCAAACGTGGTCGAGTGATCCTTACCATTATTGTGAACAAAACACTTACACCCGAAGGGTTTGAAGTATGAAATATTGGGTTTCTTTCTCTTGTAGAGCTCATATGGAGTTTTCTTCAAGATGGGTCCGATGAGGCATCCGTTCGGTGTGTAGTTTCTTTGTGTTGATCGCCTCCGCCGAGAAATAGTAAGGTAGATCGTGTTCAATCATCATTGTCCTTCCTATTTCTTCAAGAGTTCGGTTCTTTCTCTCTACAACCCCATTTTGTTGTGGAGTTACAGGTGCTGAGAAGTTGTGAGCGATACCATTCTTTTCGCGAGAACTCTGCAAATTCCGAGTAATCGAACTCCTTTCCATAGTCGGTTCGAATTCTTCGATCCGAGTGTGAGACTCTACTTGAATTTTCCTTCGAGCTTCGTTGAACTCTTTGAAAGCTTTATTTTTGTTCTTAAGAAAACAAACCCGGGCAAATTGTGAGTAGTCATCAACAATCACAAGTACATATGACTTACCTCCGAGACTCTTTACGGAGATTTCACCACATAAATCGATATGCGGAATTTCAAGCACTTTGGATGTGGAAACAGGTTTTGAGAGGTTTGAAGGATGATCGACTGTTTCCTTTTTGTGCGAGGCTTCACGATTTTATCTTTCTTAAATGCACGATTAGGTAAACCCCTAACTAAACTATGAGATGCAAGATTTTTGATAGTGTGCATGCTAGCATGACCTAGTCTACAATGCCATGTCCATGAATCATCATGCAATGATGCTTTTAAACAAGATAAGTTCGACTTGGATCGAAAGAGGAATAGTATAGGTGTTACTCGATCTCTTACCCGAGAGCTTAGTCTCTTTAGTGGTTGCATCGAAATATAGTAATTGATTTGAGTGAACTCGACCTCTTGACCCTTGTCACATAGCCGAGAGATGCTAAGTAGATCGTACTTTAATCCCTTGACAAGATAGATCAGGCTGGCCAGGTTGTCTCCTTTCCCAATCTTGCTTATTCCAATTATCTTGCCCTTACTATCATCTCCGAAGTGACTTTGCCTCATTTGTAATCTTCCACCTTAGAAAAGAGTCTTGAATCTCTTAACATGTGGCGTGAGCTCCACTTGTCTAAGTATTAATGACCTTTTGTCCTTTTACGAGTTATCCGAAAGTCGAAACACACTAACCCTTCTCACTTCTCTAACGAACCCAGGTAACTCCCTTTTCTTGTGGTCCTTTTCTAGGGAAGAAGACTCTTTGGAACTTCAGATTAATATGACTTTAGGTTTGGCTCGATTCCGAACCTTCCGTTTAGAAAGCCGAGTCCGTGTCTCTTTCTTTTGAAAATCTTTTCTTTTATAAACGAGATGGAGAAGTTTTCTCTTGTAAACTAGTCCGGGCTCGGTCCTCCCTTCATTCTTATGAATAGGACCATGCTCGGCCTTTCTAAACTTCACGGTTTTGGAATCCTTTTTGAAAAGATTTGAGTAGGAATTAGATTCCTCCTCTTCGTTAAATCCAAGTCCTTTTTTCCTCAAGGAGACACATTGAGAGCCTAAAAGCATGTCAAGGTTTTTCGACCTTAAGTAAATTTCAAAACAAGCTCTTGAGACTCATCAAGCTTCCTTTTCAAATGCGCATTTTCTCTTCGAGTGATAAAGACTCGGTCTCATTAGCTTCGATACTAGACTTGAGTTCTTTCAAAGTTAGTCTCGAGTTTTCCAATTCATTTTTTAAACCATTGCTCTCGAAGTAAGAGACTCTAGTTGTTCTTTGAGCCGAGAAGAATCGGAATCGGACTTTTCTTCCAAAGTATTCGGTTACGAGTCGATCGACACTCAGATTTATCACATGATTCAAACACTATCTTTTACGCGCTCCGACTCGGTATTTCGGTTTGAATTCATGCTCGGTCTAGATCAAGTTTATTTCCTCCGATATTCTTTAGTCAACTTGATTATGTTTTAGACTTACTCGGATGGAATTTTAAGTTTCATGAATATTAGACTCAGAAAATTCCATTCCTTTTCCGACCCGGATAATCGACTACTTAATTATCGTAATTATATAATTATCCGTGTCTTATCTTGGACCAAAGTATTTTATACTTTGAGAACTAAATTGATTTATTTTTGTAGGTGTTTCAAACGAGGCTTTCCTATATTTGAAATACAAAAGTAACCGAGCATCAAAACGTCAAATCACCAGCGAGACAAGGCTTTTTCCACCTCCGACCTAACCTCAAACCACTGTGTCGGGTCGTACGTTTACTGAAACGGAAATCTGCAACACTAAGCTCAACGGTAGTTTCCACTTTACTTTTGAAGACACCGCCGGTGGTTTTAGGCACTTCCAAGGAAGTCGAGAGACGTTGCCTAACGTTCACATATCAACGGATATTTTACGAGTGACTCGGAAAATCCTACCCAACGGTCATAAAGGAACTTCCGGTCGGAAGATAGACACAACGGCTAAGTCGCTTGGTCATCTATAAAAGGAAGCCAACTCTCAAGACTTGAAGATTGCCGAACCTATTGATAATACACATACTTGATCGAAGTCTTTGTATTCATTCTCAATCTTCTACTTACAACTTCCACTCGTAATTCATTATATTACGAGTTGTAAGGTCTTGTACTTAGTTACAAACACTCTCTTTCTTACTCTCTAAGTAAGGTCCCTTGATCGAGCTGTAAAAGTCCCTAGCTGTAAGGGTTATCTCGGCTAGGAAGTACTAGATCGGATAAGGAAATTTTTAGTCTAGGAAAACTTGTAAAGAGTTGTCGAAGGGAGCAACTCGGGGTTCAATCGATCCACTGTATTTTGTGGACTCAAAATAGTGGATTTGACTTCGTGCTTGGATTAGCACGGTCCGTGGTTGTCCGCCGGGAGGGTTTCAGCGTATTTTCACGTGTCTTTACTTTCTAAGTACATTCTAGACTCGGACATGACTCAAAGTGTCGGTTTAATCGCTTCTTTACTCTTTCTTGCAAATCCGAGTTCATACTTTTACGAGTCCAATCTAGACTTAGAATATGTTTCGTCTCTACTACGTGCGAAAGAGTTTGATTTTTCGAAAAATCTTCCATCACCCTATTCACCCCCTCTCTAGGGTGACTTAACTTCTCCAAGAGCAAACCTTCATAACTTATATTTATAGTCGAATTTTGATTTTAGGTCATTAGTTTATGTTAGTTTCGGGTTTTAATTCTTTGAGTCTTGTTTTGCAATCCGATTTCAATTTAGTTCCATTCCTGTGGATCGACAAAACTTTTACTCTTAATTTTCACTAGTCTTGATGAAGGGCCACCGAGGCCAAATCGGAACGTCTAAAATACCACCATACATCTAGCTACAAACATGCTCAATCACCAAATATGATTTACATGTCAAGTTCCAAAATTACACATGAATAGACAATGCATATCAAGTTCCATGTAGCTAGAAAAAGCATCCAAACGACCTCCAAAATAATGAAGTTTTCCAAGAATTTTACTCTTGCTCGAATTTGAAAAGATGGAAAACTAAGGGAATGAGCAATCACCACTCAATGGGAGTCCTTCGCCTCCCGAAACCAAAATAATCTTGCATGCATATACGTATGTAATAACAATCCTAATTAATAGGAATAATATTAGTAATTGAGTAGCATAAAAAAGGTAATCTTACCTTACTCCACTCTTAATCGAATGATAACACCATTATGTATTAAAACTAAAGTGATCTCCATTTTCTTCACTAATATGACCAAATCACTTCTCAACTTGGAATTTAGTTTAATTTTATTATGTTAAATTTTTTTGGGCAAGAGCTAGTACCCTAGTAGTCAAGTAACGCATGTGAACCAACCTAACGTATCACGGTATAGCCGTTCGAAACCACTCACGCATGTACGTAAGTTTCGTATCCGGGAGGAATCGTAATCTAGGAGTGAAAGTCGCTCCTCTTAGGTCGGAATACATCACCTTCCTAGATTTATATTCCGACACTTGTGAGTCGACTTAATGTAACATAGTACGAGGATTCGGAACCACTCACATAAGTTTATAACCTGGAAGAACTCTTGATCTAGGAATGAAAGTCGCTACCATTAGGTCGCAATATAAACTCATGTTACCTTCCTAAATTTTGTACGAGATAAAGTGCTCAAGCTCAAGGAATTAACTTCTTAACTTACATTATAGTTTATATCTCTCTCATTTCATTACATATATTTTTATTAAATTGTTCGGTGAGGGTCGAGACCACACTTCGAATGATAATTATGATATGGCCAAATGTATTGGTGGTTATTTTAGGATCAACAATCCCCTTCTTATGTATTCCAAACATACTTGTACACCAAATAGATATTTTACTAAACTCACTATTAACATTATTTTTAAATAAATGAGGAGCTCAAGAGATTACACAATTATGCATGCAGTCAAGTCTCCCGCATGAAACATTGTACTCTGCAAAGACCAATAAACAAAAGTTTTAATTGATCCCAAACATCAAACCACATAATGGGAAACAAAGCTGAATTCATGAAAATATGCAAATACCGGCTCTAGTACCACGGATATTCTCCACAATTTCGATATTTGTTGAATTCTTGATTTATTGAGCTTCTCCGATTTTCAAGCACTAATGTTGAAACCTCTAAAATGCTTGACCAATTCTTCTTCGATCTTATATAATTGCTGATCAACATTTTCCAAAAGATCACTATGAGAAGAAATCCGTTTAAAGCTACTCAACATGCCAGCTCTATTTTTACCACTCGAAACCTTACGGAATTGTTATACCCCGAGACTCAAAGTCATAGAACGACTTTGCTTGATTGTCATTATCGGTACCAATTCTTCCTTATTAACATCGAGTTGTTGAAAGCAATACTGTTATCATCATCCACTCTCTGCCCACACTCTTGTGTTGGAGAGACGATTCGGACAGGGCTTCCGGCATCAATGCTTGGCAATTTCAAGATCCGATGCTATGTTTTCTACTAATTGTGCTTCCTTTACTGATATTTCCTATCATATAACAACAGCTTGCATCATCCAAGATCATGAACATTATAGCTTGCAAAGAAAGAAGTGCATAATACAAACCCCTCGCCCCTCCCCTTTCCCCCGTGGGATAAAGTAAAGCTGTACATTGTGCAATTCACGGAAGCGGCTCACGGAATGCGGGTAATACGAGACTTTGAGAAAGCTAGCACTCCGAGGATCGTTCCCTAACTAATAGACAAAACCTTCCTCCTTGTAATATGATGCGGTAACCCCCTCCCCCCACCCCCATCCCCTCCCCTCCCCCAATACTCGCTTAATCCTCATTATTTTTATAGGGGCACTCTTGATTCATTTAGGAGAAGATAAATTTAAAGTGAAAGCGATAAGCATACAATAAAATATGAGCATCATTCCTACCTCGGTTAACTTAGTTGCAAGCTCCTCAAGCAATTCTACACGACCTTTTGACTTCTCTAGCGTCGTCATAACCTTCTTCTTCTGCCGAAGCAATTCCCTGGCATCATCTTCCTTACCCATCTGAAGACGTCTAGCTGCCTGCTGGCGAAGCTTTTCAGCGGCTTCCGACAATCGTAGGAGCCTGAATCTTGCATTATTAGCTGGGCAATGTTCAACAATATTGTCACTAACTGCCCAGGCATTCTTTCTGATTCATACATAATATTGAGCTGGAACAAATCCACTCAAAAAGCCCATGGAAACAAGGTTGAACAAAGGAGAGAGGCAGATACAACAGAAACAAAACTTCCAAAGAGATATACAAATGTAAAGGAGTTAGCTAAAATAACCATCCAAATCCCTGACAAGTGACAATTAACATGAATGTTTAGAAGACTGAACCGCAGGAATAATACAATTTTTAGCAAAAATTTAAGTACCCCAAATTGCATCGATTCAAATAGGTCGCCTCGTATAACACTGAAAGTTGAAGCTTGGTTCATAGAATTAAACCCCAACAAACACACAATACCACAGATCACATTACAAAATTCCATCAAAATCTCTCCGTCTGTCTCCCAAATCCAGAAACTTCTATTCTATCTAAACACT
Organism: Talinum fruticosum; assembly: GCA_021018815.1. NCBI lineage: Eukaryota > Viridiplantae > Streptophyta > Magnoliopsida > Caryophyllales > Talinaceae > Talinum > Talinum fruticosum. The sequence continues at coordinate 3,449,335 of JAITYX010000026.1, forward strand.
GCCTTCAAATTTGTAGGATAAATCCAACGTTCAACTCAAAGGGTATTTTTTGTTTTCGAAATGGAATGGAAGCCGTTTTACGGATAAGAGGGCTAGTCGGCCTGACTTTGAAGAAAAAGAACTGAACCAGCCTTTTATTATTCCCAAAATTATTATTATTATTATTATTTCCAAGCAGCACTCAAAATCGTGTAATTGGTCTAAAACTGAAATTGTTGATAACCCCACAACCCAAGTATTCCAACCTCCAAGGAGAGAGAAAACAAACATTATTCTAATTCCTAATGTAGAAGCTGAAGTTTAGTAAGGTCTAGAAGGCACTGGAAAACAGCTTATCAGATACCCATTTCATCCCAATAAGTAAAAACGTATTACCACCCTTTCACCAAAATAGTAGGTTGTCAAGGTAACTGGTTTTCATCAATCATCAGAAATAAACAGAAAATCCCGAAAAATTCCGATAGTCTTTGCCCTGATTAAAACTGCTCTTCAGACTATTAAGGGGCTCACAACGTCCAAATTAAACCATAATTTGAGGTCAAGGTCACTAAAAATTGCTCCTTCCTATTCAAGTGGGCATAGGAAACGACGAATTTGATAAGAAATTATGAAATACCATGAGATAATAGATGAAAATTTGAGAACGAATAAAATTAGAAAACCTTTTCTTCGGGTTATCTCAGCCTCGGAGTGAAGTTGATCGAGTTGAGAACGCAGCAACTCTGTGTTGACATTGGAAGCCATGCATATTGCCCGACTTATCATCTTCTCTCCCTCTCGCACTCTCACTCTCACTCTCACTCTCACTGCCACTCTGACTTTTCTCTTTGATATTGTGACCAACGGAAGTATTTTCATTTGGGAAAATTATTGGAGAGCCACGCCAAAATATTTGGAGGCCACAATTTTTCGCTTTTATTTATTTTTATTATTTTAAAAGTAATAATTTTTATATTTTTCGAAAGTGATATTTATTATATAATAGAAAAATCTTTAGTTAAAGCATCTAAAAATAAATATGATGAATATTAAACATCTCATATGACATATGTTTAATTTTAAAAATTACAATATTAAAGTTCATATAAAAGTACATACTAACATACAAAATCGAAATTAAAAAAAGAAATTACAAGTTAAAAAATAAATGACACCTACGCTAATATATTGGTTTCACCCACGCCTTTTTGCGCCACGTTTCTCTTCTATATTTCTTCAACCAAGTCCTCCTAAAGGCACGCATGTGTTCCGGGATCTCGTACATGTGTTGATCAACGGAAATAAGTTGCATAGCATGGATAATTGTCACATCGAACATTAACCTCGTGAGGTACAACTCGTCCATATGCTCGTAATCAAAAGACGAGGCCAAATGAATCTCGTTCATCCTCAATGATCATGTTATGCGAGTATTACACATGTCTTCATTATCAAACCCATATCTTCCGATTCCATTAATCGATATATGAAGACTCGAGACATCGCTCTATATATTTCGAGTCATGCAAAAAGAATCGGGTATAACGATGTCATTCATATAGTGTTTTGATTCCAAGGCATTCTCTGTGTCTTAGAAACTTACTTGAGTGAAATAGTATCTTTTCTATGCGATTCGGCCTTCACTTATCTCTTTAATCGCTTTCGGCTAGCGACTCGTAAAACTTGTTCTTTATTCCGAGTCCACTCTCTCTCGAATCCGACTTATGATTATTTACTCTATTGTTTGCAAAGTCAGCATTCATAGTTCTTTTCGTGCTTAGTCTACATCAAGTGTTTCCCACTCGATATTTGTTGATAGAACTTGATTCCTTGCTTAAGACTAAGTCTTATGGAATTCCGAGTATCATGGATATTAGACTCGTAAAGTTCCATTTCTTTTCCGACTCGGATAATCTGTTTGTTAATTATCATGATTATTTTTATTATCTCGTGTCTAACCTTGGACCAAAGTATTTTATACTTTGAGAACCGAAGGTGTTTTACTTTTGTAGGTTATTCAATCGAGGATATCTTTTCAAATTACAAAAGTAGCCGGCTTCGTAACATCAAATCACCAAGCAGATATAGCTTTTCACCATCCCCGCTTCTAGTCCCGTAAGATTGTGTCGAAGCCGTCCGCTTCCATATCCGGAAAACTCGGAAGGTCAAGCTTAACGATGGTTTTCACCACACTTTTCAAGACACAACCGATGGTTTTGGGACTTCCAAGAGAGTTAAACCGTTGTCCAACGACCATATTTTCAACGGATACTTTCCGAGTGACTCGTAAAGCCCTTATCAACGATCACGAGAGGACTCTCGGTCAGCAGATGAAGATAACGGCTACTCGCCCGGTTATCTATAAATAGAAGCCACTTCACAAGACTTGAAGATAGTGGAACATACCGTCAATACTCCAACTTGAACAAAGTTATTGTATTTACTTTCAATCTTCAACTTACAACTCCCACTCGTAATTCATTACTTTCGAGTTGTAAGGTCTTGTACTCGCTACAAACACTTCTTACATTCTTTGTAAGGTCCCTTGACTAAGCCGTAAGGGTTAACTCAGCTTAGTTGTCCCTAGCTGTAAGGGTTATCTCAGCTAGGAAGTACTAGATCGGATAAGGGAACTTCGAGTCTAGGAAAACTTGTATAGAGTTGTCCAAGGGAGCAACTCGGGTTCCGTCAAGTTCACGGTATTTTGTGGACTCAAAATAGTGGATTTGACTTCGTGTCCGGATTGACACGGGCCGTGGTTTTCTCGCCCCGGGAGGGTTTCCACGTAAATTCTCTCGTGTTCTATTTCCGAGTTCATTCTAGACTCGGACAAAGACTCGCTGAACGTGTTTACTCCGATTCATTACATTCTCGAGTCCAATATTTTATAACCCCTTGCTTAGACTCGTAATCCGTCTTTGATTCTTCTCTCGTCAAAAGGGTGTGTGCTTTCACAAAGAATTTTTCATCACCCTATTCACCCCCTCTAGGGTGACTCGGACTCTCCCCGAGCAAACCTTCAATTGGTATCGTAGCCTAGCCTTTCGTAAAGGATCTAACAGTCCAAAGGTTTAAAGATCGATGGCTCGTAACACCGGAGAGTTCGACGAAGGTAGATCTTCCAACAGGCCACCAAAATTCAAAGGTTCAAATTTCGGTCACTGGAAGAAGCCGATGGAATGTTTCCTTATGGATCACGACGAAGAAGTATGGGAAATCATACAACAAGGGAACTACATCCCAACGAAGACAGATGAATTCGTAATTCTTCCAAAGACAAAGGCCGAGTTCACGCCAGCAGGCGTAGAAGTTCGTAAAGAACTTCAAAGCCATGAACATCCTCATGTGCGCCATAAGCTCGTAAGAATATAATCGAGTCTCCGCCCGTGACTCTGCTAAAGAAGTGTGGGACACTCGGTCAACACCTACGAAGGTACAAGTCAGGTGAGACAAGCGAAGATCAGCCAAGTATCTTCACAAATATGAGCTTTTCAAAATGGAGCCGAAGAGAACATTACTCGGATGTTCATACGCTTCACCGAGATCACCAACAATCTCAAATCTTTGGGAAAGAAAATCTCCCATGAAGAAATGTGCCGGAAAATTCTCGTAAGCCTACCCAAGAAACGATGGGGTCCGAAGGTAACCGCCATAGAAGAGGCTCGTAACCTCTCAATCTTGAAGCCGACGAGCTCATAGGAAAGCTTCGACCCATGAGATACATCTGGAAGAAGAAGATGCCGAGGGTACTTCCAAAAAGAACATCGCTCTTAAAGCCTCGTAATCCAAAGAAGCAAGTCCAAGCTCCTCCGACTCGAAGATGATCCCATGGCACTCATTGCAAGAGGCTTCAAGAGAATGATGAAGCACAAAAGATGGGATAAAAGGCCAAAAGAAGAATTCTACAAAAAGGACAAGAGAGACAGAAAAGGTAAGTTTTCTTCACCCACAAAGTTATCCTTGTCTAAAAATTCTGGATGTTTTGAATGTGGCAAAGCAAAGACCACATAGTCAAGGACTCGTCCAAAACGAAGAAGGGACAGGAAGAAGAAAAAGGCCATGATGGCAACGTGGAGTGATGAGGATTCATCTCGAAGAGGACGAAGACTCGGATGACTCAAAGTGTCCGATGGCAGCCACCGACTCGAAACCGAAAAGGAGTCGACTCGCATACGTACTCGCACAATGAGGAAACCGATCCTCAAGAGGTAATAAACTATTTCCTCAAATTCTCCAAAGTTGATTTAGCTAAATACATCTTTACTTTGGAAGAAAAGTCCAATTCTGATTCTTCTCATTTCAAGGAACAACTTGAGTCAATCACTTCGAGAGCACCTTTTAAAAAATGAATTGGAAAACCGAGATCGACACTCGGAGAACTCAAGACAAGTGCTCATACTAATGAGACCGAGTCCGAGTTACTCGGAAAAGAAAATGAGCAACTCGAAACAGAAGCTCATTGAGTCTCAAGATCTGGTTTTGAAGTTTTCTCAAGGACGTAAGAACCTTGATATGCTCTTAGGATCACAATGTGTCTCATTTCGAAAAGAAGGTCTTGGTTTCAACAAAGAGGAAGAATCTAATTCTTACTCGGAATTGTTCAAAAGGATTCCGTAACCGTTAAGTTCAAGAAGGCTGAGCATGGTCCCATTCATAAAAATGAAAGGAGGACTAAACCCGCACCTATCTACAAAAAGAAACCATTTTCTCCTGTTTCAAAAGGAAAGGTTTTTAAAAGGAAAGAGACACAGACTCAGTTCTCTCGAAAAGAAGAAGACTCGGAATCGGACTAAACCCAAAGTCATTCAAATCTGGGTTCCGAAGCACCTTCTTCCTCGTAAAAGGACCACAAGTAAGGAATGTTACTGGGTTCGTTAGAGGAAGTGAGAAGGGTTAGATTTTCTCTGTTTTGCAGTGTCACTCGTAAAAGATCAAAAGGACACCGGTACCTGGACAGCGGATGTTCTCGACATATGTCAGTGACCAAGGACTCTTTTCCGAGCTGGAGTCATATAAAGGAGGAAAGGTGACCTTTGGTGATGACAAGCAAGGGCAAGATAGTGGGCATTGGGAAGATTGGTAATGGAAACAATCTGGTGAGCCCAGCCTACCCGGTCAAAGGACTAAAATACAACCTACTTAGCATCTCCCAGCTTTGTGACAAAGGTCAAGAGGTAAGATTCACTCAATCCAAGTGCTACATCACAGATGAGACCACCAAAGAGGTAAAGCTCTCGGTAAGAGATCAGGTAATACCTACATCATCCCTCTTTCCGACCCAAGTCAGAACTTATCATGTTTAAAAGCATATCTTCAAGATGATTCTTGGATTTGGCATCGTAGATTAGGTCATATTAGCATGCATACTATCAAAAAGCTTGCATCTCTTGGTCCGGTTAGAGGATTACCTAACCGTGCTTTTGAGAAGGATAAAGTATGTGGAGCATGCACCAAAGGGAAACAAGTCGATCTTCATTCAAATCTCTCGAAGACAGTTTCCACATCCAACGTGCTTGAATTACTACACATGGACTTATGTGGTGAAATCCTCGTAAAGAGTCTCGGAGGTAAATCTTACATACTTGTTATTATTGATGATTTTTCAAGATTTACCTGGGTGTGTTTTCTGAAGCATAAGAATGAGGCCTTCAAGGAGTTCAGCAAGCTCGTAGAAAGATTCAAGTTGAGTCTCGTACTCAGATTCAAAAGATTCGAACCGACCATGGAAGGGAGTTCGACTACTCGTAATTCTCGTAGTTTTGTGACAAGAATGGAATTTCTCACAACTTCTCAAAGACCTGTAACTCCTCAACAGAATGGAGTAGTTGAGAGAAAGAACATAACCCTTGAAGAAATAGCAAGGACGATGATGATTGAACACAACTTGCCTTACTATTATCAGGCGAGGCAAGAAACACAGCCTAACTACACTCTCAATCGATGCCTCATCGGACCCATTCTCAAGAAAACACCTTATGAGCTCTACAAAGGAAGGAAGCCAAATATTTCCTATTTCGCATCTTTCGGATGTAAGTGCTTTGTCCACAACAACGGTAAGGATCATCTCGACCAAGTTTGATGCTCTGGTCGACGAAGGAATTTTTCTAGGTTACTCTTCTCATAGCAAAGCTTATCGTATATTCAACAAGAGAACTAACAAAGTGGAAGAAAGTATCCACGTAGTGTTTGATGAGCTTGAACAGGGAAAACCAAGTGAATCTTCATACTCGTAACCGAAGCTCGAAAGGATGATGACGAAGATGAGTCTATAAAGACTCGAAGGAGACCACTCGTAACGAGGAAGCTCGTAATGAGACAACTCCGGAGGTCGCTCCGAACGAGCAAGTCAATGAAGAGGATCACACGTAACAAGCTTCGAAGATCAAGCAATTCAACCATCAAACCTGGTGAATCAAAGAACTGGTAAAGCATTCAAATTTACTTCCGTGCATCCCCAAGAAAACATTATTTCGATATCAACAAGTGGAGTAAGAACTCGCTCTTCTCTTCATAATCTATGTGCATTCACCGCATTCATTTCTCTCGACCGAACCCAAAATGCACTAGAGGCCCTTAATGAACCCGAATGGGTAGAGGCCATGCAAGAAGAGCTAAATCAATTCGAGAGAAACCAAGTCCGGACTCGACCAACCGACCTTCCGACCACCCAGCTATAGGAACCAAATGGGTTTTCAAAAACAAACTGGATGAGGGTGGAATAGTTGTCGAAACAAGGCTAGACTTGTAGCTCAGTGGTTACAATCAAGAAGAAGGAATTGATTGTGGGGAAACCTTTGCACCAGTAGCCGAATTGAAGCCATTAGAATACTCGTTGGCATTTGCATCCCGCATGCATATTAAATTATATCAAATGGATGTTAAGTGTGCCTTTCTCAATGGTTTTATTGAAGAAGAGGTCTATGTCGAGCAGACCTCCTGGTTTTGAAAACTCGGAATTTCCAAATCATGTTTTCAAACTTCAAAAGGCTCTCTATGGTCTTAAACAAGCCCCTAGAGCTTGGTATGAAAGACTCGAGCAGCCTTCCCGGTTCAAAATGATTTCAAAAGAGGTCGGATCGACAAGACTCTATTCATAAAGACCAAAGGGAAGGATTTTCTCATTGTTCAAATATATGTTGATGATATTATTTTCGGTGCTACTAATGAATTTCGTGCCGAGAATTTTCTCGAGTTGATGAGCCAAGAGTTCCAAATGAGCATGATGGGAGAACTCAATTTCTTCCTTGGGCTGCAAATCAAACAAAACAAAGATGGAATCTTTGTCCATCAATCAAAGTACACCAAGGAACCGCTGAAGAAATACAAACTTCAAGATGCAAAGCACGCATCTACTCCTATGAGCAAGCAAGTATAAAACTTGACTCGGATGAGACAGTAAAGCAAGAGATCGAAACTCTATCGAGGTATGATTGGATCTCTCGCTATATCTTACTTCGAGCAGCACTGACATAATGTTCAGTGTTTGCTTATGTGCACGATTTCAAGCTAATCCAAAAGAATCACATCTCACTCGCGGTGAAGAGAATATTCGGATATCTTGCAGCACTCGTAATCTAGGACTCGTGGTACTCCGTGAGACTCGTAACCGAGTCCGACCGGGTACTCGACGCAGTACTCACGCAGGATACAAAGTAGATCGAAAGAGCACATCCGGAGCTTGCCGCTTCGGGTCAATCCCTAATATCCTCGGCACTCAAAGAAGCAAAACTCAGTAGCTCTATCAACCGCGTAAGCTGAATATATTGCCGCTGGAGCTTGTTGCGCTCGCATTCTCTCGGATAAAACAACACTTGAAGGATCTCGGATTATCTCTCAACTCGGCCCCAATCAAGTGTGACAATCAAAGCGCACCGCATCACTAAGAATCCCGTCCAAGCACTCAAAAACAAAGCATATTGAAGTCGGTATCATTTCTTACGCGATCACTCGTAAAAGGGTGATATTTTACTTGAATTCATTCCGACTAATCTTCAATTAGCTGATATCTTTACTAAGCCACTTGGTGAAGATCAATTCCGTTTTATTCTGAATGAGCTTGGCATGTTAAATGCTTAGTTTCGTGTTATGATTCTTGCATTTTTCTCGTGCTATGTGCTTTAGTTGTCAATAACCATTGGTTCAATTGATCATGTGATACTCGGGCTGATAGTTATTTCGTGTTTCGAGTCACTCGTAAACTTTTCCGAGTCAAACTCGGACGTAGAGAAAAATTTGGACATCAAATTTTCTCGAAGCTATCTCTAGAACAAGTGGAGAGTTTCGGATTATATTTTCAAACTCTTTTTCTCTCTCTTTCTCGAGCGCCGCGATCGGATCTTAACCGCAGATTTCAAACCGTTGTTATCTCAACCGTTGAAGCGTAACTGTCACACCGAGCATTAATGATCGATGGACGGGTAAGACGGAACGGAGTTACTTAACGGATAGTGAACGGGCGCGCGTATTCTCTATAAATAACGTCTATTCATCTTCCTCTCGGTATTCTCAAACTCCTTCCCTCTCAAACGAAAACCCTCTCGCGGAAAGTTGTCTACGTGAACAAGTGTTTCCTTGATCGATCTGCAAGTGTCGAAGAAGCTCTCTCTCTCTCTCGTAAGTTTTCGATCGCTCTCTTCTCATTTTTCGTGTTCTTCTCTTCTACACCTCCTTCTCTTTCCTCTTCTCTCGAAAAGTTTCATCTTTTCATCTCTCAAAATGCCTAAAAGAGGAAACCACCCCGACTTTCGTGTTTCTTCATCCTCAAAGAAACCTCGCTCCAACAAGCCGTAAAGCTCAACCCCTCTAAACCCATTGTCACCCAAAGATCTTGCGCTGGACGACAAGTTCTTCCCAACAACCAAATTCTCCCGGTTGTCCCATATTCAAACCACCGGAGTCTACCATTTCTTGTGTTTCAGCGAGTTCATCTATCCCGAACTCGTTTCGAGTTCTATACTCACCTCTCTCACTCGAAAATGTTCTAACCTCAAGGGTTCGTAACATTACCGTTCAGTATCAACACCTCTCTCCTTCACAGCACTATTCAAAGTTTCTTCTCTCTTCTTGAACAAGCAACCCTATCCCCTTCATCGAAGTCGCCGACGATTTCTTTGAAAAGTACGCCAAAGAATTCCCCGGGTCCAGTAAAGAACTTTTCCGTGACTCAGCTGAAGTCGAAGCCAGGCTTCGTGTTTCCCGCCGATGAGAACCTTCTTCTCACAAAGATTCTAGCAAGGAGAACCCCAACTCCAAGCACCTCAAAGCTCTCTTCGATATCCCGGAGGGATACGAAGTCGACCTCTTCCCCTCCATCATTGAGCAAATGGCCGCTGTGCCACTCAACTCCAAACCAAGAAGAACACCTCCCTTCCTTTCGGTGCTCTTCTCACCCTTGTCTTCAAACAATTTCAAGTTCCTCTTCCTCTCGACCCTAACGCGGTGTCCGAGGCGGCCATTGTGGTCGGTAAAAAGGAACTCCGTGGGTACGGATACCGGAAACTAACCCCGGTGTCCGGGTTCACAACTCGTAGCCGAGGCCTCCTTCTCCACCTCGTACTCGTAAATCAACCCCTCTCCCTCTTCCCTCTTCACCTGGTGGTGCCTCCACCTCCAAGTGCTTCCAAATCTCTCTCCGCCCTCTTGTCTCCTCGTCTTCTTGGACAAGATCACCTCGGTGTCTTCCGATTTCGTAGACATGCTCGGAGGTTTCAAGTTCTGTCCTTCAGTGGTCCGACCATCAACCAAAAGACCGGTCGGCCCCAGATCCGAGAGCAAGCAGCTCTCGTTCTTGAGATGAGAGAGCTGGTTAAGGAGCGAAGGAGCCGGCCGAGCTCCTCGAGAGAGACGGTCCAAGGCGGCTCAGACCCGTAAGACTCGCACCTATCCGAGACGTCTTCGAGCCCAGGCCCGACCTCCTCGGAGAGCGAGGAAGCCGAGGAAGCAGAGGAAGAAGCAGCAGATGCAGCGGAGGACGCCGAGGAACCCGCAGCTGAGGCAGCTCCTTCCGGCCAAGGGAAGAAGAGGCCGTGGCAGCTGCCGAGGGACAACTCCGCTCCCCAAGTTCAAGTTGTCAGTACTCAGCTCGCACAGCTAGCCTCGAGTGGGTCGAAGATCTCGCTCCTCCAGCCGAGTCGCCCAGAGCAGCCCCTCCAGCCCCGAGGTCCCAAGGGAAGAACCCTCGATCCACTTTCTCCGGTCGCCCACTCGGAGCCGAGCCCCTGCGAATTGTTCCTGCTTCTCCTTCGCCGCGCTCAAGCACATCGTCAAGGTCTTATCAGCGCCGGCGCACCTCCGCCTCCACTCGAAATCCCTCCCTCCTAGTTGGAGCCATGCACCGAGTCACGATTCCTCGTGCCTCCGCACTTCGCTTTTCAAAATTTTATTTTGTCCAGACAATTTCGTATATTACTTGTACTTTTCTCCCTTCTTTTTGTTTCTTGTTTTTGTTGAAAGGCAAGGGGGAGAAATGTAGTCGAAACTGGTTGTCTTGTCTAGGGGAGTTCTTTCCGCCCTTGTAATATAATTTTTTATGAACCGAATGCATTTCATTATTAATTTCCGAGTTCTTTCTTTTCCGAGTGAATGAGTTCAAGCATACTTTATTTTGCTCGATATATTGTATATTGCTATGTTCAATATGTCTTACTTTTATTCGAACTACTCGTAATCAACCTATTTTCCCTCTAACAAAGTTTCTGTTTAAGTATGGAATGCCTTTCATCAAAAAGGGGAGATTGAAGACTCGGACACTCGCTCTATATATTTCGAGTCATGCAAAAAGAATCAGGTATAACGATGTCATTCATATAGTGTTTTGATTCCAAGGCATTCTCTCGTGTCTTAGAAACTTACTTGAGTGAAATAGTATCTTTTCTATGCGATTCGGCCTTCACTTATCTCTTTAATCGCTTTCAGCTAGCGACTCGAAAACTTGTTCTTTATTCCGAGTCCACTCTCTCTCGGAATCCGACTTATGATTATTTACTCTATTGTTTGCAAAGTCAGCATTCATAGTTCTTTTCGTGCTTAGTCTACATCAAGTGTTTCCCACTCGATATTTGTTGATAGAACTTGATTCCTTGCTTAAGACTAAGTCTTATGGAATTCCGAGTATCATGGATATTAGACTCGTAAAGTTCCATTTCTTTTCGACTCGTATAATCTGTTTGTTAATTATCATGATTATTTTTATTATCTCGTGTCTAACCTTGGACCAAAGTATTTTATACTTTGAGAACCGAAGGTGTTTTACTTTTGTAGGTTATTCAATCGAGGATATCTTTTCAAATTACAAAAGTAGCCGGCTTCGTAACATCAAATCACCAGCAGATATAGCTTTTCACCATCCCTCGCTCTAGTCCCGTAAGATTGTGTCGAAGCCGTCCGCTTCCATATCCGGAAAACTCGGAAGGTCAAGCTTAACGATGGTTTTCACCACACTTTTCAAGACACAACCGATGGTTTTGGGACTTCCAAGAGAGTTAAACCGTTGTCCAACGACCATATTTTCAACGGATACTTTCCGAGTGACTCGTAAAGCCCTTATCAACGGTCACAGAGGACTCTCGGTCAGCAGATGAAGATAACGGCTACTCGCCCGGTTATCTATAAATAGAAGCCACTTCACAAGACTTGAAGATAGTGGAACATACTGTCAATACTCCAACTTGAACAAAGTTATTGTATTTACTTTCAATCTTCAACTTACAACTCCCACTCGTAATTCATTACTTTCGAGTTGTAAGGTCTTGTACTCGCTACAAACACTTCTTACATTCTTTGTAAGGTCCCTTGACTAAGCCGTAAGGGTTAACTCAGCTTAGTTGTCCCTAGCTGTAAGGGTTATCTCAGCTAGGAAGTACTAGATCGGATAAGGGAACTTCGAGTCTAGGAAAACTTGTATAGAGTTGTCCAAGGGAGCAACTCGGGTTCCGTCAAGTTCACGGTATTTTGTGGACTCAAAATAGTGGATTTGACTTTGTGTCCTGGATTGACACGGGCCGTGGTTTTCTCGCCCCAGGAGGGTTTCCACGTAAATTCTCTCGTGTTCTATTTCGAGTTCATTCTAGACTCGGACAAAGACTCGCTGAACGTGTTTACTCCGATTCATTACATTCCGAGTCCAATATTTTATAACCCCTTGCTTAGACTCGTAATCTGTCTTTGATTCTTCTCTGTCAAAAGGGTGTGTGCTTTCAGAAAGAATTTTTCATCACCCTATTCACCCCCTCTAGGGTGACTCGGACTCTCCCGAGCAAACCTTCAATATAGACAACAAATGATTGCAAAACTAGCTTGTAGCACCCCAAACGCATGCTCCACGTCCTTCCTACCTCCCTCTAGAAGTTAAACGAATAATTTTTTTGGACCTTGGAGGAGGTGGGTAATATGGTAGGGGTGATGAGGTGGGGGATACTTTGGATATTTACAGACATTTTGGTTTGAGCCTGCACTAGACATATTTGGATTAGGTAGAGGGTAATAAGGTGGGGATATTGGCCGATGAGTCGTAATATGGCGGTGTCGGATATTGCCAACTAGGTGAATTGTTGGAAGTCTTTATGTTTGAGTTGCTTCCCATATGTGGTGTATTGTTATCACTAAATAAGTTCATAAACGATTTTGAAATATTTTGATCCACACTACCAACACCTATATCAATTTAGTTTAATATTAATTCAGTTATAAATTTTATTCAAATATTTTCCTAAAGCATTTTATCATCAAAACTTGTAATAAGTTTCAATACAATATATTTTACTTGTAGTTGACATTCAAATAAATAAATATCATGTAATTAAGTAAATAATAATAACTTATCATTATTAACATAAATTTTAATATAGCATAGTTTGAATGTATTCGCATGCATAGTTTAAATTATTAACAAAGTTTGTTCTTGAAACATATTTTTAAATAATATTAAAATATATAAATTATGTGTAATTAATCAAATAATATTATAACTAATCATATCTTTTTTAACATTAAATAATATAATATACTTTTCATTTCTTTATACCAATACATGCCTTTGACAAAATTAATATTAACAAAATTTGAACATAACATATTTTTCATTACCATTCAAATATATAAATTACAAATAACTAATCAAATAATATTACAACTAACTGTATAATTTTTAACATAAGCTAAATTTAAATATAACATTTAAATTTATTTTTACGCATTCCTTTGTTCAAATTAATCTTAACAAATTTTATTCTTGAAACATATTTCTAAATAACATTGAAATATGTAAATCACGCGTAAATAATCAAATAATATTACAACTAATCATATCTTTTTGAATATTGTTATTAAGTAATATAATATAGTTTGTATTTATTTGTACCAATACATGCAGTAACATGTTTTTAATTAACTATATTTTAAGATAATGTAATTTAATTTTTAAAATTAACTAAATTTAAATATAAAATATAATGTTTATGCATGCCTTTTATGTTCATGAAACTCAACAGACACATATATGTAAATAAATAAATAAATGAAGACCATTATGTATAATTTTTCCTTAATAGACTGCCCTCAAATATATCTACAAAAATATACATAACAATAATAATTAATATTTTTATGCATTATAAAAAATAAATTAAATAAATGTGAATTTTAAGTAATACTTAGTCACTAAAATGTAAGAAAAGAGAAAGCGAAAGAAACAGAGTTGTGAGAAGTAGATGAAATATGGGCGTATATATAGAAAAAAATTTCAATTTTTTTAATAGAAATCGAAAGTTATACGAATATACCATTGCTAAATGAGTAAAGATTTTATCATAATCATCAGCACACTTTCCAAAATTTGCACGCTTTTTAATGATTAAAAAGGGTAAAATTGCACCAAAACGACGTTATTTTGTACAATTTTACCTAAAAATAGATCCGGGTGGATCCTATTTGGGATCCACTTGGATCCAATTTTCAGATCCTTTATGAAAATTTCAGTGCTAGGATCATTTGATGGGATCTAGGGCTCGCTCCCGGATCCCCAATCCCAGATGTTACAAATGCCCTAAATCAATTGAGATTCCACGTTGGCTTGGAGAAGGCCGTCCCAAAATGTTTTTTGTTTGCTTAGCAAAACACTATTAACTTATAAAAATACCTTTTTTTAAATTTTTTAATTTTACAATGGTAAGTGGTCCCCTTAATGGGTATCCTTTATACGAGTATAACCTTAATGAGCTCGTAAGTAGTGGAAAGGGGTACACAATCATTGGATTAGACTCAATGGAAACCTAGCTCTATCTTCAGGCCTACAGGGCACCTGCCAAGAGACCACAATTTTCACCAAAAAAATTATGGCCACCAAAACTTGAATCTTGACGGGAAGTATGAAACTCGACTCCTATATCGGTTAATTTACAAACTCTTGGTACCCTTACTTTTAATTGTCAATGAAGATTTGCTCTTGAGAGTCTAAATCACTTTAAAGGGGGTGAATAGAGTGAAAAGGAAATTTTGCAGAATAAAAAGAATTTACGTAAGGTATGAGCTCGGAAAAACAGTTCCGAGTCTAAAATGAACTTAAAAAGACAGAACACGTAAAATACGTGGAAACCTTCCTCGGGCGGAAAACCACGGACGAGTGTCAATCCGGACACCAAGTGAAATCCACTATTTTGAATCCATAAAATACAATTACTGGCTCTTATAGAATTGCTCCCTTAGACAATTCAATACAGATTTTGCTCGACACAAAAATTCCCTTATTTGTTCTAGTACTTCTTAACCGAGATAACCCTTACAGTTAAGGAGAACTAAGTTGAGTTAACCCTTACACCTCAATCAAGAGATGTCACAAAGAATTGAAGTAAGGAAGAGTAATTACAAGACTTCTTCTTTTCAACTCATAAAGTAAGAAAAACTTAAGTACAAAGTTGAAAGTTAAAGATTGAGAGAGTAAGATATGAATAAGCTGTTCAATAATAAGTTCAAAATCTAGCTTTGTGTCCGACTCACTGAGCCTCCTTCATCCAATTTTTTTAATACCCATTTAGTTCCTATTAGACCTAGCAAAAACTAACCCAACCCGAAAACCCGACCTGAACTTGCTCGAAATTTTTGTGTTTTGGATACTATTTTCTCGACCCGTTCCTCGTAAAAAACCATTATATACAAAAATTATGCATAATTAATTTCAATAAAAATATGTATGCATTCAAATGGCATGATATATTAAAAATACTAAGTGCACAAGTTATACTTGTTATATTTTTTCGAATTGAATATACCTAATCACATCTTAAATAATATACTTTTGTTTTGTAGAAATAGTATTACTATAATGATGTAAAATTTTGATATTATAATTAAAAATAATAATTTTTGTTTATTTTAAATCTCTAATTGTTATTTATTTGAAATTGTTTTAGTTGCACCTGAATCATAGTTCCTAGGATAGGCAATAGGTAGAATTAAAACAAATTCAAATTTTTGGTAGTGAATAAAATGGGTCGGTTACTGTCTGTTAAGTCGTATTTTATACGTATTTTTAGTAGTTATTGAGTTTATATTATATAGTTTATTTTATCTAATTTATTCTATTTTGTCTATTTATAGGTAATTATCGAATAAAGTGGGGAAGAGAAGAAAAGTCGTTAAAAGTGGATTTTTAGCTACTGACAAGCATCCAAGAAAATATATGAAGTCGGTCCATAAATATAATATGTAATAAAATATTTATTTTAGGATATTATATTTTAGGAAATCCTAAGTGGAATAGAAAAGGGAAACTTAGAAGAGAAGAAAGAGAAATAAACCCTAACTCTTTCACCCTATATATACTGCTTATTATCATCATGGAGAGAGACCTAGGAAGCCAGCCACACACAATCGCCACCTGCCCTTTGCTGTCCACGGCACCCAGCCGCCTGCTGCACTGCCGCTGCTGCTTGTTCTTGGCTGCATCGTACTGCTCGCTGCTGCACATTGCTGGCCACTGCTGTCCGCTGCCCAGCCACCCACCATCCATCATCATCTTCTTCATCTTCCCGGGTCAAAGAAACTAATATCGGTAGTATAATTTAGTTTTGTAATTTTTATTAGAAAAGATTGAGTTTTTATTGATGGATTAATACTAAAGATGCTAGTTTTATTTAGTTTACATGTTTTAAATTACATTATGTGTGAGTAGTTTTTCTTATACTTGGTATAATCTACTTGAAGCCATGTTAAATTATTTATTTTGAAACAAAGTTTCGATTTTTATTGTCTTATTGATTCAATCCATGATTCTATGATAATTTGTGTTTAATGTTTATGAATTTATGTCTAATTAATTAGAGTGCACGCTACTTAGTTTTATATAAATTCATGTGATAGTTTAGAGAGTTTAAGTACGTAATTGCTTGATCTTTTAGACATAAGTATCACCCTAGTTAATCATGGATGGCTCATACCCATCTCTTTTAATTAGGAAATTATCATAGATCCTTCTTAAATCAATTTGCTAGTAGATTGGTTATTAGGTGCTAGATGATGTTTTTCTAATACTTAATGCTCTGATTTGATTAAATTCTAGTGCTAGTGTTAGGGTTATCAATATTAGTAGGGTAAGTAAACTAATAACTAAGGAAAAACGGGGAAGATCCGCTAGTGGTTGTCTTCTACGAGTTTAGCTCATGGGTAGATCAATTTGTGTGTTAATGATAAATAATAATTTGCATGGTGGATATAGATTATACTAAGTGTTTTTATAAATTTGCTATTTTTGATAATTATTTGTTTGCTTTTAGTTATTTTCTTGAGTTTATTAATTTTTACTTATAAAGTTATAGTCTTTTATTATCAATTTCATTAAACCCCCTAAAGATCATTATTTTAGATTAGTTTTAGTAATTTTAATTTAATTTTATTTTGAGTCATTATATATTTTAATTTTCAGATTTAATTTTCTGTTAGCTTTTATTATTTTTGAGTCA
This sequence comes from Talinum fruticosum, assembly GCA_021018815.1. Classification (NCBI taxonomy): domain Eukaryota; kingdom Viridiplantae; phylum Streptophyta; class Magnoliopsida; order Caryophyllales; family Talinaceae; genus Talinum; species Talinum fruticosum. The sequence goes on from JAITYX010000026.1 coordinate 3,466,266, forward strand.
GTTTGTTAGAAATTAGTTTAAAAATAGTTTCTTTTGTTATTTTTCGTGTTTTATTTTCTTTTAGGGTTTAGATAGAGTCCTAGTTTGCTGTGATTAAATTTTAGAATTTTTGGAATTAATTTGATATTTTTTTCAGATTTAATTCTTGAATTTAATTACTGCAGGTTTTTAATAAAATAAATTCGTAAATTAGATTTTAAATTTTGTTTTTATATTTTTAGGGTCTGGTTAGGTTTAGAAAATTAGTATTATTATTCTGGGTAATTTTAGTATTTATTTTCGTAATTATTTTAGTGCAGAATTTTACTTATTTAATTTTCTGTTTTAGAATTTGTTTATTTTCTACTTTAGTTTTCTGTTTTAATTATTCTAAAAATATACAAAAATATTTCTAGGTTATTGTAGTTTTATTATTCTGTATAAATTATTTATTTAGTTATTAGATAATTTTCTATGAATTTTAGTTATTGATTTTAATTTATATTTTCTATTTTGTTTTTAAGAGTAGTAAATTTAATTAGATTAAAACTTGCATGTTATTATATCTTTCCTCGTGGATTCGATCCCTACTTGCCCTTGCTATATTGTTTATTATATGTTTAAGTAGTGGTTTAATTTGTTGCTGTACGACAAGCTTAACATACGCCTACCCAGGTCAACCCTTTCTCGATGTGTTTTAAAATGCGAGTAAATATGCATATAAACCTCCTTAGTGTAGTAGAAGAGGTGAAATAAATATTGGAACTTAAATGAATCATTAACAAAATAATTCATTATTATTTAAACCATTATTGATCAATCTTTCATTGACCCTATTTAAACGGGTCAAGCGGTGAAGCTCGCTCGACTCAATGTGGTCTTCACAAAAATATCATAATAAAATTTTTCAATAGTTTTTAATATTCTTTTTAGAAAATACAAATACTATGTATTTTCGTAGAACTGCTCGAGCAATTTTAAGCAAAAACTATGCTGAATTTTTATAATTGAAAAAGAAAAATAATCGATAAAAAGGTGGTCTCAACCCGTTGAGTTGACCCGAAACCCGTATAACCCGATATAGGACAGCTCGTATTTTACCGGAACCCGAAATACATCCGACTCGTATTTAACTCCGCTCGCTGGAATTGACATGTCTAGTTCCTATAATTGGGTGGTCGGAAGGTCGTTTGGTCGAGTCCGGACTTGGTTTCTTTCAAATTGTTATAATTCTTCTTGCATGGCCTCTAGCCATTCAGGTTAAAGTAGGGCTTCTAGTACATTTTTAGGTTCAATTAATGAAATGAATGCTGAAAACGCACACAAGTTTGGTAATGAAGAGCGAGTTCTTACCTTAATATTGATGTTTGAGATGATGTTCTCGGGTAGGTGACTAGATGCATATTTGAAAGCTTTACCTGCCCTTCGGTGTACTAGATTTGATGGTTGAATGTTTTGTTCTTCAACTGGTTCATCTTGTTGATTTTCTTCATCGGTTTGTCTTTCGGTGTTCCGAGCTTGTTCTTGAACGAGGCTCATTATGAGTTGGCTCGGTTCCTTTGTATTTTTTATTTTTTTTCATTTTGGGCTCAGCTTCCACTAAAGTCATCTTCATCTCGATTAAGCTTGAGATCCGAGAAGATGGATTCACTTATCCTAGCATTATCAATCTCATCAAAGATAACCTAGATACTTTCTTCCACTCTGTTAGTTCTCTTATTAAAAATTTGATAAGTTTTGTCTGTGAGAAGAATAACCAAGAAAAATACCTTCATCCGACCTAACATCAAAATTGGTAAGATGTTCATTACCATTGTTATGCACAAAACATTGACATCCGAATGGTTTAAAGTAGGAAATGTTAGGCTTCTTCCTTCTGTATAGGTCGTAGGATGTTTTCTTCAGAATAGGTCGAATGAGGCATCTATTGAGAGTGTAATTTGTTGTATTAACTGTCACTGACCCAAGAATAGCAAGGTAGATCATTTTCAATCATCATTATCCTTCCTAATTCTTCAAGAGTTTTGTTCTTTATCTCCACTACTCCAATTTGTTGAGGAGTTTTAGGTGCTAAGAAGTTGTGGGCGACGTCATTCTTGTCACGTAAGTTTGTAAATTCCGAATAGTCGAACTCCCTTATACGGTCGGTTCAAATTCTCCTGATTTGTGTCTCAAACTCCATTTGTATTTTCCTGTAGATCTTAGTGAACTCTTTGATGGCTTCATTTTTTTCTTTAGAAAACAAACCCAGGTAAATCGTGAGTAATCATCAACAATAACTAGCAGATATGATTTACCTCCTAGGCTTTTAATAGGAATTTCACCACACAAATCCATATGTATCAATTCAAGCACTTTGGATGTAGATACTCGTCTTGAGTGGCTTAAATGATGATTTGACTTGTTTTTCTTTTGTGCATGCATTACATATTTTATCTTTCTTAAATGAACAATTAGGCAGTCCTCTTACTAATCTATGAGATGCAAGTTTCTTGATAATATGCATGCTGATATGACCTAATCTACGATGTCATGTCCATGAATCAACATTCAACGAAGCTTTTAAACATGATAAATCTTGATTAGAATCGAAAGAGGAATAGTATAGGTGTTACCCGACCTCGGACTCGATAGCTTTGTCTCTTTGGTAACCGCATCGAAATGAAGCGGTTGGTATGAGTGAATATTACCTCTTGACCATTGTCACACAATTGAGAGATGCTCAGCAGATTGTACGTGAACTATTGGACAAGATACACTAGACTAACCGAACTGTCTCCTTGACCAATTTTGTAATTTCAACTATCTTGCCCTTACTGTTATCTCCAAATGTGACTTTCCTTCCTTTCATATTCTCAAGTTCCGAGAAGAGTCTTTAATCTCCGAACATGTGGTGTGAGCATCCACTATTTAAGTACTCGTAACACATTTGTTTCCGAGTTACCTACAAAATAGAAACAAACTAACCCTTCTCACTTCCTCTTACAAGCCCAAGTAACTATCTTTACTCGTGGTTCTTTTATGAGGAAGAGCATTTTGGGAACCCAAATTTGAATGATTTTGGGTTTAGTCCGATTCTAAGTCTTCTTTCTTGAGAACCGACTTTGTGTCTATTTCTTATGAAATCCTCTCCTTTTGTAAACTCGTTGAGCGGACTTTTTCATAAAAAGGTCGTCGAGCTTAGTCCCTTTTCTTTTTAGATGAATGGGACCATACTCATCCTTTCTAAACTTAATAGTTCTATGATCAGTTTTGAAAATATTTTTGTAGGAATTATCTTCCTCTTTAGCATTGTAATCAAGTCCTTCTTTTCGAAAGAGACACACCGAGAACCCAGTAGTAAATCAACGTTTTTCTATCCTTGAGTAAGCTTTAAAACCAACTCTTGAGGCTCATTGAGCTTTTGTTTCAACTGCTCATTCTTTGTTCTAAGGCACTCAAACTCAGTCTCATTATCTTGAATACTAGTCTCAAGAACCTTCGAGTTCTGTCTTAGTTTTTCTAAATCATTTTTCAAAGAGTTGTTCTCAGCATCTTTAATTTCTCTTTAAATTTAGAAGATTTATAATTGGACTTCTCCTCTAAAGTAAAAATATATCTAGCAAGATCGTGCTTGGAGAATTTGAGAAAGTAAGTGATTACCTCATGAGGATATGTTTCCGCAGTATCTAATGCTTCACTCTCTAACTCGGATCCAACTTTTGAGTCGAATAGAGTCATGAGACACTTTGATTCATTATTAGTGTCGTCATATTCTTCCGACTCATCATCACTCCAGGTGGATATCATAGCCTTTTTCTTCTTTTTGTCCTTGTTCCTGTTTAGGCAATCTTTGACTATGTGTTCTTTGCTGCCACACTCAAAACAGCTAGAGTTCTTAGTTAAAGACAAATTTGAAGAGGATGAGAATTTACCTTTTCTATCCATCTTATAGAACTCTTGCTTAGGCTTCTTCTGCCGCTTTTTCTATTTCATCATTTTCTTAAATCCTCGGGCTAGAAGTGCCATGGGGTGTTCTTCAAAATTTGAGGAGCTCATACTTGGACCTGGTTCCTCTAAGTCCTTGAGAGTAATGTTTCTTTTGGTGTTGACCTCGGATTCTTCTTCCTTTAGATGCAAATCATAGGTGAGTAGTTTCCTAATGAGCTCATCTCGATTTTAGTTGAGAGAGATCCCGAGCTTCCTCGATAACCTGTCATCTTGGGACCCCATCTTCTCTTTGGTAAACTCCTCAAAATCTTTTTGACGACTTCTTCATGAGACATCTTTTTCCCGATAGACTTGAGATTGTTAACAATCTCGGTGAAGCAAATGTACATATGAGTTATGTTCTTATCGGCCATCTTGAACATCTCATACTTGTAGAGATACTAACTTATCTTGGCTTGCTTCACTTGACCGATACCTTCATAAGTAGTAACCAGTGTGTCCCACACTTCTTTGGTCTGTATCATAAACAGATACTCGTTGTATTCTCGTTGAGTGAATTACACACATCAGTGTGTTCATTTCCTTGAAGTTCTTTACGTATTTCTTGTTTTCTTATGCAGTGAACTCAAACTTTACCTTGGGTACCGAACACGAGCCCTTTGTCTTAGAAGGAATGTAGTTGCCATTGCGGATGATGTTCCGGACATCTTCATCATAGTCCTCGATGAAGCACTCCATGATTTTCTTCCAGTGAGCGAAGTTTGATCCCTTGAACTTGGGTGGTCCGGTGAAAGATCTTCCTTCATTGAACTCTCCATAGTTAAGAGCCATATGATCTTTAAACCTTGGATTGTTAGATCCTTTGAGAAGGCTATGCTCCGATTCCAATTGAAGGTTTTCTCTTGAGAGTCCGAATCACCCTAGAGGGGGCAGGGCGAATAGGGTGAGAAGGCAATTTTAAGGAATAAATTTTTTTTGCAAGGTATGAGCTCGGAAAATCGGTTATGAGTCTAGAATGAACTCAAAAAGACAGAACATAGAAAATGCGTGGAAACCCTCCTAGGGCGGAACACTACGGATAACTTCAATCTAGACACCAAGTCAAATCCACTATTTTGAATCAACAAAATACAAGGATCGACTCTTACATAATTTCTCGCTTAGACAATTCAATACAGATTTTCCTAGACACGTAAATTCCCTTATACTGTTCTAGTAATTCGTAATTGAGATAACCTTATAGCTAGAGACAACTAAGCTGAGTTAACCCTTATAGCTCAGTCAAGGGATGTCAATGAATTAAAGTAAGTAAGAGTAATTATAAGACTTCTTCTTTTCAACTCGGAAAGTGAGAAAAATTTTAAGTATAAAGTTGAAAGCTAAAGATTGAGAGAGTAAGATCTAAATAACTCGTTCAAGTAATAAGTTCGTCAATCTTCGAGGTCTTGTACGATGGCTTCTATTTATGCATAGTAAGGCGAGTAGCCGTTGTGACTGAATACGGATCGGGAAGCTCCATTAGCTGTTGTAATGGATAGTCCGAGTCTCTTAGAAAAGGAGTCGTTGCAAATATGAACGTTGTGATTTGGTCCTTGGTTCAAAAGATGGTTCAATCCAATAGTTGTGACTTAAATCTGGGGTGGAAATAGCTATTAGACTCAAAATTGAAGTTTACCGACTTTAGAAACAAACAACCGTGACACAAGTAGTCCGAGCCTGTCTTGAAACAATACTTTTCCGTATGCTAGTGTTTAATGGTTAGAAGTCGGGTCCTTTTTCTTTTAAAAATGAGATTAAAATACTTTAATCAACCTATAAAAGCAAATCAAAATGGTACTCAAAGTACAAAAATACTTTAGTCTAAAGATTAGGCAAGGATGACAGATTAATTTAAATAATTAAGCCCTTAATTATTCTTAACCTAAATAAATGGAATTTTCTCGGGTCCAATATTCAACGAGTTCTAATTCAATTTTGTGTCTATCTTTTAGATAAATGAGAGATTAAAATTATATAAACATAATGCATCAAATTTGTCGGATAAATAATTTCAGTTAATAATTCCGACACACAAAGCTGAATTAACGCAATAATTCTTTTATAGTGAATGCAATAAGTCGGAACTCGGAATAAGTTATGCATGTGAAATTATTTACTCATGATAAGCTGTTTGAGATATATCCGAGTGGGTTAGAAACCTAGAGATAAGTGTTTTACTTGAGAAATGCTTTTTCAGTAGGTTAAACAAGTATTGAAAACTTAAAGATAAGCTTCTTAAAGAGTGAGAATGACTTGAAATCAACACCATAGAGAGATATAGAGTTATGCCTAAGTCTTCGAGTCAAATTTGTGATTTCTCTCACCTCCCTTTCCTTTCTCTTTCCACCTACCTTGTTCCTGTCACTTAAAATTAGATCAATTGTTAGTGGTAGGCTAGCTGTAATGACAACAAATACAACAATAAAAGGAATATTAGATTTTAAAAAATTCATATTATATATTGTATTTAAATAAATCATGGAAAAAATTAAATAAGCTAAAAATAAAATTACTTTTAATAGTATATATAAATAAACATCATTTTATAAAAAATAAATGTTAACATTTTGTAAAAAATACATAATAATAATATCGATAGCCTAAACCACTATTATGATTGATTAACATGTTATCCAGGTCACAACTTTATGACATCTCGCGGATAGCTTTAAAAGTATACGGGTTTTCATCGACACTTCAATTTTCATATGTTGTTCAATAACATCGGCAAAATTATATATATAGTTAATTGCCTTCAGCACTCTTATAGAATAATATATGTTTTTTTGCTTAAACTGTTAGGTTGAATATATATATATATCTCCCAAAAGGTTAGATATATCCTAGAGGGGTGTGAATATGGTATTTCAAATTTTAATTTTGTGTGACTAAACTTTGCTATGAAGGGAGGTTAGATTGTGAAATGAAACAAACAAGCAGAAAATTAAAAGAAACAAAGACACGCTGTTTGTTCACAATCTTGGCCCAAATCCAAATATCTAGGTTAGTCACCACCTATGGTTTCCTACCTAAGGATTATTCTCCATTTCTCTTATTGTTTGACTGTCCGAAGAGCTCTTAACTTAACTCTCCGACTAATCTTTCGAGTTCACTTACTCTAAAGTCCTTTCACCGATTCTTCTCTTAAGTGGTACAACTCATAAAGCAATCATCCGTAAGACTCTTTGCTACAATAACTCACAAAGTATCTTCCCTAAGACACTTTACTACAAGTAGAATATGATTCTTTGGAATTATGATTACAAGAGATTTAATACGATAAGATTGGATGTATATTCTCTTGCTTGCTTATTCTGGTCTTCAACTTGAACTTTTATAACTTGCTATTCGTGTAAATGATCGTTGTAACTTCAAAAGGTTACCGTTGAGATTGATATTCTATGTTTGATTGGTAACAGAATATTAACTGAATCTCACTTGCTCTCTATAAGTTGATACTTTCTCTTTTTGAGCTTAGACCAAGATTTGCTTCTTAGTATTGATTTAAAACCATAGTTGACACTCTTCAATCAATGCTAATTTCATATGGTTGCCTCTTCTACTTCTTGCAACCTTGATTGACAAAATCTGAGGACATTCTTTCCAATCTTTCCTTAAAATATGGATTATGATTAAGCCAAATAAGGAAATAAATTTTTCAATATAAAATCGAATAAATAGGTCAAGGATAATATAATCGGTAAGATTTATTAGTATAATTTTCAAATACTGAATATATGCTTTGAGAAAAAATTCATTACACCGAAAAGGGGATGAGATAAACTAAGTATGTATGTCCGACTAGCCGGATATAGTGTCTAACTAACAATCTCCCCTTTTTGACAAAAGACACAATTTCATTAATAAATCAATAAGAAAGAAATAACTCCCTCTAAACATGTTATTAACTCCCTTAGACATGATACTAACTCCCTCTAAGCATGATACTAGTAAGGCACTCAATAAACATGTAGAATATGATAAATCAAGGGGATTCATGCTTAGGACAATTTCAGCAATTTTGTCGATTCCAATCCGACTAATGGAATTAGTTGTCATCATAAAGTCGGATAAACATATCATAGAGTCGGATAAACATTCAACCACAAAAATTAAAATCATAGCAAGTCAACCAACCAAGTACAAACCAAATTGTCTTCTCCCCTTGTTTTTGGGCAAAAATAGGGGCTCACAAAATGTAGTGCCAAAGTGTTTTTGAAAAACCAAAGTTAAAATGAAATTGTTCAAATTTTTAAGAAGGGGAGGGATTAATGGATTCTTCTAATTTGCTTCTTGGCCGGTGGTGGTGACTCGGTGTCCGCCTTTTACTTCCCTTTCCTCTTGGTTGGTTTCCCCATGGTTAACGAATTTGAGAGAGATAGGTTGAAGAAGAGGAGAATTGAAGAGAAAGAGAGAAAGATAAGAATAAATAAGGGAAAGAGAGAAGAAGTCTAATCTTATTGCATAACAAGTAGCTAGAAGAAGGAAAGAGAAGGAGAAAGAGAAGATTGTGAAATTTAAAATTCAAAAGAATTTCAAATCTTACAAATATTTTGAAAAATGGTAAATTTCCTTTAATTGGATATTCACCTTGCCAAAGTAGCCAAAATTAATATTCCAAGTGTACCATTGAAATATAGTATTCTAGATACACCAAGAGGAGTCATATTGACTTACCCGAGATCTCATATAGAGTCATATTTTTGCTTTTTCTGTATGATCCGTAATGAAGTGGTGTCTAACTACAATATACTTGGTCTTGGAGTGCTACACTAAATTTATGTCCGACAATAAGTTGTCTCTTGGATGGTAAGATTTGATCTTTAGTCCTCTTCTGGTTTCTTGATTAACGTCAAGATTAAGGTTTAAGTTGAAATCCTCGGTAGTTGGCTCGATATAGGCTGTTCTTGAGTTAGATTAGGCTCTAAGTTGGCTTGGTTTGTCGCTTCTTGTATCCGACTAGGTTCCGGATAGTCAAAATTTTGAATCGAAGGGATTCCTTCATCTTGTTCATCCCAAATTCGTCTTTAAATTTACCTCCATGGTCGCTTCTAACTCCTACAATAGGAGTTCTCTTTCGAACTTGAACTTATGGGACCAGACTTAGCAACTTCTTTGAAAGCATCATATTTATTCCTTAAAAAGAATACCTAAGTAAATCTGGAATACTTATCAACTATAACAAATACATACTCACTACCTATGATACTCTTGATTGGGGTTGGACCACAAAGATCAATATTTAAAAGATCAAGAGGTTTAGAGGTAGAGACAGATTATACATACATACATACATACATACATACATACATACATACATACGATATATATATATATATATATATATATATATATATATATATATATATATATATATATATATATATATATGATGCTTTGACTCGCCTACCTTTCACACACATATCGCAAACATGGTCTTTGATGTATTTGCATTTTGGAAAACCTCTTACCAGTTCACACGTTGAAAGTTTATCAATGGTATTCATAACGATGTGGCCCAATCTTTTATGTCATAGCCACGATTCACTGTCTAAGGCTTTAAAACAAGTCAAATTCTAAGGAGGGATGTTAATAAGAGGAATAATATAGGTATTCTCAAATGTGGTCCAAAAAGTATTACCTTGTTCGTCTAAGTGTTTTTCACAATACAATTTGTAGAATAAAAGAATACTTCGTTACCTTTATCACAAAGTTGGTGAGATGCAATAATAAATCATATAGCTACATATAATCAAAGAAGTTTAATGACTTAATTGACATGATAAAACTAAATCATGAAGTTGTATATATATCTACATATAATCAAAGGAGTTTAATGACTCAATTGACATAATAAAACTAAATCATGAAGTTGCACATATGAATGACATGAAGGAAATGAAACATATAAGATAAGAAATCTCTTGCAATGATAATCAACAAATGCATAGAAGAATCATAGAGATCATATTTATCACATGAAACAATATCTCCAACTCAATAGAGCATTAAATCATGATATTTCAAGGAGATAAGATAACCACAACAAAGACTTTAAGGTTCAAAAATCAAATAAATAAGTATTCTCAAAAACAAATTGAGCACCTAGAAAATGTCACATTACTCCACCTAAATATGATACCAAAATATTGAATAGTAGTAGAGGTTACACAAGAAAATTGGAATGATAAGTCAGATAGGCAACTAAGAAAATAGGAGTGCATAACATGGTTAGATACCAATCTAAAAAAACCACAAAATATTTTCAGAAGTTGAGCATGTTACTACAAGCAATATCAAGTTTCATATTCATAAACATATAATCTTTGTTACTTTTTGGAAGAATATGTAACTTTATTTTATATTATAATCTCAACCAACTTTCTGTTTTAATCCACTTTTAGTTTCTAACTAAAACATAGTGTCCACAAAATATGAGTTTAGAGCTGTATCACGAAATCTAAGGTCATATTTATAATTAGTGCGCTTGAAAGTACTTTATTCCTCATGTGTACTACCTTGATCATCCAAATAATCAATTTCTTGTGTCTTTTCTAGTTGGATGTCAAGCTTCTTGTGAAAACACAATCAAAGTTTTATTAAAGCACTTTCAACCCAGATTTTGGGTCCATAGATATTAGTGACCAGATTAGACGGTCTTGTTCCTTTTGGTACCCAAATTTGTATAATTCTAGGAATGAGGGATCTATGACTAAAATTGCCATGAGTTTTGCCATGACCAAAATAACTTTGAGTCTTAGAACAGTCAAAGTAGCTGCTTCTCTTTTCAAAGTTAGAGTGACTTTGATGTTCTTATGTATCTCCCTTTTTGAAAAAGTTTTTATAATCATATTTATGACTCTTAGAGTCAAAACCAAGACCTTGTTTTCGATAAGAGATGCATTGAGATCCAAGTATCATGTCAAGATTTTCTTTTCCCTTTGTAAGTTTTAAAAGAGGCTCATGAGAGTTCCGATATTTTCAGATTCAAGATCCTTTGAAGAATTTTCAAGGTCTCTAACTTTAGTATGAAGATTTTCACAAAATTTTTTCATTTTAAGATTCTTTTTGAGAGACTTAATCTCACATGTATAATAATCTTCAATCCTCAAAAGACATTTGGCCAAGTAATCTTTAGAAAAAGTCGGAATATATTTAAGTAGCTAATCAGCGTCATTGTCCGACCTTGGGCTATGCTTGAGAGAACCAACCTGGTTATCAAACCGGTCGAACCAGTTGGACCTAGGTTGGACCGGTTGATCCAGTTTACCGTTAAACCGTGTTAGACCGAGCTTGATTCGTTAGATTTAAATTAACTTTGTCTATATTTTTCTATGAACTTTATTTTTGTCTCGTATTTGACAACATGTAATTGCAAAAAAAAAAAAAATAATAATTTGAGACATCTAATTGCACAAAATAATTTGAAAAATGTTACGCAATCTTAATTACATAAAGTGTTGTATATTTGAATGGTTTCCCAATTATTTTTTTTAAAAAAATCTAAAATGATAGAATAAATGTATACATCACCTTCCATTTTATATCACAAGTCCGGACCAAAATCTAAGCCCATAAATACATCCGATCTTAAAAAACCCTAACTTTAAGTACCCCTAAACCCCCACGCCACCCCACCCTACCCCACTTCTCTGTCTCCTTCCTATCCCTCCTTGCAATTGCAACTTCAACTTGGTGAAGTCGGATAAGCAACACTTAAGGCCACCCCCTCTTTTTCTCTCTTCTCGTACCCATCTCCCTCCTTTCCGTATTATCATTCATCATTTATCATTCCTCATCCTCCGAGGCTTGTTCCCTCCCTCTTTCGCTTTCTCTTTATTCCCTCTCATGTGCCTCATGCTCACTAAAACTAATCATATAGCCAACAACCTTCAGATCCTTGTAAAGCATATCGAAGAAGACTCCGAGATCCGATAAGAAAGAAGAAAAATTCCAGTTGAAGGCTCATCCGAGTTAGCCATGTCGAACAAGTTTGACCAGGTGTTTCCTATTAGATAGTTCAAGAGAGTCTATGTCTTCTCAAGACCGGACCGGTGAGCGACTCCCGGTCAAGCTAGTTCGACCGACTGGTCGAGTCCAATTCTTGTAACATAGACTTTGGGTCGAGTATGAGTCCGAGTTAGACATCGAGTCGATTTTCTAACTTCTTCGTCCGCATTTGTATTAGCGAGAAGACACATATTTGCCATGTCTTTTAGTTCACTTTCACTTCTACTTGAATCACTATAACTCCATGTGGCCATCATAACTTTCTTTCTCTTGGAGCATAATTTGTTCTTATCCTTCTTCTTCCTCATATGAGGGAAATCCTTGATAACATGTAACATGTCTTGGAAATCTACAACCAAAACAATTACTAACATTAGAATTACTTTTATGAAATTTTTCCTTACCTTTGTGAGATTTTTCAGATCTCTTTAGAGTCGATTCTTTGCGGAAATCCTTTTTCCTTTGCAATTTGAGCATCTTTGATTGTCCGACTAGGTTGGTTCCTTGATAGGTTGTAACCAAGGTGTCCTATATTTATTTTTCAGTCCCACATGTTGAGACTCGTTGAATTCGCTAGGATCCAATCCATATAGTAAGATGTTGAGCGCTTTGTTATTATTTGAGACTTTCTTTTTCTCAGCTTGTGTATACTCGGATCTCGCTTTTGGTGTGATGGTTTCTCCAGTTCCAATCGTAGGGATGTAGTCTCCACTTCGACCAATTTCCCATAGCTCATAGTCATGATCTTGTAGAAAGACTTCCATAAGTTTCTTCGAGTGGGAAAAGTTTCACCCATTGAAGAATGGCAGCTTGTTGTAGGCTCAAGACTACGTGCTTCCTTCGGATGCCATGATCGTTAGTCCACAAGAAAGATAATTCTTTAGAAGTGTAGAACTATTTACGATACCAATGTAAGTCCTAGAAGGTTAGATAAACCCTAGAGGGGAGGGGGTTGAATAGGGTATTTCAAATTTTAACTTTATTTGAATAAACTTTGCTATGGAGGGAGTTTAGATTGTGAAATAAAATAAGCAAAAAATAAAAGAGACATGACGCGTTGTTTGTTCACAATCATGGTTCGGATTCAAATATTTGAGTTAGTGACCGCAAAGGTTTCCTACCATAGGAGTATCCTCTACTTCTCTTATTGTTAGACTATCGGAAGAGCCTTTCACTTAACTCTCCGATCGAGCTTCAAAGAACATTTACTCTAGAGGACCTTCACTCGGACTTCTCTCAAGTGCTACAACTTACAAAGTAGTCTTCCCTAAGACTCTTTGCAACAACAACTTAATAAGTATCTTCACTAAGACACTTTGTTACGGGTAGAATATGATTCTTTGGAATTATGATTACGTGGGATTGAATATAATAAGATTGGATGTATATTCTCTTGCTTGCTTCTTCCGGTCTTTGGCTTGGACTTTTTGAAGGTTTGCTCTAGGAGAGTCTAAATCACCTTAGAGGGGGCTGAATATGTTGATGAAGAAAATTAAACTATTTTTGCACCAACACAAACCGAAGCAGATTCCGAGTCTAGATTAGACTCGAAATACAAGAATACGTATATACGTGGAAACCCTTCTGGAGAAGAAAACCACGGACGAGTGTTAATCCAAGCACCAAGTCAAATCCACTATTTTGAATCCAAAAATATAAAGGAATGACTCAACTAGAGTTGCTCCCTTAAACAATTCCTTACAATGTTTTCCTAGACTCAAAAGTTCCCTTATCCGATCTAGTAATTCCTGATCGAGTTAACCTTTATAATAAGGGACAATTGAGCTGAGTTAACCCTCATAGTTCAGTCAAGGGACTTACAAAGAAAGCAAAAGAAGTATGTAATTGATTAAAAGACTATCTTTATAACTCGGAAAATATGAAATACAAATTAGGAGTTGTAAGTAGAAGATTGAGTAAGAATGCACTAAGAAAGTGTTAAGTAATATGTTTAACAATAGTTTCAAGCAATCTCCTAGTCCTGTGAAGTGACTTCTATTTATAGCCAACCAAACAGAGTGACCATTGAGTTTTGGTTCTGGACTGAAATCTTCACTAGCCATTGTAACGGCTATTCTACGCTAGTCGAAAAGATCCTTTGGGATGTGAATGTTATATAATGGCTCTTGGCTCCAAAAGATGGTCCAATCACTTGGTGGTGACTGAAAACCGAGGTGGAAACAACCGTTATGCCTAGAGTTGGAGTTTTCCAGTCTTGGAAACAAACAACCCCGACACGGTGTCCGAACCTTTTCCGAAGTAGTTAAAACTTGTCTACTGGTGTTTAACGGTTAGAAGCCGGTTGCTTTTGAAATTCAAAAATAGATTAGCCTCATTTGAATAACCTACAAAAGCAAACTACATTGGTTCTCAAAGTATAAAATACTTTGGTTCAAGATTAGGCACATATAATAATTAAATCAGGATAATTAAATGCTTAATTATCTTTTTCCTAAAAGAACGAAAATTTTTGAGTCTAATATTCAATACCCTCAAATTCCATTATGAGTCAATCCTGAAACAATCAAGTTAGAAAGAATAGAATATCGAGTATAACAACTTGATCCGATCAAATAATTCTCAAGGAAATAAACTAACTTAGAATAAAGAATTAACGTTGTAATTTACTTTGCGTTGAAATACAAAGTCGAGTGCTTAGAATAAAATTGTTAGAGAAATTATTTGAGAATGCGATGGTTCCGAGTGATGTTTGACTGAATCCAAAACACCGGTTTAGGAAATATGCAATACAGACACTTTCGAGTAAGTCGAACGGAATGAAAACTTGGATAGGAGTTTCTATAAAACGCAGAATGACTTAGAATCAAAACCTAAAAGAGATAGAGATTTATACCTAAGTCTTCAATCTCCCCTTTTTGATAAAGGCATTCCATACATAAATTAGAAACTTGTTAGCTCAAAACATCGGTTTTCATTATCAATGATCGGAATAGGAAATAGTGTTCTCTTTAAGTATCGGAGCAAAGAGGTACTTGAGATACTTATAAGTTACGGAAGGTTTGTTCTTGGAGAGTCTTAGTCACCTTAGAGGGGGTGAAGGGGGTGAATAGGGTGATGAGACAATTTTAACAAACTTGGAAGATTTATGCTTGAAAAGAATAATTAAGACAGATCCGAGTCTAGATTGGACTCGGAAAATGTAAATTCGGATATATGTGGAAACCCTCATGGGGCAGAAAACCACGGACGAGTGCTAGTCCAAGCACCAAGTCAAATCCACTATTTTGAATCCACAAAATACGATAGACCGACTCAACCGAACTCGCTCCCTTAAACAATTCCTTATAGAGTTTTCCTAGACTCGAAATTTCCTTATCTAATCTAGTACTTCGTAATTGAGGTGACCTTACTCGGAAAATAAGAAAGAGTATGTAATTGATTACAAGACTTTACACCTCGGAAAGTATAAATTATAAGTTGGGAGTTGTAAATAGAAGATTGAGTATGAATACAATTACTTTAACTTAAGTAATGTGTTTCAACAATAGTTCCAAGCAATCTTCAAGTCTTGAGAGTTGGCTTCTATTTATAAATGACCAAGCATATTAGCCGTTGTGATTAGTTTATGAACGAAGTCCTATGTGACCGTCGTAACGGTTCTTCCGAGTCACTCGAAAAGATCCGTTGAGATGTGAACGTTATGCAATGGCTCTTGCCTCCTAAAGATGCTCCAATCGGTTGGTGGTGTCCGAAAAGTAAGGTGGAAACCATCTGTTGAGCTTAGCGTTGAAGTTTTTCGGTTTTGGAAACAGACAATCCCGACACGAGTGTCTAAGCCTTGTTCGAAGTAGAAAAGCCTTGTCTATCGGTGATTGACGACTTGAAACCGGTTACTTTAGTAATTCAAAAATAAGATAACCTCGTTTGGATAACCTACAAAAGTAAATCATTTTGGTTCTCAAAGTATAAAATGCTTTGGTCCATGATTAGGAACAGATAATAATTTAATTAAGACAATTAAGTGCATAATTATCTTAGGCCTAGAAGAGTGGAATTTTCTAAGTGTAATATACATTATACTCAAATTCCTTCGAGTCGAGTCTTAAGAAAGATCAAGTTATAAGAGTGAAAACGTCGAGTGTATGTACTTGATCTCGACAAATAATTCTCAAACAAACATGCTGACTTAGAAAAACGAATTAACATTGTAATTCTGTTTACTTCAAGATATCCAATCGAACTTAGACATGAAGTGTTAGAGAGATTATTTGAACATGCGATAAATCCGAGTAGTGTCCGAATGACTCAAAAACATTAGTGTGAGATGATATATGAAAATGTGTTTTCCGAGTTAGTTAGAATTGAATGAAAACATATGCAACAGTTTCTATAATACTCATTGTAACACCCCGAAACTTAATCGTAATTAATTATTTTAAATTTGCATTTTATCGTCTTAATATTGTTTAAGAGCAGTGAGCTGCGTAGAATATGAAATCGAAATAAAATATGCGAACAAATTTAATAATCGCAAATAATAAATGGTAAATTGTACAAATTCACATTTCGAATAATATAAAATTGTGTCTCGAAACACGGTTTATTTATAATTAAATAATAAGTAAATGAAAAAAGAAAGAAAAGAGAGAGAGTTAGAAAATATGTATAAGAAAATGAAAATAGACAAATGTGTGATTAAAAGTTTAATCATATGGTAAAATCAATAATAAAAAGAGATGAAGATATTAAAATTTTTTAGACAAAAAAAAAAAATGAGGGGTCGCTATCTGCTAGAAGTCTCGAGATTATATTAGTGGATTGGGGGTTATAAAGCAAGCACATCCACATTTAATCTTCATCTCTATCTCTCACCTCTCCTCCACTTCCCGAAACGCCGCTCGCCCCCGCCACCGCCACCAAGCCGTCGCCGGTGCCCCCGGCCGCCACCCGAAAGCCATCGCCGGAGTCCCTGGTTGTCACCAATCTTTCTCTCTCCTCCTCCCATTGTCTCTCGCCGGTAGGGTTGCTCCGCCCTGTTGTTACTGCTGCTCGCTAGTTACGGCCGGCCGCCGGCTGCCGCCGCCCCTAGCCTCCGTCGGCACTCGATGCTGCCAACCAACCCCTCACTCTGCTGCCAGAGCCGCCGGGTCTCCACCACCGAGCCACCACCATCCAGGTTCACATCTAACCCAGTTTTGAGGTATATCTCAAATCCTTAATTTCTAAGCAAATTTTATCACAAATTTATGTTGATATTGAATAATTAGACAAGTATATGTGAATTGTGAATTGGTTATGGTGGAATTGAAGGAATTGTGGGAGAAAATCACTACAAAAAACTCGTTGTTAGCATCCGATTTTAGAGACTCCCGAAATTTCGACGCCAATAGTTTCGATTTAACTCGGATGTGAAAAGAAGACGCTATCCGAATCGAAATAAAAATAAAACGCTATTAGCGTCGGATATTAGAGTCGAATATTTTATCCGACTCTATTGGTGTCCGATTTTGAAATCCGACGCTAAAAGGGAACCCCAAATTGAAGCCAAATCGCAAACCACTTGGTCACTACACATTTACCCCAAATTTTTCATCGCGTTCCTCCCCTCTACTCTCTCGTCCTTGCTAGTTCGTCCGCCGTCCATCCCCACCGTCACCGGCATCGTCACCCTCTCGTCACCGGAAATCTTCATCCCAGCGAAGTTAATTTATCGGGTATGCTCTCTACTCTCTCTTATTTTGACTCCAATCGAGCCCTCTATCGCTAAAATTGCTGTACTCTGTCATCCCCGCTAGCTGGCGTTCCGTCTCCTCCTTCACCGGCATACGTCTCCTCCTTTTCCGACGTATGTCCCCTCTGTCACCGAAATTAGTGCAGGCTTCACTTTTTCTACTCGCAAGGCATAATGCTTCTCCCTCCCTCTCCTTCCGTTTGAAGCTTGGAAATTAGGTCGAGTCTTTGCCTCTTTCCCCTCCCGAATTGTTTCTCAATGGTCCGCATTTCGAATGTTTGATTTTGTGTCTGCAATTGTGCAACTTGGAGTTCCAAGTCTGTGTAATCATCGGTGGCAATTGGTCCGCCTATGCTTATATTTATTGACATTGTCGTTGAAAATGTCTTGAAATTGCAATATGATCATCGGTGGCAATTGGTTTTCACCCTCTTTTTTGGCTCGACATCCGGTATTGTAGTCAAACCTCTTGACTGAAATTTTATAGTTGTGATAAGCACAATCTGTTGAAATGGTCTCTTAGACCTTCTACGTAGTTGCATATCCTAAATTTTGGCTTTACAATGAAGCTTCATATTGTAGGTGAAAATTTCACGGGAAAAAAAATAGGGAAGAAGTGTCATCCTGTGGTGCTAGGAGCTCAATTTTGTAGAAACCGATGTGGTTTGGGCCTCAAATGCGGGATGCATTTTGCCAATGATGCAACTATATTCTGACTAATGTAACCATTCAATGGGTTTTCTTTGATGACTCCTCTTTTGCTATTGCTATGAAAATGTGATGTCAAGTGATGTAGTTTGTAAAATTTTCAGAGTTATTATTACATACTAAAAGTCGAGCAAGTTTCTCATTGTTAATTTAGTGGAAAAAATTTAAAAAGAGTATGAAGAGAGGAGACCCACCAGGTGGAAGGGTGGAGTGGTGGTGGTTTAGCTAATTAAAGGAGGGGAGCACATTCATCCTGAATTCTGCTCAAACATAGTTGAACCCCGATTTTGCTTTGCTTCCCTAGAAATTTTTGTTATTATTATTTGTATTATCTCCGAGATATTTTGACCGGACTAGATTCATTAAATTAATTCCATTTGACCATGTCTATATATATAAATAATACACCAGCGAGTTGCTTGCCTAGTTGTTTGTTTATGAATCGGTATATAAAAATAAAAAGGGGATATTTTATTTTTAAAAAATTAAATGAGTAAATTAAATAAAATTAGACATTTATGGCATGAATTTGTTGTGCAGCATGAAAATGGCAGCTTTTCTCATTAGTCAATAACTATCTTTATTTACGTAAGGCATGGTATGTTTACTAGTGTGGATTGTCTCTCTTTCGTACTTGTCCTTGTGGATGCTCTATGGGGTCAACAGGCGTGATCATTCCGGTCTAATTTTGATGGTGTCCTGCATATGAAATGTCTAGTCCCTAGTTATTGGCCCTTTAAGCTTCATTTACGGGAAAGAAGCATTGGATTTTGCATATGGCTCATTCTAATCAGCTTGGTGATACATGAGGTGAATCCGAATGTTGAAAAGTACTACTCTTTGCTTCGGTTGATAGTCAAGAGCATTTGACAAGTAGGTCCAGCGAGCGATCTCCTCTTTGCTTCTACTTCGTTCGTAAGATCTCATATTCTGAAAATGCTCACAATATTTTCGATGCACATCATAATACCACCTAATATATGCTTCATTAATGGAGGGCTCCTAAACTTATTTCTACTCCCTCTTGTCCATCATCGAAAGCTTCACCTTTTCCTTCTCTCTTGCCGTTTGAAGCTTGAGAATTCAGGTGTTTGTCTCTCTCCCCTCCTTGATTAGTTTTATTGTTTGTATGTGCCATGATTTTCGTATTAGTTGGGCCCAAAGTTTCATGTAAACGTACCTATGAACAAGATGTATATGTAGAAGAACTGGTAGCCTTGTCTTGCTATATTATGTAAGCTATTGAGCCTTTTATTATCATTTTAACTTTTTAATCATCTATTATTAATAAAATATAGCTAAGTTTACTAAAAGTTAAAGTACTAAACGCCTAAAAATTTTAAATAGTAGCTATATATATATATATATATATATATATATATATATATATATATATATGCATTTCATAAAGCTTAGAAAACCCGTTCAAAAATTTGTACATAAGAAGGTATATCGGCAAGTTATACACATTCTCATGTGTATGGTGTTGATATAATACTTTGTTATGTACAAGTTTTTGAATTGTCCATGTTGGACAGTTTAAGAATCATATGGTATTAGGTTGTGTAGTTACTAAATCCTTGCATACACTTTGACATATTTAAGGCGACAATTTCCATATGTTCTCTAGGTACTATTATAAAGATGTGGCGCGTAATGTCTGGGTGAATTATTTTACCATAGACATTATTCATCTCACCTTTATAGATCGTACTTGGAGAACTAAGGGAAATGTTGCCGAAATTTTGTCAAAGTAAGCAAGGACGTAGTCTGCACGATCTAATATTATATTATTCTTGAATGGGTATAGGACCACTTATCCCTGTAGAAAGATGTAGGGCATGCAATTGTCATTATAAAAAAATACAATGTAAAACATTACGCAAGTTTGATTGATTGGTAATTTTAAAAGATAAACATACTTAACTATTTTAAAATTGAATACATCTGCAGATAATGAAGACAAATAGAGAGGGGATGTATAAAAGGTTTGATGAAAAATACTTGAATAAGGAGTTCATTCGTAGGATAGAAGAGGAATTTATTCCATTTACTAAACAAGAAGAAAGCTTCAAGAGGTCGAAGAAGATGAGGTGCCCTTGTAGTAAATATGGCAACGTGCCTTTCTTAGATGAGGATACCGTGAAATTACATTTGTATAAACATGGGTTTCACGCTAATTATTTTCATTGGGTTAACCATGGAGAGACTTACCCTGATTTAGAAATGAACAATCATGGGTCGTCAAATCCACAAGTTGAATCAATGCATGAAATGTTGATGGATGCATTTGGGCCTATGTCCTCAACATGGATTGATGATGAAAGTGTGGATGAAGAACCAAATGAAGATGTAAAAAATTCTTTGAAATGTTGGAAGCGGCTAAGAGGCCTTTGTATGAGGGTGTGAGTTGTCCTTATTGTCGGTAATCTCACGGCTCATTAACATCAAATGTGAGTTTAATCTCCCAAATAGAGCTGTTGACAATTTGTTGGCACTGATGAAAGAAATGTGTCCACCTAATACTGAGTTGACCGACACTTATTATTCTGCAAAGAAGCTGCTTGCTGCTTTGGAACTTCCACATGAGAGAATTGATGTTCGTCCAAATGGATGTGTGTTATATTGGAAAGATAAAACTAATTTGGATAGATGTGAGCATTGTGGGGTCGATAGATATGAGAAGAAGACATTGAGGGGTAAAGGTATTGCAAAGAAAGTACTAATATACTTTCTAATTGGGTCAAGATTACAAAGATTGTATGCAACGAATGGCACGACGGCCCAAATGAGGTGGCATTATGAAAATCCACGTGAAAGTGGCTCAATGGCACATCCATGTGATAGTGAAGCGTGGAAGCATTTCGATGTCACTTTCAAGGAATTTTCCGCCGAACCTCGCAATGTTCGATTAGGTTTATGTACCGATGGCTTCGCCCCATTTGGCAATTTTGGGCGGACGTACTCCTATTGGCCCGTAATTGCAACTCCATACAATTTACCACCTTGGTTGTGCATGAAAAGACAATTCATGTTTCTTACTTTGTTGATTCCTAGCCCAAAAAGTCCTAAGGGAAACTTGACGTTTATTTATAACCCCTCATTGAGGAATTGAAGCACTTGTGGGATGTTGGCTTTCAAACGTATGATGTTTCGAAAAAGAATAACTTTACGTTGAAGGCGGTAGTTATGTGGACAATAAGTGACTTTCCAGCATATGGTATGCTTTCGGGTTGGATGACATCGGGAAATTAGCTTGTCCTTATTGCATGCAAAACACAAAAGCATTCGAGACTAAAACATGGGAAGAAGACCACATGGTTTGATCGCCATAGACAATTTCTTCCCGAAGGTCATCGTTTTAGGTCTAAAAAGAGTGCTTTTTGAAAAATAAGGTCGACCATTCACCTCCTCCTCCTCGTCTTAAAGGTGATCAAATATAGGATCGCATATGTACGATGCCTAAATCTGTAGATTATCATGGCTCAATTGGTGGTTACCTCGAGTCTCATAATTGGACAAAGCGAAGCATATTCGGGAATTGCCATATTGGAAAAACCTTCTCATACGTCACAATTTAGATGTCATTCATGTCAAAAAGAATGTGTTTGATCAAGTAATCAACACAATCATGGATGTAACGGGAAAAACTAAGGATGACATCAACGCAAGAAAGGATTTAGCCACTCATTGTAAGCGTCGAAAGCTAAACATTCGGACTACCGAACATGCTGATGGAGGATGAACTGAAAGCTGTTCCGGACGCTCCATATGTTATGAATAAAGAGGCAAGAAAAGCTTTATGTGAGTGGCTAAAACAACTTAAGTTACCCGACGGATATGCTAGTAATTTAAGTCGATGTGTTGATGGAAAAAATGCAAAGTTACATAATTTGAAAAGCCATGATTGTCACATCCTTATGGAGCGATTATTACCCATAGCATTGAGGGAATTACGCCTCCAAATGTTTGGAAAGTCCTTACGGAGCCGAGCCAATTCTTCGAGGATTTATGCGCCGCTCATTTGCGAACGGAGGATGTACTCCGATTAGAGGCAAATATCCCTGAAATACTATGTAAGATGGAGATGATCTTCCCTCCATCTTTCTTCGAGTGTGATGGATCATCTTCTGTGCACTTACCATATGAGGCTAAAGTGGGTGGACCCGTTCGAGTATAGATGGATGTATCCCTTTGAAAGGTATCGGGTGATTTTTATCAAGTTGTCAATTAATATTTTGTAGTGATAATAGTAAATATTTGTACTTATGATACAGATTTCTGCATCATTTAAAGAAGAAAGTTGGTAATAAAGCTCATGTTGAACCGTCCATTTGCAATGCATATCTAACGAGAGGAGATTTCAAATTTTTATGCCGCTTACTTTGAGCAAAATGTTGACACAAAAACAAGAGATCTTGGGCGATATGTATATCCTCATATAAAGGAGAATCAAGGTGAACACATTCCGAGATGTCTTCTCCTTTAATGTCGGGTATGCCCTTAGTGAAGGACGTATGAGATACCTTTATCAACGCGAGTATGATGCAGCTCATGCATACATTCTTCAGAATTGTGAAATATTAGAGGATTATGAACGAGTACGACTATCAACTTGAATAATTTTATCATATATTATCTTTTAATGATAACGAACTAATAATAAGCATTTTCCCCAACTAAAGCAATTTGAAGATGAAATGATTACACTACATCCATGTGTTAAGAAAGATGAAGTATGGAGTAAGTTTGATAAAGAATTCCCAAAATGGTTTCGAGAGAAGGTTAGTATATTGATGTTGTGTTGCGAGTGGTTTAAATATGTATTCCATTTTCATTAACTTATATTTTAATAGCATAGGTTTTTCATTTGAACGAGAACAATGGAGTAATTAAAAGTTTGGCACTTGGTCCAAAGAAGGATGTGCGTAGTTTTAACCATTATTACATAAATAATTACAACTTTCACACCCATAAATACGGTCAAAACAAGGCCAGTATGAACTATGGGGTATCCGTGAAAGAGGTAGATGACATTCATTATTATGGCATTCTTCAAGAGGTGATTGAGTTAGAGTATGTTGGGGATTCTCGTTCTTACAAGACGGTTTTGTTCAAATGCGAATGTTTTGATTCTATAAGGGGTATTAATACACATGAATAATATAAATTAGTGGATGTCAACCATACAAAGAAGTTCCCAAAGTATGATCCATTTGTATTAGCATCCCAGGTTATGCAAGTGTATTTTACCCCTTATCCAAGTATAAGGAACGATAGAAACCAATGGTGGGCGGTGATTAAGATAAAACCAAGATCAACTATTGAAGCACCACTCAATGATGCAGCATTCCAAGAGGATACTAATGATGATCCTCCTACTTTGTGTGAGTTCGAAGTAGTCCAAGAAGGAGTTGAAAATGAACTTGAGGACATAAGTGAAGAGGAAGCTAATGAAGACGATTTCAATGCTGAAAGCGAGGATGATAATTTTGAAGGGGAGGCAGATGATGACGAGTCTTTTATTGTATAATGACATTGATGATGGCATTGTAGCTAATGATGATGATGATTTTGAAGTAATATTGTAATCTCGTGACATTGATAACCAAACGATCTATGTTATGATTTTGATTTATGTTTTGATTTTTTGTGTATATTAATTTATTTTTGAATATATATACTTAAATTTTCTTTGCATGATATTATTCGTTGTATATATAAGTATGCCTCGAACAAAAGGTTTTGCGCTAAATCACGGTGTGCCTACTTCTGGTTCCGATTCCAATGTTGGGGCCGATCAAGCTATAGTCCAAGCTTAATCATCATCATCACAGGGAGATAGCTCACAACAAGGGGCAGCTTGCAGGAAAAGAGTTTTGGCAAAGGATGATGATAACTGGTGGTATGTCTCAGTAATTTGGTTCATTTTTCGTATTCTTTGGGTACTTTTAACTTAATAATTTTATTGTAGGTTCACTAACTCGAAGTTGTCACGAGCTATATTAGATGATATCAAGAGTTTCTATAATGGCCAGTGCACATGTTTATCAAATCTCCCTAAAGAAGAGTTACAACTTTTGTGGAGGACTTTTGAGGTAAAAAACTTGAAAACAATTGGATATATATGAGTAGTTTTTAATATTTTTAATTTATGTTTGTTAATATTTGTGTAAAACAGGGCAAGTATACTTGGGCTCCAGAACTTTCTCAAGAAGTCTATGCAGAGTGGAAGAAGAAAGTTGGTAAAAATTTGAGGAACTTAGTGAGCAAGGCCGGAAAAAGGCCCGATGATAAACCAATAACTTGGTTGTCGGATGAGGGCGAGAGAGGTTGAAGGGCCTAAGAAGTACCTCAAAATTTCAAAAAAATCTGCCCAATGCTTCAAGAATAGGACAGAAGGCCCAAAAGCGAGGAACCTTACATAGCCAAGGGTTAGTCTCAACCGCAGATCTCGCGAGTCCAAATGGTATAAACTCTAGTATTTTGGTTTTCTTTCATTTTATACACATAATTTAGTTTGCGTAACTTTATTGCATATTTTGTATACTTAGATCAAGGAAGGGAAGAATCCTACTCCATCTGCATTGTTCGTGACGAGTCGTAGTAAGGAAGATGCTCAATCCGGAAAGGTTTTCGTTGATAACCGGTCCAAATCTCCGTGGGTAAGAATATTATCTCCATAAACCTTTACAAGCAAATAGAGTGAAATGGACAATTGTAGGGGATATTCATATGGAATGGATAATGGATGCTTTCCCTTTGCAGGAAAAATATGAAGCGATCGGAGCCGAGCGTGGTATTCAGGAGGGGACAAAGAGGCGGAGACCCTCTACTATGAGGTGTCGGGTGGGTGGAGTAAAAATCGACCATCTATGGATTGGGTAATTCCGCAACAATGTTCTACGAGAAGCCTACTACCTCGACATCCTCTACAGGTGCTACCTACAATTCCTCGGCTTATTGTCAGCTACAATCACAATTTCAATCAACTCAATAACAACTTGAACAACGAAAGAATACTGGTCGAGAGTCGAGCAAAAGGCCATGGAAGAAGCAATGAAACTCATTCAAAACCTCCAATCACAAGTTGAAAGGATGTCCGGTGGTTCTAAGTAATTTCTTAGCATGGTTTGTTTGTTGAACTTTGAATTGATTTGTTGGATAAAATTATTATATAACTTAATTGCGAATGTTTGTTGTTTTTATGAATAGTTGGTGGTTTGTGGATGATTGTGCAAAGAATGAATCACAATGTATTTGTGTATTCGTGGATTACTGTGTAGAGAAGAATGAAGGTTTGCTCGGGGAGAGTCCGAGTCACCCTAGAGGGGGTGAATAGGGTGATGAAAAATTCTTTGTGAAAGCACACACCCTTTTGACAGAGAAGAATCAAAAGCAGATTCCGAGTCTAAGCAAGGGGTTATAAAAAATTGGACTCGGAATGTAATGAATCGGAGTAAACACGTTCAGCGAGTCTTGTCCGAGTCTAGAATAAACTCGGAAATAGAACACGAGAGAATTTACGTGGAAACCCTCCTGGGGCAGAAAACCACGGCCCGTGTCAATCCAGGACACGAAGTCAAATCCACTATTTTGAGTCCACAAAATACCGTGAACTTGACAGAACCCGAGTTGCTCCCTTGGACAACTCTATACAAGTTTTCCTAGACTCGAAGTTCCCTTATCCGATCTAGTACTTCCTAGCTGAGATAACCCTTACAGCTAGGGACAACTAAGCTGAGTTAACCCTTACGGCTTAGTCGAGGGACCTTACAAAGAATGTAAGAAGTGTTTGTAGCGAGTACAAGACCTTACAACTCGGAAAGTAATGAATTACGAGTGGGAGTTGTAAGTTGAAGATTGAAAGTAAATACAATAACTTTGTTCAAGTTGGAGTATTGACGGTATGTTCCGCTATCTTCAAGTCTTGTGAAGTGGCTTCTATTTATAGATAACCAGGCGAGTAGCCGTTATCTTCATCTGCTGACCGAGAGTCCTCTGTGACCGTTGATAAGGGCTTTCGAGTCACTCGGAAAGTATCCGTTGAAAATATGGTCGTTGAACAACGGTTTAACTCTCTTGGAAGTCCCAAAACCATCGGTTGTGTCTTGAAAAGTGTGGTGAAAACCATCGTTAAGCTTGACCTTCCAGTTTTCCGGATATGGAAGCGAGCGACTTCGACACAATCTTACGGGACTAGAGCGAGGATGGTGAAAAGCTATATCTGCTGGTGATTTGATGTTACGAAGCCGGCTACTTTTGTAATTTGAAAAGATATCCTCGATTGAATAACCTACAAAAGTAAAACACCTTCGGTTCTCAAAGTATAAAATACTTTGGTCCAAGGTTAGACACGAGATAATAAAAATAATCATGATAATTAACAAACAGATTATCCGAGTCGGAAAAGAAATGGAACTTTACGAGTCTAATATCCATGATACTCGGAATTCCATAAGACTTAGTCTTAAGCAAGGAATCAAGTTCTATCAACAAGTATCGAGTGGGAAACACTTGATGTAGACTAAGCACGAAAAGAACTATGAATGCTGACTTTGCAAACAATAGAGTAATTAATCATAAGTCGATTACGAGAGAGAGTGGACTCGGAATAAAGAACAAGTTTTACGAGTCGCTAGCGAAAGCGATTAAAGAGATAAGTGAAGGCCGAATCGCATAGAAAAGATACTATTTCACTCAAGTAAGTTTCTAAGACACGAGAGAATGCCTTGGAATCAAAACACTATATGAATGACATCGTTATACCGATTCTTTTGCATGACTCGAGAAATATATAGAGCGATGTCCGAGTCTTCAATCTCCCCTTTTTGATGAAAGGCATTCCATACTTAAACAGAAACTTTGTTAGAGGGAAATAGGTTGATTCCGAGTAGTTCGAATAAAAGTAAGACATATTGAACAGAGCAATATACAATGTATCGAGCAAAATAAAGTATGCTTGAACTCATTCACTCGAGAAAAGAAAGAACTCAGAAATTAATAATGAAATGCATTCGGTTCATAAAAAAATTATATTACAAGGGCGGAAAGAACTCCCCTAGACAAGACAACCAGTTTCGACTACATTTCTCCCCCTTGCCTTTCAACAAAAACAAGAAACAAAAAGAAGGGAGAAAAGTACAAGTAAGACACGAAATTGTACTGGACAAAATAAAATTTTGAAGCGAAAGTCGGAGGCACGAGGAATCGTGACTCGGTGCATGGCTCCAACTAGGAGGGAGGGATTTCGAGTGGAGGCGGAGGTGCGCCGGCGCGATAAGACCTTGACGATGTGCTTGAGCGCGGCGAAGGAGAAGCCGGAACAATTCGCGGGGGCTCGGCTACGAGTGGGCGACCGGAGAAAGTGGATCGAGGGGTTCTTCCCTTGGGACCTCGGGGGCTGGAGGGGCTGCTCTGGCTGACTCGGCTGGAGGAGATCTTCGACCCACTCGGGCTTGCATGCGAGCTGAGTACAGACAACTTGAACTTGGGGAGCGGAGTTGTCCCTCGGCGGCTGCCACGGCCTCTTCTTCCCTTGGCCGGAAGGAGCTGCCTCAGCTGCGGGTTCCTCGGCGTCCTCCGCTGCATCTGCTGCTTCTTCCTCTGCTTCCTCGGCTTCCTCGCTCTCAGGAGGTCGGAGCTGGGCTCGAAGACGTCTCGGATGGGTGCGAGTCTTACGGGTCTGAGCCGCCTTGGACCGTCTCTCTCGAGGAGCTCGGCCGGCTCCTACGCTCCTTAACCAGCTCTCTCATCTCAAGAACGAGAAGCTGCTGCTCTCGGATCTGGGGTCGACCAGGTCTTTTGGTTGATGGTCGAGACCACTGAAGGACGGACTTGAAACCTCCGAGCATGTCTACGAAATCGGAAGACACGAGGTGATCTTGTCCAAGAAGACGAGGAGACAAGAGGGCGGAGAGAGATTTGGAAGCACTTGGAGGTGGAGGCACCACCAGGTGAAGAGGGAAGAGGGAGAGGGGTTGATTTACGAGTGCGAGGTGGAGAAGGAGGCCTCGGCTACGAGTTGTGAACCCGGACACCGGGGTTAGTTTCTGGTATCCGTACCCTGGAGTTCCTTTTTACCGACCACAATGGCCGCCTCGGACACCGCGTTAGGGTCGGAGGGAAGAGGAACTTGAAATTGTTTGAAGACAAGGGTGAGAAGAGCACCGAAAGGAAGGGAGGTGTTCTTCTTGGTTTGGAGTTGAGCTGGCACAGCGGCCATTTGCTCAATGATGGAGGGGAAGAGGTCGACTTCGTATCCCTCCAGGATATCGAAGAGAGCTTTGAGGTGCTTGGAGTTGGGGTTCTCCTTGCTAGAATCTTTGTGAGAAGAAGGTTCTCATCAGCAGGAAACACTGAAGCCTGGCTTCGACTTCAAGCGAGTCACAGAAAAGTTCTTTACGGACCCGAGGAATTCTTTGGCGTACTTTTCAAAGAAGTCGTCGGCGACTTGATGAAGGGAATAGGGTTGCTTGTTCAAGAAGAGAGAAGAAACTTTGAACGATGCAGTGAAGGAGAGAGGTGTTGATACGAACGGTAGTGTTACGAACCCTTGAGGTTAGAACATTTTCGGAGTGAGAGAGGTGAGTATAGAACTCGAAAGCGAGTTCGGGATAGATGAACTCATTTGAAACACAAGAAATGGTAGACTCCGGTGGTTTGAATATGGGACAACCAGGAGAATTTGGTTGTTGGGAAGAACTTGTCGTCCAGTAGCAAGATCTTTGGGTGACAATGGGTTTAGAGGGGTTGAGCTTTACGGCTTGTTGGAGCGAGGTTTCTTTGAGGATGAAGAAACACGAAAGTCGGGGTGGTTTCCTCTTTTAGGCATTTTGAGAGATGAAAAGATGAAACTTTTCGAGAGAAGAGGAAAGAGAAGGAGGTGTAGAAGAGAAGAAAAACGAAAATGAGAAGAGAAGCGATCGAAAACTTACGAGAGAGAGAGAACTTCTTCAACACTTGCAGACGATCAAGGAAACACTGTTCACGTAGACAACTTTCCGCGAGAGGGTTTTCGTTTGAGAGGGAAGGAGTTTGAGAATACCGAGAGGAAGATGAATAGGCGTTATTTATAGAGAATACGCACGCCCGTTCACTATCCGTTAAGTAACTCCGTTCCGTCTTACCCGTCCATCGATCATTAATGCCGGTGTGACAGTTACGCTACAGCGGTTGAGATAACAACGGTTTGAAATATGCGGTTAAGATCCGATCGCGGCGCTCGAGAAAGAGAGAGAAAAAGAGTTTGAAAATATAATCAGAAACTCTCCATTGTTCTAGAGATAGCTTCGAGAAAATTTGATGTCCAAATTTTTCTCTACGTCTGAGTTTGACTCGGAAAAGTTTCGAGTGACTCGAAACACGAAATAACTATCAGCCCGAGTATCACATGATCAAGTCGAACCAATGGTTATTGACAACTAAAGCACATAGCACGAAAAATGCAAGAATCATAACACGAAACTAAGCATTTAACATGCCAAGCTCATTCAGAATAAGACAGAATTGATCTTCACCAAGTAGCTTAGTAAAGATATCAGCTAATTGAAGATTAGTCGGAATGAATTCAAGTAAAATATCACCCTTTTACGAGTGATCGCGTAAAAAATGATACCGACTTCAATATGCTTTGTTTTTGAGTGCTTGGACAGGATTCTTAGTGATACTGATTGCGCTTTGATTGTCACACTTGATTGGGACCGAGTTGAGAGATAATCCGAGATCCTTCAAGTGTTGTTTTATCCGAGAGAATGCGAGCGCAACAAGCTCCAGCGGCAATATATTCAGCTTACGCAGTTGATAGAGCTACTGAGTTTTGCTTCTTTGAGTGCCGAGGATATTAGGGATTGACCTGAAGCGGCAAGCTCCGGATGTGCTCTTTCGATCTACTTTGTATCCTGCGTAGTCTGCGTCCGAGTACCCGGTCGGACTCGGTTACGAGTCTCCGGAGTACCACGAGTCCTAGATTCCGAGTGCCTGCAAGATATCCGAATATTCTCTTCACCGCAGTGAGATGTGATTCTTTTGGATTAGCTTGAAATCGTGCACATAAGCAAACACTGAACATTATGTCAGGTGCGCTCGAAGTAAGATATAGCGAGAGATCCAATCATACCTCGATAGAGTTTCGATCTCTTGCTTTACTGTCTCATCCGAGTCAAGTTTTATACTTGCTTGCTCATAGGAGTAGATGCGTGCTTTGCATCTTGAAGTTTGTATTTCTTCGGCAGTTCCTTGGTGTACTTTGATTGATGGACAAAGATTCCATCTTTGTTTTGTTTGATTTGCAGCCCAAGGAAGAAATTGAGTTCTCCCATCATGCTCATTTGGAACTCTTGGCTCATCAACTCGGAAAATTCTCGGCACGAGAAATTCATTAGTAGCTCAGAAAATAATATCATCAACATATATTTGAACAATGAGAAAATCTTTCCCTTTGGTCTTTATGAATAGAGTCTTGTCGATCCGACCTCTTTTGAAATCATTTTGAACCAGGAAGCTGCTCGAGTCTTTCATACCAAGCTCTAGGGGCTTGTTTAAGACCATAGAGAGCCTTTTGAAGTTTGAAAACATGATTTGGAAATTCTGAGTTTTCAAAACCAGGAGGTCTGCTCGACATAGACCTCTTCTTCAATAAAACCATTGAGAAAGGCACACTTAACATCCATTTGATATAATTTAATATGCATGCGGGATGCAAATGCCAACGAGTATTCTAATGGCTTCAATTCAAGCTACTTGGTGCAAAGGTTTCCCCACAATCAATTCCTTCTTCTTGATTGTAACCCTGAGCTACAAGTCTAGCCTTGTTTCGACAACTATTCCAACCTCATCCAGTTTGTTTTTGAAAACCCATTTGGTTCCTATAGCTGGGTGGTCGGAAGGTCGGTTGGTCGAGTCCGGACTTGGTTTCTCTCGAATTGATTTAGCTCTTCTTGCATGGCCTCTACCCATTCGGGTTCATTAAGGGCCTCTAGTGCATTTTTGGGTTCGATCAAAGAAATGAATGCGGTGAATGCACATAGATTATGAAGAGAAGAGCGAGTTCTTACTCCATTGTTGATGTCGAAATAATGTTTTCTTGGGGATGCACGGAAGTAAATTTGAATGCTTTACCAGTTCTTTGATTCACCAGGTTTGATGGTTGAATTGCTTGATCTTCGAAGCTTGTTACGTGTGATCCTCTTCATTGACTTGCTCGTTCGGAGCGACCTCCGGAGTTGTCTCATTCGAGCTTCCTCGTTACGAGTGGTCTCCTTACGAGTCTTTATAGACTCATCTTCGTCATCATCCTTTACGAGCTTCGGTTACGAGTATGAAGATTTACTTGGTTTTCCCTGTTCAAGCTCATCAAACACTACGTGGATACTTTCTTCCACTTTGTTAGTTCTCTTGTTGAATATACGATAAGCTTTGCTATGAGAAGAGTAACCTAGAAAAATTCCTTCGTCGACCGAGCATCAAACTTAGTCGAGATGATCCTTACCGTTGTTGTGGACAAAGCACTTACATCCGAAAGATCTAAAATAGGAAATATTTGGCTTCCTTCCTTTGTAGAGCTCATAAGGTGTTTTCTTGAGAATGGGTCCGATGAGGCATCGATTGAGAGTATAGTTGGTTGTGTTTCTCGCCTGCGCCTGATAATAGTAAGGCAAGTTGTGTTCAATCATCATCGTCCTTGCTATTTCTTCAAGGGTTCTGTTCTTTCTCTCAACTACTCCATTCTGTTGAGGAGTTACAGGTCTTGAGAAGTTGTGAGAAATTCCATTCTTGTCACAAAACTACGAGAATTACGAGTAGTCGAACTCCCTTCCATGGTCGGTTCGAATCTTTTGAATCCGAGTGCGAGACTCAACTTGAATCTTTCTACAGAGCTTGCTGAACTCCTTGAAGGCCTCATTCTTATGCTTCGAGAAAACACACCCAGGTAAATCTTGAAAAATCATCAATAATAACAAGTATGTAAGATTTACCTCCGAGACTCTTTACGAGGATTTCACCACATAAGTCCATGTGTAGTAATTCAAGCACGTTGGATGTGGAAGCTGTCTTGAGAGATTTGAATGAAGATCTGACTTGTTTCCCTTTGGTGCATGCTCCACATACTTTATCCTTCTCAAAAGCACGGTTAGGTAATCCTCTAACCGGACCAAGAGATGCAAGCTTTTTGATAGTATGCATGCTAATATGACCTAATCTACGATGCCAAATCCAAGAATCATCTTGAAGATATGCTTTTAAACATGATAAGTTCGACTTGGGTCGAGAAAGAGGGATGATGTAGGTATTACCCGATCTCTTACCGAGAGCTTTACCTCTTTGGTGGTCTCATCCGTGATGTAGCACTTGGATTGAGTGAATCTTACCTCTTGACCTTTGTCACAAAGGCTGGGAGATGCTAAGTAGGTTGTATTTTAGTCCTTTGACCGGGTAGACTGGGCTCACCAGATTGTTTCCATTACCAATCTTCCCAATGCCCACTATCTTGCCCTTGCTTGTCATCACCAAAGGTCACCTTTCCTCCTTTATATGACTCCAGCTCGGAAAAGAGTCCTTGGTCACTCGACATATGTCGAGAACATCCGCTGTCCAGTACCGGTGTCCTTTTGATCTTTCTGAGTGACCTGCAAAGCAGAGAAAATCTAACCCTTCTCACTTCCTCTAACGAACCCAGTAACATTCCTTACTGTGGTCCTTTTCGAGGAAGAAGGTGCTTCGGAACCCGATTTGAATGACTTTGGGTTTAGTCCGATTCCGAGTCTTCTTCTTTTCGGAGAAGCGAGTCTGTGTCTCTTTCCTTTTAAAAACCTTTCCTTTTGAAACAGGAGAAAATGGTTTCTTTTTGTAGATAGGTCCAGGTTTAGTCCTCCTTTCATTTTTATGAATGGGACCATGCTCAGCCTTCTTGAACTTAACGATTCCGGAATCCTTTTTGAACAATTCCGAGTAAGAATTAGATTCTTCCTCTTTGTTGAAACCAAGACCTTCTTTTCGAAATGAGACACATTGTGATCCTAAGAGCATATCAAGGTTCTTACGTCCTTGAGAAAACTTCAAAACCGGATCTTGAGACTCAATGAGCTTACGTTTCGATTGCTCATTTTCTTTTCGAGTAACTCGGACTCGGTCTCATTAGTATGAGCACTTGTCTTGAGTTCTCCGAGTGTCGATCTCGATTTTCCAATTCATTTTTTAAAAAGGTGCTCTCGAAGTGATTGACTCAAGTTGTTCCTTGAAATGAGAAGAATCGGAATTGGACTTTTCTTCCAAAGTAAAGATGTATTTAGCTAAATCAACTTTGGAGAATTTGAGGAAATAGTTTATTACCTCTTGAGGATCAGTTTCCTCATTGTGCGAGTACGTATGCGAGTCGACTCCTTTTCGGTTTCGAGTCGGTGGCTGCCATCGGACACTTTGAGTCATCCGAGTCTTCGTCCTCTTCGAGATGAATCCTCATCACTCCACGTTGCCATCATGGCCTTTTTCTTCTTCCTGTCCCTTCTTCGTTTTGGACGAGTCCTTGACTATGTGGTCTTTGCTTGCCACATTCAAAACATCCAGAATTTTTAGACAAGGATAACTTTGTGGGTGAAGAAAACTTACCTTTTCTGTCTCTCTTGTCCTTTTTGTAGAATTCTTCTTTTGGCCTTTTATCCCATCTTTTGTGCTTCATCATTCTCTTGAAGCCTCTTGCAATGAGTGCCATGGGATCATCTTCGAGTCGGAGGAGCTTGGACTTGCTTCTTTGGATTACGAGGCTTTAAGAGCGATGTTCTTTTTGGAAGTACCCTCGGCATCTTCTTCTTCCGGATGTATCTCATGGGTCGAAGCTTTCCTATGAGCTCGTCCGGCTTCAAGATTGAGAGGTTACGAGCCTCTTCTATGGCGAGTTACCTTCGGACCCCATCGTTTCTTGGGTAGGCTTACGAGAATTTTCCGGCACATTTCTTCATGGGAGATTTTCTTTCCCAAAGATTTGAGATTATTGGTGATCTCGGTGAAGCGTATGAACATCCGAGTAATGTTCTCTTCGGCTCCATTTTAAAAGCTCATATTTGTGAAGATACTTGGCTGATCTTTGCTTGTCTCACTGACTTGTACCTTCGTAGGTGTTGACCGAGTGTCCCACACTTCTTTAGCGAGTCACGAGCGGAGACTCGATTATATTCTTACGAGCTTATGGCGCACATGAGGATGTTCATGGCTTTGAAGTTCTTTCCGAACTTCTCCGCCTGTTGGCGTGAACTCGGCCTTTGTCTTTGGAAGAATTCCGAATTCATCTGTCTTCGTTGGGATGTAGTTCCCTTGTTGTATGATTTCCCATACTTCTTCGTCGTGATCCATAAGGAAACATTCCATCGGCTTCTTCCGAGTGACCGAAATTTGAACCTTTGAATTTTGGTGGCTCGTTGGAAGATCTACCTTCGTCGAACTCTCCGGTGTTACGAGCCATCCGATCTTTAAACCTTTGGACTGTTAGATCCTTTACGAAAGGCTAGGCTACGATACCAATTGAAGGTTTGCTCGGGAGAGTCCGAGTCACCCTAGAGGGGGTGAATAGGGTGATGAAAAATTCTTTGTGAAAGCACACACCCTTTTGACGAGAGAAGAATCAAAAGCAGATTACGAGTCTAAGCAAGGGGTTATAAAAATTGGACTCGAGAATGTAATGAATCGGAGTAAACACGTTCAGCGGTCTTTGTCCGAGTCTAGAATGAACTCGGAAATAGAACACGAGAGAATTTACGTGGAAACCCTCACTGGGGCGAGAAAACCACGGCCCGTGTCAATCCGGACACGAAGTCAAATCCACTATTTTGAGTCCACAAAATACCGTGAACTTGACGAGAACCCGAGTTGCTCCCTTGGACAACTCTATACAAGTTTTCCTAGACTCGGAAGTTCCCTTATCCGATCTAGTACTTCCTAGCTGAGATAACCCTTACAGTTAGGGACAACTAAGCTGAGTTAACCCTTACGGCTTAGTCGAGGGACCTTACAAAGAATGTAAGAAGTGTTTGTAGCTGAGTACAAGACCTTACAACTCGAAAGTAATGAATTACGAGTGGGAGTTGTAAGTTGAAGATTGAAAGTAAATACAATAACTTTGTTCAAGTTGGAGTATTGACGGTATGTTCCGCTATCTTCAAGTCTTGTGAAGTGGCTTCTATTTATAGATAACCAGGCGAGTAGCCGTTATCTTCATCTGCTGACCGAGAGTCCTCTGTGGCCAGTTGATAAGGGCTTTACGAGTCACTCGGAAAGTATCCGTTGAAAATATGGTCGTTGAACAACGGTTTAACTCTCTTGGAAGTCCCAAAACCATCGGTTGTGTCTTGAAAAGTGTGGTGAAAACCATCGTTAAGCTTGACCTTCCAGCTTTCCGGATATGGAAGCGGACGACTTCGACACAATCTTACGGGACTAGAAGCGGGGATGGTGAAAAGCTATATCTGCTTGGTGATTTGATGTTACGAAGCCAGCTACTTTTGTAATTTGAAAAGATATCCTCGATTGAATAACCTACAAAAGTAAAACACCTTCGGTTCTCAAAGTATAAAATACTTTGGTCCAAGGTTAGACACGAGATAATAAAAATAATCATGATAATTAACAAGCAGATTATCCGAGTCGGAAAAGAAATGGAACTTTACGAGTCTAATATCCATGATACTCGGAATTCCATAAGACTTAGTCTTAAGCAAGGAATCAAGTTCTATCAACAAGTATCGAGTGGGAAACACTTGATGTAGACTAAGCACGAAAAGAACTATGAATGCTGACTTTGCAAACAATAGAGTAATTAATCATAAGTCGGATTACGAGAGAGAGTGGACTCGGAATAAAGAACAAGTTTTACGAGTCGCTAGCTGAAAGCGATTAAAGAGATAAGTGAAGGCCGAATCGCATAGAAAAGATACTATTTCACTCAAGTAAGTTTCTAAGACACGAGAGAATGCCTTGGAATCAAAACACTATATGAATGACATCGTTATACACGATTCTTTTTGCATGACTCGAAATATATAGAGCGAGTGTACGAGTCTTCAAAGAAGTCGAGAATTTTATGTAAATGTTTTGCGGGAAATATATGTAAAAGGGAATAGCAAATGTATAAATAGCTCCGGCAAAATAGGCGAACATTTAGCGTCGGATTTTAGCGTCGGCGTCGGATTTTAGCGTCGCACACAAAATCCGACGCTATTTGAGTCAAAAAATCTAACGCTAAACACAACATTCCGACGCTAAAATGAAGGAGGCTGAAAAAGAGAACAGAATTAGCGTCGGACACAAATCCGACGCTAACGAGTGTCGGATCCGTCCGACGCTAACATGTCCAATCCGACGCTAATAGCGTCGGATTCGATCGAGCGCTAAATCCGACGTGAAATTTTTTAGCGTCGAGGTCTTCTGCGGCAGATTTTTATCCGACTCTAATCGACGCTAAAGACGTTTAGCGTCGGATTTTTCCGATTTGGCGTCCGATTTTGTCCGACGCTAATTTCTTGTTTTACTTGTAGTGAATGAAATTGGATTTAGGGATTATTATGTGTTCATATGAAATTGGAAATTAATTGGGGGTTTCTTTATAATTGTAAATGTGCTTGTTTGATTTTTATATGATTATGAATGAATTGTTTGGTTGTGGTGGAATTGGATGAATGGAGAGTAGTGAAATATTGATATATATGAAATAGATTTCTTTTGGGTTTGTTGTGGGCTAAGTTGGTATTGGAGATAAATTTGGGGTATTCATAATTGTGAATATGCTTGTTCGATCTTCTATATGAGCATGAACGAATTGATTGGGTGTGTAAAAATTGTTTAAGGTATAGGATTATGCTAGGGAAGTGAATTAATCAAATTGGGTTAGGTTAATATTTGAAAAAAAAAATGGATGAAAATATATTTGGAGGTTTTATTGAAATTGGTAGTGGTTTTGTGAAGTTGAAATTTTTAATTTGGAAGATGATAAATGAGTTAGTGGTTAGGATATATATAATTAAAAGTGTAACGAGTTCAGGAGAGAATTGATTTAAAGAGGAAATTGAAGCTTTAAACCCGTTAGTTGTTTAGACAAGTGAATTGGTCAAAATGTAAAGTACATAGGTATAAGAAAGGCTAATAAGTTTATTAATGCAAATATTAAATTTCTGTTTGAAAAAGAAATTCAATAGGAACGACTATTCGGGAAGCAAAGAAAATAGAAATTAAAAGCAAACGATCGATCGAGGTACGTTATTGCTTGTACCCTTCCAAAATAGCTAAATTTTAATTGTTATGTAAAATGTTACTTGTATTTGTTTTTATTTTGTCCTACAACTCTTTAGGACCCAAGTTAATCGTTAGTCGTAAAATGTTAATCGTTAAACATTTATTGTGAATCGTTTATAAATGTCTGCTAGCAAAATTAATCGTATTGGGCCCTTCCCGACAATTGGGAACTTTAATCGAATTGTTTAATTGAGGCCACGTATTGGGCTTTCCGGCAAATGGGAACTTTAAGTGAATCGTTTAACCAAAGCTATGGCTGCAAATGCATGTAAATTGGGGTCCTAGCTTCGGTCGGAAACTAAAACGTTTAAGAAGTTGAAAACAAAATCGAGAAATTTACAGGAAACAAAAAGCGTGCATTTTTCTTAAATGTTTGAGTTTTAAATGAATTTAAAATCGCACGTGTGCTCACCGACTCTTCAAACTTATTCTAAAGTGCAAGGGTAATGTATTGAGCCAACCGCTCACTTTATGTTTTATGCTTTATGTTTTTAACTCTTTTAGGGAAAGAAAAGCGATCGAGTATTTTAATAGGAACTGCATGAGGAGAAGGAAATAGAGGAAACGAGAATCCTAAAACGCTGGTATCGGGCGATCACTTGCATATTGTATTTTGGCGATAATGTATTTTGGATCATGTGTGAACAAACGGACGAGACTTTTGTACTATCTAAGTTTAAGTATATAATGCATAAACCTTGTGACGGCTTGTGCAAATAAATATAATAAATATATATAACAATATGTGGAATATTTAGGTGAAGTCCTTGTCTCTACTATAGGAGACGGTGGTAACGCCCGGGCTTTTATTATCTTCCGCTGCCAAATATTGCGTAAATTGGATTGGGTTATGTTATGAATTAGTTTTATGGATGATTATAGTTGGGGCATTACGAAGTGGTATCGAGCATTTGTTGGGAAATTATGAGGATAAATTACGAGGATAATTGTTGTAGGTTGAAAAAGGGAGCGATTTTGAAGTTCGGATGTTACAAGAAGTTCGGATGTTACAAGAGTGAACTTTGGGTTAATAGTATTAAATGATAAGGTTATGAAATCCGCAATGATTATGAGTATGATATCTTGGGTGATGTTAGTGATTTGATAAGCGTGATTAATATTTGGGAATCCTTGCAAGTCATTGAAGTGAACTTCGATGAAAGAATTAAAGAAAATAATGGAATGGAGAAAGAGTTTAGGACATGGGAATTGTAACAAGAGCATTTTAGGTTTCATGTTGAGAAAGTTTATTAAAAAAAACAATTTTAAAGATTGAAAGGATAAAGTATTAGCTAACCTAACCCCTTCATCCACCTATTTTGGTGTTGAAAGAAAACTAATGAAAATATATTATGTAATGAGTGATAAATACATTAGAAATATCAGCATGTGTCACTTGCCCAGCCAGTGTTAAGTATCAAATAATTTATATCTTGGTAATAGTACTTGTGGATTAGAAAGGAAAATTAAAACTAATTATCTTCTCTACTTCCATATTAAACAGAATGTCGAATCGGAATGAGAATGTTCATGGAAATGAACTCCAAGAAAACAACATGGAATCTATGCATTCTCAATCGGTTAACCATAACCCTCCAACCCCTCATCGGGAAATAGAAAATGATATGCTTAAGAATGAGGATGAACAAAAAGGGTATTTAAAGATATAGACCCTGAGTTGTTGGGAACAATTATAGCCGTGGTAATAAAGAAGCTTAAAGAATCAGATTCCAATAATTCAGAGAAGGACGGTAGATTTTTTGAGAGGGTTGCTAAACAAAATCCAAAAACTTATGATGGAAGAATGGACCCAATGATATTAGAAGAATGGATTAGCCGAGATGGAAAAGATATTTGATCCGGTCGAGGTACCGGACAATAAGCGTGTAAACATTAGAGCTTTTTACCATACAGGACAAGCTGATATCTTGTGAGGAACTGTAAGGGCCAATTTCCAACGCCTCGAGGGCACGTGGGACAAATTATTGGAGAAACTAAGAGCAAAATTTTATCCAAGTGCCCTTACAAAAACAAAAGCAAAAGGAATTCCCGGAATTAAAACAAGAGAATATGACGGTGATGGAGTCTGCAAGCAAATTTGCGGAACTATCTAGGTTTGCCTCGGAGTATGTAGCCACCGATCGTATGAGGATGATAAGATTTGAAGAGGGCTTCGCTCCCTATATTAGGCATTAACTAGCGGGGCAACCTATACAAACAAGTCAAGAATTGTACGAACAAGCGAGTGAAGTGGAGCGAGTAAAAGGGAGTTGTGAATGTTGAGCCCAAATACCTTTAAGAAAAGAGGAAATGAGAAAAGAAACCATTCAGAAGAAATACCAAGCAAGAAGCAATCTAATTCGGGAACTAAACCCCAAATTTCAACCCCAACCAAGAAACAATGCTCAAAATGTGGTCGGACAAATCATGAAACTGTAGATTGCTTGGGTTGGGACTAATCGTTGCTACTGGTGTGGCGATCCAAGCCATCTAATTGCAAACTGCCCAACTAGACCTTCTCAAGCAAGCAAAGGTTCGTGTCAACCTGAAAAGATTACAAAGGCATCAACAACATTTTCGAGGCAATAGACAAGTGGCGAGAGCTTATGTGATGAGCGAGAAAACAAGCCACCGACTCGGGAACGGTCGTAACTGGTACGCTTATTTTAAATTCGGTACCATTTGTTGTTTTACTTGATTCAGGTGCTACACACTCTTTTATTTCATCGGAAGATACATCTCAAATAGGCTTAGAATCGAATAAGTGCCCTATAGAGCTATATGTAAATTTGCCCATGGGCTAAACAAAAAGGTGCGACATTATGTATAAAAATTATACTATTTCTCTTAGTCAAGAAAATTTCGTGGGTGACTTGATACAGTTTGATCGCGCGGAGTTGATACCATTTTAGGGATGAACTTGTTGTCTAAAGATGGAGTAAAAATAGATTGTCAATCGCAGAATGTATCCTTGAAAAGTACAAAAGGAAGAGAAGTCTTGCTTCAAGGTTCAAAAGGAATTGGGGATTATCGTGTGGTATCACTCATAATTATTGGAATACTTGTTAAGCAAGGAAATGAAGTTTATATATACTTTGTAATTGGAGGGAAGAAGGAGAAAAAATTGAGGATATCCCTATAATTAAAGAGTTTCATGATGTTTTTCTTTTCAAAGGAAATTCTTGGGTTACCTCAAAAGGGAAATCAATTTTTAAGTAGAGATTGAACCAAGATAGGATGCTTAAAGCAAATTAAAAGTTCAACTCGATGATTTGATGCATAAGGGCTATTTAAGGCCCAATATATTCCCTTAGGGATGCACTAATCTTGTTTGTGGAGAAAAGCGATGAGACTTTAAGATTAAGTACGGATTACAAAGAGTTGAAGATCACTGTGAAAAATAAGTATCCTTTGCCCAGGATTGACAACCTATTTGATCAATTACAAACAATAGGTGTATTCTAAAAAAATGATAATAATAATAATAAAAAAATCTCTCGAATCGGGGTACCATCAATTAAGGATTAAGCTTGTAAACATTCCAAAAATGGCGTTCGAACTCGTTATGGACATCGTGAATTTATGGTCATGGCTTTTGGGTTAACAAATGCTCCAATGGCTTTTATGGACCTAATGAACAGAATATTTAGGCCATACTTGGATAAATTTGTTGTTATCTTCATTGATGATATCTTAGTATGCTCCGAGGATGAAGGAAGAACATGCTAAACATTTAAGGATTGTGCGAGTAAACCTTGAGGATTTGTAGATTATATGTTAACTCTGTCAAAGTGTAAGTTTTGGCTGTTAGAAATGATCTTTTTGAGACATGTAATCTCTATGGATGAAATAAAGGTGGATCGACAAAAAGTAAAAGTGATTATTAAGTGGCGCGAGTCAACTAACATTACGGAAGTTTGAAGTCCGAAGAGATGGCAGGATATTACAGGCAATTCTTGAGGATTTTTCACTAGTAGTTTTGTTTCTTGAGGAAAAACAACAAAGTTTGAATGAAATGATAAATGTGAAGTCGTTTTCCAAGAACTAAAGGAACGACTTAACGTTACACACGGGTTTTGGCCTTACCAATGGAGGGTGGAGAATTTACCATTTATAGTGACACATCCAGATGAGGGATAAGGTGCGTCTCAATGTAAAATAGAAAGTTCATATCGTAGGCTTCTAGGAAATTAAGGTCATATGAACAGAATTATCCTAGTCATGATCTTGAACTAGTTACAACAATTTTGCACCAAAAATTTGGAGACATTATCTTTATGAAAGTATATGCCTAATCTTCCCTAACCATAAAAACCTCTAAGTATATTTTCACTCGGAAGGAATTACATCTGCCATATTGAAGGTGTGGTTGGAGTTCTTTTAAGGGTTACAATATGTAAAGACATTATCACCTAGGTAATGCTAATGTTGTGATTGGTGTGTCAACTCCGAAGACGCATTATGACGTGATCACTTTAAGATTATTTATGCAGAGTTTGTAAGGGATTTGAAAAGAAAAGTATGAGAATTTAACTCGTGTTCCTTAGGCGTCGAAGGCGGACATATTTGGGTTATCTATCCAACCCACACTTTGGATGAGAATAAATAAGCTCAATTTGGGGATAATGAGATTGAAAGAATCAAAGAAAGTATGAACAAAGGAAATGCCTTGAGTTTTCATGACGATGATCAAGGAATTGTAAGGTTTCAAGTGGAATATGTGTGCCACAAAAGATGGAACTAAGAGAGAAAATATTAGTAGAAATACACAATACAAGGTACTCTATTCACCCTGGGGGCATGAAAATGTAAAGGGAAATTGAGTCCCCGTTTCATCGGGCCTTATGAGATCATCAAGAAAATTAATTTTGTTGCTTATCGGCTGGCTTTGCGGCCAGAACTACATCATGTATGCATGTGTTTCATATTTCTCAATTTCGAAAGTATGTTTAAGACAACCCACACACAATCGTGTAGGAACCACTCGAATACCGAAGCACAAGATTTAACATACAAAGAACAACTTGTACAAATTATAGTTCAAAAGGTTAAACAATTACACAAGAAAGTGATACCTTTGGTTGAAGTTATTTGAACCCATCATGGGATCTCTAAAGCAGCATGAGAAAAAGAGGATGAAATGAGAAATCATTATCCCCATATGATTTAAAGCTATGTTACTAAACAATTATAGTTTCAAGGATAAAACTTTTTATTGGGGGAGGATGTAACACCCCGAAACTTAATCGTAATTAATTATTTTAAATTTGCATTTTATCATATTAATATTGTTTAAGAGTAGTGAGCCATGTACAATATGAAAACGAAATAAAATATGCAAACAAATTTAATAATCGCAAATAATAATGGGTAAATTGTACAAATTCACATTTCGAATAATGTAAAATTGTGCCTCGAAACACGGTTTATTTCTAATTAAATAATAAGTAAATGAAAAAAAAAGAAAAGAGAGAGAGTTAGAAAATATGTATAAGCAAATGAAAATAGACAAATGTGTGATTAAACATTTAATCATATGGTAAAATCAAGTAATAAAAAGAGATGAAGATGTTAAGATTTCTTTTAGATTAAAAAAAAAAGCGAGGGGTCAGCTCTGCTAGAAGTCTTGAGATTATATTAGTGAATTGGGGGTATAAAGCAAGCACATACACATTTCATCTTCATCTCTTTCTCTCACCTCTCCTTCACTTCCCCGAAACGTTGCCCTTGCCACCACCACCAAGCCGTCGCCGGTGCCCCCGGCCGCCACCGAAAGCCGTGCCGGAGTCCCCGGTTGCCACCGATCTTTCTCTCTCCTCCTCCCGTTGTCTCTCGCCAGCAGCGGCTGCTCCGCACCTATTGTTATTGCTACTGCTAGTTCTGGCCAGCCGCTGGCCTGCCGCCGCCTCTAGCCTCCGTCGGCGCCGACGTTGCTAACCAACCCCTCACTCTGCTACCCGAGCCGCGGGTCTCCACCACCGAGTCACCACCATCCAATTTCACATCTAACCCAGGTTTGAGGTATATCTCCAATCCTTAATTTCTAGGAAAATTTTATCACAAATTTATGTTGATATTGAATAATTAGACAAGTATATGTGAATTGTGAATGGTTATGGTAGAATTGAAGGAATTGTGGGAGAAAATGAAATTGGATTTAGGGATTATTATGTGTTCATATGGAATCGGAAATTAATTGGGGGTTTCTTTGTAATTGTAAATGTGCTTGTTTGATTTTTATATGATTATAAATGAATTGTTTGGTTGTGGTGGAATTGGATGAACTTTGGAGAGCGAGTGAAATATGGATATATGTGAAATTGGATTTTTTTGGGTTTGTTGTGGGCTAAGTTTGTATTGGAGATAAATTTGGGGTATTCATAATTGTGAATATGCTTGTTCGATCTTCTATATGAGTATGAACGGATTGATTGGGAGTGTAAAAATTGTTTAAGTGTACAATGCATAAACCTTGTGACGGCTTTTGCAAATAAATATAATATATATATGTATATAAATAACAATATGTAGAATATTTAGGTGCAGGCCTTGTCTCTAGTATAGACGACGGTAAGGCCCCGGGCTTATATTAGCTTCCACTGCCAAATATTTCTTAAATTTGATTAGGTTATGTTATGAATTAGTTTTATGGATGATTATAGTTGGGCCGTTACACTCGGAATGATTTGTAATCAAAATATAGGAGGGAAGAGGTTTGTACTGTCTTTGGTAGTACTCAAAATGGTCTAGTTTCCGAGTCCGAGTCTTCAATCTCCCCTTTTTGATGAAAGGTATTCCATACTTAGACAGAAACTTTGTTAGTGAAAGAATCATGAGTTTTCATTTTGACTTAGTGAAATATCGCAGAAAATAGAGTAATGAGTGAAGTGTTTCGAACTTAGAATATTTACTGCAGATAACTCATATGGTGAAGAGTGGTGAGTGATTATATCGAGTAAGATAGAGAAACAAGCTGATATATCGGAGCAAAACAAAATGAGAAATTCAAACTCGAAAGAGTTATACTCATAAATCAATATGCTCGAAATTAGAAACTTCATTCATATATATACATAAAAACACAGAAAATACATATAAAAGAGAGGGTGAGAA
This sequence comes from Talinum fruticosum, assembly GCA_021018815.1. Lineage (NCBI taxonomy): Eukaryota > Viridiplantae > Streptophyta > Magnoliopsida > Caryophyllales > Talinaceae > Talinum > Talinum fruticosum. The sequence goes on from JAITYX010000026.1 coordinate 3,511,015, forward strand.
AACTCCCCTAAACAAGAGAACAAATTTTCTAGTATTCTCCCCCTTGCCGTTCAGCAAAAACAAGAAAAATAGGGAAGAGTGTATCAAGTTGATACAATTTGATGTCTGGACAAAAAATAAATAAATAAATAAGATGATGGAATTGGGGCGGTCCGAGTTGAGGCGGATGAGCGTGCAATGCGCTCGCGCGGATATACTTATGAAGATGTTGAAGATCCGGGCAGGGGCAACACTAGTATCTCCGGGAGTGGCTCAGCTCCGAGTGGTCGACCCGGAATGAGGATGTCCAGAGGCTCATCCTCTTAGAACGTCACGAGAGAGGGTGCTTCCTCCGGTTTGACTCGCTGCGGATCGTCCAACATCTGCAGGGTCTTCGAGTCACTCGGACTATTGTCCGAGCTTATCACCCCGGTTGAGGACCTGGAGCACCTTGTCCCTCGGCTCGTTCTTCCTTCTCTTCTCCTTCTTCCTCTTTCTCTTCTTCGTTCTCTCCTTCCTTCCTCTCCTCGGAAGGAGCCGCTCAGCCGTAGCCTCCTCTTCTTCTTCAGCTGCCTCTCCGGATGGAGACTTAGCGAGGCTCGAGGACTCTTCGGACATATCCGAGCTGTCTAGGTCTTGAGCGACTTTGGTTCGCCTATCTCCGAGTTCAAGCATCTCCTACTGATCCTTAACCAAATTCTTCATTTCGAGAAGCACATCTTGTTGCTCTCGAATCCGAGATTGTGTCGTCTTTTGGTTAATGGTCATGGATTGAAGGACGGTTTTGAAGGAGTGAAGAGTGTCCCGGATTTCCGTGGACACGAGAGGAGAGTTTATCTATCAATGCAGTAGACAAAGCAATAGTGGAAGCGCCGCCGGTGGAGGAGAGAGTGAGAGAGGAGTCCGAGTCCGAGACAGAGGAGAAGGTTGCCTCGGTTCGAGCTATGGACCCGGACACTAGGTTGGGTTTCCTAGTACTTGTATCTAAGAAGCTCTTTTCGCCAACAACTATGGCAGCCTCCGACACTTTATTTAGGTCCGAGGGAGTGGAACCTTGAATTATTTAAAGATAAGGGTAAGCAGCGCTCCGACAAGAAGAGGGGTGGATTTCTTAGTCCGATCGAGCACGGTGGCCATCCGCTCGATAATGGCGGGGAAGAGGTCTACGTTGTAGCCCTCGAGAATGTCAAACAGAGCTTTGAGAATCTTTGAGTTGGGATTCTCTTTGTTGGAGTGATGAGAATACAAAGTTCTCATCAGCGAAGAAAAGAGAAGTCTAGCCTCAATCTTCATCTCGAGTCATAGAAAAGTTCTTACATGACTTTAGGGACTTCCTTGGTGTATTTTTCAAAGAACTCATTAGCAACTTCATTGAAGAGGATGTGGTTATTGTTGAGGAAGATAGATGAAACTTTAAAAAGTCGATGAAGGAGAGAGAGATTAATACGAACTATCTGTGTTGCGAACTCTTGAGGTCATGATCCCCTCGGAGCAAGAAAGGTTCGAATAAAACTCAAGCAACGAGTTCTAGGATATGAACTCACTGGAACAAAGAAAATTGTATACCCCGGTGGTTTTGATGTGTTTCAACCACGAAAAGGTTGTGGTTGGAAAGAATTTATCATCCAACGTAAGGTGTTGGGTGGCAAGGATTTTAGAGGGGTTAGAAGGACCCTCTTGGCTTTTGGTTCCGGGCTTCTTAGTTGCAGAGCCTAGAAAATCTAGAGCGGAACCTCTTTTAGGCATGGTTGAGAAGTTGTGAGAAGAAGATGAGCTAATTCGAAGAAGCAAGAGAGAGAGAGAGAGAGAGAGTACTGAGAGTGCTTGAGAGCTTAGATTGCAAGAGTGAGTATGCGAGAGTTTAGGTTAGCAGAGAGTAAAGTAGCGAAATGAAGGAAAAGGGATGCTATTTATAGCGAAAGAAGTGTTATTAAGACAAAGAAAAGAACATGTAACACATAATCATGTTAGATAATTTTACTTAGAAGAACATATAATCATGCGTTTATCATGCCAAATTCATTCCCAATGAAACAAAACTGATGCTCACTAAGTGGCTTAGTAAAGATATCAGCTAATTGAAAATTTGTAGGAATGAATTCAAGTTTAGTATCACCTTTCTCGGAATGGTTTCTCGAAAAATGATACCCGACCTCAATATGCTTTGTCTTTGAGTGCTGAACTGGATTCTTAGTGATGCTGATTACACTTTGATTGTCAAGCTTGATTGGAATTGATTTGAATGAAAGTCCAAGGTCTTTTAAGTGTTGCTTGATCCATGGAATCCGAGCACGAGGATGCTCTAGCTACAATGTACTCGGCTTCGGCAGTTGGTAAAGCAACCGAGTTCCGCTTCTTTGAGTGCCAAGATATAAGGGATTGACCCGAAACAGGCATGCTCCCGAGGTGCACTTTCTATCAACCTTATATCTAGCACGAGTCAGCATCTAAGTTTCCAATGAGGGTCGGTTATGAGTTTCTTGAGAACCATAGACCTACATTCCGATTCCCTGTAAGATAATTAAAAATTCTCTTCACCGTAGTGAGGTGTGATTCTTTTGGATTAGCTTGGAATCTTGCACACAGGTATACACTAAACATAATGTTTGGCCTACTGGATATGAGATATAATAGAGATCTAATCATACCTCGATAGAGTTTTTGATCTCGTTGGTTTACCTTTTCCGTCCGAGTCCAGTTTCATGCTGCTACTCATAGGTGTTCGTTGCTTGTTTTGCATCTTGAAGCTTGTACTTCTTTCGCAACTCCTTGGATTCTTAAATTGATGGACATAGATACCATCTTTATCTTGTTTGATTTGTAGACCAAAACAGAAATTGAGCTGTCCCATTATGTTTATTTGGAATTCCTATCCCCTTAACTCGGAAAAATCTTGACAAAGATTTTCATTAGTAGCTCCAAAAATTATATCATCAACATAAATCTAAACAATAAGAAAGTCTTTCCCCTTGGTTTTTATGACAAGTGTTTTGTCAATCAGACCTCTTTTAAAATCATTTTCAACTAAGAAACTGCTCAGTCTTTCGTACCAAGCTCTAGGAGCTTGTTTAAGACCATAAAGAGCCTTTTGCAACTTGAAAACATGATTTGGAAATTCTGAGTTTTCAAATCCAGGGGGTTGCTCAACATAAACTTCCTCTTGAATGAAACCATTCAGAAAGGCACATTTGACATCCATTGGATACAATTTAATATTCATGCTAGATGGAAATGCCAACGTAATTCTAATTGTTTCAATCTTAGCAACCGGTGCAAAGGTTTCCCCACAATCAATTCCTTCTTCTTGATTGTAACCTTGAGCCACAAGTCTAGCCTTATTTCTGACTACCAACCCATCCTTATCCAGCTTTGTTCTTAAAAACCCATTTGGTTCCTATGACTGGGTGGTCGGAAGGTCGTTTGGTCAAAGTCCATACTTGGTTTCTTTCAAATTGATTAAGTTCCTCTTGCACTCGCCTCTACCTATTCAGGTTCATCTAGGGCCTCTAGTGCATTTCTGGGTTCGAGTTAATGAGATGAATGCAGTGAATGCAGTGAATGCACATAGATTTTGCAAGGAAGAGTGAGTTCTTACCCCACTGTTGATGTCGGATAGGATGTTCTCGAGTGGGTGGCTCGAAGCATATTTGAATGCTCTACCTATTCTCTAGTTCACAGATTTGAGGGTTGAACTAATTAATTTTCATTGATCCGATTTGATTGAGCATGCTCATCTATTTGACTTCAGCATTCCGAGCTGGCTCTTGAGCTGATTAGTCCGAGTCATGATATTCCGAGCCGCCTCATTCCGAGCTGGTTTCTTTTAACTTTGTCTTAGCTCGATTTAGTAAGATCATCTTCATTTCGACTGAGTTTCAGATCCGAGAATGTTGACTCACTTGGTTTTCCCCGATCAAACTCATCAAACACAACGTGGATGCTTTCTTTCACTTTGTTAGTTCTTTTATTGAAAGTGCGATATTCTATACTATGAGATGAATAACTAAGAAAGATACCTTCATCTGTCCAAGCATCAAACTTGGTCAGGTGATCCTTACCATTATTGTGAATATAGCACTTACATCCGAAGGGTTTGAAATATGAGATGTTTGGTTTCTTTCCCTTGTAGAGTTCATATGGAGTTTTCTTCAAAATGGGTCTTATGAGGCATCTCGTTTAGTGTGTAGTTTGTCTGTGTTGATCGCCTCAGCCCAGTAAATAGTAAGGTAGATCGTGTTCAATCATCATTGTCTTTCCTTTTTCTTCAAGAGTTTTGTTCTTTCTCTCAGTTAACCCCATTCTATTGAGGAGTTCTGGGTGCTGAGAAGTTGTGGGAGATGCCATTCTTATCGCAGAACTCTGCAAATTTTAAGTAATTGAACTCGTCTTCCATGGTCACTTCGAATTCTTCTATCCCGAGAATGAGACTCTACTTGAATTTTCCTGCACAGACTTGCTGAACTGTTTGAAGGGTTCATTTTTGTTCTTAAGAAAACACACCCGGGTAAATCGTGAGTAGTCATCAACAACCACAAGTACATAAGATTTACCTCCGAGACTCTTTACGAGGATTTCACCACATAAATCCATATGCACCATTTCAAGCACTTTAGATGTGGAAAACAATTTTAAGAGATTTGAAAGATGATTTAACTTGTTTCCCTTTTGTGCATGCTTCACAGATTTTATGTTTCTTGAAGGCACAGTTAGGTAAACCTCGACTAAACCATGAGATGCAAGATTTTTTTATAGTATGCATACTAACATGACCTAGTCTATGATGCCATGTCCAAGAATCATCATGCAAAGATGCTTTTAAATAGGATAAATTATGACTTGGATCGAAAGAGGAATAGTGTAGGTATTACCCGAGAGCTTAGTCTCTTTGGTGGTTGCATAAAAATATAGCAATTTGTCTAAGTGAACCTTACCTCTTGACCTTTGTCACATAGTTGAGAGATGCTGAGTAGATTGTACTTTAATCCCTTGATAAGATAGACTAGGTTGACTAGGTTGTCTCCTTTCCCAATCTTGCTTATTCCAACTATCTTGCCCTTACTCGTCATCTCTAAAAGTGACTTTGCCTCCTTTGTAGTCTTCTAACTCGGAGAAGAGTCTTGAATCTCCCGACATGTGGCGTGAGCATCCACCGTCTAGGTACCAATGACCTTTTGTCCTTTCTCGAGTTACCTGCAAGTCGAAACACACTAACCCTTCTCACTTCCTCTAACGAACCCAAGTAACTCCCTTTATCGTGGTCCTTTTATGAGGAAGAACACTCTTGGGAACCTAGATTTGAATTACTTTGGGTTTGGTCCGATTCTGAGTCTTCCTTTTAGAAAACCGAGTCCGTATCTCTTTCTTTTGAAAGCCTTTTCTTTTTGTTCTTCAATCAGGAGATAGTATCCCGGAATCCTAAAAATAATTTATAAAATTAAAATGATTAATAAAACGCCAATCAATTCAATCCGATTTAACTTGTTAACTTGACTTAATAAAATTCGGAAATCTTAATAAAAGGTTCATCCCCACTTTCTAAAATCGATCTTCAAAACCCTAAAGTCATTTTCCAACTTTTTAAAAAGCTTACGCTAAAAAGGCATGTGGGAGGCTCGGTCCGATCCCGTTTCAGGCTCGCGATCGTGGCTCCTACAGAGTGGCGACTCCACTAGGGAATAAATTTTTTTATTAAAAGGGTAAAACTTAAAAATTTGAGTAGTGTATTTTTATGATGTGCCTGCATTAGGCATCCCGCATTTAGCAACCTTTGAACATAGTTTAAATATTGTTTTGGACCCCTAGGAAAAGTTTATTCTACCCTTTGTTTACCCTTTCCGGAATGAGGCTCCCACTGAATCCTAGGCGGGCCCAACTATTCTTGATTGCCTAAGCAAACGGTACCTCTTCCCTTGTAGGACGCGCTGTTGGGCTAAACCATTTTTGTTCATCGAGAGGCATCGAGAATTCTATCCTTTACTCCTGGTGTGCCCCATACAGAGTACCAAATTCTCGGACTATTAGCCACCATGTATCCTACCGTGTCTAAACCTCTTTTGACCATATAACTTTTTGATTGTTAGGTTATCCCTTTGACTTCATTTGCATGCTTGAATGAGTGTGTGTGTTTTAGATTTAACCATTTCCTTGCGATCCTTTAGGAATAGGTGAGGAATGCTGATTAGCCCTTACATGGGTGAAAATAAAACACTTTAATAAATTTCCTAAAGTCGTTCCATTATGTGAATTGAACGTTTGCTCTTGAAGAGTCTTAGTCACCCTAGAAGGGAGCGGGTGAATAGGGTGATGAGAAAATTTTAGCAAACTTAGAAACTTTAAGCTTGAAAGTAATGAACAAGACAATCCGAGTCTAGATTGGACTCGGAAAAGTGTAAACTCGGAGATACGTGGAAACACTCCTAGGGTAGAAAACGACGGACAGTGCTAGTCCAAGCACCAAGTTAAATCCACTATTTTGAATCCACAAAATACAAAAGACCGACTTCAACCATAATTGCTCCCTTAAATAATTCCTTACAGAGTTTTAGTCTTTATCCGATCTAATACTTCCTAACCGAGGTAACCTTTACAGTTAGGGACAACCGAGCTAAGTTAACCCTTACAGCTAAGTTAAGGAACCTTACTCATAAAGTAAGAAGAGTATGTGACTAATTACAAGACTTTACAACTCATAAAATATGAATTACAAGTCGGGAGTTATAAATAGAAGATTGAGTATGAGTATAATGACTTTTGCTTAAGTAATATGTTTCAACAAATGTTCCAGAAATTTTCGAGTCCTAAGAGGTGGCTTCTATTTATAGATAGCCGTTGTGACTAATTTTTGAACAGAAGTCCTTCTTGACCGTTGTAACGGTTCTTCCGAGTCCCTTAGAAAGGATCCATTCGAATGTTAACATTGTGCAACGACTCTTGGCTTCTAAGGGTGCTCCAATCAAATGGTGTTGTCTCGAAAAGTAAGGTGGAAACCACTCGTTGAGCTTAGCGTTGAGGTTTTCTAGTTTTGAAAACAGTACAACCCTTACACGATGTCCGAGCCTTGTTCGAAGTAGAAAAGCCTTATCTGCTGGTGGTTGACAGTTTGAAGCCGCTTACTTTTGTAATTCAAAAATAAGATAACCCCGTTTGGATAACTTACAAAAGTAAAAAATTTTGGTTTTCAATGTATAAAATACTTTGGTCCAAGATTAGGCACAAATAATAATTTAATTAAGATAATTAAGTGCATAATTATCTCAGGCCTAGAAGAGTGGAATTTTCTAAGTCTAATATTCTTTATACTCGGATTTCATTAGAGTCGAGTCTTAAGAAAGATCAAGTTATAAGAGTGAAAACATCGAGTATAAGCACTTGATCCGGACAAATAATTCTCAAACAAACATACTAACTTAGAAAGGTGAATTAACACTCGTTATTCACTTTAATTCAAAATATGCAATCGTAACTCGGATAAGTAGTGTCGGAGAGATTATTTGTACATGCGATAAATCCGAGTGATGTCCGAGTGACTTAGAAATATCAATGTGAGAAAATGTGTGTTTCGAGTCGATCGAATTGAATGAAAACTTATGCAAGAGTTTCTATAACACTCGGAATAACTTGTAATCAAAACTTAGGAGGGATGAGGTTTATACCCGAGTCCTTAGGTAATACTTAGAATGATCTAAATTCGTAGTCCGAGTCTTTAATCTCCCCTTTTTGTGAAAGGCATTCCATACTTAGATAGAAACTTTGTTAGTAAAAATAATCATGAGCTTTTTATTCTTGCTTAGTAGAATATATCGAGTACAAGGTAGTGAATGAAGTGATTCATAGTTAGAGCATTTCGTGGATATATCGAGTAAGATAGAAGAAAAAATATTAGCATATATATCGGAGCAAGAAAGATAATAAAAACTTAAGGAGATATATCATAGGAAAATTCACTAATTAAGAAATTCAAACTCGGAAAGAGTGAACTCGTAAATCGAGTGTGCTCAAAAATAAAAACTTCATTGATATATATACAAAAACGAAAAAAATACACGTAAAAGAATGTGAGAAAACTCCCCTAAACAAGACAATAATTTTTGTAGTATTATCCCCTTTGCCTTCCGGGGAAAAAAAAAAGGGAAGAATGTATCAAGCTGATATAATTGATGTCTGGACAAAAAAATTAAAAAAACAAGAGAAAAAGATATTAAGATGGTGGAGCTGGGCGGTTTGTGTTGAGGCGGATGAGCGGGCGGTGCAGCGGCGCTGGTATGCTTGTGAGGACGTGGAAGATTTGGGCGGTGGCAGCACTCGGAATCTCCGGAAGAGGCTAAGCTCCGAGTGGCTGACCTAGAACTAAATCGTCCGCAGGCTCATCCTCTTGGAAGGTGACAGAGGGAGCTGCTTCTTCAGGCTTGACCGCTGTGGATTGTCTAACATCCGCAGGTCTTCCGACCCACTCGGACTCACTGTCCGAGCTGGTTAGCTCTGGTTGAGGAATGTCAGCACCTTGTCCCTCAAATTCTTCCTTCTTCTCTCCTTCTTCCTCCTTCTCCTCTTCCTTCTCTTGCTCCTTCTCCTTACAAAGAGTCGCTTCAGCCGCAACTTCCTCTTCTTCTTCGATTGCCTCTCCGGAGGGAGACTTAGCAGGACTCGAGGACTCCTTAGATGTATTGGAGTTGTGCTGGGTCCCGAGTAGCCTTCGTGCGCCTCTCTCGAGAGGAGTTCAAACTGCTCTTATTGCTCCTTAACCAGATTTTTCATTTCGAGGAGCACATCCTATTACTCTCGAATTTGAGATTGGGCCGTCTTCAGGTTGATGGTCATGTTCGAAGAACAATTTTGAAGGAGCGAAAAGTGTCCCGGATTTCGTGGACACGAAGTGAGCTTGTCTATTAGAGCTTTAGACAAGGCAGTTGTGGCTTCAAGAGGAGGTCCCGAGGTGGAAGCACCTCCAGGTGGAAGAGGGAATGAGAGGTGAGTTTGAGTCCGAGTCCGAGGCGGAGGGGAAGGGGGCCTCGGCTTTGAGCTATGGACCTAGATAGCAGGTTGGGTTTCTTGGTACCCATATCCAATAAGCTTTTTTTCTTCCAATGACGATGGCAGCCTCGGACACTTCATTTGGGTCCGAGGGGAGGGAACCTTGAATTGCTTAAAAACAAGGGTTAGAAGTGCTCCAAAGGGAAGAGGGGTGGATTTCTTTGACTGAGCTGGTACGGTGGCCATCCGCTCTATTATAGCTGGAAAGAGGTATACATCGTAGCCTTCAAGGATATCCAATAAAGCTTTGAGAATCTTTGAGTTAGGATTCTCTTTGTCTGGAATGATGAGAGAAGAAAGTTCTCATTAAAAGGAAGCACAAAAGTCTAGCCTTAGTCTTCATCCGAGTCACATAAAAGTTCTTTCGCAACTCAAGGATTTCAATGGTGTATTTTTGAAGAATTCATCTGCAATCTCATTGAAAGGGATGGGATCGCAGCTTAAGGAAGATAGAAGAGACTTTGAAAAGACGATGGAGGATAGAGAGATTTATGCGTACCACGGTGTTGTGAACTTTGGAGGTGATGACACCCTCGGAACAAGAAAGGTTTAAATAGAACTCAAGCAACTAGTTATGAGTAAATGAACTCACTAAAGCAGAGAAAGTTATAGACTCCAGTGGTTTCTATGTGCTTCAACCACGAAAAGGTTGTGGTTGGAAAGAACTTGTCATCCAATCCGAGATGTTGGGTGACTAGAATTTTAGAGGGGTTAGAAGGACCCTCTTGGGTTTGCTTGGATCTAGGTTTCTTAGTTGCAGATCCTAGAAAGTCCGGAGCTGAACCTCTCTTAGGCATAGCTGAAGTATTTTGAGATGAAAGAGAGTAAATTCGAAGAAAGGAGAAAGAGAGAGAGAGAGAGTACTGAAAGTGCTAAGAGCGCCGAGAGTGCTGAGAGTTTAGATTGCACGAATTTAGGTTAGCAGAGAGTAAAGTAGCAAAATGAAGGAAAAGGGATGCTATTTATAGTGAAAGGAATGTCCTTCAGTATTCGTTCGACCTAAACCTCCAACGGTCACCTCGGACAGGTGTGACGGTTCCGTTTCCAACGATTAGAATTCTAGTGTCTTTCTCGCGACGGCCAGTTCACCGATTGATGTGCGCGGTAGAGAGAGAGAAAAGGAGAAATTTTAAAAGAAATTTATGAAATTCTCCGCTTATCCGGAGATGATTTCAAAAGTTTGAAGTCCATTTTCCTCAAACACCGAGTCCGACTTAGTAAGGTTTCTTAGTGACTCGAAAGCGCAAACAAATAATAACTCCTAGCTCGGTTTCACTGGGTCAACTGAACCAATTGTTATTAAAACAAAGAAAGGAAACATGTAACACATAATCATGCAAAATAATTTCTCTTAGAAAAGACATAATCATGCATTTATCATACCAAGCTCATTCCTAACAAAACAAAACTTATCCTCACTAAGTGGCTTAGTGAAGATATCAGCTAACTGAAATTTTGTAGGAATGAATTCAAGTTCAATATCACCTTTCTCAAAAAGGTCTCTCGGAAAATGATACCCGACCTCAATATGCTTTGTCTTTGAATGCTCGAACTGGATTCTTAGTGATGCTGATTGCACTCGTGATTGTCACACTTGATTGGAATCGATTTGAAGGAAAGTACAAGATCTTTCAAGTGTTGCTTGATCCATAGAACCCGTGCACAACATGCTCCAACTGCAATGTACTCAGCATTAGTAGTTGATAGAGCAACCGTGTTCCGCTTCTTTCAGTGGCAAGATATAAGGGATTGACCTGAAACCGGCATGCTCCTGATGTGCTCTTTCTATCAACCTTGTATCCAGCATAGTCAGCATCCGAGTATCCAATGAGGGTCGGTTCCGAGTCTCTTGAGAACCATAGACCTAGATTCCGAGACCATACAAGATATCTAAAAATTCTCTTCACCGTAGTGATATGTGATTCTTTTGGATTAGCTTAGAATCTTGCACACGAGACAAAGACTAAACATAATGTCCGGCCTATTGGTTGTGAGATATAATAGAGATCCAATCATACCTCGATAGAGTTTTTGATCTACTCGCATTACCTTTTCGTTTGAGTCCAATTTCATCATCTGTTACTAGTGGGTGTTGTCTGCATGTTTTGTATCTTGAAGCTTGTATTTCTTCAACAACTCCTTGGCATACTTAGATTGATGGATATAGATCCCATCTTTATCTTGTTTAATTGGTAGACCAAGAAAGAAATTGAGCTCTCCCATCATGCTCATTTGAAATTCCTATCTCATTAACTCGGAAAAATATCGACAAAGATTCTCATCGGTAGCTCCAAAAAAATATCATCAACATAAATCGAGCAATAAGAAAGTCTTTCCCCTTGGTTTTTATGAAAAGAGTTTTGTCAATATGACCTCTTTTGAAATTATTTTCAACCAAGAAAATGCTCGAGCCTCTCATACCAAGCTCTAGGAGCTTGTTTACGATCATAAAGAGCCTTTTGCAACTTGAAAACATAATTTGGAAATTCTGTGTTTTCAAATCCAAGTGGTTTCTCAACATATACTTCCTCTTGAGTGAAACCATTCAGCAACAAGTGGAAAGTGAAGGTTTGCTCTTCGAGAGTCTTTGTCACCTTAGAGGGGGGTGAATAGGATGATGAGGAAATTTTAACAAACTTTCAAGATTTAAGCTTGAAAAGAATGATCAAGACAGATCCGAGTCTAGATTGGACTCGGAAAAGTATGAACTTAGATTTACGTGGAAACCCTCCTAGGGCAGAAAACCATGGCCAGTGCTAGTCCAAGCACCAAGTTAAATCTACTATTTTGAATCCACAAAATACAGTGAGATCGACTCAACCAGAATTGCCCCTTAAACAATTCCTCACGAGTTTTCCTAGACTCGAAATTCCCTTATCTAATCTAGTACTTCCTAACCGAGGTAACCTTTACAGACTAGGGACAACCGAGCTGAGTTAACCCATACAACTCAGTCAAGGGACCTTACTTAGAAAGTAAGAAAGAGTGTGTAACTGATTACAAGACTTTACAACTCGGAAAGTATGAATTACAAGTCGGGAGTTGTAAGTAGAAGATTGAGTATGAATTCGAGTGGCTTTGCTTAAGTAATGTGTATCAACAATAATTACAACAATGGTCTAGTTTTAGAGTTTGAGTTTCACAAAGATTTCCCCACAATAAATCCCTTCTTCTTGATTGTAACCTTGAGCCATAAGTCTAGCCTTATTTCCGACTACTAACCCATCCTCATTCAGTTTCTTCTTAAAAACCCATTTGGTTCCTATAACTAGGTGGGTAGAAGGTCGTTTGGTCTAAGTCCGGACTTGGTTTCTCTCAAATTAATTAAGTTCCTCTTGCATGGCCTCTACTCATTCAGGTTCATTTAGGGCCTCTAGTGCATTTCTGGGTTATGTTAATGATATGACTGCAGGTGAATACATATAGATTTTGCAAAGAAGAACGAGTTCTTACCCCACTGTTGATGTCGGACAAAATGTTCTTGAGTGGGGTGGCTCGAAGCATATTTAAATGCTTTACCTGTTCTCCGGTTCACCGATTTACTGGTTGAACTGGTTGATCTTTAGTGATCCGATATGATTGAGCTTGCTTATGTATTTGATCTTCAGCATTCGAAGCGTGCTCTTGAGCTGGTTCAGTATGAGTCGTGTCTGTTCCGAGTTGTCTCATTTTGAGTTGCTTCCTTATGACTTTGTCTCGAGCTCGGCTTCAGCAAGATCTTCTTCATCTCGACCGAGTTTCGGAGCCGAGAATGTTGACCCACTTGGTTTTCCCCGATCAATTTCAACAAACACAACGTGGATGCTTTCTTCCACTTTGTTAGTTCTTTTATTGAAAATGCCATATGCTTTACTATGAGATGAATAATGAAGAAAGATACCATCATTTGACTGAGCATCAAACTTAGTCATGTGATCCTTACCATTATTGTGAACATAGCACTTACATCCGAAGGGTTTGAAGTATGAGATGTTGGGTTTCTTTCCCTTGTAGAGCTCGTGTGGAGTTTTACACTCTTTTGGAAAATTACCTCGATTACCTTAATTTGGAGTTAGAAAGCCAAACCGACACCTGAATGACCTTAGGAGTTCCTTGTGACGAACTCGGCGATGTAATACTCCTAGGGTGGGTTTTAGAGTGTTACAATATGCGAAGTTGGTGGAGAGGTTCTACAAGGAAAAGCTTGTGAAGACTCGGACTCGAACTCCTATCACTCGACTACTATCAAGGACTCATGTATAAACCTCATCCCTCCTAGGTTTTCATTACAAGTCATTATGAGTGTTATAAAAACTATTGCATACGTTTTCACTCGATTCCGATCGACTCGGTGTTAAGTCATATTTTATACGTATTTTTAGTAGTTATTGAGTTTATATTATATAGTTTATTTTATCTAATTTATTCTATTTTGTCTATTTATAGGTAATTATCGAATAAAGTGGGGAAGAGAAGAAAAGTCGTTAAAAGTGGATTTTTAGCTACCGACAAGCATCCAAGAAAATATATGAAGTCGGTCCATAAATATAATATGTAATAAAATATTTATTTTAGGATATTATATTTTAGGAAATCCTAAGTGGAATAGAAAAGGGAAACTTAGAAGAGAAGAAAGAGAAATAAACCCTAACTCTTTCACCCTATATATACTACTTATTATCATCATGGAGAGAGACCTAGGAAGCCAGCCACACACAATCACCACCTGCCCTTTGCTGTCCACGGCGCCCAGCCACCACCGCTTGCTGCCGCTGCTGTCCGCTGCCCAACCAGCCACCATCCACCATCATCTTCTTCATCTTCTCGGGTCAAAGAAACTAATATCGGTAGTATAATTTAGTTTTGTAATTTTTATTAGAAAAGATTGAGTTTTTATTGATAGATTAATACTAAAGATGCTAGTTTTATTTAGTTTACATGTTTTAAATTACATTATGTGTGAGTAGTTTTTCTTATACTTAGTATAATCTCATTGAAGCCATGTTAAATTATTTATTTTGAAACAAAGTTTTGATTTTTATTGTCTTATTGATTTGATCCATGATTCTATGATAATTTGTGTTTAATGTTTATGAATTTATGTCTAATTAATTAGAGTGCACGCTATTTAGTTTTATATAAATTCATGTGATAGTTTAGAGGGTTTAAGTACGTAATTGCTTGATCTTTTAGACATAAGTATCACCCTAGTTAATCATGGATGGCTCATACCCATCTCTTTTAATTAGGAAATTATCATAGATCCTTCTTAAATCAATTTGCTAGTAGATTGGTTATTAGGTGCTAGATGATGTTTTTCTAATACTTAATGCTCTAATTTGATTAAATTCTAGTGCTAGTGCTAGGGTTATCAATATTAGTAGGGTAAGTAAACTAATAACTAAGGAAAAACGGGGAAGATCCGCTAGTGGTTGTCTTCTACGGTTTAGCTCATGGGTAGATCAATTTGTGTGTTAATGATAAATAATAATTTGCATGGTGGATATAGATTATACTAAGTGTTTTTATAAATTTGCTATCTTTGATAATTATTTGTTTGCTTTTTAGTTATTTTCTTTAGTTTGTCAATTTTTATTTATAAATATATAGTCTTTTATTATTAATTTCGTTACCCCCTAAAGATCAGTATTTTAGGTTAGTTTTAGTAATTTTATTTTAATTTAATTTTGAGTCTTTATATATTTTAATTTTCAGAATTAATTTTCTGTTAGTGTTTATTATTTTTGAGTCAGTTTGTTAGAAATTAGTTTAAAAATAGTTTCTTTTGTTATTTTTCTTGTTTTATTTTCTTTTAGGGTTTAGATAGAGTCCTAGTTTGCTGTGATTAAATTTTATAATTTTTGGAATTAATTTGATATTTTTTCAGATTTAATTCTTGAATTTAATTACTGCAGGTTTTTAATAAAATAAATTCGTAAATTAGATTTTAAATTTTGTTTTTATATTTTTTGGGTCTGGTTAGGTTTAGAAAATTAGTATTATTATTCTGGGTAATTTTAGTATTTATTTTCGTAATTATTTTAGTGCAGAATTTTACTTATTTAATTTTCTGTTTTAGAATTTGTTTATTTTCTGCTTTAGTTTTCTGTTTTAATTGTTCTAAAAAATATACAAAAATATTTCTGGGTTATTGTAGTTTTATTATTCTGTATAAATTATTTATTTAGTTATTAGATAATTTTCTATGAATTTTAGTTATTGATTTTAATTTATATTTTCTGTTTTGTTTTTAAGAGTAGTAAATTTAATTAGATTAAAACTTGCATGTTATTATATCTTTCCTCGTGGATTCGATCCCTACTTGCCCTTGCTATATTGTTTATTATAAGTTTAAGTAGTGGTTTAATTTGTTGCTGTACGACAAGCTTAACACTCGTAAATCACTTTCTTGGACATCAACTCACACTCGATGCTTCTTTGTCACTCAAAAACCACTTAGATTTATCGTATGTTCAAACAATCTCTCTAACTCTTTTAATCTAAGTTTTGACTTCATATTCTAAGTTAAAGATGAAGACTCGGACTTTACAGTTACACTTTTCCGAGTTCCATCAAGGAATCGGTATAAGACTTCATCTCTTATAGGGTTTTGATTTCAAGTCATTCCATGTGCCTTAGAAACTTTTCTCATTGATATAGCATTTTCTCCGAGTGTTATAGAAACTACTGTATATGTTTAGGCTTGATTCCGACTCGACTCAAAAAGTATACTTCTACATGCCACTTCACATTCAATTATGAGTCACTCAACACTCGGGCATATCGCATGTTCAAACACTTTCCTTCATGCGTATAAACTCGAGTCCGACTTTGTGTTCCAGGAATTATATTATTAATTCACTATTCTAAGTAAGCATATTTTGTTTGAACCTTATTTAGTCTAAATCAAGTTTCTTTACTCCGATATTCTTCATCCGACTTGATTATCTTCTAGATTGACTTAGATGGAATTTGAGTATCATGGATATTAGAATCGGAAAATTCCATTCCTTTTCCGACTCGGATAATTAGTCACTTAATTATTTTAATTAAGTTATTATCCGTGTCTAATCTTAGACCAAAGTATTTTATACTTTGAGAATCAAATTGATTTACTTTTGTAGGTTATTCAAACGAGGCTATCCAATTTTTAATTGCAAAAGTAACCAGACTTCAAAACGTCAAATCACCAGCAGACAAGGCTTTTTCCACCTCCGACCTAGCCCTAGACATCGTGTCGGGGTTGTCCGTTTCCAAACCGGAAATCTGCAACACTAAGCTCAATGGTGGTTTCCACCTTACTTTTCAAGACACCACTAGTGGCTTTGGGACTTCCAAAGGAGTCAAGAGCCGTTTCCCAACGTTCATATCTCAACGGATATTTTCCGAGTGACTCATAAAATCCATTACAATGGTCACAAGGGACTTCCACTCAAAAGATGGACACAACGGCTAAGCTGCTTGGTCATCTATAAATAGAAGCCATCCTTCAAGACATGAAGATTGCTGAACCAATTGTTAATACACATACTTGAGCGAAGTCATTGTATTCATTCTCAATCTTCTACTTACAACTCAAATTTTGTATTTAATATTTTTATGAGTTGTAAGGTCTTGTACTTAGTTACAAACACTCTCTTTCTTACTCTCTAAGGAAGGTCCCTTGACCGAGCTGTAAGGGTTAACTCAGCTCGGTTGTCCCTAACTATAACCGTGATCTCGGTTAGGAAGTACTATATTAGATAAGGTAATTTCGAGTCTAGGAAAAACTTGTAAGGAGTTGAATAAGGGAGCAACTCGGATTGAGTCGATCTCACTGTATTTTGTGGACTCAAAATAGTTGATTTGACTTCGTGCTTGGATTAGCACGGTCCGTGGTTTTCTGCCCCAGGAGGGTTTCCACGTACTTTCCGAGTTATTACTTTTCCGAGTGCATGCTAGACTCGGACAGGTTTCAAAGTTTTGTTTAATCTATTTCTTCACGCTTTATCGAACTCCGAGTCCGTGCTTTTCGAGTTCGTCCCCGACTCCCGCTCACCCCGAGTCATATCTATTTTAAATTTCAAGCAAATTTCATCATCACCCTATTCACCCCCTCTCTAGGGTGACTTAGCCTCTCCAAGAGCAAACCTTCAATTGGTATCGAGCCTAGCCTTTCGTAAAGGATATAACCATCCAAAGGTTTAAAGATCAAATGGCTTATAACAATGGAGAGTTGGATGAAGGAAGATCTTCCAACGAGACCACCAAAGTTCAAAGGATCTAACTTCATGCACTGGAAGAAGCTCATGGAATCTTTCTTACTCGGATCATGATGAGGATGTCCGGAACATCATACAAGTAGGCAACTACATTCCCATCAAGACAGAAGAAACAAGACTCGTGCCCAAGACAAAGGCCGAGTTCACTGCCGATGAAGCGTAAAAGTTCAGAAAGAACTCCAAGGCGATGACCATCCCGATGTGCGCCATCAGCTCGTAAGAGTACAACCGAGTGTCTACCTTTGACACAACCAAAGAAGTATGGGACACATTAGTCAATACTTATGAAGGCACTAGCCGAGTCGGACAAATGAAGATAAGCCAATATCTTCACAAGTATGAGCTGTTCAAGATGGAGCCGAAGCAAACATCACTCGGATGTTCATCCGCTTCACCGAGATTACCAACAATCTCAAATCTCTAGGTAAAAGGATTTCCCATGAGGAAATGTGCAGAAAGATACTTAGAAGCCTACCCAAGGAAGATGGGGTCCTAAGGTAACGGCTATCGAAGAGGCTCGGAACTCGTCTCTATTGAAGCCGGACGAACTCATTGGGAAGCTTTTCACCCATGAGATCCACCGGAAGAGGAGGATGTAGAGATCAGCACCAAAAAGAACATTGCGCTTAAAGCCTCGAAACCAGAGAAGCAAATCTGAGTTCTTCGACTCGAAGAGGATCCCATGGCACTTATCGCCGGAGGTTTCAAGAGAATAATGAAGCACAAGAGATGGGATAAGAAGCCAAGAGAAGAGTTCTATAAGAAAGACAAGAAGGATAGAAAAGGTAAACACTCATCACCTTCTAACTTATCTTTGACTAAGAACTCGATCTGTGTTAAATATGGCAACGAAGGAACACATAGTCAAGGACTGTCCAAGGAGAAAAAGGGATAGAAAGAAGAAAAAGGCTATGATGGCCACATGGAGTGACAAGGACTTAGATAACTCAAAGTGTCCGATGGCACTTTCCGACTCGAAGTGGAAACAGAGTCAAACACAGATCAATCGGATAATGAGGAAGCAAATCCTCAAGCTTTCTCAAATTTTCGAAAGTTGATTTAGCTAAGTATATTTTCACTTTGGAGGAGAAGTCCAATTCGATTCTTCTCATTTTAAAGAACAACTTCGATCAATTTCTTCGAGAGCATTTCTTTAAAAAATGAGTTGGAAAAACTAAGACTTACACTCGGAGAACTCACGACTAGTGCTCAATCCAATGAGACCGAGTCCGAGTTACTCGAAGAGAAAATAAGCAACTAAAGCAAAAACTCAAGGAGTCTCAAGATCTTGTTTTAAAGTTTACTCAAGGTCGAAAAACCGTGATATGCTCTTGGGATCTCAATGTGTCTCATTCGAAAAGAAGGTCTTGGTTTTAACAAAGAGGAGGAATCTAATTCCTACTCGGAGCTTTTCAAAAAGGATTCCGAACCGTAAAATTCAGAAAGGCTTAGCACGGTCCTATTCATAAAAATGAAAGGAGGACTGAGCCCAGGCTAGCTTACGGGAGAAAACCCTCTCCACCGGTTCCGAAAAATCTTATTCCTTAGAAAAGCACCACAACAAAGGGTGTTACTTGGGTTCGTTAGAGGAAGTGAGAAGGGTTAGTTTGTTTATGTTTTGCAGGCCCGTCGGAAAAGATTAAAAGAGCATTGGTACCTAGATAGTGGATGCTCACGCTACATGTTAGGAGATTCAGGACTCATTTCGAATTAGAAGAATACAAAGGAGGAAAAGTCACATTTGGAGATGACAGCAAAGGCTAGATAATTGGGATAGGCAAGATTGGAAAAGGAGGCAATCCGGTCAGCCCGAGTATACCTTGTCAAATGATTAAAGTACAACTTGCTTAGCATCTCTCAACTATGCGATAAAGGTCAAGAGGTAAGATTCACTCAAACCAACTGTTATATCTCCGATGATGCTACCAAATAGATCAAGCTCTCGGGTAAGAGATCAGGTAAAACTTACATTATTCCTCTTTATGACCCGAGTTAGAATTTATCTTGTTTAAAAGCATCACTTCTTGATGACTCATGGACATGGCATCGTAGATTACGTCATGTTAGCATGCATAGTATTAAGAAACTAACATCTCATGGTTTAGTCGGAGGATTGCTTAATTGTGCTTTTAAGAAAGATAAATTTGTGAGGCATGCACAAAAGGGAAACAAGTCGGATCATCTTTTAAATCGCCAAAGACAGTTTCCACATCTAAGGTGCTTGAAATGCTACATATGGACTTATGTGGTGAAATCCTGTTAAGAGTCTTGGAGGTAAATCATATGTACTTGTTATCGTTAATGATTACTCACGATTTACCCGGGTGTGTTTTTTAAGCATAAAAATAAAACATTCAAAGAGTTCAAGCAAGCTCTGCAGGAAAATCCAAGTTACGAGGTCGAGGCGATCAACACAACCAACTAAACCTTGAACAGATGCCTCATCGGACCCATCCTGAAGAAAACACCATACGAGCTCTACAAAGGGAAGAAACCCAATATATTATACTTCAAACCCTTTGGATGTAAGTGTTTTGTTCACAACAATGGTAAGGATTACTCGACCAAGTTTAATGCTCGGTCGGATGAAGGTATTTTTCCGGGTTATTCTTCTTATAGTAAAGCTTATCGCATTTTCAATAAAAGAATTAACAAAGTGGAAGAAAGCATCCACGTTGTGTTTGATGAGATTGAACAGGAAAAGCCAAGTGAATCATCATTTTCGGACCTAAAACTCAGCAGAGATGATGTCCTTGATGAAGCCGAGCCTATCCGGAATCAAACCCAACCGGATCGTAATGAAGTGACTTAGAACAATGTGACTCAAATGAGACAACTTAAGAACCCGCTCGGAATGTCTGAAGAACAAACCGATGAACAAGTTCACTCACAAGAAACTTCGAAGATCAACCATTTTAGCCTACGGATCTAGTGAACCGGAGAACAGGTAGAGCATTCAAGTATGCTTCTAGTCATCCACTAGAAAACATATTATCTAATATCAATAGTGGGGTAAGAACTCGTTCCTCTCTTCGGAATCTATGTGCATTCACTACATTCATTTTATTAACCGAACCTAAAAATGCACCAGAGGCCCTAAATGAACCTGAATGGGTAGAGGCCATGCAAGAGGAACTCAATCAATTCGAAATAAACCAAGTCGGGACTATGACCAAACGACCTTCCGACCACCCAGTCATAGGTACCAAATGGGTTTTCAAGAACAAACTGGATGAAGGTGGGTTGGTAGTCGAAACAAGGCTAGACTTGTGGCTCAAGGTTGCAATCAGGAAGAAGGGATTGATTGTGGGAAACCTTTGCACCTGTAACTAGAATTGAAGCCATTAGAATCATGTTGGCATTTGCATCTAGCATGAATATCAAGTTATATCAAATGGATGTTAAGTGCGCATTTCTTAATGGTTTTATTGAAGAGGAAGTATATGTTGAGCAGCCCCTGGATTTGAAAACTCGCAGATTTTCCAAATCATGTTTTCAAACCGCAAAAGCTCTCTATGGTCTTAAACAAGCTCCCAAAGCCCGGTATGAAAGACTCGAGCAATTTCTTGGTTCAAAATGATTTTAGAAGAGGTCAGATTGATAAGACTCTCTTTATAAAAACCAAGGGGAAGGACTTTCTTATCGCTCGGATATATGTTGATGACATAAGTTTTGGAGCTACTAATGAAATTGTTTATCGAGATTTTTCCGAGTTAATGAGACACGAATTTCAAATGAGTATGATGGGAGAACTCAATTTCTTCCTTGGTCTACAAATCAAGCAAGACAAAGATGGAATCTATGTCCATCAATCAAAGTACACCAAGGAGCTGCTGAAAAAGTATAAACTTCAAGATGCGAAGCATGCAGCCACACCGATAAGTAGTAGCATAAAGCTGGACTCAGCTGAAAAAGGTAAAGCAATAGAGCGTAAGCTCTATCAAGGTATGATTGGATCTTTGCTATATCTTACTTCCAGTAGGCCAGGAGAAGGAGGAGAAGAAGTAGAGGAACATGCGGCTAAGGCGGCTCCTTCGTGCAAGGAGAGCAACAAGGACAAGGAGTAGCAACCGAGGGTTCGGGTTCTCCTAAAGCGCAACCAGATTTATTAATCTTTTTAATTTTAGTATTTATTTTCAAAATTCCTGGGATGTTATTTACTAATTAAAGAATTAAATAAAAATTAGGGTTTTGGTTCCGCGGTGAGGCTTTAGGGCCAAATTTATGTGAAAACAACAATTTGGACCGAAGCCTTGCTCGCCGACAACCTGGAGTAGGCAGCAGCCTTTACCAGGTTGTGGTGAGTACCGGTCGAAGCTAGGGCTAAGGAAATCAGCCTCGGCCTCCGCCCTGGTTGGCGAATCTAGAACCAATTTTTCATTCTTACAATTAGAAAATACCGGGATGCAAATTCCACGAGAATAAAACATAAAATTAGGGAGTCGCTAGTTAGTTTTTAGGATGAAAAATAACAAAAATAAAAAACTTACTCTTCTATTTTTAGTATGGGAAAAACTAAGACTAAAACATGCTAAAATAGACTTCATCGGTCTTTGAACCAAGAATCGGATTTGGGGGCGAGGGTAAGAAACATAGGGAGAATCCTTCCGTTCGCTCGACTAGAGACGACCATTATTAGTTTGAATAGTTTATTAAAATGTTATAAAACAAACAAGTAAGCGGCATATTACGACGATAAATAAAAAGCAACCAAATAGAATTATAGGAAAAGGAGTAAAGAACGCAAAAAAATAAAGATTACATCGGGCAAGGAGGAATTAAAACAAGTGATTGCATCTCTTAAACAACAATACGGAATGCGATAAATGAAGCATATAAATAAAGTAAACCGTTCGAAGGGTAAACAATTGCCCTCGGGTTGTCCCACAAACGAGGATAGAACCCGGTTTGCAGGCGCCGCCGCCCGGTGCTCCTAGGTTTTCGTGCCCCAGCGTTTCTCCACGGGATTCACCAATCCAAAACACAATGTTCCACTTAATGCTTCTAGTAGGCAGGCGCTAATCACGATGTCGTTTGGAGGGGGAAGTTCCTAGTCTCGTGTGGACTGTCTTATGGAACTTAAACGCAACACTTTGATGCTTGTGATCGTGAAATACAATGCTTTAAAGCCGTCTTCGGGTCTTCGACTCCTTGTCCGATTGGACAAAAGTAAAATGTAGTATTCTGAAATTGGAATTTCCCGACACACGACTTCGGACTCTATATTCTCTAAAGGCTAGGCCTGGTTCTTAGATAGCCCGAAAGAAAAGGGGATTTGTGGACCGACCGAAGGTAAAATGTTGTTTATTTGGTGCTGAGGGTTTTTGTGGTTTATTGGCTTATGTCGCACCAATTGGGCCTACGAGAATAAAATACGTAAATAAAAGGATAAAGGACAACACTTTTTCGATGATCGCAGTTAGCGCCCCTTTGACCGAGTCTAGAAAGACGAAGGTCAAAGTAGACACTAAAGGATACCTACCTCTATCTTTTATAAGGTATTATTTGATGCTTGGAATCGGTTGTAATCAAACCCGAACACTAAAATAGGGCCTGAACTTGATCGCGATGCATGCATTCCGAAATCCAAGTAAAATGATCCTAAGCATGGCTTGATCGAGCCTAAAGCTTGGTATATTTTGATGCTTGAAAGATCCGAAGCTTGGCTAAATAATCTGTTGTACTAACATGGTTGTTAGCCAAGGTTCGGACCGATAAAACTATTATGAAAAACCCGATTAGTGGGTCCGGGAGTTCCCACTCGCATGAACAAGGGGACAAAGGTCTTATGCATGAATTTGACAAAGCTGCAGGAGCTAGGTCGATAAGATAGGTTGCAAAGGTTGTCGCCGATTAGACCTCTCGGCTCCTCGTGGCCGGCGCCGTCCAGCCTTTGGCAGGAGTGGCCCCAGCATGCCTTGTTGGATTCTCTTGATTTCGCACTACTTGCTGGACTCTTGTCTTATGTGCTTGGCTGCCTTGATCGAATTTTCCTATAAAAGGAGGTGCATGGTGTGTTTCATTTTGTACACTTCTCTTCTTGCTTGTTACTTTCCTTTTGTGCTTTGCTCATTTTACTCCTTGAAAACTTGTTAGTTCTTAAAAATCTCTAGGAGAAGAGCTCATCTTACTTGGAAGATCTAAAGATACTTGCTCAAGACTCCTTCCTCGAGCGAGAATAGTGCCCACAAAACAAACGAAATCTGAGTGATCTTGTAGTTGAGGTAGAGAATCACGTATCTTCGCTGGCTATTTGTCCTTCGATAAGCTAATTGGCTTAAATGTTTTCATTTGCTCATTTAAAGTAACTCTTCAACTAAAATTTCGTTGCAATTTTGTCTTCCGGAAAGGCTCGATTCGGAGTAATGGAGCCGTACGCAAATTCACGGAGACATGCGGGAGGATTAACTTTCCTCTTGATGAAGTCATGCATGATGTCGAGTTTGGACCTCTCGACCTTGCTTTAGACCATCTCACCGATAAAAGTGAGAGGGATCTGATTTTGGGATACTACCAACACGTTGAACCTTCCTTTTGGTGAGATGACAATAACACCTTTTGATTTTGCTATTTTATCCGATTTGGGCTTCTCGGGAGAGCCTTTAGCCTATGACCGGAAGTTGCACAAAAATCATGACTATCTCCGTCATCTCTTTAGCCTCAACATTCTCCACAACAAGAAGTCCGGATCGTCCTTGCCTTTCTCTTGAGTACGATCCTCTTCTCCGACCAGGTTGGTAAGTTTCATGTTCACTATCCGGTGAACTTAGTAGACCCCGTAAAATAAAAAGGAGCTTAACTAGGGTGCTCCTACATACACTTACCTCATTAAGGGATTCCGTGCCAATGTGCGACATACAAAATCGGAGCCGGATTTAACCAATTATCTTCCTTTGAATGGCTTGTGGAAAATTATTGAGGTATGCTCAAACTCTCCTTTTCTCCAATATATGTTTTTTATCTTGCGTGGATAAAAATCTTATTTGATTCGCAAAAATGCAGTTTGTGATTGTATGAGTATTTGCCACATCTCTATCCCGGTTTAACGAATCATCTTGGATTTTCGGCCTCCGTATAATAGGCTAAGGTCTATCTTCAACGTCCTAAGATTCATGGGATAGACTTTTTGAGATAAGCCCTCAACCATGTGACCTCGGTATGCTTCTTCTATTCTCAAGATTTGCTAAAAAATATACCGAAAATAACTCTTTACCACACTTGTAACTCTCGACCCCGCCCACCGCTCGTGGTGGACTCCGACCCTGAATATTCATTGTTTTTCATTCATTTTCTTGTTGCTTTTCATTCTTTCTATCTGATTTCTTAATAATGCTTGTATATAGGCCTAATTGCAACTTCCTCAAAATGTCCTTGTGGCACGAGAATTGAGTGAAAGAAGGATCTTGTTTGAAGGTCCTTTTGGATTTTGTTGGTATCTTGGGGAGAGGGTCACTCCTCAAATCCGGGTCAACACGTGCCCTCTGTTTGATCCGATTGATCCACCTCCGACCATGTTCTATTTTCGTTCCTTGATCCAAATGAGCAAATGGTGGATATGGTGGGGTATTTGCTTACCTCAATTTTAAACTTGAACATGTCCTACGCCCATCATGCGGCATGAATCATGACCCAATTGGTGAGTTCCCAACTTCGCTTATAACATTAATTTCGTGCGTGGAAATCAATCTCCATCTTTTGGCGACTCACTCCTGCAGACATCTATATCCCGAGTCTCGATGTGGATGATACTCTTCCCGGGAGACCTCCTCGTTTCGTAAGAATTGCTGAAATCCGGGAAGAGGAATGTGTTGGCATCCCTTCCCTAGGAATTGGTGAGGGGTAAGAGTTTTATGCTCTTCTCTTTTATTTGCATGCTAAAAGTATATTCGACTAACACCATAGGATAAACCTTATAGTACAACCGGGAGTAATCTAGAGCTATGTCCATTGGATTGCAATATGCTCTTCGAGTGAATCCAAAACTTCTTGGCCGGGCAATCTTTCCCTACTTTCTGGGTAAATTCTTGATTAGTAGAGCGCTAATTTTGTTGAGTTTTCAGTGATTTGCTAATCACCCTTTTCATCTTGCAGAGGCATCGATTCAAAGCACCTCCTCCGGTAGTCTTCCTCGTGTACCCAAGACACTAAACATTATGTCTAGCCTACTCGGAAGTGATATAGAGCAAAGATCCAATCATACCTCGGTAGAGTTTCGATCTACTCGCTTTACCTTTGTCAGTCCGAGTCTAGTTTTATCGTTGCTACTCATAGGTGTTGCTTGCATGTTTTGCATCTTGGAGTTTATACTTCTTCGGTAGCTCCTTGGTATACTTTGATTGATGGACATAGATGTCATCTTTGTCTTGCTTGATTTGTAGACCAAGGAAGAAATTGAGTTCTCCCATCATACTCATTTGAAATTCCTGTCTCATTAACTCGGAAAAATCTCCACATAGAATTTCATTAGTAGCTCCAAAAATTATGTCATCTACATAGATCCGTGCAATAAGAAAGTCTTTCCCCTTGGTTTTTATAAAAAGAGTTTGTCAATCTAACCTCTTGACCTTTGTCACACAGATTGAGAGATCGTTGAACAGATTGTACTAGGTCGACCAGATTGCTTCCTTTTCCAATCTTGCATATCCCAATTATCTTACCTTTGTCTGTCATCCGACTTTTCCTCCCTTGTATTCTTCCAACTCGGAAAAGAGTCTTGAATCTCCTGACATGTGGCTTAAGCATCCACTATCTAGGTATCAATGCCCTTTTGTTCTTTTACGAGCTACCTGCAAGTCGGAACCAAACTAACCTTTCTCACTTCCTCTAACGAACCCAAGTAACTCCCTTTATTGTGGTCCTTTTCGACGAAGTCGACTCTTGGGAACCCAGATTTCAATAACATTAGGTTTCTTCTTATTCCGAGTCCTTCTTTTAGAGAACTAAGTCCGTGTCTCTTTCTTTTGATAAGTTTTTCTTTTATAAACCGGTGGAGAAGGTTTTCTCCTGTAAGCTGGTCCGGGCTCGGACCTCCTCTCATTCTTATGAATGGAGCTGTGCTCAGCCTTCCGGAACATCACAGTTCTAGAATCCTTTTGAAAAGTTCCGAGTAGGAATTGGATTCCTCCTCTTTGTTAAAACCAAGTCCTTCTTTTCGAAGGAGACACATTGAGATCCTATGAGCATGTAAAGGTTTTTCGACCTTGAGTAAATTTTAAAACAAGTTCTTGAGACTCTTTGAGCTTTTGCTTCAATTGCTCATTCTCTCTTCTGAGTGACTCGGACTCGGTCTCATTAGATTGAGCACTAGTCTTGAGTTCTCTTAGAGTAAGTCTCGGTTTTTCCAATTTGTTTTTCAAAGAGATGCTCTCGAAGTAACAGACTCAAGTTGTTCTTTAAAGCGAGAAGAATCGGAATTAGACTTTTCTTCCAAAGTAAAAATATATGTGGCTAAATCAACTTTGGAGAATTTGAGGAAGTATTCAATTACCTCCCGAGGATTTGTTTCCTCACGATCCGAGTAATCCGAGTCTCACTCTGTTTCGGCTTCCGAGTCAGAGAATGCCATCGGACATTTTGAGTCATCCGAGTCCTCATCATCTTCGATGAGTCTTCATCACTCCATGTGGCCATCATAGCCTTTTTCTTCCTTCTGTCCCTCTTTCTCTTGGGACAGTCCTTGACTATGTGTTCCTTGCTGCCACATTCAAAACAGCCAGAGTTCTTCATCAAAGATAACTTTGAAGGGGAAGAGTGCTTACATTTTCTATCCTTCTTGTCTTTCTTATAGAACTCTTCTCTTGGCTTCTTATCCCATCTCTTGTGCTTCATTATTCTCTTGAAGCCTCTAGCGATGAGTGCCATGGGATCCTGTTCGAGTCCGAGAAACTCATATTTGCTTCTCTAGTTTATGAAGCTTTAAGCGCAATGTTCTTTTTGGTGCTGACCTCTGCATCCTCATCTTCCGAGATGGATCTCGTGGGTGAGTAGCTTCCCAATGAGTTCGTCCGGCTTGAGTTGGGACAGGTTACGAGCCTCTTCAATGGTAGTCACCTTGGGACCCCATCTTCTCTTGGGTAGGCTTCGAGTATCTTTCTGCACATTTCCTCTTGGGAAATCTTTTTACCCTAAGATTTGAGGTTATTGGTAATCTCGAGTGAAGTGGATGAACATCCGAGTGATGTTCTCTTACGGCTCCATCTTGAACAACTCATACTTGTGAAGATATTGGTTTATCTTTGCTTGTCTAACCTAGCTTGTGCCTTCATAAGTGTTGACTAGTGTGTCCCATACTTCTTTGGCTGTGTCACGGTGAGACACTCGGTTGTACTCTTCCGAGCTGATGGCGCACATCGGAATGTTCATCGCTTTGAAATTCTTTCCGAACTTCTCCACTTTATCGGCGAGTGAACTCAGCCTTTGTCTTGGGCACAAGTCTTGTTTCTTCCGTCTTCATGGGAATGTAGTTGCCTACTTGTATGATGTTCCAAACATCCTCATCATGATCCAACGAGAAACACTCCATGAGCTTCTTCCAGAGTGTACGAAGTTAGATCCTTTGAACTTTGGTTGTCTACTTGAAAGATCTTCCTTCATTGAACTCTCCATTGTTATGAGCCATTTGATTTTTAAACCTTTGGATGGTTAGATCCTTTCTGAAAGGCTAGGCTTTGATACCAATCGAAGGTTTGCTCTTGGAGAGACTAAGTCACCCTAGAGGGGGTGAATAGGGTGATGAGGAAATTTAATTGAGTAATGGAAGAATAAAACTAGAGATAACTCTGTGGAGAGTCCGAGTCTAGATTGGACTTAGAAAAGTGCTAACTCGGAAAGTTACGTGGAAACCCTCCTAGGGCGAGAAAACCACGGTCGGTGCTAATCTAAGCACCAAGTCAAATCCACTATTTTGAATCCACAAAATACGGTAGAAAGACTCAACCAGAATTGCTCCCTTAGACAATTCCTTACAAGATTTTCCTAGACTCGAAATTACCTTTTCGATCTAGTACTTCCTAACCGAGGTAACCTTTACGAGTTATGGACAAGCGAGCTGAGTTAACCCTTACAGCTCGGTCAAGGGACCTTACTCGGAAAGTAAGAATGAGTGTTTGTAAACCGATTACAAGACCTTACAACTCAAAAGGATATTAAGTACAAAGTTGGAGTTGTAAGTAGAAGATTGAGAATAAAATACAATGACTTTTTGCTTAAGTGCGTGTATTGACGGTTGGTTCAACAATCTTTAAGTCTTGAGAGTTGGCTTCTATTTATAGATAGCTAAGCGGATTAGTCTTTGTGACTATCTTCTTACTGGAAGTTCTTTGTGACCGTTGCAATGGATTTTCTAAGTCGCTCAAAAAATATCCGTTAAGGTGTGAATGTTGGGCAACGGCTCTTGACTCCTTTGGAAGTCCCAATCCACTGGTGGTGTCCGAAAAGTGGGGTGGAAACCTCCGTTGTGCTTAGCGTTGGGCATTTCCAGTTTTGAAACAGACAACCCCGACACGTTGTCCGGGTCTTGGTCGAGAGATGGAAAAGGCCTTGTATGTTGGTGATTTGACATTTTGAAGTCGGTTACTTTTGTAATTCAAAAATAGGATAGCCTCATTTGAATAACCTACAAAAGTAAATCAATTTGGTCTCAAAGTATAAAATACTTTGGTCCAAGGTTAGATAAAGATAATAATCTCAATTAAGATAATTAAGTGCATAATTGTCTTACTCGAAAGAAATGGAATTTTCTGAGTCTAATATCCATTATACTCAAATTCCATCCGAGTCGAGTCTAGAGGTCAAGCAAGTTAAATAAATAACATCAGAGTGGAGTGACTTGATCTAGACTGCCAATGTTCAAACCAAGCAAGGTGACCTAGAAATATGAATGAACATAGTAATCCAATCAAACTTAGATCATGAAGTCGGACTCGAGTTTATGCAAAATAGAACAAGTGTTTGAACATGCAATATATCCGAGTGTTGTCCGAGTGACTGAGAAACTGTGTGTGAAATGATAAGTAAGAATATGCTTTACGAGTCGAGTCGAGTTGAAAGAGAATATATACGATAGATTCCGTAACACTCGGAAAAGATGCTATATCACCGAGAAAAGATGCTATATCACTCAGAAAAGTTGTTAAAGTAGATAGAATGACTTTTAATCAAAACCTTATGAGAGATAAAGTCTTATATCTAATACCTTGATGGAACTCAGAATGGTATATATATGTAAGGTCCGAGTCGTCATAGCATTTGTGATGCGGGACTTAACTATTCCGGGAAAGCTTGAACATCCTACCCTTGGAGGCGTTTGACGATCACGGATATCCTTTTCACTTTCCTTGGTCTTCTTATAGCTGGTCGTCCCATGAAGCTTTTCAATCTTGGGACCACGGGGTAGTTCTTATTAACGCGATAAAGGTCGTCGACTCTCCATGTCTGTCTTGGAAGACTTTGGAAATTATAACTTCGACGAAGACTCCGATGATGATGTTTAAAAGACTCCTTGCCACTTCCGTCGCTTGATGATTAATGAGTCCATTGTAGGGTGTTTTTTATTAATATAATATTTGCTTTGTAATGAGGACTCTTATGCAATAAGATATGATGCAAGACTCGAGTCTAAAAATGCATTCTTTTATTTAGTATAATGCACAAAACCTAGGAAAAATTACAAAGACAAATTGAAAAAAATGCACTAGCCCCCATTCCCCATAAAATAAAATAATAAAATGAAAAAATGAAAAATCTCAAGTGTATGGTCCAAAATAAGAACACGAGTGTGCACCATGGGTTAGGGCAAGAGAAAACCACGAAACGGGCCAGTCCAAGAGTGGGACTCTAAGAACTCCGTAAATAACTCTAATAAATAGGATCCACTCATGGTGTTAAAGAGATACAAACACGAAAGCCTTCAACCAACCAAACTAAGAGCATACTGCATCCCCTTCTTCCATTCAAAAATAAAACCATGAACTTTATGACTAAGTTAACATAGTGGATGCATGAGATGAGTAACTTAGATAGATCCGGGTTAACCAATTACGGGTTGAATGTCCTATTCAAGCATTTGCCGGTGAAGGTCTATTGGACATTCTTAAGATCTGTTGTGGCTTATTAGGATCTTCACCACGATGTCTTCAAGTTTGAGGATAAGGAGTTACTATTGCGAGTAAGCACAAAACGATGAACGAAAGCAAACGACATGCACCGATTAGCGGTGCTGGCCATAAGGCAATTATCCCACACCGCCGAGGCTGAGACGCCTCGGTTTACACCTAAATACTCTAACTTTTGTTTCTGTCCGGTTGTCACTATTTTTATTTTTTATTTCATTTTGCTGCTTTTGGGCCTTAAAGGTTAAACTTTGACCATGCAAGACAAGTAATA
Organism: Talinum fruticosum; assembly: GCA_021018815.1. NCBI lineage: Eukaryota > Viridiplantae > Streptophyta > Magnoliopsida > Caryophyllales > Talinaceae > Talinum > Talinum fruticosum. The sequence continues at coordinate 3,541,647 of JAITYX010000026.1, forward strand.
TTTGATTTTTCATCCGTGATACGGAGATCCGGTTAATGGATCACCTCAAGATGATTCAAGATCCTCAAAAGTGGACTTATACTTAGCGACACACTTCGCTCAAAAATCGGCTGTAGCTTATCACCCGGCTTCTTGGTGGGAGGAATACTTCAAGAATCACAATAACGATCTACTTTGGTATGTTAAGCACTCGGAAGGTGTCCCATCTCAAAACACATCCCATGCAACGCCCATTCATACGTCTATTGGGATTAGAAAATAGCACGTATTACTCCCCTAGCCATGTGGTGTGGCAGATGGGAAGAGAGCGAGATAATACCCTTATTAGACTTTATCTAGCCAGCTACCTTTGACTTGTTTAAAGGGCATGGTAGCTCTAAACGTACTAGGTCGTGGCCCGAATGTTGGTGGAGTTTGCCAAATTTGTTGACACCTGCTGACTTGTTGACACCTAAAGGCATACCCAACACTACTATTTCTCCCTATTATCTAAAGTGGATAATAGAAGTAGATCCCCAACGGCGGAAGGCGCCGAGATTCGAGAGAGATGGATCCTGAAGAAGTTGTCCCCGTTGCTCGCCCCTTCCAAATTCGTGAAATAAACCCTCGGATGGTTGAACGCGCCGATCGAAGAGAAACTTAAGCCAAAGAAACTAAAGAAAGGAGAGCTCACCGTATTTAAGAACCGAAGGAACACACCCAAGATGAAGAAGTTGAGTATAGTGACCCTAAAGCAATGAAAGTAAAGATAGACCAAGGCTTAGACTCTTAGGATAGAAGTTAGGATAAAAAGGGAGGTTTAGTTTTGCCTTTTAGAACAATGTTATTAGTACTTTTACAAGTAATATGCTTGCAATTATTTCCCTTTATTATCTATGTATTTGGGTAAGTGGTAGGCTTACCTTTTAATAAATAAAAGTACTATTATGCTATACTTTTATATTTATATCGCTCACTTTAGAAGTAAAAATAAAAAATGAACAAATTTAAATAAAACATACTGAAGGACCGACTAATTGGGCCATCAGGTAAATAAATAAGAGAACCAGCTAATCCGATGCTTGAAGATGAAAACCGGAACCAAAGGGAAAACCATGGCCCAGCTAGCCCAACGTTGTCCGGGTGGTGGCCGGCGCCCGTCATAGGCTGGACTCAGCCTACTTCCTAGGGCATGCTAGACGTAGTACTTCTTCAACTAATCTAAGGTATTGTACTAAAAAATCTCTTCTCCACCCAAATTAATTAATTTGACCGCCCTACCAGGTAAGATCTGACTAAGTATAAACGGACCTTGCCAATTGGGCTTAAAATGTCCTCGTGGGTCCCGAATTGGGGCTCTTATCTCCTTAAGGACCAAATCTCCAACTTGTAAATTTTGAGGCTTAATTTTCTTATTAAAGGCCCTAGAATGCGAGCCTAGTATATTTGGACATTATGTATGGCATTAAGGTGCCTCTCATCCAATAATACTAACTCTTCATAGCTTGCTTTGGCTCATTCTCCTTCTAGAATTTAGCTCTCAACAATTATCCTTAGAGAAGGAATAACAATATCAATTGGAAGGACAGCTTTCATGCCATAAACTAGAGTAAGGCGTTGCTCTCGTAGAGGTTCTAATAGAAGTTCTATGACCCCATAACGCAAAAGGTAATTTGTCGGGCCAATCCTTATAGGTAATTGTCATTTTCTCCACTATTTTACGAATATTCTTATTAGCGGCCTTAACTACTCCGTTGGTCTAAGGGCGATACGAGGAAGATTTATGATGTTGTATTTTGTACTTATCAAACAAATCTGCTACTTCCTTCTTAAAATGGCTACCATGATCACTTATTAGCTCGTGATGCACCCCATAAAGACAAATGATATTTTGGGTAATGAACCCGGCTACCTGCTTTGACGTCAAAGTTGCATAAGAGGCTGCCTTTACCCATTTTGTGAAGTAGTCGATTGCTACTCACACAATTTCATGACCACCTATTCCTGTAGGGGTCACCTTGCTAATAATGTTTATACCCCAAACTAAAAATGGCTAGGGTGAAGCTAACGTTGTGAGGAATGATGGTGGTTGGTGTTGTAAATTTGCATACACCTTACATTGATGGCATCTTGTAACAATATTATAACAGTTCGGCGTCATGGTTGACCAGTAATAACCGAGTCTCCGAATCTTCTTGACCAACATCCTACCATTCATATGAGGTCCGTACTCCCCACCATGAACCCCATCCATGATGCACCTTGCTTTATGTTGGTTCACACAAAGTAAGCAAATCCAAGAATTGGTTTTCTTGAATAGTTGCCCCTAATTGATAAAGAATTGGGCGCCCAACATCCCGATGGCTTGTCGCTCTAGGTGTGAAACCTAAGGGATACTCTTACTTATCCGAAACCGATAAATATCATGATACCAACCGACATGGTAGGTATTAGACACTTCTAATGGGCGAGATGTATGTAGGATGACTACGTTACTCAATCCGAACGGGCATTGAATGAATGCCGGTAGGGATATTGATCATGGATTCTAACTTAGCAAGTGCATCCGCGAATTAGTTATCATCCCTAGGAAGGTAAGTGAAAGATATGCTCTTAAAGTGTTTAGACAATTAAGATGGTGGAGTCGGAGCGATCTAAGTTGAGGCGAATGAGCATGCGGTGGCAGCACTAGTATCTCCGGGAGTGGCTTAGCTCCGAGTGGCCGACCCGGAACGAGGTCATCCAGAGGCTCATCCTCTTGAAACATCACGAAGGGGGTGCTTCCTCTAGCTTGACTTCGCGGATCGTCCAACATCCGCGGGATCTTCCGAGTCACTCGAATGCCGTCCGAGCTTATCGGCTTTGGTTGAGGACCCGGAGCACCCTGTCCCTTGGCTTGTTCTTCCTTCTCTCCTTCTTCCTCTTTCTCTTCTTCCTTCTCTTCTTCCTCCTTCTCCTTAGAAGGAGTCTGGTTTAGCCGCAGCCTCCTCTTCTTCTTCAGCTGCCTCTCCGGATGGAGACTTGGCGGGGCTCGAGGACTCTTCGGACGTATCCGAGCTGTCTCGCATCCTAAGCGGCTTTGGTGCGCCTTTCTCCGAGGAGCTCAATCGTCTCCTGTTGCTCCTTAAGTAGAGCCTTCATTTCGAGGAGCATATCTTGTTGCTCTCGAATATGAGATTGTGCCATCTTTTGGTTAATGGTCATGTTCGAAGGATGGTCTTGAAGGAGTGAAGAGTGTCCTGGATTTACGTGGACATAGAGGAGAGTTTGTCTATCGGTGTGGTAGACAAAGTAATAGTGGCTTCACGACAAAGACCCGAGGTGGAAGCACCGCCAGGTGGAGGGGAGTGAGAGAGGAGTCCGAGTCCGAGTCCGAGGTGGAGGGGAAGGTTGCCTCGGTTCGAGCTATGGACCCGGACACCAAGTTGGGTTTCCCGATACCCCTATCCAAGAAACTCTTTTCACGCCAACGACTATGGCAGCCTCAAACACTTCGTTTGGGTCCGAGGGGAGCGGAACCTTGAATGGTTTAAAGGTGAGGGTAAGCGGGGCTCCGAAAGGAAGAGGGGTGGATTTCTTAGTCCGAGTAGGCACGGTGGCCATCTCGCTCGATAATGGCGGGGAAGAGGTCTACATCGTAGCCCTCGAGAATGTCGAATAGAGCTTTGAGAATTTTGGAGTTGGGATTTTCTTTGCAGGAGTGGCGAGAAAATAAAGTTCTCATCAGCAAGAAACAGAGAAGTCTAGCCTCGGTTTTCATCCGAGTCACGTAAAAGTTCTTATGTGACTCAGGAACTTCCTTGGCATGTTTTCCAAAGAACTCATCAACAACCTCATTGAAGGGGATGGGGTTAGTGTTGAGAAAGATAGAAGAAACTTTAAAAAGACGATGAAGAAGAGAGAGATTAATACGAACCACTATGTTACGAACTCTTGAGGTGATAATCCCCTCGAGCAAGAAAGGTTCGAATAAAATTCAGCAACTAGTTCAAGGTATATGAACTCACCGAAACAAAGAAAATTATATACCTCGGTGGTTTTGATGTGTTTCAACCACGAAAAGGTTGTGGTTGGAAAGAATTTGTCATCCAACGTAAGGTGTTGGGTGACGAGAATTTTAGAGGGGTTAAAAGGACTCTCTTGGCTTTTGGTTCTGGGCTTCTTAGTTGCAGAACCTAGGAAATCTGGAGTGGAACCTCTTTTAGGCATGGTTGAGAAGTTGTGAGAAGAAGATGAGATAACTTGAAGAAACGAGAGAGAGAGAGAGTGTTGAGATTGTGTGAGAGCTTAGATTGCAAGAGTGAATATGCGAGAGTTTAGGTTAGCAGAGACTAAAGTCGCGAAATGAAGGAAAAGGGATGCTATTTATAGCGAAAAGAATGTCCTTCGGTATCCGTTCGATCCAAACCTCCAACAGTCGCCTCGGCACCGGTGTGTCCGTACTACTCTCCAACGATTAGAATTCCAGTGTACTGTCTCCCAATGGCTAGCTCACCGATCGATGTGCGCAGTAGAGAGAGAAAAAGGAGAAATTTTAAAAGAAATTTCTGAAATTCTCCACTAATCTAGAGATGATTTAAGAAGTTTAAAGTCCAATTTTCTCAAAAACTAAGTCTAACTTCAGTAAGGTTTCGAGTGACTCGGAAAGCGCAAATAGATAATAACTCCTAGCTTAGTATTACTTGGGTTAACTAAACTAATTGTTATTTAAGACACGAAAAGAACATGTAACACATAATCATGCAAGATAATTTCACTTAGAAGAACACATAATCATGCATTTATCATGCCAAGTTCATTCCTAATGAAACAAAACCGATCCTCGCTAAGTGGCTTAGTAAACATATCAGCTAATTGAAATTTTGTAGGAATGAATTCAAGTTCAATATCACCTTTCTCAGAATGGTCTCTCGGAAAATAATACCCGAACTTAATATGCTTTGTATTTGATTGTTGAACTGAATTCTCGGTGATGCCGATCGCACTCTAATTGTCACACTTGATTGGAATTGATTTGAATGAAAGTCCAAGGTCTTTCAATTATTGCTTGATCCATAGAATCCGAGCACACCATGCTCCAGCTGCAATGTACTCAGCTTCGGTAGTTGATAGAGCAATTGAGTTCTCGCTTTTTTAGTGCCATGATATAAGGGATTGACCCGAAGCCGGCATGCTCCTGAGGTGCTCTTTCTATCAACCTTGTATCCAGCATAGTCCGCATCTAAGTATCTAGTGAGGGTCGGTTACGAGTCTCTTGAAAATCATAGACTTAGATTACGAGTCCCCGTAAGATATTTAAAAATTCTCTTCACCGCAGTGAGATGTGATTCTTTTGGATTAGCTTGGAATCTTACACATAGACATACACTAAACATAATGTCCGGCCTGTTGGATGTAAGATCTAGTAGAGATCCAATCATACCTGGATAGAGTTTCGATCTACTCGCTTTACCTTTTTTGTCCGAGTCCGGTTTCATGCTGCTTACTCATTGGTGTCGCTTCTTGTTTTGCATCTTAAAGCTTGTACTTCTTCAGCAACTCCTTGATATACTTAGATTGATGCACATAGATACCATCTTTATCTATTTTGAGTTGTAGACTAAGAACAAAATTGAGCTCTCTCATCATGCTTATTTGGAATTCATATCTCATTAACTCGGAAAAATCTCGACATAGATTTTCATTAGTAGCTCCAAAAATTATATCATCAATATAGATCTGAACTATGAGAAAGTCTTTCCCCTTGGTTTTTATGAAAAGAGTTTTATCAATCTGACCTCTTTTAAAATCATTTTCAACCAAGAAATTGCTCGAGTCTTTCATACCAAGCTCCGGGAGCTTGTTTAAGACCATAAAGAGCCTTTTACAACTTGAAAACATGATTTGGAAATTCTGAGTTTTCAAATCTAGGGGTTGCTCAACATAGACTTCCTCTTGAATGAAACCATTCATAAAAGCACATTTGACATCCATTTGATACAATTTAATATTCATGCTAGATGCAAGTGCCAATAGGATTCTAATTGCTTCAATCCTAGCAACTCGGTGCAAAGGTTTCCCCACAATCAATTCCTTCTTATTGATTGTAACCTTGAGCCACAAGTCTAGCCTTGTTTTTTACTGCTAACCCACTTTCATCTAGCTTGTTCTTGAAAACCCATTTGGCTCCTATGATTGGGTGGTCGGAAGGTCATTTGGTCGAGTCCGGACTTGGTTTCTTTCGAATTGATTAAGTTCCTCTTACATGGCCCCTATCCATTTAGGTTCATTTAGGGCCTCTAGGTTCGAGTTAATGATATAAATGGAGTGAATGCACATAAATTTTGCAAGGAAGAGCGAGTTCTTACCCCACTATTAATGTTAGACAAGATGTTTTCAAGTGGGTGGCTTTAAGCATATTTGAATGTTTTACCTGTTCTCCGGTTTACCAGATTTGAGGGTTGAATGGGTTGATCTTCAAAGATCTTATCCGATTGAGCTTGCTCATCTATTTGACCTTCGACATTCCGAGCCGACTCTTGAGCTGGTTCGGTCTCGGTCATGATATTCGAGCTACTTTCTTTTGACTCGTCCGAGCTCGGCTTCGGTAAGATCATCTTTATCTCGACCGAGTTTCGGATCCGAGAACGTTGACTCACTTGGTTTTGCCTTATCAAACTCATCAAACACAACGTGGATGCTTTCTTCCACTTTGTTAGTTCTTTTATTGACAATGCGATATGCTTTACTATGAGATGAATAACCAAGAAAGATACCTTCATCCGACCGAGCATCAAACTTGGTCGAGTGATCCTTACCATTATTGTGAACATAGCACTTACATCTGAAGGGTTTGAAGTATGAGATGTTTGCTTTCTTTCCCTTGTAGAGTTCATATGGAGTTTTCTTTAAAATTAGTTTGATGAGGCATCCGTTCAATGTGTAGTTTGTTGCGTTAATCGCCTCGACCAAGAAATAGTAAAGAAGATCGTGTTCAATCATCATTGTCCTTCCTATTTCTTTAAGAGTTCTATTCTTTCTCTCCACTACCCCTATTCTATTGAGGAGTTCGGGTGCTGAGAAGTTGTGGGAGATGTCATTCTTATCGCTGAACTCTGCAAATTCCGAGTAATCGAACTCTCTTCCAAGGTCGGTTCGAATTCTTCCGATCCGAGTCCGGGACTCTACTTAAATTTTTCTGCAGAGCTTGCTTGAACTCTTTAAAGTCTTCATTTTTGTGCTTAAGAAAACACACCGAGGTAAATCGTGAGTAGTCATCAACAACCACAAGTACATAAGATTTACCTCCAAGACTCTTTATAAGGATTTCACCATATAAATCCATATGCAACATTTCAAGCACTTTGGATGTGGAAACAGTTTTGAGAGATTTGAAAGGTGATCCGACCTACCCTTTTGTGCATGCTTCACAAATTTTATCTTTCTTAAATGCACAATTAGGCAAACCTCTCGATTAAACCATGAGATGCGAGCTTTTTGATAGTATGCATACTAACAAGACCTAGTCTACCATGTCCAAGAATCATCATGCAATGATGCTTTTAAACAAGATAAATTCGACTTGGATCGAAAGAGGAATAGTGTAGGTGTTACTCGATCTCTTACCTGTGAGCTTAGTCTCTTTGGTGGTTGCATCGAAATATAACAATTTGTCCGAGTGAACCTTACCTCTTAACCTTTGTCACACAATTGAGAGTTGCTTGAGTAGATTGTACTTTAATCCCTTAACAAGATAAACTGGGCTGACCGGGTTGTTTCCTTTCCTAATCTTGCCTATTCCAACTATCTTGCCCTTACTCGTCATCTCCAAAAGTGACTTTGCCTCCTTTGTAATCTTCTAACTTAGAAAAAGTCTTGAATCTCCGACATGTGGCATGACCATCCACTGTCTAGGTACCAATGACCTTTTGGTCTTTTCCGAGTTACTTGCAAGTCGAAACACACTAACCTTCTCACTTCCTCTAATAAACCCAGTAACTCCCTTTACTATGGTCCTTTTCGAGGAAGTAGACTCTTGGGAACCCATATTTGAATTACTTTGGGTTTGGTCTGATTTTCAGTCTTCCTTTTAGAAAACTAAGTCTGTGTCTCCTTCTTTTAAAAACCTTTTCTTTTATAAATAGGTGGAGAGGGTTTTCTCTTATAGACTAGTCTCGGGCTCAGTCCTCCTTTCATTTTTATGAATGGGACCATGTTCAACCTTCTTGAACTTTTCGGTTCTGGAATCCTTCTTGAAAAGATATGAGTAGGAATTTGATTCCTCCTCTTTGTTAAAACCAAGTCCTTCCTTTTGAAGGAGACACATTGAGAGCCTAAAAGCATGTCAAGGTTTTTCTAATCTTAGGTAAATTTCAAAACAAGCTCTTGAGATTCATTGAGCTTTTGTTTCGGATGCTCATTTTCTCTTCGAGTTTCTCGGACTCGGTCTCATTAGCTTGAGTACTAGTCTTGAGTTCTCTTAGAGTAAGTCTCAGCTTTTCCAATTCATTTTTCAAACCAATGCTCTCGGAGGTGAAAGACTCAAGTTGTTTTTTGAATTAAGAAGAATCGAATTGGACTTTTCTTCCAAAAGTGTAAATATATTTAACTAAATCAACTTTGGTGAACTTAAGAAAGTATTCTAATACCTCCCGAGGATTTGTCTCCTCAATGTCCGAGTTGTCGGAGTCCGACTCGGCTTCCGCTTCGAGTCCGACAGTGCCATCAAACACTTTGAGTCATCCGAGTCTTCATCTTCTTCGGATGAGTCTTCCTCACTCCATGTGGCCTTCATAACCTTCTTCTTCTTTATGTCCCTTTTTCTTCTTCGACGAGTCTTTGACTATGTGATCTTTGCTTGCCACATTCAAAATAGCCGAGTTCTTAGTTAAACATAACTTTGAAGGGAAGGAGTGTTTACCTTTTCTGTCCTTCTTATCTTTCTTGTAGAACTCTTCTCTTGGCCTTTTCTCCCATTTCTTATGCTTCATCATTCTTTTAAAGCCTTGAGCAATGAGTGCCATGGGATCTTCTTCGAATATAAGGAACTCGGATTTTCTCCTGTGCTTTCCGAGGCTTTCAGTCGCAATGTTCTTTTTGGTGCCGACCTCGGCATCCTCTTCTTCCGGATGGATTTCATGGGTAAGAAGCTTCCCAATTAATTCATCTAGCTTTAGTTGAGAGAGGTTACTGAGCTTCCTCGATGGTTGTCACCTTGGGACCCCCATCTTCTCCTGGGTAGACTTCTTAGAATTTTTCCGCACATTTCTTCATGAGAAATCTTTCTACCCGGAGATTTGAGATTGTTGGTAATCTCAGTAAAGCGTATAAACATCCGAGTGATGTTTTCTTGTGGCTCCATCTTGAACAGCTCATATTTGTGAAGATATTGACTTATCTTTGCTTGTCTTACTTGGCTTGTTCTTTCATATGTGTTGACAAGAGTGTCCCACACATCTTTAGCCGTGTCACAAGCTGACACTCTGTTGTATTCTTCCGAGCTGATGGTGCACATCGGAATGTCATTGCTTTAAAGTTCTTTCCGAACTTTTACGCCTCTTCAGTGGTGTACTCGAACTTTTCTTTAGGTGCAGGTCTTGTATCTTCCATCTTCATTGGAATGTAATTGCCTTCTTGTATGATGTTCCATACATCTTCATCGTCGTCCAACAGAAAGCATTCAATTAGCTTCTTCCAAGTGCACAAAATTTGATCCTTTGAACTTAGGTGATCTGCTGGAAGATCTTCCTTCATCGAACTCTCCATTTTTAATGCCATCTGATCATTAGACCTTTAGGTTGTTAGACCCTTTCGAAAGGCTAGGCTCGATAGCAATTGAAGGTTTACTCTTGGAGAGTCTTATTCACCCTAGAGGGGGTGAATAGGGTGATGAGGCAATTTTAACAAACTTGGAATATTTACGCTTGAAAAGAATGATTAAGACAGTTTAAGTCTAGATTAGACTCGGAAAAGTGTGAACTCGGATATACATGGAAACCCTTTTGGGGCAGAAAACCACGGTCGGTGCTAGTCCAAGCACCAAGTCAAATCCACTATTTTGAATCCACAAAATACAGTAGACCGACTCAACCAGAATTGCTCCCTTAAACAATTCCTTACGAGTTTTCCTATACTTAGAAATTCCCTTATCCGATCTAGTACTTCCTAACTAAGATAACCTTTATAGCTAGGGACAACTAAGTTGAGTTAACCCTTACAGCTCAATCAAGGGACCTTACTCGGAAAGTAAGAAAAAGTAAGTAACTCATTATAAGACTTTACAACTCGGAAAGTATGAATTACAAGTCGGGAGTTGTAAATAGAAGATTGAGTATGAATACAATGACTTTTGCTTAAGTAATGTGTATTGACAATATGTTCAGCAATCTTCAAGTCTTGAGGGTTGGCTTCTATTTATAGATGACCAAGCAGATTAGCCATTGTTACTAATTTCGAACAAAAGTCCTTTGTGACCGTTGTAACGGTTCTTCTAAGACACTCAAAAAGATCCGTTGAGATGTGAATGTTGTGCAACGGCTCTTGACTCCTAATGGTGCTCCAATCAACTGGTGTTGTCTCGAAAAGTAAGGTGGAAACCACCGTTGAGCTTAGCGTTGAAGTTTTCCAGTTTTGGAAACAGAAAATCCCGACATAACGTCCGAGCCTTATTCAAAAGTAAAAAGCCTTATCTCCTGGTGATTGACGACTTGAAGCTAGTTACTTTTGTATTTCAAAAATAAGATAACCTCGTTTGGATAACCTACAAAAGTAAATCATTTTGGTTCTCAAAGTATAAAATACTTTGGTCCAAGATTAAGCACGAGATAATAATTTAATTAGAATAGTTCATAATTATCTTAGGCCAAGACGTGTGGAATTTTCTCGAGTCTAATATTCATTATACTAAAATTCCAGCAGAGTTAGTCTTAAGAAAGATCAAGTTATAAAAGTGAAAACATCGGAGTATAAGTACTTGATCTAGACAAATAATCTCAAACAAATATGCTTGACTTAGAAAGTCAAATTAACGTTGTAATTCACTTTTCTTCAAGATATGCGATCGGAACTCATATATGAAGTGTTAGAGAGGTCATTTGAACATGCAATAAATCTGAGTGGTGTCTAAGTGACGCAGAAACATTAGTGTGAGATGATAGATGAAAATGAGTTTTTGAGTCGAGTCGGAATGGAATGAAAACATATGCAATAGTTTCTATAATACTCGAATGACTTATAATCAAAACCTAGGAGGGAAGAGGTTTATACCTCTCTTTGGTAGTACTCGGAATGGTCTAGTTTCCAAGTCCGAGTCTTCAATAAAGAACCCCAACACAAAATAAACGACCTTTTGCCTTGGGTCGATCCACAAATCCCCCTTTCTTTCGAGCTATCCAAGAATCGTGCCAAGCCATAAACAACATTTTACTTTTGTTCATTCGGACAAGGAGGTGAAGACCTGAAGACGACGTTAAAGCGTTGCAGTTCATGCTCACGAGCATCAAAGTGTTGCGTTTAAGCTCTACAAAACAGTCCACGCAAGACTAGGAGCTTTCCCCTCAAAATGATGTCATGGTTGGCACCTACAACCCCGGAGTTCTAAGTGAAACGCTGCATTTTGGCTTGGAGAATCCTTTGGAAACACGGTAGGGCACGAAACCCCGGGAGAGCGAGGGTGGCCGGCACCCACGAGCCGAGTTCTATCCAGCTTTATCCTTTCTATCCATATCAATCTTTTGATTTATTGGCCCGATTTTATTTCGCACTTTTGGAGGGTAGGTCGCATGCAAACCGTAGGTCATTTGTGACCTAGGTCTCTCCCTATAAATAGAAGGCCTTGGCTCTCATTCCCATACGACTTTCTCCTATGTGTAATGCTTTGCGAAAGCTAACCAGAGCACTCATACCTAAACGTTACTCTACCGAAATTACTATCAACCATTCATGTTTTCTCTACTTATTGTCATTGAATCCGTGCAAAGAGCTAAAGATTATTAAGTTATTCTAATCTCTGGGCACTTATTCAATCGATCTTTCCTATTCCCTACATACGTAGTTCACAAAGACAAGCCCTTTTCTTTTATTTGTCACCGTCGCATCGGGAGATCCAGCGTAGAGATCCGGATTAGCAAGGTGGGATAATCTGAGAGCAATCGTTCGGCCTTCAAATGGTTTATATTATTTTTATGCTTCATTTACCGCTTTACGTATTGTGGATTAAAGAGATGTAATCATTTTTTTAATTCCTCCCCCGGACGTAATCTTTCACTTTTTCGCTTTTCTTTTCTTTTTGCTTTCTTTATCACTTTCTTTACCACTTTCTTTATTGCTTTTTCTTCGATTCTGTTTGGTTGCTTTTACTTATTGTTTTAGCATGTTGTATGTTTGTGTGTAGCACGTTATTTTAATATACTATGAAGACTCGGACTCTAAATGTGTATCATTCCGAGTACTATAAGGGACTCAGGTACAAACCTCATCTCTCCTAGGTTTTGATTACAAGTCATTCTAAGTGTTATAGAAACTATTGCACATGTTTTCATTCAATTCTAATTGACTCGAAATCACCCTCTTGTTCATGAACTCACACTGATGCTTCGAGTCACTCGGACACTACTCAAACTCATCGCATGTTCAAACATTCTCTCTAACACTTTTAATCTATGTTCGACTTCAAATTCTAAGTTAAAGTTGAAGACTCGGACTTTACGTATGCATCACCCGACTTCCATCAAAGAATCAAGTATAAGACTTCAGCTCTCATAAAGTTTTGATTTCAAGTCATTATGTGTGCCTTAGAAACTTTTCCGAGTGATAGATCACCTTTTACGAGTGTTACGAAACCATTGCATATATTCTCACTTGATTCCGACGGACTCAAAAAGCATACTCTGTTCACACACTATTCCGAATCACTCGGACAACACTCGGACATTTCGCATGTTCAAACACCTATTCTATTTTTGCACAACCGCAGATCGACTTCATTGATAATTCATTCTTCTAAGTCAACATATTTTGTTTGAACTTTGCTTTGTTTAAATCAAGTCCGATATTCTTTATTTGACTTGATTCTCTCTTAGACTCGACTCAAATGGATTTTAAGTCTCATGGATGTTAGACTCGAAAAATTCCATTCGTTTTTCCGACTCGAGATAATTATGCACTTCATTATCTTAATTAATTTATTATCTGTGTCTAATCTTGGACCAAAGTATTTTATACTTTGAGAACCAAATTGATTTACTTTTGTAGGTTATTCAAACGAGGCTATCCTATTTTTGAATTACAAAACTAACCGAGCTTCAAAACGTCAAATCACCAGGCAGACAAGGCTTTTTCCATCTACGACCTAGCCCCGGACAATCGTGTCAAGGTTGTCTATTTCCAAAACTGAAAATCTACAACGCTAAGCTTAACGGTGGTTTCCACCTTACTTTTCAAGGCATCGTCGGTGGTTTTGGGACTTCCAAAGGAGTTAAGAGTCGTTGCCCAACGAACATACGTCAACGGATATTTTCCGAGTGACTCGGAAAATCCGTTACAACAGTCACAAAGGACTTCCAGTCAGAAGATGGTCACAACGGCTAGTCCGCTTGGTCATCTATATAAATAGAAGCCAACTCTCAAGACGTGAAGATTGCTGAACCAACTATCAATATACATACTTGAGCAAAAGTCTTTGTATTCATTTTCAATCTTCTACTTACAACTCCAACTCTGTAATTAATATTTTCCGAGTTGTAAGGTCTTGTAATCAGTCACAAACACTTATTTTTACTTTCCGAGTAAGGTCCCTTGATCGAGCTGTAAGGGTTATCTTAGCTCGAGTTGTCCCTAACTGTAAAGGTTATCTCGGTTAGGAAGTACTAGATTAGATAAGGGAATTTCGAGTCTAGGAAAAACTCGTAAGGAGTTATCTAAGGGAGCAACTTTGGTTGAGTCATTCTACTGTATTTTGTGGATTCAAAATAGTGGATTTGACTTGGTGCTTGGATTAGCACGGTCCATGGTTTTCTACCCCGGGAGGGTTTCCACGTAATTCGAGTTGATACTTTTCTGAGTCCAATCTAGACTCAGTCAGATTTAAAGATCGGTCCAATCTCTATCTTCATCTTCCACTTATTTCCGAGCAAGTATTTTTCCGAGTTCATTCTTGACTCACACTCTCCTCAAAATCATATCAAGTGTTTAACTCGAGCGAATTTCGTCATCACCCTATTTACGCCCCTCTAGGGTGACTTAGCTTCTCCGAGAGCAAACCTTCAAAAATGAATTACAATGATAATTCAACTTTCTAAGTTAGCATGTTTATTTGAAACATATTTGCCTAGATCAAGTACTCATACTCCGATATTCTTTTTATAACTTGATCTTTCCTAAGACTAACTCGGATGGAATTTGAGTATGATGAATATTAGAATCGGAAAATTCCACTCTTCTAGGTCTCGGATAATTATGCACTTAATTATCTTAATTAAATTATTATCTCGTGCCTAATCTTGGACCAAAGTATTTTATACTTTGAGAACCAAAATTTATTTACTTTTGTAGGTTATCTAAACGAGGTTATCCTATTTTTGAATTACAAAAGTAACCTAGCTTCAAGTTGTCAATCACCAGCAGACAAGACTTTTCTACTTCCGAACCAGGCCCGAGCACCGTGTCGTGGTTGTCCGTTTACAAAACTAGAAATCTTCAACACTAAGCTCAACGGTGGTTTCCACCCTACTTTTCGAGACACCACCAGTGGATTGGGACATCCTAAGGAGTCAAGAGCCATTGTACAACGTTCACATCTCAATAGATCTTTTCTTAGCGACTCGGAAGAACCGTTACAACGATCACAAAGGACTTCTATTCAGAAAATAGTCACAACAGCTAATCTGCTTGGTCATCTATAAATAGAAGCCACTTCATCAGAATTGAAGATTGTTGAACACATTACTGAAATTATATCTCTCCGTATAATACTCATTCAATCTTCTTCTTACAACTCTTAGTCCGTACTTAACACTTTTCCGAGTTGTAAAGTCTTGTAATCGATTACATACTCTTTCTTACTTTCCAAGTAAGGTCCCTTGACTGAGCTGTAAAGGTTAACTCAGCTCACTTGTCTTAACTGTAAAGGTTACTTCGGTTAGGAAGTACTAGATCGGATAACGAACTTCGAGTCTAGGAAAAATCTGTAAGGAATTGTTTAAGAGAACAATTCGGTTGAGTCAATCTACTGTATTTTATGGATTCAAAATAGTGGATTTGACTTGGTGCTTAGACTAGCACTGGCCGTGGTTTTCTCGCCCTGGAGGGTTTCCACATAAATCTGAGTTCATACTTTTCCGAGTCCAATCTAGACTCGGATTGTCTTGATTATTTGGTTTAAACTTTAACTCTTCCATTTTGTTAAAATTTCCTCATCACCCTATTCACCCCCTTTAGGGTGACCAAGACTCTCCACGAGTAAACCTTCATACTACTCAAACAAGTAATGGTTGTCTTTGGACGGGCGGAATGGAAGGGTTTTCCCTATATTTCGTACCCTCGTCCCCGGATCCGATTCTCGGTTCAAAGACCGATGGAGTCTGTTTTAGCCTTTTTCGGTCTTAGTCTTTCCATACTAAAATTGAAAGAGCAATTTTTATTTTTTATGTTTGTTAGTTTTCTTCCTAAAGCCGACTGGCGACTCCCTTTTTGTTTTATTCTCGTTAAAAATTGCATCTCGGTTATTTTCACGGTTGTAGGGTAAAAAAAAAAAAAAGGAACCTGGATCTCGCTCGCCAGGCTAAAGGTCAAGGCCGACTATGTCGCTAGAGGCCTATGGCCGGTGTAACAACCCGACCCTAAATCACAATTATTTATTTTAAATCACATTATTTATTTTATTAATTATACTATTTATATAATCGAGCGCGTGCACTTCAATTCGATATCTTATATTTAAACTATTTTTATCCGTATGTTATGCGGCTAAGGCGACGAAGTGGCCCTAATAAAAATCTCATAATAAGATTTTAATTTGTGAACATCGTTATTAAAAACAAAATTAAAAGTAACAATAAAAGAAAACAAAACAAGTAAATAAATAAATAAATCAAAATAATCAAATAATCAAAGCAGATTTTTCAAAGGAAAAATCCGAGAGAAGGAACTCTCTGGATCGTTAAACGACTTAAAATATACTCGGGCATCCTCTCTCCCTCCCGTGCTCATTCGTTCTCCCCTTCCCCGCCTTCCTCTGCCTCTCCCCTGCCTCTCCACGCTCTCCCCTCGGTCGGGCTGGTCCGGCGACCAGCTGCCGCCAACGCCGGGCAAAAGCCGGCGCTAGCACCGGCCTCCCTCCTCACGCTATTGCTCTCTGTCTCGCTCTCCCTCGCGCGCCTCGCTCTTTCCCCTGCCTCCACTTGCGGCCCGCTCCCGGCCACCAAGCACCACCAACGCCGGCCGAAGCCGACGTCGGCGTCGTCGGGAGGCGCTCGACGCCTCTCTCGCCACCGCTCTCCCTCGCCATCACTTGCTGTCGCTCGCGCACGGGCAGTCGCCACTGCCTCCCCACCGCGGCAACCCACTCGCCGCCAACCACCTCCCGCAACACGGCTGTCGGAGTTCGACGCCGGTGCTGCCTCACGATCGCCGGAGCAACCGAGCACCCCAAGCATCCTCTCCTTGCCTCCTCCTCCGTGAATTCGAAGGTAACGGCCTAAACCTTAAATCATCAAGTTCGTTATCTATTTGAGCAATTATAATTATGAAATTGAGTTATTTGATTTATAAATATGTTTGTGGAGTAAAGTTAAAGATTAAGTTGGGAGAATTCGAATTGGTGTGGAGGATTTAGGATTCGTGTTTTGGTGAATTGATTGTACGAATGTGATTCCTTTGGGGAAATTATGAACTAGTGAATGAGATTGAGGATGCTTTGTTATCGAATTGAACAATTTGGTGGAATTGTTACATTTTGTAAATAGCTAGAATTGAACACAAAGGAAGAGAAAAATAGGCGGGGAGGATGAAGTCGGATAACGAGATGGTGTAAGAGGCATGGGGGACATTTGAACATTTGGTATGCTTAATTGGGATGTGAATACGAGTTACGTCGAGGAAATAACGCTTAGGCACTTAAATTGGTGTATATGTATGAGTTTTGGGCAATTCGGCAAAGTTGTGAAACCTTCCGATGGAAGGGCATTTGATGGATTAATTAATTATTTAACAATAGGTTCCGAGTGTAGAGAAGGGAGAAGTGAAGAAGGAATTAAGAATAAGTGTTGTGTATATATGTACACCATTTTTTTCAATCCAAGTCATCTAGCAAATCGAATAACACCAACATCATTGGGTATTTAGTTAGCCTAACCAACTTCTCTAATTAATATGAATCGTATTCAATAAACGCAGTAAAGGTGAGTAATACAAACATTAGTTTAATTGATTACGTAATAAATATAGAAAATGAAATAATTGTCAATGCTTATACAAATTCAAATATTAAAACTCAAGAGGCATATTATTAACAATAAAAACCTATCCGAAGCGGAACTCGAGGCCACTTCAGTTGCCGACTAGGCTGGTAACTTGGATTTTCATAAAAGGGGAGAAACAAATATTCTCAATTCAGGTACGTTCATTGCTCGTACTTTGCGAAAACTCACATGTTTCATCAAATCTCAACATTTCTCATATATACAACTAATAATGAATCATTTGCAAATCAAGTTTTGCCACCTAATCAAGTGGTCCCCGCCCAATTATCAATTATCGGGGTTTATGCCCATCAATTATCAATAATCGGGGCTTATGCCCAACCCGCGCGGCTTCAACTCGGGTTCTCGGTCGGCCCGGGAGGTGTGCACCTTACTAAGATCGTATCAATTATCAAGGGGTTCCACTTTCGGATAATAACAGGCAAGCAAGTTTTAATTATATTCTCTCCCCTGTTTTCAAACTAAAATGAATTGAAATGCGCGCGCTCAATTAAAATATTCTTCAAAGTTATTTTACGAGTGCAGGGAATGTTCGTATCGAGTCTCGACTCACTCTTCAAAATATTTTATTGTTTTTGTTTTAGGAAGAAGCACTGGCGAACAATCAACCATTTATTAAGTCGCGACGAGGCAAACCCTAGCCAGCCACGTGGCATTCGCAAACCTGAAGGTACATAGACGCTCACGGTGATTTTACCTTCAACCGGGGTTAGGTATGGCCTTGGGAATTACCGTAGGTTGTATAAATATTATGTAGCTAAATCGAGTAAGCTGTATTTTGGGATGATTTAGCTACCTGGGTAGTAAGTAGTTACTTCTAACAGGATCAATGGAAATATAACAGTGGATGCATAAATTGAATTTCAATTTTATTTCATATATTTAGCCTTGTCCTATCCTTAGGACGGCGGTAACGTCTTCGATCGTTACCTTCAGCTGCGACCTTACGTAATAGTCCCTAATGAAGGGATTATTAAGTAATGGTGATTGAGGGCGTTACAGCCGGCGCCCGTGACCACCAAGTACAGACTGTCACTTGCACTGGGTGGTCAATGGCGAGGCTTGGGTCCGGACCAGTGTTTTCACACCGATCCGTCCTCGAAGCCTCACAACATAAACCCTAATTTCTAATTTTATTTGTCCTTTAATTAGGAAATAATATCCCGGAATTCTGAAAATAATTTATAAAATTGAAATAATTAATAAAACACCAATTAATTCTAATAATAATACGTGGGGACTCTGCGAGGCTTAGACACGTCAACCTCAAGACTTGGGATATGAACATCACCCGGGAGAAGATATAGTGACAAGGTTAATTTCCACACCATAAATATAATCACACAAAAGAGCAAACCGAGACTTACTAATCGGGTTATGATTCGAACCAAATATTGGACATAGGATGATCAAAGAATTGCATATAAGGGTATCCATTGCTTATTTCTTCTTGCTCGTCTTAGTTTATCAAGCGGAAGTAAAACATGGTCTACAAGCAAATCTTGGGAAACAAAAGGTGGCCACGTATTGTAGCGAATTTGAGGCGTAACCCACTCACCAAGGTACCAACAAAAATTGAATGGACCCTTGAGCAAAATTCGCCTCTCACTCAACTCTCTCGTAACCCCAAGGCTTGGAGGGAGTTGACCTTGGGTCCAAGGGTGGAAATTGGCTTGCACACACAAGACCCATGAAACAACAAGGCGAAACTAGCAACTCTCTCGTAACCCCAAGGCTTGGAGGGAGTTGACCTTGGGTCCAAGGGTGGAAATTGGCTTGCACACACAAGACCCATGAAACAACAAGGCGAAACTAGCAAAATTGGGCGGTAAAGCGTGACCGGTTGGCCAACGCCAGCCTCACCACGGCCACGTGCTGGGGCAAAATTGGAGTTGAAACGCAGAAAAAGTTTGGGCCATTTTAGCTCGAAATTTAAAGTATAAAAGTGACATAGCGTGGCCAATTTATTGAGGGTAAACCATAAGAAGGCAATTCCAAGCACTTTCCACTGCCGAAGATGAACTTTAGCTCATGCCACCGAAGCCGGAAAAGAGGGTGATTCCTCAAACCAGGTGAAGATTGGGGGTACTCGTATAACCATGGATGCAAATTTACCACACAATTAAATTTCTTATCCATTCAAGATAAATACTTTGGAGACTAAGAAGGATGAGCATACCTCGACGACCTTCCACAAACCACACAAAGGCATGTAATTTTTCGAGTCCTTCTCGGCTATCGTGCGCCTAGCCCCGACGTGTAAGCTCCTTATTAGACAAATGTACGTGGGTATGCCCCAATGAGGTCTTTAACCTTATCTAAGTCCGCCAAATTGACCAAATAGTGGACATGCACTTTGGAGCCTTGATTAGAAAAATGGACGTGCATAGCATAAGGGCAAGCATTATTCGGACTTGTTGTTGTGGGTTATGTTGAGCCCACAACTCAACGTTCTTGAAGGCCTCAAAAGGATGAAATACTTAGGCCCCGTTTGGTATGTAAAACTAGAATGGAATGAAATCAAGGAATGATACCTGAGGGATTAGGTATGGAACTTAAATATTCTATTCGGGTGTTTGGTAAAGAATAGGAATGGAATCAAGTTCCAGCTTCTTGTTGTATGGTTGTTAATCATGGGATAAAGTTAAAATTGTTTTATTTTTTAAATTATTTTATATCATTGTAAATTATTATTATTATTATTATTATTATTATTATTATTATTATTATTATTATTATTATTATTTGATTCAATAAAATTGAAGCTCGTTAGCATATTTGCTGATATTGAGTCTTATATTTATTTAATTTTTTTAATTAACTATCTTGTAATTTTTTCAATAATTAACAAATTTTATTTATAATTTTTAGTAAACTTATTTTCAAATTGTACTTGTTCTATCAAACAACAAGAAAAAAATTATATATAATAAATAAATAAATAACTAATAAAAAAAATAACAAAAAAATACCCCAACCTAATAACAAAAATAATAACAATAACCAAAATAATAATAACAATAATAATAATAATAATATAGCAAATAGGCTAATTTTTCTTTTTTTAATAATTATAAACCGATCCCCGAGGGATTGAGAATTGATTCCCCTCTTATTTGGGGGATTCAAATTCCCTTGTTTTGAGGGGAACTTGAAGCCTATAAATTTCAAGTTCCACCTTCAAAATAACCAACCAAACAACCGAAAAGGAACTTGAAACCGGAGGAATCAAGTTCCATTCCGGTTTGCCCAACCAAACGGGGCCTTAAAGTAATTTGCTCAAGGAAATCAGTTAGCTATGGGACCAAAGAGGTGATGCAAATAGTCATGGGTTTTGTACAATTCCCTGTCATAAGCTAAGGATTCCCCGAAAAGCCCAAACCCGTAAGAACGACAAAGTGGAGGGGATTAATAGTCATGTCCCAAAATGAGAGATGAAAGATATTGGCGGTGTCCCAAAATCGCTCACAAATGGCTCAAGTAGGGTCACATTTTTTCGGTCACACATATGATTTAAAGCAAGGAAAAGAGGGCCAAACCCAAGCACTAGGCATGATTTATTCCAAGGGGTAGTTTCGCTCGTTGAAGGTATCAAAAAACTTTGTGATGGCACCACTACTCGAATGGTAGCCCTCTACGAAAATGAAAATTCAATAAAGTCTTAGTTGAAGATGCCACATTAACACATGAAAAGGAGAAACTCAAGTCAAGGTGCTTACCGTAGTAGATATGGCAAATGAAGAAACATGATTCTCCACCTCCACTAATAGGTCAAGGGGTTCCACTCATGGTGAGGGCGTCATTCCCACTCTAAGAAGTTATCTTGGGTGAGGCTTTTAGCTCTTGTCCTCTTAATAGAATGGGCACGTCTCCGAGACTTTTTGTAGAAATTTACAGAAAAACCAATCTAGTTTTCTCAAGGCAATATGAGAATAAGCTAGAGCAAGGTTGAAGCAATCTAGAGAAGTAAGAAGAGTAAGTAAAGTGTGCAAAATGAACACACAAGACTTTCCTTTTATAGGAAAATTTGGCCAACTTGACAAGTGCATAAGACAAAATTCAAAAAGCAAAAGGAGACCAAGCATAGAAGACTAAGTGCATGCGCAGAGAATAGCTTTGCCCAAAGCCTCGGTCGGCGTCAACCACAAGGCTCGATCGAAGTCAACTCGCCGACAACCTTGCAAGTGTAGGCTGGGCCTAGGCTGGTGTGGTGTCCCATCAGGCGTGGCTGGATGCTTTTTGGGATATTATGCATGCAAGTGGATCTTTGGAGCCCACTACTTTTAACTTTATCGATTTATTTTTCGATCTGTTTTTTAGTGAATTATTTAGATAAAAATACTCGAACTTTCGTAAATACAATTATCTACTCGACGAATATACTAGTATAGTAGAATTATTAAGCCAAGCTGCATATCAAAAGACGATCAAGCTTCAACAAAAATTATCGAGCTTCAAGACTTTAATCAAGCCAAGCTTAGGATCGTTTAGCTAGATTTCATAATGCATGAGTCGTGATCAAGTCCAGGCCCCTGTTTCGGAGTTCCGGCTTAGCGGCCCCTAATTCTAGACATCTCGAATTAATCGGCATCCGAAGCCATGCCAAAAAAGCAAGAGTATCCTTTAGTGTTTACTTTGACCCTTCGTATTTCAAGACTCGGTCAAAGTGGGGGCTAACTCGTAGACATCGAAAACATGTCTCCCTTATCTCTTATATTTCTATTATTTTATTTTGTTAGTCCGATAATGAAATCCCGGTCCTATTTGCGAACTCGGATCGTGATCGGAGTTCGATTGGCGTGATGGGAGCCGATGAAACCACAAAGAACTCATTAACACCACAAAATTAGCCTTTTTGCTTGGGCCAGCCCACAAACCCATTTTCTTTCGGATGAACCAAGCCCGGGTTGGAATCCCAATCGGGAGAAGGCCGGCACAACATTCCATGCTTAACTACGCTCTAAACACGACTTTTTATCGTTAGTGTTCCGAGTGTAACACAGAGCTCAAGTGTCCGTACGACGCCATTTTGACCAGACATCGCGGTTTCATGGCTCATAATGCCAAAATGCTGCATTTTGTTCTCCGAGTGACCAACCAAGGCACAAAACTCCAAGGCGTCCGTACGACACCGTTTTGACCCATGCCTCGTTTCATGGCTCACAATTCCAAAATGTTGCATTTTGCTCTAGCGCCTAACCGAGGCACGGAAGTCAAGTTCGTCGGACGATGTGGTTGGGAGGCCAGCGCCATGTATCTCGGCCTCTCCCGTGGGATTTTCAATCCAGGTTGATTTTATCCTATTTTTTCCCCTAGGTTCAAGTTGTGGTCCGATCCGCTTCAGCTGCTTGACGGCTGATTGGCTACTTTTAGATCTTTTTTATGACCTAGGCTCGCTCCTAATAAATAAAGGATCATTTCCTCCATTTTGAGGATGCTTGAATCCGAACGTAAGTTGTTTCATGTTAACCTAGGTTGTGGCATATTAAGCTACATACTTGTTGAATTTAAGCTAAGAGCTATTGAATGCTAAATCGGTATTCTAATCTCTTGGCTAATTTTCAACTAGTCGTTACTACGCTACCAAACATTCTCATCACTTTCCTACACCACTTACCCGCACAAAATAGCCTCTTTCAATGTCACTTGCCCACCGTCACGCTTCTAGATTCGGTTCGTGAACCAAGTTGAAGGTTTGCTCGGGGAGAAGTTAAGTCACCCTAGAGGGGGTGAATAGGGTGAGGGAAGATTTTTAAGAAAATCAAACTCTTTTGCACGGAATAGAGACAGAATGCATTCCGAGTCTAGATTGGACTCGTAAAAGTGTAAACTCGGATATACGTGGAAACCCTCCCGGGCGAGAAAACCACGGACAGGTGTCAATCCGGACACCAAGTCAAATCCACTAATTGAATCCTCAATTACAATGAATATGACTACCCGGATTTGTTCCCAAACAAATCTATTACAATTTTCCCGGACTCGGAATTTACCTTATCCGATCGACCTAGTACTTCCAAGTTGAAGTTACCTTATCAACTTGGGATCCTCCAATTTTTCCCAGGGTTAGAAGTTCCCTTATCTAACCTGGTACTTCCAAACCGAGGTAACCTTTACAGTTTGGGACAATTGAGTTGAGGTAACCTTTACAACTCGGTCGAGAGAAAGAGTGGAAGAGTAGTAAGAATTGCAATACAACCGACTCGGAAAAATACAACTCGGAATATTAGAATTACGAGTTTGGGAGTTGTATGCTAGAGAAGATGTTCAATATGGTCTCTCTTTTTCTTCCATTCGTCAGTTGAAATCTTGTGCTAAGGCTTCTATAAATAGTCTGCCTTGAAGAGATAGCCGTTGTGCCTCCAACGTCTTTCGTTGAAGCTGTCCGAGTCAACTAGCCGTTGTAACGGATAGTCCGAGTCACTCGAGTTCTGGACCACCTTGAAATAACCGTTGTGCCTTGGTCTTAGCTTCCAACAACTCTTTTTCCAGCTTTTGTAAACTGGAAAAGCAAAACGAAAAGACCGTTAGACACGTAAATAAAATATTACCCAAAACGAGTAATGACAAGGCTGTCAGTAAGTTACGAGCTTTTCTAGAAATTCCAGCTTTTTGTCCGGCGATGCTTTAACGGTTAGAAGCCTTTTGCTTTTGCTTTTTCTTCGGATAATTGACATTAGAAAAACCTGCAAAAACATTAAGCACAATAGTTCTCAAAGTATAAATATACTTTGGTCCATAATTAGATAAGGATTAGTCTAAATAAAGCATTTAATGACTAATTACCTTAATCTATTAATCTGGAATATTTCAAGTCTAATATTCAATATACTCAGATTCCGGATATGCTAAAACTCATAAATAAATTATTCAATCTTAATGGGCACAAGAGTTATGTAGACATTTTACAATTACGCATAATTAAACAAATAATAGCGTAGGCAAACTAAATGTTTGAGTCCGACTAAGTGGGTCGGACTTAGTCAAATAATCTTAATATGCTTAAGTTTGAGTTCGAGTCAAGAATAAGTCATATTGAAATAATGAATTGTAAAGCATATGACTTAGTTAAATAAATTTCTTTTAGGATACTTCTTGCTTTATCCTAAATTTAGATGAATGCATGAAATCAAAACACATTTAAGGGGTTAGTCAGTCATACCGAGTCTTCACAAGTCAGCAGGTGAGACAATTTTAAGACACCCAATCTACCTCCGCTTTCTCACTTACGGTTTATTTATTTTATTCTTAATGTTTTCCGTATTGGGGATCAAAATGTAATCTCTTTTAATTCCTCCCCTGCTCTGTAATTTTATTTTTCTTGCTTTCCTTTTGCTTTCTTTTATCACTTTCGTTATCGCTTTCTTACCTGGTTTTACTACTTTCCTAGCATATTTTATTGATTTAATTTTCCGCATTTTCATGTTGTATACTTGATTGAAAACATATTATTTTTGACTCACAATTTAAATTAGTAAAGGTCGTCCGTTGACAAGTGGAATGGAGGGTTTATCCCTACATTTCGTACCTTCACCCTCGAACACCGAATTCTCAATTCTAAACCAATGAAGTCATTTTTTAAAAATCTCTTTCAAACTTAGTTTTCCCATACTAAGATTGGAGGAGTATTCTTTTATTTTTATTAATGTTTGTTCCTAAAGCTGACGGGCTACTCTTCCTTTTTTCTATTTTATCTCTCAAGTCGCATCTCGACATTTCTAATTTAAAAATGGATAGACTTGATTTACTTTATGATATCCAAGGCTATAGATCGAGACCGATTCCTCGGTCTCGACCTATAGCCGGCGCTAGTGACTGGAAGGGGTTGGCTCTCGCCGGTGCCGGCCAATGGTCGAGCTTGGCTCTTGGACCAAACCAGGTGTTATCACTCCTTTTGGCCCAAAAGCCTTTGCGAAAAAAAATGAATTGTATTTTTTCCTTTTCTTAAATTATGAAACAATATCCCGAGACCCTCTAAAATTAATTTCTAAAAATAAATGATTAATAAAAATCACCAATCACCACTTTGCTTAAACTGTTTTAAATTAAATTGTAAAAATCGGAAATCTCGATAAGAGACACACTTTCACTTTCAAGACTCATTTTCAATACCCAAAACAAGAGCCACCGCTGCTTCTTGGGGAAACTTCGGTCCGTAGTCCGCCATGTCCCTACCGGGGGTTAGGTAGGGGTCGTTGGTTCTTACACCACCGAGCCGGGAAGGAGGGGTAATTCCTCGAATCGGGTGAAAACTAAAGAAAATACTCGTAGAACCATGGCTATAAATTTATCGCACAAGTATGCTCTTATCCACTTAAGATAAATATTTGGAGACTAAGAAAACGAGCATACCTCAATGACCTTCCATATGCTACACAAGGGCATGTAGTTTTCCGAGTTCTTCTCAAATGTGGTGCACCTAGCCCCGACACGTAAGCCTTTTATTAAACAAGTGTACATGGGCACACACCAATTAAGGTCCTTAATTTTATCAAAGTCCACCAAATTCACTAGGTAGTAGACATGCACTTTGGACCCTTGATTGGAGAAAATGGGCGTGCATAGCATAAGGGCAAGCATTATGCGAACTTGTTGTTGTGAGTTATGTTGAGCCCACAACTCAACATTTTCATAGGCCTCGAAAAAGGGTGGAGTACTTGATGTAGTTGGCCTAAGGAAATCGAGTAGTTATGGAACCAAAGAGGTGATGCAAATAGTCATGATTCTTGTACAAGTCCCTGTCATAAGCTAAGGGTTCCCCCGAGAAGCCCAACCTTGTAAGAACGGCGAAGTCAAGAGGAGCAACAGTCATTTCCCTAAACGGGAGATGAAAGTGTTGATTATGTCTCAAAACCATTCACAAATGGCTCTGGTAGGATCCCGCTCCTTATGGTCCCACACACGGCTTAAAGCAAGGTAATGAGTACCAACCTCGACATTAATCATAACTTGTTCTAGAGGGTAATTCTGGTCCTTGAAGGTGTCAAAAAACTTTGCAATAGAACCACTACTACGAACGGTGCCACTCTACAAAAGTGAAAAATTAAACAAGAGTTTTAGTTAAGGATACCACATTAGCACATGAAAAGAAGAAATTCAAGACAAAGCACTTACCGTAGTAGATGTGGTCAGCGAAGAAACGTGGCTCTCTGCCTCCACTAAGAGGTATTTGGGGTTCCATTCATGATGAGGTTGCCACTTCCGCTCTAAGAAGTTGTCTTGAGTAAGGCTTTTGGCTCTTGTTCTCCTAATAGGATTGACATGCCTTTGAGACATGTTTATGGAAATTTTTTAAGAAAACCAATCTAGTTTTCTCAAAGCAAGATGAGAGCAAGCTAGAGCAAAGATAAGGCAAGCAAGAAAAAGCAAGGAGAAAAGCAAGTGAAGTGTGCAAATGAATACACAAGGCTCCCGTTTTATAGGAAAACTTAAATAATATGTCAAATGCATAAAGACAAAACATTAAAAAAAAGGGACTAAGCACGGAGTAGACAAAGCCGAGACCACACCCTATCCAAGACCTGGCTGGTGCCTGGTTAGCGAGGCCTGACCGGAATCGGCTCGGTGGCGGCTTCGCAAGTGTAGCCCTAGGCCTAACCGGCGTCGTGTCCCATCAAGCATGGCCGAACACATTTAGATGTTATGCATGCAAGTGGATTCTTAGAGCCCACCATTCCAACTTTATCATATTTATTTTTCAGTCTATTTTGACTGAATTATTCGAGTAAAAATACTAAACTTTCGTGAATGCAATTATTTACTAACAATATGCTAGTAAAATAGAATTGTTAAGCCAAGCTTCGAGATCAAGAGACAATAAAGCTTTGGCAAAAATATCGAGATTGTGGACTTTGATCAAGCCAAGCTCGGGATCATTTAGCCGGATTTCACAATTCATAAATAGCGATAAAGTCTAGGCCCCTTGTCTCGGAGTTCCGATTCAACGAGTAGCCAATTCCTAACACCTTCAATCGATCGACATCGGAGGCCACACCAAAAACGAGATAAGTACCCTTTAGTGTCTACTTTAACCCTTCGTCTTTTAGACTCAATAAAGTGGGGGCTAAATATAGACACCTAAAATGTTTCACTTTTATCTCATTTATTACTATTATTTATTTTGTCGACCGGTGATAAAACGTTAGTCCTGTTTGCGAACTCGGATCACATTGAAGTCCGATCGGCGTGACGGAAGCTAGTAAATCACAATGAACACGTTAGCACCACAAAATTAGCCTTTTTGCTTGGGTTAGCCTATTAACCCGTTTCTCTTTTGGGGAACCAAGCTTGGGTCGGGCTCCCAACCAGGAGAGAAGGTTGGCACCGTGTTTTAGTCCAAACCGCCCATTCAATGCAGCGTCTCGTTCTCCAGACCTTCTAACTTAACACGAAACTTAAATGTCTATATGACACTTGTTTTAACTTGCTTCATGTTTCATGGCTTGCATTGCCAAAACACCGTGTTTGGTTCCGGCGTCTAACCAAGACACGGAAGCCCATTTGACTCGATGCTTTGTATTTTCGGTGTTACCTCGCCAAAACGTCGTGTTTAGTCCCAATGTCCAACCGAGGCACGAAAGTCAAGATCCCCACACAACATCATCTAGAGCTCGGCGCGTATATCTCGACCCCTTCCGTGGGATTTTCGATTCAGCTGGATTTTGTCCAGTTTTTCTCCATGATCCCCGCTGTGGATCGAGCCCGGTTTGGCTGCAATGGACGGTTGAAGTGATATTTTAGGTCATTTTTGTGACCTAACTCTTTTCTAAAAATAGAGGACCTAATTCCTCATTTAAACCTAATGTTAAATTTGAGCAATAAGCCATTGAATGCTAAGCTTTTGGCTACTTTGAAGCTAGAGGTTATATTCCAATCTCTTGGCTAATCTTCAACGAAGTACTACTACATCTTTACTTAGAGATACATACACTTTTCTCTTCTGCTACCTAACCCCCTTATTTTCACCATACTTGTCACACCCATTCCACGCTACCTTACCTCACAAATTCCACAAAATAATCTTCTTTGAGCTCATTACCCTGTCATTACGCTACCGGATTCGATTGTGATCCAAGCTCAGCGAGTGGGACAACTTGAGGGCACCGGATCTACTTTCAATCTCACTTATGATTTTTTATTTATTTATACTTTTAATGCTTTCCGTATTGAGGATCAAAGATGTAATCGCTCCTAAATTCCTCCCGACTTGCTGTAACTTTTAATTTCTCGCTTTCCTTTTCGCTTTCTTTTATTGCTTTTCCTATCTCGCTTTTACTACTTTCCTAGCATGTTTGAGTGATTTAATTTTCATACTTTGCATGTTGTATGCTTGATTGATAACACATTATTTTGACTTACAACTCAAATTAGTGAAGGTCATCTGTTAACGGACAAAATGGATGGCTTATCCCTACATTTCGTACTTTTATCCCCGAACACCGATTCTTGATTCTAGGCCGATTGAGTCACTTTTTAAACCTTTTTCAAGCTTAGTTTTCCCACACTAATTTTGGAAGAGTTTTCTTTTTATTTTTGTTAGTTTTGATCTTCTAAAACCGATCGACGACTCTCTTTTTTCTGTTTTTATTTCTCCTAATCGCATTTCAGCATTTTTGATTTAAAAATAATGGACAAAATTTAATTTATTTTCTCACAGTCGGCTATAGACCGAAACCGGCTCCTCGGTCTCGAGCTATAGTTGGCGCCGGTAATCGAGCTTGGCTCTTGGTCCAAACCGATGTTATTTCACCTTTTTGGCATAAAATCCTTGCGACAGAAGGCAAATTGTATTTTTTCTATTTTTTAAAATTATGAAATATTATTCCGAGACCTTCTAAAATTAATTTCTAAAATAAATGATTAATAAAATCGCCAATCACCACTTTGCCTAAATTATTTTAAATTAAATTACAAAAATCGATAATCTCAATAAGAGATACATCTCCACTTTCGAAATCATTGTCTCCAAAAACCAAAAGAGCTAACACCACTTCGTGGGGAAACTTCGGTTCAATTTCGCCCCGACCCTTGGAGTGTCGGCTTGGGGGCCGCTGGTTCCTACAATAGGGTATTAAAAATTTGGAGTTGTCCGACTATGTTATGTTTTGGAGTGAGGTCGGATATGACAATAAACAAACAAACAAAAATTAACTGGACAAGACACGTTTGTGGAAGATCATGGCCCAAATCCAAATATCTCGGGTTAGTAACCTCCTAATGTTTCCTACCTTAGGATTATCTTGTACTTCGCTTATTATCCGATCGTCGGATGAACCCTTCATTTACTCACTAACCGACTTACCTAAGACTCTTTGCTACTACAATTCACAAAGTATCTTCCCTAAGACATTTTGCTACAAGATAGAATGTGTTTGAGATTACAAGAGATAGAATAAGATAAGATAGAATGTATGCTCTCTTTGCTTGCTTTCATACGGTCTTGATCTTTGTCTTTTATAATTTTCTCTGCTTGTACAAGACCGTTGTGACTTGAGAAAGTTACCGTTGTGATTTGTTTTTCTATGTCCGATTGGGTAACGAAATCTTCACAGCTCGACTTGCTTGAAAAACGTTGATTCTTTTCTTTTTAGTTTCTTCCCAAAATGCTTGTATATCATTGATCTATGACCAATTTTGACACCCTTAAAAAAAGTGCTTAATTTCTCGTGGTTGCCACTTCTACTTTTTGCAACCTTAAATAGCATAATCCGACCATATTCTTTCTAAAGTTAAGTACAATATAATATGGGGAAAGAGTAAGATTTTCCAGAATAAATCATGCAAAAATATAATTAGAATATATATTCATAAATATCCGGATTAAAATCTTTCTTTAAAAATACGGATTTTAATTGCACCAAATAAGGAAAAAAGATCTTAATGTGGAATCGGACAAAAATAATTCAAGGGGAATATAATTAGTGAGATTAATTTGCATAATTTTCAATTGTTGAATATTTGCCTTGAGATCAAAATCTATTACAATGAAAAGGAGTCGAGATAAAATTACCGAGCGTGTACGTCCGACTGGTCAAATATAGTGTCCGACCAACACCTTTTATAAGCTTAAGCGACCGTTCATCCTCCTCGGCTAAGGCATCATTTTTTTTTTTGAATCAAAGCTATGACATTTGATCTTACTCGAATCATCTACCCATTTGAAATAATCACATTATCTAGCCAGGCCAAACCTTAAGCGCCTTGCAGATCTCTAATAAGATTCTTCGAAGCCATGTTTGTGTTAATATCGCATTTTTCCACATCTACATACCTTTCAAGATCGACAAAGTAGGCACACGACATATAACTTCTTGGGACTTCGACCATCCGAATGAGACATGATTGAGACTCTTTTCAATCGATTTTTCGAGACTCCAATAATAGAACTTTAATTTCGTAGTACATCAACAAAATCTTGACGAATTTCAATTTTAGAATTTATTGTCAAACCTTAAGTCTTCAATATTGGGGGAAAAGGGAAAAATCAGAACAAGAGAATTGGAGGGAAATTGTGAATGTGAGAGAAATGAAGTGTGAACCTCATTTAAATGGGTTTTTAGTGAAAAAAAGAAAAATATACAAAAATTGGCTGCCATGTGACTCCTAATAACCAATCCAGTAAGATGCGTGGGAACGGAAATTCATCAATAATCATGAAATTTCAAGATAAATTATCTTTATGATGATAATTTAATCCCAGCACTCCGGTAACCTCAGACACGAGAAAATCTTGAAAAAAGCCATCCTTTGTCACTCTCTCACTTCCTATTGCAAATCCGAACAGCTCATTGACAACAAACTCAATCACATCAAATTCAAAAAACTCAGAGATAGCATAGGCCTCAAACCCTAACGCCATGGCCGAAGCTTGAGATGCCACCAAAATCTCTCTCTCAAAATTTCAATGGCGAAGTACCAAGTGCCAGAGATTCTGATTGATCAAGTTCAGATCTTTCTCAGGAAAGAAGCCTTGCATGAGTCCTTCAACCCTAACGATCCTTCGATTCCTCCCCGCCGACTCTTGAGGAGGCTATTGCTGGTATCGGCTCGCCTGATGATCAATTGCTCTGTGAGCATTGCGGAGGAGATCTGTTGAGAGGTTCAGAATCGATCATTTGTGTTTATTGCGGGCGAGGGCAGCAGCAAGAATCCCCTCCGCATTCTATTGCTTTTAAGTCCACGCTTGGATTTGGGTGGTTGCTTCAGTCCCTTCATTTGGATGGATCGGTGAGTGTTGTTCTTCTGCTTCTGTTGGAAAATTTTTTGTTCTGTTAATGATGGTGCTTTCTGTGATTAAACCTCATGGGAATAAAGGTGAAATGTATTCTAGGAAATGGTTGATGGTTAGATGTTGGAGTCTATTGAGTCCGATTCTGGTGGGATATTTTGAGATATAGCGACTGGTCCATCATGGAAAACTTATGTAATTAAAAATTTTTGCATTGTTGTTTAGAGGAATTAACTTATAATAGCATTAAAACCCAAGCGTTTTAGTGTATCCTATTGAAACCCAGTATCTTTGTTTCCTGCCATGATTTGGAGAACTCAGCAGTATCTTGGTTCGTTTGCGTAGTTGTGAGTGTTTTACAATCCATCTAGATATGACCAATTGGTTTAAAGGGAGGAGATAGGGAGTATATTCCTCCTAATGAAGATTTCCCCTTTCTGCCATGCAAGACTTATACCACTTCTGATGGGCTTGTCTGGCTTGGCAACCCCAACTCCCATTGCCCACCAAAATAATTTTGGGTGTAATTTAGCTCCTTGTGGAGAGCCCATCTTACAAAACTAATTCAACTGGTGGAAGAAGCGAAACCATGGTTCAGCCTCGCATGACTGATGAGAGACTCAAGTCCCATACCTTGCAATTGGACAATAGCATCACATAGTAGTCCACCTCTTGATTGTGATGACTGAAGAACAATTAATGGGCAATTTGGTTTTTAAATATATGATTTTACTTATTCTATACTAGTGAGATGTATCAAGTGTTGAGGGGCAAGGTGAGATAGATTATATTTGATACATGTAGTAGTGATCTAAGCCACAACTGTTGCTTCACTGTTTATAATTGTTATGACTGAAGAAGAAGGATTGGATTAGTGAGATGAACCAGCATTAACTATATCAACCCTAGGTCCTTTTTCTTTTCTTTTTTTTTTTCTTATGCTTCTAGAACTTGGCACAAGCTTGGATAAGAGGAAAAATCTTTTAGGCAATGAAACTTTTATGATATATTCCTTCAGGAGAAGAATGAAATTTGACTAAAAAACACCCTTGGACAAGTGGTGGACTAAGTTATCTTCCAAGTGAAAGGTAAGGAGTTCGAACCCTATCATTTGCAACGGTTTCCTTGGACCCTTATCCCTTCTCTTGCAAGTGGGCTTCCTACCTTAGCACCAAGTCCGTAGAGGGCATAGAGGGCTCAATTGATCAAGAGGGGGAAAAAGCAATTTGACCAGCATTAGGCTCCATGATTGAGTAATTCTTGCCTCTTGGGCGTGAGTTGTGCTCTTAGTTTAAAAAAGTGCACCCGGGCGCGCCTAGGCCTACAAAAGCTGAAGCCCACCTTGTTGTACCTTGCAAGGGGTCAAGCGTAGCCCTTCCAAAAATCCCTTTGAGTTTGTGGGCGCATTTCGCGTGCTTCACTGGACTTTTTCTGTTCTTTTGCTATTTCTCTCTCTCTCTCTCTGTGTCTCCCCCTCTTTCTTTTGTCCGTAAGTGGGTAAGTTATCCCTTTTTTTCAATTTGTGCTATTTTTTCCTTTTTTCTGCTTGATTTTTGGTGAAAATCGTAGCGAATTCATTGTATTATCACAATCTAAGATTCTTTGTATTGTTTTTCGTAGTTACAATGATATCTAATCACTTATTTGATGTCATCATGTAGCATATTCAGCAAAAATATTGCTTGGTAATGATTGTCAAGCATTTTGTAGTAAGTTCGCCTTGTTCCAAAAAGCCGGTGCATTCAACGCACCCTCGCTCCCTGCCACGACTTTTTGTGCTCTTGTGCTCCTTGTGCTTCTTTAAACTAAGTTCGTGCTACTGTGAACTCGTTGTAAATGTGTTAATCTATGGTGTGAAACTGGATCCCATATAGCCAACAAATTATTTGGTTCAAAAGTTGGAGTGAAATCGAATTAGAAATGAAACCAAGAGGTATGGGGAATGTTTCTGATTCCAAATATCATGTGTTTTGGTTCAATCTTATAAATAAGAAGATTGAATTCCAAAGGCATAGATTTATACAAACAAATGGGGAGGGGGAGGTTTACCCAAACCTATACATGAATATCTTAGTGATGCCTCAGTTATGTGATTCGAGATAAAAGCCATGAATCAAACTTCAAGTATTGAAATCAGTGATTCCATTATAGTGAACCCAACCCATAATGGGCATAAGTAGTTTACATTGAAGAACTACTTGATATGGTGATAAAGATACATGTGAGATAGGCTCTTTGAAAAGTGAAAAGCTTCTTTCAGCTTACAGTGAAGCTCCATATTTATTGGGGGTTGGAATGTGATCATAATATAAGTTGACTATCTTAGGCCCTTCTCCTTATATGGATATGGGTAATTGCGGGAGAGGACTTGCATGAGGTGATGTTCATTGGTGTTGAAGATCAAGGATTCCACCTCTATTCTTGTCAAGTGGAAGATTGTTAGTGTTTCATGCTATTAGCATAAGATTCTTGTTTATCTCGAAGATAAATTCAATGCCTTGTTTGCATTGGTTAAGACCCAAATAGTAAAAGCTAAAGTTCATTTGTTTGATTTCTTGCAATAACCAATTAGCTTGTTGGTGGGAACTTCAACTTCTTGTCTCTCTTTTTGTTATTGTTATGCTATTTGTAGAAAATTTGCACTATGCCAAATTTTTTGGTAGTTGATCAAGTGACTTTGGGTAAGTTTTTTTGCTTTAGATTTTTAAATGCTAGAGTAAACTGCCTTTCAAATAATTCTCCATTTCATAATTCCGGAGTAGGAAATGGTGGTCAATGTTTTTTAATTTATAGTATAATGATAATAGATTTTTTGCAATATAGGGATAAAAGGCTGACCGTTTAACCTTTCTGTACTCTGCCTAAGTGGGTTTTTTTTTTTTTTTAATTTTTCAAATTTTTTTACCAACCGAAGTGTGATTTTACGGAACCGGTTTGGTTTGTAACTTTCCACTCAAGAGGAAGGTAAGTCAATATGCCTCTTGTGGTGTCATGTTATTTTCTTTCATATAACAAAAACTTAGCCTTTTGCTTGTTTTGACCATTCTTATGTTGAACCAAATGCGTACTATGCCCTTAGGAAGGATTTCTTCCCTGATTTCCTCCCCCTTCCCCTCTCATCTTTTCCTTTTGGGTTGTGGGGAAGGGTGTAAAAGTTTCTTAACATTTTAAGAAGTTGATTATAAGCTATCACTTTTTGTAAATTTCTAATTTGCACAGCCATGATATAAAGCAAGGAAAACAGGGATGAAAAACCTTTGTTCATACCCCTTGGTTCGTTGTGTTTGTCCTGGACTTCTGGGTTCCTATTACAATTTTTTTCTGTGTAAAAGTTCTTGAAAGGTGGCTTAGCTGGATTAGAAGAACATATAATGACTTCTTGTATAGGCTGTATCCTACAAATTTGTATGCCACCCAAGAGCCTTTCTTTTTATGTGCTCACCATATGCTGCAAAAAGGGTTCAAGATGTTAGTTGTAGAGTCTCACTTCTTTTTGCATTAGATTTGGCCTTACTCCTCTAGCGGGGTCTGTTCAAGATGACAGTTGTAGAGTGAGTTCTCCAGAACTTTGTTTGTCTCTGGCCCCACCACAAAATGTGTTGCCTTCGGAAGGCATAAAGGGAGGAAAACATCTCAGAATAGGTGTTGCATAGTGGTGTTTTATGGATAGGTTGTGTCCTTTTAGGTCCTCTGCTGTGATTGCTTCACAGGATTGACCTTGTTCATTGTTCTGGATGATCATTGGCATGCTATTGAGTGCAAGATAAGAATAAAGGAGAGTTAAGAATATATCTCTGTATTAGCGGCTGTGAAATATATTTTGTTATTTTTATTATTTTCATAGGTTTATTATTGACATATTTTAAGATTAGAAAATGAAGATATTTTCTAGTATTTTAAGATTGGAAAATGGAGATCATTCGCTACAATGATCTCCAATTAAGATAATATTAGGTGATATATTTATATCTTTTTATATTTTATATCTTTTGTTTAGGTTTTCTAGTATTAACTAATCTCTTAATTATATAAACCCCTTTATGTAATTGGAGAAGGCTCTGAATGAGATTATTTGGTTCTGCATCTAGGTGCTCGCTGTTTGGTAGTTTATTCATTGCTTTACTGCAAATTACTGCCTACTGTGGTTTGGTGTAAAAATATCATCAAGCTTTATTTGTGATCATTCGCTACAATGATCTCCCTGTTACAACAAATGTTTTGTACCATGTTCTCTCCTTATGAGATGTGGAGTACGTTGTTAGATTTCGGACAATGGGTGAATTCATGCTCCTGTTAATTTTATTCCCTTGAAGATGTTGTATATTTATGCAGGCTTCAAGGGCGTCAAGTTTACGATGGTTGCTGTGAATTGAATCTCTATTATGCTACTGAGCTTATATTTTGGTCGCACGCCCTACATCCCTAGGTATATATGTTGGACTATAAACCTCGTAGAGCTCCTTTGATACTTTGGCGAATTCCCATGAATGATTATATAGATCCATCTTCAAGGAATGTCCAACCTACCATGATGCGGACTATAGACGAGCCATCATTGAGGATGATAAGGACACCTTTGAGGAGCCTAGAAAAGAAGATTTCCAAATGACAAAGAAACAAATTGTAGACAAAAATGTCAATGTTGCAAGCAGTGTTCCTCATGTTGAGTCTCAGTCTTTTGTGGATGAGGCAATTAAAACGGAAGCATCCACTCTAGATATTGATGTTGAAGCTTTTTCAAGGGAAGGATGTGCAACCAGTTGAAAAGAAAGTGCAAGTAGACTTTGGTTTGGAACTATTGCCAGAAAACATTAGTTTCACACAAGGCGTTGATGACATGTTGACTTCTTCATTCCAAAAGACTTCTTTGTGAAAATTGAACTTCATCCAATGTTTACAAGGTTACTAGCATGGAATAATGCTTTGATGATTGAATTTCAGAAAATCTGTCATGACGTTGAATCAATTCTATCTTCTTCATCCCTAATGTATCTTACCTTAGTTAGTTAAGCAAAGTAGGAGAGGAGAGAGGAGATGACTTAATGCAGCAAGTAAATCCCATGAATAAGAACAAGTAAAATTGAGAGATAAATCAAGCAAATAGCTAAGGACAAGCCAAGGCCCACTCTAGATTATTTGGGCTATCCCTTTGGTTCACTTGGATATAGATTTCACCACCGAATGAATCAAGGAGATAGTTGATCACCGCTTAGGATAGCCAAACCCAAGTTAAAACAACTAGGAGGTTTTTATGAGAAAATTAATTCTCAGTTTTATTGTATTCATAATCTCAAAGCTGAGTTTTACAACTCAAGAGGCCTCCCTTATATATGGGAGCCTTGATTGTACTCAGTACATTCAGATTCCAAAGAGAAAATGCGGCAAAATACAAGAGGGAACCGAAAAGAGAGTACAATAGTGTAGAAGCGACCTCCAACTCGTTTTCAGTCACAAGATCCCTGATCCTGCTTATATCTCCCAAGTTTCTTACCTAAGTTTGACCAAACCAGTGCCATTGGAAAGCTCAAAGAGTGTTCTTTCATATGACTATTTGTAGGTTGTCAAAGGCCTAGCTGTTGGGAAGTTATCAGCAAAATACTTAGTGGTCTTGATTTACCTGGATTCATCATCATTTTGGATTTTGCTTCCCTTTACAATTTACCTCCTAATTAGCTTGGATTTTTCTTGATGGCCTTGAAGTTGACTCACTAATGATTCAAGATATCAAATTAAACAGCTCCTAAATGCCATTTTAACTTGATAAATCAAGCTCACAAACTGGGTCTGAAAGTACCCAAAATAACAGTTTTGACACCTTGACTTTAATTGGTCTTTTGGATGGGAAAATGAAGTCCCAATGATCT
This sequence comes from Talinum fruticosum, assembly GCA_021018815.1. Taxonomy (NCBI): domain Eukaryota; kingdom Viridiplantae; phylum Streptophyta; class Magnoliopsida; order Caryophyllales; family Talinaceae; genus Talinum; species Talinum fruticosum. Next base: position 3,579,173 of record JAITYX010000026.1, read on the forward strand.
CCAGCTTGCTTTATTGGAAAGCTGAGAACTTAAACTTAAATTTCAGGCTTTAAAATCCCCTCTAAATTGCTGTACGATGAGGCAATTAGAGTCGTAAAGTGAGGCCAGCTGCAGGTTTGCTCCAACAGAATCAGTACATTGTGCATCAGCTCTTTGATTTCCTTAGCCAAAATGAGGGCTTCTTGGACTGTTTTTGGGGTTGATTGAGTCTTGGACTTGATCTTTATCAGCCCCCAATTTTAGTTCATTCCAACCGGGGAGAATGTTGGAAGATAAGAATCAAGGAGAGATAAGAAGATATGGATATATCTCTAAATTAGCTGATGTGAAATATATTTTGTTATTTTTATTATTTTCATAGGTTTATTATTGACATATTTCAAAATATTTAGTAGTATTTTATCGAGATTTAGTTTCCTTGTCCGTTAGCATAATATTAGGTTATATATTTCTATCCTTTTATATTTTATATCTTGTGTTTAGGTTTCCTAATATTCGCTAATTTCTTAATTATATAAACCCCTTTATGTAATTAGATAAGGTAGACTATGCATGAGAATTGATATTGAATTTTGAATTTATATGTGTGAGATGTGTGAGATTTAGGGCCTGTTTGGTATGGAAGAAAAGGAATGGAATTTAAACCTCAAGTTTCAAGTTTCAAGTTCCTTTTTTACTATGTGGTATGGATATTTTAGGGGAGGAACTTAAAATGCGGGTGTATCAAGTCCCTTTCAAAACTAAGGAATTTGAACCCTCTCACTCTCAAGGGGATCAACTCCCCATCGCCTTGAGGATCGATTAATATTAAAATTAAAAAAAAAAAGAAAAATTAACTCAAAAAATATTGCCTTTGCTTTCATTCATTCGGAGACCCATTGGCTCCATCGCTAGAGCTCCACTAGCCGGTGCTCCATTGCCGGCGCTCTACTAGCAAAAATCTCCCCGCCGGCGCTCCTCCACCGGCGGCCATTAGCCCACATGCTCCCGTTCACCGGGACTGAAAGTATGAATTTCGTTCTTTTTTGTTGAATTTGGTTTCCTCTGTCATCCAATCTTCTTCCTTGGAGCCGGAGATGCACTACAATGCTTCCTCAATCATATTCATTCCTCGTAGTTGGTGAATTGAAGCCCTCTTTGATTTAGGGTTTGGTTCATTTGGATCTTGCAATGGAGGCTTGGAGAGTTGGAGGATGACAGAGAGGAAGAGAGATGGTTTTGTTCAGGTTGGCAGCGGACCTCTGGCAGCTTGCCGATAGCGGTGGTGGAGGCGGTGGGTGGCGATGTTGATTGGGTTGTGGATTAGTGGCGGTAGTTGATCGATGGTGTGCACTTGCTGGCCTACTGAGCAGGGGGGTTTGACGAATTTTTTTCAATTATGATTATGGAATGCTTATGGTGATAAAAAAATGTAAATTTTCTTCTTTTTTATGCAAAGAAAAAAGTTTATAAACCTTCATTTAATAGGTTGTGGATGTTTATAAATTACAAGGTTTGATACCTTTGCACAATTGTTACCAAAGAATAAGGATTGGAACCTAATTTCATTCCTTTTCTTTACCGAACACATAACTTCAAAATTCAAGTTCCATTCCTAACCCTCCAGGTATCATTCTTTCATTCCATTCCATTCCTTTTTTTCCATACCAAACATGGCCTTATTTGATTCTGAGTGAGCCACCCCTTTCTCCCATAGAGATTGCTCTCTGAGCGTCCTACAGTACTATTTCAGCTGGAATTGTGCCTTGCTGCATTTATTTTATGCTTGTTGTTTACGTAACATGGTAATTTAAAAGCTGCAGTATGCTTGCTGGTATCTTTTGCATTCATTCATATCCACCATGCAGCATTAGCTCCTTGACATGTAATGTCCATTTTAGTTGATATCATTGAAGAATATGACTTGTTCAAATTTCTTGCTCAAATCCTGTCTTGTACACAATTTATCAATAGTATCATTGCCCTTGTTGCTGAAAATCTCAGTAAACATTTATGGAGGCTTTTGCATCTCTTTATCGAGAATACCTCAAGGGTCAACATCTAAAAGTATATGTTGGATATGCTACCATAAGAGGAGCAGGTTCATGAATCTGTCTGTTGGCATGAGGCTTTCTTTAATCTTGGTGGTTTTTGCGAGTTTGGTTGCGGAACAGCATTTTGACACTTATTGTTTCGAAGGTTCAGCACATTAATTTCATCCTTCTTGAAAAAGTTCTAGTTGGCAAGGAGCTATCTTATGCATGTTGCAATGTTGATTTTGTTGGAGAAAATACTAAATATTACAATTTATTCTTTAGTGTGTTCAAGGTGAAGTTTTTTATTTGATTGTCTTCATTCTAGCTCACAACAAAACTTGAGTTCAAGTATTTTGCCACTTGACGTGAATGATGGAAGGCAGGGATAAAGGAAGATCATGATTTGAAGAAGTATCTTATGCTCTTTTATGAGTTTTACAGCCCTGTGCACCTTGGGGGAGGGGGTGTTGGGGAAGTGAATAGAACTAAAGGTTCATTACCAGTTATATTTGTATGTAGCTGATTTGATAAACTGACTGAGCATTGATGTTTTTATTGTGACTAGCTTAGAATCACACGCTGTGTGTGTGAGTGTTCAAAGTATCATATAAGACATTTAAATAATAAATTTATGGTATAAGCTTAGCAAAAGTTAAAAAAGGTAAAAAATATAACAGTATGATAATGTCAATTTTTTGAGTTCCTTGATAATGTTAATGTCAATATTTTAAAGAAATTAAAGTAAAATATTGAATGAAAATAAACAAAATTTAATTAAAATAAAATGAGAAGTCATGGTTACTATAATTAGTGAGTGACAGCTTTAGTACATATACAGAGTGTAAATCCTTAAGGAATGTCATTATGCACTAAAGTTCTTCCTACAACTAGTGAACAGAGTATATAATTTTTTTTTATGAATGCATTAGTTGAGTTAGTAAAATTTTTAAAATTGTTGCCAAAAATTAGGTCGGAACCCATATATAATAGCTTTTGCATATCCTGTCACACCAAAAATAATATTAGTTCTTCCAAGGATTAATTAAACAAAAGCATTCAACATATAAATTAAAAGATGAATGGAGATCTAAAAAATATTAAACTGTTGAGATAAAGAATCTAAAAGAATAAAAGCTTTATCGTAATCATCATTTCATGAATCCAAATTCAGTACCACCTTTGAAAAGAAATAGTTAGACACGCTGATATGTGTAGTTTCCTTGCTAAAATTGTTATAAATTGAGACTTAATAATTGAACAGTGAATAGTGCAGTAATGTGGTACTTTAGTTTTGTCCTATTTTTAGTCTCCAAAAATTATCTGTGGATGATTCTTAGTACTAATTAAAAGATTAAATTGATGAATATGATATTTAATTTGGGATACTCAACCTCAGTAAATGTGTAAAATGGATGCAAAATAAAAAGCAAGTCAAAGAAAGGATAGAGAAGAATAAGTAAGATTGCTTAAATTTATGCTCTGATTTCCATTAACAAATTAAACTACGTTGGAAACAAAATATACATACCAATATAATTGATGAAAGATGTTTTTGTTTTGATGACTAATTGGATATTACAATAAGGGGAGTAGACAGACGTTTGGGGGACGGGGATTGATAGAGAGGGGATGAAGGGTATTAGAACTGACAAGAGAGAGAGAGTGTGTGAATGGAAAAGGGAGAGGAATAGAATGAAATAACTGAATGGAATCAGAGGATCTATTAAAATTAAATTAGATGAAATTTAATAATTGCATAAGATAAATAACAAGATGATAATTTCACCCATACAATTTAAGTTAAAATAGGGGTAAATATGCAAATCAAAAGTTATACAACATTTTAACCCTCTTAGCTTTATATATAATATATATTTGTGGATGTCATTATGCATATGGAATCAACCTCCCTCTTACATATGAGTGGCTTGTATAGTTCCCATCTTGCTTTGTTTTGCATTTTAATTTTGATTTTTCTGGATGCTTAAGTAGGTAATAGCTGCTACCATGTTTGCAGGATTCTGTCACAGTTAGTGGCATATTTGTGCATATTTCTGCTTTGTAGATTACCTGTAGCCAGCTTATTACTACTCCCGTTCCAGTCTATCCACCACCTAACACTCTCCTTAGCCAAGAGTGTCAGCATCCAGCTCATGTCCTTGGACACCTTGGATATATTCAGACCCATGTCAAACACACAAAAAGTGCGTGCTCCAACAATTTGTGGTTCCCATCCAAACTCATTATTTCACGACCAGAGATTGTGAGGGAGAAAGTGCATACAGTTGGCTTGACTTCTGTTGCACAAGTGTGCAACCTATAATGTATCGGAATCTTGAAAGTAGATGGAAACGTAAGGAAACTGAAGTGATATAGACAATTGGGTGCATTTCTTTTTCTGGAAGGCATCTTCCCCCCTTTTTTGGGGGAGAGGTTGTATTATATGCTATTGATACTGATAAAATGTTAAAAAGTAATGTCATGCAAATTAATAAAAATTATTCTGGATAAATTAAAAATATATGTTCGCGAAATGTGTTGTACTGTCTTTCCCCCATCCACTCCCTTTTTTTGGGTGAAGCCTTGTTTTGGCCTATGACCTTATGTTTGTATCTTTGCTGTCCGTGCTTCAACCGTCATTTATCTGGTGTTTAAGTATATGCATCATATAATGACTGGTTAAGCCCTCTTTTTCTCCTCCACTAGCATCTGTTGTGAAGTAACTCTTTGCCACGCTTCCTGCTATTGGTTATGCGTCCTATTTTGAATCTAGTTTAATTGTAAAATTTGTGGTCCTTGTTTTCTTGCACGATTTCGGTTTTACAAGTATAGGCAGCAACCTACTTGCAGTTGCACAGTCAAGTAAACATAGTGTTACTCGTCCTCTAAAATTTATCATTACATTTTTATTGCCTCTTATCTTTTCAATGTCGTGATATTTTATCATGTGGAAAGTACATTATCAATATATGTTTAATTTTTAGCATCTTGAATTGCAGGAAAGTGTAGGGCCATCAACTGGAGGTATTCAATCTAATAGAGAGCTGAGTTCACTCAAGGATGGACTCTCCTTGTCTGATTTCCTCAATGTGGATCTGAAATGGCCAGATGAGTCAAAGAGGTTTGGTATGATGAATGAATCGCAGCTTGCTGGAGAAAGATATTCAACTTTGGTCGGAGTGAATTTGAATGAACTTTTTCCTGAAGTAAGCAGTGACAACGCTTCTGTTTACGGTGAAGAGGTTGTTAAAAGCAAAAAATCGAAATTAGACAATCTGTAGCATTTCCTGGTCAGAGAAATCTTAATTTCTTTGAAAACACAAAGCCTTCTGAATCTGTTTTGAGGTCCCATGAAGGTGAAAATGATGAATCCTTCTCTGGTTGGGATGCAGAGTTTCAGTCTGCTGTCCCAGATGCTGGGCTTGAACATATGCAATCATTTGAAAACACAGAAGTTCCTCCTGCTGATAATACATCTTTAATTTCAGTACAAGGAAATGTGGTGGAGAAATCTGCAAATATGTCGTCTTCTCATGCTCATGCCAGAAGTGATTTGACTGATGATGTGGAATTTAATTTTGCATTGCCTTCCCAGTTTAAGCAATCTGAAGGGAGTATCTTAGTTGATGCTGGGAAAGTCTTGAAGCTCATTGATGCTTCTTCAAGGTTCACTTGGCCGCTGGATGATCAACAGAAAACAGCCATTGCAGATCCATCTCTTGTTGAGAGTAGAATTGGTGATCTTTCTTTTGATCGGTGGAGTGATTTTAGGGTCTTAACCGATGTGGGAAAGAATCACTGTGAGCCCAGCACTGCTACTCCATCTGGCACAGATAACAGTGTACTGGATATAACTGATGGATGGAATGATTTTACTGGATTGGTTAGTACAGTGAGCAACCAACCCATGGCCTCAAGAGGGCCTGATGATGATTCTCTAGACGTCTGGAATGATTTTATGGTTTCAAGTTCTGTTGGGGAGACTAAGTTCCAAACCGGGGTATTGACATATATCAACTAGAGAAGCGACATGATGTAGGGAATCCTGTGCTTGGAGGGAATGATTTTGCTTTATTAAATGAGGCCCAACTGGGTGGGCAAGAAACTCATGCTGATGCTTCACAAAATAAGACATTCAGTCAAGATGACTCAATCGGCTTATGGAGCACTGGTATAAGCATGGCTGTTCTAGATGATCAGTTGTTTGGCTCAGGGACCAAATCACCTATTGTTGGAACTACCAATGAAGCTGATGATTTGTTCAATTTATGGAACGATTTTAAGAGCTCTGCTGCTGAAACTCAGCAAGTAAATATTAGCAAGGGAGCTGACAACTTATTTTCTGCTAAAGATAATAGAACAAGTGATGTATGGGATGATTTTGCAAGCCCTGGTGCTAGGAAGAATGAACGGAAAATTAGCAGGGAAAAGGAAATCAACAGCTCATTTGCCCCATGGAATGATAACTTATTTAGTGAGTGGAATGATCTCACAGACTCGTCAAGTGCACCTGTTAATAAGCCAAATAGTAATGATACTACACTCGAGGAAGGGAATGAGTTTTCAAAGTCAGCTGTCACTCACACTGATCAGAATCATAGTGGAAATAAAGCAGATGAAACTCAAACTGTTATTGAGGATGATGACTCATTTAGTTCATGGAGTAATTTGAGAAGCTCACAAGCACAAGCAGAAAATAGTTTTCCAAGCACAATTGTTACAGAATCCAGTCAAGGTCATATGAGTGCTGGAAAAGCCTCTGAGGCCCTAAAAATCATAAAAGTTAACAGCCCATTCGATGCGTGGGGTGATTTTGGAGACTCAGTACTGATGTTGGAGAAGCTGTTGCAAGCAGGCGGAGAAGAAATATCTGAAAATAAACAGACTGGTGGTCACAATGATTTCCTTTCTGGATGTAGTGAGAGTGGAAAGCAATCCTGTAATACACCTGAAGTTCGACTCAACAGTAATGGAGTTATGGTTCATGGTGGCAATTCCTTCAGTGAAAATGATGACTTGTTTGATACATGGACTGGATTTACAAGCTCAAGTAATGCGCCACTAAACCAATCACTCAGTAGCTCTGATAGTGCATCTGTTGGTGACGCAGCTGTTGAACAGGATGATATATTTGATTCATGGAATGTGTTTACTAGCTCCTCTAATGTGCAAGGCAGTAATAACACCATGGAACCAAAGGAAAATATGCCAGAAATAAGCTTATTCAGTAACAATTCCAATTCTCTTGGTGTGGAGTCCGACAGCTCCTATCAACAGGATGTATTTCTCAGAGTTGTTAGTGCGCAAAATGGTTCTTCACAAGATGTTTCACCACCAAAGGTTCCTGATTTAGTCAGGTGAGTGCTCTGAGATCCAGATGAGCTTTTTACTTGTGATTTCACCAGGTTGCTATTCTGAAAATAATACTATCAATGTATAATAGTTATTTGTAGAAGACCAGATTGTAAGGAAAATTAACAGTTAAGATGCATGAAAAAGATGGAAACCATTGAAGTACCGATTGAGGACCAAACCTCACAATCTATGCATATGATTTTGTATTTGTATAGTACATGGTTAACCAAGATGGCAACAATTTTTTGTATTTTAAGGAATCCAGAATATCACCGGAACGGTTGGCTACTTTGGGTGGGTGGTGGGTTTGGGGGTTCCGTGTGTTTGGTGGGGAGGGGGAGTGCATATCTTCTAATTAGGTCGCCTCCCAAAAAGAGATTGGTTTCAAACATCAAAGTATTACAAAATTCAAGTTTCGCATTCGAATTTTCTGTACCAAATAAAGGTGCCGTCTTCAATGAATTCTACAGTTTTGTAGCTATGGCGTGAAAAAAAAAAAGCCGCTCTTGCTTCTTCTCTCATCAAAACAGCCAACTGGACACCAAAGAGACCCAACTTTTACTTTAAATAAGGTGTATGCCAGTTCCTCCAAATGCATTAAAATATGAGTCTTTAGCATCAGAAAAATATTGTAAAATCTGAATCCTTGGCCTCAAGGTTGTGAATTGAGTAATGCTAGAGCTTAAAAGTATGGACAAATCTAAAAAGTAAAGATACTTTTCGGGTGGTTCAATTTTAGCTTCTATCTGAGCTTTTACGTCATTTGAAACAGAGATTTCCTCTGCCTAGAATTGAACCTGAGCAAATGCTGTTTTCTCATACACCTGTTTGACATTTGCATGACCACCTGCCTAATGGAGAGATTTTTGCCAAAACTTACCCCCCAGTATAAAAAATTAAAAAGGACTAACTAAACCCATGGGTTGGCTTTGACACCTGTAGAATTTGTGAAATTACTATGTCTTCATGATATCAAACAGTTTGTATATTAGTTTTTGTGTTCTTTACCTAGACCTTTAAGTTTAGCTACAAAGTCAAAAATGGAGGAAATTACCCATAATAGGAGAAACCATTATATCCAAAATTAATGAATCACAATCATTTTTACAAAGTAACTCACATAATCTTGTGTTTTTGTGCCCAATTAAGAGTAGCGCATAAGCATTTGCAAAAATAATCATTTAAGAACTCTTAATCTTCATAAAATAGAGTTCCATTCCAAGCTAATATCAACTTATAGTGAAGCTTGTGCTGGGGACTTGGTAATTCCTAATGTTCTGTTACATAAATTTAACTTACTCTCCCTTGTGACCCAAATTGATGTAAGATATGCATAGAAAGGAGTTAAGAGTAAATGATACCCCCTTGCTCTTATTTAGCCACTAAAAAAATTTGCAAACAAGGGTTGAGAGGGTATGCATCTTATTCACTCTTTTTCATCTTCCTTGCCCCCTTCCCAGATACACCAAAGAGCTATATATAGTGCTAAAAACTTGGTGATATAGAGTTCCATCCTCAAGCTGGAGCACCACGACATTTTCACAAATAGGGAAATGTTCATAGTTACCAGGATACCCAAACATATGCTTGACTTTAGGCTTCAACTCCCAAATCTTCCTAATGTGGAAGTTAATTGCTTTCAGTTGATTTATTGTTATAGACTTTCGCGAGGGCCTCCACCAACAATTATATCCTTTCACTAGGCTATGCTCATAGGTTGATCCTCTTTCAGATTTGAACAGTACTATGACGCTTGAATTTCTCATCTTCGCAAAATGTGACCTTTGACTAGTTATTTATGGAAAATACCCCTTTACCGTCTAAAAGTCCTTAATCCCTCAGAGCATTCTATCTCCAACCAAAAACATTTATGAACAGTATAAAGGGCAAGGGAGGAGAGGATCTCCTTGTCTCCAACCGCTATTTGTAGCAACACTACAGCTTTAGGTTGGACAGACAGGGGAGATTGTCGGGAGAAACAGCTCCTTGTCTACCATTTACAGTGATTTCTAAAGCCCATTCTATTACTTATTAAGAACTCCTGTTAAGAAAATCCTGCCTCATCCTATTGGTCCTTCTCTAAATATAGTTTAGAATCACCCCCACAAGTCCTTATTGTCCCCCCGAACCTCATCTGTTTATCTTCCACTTCTCTAGCAACAAACCAGAGCAATCACTTCTATGATACGTCAAGTGTAAGCATAGGAGCGACAAATTATATCAAGTAAGATATCTGCCACTTATAGTGACAACTATCTTGTAGGTTATAGTGACAACCCTTTTTTCCCCATAAACTACCTTTTGAACCCATGAATGCCTTACCATAATAACCCAAACAGGCAATTCTAAAGGCATCAAGGTCTGACAATTTGTAGGTATCTATTTTGAAAATTGCCCTTTTGTATTCTGTCTCAACTAAACTGAAGCAATGATTTCTCTTAAGCTTCAGCTGCTTTACGTAAAATGATCTCATCTCTTATGGAAATCATGAAAGCTAGGATCTTCCCCTTAGCAATAGGAAGCTGATTGTTTATATGTCCGCACATAGAAGAAAATTATTAATTTCAAGCCAAGTAAACTAAAAGGACACGTTGTCCTTGTTGGTTCTAGAACCATCATTCTCCTACTATACTTGGTTGTTGTTAATATAGCTATAAGGCAAATTAGCAAGTAGGAGAGATTAAAGCATCTGCCATTGTCGTTACTTATAGCGCCAACACTCCGTTGTTTTGTCTAGCCAAATAAGCACAGGTAAGGCATTAGGTCGTATGCCCTTTTTGACACCACATCCGAAGGGATTACTGCACACAGCAGAAAGTGACTCCTGATTTTGAGCAAATAAGTATCTGTCGAATTTTAGGTTCTTCTAAGTGCTATCTCTGGAATCTTCATAGCTGGCGCCTGATCTAGTAATTAACATTTCTGTTCCATTTTCAAGGTGCAATTCTATACCTCTGCCCTTTTGGCAAACTTTAACTCAATTCTTGTCATTCATTTAGTTGGTTTGGCTGATGTGAAATGTCAAAATTTTGAAGAGCACTGTCTAATTGCTTTGTTCTCTTCATCTAATCTGCTCAAATTAGCTTGGATATCTTTGGAGGAGGCCTGAAACTTTTAGCATAGGGAAACCCTTAGTAGAAACCCTTAGATTTGTAAAGGGACTGAAATTTGGGGAGTCCCGAAATTTATAGTAGCACGTGTATTTGTAGGGTCCTAAAAGTTCTAACAGAGCTTTAAATTTTTTTATAAGGATCTCAATTCTCCCCAAAATTTCATGTTCTGCTCGGAAATTATGAGATGACATGAAGTAAGTGAACCAATAACTTGTTTCAACTGTCTTGCAGGACGGAAAATGGTGGTCGTAAAGCTGATGGTTATTCTGAACAGATTAACCAGAGTGAAACTACAAAGGGAACCTCAGATCTCAAGCCATCTGACGCCGAGACTTTGATATCTGAGATGCATGATTTATCTTTCATGCTTCAAAATAGTCTCTCCATTCCTAAAAGTGGTGAATGAAATGCTTGTGCGCGATTTATGCATTATCTGCGATTTGATAGCTCTTTTTTGTTGCCGTGTAATTCCAGTGTCTATTGGCGATGTACACTTTTCACACTATTCGTTTATGAGGAGCTTTCTTTCTACGATTAGTAAAGTTTGGATTCGAGGAGGTTTTACTATCAAGATTTAGAATGAGTTGTTCAGCTGCTAGGCATTCTTTGTGTAATTGTTAAAACTAAAAATACAAAGTATACCGTAGTTTGGGGATTACATCGCAAGGTATTTTAAAAACACAACCATATTTTTTCCGCTATTTTTCTGAACCTCCAAAACTCCCTTCTTTTTCTTATTAATCGTTGCACCTCTGGTAAAAATGTTAATACCGTCATGTGTTCTGAAACTATAATCCTGTTTCCCAACTCCCTCGAGAATAAGTCTTTATGAACATTTCATTCTCAAGGTTTTATTTTCTTTTTGTTTGAATGGACACGTAGTTATCATTGTTGTGGTTATTATTATTATTATTATTATTATTATTATTATTATTATTATTATTCTATTCGAAGAACATGAGAAACAAAATACTACTATGAGAAAGGGGATTGATGATGGAACCTAAGACTTCTAGATTTTCAATTCTTACTTTCTCTAGATGATTCTTTTTAGGGATGAATAAATTCAAAAATCGTAAGGAAAGCAAACAATGTGATGGCTTTTCTTTCTGTATTTCAAGGAATCGGAAAAAAGCATAGAAAAATAGATATTATATCCCTCTCCTAGACCTCAGACGCCCTTCCCAAATTCGCAAATTCTACCATGGTCATTTAAGTACCTAAAATAATGAATGTTATCGTAGGTGCTTGAGTACATTGTTATGTGTATTTTTTAAACCCAAATTTATATATGATGAATTTTCACACTAAAATAATGAATGTTTTCAAATTTGATGTAACTTTTGTAATATATATATATTTTTTATTTTAGTGAATTTTTTAATAAAGTTTAATCATTTAACTATACTTTTTCAATGCACTTGACTCAATATTATTAATACATACTCGATAAATTTAATACAAATATGGTGAATATTTGAATTAAACATATATATCTTCAATTTTTCTTTAAAAAACACTCATGAATTTGTGTGCATATGTATACTTTTTTTATTAACGCACTATTAATTAAAGTTTAATCACTTTATTTACACATTTTCAATGCACTTGACTCAATATTATCAATACGTATCGATGAATTTAATATAATATGGTGAATATTTGAATTAAACATATATATCTCCAACTTTTCTAAAAAATATCGATATAAATATTTATTTATTTATACAAAAAATACAAATATATCAAATAAATTACCTATGGATTTGTAATAAACTAATGAATTTTATAACAATACTAATAAATTTTACAACAAGTATTGATGAATTTTTAAAAATACATCTACACTTCTCCATATTCATCCATCTCTTTCTTCATATTCAACACTTTTTTCTCAAAAACTTGCATTAACTTTTGTTGCTTAGTTCTCTCGCATAAATTTATGAATAATTAGTAAATATTCAAAACAAATACTTAGTATATTCATCACTAAATTTGATATATACTACTACAAAATCGTTAATTAGCGATGGAAACAATTCCATCGCCAAACAACGACGTAAACCGACAAAAAATAGCAAGTGTGTCAAACAACGACGGAATTAGAGACGGAATTAGCGACGCAAATCCGCTTTTGTCGCTATTTCCAAAACAATGACGGACGATTCCGTCGTCGCTCCGTCGTTGTCAGGAATAACGACGGATTATTCCGTCGCTAATCTATAGTTAGTTGAATAAAAACTTCCGGATCTAGCACAAACAAAAAAATCTAAAATAAAATAAATTTCACAGCTTAGCGATGGACTTTTTCGTCGCTAACTAAAAATTTAGGTTATCGACGGATCAGCGACGGATCTGTTCCGTCGCTAACCTGATATAAGTTTCGGATCTTGCCTTTCGGCCGGACCAAGAGAAGCGAAACCGGGAGAGAGAGGCGAGTGCTATAGTGAGCGAGGAGAGACCCAACCGTCGGCCATCCATTATCGCCGACCGTTTGCCGCCCCTCTATTCGTGAAGTTTGGCCGAAGGTAACAAGGACGGGGAGGAGAGAGTCGTTGCTACCGCCGGTCGTGCCACCGCCGGTTCCACCGCCGCCTAACAAGTGTTTCAAGGTAGTGTTTTCTTCATTGTTGTTAGATTTAGGGTTTTGAATAATTTAGTATAAAATTGATGATTTTATATAATTTGATACAAATTAATGTGCTTTGTGAATGAATTTGAAATAAAAAATGTACGATTGTGTGATTTATGTATATATGTTGTGTTGTTTAAAGTATATGAAGTTAGACTTGTTGAAAGAAATTGTTGAAGTTGAAATAAATGTTCTTTGTGATTTATGTTTGTGATTTATGAGCAATTGTTTGTAGTTTATTTATAAATTTATTGAATTTTGACAATTTATCAATAGATAATGGTTAATTGTGTGAAATTAGAAATAAAATTATTGTTGTAAATTTTGAAATAATTTTATAAATTATATTTGTGTGTGAGTTAATTTATACTAATTAGGTATGATTAGTTTAATGATAAAATTAATAATTAAGAGTAAAATTTAGAAATAAAACAAATTTATGTATAAGAAAAGTATATGTTCAATGCATAATGGTTATATATTATGTTCATTTACTAAAGAAAGGTAATCATAACATCTCCATTATGCATTGAACATATAGACAATAGTCATTCAAATTAAAGATTCCCAGTCACCAAATAGATCCTTTAGTCATTGAAAGAGGTTTAACCCGTTCATGCACCCTAAAGAGAGTAAAACATGCAAGGGATTAACCAAAAGTCAATTTTTCGGATAAGCGGCTCTAATGTCTCTCGAGTTGGATGACTGGCTTTGATGTTTATGAGTCGGATGACTTCTCCGATTCCCATGTATCGCTTTATATCCTTGAGTTGAATGGCTCGTTCGAGACTCGAGTCGAATAATTCGCTCCGATGCCTCCGAGTCGAATAAGTCAAACGACTCGTTACGAGACTCTAAGTCGAATAAATCGCTCCATTATGCATTGAACTTATCCGATCCAGAGACGTCGGAGCGATTTATTCGACTCGGAATCTCGGAACGAGTCGTTTGACTTATTCGACTCGGAGGCATCGGAGCGAGTTATTCGACTTAAAGTTTCGGAACCAGCCATTCGACTCAGGGATATAAAGCGATACATGGGAATCGGAGAAGTCATCCGACTCGGAGATATCAAAGCCAGTCATCCAACTCGGAGACATTAGAGCCAGCTTATCCGAAAAATTGACTTTTGGTTAATCCCTTGCATGTTTTACTCTTTTAGGGTGCATGAACGAGTTAAACCTCTTTCAATGACTAAAGGATCTATTTGGTGACTTGGGAATCTTTAATTTGAATGACTTGAGAGTCTTTAGACTTGCATTTTGTTTGATTTGAGAGTCTTGAGTTTACGTGACTTGAAAGTCCGTAACTTATGTAATTTGAGAGTCTTTAATTTGAGTGACTTGAGGGTGCTTTTAGTGACTTGAGAGTCTCTAATTTGAGTGACCTAAGAGTCTTGATCGAGTTTACGTGACTTGAGGTCTTGAACTTGTGTGACTTGAGAGTCATGAATTTGTGTGACTTGATAGTCTTGAATTTACGTGACTTGAGAGTCTTTAATTTGAGTGACTTGAGGGTCTTTTTAGTGACTTGAGAGTCTTGAATTTACATGACTTGAGTGTCACGTGACTTGAGAGTCTTGAATTTGTGTGAATTGAGTGTCTTGAATTTACGTGACTTGAGAGTCTTGAATTTTGATATTATTTTATGTTGGCATTGGTTTTGAGTATATTATAGTAAACCCAAACTTAATTTCAAGTTTACGAATAATCAAAAAATACCAACATACCTTTTGTTTTTTTTATACGCACGGATGTGCTCAAGTTTATTCTTAAGCTGCCTACGTACCTTAAGGGAATACAATACCCTAAAGGATCAAGCCAGCACGTAAAACTAAAAGGAATGAACTATTTTATTGAATTTTTTTCGTTTACGGTTTATACTCTTGCGGGCCGGAGTAGTACATTTAATTTCAACTTGAAAGAATAAGCGGTTTAGGCTCTTGCTTAGGAGCTTACATGCAAGAATGTTAAAGTATAATAAAACTTCAAGAATTTTCCATTTATGGGATCAACTCATACCTTTTCGATATCGATTGTCTTGTAAGCATCATTCGTGTAGACTTCTCGCACCACATAGGGATCATCCCACTTTAAAGTGATCTTGATTCCAATCTTGTGAGACATGATGATTGCCTTCTTCTTGGAAGTACACGATCTTCTACTTCAGACGAGCGCAGATCGAACTCTTTCTTTTTTAATACCTGTGATAATATTATAACTTACGTTAGGCTTAGAATTACCCGGTTGACCGTAAGGACCAAAGTGCCTTTTTTACTCTCGGCGAACCATCCGTCTTTACGTCCGATGATTGAGACGTGCTTCATGTGGGAAGGGATAGAACTTTGTACTTCATTTTGCTAAACTGGTGATGATCGAGACACATCTTTTTCCTTCTTGATTTTGCTGAAAATCGAAGGTCTTGACTGCCGCTTCCTTTGATTCTATAGAATACCGAGGGTCCGGGATTTTGGCCTCCGCCTATTCTTGTGAACACGGAAGGGCGTCTTTCCGAGGTAGACGATCGCAACCTATCGAACACCGAGGACCTTGTAGTAGGTTGGACATCTTCATCATCATTGTCCTTCACCTCTTCTTCATCTTCAAGTTCTAAACACGAAGTCATGTTCACCGTGACTTTCTTAAAGAAATTTGTCGGGAAGAACTCCTCTAAGGTGATAGGAACAAGTGGCTCTTGTTCAAATAATTTAACAGGTTGGATTTCCCATTTCTTGCTTACCTTTAACCTTTTCTTGTTCTTCGTATGCCTAGGATTCTTCCTTCGCTTTGCCTTTCTTTACGATGGATAGATGGTGATCGAACATGACTTTGTCTCCTTGGCCTTTGATGGGTGAAGAGGGTCCATCCTTCTTGATCTTCATCCGGGATATCTACGATAGGATTGACTTCCATATGCGGTGCTTGTACCGTTAATGGCAAGATCACTGGTTCTAGATTTCCAAATTGAAGTGTAAGAAACTTTATTTTGGGAGACCGAGTTGGAGGGTTCTCTAGTTGGATGGAGGTACAATTCGTCTCGATCTGTGTCATCCATATCTAATATGATCTTTCCATCTTTGGCCAGCTGCATAATGCGCTCCTTGAGTGTGATACACTTCTCAAGAGGGTGACTAATAACCCTATGGTATCGACAATATTTTGGATCGGAGGTCTTTTCCGCTTCTTCGGCCATTTTGGTTTAGGAAGTTCAATCACCTTGTTCTCTAACAAGTCATCTAACATTCCCGACAAGTCCGAGTCCGGGAATGGGTACTTCTTCTCCTGAAGCTCTTTTAGTGCGAGAGGCTTCTTCGTGACATCCTTAGAGTATATGATTGGCTTTTGCTCGACTTGGGCTTTCCAGAAATTTGCACCGGCTCTCCAAGTGGAAATATACATTAACTCTGTTTTTGAAGACTTAGTACTCTTCTTGTATTCGCCCGATCCTTCTTTGATTCGTATGAGGAGGAAGACTTACTGCGACGACTGTTATTGTCATTTCAATGTCATGAACCTTGGTAGCCAATTCCTGGAAAGTTCTTGGCTTGCTCATTTGCAGAATGTAAAGCAAGTCCCATTCTATGCCATGAGTGCACATCTCCACAGCAGATGCTTCGGACAATTTATCCTTGCATTCGAGGCTGAGGGCTCTCCAACGATTGATGTACTCGAGAACTCGGTTCCTCTTTTCGCTACCTTGCATTAAGCTCTGTCATATTAACAACGCGTTGGGTGCTATAGAACCTCGTTAAGGAATTCTTGTTTCATCTCGCTCCCGATTGTTGATGGATTCTAACTCTAAGTCCGTGTACCAGTCAAAAGCAATTCCTTTCAAAGTTCGAACAAACCGCTTTACCAACCTATCTCCTTCTATGCCAACATTGCTTGCAGGTTTCGATGAAGTGCGCAATGTGTTGCTTAGGATTGCCTTTACCATCGAACTGTTGGAATTTCGGTGGTTGATAGCCATGCGAGATTCTTAGGGCATCGATCCTCTTAGTGTAGGGCTTCGTGTACAGGTGAGACTTACGAGACCCTTCTCCTAGCCGATTCTTGACCGCCTTTGCAATTAAGTTACGGATTTGTTCAATGGACATTGAAGTCATTGGAGTCTCCTTCGGTTCATCGTCGATTCTTCATTGTGGTTAGACTCCTTATCGGACCCCTCGTTGTCGAGCCTTTGTTAGAAGCTTCGGTTGACTTCTTCTCCAACTTCTTTGTCGGGCTTGCGATATGTTCACTTTGATGCTTGATTTGTGCATCCTTTTCGCGCTTTCTCTAGCAAGTCTTGCTAGTGTTTCTTTCACCTCATTAAGTTGTTCTTCAATATTGATAGCTCCTGTCACCATTACGGCATAATGACGAGTGTTAGAGGATTCGACTTCGGAATGAGAGAACATCGAGTGTTTAGGAGACGGAGGAGTGGAATCCTGGCTGGCATATCCGTCATCTTCTTCCCTAGAAAGCATGAAGATAGGATTTGTGTGAGCTTGGAGTTCGTCCATCCCACGAGGAAACGTCTCGCTTCAAGTTGAAAACAGGAACAACTCTCTTCTTTAGGCTGATATGTGACACAATTTGATTGACTCCATTGAGCGGAGTTGGAGTTATGGTCTCGAATCGGACGTAGTTGAAATGGTGCACTTGGTTCCTTCACAACAACAGCGAGCAGCAGCTCTTGCCATACTTCTATTCATCATTTTGCTAGATGTATCGCCGAGTGTTGGTGGATCCTTGAGAAGTGGATCCGATGGTTTTGTTCTTTGAAGATTGAGTGATCTGCGTTCTTGGGAGCCATGTGTTCTTCAAAGATGTAGAGTGTTGATTTGTTTGGAGAAAGAGATGAGAGGTAGAGATGTCCCATCGAGCGTGCCAAAATTTGTAAACACAAATTTTGAGTCTAAAATAAATAAAGATAGGAAATTAGTAAACAAATATAATTTTTATTGATTTTTGTTTAATGGGTACAATCTCTGTATTGAATACAATAAATGTAATCCTCTAATTCAATTTCCTTGTAACTTGAACAATTCGAGGGCGTTGTAGCTTGATCACGAACGTTGATGAAGAGCCGGATGGTGAACACTTGGTGGTTCTTGATCCGGATGTACTCGAGAGTCTTGAATCCGAATCTTTGACTCGATTTTTGAACGGTTGCGGACTTTGATCCTTGACGCTTAGTAGGTGGATGATATTTGCGATCCGAGCTCCGGGTTTTGCATATGCTCGAATGTGTGTGAAAAATGAAGGGATGACCTCTATTTATAGCCTTTTTGGAGCGCTAGGGTTTGACTTGGGTTTTGGGCCGGGCCCATAATTTAGTAATTATTTCTTAAAAGAAATATTTACTATTTACTCGCGTCATCAGTGACACATGGCAGCTTCTAATTAGCCGGAATTTAATTTGTTTTGATTTTAATTTTAAAGGCTTTTCGAAACCAATTTTACACGTGGCGGCAAATAGTTGGTTAACGAATTTTTACCTCTTACAGTCATCCTTCAGATGGTAAAGCATGGAAACATTTTGATAAATTTTACCCCAATTTTGCTACTGAGCTTAGAAATATTAGACTTGGTTTGTGCGCGGATGGGTTTAATCCATTCACCCAACCTTCAAGGTCTTAGTCAATCGGCCGATCATTGTTACGCCCTATAATCTACCGCCGAATTATGTATGATGACGCCTTATATGTTCTTGACATGCATCATACCAGGGCCTACAAATCTGAAAAATAAAATTGATGTGTATTTGCAGCCTCTTATTGACGAGTTGAAAACACTATGGGAAGATGGTATGGAAACATACGATATTTCAAAAGGTGAGAATTTTCTCATGAAGGCTGCGTTGATGTGGACCATTAATGATTTCTTGACATACGGTATGTTGTCTAGATGGAGTACTCATGGTGCCATGTTATGGCCGGTATGTGTGAATCAACAAAAAGCATTGAAACCTAGTAGTGGGCAAAAATTTTCATGGTTTGATTTCCATCGGCGGTTTTTGCCATGAAGTCATACGTTTCGAAGGAATACCACAGCTTTTACAAAAGGAAAAACCATACATTCGGGTCCTCCTCGTCGATATACAGGGGAAGAAATAAAACAATGGGTTGAGAACTTTCCCAAAGTAACGGAAGAGCAGGAAATCAATATTTCGAGGTTCAAAAAGGATCATAATTGGACAAAACAAAACATATTTTGGGAGCTTCCATATTGGAAAGATCAATTGCTTCGCCACAACTTAGATGTGATGCACATTGAAAAGAACTTTTTGAGAATATAATTAGCACTCGTTATGGATATTCCAGGGAAAACAAAGGATGATATCAAGGCAAGAATGGATGTAGCAGAGTTGTGTGATCGTGAGAAGTTGAATTTAAAGCATGGACCAAATGGTAAAATTCTCAAACCGAAGGCAAAATATGTGTTGTCGTTGGTTGCAAAAGAGGGCTATATGTAAATGGGCAAGAGAGTTGAAAATGCCACATGATTACTTGTTCTAACATCTCATACCTTGTACACCCAAACTCTACTAAGTTCCATAGCATGAAAAGTCATGATTGTCATGTTTTCATGGAGAGTCTTCTTTCAATAGCATGACGAGGTTTTAGCGCCTCTCATTGAAATGTGTGAATTCTTCAAGAACCTTTGGTCATCTGTTTTATGGGATGCGGAGTTAGAGCAAATGCATCGAAATATTTCCATTACACTTTGTAAATTGGAAACAATATTTCCTCCCGGGTTCTTCAATGTGATGGAACACTTGCCTGTTCACTTTGTAGAAGAAGCAAAATTGGGTGGTCCGATATAATACCGTTGGATGGATCCATTTGAGAGGTTCTTCGGCCAATTGAAGAGGTCCATAAGAAACAAATCGAAGCCTGAAGGGAGTATTGTTGAAAAATATGCACGATTTGAAGAAACACATTTTGTGTCTTACTATTTTGGCTCTAACGTGCCTCGTATGCGCAATAGAAGTCGACGAAATGAGGGGAGTGAAGTTCCATACCACAATCCTACTCTTTCGGTATTCATACCAGAAGGTGCTCCAATTGGGAAGTTCACTTCGCATTTCCTTGATGAGAAGGAAAAGACAGCTACACATCTCCATGTTTTACTCAACTATTCCGAAGGTAAGCCTTACCTTGAGTGAGTTTATCTTGTCCTATACAACACTTGTTCCTAAAATTATTTTTTCTATGATGATATGATATTAATAAACATTTCAAACTCAGTATCTTCAAACACCAAAAACGAGCTATGTATGCTGATGTTAGTGATGCGGCAATTGATGCAATGGTGGAAAATGAGCTCGAAGATTGGTTATGAGGAGCTGTGAGTATCATATATTAGAACTTAGTGGTCATTAAAAAATTTATTAAAATGGGTTCTTCAATTTCAATGATCTAAATTATACTATGTTATTGACATAAATTAATTGTTATCGAGTATATCATGATGAAAAGCATGTTTACTTGATGCATTAGCTCAAGGACCTTTAAGGAGAGTGAAAACATGGACATCATACACGGTGAATGGAATATTATTTCATACCGAGGCTCGAAATAAAGGGAGGTTGACCATCAATTGTGGTGTTTATGTGAAATGAACCGATGGAGGACATGTTAAAAATAATTACTACGGCATTTTGCAAGAGGTAGTTGAAGCCGAATATGTAAGGGAACCAATAAAAGGTGTGTGTTGTTTAGATGCGATTGGTTTGACCTTAGTCGTCCTCGGGGTACTCTGTGCCATAAATTTAGTTCGTATGTTAAAGTGCATCGTACAAGGCGCTATCGTAAGTACGATCCTTTCATATTTGTCGATACTGCAACTCGGGTGTATTATATGTCATATCTACAAGGCATCCCTAGAGAAAAATGAGTTGGTTCATTGTAGTGGCAGCAAAACCAAGGGCCAAAGTTAATGACCAATATACTATTCCTCTTGCATTCCAAGAGGATAGTATGGGCACAATCGATCCTATTATGGAAACTTTGTCGGACACTTTGGTTGATAACTCAATATCAGTCGAAAAATTAGTTGATGATGTGCTTTTAAACCGACAAGATAGGATTGAGGATGGTAGTGAAGAAGAGGATGGTCGAGAAGATGATGAAGGTGAATGGGATGATGATAACATCACCGATGAGGAAGAAGAACATCTCATATTCAATGATGATGAAGAGGATAGTGAAGAAAAAGATGATGATACTGATGATGAGGATGATGGCTAATAATATGGATGTTGTCACAAATTATGTCTTCTTTTATGTTATTTTATATTGAATCACTTTAATTTATGTTGTAATTAAATTAATTCTTACTAATGTATTGAAGGTGAAACAATTTAGATTGAGTAACGGGTACTTTCTTAATAGAAGAATATTTATAACTAACGCTTACATGTTGTTCACTAACGTGTACTTTCTTAATGCTTAATTGAAGATGCAACAATTTTATATAATCTGTCTTCAACCGTTGGATGTTCAGTAATGTTTATGTGTTGTTTATATTAGGAATTATGGAATGAGGTAGAGGCAGGTCGAAAAGATCGAGCAACTTGGGGAAGGGCTAGAAACAACGTCAACATTGATGGTGAAGGTGACAATGTAAATACTTCTAGCCCCACTCCAAACCCTCCTTATATTCAATCTCCTCTAGGTGGATCACTCTCTTTACACTCCCCTTACAATCAAACTACAATGGGTGGGTCATTCATCCCAAACCCTCCGTATTTCCAACCTCCAATGGGTACAACTCCAAACATCCCGCACATCCCTCACATGCAAATTCCAATGGGCGGAGGTCTCGTACAACTCATTTCCACATTCTCAACATGCTTTTCCGTACTCGAACCCGCCCTATTTGTACTCATATAACTAATATGGTACGACATTTATACCATGAATCAACATTGGAGCCGAACAAAGGCCACCACAAAGGCCTACCAATGATGGTGCAACCGATGCAGGCGATGAGCATGCTAGTGAGCTTGAATCAAGCAATGCTAGTAGCCGATTATAGATTCGCATTGAGACAAATGATGAAGGGTAAGTGTGATAATAAGTAATAAAATGAAATTAGCTTGATAAAAGAATATTATAACTAAGCTGTTTTGTATGTTTCTTGATTAGGTTCTTTCCCATTGATAAAGTGGTGAGCACAATTTCCTACATCTTCCAAAGCAAGTGTGATGGATCATTGCCTACATGACTTAAAGTTCCTTGATCACAACGAGATCTCTAGTTTTCTAAGTTCAAGGTAATGACAAATCTTTAGTTTTCTGAATTTGAGGTAACATAATGACTTATTATGTATGTTTGAGCTTTATATTATATTTTCATAACTTATATAACTAGTTTTTCATTTATACAGAAATTTTACGCTCGGTCTCCAGCCGATGAAGTCCAAATTAGACAAATTTTTGAGAAGAAAAGAAGTGATCGATTGAAGGACTTCATGCTAAAAGCAAGAAAAACTAAAAAGAAGCCGATATGGTTGGGTGACAACTATTGGAAAGAGTTGTTAGAATATTGGGAAACTGCTAAGTACAAAAGTTACGTGAGCGAGGCTCAAAAAACAGCACTGTTGATCAAGGTGGACTTGGTTCATCGCTTCATACTAGTGGCTCAATCCTTATGACGAAGCATAAGCGGCGATTGGTATATACCCTTTTAATGATTACGCATGCAACTACTAACATGTTCAAATTAGCAAATTGAATGTCTAATAACTTTTTTGTATTTAGATAAAGGAGCTTAAAGGAGTTCTTCCTCTACCGATCCAACTCTTTTCACGGATACACAAGACCAAAAAGACCAATGGATTGACTAGAAATCCAAGGCCATTTATGTGGGTTACCTTATATATGCAATTTTCAAGTTTTTCAATATCGGGTCTTCTTTGACAACCTTTGATAATTACATGCCTAAAAAATTATATATTATGCAGGAAAAGTTTCAAAAAGAGTGGGAAGAGTTATAAAACACTCAACCCACTCAACCTTGTACTGATGATCCCAACTCGGAAGAGGATCCTGTGTCCACCCCTTGACAACGGGAGTTGTGGATAAAAGCCACTGCGAACAAGAAAGGTTGCATTTATGGACTTGGATCCGAGGAAAAAAGTTAAAAAACATCATGTTCATGTCCTTCAAATCAACGAAAGTTGGTACTCCGGATGACTCGGGTTTGAGAGCAACGAGTACAAAACTTAACTTCGAGTTAAGTTGATGGATTGAGCATGCTTGTGTGCTTGGGTTGGAAAATAGGGAGCTCAAAGAAAAGGTTGAGAGTTTCATCTGGGCTAATAGCACGCTTCACTGCATTTATGAAATCTCAGCAAGTATCCGGATCTCACCCTAGAGCAAGTACAAGGACAAGAGGAAGAGGAAGAGGAAGAGGAAGAGTGAGGACCCTTAATTCATTATGATCGGAACTTGTGTTTATTGGTGAATAATTTGCGAACTTTTGGATTATGTGTTTATGGTTGTTTGTGAACTTTTGTATGGTTATTTTTGTGAACTTGTGAAGTGGTTCTAAATGTGTTTGGATTGTTTATGGTTGTGAAATGTATGTTGGATTTGTATATCCAACTTGGAGGAACACCTTGTGTGTAGTGTATGTTGTGGCATATGTAAATGTCAAATGTAATTGTGACATATGTGAATGCTGGATTTATATATCCATTCACATTTTTTGTATTAGGTTGCCAAAAAAAAGGAAAAAATATTGCCATTTTTTAGCCAAATAGCGACGGATTTCGTGACGTCGGCGATCGAATTTTTGAATATTCCGACACCGATTTCAGCAACGGAACGTGATCTTCCGTCGCTGATTTCAACGACAGAATACACATTTCTATCGCTGATCTGGAGCAGCTACGGAATGCGGTCCCATAGCTGTTCCGTCCCTAATTAGCGACAGATTCGAGAAAATTTCGTCGCCGATTTTTAGCGACCTAGTGAATAGCGATGGATGTATTCCGTCACTACTTCCGTCACTAATTTCAAAATTCCGTCGCTACTTTACATTTTTCCGTTGCTATTTCCGTCGCTATTGGTCGAGCTTTTTTAATTCATCTAAAAATATGCAATTTCCCTTAATATAAGATAAATTCATCAAAGATTAGTAAGTATTCATCAATATTAATTAATATATTCATCTCTAAAGTTCACATATTCATCAAACAATATATCTAATATAATAGCATATCAAACAATAGAAGATTCAGATTATCAAAAACATATTCAAAAATATGGAAGACAAATTCATCGAAAAAATATCATATTCATTAATATAAAAAACAAATTCATTTAAAAAGTATCATATTCATTGATACATAACAAATTTATCAAATTCAGAAACTTCATCCACAAAACCCGAGAAATTCATCAAATTCATCTATAAAACCTAGTAAATTCATTAAATAAATTCATCAAAGAGAAAATTCATCCACGTAAATTCATCAAATTCATTAAACAGAACCTAATAAATTCATCAATTCATTAAACAAATTCATCAAACAAATTCATCCAGAAATTCATTAAATTCATTAAACAAATTTATCAAATCAATATCATTCATCAAATTCATCAAAGAGCGAGAAATTCGTCAATATCAAATTCATTAAAAAATTCATCAAATTCATCCACAAATTCATTAAACAAATTCATTCATAGAACCTGAAAATTTCATGAGGTTCGAAAATTTTAAATTCATCAATATCATATTCATCCAGAAACAAGACAAATTCATCAAAGAGTAAAAGAACCCGAGAAATGAATATATGAATTCATCCGGAAACAAGAAAAATTCTCCGATGACGATGAGCCATGATCTTTAAACCTTTGGATGGTGAGATCCTCTTGAAAGGCTAGGCTCGATACCAATTGAAGGTTTGCTCTTGGAGAAGTTAAGTCACCCTAGAGGGGGTGAATAGGGTGATGGAAGATTTTTGAGAAAAACAAACTCTTTTGCACAGAATAGAGACAGAAATAGATTCCGAGTCTAGATTGGACTCGGAAAAGTATGGACTTAGATTTACGTGGAAACCCTCCCGGGGCGAGAAAACCACGGACAATGTCAATCTAGACACCAAGTCAAATCCACTAATTGAATCCTCTGTTACAATGAATATGACTACCCAGATTTGTTCCCAAACAAATCTATTACAATTTTCCCGAGGCTTAGAATTTACCGCGAGTGAGATGTGATTCTTTGGGATTAGCTTGAAATCTTGCGCATAGATAGACACTAAACATTATGTCTGGTCTACTTGAAGTAAGATATAGCAAAGATCCAATCATACCTCAATAGAGTTTCTAATCTATTGCTTTACCTTTCTCGTCCGAGTCAAGTTTTAAGCTGCTGCTCATAGGTGTAGCTGCGTGCTTTGCATCTTGGAGTTTATATTTTTCAGCGACTCCTTGGTGTACTTTGATTGATGGACATAGATTCCATCTTCTTGCTTGATTTGTAAACCAAGGAAGAAATTGAGTTCTCCCATCATACTCATTTGAAATTCCTGACTCATTAACTCGGAAAAGTCTCGACACGCATTTTCATTAGTAGCTCCAAAAATTATATCATCAACATAAATCCGAGCGACAAGGAAATCTTTCCCCTTGGTTTTTATAAAGAGAGTCTTGTCAATCTGACCTCTTCTAATCATTTTGAACCAGGAAATTGCTCAGTCTTTTCGTACCAAGCTCCGGGAGCTTGTTTAAGACCATAAAGAGCTTTTTGAAGTTTGAAAACATGGTTTGGAAATTCTGAATTTTCAAAACCAAGAGGTTGCTTAACATAGACTTCCTCTTCAATAAAACCATTGAGAAAGGCACACTTAACATCCATTTGATATAACTTGATATTCATGCAAGATGCAAATGCCAACAGGATTCTAATGGCTTCAATTCGGCAACATGTGCAAAGGTTTCCCCACAATCAATCCCTTCTTCGTGATTGTAACCTTGAGCCACAAGTCTAGCCTTGTTTCGACTACCAACCCACCTTCATCCAGTTTGTTCTTAAAAATCCATTTGGTTCCTATGACTGGGTGGTCGGAAGGTCGTTTGGTCAAAGTCCGGACTTGGTTTCTTTCGAATTGATTGAGTTCTCGCATGGCTTCTACCCATTCAGGTTCATTTAGGGCCTCTAATGCATTTTTGGGTTCGATTAATGAAATGAATGCAGTGAATGCACATAGATTTTAAAGAGAGGAACGAGTTCTTACCCCACTGTTGATGTCGGATAATATGTTTTCTAGTGGATGACTAGAAGCATACTTGAATGCTCTACCTGTTCTCCGATTTACCAGATCCGTAGGCTGAATTGCTTGATCTTCAAAAGCTTGTTCCGAATGATCTTGTTCATCAGATTGTTCTTCAACATTCCGAGCATCATCTTGAGTTGTCTCATTCCGAGTCACTTCATTCCGAGTGACTTCATTCTGAGTTGGTTGGGTTTGATTCCTGATAGGCTGGCTTTTGTCAACATCATCATCTCTGTTGAGCTTAAGATCCGAGAATGATGACTCGCTGTGTTTTTCCTGTTCAATCTCATCAAACACAACGTGAATACTTTCTTCCACTTTGTTAGTTCTCTTATTGAAAATGCGATAAGCTTTACTATGAGATGAGTAACCCGGAAAAATACCTTCATCCGACCGAGCATCAAACTTGGTCGGGTGATCTTTACCATTGTTATGAACGAAACACTTACATCCAAAGGGTCTGAAATAAGAGATGTTGGGTTTCTTCCCTTTGTAGAGCTCATATGGTGTTTTCTTCGAATGGGTCCGATGAGACATCCGTTCAATGTGTAGTTGGTCTGTGTTGGCCCGTAAATAGTAGGATAGATTATGCTCAATCATCATTGTCCTAGCTATTTCTTCAAGAGTCCTGTTCTTTCTCTCCACTACTCCATTCTGTTGAGGGGTTCTTGGTGCTGAGAAGTTGTGAAAGATACCATTCTTGTCACAAAACTCGAGAATTCCGAGTAGTCGAACTCCCTTCCGTGGTCGGCTCGAATTCTCTGGATCCGAGTTTGAGACTCAACTTGAATTTTTCTCGCAGAGCTTGCTGAACTCCTTGAATGCTTCATTTTTGTGCTTAAGAAAACACACCTAGGTAAATCGTGAATAATCATCAATAATAACAAGTGCATATGATTTACCTCCGAAGCTCTTAACAGGATTTCACCACATAAATCCATATGCAGCAGTTCAAGTACTTTGGATGTGGAAACTGTCTTCGATGATTTGAATGATGATCCGACTTGTTTCCCTCTTGTGCAAGCTTCACAAACTTTGTCCTTATTGAAAGCACAGCTTAGGCAAACCTCTAACTAAACCATGAGATGCCAAATTCTTAATAGTATGCATGCTAACATGGCCTAATCTACGATGCCATTTCCATGAGTCATCATGAAGTGATGCTTTTAAACATGATAGATTTTGACTAGGATCGAGAGAGGAATAATGTAAGTGTTACCGGATCTCTTACCCGAGAGTTTGATCTCATTGGTAGTGTCATAAAAAATGTAACATTTGGTTTGAGTGAATCTTACCTCTTGACCTTTATCACATAATTGAGAGATGCTGAGCGGATTGTACTTTAATCCTTTGACAAGGTAAACCGGGCTGACCAGATTGCTTCCCTTTCCAATCTTGCCTATCCCAATTATCATGTCTTTGCTGTCATCTTCAAATGTGACTTTTCCTCCTTTGTACTCTTCTAACTCGAAAAGAGTCCCGAGTCTCCCGACATGTGGCGTGAGCATCCACTATCAAGGTACCGGTGTCCTTTTGATCTCTTCCGAGTAACCTACAAAACGAGACAAACTAACCCTTCTAACTTCCTCCGACGAACCTAGTAACACTCTTTACTATGGTCGTTTTCGAGGAAGAAGGTTTTTCGGAACCCGGATTTGAATGACTTTGGGTTTAGTCCGATTCCGAGTCTTCCGTTTAGAAAATTGAGTCCGTGTCTCTTTTTCTTGAAAAGCTTTCCTTTTGAAAACCGGTGGAAATGATTTTCTCTTGTAAACTGGTCCAGGCTCAGTCCTTTTTTCTTTCTTATGAATAGGACCGTGCTCAGCTTTCCTGAACTTTACAGTTCCGGAATCCTTTTGAAAAGTTCCGAGTAGGAATTGGATTCCTCCTCTTTGTTAAAACCAAGACCTTCCTTTCGAAGGAGACACATTGAGATCCCAATAGCATGTCAAGGTTTTTCCGAACTTGAGTAAACTTTAAAACAAGATCTTGAGACTCGTTGAGCTTTTTTTGCTTTAGCTGCTCATTTTCTCTTCGAGTAGCTCGGACTCGGTCTCATTGATTTGAGCACTAGTCTTGAGTTCTCCGAGTGTGAGTCCGAGTTTTTCCAACTCATTTTTTAAAGAGATGCTCTCGGAGGAAATTGACTCAAGTTGTTCTTTAAAGTGAGAGGAATCGGAATTGGACTTTTCTTCCAAAGTGAAAATATACTTAGCCAAATCAACTTTGGAGAATTTTAGAAAGTACTCAATTACCTCTTAGGGATCAAATTCCTCATTGTTTGATTGATCCGAGTCCGACTCGCTCGACTTCCGAGTCGAAAGTGCCATCAAACACTTTGAGTCATCCGAGTCCTCGTCATCTTCTCGATGAGTCCTCGTCACTCCATGTGGCCATCATAGCCTTTTTCTTCCTTCTGTCCCGTTTTCTCTTTGGACAGTCTTTGACTATGTGTTCCTTGCTGCCACATTCAAAGCATCCGAGTTCTTAGTCAAAGATAACTTTGAAGGAGAGGAGTATTTACCTTTTCTATCCTTCTTGTCTTTCTTATAGAACTCTTCTTTTGGCTTCTTATCCCCTCTCTTGTGCTTCATCATTCTCTTGAAGCCTCCAGTAATAAGTGCCATGGGATCTTCTTCCGAGTCGGAGGAACTTAGATCTTCTTCTCCGGTTTCCGAGGCTTCGGCGCAATGTTCTTTTTGGTGCTGATATCCGCATCCTCCTCCTCTAGGTGGATCTCATGGGTGAGAAGCTTCCCAATGAGTTCGTCCGGCTTTAGTAGAGATAAGTTCCGAACCTCTTCGATAGCTGTCACCTTGGGACCCCATCTTTTCTTGGGTAGGCTTCGAGTATCTTTCTGCATATTTCCTCGTGGGAGATCTTTTTACCTAGAGATTTGAGATTATTGGTAACCTCTGTAAATCAAATGAACATCCGAGTGATGTTTTGTTCGGCTCCATCTTAACAGCTCATATTTATGAAGATATTGGCTTATCTTCGCTTGTCCGACTCGGCTTGTACCTTCATAAGTGTTGACCGGAGTGTCCCACACTTCTTTGGCTGTGTCACGAGCAGACACTCGGTTGTATTCTTCCGAGCTGATGGCGCACATAAGAATGTTCATAGCCTTTAAGTTATTTCGAACTTTTCAGCTTTATTAGTCGTGAACTCAGCCTTTGTTTTGGGCACGATTCTTGTTTCTTCTGTCTTCATGGGAATGTAGTTTCCTTGTTGTATGATGTTCCGGACATCTTCATCATGATCCAGGAGGAAACATTCCATGAGTTTCTTCCAATGCACGAAGTTGGATCCTTTGAAATTTGGTAGTCTGTCTGGAAGATCTCGCCTTCATCAAACTCTTGGTTGTTTTGAGCCATTTGATCTTTAGACCTTTGGATGGTTAGATCCTTTTTTGAAAAGTTAGGCTCGATACCAATTGAAGGTTTGCTCGGGGAGAGGCTAAGTCACCCTAGAGGGGGTGAATAGGGTGATGATGAAACTTGCTTGAAATTTGAAATAGATATGACTCTAAGGAGAGTGAGAGTCAAGGATGAACTCAGAAAATTAGCTAACTCGGAATTCGAGAGATGATTGAAGAAACAGATTAAATAGAATTCTGAAAGCTGTCCGAATCTAAAATTTACTCGGAAAATTAATAACTCGAAAGTACGTGGAAACCCTCCTGGGCGGAAAACCACGGACCGTGCTAATCCAAGCACAAAGTCAAATCCACTATTTTGAGTCCACAAAATACAGTAGATCGACTCAACCCCGAGTTGCTCCCTTAGACAACTCCTTACAAGTTTTCTTAGACTCGAAATTCCCTTATCTCGATCTAGTACTTCCTAACCGAGACAACCCTTACAGCTAGGGACAACTAAGTCGAGTTAACCCTTACAGCTCAGTCAAGGGACCTTACTTAGAGAGTAAGAAAGAGAGTGTTTGTAACGAGTACAAGACCTTACAACTCGTAATATAATGAATTATAGGATTGGAGTTGTACGTAGAAGATTGAGAATGAATACAATGGCTTTTGATCAAGTATGTGTATTAACAATAGATTCGGCAATCTTCAAGTCTTGAAAGTTGGCTTCTATTTATAGATGACCAAGCAGCTTAGCCGTTGTGTCCATCTTCCGACTGGAAGTCCTTTGTGACCGTCGTGTAGGATTTTCCGAGTCACTCGGAAAATATCGATTGAAATATAAGCGTTAGACAATGGCTCTTGACTCCCTTGGAAGTGCCTAAAACCACTCGGCGGTGTCTTCAAAAGTAAGGTGGAAACCACCGTTGAACTTAGTGTTGCGGATTTCCATTTTTGGAAACAGGACAACCACGACACGAGTGTCCGAGGCTAGGTCGGAGGTGGAAAAAGCCTTGTCTCGCTGGTGATTTGACGTTTTGAAGCTCGGTTACTTTTGTATTTCAAATTTAGAATAGCCTCGTTTGAATCACCTACAAAAGTAAATCAATTTGGTTCTCAAAGTATAAAATACTTTGGTCCAATATTAGACACGAGATAATAATATGATTAAGATAATTAAGTTACTAATTATCCGGGTTAGAAAAGGAATGGAATTTTCCGAGTCTAATATCGATGATACTCAAAATTCCATCGAGTCGATCTAACATATAATCAAGTTAACTAAAGAATATAAGAGGAAATAAACTTGATCTAGACTGAGCATGAATTCAAACTAAGATACCAGAGTTAGAGCATAGAAAAGATAGTGTTGGAATCATGCGATACTTTCTTAGTGTTGAGTGACTCGAAGCTGAGTGAAACATGATGAGAGCGAGATATGCTTTACGAGTCATACAGAGTCATTTGTAAATGCATGAGATAATTTTTATAACACTTAGAGAAAATACCATATCACTTAGAAAAGTTTCTAAGACACGAGGAATGACTTGGAATCAAAACTTTATAAGTGAGAAAGTCTTATACCCGATTCCCTAGATAGAACTCGAAAGGTGAGATGTAAAGTCCGAGTCTTCGGATGCTTCTTGCTTTATCCTAAATTTAGATGAATGCATGAAATCAAAACACATTCAAGGGGTTAGTCAGTCATACCCGAGTCTTCACACGAGTTCCTCCCATTCTCTCTTCCTACCAGTTGTTTATGTTCATATTGGAGGTTGTGGCCCTAACTAAGATACCAATTTAATTGTTATTGTTTGGGTTTTGTTGAGTATTATTTAAATTTTACAAAAAGGGTTGATACCCTAATTTAAATTTTGTGGGGAAGTGAGTTGTGTTTTCATTTAACAAAAATGGTTGAAATCCTCATTTGAATTTGGAGGAGGCAATTATTTTCTATTGAATTTTATAAAATTGGGTGTAACACTAATTTGAATTTTTGGGGATGAGAGACATCAAAGAGTAAAGATGGAAATAATCATAAATTGAGAGAAGTTAATTAACATCTCTACTTGTTAAGCCACAAAACTTGCCTCAAGACTAAAATTTAAAGGGTATTCAAATCCTTTTTACTACTTAACAAGTAGAGCATCTAATTAACTCCTCTCAACTCATGATTATTTTCATTTTCACTCTTTATTGTCTTTCACCCCTAAATTAGTGTTACACCCATTTTTGTAAAATTCAACAAAAATACTCACCTCATCCAAATTCAAATGAGGGTTTTAGTCATTTTTGTTAAATGAAAAAATAACACACTTCCCCACAAAAAGTTCAAATTAGGGTATGTAGACACCTAAAACGTGTCACCCTTATCTATTTTATTCATATTTGTGAAATTGTAGCCGTTGGAACTAACCGTTGCATTGTTGATGGAGTTAGGTAAGATTTTCTATCCTTTGAGAGTATTTTCTCTATAAATAGCAGTCACTTTCATTCGTTTCATCACTTTGCTATTTTTCTCTCACTCATCTTAAACTCGGAACTCTTTGCATTGAGAACTCGGAAGGAGCGTTCAAAAGCTAAAGATAGTTATGAAGATTTGCTCTTGGAGAGTCTTGGTCACCCTAGAGGGGGTGAATAGGGTGATGAGGAAATTTTAACAACAATGTAGGGGTTAAAGTTTAAACTGAATAATCAAGACAATCCGAGTCTAGATTGGACTCACAAAAGTATCAACTCGAAATTACGTGGAAACCCTCCCGGGGCGAGAAAACCATGACCAGTGCTAATCCAAGCACCAAGTCAAATCCACTATTTTGAATCCACAAAATATAGTAGGTCGACTCAACCGAATTGCTCCCTTAGACAATTCTTTACAAAGTTTTCCTAGATTCGAAGTTCCCTTATCTGATTTAGTACTTCCTAACCGAGCTAACCTTTACAGCTGGGGACAATTGAGCTGAGTTAACCCTTACAGCTCAGTCAAGGGACCTTACATAGCAAGTAAGAAATAGTTTGTGACTGATTACAAGACTTTACAACTCGGAAAAAGTGTTAAGTACTGATTTGGAGTTATAAGATGAAGATTGAATGAGTATTATACAAAGAGATATAATTTCAGCAATGGGTTCAGCAATCTTCAAGTCTTGTGAAGTGGCTTCTATTTATAGGTGACCAAGCAGATTAGCCGTTGTGACTATCTTCTAATTAGAAGTCCTCTATGACCAGGTGTAACGGTTATTACGAGTCGCTCGAAAAAGATCCGTTGAGGTGTGAACGTTGTGCAACGGCTCTTGACTCCTTAGGATGTCCCAATCCACTGGTGGTGTTTGAAAAGTAGGGTGGTAATCACCATTGAGCTTAGCATTGACGATTTCCGGTTTGGAAACAGACAGCCACGACATAGTGTCCGGACCTTGGTCGAAGTAGAAAAAGCCTTGTCCGCTTATGATTGACAGCTTGAAGCCGGTTACTTTTGTAATTCAAAAACTAGGATAACCTCGTTTAGATAACCTACAAAAGTAAGCCAATTTTGGTTCTCAAAGTATAAAATACTTTGGTCCAAGATTAGACATAGATAATAATTTAATTAAGATCAATAAGTGCATAATTATTCGAGTCCTAGAAGAGTGGAATTTTACGAGTCTAATATCCATTATACTCAAATTCCATCTGAGTTAGTCTAGAGAAAGATCAAGTTAGAGAAGAGAATATCAAGTATGAGTACTTGATCTAGACAAATATATTTCACTCAAAACATGCTTGACTTAGAAAGTTGAATTAACGTTGTAATTCACTTTACCTTAGAATATGAAGTCGAACTTGGTTTGAACGAGTTAGAGTGAATGTTTGATCATGCGATAAATCTGAGTGATGTTTGAGTGACTCGGAACCATCGGAGTGAATTGATGAACAAGAGTGCGCTTTCCGAGTTAGTTAGAATCGAATGAAAACATATGCGGTAGTTTCTATAACACTCGAAAAGTTTCTATAACACTCGGAATGACTTGTAATCAAATCTTAGAAGGGATGAAGTTTGTACCTGATTCCTTGATAGTACTTAGAATGATATAAATGTAGAATATGAGTCTTCAAATTCTTCCTTAAATTTAGAAGAATCTAAAACTCTTATTGTCGCACAACACTACCATTTGAAAGACAAATTCTTTCTTTCAACAAAAATATCTTGGGTTGAGAAACTCAAGAAAACTCATTTCCTTGAACTTCTTCTATGACTATGTCTACCCGGACCTAGTCATCGAATTCTATAAAAGTTTGTCTATCTCAAACAACGTTCTTGTATCCTCTGTTTAGGGTAAGAAAATTGTTGTCAATCTTGCTCTCCTTCACAAACTCTTCAACATCAAAAGTCTGTTAATTTATTACAACATTAAGCCTTTTACTGAGATTGTTGATCAATTCTTTACCAAATATGCCAGATTCAAGCCAAGACTCGAAAGAATTTCTCAATCACTCAGTTGAAGTCTAAACCTATACTTCTTTGCTTCTTTCGATGAGAATTTTGTTCTCATTCTGTCCTTCTAAGGAGAACCCCAACAACAAGGTTCTCAAAGTTCTTTATGAAAACATGGAAGGGTATGATGTCGATCTCTTCCTCGTTATCATTGAACAAATCGCTTCAGTTCATCGGGACATGAAGAACCTCCTTGTTCCCTTTAGAGCACTACTCTCACGAGTCTTTGCTCATTTCAAGCTGGAGCTCCCTAAGGACTAGGGCTATGCAAAAAACCAGAACCGCAAAACCGAACGGCTTAAATTTTCCGATTAACCGAACCGGTGAACCGAAAGCTTATCCGGTTCGGTTACGGTTCGGAATTTTAAAATCGACGGTTAACCATAATCAAACCTTAGTTTTTTTTTAAAAATAACATTATTACGAGCTAATTTATAAATTTACTACTTATTTGAACTAAAAAAAAATTACAAGGTGGCTCGGATGCGCTTACAACAGGTGCAAGGTAGCAATTTCTTGCAAGCGGTGGTCGAGTTGGGCTAGCAGTAGATGGGATGGATGGGGCAATGGCATTAGGCTGTTGGACTAGGTTGGGCTTGGCTGCTAGTGGTTAGGATGGGCTGGGCAGTGATGTAAGTCTGTTGGACTAGGTTGGGCTTGGTTGGTAGTGGTCGGGATGGGTCTGGACAATGGTCGTTGGGCCGAGCTAAATTTCCAAATTCACTGTAAAATTTTTTCCTTGTCGGTTCGCTTAATCGATGAACTGAATCGAATAATTTGGTTAGCCAATAACGGTTAATCAATTTACCCGGTTACGACTCCGGTTCACATTTTTATGAACCGTTAAATTCGGTTAGCTCGGTTAAAAGAACGACCCCACCCGAACCGAACCGAACCGTGAACACCCCTATGAAGGACAACTTTCTAACCCCTATTTCCATAAGCAAAGAGGAGCTTTTGAGTTTTGGATACTAGGAAACCGAGCTTGGGATCCGGATTCATTCTTTAAGCATAGTTTAACCTCCTCCCTCTCCTTCTACTACTACTCTTCTTCTTCCACTAGGCCCTTCTACTTCTCGGCCAGCTCACTCTGCTCAGTCTTTTAAGCAAGTGGATTCTCATTTTGCTGCCCTTCCCAAAGAGTTCAAAGAGACTCGATCGCCTTTTAATACTTCATTCCGCTTCGGCCTAGATGCATGTGATGAATCCAAGGCAAATTAATCGGAGCAAGACTCTAATTAGTGAACCTCGGGACGCAATTAACGGATAGAAGGCTCGACTAAACGCCCTCCTTAACCATCATGGCAGCCAACTGTCGCAGAAGAATATGAGGATGAGTCATCCTTAGATGAAGAAGAAGAAGCGAGCTGAAGAACAAGGAGAATCCTCTTTTGAGGACTCGGAATGAGAGTCGAAGAAGTTGACACTTTTGCGAAACCTCCTCCACCTCTGTCTCCTTAACCTATTCAACCAGTTCGGGGTGAAGAATCAAAAGTTTGAGAATCGGGATCACCACGGCTAGTTTGTCATAGGCAAACTCGGACTTGAAGACAAGCATCCTCTTCATCATACGGAAGCTCCACCTCCTTCTTAATTTTTTTGTTTTGTCCAATATTTTTTTTCTCCCTAATTTTTTTAATGAAATGCATTAGGGGAGAAATAATTCACTTGTTTAGGGGAGTCACTTTAATTTCTTTTATTTTCTTTTGTATCACGTTTGCATGATCAATGAACTAGTTAGTTTTTTTCTTTTACTACGATACATTCTCATTTCTTTTTAATTGGCTTAGATCTCGGTTTTATTTGATTATGTAGAAACCGACTCGGGTCAAGTTACAAAGCACTTATTGATGACTCAATTTTGGAAAGTCGACTCACTCGGTAAGGCTCGGATAGAAAGTTTTGTCAAAATATTTTCATATGCCTAACTTATCTTTTTAAGCTGTCTTGTTTCATATTTTAAAACAGAATTACTGTGTTAATTCTAAAATAGCTAGATTTATTTATTTGAATTTGATCACATTAGAAAATACTAAAATATGTCTAAATAACTCTTGAACTTAACTCTATCTTATTTATTCTTTGAGTTTAGACATAAATGGAATTTGAATTTATTAAATATTGGACTTGAAAAGTTCTATTTTAATAGATTAAGGATTTGTAGTCGTTAATTGTTTATTTTAGACTAATCTTTATCTAAGCTTGGACCAAAGTATTTTATACTTTGAGTACAATTTCTAATTTGTTTTTATAGGTTCATTAAAGCTGATTACTCTCAGTTTAAAGCAAAAACAACTGGCTTCTTACCATTTGAAGACAACGAGACAAAAAAGGCACTATTTCCTAGTAGACTCGGATTCTTTGTCTAGGCTATTTGTTTTCATTTCGAGTAAATTTTAGTCTTTAAGTCTAATGGCTATTTCCACCTTGTTTCTCGAGATACTATGAGTGGGTAGGATTTCTTTTGAGGCTGGAAACTATGCTCAAGGGATACATTCACAATGCTTATATATTTCTAAGGACTCGGACTATCCGTTGGTAATAGCTATCCGACCCGAAGCCCCAGCCCAAGTCACAATGACTTTTTACCATGCTGCCTATAAATTGAAGCCTTGATTTAAGACTTATAAGATTGCTAGAACTAAGAACTCATCTCTCATACTATTACTTCTAACTTACAATTCTAATTCATACTTTCGAACTTTATGAGTTGTAATCTCTTGTAAAGAAAAGTCTTGTAATCTCTACTCTTTCTTCTGCACTTTTTGCTTTATACCTTGACTAAGATGTAAGGGTGAACTCAGCTCGGTTGTCCTAAAGTGGAAGTGTCAACTTAGTTTGGAAATCTTGGGACATATAAGGTAACTTTTGTGCCTAGGAAAATCTTGTAATTCAATTGTCTAAGGGAGCAATTCGGGTAATGAGTCCTTTGTATTTTTTGGATTCAAAATAGTGGATTTGACTTAGTGTCCGAATTGACATTGTCCATGGTTTTCTTAGGAGGGTTTCTACGTAAAACAATCTATTCTTCTTTTTCTAAGTGAATCTAGACTTAGTTTTGCATTTTGAATTCTAACCCTCTAAAAGATTTTCTAATTTTCACATTATTTCCTCGTCACCCTATTCACCCTCCCTCTAGGGTGACTTAGACTCTCTAATCTAAACCTTCACTTTATTTTAAATTTAGTTGGATCACTTATAAATCAAAATGGATTGCCCTTAAAAATGATAAATTGATTCGAAAAAATAAATATGGGTCTTATATTTATGGATCGCTCTGAAATATCATCGAAGGAAAATAAGGGGGCCGCCTATGGTTGACCGTCGCCAGTCGACAATATGCTTGGTGTGAACTGACTCGGTTTGAGTCGATCTACTTAGTAGTGTGCTAAGCATAATTTTTTCAAGCTGATCTAAATTTGTATCTCGAAATAATTCTTCACCATCTAGATCATTCAATTTGATTGCTCTTCTTGGCGAATTTGATTGAGAATATATGGTTCTTGCCACTTGGATATAAATTTAACCATCAAATCCTATATAGTCTGCTCTAATTTCCTTAACGACCATATCGCCTACTTTCAGGTTGTTAGGGCTTACTTTTTATTAAATTCCCTTAATATCCTTACTTGGTATGTTTTGACATTGTATAGAAAATGTAGATGCCACTCATCAAGTAAGAATAATTCTTCATACCTAGCTTCCGCCGAGTCTTCTTTTGGAATTTTTGTTTCAACAATAAATCTTAATAAGGGGAGACAATCTCTGCTAGAAGTACTACTTCCATGCCGTAAACTAAGGAGTATGGAATTGCTCCCGCAAATATCCTTATTGAAGTCCGGTAGCCCTATAAGGCAAATGGTAGCTTATCGAGCGAATCCTTATAACAAATATCCATCTTTTTATGATCTTACGGATGTTCTTATTGGCTACGTCAACTCCTCTGTTAGTCCGAGGACAATAGGGTGAAGCCTTATGCTTCTAAATCTTGTACTTATCCAGTAAACTTGCTACTTTTTTCATAAAGTGACAACCGTGGTCACCTACTAACTCACGTAGTACTCCATGTGTGATATTATGGGTAACAAAAATTGCCACATGCTTTTACCTACTTCACAAAGTAGTGAATTGCTAGTAATACAAATGCTTGACCTCCTGTTCCTTTAGGAGTCACTTTATTGATAATGTCTATTCCTCGAGCTGAGAATGACCGGGGTGATGCAAGCGTAGTTAGGAAAGAGAGTGGTCAATGCTATAAATTTGCATATACCGACATTTGTTGTAACTTTTGATGAAGTCATGATAGTTTGTTGTCGTAGTTGACTAATAACACCCTAGTCTCTAAATCTTTTGAACCAATATTCTTCCATTCATGTGGGGTCTGTATTCTCTACCATGAACTTTAGACATTATATGCTTTGCTTCACGTTGGTTGACGGAAACTAAGTTAACGCCTATGTCGGTTTTCTTATATAGTTTTCTTTGAATCAGAAATTATTGGACAACTAGCATGTGAATGGCTCGTTGGGGTCTAGGAGAGGAGTCCAATGGGTATTCTTGGCTTTCTAGGTATCGGTAGATATTAAAGTACCAGCTAGTTAAGTCAATACTAAGTACTTCCATTGTGTAGACGTGTGAAGGTTAACTCCTCGGTTCCATACTAATAGGCATTGAGTGAATGCCACTGAGATTGTTTATCATGGATGCTACCTTAGTTAAGGCATCCTCAAACTAATTATCATCGCTAGGAAGGTCGAGTATATGAAATTTTGTCGAAATGTTTCACCAATTCCATTAAGTGTGCTTAGTAGGGTGCCAATACTTCACTTCGCACCTTACAATTTTGCTAGAGATCTAGTAAATGATCGGACTCGAATCTTCATAGACTCGATGTTCTTGACCCCTATTTTTATTATAGTTTGTAATCCTATAATGCAAGCTTCATATTATGTGGCGTTGTTGGTGACCTCAAAATCTAACTTAACCAAAATAAGTGTATGTGTTAATTCTAGCAAGACCAATAGAATACCTACTCCAAAGCCCTTTTGACTGGAAGCGCTATATACATGGTCCACTTGTCCATTTCTACCTGTAGTATCTCTTTATTTGGAAAGTCAAATTTTTTTGGTTGTGCTTTGTCGGTGGGTAAATCTGCTAAAAATTCGAAACAACTCTCCCCTTAATTGCCTTTTGTGGGAACATATTTGAGTCCAAATTCCAATAACATTATCATCCATCGAATTATCTTGTTGCTTGACGGATGACTATTCCGAATGTATTTAATTGGGTCCATTGACGCTAGTACTTGTACCGAATGTGTTAGCATGTAGTATTTAAGCTTTTTAGTAGCCCAAACTAAAGCCTATGATGTTTGCTCTAGGGAGTGTACCAAGTTTCATACTCTAAGAATTTCTTGCTTAGATACTACTCAACGTATTCTTCTTTCTCATCCCATTAAGCTAACATGACTCCTATTGTCATTTTTACGAGTGAGAGATATAACAATAATGGTTTTCCGGGTTGTGGCGGAACTAAGACTAGTGGGTTGGCCAAGTACGTTTTTACCTTCTCAAACGCTGCTTGGCACTCCTCATCCTAAATAGGCTTGGCTCCCTTTTGAGCTTCTTGAAGATTGGTTCACACATCACGATCAATTTTGATATGAAATGACTAATGTACTTGCAAAAATCTTAAGAATTCTCGTACCTCCTTCTCGGTGTTTGGCGGTATAGGAACCACTGCCGACGAAACCACACTAAGCTTCCCCACGGTACCTTGGCGTAAGGGTTTTTTGAAAATGGGTTTGAAAATGATTTAGGGTTTTAAAAGATGAATTTTAAAATGTGGGGACAAATCTTTTATTAAGATTGCCAAATTTTATTGTTGAATTAAAGTTAAATAAAGTTGAATTGATTGGCGTTTTATTAATTATTTTTATCTTGGTAATTATTTTCAGAATTCCCGCGATATCATTTCTTAAGCTGAACAAGATAACAAAAGATAAAAGATTCACATCTACCATGAGGCTTTAGGGCTAGATTGGTGTAAAAACACCAATCGAACCGAAGCCACGACCACTAACCACCCGATCTTGGCCAAAACTAGCACTGACGGTTAGGGGCGCCTACCACAGTCATGGCTGAAGGAATCAGCCGTGTCCTTTAGCCTGGCAAGCGGATCCGGAACCCTAAATTCCGAACTGCGGTCGAGAAAAGCTGAGATGCAATTTTTGAGTGAAAATAGAGCAACAAAATGAGTCGCCAATAAGTTTTTAAGAGAGAAAACGAACAAAAACAAAAGGTAAAATAAAATTGCTCTTTCGATCTTATTATGGAAAAACTAAGACTAAAAAGGCTAAAATGACTCCATTGATCTCAAAACCGAGAATTGGATTCGGGGCGAGGGTACGAAACGTAGGAATAAACCTTTCCGTTCCGCCCATCCGAAGACGACCATTACTAGTTTGAGTAGTGAATCTAAATAATGTGAAAAACAAAAGCATACAATAACATGCTAAACGAAATAAAAGCAGTCGAAAATAATAAAAGAAAGCGATAAAAAAGCGGTAAAGAAAATAAAAGCGAAAAGAAAAGAAAAAGAGAAAATAAAAGGATTACATTGGGGAGGGAGGAATTAAAATGCGATACAATTTTATCCACAATACGAAAAGCTATAAATAAAATATAAAATAAACAAATATATCGTTTGAAGGCCGAATCCTTGCCCTTTGGTTGTCCCACTCGCTGATCCGGATCTTCACACTCGGATCTCTTGATGCGATGGTTGCAAATCAAAGAAAAGAGGGCTCTTTCATGAGTTTTGAAAAAGTGAGTTTGTAAGGAATAGGAAAGCTCGGGTGAATGAATGCCTAGAGATCGGAATAATTGAATATTCTTTAGCTCTTTGCAAGGATTTAGCGGCGATGTGTAGAAAAAGGAGTATTTGAGGATACTTTTCAACGGAGTAACGTTAAAGTATGAATGCTCCGATTAGCTTTCTACAACATTATGAATAGGAGAAAGGTGTATGGAAATGAGAGCCAAGGCTCTCTATTTATAGGGAGATACATAGGTCACAAATGACTTAGGGTTGCTCTCGGCCTGCCGTCCAAAATAGCGAAAGAAAACCGAGCCAAAAATAAGAAGATTGAAGCTGAATAAGAGGGGATAAAATCGGATAGAAATCCGGTCGGGCGCTGGCCACCCGGGTATGCCTAAGGTTTTGTGCCTCTAGCGTGCTGAAAAGGGAGTCTCCAAGCCAAAACGCAGTGTTCCACTTAAAATCTCTCGGGTTGTAGGCGCCGACCATGACGTCGTTTTGATGGGAAAAACTCCTGGTCTCAAGTGGACTGTCTTAGAGCTTAAATGCAACAATTTGATGCTCCCGATCATGAAATGCAACATTTTAACGCCGTCTTCGGGTTTTCAACTCCATGTCTCATTGGATGAAAGTAAAATGTGGTATTCCGAACTTGGAATTTCCGGTACACAGACCTGGACTCAATTGTCTCCGGAGGCTTGGCCCGGTCTTGGATCATCCGAAAGAAAAGGGGATTTTTGGATTGACCCAAGGAAGAAGGCTATTTGTTTGGTGCTTGGAGGGTTCTTTGTGGTTTATTGGTTTCCGTCGCACCAATCAAACACAATACAAGATCCAAATCCTCAAATAGGACTCGAGATTTCATCATAGGGTAGACATAATTAAAAACAGAATTAGATGGGATAAGGGACGACACTTTTTAGGTATCTACAGTTAGCCCCACTTTGACCGAGTTTAAAAGACAAAGGGTCAAAGTAGACACTAAAGGATACTTACCTCAATACGTGCGGTGATTTTTAATTTGATTGTTGTGTAATATCCAAAATTGGTTGGTGGCGAACCTGAACTTTGGAAACAGGCCTAGACTTGATTACAATGCATGCGTTTTGAAGTCCGGTAAGAGGGTCCTAAGCTTAACTTGATTAGAGTCCGAAGCTTGGTGGGTTTTGATGATGAAACTTTGATCGTTTCTTGATCCGAAGCTTGGCTAATTAATCTACTGTACTAACGTGCTTGTTGGTGGGTAATCATATTGATGAAAGTTCAATGTTTGACCTGAATAATTCGATCGAAAATAGACTAAAAATCTGATATGAAAAAAGCTGATTGGTGGGTCCAAGTGTTCCCACTTGCATGTACAAGGTGCCAAGAAGTCACATGCCACAGGTGATGGGACTCCACAAGCTAGGCCGAGTAGCTAGGGCTGCAAAGTCTGCCGTCGATAGGACACCACGGTGCCTCGTGGTCGATGTCGACATGATCTTTGGTAGGCTTGGCCCCAGGTGTGCTCTGCTGGATTCCCTTGGTCTCCTTTGCCTTTTTGACTCTTGTCTTGTGTGCTTGGCTGACTTAACCGAATAAGACTCTATAAAGGGTGCTTTGTGTGTTCATTTTGCACACTTACTCCTTCTCTTGCATTCTTGCCTTGCTCTTGTGCTTTCTTGCTTTGCTCTTACGGAGAACTAGTTGGTTTCCAAAGTCTTTTCCTTAAAATTTCTAGGAGAAAAGCTCATCTTACAGGGAGGTCAAGAACCGAAAAACTTGTCTAAGACAACTTCCTCGAACGGGAATGGCGTCCACAAAATGAATGGAACCCGAACGATCTCTTGGTGGAAGTTAAAAATCACGTTTCTTCCCTTGCCATTACCTCTTCGGTAAGGTAGTTGGCTTAAACTTATTCCTTTGCTCATTTAGAGTAATTCTTCAACTAAACTCTTATTTGATTTTTATCTCACAAAAGAGCTCAATTCGGAGTAGTGGAGCTATTCCCAAGTTCATGAAGACATGTCAGAAGAATGAAATACCCTCTTGAAGATGTCATGCACAATGCTTTGGGTTTGGTTCTCTTTTCCTTGCTTTGAACCACCTTTGTGATAAAAGAGAGCGGTATCCCATTAGGGTCATTAGCGAGCGCTTTTGGGATACCATCAATACCTTCCACCTTCCCTTCGGAGGAATGACCATAACTCCTTTCAATTTTGCTATTTTGTATGGTTTGGGCTTCTCGGGGAACCCCTAGCTTACGATCGGAATTTGTATAAAGACCATGGTTATCTTTGTCATCTTTTTGGCTTCGTAGCTGTTAACTTTCCTTAAGAAAACTTCTTTAAGTACACCATCATTTTTGAGGCTTTTAAGGATGTCGGGTTTGGCCTCGACATTCTCCACAACAATAAGTTCGGATCGTGCTGACTCTCTTATTGAGTACAATGCTTTTTCCGACCAAGCCTCTAAGGTTCATGTTCACTATTTGGTGAACTTAGCGGACCTGGATAAAATAAAGGAGGTTAACTGGGGTGCTCCTGTATACACTTCCCTCATTAGGGGTCTTCGTGCCGGTGTGCGACACCCAAAACTCGAGAAGGACTCAACCAATTATCTATTGTTATGCGGTTTATAGAAGGTCATTGAGGTATGATCTAATTCTTTGTGTGTTCCCAATATATTTCTATCTTATGTGGATAAAAATTTTACTTGATTTGCAAAATGTAGCCATGGTTGTATGAATACCTCCTGCACCTTTCACCGGCTCAATGAATCGTCCCATGTTTCCACCGTCTATGTCATGGGCTAGGATCTATCTTTGTCAACCCACAACCCATGGTATAGGCTTCTTGAGATCAGCCCTTAACCGTGTGACCTTGGTATGCCTCTTTTAATAAAAAATTGACCCCATAAGTATAACCAAAAATTTTATTGCATTGATTTGCTTGGCTGCCCTGCCCACTTGCTCGTGGTGGACCCTATGTGACTACCGTGGTGGACACCAGCCTTGGATATGCACAGTTTATGCCCATTTTCTTGTTACCTTTCATTATTGTTTGCTTGTTTCTTGATAAACCCTGTATATGCGAGGCCAATTTTCATCCATGGGCCCAACTGAATTTCTCTCTAAGCATAATCGTTGCATGGGAGTTGAGTGAAAGGGATCTTGTTTGAAGGTCCTTTTGGGTTTTTCCGGTACCTTGGTGAGAGGGTCACACCTCAAATTCGAGTTAACACATGGCCTCCATTTGTTCCGGTTGATCCACCCCAAACCATGTTCTACCTTCGCTCTCTTTCTCAATAAGAGTAAGCCGCTGCGACCATCGGGTATCCTTATACTTTATTCTTGAATTTATACACATCCTATGCTCATCACAGGGGCGGATCATGACTCAACTGGTGAGTTCTTACCTCTTCCTCTCCTTTGTGTAGTTGAATTTCTTGGATGGAAATTAACTTCATCTTTTGGTAGCCTACACCAGCGGATATTCACATTCTAAACCTTGATGTGGACATTACTCAACCTAGGGAATCTCTTCGTTATTTGAGAATTCCTGAAATCCCGGAAGAAGAATGTGTCGGGCATTCTTT
The DNA here is from genome assembly GCA_021018815.1 of Talinum fruticosum. Classification (NCBI taxonomy): domain Eukaryota; kingdom Viridiplantae; phylum Streptophyta; class Magnoliopsida; order Caryophyllales; family Talinaceae; genus Talinum; species Talinum fruticosum. The sequence continues at coordinate 3,623,795 of JAITYX010000026.1, forward strand.
CCCTAGGAATTAGCGAGGGGTAAGAGTTTCGTGCTCTTTACTTTTAGTTGCATGCTAAAAGCATTTTTTGCTGATACCATTGAATAAACTTTATAGTACGATCGGGAAAAATCATGAACCATGTCTATTAACCTTCAATATACACTAAGGGGAATCCGAGATTTCCTCACTCGGGAGAACTTTCCCAACTTTTCGGGTAAGTCTTTACTTAGTGGAGTGATAACTTTATTAAGCTCTTAGTAAATGTGCTAATTGCTCCTTCATTTTGTGTAGAGGTGGCGATCTAGATCGTCTTCGTCGGGGAGGCTTCCTTGGTGGATGGGGAACACATACCCATCAATTTGGCCAAGAAGCGCATTCCGGTGGTCCATGCTGGGCAGGTACTTCCCGACGTTCGTCACAGAGTGCCCATTGTTGGAGTACGTCCGAAGCGGGGCCTAGTATCTCCGGGTCTTGTGCTTTTGGTGTGGGGCCCAACTTTTTCGAGGCGAATATGAATATCTTGCTCCTTTAAGCTTTCGATCGATATGGAAATCCTCTTCATTTCTCTCGGGCTTCATATAGTAGACCGTCTCATGGAACATCCGAATCTTGGGACCACGGAGCTGGTGCTTATCAAGGTGTGGAGAAGGCCGGTTCTCCACATCCGTCTTGGAGGACTTCGAGAATTACATCTTCGATGATGCCTCCGATGGCGATGATAAGAGAATCCCTTGCCGCTTTCAATGTTGATTAGAAAATCCCTTGTACGGTGCTATTGTTTGTTTAATATTTATTTTATAATGGTGCAACTCTATTGCAATGGGATGAAATGCCGGATGAGTCAATTTTTAAAATGCATTCTTTTATTTAACATGATGCAAAAAAACTTAAGGAAAATTACAAAGACGAGAATGAAATAAATGAACTAGTCCCCATTCCCCAAAAATAGTAAATAAATAAAACAGGAGAACCTAAGTGCATGGTCCAAAATAACAATATGGTGCGCACGCAGTGGGCTGGAGCGAAAAATATGGCCCAAGGAGTGCTTGGGCTCCTAAAAAAACAATCGAAAAATTGTCGAAATAGGGTGGTGGCTCGCGCGGCCACCCTCGAAGATCGGGGTTCTAGCGATTTGCGGTAGTCGAGGTGCGGTAGGATTCTAAAGCTTTGGAAAACTCCTATAAATATGATCCACACCGGTGCTTAAAAAAATGTGCCTTACGCAAAATCTTCTGCGAATCAAATAGAAATACCCACTTCCCTCCATTCTCTTCTAAAAGATGAACTTCATGATCGATCTATCTCGGTGGATGCATGAGATGAGGAATATTGAAAGATTACGGTTGTCAAATTATGGGCTGATTACATTATTTAGTATTCACCAAGTGAAAGTCTATTGGACTTTTTAAGGGCTACTCGTGACCTTCCGTGATCCTCACCACCACGTCTTAAGGTTTGGGGATAAGGAAGCTGTGCCCTCTGCTCGAGAATTTGATGATATACTAGGCATCCAAAGACGTTCAAAACCTATCTTGCCTAAGTCTTCTAAATATTTGGGCAAGACTTACTAGTATACCTGTTGAAGCCGAGTAATAAGAATATAGGGTGGATTCTCGTTGAAAATCGGGTGAATCGATGAACCTGATTTTAGGAACCACGACCTAGGGGCGGACCTCCGAGGCCGAGCTTCCCCACATGCATTTTTGGCGTAAGGGTTTTAGAAAATGGAAAGGAAGATTTTAGTGTTTTGAAGATGAATTTTAGAAAGTGGGGATGAACCTTTTATTAAGATTTTTCGAGTTTTATTAAATCGGATTAATCAAAGTTTGAATGGTGATTTTATTAACCTTTTATATTATAAATTATTTTCAGAATTCCCAGGATGTTATTTTCTAATTCGAGAATTAACAATATTAGGGTTATGGTTACTGCAGTGAGGCTTTAAGGCCGATTGATGTGAAAACATCAATCCGGACCAAAGCCACCACCATCGACCCCACGGTGCCGGTCGTGGCCTACACCAAGGGAAGACGAGCGCCGGGTAGAGGCCGTGGCTGGTAAAACCAGCCTCGGTCTCGACCAGTGGGCAAATCCGGAACCTAACATAATTTTTCCTGCAACCGAGAAAATACCAAGATGCGATTTTACGTAGAATAAACATAAAATAAGGGAGTCGCCAATCGGTTTTAGGAAGAGAAAATTAACAAAAACATAAAAAGAAAATTTGCTCTCTCGATTTTAGTATGGGAAAACTAAGACCGAGAAAGACTAAACATTGACTTCATCGGACTTGAACCGAGAATCGGATTCGAGGGCAAGGGTACGAAACATAGGGATAAACCCATTTGTCAGCTCGTCCGAAGACGACCATTACTAGTTCGAGTAGCGTATTAATAATTATGTAAGAAGACAAGCATACAACATGCGAAGCAAAATTAAAGCAACCAAAACATAACAAGGAAAACAATAAAGAAAAGTGGTAAAGAAAGCAATAAAGAGAAGAAAAGCGAGAAATAATAAAAAATTACATCATTCCGGGAGGAAATTAAAGCGATTACATCTCTTAAACTACAATACGGTAAGCAATGAAACAAAAATAAATATAACCGTTCGAAGGCTGAAATATGGCCCTAAGGTTGTCCCACATTGCTAATCCGGATCTCCACACTTTGGATATGTCGATGCAATAGTGACAATCCAAAGAAAAGGGCTAGTTTTGTGAATTGTGTCTAGGGTAGGGTAGTGGTCGATTGAATGAGTTCCTAGAGATCGGAATAACCGAATATGCTTTAGCTCTTTGCACGAATTCAACGATGAAAGATGAATGCTTACATAAATTTTAGCAAAGTAATAGTTAGGTGAAGGTATTCATGTTGGCTTTCAATAGCGTGATTCTAAGGCAAGAAACCGTATGGGAATGAGAGCCATACGTCTCTATTTATAAGAGAGGACTTTATCGGCCGTCCAAACAAGCTGAAATAAAACGAGGCCAAATCCTAAGAGATAGAATGAGATCAGCAAAAGGATAAAACCGGACAAAACCAGGTAAAAGGAGAAGGTGAGCACCGGCCAACCTAGCGTTCTTAGGGTTTCGTGTCCTAGTTGTGTCTCCAAGGAATCTCGAAGATTAAAACACGACATTCCACCATGCTTCTAGAAGGCGGGCGCCAGCCACGATGTTATTTGGAGGGTAAAAGCTTCTAGTCTCATGTGGGTGTTAGACCTCGTTTTGCCGGTTTTTAAGGCATTATTTAGCCCGATTCTGTGATGATTTCAATGATATTTATTTAGTTTTGGGTTAGATTTTGCTCATTTTCTCTTTATCGTCACCTAAGTTCGTAAATCTCTTTATTATCGGTTTTTGGGCTTAAATTTGAGAGATTCGAGGTAAATTTCATGAAAAGCGATGAAGAGAAGAGTTCGGGCCCAAGAAGAGGCAAGAAAGAAGCCTAAAACACATCAAGAGAAGTCGCACGGCCCTCAGTGCAAAGCTGCACGGCCGTGCGAGATCATCGAGCGAAAGGCCCGAAGTGAAGGAAGGCCGCACGGCCCCCTGTGCACATCTCGCACGGCCGTGTGACAAGTTACGGAAGATTGAAGACGCGCACGGTACCCCATGCGAGAATCCGCACGGCCGTGCGAAACAGTGCAGAGAGCACGAACGCGGCAGATTTTTCGCATGGCCGTGCGACTACTACCTCAATCACGAAGTACTAGATCGAACAAGGGAACTTCTCAATCAAGGAAAACATTGTAAGGAATTGTATAAAGGAGCAATTCTGGTTGAGTTAGTCCTTTGTATTTTATGGATTCAAAATAGTGGATTTGACTTGGTGCTTGGATTAGCCCCGTCCGTGGTTTTCTCGCCATAGGAGGGTTTCCATGTAGATCTGTGTTATTATCTTTCTAAGTCCAATCTAGACTTAGAATCTTCTTTTGGTTTGTGTTGGCGCAAAAATTATTTAATTTTCTTCATCACCCTATTTATTCCTCTCTTGGGTGACTCGAGACTCTCTAAGTGCGAACCTTCATGGATTGTGCTTTTCGAGGAGGTAGGGTGCCTCCTTCTCCGGTTTATAGCGATCCATCGAATATCTCCAAACCAGGTACTAGTATGCCCTTCTCAGGAAAACCATAATAAGGAAAGTCATCTCCTTTCTTTAAAAACTACCCATTCGAGTATAAGGAAAGGGCTTGATAGATCGGACTATGTGGGGTGTAGTCCTCTTTGTCCGAACTTCCCACTTGGCTTAGGCTACTTCTTTAGTAGTAGGTTGATAGCCTAGCCCAAAGTTATAGTTGTTAGTGGGTTCAAGGGGTGGAAAGATAGGGTGCTATGCCCTTCGACTGCAGCGAAGCCCTCGAAAGTACCCCTTCATCCCGAGCATCGAATGGATGCTAAGGTTCCCAAAAGGGTTGAAGTTAAGAGGTGCTTCATCCCTGTCTAAGGCAACGATGGTATCAAATCTTACAGTTCCTCGTTGTTGGCATCGTGCTCGATATCAACCATCGACTCCTCGAAGTAATAGTAGCACGGAGATTATCCCTATTGACGGTTACAAGTTGACCTTTGATGATCATTTTAACTTTCGATGTAGTGTAGACGGCACTTGCTTGATGATCATGCAACCAAGGGCATCCTAGGAGTAAATTGAAGGTAGCTGGAATATCTAGGACTTGGAATTCGATGTTCCTTTCTACTGGCCTATATTAATTGCCAAGGTCACTATTCCCAATCTTGTTCTCTTAAAATTATCGTAGGCTTGAAGATGGTCGGTTTGTTTAGAGGCCTATATTAATTCCTAACCTTACGGCGGTTCTTTAGGGACGAGACATTCACAGTGATCCATTATCTACCAAGGTTAAGGGAACAAACTTGTTTATGCAATTTATAGATAAATAAAGGGCATTGTTGTGTGCAGCGCCTTCTTCTAGGAGATCCTTTTGATCAAAGGTAATGGTTCCATCCCCATTGTTAACCAATCCTACTACTTCTTCTCGCATGGTTTTAGGAGAGACCTCGATCTTACTAAGCGCATCAATCAAAGCCTCGCCTATGTTTCAGGAAGCGGATATTAGTTGCCAAATTGAGATATCAACTTTTAACTTCGAAGTTGTTTAAGGATCGGATCTTCTTCTTTTGTAGCTTCGGGTTCTTTTGGGGCTTCCTGAGTGCATTGTGGACCCAAGGGTGCATTATATCGTCCAAATCTAGTAAGGAATTGGATTGCTTGGACCTTTAGGTTCTCCCCAAAAGTCATTCTCTTCTAAGGGTGGTGTGCCCTAAAGTTATCATCGTTGTTGTCACTAGTACTTCTCGTTTCATAGGCATCCTCCTCATCACTTAACATAACCCACGGACTTCCGGATCTAAAGGAGGAAAGCTAACAAGTGGTTTGGACTCATCAATATCTTGGATGAAGACAGACGGGTCCCATCGACACTGGAGTGGCTTCACCGCAAATAGCTAAGGTGTCGTTGAAAGGATTTTTGTTATTACTTGGTTCCTAGGCAGCCTTAGGTAAAGGGAGTTGGCCATTTCGAAACATGCTTTCTAGTTTGTTCTTGAATGTCCAACACTATTCATTGTCTTGTCCTTGTGCATGATAGTATTTGTAAATTTTCTCGCGTCCCGGTTTCTAGAGCTGTTTTACGGTTTCGATCTGCTCTAATGGGTGGCAATTCTATCTTTCTTTTAGCTAAGAGACAGTCAAGGGATTGAGCATAGGTAGTATCACTAGGAGTGTAGTCGGTATATCTGTTGAGAGCATTGACATCCGTACCCCGAGTTAGTATTGCCTATATTAGAGGTTTTTTTTTTTAATCTTTGGAGTGATAATTACCTCTATACCCCGTCACGACTTTTGTGGTTGTGGTGGACAACTCTTTTTCTATCAATAAGCCAACATCTCTAACAGTTGAGAATTTCATTATTGGTAAGAACTTCGAATACCGATTGTAATTTGGTGAAGATTTTTCATGATGATCCCGACTTGGTCATTCTCGAAGGGTTGGTCTACCATGTGGATAGCCTTTGCTCTCCATCCGGTGAGGAAGTCTGTGAAGCTCTCTTTCTCACCTTTTTTGATTAATTCATAGTCTCTAAGAGTGATTTGTAAATCAATGTTATAAGAGTATTGATGTAGGAACTCCTTACACAGATTAGTCCAGTTGGCAACCTTGCGTGGGAAGATAATGTGGTAAGTGTCTTCCTGAATGTTCTTAAGAGTCATTGCTCCTAAGAAGTTGCAAACATGATGATGGGGATTCTCGGAACCTTTGAATTTGATATCCGGCATGGTAAACTTTGGAGGTAGCTTACCCTTAGGGATTGAAGTGAATCCCTTATAATTAAAATAATGATTATCGAACATGGATGACTCCGTTAACATCCGTTCTATCCGATCTACGCGAGGATCATACCGAGGTTTGGATTCATCTTTAGGGGATTCGTGTTTGGGACTTTTTGGAGGAGATAAGCTAGTTAGAGGTGGAGGACCTAATCTCTCTCCTTTTCTCAAACGTTACGCTTCTTCATCTCTCTTACTTGTCCTCAATAGCTTTTATAATAGTCTTAAGATCCCTCGATACGGATATTATCTTCTCATCTTGATCATCCATCCTAGTTTCCATCCTGGCTAAGTTTTTATTAAGTAAAGTGAGAATGGGAGACTGTTCTAGAGATCCATCCATTGAAAGGGATTTCTTTCTAAGCATTGTCTTACGACAAAGAGTAGATTGAGCAGGTGTAGTGTGCACCAAAACTTGTCGCACTAGTGTAGATTGCGGAATAGAATGTAATATAGAACAAGGAGAAGATGTGTCGGACTCCTTGGTGAGGCGTTCTAATCTTTTAAAGCTCGGATTCCGACGGTATTCGATTATTGTAGACTTCCCTATTATGTTGCCTAAAGGATAAGATTTTAGGACCATGTGAAAGAAGACCCCTTTTGGGAGGAAGGGACTTAAGCGCAAGACTCGAAGAGACTAAGAATGCTTTTATTAGGATACACACAAGGATGCAACGAAAAATGAATTGCATGTGATGATGAATGACTTAGTTTGAGATGATTCTATGATTTGGCTAATGTATAATGAATGATTGATCCTTAATGAAATGATACTTTTATTTGGTTAGATAACAATGCATTTCCTCATATTTGGAATGAATTTTCTTTGGCTAAATATGAATGTAAAATGAACTCACTTAATCCGAGATGGATTTAATTTGGCTAATGAAAATGCAAAATGGACTCACCTAATCTGAGATGAATTTATTTTGGCTAATGAAAATGCAAAAGAGGAGTATTTAAGGATTCTTTTAAGCAAAATAATGTTAAAGTATGAATGCTCCGATTAGCTTTACTGCAGCATTATGCATAGGAGAAACCTATATGGAAATGAGAGCGAAGGCTCTTTATTTATGGAGCAGTGACCTAGGTCACAAATGACCTAGGGTTGCTCTCGGTCTGCAGATCCAAAACAGCAGAAAGAAAACTGGCTAGAAATAAGAAGATTGAACTGGATAAGAGGGGAACCGAATAAAAATGCGAGTGCAGGATGCCGGCCACCTGGGTATGCATAGGGTTTTGTGCCTTACTTGTGCTTGAAAAAGGGGTCTCCAAGCCAAAACGTAGCGTTCCACTTAAAATGTCGGGGTTGCGGCCACTGGTTATGACGTCGTTTTGAGGGAAAAGCTCGTAGTCTCGAGTGGACTGTCTTAGAGCTTAAATGCAACACTTTGATGCTTGTGATCATCAAATGCAACGTTTTAATGTCTGTCTTCAGGTCTTAAGCTCCGTGTTTGATTGGACAAAAGTAAAATGCGATATTCTAAACTTGGAATTTCCTGGTACAAAGCACTAGACTCAATTGTCTCCGGAGGCTTGGCCCGGTCTTGGATCGTCCAAAAGAAAAGGGGATTTTTGGATTGACCCAAGATAGAAGGCTATTTGTTTGGTGCTTGGGGGTTCTTTGTGGTTTCTCGGTCTCTGTTGTACCAATCAAACAAAGTCCAAGATCCAAATCCCGAAATAGGAGTAGGGATTTCATCATCGGGCCGACAGAATAAAACGGAATTAGATGAGATGAGGGACGACACTTTTAGGTGTCTATAGGCGGTGAAATTTCCTGAATAACTTTGATCTTGGATGGATCAACTTTAAATCCTCCGAGGGTTAAGGAACATCTTGTATTTTCCGAGTTTATTGAAGAATTTTCTAAGGCTAGGTAACCGGCAAACTCCATCTTTGGACTTGATGATCATGTTGTCGGTGTAGACCTCGGATTTCTTATGAATCATATCATGCAGTAAAGTCATAGTTGTCCTTTGATATGTGGCCCTCACGTGTTTCAACCCAAACGACACTACTACACAGTAGTGTGTCTCTCATTGAGTGATGAAGGTAGTCTTCTCTATGTCTTCCTCGACCATCTTAACTTGGTTATAGAAGGCATAGCCTTCTATAAGGGATAGTAAAGTGTGGCCTGCCATATTGTTGATTAAAACGTCTATGCAGGTAAAGGAAAATAATCCTTGGGGCTAGCCTTACCCAAATACCTGAAGTCTACACAAATTCAAACCCTTCAATATTTCTTTAGGACCAATAGTGACGTTTGCTACCCACTAGGGTGTAGATGCCGAAAATGTGTTGTCCTTATGTTTTTATTTGATTTACTTATTTTTCTTAGCTTGATGACGAAATCCCAATCCCATTTGCAAATTTGGGTAATGATCAAAAGGAAAATGGGGTGATGGAAGCTAAACCACAAAAATTGTTTAGCACCATAAAATTAACCCATTTTCGAGTGGGCTAGCCCCCAAACTTTTGTTTTGGCCAACCCATGGCAACTTTGAATTCCCAACCAGGATCCGAACTGGCGTTGGTTTACCAAGCCTTCTTAAAATGCAACATTTTACTCTAGTTTAGCGGCTAACATAGCACGCGCATCCAAACGTTTGTATGATGGCATTTTGACCAATGCCGGTTCCCAAGACTCTTAAAACATCATCGTTTTGGCCAAGAGAATTTTGATTTTTTCTTTTATCTATTTTTGGAAAAATCGAGCCCAGTTCAATCTAACCTAATGGCTAGAGGTGATTTTTAAGGTTTTTCCAACCCTAAAGATTACTATAAATAGGGGTCTTCCCCATTCATTTGCTTCGCACTATTTTTCGGTTGGAAAACCCCTATTTGCTAAAAATCTCTCCCTCACTCTCTCCCATAGTATGTTCTCCCCATCTCTTATACACTCAATTTAAATTCCCCTTCTAAACCTTCTCAAAAGGCCTTCTTTGAATTATCTTTGTGTCATTGCCCAACGGTTATGCTCGCCAAAGTCCACTCACGGCTCAAGTCTAGTAGGTGGGTCAACTTGAATGTGCCATCCATCCCTTTTTGAGTTTGCTTTAGAGTTTTATTTATTTTAATTCTTTTAACACTTTCATATTATGGATTAAATTTGTATTGCATTTAATTTCTCCCTTCCCGATGTATTTTTCTAATTTATTATCCGCTTTTCTTTTATCGCTTTATTTATTACTTTATTTACCGCTTTATTTATCCTTTTCAAAGTATGTTTTGAGTGTTTAAATTCAATAATTTGCATGATAGTTGCCTATTTAATTTAACGCAATTTTAACTCATAATTTAGATTAGTAAAAGCAGTGATGGTTTACTCTTGGAGAGGTTAAGTCAGCTTAGATTGGGGTTAATAGGGTGATGGAAGCTTTTGCAAAATTAAAGATTTGTTCGAAGTAAAACTTAAAAAGCTGTTATGAGTGTAGATTGGACTCGAAATGCGGAACAAAGAATATACATGGAAACCCTTCTAAGGCAGAAAACCACGGACGGTGCTTATCCAAGCACTAAGTCAAATTCACTATTTTGAATCCACAAAATACAAGGACTGACCCCTTACATAATTGCTCTCTTAGACAATTCAATTACATGATTTTCCTAGACATAGAAGTTTCCTTATCCGTTCTAGTACTTCCTAACCGAGATGACCTTTAGACTCGGGGTCAACCGAGCTGAGTTAAACCTTATAGCTCGGTCAAGGGACTTTACAGAGAATTGAAAATGTAAGAGTAGTTACAAGACTTTTCTCTTTACAACTCGGAAAGTATAAACTTAAGAACGGAGTTGTAAAAGCTAGAAGATTGAGAGAGAGGAGAGAGTAATTTCATATTAGCTCTAGCAATGTTCAGTAGCAATTTTTAAGTCTTGTATGAAGGCTTCTATTTATACTCAGCAGGGCGAGTAGCCGTTGTGACTTATTTTGGACTTGAGAGCTTCACTAGTCGTTTTAACGGATAGTCCGAGTCACTCGAAAAGGAGCCATTGCAAATGTGAACATTATGCTTAGGTCCTTGGCTCAAAAAGTAGTCCATCCCACTAGTTGTGATTGAAATCTAGGGTGGAAAAAGCTGTTAGACTCAAAGTTGAAGTTTACCGGATTTGGTAACAAACAACCTTGACACGGTGTTTGAGCTTTGTCCTAAAACAATGTTTTTCTGTCCGCTTCGGTGTTTAACGGTTAGAAGCCAATTGATTTTTCTTTTCGAAATAAGATTAACATACTTTAATCAACCTGCAAAAGCAAATTAAAGTGGTACTCAAAGAATAAAAATACTTTGGTCCAAGATTAGGTAAGGATAATAACTAATTCACAATAATTAAGCACTTAATTATTCTTCACCCGAAAGAATGGAATTTTCCGAGTCTAATATTCAATAGGTTCAAATTCCATCTTGTGTCTATACTTAAATTATTAAGTTGTGAAGCATATATACACACCATGTATCAAATTAATCAGGTCAATAATTTCTTTTAATAAACTGACTTAGAAATAAGAATTAATGCAATAATTTATTTTCGGATAACTCATGAAGTCATTGCACGTAATAATATGTGTTTGTGAAATTATTTGCTCGTGACAACTGTTTGAGTTGTATCCGAGTGGGTCATAAACCTAGTGAAATGTATTCTACTTAAGGGATGTTTTACGAGTAGGCCGAGTATTGAAAACTTAAGGATAAGCTTCTTAAAGAATGACTTGAAATAAAAACCATAGAGAGATAGAGAGTTATACCCCGAGTCTTCAATCTCCCCTTTTCCATGAAAGGCATTCAACACTTAAGATAGAAGCTAGAAGTTCAAAATGTTAAGTTTTCATTGCTTAGAAATGAATAATTACGAATTTTATTTTTGAAGCTATCTCACAATTCGTTGTGAGAGAAAATTGATACAAAAATATATCGAGTAGAATCACCAGAGCATAAAATCAAGTGACTTGATGCAAGATATATCGAGCATACGAACAAGTATCGGAGCATTATATCGATTTAGAAAAGAGATATGTGTCATTGATGCTCGGAAATAAGAAATTTTATGTGAAGTCTCTCTCACCCTTAGAAAAGAGATATCGAGCATACGAACAACTAGCAGAGCATAAAATCAAGTGACTTGTTTTTGCTCAAAGGCAAGGGGAGAATAGATAGAAAATTAGATTAGATGTCTTGTTTAGGGGAGTCTCTCTCACCCTTTGTAAATATTTTATGTAAAGTCAATGAGAATGCATTTCATTCCAATGTTTCCGAGTTCGTTGCTTAATACAAGTATTTCGAGTTTCCATCCAATATGTTTTCTTGCTCAGCATTATCATTAAAATCAATGCATTTCATTAATAATTTCTATGTATCCGGACTTATGTCTTCTCCTGCTCTGTGAACTATGAAATCTTAAGTTTCATTTACGAGCAAGTTTACAAATTCAAACTTTTATCACTAACAATATTTCTGTCTAAGTATGGAATGCCTTTCATCAAAAGGGGAGATTGAAGACTCGGACTTTTACTTACTCGTTTCGAGTTCCATCAAGGAATCGGGTATAAGACTTCATCTCTTATAGGGTTTTGACTTCAAGACATTCCATGCATCTTAGAAACTTTTCGAGTGATATAACATTTCTTCGAGTGTTATAGAATCTAGTATGGGGTTTTCGTCGACTACGATTGACTCGGAAAGCATAATTCTATATGCTACTTCTCACTTAGTTACGAGTCACCCAACACTCGGATAAATCACATGATTCAAACACTATCTTTGCTTCGCACAAACTCGAGTCCGACTTCATAATTAAGGAATTACATTGTTCCAAGTCAGCATATTTAGTTTGAATTTTGTTTAGTCTAGATCAAGTCTGTTTACTACGATATTCTTTATCTAACTTGATTGCCTTGTAGACTGACTAAGATGGAATTTGAGTTTCATGGATATTAGACTTAGAAAATTCCTTTTCTTTTCGACTCGGATAATTAGTCAATTATTTTAATTATAATATTATCTCGTGTCTAATCTTGGACGAAAGTATTTTATACTTTGAGAACCAAATTGATTTGCTTTTGTAGGTTATTCAAACGAGGCTATCCTAAATTTGAATTACAAAAGTAACCGAGCTTCAAAACGCCAAATCACCAACAGACAAGACTTTTCCTCCTCTAACCTAGCCCCGGACACTATGTCGGGGTTGTCCATTTCCAAAGCTGGAAATCTGCAACACCAAGCTCAACCGTGGTTTTCGCTTTATTTTTCAAGACACCACTAGTGGTTTTGGGACTTCCAAAGGAGTCAAGAACCGTTGCTCAACGTTCATATCTCGAACGGATATTTTCCGAGTGACTAAGAAAATCCTTTACAACGGTCACAAAGGACTTCTAGTCGGAAGATGGATAAAATGGCTATGTTGCTTGGTCATCTATAAATAGAAGTCAACTTTCAAGACTTGAAGATTGCCGAATCTATTATTAATATAGATACTTGATCAAAAGTCATTGTTTTCGTTCTCAATCTTCTACTTACAACTCAAATTCCGTATTTCATAATATTTTGAGTTGTAACGTCTTGTACTCGATTACAAGCACTTTCTTTCTTACTCTCTAAGTAAGGTCCCTTGACTGAGTCTGTAAGGTTTAACTCAGCTCGGTTGTCCTAAACTTGTAAGGGTGATCTTAGTTAGGAAGTAGTAGATCGGATAAGGTAATTTCGAGTCTAGGAAAAACTTGTAAGGAGTTGTCTAATGGTGCAAATCAGGTCAAGTCAGTCTACTGTATTTTGTGGACTCAAAATAGTAGATTCGACTTCGTGCTTGGATTAGCACTGTCCGTGGTATTCTGCCCCGGGAGGGTTTCCACGTATTTTCCGAGTTATCACTTTGCTTGAGTTATTACTTTTCCGAGTACATTCTAGACTCAGACAGGTTTAAAGTTTCCGTTTAATCTGTTTCTTCACTCTTCACCGATTTACGAGTTAGTGCTTTTCGAGCTCATATCCGATCGTTGCTCACATCGGATTCATATCTATTTTAAATTTGAAGCAAATTTCATCATTACCCTATTCACCCCCTCTAGGGTGACTTAGCCTCTCCCTGAGCAAACCTTCAATTGGTATCGAGCCTAGCCTTTCGAAAAGGATCTAACCATCCAAAGGTCTAAAGATCAAATGGCTCGGAACAACGGAGAGTTCGATGAAGGAAGGTCTTCTAGTAGACCACCAAAGTTCAAAGGATCTAACTTTGTGCACTTGGAAGAAACTCATGGAATGTTTCCTGTTGGATCATGATGAAGATGTCCGGAACATCATACAAGAAGGAAACTACCTTCCCATAAAGACAGTAGAAACAAGACTCGTGCCTAAGATCAAGGCGAGTACACCATCGACGAAGCGAGAGAAGTTTAGAAAGAACTTCAAGGCAATGAACATTTTGATGTGTGCCATCGGCTCGGAAGAATACAACCGAGTGTCTGCACTGTGGCACGGCCAAATAAGTGTGGGACACACTGGTCAACACTTATGAAGGTACAAGCCAAGTCGGACAAGTGAAGATAGGCCAATATCTTTATAAATATGAGCTGTTCAAGATGGAGCCAGAAGAAAACATCACTCGGATGTTCATTCGATTTACAGAGATTACCAACAATCTCAAATCTCCGGGTAAAAAGATCTCCCACGAGGAAATGTGCGAAAGATACTCGAAGCCTACCCAAGAAAAGATGGGGTCCCAAGGTGAGAGCTATCAAAGAGGCTCGGAACTTGTCTCTATCGAAGCTAGACGAACTCATTGGGAAGCTTCTCACCCATGAGATCCACCCGGAAGAGGAGGACGCAGAGGTCGGCACCAAAAAGAACATTGCGTCGAAAGCCTCGGAAACTAGAGAAGCGGATCCGAGTTCTTCGACTCGAAAGAGGATCCCATGGCACTTATTGCTAGAGGCTTCAAGAGAATGATGAAGCACAAGAGATGGGATAAGAAGCCAAAAGAAGAGTTCTATAAGAAAGACAAGAAGGATAGAAAAGGTAAATACTCTTCGCATTCAAAGTTATCTTTGACTAAGAACTCTGGGTGTTTTGAATGTGGCAGCAAGGAACACATAGTCAAGGACTGTCCCAAGAGAAAAAAGGGACAGAAGGAAGAAAAAGGCTATGATGGCCACATGGAGTGATGAGGACTCATCGGAAGATGACGAGGACTCGAGATGAGTTAAAGTGTCCGATGGGACTTTCGACTCGAAGCTGAAAGCGAGTCGGACTTAGATCAATCGGACAATAAGGAAGCAAATCCTCAAGAGGTAATCGAATACTTTCTCAAATTCTCCAAAGCCGATTTAGCTAATATATTTTCACATTGGAAGAAAAGTCTACTTCGATTCTTCTCACTTTAAAGAACAGACTTGAGTCAATTTCCTCCGAGAGCCTTTCTTTAAAAGATGAGTTGGAAAAGCTGAGACTCACACTCGAGAGAACTCAAGACTAGTGCTCAAATCAATGAGACTGAATCCGAGTCACTCGGAAGAGAAAATGAGCAGCTAAAGCAAAAGCTCAATGAGTCTCAAGATCTTGTTTTAAAGTTTACTCAAGGTCGGAAAAACCTTGACATGGTCTTGGGATCTCAATGTGTCTCCTTCGAAAAGAAGGTCTTGGTTTTAACAAAGAGGAGGAATCCAATTCCTGCTCGAGCTTTTCAAAAGGATTCAAAAGCTGTAAAGTTCAGGAAAGCTGAGCACGGTCCCATTCATAAAAATGAAAGAAGGACTAAGCCCGGACCAATTTTTAGGAGAAAACCATCTCCACCGTTTTTCAAAAGAAAGAGACACGAGACTCGGTTCTCTAAATGGAAGACTCGGAATTAGACTAAACCCAAAGTCATTCAAATATGGGTTCCGAAAAACCTTCTTCCTCGAGAAAAGGACCACGAGTAAAGAGTGTTACTTGGGTTTGTTAGAGGAAGTGAGAAGGGTTAGTTTGTTTCTCGTTTTGCGAGCTACTCGAAAAAGATCAAAAGGGCATTGGTACCTTGACAGTGGATGCTTACGACATATGTTAGGAGACTCGGGACTCTTTTCCGAGTTAGAAGAGTACAAAGGAGGAAAAGTCACTTTTGGAGATGACAGCAAAGGCAAGATAATTGGGATAGGCAAGATTGGAAAGGGAAGAAATCTGGTCAGCCCAGTTTACCTTGTGAAAGGATTAAAGTACAACCTGCTTAGCATTTCTCAATTATGTGATAAAGGTCAAGAGGCAAGATTCACTCAAACCAACTGTTACATTTCATATGACACTACTAAGGAGATCAAACTCTCGGGTAAGAGATCAGGTAACACTTATATTATTCCTCTTTCGACCCGAGTCGGAATTTATCTTGTTTAAAAGCATCACTTCATGATGACTCATGGAAATGGCATTGTAGATTAGGCCATGTTAGCATGCATACTATTAAGAAATTGGCATCTCATGGTTTAGTCGGAGGATTGCCCAATTGTGCTTTCAAGAAAGACAAAGTTTGTGAAGCTTCCACAAGAGGGAAACAAGTCGGATCATCATTCAAATCCTTGAAGACAGTTTCTACATCCAAGGTGCTTGAGCTGTTACATATGGACTTATGTGGTGAAATCCCTGTTAAGAGCCTCGGAGGTAAATCATATGTACTTATTATTATTGATGATTACTCACGATTTACCTAGGGGTTTTTCTTAAGCATAAAAATGAAGCATTCAAGGAGTTCGAGCAAGCTCCGTAGAAAGATCCACGTTGAGTCTCAAACTCAAATCCAGAGAATTCGAACCGACCATGGAAGGGAGTTCGACTACTCGGAATTCTCCGAGTTTTGCGACAAGAATGGTATCTCTCACAACTTCTCAGCACCAAGAACTCCTCAACAGAATGGAGTAGTGGGGAGAAAGAACAAAACTCTTGAAGAAATAGCTAGGACAATGATGATTGAGCACAATTTACCCTACTATTTACAGGTCGAGGCGATCAACACGGCCAACTACACTTTGAACAGATGCCTCATCGGACCCATTCGAAGAAAACACCTTACGAGCTCTATAAAGGGAAGAAACCCAATATTTCATATTTCAAACCCTTTGGATGTAAGTGTTTTGTTCACAACAATGGTAAGGATCAGTGACGAAGTTTGATGCTCGGTCGGATGAAGGTATTTTTCAGGTTATTCCTCTCATAGTAAAGCTTATCGCATTTTTAATAAGAGAACTAACAAAGTGGAAGAAAGTATCCACGTTGTGTTTGATGAGCTTCAACAGGAAAAGCCAAGTGAATCATCGTTCTCGGATCTAAAGCTCAGCAGAGATGATGACCTTGACAAAAGTGAGCCTATCTCGGAATCAAACCCAACTAGCTCGGAATGAAGTCACTCGAACGAAGTGACTCATAATGAAACAACTCAAGAACCCGCTCGGAATGATGAAGGACAAGCCGATGAACAAGCTCACTCGGAACAAACTTTTGAAGATCAACCAATTCAGCCTACGGATCCGGTGAATCGGAGAATAGGTAGAGCATTCAAATATGCTTCTAGTCATCCACTAGAAAACATATTATCCGATATCAACGAGTGGGGTAAGAACTCGTTCCTCTCTTTAGAATCTACGTGCATTCACTGCATTCATTTCATTAACTGAACCTAAAAATGCACTAGAGGCCCTAAATGAACCTGAATGGGTAGAGGCCATGCAAGAGGAACTCAATCAATTCGAAAGAAACCAAGTCTTGACTCTAACCAAATGACCTTCTAACCACCCAGTCATAGGAACCAAATGGGTTTTCAAGAAAAACTGGATGAAGGTGGGTTGGTAGTCGAGAAAAAGGCTAGACTTGTGGCTCAAGGATACAATCAAGAAGAAGGGATTGATTATGGGGAAACCTTTGCACTGTTGCCGAGAATCGAAGCCATTAGAATCCTGTTAGCATTTGCATCTAGCATGAATATCAAATTATATCAAATGGATGTTAAGTGTACTTTTCTCAATGGTTTTATCGAAGAGGAAGTCTATGTTGAGCAGCCCCTGGATTTGAAAACTCGGAATTTCCAAATCATGTTTTCAAACTTCAAAAAGCTCTTTATGGTCTTAAACAAGCTCCCAGAGCTTGGTATGAAAGACCGAGCAATTTCTTGGTTCAAAATGATTTTAGAAGAGGTCGGATCGACAAGACTCTCTTTATAAAAACCAAAGGGAAAGATTTCCTTATTGCTCGGATATACGTTGATGACATAACATTTGGAGCTACTAATGAAATTACGTGTCGAGATTTTTACGAGTTAATGAGACAGGAATTTCAAATGAGTATTATGGGAGAACTCAATTTCTTCCTTAGTCTACAAATCAAGCAAGACAAAAATGGAATCTATGTCCATCAATCAAAATACACCAAGGAGCTGCTGAAAAAGTATAAACTTCAAGATGCGAAGCATGCGAGCAACACCTATGAGTAGTAGCTTGAAGCTGGACTTAGACGAAAAAGGTAAAGTAATAGATCGAAACTCTATCGAGCTATGATTAGATCTTTGCTATATCTTACTTCCAGTAGACAAGATATAATTTTTAGTGTACTGTCTATGCGCAAGATTCCAAGCTAATCCAAAAGAATCACATCTCATCTGCGGTGAAGAGAATATTCAAATATCTTGCGGGGACTCGGAATTTAGGTCTATGGTACTCCAGAGACTTAGAACCGACTCTCACTTGGATACTCGAGATGCTGATTACGCTGGATACAAAGTTGATAGAAAGAGCACTTCAGGGCGTGCCAATTTCAGGTCAATCCTTAATATCTTGGCACTCAAAGAAGCAAAATTCAGTAGCTCTATCAGCTGCCGAAGCTGAGTATATTGCGGTTGGAGCATGTTGTGCTTAGATCTTATGGATAAAACAACACTTGAGAGATTTAGGACTCTTTTTCAAATCGGTTCCAATCAAGTGTGATAATCGAGTGCAATCAGCATCACCAAAAATCCAGTTCCGCACTCAAAGACGAAACATATTGAGGTCGGGTATCATTTCTTAAGAGACCATTCCGAGAAAGGTGATATTGAACTCGAATTCATTCCTACAAATCTTCAATTAGCTGATATCTTTACTAAACCACTTAGTGAGGATCAGTTTTGCTTCATTAGGAATGAGCTTGGTATGTTAAATGCATAATTATATGCTTTCTATGTGAAAACCTCTTTGCATGATTGTGTGTTCTATGTTTACAATTCATTAATAACCATTAGTTCGGTTGACTTAGTGATACTGAGCCGATAGTTATTATTCATTTCTAGTTTACGAGTCACTCGAAACCGAGCTGAGTCGGACTCGGACTTTCAGAAAAATGGACATCAAACTTCGAAATCATCTCTAGATAAGTGGAGAATTTCAGAATTTTTTTCAAATTTTTTTCTTTCTTCTTCTCTCTTACGCGCCCTGTTCGGACAACTAGCCGTTGAGAGACAAACTGCTGGAATTCTAACCGTTGAGGAGAGAACCGTCACACCGGTCGAAGTGACTGCTGAAAGAGCTGAGTCGAACGAATATTGAAGGTCGTTTATTTTCTTATAAATAGCGCCTATTCTCCTTCATTTCTTGACTTTACTCCTCGCGAACTATCTCTCTCTCTCGATCGAAATCAAATTTCTCATGAACAAGTGCTCTGTGATCAAACCAACACCCGGTGCTCTTAAGCTTCGTGAAGATCATCTCAAGTAAGCTCCGTCGCTTTCAAACTCATTTCTCTTCTACCTTTTTCTTTTATCCTTCACTCTCTTTGAGTTTTCTTCTCTTCTACTCTCTCTCAAGTTTATCCTCTCTCTTTTCTCACCAAAATGCCGAAAAGAGGTTCTCACCCTGATTTTCTTAGTTACGTCACTAAGAAACCTCACACCAAGAGCCAAGAAGGCCCCTCAAATTCTAAACCCCTTGTCACCCAGCACCTTACGTCTGGATGATAAATTCTTTCCAACCACCAAATTTTCGTGGTTGCCTCACATACAATCGACCGAGGTTTATAACTTTCTTTGCTTCGAGTAAGTTCATCTATCCTTAATTTCTTAGTCTTTTATTTACGAGTGTTTTATTTTATTTTTTTCTCCGGACATCATGTACTTGTTATATTCTTCCTATATTTTCTTGTTGTTTTTGCTGAAAGGCAAGGGGAGAATAGATAGAAAATTAGATTAGATGTCTTGTTTAGGGGAGTCTCTCTCACCCTTTGTAAATATTTTATGTGAAGTCAATGAGAATGCATTTCGTTCCAATGTTTCGAGTTCGTTGCTTAATGCAAGTATTTATGAGTTTCCATCCAATATGTTTTCTTGCTCAACATTGTCATTAAAATCAATGCATTTCATTAATAATTTACGTGTATCGGGACTTATGTCTTCTCTTGCTCTACGAACTATGAAATCTTAAGTTTCTTTTCGAGCAAGTTTACAAATTCAAACTTTTATCACTAACAAAGTTTCTCTCTAAGTATGGAATGCCTTTCATCAAAAAGGGGAGATTGAAGACTCGGACTTTTACTTACACGTTTCGACTTCCATCAAAGAATGAGGTATAAGACTTCATCTCTTATGACACGAAGACATTCCATGCATCTTAGAAACTTTTCCGAGTGATATAACATTTCTTCGAGTGTTATGGAATCTAGTATGGGGTTTTCGATCGACTCGATTGACTCGGAAAGCATAATTCTATATGCTACTTCTCACTGAGTTCGAGTCACCCAACACTTATATATATCGCATGATTCAAACACTATCTTTGCCGCGCTCAAACTCGAGTCGACTTCATAATTCGAGAATTACATTGTTCCAAGTTAGCATATTTAGTTTGAATTTTGTTTAGTCTAGATCAAGTTTGTTTACTACGATATTCTTTATCCGACTTGATTGCCTTCTAGACTGACTAAGATAGAATTTGAGTTTCATGGATATTAGATTTAGAAAATTCCTTTTCTTTTCGACTCGAGATAATTAGTCACTTAATTATTTTAATTATAATATTATCCGTGTCTAATCTTGGACCAAAGTATTTTATACTTTGAGAACCAAATTGATTTGCTTTTGTAGGTTATTCAAATGAGGCTATCCTAAATTTGAATTACAAAAGTAACCTAGGCTTCAAAACGTCAAAACACCAGCGAGACAAGACTTTTTCCACCTCCGACGTAGCCCCGGACACTATGTTAGGGTTGTACTGTTTCCAAAGCTGGAAATCTGCAACACCAAGCTCAACCGTGGTTTCCACCTTATTTTTGAAGACACCACTAGTGATTTTGGGACTTCCAAAGGAGTCAAGAACCGTTGCTCAACGTTCATATCCGAACGGATTTTTACGAGTGACTAAGAAAATCCTTTACAACGGTCACAAAGGACTTCCGAGTCGGAAGATGGATACAACGGCTATGCTGCTTGGTCATCTATAAATAGAAGTCAACTTTCAAGACTTGAAGATTGCCGAATCTATTATTAATATACATACTTGATCAAAAGTCATTGTATTCATTCTCAATCTTCTACTTACAACTCCAATTCGTATTTCATAATATTCTGAGTTGTAAGGTCTTATACTCGATTACAAACACTTTCTTTCTTATTCTCTAAGTAAGGTCCCTTGAGCGAGCTGTAAGGGTTAACTCGGCTCGGTTCTCCCTAACTCGTAAAGGTGATCTCGGTTAGGAAGTACTAGATCGAGATAAGGTAATTTCTAAGTCTAGGAAAAACTTGTAAAGAGTTGTCTAAGGGAGCAACTCGGATCAAGTCGATCTATTGTATTTTGTGGACTCAAAATAGTGGATTCGACTTCGTGCTTGGATTAGCACGGTCCGTGGTTTTCTGCCCCGGGACGGTTTCCACGTACTTTACGAGTTATTAATTTTCCGAGTGCATTCTAGACTCGGACTGGTTTAAAGTTTCGAGTGAGCAACGGTTATATCCTGCAAGCTGCAAGAGAGGTTGATGCGAATAGTTTCCCCTTGAATGAGAGAAGAAACTACATTATCTCTCGCAACCATGTTTTGGTAGAACTCAATGATGAGTTCAAAGTAGATGCAATCATAGGAACACAAATACTTGTAAGTACTGTGTGGTGGATAGGGTTGATCCACGAGAGTTTTGTAGATAAGAAGAATTTTTCTTCAATGAAGTAGTGCTTAGGCAAATTATAAGTTTTTTTATCATCGAGGGCGATTGCTTTATTGGTAGAAGAATCCTTTTGAGGATTCTTGGGCTGAATGGTTCCGGTTCTAGCTTTTTGGTCGCTGAACCGCCCTCAGTTGCATTTCCTCTTTTAAGCATATTTCAAGAGAAGGAGAAAGAGATTTGAGAGAGAGAAAGTGTAAGAAAAGTGAATGAGTGAGAAAGAGAGAGAGTTGAGAGTTGAGAGTCTAAAATAGAACTAGTGTCCGAGCACGAGATTCTATATTTAAGAGAGAAAAGAGAGTGAGAGAGCAAGAGATAGCAAAGTGAATGAATGAGGATGGATAGGTGCCATTTATATAACAATAGCTCTCATAAAACAAAAGCCTTTCTTACTCATCTCTCAAAGTAATGGCTAACGGACCGTTTGACGTTTCGGTGAGTAACGGTTATATCTCGAAACTGCTTCCTTCTAACGGCTAGTTTCTGACTGTTCGTGTGAAAGAGAGAGAAAAAGAAAATTTCTAAACCATTTCCAAGATTCTCCATTGATTTAGAGATGATCTCGGAATTTTGATGTCTATTTTTCTCATAAACCGAGTCGGACTCGGTCATATGTTTGAGTGACTCAAAACAAACTCGAAACTCAATAACTTATAGCTTAGTCTCATTTTGGTTCAAGCTGATCCATTTGTTATTCACTCGGAACAAATAATAATCAATCTCATGTAATCACTCAAATCATCATGAAATCAATGAAGTAATCATATAATCATCATGCCAAGTTCATTCCTAATAAAGTAAAATTGATCGTCACTCAAAGGATTTGTGAAAATACCAACTAACTGGAATTTGGTAGGAATAAACTCAAGTTCAACATGACCTTTTTAGAGTGGTCTTTTAAAATATGATACTTGACCTCAATATGTTTTGTTTTTTAGTGTTGAATTGGATTCTTGGTGATGCTAATGGCACTCCGATTATCACACTTGATTGGGATAGATTTGAATAACAATCCAAGATCCTTTAAATGTTGTTTGATCCATAGAATCTGAGCACAGCAAGCTCGAGCTGCTATGTACTCTGCCTCGGCTATTTATAGAGTAACTGAATTTTGTTTCTTTGAATGCTAGGAGATGAGTGATTGACCCGAGAAATTGACATGCTCCCGAGTATCGAGTGATATTCGAGATCTAAGTCCTTTTAATACCAGAGACCAAGTGTTTGAGTCCTTGTAAGATATCTAAAAATTCTCTTTAGCGCAGTGAGATGTGATTCCTTTGGGTTAGCTTGAAATCATGCACATAGGCAGACTCTAAACATGACATATGGCCTACTAGAGTCCGATCTACAACTTTACCTTTCTCATTTGAGTCCAGGTTTGTACTCGCTACTCATTAGTGTTACTGCATATTTTATATCTTGCAGCTTGTACCACTTCAACAACTCCTTGGTGTATTTTGAACATAGATGCCATCCTTTTCTTGTTAGATTTGCATTCCAAGTAAGAAATTAAGTTCTACACTCATGCTCATTTAGAACTCATGTCTCATCAACTCATAAAATTTTTGGAATAGAGTTTCATTAGTAGCTCCAAAGATAATGTCATCAACATAAATCGACTAATGAGAAAATCATTCCCCTTGGTTTTTGTGAAAAGAGTTTTGTTAATAAGACCTCTTTTGAAGTCATTTTCATCCAAGAAATTGCTTAGTCTTTCGTACCAACCTCTAGGAGCTTGTTTCAAACCATACAAAGTTTTCTGCAGTTTGAAAACATGATTTGGAAATTGAGAGTTTTCAAATCCAGGGGTTGCTCTATGTAAAATTCTTCTTACATGTAACCATTGAGAAATGCACACTTACCATCCATTGGACAAAGCTTAATGTTCGTGCTAGAGGCAAATGCTAAGGGAATTCTAATTGTCTCAATCCTAGCAACAGGTGCAAGGTTTCCCGACAATCAATTCCCTCTTCTTAGTTATATCCTAAAGCAACTAACCTGGCTTTGTTTCGACTACCAACCCTCCCTCATCCAGTTTGTTCTTGAAAACCCATTTGGTTCCTATGACTGGGTGGTCGGAAGGTCGTTTGGTCGAGTCTAGACTTGGTTTCTTTCAAATTGAGATAGTTCTTCTTGCAGGGCCTCTACCCATTCATGTTCAAGTAGGGCTTCTAGTACATTTTTAGGTTCAATTAATGAAATGAATGTTGAAAATGCACATAAGTTTTGCAAAGAAGAACGAGTTCTTATCCCACTTGTTGATGTCGAAATGATGTTCTTAGGTGGGTGACTAGATGCATTTTTATTAGGAATTTTAACATCCGTACCCCTCGTACTATGCTTGCAATCATTTTTTTGCCCATGTCGTTTTGAAAATTATTTTCAACCCCTTTGACTATTGCTTGTTAATAATTAATCTGTCCTTTTCCAATATTTGCGCTAATATAACAATGGTTGGTGTATATTAAATGACAACTTTGCCCAAATAAAAATAATCAGATTATTTTATTTATTTTATTTAACCATAAAAAACTTTTATCTCTTTCCTCACCACATCTCCCTCACTCTCTCTCTCTCCTCTCGATATCCCTCCCTCTCTCTCTCTCTTCCTCTCTCTGTCTCACCCAGTAGTGTTCACCTCTGCCCAGAATTCTTCTTCTCCTTGGACCACACCTCCAAATTTATTCACGGCTACGGCTCTCTCATCCGAAACACACCCTTGTAAATTGCACCAAAGTCTCCACTTCCTAAAACTTCCTTGAAGTTCCCGATTGCCTTCGAAGCTCGCCATAACTGAAGCTACTAAACTGGCTCAAGATAGCTCTATAGCCATCCTCCAATGAATTCGAGATACCATGTTTTCTGAAAAGAAAGCACCAACCCACAACTAAAATGATGACCTCAATCGCATCAATGCTTGAAATGAACGAATAGAGGTACGCCCATTTGAATCTTTTAGCAGAGGTTATGTATTTAGTGTTCATCCTCTCTCGAGCTAAAGCCTTGTCCCTTGAATCACAAACCATCGAATTTTTCAAGAACAAACCCTTAATCTTGCTCAAATGGCCTAGGAAAGACCCCAACTTGCCTTCCGTGCTCCTCAACTCTCATACTCGACGTTGTTCCGTTTGAGGCCCAGCGAGTGGAATTATCCTCCTTGTGGTGCCCACATCGATTTTGATGGCAATATTTATGCCAGAGGTTACTAAATTCAAGTCCTTCACCCATCTAATTTTTCTTCTATGGCTATGAATTACACAATTCCTTAATTGTGAATGTTTTATTTAGGGGAAAAATGAATGATCTTATAAATTGAAAAGAATTTATTACTATTATAAATTGAAAAGAAGAGGATAGAGAACTTGCAGATGAGATAGAACTTGAGAGGAGAGAGGAAGGGAGTCGTGCAGCCATGAAAGAGGGAGAAATTGAAGGAATAAAGAACTTGAAAAAGAAGAGAGGGAACGTGGAGAGGAGAAAGAGAGAGAGGATCCATGACCATAGAGCTTGGAGATTTTTTTCTTCTAAAATCTCTTCAATTCAAATTAAAATATGACTGTGGTGGGGTTAATTTAAGGAAGGGCATTTTAGTCTTTTAACATCTCCGGTCAACTTAAAATCTTAAGTTTACCTACAATTATAATATCTCAGTAAGGTGAGGGGGTTGAAAATAATTTTCAATAGGATATGGGTAGAAAAATGATTGTAGCATAGTACGAGGGGTACAGATGTTAATAATCCATTTTTTATAGCTTTACCTATCCTCCGATTTACCAGGTTTGGTGGTTAAATGTTCTAATCTTCAGTTAGTTCAGCTTGTTGATCTTCTTCATTAGCTTGACCTTCAGTAGTCTGAGTTGGTTCTTGAACTAGCTCATTCTAAGTTGGCTCAGTTCCTTTGTTTTGGTTCATTCCGAGCTTAGCCTCTGTTATGTCATCTTCACCTCGGTTTAGTCGGAGCTTTGAGAAAGTGGATTCACTTGTCTTGCCATGATCATGCCTTCTTCCACTTTGTTAGTTCTCTTGTTAAAGATTCTATAAGCTTTGCTATGTGAAGAGTAACCTAGAAAAATACCTTTATTTGACCTCATATCCGTAGGAACCATGGCCTCATGCCCACCTGAACCGGATAAATTTTTCAAAGTGGGGATTGATCTATTATTAATAGTTCCGAATTTGATTAAGTCAAGTTAATAGATTAAATCCGATTGAATTGATTGGAATTTTATTAACCGCTTTATTTTATAAATTATTTTTAAGAATTTCCGGGATACTATTTCTTAGTTAAAGAATAAAATAATTATAAATTAGGGTTCTCACTGTGAAGCTTTAGGGATACACTGGTGTGAAAACACTCGTCTGGACCCAAGCCTCGGCCGTTGACCACCTAGTGCAGGCGGCAACCTGCACTTAGCGGTCACAGGCGTCGGCTAGGAGCCCAGGCTAACACGATCGGCCTCGGCTTTTGGCGTGGTAGGTAGACCGGATCTGTTTTTTTTACCCTGCGATCGAGAAAATCACCGAGATGCAATTCTAGAAGAAATAAATAAAAAGGAGTCACTAGTAAGTTTTTAGGAGAGGAAAAGTAACAAAAACAAAAATAAAGATTTGCTTTTTCCATCTTAATATGGGAAGACTAAGACAAAAATAAAGAGTCGCTAGTTATATCTTTAAGGAATGCGATAAAGAAAGTATTAAAGAAAGCGATAAAAAAGAAAAGTAGAAAACACAACAGATTACATCGGGTGGGGAGAAATTAAAAAAACAATTACATCTCTTTGATCCACAACACGTAAAGCGATAAATAAAACATAAATTAAATAAGCTGTTTGAAGGCTGAATAATTGCCCTCGAGGTTGTCCCACCTTACTAATCCGGATCCGTACATTGGATCTCTTGATGCAACAGATGACAAATCCAAGAAAGTTCTTGTTTTTGTGAATTGTCGAAAGGTTGAGTGTATAAGGAGTAGGAAAGATCGAGTTGAATAAATGCCCGAGAGATAATAATAACTGAATATTCTTTAGCTCTATGCACATATTCAATGGTGATAAGTAGAAAAGAGGAATGTTTAAGATTAATTTCGGCGAGTAATACTAATGGATGTGTATTTTGCTAAGCTTTACGTAGCATAACGCATAAGAGAAAGTCGTATGGGAATGAGAGCCAAGGTTCTCTATTTATAAGGAGAGACCTAGGTCACAAATGACCTAGGGTTGCTCTCGGCTAGCCGTCCAAACAGACTAAAAATAAACCGAGCTAGAATATCTTAAGATTGAACCCGATAAAGTAAGGATAAAATCGGATAGATTCCAATTCGCTTGCGCCCGCCACCGGGGTGTGCCTAGGGTTTCGTTACCTAGGGTGTTGCCAAAGGAGTCTCCTAGCTAAAATGTAGCATTTCACTTAAAATTACGAGGTTGCAGGTGCCGGCCACGACATTATTTGAGGGGAAAAGCTCCTAGCCTCGTGTGGACTGTTTTATGAAACTTAAACGCAACAATTTAATGCTCATGGTCATGAAATGAAATGCTTTAATGCTGTCATCAGGTCTTCGACTCCTTGTCCGATTGAAAAAAGTAAAATGCGGTATTCATAACTTTGAATTTCCGGTACACAACACTCGGACTCCATTGTCTCTCGGTGGCCTGACCCGGTTGTTGGATCTTCTAAAAGAAATGGGGATTTTTAGATCGACCCAAAGTAGAAGGCTATTTATTTAGTGCGAGGGATTCTTTGTAGTTTATTGGCTTATATAGCGAGCAATCGAACGCAGATCCAAGGTCTAAATCCTCAAACAGGACTCGAGATTTCATCATCGAGGCTAATAGAATAAAATACAAAATTAATGAGATAAGAGACGACACTTTTAGGTGTCTATAGTTAGCCCCCACTTTGACCAGAGTCTAAAAGACGATGCATGCGTTCGATGTCCGGTTAAAAAGTCCTAAGCTTGGCTTGATTAGAGCTCGATGCTTGGTATATTTTGATGCTAAAACCTTAATCGATCTTTGATTTTAAGCTTCCCTAAATAATATGTTGTACTAACATACTTGTTAGTGGATAATTGAATTGACAAAAAGTTCGATGTTTTACCCGAATAATTTAATAGAAAACAAACCGAAAAATCGATCCGAAAAAGCTGATTGGTGGGTCCAAGAGTTCTCACTTGCATGCACAACGTGCCAAGGAGTCACATGCTTTGGTTAATGGGATTCTACAAGCTAGGTATAGGTAAGGGCTGCAAAGTTGTCGCCAATGGGATACCACGGTGCCTCATGGTTAGCGCCGGCAAGCGTTCGGCGAGCCTGGCCCCGTCGTGCTTCTGCCGGATTCCCTTGGTCTCCCACTACTTGTTTGACTCTTGTCTTGTATGTTTGGCTACAAAAGGGCGCTTGATGAATTCATTTCACACACTTGCTTCTCTTCTTAGACTCTTACCCTACTCTTGTGCCTCCGTACTTTACTTCTCATTGAATACTATGAAGGTTAGCTCTTGAAGAGTCTAAGTCACCCTAGAGGGTGGTGAATAGGGTGATGAGGAAATTTTAACAAACATAGAATCCTTTTGCTTGGAAGAAGATAGTCCGGATTGGACTCGAGAAAAGTATGCATTCATAAATACGTGGAAACCCTCCTGGGGTAGAAAATCACGGATAGTGCTAATCCATGCACCAAGTTAAATCCACTATTTTGAATCCTCAAAATACAACAGATCGACTCAACTAGAATTGCTCCCTTAGACAACTCCTTACAATGTTTTCCTAGACTCAACAGTTCCCTTATCTAATCTAGTACTTCCTAACCGAGATAACCTTTACAGACTAGGTACAACCGAGCTAAGTTAACCCTTACAACTTAGTCAATGGACCTTACTTAGAAAGTAAGAAAAGCTGTGTAATTGATTACAAGACTTTACAACTTAGAAAATATTAAGTACAAACTTGGAGTTGTAATAAGAAGATTGAGTGAGTAATGCACTAAGAGAATAGTTTTTGCAATAGGTTCAACAATCTTCTAGTCTTGTGAGGTGGCTTCTATTTATAGATGACCGAGCAGAGTGACCGTTGTGTCTTGGTTCCGAATAGAGGTCTTTCTCGCCCGTTGTAACGGTTCTTCGAGTCACTCGAAAAGATCCGTTGGGATGTGAACGTTGCGCAACGGCTCTTGACTCGTAAAGGTGCTCCAGTTAGCTGGTGATGTCCGAAAAGTAAGGTGGAAACCACCGTTAAACTTAACATTGGAGTTTTCTAGTCTTGAAAAGCAGACAGCCTTGACACGGTGTTTGAGCCCTGTTCGAAGTAGATAGAAATTATCTGGCTGGTGATTGACGACTTGAAGCCGGTTACTTTTGTAATTAAAAATGAGATAACCTCGTTTGGATAACATACAAAAGTAAACCACTTTGGTTCTCAAAGTATAAAATACTTTGGTCGAAGACTAGGCACATATAATAATTTAATTAGGATAATTAAGTGCATAATTAGCTTAGGCCCAAAAATGTTTAATTTTTGAGTCTAATATTCAATATACTAAAATTCCATCAGAGTCAATCCTAAGAAAGATCAAGTTAAAAGAGTAGAATCATCGAGTATAAAGACTTGATTTGGATAAATAATTCTCAAACAAACAAACTCACTTAGAAATAAGAATTAACATTATAATTCACTTTGCTTGGAAATATACAGATCGAACTTAGAATAAAAATGTTTGAAGACTCGGACTCTGAAATTAGATCATTTTGAGTACTATATAAGGACTCAGGTACAAACCTCATCCCTCCTAAGTCTTGATTAGAAGTCATTTTAAGTGTTATAGAAACTCCTGCCTAAGTTTTCACTTATTTCCAACTAACTCGGAAATCACATTCTTGTTTATCCTCTCACATTGACATTTCGAGTCACTCAGATTTATCGCATGTTCATATGATCTCTCTAACACTTTTTATCCGAGTTCGACTACATATCTCGAAGTCAAGTGAATTATAGTGTTAATTCATCTCTCTAAGTCAAGCACGTTTGTTTGAGAATTATTTGTCCGGATCAAGTGCTTATACTCCGATGTTTTCACTGTTATAAGTTGATCTTTCTTAGGGCTGACTCTAATGGAATTTGAGTATAATGAATATTAGACTCGGAAAATTCCACTCTTCTAGGCCTGAGATAATTATAAACCTAATTATCTTAATTAAATAATTATCTCGTGCCTAATCTTGGACCAAAGTATTTTATACTTTGAGAACCAAAGTGGTTTGCTTTTATAGGTTATCCAAACAAGGTTATCTTATTTTTGAATTACAAAAGTAACCGGCTTCAAGCTGCCATTCACCAACAGAGAAGGCTTTTCTACTTCGAGCAAGGCCCGGACGTCTGTGTCGGGGTTGTCTGTTTCCAAAACTAGAAAACTTCAACGCTAATCTCAACAGTGGTTTCCGCTTTACTTTTCGGACATCACCAGCTGACTGGAGCACCTTTAGGAGCCAAGAGCCGTTGCACAATGTTCACATCCCAACGGATATTTTCCGAGTTAGTCGAAGAACCGATTACAATGGTCAAAAAGGACTTATGTTTAGAAATTAGTCACAATAGCTAATTTGCTTGGTCATCTATAAATAGAAGCCAACTCTTAAGACTTGGAGATTGCTTGGAATTATTGTCAATGCACATTACTTAAGCAAAAGTCATTGTGCTCATAGTTAATCTTCTATTTTACAATTCCCGACTTGTAATTCATACTTTCCGAGTTGTAAAGTCTTGTAATCGGTTACATACTCTTTCTTACTTTACGAGTAAGGTCCCTTGACTGAGCTGTAAGGGTTAACTTAGCTCGGTTGTCGCTAACTTGTAAAGGTTACCTTAGTTAGGAAGTACTAGATCACATAAGGGACTTTATGAGTCTAGGAAAACTTTGTAAGGAATTGTTTAAGGGAGTAATTACGGTTGAGTCGATCTGCTGTATTTTGTGGATTCAAAATAGTGGATTTCACTTGGTGCTTCAACTAGCACTTGTCCATGGTTTTCTGCCCCAAGAGGGTTTCCACGTATCTCTTAGTTTATAATTTTACGAGTCCAATCTAGACTCGGATTGTCTTATTCATTCTTTTCAAGCTTATTCTATCTAAGTTTGTTAAAATTTCCTCATCACCCTCTTCACCCCCTCTAGGGTGATTAAGACTCTTTAAGAGTAAATGTTTAATTGGTATCAAAGCCTAGCCTTTCAAAAGGGTCTAACAACCTAAAGGTCTAAAGATTAGATGGTTCAAAACAAGGGAGAGTTCGATGAAGGAAGATCTTTCAGCGAGACCACCTAAGTTCAAGGGATCAAATTTTGTGCACTTGGAATAAGCTAATGGAATGCTTTACTGCTAAACGACGATGAAGATGTTTGGAACATCATACAAGAAGGCAATTACATTCCAATGAAGATGGAAAATACAAGACCTGTACCTAAAGCAAAGTTCGAGTACACCAATGAAGAGTCGGAAAAGTTTCAAAAGAACTTTACGGTAATTAACATTCTAATATGCGCCATCGGCTCAAAAGAATACAATAGAGTGTCGGCTTGTGACACGGCTAAAGATGTGTGGGACACTTTTATGAACACATATAAAGGAACAAGCCAAGTGAGACAAGTGAAGATAAGTCAATATCTTCACAAATATGAGTTGTTGAAGATGGAGCCAGAAGAAAACATCACTCCGATGTTTATACACTTCACTAAGATCATAAACAATCTCAAATCTTTGGGTAGAAAGATTTCTTATGAAGAAATGTGCGGAAAAATTCTAAGAAGTCTACCGAAGAGAAGATGGGGTCCCAAGGTGACAGCCATTGAGGAAGCTCAGAACCTCTCTCAACTAAAGCCACATGAACTAATTGGGAAGTTCCTTATCCATGAAATTCATCCGGAAGAAGAGGATGCCGAGGTCGGCACCAAAAAGAACGTTGCATCGAAAACCTCGGAAAGTAGAGGAGAAAATTTGAGTTCCTCAGATTTAGAGGAAGATCCCATAGCGAGTCATTGCTGGAGGCTTCAAAGAATGATGAAGCACAAGAAATGGGAGAAGAGGCCAAGGGAAAAGTTCTACAAGAAAGACAAGAAGGACGAGAAAAGGTAAACATTCTTCCCCTTTAAAGTTATCTTTAACTAAGAACTACGGTCTGTTTTGAATGTGGCGACAAAGATCACATAGTCAAAGACTGTCCAAGGAGAAAGAGGGACAGAAAGAAGAAGAAGGCTATGATGGCCACATGGAGTGATGAAGATTCTTCGAAGAAGATGAAGATTCTAATGACTCAAAGTGTCCGATGGCATTAACGGACTCGGATGCTCAATCCGAGTCGGACTTTGACAACTTAGACACTTAGGAGACAAATCCTTAGGAGGTAATTGAATATTTTCTCAAGTTCTCCAAAGTTGATTTAGCTAAATATATTTATACTTTGGAAGAAAAGTCCAATTCTGATTCATCTCAATATAAAGAACAACTTAAGTCTCTCACTTTTGAGAGCATTGGTTTGAAAAATGAATTGGAAAAATTGAGACTTGCTCTAAAAGAACTGAAGACTAGTACTCAAACTAATGAGACTAAGTCCGAGTCACTCGGAAGAGAGAATGAGAATCTAAAATAAAAGCTCAATGAGTCTCAAGAGCTTGTTTTGAAATTTACTCAAGGTCGGAAAAACCTTAACATGCTTTTAGGCTCTCAATGTGTCTCCTTCAGAAAAGAAGGACTTGCTTTTAACGAAGAGGAGGAATCAAATTCCTACTCGGATCTTTTCAAAAGGATTCCAGAACTTTGAAGTTCGGGAAGGCTGAGCATGGTCCCATTCATAAAAATAAGAGGAGGACTGAGCCCATATCAGTTTACAGGAGAAAACCTTCTCCACTAGTTTATAAAAGAAAAGATTTTCAAAAGAAAGAGACACGAGACTCGGTTTTCTAAAAGGAAGACTCGAGAATCGGACAAAACCCAAAGTAATTCAAATCTAGGTTCCCAAGAGTCTTCTTCCTTAGAAAAGGACCGCGAGTAAAGGGAGTTACTAGGTTTGTTAGAGGAAGTGAGAAGGGTTAGTGTGTTTCTAACCTGCAGGTAACTCAGAAAAAGACAAAAAGGTCATTGGTACCTAGACGGTGGATGCTCACGCCACATGTCGGGAGATTCAAGACTCTTTTTGAGTTGGAAGATTACAAAGGAGGCAAAGTCACTTTTGGAGATGATAGTAAGGGCAAGATAGTAGGAATAGGCAACATTGGGAAAGGAGATAACCTGGTCAACCCAGTCTATCTTGTCGAGGGATTAAAGTATAATCTACTAAGAATCTCTCAATTGTGTGACAAAGGTCAAGAGGTAAGGTTCACTTAGACATATTGCTATATTTCTGATGGAACCACCAAAGAGACTAAGCTCTCGGGTAAGAGATTAGGTAATACCTACACTTTTCCTCTTTCGATCCAAGTCAGAATTTATTTTGTTTAAAAGCATGATTGCATGATGATTCTTGTACATGGCATCGTAGACTAGGTCATGTTAGCATGCATTCTATCAAAAAGCTTGCATCTCATGGTTTAGTCGGAGGCTTACCTAACTGTGCATTTAAGAAAGATAAAATTTTTGAAGCATGCACAAAAGGCAAACAAATTAGATCATCTTTCAAATCTCTCAAAACTATTTCCACATCCAAAGTGCTTGAAATGTTGCACATGGATCTATGTGGTGAAATCCCTGTAAAGAGTCTCGAAGGTAAAACATATGTACTTGTGATTGTTGATGACTACTCACGATTTACCTGAGTTTGTTTTCTTAACCACAAAAATAAAGCTTTCAAAGAATGTAGCAAGCTCTGCAGGAAAATTCAAGTAGAGTGTCATACTCGGATCGGAAGAATTCGAACCGACCATGGAAAGGAGTTTGATTACTCGGAACTTGCAGAGTTTTGTGATAAGAATGCTATCTCTCACAACTTCTCAGCACCAGAACTCCTCAATAGAATGGAGTAATGGAGAGAAAAACCAAACTTTTGAAGAAATAGGAAGGACAATGATGATTGAACATGATCTACCTTACTATTTACAGGCTGAGGCGATCAACATAGCAAACTACACACTTAACGGATGCCTCATCGGACCCATTACGAAGAAAACTCCATACGAGCTCTACAAGGGAAAGAAACCCAACATCTCATACTTTGAACCCTTCGGATGTAAGTACTATGTTCACAACAATGGTAAGGATCACTCGACCAAGTAAAGCATATCGCATTTTCAATAAAAGAACTAACAAAGTGGAAGAAAGCATCCACGTTGTGTTTGATGAGATTGATTAGGGAAGACCAAGTGAGTTAACATTCTCATATCCGAAACTCGGTTGAGATGAAGATGATCTTGCTGATGTTGAGCTTAGACAGAGTAAAAGGAAAGCGGCTCATAATGAGGCAACTTAGAATGTCTTGACTCCGATCGAACCGGCTCAAGAACCGAGCTTAGGATGTCTGAAGGCCAAATAGATGAGCAAGCTAAGTCATATCGGATCATCGAAGATCAACCAGTTCAACCCACAAATTTCGTGAACCGGACAACAGGTAGAGCATTCAAATATGTTTCTAGCCACCTACTTGAGAACATCTTGTCCGACATCAACAATGGGGTAAGAAATCGTTCTTCTTTGCAAAATCTATGTGCATTCACTACATTCATATCATTAATTGAACCTAAAAATGCACTAGAGGCCCTAAATGAACCTGAGTGGTACAAGCCATGCAATAAGAACTTAATCAATTTGAGAGAAACCAAGTCCGAACTTTGACCAAACGACCTTCGGCCACCCGAGTCATAGGAACCAAATGGGTTTCCAAGAACAAACAGGATGAGGATGGGTTAGTAGTCGAAATAAGGCTAGACTTGTAGCTCAAGGTTACAATCAAGAAGAAGGGATTGATTGTGGGGAAACCTTTGCACCGGTTGCTAGGATTGAAACAAACAAAATCCTTTTGGCATTTTCATCAAGCATGAATATTAAATTGTATCAAATGGATGTCAAATGTGCTTTTCCGAATGGTTTCATTCAAGAGGAAGTCTATGTCGAGGAACCCCCGGATTTGAAAACTCGGAATTTCCAAATCATGTTTTCAAGTTGTAAAAAGCTCTTTATGGTCTTAAACAAGCTCTCGGAGCTTGGTACGAAAGACCGAGCGGTTTCTTGGTTGAAAATAATTTCAAAAGAGGCCAGATTAACAAAACTCTTTTCAAAAAAACCAATGGGAAAGACTTTCTTTTTGCTCGGATCTATGTTAATGATATAATTTTTCGAGCTACTAATGAAAATCTCTGTCGAGATTTTTTGAGTTAATGAGACAAGAATTCCAAATAATCATGATGGGAGAGCTCAATTTCTTTATTGGTCTACAAATCAAGCAAGATAAATATGGCATCTATGTCCATCTATCAAAGTATAGCAAGGAATTGCTTGAAGAAGTATAAGCTTCAAGATGCAAAACCTGCAGCAACACCAATGAGTAGGAGTATGAAACTAGACTCAAATGAAAAAGGTAAAGTAGTAGATCGAAACTCTATCGAGGTATGATTGAATCTCTACCATATCTTACATCCAAGTAGGCCGGACATTATGTTTAGTGTATGTTTGTGTGCAAGATTTCAAGCTAATCCAAAAGAATCACATCTCACTATGGTGAAGAGAATTTTAAGATATCTTGCGGGGACTCATAATCTATGTCTATGGTTCTCAAGAGACTTAGAACCGACCCTCACTTGGATACTCGGATGCTGACTATGCTTGCATAAAAGGTTGATAAAAAGAGCACCTCAAGAGCATGCCGGTTTCGGGTCAATCCCTTATATCTTGGCACTCAAAGAAGTAGAACTCGGTCACTCTGCCAAGCTGCTCAAGCTGAGGACATTGCAGCTGGAGCATGTTGTGCTCAGATTCTATGGATCAAGCAACAATTAAAAGACCTTGGACTTTTATTCATATCAATTCCAATCATGTGTGACAATCGAGTGCAATCAGCATCACTAAGAATCTAGTTTAGCACTCAACGACAAAGCATATTGGGGTTAGATATCATTTTCTAAGAGACCATTCTAAGAAAGGTGATATTGAACTTGAATTCATTCCTATAAAATTTCAGTTAGTTAATATTTTTACTAAGCCACTTAGTGAGGATCAGTTTTGTTTTATTAGGAATGAACTTGGCATCATAAAATGCAAGATTAGATGTTGTTCTAAGAGAAATTATCTTGTATAATTATGTGTTACATGTTTCTTTTCTTTGTCTTAATAACAATTAGTTCATTTGACCCGGTGATACTAAGCTAGTAGTTATTTGTTTGCGTTTTACGAGTCACTCGGAAACCATACCGAGTCGGACTCGGTTTTGAGAAAAATGGACTTCAAACTTCGAAATCATCTCTACATCGGTGGAGAATTTCTAAAATTTCTTTTAAAATTTCTGTTTTTCTTTCTCTCTCTGCCGAGTGCATCGATTAATGAACTAGTCTGTTGGAAGACAAACACTGGAATTCTAACCGTTGGAGAGCTAAACAAACACACCTGTCTAAGGCGACCGTTGGAGGTTTAGGTTAGAACGAATACTTGAAGGACATTCCTTTCGCTATAAATAGCATCCCTTTTCCTTCATTTCACTACTTTGCTCTCTGCTACCTAAACTCTCGCTCACTTGCTCTCACAATCTTAGCTCTCGGCGTTCTCAGCACTGCCAGTACTCTCTCTCTCTATCTCGGTTATTTGAGTTCACTCTCTTTCTTCTCAAACACCTTGACCATGCCTAAGAGAGGCTCTGCTCTAGACTTTATAGGGTCTACAACAAAGAAGCCTAAAACCAAACAAACCCAAGAGGGTCCTTCTAACCCCTCCAAAATCCTAGTCACCCAACATCTCACGTTGGACGACAAGTTCTTTCCAACCACGGTGATTTTGTGGTTGAAGCACATCAAAACCACCGAGTATATAACTTTTTATGCTTCAGTGAGTTCATATACCCATAACTCGTTGCTGAGTTCTACTCAAACCTTTCTTGCTCCGAGGGGTCATCACTTCTAGAGTTCGCAATACGAGTGGTACACATAAATCTCTCTCTCCTTTATCATCTGTTTGAAGTTTCATCTATTATCCTCAACTGCAATCCTATTCCTTTCAATGAGATTGCGGATCATTTCTTTAAAAAATACGCTAAGGAAGTCCCCGAGTCACGCAAGAATTTTTACGTGACTCGATTGAAGACTGAGGCTAGACTTACGTGCTTCTTGCTGATTAGAACTTTCTTTTCTCATCATTCCAACAAAGAGAATTCTAACTCAAAGATTCTCAAAGCTTTGTTCCATATTCTCGAGGGCTACGACGTACCTCTTTTCCTCTATAATTGGCAGATGGCCACCATGCCAACTTAGTCAAAGAAATCCACCCCTTTTCCTTTCGGAGCCCTTCTTACCCTTATTTTCAAGTGATTCAAGGTTCCGCTCCCTCGGACCCAAACGAAGTGTCTAAGACTACCATCGTCGTTGGCGAGAAAAGAGCATCTTAGATACGAGTACAAGGAAACCCAACCTGGTGTTTGGGTCCACGACTCGAAGCGAGGCAACCTTCCCCTTCCCCTCCGCCTCGGACTCAAACTCACCTCTCACTCCCTCCTCCACTGGCGGTGCTTCCACCTCGGAATCTCCTGGTGAAGCCACTTGTTGCTCTGTCTATAGTACTACTCACTTTTGTGTCCAAGGAAATCCGGGACACTCTTCGCTCCTTCAAGCCCGTCCTTCAATCCATGACCATCAACCAAAAGACGAGTCTAATCTCGGATTCAAGAGCAATAAGATGTGCTCCTCGAAATGAAGAATCTGGTTAAGCGGCAACAGGACATGCTCGAGCTCTTCCGAGAGAGGTGATCGAAGGCCACTAAGGACTCACACAACTCGGACACGTCCGAAGAGTCCTCGAGCCACGGCAAGTCTCCCTCCGGAGAGGCAGCGAGAAGAAGAAGAGGAAGGCTGCGGCTGAAGCAGCTCTTTACGAGGGGAAGGAAGAGGAGAAGGAGCAAGAAGGAGAGAAAAAGGAAGAAGCCGAGGGACATCGTGCTACGGTTCCTCAACCAGAGCGATAAGCTTGGATAGCGATCCGAGTGCGTTAGAAGACCTCGCGGATATTGGGCGATCCGCGGCGGTCAAGCCGAAGCGGCCCCCTATAACTTTCGAAGAGGATGAGCCTCTGGATGACCTAGTTACGGGTCGGCCACTTAGAGCTGAGCCACTTCCGGAACCGATCTGCTGCTCGCCCGGATCTTCAACATCATCACAAGCATAACAGCGCAGGGCGCCTTGCACGTTCATCCGCCTTAACTCGGACCGCCCCAAATCCACCATCTTAATTTCTTTTTCTCTTGTTTTATTGTTTTTTTATCCAGACATCAATTGTATCAACTTGATACATTCTTCCCTATTTTTTGTTTTTCTTTGAAAGGCAACGGGGAGAATACTAGAAAAATTATTGTCTTGTTTAGGGGAGTTTTCTCACCCTCTTTTACGTGTATTTTCTGTGTTTTTGTATATATATGAATGAAGTTTTTATTTTTGAGCATACTGATTTCTAAGTTCACTCTTTTTAAGTTTGAATTTCTTATTATTTAGTCTTGCTCGATATATCGGCTCGCATTATTTTTCTCTCTATCTCGCTCCGATATAATTATGTATGATTCTTAGTCTGTATGAGTTATTTGCGAAATATTCTAAGTACGAATCACTTCACGCATTACTTTATATTCTAAGATATTCTACTGAGCAAGAATAAAAACTCATGATTATTTTACTAACAAAGTTTCTATCTAAGTATGGAATACATTTCATCAAAAAGGGGAGATTGAAGACTCGGACTTTAAGACTAGATCATTCCGAGTACTATCTAAGGACTCGGATGCAAACCTCATCCCTTCTAAGTTTTGATTACAAGTCATTCCGAGTGTTATAGAAACTCTTGCATAAGTTTTCACTCGATTCCGATCGACTCAAAAATCACATTCTTGTTTATCCTCTCACATTGACATTTCTAAGTCACTCGGACATCACTCATATTTATCGCATGTTCAAATAATATCTCTAACACTTTTTATCCGAGTTCGACTGCACATCTTGAAGTAAAGTGAATTGCAGTGTTAATTCATCTCTCTAAGTCGATACGTTTGTATGAGAATTATTTGTCCGGATCAAGTGCTTATACTATAATGTTTTCACTCTTATAACTTGATCTTTCTTAGGATTGACTCGATGGAATTTGAGTATAATGAATATTAGACTCAGAAAATTCCACTCTTCTAGGCCTGAGATAATTATGCACCTAATTATCTTAATTAAATTATTATCTTTGCCTAATCTTGGACCAAAGTATTTTATACTTTGAGAACCAAAGTGGTTTACTTTTGTAGGTTATCCAAACGAGGTTATCTTATTTTTGAATTACAAAAGTAACCGGCTTCAAGCTGTCAATCACTAGCGAGACAAGGCTTTTCTACTTCGAATAAGGCCCGGACGCTGTGTCGGGGTTGTCTATTTCCAAAACTGGAAAAATTCAACGATAAGCTCAACGGTGGTTTCCAACTTACTTTTCGGACATCACCAGCTGACTGGAGCACCTTTAGGAGCCAAGAGCCGTTGCACAACGTTCACATCCTAACGGATCTTTTACGAGCGACTCAAAAGAACCGTTACAACGGTCAAGAAGGACTTATGTTCAGAAATTAGTCACAATAGCTAATTTTCTTGGTCATATATAAATAGAAGCCAACTCCTAAGACTTGGAGATTGCTTGGAATTATTGTTGATACATATTACTTAAGCAAAAGTCATTGTACTCATACTCAATCTTCTATTTTACAACTCCTAGCTTGTAGTTCATACTTTCCGAGTTGTAAAGTCTTGTAATAAGTTACATACTCTTTTGTTACATTATGAGTAAGGTCCCTTGACTGAGCTGTAAGGGTTAACTTAGCTCGGTTGTCCCTAGTTGTAAAGGTTTCCTCAGCTAGGAAGTATTAGATCGAGATAAGGGAATTTCGAGCTTAGGAAAACTTTGCAAGGAATTGTTTAAGGGAGCAATTCTGGTTGAGTCGAGTCTGATGTATTTTGTGGATTCAAAATAGTGGATTTAACTTGGTGCTTGGACTAGGACTGTCCGTGGTTTTCTGCCCTAGGAGGGTTTCCATGTATCTTTGAGTTTACAATTTTCCGAGTCCAATCTAGACTCGGATTGTCCGATTCATTCTTTTCAAGCTTATTCTATCTAAGACTCTCTAAGAGAAAACCTTCGAGTGTTAGAGAAATTATTTGAACATATGATAGTCTTAGTGCTGTCTCGAGTGAGTCGAAATATTAATGTAGAAGATATACAAGAGTGTGGTTTCGATTAAGTCGAAACAAATGAAAACTTATACAAGAGTTTCGATAACACTCGAATGGCTTGTAATCAAAACTTAAGAGGGATGAATGTTTATACCTAAGTCTTCATGGATTACTCGGAATGGTTTAGATTTAGAATTTGAGTCTTCAATCTCCCGTTTTCGATAAAAGGCATTCCACACTAAGATGGAAACTTGTTAGTGTAAAATATGAGTTTTCATTCTCACTAAGTAGAACATGTCGAGTAAGAAGTAATGAGTGAAATATTTCATACTCAAAAAATGCATTGTAGGTACCATCATTACTTATAACGGTTATGTAGATACACATTAGCATAGAAATATAAACATATATATTAGAGCAGAAAAGAAATAAAATGAGAAATCGAACTCGAAAAGAGTTAACTCGAAATGATTTTACTCAAGGAAAGAAAATTCATTCATATATACCAAAAAAAAAAAAAAAAGAGGGTGAACTCGCCCTAAATATAACAACGTCAATTTTCCTATTTTCCCCCTTACATTTCATTAAAAATAGGGAAGAAAAACATCAAAAAGATACACTTGATGTTGGACAAAACAAAAAAAAAAAAGAAAAACAGTGGAAAATAAAGAAAAGAAACTAAAAGAGGGGTGCTTGGTGGTGCTGAGGTGGAGGAGCGAGCGAGTGTATTCTTCCGTACCAATGGCACACATCGGTTTGTTCATAGCTTTGAAATTATTTCTAAATTCCTCGGTCTCCTTAGTGGTGAACTCAGATTTGGCTTTAAGTACAACAGTTTCATTCTCCGTCTTCATTGGAATGTAGTTGTCGGCTTGGATGATATTCCAAACTTCTTCATCGTTGTCCATCGGGAAACATTCCATTCTCTTCTTCCAATGGGCAAAGTTTGACCCTTTAAACTTCGGTGGTCCGGTAGATAATCGTCCTTCATCGAACTCTCCATTTCTCCGAGCCATTTGATCTTTATACCTTTAAATGGTGAGATCCTATTGAAAGGGTAGGCTTTGATACCAATTAAAGGTTTCCTCACGGAGAGTCTAAATCACCTTAGAGGGGGTGAATAAGGTGATAGAGAAATTTAAACGATTTTTGCAACAAATTAGCTAAACTGCAGATTCTAAGTCTAGATTGGACTCGGAAAAGTGAAAACACAAATTTACATGGAAACCCTCTTGGGACAGAAAACCAAAGACAAGTGCTAATCTAAGCACCAAGTCATATTCACTATTTTGAATCCACAAAATACAAAAACCGACTCTACCAAAATTGCTCCATTAAAAAATTCCTTACAATGTTTTCCTAGACTCGAAGTTACCTTAGATGTTTTAGTACTTCCCGACTAAGGTAACCTTTACAATCAGGGATAAGCTGAGCTGAGTTAAACCTTACAGCTCAGTCAAGGGACCTTACTCATAATGTAAGAAAAGAATGTGACTGATTACAAGACTTTCTTTACAACTCATAAAATATGAAATACAAACTTGGAGTTATAAATAGAAGATTGAATGAGAACAATGAATTGAGTTCAAGCAATATGTTCAGCAATTGATTCAAAAATCTTCTAGTCTTGAGAGCAGGCTTCTATTTATATCCAACCAAGCAGAGTGACCATTGTGTCTTGGTTACGGACAGAAGTCTTCACCGACCGTTGTAACGGCTCTTCTAAGTCACTCGAAAAGATCCATTGAGATGTAAACGTTGTGCAATGGCTCTTGCCTCCAAGAGATGGTTCAATCAATTGGTTATGACTAAAATTTGTGGTGGAAACAACCGTTAAGCCTAGAGTTGGAGTTTTCTAGTTTTGGAAACAGACAACCACGACACGGTGTCCGAGCCATGTCCGAAGTACGTAAAACCTGTCTGTTGGTGTTTGATTGCTAGAAGCCGATTGCTTTTGTATTTCAAAATGAGTTAGCCTCGTTTGAATAACCTACAAAAAGCAAACCACATTGGTTCTCAAAGTATAAAATACTTTGGTCCAAGATTAAGCACGAGAGAATAATTAAATTAGAACAATTAAATGCTTAATTATCTTTGGCCTAGAAGAATGGAATTTCCTGAGTCTAATATTGAATATACTCAATATCCGAGTCAATCCTAAGGATGATGAAGTTAAAAGAATAGAACATCGGAATTTAACAACTTCATCCGGTAAAATAATTCTCAAAGAAATAAATTGACTTAGAATAAGGAATTCATAGTGTAATTCTCTTTGCGTTGAAATATACAGTTAGTATTGAGAGTGTTAGAGAAATTATTTGAGCATGTGATAGTTTTGAGTGATGTTTGAGTGAGTCGAAACATTAGTGCAAAAGATATGCAATGATGTGCTTTCTAAGTTAGTCAAAACAGAATGAAAACTTACACATAAGTTTCTATAGTACTCGGAATGACTTGAAATCAAAACTTAAGAGAGATATGATTTATACCTGAGTCTTCATGTAATACTCAGAATGACATAGAGTTAGAAGCTGAGTCTTCGAGAGTATCAGCCTGTGACATAGCTAAAGAAGTGTGGGATACACTTGTCAATACTTATGAAGGAACAAGTCAAGTGAAGCAAGTGAAGATAAGTCAACATCTTCACAAGTATGAGTTGTTCAGAATAGAGCTAGAAGAGAACATATCTCGGATGTATGCTCGGTTGGCTGAGATTACCAACAATCTCAAGTCTCTGGGTGGAAAGATCTCTCATGAACAAATGGTCACAAAAATTCTTAGAAGTCTACCAAAGAGAAGATGAGGTCGCAAGCCGACATTAATTGAAGAGGCTCGGAATCTCTCCGAGCCGAAGCCTGCTTGAGCTCATTGGGAAGCTACTTATTCTTGAGCTGCACCTAGAAGATGAGGATACCGAGGTTAGCATCAAAAAGAACATTGCACTTAAGGCCTCGTAACGTAGACGAAAAATCTAAGCTCCTCGGACTTAGAAGAGCATATCATGGCACTCATTGCCCGAGGCTTCAAAAAGATGATGAAGTACAAAAAATGGCAAAAGAGGACGACGGAGCAGTTCAACAAGAAAGATAAAAAGGACAAGAAAGGTAAATACTCATCTCCTTCTAAGTTGTCTTTAACTAAGAGCTCACGGTTGCTTTGAATGTGGCGAGTAAAGAGCACATAGTCAAGGATTGTCCAAGGAGAAAGAAGGACACAAAGAATAAAAAGGCTATGGTTGGCAACCTGAAGCAATGCTTGCTTCATCTGAAGAAGATGACTTTGATGACTTGAAGTGTCTTATGGAATTCACATACTCGAAAGTTGGATCTCGATCGGATAATGAAAATTCGGATATTGAGGAAACGAATCTTCAAGAGGTAAATGAAAACTTCCTTAAGTTTTCCAAAGTTGATCTTGCTAGATATATTTTTACTTTGGAAGAAAAGTCCAATTCTAACTCTTTTGCTTTTAAAGAACAACTTGAGTCTCTTACTGCTGAGAGTAATGATTTCAAAAATGAATTGGAAAACTTCGAAAAAATCTGAAAGTACTTGAGACCAGTGCTCAAGACAATGAGACTGAGCCTGAGTCACTTAGAATAGAGAATGAGCAACTGAAAAGGAAGTTGAATGAGTCTCAAGAGTTGGTTCTAAAACTCACTCAAGGTCAGAAAAACCTTGATCTTTTACTTGGCTCTCGGTGTGTCTCATTTAGAAAAGATGATCTTGGTTACAATGCTAATGAGGAATCTAATTCCTATTAAAGTCTTGTCAAAACTTATTCTAGAATTGTAAAGTTCATAAAGGGTGAGCATGGTCCTATTCAATCAAATGAAAAGAAGACATAGCATAGGCTGGTTTACAGGAAAAAGCCTTCTCCAACTGTTTATAAAAGATTAGAGACACAAACTTAGTTTTCGAGAAGGAAGGCTCGGAATCGGACCAAACCTAAAATTATTCAAACCTTGGTTCGGAAAAGTGCTCCTACTCAAAGAAAGACCATAGTAAAAATAGTTACTGGTTTGTGAGAGGAAGTGAGAAGGGTTAGTTTGTTTTTGTCTTGTAGGTGACTTCGAATCGGAAGGGTCACCGACACTTAGACAATGGTTGCTCACATCATATGTCCAGAGATTCAAAACTCTTCTCCAAGTTAGAAGATGTAAAGGGAGGAAAAGTCACATTAGGAGATAACTGCAAATGCAAGATAGTTGGGGTTGGCAAGATTGGTTAAGGAAAGACCTCGGTCAACCCAGTTTACCTTGTCAAAGGGCTTAAGTACAATCTCCTTAGCATTTATCAACTATGTGACAAAGGCCAAGAGGTAAGGTTCACTCGGACCAACTGCTACATTTCGATGTAGTCACCAAAGAGACAATTCTCCTAGGTCCGAGGTCAAGTAACAATTATACTATCCCTC
Organism: Talinum fruticosum; assembly: GCA_021018815.1. NCBI lineage: Eukaryota > Viridiplantae > Streptophyta > Magnoliopsida > Caryophyllales > Talinaceae > Talinum > Talinum fruticosum. The sequence continues at coordinate 3,668,032 of JAITYX010000026.1, forward strand.
TTTCGGATTATAGTCATAATTTCTCTTGCTTAAAAGCATCTTTGAATGGTGATTCATTGACACGGCATTGTAGACTATCTCATATTGCCATGCATACCATCAAGAAACTTGTATCTCATGGATTAGTTAGAGGTTTACCTAACTGTGCATTTAAGATAGACAAAATTAGTGATGCATGTACAAAAGGAAAGAAATTCAGTTCATCTTTCAAACTACTCAATATTGTGTCTACATCCAGAGTGCTTGAGTTAGTTCATATAGATTTGTGTGGTGAAATTCCTATGAAAAGCGTAGGAGGTAAATCATATGTGCTTGTTATTATTGATGACTATTCACTATTTATCGGGTCTGCTTTCTAAGGAACAAGAATGAAGCTTTGAAAGAGTTCACTATGAGGTGAAGGAAAATTTAAGTGGAGTCCGAGACTTAGATCGAAGGATTCGAACTCACCATGGAAGGGAATTCAATTACTCGGAATTTGCAGATTTATGTGACAAGAATGGCATCCGACTAAGTTTGATGCTAGATCGGATGAAGGTATATTTCTGGGTTACTCATCTCATAGTAAAGCTTTTTGTGTTTTTAAGAAAAGGACTAACAAAGTGGAAAAAAGTATCCACGTTGTCTTTGATATGATTAATCTTGGCACGATAAGTGAATCCACATTCCGAGATTTGAAGCTTAACAGAGATGAAGATAACAATGTTGAAGCCGACCGAGAAAGAGTCACAATAGAAGAAGTGAGATAACTCGGAATGAGCCAACTCGGAATGTTATGACTTAGAATGAACAAGTTTAAGAGCCAGCTCGAATGATAAAGACCAAGCTAATGCAGAGACTCAGCATCAACAACCAACTGAAGATCATCCTATTCAACCAACAAACTTGGTAAACCATAGGACAGGTAGAGATTTCAAATATGTATCTAGTCACCCACCTAAGAACATACTTTCTCATATTATTAGTAGGGGTAAGAACTCGTTCTTCATTGGAAAATTTGTGTGCATTTTATGCATTCATATCATGAACAGAACCTAAACATACACTAGAAGCCTTAACTGAACCTGAATGGGTAGAGGCCATGCAAGAAGAGCTAAACCAATTTGAAAGAAACCAAGTCCGCACTCCGACCAAACGACTTTCCGACCACCAAGTAATAGAAACCAAATGGGTTTTCAAGAACAAACTGGATGAGGAAGGGTTGGTAGTCATAAATACGGCTAGGCTAGTTACTCAAGCATATAACTAACAAGAGGGAATTGATTATAGGGAAACCTTTGCACCTATTGCTAGGATTGAGGGAATCGGAATTCTCTTAGCATTTCCATCTAACCCGAACATCAAGCTTTATCAAATGGATGTCAAATGTGCATTTCTAAATGGTTATATTCAAGAAGAAGTTTATGTGAAGCAACCCCGAGGATTTGAAAACTCAGAATTTCCAAATCATGTTTTCAAATTGTAAAAGGCTTTATATGGTCTTAATCAAACTCCGAGAGCTTGGTCCGAAAGAATAAGCAGTTTCTTAGGCGAAAATGATTTCAAAAGAGGTCAGATTGACAAAACTCTTTTCACAAAAACCAAGGGGGAACAATTTCTTATCATTTACATATATGTTGATATTATCTTTGGAGCTACTCTTGAAACTCTATGTCAAGTGTTTTATGAGTTAATGAGATAGGAGTTCCAAATGAGCATTATGGGCAAACACATGTTCTTTATTGGTCCGCAAATCAAACAAGAAAAAGATGCCATCTATTTCCATCAATATAAGTACACCAAGGAGTTATTGAAGAAATACAAGCTATAAGAAGTGAAGCATGTAGCAACACTTATGAGTAGCAGTTTGAAACTAGACTCGGACGAGAAAGGTAAAGTTGGAGATCGAAACTCTACAGAGGTATAATTGGATCTCTACTTCATCTCACATCTAATCGATCGGATATCATGTTTAACGTCTGCGTTTGTGTAAGATTTCATGGTAATCTTAAGGAATCACATCTCACTACGGTGAAGAGAATCTTTAGATATCTTGCAACGACTCAAAATCTTGGTCTATGGTTTTCAAAGAACTCGGAACCGATTCTCATTGGATACCCGGATGCTGATCGTGTAGGATACAAGGTTGATAAAAAGAGCACATTAGGAGCATGCCAATTTTTGGGTTATTTCCTCATCTCCGGGCATTTAAAGAAGTAGAACTCGGTTGCTCTATCAACTCGCTAAGTGTGAGTACATTGTAGTTGGAGCTTGCTGTGCTCAAATTCTCTTGATCAAGCAACACTTGAAGCATCTTTGATTATCATTCACATTAATTCTAATCAAGTGTGACAATCAAAGTGGAATCAAGCATCACTAAGAATCCTATTCAGACACTTAAAGACAAAACATATTAAGGTCAGGTATCATTTTTGAGAGACAATTATGAGAAAGGTGATATTGAACTTGAGTTTATTTCTGCAACATTTCAGTTAGCTGATATTTTCACTAGGTCGTTAAGTGAAGATCACTTTTGCTTTATTAGGAATGAACTTTGCATGATTACTGCATGATTATGTGATTTATTGCATGATTTATTCATTCATGATTAAGTGTTTTATGCCTTGAGTAACTAATAAATGGATTAGTTCACTCATAATAAGACTGAGCTATGAGTTATAAATTTTTTAAGTGTTCCGAGTTACTCAAACACCCTACCGAGTCAGACTTATATTATGAGCGAAATGGAAATCAAAATTCCGAGGTCATCTCCGGATAGATGGAGAATTTCATAAGTGTTTTTGAAAACTCTGTCTTCTCTCTCTCTCTCTCTCTCTCTCTCTCTCTCGTGTGTCTCTCTCTGTCTCTCTCTGTGTCACTCAAACAAGTCAACGAAACTAGCCATTGGATGAAATCAAATCAGAAAACTAGCCTTTACTACACTGAGAGACTCAATGGTTCGAAGCGTTATCTCGCTAAAATAGCACCGCTTCACTTTCTTTTCTGCGAGTATACCTACTTATTTCTTGCTCTTGCTCCCTTTGCTCTAAAAAGTTCTCAAAGCTCACGCGTTCGCTCTCTCTCTCTCTTTCTCTCTCTCTCTCTCGATTCTTAATCTTCTTTGTCCTCTACTCTTTCTCTTGTTTTACTCTCTCAATCTCTACACTCTAACAATGCCTAAGAGAGGATCTGCTCAAGAAGGAGGTTCGTCCACTATGTAGGCCATAACCAAGTCCACTCGTGCCGAGGCTTCACAAGGAAATGGTAAAGAGCCCGCCTCGAAGGACCAAAACACTTTGTTGCCTAAAACTTCATTATGGATTACAAAATCTTTCCTAAAACATCCTTCTCCTTGTTTAAACACCAAAAACAGGGTGTACAACTATCTTTGTTTCGTGAGTACATCTACCAAGACCTTGTGTCCGAGTTCTATACTCACATGATCGCCAATGATGGCGTCATCACTTCTCTCGTTCAAGGTAAGACCGTTCAAATTAATCTTGGCTTACTTCACGGACTCTTCAATGTGAAAACTCTCTTTGTCAACTCCAATCCTATTTAATTCAATGAAATCGCCGATGATTTCTTTGACAAATATGCTAAAGAGCTTCCTTAGTCCGGAAAGAACTTTTCTATGACTCGGATGATGTCGAAGCTAGGCTTATGTTTTTATTCTCATGAGAAGTATCTTTTCTCATCACTTGTTAAAAGAGAACCCAACTCCAAGGTTCTTAATGTTCTCTATGACATTCTCGAGGGCTACGAAGTAGACCTCTTTCCTTTCATTTTTGAGTAGATGGCAACTACACCCGTTGACTTTAAAAAGTCAGCTTCATATCTTTTGGAGCTCTTCTCACTCGCTCTTTTCAATTAGTTCCAAGTCCCTCTCCCTTCGACCCAAACGATTGCTTAGAACGTGCCATTTATCTTAGCAAAACCGAGATACCAAGCATGTCAAACTTGGTGTCCGGATTCATTCGTCTTAGTTACCACCACCTCCTCTTCCACCTCCGACTAAGACAACTCCGGAGGTTCCACTCCTACTAGCTGGACCCTCTACCACTCGCCCTGCTCCCTCTCGTTGAGCTTCTTAAAAAATGGGCAACAAGTTTGCTTCTCTATGTTTAGAGTTGAAAAGAATCTAAACTCATTCCGGACATACATACCAACTCGAATCTAATGGAAAGTCGGGCTCGGACTCAGCTGAAAGAGAGTCGGGAGTTAATTACTTAGCTCAAGGAGGTGATCAAGCAACCACATGATTAGATTTAACGCCCCCAAGAGAGAAGATCTAAGACAGCCAAGGATTTATAATCATCTCGAAACATCTAAGGAGTCCTACAACCCTTCTAAGTTCAAATAAGAAGAAGGAGAAGTCGAAGGAGGAGAAGAAAAGAAGAAAAAGGGGAAGAAGTTGCTCAGCTTGAGGACAAGGGGAACAAAGAACCCGAGGTTATCTCCTCATATCACACTCGAGTGCCTCGGAAGAGACTAGTGAAGTTAGTCGAGTCCCAAGCCCCCGCCTTAGAATCACAACCAACGACAGTCTTTGAGGAAGAAGAAGAAGAAGAAGAGGGTGATATGCCTTTGCTTCATAAAACCAGGATGTCTCCACTTCCAAATGTACCCATTCTGTAGCTACCTTGCCCAGCTACTTGAACTCAAGCTTTATAGGCATAGGCGCATAGCTCGATCTTCATCCTCGAGAAAAACCGCCCCTCCCTCTTGATTTTCAAACTCATATTTCATTTTTTTCAAGTTTATTTTGTTTTTATCCAACATCTTCAATAATTACTTGCTCTTTCCTCCATCCTTTTGTTATTTTTACTGAAATCCATAGGAGGAGAGAAAAAGATAAAAAGTTAAAAAATTAGATGTTTGGTTTAGGGGGTTTTTCCTTTTGTTGTTTTCTCGAGTTTACTTTGTTTGTTATACATATGGTTCTTGTAATGAATAAAATTTGTCTATTTCTCAACATATCTGTTTCTAAGTTATATATTGTTTTGCTCAAATACTTGATTGTTTAACATCTTTGCTTTGATTACTTCAAGAAACATGTTCTGAGTTATGCTTTGATCGGAGCTAAACTTATAAATATTTTATGCTCCGATTGATTCTTTTATGCTCGATTAATTCTTTATAAAAACTTAAATCTTTGAACTTATCAGTTTCTATCTTAAGTATGAAATGCCTTTTATCAAAAAAGGGAGATTGAAGACGTAGGTATAACTCTCTATCTCTCTTGGGTTTTGATTCTAAGTCATTATGAGCTTTATAGAAATCATCATCTAAGTATTTATCCTGTTCCGACTCGCTCGTAAACCAGTCTTTCAAAGATAACATTCGTGAATCGTGTTTTTGACCCACTCAAGCATAACTCGAACAACCATATAAGTAAATAATTTCTATAACACTATTATTTTGAGCACCGACTTCATGTTTCAAGAGAAAATGAATTACAAAGTTAATTGTAATTTCTAAGTCGGTTTATTTATGGAGAATTATTTGCTTCATCAAATTTATACATCTTGACATTTTATTGTCTCTAACTTGATCATTTTAAGGATTGCCTCAAGATGGAATATGAACCTACCGTATATTAGACTCGAAAAATTTGCTCTTTTAGGTCGAACATAATTAATTACTTAATTACTCCGATTTAATTATTATATATGCCTAATCTTCCACCAAACTATTTTTATACTTTGAGTACCACTTTAATTAGGTTTTTTAGGTTGTTTAAACAACCCTAATCTACTTTTGAATTACAAAGCAACCGATTTCTAATTGTTAAACACCAGCAGACAGAGATTAACCATTTCTCGGAATGGCTCAAATAGCGTGTAAGGGTTGTTTGTTTCCAAAACTGGAAAACTGCAACTTTGAGTCTAACGGTTGTTTTCACCCCAAATTTCAAACCACCACTAGATGATTGGACTATCTTTTGAGCCAAGGATCATTACACAACGTTCACATTTCAACATATCTTTTCTCGATTGACCTATATTTGCCGTTACAATGGCTAGTGAAGCTGACCAGTCCGTAACGAGTTTCAATGGTCATTTTTCCTTGGTGCTTATGAATACAAGCCACTCCACCAGACTTGAAGATTGCTGAACACATTGCTTAACACTTAGTTAGTGTATTCTTACTCTATCTTCAACTTAGAACTCTTAATCTGTATTTCCTTACTTCCCGAGTTGTAAAGAAAGTCTTGTAATCACTTATACTCTTTATTTTCTTTCCCTTGACTGAGCCATAAGAGCTAACTCAGCTCGGTTGTCGCCGACTATAATGGTTATCTCGGTTAGGATGTACTACATCGGATAAGGGAACTTTTGAGTGTAGGAAAAACTGGTATAAGAATTATGTAAGGGAGCAATTTTGGTTAGAGTCAGGCCTTTGTAATTGAGGATTTAATTAGTGGATTTGACTTGATGCTTGGATTAGCAATGCCCATAGTTTTCTCGCCCCATGAAAGTTTCCACGTATTTTTGAGCGTTTAACTTTCCGAGTCCAATCCAGACGAGAGAATCTTATTATGTTCCGTGCAAAGGAGTTTGATTTTTCTCAAAATCTTCCATCACCCTATTCACCCCCTTAGGATGACTTAACCTCTCTAAGAGCAAACCTTCAGACCTCGGCTTCTTAGTAGCCTATACTAGTGTTAATGATGTCTTCTCTAATGGTGTGTATCTAAGCACTTTTTACTTAGCTAGTACATCGTGTGTTCCTCTTTCCTGTCTCGTTGAGTTAGCATGGTTCCCATAGTGTAGGAACCACGGCCGGCCGAGGCCACCGAGTTTCCCCACTTGTGTCACGTCTCTTTTTAAAGATTGATTTTGAAGATGGTTTTAGAATGTCAATTTTGAAATGTGGGGATCAACCTTGTCTTAAGATTTTTGAATTTTATTAAGTCCGATTTAAAGCAAATTAAGTAAAGTTTCAATAGAAGTTTTATTAATTGTTTTATTTTAGTAATTATTTTCAAAAGTCTCAGGATATTATCTCTTAACCGAAAAAAAAAATTAGGGTTTTTGTTTCTTCCGTGAGGCTCTAGGGCCAAACTGCCGTGAAACACCGGCTTAGACCCAAGCCCGCCTACCGACCACACAAGTGTAGGCAACAGCCTGGACCTAGTGGTAGTCGGCACTCGCCGGAGGCCATGACCGATGAGATCGGCCTCGGCCTCCGCCCCGGCTCGCGGATCCGGATCTTGTTTTTCATTGTCTTATAGAGCTTAAACGCAACACTTTGATGCTCGTGATCATGAAATGCCACACTTTAATGTCTGTCTTTAGGTCTTCAACTCCTTATTTGATTGGACAAAAGTCAAATGCAATATTCTCGAAATTGGAATTTGCCGAACACAGCGAGTTGACTCCATTGTCTCCGAAAGCTTGGCCAAGTTCTTAGATCGCCTGAAAGAAAGTGGATTTGTGGACCGACCCAAGGCAAAAGGTCGTTTATTTGGTGCTGGGGATTCTTTGTGGTTTACTGGTTTATGTCGCACCAATCAACAAGAGTGCGAGATCAAAATCCTCAAATAGGACTCGGGATTTCATCATCGAGTAAACAAATAAAAAATAGAGAAAAGGACGACACTTTTCCGGTGTCTATAGTTAGCCCCCACTTTGACCAAGTCCGAAAGATGATGGTCAAAGTAGATACTAAAGCGTAGTACCTGGTGTTGGCGTTGCTATGAATTCCGATAGATGTGTCTCAAATTAGGTACTCGTGACTTGAACTCTTAATAAAGTGGCCTGGACATGACAATCGAGTTTGAAGTCTAGGTTGTTGATTCCTAAGCTTTGTTGTTGAAATCCCGAAGCTCGGATTGATGTTCCTAAACTTGAGCATGTAGTTAGTCCGAAGCTTGGTGAGGGAGCTTGAGCTTGACCATGTTCCTAAACTCGATTAGTGACGTCTCGAAGTCCAGTTGATGTGCTTGAACTTGACCATTTCTTGGTCCGAAGCTTGACCAAAAATTTCTGCTCTAACAGTTTTGTTAGCTAATAATCGAATCTAAATGGTTTCAAGTATGTAATGCCCCGACCTTAATCTAATACATCAACAAGGATTAATAAATATTAATGAGTACGGCCACTTTAATTCACACTTTCATTTCTCAATACCACGTAAATAAATAAAGGAATGAACAAATAAATTATGCTTTGTGATAATTCAAGGAATAATAATAATAATAATAATAATAATAATAATAATAATAATAATAATAATAATAATAATAATAATAATAATAATAATAATAGTGGGACTCATAATAATAATAATTCATACGCCTAAAGTTTGTAAATAATTATTCAAGTCGGGAATTCCTAAAACATACGTTCTTTTTAACTTGGGCATGGCTATTAGGATATTTGGGCTTGTAGGAAATGGAGGGCCTAATAATTAGAAAAATAAAATAAATAAATAAACAAAAACGTTGTTGGATTTTAGATTTAAGGAGAGAGAAATTTTCAGATTCAAAAATTTGCCTATTCAAACCCCAAAATCTCAAAAACCCCACCTTCATCATTTGCTTTCCTTCCCAAAGAAACTCATCTCCCTCACTCAACCTCCTATCTCGCTGCCCAGCCAAGCTGTCTCGTCGACGACCACCACCAGCATCGTCGGTCACCATCACCGGAGCTGCCGGCTGCGGCCACCGGTAAAGCCAGCCACCGCGAGTTTTTTCTCCTGTCCCGCTGCTGTCGGCAGCCCAGCTCGCCGACGCCGCCAACCACCATAGTCATCGAGCTCCGTTCAGCCATCCCTTGCACCATAAAAACCTCATTTTCTTGTAGGTTTGGGTAAAAAAAACCTCAAGCTTCAACTAATGAATTCCTTTAATTTTTAAAGATAATTAGTTAGATGTTGCATGCAAAGAATTATTATGTAAAATCAGATTTTATGAATTTATGTTGGTGAAAGAAATAAAATGGCCTTGAATTATGTTGATGGATATTCCTAAAAAAAGGAAAATTGGACTTGTGAGAATTTTTAAATTTCATGAATATGTTATACTAGGATTATTGGTTAGATGATTGTGGATTATAGATTTTGGGAGGGAAGTTTGATTTCTTTGATGATTCAAAGCTTATTGGAACATTTTGGAGGTACAGATTAACTAAAATGGGCATGCATGTAAAGTTAAAATGAATCTTTGAAGAAATATGACATTATTTGAAGATTTAAGAAAAAAATACGCATGTATGTTGTGTTATGAGTATGTGGATTGAAAATATGAATTAAAGAGAATAGGCGATTTGGATGATTTTAAGAAGTTAAAGTAAATATGTAATTTTGGGAAGTTTAAAGAAAATAAGTCACTTTGAGGGTTTAAAGAAAATAAGTGATTTGGATTATTTTAAGTAGTTAAAGCAAATAAGTAATTTTGGGATGTTTAAGTAATTAGCAAATTTGATGATTTAAAGAGTTAAAGGAAATTAGCAAATTTGATGATCTACGGAGTTAAAGGAAATTAGCGAATTTGTTGATTTTAAGAAATTAAAGAAAATAGGTTAACTTAGGCGATTTATAAGAATTAGGCTAGGTATTCAAGTGAAGAATTAAGCAACGTTGGAGAATCACGTTAGGTGCCTTGTAGAGAATCGCAAACTACGAATGTTATTTAAAATTTCAACCTATTAAGATTAATCCATTGGTTTCGCAAACTGCGAAGTTTTGCTTGCATAAATTCATCTACACATGGGTAGTTACAAAAAGAAAATAATATAAGTAATAACAGCAGTAATTATAATAACGATAGTCAATTTTGGTACTAAAAGTATTGAATCTATTAATGAGACAATATATTTTGTTAAGGCATCCACGTCGTTTGTCCCAATCGGCGACTCTAGAAGGGATCGAAAGAATATTGTTGCGATTTGAGGTGCGTTTGTTGCTTGGTACGTTACGAAAAATCCATATATTTATATATAACAATATCAAATGGTTTGCTTAATGAAATGAATCATTTCAAATGTTATTTTTCACCTAATTACATGGCACGGCCCATAACAATTATACCATAACGTGATCGATTTGTGATCACACCATATATATTTGGCCATTATCGACCACACTTTTCGATCGATCCAGGTATGCGCATATTTAAGGAAACCAATGATCGTAAGAAGCCAATTATATAATAAATGAATAATTATTTTACTATATTATCCCCGAGTGATTTATAAATGAATTTAAATGAATGCGTTCAAACCATATATATTCACTTAATTATTTACGAGTACTTAGGTAAGCGTGCTCGAGCTTTGCTCGATTATTTCAAAATATTTTCTCTGTTTTGTTTTAGGTAAATGTACTTCAAAAGGAAGCAAGAAGTGGGTTATCTGTTGGCTGAAGTGTCTTAGGGGCTCACAAGTGGTAGTGACTCGTTGTGTGTTGAATTGTTTTGGTTGTTGTCATTCAGTCATTACCCTCGTCGACATGTAACTAATTCTCTCTACATATGTTGTTCTTTGTTGGACAGTTTACTTTCGAACCTAAACCTTACTAAGCATTGTATATAACCTATTTGGATGTTGCCTTTTTCCTTGTTCGGGCGGCGTAACGCCTCTAACCTTTGTTTCGTTGCGCTAATTACAAGTTAATTAGTCCTTATGGTTAACCTGGTGATTATGCGGTTTGGGGGCATTAAGAGTTGTGGTATCGGAGCCTAGGTATTAGGAACACTATGAGCCATATAGGTATCATCCGAGGAAAGTTAGGTTTAGGATATGCACATTTCGGTGACTTGCTAAGCATGCCTCTATATGCATCCGTATAAAAGTGTTGATTGTGAAAATGATGATATCATGTTAAATATTCTAATCACCTTTAGTGATATGATCTTGTGGATTACCATTAGACCTTTGTTGTTTTAGATGTCAATTCCAGGTTTGCTCGTTGACTTGTACTCCCGGTCATAGTACCGGGAACTTAGATAATTGACCATATATCCAATCTTGAGACTCGCATTGTCGCACACATGCAAGATCCCTCTCGACATTCCATAGCTCACCTGTCTATTGTAGACCCTACGCTTACTAACCCATCGAGGCACTTTAAAGTGCCATACCATGTTTTCATTACTTTGGGAAACCCCGGGTAGATTGGGGTAGATTTCAAGGCCCTAGTGCTTAGGCCGTCATCACGCACAAGTTGCTCATGGATGAATGGCTCGAGTTTAGGGCGATTACATCTCGGCTTATTCCTTTCCTTTTCCTCGAGCTCTTCTTGCCGTCCCCATCCACGCCACCCCGGGTTCCACTACTTCACCTCTCACCGGAGCCGAACCCGAGCCAACCCTAGGTGACACTCCTTTAGAAGATCATAAGGGCGATAGCGAACCCCTACCAATGACTCCCAACCATTCCGAGGACTCAGGGAAGTCCACATTCTTATTGAAGTCCTTAACTCACCCGAGATTGCGGTGATCGATACCGATGGGGACGATGCGGTTATGGAGAACGCTGTGGAGGATCCCGAGGACGATCCCGAAGACAATGAGGTAGAGATCGTGTACGTCGGTCCGAGTCCGAGAAGGATGACGACCCTAGCGACTTTGACTACGATCCCTCCAAGGATCGTTAGGCTTGCATAGCCTCTATTCTATTGCCCTAGGCCATGATGGCCTGGATGATTTTGTATAGTTGGCTATACTTTTGTCATATGTGATGTACATATTTGTGTACGTAATAGCATGGATGTATTTATGTATATGCTAGCCAAACTAACTACAATTGATGGCCGCCTATGATATTTTTTTGACATAGGCGGTTTGACCTAGCTCGGTAACCTAGGCTAACCTCGGGACGAGGAATGTCCTGTAGGAATTAATGATTTAGGACATAGTATGGTCCGGGTGTGACCTTTGATGTCACTTATTCACCTTTTCTCGTTAATATATTATTTGTTTCTTTCCATTTTAATTATTATGAGATCTATGTGAATTTTAGCTATATCATAGCATAGGTCTTACTTAGGTGAATAAACTAAGGAAAAAAATATAGTTGCTTTGTAGAATGTCGCAAGACGCAAGTAAAAACCAACCCGGGAGTGAAAACTAGGAAGGATCGGGAGAAAATCATGTGTTTGTTGGACCCCTAATGCGACCACGTACCAACACCTAACAACAAACCAACCAACCCCAAACTCACATCGCTGTTCACTCCAATCCTAATGAAAGTGGAAACCTCGCATATTGGAGAAACCCCGAGGATTGACCCAAGTACAACTAGAGGAATGGATTACAAACATGAGGAAAATCTTTGTGGTAATTGAGGTACTCGAGGATAAGAAGGCGACAATAGGGACATTCAATTTGACTCGGAGAAGCCAATATATGGTGGAATACTATGAAAGAGAGGTGCCAAGGGCCTGAGTTCACTTGGACCAAATTCTTAGAGGAACTTAGGGCTGAGTTGTACGCCACTTCAGTTATACGCATGAAGGAAAAGGAATTCCTAGAGTGGACGATGGCGGAAAACATGATTGTTATGCAATATACGGCTAAATACAATGAATTAGCTCGTTTTGCTAAGGATTTTATTGCTAATGAGAGGATGAAGATGCTAAGATATAAGGAAGGCTTTGCGATCTATATCCGGCACCAATTGCCTTGTCAACAAATCAAAACCACCGACGAACTATATGAAGGGTTGCTCGAAGTCGAGACGATTATGAAGGAGTTGAGGGCTCATAGCTCGGCAAACCCAAAATGAAAGTGAAATAATCAAGGAAATCAAAGTGAAAACACCACCCCCAAGAACACTACTCCCGCCTACACCAAGAATCCCGCACCAGCCACCTTTGAACCATGTGCGAAATATAGGAGGACCAATCATACTACAACCGAATGCGGGGTCAAAACCAACAAGTGTACCTGGTGTGGAAGTGATGAACATCGAGCATACAATTGTCCTAATAGGCCGAAAGCGGTGGAGGAATGGCCAGTAAAGCCAGTATCTAAAATAGTTCCAGGTTCCTCAATTGCCAATCCCGACAACGTAGGCAGAGCCTATGTAATGAGAAAAAGGATGCAGCCTCCACTCGGTACAAGTAGTCACTGGAACCCTTTTTCAAATTCTACTCCATTTTATACATTATTTAATTCTACAGACATCCCACTCTTTCATTTCAATCGAAGTTGTGCCTCGACCGAAGTTAGAAAGTAATAAGGTTATGAGCAAATACCAAGTGACCCCGCCTAACGGTCGGGTGGTAGAATGCCCTTATTCATACCAAAATGTCCCATTGACCATCTCCGGAGAGAATTTCCCAAACAATCTAATTCAGTTTGACTTAGCCGAGTTCGAAGTGGTGTTAGGAATGGATTGGTTGTCAAAGTTTAGATTGCGAGGAAAAGAGAGTGGTGTTCAAAAGTAGTTAGGGACGAAAAGTATATTTTCATGGGAATAATAGTAAACGAAGTGTTCCATTATGTCTTTGATGAGGGCAACGAAACTTGTACAAAAAGGGTGTCGAGCTTATTTATGTTATATCACCGGGGAAAGTAAAGAAGAGGTACAACTTTAGGATATTCATGTAGTAAGGAATTCTCCGATGTTTTTTCTAGAGAAATTCCAGGAGTACTACCTCAAAGAGAAATAGATTTCGAGGTAGAATTAATTCTAAGGTCGCGACCTATCTCCAAAGCACCTTATAGGATGGCCCCAGCGGAGCTTAAGGAATTGAGAACTCAATTAGAAGAACTTGTGGAAAACGGTTTCGTTAGGCCGAGTACCTCACCTTAGGGAGCGCCAGTTTTGTTCGTAAAGAAAAAGGATGGTATGCTAAGGTCATGCATCGACTATGGGGAGTTGAATAATATCACAATCAAGAATAAATATCCTCTACCTTGAATCGAAGACCTATTTGATCAACTACAAGGTGCTGGGGTGTTTTCAAAGAGAGACTTCAGGTCCGGTTATCACCAACTCTGGATTAAGCCTCGAGGACATACCTAAGACCGTATTCAAGACAAGGTACGGTCACTATGAACTCATGGTTATGCCATTTGGGTTGACTAACACACCTCCAAAGTTTATGTTTTTAATAAATAGGATTTTCATACCCTATTTAGATAAATATGTTGTGGTATTCATACATGACATCCTATATATACTCCAAGGATAGGGAAAAACATATGTGTCATTTGAGAATTGTTTTACAAACCTTCGGAGAAAATCAATTGTATGCCAAATTACAAAAGTGCGAATTTTGGTTTAGTGAGGTGGCATTTTAAGGTCACATGGTATCTAAAGAGGGGATAAAGGTTGATCCACAAAAAGTGCAAGTGGTCACAAAATGGCCAAGGCCAACCAACGTCACCGAAGTAAGGAGTTTCCTAGGATTGGTTGGATATTATCGATGGTTTGTTCAAGATTTTTCGAAAACAACTCTCCCATGACAAATCTTCTAAGGAAAACCACAAAGTTTGAATGGACCAATAAGTGTGAAGAAGCATTTTAGGAGTTGAAAAATAGAATAACCACAACCCAAATACTAACCCTACCCAAGGAAGGGAAGGAGTACACCATTTATAGTGATGCATCAAAAATGGGTTAGGATGCATATTGATGCAAGATAGTAAGGTTGTAGCATATGCTGCGTGTTAGCTAAAACCGTATGAAAGGAACTATCCCACTCGTGACTTAGAGTTTGCTGCAGTGGTCTTCACTTTGAAAATTTGGAGAAATTACCTATATGGAGTATCTTGCAAAATATACACTAACCATCAAAATTTAAAGTATGTCTTCACCTAAAAAGAGCTTAACTGGAGGCGAGAGGTGATGATTAGAACTCTTGAAGGATTATAACTTAGAGATCCAATACCACCCCGGAAAAGCGAATGTTGTTGCGGATGCTTTAAGTAGAAAAACTTAGCATAGCTTGAACACCATAGTCATAACTAAACCGACTCTTATTCGTGAGTTGAAAGTAAAGGAGATTGAGTTTATCAAACGTCAGGTAGGTGGAGGGTTGTTAGCTATTTTGGAAGTTAAACCATCAATTTTAGAGGAAATCAAGATGGGGCAGGTGAGGGATGAAAAGCTAGTAAAGATCAAGCAGAGCCTAGACCAGGGTAAATTCTCGGGTTTTGTGGTACTCAAGGATGGTAACTTACCATTTCGGAATCGTCGGTGTGTACCCAATCAAGGAGACCTCAAAAAGAGAATTCTAGATGAGGCACACACTCGCTGCATAGTCCGTGCAGCAGGAACAAAGATGTATGTGGACATAAGACAAACTTTTGGTGGCCTAATATGAAAAGGGAGGTGGGAGAATGTGTGGAAAGATGTCTTACTTGCCGGAAGGTGAAAGTAGAACATCAGCGCCCTATAGGGGAACTACGACCTCTTGAGATACCAACATGGAAGTGGGATTCGATATTAATGGATTTCATCATGGGACTTCCCATATCCCCTCTAACAAGAACACAATTTTTACCATTGTGGATCGTCTCACCAAGTCTCGCACACTTCATACCCATCAACGATGGTTTGAGTGTAGATAGGCTAGCCCAGATTATATGTGAAGGAAACTATAATGTTACATGGCATTCCGAAGGATATAGTGTCGAATAGGGACACTTAGTTTCAATCGCGATTTTAGGAAGCCTTACAACGAGCTTTTAGGACTAAGCTAAATTTTAGTAGCTTGTATCATCTTGAGACGAATGGCCAAACCTAGAAGGTTAACCAAATACTAGAGGACATGTTGAGGGCATGTGTTCCCGATTTCCAAGGGAAATGGGAGGATTACCTCACTTTGGTGGAATTGTCATATAATAATAGCTACCAAGCCACTATCAAGATGGCTCCATTTGAGGCACTTTATTGGAGGAAATGCAGAACTCCCTTATGTTGGAACGACCTGGAAAACGCTCATTGTGGGGTCGAAATTATACAAGATACCATAGAAAGGATTAGGATGATACAACGACGTATCGTGGAAGCTCAAAGTAGACAAAAGAGCTATGCCGACCAAGGGAGAAAAACCTTGGAGTTCCCAGAAAGAGACATGGTGTTCCTAAGATTTCTCGAACAAAACGTGTAAAGAGGTTTAGCATCAAAGGGAAATTGAGCCCCGTATACATCGGAACTTACGAGATTGTGAAGAAACCGAACCTTGTGGCTTAGAAACTAGCATTGCCTTCTGATCTTGAACACGTGCACATCGTGTTTCATATATCTCAACTTCAGAAATATATAACCAATCCAAGCCCCATCATAAAGCCTCGAGCCCATTATGGTCGCCCGAATTTAGCCTATGAAGAACAACCGATACGGATAATAGACTAGAGAATTAAACAACTCGGCAATAAGGTCATTCCATTAGTCAAGGTGTTGTGGAAAAACTATACATCCACGGAAGCTATTTGGGAAATTGAGGAGGACATGAAAAAGATATATCCTCATCTATTTTGGGTAACGTTGTCTTGTCTTGCTTGTAAGTTTTGGGGACGAAACATATTTTAAGGGAGGAAGACTGTAATGCTCCGACCTTAACCCAATACATAAACAAGGATTAATAAATATTAATGAGTGCATGCACTTTAATTCCCACTTTTGTTTCTCATTATCATGTATATTATGTACTTGTACAAGTAACAATATTATGTGTTGTACGAGTCGGATGATGATAACGACACTTGGCCAAAAATAAATAAATAAAGCAATGAACAAATCAATTATGCTTTGTGATAATTCAAGGAATAATAATAATAATAATAATAATAATAATAATAATAATAATAATAATAATAATAATAATAATACGAATAATAATAATAATAATAATAATAATAATAATAATAATAATAATAATAATAATAATAATAATAAAAATAGTAATAATAATAATAATAATAATAATAATAATAATAATAATAATAATAATAATAATAATAATAATAATAATAATAATAATAATAGGAAGACATTATCGGAATTATAATAATAATAATTCAGATTTCAAAATCGACATTCTTTTTAACTTGGGCATGGCTATTAGGATATTTAGGCTTGTAGGAAATGGAGGGCCCAATAATAGAAAAATAAAATAAATAAATAAATAAACAGGAGCTGGATTTCAGATTTAAGGACAGAGAAATTTTCAGATTCTAAAGGGTGCTATTCTGGGACATATTGGTGTTGATCGTGTCGGTGTTGAAGTAGATTTCTTACTTCTTAGTGTTAGGATTCCTGACTTGCATAAGATTTCCTATCCCGTATCCCAAAAGAGTATGCTCGAGGATTGGCTTGTGAAAAAACTAGGGAGATGGTGCTAAATTGCTTAACCCGAGGAAGACCGATCCTAAGGGAATAGAAAATGATATGCTCTTTTTATTTGGATGTACATAAAAGGATGCAAAACAAGTGGAATGAAATGTATGCAACAATGCGCATGACTTAATCTAGGC
The DNA here is from genome assembly GCA_021018815.1 of Talinum fruticosum. Taxonomy (NCBI): domain Eukaryota; kingdom Viridiplantae; phylum Streptophyta; class Magnoliopsida; order Caryophyllales; family Talinaceae; genus Talinum; species Talinum fruticosum. The sequence goes on from JAITYX010000026.1 coordinate 3,685,445, forward strand.
TGATTCTATGATTTGACTAGTGTAGAACTAAAATGCATAAACGATTACTCCTAATGGAAGATGAATTTGCTTTGGTTAAATGACATATGAAGCTGCAAAATGAACTCACTTAATTTGAGATGAAACTTGAATTTGGCTTAATGCGAAATGAAAATGCAAAACAGACTCACCTAGTTTGAGATGAAATTTAAATTTGGCTACATGAGATATGAAAAGACTCTCCTAGCTTGAGATAAATTTTATATTTGGCTAAATGCAAACAAAAGACTTGCCTATTTGAGATGAATTTCTAAATTGGGCTAAAGCAAACAAAAGACTCATCTATTTGAGATAAATTTAAAATTAGGCTAATGGAAACAAAAGACTCACCTATTTAAGATGAATTTTAAATCGGGCTAATGCAAAAATGAAAATGAAAAATAGACTTAGCTAGTTAGGGATGAATTTACTTTTGGCTAATGTATAATGAAGATGGAAATTGAACTAACGTAATTTGGGATGAATTTATTTTTGGGCTAATGGGAAAAAAGAGATGAACGGATTCACTTGCTTTGAGATGATTTTGACTTTGCCTAATTAAAAATGGAAATGCAAATATGGACTCACCTATTTTGAGATTAAATTTAAATTTGGATAATGCAAAAAAGGAATATAAATATGGACTCAGCTGTTTTGAGATCAAATTTGAATTTGGCTAATGTAAAAAAGGAATGTAAAGATTGGCTCATCTATTTTGAGATAAAATTTGAATTTGGCTAATGCAAAAAGGAATAAAAATATGGACTCACCTTTTTGAGATGAATTTGGCTTGGGCTAAAAATGAAATGAAATGAATGGACCAACCTTAAGAGGGATGATTTTTATTTAGCTAATGCGAATAAAAGATGAATGGACCAACCTAAAAGGGAATGATTTTTATTTAGCTAATGCGAATAAAGCATGAATGGACCGACCTAAAAGGGGAATGTAATTTTGTACTTTTTGGCTAAAATGCACATAATTGGACCGACTCAATGTTTTATTATTTATTTTTATTTTTGCACCCATGTAAGGGTTATTTAGTGCTCTTCACCTATTCCTAGAGGCTCACAAGCGGAAGATTAAATCTAAAACAAACATACTTATCCAAGCATGCAAATGCAGTGAAAGGGACCACCTAAACCTCAAAAAGTTATATGGTTAGAGAGTTCAAAAGCTTGGATACGTAGTGACACGTAGTCCGACAATTTCGTCCTCCATGAGGGGCACGAAAGGAAATTAGCCAGAATTCTCGGTGCCTCTTCGTGAACCAAAATGTTTGACCCAATAGTGCATGCTACAAGGGAGGAGGTACCGTTTCCTCGAGCAATCCAGGCTAGTTAGGCCAATCTAAAGGAACTAGTGGGAGCATCTCCCTAGAAAGTTTTGACCTCTTAATAAAAATTATCCCGAGTGAAGTCGCCACTCGTAGGAACCATGACCGGCCGGGGCTGATCGAGTTTCCCCACTTGTGTCGAGTCTAGTTTTTAAAGATTAATATTGAAGATGGTTTTAGAAACTTGATTTTGGAATATGGAGATGACCCTTTTATTAAGATTTCTGAATTTTATTAAATCTAATTTAAAGCGAATTAAGCAAAGTTTGAATGGCAGTTTTATTAATTGTTTTATTTTAGTAATTATTTTCCAAAGTTGTGGGTATTATCTCTTAACTGAAAAATAAAAAATTAGGATTTCTCTTTCTACCGTGAGGCTCTAGGGCCAAACAAGTCTGAAAACACTAGTTTGGACCCGAGCCCGCCTACCGATCGCACGATGCACGCGACAGCCTACACCTTGTGGTGGCCGACGCCGGGCGGAGGCCACATCCGATAAGATCAGCCTTGGCCTCCGCCCTGGCTTGGTAGATTGAGATTACGTTTTTCACTGTTCGATCAAAAGTAGCCGGAAGCGGATTTGAATAGAAATATGCAAGAAGAGGAGTCGGCGAGTCAATTTTTAAGAGAGAAAAACTAACAAAAAGCAAAAGTAAAATTTTGCTCTTCTAATATTAGTATGGGAAAATTAAGACTAAAAAGACTAAAAATAACTCTATCGAATTCGGGGCGAGGGTACGAAATGTAGGGATAAACCCTTACATTACGCCCGTCCGAAGACGGCCATTACTAGTCGGAGTAGAGAACTAGAATAATGCGAAAACAAAGGCATACAACAAACATGCGATAAAGAATTAATAGCAACCAAACATAACTAAGGAAAGCGATAAAGGCAAAAATAAAGAAAGCATATACATAAATTAAAAGATTACATCAGGTAGGGAGAAATCAAAAGTGATATATCATTTGTCCACAATACGAAAAGCAATAAAGAAAGCATAAAATAAAATAAACCATTGTGAAAACTAGATCTATGCCCTCGGGTTGTCCCACCTGCTAATCTGGATCGCGGATCCGGACCTCTTGGTGCGATGATGGTGAATCAAGGAGGATTTTTGTGAGTATTTGGCGTAGGTAGGTGAATGATGGAGCTTAAGTAATATGGGGAGTATGATGGACATGGAGAAGGAATAGACTGGAAAGGGACGAAGAGATCGGAATACAAAGATGAGTATTAAGTAGTTGTTAGGTGAATTTTAGCAAAGCAACATTGAGGGATGAGCCATTCTAGGTAGAATGCAGCAGCGTGATGTTAAGGTAAGAAGCCGTGTGGGAATGAGAGCTAAGACTCTCTATTTATAGAGAGAAGTTAGGTCAAGGAATGACCTAAGGTTAGCGAAAACCGAGCGAGGATATTGTGAAGATTGAACCGAGATAGAAGAGATAAGACCGGATAGAACCTGGATGGTCGGAAACCGAGTAGGTTATTGTGAATTCTATGCCCTCTTTGGCGTCAATCCAATTGACATGCTTGGACCCTTCAACATCAACGTTAGTGATGAACCTGGATGGATCAAAATGTGGATTGTCCCTTTTCAAGGAGGTAGGGTGCGTCGTTATCCATAATATAGCGAGTCACTAAAAATCTCCAAACCTGGTACTAGGATGCCTTTTTCCTTGAGTAGGGCTCAGGAAAACCATAATAAAGGAAGTTCTCTCCTTTGAGGAACTGCTCGTTCGATGTATACGGAAAGGGCTTGATAGAGTAGGCTGTGTGAAGTGCGAGTCCTCTTAGTTTGAATTTCCCACATTTCTTGGGCTATTTCCTTAGACGTAGGTTGATTGCGTAACCTAAAGTTGTAGTTATTAGTGAGTTTAAGGGGTAAAAAGATAGGGTGGTATGCGCTTCGATCCGCAACAAGACATGAAAAATACCCCTTCTTCTTGAGCATCGAATGGACACTAGGGTTGCCACAGGGAATGAAGTTAAGAGGTGCTTCAACCCTTTCTATGGCAGCGATAGTCTCGAACCCATATAGTTCCTCATCATTGGTATCATGTTTGATTTCAACTACAGATTCTTCGAAGTAATAGTAGCGCAAAGATTATCCTCATTGCCTATTACAACGTGACCTTTCACGATCATCTTAAATTATCGTAAGCTCCAAGATGGACATCCTGTTTACGGAGTTGTTACTCCCTAATTCCTAACCTTCTAGCAGTTCTCCAAGGACCCACGTTCACTGCCGATCCGTTATTCACAAAGGTTCGGGGAACAAACTTGTTGATCCTAGTTGTGGTTTACTATAGGGCATTATTGTGTGTAACACCTTCTTCTAGGAGATCCCTCCGATCAATGGTAATAGTTCTATCCCCACTGTTAACTAATCCTACCACTTCCTCCGGTGTGGTTTCGGGAGAAACTTCGATCTTGCTTGAGTGCATCGATCAAAGTAGGTTTATATTTTTGGAAGCGGATATTAATTACCGGATTGAGATATCGACTTTTAATTTACGGAGTTGCTTAAGGAGTGGATCTTCTTCTTTTGTAGCTTTAAGCTTTTTGGGGCTCCACGAGTCCATTGTGGACCCAAGGATGCATTATGTCGTCGTGATCTAGTGAGGAATTGGACTGTGGGACTTTTAGCATTTCTTAAAAAGTATTCTTCTTCTAAGGGTGGTGTGCCCAAAAGTCATCACTATTGTTGTCACTTGTTGGTTCTCGTTTCGTAGACATCTTCTTCATCACTCCCCCACAGCCCCTGGAACTCCGGATCTAAAGGAGGTAAGCTAAGAAGAGGTTTAGGTCGTCGACATTTCGAATAAAAACAAACGTGTCCCACTAACCTAGAGTAGGTTATGTGAAAATGTCTAAGGTGCCGCTAAAGGATTTTTATTGTTACTTGGTTTCTAGGCCGCCTTAGGTAAAGGTAGTTGGCCATTTTGAAACATGCTCTTTAATTTGTTCTTGAATGTCTAACGACTGTTCGGTGTCGTGTCCTCATGCACGATGTTATTTGCAAAATTTTCTCTCGTCCTAATTATTGGATTGTTTCGCAGTGCATGATTCTCGCTCTAACTGGTGACAATTATATCTTTCCCTTTTCCAAGAGAAGGTCAAGGACTTTAGCGTATGTAGTATCCATAGGAGTGTAATCGGTATACCTGTTGAGGGCATTGACATCCGCACCCTGCTAGCATTGCCTTTATTGGAGGTTTTCATATCCTTGGAATGATAATTACCTCTATACCCCGTAGCGACTTTTGTGGTTGCGGTAGGCAACTCTTCTTCTTTCAGCAAACCAGCATCTCTAAGGGTTGAAAAGTTCATCATGGGTAGGAATTTGAGCTGATGATTGTAATTGGGCTGAAGGTTTTTCACAATGATCCTGACGTGGTCTTTCTCGGAGGGTCGGTCAACCATGTGGACAGCCTTTGCTCTCCAACCGGTGAGGAAATCCGTGAAGATCTCCTTCGACCGTACTTTATTAATTCCATGTCCCCGAGGGTGACAGGCATATCAGTATTATAGGAGTATTGATGGGGGAACCTTACGTGGGTCGACTGCATTGTACCACTTCATTACATCGGTATCGAATGTCCAGGGGAAGATAATGTGGTAAGTGTCTTTGGGAATGTTCTTAAGAGTCATTGCTCCCAAGAAGTTGCATACATAATGATTGGGATTCTCAAAACCTTGAACTCAATATCAAGCATGCTAAACTTAGGAGGTAGCTTACCTTTAGGGATTGAAGTTAATCCCTTATGATCGAAGTAATGATTACTGAACATGGATGACTCGCTTAACATCCGTTCTATTTGATATACACGTGAATCAGGCTAAGGTTTGGATTCATGGTTAGGGGATTCGTGTTTGAGATTTCCTGGAGGAGACAAGATAGGTGGAGGTGGTAGAACCGATGCCTCTTCTCTTCTCAAACACTCAGCTTCCTCATCTCTCTTACTTGTCTTGAATACCCATTATGATAGTCATAATATCCCTTGATATAGATGACATTTTCTCTTCTTGGTCATTCAATTTAGTTTCCACCCTGGCTATATTGTCATTAAGTAAACCGAGATTAAGAGATTGCTCTGGGTTTAGAACCATTGGAAGGGAGCTCTTTCTAGGTACTATCTTATGGCAAGGAATATATTGCGACGGTGTAGTATGCACCGAACCTTGTCACACCGGTGTGGACCGTAGAGTATAAAGAAAAGAAGATGTGTCACACTCCTTAGGGAGGCGTTCCAATCTTTTAGAGCTCGGATTCCAACGACATAGACTTCCCTATTCTACATCCCAAAGGATGAGGTTTAGGACCATGTGAGTGAAGATCACTTTTGGGAGGAAGGGACTTAAGCGTGAGACCCGAAGAAACTAAGGATGCTTTTATTTGGATGCTTTTATTTGGATGCACACAAAGAATGCGATGATGAAATGATGTGTGACTTAGTTGAGATGGCGATCTAGCTAATGAATGATTGATACTTAAATAAAAGATGCTTTCTATTCTAGCTAAGCGATGATGCCTTTCCTTATATTTGACATGTATTTATTTTTGCTAATGCAAATCAAACTTAATATGAGATGAATTTGATTTAGCTTATGCAAATGGACTCACCTAATATAAAATTAATTTAATTTAGCTAATGCAAATGGACTCACCTAATATGAGATGAATTTAATTTGGTAATGTCAATGGACTCAACTAACATGAGATGAATTTAATTAAGCTAATGCAAATGAACTCACCTAATATGAGATGAATTTAATTTGGCTCATTCAAATGGATTCACCTAATATGAGATGAATTTAATTTGGCTAATGCAATTGAGGTATGTGAATGTGAAAGAAAAGAAAAAAACAACGAGAAAAAAAAACAACTAACCAAAGGTAAAAAGAATCTTTGGTAAGACCTCTTTTCGACTAACAGAGCAGTGTCTACTTAGAGTGCTTTAAGATAATTTTAATATGACACGAAGTGCGTGCAAATAATGGAATAATCCTAGTGGGTAAGAAAGGATATTTTGACTTTTGGCTAAATGCACATAATGGACCGACTACGGAAAAATTTATTAAAGTGTTTTATTTTCACCCATGCAAGGGCTAATCAGCACTCCTCACCTATTCCTAGAGGCTCACAAGCAAAAGATTACATCTAAAACACAAACACTCATTCAAGCATGAAAATGAAGTATGAGGGACCAGCTAATAGCCAAAAAGTTATATGGTCAATAGAGGTTTAAATGGTTGGATACATGGTGACTCATAGTCCGAAAATTTGGTCCTCCGTATACGAGCACGATAGGATAATCAGCCAGAATTCTTGTTGCCTCTCGGTGAACCAAACGGTTTGACCCAAGAGCATGTGCTACAAGGGAAGAGGTACCATTTCCTTGGGCAATCAAGCCTAGTTGGACCCGCCTAGGATCTAGTGGGAACCTCATTCGAGAAATGGTAAATAGGGGTAGAATAAACTTTTCCTAGGTTTCCAAAACAATATTAAAACTAGTTTAAAGGTTGCTAAATGCGGAATGCTAATGCAAGCACATCATTCAAATACACAACTCAAACTTTCAAGTTTCTCCCTCTTAATAAATGATCTATCCCCAGGGAAGTCGCCACTGTAGGAACCACGGCCAGCCCCAAGGGCCCGGACTAAGCTTTCTTACTTGTGGGTCGGGTCTCTCTTTTTTTAAAGATTGATTTTGAAGATTGTTTTCGAAAGTCGATTTTATAATGTGGGGATGAACCTTTTATTAAGATTTCTGAATTTTATTAAATAAAGTTAAAATAAATTAAATTTTATTTGATTGGCATTTTATTAATTAATTCAATTTTATAAATTATTTTCATAATTCTCGATATATTATTTCCTAATTAAACGACAATTAAAATTATAAACTAGGGATTCTACCGTGACACTTTAGGCGTATACCGGTGTGAAAACATAAGTCTAGACCTAAGCCTTAGCCGTTGACTACCTAGTGCGAGCAGCGAGTCTACACTCGGCGATCACCTAGCGGTGGCCATCGGACCACTTGCCTAGCGAGTAGATCTATGGTCCATTCTTTTTACCCGATTTATTTTATTTATAGGCTTTTACCACTTTTCGTATTGTGGATTAAAGATATGTAATGGTTCTTTTAATTCCACCCCGCTCGATGTAATTTTTAAGTTTTTGCTTTTATTTTCTTTTTGGTTTTCGTATCGCTTTCTTTATTGCTTTTTGTTTGATTATGTCCGATTGCTTTTATTAATTGTTTTAGCATGTTGTATGTTTATGTTTAGTGCGTTATTTAGATTTACTACTCAAATTAGTAATGGTCGCCTTCGGACGAACAAAATTGAAGTGTTTTTGCTATGTTTCATATTCTCGGCTCCGAATCCGATTCTTAGTTCAAAGATCGATGTGGTCAATTTTAGTCTCTTTTAGTCATTATTTTTGTTAGTTTTTCATCCTAAAAAATGACTTGCGACTCCCTTCTTATACTTTATTCTTATCAAATTCGTATCTCGGTTATTTTCTGGTTACGGGGTTTGAAGGTTGCTAAACGGTTGTCGTCATGTTGTCCCACCTTGCTAATATGGATCTCTAAGTCGGATCTCCTGATGCGATGAAGACAAACCAAAGCAAAAGGGCTCGTTTTGTCAACTAAGCGTGCAGGGAATAGCAATGATTAGTTGAATTAGTTCCTAGAGATTAGAATAATTGAATATTCTTTAGCTCTTTCCGTAGATTCAACGAGTGATAAGTAGAGAAAATATGGATGGTTAATAGTAATTTCGGTAGAGTAACATTTAAGTATAAGTGCTTTGGTTAGCTTTCGGCGGCATTTCCCATAGGAGAAAGTTGTATGGGAATGAGAGCCAAGGCTCTCCATTTATAGGGAGAGACCTAAGTTACAAAATAACTTAGGGTTTACACTCAGCCTGCCATCCTAGTAGCTGCGAACAATGCGGGCCGAGAATCTCACAAGATTATGTCGGATAAAGCGAGGATAAAACCGGATAGATCCCGGTTCATGGCATCGGCTACTCGGACACGCCTATGGTTTTGTGCCCTACCGTGTTTCCAAAGGATTCTCCAAGCCAAAACGCAACCTTTCCCATAAAACTCCGCGGTTGCAGGCGTCGGCCACAACGTCGTTTTGAGGGGACAAGCTCCTAGTCTCATGTGGATTGTTTTATGAAGCTTAAACGCAACACTTTGATGTTGGTGATCATGAAATGCAATGCTTTAAAGCTATCTTGAGGTCTTTAACTCCTTGTTTGATTGGACAAATGTTGTATTCTAAGCTTAGAATTTCCCAATACGCAATCTTGGACTCCATTTTCTTTGAAGGCTTGGCCCGGTTATTAGATCACTCGAAAGAAAGGGGATTTGTGGACTGATCCAAGGTAAAAGGTTATTTATTTGGTGCTAGGTGTTCTTTGTGGTCTACTTGTCTTGTGTCACACCAATCGATCACGGTTCGAGATCCAAATCCTCATGCGGGACTCGGGGATTTCATCATCGGGCCAACGAGAATAAAATATAAAATTAAAGAGGTAAGGGACGACACTTTTTAGATGTCTATAGGTATTGAGGTAATTATCAGTCTAAAGATAAGAAAACCTCCAATCAAGGCAATACTAGCAGAGGTGCAAATGTCAATGCCCTCAATAGGTATAATGACTACACTCCTATCGATACCAAATACGCTAAAGCCCTTGACCTCCTCCTGCCCAAAGGGAATATACAATTACCATCGTGTCTGGAGGACACGACACCGAGCAATGTTGGATGTTGAAGAGCAAACTGGAGATTATGTTCCGCAATGGTCAATTCCTTCTTGCTAAGACCGCTCGAAACTAAGCAACAACAACAATCCTTTCAGCGAGTACCTTAGCCATTTTCTCTAAACCCATTCTAGGTTAATGGGACCGATCTGTCTTCATTGAAGACATCGATGAGTACAAACCACTTCTTAAGATTCCTCCTTTAGATCTAGAAGTCCATGGGTTGTAGGTAAGTGATGAAGAGGACGTCTACGAAATCAAAGACAATAATGCCAATGACGACGACGAATTCTTAGGCACACCACCCATAGAAGAAGAAGACTTTTGGGGAGAATCTAAAGGTCTAGAAATCCAATTCCTTACAAAATCTTTATGACATAATATACTCGTGGGTCCATAATAGACTCATGAAGCCCCAAAAGAACCTGAAGTCTGCTAAAAGAAAAGACCCAATCTTGAAACAAGTTCAAAAGTTAAAAGATGACATTTCATTATAGCAATTTATATCTACTTCCCAAAAACATAGACATGCCTTAATTGACGCGCTTAGCAAGATTGAGGTCTCTTCCGAAACCACACATGAGGAAGTAGTAAGATTTGTCTACGAGTGGGGACGGAACCATTACTTTTGATTAGAAGGATCTCCCAAAAGAAGTCGTTGCATACAACAATGCCCTTTACTTAATTGTAACTTGCGTCAACAAGTTCATTCCCCTAACCTTGGTAGACAACGGATCAGTCTGTGAATATTTGTCCTTGGAGGACTACCAAAAGGTTAGGAATCAAAGAGCAACAACTCTCTAAGCGACTGTTCATCTCCGAGCCTACGATAATTCGAAAGGACAATCTTGCGAATGTTGACCATAGGAATCAATATGAACCCCGTGGTAAAGAACAAAGACTTCGAAGTCCTACACATCCTAACTACATTTAATAGGCTTCTAGGACACCCTTGGTTGCATGATCATCAAGCGAGTGCCCTCTACACCGCACTAGAAAGTTATGATGATCGTCAAAGGTCAAGTTGTAGCTGTGAACGAGGACAATCTACTGTGCCACAATCACCTCCAAAGAATTAGTCGTGGAAATTGAGCATGATGCCGATGACGAAGAGCTTTATGGATTTGAGACTATTACTTTGTTATATAAGAATGCAGCACCTCTTAACTTCAATCCTTTTGGCAACCGTAGCATCCACTCGATGCTTATGAAGAAGGGTATTTTCCGGGCCTATCTACGAGCGGAAGGGCATACCACCCTATGTTAACAACTACAAATTTAGGGTGTGCTATCAACCTACTGCCATGGAAATAGTCCAAGCCAAGTGGGAAGTTCAAACTACAAGGATTGTACCTCACACAATCTGTTCCATCAAGCCCTTTCCTCATAGTCTAAAATGGCGATTCTTGTGAGAAGGGGATGATTTCTTCTACTATGGTTTTCTTGAGCCTTACTACCTAAAAGAGAAGGGCATTACGGTTCCCGGCTTAGAGATCTTTATTGACTGTTTTATATTAGAAAAGGAGCCACCCTATTTCCTAGAGGAGGGACGAGTCAACACCACATTGGACCAACTTCGCTGGGAATAACAACTTCGGTCTACTATTCGAATACGAGAAGAACCTAGAGGGAATCAATCTCGGTACTATCTTCAGCCATGTCACACCCACGATTCGATCCATCCAGATTCATCACCGCCATCCATAATGACGGGTCAAAGCATATTACTTGGATCCATGCTCGAGGAGGGCCAAGAATTTGTTTTCATCTTATGAGAGCATCCCCTTCTTCGATCTAGCACTAGGGCATGTTCCTTCTAGTTCATCTTCTATCTCTGTTGTTTTTAATACCACATCTTCTATTTACGAGTTTGATGCACTCATTTTCTCATTCAATAATGAATCTTTATGCTTACTTGCCTCCACCTATTTTCAATTATTTTACCTCTAATGATGAACAAGAAATCACTAAAGAATTAATAAAAGTTATGGAAGATCATGAAAATAGCTCACCGATAATAGAGGACACAATAATAAGTAATCTAGGATTAGTTGATCAACCCTACGAAGTTAAAATCGGGAAAACACTTTATCTAGAAGACCATAAGCAATTTACTTCGCTCCTTTCATAGATGTCTTTGTATGGTCCTACAAAGACATGTCGAGGATAGATCTAAGTATAGCGGCACATAAAATTCAACTTTACAAAGACGCCATACCAGTTAAACGAAGCTCGGACGGATGAAACCTAAATGGGCACTAAAGATTAAGGAAGAGGTCTAAAACCAGTTAGATGTTGGGTTTATCAAAGTAGTTCTCTATCCTCGGTGGGTAGCAAACATAGTCCTGGTTCCAAACAAGGACATAAGGGTTCGAGATGTGCTTCGACTTCAGGGATTTAAACAAAGCAAATCCCAAGGATGATTTCTCGTTACCGCATATGGAGATCTTGGCGGACAACACGAGAGGGACATGCTCTGCTCTCATTTATGGATGGTTATGCTTGGGTACAATCAGGTAAAGATGGCCGAAGAAGACAAGGAGAAGACGACCTTCGAGCACTCAATGGGGGACATACTTTTATGTGGTGATGCCATTTGCACTAAAGAACGACGTCACAACATATCGGAGGACAGACTGCAACACTATTGCACGATACGATCCACGAAGCCGATGTCTATGTGGATGACATGATCATTAAGTCCAAGGATAGGGTAACGCACTTACCCAACATTAGAAAGTCTTCGAAAAATTAAGAAAATACAACATGGTCCTTAATCTCAAAAGTCCGCCTTCGGGGTAACCTAAGGAAAGTTGTTAGGCAATGTTGTTAGTCTTTGAGGAATCAAAGATGATCCATCCATGATCGAAGCTATTCAGGAAATTCTACAACCAAAAACAATGAAGGAGATACCGGGGTTTCCTAAGACGTTTATAGTAAATTAGTCATTTCATATCAAAACCGACTATGGTCTATAAACCCATCTTCAAGAAGATGAAGAAGGGGTCCGAGCCTACTTGGGATGACGAGTTTCAAAAAGCATCGAGAAGGTTAATAAATACCTAGCCAACCCTCTAGTGCTAGTTCCGTCCCAACCAGGGTAGCCTTTACTTTAGTACCTCACCACGACAGAGACAACTATGGGAACTATGCTAACTTAATGAGACGGAAAAAAGAGTACGTAGTATACTATCTAAGTGATAAGTTCTTAGAGTATTAAACTAGATACATGCCATTAAAGAAGACATCATTAGCATTAGTTTGGGCTACCAAGAAGCTCAGCCATTACATGTTAGCCCACATAGTACATGTGGTAGCATTGATGTGTCCCATGAAATACATCCTTGAGCAACCAACCATCAGCAACAAGATAGCCGGATGGACTGTCATGCTATCGAGTTTGACCTCTAGTATATCCTTCAAAAGCGATCAAAGCTAGGGTAGTATCGAATTCCTAACTAATCTACTTGTACCTGAATCATAACCCGGACACCTCGACATTCTAGATGAAAATATTTCACAAGTAGAGGTTGACGTATGGACAACGCACTTCAATGGCGCTTCCAATCGAAGGGCTTTGGAGTAGGGATTCTTCTACTCTCACCAAAGGGAGCACATACTCCCATCTCGGTCAAGCTAGATTTTATGGTCACCAACAACATCTTAGAATATTAAACATGCATCACGGGACTTCAAGCTGCCATAGAGATCGAGCCAAGAGCATTAGGGTTTTTAGTGCCTCCGAGTATGATCATCAATCGAATCTCGCAAAAATGAAAGTTACATAGTGAAGCCTTGGCACTATACCGAGCACATCTACTTAAGTTATCATAAAATATTAGATTATTTCGTACACCTACCTTCCTAGGGATGACAACAAGTTTGCAGATGCTTTAGCTAAATTAGCATCCATTATCAATATCCCTAATGCAATTCATTCAATGGCCATCCACATAGAACAACGGAGTCAGCCTACACATGTATATGCACTAGAAGTGTCTAGTACCGACAAACTAGTTGGTACCATGACATCTATCAATATCAGGATAAACAAGAGTATCCGTTGGACTCCATGCCTAGACCCTAACGAGCCATCAGGATGCTAACAGCCTAGTTTCTTATGAATCAAGGATAGTTGTAAAAGAAAACCAACAGAGGGATTATCTTACTTTGTGTCAACCAACATGAAGTAAAGCGCATCATGGATGAATTTCATGGTGGGGAATGTGGACCCGATAAGAACAGAAGGATGTGGGTTCAGAAAATTCGAGAGGCTTAGATACTATCTGGTCAACCATGGCAGTGAACTGCCATGAATTTGTTAAGAAATGCCACAAGTGTCAAACATATGCAAATTAACAGCAGACCGTCGATCGTCGTTTCTCATGACACTTGCATCACCTTAGCTATTCTCGGTTTAGGGAATTGATATTATTGGCAAAGTGATGCCTAAAATAATGGGTGGTCACGAATTGTTTTTAATAGCGAGTTGACTACTTTACTAAGTGGGTTGAAGCAGCCTCCTAATGCGACTTTCACATCAAAGCAAGTGGCCTAGTTCATCATGCGCAAAATCATTTGTCGATATACAATACTCCATGAATTAATCGGTGACCATGGTAGTCACTTCAAGAAGGAAGTCGTAGACCTACTGGAGAAATACAAGATCAAACATCATAAATCTTCTTCTTATTGCCCTCGGACTAAAGGAGCGATCGAGGCCGCCAACAAAAATATTTGCAAAATAGTGGAGAAGATGGCTATCAGCTATAAGGATTGGCCTAACCAGTTATCATTCGCTTTGTGGGGCTATCGGACCTCCATCGGAACCTTCCAGGAGCAACTCTTTACCCTTAGTATATGGAATGGAAGTAGTCTTTCCATTAGAAATTGTCATCTCGTCCTTGCGAATCACTGCTGAAAGTCAAATTCCTGAATCGGAATGGGCTAAAGAAAGCTACGAAGAGTTACTTTTGCTGGATGAAAGGTGCCTCAATGCCTTACATAATGTCCAAATATACCAGGTGCCTATATCAAGGGCATTTAACAAGAAAGTGAAGCCTCGAAATTTGTAAGTTGGACACTCGCCGGGAGGGGTAGTAACATTCACATATTTGGTTGGTGAATCAATCTTTTAGTATACAAACCTGGATCAACTAAAGAAGTATTATGTTTAGCATGACCCTAAACAGCGGGACAAGCCTGGCCCAACCAGGCCGTGCTATGGTAGGCACTCGGCTACCTTAAGGCAACGGTGGATTGGCAAGGTTGAACAATTCCCCCTAGTTTTAGCTCAGTAAATTATTTTTTCCGATAGTGCAATCGGACGGTTTATTTAATTAATTGTTATTATTTTGGACGGGCCAACTAGATGGTCCATTGGTTTAATTAATTCTTTAATTATTTCAATTAATTTTAAGGACGTTCCAAATAGGCGATCCAATTCATTTATTCCTTTAGGTGAGCGATTAAAAATAATAAAGCATATAAGTGAGCATAAAACTTACTTTTTACTTTTATTTAACAAAAGGTAAGCCTACTACTTACTTATGTACATAACAAATAAATAGGGAAAAACAAGCACTCTACTTGTGAAAATAATAAAACTATTGTAAAGAGGAAAACTAAATTCTTTATTCTTCTTAAATTCTTTTATTTCTTCCAAAAATTTGTCCTTAAAATTGAAAAGCCCTAGTCTATCTTCACTTTCTTCCCTTTGGGATCGCTAGACTCAGCTCCCTCATCTTCATTGTACTTCTTTATCTCATTAATTCTGTGCTCCCTCCTATCCTTAGCTTCTTTAGCCTCGGATTCCCTTCTTCGAGCTCATTCATCTATTCGATGATTCACTTCGTGAATATAGAGTGGTGTAGCAACGAGATCTAACTCTGGAGCTTTCAGCGCCTTGTGACGTTTTAGGTCTACTTCTATTACCCACTCCACATAATATTCATAAAATGTGGTGGCGTGCTTGCCTACATGTTTCAACAGCTTTGGCGAGGTTCATCTAATATTCGAGCAAAGACTTCACTTGCCTAGAACTATCAATACCTTTGAATAGTTCGAACATAGCGAGCCAAACACAGTCCAGCTGAGGGAAAGCTTACTCTCGTCCTATTTGCCACAGCACACGGTCGTGGAAGTAGGTTTTTAGTCCCAGTAGGAATACCAATAGTTGTTGTCCGATATGTGTCCTAAATTGGGACACTTTCTAGTGTTTCACATACCATTCAATGGTATGGTATGGTTTTTAAGACAATCCTCCCACAAAGAGGCTAAGAGCTCTGCTACCATCTCTAAGAACTTTTTCTCATAGAAGTGTATTGCCGGATATGTGTCCACATCAGCAGGAGCCTGTATCGGTTGTAGATGTTCCATTAACCAAATCTACATACCATAGACGAAAAAATAATAGGAGTCCTACAGGGTCCAATTTAACCTATTTAGGGCCTAACATGAGGAAATTTTTTTAAAAAAACCAAGACTTTGGGCGCAATATAGGAGGCTTTTTGTCCTAGACGACGCCGGATAACCACGTCATGACCGGTGTTGTCGACCTTGTCTCACCTAGGTTGGTCCCGTAATTTTTGTTTTTCTTATTTGAGTTGAGTTGAGTTGCGCTGGGTCACGGAGAAGTTTTATCGTGACCCATGGAATTCTTTAGCATACTTCTCAAAGAAATCATCAGCAACCTCGTTGAAAGATATGGGGTTGCTTGTTCAAGACCATACAAGATACTTTGAAAAGATAATGTAGAAGGGAAGTGTTGATGCGATCAATGATGTTCGAACTCTGGAGGTGAGGATATCCTCGAGCTAGAAAGATTGGAATAGAACTCAAAAACGAGTTACGTGTAGATGAAATCACCGAAAAACAGGAAATTGTAAACCCCTGTGAACTTTATGTGAGCCAACCACAAATACTTAGTGGTCGGGAAGATTTTGTCATCCAACGTTAGGTGTTGGGTGACAAGAGGTTTGGAAGGAGTAAAGGGTCCTTCCTGGCTTTTTCTACGAGGTTTCTTGGTGGCAGTACCACGAAAATCAGGGTGGGAACCTCTTATCGACATGTTTGTTAGTGAAAAGAGATGAAAGAGATGAACTTTTGGAAGAGAGGGAGGGAGAGAAAGCTCGACGAGAGTGAGCAACGAGAAAAAGATGAAAGAGTAGTAAGAGAGAGAGAGAGCTGAGAGCAACAGGATTACTTGAGATGTTCTTCTCTTAGTTTGAGAGCGACGTACGTTTCTTTGAATGCGAGAGCTTATTTCGAGTTGGAGTAAGTGCGAGAGTGAGAGTAAGTAGAGAGTAAAGTAACGAAATGAAGGAAAATAGACGCTATTTAGAGAAATAATCATCCTTCAATATTCGTTACGCTCGAGCGTCTTCAACGGTCACCTCGGACCGGTGTGATTGTTCCGCTTTCCAACGGTTAGAATTCCAGTGACTGTCTCCGAATGGCTAGTTGTCCGATCGATACATGTGAGATAGAGAGAGAAAAAGAGAGATTTTGAAAGAAATTTATGAAATTCTCCACTAAGCTAGAGATGATTTCGTAAGTTTGATGTCCATATTCTCAAAGTCCGAGTCCGACTCAGTTAAGTTTCTAAGTGGCTCGAAACCGCAAACAACTAATAACTGTCGGCTCAGTATCACTGGTTTAACTCGAACTAATGGCTATTAAGGAAAGTAAGCACACGGCACATAATCATATAAAGTAAAAAACTTTTAATTATGCATTAATCATGCCAAGCTCATTCCTAATAAAACAAAACCGATCCTCACTAAGGGGCTTAGTAAAGATATCAGCTAATTGAAGATTGGTATGAATGAATTCCAGTTCAATATCACCTTTCTCAGAATGGTCTCTTAGAAAATGATACATGACCTCAATATGTTTAGTCTTTGAGTGGTGAACTGGATTCTTGGTGATGCTGATGGCTCTTTGATTATCACACTTGATTGGAACAGATTTGAATGAATGTCCAAGATCTTTTAAGTGTTGCTTTATCCATAAGATCTTAGCAAATCATGCCCCAGTCGCAATATACTCAGCTTCAACAGTTGATAGAGCTACTTAGTTTTGCTTCTTTGAGTGCCAAGATATCGGGATTGACCCGAAACCGGTAGGCTCATGAGGTGCTCTTTCTATCAACTTTGTATCCAATATAGTCGAGCATCCGAGTATCCACCGAGAGTTAGTTTTGAGTCTCTAGAGTACCATAGACCTAAATTCCGAGTCCCTGGAAGATATGTGAATATTCTCTTCACTGCAGTGAGATGTGATTCTTTTGGATTAGCTTGAAATCTTGCACATAGAAAGACACTAAACATTTTGTCTGGCCTACTAGAAGTGAGATAGAGCAAAGATCCAATCATACCTCGGTAGAGTTTCGATCTACTCGCTTTACCTTTCTCGTCCGAGTCCAGTTTTATTCTGCTCGCTCATAGGTGTTCGCTGCATGTTTTGCATCTTGGAGTTTATACTTCTTCAGCAGCTCCTTGGTATACTTTGATTGATGGACATAGATGCCATCTTTGTCTTGCTTGATTTGTAGACCAAGGAAGAAATTGAGTTCTCCCATCATACTTGAAGGTTTGCTCGGGGAGAGTCTAAGTCACCCTAGAGGGGGTGAATAGGGTGATAGAAAATTCTTTGCGAAAACACACTCTTTTTGACGAAAAGAGGCAAAGACAGTTTACGAGTCTAAGCACGAGGTCGAAAAGATTGGACTCGAAAGCAATGAATTAGAATAAACAAGCACGATGAAGGTTGTGCGAGTCTAGAATGAACTCATAAAGAGAATACGAGAGATTTTACGTGGAAACCCTCCCGGGGCAGAAAACCACGGCCCGTGTCAATCCGGACACGAAGTCAAATCCACTATTTTGAGTCCACAAAATACCGTGAGCTGATCGAACCCGAGTTGCTCCCTTGGACAACTCTATACAAGTTTTCTTAGACTCGAAGTTACCTTATCTGATCTAGTACTTCCTAGCTGAGATAACCCTTACGGCTAGGGACAACTAAGCTGAGTTAACCCTTACAGCTTAGTCAAGGGACCTTACAAAGAATGTAAGAAGAGTTTGTAACTTAGTACAAGACCTTACAACTCGGAGAGTACGGAATTACAGAATGGGAGTTATAAGTAGAAGATTGGAAGTAAATACAATGACTTTTCTTAAGTGTGTGTATTAACAATAGAATCGGCAATCTTCAAGTCTTGTGAAGTGGCTTCTATTTATAGATGACCAGGCAGAGTAGCCGTTATCTTCATCTGCTGACCGAGAGTCCTCTCGTGACCGTTGATAGAAGCTTTCGAGTCACTCGAAAGTATCCGTTGAAATATGGACGTTGGACAACGGTTTAACTCTCTTGGAAGTCCCAAAACCATTGGTTGTGTCTTGAAAAATGAGGTGGAAACCACCGTTAGGCTTAGCGTTCCAGTTTTACGGATATGGAAGCGAACGGCTTCGACACAATCTTACGGGACTAAAGCGAGGGAAGGTGAAAAGCCATATCTGCTGGTGATTTGACGTTACGGCCAGGCTACTTTTGTAGTTTGAAAAGATATCCTCGATTGAATAACCTACAAAAGTAAAACACCTTTAGTTCTCAAAGTATAAAATACTTTGGTCCAATGTTAGACACGAGATAATAGAATAATTATGATAATTACGCAATTGATTATCCGAGTCGGAAAAGAAATGGAATTTTCGAGTCTAATATCCATGATACTCGGAATTCCATATGACTTAGTCTTAAGCAAAGAATCAAGTTCTACAACGAATATCGAGTGGGAAAAACTTGATATAGACTAAGCATGAGAAGAACTACGAATATTGACTATGCAAACAATAGAATAGAAAACCATATGTCGGATTCGGAGTGAGAAACGGCGGAATACTCGGTATATTCGAAATGCGATTAATCCGAGTGAGAGTGGACTCGGAATAAAGAACCAGTTTTCTAAGTCGCCGATCGAAAAGCGATAAAAGAGATAAGTGAGGGCCGAATCACTTAGAGAAAATACTATTTTTCTCAAGTAAGTTTCTAAGACAAAGAGAATGCCTTGGAATCAAAACTCTACATGAATAACATTGGTATACCCGATTCCTTTTGCATGACTCGAAAGATATTGAGCAGATGTCCGAGTCTTCAATCTCCCCTTTTTGATGAAAGGCATTCCATACTTAAACGAAACTTTGTTAGAGGAAAATAGATTGATTCCGAGTAGTTCGCTCATGAGTAAGGCATAGTGAGTAAATCGGAAGCAGTATATAATATATCGAGCAAAATAAAATAAAGTATACTTTAACAATAACTCGGAAAAATAAAGAACTCAAAAATTAATAATGAAATGCATCACTTCATTAAAAAGAAATTACAAGGGCGGAAAAACTCCCCTAAACAAGACAACCAGTTTCGACTACATTTCTCCCCCTTGCCTTTCAGCAAAAACAAGAAACAAAAAGAAGGGAGAAAAGTACAAGTAATACACATAACTTGTCCGGACAAAAAGAAAATTTGAAAGAAGAAATTCGGAGACACCGAGGAATTGTGACTCGGTGCATGGCTCCAACTAGGGAGGAGGGGATTGAAGAAGGTGTAGAAGAGAAGAAAACAAAAATGGTAGAAGAAAAGAGAATAGAGCGATCGAGACTTACGAGAGAGAGAGAGAGCTTCTTTAACGCTTGCGGACGATCGGGGAACACTATTCACGTAGATAACTTTCGCGAGAAGATTTTCGTTTGAGAGGGAAGGAGTTTCGGAACATCGAGATTAAGATGGATAGTCGTTATTTATAGAGAATAAGCGCGCCCGTTCACTATCCGTTAAGTAACTCCGTTCGACTCAGCTTGTCCATCGGTCATTAATGCCCGGTGTGACGGTTCTTCTTCAACGGTTGAGATATCGGCAGTTTGAAATCTACGGTTATGATCCGATCGCGGCGCTCGAGAAAGAGAGAGAAAAGGTTTTGAAAAATAATCCGAAACTCTCCACTTGTTTTAGAGATAGCTTCAGAGAATTCGATGTCCAAATTTCTCTACTTCGAGTTTGACTCGGAAAAGTTTCGAGTGACTCGAAACACGAAATAACTATTTGCCCGAGTATCACGGAATCAACTGAACTAATGATGATTAACACAGAAAACACATAGCACATAAATATGCAATAAACATAACACGGAACTAAGCATTTAACATACCAAGCTCATTCCGAATAAAGCAAAATTGATCTTCACCAAGAGGCTTTGTAAAGATATCAGCTAATTGAAGATTAGTAGGAAGGAACTCAAGTGCAATATCACCCTTTTCGAGTGATCGCGTAAGAAGTGATACCGACCTCAATATGCTTTGTTTTTGAGTGCTTGGACAGGATTCTTAGTGATGCCGATTGCGCTTTGATTGTCACACTTGATTGGAACCGAGTTGAGAAATAGTCCAAGATCCTTCAAGTGTTGTTTTATCCGAGAGAATCTGAGCGCAACAAGCTCCAGCGGCAATGTATTCAGCTTCCGCAGTTGATAGAGCTACCGAGTTTTGTTTCTTTGAGTGCCGGGATATTAAGGATTGACCCGAAATTGGCAAGCTCCGGATGTGCTCTTTCGATCAACCTTGTATCCTGCGTAGTCCGCGTCTTAGTATCCAGATCGAGTCGGTTCGAGTTTTGGAATACCACAGTCCTAGATTACGAGTGCCTGCAAGATATCCGAATATTCTCTTCACCGCAGTGAGATGTGATTCTTTTGGATTAGCTTGAAATCGTTCGCATAAGCAAACACTAAACATTATATCCGGCCTGCTTGAAGTAAGATATAACAGTGATCCAATCATACCTCGATAGATTTTCCGATCAACTCGCTTTACCTTTCTCATCCGAGTCAAGCTTTATCTTCGTTGCTCATGGGGGTAGATGCGTGCTTTGCATCTTGAAGCTTATATTTCTTCAGCAGTTCCTTGGTGTATTTTGATTGATGAACAAAGATTCCATCTTTGTCTTGTTTGATTTGCAACCCAAGGAAGAAATTGAGTTCTCCCATCATACTCATTTGGAACTCTTGACTCATCAACTCGAGAAAATTCTCGGCACGAAACTCATTAGTAGCACCGAAAATAATATCATCAACATATATTTGAACAATAATGAAATCGTTCCCTTTGGTCTTTATGAGTAGAGTCTTGTCGATCTGACCTCTTTTGAAATCATTTTGAACCAAGAAGCTGCTCGAGTCTTTCATACCAAGCACGAGGGGCTTGCTTAAGACCATAGAGAGCCTTTTGAAGTTTGAAAACATGATTTGGAAATTCTGAGTTTTCAAAACCAGGAGGTCTGCTCGACATAAACTTCTTCTTCAATAAAACCATTGAGAAAGGCACACTTAACATCCATTTGATATAATTTAATATGCATGCGGGATGCAAATGCCAACGAGTATTCTAATGGCTTCAATTCTAGCTCATTGGTGCAAAGGTTTCCCCACAATCAATTCCTTCTTCTTGATTGTAACCTTGAGCTACAAGTCTAGCCTTGTTTCGACTACCACTCCACCCTCATCCAGTTTGTTCTTGAAAACCCATTTGGTTCCTATGACTGGGTGGTCGGAAGGTCGGTTGGTTAGATCCGAGACTTGGTTTCTTTCAAATTGATTTAGTTCTTCTTGCATGGCCTCTACCCATTCAGGTTCATTAAGGGCCTTTAGTGCATTTTTGGGTTCGATTAATGAAATGAATGCGGTGAATGCATATAAATTATGTAAAGAAGAACGAGTTCTTACCCCACTTGTTGATATCGAAATGATGTTTTCTTGAGGATGACTGGGAGTAAATTTGAATGCTTTACCAGTTCTTTGATTCACCAGATTTGTGGGCTGAATTGCTTGATCTTCGGAGACTTGTTCCGAGTGATCCTCTTCATTGACTTGTTCGTTACGAGCGACCTCTTAAGCTGTCTCATTATGAGCTTCCTCGTTACGAGTGGTCTCAATCTGAGTCTTAGTAGGCTTATCTTCGTCATCATCCTTTCGAGCTTCGGTTCGAGTATGAAGACTCACTTGGTTTCTCCTGTTCAAGCTCATCAAACACTACGTGGATACTCTCTTCCACTTTGTTAGTTCGCTTATTGAAGATACGATAAGCTTTGCTATGAGAGGAGTAACCTAGAAGAATACCTTCGTCGACCAGAGCATCAAACTTAGTCGGATGATCCTTACCATTGTTGTGGACGAAGCACTTACATCCGAAAGGTCCGAAATAAGAAATATTTGGCTTCTTCCCTTTGTAGAGCTCATAAGGTGTTTTCTTGAGAATGGGTCCGATGAGGCATCGATTGAGAATGTAGTTTGCTTTGTGTTTACTTGTCTCGCCCAGAAATAGTAAGGCAAGTTGTGTTCAATCATCATTGTCCTTGCTATTTCTTCAAGGCTTCTGTTCTTTCTCTCCACTACTCCATTCTGTTGAGGAGTTACAGGTGCTTGAGAAGTTGTGAGAGATACCATTCTTGTCACAAAACTCCGAGAATTCGAGTAATCGAACTCCCTTCCATGGTCGGTTCGAATCTTTTGAATCCGAGCCTAAGACTCAACTTGAATCTTTCTACGAGCTTGCTGAACTCCTTGAAGGCTTCCTTTTTATGCTTAAGAAAACACACCCAGGTAAATCTTGAAAAATCATCAATAATAACAAGTATGTAAGATTTACCTCCGAGGCTCTTCACTGGGATTTCACCACATAAGTCCATATGCGGTAGTTCAAGCACGTTGGATGTGGAAACTGTCTTCAGAGATTTGAATGAAGATCGACTTGTTTCCCTCCGGTGCATGCTTCACATACTTGTCCTTCTCAAATGCACGGTTTGGTAATCCTCTAACCGAGTCTATGAGATGCAAGCTTTTTAATAGTATGTAAGCTAATATGACCTAATCTACGATGCCAAGTCCAAGAATCATCTTGAAGAGATGCTTTTAAACGAGGATAAGTTCGACTTGGGTCGACAAGAGAGATGATGTAGGTATTACCCGATCTCTTACCTGAGAGCTTTACCTCTTTGGTGATCTCATCCGTGATGTAGCACTTGGATTGAGTGAATCTTACCTCTTGACCTTTGTCACATAGCTGGGATATGCTAAGTAGATTGTACTTTAGCCCTTTGACAAGGTAGACTGGGCTCACCAGATTGCTTCCTTTTCCAATCTTTCCAATGCCCACTATTTTACCTTTGTTGTCATCACCAAAAGTTACCTTTCCTCCTTTATATGACTCCAGCTCGAGAAAAGAATCCTTGGTCACTCGACATGTGTCGAGAGCATCCGCTGTCCAGGTACCAGTGTCCTTTGATCTTTTACGAGTGACCTGCAAAACAGAGAGAATCTAACCCTTCTCACTTCCTCTAACGAACCCGAGTAACATTCCTTACTTGTGGTCCTTTTCGAGGAAGAAGGTGCTTCGGAACCCAGATTTGAATGACTTTGGGTTTTGTCCGATTCCGAGTCTTCCTCTCGGAGAAGCTGAGTCCGTGTCTCTTTCCTTTTAAAAACCTTTCCTTTTGAAACAGGAGAAAACGGTTTCTTTTTGTAAATAGGTGCAGGTTTAGTCCTCCTTTCATTTACGTGAATGGGACCATGCTCGGCCTTTTTGAACTTAACCGTTCTAGAATCCTTTTTGAACAATTCCGAGTAAGAATTGGATTCTTCCTCTTTGTTGAAACCAAGACCCTCTTTTCGAAACGAGACACATTGTGATCCTAAGAGCATGTCAAGATTCTTCGACCTTGAGAAAACTTTAAAACCAGATCTTGAGACTCGGTGCGCTTACTGTTTTAGTTGCTCATTTTCTTTCTTAAGTAACTTAGACTCAGTCTTATTAGCTTGAGCACTTGTCTTGAGTTCTCCGAGTGTGAGTCTCGGTTTTTCTAACTTGTTTTTTAAAGAAGTGCTCTCGAAGTGATTGACTCAAGTTGTTCCTTGAAATGAGAAGAATCGGAATTGGACTTTTCTTCCAAAGTAAAGATATATTTAGCTAAATCAACTTTGGAGAATTTGAGGAAGTAGTTTATTACCTCTTGAGGATCGGTTTCCTCGTTGTGCGAGTCCGAGTCGACTCTCTTTCAGCTTCCGAGTCGAAATTGCCATCGGACACTTCGAGTCATCCGAGTCCTCGTCGTCTTCGAGATGAATCCTCATCGCTCCAAGTTGCCATCATGGCCTTTTTCTTCTTCCTATCCCTTCTTCGTTTTGGACGAGTCCTTGACTATGTGGTCTTTCTTGCCACATTCAAAACATCCAGAATTCTTAGACAAAGATAACTTTGAAGGTGAAGAAAACTTACCTTTTACGTCTCTCTTGTCCTTTTTGTAGAATTCTTCTTTTGGTCTTTTGTCCCATCTTTTATGCTTCATCATTCTCTTGAAGCCTCTTGCAATGAGTGCCATGGGATCATTTTCCGAGTCGGAGGAGCTTGGACTAGCTTCTTTGGATTACGAGGCTTTAAGCGCAATGTTCCTTTTGACGAGTACCCTCGGCATCTTCTTCTTTCGGATGTATCTCATGAGTCGAAGCTTTCCGATGAGCTCGTCCGGCTTCAAGAGTGAGAGGTTCCGAGCCTCTTCTATGGCAGTCACCTTAGGACCCCATCATCTCTTGGGTAGGCTTCGAGAATTTTCCGGCACATTTCTTCATGTGAGATTTTCTTTCCCAGAGATTTGAGATTGTTGGTGATCTAAGTGAAGCGAATGAACATCCGAGTAATGTTCTCCTCTGGCTCCATTTTGAAAAGCTCATATTTGTGAAGATACTGGCCGATCTTCGCTTGTCTCACCTGACTTGTACCTTCGTAGGTGTTGACCAAGGTGTCCCACACCTCTTTAGCGAGTCACGAGCGGAGACTCGATTGTACTCTTCCGAGCTTATGGCACACATGAGGATGTTCATGGCTTTGAAGTTTTTTCGAACTTCTCGCTTCTGCTGGTGTGAACTCGGCCTTTGTCTTGGGAAGGATTCTGAATTCATCTGTCTTCGTTGGAATGTAATTTCCTTGTTGTATGATTTCCCATACTTCTTCATCATGATCCATGAGGAAACATTCCATAAGCTTCTTCCAGTGACCAAAGTTTGAACCTTTGAATTTTGGTGGCTTGTTGGAAGATCTTCCTTCGTCGAACTCTCCGGTGTTACGAGCCATCCGATCTTTAAACCTTTGGATTGTTAGATCCTTTACGAAAGGCTAGGCTCGATATACCAATTGAAGGTTTGCTCGGGGAGAGTCCGAGTCACCCTAGAAGGGGGCTGAATAGGGTGATAGAAAATTCTTTGCGAAAACACACTCTTTTGACGAGAAAAAGGCAAAGACAGTTTCGAGTCTAAGCACGGGGTCGAAAAGATTGGACTCGAAAGCAATGAATCGGAATAAACAAGCACGAGTAAGGCGGTCCGAGTCTAGAATGAACTCGAAAGAGAATACGAGAGATTTTACATGGAAACCCTCCTGGGGCGAGAAAACCACGGCCCGTGTCAATCCGGACACGAAGTCAAATCCACTATTTTGAGTCCACAAAATACCGTGAGCGACTGAACCCGAGTTGCTCCCTTGGACAACTCTATACAAGTTTTCCTAGACTCGAAGTTACCTTATCCGATCTAGTACTTCCTAGCTGAGATAACCCTTACAGCTAGGGACAACTAAGCTGAGTTAACCCTTATCGCTTAGTCAAGGGACCTTACAAAGAATGTAAAAAGAGTTTGTAACTTAGTACAAGACCTTACAACTCGGAGAGTACAGAATTACAGAATGGGAGTTGTAAGTAGAAGATTGGAAGTAAATACAATGACTTTTCTTAAGTATGTGTATTAACAATAGAATCGGCAATCTTCAAGTCTTGTGAAGTGGCTTCTATTTATAGATGACCGAGCGAGTAGCCGTTATCTTCATCTCGCGACGAGAGTCCTCTGTGACCGTTGATAGAAGCTTTACGAGTCACTCAGAAAGTATCCGTTGAAATATGGACGTTGGACAACGGTTTAACTCTCTTGGAAGTCCCAAAACCATTGGTTGTGTCTTGAAAAATGAAGTCGAAACCACCGTTGGGCTTGGTGTTCCAGTTTTCGGATGTGGAATTAGACGGCTTCGACACAATCTTCTAGGACTAAAGCGAGGGAAGGTGAAAAGCCATATCTGCTTGGTGATTTGACGTTACGAAGCCGGCTACTTTTGTAGTTTGAAAAGATATCCTCGATTGAATAACCTACAAAAGTAAAACACCTTTGGTTCTCAAAGTATAAAATACTTTGGTCCAAGGTTAGACACGAGATCATAGAATAATTATGATAATTACGCAATTGATTATCCGAGTTCGAAAAGAAATGGAATTTTACGAGTCTAATATCCATGATACTCGGAATTCCATATGACCGAGTCTTAAGCAAAGAATCAAGTTCTATAACGAATATCGAGTGGGAAAAACTTGATATAGACTAAGCATGACAAGAACTACGAATACCGACTATGCAAACAATGGAATAGAAAACCATAAGTCGGATTCCGAGTGAGAAACGGCGGAATACTGTATATTCGAAATGCGATTAATCCGAGTGAGAGTGGACTCAAAATGAAGAACCAATTTTCGAGTCGCTAAGCTGAAAGCGATAAAAGAGATAAGTGAGGGCCGAATCACTTAGAGAAAATACTATTTTTCTTAAGTAAGTTTCTAAGACACGAGAGAATGCCTTGGAATCAAAAGTCTACATGAATAACATCGGTATACCTTATTCCTTTTGCATGACTCGAGAAAGATATTGAGCGAGATATCGAGTCTTCAATACTCATTTGAAATTCTGTCTCATTAACTCGGAAAAATCTTGACATAGAATTTCATTAGTAGCTCCAAAAATTATGTCATCTCGCATAGATATGAGCAATAAGAAGGTCTTTCCGCATGGTTTTTATAAAAAGAGCTTTGTCTATCTGACCTCTTCCGAAATCATTTTCAAACAAGAAATTGCTCGAGTCTTTCATACAAAGCTCACGGGAGCTTGTTTAAGACCATAGAGAGTCGTTTGCAATTTGAAAACATGATTTGGAAATTCCGAGTTTTCAAATCCAGGGGTTGCTCATAGACTTCCTCTTTAATGAAACCATTGAGAAGCACATTTAACATCTATTTGATATAACTTGATATTCATGCTACATGTAAATGCCAATAAGATTCTAATAGCTTCAATTACGGCAACAGGTGAAAAGGTTTCCCCACAATAAATCCCTTCTTCTTGATTGTAACTTTGAGCAACAAGTCTAGCTTTATTTCGACTACCAACCAACCTTCATCCAGTTTTTTTTTAAAACCCATTTGGTTCCTATGACTGGGTGGTCGGAAGGTCGTTTAGTCGAGTCCGGACTTGGTTTCTTTCAAATTGATCGAGTTCCTCTTACATGGCCTCCACCCATTCAAGTTCGTTTAGGGCCTCTTGTGCATTTCACGGGTTTAGTTAATGATATGAATGTAGTGAATGCACATAGATTTTCAAGAGAGGAACGAGTTGTTACCCCACTGTTGATGTCGAGATATGATGTTTTCTAGTGGGTGACTCGAAGCATACTTGAAAGCTCTACTGTTCTTTGGTTCACCGAGATCCGTGGGTTGAATTTGTTGATCCTCGGTAGTCCGTTATGAGTGAATTTGTTCATCAAATTGACCTTCAACATTCCGAGCTAGCTCTTAAGTTGTCTCATTCGAGTTTGAGTGATGAAGACTCGGACAACGCATTTCTCGGTTGCACTAAACAAGTTACGTATAACAATCCCATGCTTTTAGAAGTTTTGATTCCAAGGCATTCTCGTTATCGCTGAAACTCCATTAAGTAAAATAAGTATCTTTACGAGTGATACGTCGTTTACTTAGTACATTTATTGCTTATTTGTTTGAGACTCGGAAAAGTAGTTCTTTGTTACGAGTCCATCTTCACTTAGTTTTATCGCGAGACTAATGCTTCGTCTTTTTCTCACTCGGAATCTCACTTCGATTACAAGCTTTTCTTGTTAGAGTAAATATCTTTAGTCTATTTCACTTAGCCTATATCAAGTTATCTCACTCGATATTCTTTAAGGAACTTGTCCTATCGCTTAGACTAAGTCGGATGGAATTCGAGTATCATGGATATTGGACTCGGAAAATTCCATTTCATTTCGACTCGGATAATCGGTTGCTTAATTATCATAATTATTTTATTATCTCGTGTCTAACTTTGGACCAAAGTATTTTGTACTTTTAGAACCAAAATTGATTTACTTTTGAAGGTTATTCATTCGAGGAAACACCTTTCTTCTAAACTATAAAAGTAGCCGGCTTCGAACGTCAAATCACCAGCAGACATGGCTTTTAACCTTCCCTGCTCTAGTCCCGGAAGATTGTGTCGGACGCTGTCTGTTTCCATATCTGGAAAGCTGGAACGCCAAGATTAACGGTGGTTTCCACCTCATTTTTCAAGACACTACCGATGGTTTTGGGACTTCCAAGAGAGTTAAACCGTTGTCCAACGTTCATATTTCAACGGATACTTTACGAGTACCTCGGACAACCTCTATCAACGATCACAGAAGACTCTTGGTCCGCGAGATGAAGATAACGGCTACTCTGTCTGGTTATCTATAAATAGAAGCCACTTCACAAGACTTGAAGATTGCCAAACATATTGCATATACACATACTTGCTCAAAGTTCTTGTATTTACTTTCAATCTTCAACTTACAACTCCCACTCTGTATTTCATTACTTTACGAGTTGTAAGGTCTTGTACTCGAGTACAAACTCTTTCTTACATTCTTTGTAAGGTCCCTTGACTAAGCTGTAAGGGTTAACTCGGCTTAGTTGTCCCTAGACTGTAAGGGTTATCTCAGCTAGGAAGTACTAGATCGAGATAAGGGAACTTCGAGTCTAGGAAAACTTATAAAGAGTTGTCTAAGGGAGCAACTCGGGATCGGTCAGTTCACGGTATTTTGTGGACTCAAAATAGTGAATTTAACTTCGTGTCCGGATTTACACGGGCCGTGGTTTTCTGCCCAGGAGGGTTTCCACGTAAAATCTAAGTCTTATTTTTTGAGCTCATTCTAGACTCGGAGCGCTTTCTTGCTCTTGTCTCTTCGATTCATTGGTTTCGAGTCCAATCTTTTCGACCCTCTTGATAGACTCGAGAATCTGTCTTTGTCTCTTTTCAGCGCAAAAGTGTGTGTTTTCACTAAGAATTTTCTATCACCCTATTCACCCCCTCTAGGGTGACTCGAGACTCTCCCGAGCAAACCTTCAATTGGTATCGAGCCTAGCCTTTCGGAAAGGATCTAATAATCCAAAGGTTTAAAGATCAAATGGCTCGAGAACACGGAGAGTTCGACGAAGGAAGATCTTCCAACGAGCCACCAAAATTCAAAGGTTCAAACTTTGGGCACTTGGAAGAAGCTTATGGAATGTTTCCTCATGGATCATGATGAAGAAGTATGGGAAATCATACAACAAGGAAACTACATTCCAACAAAGACAGATGAATTCAGAATCCTTCCCAAGACAAAGGCTGAGTTCACACTGCGAGCGAGAGAAATTCGAAAGAATTTCAAAGCCATGAATATCCTTATGTGCGCCATAAGCTCGGAAGAATACAACCGAGTGTCTGCACTCGTGATTCAGCAAAAGAAGTGTGGGACACCCTAGTCAACACTTATGAAGGCACAAGCCGAGTCGGACAAGCAAAGATAAGTCAATATCTTCACAAATATGAGCTTTTCAAAATGGAGCCGAGAGGAGAACATTACACGGATGTTCATTCGCTTCACTGAGATCACCAACAATCTCAAATCTCTAGGAAAGAAAATCTCCCATGAAGAAATGTGTCGGAAAAATTCTCGAAGCCTACCTAAGAGATGATGGGGTCCGAAGGTGACTGCCATAGAAGAGGCTCGGAACCTTTCACTCTTAAAGCCGGACGAGCTCATCGGAAAGCTTCTAACGCATGAGATACATCCGGAAGAAGAAGATGCTGAGGATACTACAAAAAGGAACATTGCGCTTAAAGCCTCGGAATCCAAAGAAGCAAATATGAGCTCCTCGACTCGGAAGACGATCCTATGGCACTTATAGCAAGAGGCTTCAAGAGAATGATGAAGCCTAGAAGATGGGATAAAAGGCCAAAAGAAGAATTCTACAAGAAAGATAAGAGAGATAGAAAAGGTAAGTTTTTTCTCCTTCAAAGTTATCTTTATCTAAGAATTCCGGATGTTTTGAATGTGGCGGCAAAGACCACATAGTGAAGGACTGTCCAAAATGAAAAAGGGACAGAAAGAAGAAAAAGGCCATGATGGCAACATGGAGCGATGAGGACTCATCGGAAGATGACGAGGACTTAGATGACTCAAAGTGTCCGATGGCAATCTCGACTCGAAGGCGAAAGAGAGTCGGACACGGACTCGAACAATGAGGAAGCTGATCCTCAAGCGGTAATAAACTACTTTCTCAAATTCTCCAAAGTTGATTTAGCTAAATACATTTTCACTTTGGAAGAAAAGTCAAATTCGATTCTTCTCAATTCAAAGAGCAACTTGAGTCAATCACTTCGAGAGCACTTCTTTGAAAAACGAATTAGAAAAACTGAGACTCACACTCGAGAGAACTCAAGACAAGTGCTCCAACTAATGAGGCCGAGTCCGAGTTACTCAAGAAAGAAAATGAGCGACTAAAACGAAGCTCACTCGAGTCTCAAGATCCGGTCTTAAAGTTTACTCAAGGTCGGAAGAACCTTGACATGCTCTTAGGATCACAGTGTGTTTCTTTTCGAAAAGAAGGTCTTGGCTTCAACAAAGACGAAGAATCTAATTCTTACTCGGAATTTTTCAAAAGGATTCCGAACTGTAAAGTTCGGGAAAGTCGAGCACGGTCCCATTCACATAAATGAAAGGAGGACCAAGCCCGGAACTGTTTACAAAAAGAAACCATTTTCTCCTGTTTCAAAAGGAAAGGTTTTCAAAAAGAAAGAGACACGGACTCGGTTCTCGAGAGGAAGACTCAGAATCGGACAAAACCCAAAGTCATTCAAATCCGGGTTCTAAAACACCTTCTTCCTCGAAAAGGACCACGGTAAAAAATGTTACTTGGGTTCGTTAGAGGAAGTGAGAAGGGTTAGATTCTCTTTGTTTTGCGGGTCACTCGGAAGAGATCAAAAGGACACTGGTATCTTGACGGTGGATGCTCACGCCATATGTCGGGAGATGCGGGACTCTTTTACGAGTTGAACAGGACATAAAGGAGGGAAAGTCACTTTTGGAGATGATAGCAAGGGCAAGATCGTGGGGATCGGCAAGATTGGAAAAGGAAGCAATCTGATCGATCCAGTCTATCTTGTCAAAGGATTGAAATATAATCTACTCGGCATCTCTCAACTATGTGACAAAGGTCAAGAGGTAAGATTCACTCAAACCAATTGCATTATTTCGATGTCTCTACCAAAGAGATCAAGCTTTCGGGTAAGAGATCAGGTAATACATACATCATTCCTCTTTCGACCCAAGTCGAACTTATCCTATTTAAAAGCATCTCTCCATGATGATTCTTGGTCTTGGCATCGTAGATTAGGCCATATTAGCATGCATACTATCAAGAAATTGGCATCAAATGGTTTAGTTAGGGGTTTACCTAACTGTGTTTTTGAGAAAGACAAAGTATGTGAAGCATACACTAGAGGGAAACAAGTCGAGATCTTCATTCAAATCTCTAAAGACAGTTTCCACATCCAAAGTGCTTGAATTACGCATATGGACTTATGTGGTGAAATCCCTGTGAAGAGTCTCGGAGGTAAAACATACTTGTCATTATTGATGATTTTTCACGATTTACCTGGGTGTGCTTTCTTAAGTACAAAAATAAAGCCTTCAAGGAGTTCAGCAAGCTCTGCAGAAAGATTCAAGTTGAGTCTCGGACTCGGATCCGGAGGATTCGAGCCGACCATGGAAGGGAGTTCGATTACTAAGAATTCTCGGAGTTTTGTGACAAAAATGGAATCTCTCACAACTTCTCAGCACCAGAACTCCTCAACGAGAATGGAGTAGTAGAGAGAAAGAACAGAACCCTTGAATAAATAGCAAGGACAATGATGATTGAACACAACTTGCCGTACTATTTACAGGCGGAGAGCGTGAACACAGCCAACTACACTCTAAACAGATGCCTCATCGGACCCATTCCGAAGAAGACACCCTATGAGCTCTACAAAGGAAAGAAGCCAAATATCTCCTATTTCGGACCATTCGGATGTAAGTGCTTCGTTCACAACAATGGTAAGGATCATCGACCAAGTTTGATGCTCGGTCGAGACGAAGGTATTTTTCGGGTTACTCCTCTCATAGCAAAGCTTATCGCATTTTCAATAATCGAACTAACAAAGTGGAAGAAAGCATCCACGTAGTGTTTGATGAGTGTGAACAGGAGAAGCCAAGTGAATCATCATACTTAGAGCTGAAACTCGGTAGAGATGATGATGAAGTCGAGACTACAAAGACTCGGACTCAACCTACTCGGAATCAAGTCACTCGGAATGAGGAAACTCGGAATGAGACAGGTTCAAGAGTTGGCTCGGAACGAACAAGTCAATGAAGAAGATCACTCGGAACAAGTTTCGAAGATCAAGTCGTTCAACCCACAAACCTAGTGAATCAAAGAAGCTGGTAAAGCATTCAAATTTACTTCCAGTCATCCTCAAGAAAACATTATTTCCGATATCAACAGTGGGGTAAGAACTCGTTCCTCTCTTCACAATCTATGTGCATTCACTGCATTCATTTCATTAATTGAACCCAAAAATGCACTAGAGGCCCTTAACGAACCTGAATTGGTAGAGGCCATGCAAGAGGAACTTAATCAATTCGAGAGAAACCAAGCTCGGACTCGACCAACCGACCTTCTGACCACCCAGTTATAGGAACCAAATGGGTTTTCAAGAATAAAGCTGGATGAGGGTGGAGTGGTAGTCGAAAGAAGGCTAGACTTGTGGCTCGGGGATATAATCAAGAAGAAGGAATTGATTGTGGGGAAACCTTTGCACTGTAGCTAGAATCGAAGCCATTAGAATATTGTTGGCGTTTGCATCCAGCATGAATATTAAATTATATCAAATGGATGTAAAGTGTGCTTTTCTCAATGGTTTTATTGAAGAAGAAGTTTATGTCGAGCGACCTCCTGGTTTTGAAAACTCAGAATTTCCAAATCATGTTTTCAAACTTCAAAAGGCTCTCTATGGTCTTAAGCAAGCACCTCGAGCTTGTTATGAAAGACTGAGTAGCTTCTTGGTTCAAAATGATTTCAAAAGAGGTCGGATCGACAAGACTCTATTCATAAAGACCAAAGAGAAGGATTTTCTTATTGTTCAAATTTATGTTGATGATATTATTTTTGGTGCTACTAATGAATTTACGTGCCGAGAATTTTCTAAGTTGATGAGTCAAGAATTCCAAATGAGTATGATGGGAGAATTCAACTTCTTCCTTGGGTTGCAAATCAAACAAGACAAATATGGGATCTATGTCCATCAATCCAAGTATACCAAGGAACTGCTGAAGAAATATAAACTTCAAGATGCAAAGCACGCATCTACACCCATGAGCGATAGCATAAAACTTGACTCGGATGAGAAAGGTAAAGCAGTAGATCGAAACTTTATCGAGGTATGATTGGATCTCTGCTATATCTTACTTCAAGCAGAGTCAGATATAATGTTCGAGTGTTTGCTTATGCGCAAGATTTCAAGCTAATCCAAAAGAATCACATCTCATCTGCGGTGAAGAGAATATTCGAGATATCTTGCGAGGCACTCGGAATTTAGGTGTGTTGTACTCGAGAGACTCGGAGCCGACTCGACTGGGTACTCGGACACGCGACTACGCAGGATACAAAGTTGATCGAAAGAGCACATCCGGAGCTTGCCAATTTACGGGTCAATCCCTAATATCTTAGCACTCAAAGAAGCGGAACTCGGTAGCTCTATCGATTGCGGAAGCTGAATATATTGCCACTGGAGCTGTTGCGCTTAGATTCTTTGGATAAAACAACACTTGAAGGATCTTGGACTATTCCTCAACTCGGTTCCAATCAAGTGTGACAACTAAAGCGCAATCAGCATCACTAAGAATCCTGTCCGAGCATTCAAAAACAAAGCATATTGAGGTCAGGTATCACTTCTTACGTGATCACTCGAAAAGGGTGATATTGAGCTTGAGTTCATTCCTACTAATCTTCAATTAGCTGATATCTTTACTAAGCCTCTTGGTGAAGATCGGTTTTGTTTTATTCGGAATGAGCTTGGTATGTTAAATGCTTAATTATGTACTATCTTTGTGGCATAATTACGTGCTATGTGCTTTCTGTTTTAATAACAATTAGTTCGGTTGATTCGGTGATACTTGGGCTAATAGTTATTTCGTGTTTCGAGTCACTCGAAACCTTTACGAGTCAAACTCGGACGTAGAAAAAATTTGGACATCAAATTTTCTAAAACTATCTCTAGAACAGTGGAGAGTTTCGGACTATTTTTCAAAATCTTTTCTCTCTCTTTCTCAAGCACTGCGATCGGATCCTAATCGTAGATTTCAAACCGCTGGTATCTCAACCGTTGAAGAAGAACCGTCACACCGGTCTTTGGTGTCCGATGGACAAGCCGAGTCGAACGGAGTTACTTAACGGATAGTTGACGGGCGCGCTTATTTTCTATAAATAACGACTATCCATCTTCATCTCGGTATTCTAAACTCCATCTCTCTCAAAAGAAACTTCTCGCGGAAGCTTACTACGTAAATAGTGTCTCTTGATCATCCGCAAGCATCGAAGAAGCTCTTTCTCTCTCTCGTAAGTTTCGATTGCTCTTATTTCTTTCTTCTGCATTTTCATTTTCTTCTCTTCTACACCCCCTTCTCTCTCTCTCAAAAAGTTTCATCTTTTCTCTTCTTCTCTCAAAATGCCTAAACGCGGAAACCATCCCGATTTCCGGGTTTCTCCCTCTTCCAAAAGCCTCGCACCAACAAGCCGGAAAGCTCAACCCCTTCCAAACCCGTTGTCACCCAGCACCTTGCTCTGGATGACAAATTCTTCCCAACAACCAAATTTTCTTGGTTGTCCAACATCCAAACCACGGGGTATACTACTTCCTGTGTTTCAGCGAGTTCATCTATCCTGAACTCATTTACGAGTTCTATGCTCACCTCACTCACTCCGAAAATGTTCTAACCTCTAGGGTTCGGAACATTACTGTTCGCATCAACACCTCTCTCCTCCACCGCCTGTTCAAAGTTTCTTCTCTTTTCTTGAATAGCAACCCTATCCCTTTCACTTGAAGTCGCCGACGACTTCTTTAAAAATACGCAAAAGAATTCCCTCGGTCCAGGAAAAACTTTTACGTGACTCGGTTGAAGTCGAAGCTCGCCTTACAGTGCTTTCTGCTGATGAGAACCTTCTTCTCACAGCATTCCAGCAAGGAGAACCCCAACTCCAAGCACCTCAAAGCTCTCTTCGACATCCTCGAGGGATACGAAGTAGACCTCTTCCCTTCTATCATTGAGCGGATGGAAGCTGTGCCGGCTCAACTCCAATCCAAGAAGAACACCTCCCTTCCTTTCGGTGCTCTTCGACCCTCGTCTTCAAACAATTTCAAGTTCCTCTTCCCTCGACCCAAATGCGGTGTACGAGGCGACCATTATGGTCGGCAAGAAGGAACTCCAGGGGTATGGATACCGGAAGCCGACCACGGTGTCTTGGTTCACAACTCGAGTTGAGGCCCCCTTCTCCTCCTCGGACTCGAAATCAGCCCCTCTCCCTCTTTCCTCTACACCTGGTGGTGCCTCCACCTCGAGTGCCTCCAAATCTCTCTCGCCCTCTTGTCCCCTGCTTTCATGGACAAGATCAACTCCATGTCTTCGAACTCGGAGACATGCTCGAGGGCTTTCAAATCTGTTCTCGAAGGTCGACCATCAACCAAAAGACGGGTCGAGTCCCAAATCCGAGAGCGACGAGTCTCTCATTCTAGAGATAAGGGAGGCTGGTCCAGGAGCGAAGGAGCTGGTCGAGCTCCTTAGAGACGAGACGATCCAAGGCGGCTCAAGACCAAGATGACTCGGACGCGTCCGAAGCGTCTTCGAGCCCGAGTCGACCTCCTTGGACAGCGGGGATGAGGAAGAAGAGGAAGAAGTTACGGATGCAGCGAGAACATGCTGAGGAACCTGCGGCGAGGCAGGCCCTTCCGGGCAAAGGGAAGAAGAGGCCGTGGCAAATGCCGAGGGTCGGCCTGCTCCCCAAGCGCAAATAGGCTGTACTCGGCTCGGACGGCGATCCGAGTGGGTCGAAGACCTCGCTCTTCCGGCGGGTCGGACAAAGCACCCCCTTCCAGCCACCGAGGTCCCAAGGGAAGAACCCTCGATCCACTCTCTCCGGGTCGGCCACTCGGAGCCGAGCCCCGAGAATAATCCCGGTTCTCCCTCGCCGCGCTCAAGCACATCGTCAAGATCTTATCGGCGCGGCGCACCTCCGCCTCCACTCCGAAATCCCCTCTCCCTCGTAGGAGCCATGCACCGAGTCACAATTCCTCGGTGTCTCCGAGTTTTTTTTTCTAAATTTTTTTGTCCACACAACTCGGTTGTATTATTTGTTCTTTTCCTCCCTTTCCATTCTTGATGTATTTTTTTCTTTGAAAGGCAAGGGGTAGACATAGAGTCAAAAGCTGGTAGTCTTGTCTAGGGGAGTTCTTTCCACCCTTTTGAACTTTTTAATGGATTAATGCATTTCATTATTATCTTCTAAGTTCGGTTTTGCCTTGCTTTATTTTACGAGTTAATGTTGTAGCATACTTTATTTTGTTTTGCTCGATATATGATATATTGCTCTGTCTTACTCATGCCCAAACCACTCGGAATTATTTTTCTTCTCTAACAAAGTTTCTGTTTAAGTATGGAATGCCTTTCATCAAAAAGGGGAGATTGAAGACTCGGACAACGCATTTACGAGTTGCACTAAACAAGTCAGGTATAACAATCCCATGCTTTTAGAAGTTTTGATTCCAAGGCATTCTCGTTATCGTAGAAACTCCGTTGAGTAAAATAAGTATCTTTACGAGTGATACGTCGTTTACTTAGTACATTTATTGCTTATCTGTTTGAGACTCGGAAAAGTAGTTCTTTGTTACGAGTCCATCTTCACTCAGTTTTATCGCGAGACTAATGCTTCGTCTTTTTCTCACTCAGAATCTCACTTCGATTACAAGCTTTTTCTTGTTAGAGTAAATATCTTTAGTCTGTTTCACTTAGCCTATATCAAGTTATCTCACTCGATATTCATTAAGGAACTTGTTCTATCGCTTAGACTAAGTCGGATGGAATTACGAGTATCATGGATATTGGACTTAGAAAATTCCATTTCATTTCGACTCGGATAATCGGTTGCTTAATTATCATAATTATTTTATTATCCGTGTCTAACTTTGGACCAAAGTATTTTGTACTTTGAGAACCAAAATTGATTTACTTTTGTAGGTTATTCATTCGAGGAAACACCTTTCTTCTAAACTACAAAAGTAGCCGAGCTTCGAACGTCAAATCACCAGCGAGACATGGCTTTCCACCTTCCTCGCTCTAGTCCCGGAAGATTGTGTCGAGCGCTATGCTGTTTCCATATCTGGAAAAGCTGGAACGCCAAGATTAACGGTGGTTTCCACCTCATTTTCAAGACACTACCGATGGTTTAGGGACTTCCAAGAGAGTTAAACCGTTGTCCAACGTTCATATTTCAACGGATACTTTCGAGTGACTCGGAAAGCCTCTATCAACGGTCACGAGAAGACTCTTGGTCCGCGAGATGAAGATAACGGCTACTCGTGCGGTTATCTATAAATAGAAGCCACTTTACAAGACTTGAAGATTGCCGAACATATTGCATATACACATACTTGCTTAAAGTTCTTGTATTTACTTTCAATCTTCAACTTACAACTCCCACTCTGTATTTCATTACTTTCTAAGTTGTAAGGTCTTGTACTCGATTACAAACTCTTTCCTACGTTCTTTGTAAGGTCCCTTGGCTAAGTCGTAAGGGTTAACTCAGCTTAGTTGTCCCTAGCTGTAAGGGTTATCTCAGCTAGGAAGTACTAGATCGAGATAAGGGAACTTCGAGTCTAGGAAAACTTGTAAAGAGTTGTCTAAGGGAGCAACTCGGGATCAATCGGTTCACGGTATTTTGTGGACTCAAAATAGTGAATTTGACTTCGTGTCCGGATTGACACGGGCCGTGGTTTTCTGCCCCGGGAGGGTTTCCATGTAAAATCTAAGTGTTATTTTTCCGAGCTCATTCTAAACTCGAACAACTTTACGGCTCTTGTCTCTTCGATTCATTGGTTTCGAGTCCAATCTTTTCGACCCTGTTGATAGACTCAAAATCTGTCTTTGTCTCTTTTCCACGCCAAAAGTGTGTGTTTTCACTAAGAATTTTCTATCACCCTATTCACCCCCTCTAGGGTGACTCGGACTCTCCCGAGCAAACCTTCAAGTGACTTCATTCCGAGTGATATGGATTTGATTCTTGATGGGCTCATTTTCATCAAGATCATCATTTCTACTGAGCTTCGGATCCGAGAATGTTGACTCACCTGGTTTTACCTGTTCAATCTCATCAAACACAACGTGGAAGCTTTCTTCCACTTTGTTAGTTCTTTTTATTGAAAATACGATATGCTTTGCTATGAGATGAATAACCAAGAAAAATACCTTTATCCGACTAAGCATCAAACTTAGTTAGGTGATCCTTACCATTGTTATGGACGAAACACTTACATTTAAAGGGTTTGATGTATGAAATATTAGGTTTCTTCCCTTTGTAGAGCTCGTATGGAGTTTTCTTCGAGTGTGGGTCCGATGAGGCATCTGTTCAATGTGTAGTTAGCTATGTTGACTGCCTCGGCCTAGAAATAGTAGGGTAGATTATGTTCAATCATCATTGTCCTAGCTATTTCTTCAAGAGTTCGGTTCTTCCTCTCCACCACTCCATTTTGTTGAGGAGTTCTTGGTGCTGAGAAGTTGTGAGAGATGTCATTCTTATCACGGAACTCTGCAAATTCCGAGTAGTCGAACTCCCTTCCATGGTCGGTTTGAATCCTCTGAATCTTAGTCCGAGACTCAACTTGGATTTTCCTGTAGAGCTTGCTAAACTCTTTTAATGCTTCATTTTTGTGCTTAAGAAAACACACGCAGGTAAATCGTGAGTAGTCATCAACAATAACAAGCACATATGATTTACGTCCGAGACTTTTTATAGGGATTTCACCACATAAATCCATATGCAACATTTCAAGTACCTTGGATGTGGAAACAATTTTCGGAGATTTGAAGGATGATCCGACTTGTTCCCCTTGGTGCATGCTTCACAAATTTTATCGTTCTTAAATGCACAATTAAGAAATCCTCGACTAAACCATGAGACGCAAGTTTTTTAATGGTATGCATGCTAACATGACCTAGTCTACGATGCCATGTCCATAAATCATCATGAAGAGATGCTTTTAAACAGGATAAATTCTGACTCGGGTCGAAAGAGGAATAGTATAAGTGTTACCCGATCTCTTACCCGAGAGCTTGATTTCCTTGGTAGCATCATAAGAGATATAGCAGTTGGTCCGAGTAAATATTACCTCTTGACCTTTGTCACATAGTTGAGAGATACTGTGCAGATTGTACTTTAATCCTTTGACAAGATATACTGGGCCGACTAGATTGCTTCCTTTTCCAATCTTGCCTATCCCAATTATCTTGCCTTTGTTGTCATCTCAAAATGTGACTTTTCCTCCCTTGTAATCTTCCAACACGTAAAAGAGTCTTGAATCACCCGACATGTGGCGTGAGCATCCACCGTCTAGGTACCAATGCTCTATTGTTCTTTTCGAGCTACCTCCTCGGTATTTGTTTCCTCACTGTCCGAGTGTGACTCGTTTCGATTCCGAGTCGAGAGTGCCATCGGACATTTTGAGTCATCCGAGTCCTCATCATCTTCCGATAAGTCTTCATCACTCCATGTGGCCATCATAGCCTTTTTCTTCTTTTTGTCCCTCTTTCTCTTGGGACAGTCCGTGACTATGTGTTCCTTGCTACCACATTCAAAACAGATCGAGTTCTTAGTGAAACATAATTTTAAAGGGGTAGAGTGCTTACCTTTTCTATCCATCTTGTCTTTCTTATAGAACTCTTCTCTTGGCTTCTTATCCCATCTCTTATGCTTCATCATTCTCTTGAAGCCTCTAGCGATGAGTGTTATGGGATCCTTTTATGAATCTAAGGAACTCAGATTTACTTCTCTCGGTTTCGAGGCTTTAAGCCCAATGTTCTTTTTGGTGCCGACCTCCGCATCCTCCTCTTACGGATGGATCTCGTGGGTGAGTAGCTTCCCAATGAGTTTGTCCGGCTTGAGTTGGGACAAGTTCTTAGCCTCTTTAATGGCCGTCACCTTGGGATCCCATCTTCTCTTGGGTAAGCTTCGAGTATCTTTCTGCACATTTCCTCGTGGGAAATCTTTTTACCCAGAGATTTGAGATTATTGGTATCTCAGTGAAGCGAATGAACATCTAAGTGATGTTCTCTTCTAGCTCTATCTTGAACAGCTCATACTTGTGAAGATATTGGCTTATCTTCGCTTGTCCGACCTGGCTTGTGCCTTCATAAGTGTTGACCGAGTGTGTCCCATATTTCTTTGGCCGTGTCACGAGCGGACACTCGGTTGTACTCTTCGAGCTGATGGCGAACATCGGAATGTTCATCGCCTTGAAGTTCTTTATGAACTTTTCGGCTTCATTGGTAGTGAACTCAGCCTTTGTATTGGGCACGAGTCTTGTTTATTACGTCTTCATGGGAATGTAGTTGCCTACTTGTATGATGTTCTAGACATCCTCATCATGATCCAACAGAAACATTCCATGAGCTTCTTCCGAGTGCACGAAGTTAGATCCTTTGAACTTTGGTGGTCTACTGCAAGATCTTTCTTCATCGAACTCTCCATTGTTCCGAGCCATTTGATCTTTAAACCTTTGGATGGTTAGATCCTTTCCGAAAGGCTAGGCTCTGGTATAAATTAAAGGTTTGCTCTTGGAAAGACTAAGTCACCCTAGAGGGGGTGAATAGGGTGATGGGGAAAATTAAACAAGTAATGGAAGAATAAAACTAGAGATGACTCTGTGGAGAGTCTAACTCTAAATTGGACTCGGAAAAGTGCTAACTCGTAAAGTTACGTGGAAACCCTCCTGGGGCGTAAAACCACGGTCGGTGCTAATCCAAGCACCAAGTCAAATCCACTATTTTGAATCCACAAAATACAAGTAGAAAGACTCAACCGAATTGCTCCCTTAGACAATTCCTTACAAGATTTTCCTACACTCGAAATTACCTTATCTTATCTAGTACTTCCTAACCGAGGTAACCTTTATAGTTAAGGACAACCGAGCCGAGTTAACCCTTACAGCTCAGTCAAGGGACCTTACTCGTAAAGTAAGAATGAGTGTTTGTAAACCGATTACAAGACCTTTCAACTTAGAAGGATATTAAGTAAAGAGTTGGAGTTATAAGTAAAAGATTGAGAATAAAATACAATGACTTTTTGCTTAAGTGCGTGTATTGACAGTTCGTTCAACAATGTTCAAGTCTTGAGAATAGGCTTCTATTTATAGATAACCAAGCAAATTAGCCGTTATGACTATCTTCTCACCTGGAAGTCCTTGTGATCGTTGCAATGGATTTTCCGAGTCACTCGGAAAATATCCGTTGAGGTGTAAATGTTGGGCAACGGCTCTTGACTCCTTTGGAAGTCGCAATCCACTCGGTGGTCTCGGAAAAGTGAGGTGGAAACCTCCGTTGTGCTTAGCGTTGCGGATTTTCAGCTTTGGAAACAGACAACCCCGGCACAATGCATGGGCCTTGGTCGAGAGATGGAAAAGCCTTGTCTGCTGGTGATTTGACATTTTGAAGCCGATTATTTTTGTAATTCAAAAATAGGATAGCCTCGTTTGAATAACCTACAAAAGTAAATCAATTAGGTTCTCAAAGAATAAAATACTTTGGTCCAAGGTTAGACACATATAATAATCTTAATTAAGACAATTAAGTGCATAATTATCTCGAGTCGAAAGAAATGGAATTTTCCGAGTCTTATGTCCATTATACTCCAATTCCATCTTATTCAGTCTAGAGGTCAAGCAAGTCAAATAAATAACATCGAGTGGAAAGACTTGATCTAGACTGCCAATGTTCAAACCAAGCAAGCTAACCGAGAAATATGAATTACAC
Organism: Talinum fruticosum; assembly: GCA_021018815.1. Taxonomy (NCBI): domain Eukaryota; kingdom Viridiplantae; phylum Streptophyta; class Magnoliopsida; order Caryophyllales; family Talinaceae; genus Talinum; species Talinum fruticosum. The sequence goes on from JAITYX010000026.1 coordinate 3,727,905, forward strand.
AAGTAATCCAATCAAACTTAGATCATGAAGTCGGACTCGAGTTTATGCAAAATAAAACAAGTGTTTGAACATGCAATATATTTGAGTGTTGTCTCGAGTGACTCGAAACCGTGTGTGAACCGATAAGCGGGAATATGCCTAGTCGAGTCAAAGTTGAAAGAGAATATATACGATAGATTCTGTAACACTCGTAAAAGATGCTATATCACTCGGAAAAGTCGTTAAAGCGGATAAAATGACTTTTAATCAAAACCTTATGAGAGATGAAGTCTTATACCTAATTCCTTGATGGAACTCGAATGGTATATATATGTAAGGTTTGAGTCTTCATACCAAGCACCTTAGGGTGGAGTGTGGACAAGACAACCTATGACAAGGTAGGCAAACCAATGGCCAGGTCTTAGTATTGCTAACATTAAGTGTCTCGTAGTTGGCGATGCATAGCTGGTGAGGGAGACAACCGAAGACTAGGTGAAGTTAATGGCTGACAAAAATTGATGAATGTTAGCGAGTAACACACTCGGGGATGAGATGTAGTGAGAAAGTAGCGAAAGTGAAGCAAAGACAATGGTTAAAGCATGGAACTATGCAATTGGTAACAAACATTAACAATAGCAAAATGGTAATAGGTTGCCGTTGGTGGAGGATATAGGGTGATAGATTAGGCATATGAGAATGGGTATTTACAAGGGAAAGACTACATGACAGATCGTTGATCGATTATGCTCACCTATTATAAGTTATCACAACCGAGGTTTTTAAGATAGCTACTCTCAAAAGAGAAATGCCACCGAGAACAGACTAAGGCTCTAATGCTCACAATGGATAAGCAAGACCACCAATTATCGGCAAAGACTCTAAGAGCACCACTTAGACATCCTCTCTCTCTAGTGTATTAACATTGAAATTAGCCAAATTGCCTCACTTCATATAAGCCTTTCGTACTTATAGTAGCGATAAAGTAGGGTTACATAAGTTAATCAAAAGCTAGGATTTACAGACAAACAATCCTAGGTCCTTAAGCTTATTCAGGTACAAAATGAGCTAAGAAATGGGGAAGGGGACCAAATAGTAAGGGGGCAAAAATGCACTTGCGGACAAGCTAGTATAGGGATGATAGTGACTGCCTGTGTCGCTAACACAAAATTTTCCTTGAATTCAAAACCGCATGACTTTATAGATAGCTCTCTAACGTAAGTAAAATTTTTATGTGTCAAAATCTTAAGGACATCATGGAGTAGCTTTGTGCAAAATTTGGAGGCCAAAAGCCAATCCATGGTTGATTAATCGTGCCCATAACTCACTCCCCGGTGCACTATGGCCATTGGTTGTCTTACATAATCCTACTTAACTTCAAATGGTCTGTAACTTGCTAAACACAACTCCTTTCTGGATTTTAAAGGTGTCCTTTCAAATATTAAGAAATTACATTTAAAATTACGTCTTATACGATCTATTTAAATGGGCAGATTTGTGGTTATGAATCGAAGAATTCAAACTGCCTTAACTAGATATATTGTGATGGACTTGGATAGATGGACCTATACTTATTTTGTCTATTCTAAATGGGAACTACCGTAATGTCATATTAAATTAGAAATCTGAAGGCAATCCCCTGCAAACTTTGAGGCTCCAATTCATCATCACCCGTGACCGATCGCACAATCATCCTGACCCTTGGAGCTCCAATGAGGAACTTGAGGCTCGGCACATACACCTATGATGAATTCGCTTATCGTACCATTGGATAGAGTTCTTAATGATCTTGTAGTTGGACTATGGTGGAACTCATGACACTATGTCCATCACCTTATAATCAAGCTTCACTTTTGCTGAGTTACCCTCCTTTTAACTAGTGGTTACCCGATTGATTGCAGATGCTAACCTGCTCGTTATACCGAGCTTGTCCCGAAGTGAGCTTGAATACATCATAACTACTTTTAACATGGCTTCGACAAGTGTGAGGACAAACTGTTATTAACAAGGGGAGGTTTAAGGAGATATTTTTTCATTTTGAGTTAATGCCAAGGGAGTCCAAGATCAGTCAAGCATCAAAAGAGGACAAGGGATGATGGAAGATGCTTAAGCCAAGATAGCCATGGCTTTGTTTAGTTCACCAAAGTAGGAACTCGATCACTTCGAAGAAAACAACCCATGGCCTAGTTGGATCACCATGATAAGCCAAGCATAGGGATTGTTTGAAGTTGTTTTTGCTAATCTCCCTATAGGAGAATATCTAATTACGGTTGTATTGTCTTAATTTTCTTTGAGTATGTCTTAAAAACTTTGTAAGCTAGTTAATGGTTGTATTTTGTTATCCAAAATCCTAGACAACAAGTTCAGCAATGTGGTTGTTAGATTTAGCTTCAAAGTTGCTTGCTAAATAGTGAGTCATTAACCTTACCAAGCTAGGATGACAACTACAATCAACGAGTCCCAATGGTAAGTAAGGAAGTGTTTTGATTTGTTATTGGTTATAGTTACCTTTTATTCTTTTCGAGGCAAAAACATACTATACAAAGAAAAGGTTGATTTTATTTAAGATTCTCACTGTTCCGATTGGCTAGTCATCAAGTTTAACTTTTCCTTTTGTAGTTCCATTTTTTAGTTGTTAGTGTGTAGCATAATTTGATCACTTGTTAGAGCTAACCTTCTTCCTAGTTAGTTAGGACATATTTTTGAAGGGAGTAATAGTTATATAACAGATTCCTTCTTCACCTTTGTAAGAAAGAACATGCTACAAAAGAAATGTCAAGTTTATGGAATCTAACTTCACATTCAAATCCCTAATTGTTCTATCTTAGTTTGGTAAACCAAGTGAAGCTCATTTAGGTACTTGTTAGCTTTTATTGATTGTGTTTCTCTACCCAATAAAGCATCAAAGGCATGCCCCTGATTGCTCAAGGTATGGTACTCTTACATAACCTAGAGTAGCCATGTTATATCCCTTATAACCAAGCTAAACTTTGGCTGAGTCACCCTCCTTTTAACAGGTGATTCTCGAGTGATTGTACAAGCTTACTTGCCCAATTAACTTAGCTTGCCCAAGTTTGAGCTTGAATACATCAAAACTACTTTTAATCTTGATAAGGAGACTCACTTGCCATGTTTAAGGACAAATTGTTGTCAAAAAGGGGACATTGATGGAGATACTCTTCAATATTGATTTAATGCCAAGAGAGTCCAAGATTAGTAAAGCATCAAGGGATGACAGGGATGATGGAAATTGCTCCAATCAAGCCAATCGTGGCTTTGTTTATCTCGTACAAGCATGAACTTTATCAGCTCGAGCCTGGTTTGGTCACCACAATTAGCCAATCATAGGGATAGTTTCATGTTGGTTTGCTAGTATCCTTAAGGGAGATTGTCTAATTACTCTTGTGTTGCCTTACTTCAATTTAAGTATGACTTAAACATTTTGTTAGTTTGTGAATTCTTGTATTAAGTTCCCCAAAATCCTAGCCATCAAGTTTATCAGCTATCGGTGATGTATTCGACTTCTTTAAGACTGAAACTCGGCAAGAGCATAAACCGATAATGGGTTCATACCTTGATGAACAAGTTTGTGGAAAAAGAGGTCAGAGAAAATATAGAGAGGCCAAGGCTTTTGAAAGTTTGTGGATAGATGACTAAGGGGTTGAAGAAGATTAGGGATAACATTTGGTTTGAATCCCAAAGGATCATAAAAGATGGAGTTATGCAAAGTTCATCCTTACCTCAAGGATGAACTTGGGCTGCAAGGTTTAGGAGGAATTTGAGGAGGATAATGGGGATTGCTTTTTAGGTAGTAAAAGTAGGTGGGGAGAATATTGGTGGCAATAGATGAGGGAACGAGATGGCAATGAGTTGATAGGAGGATGAAAGAAGGGGATTATGTTCACCCACTATATGTTATCAAAACGAGGGTAGCTAATCTTTCTTGGATAAGAAGCACTAGTTGTAGACACCTAAAAAGTGTCGTCCCTTACCTTTTTTAATTCCGTAGTTTATTTTGTTGGCTCCATGATGAAATCTTCAGTCCTATTTGAGGATTTCGATCACGGATTCTGTTTGATTGATGAAACGGAAACGATGAAACCACAAAGAACCCCCATCACCACATAAATAGCCTTTTTCATTAGATCGGTCCAAAAACCCTCATTTCTTTGGGATGATCCAAGACCGAGTGAAGCCTTCGAAGTCAACGAGTCCGATGATCGTGTACTAGGAAATTCCAAGTTCGGAATACCGTATTAGACTTTTGTCCAATCGGACACGGAACTAAAGACCCGACAACGGCATTAAAATATTGCATTTCATGATCACGAGCATCAAAGTGTTGCATTTAAGCTCTAAGACAGTCCACTCAAGACTAGGAACTTTTCCCCTCAAAAGGCGACATGACTAGTGCCCGCACCCTAGAATATTTTAAGTGAAACACTCGTGTTTTGGCTTGCGGACTCATCTGTTCGAGCACGATAGGGCATGAAACCCTAGGCATACCCGGGTGGCGGGCGCCCCGACCGGTATCCTCTCCAATTTTATCCCCTCTTATCCGGTTCAATCTTTTGATTTTCTTGCCCAATTTTTTTAATACTTTGGACGGCAGGCTGAGAGCAATCCTAGGTCATTTGTGACCTAGGTCTCTCCCTATAAATAGAAAGCGTTGGCATTCATTTCCATACGACTTTCTCCTATCCATAATCTTGTAGAAAGCTAATAAGAGCATTCATACCTTCATTGTTACTCTGCTGAAAAACATCTTTAAATAGTCCTATTTTCTACACGTCATCGCTGAATCCTTATAGAGAGCTAACGAATATTCAATTATTCGATCTCTCGGACATTCATTGAGCGGATATTTCCTATTCCTTACAAACTCACCCTTTCAAAACTCATAAAAGATCCATCTCTGCTTTGATTCACCATCATCGCATCAATAAGTCCAGTGTGAAGATCCGGATCGGTAGGTGGGACAACTTGAGTGCAAGGATTCGACATTCGAATCATTTACTTGTTTATTTTATGTCTTATTTATTGTTTATATTGTGAATTAACGTTGCATCGCATTTTAATTCCTCCTCGCCTGATGTAATCCTTTTACTTTCTTGCTTTTCTTTTCTTTATGCTTTTACTTTCTTTACCGCTTTCTTTATCGCTTTCTTTTACTATGTTTAGTTGCTTTAATTTTGCTTAGCATGTTCCTGTATGCTTATGTTTTTTACGTTATTTCGATTCACTACTCGAAATTAGTAATGGTCATCCTTGGATAGGCGGACCGGAAGGGTTTATCCCTACATTTCGTACCCTCGCCCGAATCGATTCTCGCTTGAAAGACCAATAAAGTTAATTTTTAACCTTTTTCGAGCTTAGTTTTCTAATACTAAGATTGAGAGAGAAAGTTTTTACTTCTATGTTTTTGTTAGTTTTTCTTTCTTACAAAAACTCACTTGGCGACTCCTCTTTTTGCTTTATTTCTATTTAAATTATATCTCGGCTTTTTCCGATTGCATGGTAAAAAAAAAAAAAAAAAGAGATCTGGATTTGCTAGCCGAGCCGGATGTTGAGGCTAACTGTCTCAGCTAATACAAGCCTCACGGTTGATTGTTTTTCACATTGTTTACTTTCTTTACCCTAGGTCATTGGTGGAGGCTCGGGTGCGGACCGGTGTCTTCACACCGATCCGGCCCTAAAGCCTTACGGAAGAACCCTAATCCTCGATTCTTTTATTCTTCAATTAAGGAAATAATATCCCGAGACTTCGAAAATAACTTATAAATAAAATAATTAATAAAATCGCAATACAAATATGATTTAATTCATTTTAACTTAATTTAACAAAATTGGGAAATCTTAATAAAAAGTGCATCCCAACTTTCTATGTTTCATCTTTCAAAACCCTAAAATCATCATCTATCTTTGAAAATCAAAAAAGCTTTCCAAATCCTATGCCAACTTTTTGTCTGCTGGTGTTTAACGGCTCAAAACCGGTTGCTTTTATGAGTAAAAAAAAATGGACTAGGCTTGTTTGAATAGCGTACAAAAGAAAACCACATTGGTTTTCGAAGTATGAAATACTTTTGTCCAAGTTTAGGTACGGATAATAATTAAATCGAGTAATTAAGTTCTTGATTATCTTGAGCTTGAAAGAGTTCAATTTTCGAGTCTAATATCCATTTGGTTCAGATTCCATTGTTAGTCAATCCTTAAATAATAAAGTTGGAGAGAATAAAACTATCAAGATACATGAACTTGATCAATTCAAATAATTCTCCACAAATAAACTGACTTAAAATAAGGAATTAACGTTGTAATTCACTTTAACTTGAAATACAAAGTCGGTGCTCGGAATAAATGTTTTAAAGAAATTATTTGGTCATACGGTGGTTCCGAGTGATATTTGAATGGGTCGAAACGCAAATAAGAGATATACAATAAAGTCTTTTCGAGCCAGTCGAACAAAATGAAAACTTAGATGTGAGTTTCTATAAAGCTAAGAAAGATTTAGAATCAAAACTCGACGAGAGATAGAAAGGTATACCTATCTCCCGTTTTTAGGAAAGTGAAGACTATGTTTTTAACTCTAAGTCATTCCGAGTATTACATAAAGACTCGGGTATAAATCTTATTTCTCTTAAGTTTTGACTTCAAGTCATTCTAAGCACTATAGAAACTCTTATCTAAGTTTTCATTATGTTACGATCGACTTAGAAAGCACCTCATTACATATCTCCTACAATAGTGTTTCTAACTCACTCGGACATCACTTTAAACTGTCGCATGCTCAACTAATTTCTCTAACACTTTTATTATGTGCACTTACTATGTATCTCAAAGCAAAGAGAATTACAGTGTTAATTCCTTAGTTTAAGTCAATTTATTTCCTTGACAATTATTTGACCGGATCATGTTGTTATACTCCAATATTTTACTCTCTCTACTTGATCATCCTTAAGATTGACTCGTATGGAATTTGAGTATATTGAATATTAGACTCGAGAAAATTCCATTATTTTACGCCAAAGATAATTAAGCATTAAATTATTCTAATTTAATAATTATCTATGCCTAATCTTGGACCAAAGTATTTTATACTTTGAGAATCAATGTGGTTTGCTTTTGTAGGTTATTCAAATGAGGCTAACGTTCTTTTAAAATACAAAAGCAACCCGCTTCTAGCCGTTAATCACGAGCGGAAGAGTTTTAGCTACTTACGGACATGGCTCAAACACTCGTGTCAAGGTTGTTTGTTTCCAAAAGTGGAAAACTCCAACTCTAGGTTGAATGGTTGATTCCACCAAAACTTTTCAGTCAGCACCTTAGATCATCTTTTGGATCCAAGAGCCGTTGCACAACATTCACATCCCAATGGATCTTTTATAAGTGACTCGGAAGAGTCGTTACAATGGCTAGTGAAGACTTCGATCAAGAACTAAGAATAAACGGTCACTCTGCCTAGTTGGATATAAATAGAAGCCACCTCATAAGACTAGAAGATTGCTTGAACATATTGTTGGACTGAATTTATTGTTGAACTAATTGTTCTTACTCAATCTTTTATTTATAACTCCTAATATGTATTTAATATTTTCACGTGTTGTAAAGAAAGTCTTGTAATCAGTTACATTCTTTTCTTACTTTCTATGTAAGGTCCTTTGACCGAGCTGTAAGGGTTAACTTAGGTCAGTTGTCCTTGATTGTAAAGCTTACCCTAGTCAAGAAGTACTAGATAAGATAAGGGAACTTGTAACTCTAGGAAAACATTGTAAGGAATTGTTTAAGGGAGCAATTCTAGTTGACTCGATCCTCTGCGTTTTATGGATTCAAAATAGTGGATTTGACTTGGTGCTTAGATTAGCACTGTCCAGTGGTTTTATGCCCCACGAGGGTTTCCATGTAAATCTGTGTTATCACTTTTCTAAGTCCAATCTAGACTCGGAATCTTTTGGAGGTGATAACACAAGACTATAGGCCCGCGAGACTCTCGGCAATTCATAGGGAACATCAGGCCCACATGGGTCCCATGGTTCCTACTACACCCTACTTCCTTGAATAGGGACAATACACACAAGACCTAACCAATCTAGCTGAGAGCAATATCTTTGGTATGTTCTTCAAACAGGGGACAAGCCTATAGGGAATTTAGTTTCGAGTGCTATCCCGAGCCATGTCGCATCCATAGTTAGATCTTTCCAGATTCATTACCGACATCAACACCGAAGGGTCCAAGCATTTTACTTGGATCGATTTTGATGAGGGCCAAGAATTTGTTGTCATCTTAGGAGAGCATCCCATTCTTGAGTATAGCAATAGGGTTGTTATTTCTATTTCCAATTCTGTAATTTCTATTTTTTAGTATGATGAACTCATTTCCTCATTGAATACGATGAACCTTTTAGCTTACTCTTTGCCTTCTCCGATATTTAATTGTTTTGCCTCTAATGATGAACAAGAAATCCCTAAAGATTTAATAAAAGCTATGGAAGATCATGAAAATCGCTTACCAGTAATAGAGGAAACAATAACGATTAATCTAAGATTAATTGATCAACCAAGTGAGGCAAAAATTGGGAAAACACTAAATCTAGAAGAACATAAGAAACACACTTCACTCCTTAATGAATTCATAGATGTCTTTGCATTGTCTTATAAAGACATGTTGGGGATAGATCTAAGTATAGTGGAACATAGAGTTCCACTCAACCAAGACGCTAAGCCGGTTAAGCAAAAGCTTAGGAGGATGAAACCTGAATGGGCACCGAAAGTTAAGGAAGAGGTCCGAAGCGGTTAGAAATCGGATTCATCAAAGTGGTTCACTATCCTTAGTCGGTAGCAAACATAGTTCTTGTTCCAAAGAAAGATGGCAGGGTCCGGATGTGCGTCAATTTTAGGGATTTAAACATGGCAAGCCATAAAGATTATTTCCTGGTACCTCATATTCACATCCTAGTAGATAACACAAGAGGACATTCCTTGTTCTCATTTATGGACGGATATGCTCAGTATAATCGAGTAAAGATTGCTGAAGAAGATATGGAGAAAATGACCTTCATCACTCAATGAGGGATGTACTCCTATGTGGTAATGCCATTTGGACTCAAGAATGCTGCAACTACATATCAAAGGACAGCCATAACCATACTACACGACATAATACATAAGGAAGCCGAAGTTTATGTGGACAACATGATCATGAAGTCCAAAGAAAGTAGAACATGCGCCTTAACCCACAAAAGTGTGCCTTTGGGGTAACGTTACGAAATTGACTAGGCTATGTGGTTAGTCTTATAGGAATCACAGTTGATCCATCCAAGATCAAGGCCGTCAAAGAGATCCCACAACCGAAGACGAAAAGCGGATACGAGGTTTTTGGGATGTTTACGAGTACATAAGTCGTTTCATATCAAAACCGCCTATAATCTGTGAACTTATCTTCAAGAAGGAAACCTTGTAATGTGCAGATTGGGGATATGGTCCTTAAAGATATTAGAGCACCAATTCAGGATCTCCAAAGAAAATTTAGGCCCAATCGGCAAGGCCTATATATACTTAGTCAAATATCGCCAAGAGGGAGTTAAATTGACTAATTTGGATGGTGAAGAGATTTTTCAGTATATAAAATTGGATCAACTAAAGAAATACTGTGTTAAGCATAACACTAAACAGTTCCTAAAGTTGGCTAAGCCTTACCCAACCAGGCCGCACATTAGACGGCGCTAACCACCGCCCGGATAATGGCGAACCAACCAAGCCATGCCATCCCTATGGCCATATTCTGATTTTTTTCCGACGGTGCAATTAGATGGTCAACTTGTTAAATTAATTCTTTCATTGTTATTTTTAGGACGGTCCAATTAGACGATCTAAAATTTATTCCTCTAAATGAGCAACAAAAAATGATGCATAAAAGTGAGCATAAAACTTACTTTTATTAATAAAAGATAAGACTACTACTTACCTTAATACATAGCTAATAAAACGGAAATTAACAAGCATACGACTTGGAAATATTAAATTTTCTCCGAGGCAACACTAAAATTCTCTAATGTTTATTCCTTCCTAAATTCTTTATAAATTTTCAGTCCTAATCAATCTTTACTTTCTTTCCTTTTCGATTGCTAGACTCAGCTACATCCTCCCGGGTGCATTTCTTCAACTCTTTGATCCTACAAGCCCTCCTCTCTTCAACTTGTTTAGCCTTAACTTCCCTTATGCGGGCTCGTTCGTCTATGTAAGGGTTCACTTCATGAATCGATGCGGTCTTGTAGTAGGGAGAACTCCTCCGGGGTCCCGTTCTCGAGTCATCATTGCCTTGCGATGTTTAAGGTCTACTTCGTTTATCAATTCGAGATAATATTCATAAACTTTAGTAGTTCGTTTCTCTACGAGTTTTAGTAATTTTGACAGGTTCATCAAGTAGTCAAGTCATGTCAAAACCCACCTTGAGCTGCCAAAACATGCAAACAGTTTAAAGGTAGCATGCCGGACACAATCCAACTAAGGGATCTCTTGGACCCATCCCATTTTCCGCGTTACACGGTTAGGGAAGTCATACGTACTAGTTTTCAAACCTAGTAAACCTATAAATGGGTGTTGTTTAGTGTGTGTCCTAAATTGGGACACTTTCCGAGTGCTCCATGTACCATTCAATGGGATTCCCGACTCTAAACCAGGTCTCTCACCAAGAAGTGCGATGGTTAGCCAAAACACTCCTCCGTTTTATCTGGAAGAATTGTGAAGCTAGGTACGAGTCCATGTTCGCAGTGCCTACACCAATTAGTGATGCTCCATCAACCGTATCCGTACACAACAAATAGTAAAATTATTAAGAGTCCTGAACGGTCAAATTCATCCTTGTTCACGGCCCAATAGGAGTAAACTCATAAATAAAAAAGAACAAAGAGCGAACAACGAGACTTTGGGTAAAGCGGGAGACTTTTTCAATCTCGAAGGTGTCGAACAGCCGCCTCTTGCCCGATGCCGCCTACCTAGCCTCACCGGTTAGGTCCCGGATATTGTTTTTCGCTTACCTACATAACGAGGGATGCCCGCAAAGTCCTCGCCTGGATTTTCTTCAACTAGGTCTAGCCCTATGATAGTTTCGCAAGGATTACCGAGTAAGGGAACAGTGATCCTCCAACTACTCAACAAAACTCGCTAATGTAGTAGGGGCCATGTCCCTATGGCCTTCCACTAATAGTAAGCCACCTATCAACCGGGTGATTATAGCTCGACGTCTCTAAATGTGGGCATGCCCTGAAGAATACATTGAGTGGTAATGCGACAACAGGATCATTAAATGCATCTCGGACCTAACGGAACCCAACTTAGATTCCTATTGGTTACCTTCAACGAGACACTTGGACATTTCGTGCATATTGGTGGAGGGTGTCAACGTAAAAGGTTTAGTTCGATGTTGAATGCCTAGGATGGCATCAAATTCATGAAGAAGGGGACATAGTTCCCTATCCCTAAACCTAAAGATGTGATAATGTGGATCTCAAAAGGTTACAAGAGCCCTTCGGAAAGTCCAAGTACACTTTCACCGCTAAATGCTAAGTAGGGTATTCGATCCATAGATGGACAACCCAACCCTACCAAGAATCGTCGTCTCGTGCATCCAACAGGACAGTTTAGTCATGAAGTTCATCTTTGAAATATAAAAGGAATTAAAGGCACTAAGGAAATCGCTTAAGAACTACTTTTTGAAGAAGTTATAGCAGAAAGATTTACAAGGTGTGATTTTCGGTAACCAGTTGAAAGTTCCTTTTTCGCCCGAGAACTCCTTGGGCCACATTTTAGAGTTCTCGCTTCTATCCAATTTCGGGCAAGCCCGAATATTTTTGGACCATGCATTTACCATTTTATTATTTTCTTTTTAGCGGAATGGGGGCTAGTGCAATTTTTCTTTCGATTTATCTTTGCAATTTTCCTTAGAATTTTTCGCATCATATAAATAAAAGAAAGCATTTTTAGAATTGAGTCTTTCTATTCATCCCATTTGATAGAGTCAAAATATTATAAAAATTATATAATATCAAAATTACCCTATAAGGAGGTGGCAATCAATCTTCATTGTTGGAGGCGTCATCGAAGATATAATTACCGAAGTCCTCCAAGATGGATGTCGGAACTCGTCTGTCCCCACCATCTTGGGAAGAGCTAGCCCCATAGTCCAAGAAGATTGAGAAGCTCCATGAGGAGGCCTCCTATATAACATCCGAGTGGAAATCAAATGGGTTACCGTGATGGTCATGTGCTTGGAGAAGCATGATGTCCATATAGTCCGCAGAGAAGCTAGGACCATCCTTGGAAGAACTATGCCCATGTCTAGATCTGCTAGGCCTCGCTTCGGAAGCACTATGATAATGTGATCGCCGTTAAGAACGTTAGGAACTACCTGCTCCAATCATGCCACCAAATGGCGTTTGTTGACTAGATGGGCATGCTTGAGCCATGGGACAACTAAGGAAACTTCCCGATGAAGAGGATCTAGACCGACGATTATACAAAAAGTAATGGAGTAATAGGCAATTTACTAAGAGCTTAATAAGTTAGTACTTACACTAACGAGAACTCACCCAAAAAGTCCGAAAGATCCTTCCAGTCAATAAATCCTTAAAACCTTTAAGGATATACCGGAGGTTGATGGGCATACGTCGAGATTGCTTCTAGTCATACTGCAAAATTCATAATAATAGCAAGACACTTCTAGCACGCAACTAAATGTAAAAGAGTATAATACTCTTACCCCTTTCGAATTCTTTGGAAGAGGGTGCTCACACACTCATTTTTCAGGTATTTCGGGAATTCTTACATAGTGTGGGGATTCTATGGGTTGAGACACATCGACATCAAGGCTCGGATATAGATGTCCATCGGGAGAAGCCATAGAAGATGAAATTAATTTCCACACAAGAAATTCAACTATACAAAAGAGAAAGAGATGAAGACTCACCAATTAGGTCATATCCGTCCCAAGTGTTAAGTAGAGGGTGAAGGCATGTTTAAAAACTTGGTATAGAGATACCCAGTGGTTATTTCTTCCTGCTCCTCTTTAGTAATGGAGTACAAGTAAAACATTATTTATGGGAGATCATGGGTAATGAATGGAGGCCATATATTGTAGCAGACTTAAGGCATGACTCGCTTGCCAAGATACTAGCAAATTCTAAAAGGTCCTTCAAACAAGATCCTCCTCTCGGTCAATTCCCGCTCCACGCCTAAGCTTAGAGGGAGCTGAATTTAAGTCTAAGGGTGGAAGTTGGCCTACACACATAGGACCCATGACAAGACAAGCAAAAAATAGCAAAATTGGTCGACAAACGCTCGACTTTATGACAAGTGCCGGTCACCACGGCCATGCCCACGGGACTACCACCGGCCGTGGGTTGGGGCAGTAGTTTAGATAAAGAAGAAGGAAAATTTTGGGGTTATTCTAGCTCAAAATTTAAGGCTTAGAAGTGACATACCAAAGTCCTACGATTGAGGGTGGGCCTCAAGAAGCCAAGATCGTGTGCCTAGGGTTGACGAAGGAAATGCGAGTTGGCCCTCAATGCGGTAGTCTTAGACTTCACCAAGGAGATGGCCGCCTTAAAGCCACAATGGAGGCCAAAGATGGTGAACTCAAGGCCGCTTTCGATGTTCAACGGGAGCAAATGGAGGAATTGAAGGCACAAATGAAGTTGTGCACGGCCGCGGTGGCCAACAATGGGTTGGTCCATGTAGCGACCGCCCTAGGATGAGTGCATCCAAGCCTCCGGACGACAAGGGAGCTAGGAGCACAAAGGAGATCGACAACTTCCTATGGGGACTTGAGGCTTACTTCAAAGCCTCATGCATTGAGAGAGACGACCTCAAGGTGAGTAACGCTTCCCTCTTCCTTAAGGATTCAACTCTTGTCCGGTGGCGACGTCGGTGTGACGACGTCAACAGAGGGACCGACCCCGTTAACACACGGGAGGCATTGAAGGAAGAACTCAAAAAGCGGTTATACCCCACGGATGCCCAACGAGAAGCTAGGGTCAAGCTTCGACACCTCCATCATAAGGAGTGTCATATCCGAGAATATATGAAGGAATTCCAAGAGCAATGCTTGGAAATTCCCTCCACGGGAGACCAAGATGCCTTGTGCTTCTTCCTTTATGGCCTATGTGGATGGGCCAGAATGGAGTTAGAAAGGCGGGGAGTCTAAGACCTCACCTCCGCGATTGCTCGCCGCCGAGTCGCTCTACGAATTCAAGTGCTCAAAGGGACTAAACAAGAAGGCGGAACACAGCAAAAGTGGGGGAGACCGTGACAAGTCTCCTAAAAGGGAAAGCCGTTCTCCTATAAGGACAAGGGGAAGTCCAAGGAGGGTCACACTAAGAAGGAAATCTCTTGCTTCCTTTGTAACGGTCCTCATCGAGTCTTTGAGTGTCCGAAAAGTGGCAAGCTTGCCGCTCTAGTCATAGAGGAATAGTGACAAGATGAGAAAAAGCTCGCTTCCATGAGGCTTCTCAATGCCATCCAAGCCAAAGTAGAGGGATAGCCTTGTGGATGCATGTACGTGGAAACCCATATTAACGGCAAGCCACTACAAGCGATGCTGGATACGAGGAGCCGATACGGTCTACATGGCCAAGGAGCTTGCCGAGTAGATTGGCCTCTCCTACACCAAGGACAAGGGCTTCGTCAAGAGGGTCAACGCTAGGAGTCTACCAATCGAATGTGTTGCATGTAACACCAAAATCCAGATCGGCTAGTGGAAAGGTAAGGCCGACATCACTGTTGCTCCCCTAGATGATAAGAAATTATGTCTTCGTATAGATTTCCTTGATACGGTGAAGGCATTCTTGGTGCCTTACACCAACACCATGTGTATCATGAAGACCGGGCAGCCTTGTGTGGTCCCCGTGAAGAGGGAGATCAACGAGAGGAAAATGTACTCCACTGTTCAATTCTCTAAGGGCATCAAGAAAAGGGAACCAACCTTCATCGCCGCCCTCAAAGAGGATGAAGGGGCCAAGGATGTCCAAGCACCCAAAGCCGTCCAAGAGGTGCTTGAACGAGTTTCAAGATGTGATGCCCGCCGAATTGCCAAAGAAACTTCCTCCTAGGCTGGAGGTGGATCATGCCATCGAATTAGAGCAGGGGCAAAACCACTCGTATTTGCCCCCTACCGCATGGCACCTCCAGAGCTCGAGGAGCTACGGAGACAACTAAAAGAGTTACTTGGATGCCTGGGTACATCTGTCCCTCAAAATCGCCCTATGGTGCACCGGTTCTCTTCCAAAAGAAGCATGATGGGTCCCTTTGTCCGTGCATTGACTACCGGGCACTTAACAAGATCACTATTAAGAATAAGTACCCGATTCCGTGCATCGATGATCTATTCGATCAACTAGGAGATGCAAGGTACTTCACCAAGTTGGACTTGAGGAGCGGGTACTATCAAGTCCGCATAGCCGAAGGGGACAAGGCAAACACAGCATGCGTCACCCGCTATGATCGTATGAGTTCTTGGTCATGCCCTTTGACCTCACAAATTCACCGACCACATTTTGCACTCTCATGAATAAGGTACTTGCTCCTTACCTTGATCGTTTTGTAGTTGTCTACTTAGATGATATTGTCATCTATAGTAAAAAGTTGGAGGAGCATGTGGGACACTTACGGAAAGTGTTCTCAACCTTGAGGGACAACCAACTCTACGTAAAGAAGGAGAAGTGCTCCTTCGCCCAAGAAGAGGTGCCCTTCTTGGGTCATATTGTCAGCAAGGGCAGGATTCGGATGGATCCTTCCAAGGTGAAGGCCATACAAGAGTGGGAGCCACCCACCAAGGTCACCGAGCTAAGATCTTTCCTTGGCTTGGTGAACTACTACCGGCGGTTCATTCAGAGTTATTCCGCAATCGCCGCTCCTCTCACCGACTTGTTGAAGAAGGGAAGAGGATGGACTTAGAGGCCGGAGTGCCAACAAGCGTTCGAAGCCTTGAAGAAGGCTATCATGGAAGAGCCGATGCTAGTTCTTCCCGACCTTTGCAAGCCATTTGACCTACACACCGATGCTTCCGACTTTTGCCATCGGAGGAGTCTTGATGCAAGAAGGTCATCCTATCGCATTTGAGAGTCCGAAGCTTAATGATACCGAGAGGCGATACACGGTTCGAGAGAAAGTGATGACTGCAGTGGTGCATTGTCTCCGGACTTGGAGACATTACTTGCTAGGGAGTAAGTTCGTCATTAAGACGAACAACGTTGTCACGAGCTACTTCCGGACATCGAAGAAGCTCACTCCCAAGCAAGCGAGGTGGCAAGATTTTCTAGCCGAGTTCGACTACGAGCTGGAGTACAAGTCGGGCAAGGCTAATCCGGTGGTCGACACCTTGAGCTGAAAAGGGAGCTTGCCGACATAAGCCGGCCTCAAAGTAATTTGAGAGACCGGATTCGTGAGGGGCTTAAGCACGATGGCTTGGCCCGGACCATTGTCAATCTCGTACAAGAAGGCAAGACCATGGGAATGTCATGATAGCAAATGGGCAGGACATCCGGGTTACACCGCACTCTCGCACTTGTGAGCGACTCTTACTACTGGCCTCACTTGAAGGATGACGTGGAGGCCTATGTGAGGACTTGTCTTGTGTGCCAGCAAGAAAAGATTAAGAAAAAGCTCCGCGGGACTCTTAGAGCCACTTCCCATCCCGGAGAAACCATGGGAAAGTGTCTCCATGGACTTCATCATGGGCTTACCCACGAGTGATGGGTGCCATTGGGTCATTGTGGTGGTGGACCGATACTCCAAGTATGCCACTTTCATTCCTGCGCCTAAGGCATGTTCAGCCGAGCAAGCTGCCCAACTATTCTTCAAGCACGTGGTAAAGTATTAGGGCTCGCCGCATTCGATAGTGAGTGATCGGGACACCCGCTTCACGGGCCATTTCTAAACGGAGCTATTCAAGCTCCGGGGTCCGAACTCAACTTCTCCACTAGTTTTTACCCTCGGACCGATGAACAAACGGAGTGGGTGAATGCACTTTGGAGCTTTACTTGAGGCACTACGTGAGTGCCAACCAACGGGATTGGGCGAAGCTACTTGACATAGCTCGGTTCTCATACAACGTACAAAGGAGCGAGTCCACAGGCCGAGTCCGTTCAAGATTGTTACTGAGGCAACAACCTCTCACTCGGGCTCGATTGCCACGAGCTATAAGAGTCCAAGTCCTCCAAGCATTCAAATTCGCCAAGGACTGGAACGACCAGGCCAACATGGCGCGGGCTTAGTTGGAGAAAGCCTCAAAGAAGATGAAGAAATGGGCCGACAAGAAGCGTCGCCCACGAGAGTTCCGGTTTTGGGACCTTGTCCTCATTAACATGTATAACCACGCGAGGCTAAGTAGTAGTCATCGAGGACCGATTCGAAGGTTTGAAGGACCCTTCCCCATCCTTAAAAGGGTTGGGGCTCAAGCATACAAGGTGGAGTTGCCTCCAAAGATTAAATATCATCCTGTCTTCCATGTAAGCCTACTCAAGCCTTACCATGAAGACCAAGTGGATCCAAATAGGGGCATCTCTCAACGAGCACCGATGGGCATAATGGTGTAACATAAGAAGCAAGTGGAGGAGGTACTAGCCGATAGAGTGGTCCGTCACCAAAACCAGCCTTCAACACATGAGTTGCTTGTCAAATGGAAGGGACTACCGGATAGCGAAGCAAGCCGGGAGCCCATCCAAAACTTATGGCAATTCAAGGAGCAAATACAAGCATTCGAAGACGCTAAGGCTACGAGGACGTCGCCGGAATAGGTGGGGGAGGATGTCATGGAACGCTCTAGAAGAACCCGGAATCTTCTAGAGTTCTCTCCTTAATTCCGAAAAAGCCTCGGAATCTTCTAGAATTCCCTCCTTGATTCCGAAAGAGACTGGAATCTTCTAGAGTTCTCTCCTTCATTCCGGAAGAGCCCGGAATCTTCTAAAATTCTTTGCTTGGTTCCACCAAGGCCTCCCAAGTTCCGGAATGTTGTACACTTATGTAGATATATGGATATTTGTATAAAGAATTCTAGATA
This sequence comes from Talinum fruticosum, assembly GCA_021018815.1. NCBI lineage: Eukaryota > Viridiplantae > Streptophyta > Magnoliopsida > Caryophyllales > Talinaceae > Talinum > Talinum fruticosum. The sequence goes on from JAITYX010000026.1 coordinate 3,745,930, forward strand.
CGCAATCTTAGTCGTTGGATCAATTAGATCTCCACCGACCATTGAGGAGGTGGCCATGTATATATACCCTCATAGAGTCCTCATTTGTAATCATCCCATCCAAGAGTTCAATACAAAGCATTCTCCCAAACTCTCTCTCTCTCTCTAAGTGTCTTTGCTTACTTAGCTCTCTCAAGCTTAAGTTAAGCATCTTTAAGGCTTACCAGCAAGCTTACAAAAAGGGTCTCGGTTCTAGTTTGCTAGCGGCGCACGAGTCCTAAGTTCGAGTAAATTATCGTCCCGTGACACACGGGACGACCAAGGTAACTTCTCGATGAAGAGGATTTAGACCGACGATTATACAAAAAGTAATAGAGTAATAGGCAATTTACTAAGAGCTCAATAAGTAAGTACTTACACTAACAAGAACTCACCCAAAAAGTTCGGAAGATCCTTCCAGTCAATAAATCCTTAAAACCTCTAAGGACATACTGGAGGTTGATGGACATATGTCGAGATTGCTCCCGGTCATACTGCAAAATTCATAATAATAGCAAGACACTTCTAGCACGCAACTAAATGTAAAAGAGTATAATACTCCTACCCCTTTCGAATTCTTTGGAAGAAGGTGCCCACACACTCATTTTTCGGGTATTTCGCGAATTCTTACATAGCATGGGGATTCTATGGGTTCGGACACATCGACATCAAGGCTCGGGATATAGATGTCCACCGGGAGAAGCCATAGAAGATAAAGTTAATTTCCACACAAGAAATTCAACTATACAAAAGAGAAAGAGATGAAGACTCACCAATTAGGTCATATCCGCCCCAAGTGTTAAGTAGAGGGTGAAGGCATGTTTAAAAGCTGGGTATATAGATACCGAGTGGTTATTCCTTCCTGCTCCTCGTGAGTAATGGAGTAGAATTCAGACATTATTTATGGTAGATCATGGGGAATGAATAGAGGCCACATGTTGTAGCAGATTTAAGGCATGACGCGCTTGCCAAGATACTAGCAAAATCTAAAAGGTCCTTCAAACAAGATCCTCCTCTCGGTCAATTCCCACTCCATGCCTAAGCTTAGAGGGAGCTGAATTTAAGTCTAAGGGTGGAAGTTGGCCTACACACATAGGACCCATGACAAGACAAGCAAAAAGTAGCAAAATTGGTCGAGCAACGCCCGACTTATGGCCGGTGCCGATCACCACGGCCATGCCCACGGGATCGCCACCGGCCGTGGGTTGGGGCAGTAGTTTAGTCAAAGTGGGGGCTAACTATAAACACCTAAAACGTGTCATCATTATCTTTTTATTTATGTATTTATTTTGAGGGCTCGGTGATGAAATCCCAGTCTTCTTTGTGGATTCGGATCCCACGCCGTGTCCGATTGGCGTGATCGAAGCTAGTAAACCACAAAAACCCTTTAGCACTAACAAAAATAAATCTTTTTTGCTTGGGTCGATCTAAACTCAATTTCTCGCATGGTCCAAGCCCGACTCAATGGTCCATAATTAACTCTTGGGGGTCGTGTTTCACCTTTAGCGTCCAACCGAGACACGGAGCTAAAGCCATTTGTACCATGTCACTTTGGCCGATGTCGCATTTCATGGTGAACACGAGTGAAAATGGTACATTTTGCTCCAAGTGGCCAACCTAGACACGTACCTCACTTTCACAAAATGATGTCGTTCATGGTCGGCGCTGCGTTTCAGGGATTTTGCCCACAAACATTGCGTTTCACTTCGAGTTTAGCTACAACACGGAAGGAAGCAGAATCAGTACGACGTCAATTATGGCTAGTGCAACGTATCACAACACTATTCTCGAGATCTAGGCCAAGCTTGTTTTGGTTCGGTTTTTGTGATTCTACTGGCCAATTTTTTGCCTATTTTGGACGACTACATTCAGCTGAAGCCCTAGGTTATTTATGACCTAATCCTCTCCAATAAACATGGAGCTTAGGCTCTCGTTTCACATACGGCTTCTTCTTATCCGTTATGATGCTAAAACTAAATTAGGAGCTACTAAATGCACATTTTTGTATTCTGATCTCTTAGTTTCTTTTCAACCTATTTTAATTATACTACCCATAATCGATCCCTAATCCTTCATCATATATCAATATCAACCAATGCTCACAAAAGTTCACAAAAAGCGTCCTCCAATCACCACAGTCAAACTTTCGGATTCGATTCGAGATTTAGATTAGCAAGTGGGACAACCTCGGGCGCCAAATTTGCCATCAACTACGTTTTATTTAATCTCGATATTTATTACTTTCAGTATTATAGAGAAGAACGTAATCATTTTTAATTCTCCCGCTCGATGTAATCGTTTATTTTCGTCTTCACTTGCTTTTGCTTTTCCTTTCGTTTTCTTTATCGTTTTCATTTATTACTTTCATATCTACTTTTATCGTCTCCATTAGCATGTCTTGATTGTTTTACATTTCGCACTTAATGTTGTATGCCTGTCTTCGATGCGTCACTTAAACTCACTCCTCAAATTAGTAAAGGTCGTCTGTTGACGGGCGGAACGAAATGGCTTATTGTTACATTTCGTACGTTTGACCCCGAATTTGGATTCTCTGTTTTAGACCACTTGGAGTCAATTTTAAACCTCTTTCAACCTTAGTTTTCCCATATTATGATTAGAAGAGTATGTGTTTTGTTAGTTTTTATTCCTAAAATTGACTAGCGACTTTATTTTCCCATTTTATTTCTTTTAATTCGCTCCTCGACATTTACAGCTAAAAAATAACAAAAAAGAATTTTAATTTTCTTACAGTCAGGCCATTGATCGAGACTAAACACCTCAGTCATGACCCATGGTCGGTGTCATGAAGTGTACGGCGCTGGCTCTTGCCGGCCCCAAATGGTCATCGAGTCGGACCTTGGTCCAAGCCACTGTTTTTACGCCGATTTAGCCTAAAAGCCCTACGACATAATTAAATTAATTATGATTTGTTTTGTTTTTAGTTGTGAAATAATATCCCAAGGTTTCTCAAAATATTTCCTAAAATAAAATGATTAATAAAATTGCCAATCACTTTTGCTTAATTTATTTTAAATTATATGATAAAAATTGGAAATCCTAATAAGAGATACACCCCGTTTCAAAAATTATCACCTTTAAAAAATCATCTACATTTTCAAAAAGATAAACCCCGTCAATTCGTTGGGAAGCTCGATCCCAAGAGGTTCGGTTCTTACTGTAACTTGTCAAGCCAATGCCATAGCCGACAACCATTTTCTCCACTAATTTGCGAATATTCTTGTTTGATTTTTTATTTATCCAATATATCTCCTGCTTCCATCTTGAAGTCACTACTATGGTCACTAATCGGTTTATGTGGTACCCCATATCAACGGATAATTTTACGAGGTATGAACTTTGCCACGTGCTTCAACATTAGGGTTGCATACGAGGTTGCTTCTACCCAATTGGTAAAGCGAGTCAATTGCTACTAATACGAACTCATGACCACCTGCTCCTTTATGGGTCACTTTGCCAATGATATCAATGCCCCACACCGAAAATGGCCAGGGTGATGTAAGTGTCATTAAAAAAGATGGTGGGTGGTGCTGCAAGTTTGCATACACATGACACCTGTGACATCTTTTAATAAATTCATGATAGTCCACTGCCATGGTCGACCGAGTAATATCCTAACTTCTGAATTTTCTAAACCAACATTCTTCCATTTAGATGTAGTCCACACTCCCCACCATGAATATCAGTCATGATATCGTCGAGTACATTATCCACATGTCGACCTCTACTTGCAGAAAATTTCATCCGGAAAGTTGAGGTGTTCGGATTATGATTCGGTTAGTGGTAGATCAACTAGGAATTCCGATACTACCCGTCCTTTGATTGCCTTTTAAGGGACATACTTGTGCTTAAATTCTCATAGCATTAATGTTCATCTAATTATCTTGCTATCGATAGTTAGTTCCTCAAGGATATACTTAATGGGATGCATTGCTGCTACTACATATACCGTGGGCTAACATCTAGTGCCTAAGCTTCTTACTAGCCCGGACTAAAGCCAATAATGTCTTCTCTAAGGGTGTATACCGAGTCTCGTAATCTAAGAATTTTTGGCTTAGATAATACACTCGCATATTCTTCCTTTCCATCCCGTTGAGCTAACATGGCTCCTATTGCAATTTATGTTGTAGCAAGGTATAAAAGCAAAGGCTTTACTGATTGGGGAAAACTAGCACTAGTGGGTTAGCCATATAGTCCTTCACTTTCTCGAATGCTTTTTGATACTCTTCATCCCAAATTGGCTTAACTCCTTTTTAAGCTTCTTGTAAATGGGTTCATACACCATAGTCAATTTTGATCCGAAAGGAATAATGTATTGTAAACGTCCTAGGAAACCTCGTATCTCCTTCTCTCGCCTTCAGCGGTCGAATCTCCTGAGTGGCTTTGATCTTGGATGGTTCAACTTTCATTCCTCTAAGACTAACCACATAGCCTAGTAGTTTACCTAAGGTTACACCAAAGGCACACTTTTGTGGGTTAAGGCACATATTATTCTTTCTTAGTCTTTCGAAGAATTTTCTAAGGCTATGTAAGTGTCCTAGCCTATCTTTGGACTTGATGATCATGACATCTACATAAACTTCGACTTCCTTATCTATGATATTGAGTAGTCATGTTGTGGTTGTCCTTTCATATGTTGCTTTGGTATTTTTGAGTCCAAAAGGAATCACAACATAGCAGTATGTCCCCTATTGAGTGATGAAGGTTAATTTTCTATATCTTTTTAAGCCAACTTCACTTGATTATACCCAAGCATAGTCGTTCATGAATTAGAAGAAAGCATGTCCTATTGTGTTGTGTACTAAAATGTTGATATGAGGCAATAGGAAATCATCTTTAGGGCTTACCTTATTCAAATCTTGAAATCAACGTACATTCGTGCCCGGCCATCTTTCTTCGAGATCGGCACTATGTTTGCTACCCAATGAGGGTAGTGGATCACTTTGACGAATCCTGCTTCTAACTACTTCGGACCTCTTCGTTAATTTTTAGTGCCCATTCATGTTTCATTCTCTTCAGCTTCTACTTTACTCGGATTAACATCTTCATAGAGTGGAATTCTTATTCTCTTATACTTGGATCTATCCTTGGCATGTCTTTGTAAGACCATGCAAAGACATATACAAATTCAATAAGGAGCAAAGTGAATTGCTTCTATTGTTCTGGATTCGAGTGTTTTCCCAATTTCAAACTCTTAGGCTGGATAAACCGATCTTAGGTTAATTGTTATTGTTTCCTTTATTATTGGTAAGCAATTTTAGTGATCTAACATATCTTTTATTAATTCTTTAGGGATTTCTTATTCATCATTAGAGGCAAAAAACTAAAAATAGAAGGAGGCAATGAGTAAGCGGGAAGATTCATCTTATTGAATGAGGAAACGAATACATCATACTTGGAAACAGAAATTACAGAATTAGAAATTGTAGAACTAGAAGATGAGCTAATAGAATTGGAAACAGAAATAACAACGCTAGTGCTAGACTTAGGAATAGAATTGTCTCCTAAGATGACAACAAATTCATGGCCTTCCTCAAGCATCAATCCAAGTAATATGCTTGGACCCTTCAATGTTGATGTCGATGATGAATCCGGGCGAATCAAACTGCGGTTGCGACATGCCTTTGGAAAGTACAAAAATCACATTCCCCTCTAGATTTTTCTCCCGTCCGAATAACATACGAAAAATATTGCTCTTAGCCAAATTGGTCTAATCTTGTGTGGATTGTCCCTTCTCAAGGAGGTAGGGTGCCTCCTTTTCTAACACATGGCAGTAGTTAAAAGACGTCCAAACCAGATACCAGGATACCCTTCTCTTTTAGGTAGTATGGCTCGAGAAAACAATAGTAGTGGAAACCGCCTCTTCTTTCAAGAATTGCCCATTTAGGGTACGAGGAAAGGGCTTGATAGTATGGACTATGAATGGTGCAGTCCTCCCAATTTGTTTCTCTCACTTGGCTTGGGCTATTTCTTAGCGAGTTGGTTGATAGCCTAGCCCAAACTTATATTAATTTGTGGATTCAAGAGCTGAAAAGATTGGGTGGTATGTCGTCCCGCCTCCAGCTAGGCCAGGAAAATACCCCTTCTTCCTTAGCATCGAGTGAACACTAGGGTTGACATTAGAATTGAAGTTGAAGGTGCTTCATTCTTATTTATGGCAACGATAGTATCGAACCCATAAAGCTCATCATCATCACCGTTGCGTTCAATTTCAACGACACACTCTTTAGAGGTGATGGTGGCACGGAGATTATCTCTATTGAGGTTTACTACCTAACCTTTAATGAGCATCTTCACTTTCTCATGTAGTGTATAGGGCACTCGCGTGATGTTCATGTAACCAAGGGCATCCTAGAAAATGGTTAAAGGTAGCTAGAATATCTAGGACTTGGAAGTCGATATTTTTCACCACAGGCCCAACGATAATTTGAAGAGTCACCGTCCCCAAAACACTTCTTTTGGAGTTATCATATGCTCGAAGATAAATAGTTTGCTTAAAGAGTTATTGCTCTCTAATGCCAAACCTTTTAGTGGTTCTCCAAGGACAAACATTTACGTCATACCCATTGTCTATTAAGGTTAGAGGGATAAATTTGTTAATGCAAGTTACGATCAAGTAAAGGGCAGTGTTGTGCGCAATGCCTTCATGTACATCTTTCTTGTCAAACGTGATGGTTCCATCCTTGTTATTGACCAATCCTACTCTTCCTCGAGGCATAGTTTCAAGAAAGACCTCAATTTTGCTAAGTGCATCAATCAAGGCCACCTATGCTTTTGGGAAGCAGATATGAGTTGCCGGATAGAGATATTAACTTTACATTTTTGAAGGTGTTTTAGTATTGGGTCTTCTTCTTTAGCTCACAATGAGCTCATCTTGCTTCAATTGAGAAAGATTTTGAGCTTCTTCGATTACTGTCACCTTGGGATCCCATCTCCTCATTAGTAGAGTTCTTAGAATTTTTCCGACAATTTCTTTATGAGATATCTTTCTACACGGAGATTTGAGATTGTTGACAATCCGAGTGAAGTGAACGTACATCTTATTGATGTTCTCCTCATGCTTTATTTTGAACAGCTCATACTTTTAAAGATAATGGCTTATATTTGCCTGCTTCACTTGGCTAGTTCCTTCATAGGTTTTGACCAATGTATGCCACGCCTCTTTGGTTGTGTCACGGCTGACACTCTATTGTATTCTTCTCACTGGTAGCGCACATCACAGGTGTTCATGGCTTTGAAGTTCTTTCGAACTTTTCATTCTCTTGAGTAGAGTACTCGACATCTCCGAGGGCATAGCTCTTGCTTCTTCCATCTTCGTAGGAATGTAGTTTCCATTCTTGATGATGTTCCATACATCCTCATGACTGCATCTGGAGGAAGCATTCCATCATCTTCTTCTAGTGTACAAAGTTTGACCCCTTGAACTTGGGTGATCCGGTGGATGATCTTCCTTCATCAAACTCTCCATTGTTTTGAGCCATTTCATTTTTATACCTTTGGATTGTGAGATCCTCTTTAAAGGCTAAGCTCTGGTACCAATTGAAGGTTTACTCTTGGAGAGACTAAGTCACCCTAGAGGGGGTTAACACTACTACAAAAACCACTTTTAACGATAGGTCTTTAATGACGGTTAAAAGGACAAACCGTCGTGAAAAATGGATCGGTGGCAATTTCGTAAAAACTGTAGTTTTTAATGTACATATGGCGATGGTTCAACATAAATATTGTCGTCTAAAGTTTCGTTAAACCTTAGACTACGGTTCTTATACCGAACCGTCGTCATAACCGATCTATGACGCAACATTTTTAGTGGAGCATAGCATGATGCGCGGCGTCGGCCAATATTGACTCTTGAGCATTGACCCATACTTGGACCGTCGAAAGAAATGGGTTTTTGAGCGGCCCAAAGCAAATAAGGTGTATTTTTTGTGCTATAGGGTTTTTCAGTTTCCTAGCTTATGTCACACCAATCAAACTCCGACTATGATATGAATCCGCCAACAGGACTAGGATTTCATCGCCGGACTCACAAAATAAAATACGAAATTTTCATCTCTTTTATTTGGTAGACCAAAATAGCGGCAACGAGATACTTGAAGTTTCTAAATTTTTCAACCGCTTACATTAAGGTCTTGTATCTCACAAATGGGATATCCGATTCTTTAATGTCCAAGATAAACGTTTTTGAAACACAAGAACAACATGCATTAGTACATATTAATCATTTACAATAAGTTCCAATTCTAAGTTAAGATGTAGTGCAATTACCTGAATATCATTCCAAAGGTTCTCCTTAACCTAATGGGGATTGTGCCCTAACTTTTGTAGTTGATGTTCACATGTATGCGGGTTGTCGCACCAACATAGCTCATAAAGAAAGTTGCGTGATCGCCTACGAGCGTTATGGTGCTCGTTGAATTGGATTTGTGCAAGGAGAGTTAGATCATTTCTACTACATGCCAACTTCTCCATGTTCATTATTTTTTGTCCCTCGACATTTATGTGCTTTGGGAAGGATCTAATTTATATTACAAGCAATTATACAACTCTTGAGAATACGAAACTATTTAAACTGGGATTAAACCTAACGGAAGAATCTTTTACATGCATATTTATGTTTAATCATTGCATAAGCCGTTAAATTTTACCAACCATTTAACATGTACATAAGGTTTAACACAAACACATATGTACAACACAACTTGGCAACTATGCTTAATGTTTTGATATAGTTGAATGATTTACTAGGTTGAATTTTTCAAACTCGAACCATAATTAACTACATCAATATCGTACCTAACCATCTTCTTATTTTCCATGTAAATAGAAAATTGGTAAATACTATTCCAAATAAACTAAGATCAGCAAAATTATAAAAAACGACTTTCCTATATTATGTTATTTTCTTTCTAGAATGTGTAGGAAGCACGACCCGTCCCCTCTGTGAGGGAAAACCGATTGGGACCGACTTTCCCGAAGAATGTAGGGTCTCTTTAATTTTTGAAAATTCTTTTTGAAGATGATTTTGAATGTTCATTTGGAAAGTGGGGGTGTCTCTCTTATTGAGATTTTTTATTTTTGTAATCTGATTTTGAAAGGGCGGTCGGTGATTTTATTAATCTTAAATTTTAGAAATTAATTTTAGAAATCTCAGGATATTATTTCCTAATAAAAGAAAACAGAAAAATGAAATTCGCATTCTGCTGTAAGGCTTTGGGGCCAAAAGCCGATAAACACGTTTGGATCGAAAGTCAAGCCTAGTTACCAGCTAGCGCCGGCCATGAGGCCGAGATTGAGAAATTAGTCACGGTCCTATGGCCTCGGCTGGCAAAAATTGATTTAAATTTTGTTATTTTTTAAATACAAAATGCCGAGAATCAATTAGGAGAAATAAAATAGGAAATGTGAGTCGCCGATCGGTTTCGAAATAAATACTAACAAAAATAAAAGAAATACTCACCAAATCTTAGTATAGAAAGATTAAACTTGAAAGAGGTTTAGAAAATTACTCCATCGGGATAGAACCAAGAATCCATGGTTTAGGGTGAAGGTAAGAAATGTATAGATAAGCCCTTCCATTCCGCCCATCCATAGATGGCCTCTACTAATTTGAATTGTGAGTTAAATAAATATGTTAAAAAAGCAAAGCATACAACATACTCAGTGCGAAAATTAAATCAACTAAACATTCTAGGAAAGTGTTGGAGTGATTTTAGGGAATACGAGGAATTTTGCGAACCATAAGGATGGAACTAAATCGAATTCGATTGCAAAAAATGACTCAAAGATTTAAAACGTGAAACTACCCTAAACTAATATTAACTCAAATCCAATTAATCACGGACTAAATTGAACATCCCAAAAATAAAAACATAGCATTAAACTTTAATAATATTAACCACCAGCAAACGAAATACGATTATAGCCGAATCACAACCAAACAAACCGAGAAAATTAAACAAGTGCAACTATAACTAAATCGGAATCAAACTAACATAATTGAATAGGAAAAAGTTACGAAATTATACCAACAGAATTGAATTTTCTCAATGTAATTCCACAGATTGACAGATCCAACTTTAAATAATCGAATGCCTAGATTCAGCCAAGAAACTCAACAATCCAAAATGAAGCCACAAATTCGACAAAGTTCGAAAATCGAAAATCGAAAACTAAATATTGAAATTTAAGAACTAAACTAAGTATTCAAAGAGCTAAAACCTAAAAACTGAATTTTGAGAATTAGAATTGAAATTGGAAGACAAAAAATAAACCTAAGTCATGATCCCGGCTACGGCTACCAGCTTGTCACACCACCACCGTCCGTTGTTCGGCCTCCTTTGTGTGTTGTCTTATTGCTCCCTTTTATCCTCTTCGTCTCCCCTTTGTTTAGGTCTCGAAGGTCTTTTGTTTCTTATAGAATTGAAAGAGGACACGTAACTTGGTTGCCGAGTTCTAACCGAAAAGGATAAAGAGTGTAGGAAGGATAAGAAGTCTTTGGCTGGTGAAAGAGTTTGAAGGGCGTAAAGAGCTCGGTTTTTAGGTTAAAAGGAGGGAAATGGATTGGGGTTTTCACATCTCGCATCAGGCGCATGAGGGCAGAGGATTTCGCATGCTAGCGTGAGGAAAGAGAGAGGTAATTAGGGTTTGTGGGATGGTGAAGGCCGAGAGAGTAGGAGAGGAGAGGTAGAGTTGGAGGGGATTAGGGTTTTGCGATTTTGGCCGATAAAAGGGGAAATAGAGGCATGAGGAAGGCGTGCCAAGAGCGAGAGGGAAACTAGGGTGGTGAAAGGGGAAATGTGCTCACGCTGGGCCAAATGCAAACAACCGGCCCATTTCTTTCAAATTTGAGCCCTTTTTGCTACTTTTTGATTTTTCCACATTTGCTGCAAAAATAACTCAAATTAAATTAAAACTCCTAAATTAATAATTACTACGAACAAAATAAGATGTAAAAAGGTATTAAAAATATCATCATTTTTTACTCAACAAATACTTTCACACCTAGATTTTGCTTGTTCTCGAGTAAAATAAAACTAGAAAAAGAAAAAAATTATATCTCTTTCGTAGGTATCATGATTGCATTTAATGTATGCAAGAAGCCTTTTAAACCCCTTGGTAGCCGAAGTGGACGAGTAAGGTCTCGTGAGGTTTTATGATAGATATACCTACAAAATCTAGAAGAGAACTGTAGACGGAGAAAGAAAAACTAAAAATAATTTTTTTACCAAAAATATTTACAATCGGGAGACATATATACATATCAAGATCAATCATATCACCTTTGGTACTCGGTTATCAAAGTGTATCTAGGTGTGTTATACATATCAAACTTCCACCTCTTTATCACATTAAAACAATGAATAACCTAGTGTGTGATGTGCATGTGTACCACTTGCTCCCTTACTTTACCTCCTATATGTGAACTATACATCAACGACGCCTAAAACTTGTCAGGAAGAATTAAGTCTTAAATTTATAACCTCAAGTGCATGACATATTTGTAGCTAGCCGGCAAGCACGGGTCATGTCCATAGAGAGTTGTGTTTCAAATAACGAAGTTATCTTAAACTTTCTGTCTAGGCAAATCAGGAGCGAGATAAGATATATGTAATTAAACTAATGCTCGAAAGAAACAAAAGGAATACTTGAGTTGTGATTTTACAACTTAATAATTAAAGAAACAAGCACAGCCTAAACTTACCATAGTTTATACAAGTATTTAAGAGTGGTCGGTTACACCACTAAAACTTACTCAAGCTACACTTTCGAAGGTCATGAGAATATCTAATTATTCTAACCACCTACTTTTGTGGGTTTACCCAACTAAACTACAAAAATAGTAACCTATTATCTATCTAGTGAAGGTTTGCTCTTGTAGAGTCTTAGTCACCCTAGAGGGGGTGGATAGCATGATGAGGAAATTTTAGCAAAATACAGCAGATTGACTTAACCATAATTGCTCCCTTAAACAATTCCTTTCAGAGTTTTCCTAGACTTAGAAATTTCCTTATGAGATCTAGTACTTCCTAACCGAGGTGGCCTTTACATCTAGGGACAACTGAGCTGAGTTGACCCTTAAAACTTAGCCAAGGGACCTTACTCAGGAAGTAAGAAGAGTATGTAACCGATTACAACACATTACAACTCGGAAAGTATGAATTACAAATTGCGAGTTGTAAATAGAAGATTGAATATGAATAGAATGACTTTTGCTTAAGTAATATGTTTCAACAATAATTCCAAGCAATCTTCAAGTCTTGAGAGGTGGCTTCTATTTATAGATGACCAAGCACTCGAAGCCTTCTTGACTATTATAACGATTCTTCCGAGTTGCTTAGAAAAATCCGTTGAGATGTGAATGTTGGGCAACGGCTCTTGGCTCCTAAAGGTGCTCAAGTCAACTGGTGTTGTCAAAAAGTAAGGGGAAACCACCGTTGAGGTTAGCGTTGAATTTTTACAGTTTTGGAAACAGACAACCCTAACACGGCGTTTGAGCCTTGTTCGAAGTAGAAAAGCCTTGTTTGCTGGTGATTGACGACTTGAAGCCGGTTACTTTTGTAATTCAAAAATGAGATAACCTCGGTTCGATAACCTACAAAAGTAAACAATTTTGGTTCTCAAAGTATGAAATACTTTGGTCCAAGATTAGACATAGATAATAATTTAATTAAGACAATTAAGTGCATAATTATCTTACGCCTAGAAGTGTGGAATTTTCTGATTATAATATTCATTATATTCAAATTCCATCGTAGTCGGTCCTAAGAAAGATCAAGTTATAAGAGTTAAACCATCGAGTATACGGACTTCATTTGGGCAAATAACTCTCAAACAAATACCTTGACTTAGAAATAAGAATTAACACTCGTAATTCAGTTTGCTTTAAAATATACAATCGGAACTCGGATAAGAAGTGTCGAGAGAGTATTTGAACATGCGATAAATATGAGTGATGTCTAAGTGACTCATAAACTTTAAAGCGAGTGGATAAACAAGAATGTGTTTCGAGTCGATCGGAATGACTTGTAATAAAAACATAGGAGGGAGGAGGTTTGTACTTGAGTCTTTATGATATACTCGGAATGATCTAGTCTCGTAGTCCGAGTCTTCAATCTTCCCTTTTTGATGAAAGACATTCTATACTCGGATAGAAACTTTATTAGTGAAAGACACGAGTTTTCATTCTTACTCAGTAGAACATGCGAAGTAGTGAGTGAAGTAGTTCATACTTAGAACATTTCGGAGAGTATCACTACTTAGAAAATTTCTGCAGATAGCTCATCTATATTAGAGCGAAAGAAAGAACATAATGTGAACACATATATCATAGCAAAACAGAGTACATAATAAAAGAAGATATATATCGAGAGAAAAAAGATATAGAATAAGGGAGTCAAACTCATAAACAAGTGAACTTAGAAACAATTATGCTCTAAAATAAAACTTCATTCATATATTCACAAAAAAATATACAAGAAAAGAGGGTGAGAAAAACTCCCCTAAACAATACAACAATTTTTCTAGTGTTGCCCCCTTTGCCTTTTAGGAAAAAAAAAAACTGGGAAGAACATATCAAGTTGATACGATTGATGTATGGACAAAAAACATAAAAGAAATTAAGATGGTGGAGCTGGGGCGGTTTGTGTTGAGGTGGATGAACATGCTGTGCTCCTGCGCTGGTATGCTTGGGAGGACGTTAAGGATATGGGCAGCGGCAGCACTAGAATCTCTTATAGTGGCTCAGCTCTTAGTAGTTGACCCAAAACTAAGTAATCCGGAGGCTCATCCTCTTGGAAAAACTACAGAGGGAGGTGCTTCTTTAGGCTTGACCATTGTGGATTGTCCAACATCCGCAGGTCTTCCAACCCACTCGGACTACCGTCTCGAGCCGATCAGCTCTAGTTGAAGAACGTCGGCACCTTATCCCTCGGCCTTCTTCCTTCTTCTCCTCTTCTTCCACCTTCTTCTCTTCCTCCTCTTGTTTCCTCTCTTCCTCCTTCACCTCAAAAAGAGCTGCTTCAGTTGCAGCTTCCTCTTCTTCTTCTCGCCTCTCCTGAAGGAGACTTGGCGAGACTAGAGGACTCCTCACAGTATCCGAGCTCTCCGGGTCCCGAGTAGCTTTGGTACTCCTTTCTATGAGGAGCTCAAGTTGCTCCTGTTGCTCCCCGACCGAGTTTTCATTTCGAGGAGCAAATCCTGGTCATGAGTGACTCGGACTAGTTATTGCAACGACTTGGTGCTTGGATTATCACCGCCAAAGGTTTTCTACCCCGAAGTGTTTCCATGTATTTTCCGTGTTTAACTTGTTTATGAGTTCATTCTAGACTCGGAATTATTTTATTTGTCCGATTTGTGCGTAACGGTTTGTAATTTCTCAAAAATCTTTCATCACCCTATTCACCCCCTCTAGGGCAACTTAGCCTCTCTAAGAGCAAACCTTCAATTGGTATCGAGCCTAGCCTTTTAAGAGGATCTCACAATCCAAAGGTCTAAAGATCGGATGGCTCGGAACAATGGAGAGCTCGATGAAGAAAGATCATCCACTGCAGACGACCTAAGTTTAAGAGATTAAACTTTGCACACTAAAAGAAGATGATGGAATGCTTCCTCGAGGATCGTGGTGAGGATGTCCGGAACATCATTCAAAATAGAAACTTCACTCCTATGAAGATGGAAGGAGAAAGGGTTGTACCTAAGGTGAAGTCCGATTTCACCACTAATGAGAATGAGAAATACAGGAAGAACATCAATGCCTACACTCTCATGTGTGCTATCAACTCGTAAGAATACAATAGAGTGTCCGTAGGTGACACAGCCACGAAGTCTAAGATACATTGGTCAACAATTATGAAGGAACCAGTCATGTGAAGTAAGTAAACATAGGCCAAGTTCTTCGAAGTACGAGCTATTCAAAATGGAGCTCGAGGAAAACATCTCTCGGATGTACAGTCGCTTTACTAAGATTGTCAACAATCTCAAGTCCCTAGGTAGAAAGATTCTAAGGAGTCTACTCAAAAGAAGATAGGGTCCCAAGGTAACGACCATCGAGGAAGCTCAAAATCTCTCTAAATTAAAGCGGGATGAGCTCATTGGGAAACTACTCACTCATAAGATGCGCCTAGAACAAGAGGATGCTGAGCTCAGCACCAAAGAAACATTGCACTTAAGGCGTCATAAAACGAGACGACAAAGTCGAGCTCCTTAGATTCGAAGAGGATCCCATGGTGAAGGTTTGCTCTTGGAGAGGTTAAGTCACCATAGAGAGGGGTGAATAGGGTGATGGAAGATTTTTAAGGAAATCAAACTCTTTTGCACAAAATAGAGATAGAAATAAATTTTGTGTCTAGATTGGACTAAGAAAGTGCAAAACGCAACAATTACGTAGAAACCCTCCTGGGCGGAAAACCACGAGACAGTGTCTAGATACCAATTGAAGGATTGCTCTTGGAGAAGTAAATTCTTTTTGATAAAACTTAGTAAGAAGCAAATTCCGAGTCTAGGTTGGACTCGTAAATACAATAACATAGAATACATGGAAACCCTCCAGGGACAGAAAACCATGGACGAGTGTCAATCTAGACACCAAGTCAAATCCACTAATTGAATCCTCAATTACAATGAATATGACTACCCAGATTTGTTCCCAAACAAATCTATTGAAATTTTCCCGGACTTAGAATTTACCTTATCCGATCGACCTAGTACTTCCAAGTTAAAGTTACCTTATCAACTTGGGATCCTCCAATTTTTCCAAGGTTAGAAGTTCCCTTGTCTAACTTGGTACTTCCAAACTAAGGTAACCTTTACAGTTTGGGACAAATGAATTGAACTAAACTTCACAACTCAGTTGGAGAGAAATAGTTAGAAGAGTAGTAAGAATTACAATACAACTAACTCATAAGAATACAACTCGGAATATTAGAATTATAGTTTGGGAGTTGTAAGTCTGGAGAAGATGTTCAATATGGTCTCTCTTTTTCTTCCCTTCGTTAGTTGAAATCTTGTGCTAAGGCTTCTATAAATAGTCTCCTCGAAGAGATAGCCGTTGAGTCCCCAATGTCTTTCCGTTAAAGCTGTCTCGAGTCAACTAGCCGTCGTAACCTATAGTCTAAGTCACTCAGATTTCGGACCTTCATGTAATAGCTGTTGTGCCTCGATCCTAGTTTTCAACAACTCTTTTTCAGCTTTTGTAAACTAGAAATGTAGAAAGAAAAGAGTGTTAGACTCAAAAATAAAATATTACCCAAAACAGTAATAGACAAAGTTGTCAGTAACTTCTAAGCTTTTCCGTAAATTCTAACTCTTTGTCCGGTAGTGCTTTAACGGTCAAAAGCCTTTTGTTTTTGCATTTTCTTCGGATAATTGACATTAGAAAAACCTGCAAAAATATTAAGCACGAGTGGTTCTGAAAGTATAAAACTACTTTGGTCTATAATTAGATAATTGTTAATGTAAATAAAGTGTTTAATAACAAATTATCATTAATTTAATAATCTTGAATATTTCAACTCTAATATTCAATATATTCATATTGCAGATGTGTCAAAACTTATAAATAAATCATTCAATCTTAATGGGCACATGAGTTATTTAGACATTTTACAATTACACATTATTAAACAAATAATAGTGTAAGTTTCAGGTTAAAGCATGAGTCCAATAATTCAATCCTAGATCAATTCATGACGTTTGTCATGATAAAATAGACATGTTAAATAAGAGATAACTTAGGCAAACTAAATGTCCGAGTCCGATCGATTAGATTAGAATATGAGATATGAGTATGTTAGTATAACTTAGTCTAAAAGTTATCTCTTGGAGAGTGTTAGTCACCCTAGAGGGGGATAACTAGGGTGATGAGGAAATTTTAACAAACTTAGAAGATTTAAGCTTGAAAAGAATGAACAAGACAATCGTGTAGATTGGACTCGTAAAAGCGTAAACTCGGAGATGCGTGGAAACCCTCCTAGGGCAAAAAACCACGGACAGTGCTAGTCCAAGCACCAAGTCAAATCCACTATTTGGAATCCACAAAATACAGTAGTCCGACTCAATAAGAATTGCTCCCTTAAACAATTACTTACAGAATTTTCCTAGACTCGAAATTCCCCTATCTTATGTAGTACTTCCTAACCGAGGTAACCTTTACAGGTTAGGGACAATTGAGCTGAGTTAACCCTTACAGCTCAGTCAAGAGACCTTACTCAAAAGTAAGAAGAGTATGTAACCGATTACAAGACTTTACAACTCGGAAGGTATGAATTACAAGTCGGGAGTTGTAAGTAGAAGATTGAATATGAATACAATGACTTTTGCTTAAGTAATGTGTTTCAATAATAATTCCAAGCAATCTTCAAGTCTTGAGAAGTGGCTTCTATTTATAGATGACCAAACAGAGTAGCAGTTGTGAATAATTTCCGAACGAAGTCCTTCTTCACTGTTGCAACAGTTCTTCTAAGTCGCTCGAAAATATCCATTGGGATGTGAATGTTGGTTAATGGCTTTTGGCTCCTAAAGGGGCTCCAGCCAACCGGTGTTATCCGAAAAGTAAGGTGGAAACCACGGTTGAGCCTAGTGTTGAAGTTTTCCAGCTTTGGAAACAAACAATCGTGACACGACGTCTCGAGCCTTATTTAGAAATAGAAAAGCCTTGTCTCGCTGGTGATTGACAACTTGAAGCCGATTACTTTTGTAATTCAAAAATGAGATAGCCTCGGTTCGATAACCTACAAAAGTAAACAACTCTAGTTCTCAAAGTATAAAATACTTTGGTCCAAGATTAGGCATAGATAATAATTTAATTAAGATAATTAAGTGCATAATTATCTTAAGCCTAGAAGAGTGGAATTTCTTGAGTCTAATATTCATTATACTCAAATTCCGTCGAGTCGACCCTAAGATAGATCAAGTTATAAGAGTGAAAAACATTAGAGTGTAAGTACTTGACTCGGAGAAATAATTCTCAAACAAACGTGTTGACATAGAAAGATGAATTAACATTGTAATTCACTTTACTATGAAATGCACAGTTAGAACTCGGATAATAAGTGTTAGAGAGATTATTTGAACATGCGATAAATTAGAGTGATGTCCGAGTGACTCGAAACATCAAAGTGAGTGGATGAATAAAAATGTGTTTTCTAAGTTAGTCGGACATGAATGAAAACTTATACATGAGTTTCTATAACACTCAGAATCACTTGTAATCAAAACTTAGGAGGGATGAGGTTTGTATCTCGCGTTATTATGTAGTACTCGGAATGATCTAGTTTCGAGACTAAGTCTTCAATCTCCCCTTTTGATGAAAGGCATTCCGTACTCGGATTTAAACTTTGTTCGTAAAAAGACCATGAGTTTTCATTCTTACTTAACAGTAATATATCGGAATATGAAGTAGGGACTAAAGTGATTCATACATAGAACATTTCTGCGGATAACTCATATAGCTAAGAATGTGAGCACTCATATTAGAGCGAGAGAAAATAGAAAATAAAATATAAGCAGATATATATCAGAGCAAAACTCACTAATAAGAGATTCAAACTAAGAAAGAATGAACTCGGAAAGGATTGTGCTCTAAAAGAAAAACTTCATTCATGTATACAAAAAATGGAAAATACAAGAAAAGTACACAAAAAGAAGACAAGACAACAATTTTTTTTTAGTATTCTCCCCTTGCCTTTCGGTCTTCATCCGAGTCAAAGAGAAATTCCTTCGGGACTTAGGGACTTCATTGGTATATTTTTCGAAGAACTTATCCGTAACCTAGTTAAAAGGGGATGGGATTGCAATTGAGAAAGATATTGGGAACTTTGAAAAGATGCCTGAGAAGAGAGAGATTGATGCGCACTACGGTTTCCTCGAACTCGGAGGTGATGACTCCCTGAGCAGGAAAGTTTGTAGTAGAACTCAGCAATGAGTTATGGGTAAATGAACTAACCGAAGTAAAGAAAGTTATATACTCGTAGTGGTTTTGATGAGCTTCAACCACGAAAAAGGAAGTGGTTGGAAATAACTTGTCATCCAACGTGAGATGTTAGGTGAAAATGATTTTGGAGGGTTTAAAAGGACCCTCTTGGGTTTGCTTTGTTCTAGGTTTCTTGGTTCCGGACCCTAGAAAGTCTTAGTGAAAGAGAGTGAACTCGACAGAGAGTGAGAGAGAGAGAGAGAGAGTACCGAGAGTGCTGAGAGCTTTGAGTGCGAGAGTTAGTATGCAAGAGATTAGGTTAGCAAAGAGTAAAGTAGCAAAATGAAGTAAAAGGGATGCTATTTATAGCGAAAGGAATGTCCTTCAATATTTGTTTTGACCTAAACCTCCAACGGTCGCTTTACACATGTGTGATGGTTCTACTCTCCAACAGTTAGAATTCCAGTGTCTTTCCCCAACGGCTAGTTTACTAATCGATGCGCGTGGTAGACAGAGAGAAAAAGAGAAATTTTTAAAGAAATTTATGAAATTCTCGACTAATCTAGAGATGATTTTAGAAGTTTGAAGTCCATTTTTCTCAAAAGCCGAGTCCGATCAGCAAGGTTTCGAGTGACCCAGAAAGCGCAAATAAATAATAACTTCTAGCTTAATCTCACTGGGTCAATCTGAACCAATTGTTATTAAAACACAAAAAGGAAACATGTAACACAAAATCATGCAAGATAATTTCTCTTAGAAAACACATAAGCATGCATTTATCATGCCAAGTTCATTCCTAATAAAACAAAACTAATCCTCACTAACCGGCTTAGTAAAGATATCAGCTAGCTAAAATTTTGTACGAATGAATTCAAGTTCAATATCACCTTTCTCATAATGATCTCTTAGAAAATGACACATGACCTCAATATGCTTTGTTTTTTAGTGTTGAACTGGATTCTTAGTGATGTTGATTGCACTCGATTATCACACTTGATTGGAATTGATTTGAATGAAAGTTTAAGATCTTTCAAGCGTTGTTTGATCCATAGAATCTGAGCACAACATACTTCAGCTGCAATGTACTTAGCTTCAGCAGTTGATAGAGCAGCTAAGTTCTGCCTCTTTTAGTGCCAAGATATAAGGGATTAACCTGAAACCGGCATGCTCTTGATTTGCTCTTTTTATGAACCTTGTATCCAGCAGGTAGCATCCGAGTATCTAGTGACGGTCAATTTTGAGTCTCTTGAGAACCAAAGACCTAGATTCTAAGTCCCTGTAAGATATCTAAAAATTCTTTTCACCGCAGTGAGATGTGATTCTTTTGGATTAGCTTGGAATCTTGCACATAGACATTTCACTAAACATAATGTCTGGCCTACTAGATGTGAGATATAGCAGAAATCTAATCATACCTCGATAGAGTTTCGATCTACTCGCTTTCCCTTTTTGTCGAGTTCGGTTTCATGCTCGCTACTCATTACTCATTATCGCATGTTTTGCATCTTGAAGCTTGTACTTCTTCAGTAATCCATGGTATTCTTAGATTGATGGACATAAATGTCATCTTTATCTTGTTTGATTTGTAGACCAAGAAAGAAAATGAGTTCTCCCATTATGCTCATTTGGAATTCTTGTCTCATCAATCGAGAAAAATCTCGAGAGAGATTTTCATTAGTAGCTCCAAAAATTATATCATCAACATAAATTTGAACAATAAAAAATCTTTCCCCTTGGTTTTTATCTGAAGAGTTTTGTCAATCTAACCTCTTTTGAAATTATTTTCAACCAAGAAATAGTTTTTCATACCAAGCTTTGGGAGCTTGTTTAAGACCTTAAAGGGCCTTTTGCAACTTGAAAACATGATTTGGAAATTCCGAGTTTTGAAATCCAGGGGTTTCTCAACATAGACTTCCTTTTGAATGAAACCATTTAAAACAGCACATTTGACATCCATTTGATACAACTTAATAATCATGCTTGATGCAAATGCCAATATGATTGTAATTGCTTCAATCCCGGCAACTAGTGCAAAGGATTCCCTACAATCACTCCCTTCTTCATGATTTTAACTTTAAGCCATATGTCTAGCCTTATTTCGACAACCAACCCATCCTCATCTAGTTTGTTCTTCAAAACCCATTTGATTCCTATGACTGGGTGGTTAGAAGGTCATTTGGTCAAAGTCCATACTTAGTTTCTCTCAAATTGATTAAATTCCTCTTGCAGGGCCTCTACTGCATTTCGGGTTCGATTAATGATATGTATGTAGTGAATGAACATAGATTTTATAAAAAAGAGTGAGTTCTTACCCTACTATTAATGTCGGATAAGATGTTCTCGAGTGGGTGGCTCGAAGCATATTTCAATGCTCTACCTGTTCTCCGGTTCACCAGATTTGTTTGTTGTATTGGTTGATCTTTAGCATTCTGATCTAACCGAGTTTGCTATCTACTTGATCTTCAGCATTCTAAGTTAGCTCCCGAACTGGTTCGATCTTAGTTATGATATTCCGAGCTGTCTCTTTTCGAGCCGCTTTGTTTTTACATTGTCCGAGCACAGCTTCAGTAAGATCATCTATATCTTGACTGAGTTTAAGATCCGAGAATGTTCACTTACTTGGTTTTCCCTTATCAATCTCATCAAACACAACATGGATGCTTTCTTCCACTTTGTTAGTTCTTTAATTAAAAACACGATATGCTTTACTACGAGATGAATAACCCAGAAAGAGACCTTCATCTCGACCGAGCATCAAACATGGTCAGGTGATCCTTACCATTATTGTGAATATAGCACTTACATCCGAAGGGTTTGAAGGATGAGATGTTGGGTTTTTGTCCGTTGTAGATCTCATATGGAGTTTTCTTCAAAAGGGGTATGATGAGGCATCCGTTCAAGTGTGTAGTTTGTCTGTGTTGACTCCCTCAACCTAGAAATAGTAAGGCGGATCATGTTCAATCATCATTGTACTTTGTATTTCTTCAAGAGTTCGATTTGTTCTCTGCATTACTTCATTCCGTTGAGGAGTTCGGGTGCCGACAAGTTGTGAGAGATACCATTCTTATCGCGGAACTCTGCAAATTTTGAGTAATTGAACTCCCTTCCATGGTCGGTTTAAATTCTTCTAATCTAAGTCTCGAGACTTTACTTGAATTTTCCTGCAGAGCTTGCTGAACTCTTTGAAAGCTTCATTTTTGTGCTTAAGAAAATAGACCCACGTAAATAGTGTCGGTATTACCCGATCTCTTACCTAAGAGCCTAGTCTCTTTGATGGTTACATCGAAATATAGCAATTTGTTTGAGTGAATCTTACCTCTTGACCTTTGTCACACAATTGAGACATGCTTAGTAGATTATACTTTAATCCCTTAACAAGATAGACTAGGCTGACCCGGTTATCTCCTTTCCTAATCTTGCTTATTCCAACTATCTTGCTCTTACGGTCATCTCCAAAAGTGACTTTGCCTCCTTTGTAATCTTCTAACTCAGTAAAAATTCTTGAATCTCCCGACATGTGGTGTGAGCATCCACTGTCTAGTTACCAAACATACTAACCTTTCTCACTTCCTCTAACGAACCCAAGTAACTCCCTTTATCGTGGTCCTTTTCGAGGAAGAAGACTCTTGGGAACCCGGATTTAAATAACTCTGGGTTTGGTCCGATTCCGAGTCTTCCTTTTAGAAAACTTAGTCTGTGTCTCTTTCTTATGAAAATCTTTTCTTTTATAAATAGGTGAAGAAGGTTTTCTCCCGAAAACCGATATAGGCTTAGACCTCCTTTCATTTTTATGAGTAGGACCATGCTCAATCCTCTTGAACTTCACAGCTTGTGGAATCCTTTTGAAAAGATTTGAGTACAAATTAGATTCCTTCTCTTCATTAAAACCAAGTCCTTCTTTTCTGAAGGAGACACACTAAGAACCTAAAAGCATGTCAAGGTTTTTCCGACCTTGAGTAAATTTTAAAACAAGCTCTTGAGACTCATGGAGCTTTCGCTTCGGATGCCCATTTTCTTTTCTTAGTGACTCAAACTCAGTCTCATTAGCTTGAGTACTAGTCTTGAGTTCTCTTAGGGTAAATCTTAAGTTTTCCAATTCATTTTTTAAACCAAGGCTCGAGAAGTAAGAGACTCGAAGTTGTTCTTTGAATTGAGAAGAATCGAATTGGACTTTTCTTCCAAAGTATAAATATATTTAGCTAAATAAACTTCTGAGAACTTATGAAAGTAGTCAATTAACTCTTGAGGATTTGACTCCTCGATGTCTCGAATTGTCGAATCGACTCGGATTTAACTTCCGAGTCCGGTAGTGCCATCGGATACTTTGATTCGTCCGAATCCTCATCTTCTTCCGATGAGTCTCCATCACTCCATATGGCCATCATAGCCTTCTTCTTCTTTTTGTCCCTCTTTCTCCTTGGGACAGTCTTTGACTATATAATCTTTACTACCACATTCAAAACAACCGACGTTCTTAGTTAAAGATAACATTGAATGGGAGGAGTGTTTACCTTTTCTATCTTTCTTATCTTTCTTGTAAAACTCTTCCCTTGGCCTCTTCTCCCATTTCTTGTGCTTCATCATTGTTTTGAATCCTCGAGCAATGAGTGCCATGGGATCTTTTTCTGAATCCGAGGAACTCAAACTTTTTCCTCTACTTTCGAGGCTTTCAACGCAATGTTCTTTTTAGTGCCGACCTCGCCATCCTCTTCTTCCGGATGGATTTCATGGGTGAGTAACTTCCCAATCAGTCTCGTCCGGCTTGAGTTATAGAGGTTCCGAGCTTCCTCGATAGCTATCATCTTGGGACCCCATCTTCTCTTTGGTAGACTTCTTAGAATTTTTCTACACATTTCTTAATGGGAAATCTTTCTACTAAGAGATTTGAGATTGTTTGTAATATCGATGAAGCGTATAAACATCCGAGTGATGTTTTCTTCTGGCTCCATCTTGAACAGCTCATATTTGTGAAGATATTGATTTATCTTCCCTTATCTCACTTAGCTTGTTCCTTCATATGTGTTGACAAGAGTGTCCAACACATCCTTAGCTATGTCGGAGGCCGACACTCCGTTGTATTCTTCTCACTGATAGCACACCTCGGAATGTTCATTGGAATGTAATTTCCTTCTTGTATGATGTCCAAAACATCTTCATCGTTGTCCAAGCAAAAGCATTCCATTAGCTTCTTGCAGGTGCACGAAATTTGATCCTTTGAACTTAGGTGGTCTGTTGGAAGATCTTCCTTCATCGAACTCTCCATTGTTCTTAGCCATCTAATCTTTAGACCTTTGGATTGTTAGATCCTTTCTAAACGGCTAGGCTCGATACCAATTGAAGGTTTGCTCTTGGAGAGTCTTAGTCACCCTAGAGGGGGCGAATAGGGTGATGAGGAAATTTTAACAAACTTAGAAGATTTAAGCTTGAAAAAATGAACAAGACGATCCGAGTCTAAATTAGACTCGAAAAGCGTAAACTTAGAGATGCGTGGAAACCCTCCTAGGGTAAAAAACCACTGGACAGTGCTAGTCCAAGTACCAAGTCAAATCCACTATTTGGAATCCACAAAATACAGTAGTCCGACTCAACCAGAATTGCTCCCTTAAACAATTACTTACAGAATTTTCCTAGACTCGAAATTCCCTTATCCGATCTAGTACTTCCTAACCGAAGTAACCTTTATAGCTAGGGACAATCGAGCTGAGTGAACATTTACAACTCAGTCAAGGGACCTTACTCAAAAAGTAAGAAGAGTATGTAACTTGTTACAAGAATATACAACTTCGAAAGTATGAATTACAAGTCGGGAGTTGTAAGTAGAAGATTGAATATGAATACAATGAATTTTACTTAAGTAATGTGCTTCAACGATAATTTTAGCAATCTTCTAGTCTTGAGAAGTGGCTTCTATTTATAGATGACCAAGCAGAGTAGTCTGTTGTGACTAATTTCTGAATAGAAGTCCTTCTTCACCGTTGTAACGGTTCTTCTAAGTCGCTCGGAAAATATCCTTTGGGATGTGAACGTTGGGTAGCAGCTCTTAGCTCGTAAAGATGCTGCACTCAACTCGGAGTTGTGTGAAAGGTAAGATGGAAACCACCGTTGAGTTTAGCGTTGAAGTTTTCCAGCTTTGGAAATAGACAACCCCGACACAAAGCATCCGAGCCTTGTTCGTAAATAGAAAAGTCTTGTCTGCTGGTGATTGACGACTTGAAGCTGGCTACTTTTGTAATTCAAAATGAGATGACCTCGTTTGGATACCCTACAAAAGTAAACAACTTTGGTTCTCGAAGTATAAAATACTTTGGTCCAAAATTAGGCATAGATAATAATTTAATTAAGATAATTAAGTGTATAATTATCTTAAGCTTAGAAGAGTGGAATTTTCCGAGTCTAATATTCATTATACTCAAATTCCATTAGAGTCGATCCTAGGAAAGATCAAGTTATAAGAGTGAAAACATCGAGTGTAAGTACTTGACCTGGAGAAATAAAACTTATAAGAGCGAAAACATCGAGTCTAATATTCATTATGCGATAAATCTAAGTGATATCCGAGTTACTCGAAACATCAAAGTGAGTGGATAAAAACGATTGTGTTTTTGAGTCGATCCGAAATGAATGAAAACTTATATAGGAGTTTCTATAACACTCGGAATGACTTGTAATAAAAACTCGGGAGGGATGAGGTTTATACCTGCATCATTATGTAGTACTCAGAATGATATAGTTTCGAGTCTCAGTCTTCATAGTCTGTCAAAACTAACTCGGATTCTACTTTATGAGTCTCAAACTTAGTAAGATAGCTTAATATACTTCAGTCCGAGTTCGATCAAGAATAAGTCATATTAAAATAATGAATTATAAAGCATATGACTTAGTTAGATGAATTTCTTTTAGGATGCTTCTTGTTTATCCTAAATTTAGATGAATGCATGAAATCAAAACACATTTAAGGGGTTAGCAAGTCATACCCGAGTCTTCACATGGGACTCATTGCATGAGGTTTGAAGAAGATGATGAAATACATGAAGTGGCAAAAGAGGCCAAAGCAGGAGTTCTATAAGAAAGACAAGCAAAGGTAAATACTCATCCTCTTCCAATTTATCTTTAACTAAGAACTTTGGTCTGTTTTGAATGTGGCAGCAAGGAGCACAAAGTCAAGGGTTATTCAAAGAGAACAAAGTACAAAAAGAAGACAAAGGCTATAGTGGCTACCTGGAGCAATGATGACTCCTATAAAGATGATGATTCCGATGACTCAAAGCGTCTAATGACACTAACGAGACTTAGAAGCTGCACCTAAGCTAGACAATGATGACTCGGATGCCGAGGAAACAAATCCTCATGAGGCAATTATTTATTTCCTCAAGTTTTCCAAACTTAATCTTGCTAGATATATCTTTAGTTTAGAAGAAAATTCTAACTCGACTCTTCCGATTTCAAAGAACAACTAGAGTCTCTTACTTCGGGAGCATCATTTTGAAAAAGGAGTTAGAAAACTTGAGACAAAATCTAAAAGTACTTGAGACCGAGTGCTCAAGACAATGAGACAGAGTCTAAGTGCCTCGTAAAAGAAAATGAGTAACTGGAACATAAACTCAACGAGTCTCAAGAGCTAGATTAAAACTCAGTGAAGGTTAAAAATTTTATGATATTTTACTTGGCTCTCAGTGCATCTCATTTAGAAAAGAAGGTCTTGGTTATAATGCTGAAGAGAAGGATAACTCTTATAACAATCTTTTCAAAACCGATTCTAGAACTGTTAACTTCAGGAAGGCTAAGCATTGTCCTATTCATTCATAAAGAAAAGAGACTAAGCCCGGACCAATTTCAATAAAGAAAAACCTTCTTAACATGTATACAAAAGAAACGTTTAAAGAAAAGAGACAGAGACTCAATTTTTAGAAGGAAGACTTAGAATCGGACCAAGGCCGAAATTATTTAAATATGGGTTACCAAAAGTGCTTTTCCTCATAAAAGAACCATATTAAAGACTATTATTAGGTTTATAAGAGGAATTGAGGAGGCTTAGTTTGTTTCTCGTTTTGCAGTACCTCGGAAATGAAAGGGTCATTGGTACTTAGACAGTGGATGCTCACGTCATATGTCTAATGACACAAGACTTTTCTCTGAGCTAGAAGATATGAAAGGAGGAAAAGTCACATTTGGAGACAATAGCAAAGGCAAGATAGTTGGGTTGCCAAGACTCGTCAAAGAGATATCTCGGTTAGTCCAGTCTTCCTTGTCAAAGGGCTCAAGTATGACCTTCCGACCATATCCGAGTTATGTGACAAAGGTTAAGAGGTAAGATTCTCTTAGACCAAATGTTTCTTTTGTAATGCAGTCACTAAAGAAACAAAGCTCTCAAGTCCGAGGTCGGTACACTACAAGAAAACTATAATTTGTGACCGCCAAAATCGGTCACAAAATGTCACATTTTAGTCACAAACGGGTTTTGTGACCGCTTTGTGACCGACTTATACGATCCGACAACCCCTTGTCGAAAATAGAATTTGTGACCGAATCGGTCACAAATTCCGATCAAAACTCGTGACCAAATTATCGATTACAAATTGTGACCGACTTTTGTGACCGCTTTGTATTTCACACCGATTTGTAATCAAATTAACATCAATTAGATCGGAGATTAACAAATACGCCCAAAGTGATAACACTAAAATTGATTTGGTTTTTGTTAAAAATCTCCGACAGCTTCTAGTAAGAAAGGAAAAATGCAAGGAACAAATTTCTAATATTTCCACATCGGCCCTATTGAAGCACCAATAGCTAACAACTCGAATTGTGAAGGGGATACCTACGTCTACAACTTACAACTTCTTTCATACATGAGATTATATAATTTCTTACCATTAATTTCAAATATTTCATATATGGACACATTTACATCAAGTAAACTAGTGCGCCCAAGCAGCCATGTGTACCTTACATGGTAAATTGGAAAAAAATTTGAACTTGGCGAGTAAAACTAAGGAACAAAAGAATGAAGAAGCTTAGATATAGAAATAAAAACAAAATGACCTAACGAATTTAACCACTTTATCCCACAACTTATGATGATCAATGATGTTTTGAGTTGAATGGCTATGATTAGCCCATAATTTACAGCTTACGAATTTAAAAATTCAGTTCACCCACTCCCTTCCCTTCCCCCATCCCCATAAGTTTCTCACTATTCAAATTGGCTTCCTTTCCCTCCCATTATTCGCATTCTACATGTGAACTATACTCATTTCTACACACACCAAATACATTATTATGAAAAATCATATATGAAGCTTATGTTGGGACCCTCATGAATTCTCGGGAAAGAAGCATCGATAACTATAATCTTGGCTTGAGGCTTACCCAAGACTAGCTCTAAAAATGAGACCTACATCATCTTGAGACATACTTTACACGAAATTAGCAGAAATCATCCACTAATCATAGTTGTGTGACAGGAGAATATCCAACTTCCTACTTCCACTATGATCTTAAAATATTTTAAAAATACTTCTACACAAAAAAGCTTCCAATCTAACTTCAACTTTCAACAAGAAACAAGTAACTTTATATTACCTAATCTAATTGTAGAACCTTGGATTCCATGTGAAATTTCATCTAAATTTTAGACATTTATGCTGGAAAAGATTATACGAGTTGAAATGCTAGTAAAGAAATGATAGCCCCAAAACATATGAAACCCTAGTATAGAAAAATTTAAAATTGAATCAACATTAGAGTTGACAGTTGACAAGCAACCAAAGAAGTTATGAAATCAGCGAGAAAATCAAATTTCTAAGTAAACCCCAATAATTATTTGGCACAATTGTCCAAATTTCATAAAAGAAGGTCCACCGTGGAGGGAGGGAGATAACCGCCGGTGGAGGATTCACCCGTCGTGGAGTCTCCGGGCACCGCTGGTGTCTCCGGGCTCGCCGAAGCTAAAGGTGAAATCGAGAGAGCGATTGAGATCGAGACCAACGAGGGAGGGAGATACCTTCCGCTAGAGGAGTCGCCGAACGCTCGCCGTAGTCTCCAGCCATGCTGGTGCTGAAGGTTAGAGCGTGAGAAAAGCCTCGATTCGAACGGGACAGAAGGAGGGAGGGAGGGGGACACACCTGCCCCTAGAGTCGCTATCGGTCGTAGAATCTCCAGCCGTTGCAGAGTCCCCAGCCGCCGCAGCGTCGCCGGCACAACGATGCCTTGAAGGTGAGCGAGTGAGAGAGAGAGAGAGAGAGGTGGAGGGCTAGACGGGTCAAACGGCGGTGTGAGGGTTGTGTGTGAATAAAGCCTTTCAAAATGAATAATAGGTAGGAGCACTTGAAGGTTTGCCCTTGCAGAGTCTAAGTCACCTTAGAGGGGGTGAATAGGGTGATGAGGAAATTTTAACAAACTAAGAATCTTTTTTTTTTTTTTTTGCTAAGAAGAAGATAAACAGATGATTCCGAGCTTAGATTGGACTTAGAAAGGTATACACTCGAATTACGTGGAAACCCTCCTTGGGCGTAAAACCACGAACAGTGTTAATCCAAGCACCTAGTCAAATCCACTATTTTGAATCCTCAAAATACAACAGAGTGACTCTACTATAATTTCTCCCTTAGACAATTCCTTACAATGTTTACCAAGACTCGAAGTTCCCTTATCTTATCTAGTACTTCCTAACTAAGATAACCTTTACAACTAGGGACAACCGAGCTGAGTTAACCCTTACAGCTCAGTCAAGCGACCTTACTAAAAAGTAAGAGAAGTATGTGATTGAATTAGAAGACTTTACAACTTAGAAAATTATTAAGTACGAGACTTGGAGTTGTAAGAAGAAGATTGAATGAGTAATGTACTAAGAGAGATAGTTTCAGACAATGGGTTTAATAATCTTCAAGTCTTGTGAAGTGGCTTCTATTTATAGATGACCAAGCGAGTAACCGTTGTGTTTTAATTCCGAACGAAGTCTTTATTGGTCGTTCTAATGCTTCGTCCGAGTCACCGAGAAAAGATCCGTTTAAATAATAACTTGATATGTTTAAATAATTCTCGAGGAAATATTCTGACTTAGAATAAAGAATTAACGTTGTAATTCTCTTTGCGTTGAAAGACACAATCAAGTGTGAGACACGAAATTTTAAGTCGGTTAATTAGATTAAATACTCGGATGCGTAAATTATTTTATTTAGTACGAGTTCTTAGTCTTACGTACTTTTATAAAATTAGCGGATTATATTACTTCCTCTCGATTTCCTTCCCGAACCGGTAATTAAAACTCAAGGCAACTTGTGACTTATTATTTCGAGTTTTACATTTAGATAACACAAAAAAAGAAAAAGAAAAGGGAACAATAGAAGGGATTAGTGTTAAGTTAGATTGTGCTGGCATTATGTGAGAAGGCCACAACAAGAAGAGATAAGGCCAAGAGCGAAAGAAAGGAAAAAGGAAAGGCTCGGGAGAAGAAGGGGAGCTCGAGCGGGAAGAAAAGAGGAACCGAGATAGAAGCGGGGAGCCAGAGAGAGTACGAGGAGCAGGGGAGAATAGAGCGAGAGAGGGAGAGCGCGCGAGTGTGAGAGCCGAAGAGCGGTTGGAGGCCGGCGAGGTCGACGGCGAATGGAGGGAAGGTGGTTGGTAAACACGGGGTAAGCAGCGAGGGGCATGAAGGGGAGGCAAAATTAAGACCTCAAGAGGGGAAGCGAATGCGAGGGTTGAGAGAGGCAGCCTGTGAGCAAGGAAACCACGGCCGGCGACGGTGTCAAGCACGGAGGAAGGCGGCAGAAACCAGGGCTAGACCGGGGCTAGCGAGTAGAGGAAGAGGAAGGAGAGGAGGAAACCGACCGAAGCCAATCTGAAACTCGGTAAACCTTCGATCCTTAATTCGAGGTGGGTAGTCTTATTCTCTAAATTAATAGTAATTTTGAAATTCAATTGAATTTGTTGTGAATATTAAGTATCCGTATTGCGGAATGAATTTAGTAGTTGTTTCGCATTGATTTACGAACTTAGAATGAGTTTAGGGAGTTGTTAGGGCTGAGTCGGGACATAAGAAGATTTCATCGAGGTTAAGTAGTTAAAGTTGAATTGGGAGCTTTGAGGAAATTTAGTAGTCACTTGAGATTGGATCGGGAATCTGGAAATTCTAATGTCTGTTAGGTTGCCTAGGTCAAATGAGTAGTATCGAAGTTTCGCTTAGCAATTAAAGATGAAGGAGTTGTGACTTCGGTACGAATTATGAGTTAATTAGACCTTAGAGATTTCTTGAGATTGCGGCATTGAGAGCTAATTGTGAATATTAGGAAATGATGATTCGAAGTGTAAAGAGGAGTATGAATTCATATCGATTGATGCACATTTGAGGCATGGGAGTGAGAAGTAGGTGATTGTTAGGTTAATTGAGTTCAAAATATGTTTAAATCCTTGATGTTGAACTAAACTTAAAGATAAGCAGAGCTAGTGGAATTTGTGTAAAGAAAGGAAATTAAGAGTTATATTATTTAACATGGGCGAGAAAGAGTTTATTAATAAGGTAGAAACATAAGATAAGAATTTGAGGTAAAGATGGCAAATTGTGAGAAGTTGGGGCGTTGGAGTTAAGTGGTGATTACTAGTGGTTATTGTGGCTCGGAAAAGTTTTAGTTCCTAAACTCATCGAGTCTTGAATGTGAATTAAGTTAAAGGGAATGGACTTTGGAATACGAGAGGAGATCGGGAAATTGGAGTATCAAGGGAATATGTATCAATGTGGATTGATTTGTGGCATTGAAAACAAAGTACGATGAGGATTACGTATATGAGAATTAGAGACTCATGCTTGAATAGAATATGGATGAATAGGAGTAGATGGTAAGCACTTGGGAGAATCCTTGAGCGAAAATGGTAGCTTGGGATGCTAAGCCTTAGTATAGAAATGCTTGACCCTTGAAGTGGCTTGCTTTTGAGATACTACTCAAAGATTAGTTTTTAAAAGAGTTCCAAATGGTTATGCAAAACGATACTTGTGTATGATTCTTAAGAAATGCTTTTTAAACTTGAAATGTGTTCTAAAGAAGCGAAAATTATTTGAGAAAGTGAATCAAATTTGAGAAAGTGAATTTATAAGGGTGACACATGGTGTCATGCGTTCCTTGGTATTAAACCGAATTGATAAAGTCTGTTTAAAGAAGTTGTGATGAATGATTAAGTGCAAATTGTTTTGAATCGATTAGCTAGGATCATTTAGCATACCGAAAGGTTCGAATTGGAGTCCTCATTCATGAGGATGCCCGATTAGAAACTTCGAGGGAAGGGTTCCAGCAGGGGTCCCGGGGATCGGGATGCCCAACTAGAGACGTCCTAGAAGATAGGTCCCGAGACCCTTTTATTCCGGGTCGCGCCCCGCAGAAATCAAAGTTACTAAGAGAAATTATGAGAAATCATGAAGTGATAGTTTAAGTCTCCTGAAAGCGTAGGAAGTTGATTCAGATCTAAAATAATTGCTAATGATTGTGAAATCATGCTTTTAAGGGGTTGAAGTGTTATTATCTTTACGTTGCAAACGATTTCGTGGAATTTCATTGAAAAGTATATAAATTTGTATTATGTTACTATGCATTTGCCAATTTCATTATTATAAGTAGTATGTGTAAAGAATTTCCATTTTAAGAGTGTGAGAGTCTCCACTGAGCTCGTGGTTTGCTCACCCCCACAAATTCCCCCTTTTCCCTCCCAAGTGTTGCAGGTGCACTCTCGAAGGTGTGCTCTATACTTAGCTTATTTTGGATTCCGCTCATTGTTGTTTGTCTGCTTGCTCAGTGATTCAAGTCACGGATGTGAATTTCTTGTATTTCTAAGTATTGTACTTTGTAATTTAGTTCAAATAGTTTGTACAAGATGTATAATGAACCATTTAGATTGTTTTAAGTTTTATCGCATGATTGGTTCGACTCGGCGTGTGGTCGTTGAGTTGTATACTCGAGTATGTAGCTCGTCGAGTTATATTATGCTTTTATGCAGGGTTTGAAGACTTTAAGCCTATGGGATAGTCCAGATTACAAACGGAAGCCTCCCGGAATTTTTACGAAATTTCAAACTCTTTTGGAAACCCACCTTTATTGCCTCTAAGTTGGAATTAGAAAGCCGAACGGACATCTAATAGAGCCTTGGGAGTTCCTATAGGGAACTCTAGCGATGTAATATTCCTAGGGGTGTTACAAAAATGGTATCGGAGCATAGATTTTGGTGACCTTAAGTTTGCATTGCATATAGCCATCTAGGATCTTTGTTATGTGATTATGCGCTTTATTTGTGACGAGATATACATGTGGTATTAAGTGTAACCATTGAGTCGTAAGCATTTACCTCGTTGACTTAGTGAATTATTTAGATTATAAACTGCGTATTAAGTTGATATGTGAGTGATTTAAGCGTGCTAAGTATGAGATTGAGTGTGGCTGAATTTTTATTTCCTTTCCATTATTCATTGATTTCGTGGTGTGACTTCGAATCGTTAGTTGACTTAGGAATTCTACCCCTAAGAAGCATACAAGTATTCAATTATGTATTGGTTGTTATATTCTTATTTCCAAGGAGTTTAGAGAATGCATAATTGATCTTAGATGGGAAAAGAAAAGACGTACGGTACACTCGGCATAAGTGAAGCATTTATTGGAGATTCCTAATCCCGTTTGTCGATTTAGGTATAGAGGCTGCCTTTCGGGACTTGTCACTAAGGAATGAATTGAAATGTCACATTCCTGAATAGGATAAGGCTGAATACCCCGAGTGTTAAGGGATACTTGCATATATTTATGGAAACTCATAGGTGGGTATTTTTGGAAGTTATAAATAAGAATTAGAGGCCATGGAGAGGAAAATTAATGGGGAATACAACGTCAAAGGTTCGTTGTATCATTGGTGGAACTGGCTTTTTTGATAATAATATTTGGGTCTATAATCAAGAATGTAAAACTTGGTCTTTTGCTTGAAGTACATGTTTGTTCTGGATGTGTCGACGGTATCCTTTAGGGTACATTTGGGAGCTATGTTGGAGAAGTAGTTGATTTAGGAATTCTCTCTATTTCCATATAAGTTTTCGGCTCGACCAAGCATGAGATACAATGGTTATGGAGATTCATCTATAAGTTTTAATTTGGGAAACCCGTGAGAAAGGTCTAAAATAAGCCGAGCGTGAGGCGAGAAGGAGCTAAGTAAATCACATTGAAGGTTGTGCTTTCCACCATTTTGAGTTCCTTTGGCTTAATTATCTCACCAAGGGAGTTGATTGATGAATGTTCGAATCATGCCCTGCACCACTTTGAGTTTATATGTGGCAATTCTTTATGAGTAATCAAAATGTCATAAATTGGAAGTAGTTCCTTGGGATCTTTATAAACCTTGGGCATTGATAACCATCTTGTAGGTTGAGTGTCTTCTTTACAAAGGAAGTTTAGAAGTTGTTCTATCACTCCCATACTTCATTTGGAGTTCATTGTGTTTATAGTGCTCATTGGAGTGACTATAAGCTACTTGGAAGCGACATACTTTAAGTTTTATATAAGGATTGTAGGTTTGATCTTAACTCCCATAGAGGTGAAAGAATAACATGAGGACTCCCTACGACCTATTGTAGTTATCATGAGCTGCTTAAGCATCTTATTGTGCTGGATATGATCACATATAGTTTGGTTGCCCTTAAATTTTGACTTGGTTTCAATTCCAAGCATTTTGATTATACTTTTAAGCTTTGTCTACTCGCCTTTTTGGTGATGTTACTTGGCTAGTATGTGTGTCATTCTTACTGTTTCGACCAGTGATGCACCATAGATAATGCGTTGAAGTTGCCCATCCAGCTAGCTTGGCCATAAAGTCTCGCTTAGTTTGTGGAGAATAAGGAGCAAGAGAGTGGTGTGAGATATTTGAACTATATATGTGCCAAGTAAATGTGTTGATTGTATAAGTGTTTGGTGGAGATATTATTATCTAATTTAAAACAAGTGGTGAGATCGTTCCAAGCCAACTATTTGCTCGTTTCTAATACGATTTGCTCCCCGGCGCCTTGTAATTAAGTGAGCAGATGTACTGAAGAGATGGTATAGCGGAGGCTGGAACTCATTAACCTATAGAGACCCCCTTAGGAATTCTAGGAACCGTGGCTACCCAATTGAGTTTCCTTCCGTGATACGTATACTCGGTGTGCTCTATGTGTATATACCTATGTTTTACTTTATTCAGGAGCAACCTTTTTCTTTTGTGAATTCTAAATTTGCTATGAAACCACCGCGTTAACCCGTGACGACAAAGGTTGAACATCGCATATCAACTCCAATAGGGTTAGTGGCTCGAACCGACGCAATCTGTAGGAATTGCCAACTAAGTACAAGTGGAAGAACTCTTTTTGATAGACTTGATGGAGTTAGCAACACGGGATTTGGCGTTACCCTTAGGATAGGTTGACTTTCAAGATATAAAGCGATCAAAGGTTATACCACGCATTAGTATCTAGGTTGACCCCTTAGGAAGAAACAATACCTTCTAAGGTTGGAACGATAGAGCACCCCGTAGACGCGACAAAGGTACTATATGAAAGGTTCTAAGCTGCTAAGATAGGCAAAAGAGTACGCGGATCTGAAGCATGGATGCGTACAATTTGAAGTTGGGGATCACGTGTTTTGAAGAGTCTTTACTAAAGAGGTAGCTTTAGATTTGGGAAAAAGGGTAAACTTAGCCCTAGACTCCTAGGACCATTCCCAATTTTGAAAAGAAGTAGTCTTACAGACTTGCAGATTGATCTCTCCAAGAATTCATGAGGTCTCCTATGTGACTAACCTTCGCAAATATGTGTTGGATCCGAAGAATGTCATAAGACATAAACCTTTGAAGATCCAGGAGGACCTTACATCCGAAGAAGACTCAATCGACATCTCACCAAGACAAGAACAAAAATTTAGGACTAAGATCGTTCTACACGTCGAAGTACTCGAAAACATCATGCGTTAGCAACAGGCGAAATCGGACCCGGGAACATGAAGTCCGGAAGAAATACCACGTTCTATTGATATCTAGTATCCAAATTTCAAGAACGAAATTTTTAGAAGGAGGGAGAAATGTGAGACCTGGAATTTTAAGTAGGTTAATTAAATTAAGTAATCGAAGCGTACATTATTTTATTTTGTACGAGTTCTTAGTCTTACGCGCTTCTATAAAGTTAGCGGATTATACTACTTCCTCCAAATTTCCATCCCGGACCCGATAATGAAAACCCGAGGTAACTTATGACTTATTATTTTGATTATTACCTTGAGATAACCCCAAAAAAAGAAAAAAAGAGAAAAGAAAAAGAAAAGGAGCTATAGAAGGGATTAGTGTTAAGTTAGATTGTGCTCGGCATTATGTGCGAAGGCCACAATAAGAGGAGATAAGGCCAAGAGGGAAAGAAAGGAAGAAGGAAAGGTTCGAGAGAAGAAGGAGAGCCCGAGCAGGAAGAGAAGAGGAACCGAGATAGAAGTTGGGGAGTGAGAGAGAGGAGGAGGAGTGGGAAAACAAAGCGAGAGAGGGAGAGGGCGCGAGTGTGAGAGCCGAAGAGAGGCAAGATGTCGGCGAGCTGAACGCCGAACGGAGGGAAGGCAGTTGGCGAACGTGGGGTAAGCAGCAAGGGGCACGAAGGGGAGGTGAAATCGAGACCTAAAGAGGGGAAGTCAACGCGAGGGTTGAGAGAGGCAGCCGGTGAGAGGATTTCATCGGGGTTAAGTAGTTAAAGTTGAACTTTAAGGAAATTTAGTAGTCACTTAAGATTGGATCGGGAATCTAGAAATTCGATGGAGTTTGGTTGCACATGACAAATGAGTAGTAGTGAAGTTTTGGTTGGCAATTAAGGACGAAGCAGTTGTGACTTCAGATACGAATGATGTGTTAATTAGAACTTAGAGATTTCTTGAGATTGCGACAATGAGAGCTAATTACGAATATTGGTAAATGATGATTTGAAGTGTAAAAAGGAGTATGAATTGATATCTACTGATGCACAGTTGAGGCATGGGAGTGAGAAGTGGGTGATTGTTAAGTTAATTGAGTTCAAAATATGTTTAAATCCTTGAGGTTGAACTAAACTTGAAGATAAGTGGAGCTAGCGAGAACTTGAGTAAAGAAAGGAAATTAAGACTTATCTGATTGAATATGGGCGAGAAAGAGTTAATTAATAAGGTAGAAATATAAGATGAGAATTTGAGGTAAAGATGGCAAATTGCGAGAAGTTGGGGCGTTGGAGTTAAGTGGTGATTACTTCTTGTTATTGTGGCTCGAAAAAGTTTTAGTTCCTAAACTCATTAGGCTTAAAAGTAAATTAAGTTAAAGGGAATGGACTTTATATTACAGAGGAGAACGAGAAATTAAAGTATCAAGGGAATATGCATCCATGTGGATTGATTTGTGGCATTGAAAACGAAGTAGGATGTCGAATACTTATATGAGAATATGGGACTCATGCTTGAATAGAATGTGCACGAATAGGAGTAGATCCCGAGCACTTGGGAGAATCCTTAAGCGGAAATGGTAGCTTGGGATGCTAAGCCTTAGTATGGAAATGCTTGAGCCATGAAGTGACTTGATTCTAAGATAATGCTTAAACATTAGTTTTGAAAAGATTTCAAATGGTTATGCAAAATGCTAGTTGTGTATGATTCTTGAGAAATGCTTTTCGAGCTTAAAATGTGTTCTACGAAGCAAAACTTATTTCGGAAAGTGAATCAAAATTAAGAAAGTGAATTTATAAGGGTGACACGTGGTGTCATGCGTTCCTTAGTATTAAACCAAATTGAGAAAGTCTGTTTGAAGTAGATGTGATGAATGATTATGTGCAAATTGTTTTGAATAGATTGGGTAGGATCATTTAGCATACCGAAGGGTTCGAACTAGGGTCCTCATTCGTAAGGATGCCCGGCTAAAAACTTCGAGGGAAGGGCTCCAATAGGGGTCCTGGGGATTAGAATGCCCGACCGGAGACTTCCTAGAAAATAGGTCCCGGAGCCTTTTATTCGGGTCGCGCCTCGAGAAATCGGGAAATTATGAGAAATTAGGAAGTGCTAGTTCGAGTCTCCTAAAAGCCCGGAAAGTTGATTCAGTTTTAAAATAATTGGTAATGATTGTGAAATCGTGCTTTTAAATGATTGAAGTGTTATGATCTTTACGTTGCAAATGATTTCACGGCATTTCATTGAAACGTATATAGATTTGTATTATGTTACTATGCTTTCGCCAATATCATTATTATGAGTAGCATGTGTAAGGAATTTCCATTTTATGAGTGTAAGACTCCCACTGAGCTCGTGGTTTGCTCACCCCCACAAATTCCCCTTGAAGGTTTGCTCGGGGAGAGGCTAAGTCACCCTAGAGGGGGTGAATAGGGTGATAATGAAATTTGCTTGAAATTTAATATAGATGTGAATCCGAGGTGAGCAAGAGTCGGGATGAGCTCGGAAAAGCACTAACTCGGAATTCAGTGAAGAGTGAAGAAACAGATTAAACGGAAACTTTGAACCTGTCTCGAGTCTAGAATGCACTTAGAAAATTAATAACACGTAAAGTACGTGGAAACCCTCCCGGGGCAGAAAACCACGGACCGTGCTAATCCAAGCACAAAGTCAAATCCACTATTTTGAGTCCACAAAATACAGTAGACCGACTTGACCTGAGTTGCTCCCTTAGACAACCCCTTACAAGTTTTCCTAGACTCATAAATTCCCTTATCTCGATCTAGTACTTCCTAACCGAGATAACCCTTACAGATCGGGGACAATCGAGCTGAATTAACCCTTACAGACTTAGTCAAGGGACCTTACTTAGAGAGTAAGAAAGAAAGTGTTTGTAATTGAGTACAAGACCTTAAAACTCAAAATATTATGAAATACGTAATTGGAGTTGTAAGTAGAAGATTGAGAATGAATACAATGACTTTTGATCAAGTATGTATATTAACAATAGATTCGGCAATCTTCAAGTCATGAAAGTTGGCTTCTATTTATAGATGACCAAGCAGCTTAGCCGTTGTGTCCATCTTCTAACTGGAAGTCCTTTGTGATCGTTGTAAAGGATTTTCCGAGTCACTCGGAAAATATGCGTTGAGATATGAACGTTGAGGAACGCTTCTTGACTCCATTGGAAGTCCCAAAACCACTGGTGGTGTCTTGAAAAATAAGGTGGAAACCACCGTTGAGCTTGGTGTTGAAGATTTTCAGCTTTGGAAACGGACAACTCGACACAATGTCTAGGGCTAGGTCGGAGGTGGAAAAAGCCTTGTCTCGCTGGTGATTTGACGTTTTGAAGCTGGTTACTTTTGTAATTCAAATTTAGGATAGCCTCGTTTGAATAACCCGCAAAAACAAATCAATTTGGTTCTCAAAGTATAAAATACTTTGGTCCAAGATTAGACACAAATAGTATTATAATTAAAATAATTAAGTGACTAATTATCTCGAGTCGAAAAGAAAAAGAATTTTCCGAGTCTAATATCCATGAAACTGAAATTCCATCATAGTCGAGCCTAGAAGACAATGAAGTCGGATAAAGAATATCGAGTAAAGAATTCATGAGGTCTCCTATGTGACTAACCTTCGCAAACATGTGTCCGATCCGAAGTATATCATCGGATATAAACCTTTGAAGATCCAGGAGGACATACATCTAAAGAAGACTCGATCGACATCTCACCAAGGCAAGAGCGAAAATTTAGGACTAAGATTGTTCTATACGTCGAAGTACTCGAAAACATCATGCGTTAGCAGCAGCGACATCGGACCCAGGAACATGAAGTCCAGGAGAAATACCCCGTTCTATTAATATCCGAGTATCTCAATTTCGAGGACGAAATTTTGTACGAGTAGGGGAGAAAGGTGAGACCTAGAATTTTAAGTAGGTTAATTAAATTAAGTAATGGACGCGTAAATTATTTTATTTAGTACGAGTTCTTAGTCTTACGTGCTTTTATAAAATTAGCGGATTATATTACTTCCTCCCGATTTCCTTCCCGGACCTGTAATTAAAACCCGAGGCAACTTGTAACCTATTATTTCGATTTTTACCTTGAGATAACCCATAAAAAAAAGAAAAGAAAAAGAAAAGGGAGCTAAAGAAGGGATTACTCGTTAAGTTAGATTGTGCTAGCATTGTATGAGAAGGCCACAAGTAAGAGGAGATAAGGCCAAGAGGAAAGAAAGGAAAAAGGAGAGGCTCAGGAGACGAAGTGGAGCCCAAGCAGGAAGAGAAGAGGAACCGAGACAGAAGTTGGGGAGCGAGACAGAGGAGGAGGAGTGGGAGAACAAAGCGAGAGAGGGAGAGGGCACGAGTGTGAGAGCCGAAGAAAGCCGGACGCCGGCGAGCCGAACGGCGAACGGAGGGAAGGCGGCTTGCGAATGCGGGGTAAGCAGCAAGGGGCACAAAGGGGAGGCGAAATCGAGACCTAAAGAGGGGAAGCGAACGCGATGGCCGAGAGAGGCGATCGGTGAGCACGGAAACCAAGGCGGTAAAACCGGGTCGGCAGCAGAGAAAGGAGGAAACCTACCTAGGCCAATATGAAACTCAAGCAAACCTTCGATCCCTAATTCGAGGTGGGTAGTCTTATTCTCTAAACTAATAGTAATTTCAAAATTCAATTGAATTTGTTGTGAATATTGAGTATCCGTATTGCGTAACGACTTTAGTAGTTGTTTCGGATAGACTTACGAACTTAGAATGAGTTTAGGGAGTCGTTAAGTCGAGTCGGGACATGAGAAGCTTTACTGGGATTAAGGAGTTGTCGAATTGGGAGCTTTGAGGAAATTTAGTAGTCACTTAAGATTGGATCGAGAATCTCGAAATTCCGATGGAGTTAGGTTGCATAGGTCAAATGAGTAGCAGATGAAGTTTTTGTTAGCAATTAAGGAAGAAGGAGTTGTGACTTCGGTATGAATTATGAGTTAATTAGACCTTAGAGATTTCTTGAGATCGCGGCATTGAGAGGTAATTGCGAATATTGGGAAATAATGATTCGAGTCCCCGAAAGTGCGAAAGTTGATTCGGTTCCACAAGAATTGCTAATGATTGTGAAATCGTTCTTTTAAATGATTGAAGTGTTATGATCTTTACGTTATAAACGATTTCAGCGCATTTCATTAAAAAGTATATAGATTTGTATTATATTACTATGCTTTCACCAATTTCCTTATTATGAGTAGTATGTTTAAAGAATTTCCATGTTAAGAGTGTGAGACTCTCCGATGAGCTCGTGGTTTGCTCACCCCAACAAATTCCCCTTTTCCCTACCGAGTGTTGCACATGCACTCTCGTAAGGTGTGATCTATACTTAGCATATTCCGGACTCCGCCGATTGCTGTTTGCTACTTGCTAAGTGATTCGAGTCACGAATGTGCATTTATTATATTTCTAAGTATTGTACTTTGTAATTAGTTCATATAGTTTGTACCAGATGTATAATGAACCATTTAGACTGCTTTTAAGTTTTATCGCATGAATGGTTGGACTCCTGCGTGTGGTCTGTTGAGTTATATACTTCAAGCGTGTAGCTCGTCGAGTTATATTATGGTTTTATACAGGGTTTTAAGGCTTTAAGGCTATGGGAAAGTCCATATTACAAACGTAACTCCGCCAAAATTTATAAGAAATTTCAAACTCTTTTGGAAAACTACCTTTATTACGTCTAAGTTAGAATTAGAAAGTCGATCGGACACCTGATAGAGCCTTGGGAGTTCCTGTAGGGAACTCTGGAGATGTAATACTCCTAGGGGGTATTTTAGGATGCTACAGATCAATACTTAGAATAAGAGTGTTATAGAATTTATTTGAGCATGCTATAGTTCTCAGTGAAGTCCGACTTAGTTAGACATACCAAGTGTAGGAGATATGTAATAAAGTGCTTTCCGAGTTAGTCAAGCACATAATCAAAACTTCGATGAGAATTTTTATAGTTCTCGTAATAACTTGGAATCAAAACTTAAGAGAGATAGGATTTATACTTGAGTCTTTATGTAATACTCGAATGACTTAGAGTAAAAACCCGAGTCCGCACCTTAAAAAGTCCTCTTGATTGCATGTGCATTTTGTCAACATAGTGGTAGAGAATTGAGAGTATGACCAAGCCTATGGTAGGGTGCATTATTGGAATGATTTTTGAGTAAACCCTCATTATATTTTCTAAACACGTCATCGAGAGTGATCCACTTTACCCTAAAG
The DNA here is from genome assembly GCA_021018815.1 of Talinum fruticosum. Lineage (NCBI taxonomy): Eukaryota > Viridiplantae > Streptophyta > Magnoliopsida > Caryophyllales > Talinaceae > Talinum > Talinum fruticosum. The sequence goes on from JAITYX010000026.1 coordinate 3,788,063, forward strand.
TGAGGTTTTACCAGTCTAACTTACTCATTATTACTATTTGAGGTGAAAAATTAGTATGTGGATATCATCAATGGAGGATCAAGTGTCTTGATTGATGATTTTCTCTTGGAGAGTTTAAGTCAACCTAGATGGGGGTGAATAGGGTGATGGATGATTTTGAGAAATTACAAACTATTTTAAATAAATTAAACTAAGAAAATAATTCTAGGTCTAGAATGAACTAAAAACATGTCAAACACAAAAATACGTGGAAAAGCTCCTAGGGTAGAAAACCACGGACAGTGATAATCCAAGCACCAAGTCAAATGCACTATTTTGAATCCACAAAATACAAGAACCGACTCTTACGAAACTCGCTCCCTTATACAATTTAATTACAAGTTTTCGTAGACTCGTAATTTGCCATATTTGTTCTAGTACTTTCTAATTGAGATACTCTTTGTAGTTAAGGACAACTAAGCTGAGTTAACCTTTGCAACTCAGTCAAGGGACTTAGAAGAAAGTAGAAAGAGTAGAAGTGATTACAAGACTTTCTCTTTATAATTCATAAACTAAGAATTACGGAATTAGAGTTGTAAGTTGAAGATTAAGTAAGTATGCACTGAGTGAGTGTTCAACAATGTGTTCAACAATCTTCAAGTATTGTAGAGTGGCTTTTATTTATACACAACAGGGCAAATTAGCTGTTGAGACTTGTTGTAGACTCGCTGATCTTCAATAGGCGTTGCAACGGCTAGTCCGAGTCACTTGAAAAAGGATTGATTGTGATATGAATGTTGTGTGGTGGTCCTTGGCCCGAAAAGTGGTCCATCCCTCTCGTTGTGACTGAATTCTAGGGTGGAAATAACCATTGGACTCAAAGTTGAAGTTTACCAGATTTGAAAACAAACAACCCCGACACGGTTTCCGAGGCATATCTAGAAATGACTCGATTTATGTCTGCTGGCGTTTAACGGTTAGAAACCGGTTGCTTTTGCTTTTCAAAATTAGATTAGAATTCTTTAATCAATCTACAAAAGCAAATCAAAATGGTACTCAAAGTATAAAAATATTTTGGTCCAAGATTAGGCAAAGATAGAATTTAATTAAAAATAATTAAGCACTTAATTATCTTCAACCTAAAAGAATGGAATTTTCCGAGTTTAATATTCATTAGGTTCAAATTCCTTCCTGAGTCAATCCTTTAAATGATCAAGTTACTAAGAATAAAGAGTCAGAATACATAAACTTAATCAAGTAAATAATTTTATTAAATATGCTCGACTTAGAAAGAGTCAAAAACCCGATTAAGAGTGATATGCTTTATAGATGGTTTCTAAGCCGGTAAGAAAATAATGAAAACTTATATTGAGTTTCTTAAAGGCGTAGAATGACTTGGAATCAAAACTATAAAGACATAGAAAATTATACCCGAGTCGTCAATCTCCCGGTTTTTATGAAAGGCATTCATACTTAAGATAAAAGCTAATAAGTTCGGAGAGTTAAGTTTTCAATGTATGTCGATTAGAGCAAGAAAACTAATAAAGAGTATTGAACAACTCAGCTTAGATCATATACAACTTAGAACATGCTTCTTGAAGTAAACAGAGCATACTTGTCATAGAATAGCGAACAAATATATCGTAGTAAATACGAAATATGCTCCGATATAGGTATGCTCGTAAATAGGCAAATTTCATTAAACAATTAAAGCAATTACATTTAAACAAAAAGAAAGAAACAAACTGTGAGAGACAACTAAGAGAAACTCCTCCTAAACCAAACATCTCTATTTTCTATCTTTCCTCTCCCCTCTCGCATTTCAACAAAAATAACAAAAGGAGGGAGAAAAGCACAATTAAGTACAAAGATGTTGGACAAAATAAGAAAAAATTTGAAATCAAGAGGGCGAAGGAGCAGTTTGGCCGAAGTAGAAGAGCAAGGGTTGTGCTCGCGCCTGTAGCCTTGGGTACAGCACGACTTGCGAGGGGGAAATAATAGAGGTAGATCAGGTTCGGAATGACTCGTCCGTGAGTCGAGGTAGATCTTCCTCGGCCTTCTTCTCCTTCCGAGCCCCGAGCAAGTGCCGCAATAGGTTGTGCTTCCGAAGTAGGGGCCTTAGATTGGCCTACATTCCCGAGCGGATTGGGTGTGATCGAAGAGATCACCTCAGGCTCTTTGTCACCCTTACCCTCGGATTGAACCGCTTCAGCTCCCTTTTCTCCTTTTCCTTCACCTTCTCCTTCAACTTCTCCTTGTCCTTATTCTTCTTCTTCATCCTCCTCCGACTTAAACTCGAAGAACTAGAGGACTCGTGAAGGTTGTGCTTCTTCGGATTCCGAGTCCTCTCGCTGCCTTAGACCTTCTTTTTAGAGGTGACAAATTTGCTGTTGTTGTTACTAAATAACCTCCTTGAGCTCAAGCAATCATGGCTTTACTATGCTCGATCCGAGTTAGAACCGGTCTAAGTCCGAAGTGGAGGAGGAGGAGCTAATTCTAAGGAGTGAACCAAGACACCAGGTTGGATTTCCTCATATCCAAGGCCAATAAGTTTGCCTATACGAAAACAAACAACAGGTTCTAGGCACTTTTTGGGTCGAAAGAAGTTCAACCTCAAACCGAGTCAAATCAGTGAAAGGCGATCTGTTCCAAGATAAAAGGGAAGTGGTTAACCTCATACCCTTCAGGAATGTTTAAGTGAACCTTAAGGACTTAGCTATTAGGGTTATCTTTTGAGAGGTAGTAGGAGAAGAAGGTTCTCATTAGAATGAAGCATAGAAGTCTAGCTTCGAAGTCATTTGAGTCACGTAAAAGTTCTTTGGAGACTAGGTGATTTCTTTAGTGAACTTGTTAAAGAAGTCATCTGCGACTTGATTGAAGGGGATAAGATTAGAATGAAGAAAAACACACTTCACATCAAAGAGCTTATGAAGTAGAGCAAGGTTGATACGAATCAACTTGCCTTGGATGACAAAAGAGATCACGTTATCCCTTGTTGTCATCCGAGTATAGTACTTAGTAATGAGTTCGGGTAACTATACTCACAAACGCATAAGTAGTTGAAAGCACCAGTTTTGATGGTGGGTTTCAACAAAAAAGAGGTTTTGGTGAAGAATTTGTCGTCAAGAAAGAAATGCTGAGCGACTATTACCTTTGAATCATCCGAGGCAGGGGCTTTTCCCTTGGCTTGAGCAGCCTCGAATAACTTGATTTAGTTGTTGCCTTCTTTGTGGCCGAACCTCCCTCCATAGCTGAACCTCTCTTAGGCATACTGAAAGAGATAGAGGGACTTTGAGAGTAAAAAGAAAGTGAGTGAAGAGCACACATAAGTGAGAAATAGAGAGAGAGAGTTTGAGTATAAGAGATATTAAGTATGAGAGCAAAGAAAGCGAGAGTGTGAGCAATAAGTAGGCAAAGTGAATGAATGAAATCGAAGCGGTGCTATTTATAGAATAAATGATTTTATTGAACAACCACCTTTCTAACTCAGCCCTCTTAGCAACGGTTATAAGACCGTTGAGTCTCCCAACAAGTAATAGCTAGTTTTTGAAGTAGCTTTCTTCCAATAGCTAGTTCTTCTAACCGTTTGCGTGACAAAGAGAGAAGAAACGATTTTCAAAAACATTTATGAGATTATCCATTGATCTAGAGATGATCCCTGAATTTTTATGTCCATTTTGCTAATTAACCGAGTCCGACTCGGTGATGTCACTAAGTGACTCGGAAAACACTTAAAAAATTAATAACTTATACCTCAATCTCATTCTATGTCAACTAATCCATTTGTTATTCACTCAAAGTTAATAACAGTCAATCGAGTAGAATAATTCATGCATTTACTTAGATAATCATGCAATTAACATGCCAAGTTCATTCCTAATAAAGCAAAACTAATCTTCACTAAGAGGTATAGTGAAAATATCAGCTAGTTAAAGTTTTGTAGGAATAAACTCAAGTTTAATATCACCTTTCTCGAACAGTCTCTCGAAAATGATACATGACCTCAATGTGTTTCGATTTTGAGTGCTGAACTGGATTCTTGGTGATGTTGGTTGCACTTTGATTGTCACACGTGATTGGGATAAATGTGAATGACAAACCTAGATCCTTCGGATGTTGCTTCACCTAGAGAATCTGAGCACAACAAGCTCCAACCGCAATGTACTCAGCCATAGAAGTTGATAGAGCAACCGAGTTTTTCTTTTTGAATGCTAGGAGATGAGTGATTGACCTAAAAATTGGCATGCTCCTAATGTGCTCTTTCCGTCAACTTTGTATCCAAGTATAGTCAGCATCTAAGTATTCGAGTGCGGGGTCGGATATCTAAAAATTCTCTTCACCGCGATGAAATGTGATTCGTTAGGATTAGCTTGAAAACTTGCACAAAGGCAAACACTAAACATGATATCTAGCCTACTAGATGTGAGATAAAGTAGAGATCCACTCATACCTCTGTAGAGTTTCTAATCTACTGCTTTACCTTTCTCATTTGAGTCTAGTTTCGTCATCAGTTACTCATAGGTGTTGCCACATGCTTCACATCTTGTAGCTTGTACTTTTTAATAACTCCTTGGTGTACTTTGATTGATGGACGTAGAAGCCATCCTTTTCTTGCTTGATTTGCAATCTAAGGAACAAATTGAGTTATCTCATTATACTCATTTGGAACTTCTATGTCATTAACTCAAAAAACTCTTGGAATAGAGTTTCATTAGTAGCTCCCAATATAATGTCTCAACATAGATCTTAATGACAAGAAAATCATTCCCCTTGGTTTTTGTGCAAAGAGTTTTGTCAATGAGACCACTTTGAAATGATTTTCAACCAATAAATTGCGTAGTCTTTCATACCAAGCTCCGGGAGCTTGTTTTAGACCATATAAAGCCTTTTACAACTTGAAAACATGATTTGGAAATTGAGAGTTTTCAAATTCAGGGGTTGGTTAACATAAATGTCTTCTTAAACATAACCATTAGGAAATGAACACTTAACATCCATTTGATAAAGCTTGATGTTCATGCTAGATGCAAATGCCAAGAGAATATTGATTGCCTTAAGCCTAGCAATAGGTGCAATGGTTTCCCCACAATCAATTCCCTCGTCTTGGTTATTCCCCTGAGCAACTAATCTGGCCTTATTTCGACTACCAATCCTCCCTCATCCAGTTTGTTCTTGAAAACCACTTTGGTTCCTATTATTGGGTAGTCGAAGGTCGTTTGGTAAGAGTCCGGACTTGGTTTATTTCAAATTGATTTACTTCTTCCGCCATGGCCTCTACCCATTCAGGTTCAAGTAAGGCTTCTAGTACATTTTTAGGTCTAGTTAATGGTATGAATGCTGAAAATGCACAGAGATTTTGCAAAGAAGAACAAGTTCTTACCCCACTATTGATATCGAAAGTACATTCTCGGGTGGGTGACTAGATGTATATTTGAAAGCTCGACCTATCCTCTAGTTCCCTAGTTTTGTTAGTTGAATGGTCTTATCTTCAGCTTGTTCAGTTTCTTGAACATCTTTAACTTGATCTTAAGTATTCCGATCCGGCTATTGAACTTGCTCATTTTGAGTCACTTATTCGAATTGCCCTAGTTCTTTTGTTTTGACTCATTCTGAGCTCAGGTTTAGCAATATCATCTTCATCTTTATTGAGCTTGAGATTTGAGAAGGTGGATTCACTTGTCCTGCCGTAGTCAATCTAATAAAAAACATTGTGGATACTTCCACTTTGTTAGTTCTCTTGTTAAAAATTCTATAAGCTTTACTATGAGATGAGTAACCCGTAAATATACCTTCATCTAACCTTGCATCAAACTTACTCGGATGTGCCTTACCATTGTTATGCTCATAGCATTTACATCCGAATGGTTTGAAGTAGGAAATGTTGGGCTTTTTTCCCTTATACAGACTCATTGGGTGTCTTCTTCAGAATGGTTCCGATGAGGCATCCGTTGAGTGTATAATTTGTCGTGTTGACTGCCTCGACCCTTAAATAGTAGGCGGATTATTTTTAATCATCATTGTCCTTCCTATTTCTTCAAGAGTTCTGTTTTTGCTGTCCACTACTCCATTCTATTGAGGAGTTCTTAGTGCCGAGAAGTTCTTAGTGCTGAGAAGTTGTAGGAGATGTCACTCTTGTCACGTAAGTCTACAAATTCTGGGTAATTGAACTCCCTTCCATCGTCGGTTCGAATTCTCCTCATCCAAATCTCATACTCCACTTGAATTTTCTTGCAGATCTTAGTGAACTCTATGAAGGCTTCATTCTTATTCTTCATAAAACACACCAAGGTAAATCGTGAATAATCATCAACAATAACCAGCACAAATGATTTACCTCCTAAGCTTTTCAAAGAAATTTCACCACACAAATCCATATGAATCAATTCAAGGGGATGTGGACATAGTTTTGATTGGTTTGAAAGATGATCTGACTTACTTTCCCTTTGTGCATGCTTCACAGATTTTATCTTTCTTAAATACATAGTTAGGTAAACCCTAACTAATCCATGACATGCAAGCTTCTTGATGGTCCGTAAGCCGATATGCTAGTCTACGATGCCATGTCCATGAATCATCTCTCAAAGATGCTTTTAAACATAATAAATTTTGATGAGAAATTGAGAGAGGAATGGTATAGGTGTTACCACTACTAGAAATACTTGGATTTTGTGACCACAATTTTGTGACCGAATAAAACAATCACAATTTGTGACTACTTTTGTGACCACATATAAGTGGTAAGAATTCATGACCAAATTATCGAAGTGAGAAATTCGGTCACATTTTATAATTACTTTTGTAACCATTTTAAAATCAGTCACAAAATTAAAATTGTGATGTTTAGTGACCAATTTTGTGACCATCAAATAATTTAATTATGGTCACAAAATTGGTTAAGCTTATTGAGTGCTTAAGACTCGGACTCTAAATCTAAACCATTCCGAGTACTCTATGAAGACTCAGGTATAAACATTAATCCTTCTTGAGTTTTGATTACAAGCCATTCCGAGTGTTACGAAACTCCCGTATAAGTTTTCATTCATTTCGATCGACTCATAAAACACACTCTTGTATATCTTCCGCATTAATGTTTCGACTCACTCGGACAAAGCACTCGGACTATCGCATGTTCAAATAATTTCTCTAACACTTTTATTATGAGTTCTGATCGCATATTTCAAGATAAAGTGAATTACATTGTTAATTCCTCTTTCTAAGTCGGTTTGTTTGAGAATTATTTGTCCGGATCAAGTGTTTATACTCGATGATTCTACTCATTTTAAACTTGATCTTTCTTAGGATTGACTCGATTAAATTTGAGTATACTGAATATTAGACTCAAAATATTCAATGTTTTTAGGTCTAAGATAATTATGCACTTAATTATCTTAATTAAATTATTATCTATGCCTAATCTTGGACCAAAGTATTTTATACTTTGAGAACCAAAGTGGTTTACTTTTATAGGTTATCCAAATGAGGTTATCTTATTTTTGAATTACAAAAGTAGCCGGCTTCAAGCTCTCAATCACCAGTAGACAAGTTTTATCTACTTCGAATACGGCTTAGACACCGTGTCGGGGTTGTCTATTTCCAAAACTTGAAAACTCCAGCGCTAAGCTCAACGGTGGTTTCCACCTTGATTTTTAGATATAACAAGTTGACTGGAGCACCTATAGGAGCCAAGTGCCATTGCACAATGTTCACATCCCAACGAATCTTTTCCGAGTGACTCAAAGGAATCATTACAACGGCCACTAAAGACTTCGTTCGGAACCAAGACACAACAATTACTCGCTTGGTCATCTATAAATAGAAGCTACTTCACATGACTTGAAGATTGTTGAAACTATCTCTCTTAGTACATTACTCATTCAATCTTCTTCTTACAACTCGAAGTCTATACTTAATAGTTTTCTAAGTCAGTATGTTTGTTTGAGAATTATTATCTCGTGCCTAATATTGGACCAAAGTATTTTATACATTGAGAACCAAATTGGTTTACTTTTGTAGGTATCAAAACGAGGTTATCTTATTTTTGAATTACAAAAGTAGCCGGTTTCAAGTTGTCAATGACCAGCAGACAAGTTTTATCTACTTTTGAACAATGCTCGGACACCATGTCGGGGTTGTCTGTTTCTAAAACTAAAAACTACAATGCTAAGCTCAATGGTGGTTTCCACCTTGCTTTTCGAATATCACCGGTTGACAGGAGCACCTTTAGGAGCCAAGAGTCGTTCCACAACATTCACATCCCAACGAATCTTTTCTTAGTGACTTAGATGAACCATTACAACATCCAATGAAGACTTCGTTTAGAACCAAGGCACAATGGTTACTCTGCTTGGTCATCTATAAATAGAAGCCACTTCACAAGACTTGAAGATTGCTGAACCCATTGCTCAAACTATCTCACTTAGTACATTACTCATTCAATCTTCTTCTTACATTTCCAAGTCTGTACTTAATAATTTTCCGAGTTGTAAAGTCTTCTAATTCAATCACATACTTTTCTTACTTTTTGAGTAAGGTCCCTTGACTAAGTCTGTAGGGGTAACTCAGCTCGGTTGTCTCTAGTCTGTAAAGGTTATCTCGGTTTGGAAGTACTAGATAAGATAAGGGAACTTCGAGTCTATGAAAATATTGTAACAAATTGTCTAAGGGAGCAATTCGGTAGAGTCATTCCATTGTATTTTGAGGATTCAAAATAGTGGATTTGACTTGGTGCTTAGATTAACACTCGCTCGTGGTTTTATGCCCAACCGGGGTTTCCACATAATTCTGAGTGTATACCTTTTTAGTCCAATCTATACTCGGAATCGGCCTTTTATCTTGTTCCAAGCAAAAAAAAAAGATTCTTAATTTGTTAAATTTTCCTCATCACCCTATTCACCCCCTTTAGGGTGACTTAGACTTTCCGAAGCAAACCTTTAATTGGTATCGAGCCAAGCCTTTCAAGAAGGATCTAACGATCAAAAGGTCTAAAGATTAGATGGCTGAAAACATTGGAGAGTTCGATGAAGGAAGATCTTCCACCGGATCACCAATGGTTAAAGGATCAAACTTCGTGCACTCGGAAGAAACCGATGGAATACTTGCTGCTGGACAATGATGAAGGTGTCCGGAACATCATCCAAGAAGGAAACTACATTCCAATGAAGATGATAGGTACAAGATCTTGGACTAAAGAAAAATTCAAGTACACTAATGAAGAGTCGGAGAAGTTCGGAAAGAACTTTCAAGTAATGAACATTCTAATGTGTGCTATCGGCTCGGAAGAGTACAATAGAGTCTTGGCTCGTGACACGGCCAAAGATGTGTGGGACACTCTTATGAACATATACGAAGGAACGAGCTAAGTGAAATAGGCGAAGATAAGCCAATATCTTAATAAATATGAGCTGCTCAAGATGGAGCCGAGATAAAAACATCACTCGGACGTTTATTCGCTTCACTGAGATTACAAATAATCTAAAATCTCTTGTTAGAAAGATTTCCCATGAAGAAATGTGTAGAAAAATTCTAAGAAGTCTACTAAAGAGATGATGGTGTCTTAAGGTGACAGCCATCAAGGAAGCTCAGAACCTCTCTCAACTAAAGCCGGACGAATTGAATGGGAAGCTGCTCACCCATAAAATTCACTTGGAAGAAGAGGAAGCCGAGATTAGCACCAAACATAACATTGCGCTCAAGGCCTCAAAAACTAGAGGGGAAAGTCTAAGTTCCTCGGACTCGAAGAACACCCAATGGCACTTATAGCTCGAGGCTTCAAAAGAATGTTGAAGTATAACAAATGGGAAAAGAGGCCAAAGGAAGAGTTATACGAGAAAGATTAGAAGGACAAAAAAGGTAAATATTCTTCACCTTCAAAGTTATCTTTAACTAAGAACTCGGTCTGTTTTCAATGTGGCAGCAAAGATCACACAATCTAGGACTATCCAACGAGAAAGAAGGACCGAAAGAAGAAGAAGGCTATGATGGCCACATGGAGTGATGAAGAATCCTCTGAAAAGATGATGATTCCGATGACCGAAAGTGTTTGATGGCACTAACGGACTCGAAGCGGCATTCGAGTACACCGAGGAGACAAGTCCTCGGGAGGTAATTGAATACTTTCTCAAGTTCTCCAAAGTTGATTTGGCTTAATATATTTACACTTTGGAAGAAAAGTCCAATTCTAATTCTTCTCAGTTTAAAGAACAACTCCAGTCTCTTACTTCGAAAGCAACTGTTTGAAAAATTAATTGGAAAAATTGAGACTAACTCTAAAAGAACTCAAGACCAGTACTCACACTAATGAGACCGAGTCCGAGTCACTCGGAAGAGAAAATGAGCATCTGAAAAAAAAAGCTCCATGAGTCTCAAGAACTTGTTTTGAAGTTTACTCAATGTCGAAAAACCTTGACATGCTTTTAGGCTCTTAGTGTGTCTCCTTTAGGAAAGAAGGACTTGGTTTTAATGAAGAGGAGGAATCTAATTCCTACTCAAATCTTTTCAAAAAGGATTCAAGAACTGTGAAGTTCAGGAAGGCTGAGCATGGTCCTCTTTATAAGAATGAAAGGATGAGTGAGCCTAGACTAGTTTATAGGAGAAAACTTTGTCCACTTGTTTATGAAAGAAAAGATTTCCGAAAGAAAGAGACACGAGACTTAGCTTTCTAGAAAAAAGACTCAGAATAAAACCAAACCCAAAGTCATTCAAATCTGGGTTCCCAAGAGTCTTCTTCCTTAGAAAAGGACCACAAGTAAACATATTTACTTGGTTCGTTAGAGGAAGTGAAAAGGGTTAGTGCGTTTCGACTTGTAGGTAACTCGAAAAGGGCGAAAGGTTATTGGTATTTAGACAAGTGGATGCGCACGCCACATGTCGGAGATTCAAGACTCTTTTCCGAGTTAGAAGATTTTAAAGGAGGCAAGGTCACTTTTGGAGAGGACAATAAGGACAAGATAATTGGTATTGGCAAGATTGGGAAAGGAGACAAACCGGTCACCCAGTCTATCTTGTCAAGGGATTAAAATACAATCTACTCAACATCTCTCGGTTATGCGACAAAGGTCAAAAGGTAAGATTCACTCGGACCAACTGCTATATTTACGATGCAACTACCAAATAGACTAAGCTCTCAAGTAAGAGATACGGTAATACCTATGCCATTCCTCTTTATGATCCGAGGTTAGAATTTATCTTGTTTAAAAGCATCATTACATGATGATTCTTGGACATGGCATGGTAGACTAGGTCATGTTAGCATGCACACTATCAAAAAGCTTGCATCTCATGGTTTAGTTAGGGGTTGACTTAACTGTTCATTTAAGAAAGATAAAATATGTGAAGCATACACAAAAGGAAAACAGTCAGATCTTCTTTCACTACTAGAAAACCGCAAATTTGTGACGGAAATAGCGACGAGAATGATAGAATTAGCGATGGAATTAGCGACGGAACTCTTCCGTCGCTGAAAAGCGAGTCGCTAAATATCAGCGACGGATTAGCGACGGATACCATTTCCGTAATCGATGGAAATCAACGACGGAACGACTTTCCGTCGCTCATTTAGCGATGGAAGTGAGGGATTTCCGTCACCGATTTCCATCGCTGAATCGGCGACGGACAATCCCCCAATTCCGTCGTTGACATCCGTCGCTAATTAGCGATGGAATATTTGGTTTTTCCATCGCTAATTGGTACTTGTTCCGTCGTCTGTTCCGTCAAAAATTCTGAATATTATTGTCTAATTATTCATTACCCTAGTATAGAACATTGTGAATGGATATACAAATCCACCATTCACATATGTGACACTTACATTTGGCATTTACATATGCCGGCCACAAATAATTCATCAAAGTTGGATATACAAATCCAACTTACATGTTCAACATCATCAACAACCATAACATACTTAAAACAAATTCACAAGTTCAACACAACAAACAAACAATAACTCGAAGAAACCTCAAACACATTTAAATAGTACGCAAAGTGGTGATCACCAACATATACAAAAGTTCACATTTGAATTCACTCATCCTCATCCTCATCCTCTTCCTCTTGTGGTTGTGGTGGTCGACGGTGAGGTCCGGATGCTTGCAGAGACTGCAGAAATTCATTCATACGTGCTATTGGATCAGCGAAACTGTCGACTCCGTGGCTTAAGATGCCTATTTTGCAACTCAAGCATCCAACAAGTGCTCAATCCATTGTTGTACCTCGAATTTAAAGTATGCACTTTTTCTCTCCATTCCGAGTCATCTGCAGTAGACGGTTTCGGTGATTTGAAGGGCGTTGTTGGTTTCAAGTTTCTAGCCTCGCATCCAAGTCCATAAATGTGACCTTTCTTGTTCGCATTGGCTTTGACCCACAACTCTTGTTGTGAAGGGGTGGAGACATGATCCTCGAAGAGTTGGGGTCATCACTGGAAGTTTGAGTGGGTTGAGTGTTTTGCAACTCTTCGCACTCTTTTTGAAACTTCTCCCGAATATAATACAAATAATTGAGGCATGTAAATATCACACGCTGTTAACGAAAACAATAGATAGAAAAATATGCGGAATTCATATATATGGTTACTCACGTAAATGGCCTTGGATTTTTTGTCCACCCATTCGTCCTTTTTGTTTTGTGCGTTCGTGAAAATAGTTGGGTCGGTAGAGGCTGAACTCCTTTAAGCTCCTTTATCTAAAATTAAAAACAAGTTAGTAGAGAATCAATTTACCAATATGAACATGTTAACAGTTGCATGTGTAATCAATAAGAAAGGGGCATGTACAAATTGCCGCTTATGCTCGTCATAGGGATTGAGCCACAAGTATGGAGCGATGAACCAAGTCCCCCTTATCAGCATGATGGTTTTTCCGAGCTTGCTCGCGTAACTTCTTGTATTCAGCAGCTTCCCAATATTCGAGCAACTCGCGCCAGTAGTTGCCACTCAACCATTTCGGCTTCTTATTAGTTTTCCTCGCCTTTAGCATGAAGTCCTTCAAGCGATCACCGCCTTTCTTTTCAAAATTTCTTCGATTTGGACTTCATCGGTTGGAGACCAAGTGAAAAATTTCTATATAAATAAAAACGTAGTTTATAAGTTATGAAATTATAATATAATGTTCGAACATGCACAATAAGTGATTATGTTATCCGAACTTGAGAAAACTAATGATTTGTCATTACCTTAAACTCGTAAAACCACCGATCACGTTGTGATTGAGGGACCTGTTCAACTAATAACTAATATGCTTAATTTATTTTGTCAATGGGGTAGAACCTAATCAATAAAGATATAAAATAGTTAGTTCAACTAATAACTAATATGCTTAATTTATTTTATTATTTATTATCACACTTACCCTTCACCATCCGGCTCAATTCGGATCTTTTCTCAGCTGCTAGCGCTACTTGATTGAAGACAAGGATCCTCGTTCCTCGTATCGCTTGGTCCTTCATTTGTAGGCATTTGTGGTGGCCGTTGTTCGGAACCAACGTGGATGCGTGGTACATTATTTGTACCATATTAGTGATATGCATATGTACTCGACGGGTTTGAGTACATATGGGGTTGCTAAGAATATGAAGGGTTTAGAAAGAAAGACCCACCCAAGTGGGTTTTGCATGTGTGGAAAGTTTGGGAGTTGGAAAAAGGGAGGGTTGGGAATAAATGACCCCCCAATGGAGTTTGGTTGTGAGGGCAATGTGGAGATAGTGCTCCACCAGCAGGAGTTTGAAGGTTCCGAGGGTTTTGAGAGGGGGTAGAAGTGCCGACATCATTACCTTCCCCATCGGTAGTGGTGTTTCTAGCCCTTCCCGAGTAGCCGATCTTTTGGTTCCGCCTCTACCTCTCTCCATTTTTCTGTACATAAACAAGTAATTCACACTATTAGTAAACATCCAACGGTTCAAGTGATTTCATATAAAACAACATATAAACAATAGTAAACATATAAACATGTAAGCGTTAGATATAAATCGAAGCATGTGAATAAATTACGCTTCAATTGTTTCACCTTCATTACATTAATAAGAATTCATTCGATGACAACATAAATGAAAGTTGTACAATATAAAACAAACCCAACAAAAGAACATTATCAACTACTCATTATCCTCATCATCGGTGTTATCATCATCTTCTTCACTATCCTCTTCGGCATCATTGAATAGGGTATGTTCTTCTTCGTCATCGGTGATGTTATCATCATCCTATTCACCTTCTTCATCTTCTTCACCTTCCTCTTCGTCGCTAACATCCTCAATCTCATCTTCTTGGTTTAAAATAACATCATCAACTAATTCTTCTGCTGCGCTTGAGTTATCAACCAAAGTTTCGGCAAAGTATCACTTATTGGATCGATCGTACCCATACTATCCTCTTGGAATGCACGAGGAATAGTATATTGGTCATCAACTCGGCCCTTGGTTTTGATGCCACTACGACGAACCAATTCAGTTTTTCTCTAGGGACCCCTTGTGGATATTACATATAATACACCTGAGTTGCAGTGCTAGCAAATATGATCGTACTTACGATAACGCCTTGTATGATGCACTTCGACATATAATACACCCGAGTTGTAGTTCATATGATTGGCGCCACTGTCATCGTTGAATACGTTAGAAACCATTGTTTGCTCCTCATGTAAATGAGGATCTATTTCTCCATGACTAGTCCAATACCAATAGTTTGGAAGAAAACCATATTGATAGAGGTGCAACTTAACTTCATCGGGATCCTTATACTTCCGATTTCGCATTTGCGACATGGACACCTATATTGTTGATTATGCACAAATTCCGATTGGCTTCTAGCATGTGCATCAAACTCCTCAACCCCGTCTAAAAACTCTTGTCTATACCCAACTCTACCGGGTAATAACCTATAATACATCCATCTACAATGCGTAGGCCGGTCCATATATATTCTGATTGACATTTAACAATTTATTACATTATTAGGTAAGAATACCAACACATGGAGATGTTATATGATTACATATTTTCTATAACGAACATAATCTATATATAACCATTATGCATCTATCTATTTTTTTATTATACATAGATTTCTTTATTTTTTATATTTTACTCTTAAATATTTATTTTATAATTAAATTAATCATACCTAATTAGCATAAATAAACTCATATACATATAATTAAACTTATCATACAAGTAAAGCAGTCATACCTATAAGCATACCTAATTAGCGTGAACAACCTCACACAAATAAACAACAAACAATTAGACATATATAAATCACAAAAACCATTTCCCTCAACTTCAACAATAATATCCAACAAATCCAACACAATTGCACATTTTTCTATTCAAATTCATCCACAATCAACATTAATTTCTACCAAATTACATATATTCGTCAATTCCAACTTACATTTTTTAAAACCCTAAATTTAAGTTCAATAACATTTACTCCATAAACAACACAATTGCACACTTTTCTATTCAAATTCATCCACAAACAACATTAATTTCCACTAAATTACGTATATTCGTCAATTTCAAGTTACAATGTTCAAAACCCTAAATTTAACTTCCATAACATTTACTCCATAACCAACACAATTGAACATTTTTCTTCTCAAATTCATACACAAACAACATTAATTCCCACCAAATTACATATATTCGTCAATTTCAAGTTACATTTTTAAAACTCTAAATTTAACTTCAATAACATTTACTCCATAAACAACACAATTGCACATTTTTCTTCTCAAATTCATTCACAAACAACATTAATTTCCAACAAATTACATATATTCAACAATTTCAATTTCAATTTCATAAAACCATAAATCTACAAAAATAAACAAAATCATAACTCAACACTATGGGCGGCACCGGCGGCGGCAACGGCGGAACGACGAGGCGTGTGGCGACAGCGGCGGCGGTGCGTTGGCGGCGTCCTCCACCCGAGCGGCAGCAGAGGCGGACACGGGTCGGGCGAAACCAAGGAGAACGGTGGTTCCTTCGGCCTTCGTGTTCCTCAGCAGCGGAGGCGAGGCGGCGGTCGGCGGCGGGGACGGCGGTGCAGGCGCGCGGCCTAGTCGCCGGCGGGAGTGCTTGTTGGCGGTGGTGAATCGCCGGGGTTATAGCTTGCTCGGACCTCGACTCTCTCTCTCTCTTTGCGCTGCGGTATTAAGTCCGGCCGAAGCCGGATCCGAATATATGCGTAATTAGCAACGGAACAGTCCGTCGTTGTTCCGTCGCTAATTTAAAAATTTTGCTTAGCGACCGAACAATGACTGCATCGTTCCGTCGCTAATTACTAAAGTAATTTAATTTCGTTTTTTTTTGGTTTTGTAATATCCGATATACCTGGCGACGGCTTAGCGACGGAATATTCCGTCGCCGATCTCGAAATAGCGACGAAAACCAAGTTCCGTCGCTATTTCCGTCGTTGTTTGAGATAGGTGTCGGCTTGTGTCGGTGTCCGTCACCGATTCCATCGCCAATTTCCGTCGCTATTTTACGGCTTTGTAGTAGTGTTTCAATCCTCTCAAAACCATTTCTACAACCAAAGTGCTTGAGTTGCTGCATACGGATTTACGTGGTGAAATCTCTATAAAGAGTCTCGAAGGTAAATCATATGTACTTGTAATTGTTGATGACTACTCACGATTTACCTAGGTTTGTTTTCTTAAGAACAAAAATGAAGCTTTCAAAGAGTTCAACAAGCTCTGCAGGAAAATTCAAGTAGAGTCACAAGATCGGATAAGAAGAATTTAAGCTTACTATGGAAGGGAGTTCGACTACTCAAAATTTGTAGAGTTCTGCGACAAGAATGGCACCTCGCACAACTTCTCGGCGCGTGAACCCCTAAAAAAATGGGGTAGTGGAGAGAAAGAATCGAACTCTTGAAGAAATAGGAAGAACGATGATGATTGCACATGATCTACCTTACTATTTCGGGCTGAGGCTATCAACATAGCAAACTACACACTCGAACAATTACCTCATCGGACCCATCTTGAAGAAAACCCCTATGAGCTTTAAAGGGGAAAGAAGCCCAACATCTCATACATCAAACCCTTTGGATGTAAGTACTTTGTTCACAATAACGGTAAGGATCACCCGACCAAGTTTGATGGTAGGTCAAATGAAAGTATCTTTTTGTGTTAGTCATCTCACAATAAAGCATATCGTGTTTTTATCAAAAGAACTAAAAAAGTGGCGAAAGCAGCCACGTTGTGTTTGATGAGATTGATCGAGGAAAAACAAGTGAGTCAACCTTCTCGGATCCGAAACTCTATCGAGATGAAGATGATCTTGCTGAAGCCGAGCTAAGACAGAGCCAAAACAAAGCAACTAGAATGAGGCAGTCCGAACATCATGACTCGGACCGAACCAGCTTAAGAGTCAGCTCAAAATGCTTGAAGGATAAGCAAATGAGGAAATTCAGCAAGCTCGGAATACTGAAGATCATGCAAGAGCATTCAAATATGCTTCGAGCCACCCACTCGAGAACATTTTGTCCGACATTAACAGTAGGTTAAGAACTCGTTCTTCTTTGCAAAATCTGTGTGCATTCACTACATTCATATCATTAACGGAACCCAAAAATGCACTAGAGGACCTAAATGAACCTGAATGGGTAGAGCCCATGCAAGAGGAACTTAATCAATTTGATAGAAACCAAGTATGGACTTTGACTAAACGACCTTCCGACCACCCACTTATAGGAACCAAATGGGTTTTTAAAAACAAATTGGATGACGATAGGTTGGTAGTTAGAAATAAGGCTAGACTTGTGGCTCAAGGTCACAATCAAGAAGAATGGATTGATTGTTGGGAAACCTTTACACCGATTGCTAGGATTGAAGCAATTAAAATCGTATTGGCACTGGCATCAAGCATGAATATTAAGTTGTATCAAATAGATGTGAAATGTGCTTTTCGAATGGTTTCATTCAAGAGGAAGTCTATGTTAAGAAACCCCCTGGATTTGAAAACTCGGAATTTCCGAATCATGTTTTCAAATTGGAAAAGGCATTATATGGTCTTAAACAAGCTCCCCGAGCTTGGTATGAAAGACTCGAGCAGTTTCTTGGTTGAGAATGATTTCAAAAGAGGTCAGATTGAAAAACTCTTTTCTTAAAAACCAAGGGGAGAGATTTCCTTATTGATTAGATTTATATTGATGATCTTATTTTTAAAGCTACTAAAGAAAATCTCTGTCGAGAATTTTCCGAGTTGATGAGACAGGAATTCCAAACGAGCATGATGGGAGAGCTCAATTTCTTTCTTGGTCTACAAATCGGAGAAGATAAAGATGGCATCTATGTTCATCAATCTAAGTATACCAAGGGATTATTGCAGAAGTACAAGCTTTAAGATGCAAAATATGCAGCGAACACTAATGAGTAGCGAGCATAAAATTGGACTCGAAGAAAAAGGTAAAGTAGTAGATCGAAACTCTATCGAGGTATGCTAGGTTCCATGCTATATCTCACATCCAAGTAGGCAAGACATTATGTTTAGTGTATGTCTCGTGTGCAAGATTCCAAGCTAATCCAAAAGAATCACATCTCATCTGCGGTGAAAAGAATTTTCGGATATCTTACAATGACTCGGAATCTAGGTCTTTGGTTCTCAAGAGACTCAAACCGACCCTCATTGGATACTCGGATGCTTACTATGCTCGTTACAAGGTTGATAGAAAGAGCACATAAGGAGCATGCTAGTTTTTGGGTCCATCCCTCATATCTTGGCATTCAAAGAGGCGGAACCGAGTTGTTCTATCAACTGCTAAAGCTAAGTACATTGCAGCTAGAGCGTGTTGTGCTCGGATTCTATGGATCAAGTTACACTTAAAGGATCTTAGACTTTCATTCAAATCTATCCCAATAATGTGTGATAATCATAGTGCAATCAGCATCACTAAGAATCCAGTTCAACACTCAAAGACAAAGCATATTGAGGTCATGTATCATTTTCTTAGAGACCATTCGGAGAAAGGTGATATTGAACTTGAATTCATTCCTACGAAATTTTAGTTAGTTGATATTTCACTAAGCCACTTAGTGAGGATCGGTTTTGCTTTATTTGGAATGAGATTGGAATGATTAATGCATGATTATTTGATCTTCTAAGTGAATTTATCTAGCATGATTATGTGTTATATGTTTTTCTTTGCCTAAATAACAATTGGTTCGATTGACTGAGTGAAACCGAGCTAGGAGTTATTATGTGTTTGAGTATTCCGAGTCGATGAAAAACCATACTAAGTCGGACTCGGTTTTGAGTATAATGGACATCAATCTTCTCAAATCATCTCTAGATAAGTGGAGAATTTCAGAAATTTCTTTTAAAAATTCTCTATCTCTCTCTCTCTCGCCACGTGCATCGATCGGAGAACTAGCTGTTGGAAGATAGTCACTAGAAATCTAACCGTTGGAGAGCGAAATGTCACATCTGTTTGAGGCAACTGTTGGAGGTTCGAGTCATACCGAACACCGAAGGACACTTCTTTTCGCTATAAATAGCACTACTTTACCTTCATTTCACTACTTTACTCTCTACTCACTTACTCTCTACACTTACTTGCTCTCTCTCTCTCTCGGAATTCTCGGTGCTCACTCACTCTCTCTCTCTCGCTCTCTCTCTCTCTCTCTCGTTCACTCTTTCATTGTCTTTTTCAAATCTTAAGCCATGCCTAAAAGAGGTTAAGCCGAAGACTTTCTAGGGTCTGCAAGTAAGAAACCTCGCACCAAACCACCACAAGAGGGTACCTCTAACCCCTCCGAGGTTTTCGTCACCTAACACCTAACGTTGGATGAGAAATTTTTCCCAACCACATCGTTTTCGTGGTTGCCACACATCAAAACCACTCGGAGTCTATAATTTTATGTGCTTCAGCGAGTTCATATACCCCGAACTCGTTGGCGAGTTCTACTTTAACTTGTCTTACTCGAGAGAGTCATTACCTCACGAGTTCAAGACACGGTTGTTCGTATCAACCTCTCCCTCCTTTACCGACTTCTCAAAGTCACCTCTCTCTTTCTGAACCGCAACCCCATCTTATTCAATGAGATTGCGGATGAGTTCTTCGAGAAATATGCCAAGGAGGTCCCTAAGTCACACAAAAACTTCTCCGTGACTCATATGAGGACTGAGGCCAGATTACTTTGTTTTCTTTTGAGGAGAACCTTCTTCTCTCATCACTCGAGCAAAGAGAATCCCAATTCCAAGATTCTCAAAGCTCTTTTGATATTCTAGAGGACTACAATGTAGACCTCTTCCCAGGCATCCTTGAGCAAATGGCTTCGTGCCAGCTCAATCTAAAAAGTCCTCTCGCTTTTCCCTTCGGAGCCCTTCTAACTGTAGTCTTCAAATAGTTTAAGGTTCCCTCCCCTAAGACCCAAATGCGAGTGTCCGAGGGTGCCGGAATGTAGGCGGGAAGGAGCTTTTGGGCTACGGATATTAGGAAATCCAACATGGTGTCCGGGCCATGGGTCTAAGTTAAAACCCCTTTACCTCCTCCCACTCGGACTCGGACTCGGACTCAGAATCCCCTATCTCTCCCTCCTCCACCAGGTGGTGCATCCACCTTAGAACCACCTTCCGGAGCAACTCATCGCTTTATCTACGGTTTTGGTAGACAAATTCTCTTCGATGACCGATGAACTTTGGGGCACTCTCCATTCTCACAAAAACGTCCTTCGAGTCCGGTCATTGAGATAAAGAGACTCATCAAGAAGCGGAACGAGCAACTTCAGCTCCTTCAAGAACGTAGATCTAAGGTTTCGCAGGACCCGTAAAGCTAAGACACATCCGAGGAGTCCTCGAGCCCTACCAAGTCCCCCTTGGCTGAAAAGAAGAAGAAGCTACGACTAAAACAGCTCAGCTCGAGGAGAAGGAGGAAGAAAGAGAGGAAGAAAAGGAGGAGGACAAGGAGGAAGAAGAAAAGGAGATGGAGGAAGCAGCTCGGACGAGAGGGACAAGGTGCTATAGTCCCCGAACCGAGCTAATGAGCTAAGACGACGATCCGAGTGGGTCGGAAGATGCCGCGAACGTTGGTCGGTTCACGGTGGTCAAATCTGAAGCACCTCCCTCGGTTGTTTTCCAGGAGGATGAACTAGAGGATGATTTGGCTCTAGGTAAGTCACCCGGAACCGAGCCACTACTCGACATCCCCGTGCTACCGCCACCGGGGTCATCAACATTGTCTCAAGCTTACTAGCGCCAAGCATAGTGCTCGCTCCTCCACCTCGAGCACTACCAGCACCACCAAGCACCCCTGTCTTAGTTTCTTTCCTTTATTTTCCCTTTTTTTCTCTTTTTTTTCTTTTGTCCAACATCTAGTGTATCTTTTTGATGTTTTTCTTCCCTGTTTTTGATGAAATGCACGGGGAGAAAGATAGGAAAATTGATGTTATGTTTAGGGGATTTCAGTCTCTTTTTGTATTTTGTTTTTTATGTGAATGATTTTTCTTTCCTAGAGTAGAATCATTTCTAACTTAACTCTTTCGAGTTCGATTTCTCATTTCATTTCTTTTCTACTCGATATATCTCGTTTATATTTCTATGCTAATGTATTATCAACGTACTCGTTATAAGTAATAATGGTATCTCGCAATGCATTTTCAAAGTATGAAATATCTCTCAATCATTATTTCTTACTCTGGTATGTTCTACTTAGTGAATGAAAACTCATGCTTTACACTAACAAGTTTCCATCCGAGTGTGGAATGCCTTTCATTAGAAAGGGGAGATTGAAGACTCGGACTCTAAATCTAAACAATTCCGAGTACTCCATGAAGACTCAGGTATAAACATCATCCCTCCTAAGTTTTGATTACAAGTCATTCTGAGTGATATAGAAACTCCTGTATAAGTTTTGATTTGTTTCGATCGACTCAAAAACACATTCTTGTATATCTTCTACATTAATGTTTCTGCTCACTTAGACAACACTCGGACTATCACATGTTCAAATAATTTCTCTAACACTTTTATTCCGAGTTCCGATTGCATATTTCAAAGCAAAGTGAATTATAGTGTTAATAACTCTTTCTAAGTCGGTTTGTTTGTTTGAGAATTATTATCTCGTGCCTAATCTTAGACCAAAGTATTTTATACTTTGAGAACTAAATTGGTTTAATTTTGTAGGTTATCCAAACGAGGTTATCTCATTTTTGAATTACAAAAGTAACCGACTTCAAGTTGTCAATGACCAACAGACAAGTTTTATCTACTTTTGAACAAGGCTTAGACACCATGTGAGGGTTGTATGTTTCCAAAACTAGAAAACTCCAACGCTAACCTCAACGGTGGTTTCCACCTAGCTTTATACTTTGAGAACCAATGTGGTTTGCTTTTGTAGGTTATTCAAATAAGGCTAACGCTTTTTTAAGATACAAAAGCAACCGGCTTCTAGCCGTTAAACACCTGCAGACAAGTTTTAGTTACTTCGGACATGGCTCGGACATCGTGTAAGGGTTGTTTGTTTCCAAAACTAAAAACTCTAACTCTAGGTCTAACGGTTCTTTTAACTTTAGCTTTAAGTCACCACCAGTTTATTAGAACATCTTTTTAAGCCAAGAGTCGTTACACAACAATCACATCCCAACGGATCTTTTCCGAGTGACTCGAAGAGTCAGTTACAATGGTTACTGAAAACTTTTGTCCGTAACCAAAAATTAATGGTCTATGTGCTTGGTTGGCTATAAATAAAAGCCACTTCACAAGACTAGAAGATTTTCTAGAACTGCGTTTATTGTTGAACTAATTGTTGTTCTCATTCTTACTCAATCTTCTATTTACAACTCCAAGTCTATATTTAATATTTTCGGAGTTGTAAAGAAAGTCCTGTAATAAGTTACATTCTTTTCTTACTTTCTAAGAAAGGTCCCTTGACCGAGCTGTGTGGGTTAACTCTGCTCGCTTGTCCCCGATTGTAAAGGTTACTTCAGTCGGAAGTACTAGATCCGATAGGGGAACTTTTAAGTCTAGGAAAACATTGTAAGGAATTGTTTAAGGGAACAATTCGGTTGAGTCGATCCTCGGTATTTTGTGGATTCAAAATAGTGGATTTGACTTGGTGCTTGGATTAGCACGGTCCGTGGTTTTCTGCCCCAGGAGGGTTTCCACGTATATCTCGTGTTATTATATTTTTAGTCCAATCTAGACTCATAATCTGCTGTTAGATTGTATTGTTGCAAAAATTGTTTAATTTTTTCCATCACCCTATTAACCACCCCCTCCATCTAGGGTGACTTAGACTCTGCACGAACAAACCTTCATAAGAGCCGTAATGGGGCTAAGGTTCATGGGTAAGAAGGGAAATCAATTTGGAAAATGTGGAACTAAATAGTGAAGGCCTAATAACTAAGGAGAAAAAACACTTCCAAAATATGAACAAAAATCTCTATCTCAATGTAAGACCCGTAATTTTGGGGTCGGTGGTCTTATGAGCTAGAGCTAATTATTTAGCCTTGCTTAAATATAGTGGGTTGAGCAACCAAGTTTTATACGCGGTTAGATACTCGTAAATTAATTTCAGCGAATTATTATTAGTTCACGTAACTCTTATTGGTGAAGCGTATTAATTCGGTTTTCGAGTTTTCGCCCGAACCAGCTACGTATTAATCGGAGACCGCGTATGTTACGTAAGTGGGTTTAATTACATTGAGGATGAAAAAAAGAAAGGAGAAGGGGATTAGTATGGGGAAGCAGGTGCTGGTAGCACCTGATGGAAACCACCGAGAAGAAAGAAGGGGGATGAACAGACACGAGAACGGAGAGAGAGAGAGTGAGACCGAGCGAGGGAAACGGAGAGAGTGGGAGAGGGCGAGCGAGAGCAAGGGAAGCGATCGGAGGCCAGCAAGTTCCACGACTAGCGGAGGTGAGACGGCAGGAAAGCGCGGGAGCGGCCAAGGCCCAAAGGAGGGCGTAACCGAGGCCGGGAAAGGGACACTAACGCGAGGGCAAAGAGAGAGACAGTCAGTGAGCGCGAGAATCGTGGTCGGCAACGGTGTCGGCGTGGAGGGGTTACGAAACCGCGACCGGCGAGCAAAACAACACCAGCTGACGGGCAAAGGCAAATGACGAGCGAGGGACGATGACGAAAGCGAGCAAGATAGGAGAACGAAAGCGTAAACGAAAGGGAGATCAAGGGCAAGCACTAGAGGGGAATTAGAAGAAGATTAAGTAGATGGCGAAGGAAGAATCGGAGAAACAGAGGCGGAGAACGAGGGTAAGAGGTAGAGTGAGAGATACAGAGGCGGAACGGGAAGAAGAAGAAGGTAAGGAACCCATTCCGAATTCATCCAAATCAGATTACAAATCAAAAATTCGAGGTGGGTAGTCCTATATTCTAAACTATTAGTACTTTCAAAACCCAAATGAATTTATCGTGATTGTTGAATGTGATTGCGAATATTGAACATGTGTGCTATTGAACGAGTTTAGTAGTTGCTAAAGGTGGAATTAGGAGTCTTGAGGGGAATTGGTAGTTGTTTAGGCCTCGAATTAGAAATCGGGAATTCGGACGAAGTTAGGCTGCCGAGTGTAGCGAGTCGTATTGAGAATTCGTTCGGTTGGGGATGAGTACATTGTGGTTGGGTATAAATGGTGAACTAGTATCTCAAGTTGAGCCTTAGAGAATTACTAAAATTGCAGCATTGCTAATATCGGGAAATAATGAGTGAGGTAGAAAGAGGAGTATGAATTCATACCGATGATGCACGATTGAGGCACAAAGTGAGAAATGGGTGATTGTCAAATTAATTGAGTTCAAAAGGTGATTAAATCCTCGAGGTTGAACCGAGCGTGAAAGTAAGTAAAGCTAACGAAACTGAATAATGAAAAGTGATTAAGAGTTATATAACTAAGGATGGACGAACAAGAGTCGAGTAATGAGATAGAGACATACAATGGAAATTTGAGGTAGAGAAATGATGACGAGTGGGAATGATAAGGTTAAGTTGAATTTGGAATCTATTTAAACCTTGAGCTGAAATTAAGTTGGAAGATAAGCTTAGCAAAAAGAAACTTAAGTGACAAAGTGAGATTAGGAGCTATATGGCTGAATATGAGCAAAAGAAGCTGATTTATAAAGTAAAGACCTAGAATGAAGAATTGAAGCAAAAACAGGGAGTTGTGAGAAGTTGAGACATAAGCAAACGAAGTGAATTCACTTAGTAATAACATAGAATGAGGAATTGAAATAAAGACAGACAATTGTGAGAAGTTGGGGCGCTGAATTAGGTGATGTTCGCTTGTGGTTATTGTGGCTTAGAAAATGGAAACTAATAGTGCTAGAGTGGTGGATTGAGAAATGTATAGTTGGAAAGCGTTGAGAATGATTGCTTGCATTGAATGGTGGTTATTCGTGTTAAGTGATTTCTTTACGTGATGCTCAAAAGTAGTTTTGAAAGGCGTTTTGTATTTTACGTGAAATGATCCTTGAATGCAACTTCTTGTGAACTGCCTTTCAAATGTGAATGTGTTTTAAAGAAGCGAATCTTGTTTAAGAAAGTGAACCTTGTTTGAGAAAGTGAATCGGATTTGAGAAAGTGAATTTATAAGGGTGACAGGTGTGTCATGCCTTCCACGATGATAAATTGATTGAGATCTTAGTTAGAAACCAAGTTTGATAAGTGATTGTGATCACTTCGATTTAAATGAATTATGGGCTAAGATTGTTTAGACTAGAGGAAGGAGGTGGTCGTTCGTATCGGGCCATGGGGTCCTTGCGTATCAGGATGCCCATCAACCGGAGAGGTTGATTCTTTCCTGACGAGGAAAGCGGAGCCTTCAAGGTATTTGACTAGAGATAGGTCCCGGGAACCTGAGTCGGGGTTCGAGCCCCGAGAACCACCTGGTGCTAGTTCAATCGTCAAGAGCCCCGAAAGAATTTTCGAAAGTATTCGGAAGAAAGTGCGGATGATTCCACCTTGTTTAATGTGATTCCATTCCTAAAATGATTGCAAATCGTGCTTCCAAATGATTAAAGTGTTATGAGCTTTATGTTGCGAATGATTTCAAGAGATTTCATTGAAAAGTATATAGATTTGTATTATATTATTAAGCTTTACTGAGTTCATTATTATGAGTATTATGTGTAACGAATTTCCATTTTAGGGTTATAGGACTCCAGTGAGCCCGTGGTTTATTGCTCACCCCCACAATTCCCCCTTTCCACCCCAGTGTGCGGTTACATTATCGGAAGGTAGGATCTACGCGTAGCACAATCCGGACCTTTGCTGACTCGCTGAGTGCTAGAGTGACTCAAGGAACCGACATCCATTGTTATGATTCTATTTGTAATTTAGTTCATGTAGTTTGTACCATATGTATAGTAAACCCTTTTAGATTGTTGTAAGTTTTATCGCATGATTGGTTGGACTCCGCGTGTGGCCGTTAAGTTGCATACTCCGAGCGGGTGGCTCGTTGAGTTATGTTATGCTTTTTATGCAGGGTCTTAGGGCTTTAAGCCTAAGGGTTAGTCCGCTTTACAAACAGTAACTCCGCCAAAATTTTTAGGAATCTCGGATTCTTTTGGGAAACCACCTTTATTATCTTTAAGTTGAATTTAGAAAGCCGAACCGACACTTGATAGAGCCTTGGGAGTTCCCGTAAGGAACTCCGGCGATGTAATACTCCTAGGGGGTGTTTTGGGTTGTTACACTCAACATACCTCTTTCAAGCATAAATAAATCCTAATGGAGCCTAAGGAATGAGCATAACAACTTTTGAACTTTCCTCATGCCAATCACTTTTTTTCCACTTTTTCTTAATTTTCATTCTTTTATTTATTTATTTATTTATTTTTTCTGAACAAATGCTATTGTCATGGGAATCACGAACATTACTCAATTCTAAAGGGTCTAATAAGGGACTCGTCAATTTTTTTAATTATTTTTTTAACACATATCTCAATGTCAAACTACAAAACCAAATAAAACACCACCTTCATATAACTCTAAACTATCCAACCCAATAATTGGGTCTCCGTAACCTTGCATAGGAATGAAAAATGTGTTTAGGCCGATGGTAAAGCAGATATGGGTGCAATAAAAAAAAATTGTCAAAGCTCAAAGGGTCAACAAAAAGAAGATATATAGTACAAGTAACTTTTTGGCTCATGTAGTTTAAAACTGAATTAATGTCTCTATCATAATACATAATCCATATGCCAAATGTGGTCTCAAAAAGAGATAGAACAAATTCTAGAGGAAATGTACCAAGGAAGAGTCACACATGACATGAATATATGAGACTAAAATTGATGAATTAGTCTTTAAGGTTCAAATTCTCACAAGTTTCACTACCAAAGTCAAATTAACTCAAAAATGGAATGTCGGGATTCAAATAGAACATAGAATAACACATTTTGGATCAAAGTCTATTATATACATCATACATGTATACAAACTAATAGCCTAATAATAAGGGGTCAAAGCTAATAAAAATGCCATAAACCCCAAAAAACAGACTTTTAAAGTCAAAAATCTTTTTGCTATTTTGAAAAAATTTCTTTTTTTTTCTTTTTCAAAATATTGAAGTCTAGCTTCTCCTCTCCCATACCTAGATCTCACAACGTCCCCATTGGGAGCCAAGGAGTAACCACACCAACAAAAGAGTCTCGAGTTATATACAAAAACACTACCACCAAAAACAAAATATGAATATATACATATGGGTCATCATGGCCATCAAGGCTCAACAACATCCAACAATTTATCCTCAAAATGATCACCCCACAAAAGCACAATCCTAAATATCAACAAGTAAAAAAATGAAAAGAAAAACACAACCCTAAACATCCACAACTAAAACTAGAAAAATAAAAAGAAAGAAAGAAAAACAAAACAAAAAGAGAAAGAGAGGGAACGAGTATATCGGGTTAGGTACTTGGGTGCACCTAAACTAATGCCTCCTAAAATAGTACTAAGAAGGCTTGAGGAGCATCATTCACTCCTCATCTCAAGATTAATCTCCAACTCGGATGTTGTCAGAGATCTACGGAGCATATCAAAGACCCGAGCACAAAACTTAAATAAATGCAATAAGAGAATACAACAAATATATCGGTGATATTCAGTGTCCTCTTAAACTTATCGAAGCCTTAGAAAAATCAAAAGAGTGATCAAAGAAGTTAGTCCACATGATTTTTCTAGGCATGTCCTCTAGGTAAGCATGAAAGGGTCAAAGAAGGAATGTAACCTCCAAAGGTACCTAGGGACACAATATTGCCAACCACATTCCCCTCAAGCATGTTAGATGAGTAATCCACATGACTCACATCTAAATCGGAATCACAAATCAAATAGGTTGAGCTCACAAAAATGATCCTCATCTCATGCTAGATGAGTAATGCTAAATGATTAAAGTAAGTGGGTCGAGGGATACAAGATCATCAACATCAAGGCTAGTAGGCAATGCCTCAACCACAACCACCACACATGACTCCGCTAAAGGAGTCTCCCGATTAAGTACCTCAACTAAAGCTTCTTCCGACTTATGATATAAATCATCCTCACCAACTAAACTACTATCAATATCAAAGGTAAGCTTAGTGTTTTCCTTATGTGTGATAGGTATGGATGGAGCAACAATGGGTAATGTAGTCAAGGGAGGGTCAAGCTCTTCCTCGACTCGGACTATAAAGGAAAGGAAGACTCATCATCATCATCATCATCATCATCATCATCATAGAAAAACACCTCAATATTTTGCAGAACTAAGACTAAGGTCGGTTTCATGCAATAGGTCATACTCCCTAATCTTAATAAGACATGCAAGTTGCTCATTTTGTTCATCCATAGCCCTTATGATTTTGTAACAATTAACATAGCATTTATGAGATGAAATATCATAACAAGGACAAGAACTTGTATCATGATCAAAAGAGTCAAACTTTTCACTCCAAAGAAGGGTAGGATTGGGAGTACAAGGGGATTGGATGTAAGATCCAGCATGATAAGCACAAGGGTCGGGGCATGAAAATCAAGAATCGGTACAAGAATTTTCAAATTCACAAGTATCTTAACCTATCCATTTAAGTAAATCCCAAGCTTCATCAACACTTTTATCCAAAAATCCCAATGGTCTAAAAGAGCAGGGGTGTCACTATTCACACCCTTATAGACAACATTTAATACTTCCCATTTTTCCAAATTGTTTTTAGAAAAATCAAGAAAAGCGTTAAGTCGGTCAAAGTAATGATAAAACAATTCATGCTCATACTGCATATAATAGTACGTAGCCATTTTTTAAAATTTTTTGAATATTAAAAATTAAAAGCCTAGTCTAGAATGCTCAAGTAAGCTCCAATATTGAAACGAAACAACATTCCAAGCAACGACGCTAAAAACTTGTTAGGAAGAATTAAAGTCATAAAATTATATAGCAAGTGCATGGCGTAGTTGTAGCTACCCGGCAAGCACGGGTCATGCTCACGAGGAGTTGTGTTTTAAATATTAAAGTTATCTTAAACTTTATGTCTAGGCAAATCGGGAGCGGAAGAGATATATGATAACTAAATTAATCCTAGAAAGCAATAAAAAAATACTCAAGTTGTAATTTTACCACTTAATAAACTAATTAATCAAAACAAGTCTAAACTCGCCCCAAGTTTATAGAAGTCTTTAAGAGTGGTTGATAGCACCATCAAAACCTCATCGAAGCCCCACTTTCGAGGGTCATGAGTTACTCTAATTATTCTAATCACCTACTTTTGTTGGGTTAGCCTAACTAAACTACAAAAATAGTAACCTCGGACCTAGCTAGGATTCAAGCTATTTTCATGCCAAAATCCCAACTATTCTCTATACACACACTAGCAAATTGAATCCACCTTTCAATGACAGACCAACCGTCTAAAAGTCAAGATGAAAAGGCCCTTTCGGGCATCTCATCGAACATGTGGAAGATAAGAGAAACAATCCTAAAATACTAGTATAAACTAGGTAAATTAAGGCTCGGACAAGATCAATTAGCCATAAAACGCTACTCACAACCAATGTGACACAAACTAATAACTAATTAACATGAAACACAAATAATCTAACAACTAAATTAATAAAGATCGACTCAAATAACGACATAAACTAACAAATTAAACTTAAATATAAAATTAAACAATTAATATAACTAGTACTAATATCAAAAGGTAATAAAAATTGAACCTTTAAACTAAACTAAACAAACTAAAGAGAAACAAGAGACAAAAGGGAAGAAGTTATTAGGAATGAATTGAACTGAAACCGAAAACTGCCGAACCGAATTAATAATTAAAACTAAAACAATCTATGAATCTAAATTATTTGAGTCTAAAATTTATAAGATAGAAAGAAATAAGTAAACTAATATCAAACCTAAATATACTCGGCCTTCAAGCTACGGGCTCCCTAAAATAATAAGTCAAGCTTCCTTTTATAAGTCATGTGATAACCGCCCTTGATCCCTCATCTCTCTAGCTTTCCTTTATCTGTTTACCTTCCACATCAAAACAACATCGCCTAACTAATCAAGCCAATTTACATTGATGTAAAATTTGATCTCATTAATTTTGCTCGGTCCACGTAACCTTGATTGGAATGAGAATAACAATTAGAACATTGGGATATTTTTATTAGTGCTATTAGGTAGGATTTTCATGGATGGACGTCAAATCATCGAGCTTGGCATGTGGACTACCATGATCATGTGACACAAACCCTTTGGGTTGGGCTTCACATTCCTCGTATTTGATCGGCTAATTTCGGACTTGATTTGCACAATTTTGTCTCTCAATCTGTATTTTCTATTTATTTAGAGCTCAACTTATGTGATCTCGCTCAACTCAATTTATTACCTACAAAATCAAACAAAATAAACAAAAAACATAAAAAATATTATTTTACGAGTCAAAAACTAAGTAAGGGTATAAATAACGTAATATTTTGACCGAACAAATAATGAAAGCGATAAATAACCACTACTAGAAAACCGACGAATAGCGGCGGAAATAGTGACGGAAATTTGTCACATAGCGACGGAGTTTCGAAAATAGCGACGGAATTAGCGACATATTATTTTCGTCGCTATAAACCGAGTCGCTAAAATTTAGCGACGGAAATTACTGAATCCATCGCTAATTAGCGACGGCAATGCCTTACGTAGCCGATGTAATTTAGTGACGAATTACATTTTCCGTCGCTGAATTTAGCGACGGAATTTCCGAGTGATTCCGTCGCTGATGCCATCGCTAATCCGTCGCTAATCCCTCACTATTTCGTTGCTATGTGTGCAGAATTTCAAAATAGATTTTTCTTATTCTTTGTTAACCTAGTACAAAAAATATGAATGTATATACAAATCCAACATTCACATATGTGACAATTACATTTGACATTTATATATGCCACAAACTACTCATCCAAGTTGGATATACAAATCCAATATAAAGTTCACAATCATAAACAATCAAAACATATTTACAATCAATTCACAAGTTCACAAAAACAACCATACAAAAGTTCACAAAAACAACCATAAACACATTATCGAAAAGTTCCAAAAATGTTCACCAATACACAAAAGTTTTGATGATAACGAATTCAGGGTCCTCACTCTTCCTCTTCCTCTTCCTCTTTCTCTTGTTGCTGTACTCGGTCTATGGTGAGATCCAGATTCTTGCTGAGATTTCATAAATTCAGTGAAGCGTGTTATTGGCTTAGCGAAATTGTCCATCTTTTCTTTGAGCTGCCTATTTTCCAACCCAAGCACACGAGCATGCTCAATCCATTTATGTAAGAAGTTAAGTTATGCACTCGTTGTTCTCAAATCTCGGTGATTTGAAGGACATGGTGGTTTTTAAGTTTTTAACCTCATATCCAAGTCCATAAATGCTACCTTTGTTGTTCGCATTGGCTTTCACCTACAACTCATGTTGTGAAGGGATGGACACAAAATCCTTAGAAGAGTTGGGGTCATCGGTAGAAGGTTGAGTGGGTTGAGTGTTTTGCAACTTTTCCCACTCCTTTTCAAACTTTTCCTGAATAATATATAAATTTTTGAGGCATGTAACTATCACAGGTTGTCAAAGAACAACATATATTGAAAAATAAGAAAATTGCATATATAAGGTAACTCACATAAATGGCCTTAGATTTCTGGTCAACCCATTCGTCCTTTTTTGTCTTGTGGGTTCGTGAAAATAGTTGGGTCGATAGAGGAAGAACACCTTTAAGCTCCTTCATCTAAATCCAAAATAAAGTTAGTAGAGATTCAATTTACTAATATGAACATGTTAATAGTTACATGCGTAATCACTAAAGGGGTATGTACCAATCGCTGCTTATGCTCCGTCATAAGGATTGAGCCACAAGTATGAAGCGATGAACCAAGTCCACCTTGATCAAGCATTGCGGTTTTTCCGAGCCTCGCTCATAGAACTTCTTGTACTCACCGGTTTCCCAATATTCTAACAACTCTCGCCAGTAGTTGTCACCCAACCATTTTGGCTTCTTCTTATTTTTCCTTGCTTTCAGCATGAAATCCTTCAATCGATCACTTCCTTTCTTCTCAAAATATTTCCTAACATTAGTAAACATAAAAACATAAAAACATTATTAAACATCCAACGGTTAAAGTGATTCAATATAAAACAACATATAAACATTAGTAAACAAATAAACATGTAAGCGTTAGATATAAATATTCTTCTACTAAGAAAATACGCTTCAATTGTTTCACCTTCAATGCATGGATATGTTATGATTACATTTCTTATATAATGAACATAATATATTTAACCATTATGCATTGAACATATACTTTTCTTATACATAAATTTCTTTAATTTCTATATTTTACTCTTAATTATTTATTTCGTCATTAAACTAACCATACCTAATTAGCATAAATAAACTCACACAAATATAATTGATTACATTATTTCTACCTAATCAGTATAAAATAAGTCACACACAATTATAATTTATAAAATTATTTCAAAATTTACAACAACAATTTCATTTCTAATTTCACACAAGTAACCACTATTTATTAATAATTTGTCAAAGTTCAATAAATTTATAAATAAACCATAAACAATTGCACATATATAAATCACAAATCACATTTACTTCAACAATAATTTCTAACAAATCTAACCTCACATACTTTAAACAACACAACATCTATACATAAAAAACACAATTGCACTTTTTTTTTTTTCAAATTCATTCACAAACAACATTAATTTGCAGCAAATTATATAAAATCATCAATTTGTATTAAATTATTGAAAACCCTAAATCTAATAACAATCAACAAAACAATACCTTCAAACTAGGCGGTGACAAGGGCGGCGGCCGCTGCAGGACAGGCGGCACGGCGGTAGCGGCGGTAGCAGTGGCGAGGATGGGCGGCGACGACGGCGACCTCCTCCAGGCGACAGCAGCGGTGGCCCAAGGGGCAGGACCAACCAAGGAATATTCACCCATCTTTGGCTTACGAACGCGAGGGCGGCGGACCAAGCGACGGTGTACGGAAACCGGGGCGGATGGAGATGGGGCTGGCGGTTGACCGGTGACCTGTGGGGGTTGTGGACGCGTGGTAGTGGGCTGGGCACTTTCGCTCACAAAAACGCTCGCACTCCTCTCTCTCTCCACTTTCGAGTTCCTCAGTCCGGCCGAAAGACCAGATCTAAATTTTATTAGTCGATAGCGACGAACCTGTTCAGTCGCTATCGACTAAATTAATTTAATTATACTTTTACTTTTTGTTTTTCCTATATCCGAAAATTCTAAATACCCCAGCTACGGCTTAGCGACGGAATATTCTGTCGCTAATTCATGCAGCTAAGGAATAGCGACGGCTATTTCCGTCGCTAATTCCAAAATAACGACTACTACCTTTTTCCGTCGCTGTCGACACGATTCTCGCTTTTGTCGGTTTCCGTCGTTGATTCCGTTATCGTTGGTGACGGAACTGTATCCGTTGCTAATTAACAGCTTTGTAGTAGTGAGCAGATAGGAAAGCATTAAAAGAAAGAAAAGAAAGGAAAGCAAAAAGAAAGCAAGAAATAAAAAATTACAAGGGAGAGTAATTAAATGCGATTACATCTTTGTCCACAACACGGAATGGATCCGGAATGAGAATGAAATGTTCACCAACAGAGTTGTCCCACCTATTGATCTTGAATCGCGAATGGATCTGGAACCATGACGGTTGGTGAGCAAAATTCAAGAAGGCCTTTTGTTGAATTGGTGGCGGTAGAGTAGTATAGGAGAACGATGAGATGCTTTGTAGAGTGATGATTAGCTGAAAATGAGCGAAGAGATCATAATACCGATACAACATTCAATAGCTCTTAGCTTAATTTCAGTAGCATGTAGGTAGGTTAATTACCTCTGCCAAAGTGAGGGTTTGGGCCCTCTAGTTACAAAGGAAAATGAAGACTCGGATCCTAACTCTAAGTCATTCTAAACATTATTACTCGAACACATTTCCTGAGCTAAAGTTGTCCTCATTCTTTATTCAATCTTCTATTTACAACTCCTAATCTGTATTTAATATTTTCTAAGTTGCAAAAGTCATGTAATTATTCACATTGTTTTCTTACTTTCTGAGTAGGTCCCTTGACTCGAGTCAGTAACGGTTAACTCAGCTCGGTTGTCCCCGATTGTAAAGGTTACCTCGATCAAGAAGTACTAGATCGGATAAGGTAACTTTTGAGTCTAAGAAAACACTATAAGGAATTGTTTAAGAGAGCAATTTTAGTAGAGTCAGTCCTTGTATTTTGTGGATTCAAAATTGACTCGGTGCTTGGATTAGCATTGTCCGTGGTTTTCCGCCCCATGAGGGTTTCTATGTAATTCTATGTTTTCACTTTTCCGAGTCCAATGTAGACTCGGAATCTTCTATTTAGCTTATCTGTTTCAAAAATCATTTAATTTTCTTCATTTCCCTATTCACCCTCCTCTAGGGTGACTTTGACTCTCCACGAGCAAAACTTCGAAAGCTTGGTCACAAAATAGCCTAAAGCAATGCAATCAGCAACCGAAATTGATCGAATCGGGTCGGATTTCCTAGAAAGGATAAATGGGAAAACCGGATAATATCCTCTTGAACTGGGAATCTGTTGAGGTGCCGCGAAGGCCGCCCAAGAAAGAAGTGACATCGCATGGAAGTTCCTAGGCTTCGTGCTCCAAATGACCTCCGGGAACAAAACGTAGCGTTTTGGCAAGTTGAGCCTAAAAATGTAACGCCAGCCACAAACGGTGTTTTACGGATGCCTCGGGTTCCGTGCCTCACTTGGTCGCTGAGTGAAAGAGAGAAATGATGCATTTTTACAAAAATGGAAAACACCAGCACCGGTTCGAGTAGCTTTCAATTTTTGAAAACTTTCAATTTTTGGAAAGTTTTTATTTTTGGCATATTTATATTTTTGTCATGTTTTATTTTAGGTGCGAGTTTGGGTTTCATGGTTGGGAGCCCAACTTGGACTTGGTCCGACCAAAAAAATGGGTTTGTGGGCTGACCTTAAGCAAAGAAAACTTTTTTGTGGTGTTAAGGGGTTCTTTGTGGTTTACTCGTTTCGTTATGCCAATAAGACTCCGACTATGATTTGAATCCGTAAACACGACTAGAATTTCATCACCGGGCTGGCAAAATAAATAAAGGACAAAAGGGATGACACTT
This sequence comes from Talinum fruticosum, assembly GCA_021018815.1. Classification (NCBI taxonomy): domain Eukaryota; kingdom Viridiplantae; phylum Streptophyta; class Magnoliopsida; order Caryophyllales; family Talinaceae; genus Talinum; species Talinum fruticosum. Next base: position 3,823,691 of record JAITYX010000026.1, read on the forward strand.
TTTAGGTGTCTACAGAATGCTACACATTTATACATTATAGGACACTAATATTAAGCCATTACACTACATACTATTCCAACTTGGCAATACTAAAGGACGATAAAGAAAGTTCAATACACGAATAAAATGTGAAAATACCAGTTTGGCTAGCATGCCACTATCAAAACCCTAAAACCCTAAACCCTATTTAGCATGGTATTGTTAAAACCCTAAACCTTAAACCCTACTTAGCATGCTAATGTTAAGAGAGTGAGCGAGGAGAGCAGAGTACAAAATAAGAGAGGGAGAGATGAGTTAGATACTAACCTTTGGTATGATGGCAAGAGTGAGAGAGAGGGAGCAAGTAATGACGACGAGAGTGAGCAACAAGAGTGTAGAGAGCAGAAAGAAGACCGAGTGACGAGGGCACGCTAGAGAGCAGCAATAACAGCAAGGAGACAACGAGAGAGTAGAGAGGAGAATAAGTAGAGACAGTAGAGAGCGAGAGAGACAAGAGTGAGACTAACAATGAGAGTGAGAGTAGCGAGCATCGACTAAAGGTGAGAGACTGGTCGTGGGGTATTTTTTATTTCTAAAGACTTTTGATTACGGTTCAATGAGAAAACCGTAATAATAGGTCACCTATTACTATGGTTTTTCGAGAACCGTAGTTAAAAGTGGACATTTCCACCTATGACGACTATTCAATTAAGTAATTGTCAACATATATGTAATAAAAGACCTCTTATTTACAAAAATGTCACTGCATCGGCTTTTACAAAGGCTTTCATAGTAGTGCGTGACACTTTAGTTTTAATGGTTTCGCCTTTTGATTAGCATGTAATTGCTTATTAAAGCCCAAATTCTCGATTGTTTTCGGACATCCGTAATTCCTCCATCCCTTCATCATATCTCATCCATATGAAATCTAAAAACACAACTTGAAGATTGAAGAACAAGATTGAAGCAAGTTTGAAGGAATTTCCATTAGAAATTTAAAGATTCAAGTGGAGTTTTTGAACACCATCAACCTAATTCTTCATTCTTGTTGTTTGAGATTTGAGTATCATGTTTAGAATTTTTATTATTCTTTAAATAATCATGTGTGAGTAGATTTCTTTAATTTAGGGATACATAATCCAAAACAATGGTGTTTGATTAGAATTTCATGGTTTGTGCTTGAATTCTTATTTTGAATCAATAGAAGGTTGTGTTCTTCATGCTTATCGAGTATTTTTTAAGGCCTTGAACACTTGTCATTTGAGATTAATATATGAGGTACTGAAATGTGAAATGGAATAATCCGATAACCAACTATTTTACTTAATTTATGAAATTTGAGAAAAGTCTACTAAATTAGGAGATCACTTCGATAATTTAAAATCTTTAAGTTTGATTAACTTGAAAGACATACAAAAGTTGTTTATTAGGTTAATGAGAGCAATTCGTTAGGCATCAAAAGAATTATTTTGATTAATGATCCTTGATTCAATTGAAAGAATGATTGCACAAATTAGGTTTTAATAATCATACGCATTGTTTGGAAATTAAATCCGTAGATGCTTTTTATCCATTGATTAAATACTAGATCAATTTTTGTGATTATAATATTTAGAATTAATTTAGCGACACAACTAACTCAAAAAAAACTGAAATTTGCTTAGCAAATTAGTAGAGGGCTCGTTCATTACGTTACTAGATTGAGTCCTTGCAGGATCAACCTTGACTTTCTACAACCATACCCTATTATAGGCACCAAAAAGAAGCATCTCTTATCTCTTTTATTCTCGTTGCCCCGATGACGAAATCTCGAATCTCGTTTTAGGATTTGGATCTCGGACTCGTGTTTGATTGGTGCGATAGAAGCTATTAAACCATAAAGAACTGCCAACACTAAATAAATAGCCTTTTTTCTTACATTAATCCACAAATCCCCTTTCTTTCGGACGGTCCAAGAATTACGTCAAGCCTTCGAGAGACAAAGGAGTGCATTGCCGTGTACCGGGAAATTCCAAGTTTAGAATAGTGCATTTTACTTTTGTCCAATTAGACAAGGAGGTAAAGACCTGAAGACATCACTAAAACATTGCATTTCATGATCACAAGCATCAAAGTACTGCGTTTAAGTTCTATAAAGCGATCCACATGAGACTAGGAGCTTTTTCCCTCAAAATGATGTCGTGGCCAGTGCCCGTAACCCTGGATTTTTAAGTGAAATGTTGCATTTTGGCTTGGAGACTCCTTTGGAAACACACAAGGGCACGAAACCTAGGCACGCATGGGTGGCTGGTGCCCGTGAACCGAGTTCTATCGAGTTTTATCTTTGCTTTATCGGGTTCAATCTCAACCTACACTAGCCCGGTTTATTTTCTCGCTGTTTGGACGGCTAATTGAGAGCAACCCTAGGTCATTTGTGACCTAGGTCTCTCCCTATAAATAGAAAGCCTTGGCTCTCATTCCCATACGACTTATTTCCTTAGCACTACACTACTGAACTAAGCCTAAAACACCCTCTCTTAAACGTTACTCCGCTGAAAAGCATCTTCAAACATCTTCTTTTTCAAAATTTTCCATTGAGTCCTTGCAAAGAGTTAAAGAATATTCAGTTATTCTGCTCTCTCGGCATTCATTCAGCTGATCATTCTCACCCCTCATAAACTCACCATTCCAAAACTCATACAAGAGCCCTCATTTCTTTGATCCGTCGCTATCGTATCAAGAGATATAGATCAGCAAGGTCGGACAACCCGAGGGTAATCATTCAACCTTCAAATGGTTATTTAATTTATGTTTTATTTATCGCTTTCCATATTTTGGAGTAGAGATGTAAGCGCTTTTTTAATTCCTCCCTGCCCGATGTAATCTTATAGTTTTCTACTTTTCTTTCTTTATCGGTTACTTTACTTGCTTTCTTCATCGCATTCCTTTAATTCTCGTTTTGTTGTTTTTTATTATCGTTTGGCATGTTGTATGTTTCGTTTAGCACATTCTTTTAGTATACTACTCAAACTAGTAATGGCCATCTTCAAACAGAGCGAAATGGAAGATTTTTCCCTAAGTTTTATACCCCGAATCCGATTCTCGGTTCAAAGACCAATGGAGTTATTTTTAGCCTTTTTCAGTCTTAGTTTTCCCGTACTAAAATTGTATCCAGAAAATTTTATTTTTGTTTTTGTTAGCTTTTCTCTCCTAAAAGCTAACGGGCAACTACCCTCTTCAATTTATCTCGATCGCATTTCATCTCGATAATTTTCTTACAATAGGGTAAAAAAGCAGATCTGGATCTGCCTACCAGGCTAGAGGTCGAGGGTGACTGTTTCACCCCAAGTCCCCGGCTGGCGCCTCGACCGCCAAGTGCGAGCGGCTGGGTGGTCAATGGTAGAGGATTGGCTCCAAATTGGTGTTTTCACACCGGTCTATCCCTAAAGCCTCACGACAGTAACCATAATTTTTAGTTATTTTATTCTTTAATTAGGAAATAATATCCCATGAATTCTTAAAAATAATTTATAAAATAAAGCGATTAATAAAACACCAATCAATTCAATCTAATTTAATCCACTAATTTGACTTAAATAAAATTCGAACTCTTAATAAGAGATCAATCCCCATTTTCGAAAATTCATCTTTCAAAACTAAAATCATTTTCGACCCTCACCTTTCAAAAACCCTTATGCCAAGGCAATCGTGGGGATGCTCGGTTCGGTTCCGTCGGCCGTGGTTCCTACGAGTGGCGACTCTATTGGGGATAAATCATTTATTAAGAGGGAGAAACTTGAAAATTTGAGTAGTGTATTTTTTTATTATGTGCTTGCATTAGGCAACCTGCATTTAGCAACCTTTGAACATAGTTTAAATACTATTTTGGACCCTTAGGAAAAATTTATTTTACCCCCTATTTACCCTTGTAGAATGACATTCCCACTTAATCCTAGACGGACCCAATAAGGCTTCATTGCCTAAGGAAATGGTACCTCTTCCTTCATAGCAAGCGCTCTTGGGTAAAACCGTTTGGTTCTCCGAGAGGCACCGAGGATTCTGGACTTTTCTCTTGTCGTGCCCCACATGGAAGACCAAATCCTCGAATATGAGTCACCATGTATTTTAACTAGGATAAACCTCTTTTGACGTTAGAACTTTTTGACTATTAAGTTGTCCCTTTAACTTTATTTGCACGCTTGAATGAGTATGTGTGTTTTAGATTTAGTCCTTTAGTTGTGAGCCTTTAGGGAAAGATGAGGAGTGCTTGATTAGCCCTTGCATGTGTGAAAATAAAAAAACTTTAACAAGTTTCCTAGAGTCGGTCCATTATGTGCATTTAGCCAAAAGTCAAAATAGCCCTTTCCTACTAGGATTAGTCCATTATTTACACTTCCAAGTTATACTAGAATCTTCCTTAAGCGATCTAAGTAGTCACCTCCTATCAGTCCAATAAGGTCTTATCGAAGGTCTTCTTTATCTTTGGTCGAGTTAGTTTTTCTTGACTTTTCTTTCTTCTCTTCTTTCACATTCCCATTTTGCTTTTGCATTAGCCAAATCAAGTTCATCTCATATTAGGTGAGTTCATTTTGCATTTGCATTAGCCAAATCAAATTCATCTCATATTAGGCGAATCCATTTTGCATTTGCATTAGCCAAATCAAATTCATCTCATATTAGGTGAGTCCATTTTTGCATTTGCATTAGCCAAATCAAACCCATCTCAAATTAAGCGAGTTCATTTATTTGCATCTAGCCAACGCGAATTCATTTCAAATACAAGGAAATGCCTTATCATTTAGCTAGAATAAAAAGCATCTTTTCTTTAAGGATCGAGTCATTCATTAGCTAGATCATCATCTCAAACTAAGTCATACATCATTTCCTTTCATCATTGCATTATTTATATGCATCTAATAAAAGCATCCTTAGTCTTTTCGGATCTTGCTCTTAACTCCCTTCCTCCCAAAAGTGGTCTTGTCTCACATGGTCCTAAACCTAATCCTTTGGACAACAAAATAGGGAAATCTATAACAACTCACTATCATTAGAATTTGAGCTCTAAAAGCTTAGAATGCCTCACCAAAGTCAGGCACATCTTTTTTCTTTCTAATCTGCGATCTACACCGGTGCGACAGTGCACACCACACCAGCTCGGTCTATTCCTTGCCATAAGACAAGTACCTAGAAAGAGTTCCCTTCCAATGGATTTAAACCCGGACCAGTGTCTTAATCTTAGTTTACTTAATGAGAACATAGCAAGGGTGGAAACTAGGATAAATGATTAAGAGGAGAAGATATCATCTATGTCGAGGGATCTTAAGTCTATTATAAAGGCTATTGAGGAAAGAAGCAAGAAGAAAAGAAAGATTAGGTCCTCCACCTCCAAGTAAGCTTGTCTCTTCCAAATAGTCCCAAACACAAATCCCCAAGCGTGAATCCAAACGTTAGCCCGATCCACGTGTAGATAAGATAAAACAGATGATAAGGGAGTCATCCATGTTCGGTAATCATTACTTTGATCATAAGGGATTCACTTTAATCCCTAAGGGAAACTACCTCCAAAGTTCACCATGCCCGATATTAAGTTAATAGGTTCCAAGAACCCCAATCATCACGTACGCAACTTCTTAGGAGCAATGACTCTAAAAACATTACATAAGACACTTAGCACTTCATCTTACCCTAGACTTTCGACACCGATGTAATGATCAAGTGGTACAATGTGGTTGACCCACGTAAAGTCGCCCAATTGAGCTGATCCGTGAAAGGAGCTCCTACATCAATACTCCTATAACACTAATCGCTTGTTGCTTTTCGGGACTTGGAGTTAATCAAGCAAGGTGGGAAGTAGAGCTTCACGCATTTTCTCACCGGATGCGAGTGTAACACCCCAAAACACCCCCGGGAGTATTACATCGCCGAGTTCCTTAAAGGAACTCCCAAGGCTTTTTCGATGTTGGTTAGGCTGTCTAAACTCAACTTAAAGTAATACTTGGTGGCTTTTCCCAAAAGAAGCTGAGATTCTCTAAAAATTTCGGCAGAGTTCCGTTTGTAACATGGACTAACCCATAGGCTTAAAGCCTTACAATCCTGCATAAAAAGCATAATAAAACTCGATGAGCCACACGCTCGGAGTATACAACTCAACGGCCACATGCCGGAGCTCAACCAATCATGCGGTAAAACTTAAAACAATCTAACTTAAAACAATCTATTGGTTACTATACGTTGGTACAACTATATGCACTAAATTACAAATACAACATTAAGAAATAAACAATGCACATTCTTGGCTTGAATTGTTCGAGCACGCATCAACAACGAATCAGCAAAGGTCCGAAACATGCTAAGTGTAGATTATACTTCGAAAGTGTACCTGCAACACTCGGGTGGGGACGGGGCAATTTGTGGGGGTGAGCAATAATCAACGGGCTCACCGGAGTCTTAAACCCTTAAAATGGAAATTCTTTACACATAATACTCATAATAATGAAATCTGCGAAAGCATAATAGTGTAATAGAAATCTATATACTTTTCACTGAAATCTCTTGCAATGAAAAAGATCAAGACTCTTTAATCACTTAAAAGCACACATTCACATTCAAGAATACTTCTTTTGGGGTTGAATCAACTTTTCGGGCCTTCGAGGATTCGAACTAGCACTTCTTTCATCTCGGGTGCGACCCCGATAAAAAGGCTCCCGGGACCTATCTTCTAGGAAGTCTCGGGCGGGCATCCTGTCTCTCCAGGACCCCTATTAGAACCCTTCCCTTAAAGTTTTTAGCTGGGCGTTCCCGGTTCGAACACTTCGGTATGCTAAACGATCCGTAGCCTCGTTGATTCAAAACTCTTTGCACATTCTCATTCATCACATTCACTTTCTAGCTTTCTCAATCGATTTAGTATCAAGGAAGGCATGACACCACGTGTCACCCTTATAAATTCACCTTCTCAAATCTAATTTACTTTCTCAAATACTTTTATTTCTTTAGAATAGAATCACGTTGAAAAGATACTTCACAAGAAATCACATTCAAGGCTCATTTCACGTAAAACACAAAACTTCCTTCAAAACTACTTGTGAACATCACATAAAGCAAACACATAGCACGAATATTCACCATTCAATGCAAGCAATCATTCTCAACTCTTTTCCTAACTAAGCTTTTCTTAATTCATCAGTTTAGTACGATTGAATCCATTTCCGAGCCACAAAAACCACAAGTAGATACTATTTAACTCGACGTTCCCACTTTTCCCAATTCACTACCTTTATCTCAATTCCTCATTTCATGACTTTACTTTGTAAACCGACCTCTTTTGCACTCATTCAACCAAATATCCTTAAACATGCTTTACCAAATTTCCTTTATCTTCATTCACCTTTTAATTCAATTCTTTCTCAAAGATCTTAGACATGACTATGGCTTAGTTCCACCTTACCGTTCCCGACTTGCTATTTCCCAACTTAGTTTCCCATTTAATAACTCTTACTTTATTAATCGATTCTTAATCGCTCATCCTTAGATATGTACCTCTTAATTACATTTCATTGTTCAATTCCCAATAGCTTTACTTACTTTCACGCTCGGTTCAACCTCGAGGATTTAAATATACTTCGAATGCACTTAACCTCACAATCACCCATTCCTCACTTACATGTCCCGATTGCGCATCACTTAATACGATCTCATATTCCTTTTTACACTCCCCTTGTTATATCCCGAATTAGTACTCGTCTCTTAATGCCGCGAATTCGGTAAATCTCTAAGACTCAATCTGAATATCAATTCCTAACCTATGCCCAAACCATGTGCTCTTATCCCCAACTAACCCGACTCTCGACACTACTCACTTGACCCAAGCAACTCGGTGAATTTCCCGATTTCATTTTCAGGCCTTAACAACTCCCGTTCCCTCCACTAACTCCTAATTCACTTCCCGCAACTTCTACCTCATTCAAAAGCGTACATATTCAATATCATACAATCATATTCAACAATCACAATAAACTCATTTAGTTTTTGAATATACTAATAGTCTAGAGTATAAGACTACCCACCTCAGATTTTTGGGTTTGGAATTGATCGAATTGCTCGCTGTCCCGACTTTGTGTTTGGGTTGTGCTTGGGTTCGTGGAAGGCTCGCTTCTTGCTTACGGTTCGGCGGTTCTAGCCCCTGCCGCCCTCGGTCCGGCCCTCCTCGTGCTCACCGCCGGTCCGCCTCCCTTGTCGCCGTCGCGAGTCCCGGCTTCCGGCCGCTCTAACTCCCGCTCGTCTGTCTCTGTTTCGGGTCTCCGTTCGCCCTCGCTCTGTCCCAACCTCTCGCTTCCTTCCCTCGCTCGCGTCGCCGACTGCCCGCTGCGTTCATTACTCCGCTAGCCGGCCTCCGGCCTCTGCTTCGATTCCCGCACGCCTCCTCTCTCTCTTTCCCCTTTCGGTGCTCTCCCTTCGCCCGCGTCTGCTCGCGTCGCCGACCGTCGCCTCGGTCCCGCGGTGGTCGCCCGTCCTCACGGTCTCCTTCGCCGCGCGCACTCGCCCCCTCCCTCTCTCTCTTCCGTTCGGTGGTTCTCTCTCTCTCCTCGCTCCGTTGCTCTGCTTCTTCTTCCTCTCGCTGCCCGAGCTCCACCGATTAAACTCTCGGTCCTTAACCCCCATTGGACCCCCAAATTTAATTTCTATCTCATTTCCAACTTAAACCAAAGCCCACCTCTTCATTATTCAATGAAAATAATCGCCGGCCCATATATCACAAGTCTATATCTCCTCTCTTCCGTCCTCTTACACTCGCTGCGTCCCAACGTATTTTAATACGTCGGCCACGACAATTCCTAATCACCCAACGGTTCAGCTTAGATGAGAAAGGAAGGCAATTTCCTTGATTTTATTCATTCGCCACGACCTCCAAAGGAATTCTAACGTAATATGTCCGGCCGTAAATAAAATCGATCACTCAACCCCTAGTTGCGGGAAAAATACTCAATAATTCTATGCTTTTCAACTGTTTTCTTTAAAATTCCGGGTATTACATGCAGAGTAAAGGTTGCCCACATGGTTCATCGACCCTCCGTGAAAGACCAAGTCGGAATCATCGTGAGCAACCTTCAGCCCAATTACAATCAACACCTCAAATTCCTACCCATGATGAATTTTTAAACCCTTAGAGATGCTAGTTTGGGTATAGAGGTAATTATCATTCCAAAGATAAGAAAACCTCCAATACGAGCAGTAGAAGCGAGGGTGTAGATGTCAATGCCCTCAACAGGTATAATGACTACACTCCCATTGATACTACCTACACTAAAGCCCTTGACCGTCTCCTAAAAAGGGAAAAATAGAATTACCGCTCGTTAGAGCGGAATTAGAAATCACAAAAAGTCCAAAAACTAGGATGCGGTAAAATTTTGTAAATACCATCGTGCACAAGGACACGACACTCGAATAGTGTTGGACGTTCAAGAACAAACTAGAAAACATGTTTTGAAATAGCCAACTCCTTTTACCTAAGGTTGTCCGAAACCAAACAACCACAAAATCTTTTTAGCGACACATCAGCCATTTTCACTAAACCCACTCCAAGTTAGAGGGACCCATCTCTTTTTATCCACAATGTTGATGAAACTAAACAACTTCTTAGTTTACCTCCTTTAGATCCAAAGGTCCAAGGGGCTATGGGTAAGTGATGAAGAGGATGTCTATGAAATGAGAAGCAACAAGTGACCACAATAACAATGACTTTTGGGGTACACCACCCTTAGAAGAAGAAGACTTTTAGGGAGAAACCGAAAGTCCTGCAGTCCTAACTCCTTACTAGATCCGAATGGCACAATAAACCCTTAGGTTCACAACGGACTCAGGAAGCCCCAAAATATCTTGAAGCTACAAAAGAAGAAGGCCTAATCCTTAAACAGACTCCGTAAATTAAAGGTTGATATCTCAATCGGCAATTAATATTTGCTTCCTAGAATCATAAACAGGCTTAAATAGACGCACTCAGTAAGATTGAGGTCTCTCCCGAAACCACGCCAAAGGAAGTGATAGGATTGGTTAACGAGTGGGGAAAGAATTATTACCTTTTATCAAAACGATCTCCGAGAAGTAGGTGTTGCACACAACAATGCCCTTTACTTAACTATAACTTGCATCAACAAGTTTGTTCCCCAACCTTGGTAGACAATGGATCAGCGAGTAAACATGTGTCCTCGGAGAACTGCTAGAAGCTTAGGAATTAGGGAGCAATAACTCTCTAAACAGAATGTCCATCTTCGAGCTTATGACAATTCTAAAAGAACAAGTCTTGGGAACAGTGACCTTGCTAATCAATGTAGGGCCAGTAGAAAGGAACATCAAATTCCAAGTCTTAAATATCCTAGCTACCTTCAATTTACTCCTATGACACCCTTGGTTATATGATCATCGGCCGGTGCCCTCTACACTGCATCAAAACGTCAAAGATGATTATCAAAGGTCAAGTTATAATTGTTAACGAGGATAATCTCTCGTGCTACTATTACCTCTAAAGAATCTATAGTTGATATTGAGCACAATGCCAATGGTGAGGAAATATATGGATTCGAGATTGTCGCTGCCTTAGAAAGAGATGAAGCACCTCTTAATTTCAATCCTTACAACAACCCTAGCGTTCATTCGATGCTTGAGGAAGAAGGGGTATTTTTCAGGTATTGCTTGCAGGCCGAAGGGCATACCATCCTATTTTTCCACCCCTTAAACCCACTAACAACTACAACTTTGGGCTAGGTTATCAACCAACTTCTAAGGAAAAAGCTTAAGCCAAGTGGAAGATTCAAACTAAGAGGATCGCACTTCACACAATCCGCTTCATCAACCCTTTCCCTATACTCGAACGGGCGAGTTCTTAAAAGAAGGAGATGATTTCCCCTATTATGGTTTTCCTGAGCGTTGCTATATCAAGGAAAAGGGCATCCGGTACCTGGTTTGGAGATTTTCAGTTACTTCTATATACTCGGAGAAGGAGGCACCCTACCTCCATGAAAAGGGACAGCTGTTAGCTTGCCGTACATCTACAAATTAAACCACTACTTTCGCTTGCAATAAACAATATAGCATAGGGAAGTAGGGATCGAATCCACGAGGAAAGCTAATATAAAAATCACAATTTCAATCTAATTAAACTTACTACTCTAGTTATTTTATTTATTTATCTTTGTATAAACTCAAACAAATCAAATTAAACTACTAAAATTCTAAAATTTGATTCTGACAAAGACTTCTAAAATTATGCAACTTTATTCGGATAATCTAAATTTGAGATTACTATCCTAATTAATTCTGAAAAATTCAAAACGAGAAAATCAAAATAGAGAATAACTCGGAATTTAATAACTAAAAATAACAGAAAATTATCTAAGAATATAAATAAATAATCTAGACAGAATATGAAAATTAAAATAAACCATAAATTTTTTTTATATTTATATTTTTTTTGAAAAATTAAAACAGAAAACTTAAGCAAAAAATAAATTCTATAACGAGAAAATTAAATAACTAAAATTCTGCCCTAAATTAATTACGAAAATAAATACTAAAATTACCTAGAATATCTAAACTAATTTTATAGACCTAACCACCCTAAAATTATAAAAATAAAATTTAAAACCTAATTTACGAAATTATTTAACTAAAAACCTACAATAATTCAATTCAAGAATTAAATCTGAAAAATTATCAAATTAATTCTAAAAATTCTAAAATTTAATCACATCAAACTAGGATGCTATCTAAACCCTAGAAGAAGATGAAACTCAAAAAATAATAAAAGAAACTATTTTTAAACTAATTTCTAACAAACCGACTCAAAAATAATAAAAACTGACGTAAAAATAATCTAAAAATTAAAATATATAAAAACTCAAAATAAAATTAAAATAAAATTCCTAAAACTAACATAAAAGACTGTTCCTTAAGGGGGATGATGAAATTGATAATAAAAGACTATAAATTTATAAATAAAAATTGACAAACTAAAGAAAATAACTAAAAAGAAAATAAATAATTATCAAAGATATCAAATTTATAAAAACACTTAGTATAATTATTATTTATCATTAACACACAAATTGATGTACCCATGAGCTAAAGCTGTAGAAGACAACAACTAGCGGATCTTCCCCGTTTTTCCTTAGTTATTAGTTTACTTAGGCCTAGCCCTAATATAAACCCTACTAATATTGATAACCCTAGCACTAGCACTAGAATTTAATCAAATTAGAGCATTAAGTATTAGAAAAATATCATTTGGCACCTAATAACCAATCTACTAGCAAATTGATTTAAGAAGGATCTATGATAATTTCCTAATTAAAAGAGATGGGTATGAGCCATCCATGATTAACTAGGGTAATACTTATGTCTAAAAGATCAAGCGATTACGTACATCAACCCTTTAAAGTATCGTATGAATTCATATAAAACTAATTAGCGTGCACTCTAATTAAATTGACATAAAATCATAAACAGTAAAATCAAATTATCATAGAATCATGGATCTATCAATAAGACAATAAATATCGAAACTTTATTTCAAAATATATAATTTAACATGATTTCAAATAAATTATACTAAAGTATAAAAACTACTCGAACATAATGTAATTTAAAACACGTAAACTAAATAAAAATAGCATCTTTAATATTAATCTAACAATAAAAATTCAATCTTTACTAGTAAAAAATTATAATATTAAATAATACTACCGATATAAATTTCTTTGGTCGCGGAATGATGATGTTGATGATGGACGTTGATGATGATGATTGTACGAAGATGTTTGATGATTGTGGTGATGATTGATGATTAAGGGGCTGGCGTGAGGTGGTAAAAGGGCAAGCAAAAGGTGTGTGAAGGATTATGATGATGGTGGGTAAAAGCGCAAGTGGAGGTGGCAAAGGGGAAGAACGTGGAAGCTTTAATGATTGTGATAATGATTGTGGCCATGAGGGCTGTGGGCAGCGAGATAGGTGTGATGGCGAGAGCCGACGGGGTAGCGAGGATTTTTCCCGGGTTATGAGCGAGGAGCTGTGTGGAGATTAAATAGCTCGTGAGGGATGTTTGCTTGGTTCCTCTTTCTTCTCATGCAACTCTAAGGACGAGTCCTAGTAAGTTTAAAAGTATGATTATCTTCACTCTCCTCTTCAAATTAATACTTCATAAAATATAATGTCAAAAAAGAAATATTTTCCGACACATTATTTTTATGGACCGACTTCATGTCTTTTGTTGAACGCTTGTCGGTAGCTAAAAATCCGCTTTTAACATCTTTTCTTTTCTTCTCTACTTTATTTGATAATTACCTATAAATAGACAAAATAGGATAAATTAGATGAAATAAACTATATAATATAAACTAAATAACTACTAAAAGTACGTATAAAATACAACTTAATAACGACCCACACCGGACTAGACCAATCTTGTTGGGAATAATCTTTTTGGTCTTCTGTTCGGACAAGAGAATAACCTAGAAGAGAATTCAGTATCGGTACTCGTCGGGAGCTATGTCACACCCGCAGTTCGATCCATCTAGATTCATCACCGACGTTGATAATGAAGAGTCCAAGCATGTCACTTGGATTGACATCAAGAAGGGACAGGAATTCGCCGTCGGTCTAGGAGCACATCCTCTATCCGAGTCTAGTACTAGGGCTTTTTAATTCTCCTTATGTTATTTCTAGTTCTTTTCCTAATTTTTTCACTTCTTGTTCCGTATCTTCAATTTCGAGTCCGATGTACTCGTTGCTTCATTCAATAAAGTGAACATTTTCGCTTACTCTCTGCCTCCTTTTGCTTTTAATTATTTTGCCACTAATGATAAAAAGAAATCCCTTAAGAACTAATAAAAGCTATGGAAGTTCATAAAAATCGCTCACTAATAATAGAGTAAACGAGTAACAATTAATTCGAGGTTAGTTGATCAACCCCAAGAAGTCAAGATAGGGAGAACACTAGATCCGGAAGAGCAGAGTTCATAGATGTCTTCGCATGGTCCTATAAAGACATGCCGGGTATAGATCCAAGTATATCGGAGCATCAAATTTCATATTACGAAGATGCTAAGCCGGTTAAGAAGAAGTTGGAGAGGATGAAACCTGAATGGGCTTTGAAGATTAAGGAAGAGGTGCGAAGTAGTTAGATGTTGGGTTCATCAAGGTAGTTCACTATCCTTGGTGGGTAGCAAATATAATACCAGCTACGAAGAAAGATGACAGGGTTCGTATGTGTGTCGACTTCAGAGATTTGAATAAGGCCAGTCCCAAAGACGATTTCCCGCTGCCTCATATCAACATCCTTGTAGATAACACAACAGCTCATGCTTTGCTTTCGTTCATAGACGGCTATGCTGGGTATATAATCCGGTGAAGATGGATAAAGAGGATATAGAAAATACGACCTTCATCACTCAATGGGAGACATAGTGTTACGTGGTAATACCATTTGGGCTCAAGAACACCGGTGCAACGTACCAAAGGACACCTACAACCTTGTTGTACGACATGATCTACAAAGAAGATAAAGTTCATGTGGATGACATGATCATAAAGTCGAAACATAGGGCAGGGCACCTACCCCGACTAAGGAAATTCTTCTAGAGACTCAAAAATACAACATGCACCTTAACCCTCAAAAGTGTGGTTTTGGAGTAACCTCAACCAAATTGTTACGTTATGTTGTCGGTCTTAGAGGAATTAAAGTTGATCCCTCCAAGATCAAAGCCATTCAGGAGATCTCTCCGCCAAGCACAAAAAAGAAATAAGGGGTTTCCTAGAACATTTACGAGTACATCGATCGTTTCATATCAAAAGTGACTATGGTCTCGTGAACCTATTTTCAAAAAGTTGAAGAAAGGATCTCGAGCCCATTTGGGATGTCCAGAGTGCGATAAGCATTCGAGAAGGTTAAGGAATACCTAGCTAACCCTCTAGGGCTATTTCCACCCAAGGGAAACCTTTACTTTTGTATCTCATCACAACGAAAAACAACTATAGGCCATGCTAGCTCAATGAGATGAGAAAGAAGAGCGCGCGATCGATACTAGAAAACCGAGAATTAGCGACGAAAATAGCGACGGAAAATTGTCACATAGCAATGGATTTTCGGAAATAGCGACGGAATTAGGGATGGAAATATTCCGTTGCTAAAAGTCGAGTCGCTAAAATTTAGCGACGGAAACTCCTTCCGTAGCTGATGTAAATCAGCGACGGAATGTAGTTTCCGTCGCCGATTTTAGCGACGGAACTTGTGGTATTTTCGTCACTGTTTTCCGTCATTGTTCTGTCGCTAATCCGTCGCTATCTTAGCAGAATTCCAAAATACATTTTTCTAATTTTTCGTTACCCTAGTATAAAAATTGTGAGTGGATATACAAATCCAACATTCGCATATGTAACAATTACATTTGGCATTTACATATGCCGGCCACAAAGTACTCGTCCAAGTTGGATATACAAATCCAACATAAATGTTCAAAATCATGAACAATCCAAACATATTTAAAACCAATTCACAAGTTCACAAAAACAACCATACAAAAGTTCACAACAAACCATAAACACATTATGTGAAAAGTTCGTAAAATGTTCACCAATACACAAAAGTTCACAATGAATTCAAGGTCCTCACTCTTCCTCTTCCTCTTCCTCTTCCTCTTCCTCTTCTTTTTGTGGTTGTACTCGGTCCTTTTGTGGTTGTATTGGTCGACTGTTGAGATCCGGATGCTTGCTGAGATTTTATAAATTCAATGAAGCATGCAATTGGCTCAAGCAAAACTATCCACCTTTTCTTTAAGCTGCCTATTTTCCAACCCAAGCACACGAGCATGCTCAATCCATTGATGTAACTCGAAGTTAAATTATGCAATGTTGCTCTCAAATCCGAGTCATCTAGAGAAGAAGCTTTCGGTGATTTGAAGGACATGGTTGGTTTTAAGTTTTTAGCCTTAGATCCAAGTCCATAAATGCGACCTTTCTTGTTCGCATTGGCTTTGACCCACAGCTCATGTTGTGAAGGGGTGGAGACATGATCCATAGAAGAGTTGGGGTCATCAGTAGAAGGTTGAGTGCGGTGAGCGTTTTGCAACTCTTCCCACTCTTTTTAAAACTTGGCCTCGAATAATATATAAATATTTGAGGCATGTAACTATCATAGGTTGTCAAAGAAGACCATATATTGAAAAATATGAAAATTGCATATATAAGGTTACTCACATAAATGGCCTTGGATTTTTGGTCGAACCATTCATCCTTTTTTGTTTTGTGGGTTCGTGAGAATAGTTGGGTCGGTAAAGGAAGAACTCCTTTAAGCTCCTTTATCTAAATACAAAAAAGTTAGTAGAGATTCAATTTACTAATATAAACATGTTAATAGTTGCATGCGTAATCACTAAAGGGGTATGTACAATCGCCGTTTATGTTCCATCATAGGGATTGAGCCACAAGTATGGAGCGATGAACCAAGTCCACCTTGATCGAGCATTGCGGTTTTTCTAAGCTCTGCTCACGTAACTTCTTGTGGTCGCGAGTCTCCCAATATTCCAACAACTCTCGCCGATAGTTGTCACCCAACCATTTCGGCTTTTTCTTATTTTTCCTTGCCGTCAGCATGAAGTCCTTTAATCGATCACTTCCTTTCTTCTCAAAATTTCTTCTTATTTGGACTTCATCGGTTGGAGAACAAGTGAAAAATTTCTGTATAAATGAAAAAATAGTTTATAAGTTATGAAATTATAATATAATGCTCAAACATGCACAATAAGACATTATGTTATCTCAAATTCAGAAAACTAAAGATTTGTCATTACCTTAAACTCGAGAAACCACGAGATCACGTTGTGATCGAGGAACATTACCCCATGTAGGCCATACTCCGTCATACTTGCTTTGGAAAATGTGGGAAATCGTGCCCACAACTTTATCATTGGGGAAGAACCTAATCAAGAAACATATAAAAAAGTTAGTTATACTATTCTACTATTAAGCTTAATTTATTTTATTACTTACTATCACACTTACCCTTCACCATCCGGCTCAATCCGAATCTTTTCCCGGCTGCAAGCATTGCTTGATTCAAGACTAGCATGCTCGTTGTCCGCATCGGTTGCCTCATCATTTTTCGGCCTTTGTGGTGGCCTTTGTTCGGCACCAATGTGGATGCGTGGTATAAGAGTCGTACCATATTGGTTATATGCGTACGTATTGGGCGGGTTTGAGTACATATGAGCGTGTTGAGAATATGGAGGGTTTGGGATGAAAGACCCACCCATTGGGTTTTGCATGTGTGGGATGTTTAGAGGTTAGAAATAAGGAGGGTTGGGAATGAATGACCCACCCATTGGAGTTTGGTTGTATGGGGAGTGTGGAGATAGTGCTCCACCTACAGGAGACTGAAGGTTAGGAGGGCTTTGAGTGGGGTAGAAGTGCTTACATCATTACCTTCACCATCGGTACCGATGTTTCTAGCCCTTCCCGAGTAGGTGATCTTTTCGACCCGCCTCTACCTCACTCTATATTTCCTAACATAAATAACATTAAACATTAGTAAACATCCAACGGTTAAAGTGATTCAATATAAAATAACATATAAACATTAGTAAACATATAAACATGTAAGCATTAGATATAAATATTCTTCTATTAAGAAATTACGCTTCAATTGTTTCACCTTCATTACATTAATAAGTATTCATTTGATTACAACATAAATGAAACCGATTCAATATGAAACAACATAAAAATAACATCATCAACTAGCCATCATCCTCATCATTAGTATCATCATTGTCTTCTTCACTATCCTCTTCGGCATCATTGAATATGAGATGTTCTTCTTCCTCATTGGTGATGTTATTATCATCCCATTCACCTTCCTTATCTTCTTCACCATCCTCTTCTTCACTAACATCCTCAATCCCATCTTCTTGGTTTAAAATAACATCATCAACTAATTCTTCTGCTGATATTGAGTTATCAACCAAAGTGTGTGGCAAAGTTTCCATTATAAGATCGATTGTACCCATACTATCCTCTTGAAATGCAAGAGGAATAGTATATTGGTCATCAACATTGGCTCTTGGTTTTGCTGCCACTACGACGAACCAATTCAGCTTTTCTCTAGGAACCCCTTGTGGATATGAAATATAATACACCTGAGTTAGAATACTAGCAAATATGAAAGGATCGTACTTACGATAACGCCTTGTACGATGCACTTCAACATACGAACTAAATTTATGGCACCCAGCTTCCCGAGGACAACTAGGGTCAAACTAATCGCATTTAAACAAGCACACACCTTTTTAATGGTTCGCCAACATGTGCAACTTCAACTACTTCTTGCAAGATGCCGTAGTAATTATTTTTGTAACAACCCGACCCTAAATCACATTATTTATTTTATTAATTACACTATTTATATAATTGAGCGCGTGCACTTCAATTCGATATCTTATATTTAAACTATTTTTATCTCGTATGTTATGCGGCTAAGGCGACGAAGTGGCCCCAATAAAAATCTCATAATAAGATTATAATTTGTGAACATCATTATTAAAATAAAATTAAAAGTAACAATAAAAGAAAACAAAACAAGTAAATAAAGAAATAAATCAAAATAATAAAATGACGAAATTAGATTTTTCTAAAGAAAAATCCGGAGAAAGAATTCTCTGGAACGTTAAACGACCTAAAATATATTCGGGCTCATCCTCTCTCTCTCCCGTGCTCCTTCGTGCTCCCTTTTCCCCTGCTCCCCTATTTCCCTCCTTCATCCCTCTCGCCTCTCGCTCTGCTGTTGCTGCCTCCCGGTCCGGCCACCGGACGCCACTAACGCCGGCCGAAGCCGGCGCTAGGCACCGCCGGCGGCGCCCTCTCACACTCTCGCGCGATGGCTCTCTCTCTCCTCGCATGCTCTGTTTCCCTCTTCGCCTCCATCTCGCTACTCTGGTCTCAGCCACCAACGCCGAGCCAGCAGCGGCGCCGGCGCCGCGTCGCCAGAAGACGCCCGGTGTCTCTCTTCCGCCTTTGCCTCTGCCTCTCGGTCGTGCTCTCGCTCTCGCTCTATTTCCGCGTGGCCCTGTCCCTGCTTCCTGCGACCACTCGGCGGCCAACCGCCGCAGCCCCGACACCGAGGCTCGTCGTCGGCCACTCCCAGCCAGTCGCCATAGCGCAGCCGCACACCCAATCCCCTCCTTCCTCTTCCGTGAATTCGAAGGTAAAACCCTAAACCCTAAATTATCAAGTTCATTGGTTATTTGAGCAATTGTAATTGTAAATTGAAGTATATGATTAGAAATACGTTTGTGAGGTGAATTTAAAGATTAATTTGGGAGAATCCGAATTGGTGTGAATGATTGAGTTGTGTTATTTTGATTGATTGATTGTGTATGAACGTGAACGAATGTGATTTTCTTGGGAAATTGTGAATCGGTGAATGAGTTTAGGGGATGTTCTATTGTAGAATTTAGCAAGTCGATGGAATTGTTACATTTTGGTTATATTGAGCAAATGAAGAGGAATGCACATGTAGAAGTTGAAATTCGATAATGTACAAGTGTATAGGCATGGAAAATAATTGAGCATTAGGGTTGCCTAATCGTGGTTGTGAATGTGAAATTGGTCGGGAGAACAATGCTTATGATCTTAACATGGTGTATGTACGGGAGTTGAACAATTCGATGGATTATGGAACCTTCCTGTAGGAAGACATTCGATGGATTAATCAACCGCCTAACTATGAGTCTTGAATGCGGGAAAGGGAGAAGTGAGGAATAAATTAGGAATAAGTGTTTGTTAGGTATATTTATATATATACATATACCATTTTCAATCCAAAGTCGCTAACAAACTGAATTACACCAAAATCATCGAGTATTTAGTTAGCCTAATCAATTTCTTTAGTTAATATAAATTATATTCAATAAACGCAGTAAAGCTAAGTAATACAAACATTAGTTTAATCGATCTTCATATGAATATAGGAAATGAATTAAATTGTTAAAGCTTATACAAACTCAAGCATTAAAACTCAAGAAAACATTATTAACCCTAGAAATCCATTTTAAGCGGAACCGAGGCCACTTACGTTGCTGAGCAGTCGCTGACTTAAATTTCTACAAAAGGGGAGAAACAAATATTCTCAATTCGAGTACGTTCATTGCTCGTACCTTTCGAAAACTCACATGTTTCATCAAATCTCAACATTTCTCATATATACAAATAACAATGAATCATTTACAAGGCAAGTTTTGCCACCTAATTAAGTGGTCCATGCCCAATTATCAATTACCAAGGGCTCAGGCCCGCCAATTATACCGCGCGCGGTGTCAACTCGGGTTATCGATCGGCCGGGGTGACACCTATTCAACGATCGTATCAATTACCAAGGGGTTCCACTTCCGGATAATAACCTAGCAAGCAATTTTACTTATATTCTCTCCCCCGATTTCAAACTAAAATGAATTGAAATGCGCGCGCTCAATCAATATATTCTTCAAAGTTATTTTACGATGACGAGAATTTGCGTACCGAGTTTCGACTCACTCTTCCAAATATTTTACTTGTTTTTGTTTTAGGAAGAAGCATTGGTGAACAACCAACCATTCACCAAGTCCGGCGAAGGCAAACCCTAGCCAGCCACGTGGCATTTGGGAGTCCGAAGGTACATAGACGCTCACGGTGATTTTACCTTCAACCAGGGTTTAGGTATGACCTTGGGAATTGTTGCATGTTGTATATTATCTTGTAGAATAGACAAAGGTCTAGGTTGTATAAGTTTTGTGTTGCTAAACCAAGTAAACGGTATTTTGGGGTGACCTAACTACTTGGGTAATAAGTAGTCACCCCTAACAGACATTGTTGGAAATATAACAGTGGAGGCACAAATCGTACTTCATTTTATTTCAAATTATTTAGCCTTGTCCTATTTTTAGGACGGCGGTAGCGCCTTCGATCGTTACCTTCCGCTGCGACCTTACGTAATAGTCCCTAATGAGGGGATTATTAAGTAATAGTGATTGGGGGCATTACAATTTTCAACATGTCCTCCATCAGTTCCTTTCACACAAACACCACAATTGAAGGTCATCCTCCCTTCATTTCGAGCCTCGATATGAATAACATTCCATTCACCGTGTATGCTGTCCATGTTTTCACTCTCCTTAAAGGATCTTGAGCTAATTACATCAAGTAAACATGCTTTTCATCATGATATATTCGATAACAATGAATCTCGTGTCAATAACATAGTATTGGTTTAGTTTATTAAAATTGAAAAACCAATAGTAATAAATTTGAGGCATGAGCATTAAGTCTTATTATATGATACTCACAACTCCTTTGAACTCACATTCCACCATTGCATCAATTGCGAGCATCACTAACATCAGCATACATAGCTCCTTTTTTTGTCTTCGAAGAGACTAAGTTTAAATTGTTTATTAAATTGACATCATCTTGTGAAAAAATTGATTGAAACGAGTGTCTGTATAGGACCGGATAAACTCACTCAAGTTAAGGTTTAAGCTTGGAACAGTTCGGTAAAAAATGGACATGTGCAGCCGTCTTCTCCTTATCATCAAGGAAACATAGAGTGAACTTCCCAATTGGAGCATCTTCCGGTATGAATATCGAAAGACTAGGATTGTGGTTTGGAACTTCACTCCCTTCATTTCGTCGACTTCTATTGCGCATACAAGGCATATTAGAGCCGAAATAGTAAGATGCGAAATGTGTTTCTTCAAATCGTGCATATTTTTCAGCGATACTCCCTTCGAGCTTCGATTTGATTCCTATGGATCTCTTCAATCGGCCAAAGAACCTCTCAAATGGATACATCCACCGGTATTGTACTTGGACCACCCAATTTTGCTTCCTCTCGCCAAGTGAACAGGCAAGTGTTCCATCATATTGAAGAACCCAAGAGGAAATATTATTTCTAATTTACACGAGTGTTATTAAAATATTTCGATGCATTTGCTCTAACTTCGCATCCTGTAAAACAAATGAGCAAAGGTTCTTGAAGAACTCACTAAATTCAATGAGAGGCGCTAAAACCTCATCCAGAAGTGCACTAAATGCTATTGGAACAAGATTCTCCATGAAAACATGATAATCATGACTTTTCATGCTATGTGAAGACTAAGACTTTATACTTACACTTTTTTGAGTTTCATCAAGGAATTAGGTATAAGACTTCTTCTCTCATAGAGTTTTGATCTCAAGTCATTCTATGTACCTTTTTTCCGAGTGATATAGCATTTACTCCGAGTGTTATAGAAAATATTTCATATGTATATGTGTGACTCGACCGACTCGGAAAGCATACTTGTACTAACTCGGTTCCGAGTTACTGAACACTCGGAATTACTGCATGTTCAAACACTCGCATTCACACACATAAACTCGAGTCGACTTCATGTTCCGGGAATTACAATGTTAATTTTCTATTCCAAGTCAGCTTATGTTGTTTGAACCTTGTTCGATCTAGATCAAGTTTGTTTACTCCGATTTTCTACTTAACTTGATTCTCTTTTAGGTCGACTCGGATGGAATTTTGAGTATCACGGATATTAGACCCGGAAAATTTCATTCCTTTTCGACTAAGATAATTAGCCATTTAATCATCTTAATTATGTTATTATCTGTGTCTAATCTTGGACCAAAGTATTCTATACTTTGAGAACCAAACTGATTTACTTTTGTAGGTTATTCAAACGAGGCTATCCTAATTTTTGAATTACAAAAGTAGCAGACTTCAAAACGTCAAATCACCAGACAAACAAGGCTTTTTCCATCTCGACCTAGCCCCGGACACTCGTGTCGGGATTGTCTGTTTCCAAAATTGGAAATCTGCAACACCAAGCTCAAAGGTGATTTCCACCTTATTTTTAAAGACACTACCGGTGGTTTTGGGACTTCCAAAGGAGTCAAGAACCGTTGCTCAACGTTCATATCTCAACGCATATTTTACGAGTGACTTAGAAAATCCTTTACAACGGTCACAAAGGACCTCCAATCAGAAAATGGACACAACAGCAAAGCTGCTTGGTCATCTATATATAGAAGCCAACTTTCAAGACATGAAGATTGCCGATTCTATTGTTAATATACATACTTGAGCAAAAAGTCATTGTATTCATTCTCAATCTTCTACTTACAACTGCAATTACGTTTTTAATAACTTTATGAGTTGTAAGGTCTTGTACTCGATTACAAACACTTTCTTTCTTAGTCTTTAAGTAAGGTCCCTTGGTCGAGCTGTAAGGGTTAACTCGGCTCGGTTGTCCCTAACTGTAAGGGTGATCTCGGTTAGGAAGTACTAGATCAAATAAGGTAATTTACGAGTCTAGGAAAAACTTGTAAGGAGTTGTCTAAGGGAGCAACTCAAGTCAAGTCGATCTACT
Source organism: Talinum fruticosum (assembly GCA_021018815.1). Taxonomy (NCBI): domain Eukaryota; kingdom Viridiplantae; phylum Streptophyta; class Magnoliopsida; order Caryophyllales; family Talinaceae; genus Talinum; species Talinum fruticosum. The sequence goes on from JAITYX010000026.1 coordinate 3,847,084, forward strand.
TTTTTGTGGACTAAAAATAGTGGCTTCGACTTCGTGCTTGGATTAGCACGGTCCGTGGTTTTCTGCCCCAGGAGGGTTTCCACGTATTTTCTAAGTTATCACTTTTACGAGTACATTCTAGACTCGGACAGTTTGAAATTCCATTTAGTCTGTTTCTTCACCACTCACTGAAATCCGAGTTTATGCTTTTACGAGTTTAACCTTGTTTCACACTCACCTCAGGTTCATATCTGTTTCAATTTTAAAGCAAGTTTCCTCATCATGATATTCATCGCCCTCTAGGGTGATTTATACTCTCAAGAGTAAACCTTCAATTAGTATCGAGCCTAACCTTTCGAAAGGATCTAACCATTCAAAGGTTTAAAGATCAAATGGCTTAGAACAAGTGGAGAGTTCGATGAAGGAAGATCTTCCAGCGAGACCACCAAAGTTCAAAGGATCCAACTTCGTGCACTAGAAGAAACTCATAGAATGTTTCCCTACTTGGATCATGATCGAGGATGTTTGGAACATCATACAAGTGGGCAACTATATTCCCATGAAGACAGAAGAAACAAGACTCGTACCCAAGACAAAGGCTGAGTTCACGACTAATGAAGCGAGAAAAGTTCGGAAAGAACTTCAAGGCGATGAACATTCTAATGTGTGCCATCGGCTTAGAAGAATACAATCGAGTGTCGACTGTGATATAGCCAAAGAAATGTGGGACACTCTTGTAAACACTTATGAAGGCACAAGCCGAGTCGGACAAGCGAAGATAAGCCAATATCTTCATAAATATGAGCTATTCAAGATGGAGCCGAAGAAAACATCACCCGGATGTTCATTCGATTTACTGAGATTACCAACAATCTCAAATCTCCAGGTAAGATCTCCCACGAGGAAATGTGCGAGAAAGATACTCGGAACCCTACCCAAGAAAAGATGGGGTCCCAAAGTGGCAGCTATCGAAGAGGCTCACAACTTGTCTCTACTGAAGCCGAGACAAACTCATTGGGAAGCTTCTCACCCATGAGATCCACTTGGAAGAGGAGGACGTAGAGTTCGAGCACCAAAAAGAACATTGCGCTGAAAGCCTCGGAAACAAGAGAAGCGGATCTGAGTTCTTCGACTCGAGAAGAGGATCCCATGGCACTTATTGCTAGAGGCTTCAAGAGAATGATGAAGCACAAGAGATGGGATAAGAAGCCAAAAGAAGAGTTCTACAAGAAGGACAAAAAGGATAGAAAAGGTTAATACTCTTCCCCTTCAAAGTTATCTTTACCTAAAAACTACGGTTGTTTTGAATGTGGCGGCAAGGAACATATAGTAAAAGACTGTCCAAAGAGAAAAAGGGATAGAAAGAAGAAAAAGGCTATGATGGCCACATGGAGTGACGAGCACTCATCGGAAGATGACGAGGACTCGAGATGACTCAAAGTGTCGATGGCACTTTCGACTCGGAATCGAAAGCGAGTCGAGACTCATATCAATCGAGATAATGAGGAAGCAAATCCTCAAGAGGTAATTGAATACTTTCTCAAATTCTCCAAAGTTGATTTAGCTAAGTATATTTTCACTTTGGAAGAGAAGTCCAATTCGATTCTTCTCATTTTAGAGAACAACTTGAGTCAATCTCTTTTGAGAGCATTTCTTTAAAAAATGAATTGGAAAAGCTGAGACTTTCACTCGAGAGAACTCAAGGCTAGTGCTCAATCCAATGAGGCCGAGTCCGAGTTACTCGAGAAAGAAAATGAGCAACTAAAGCAAAAGCTCAGCGAGTCTAAAGATCTTGTTTTAAAGTTTGCTCAAAGTTAGAAGAATCTTGATATGCTCTTGGGATCTCAATGTGTCTTCTTCAGAAAAGAAGGTCTTGGTTTTAACAAAGAGGAGGAATCAAATTCCTACTCGAGCATTTCAAAAGAATTCCAGAATTGTAAAGTTCGGAAAGGTCGAGCACGAACCCATTCATAAAAATGAAAGGAGGACTAAGATGAGACCGACTTACAGGAGAAAACCATCTCTTCCGGTTTATAAAAGAAAAGTTTTCCAAAAGAAAGAGACACGGACTCAGTTCTTTAAAGCGAAGACTCAGAATCGGACTAAACCCAAAGTCATTCAAATCTAGGTTCCGAAAAACCTTCTTCCTCGAAAAGGACCACGAGTAAAGGATGTTACTTGGGTTCATTAGAGGAAGTGAGAAGGGTTAGTTTATTTTCTATTTTGCGGGCCACTCGGAAAAGATCAAAAGGGCATTGGTACCCGGACGGTGGATGCTCTCGCCACATGTCGGGAGACTCAAGACTCTTTTACGAGTTAGAAGAGTACAAAGGAGGAAAAGTCACATTTGGAGATTATAGCAAAGGCAAGATAATTGGGATAGGCAAGATTGGAAAGGGAAGCAATCCGGTCGGCCCAGTATACCTTGTCAAAGGATTAAAGTACAATCGCTTAGCATCTCTCAATTGTGTGATAAAGGTCAAAATGTAAGATTCACTCGGACCAAGCTGTTACATTTATGATGATACCACCAAGGAAATCAAGCTCTCGGGTAAGAGATCGGGTAACACTTACATTATTCCTCTTTCCGACCCGAGTCGAATTTATCTTGCTTAAAAGCAACACTTCATGATGATTCATGGACATGGCATCGCAGATTAGGCCATGTTAGCATGCATACTATTAAGAAACTGGCATCTCATGGCTTAGTTAGAGGATTGCCTAATTGTGCTTTTGAGAAAGATAAGATTTGTGAAGCTTGCACAAAAGGGAAACAAGTCGGATCATCATTCAAATCTCTGAAGTCGGTTTCCACATCCAAGGTGCTTGAAATGCTACATATGGACTTATGTGGTGAAATCCTGTTAAGAGTCTTGGAGGTAAATCATATGTACTTGTTATTATTGATGATTACTCACGATTTACCTGGTTATGTTTTCTTAAGCACAAAAATGAAGCATTCAAAGAGTTTAACGAGCTCTGCAGGAAAATCCAAGTTGAGTCTCGGACTCGGATTCAAAGAATTCGAACCGACCACGGAAGGGAGTTCGACTACCTAGAATTTGCAGAGTGGCATCTCCCATAACTTCTCAGCGATAAGAACTCCTTAACAGAATGGAGTAGTGGAGAGAAAGAACAGAACTCTTGAGGAAATAGCTAGGACAATGATGATTGAACACAATCTACCCTACTATTTACAGGTGCGAGGCGATCAACACAGCGAATTATACCTTGAACAGATGTCTTATCACACCCATTACGAAGAAAACACCGTACGAGCTCTACAAAGGGAAGAAATTCAATATTTCATACTTCAAACCCTTTCGATGTAAATGTTTTGTTCACAACAATGGTAAGGATCACCTGACCAAGTTTGATGCTCGGTCGAGATGAAGATATTTTTCGGGTTATTCTTCTTATAGCAAAGCTTATCGCATTTTTAATAAAAGAACTAACAAAGTGGAAGAAAGCATCCACGTTGTGTTTCATGAGCTTGAACAGGAAAAACCAAGTGAGTCAACATTCTCGGACCTAAAGCTCAGCAAAGCGATGATCATGATGAAAACGAGCTTATCAAGAATCAAGGCCAACCGGTTCGGAATGAAGTCACTCGAACGAAGTCACTCGGAATGAGACAACTCAAGAACCAACTCGGAATGATGAAGAACAATTTGATGAACAAGTTCACTCGGAACACGCTTCGGAGGATCAAGCAATTCAGCCAACAAATCGGTGAATCGGAGAACGTGTAGAGCATTCAAGTATGCTTCTAGTCATCCACTAGAAAACATATTATCCGATATCGGCAGTGGGGTAAGAACTCGTTCCTCTCTTCGGAATTTATGTGCATTCACTGCATTCATTTCATTAACTGAACCTAAAAATACACTAGAGGCCCTAAGTGAACTTGAATGGGTAGAGGCCATGCAAGAGGAACTCAATCAATTGAAAAGAAACCGAGTCCGGACTCGACCAAACGACCTTCTAACCACCCAGTCATAGGGACCAAATGGGTTTTCAAGAACAAACTGGATGAAGGTGGATTGGTAGTCGAAACAAGGCTAGACTTGTGCCTCAAGGTTACAATCGGGAAAAAGGGATTGATTGCGGGAAACCTTTGCACCTGTAGCTGAATTGAAGCCATTAGAATTACTGTTAGCATTTGCATCTAGCATGAATATAAAGTTATATCAAATGGATGTTAAGTGTGCTTTTCTCAATGGCTTTATCGAAGAGGAAGTCTATGTTGAGCAGCCCCCTGGATTTGAAAACTTAGAATTTCCAAATCATGTTTTCAACCTTCAAAAGCTCTTTACGGTCTTAAACAAGCTCCTAGAGCTTGGTATGAAACACTAAGCAATTTCTTGGTTCAAAATTATTTTAGAAGAGGTCGGATCGACAAGACTCTCTTTATAAAAACCAAGGGGAAAGATTTCCTTATCGCTTAGATATATGTTGATGACATAATTTTTGGAGCTACTAATGAAATTCACGTGTCGAGATTTTTCCGAGTTAATGAGACAGGAATTTCAAATGAGTATGATGGGAGAACTCAATTTCTTCCTTGGCCTACAAATCAAGCAAGACAAAAATAGAATTTAATTCCATCAATCAAAGTATACCAAGGAGCTGCTGAAAAAGTATAAACTTCAAGATGCGAAGCATGCAGCAACACCTATGAGCAATAGCTTGAAGCTGGACTCGGACGAAAAAGGTAAAGCAATAGATTAGAAACTCTATCGAGGTATGATTGGATCTTTGCTATATCTTACTTCTAGTAGGCCAGATATAATGTTTAGTGTCCGTCTATGAGCAAGATTCCAAGCTAATCCAAAAGAATCACATCTCACTACGGTGAAGAGAATATTCGGATATCTTGCGGGGACTCGGAATTTAGGTCTATGGTACTCCGGAGACTCGAAGCCGACTCTCACTTGGATACTTAGATGCTGATTACGCTGGATACAAAGTTGATAGAAAGAGCACCTCAGCGAGCTTGCCAATTTACGGGTCAATCCTTAATATCTTGGCACTCAAAGAAACAAAACTCATTAGCTCTATTAACTACCCAGGCTGAGTATATTGCAGTTGGAGCATGTTGTGCTCAAATTTTATGGATAAAGCAACACTTGAAAGATCTTGGACTTTCTTTCAAATCGGTTCCAATCAAGTGTTATAATCGAGTGCAATCAGCATCACCAAAAATCCAGTTTAGCACTGAAAGACGAAACACATTGAGGTTAGGTATCATTTTTTAAGAGACCACTCGAGAAAGGAGATATTGAACTTGAATTCATTCCTACCAATCTTCAATTAGCTGGTATCTTTACTAAACCACTTAGTGAGGATCAGTTTTGCTTTATTAGGAATGAGCTTGGCATGTTAAATGCATAACTCTTTTGCTTTTTGTGTAAGATTTTACAAACACTTTCTTTCTTACTCTCTAAGTAAGGTCCCTTGATTGAGCTGTAAGGGTTAACTCAGCTCAATTGTCCCTAACTATAAGGGTGATCTCGGTTAGGAAGTACTAGATTAGATAAGGTAATTTCGAGTCTAGGAAAAACTTGTAAGGAGTTGTCTAAGGGAGCAACTCGGGTCAAGTCGGTCTACTGTATTTTGTGGACTGAAAATAGTTGCTTCAACTTCGTGCTTGGATTAACACGGTCCGTGGTTTTTGCCCCGGGAGGGTTTTCACGTATTTTCTAAGTTATCACTTTTCCGAATACATTCTAGACTCGGACAGTTTCGGAATTCCACTTAGTCTGTTTCTTCACCACTCACTTGAAATCCGAGTTTATGCTTTCCCGAGTTTAACCTTGCTTCACGCTCACCTCAGGTTCATATCTGTTTCAATTTTAAAGCAAGTTTCCTCATCACCCTATTCACCGCCCCTCTATGGTGATTTATACTCTTGAAGAGCAAACCTTCACTATGGAACTTAGTGGAGTTTGGGTCTACAAGGTATGAAATGTTCCAACGAGTAATCATCCGGCATTTTCAACTCTCTTGCCCATTCACATAGTGCCCTCTTACGTTCCAACGACAAAACATATTTTGCCTTCGGTTTGAGAATTTTAGCATTTAGTCCATGCTTTAAATTCAACTCCGCACGATCACACAACTCTTCCAAATCCATTCTTGCCTTGATACAATCCTTTGTTTTCCAGGAATATCCATAATAGTGTTAATTATATTCTCAAAAAGTTCTTTTCAATGTGCACCACGTCTAGGTTGTGGCGAAGCAATTGATCTTTCCAATATGGAAGCTCCTAAAATATGCTTTGTTTTGTCCAACTATGATCATTTTTGAAACCCAAAATGTTAATTTCCTGCTCTTCCGTAACTTTGGGAAAGTTTTTAACCCATTGTTCTATTTCTTCCCGCATATACCAACGAGGAGGACCCAAATGTACGGTTTTTCCTTTTGTAAATGATGTGCTATTCCTTCGAACGCGTGACTTCATGGCGAAAACCGCCGATGGAAATCAAACCATGAAAATTTTCGCCCATTTTTAAGTTTTAATGCTTTTTTTATTCATACATACCGGGCATGACATGGCACCATGAGTACTCCATCCGGACAACATACCGTATGCTTGGAAATCATTAATTGTCCACATCAACGTAGCCTTCATGAGAAAGTTCTCACCTTTTGAAATATCATATGTTTCCACACCATCTTCCCATAGTGTTTTCAACTTGTCAATAAGAGGTTGCAAATACACATCAATTTTGTTTTTCGGATTTGTAGTCCCCGGTACGATGCATGTCAAGAACATATAAGGCATCATCATGCATAACTCTGGTGGTAGATTATAGGGCGTAACAAAGACTAGCTAGATTGAATAAGACCTTGAAGGTTGGCTGAATGGATTAAACCCATCCGCACACAAAGCAAGTCTAATATTTCTAGGCTTAGTAGCAAATTCGGGGTGGACTCTGTCAAAATGTTTCTATGCTTCAACGTCCGAAGGTTGACATAGGACACCATCCTCTCTTACATTCTCATAATGCCATCTCATGTGCTCTGCTGTGGTTTTTGAAGCAAACAAGCGCTGAAGTCTTGGTATTAATGGCAAGTAATGCATCCTTGCAAACGGAGTCCTTTGACTTTTTCCTTGTCTTTCCCTTCGACACTTCCATCTCGTATGACCACAAAACTTGCATGAATCAAGATTAATGTCCTCTTTGTAGAACAACATGCAACCTTTTCGACAACAATCAATTTTTGAACATCCATCCCTAGATTTTTAATGACCTTCTTTGCATGGTAAATGTCAAGAGGAACTCGGTTATCGGGGGACAAATCTCCTTCATAAGTTGAGCAATCTCATTAAAGCAATTTTGAGGCATGTTGTAGTCGGACTTGATGCTCAACATTCTAACCGTGGCGAGACCACTCGGTGTGAGTTTCATTTCCTGCCCACAAAGGTCGTTGTGCAGCCTCAACCATATTAAAGAAAGTTTGGGCATGGGTATTTGGAGGCTCACTTGTAGAGCCTTAATTTGAGATCATGGCATCCGTGACCATATCATTCATACGGTCGATATTTGATTCTATATCGCCGTAGTTCATATGATTGAAGCCACTTTCGGTGTTGAATATGCCAGAACTCATACCACCATCCTCATGTAAATGAGGATCTATTTCTCCATGACTAGTCCAATACCAATAGTTTGGAAGAAAACCATATTGATAAAGGTGTAACTTAACTTCATCGAGATTCCTTATACTTCCGATTTTGCATTGGCGACATGGACACCTATATTGTTGACTATCTACAAATTCTAATTGACTTCTAGCATGTGCATCAAACTCCTCAACCCCGCCTAAAAACTCATGTCTATACCCAACTCTACTAGGTAATAACCTGCGATACATCCATCTACGATGCGTAGGCTCGTCCATACATATTCTGATTCACATTTAACAATTTATTAAATTATTAGTTAGTAATCAATACATGGAGATGTTATAATTACATTTCTTACGTAATGAACATAATATATATATAACCATTATGCATTGAACATATACTTTTCTTAAACATAAATTTCTTTAATTTCTATATTTTACTCGTAAGTATTTATGTCATAATTAAACTAACCATACCTAATTAGCATAAATAAACTCACACAAATATAATTGATTACATTATTTCTACCTAATTAGTATAAAATAACGCACACACAATTATAATTTATACAATTATTTCAAATTTACAACAATCATTTCATTTCTAATTTGACACAACTAACCACTATTTATTAATAATTTGTCAAATGTTCAATAAATTTATAAATAAACCACAAAAAATTGCTCATATATAAATCACAAATAACATTTACTTCAACTTCAACAATAATTTCCAACAAATCTAACCCCACATACTTTAAACAACACAACTTCTATACATAAATAACATTTACTTCAACTTCAATAATAATTTCCAAGAAATCTAACATCACATACTTTAAACAACACCACATCTATACATAAATAACATTTCCTTCAACTTCAACAATAATTTCCAACAAAACTAACCTCACATACTTTAAACAACACAACATCTATACATAAATAACACAATTGCACATTTTTCTTTTCAAATTCATTCACAAACAACATTAATTTGCAGCAAATTATATAAATTCATCAATTTGAAGTTAAATTATTGAAAAACCTAAATCTAATAACAATCAAGAAAAAATACCTTCAAACTAGGCGGTGGCGGCGGTGACGTCCTACGAGCGGCAGCAGTAGCGGCGGCACAAGGGGCGGGAGCAACCAAGGAGAACTCACCCGTCTTTGGCTTTCGGGTTCCTCGGGCGGCGGACCAAGAGTGGCGGACCGAAGAAGGGCGGCCGAGAGACGGCGGTGACAGGGGCTTGTCGATGCGTGGTGGTGGGTGGGAGGGACTTGCCGACGCAAAATCACTCGGACTCTCTCTCTCTCTCTTCGCTTTCGGTTTCTTAGTCCGGCCGAAAGGCCGGATTCGAATTTTATTCATAGTTAAAGATGGAACAGGCCGTCGTTGTGCCATCGCTAACTAAAATTTTTAATTAGCGACGGAACAGTGAAAGACTGTTCCAGTCGCTATCGACTAAATTAATTTAATTATACTTTTTTTGTTATTTCTAGATGTGAAAATTCTAAATACCCCAACTACGGATTAGCAACGGAATATTCTGTCGCTAGTTACATCGGCGACGGATATTTGCGTCGCTAATTCCAACTTAATGATGGATCCTCGTTTCCGTCGTTGTCGACACGTTTCTAGTTTTTGTTTGTTTCCGTCGTTAATTCTGTCACCGTTTGGCGACGAAACCGTATCCGTCGCTAATTTCAGTCGCTATTTAATAGTTTTGTAGTAGTGGATTTACTACTTAAGTAAGAAGTTACGAGATTATGAGACTAGATACACGTAATTAGAGAAGACATTACTGGGACTAGTCTAGGCTAGCAAAAAGCTTAGGCACTACATGTTATCCCATACGAGTATATGTGCTAGCACCTATGGATCCTATTAAGTACATACTTGAGCAACCAACTATCGGTAGCAAGATAGCGAGGTGGACTGTCATGCTATTAGAATTCGAACTCAAGTATGTCCCTTGAAAAGCGATCAAAGGAAAGATAATGTCGGAATTCTTATATGATCTACCCATACCTGAATCACAACCCGAACACCTTGACTTTCCGGATGAAGATATCTTATAAGTAGAGGTAGACGTTTAGACAATGTACTTCAATGGCGTTTCCAACCGGAAGGGCTTTGGAGTAGGGATTCCTCTAGTCTCACCAAGCATACTCTAATTTTAGTCAAACAAGACTTCGAAGTACGAAGCTTGCATCACAGGACTTGAAGCTTCTACAGAGATCGGGGTCAAGAATATCGGAATTTTTGGTGGCTCTAGTCTGATCATTAATCATATTTCGCGAAAATGGAAGGTACATAGTGAAGCCTTAGAACCCTACCAAATATGTCTCATAGAATTATCCAAATGTTTTAAGAACATCTCTTTCACCTACCTTCCTAGGGATGATAACTAACTTGCGGATGCATTAGCTAAATTAGCATCTATGATCAACATCCCTACCGACATTCATTCAATGCCCGTCCATATAGAGCGATGGAGTCACCTTGCACACGTCCGCACATTAGAAGTGGCTAATACTGACCACACCATGGATTAGCTTACTTTGCAACACGAAACAAAGCGCATCATGGATGAGATTCATGGCGAGGAGTGTGAACCTCATATGAATGGTAAGATGTTGGTCCGGAAGATTTAGAGACTTAGATATTACTCGTCGACCATGGCGGCGACTCGCTATGAATTTGTTAGAAGGATCAATAAATGTCAGGTGTATACAAATTTACAACACCAACCGGCGTCATTCCTCACAACATTACCTTCACCCTAGCCATTCTCGGCTAGGGAATAGACACTATTGGCAAGGCGACTCCTAAAGGAACAGGTGGTCATGAATTCATGTTAGTAGCAATTAACTACTTTACAAAAAGGGTAGAGGCGGTCCCTTATGCAACTTTGACATTGAAACAGGTAGCTAAGATCATTACTTAGAATATCGTCTCGCCATTATGGGGTGCCCCATGAGCTAATTAGTCACCATGGTAGTCATTTTAAGAAGGAGGTAGCAGAGTTGTTGGACAATTACATGATACAACACCATAAATCTCCCCCTCCTCCTCCACCATCCTCAAACCAATGAAGCATTCAAAGCTGCTAACAAAAACATTTGTAAAATAGTGGATAAGATGGTAGTTGGTTATAAGGACTGGCCCGACAAGTTGCCTTTTGCTTTATGGGATTATCGAACATCTATTAGAGCCTCTACGGGAGCAACACCATACTCACTAGTTTATGGGATGGAAGTAATCCTTCTAGTAGAAACTATCATTCCCTCATTAAGAATCATTGCTAAAAGCTAAATTCCGAAGCGAGAATGGGCTAAAGCACTTTATGAAGAGTTAGTACTATTGGATGAAAGGTGCCTCAACGCCTTGCACAATGTCCGAATATAGCGAGCGCGTATATCCAAGGCATTTAATAAGAGAGCTAAGCCTCAAAATCTTCAAATTGGAGATTTAGTTCTTAAGGAGATAAGAGCATTGATGCAAGACCCACGAGGGAAATTTAAACACAATTGGCAAGGCCAATTTAAACCCGGAAGGACGGTGAAATTGAATGATTTGGATGGAGAGGAAATTTTTCAGTGCAAGAATTTAGATTAGGTGAAGAAGTATTACGTCTAGCACGTCTTTAGATAGCGAACAACGCCCGGCCCGACCCCGCCGAGGCTTTGGTGGGTGCCGACTACCACCCGGACAACAGTGGGCTAACCGAGCTGAGTTTTTTCTTTTCTTCCTTTTGACTCTGTAATTTATTAACCGTCCAATTAGATGGTTTCCTTATTTTGGGGCGAGTCAATTAGTCGGTCCAATTTATTGTCCCTCTAGGTAAGTGATAAAATATAAAAGTGTAGCGTAATACTTACTTTTATTTAATAAAAAGGTAAGCCTACTACTTACGTGAGTACATAGTTAATAAAAGGGAAATCAATGCAAGCACACTTCTTGTAAAAATATTAAATTTGTGCTAAGGAGGTCAAACTAAACCTCCTCTTTTATTCTATCCTAAATTCTATCCAAAAATTTCAAAGCCCTTGTCTATCTTTACTTTTCTTTCCTTTGGGGTCACCGGACTCAGCCTCATCATCTTGGGTGCGTTTCTTCGATTTCTCGATTCTGCGGGCCTATCTTTCTTCAGCTCCGATGGCTTCGGTTTCTCTTATCTGGGCACGTTTAGCCACCCAAAGGTTTATTTCGCGAATTTTGAAAGGCACAACAGCGAGGGATAGCTTCTTCAAGATCCATCTTTTTGGCTCTCGGTGCCTTAAGCCATTGGGGATCCACTTCTATTATCCACTCTAAATAATAGGTGGATGCAAAAGTATTGGGTTTTCCTGGAAGTGTCAACAGTTTTGGCGGGTTTGTCCATTACTCGGGCCACGATTTTGTTCGGTTAGAGTTACCAAACCCCTAGAATAATTCAAAGCTAGCGGGCCGAGATACGATCCAAAAAGGAATTATAATTTGCTCTCTTCCCATCTGCAGAAACACATAATTAGGGAAATAGTAGATACTTCTTTCTAGGCCCAGCAAGAGTACAAAGGGATCCTACAAGGTATGCGTCCTGAATTGGGACATCTTCTAGTGCACAATATACCATGCTATATCCTTACTATGATTCCTAAGGTACTCCTCCCACCAAAAGTCGGGTGATCATTTACCACCTCTTTTCATTTCCAATGGCGAAGTGTACCACCAAGTACACATCAATTTTTACGAAGCCCAAATTAGCTTTAGGTGCTCTATAACCGAGATCCGCACATCACAAATGCAAAATCAAAATAAGTGTGCTTGCACAGTTAAAATTCAATCTGTTTCCGCCCAACAGGAGTAAAATAAATTTAAAAAAAACGAGAGGAAAAAAACGAAAAGGAGTGGAAAAAAAAAAAGACTTTTGACGTGAGCCGAAGGCGAATTAGCCTCGGAGGCACCGGACCATCAGCGAGATATTTACTCACCGCAACAACAGGGGTCTCCTAGAGAAATCTTCCTTATAATTTTCTTCGACTCGATCTAAGCCTATGATTGTCTCAGCAACTATTAGTGGTGTTAGAGAACAATAATTCTCTAATTGCTCAACTAAACTCAATAGTGTCGCTGGTGCCATTTCCCAGTGACCTCGTACCGGTAGGAATCCACCTATCGGACGAGTGATAATGGCTTGTCGACTCGGGATAATGATTGCTTCGGAATAGGTGTACATGTGCTTGCTAGTATTGCATTAGGTTTGTTTGATTTACCCGACTCCTAATGAGAATCCACCATAAATTCTTATTGCTCGGTTTCAGCAGGTACTTGTAAGTCTCGCAGAGATTTTACGAAGATTTAGGTAGAAGCTGGTTTTGTACGCCTATGACTGCCTAGTATGGCATCAAATTCTTTAGGAAGAGGGCACGGTTCCTTATCCCCAAACCTCAAGACGTGATGGTGAGGGTCCCAAAAGGCTACATCAGCCCTTAAGAAAGTCCAGTAGACCTTCACTTGGTGAATGCTGAATACGATATTCAGCCCATAATTTGATAACCCGAAGCTGCCCATATTGCTCATCTCATTCATCCACCAGGTTAGCTCAATCATGAAATTCATATATTTTTCAAGAGAGTGGAAGACACAAAACATTTTTAGTTTGATTCACGAAAGTTTTTGCATTAGGCGCATATTTTTAAGCACCGGCCTGGTCCTATTTATAGGAGCTTTCTAAAGCGTTTAGAGTCCTACTGCACCTCCATCACTGCAAATTCGCTAGCACCCTGTACTTCACGAGTGGCGAGCACCAGCAAGCTGCCGTGGTCGGGCTCATTCCGTGGTTTTCTTCGGCCCGAGAACTCCTTAAGCTATATTATTTTACTGCCTCAGCCCATTGCGTGCACGTATTTATTGTGACAACTCCTTGGACCATGCACTTAAGATTTTCCATTTTTATTTTTATCATTTTTGGGTGGGGAATGGGGGCTAGTGCAATTTTTCGATTCATCTTTGTAATTTTCCCTAAGTTTTTTTGCATCTTATTTAATAAAAGAATGCATTTCTTATAATTGAGTCACCTTGCATTTCATCCCATTGCATAAGAGTCACCATCACAAAGCAAATATTAAACAAACAATAAACACCCTAAAAGGGACTCCCTAATCATCAACATCGGAAGCGGTAAGGAATTCTCCAATCATCGCCATCGAAGCATCGTCAAAGATATAGTTCCCGAAGTCCTAAGATTAAGAAGGTTCATGGGATGGCCCACTGTACTGAAGCTCGAGGGAAATAAACATATCCAAACTCTCCTTTGAAAAGCTAGGCCTCGCACTAGAAGCACTAATCCTAGAAGTGCTAGGTCCTTCCTTAGAAGCAGTTTGATGATGTGCGTGCCATGAAGAACTTGTCTAACGAGTACTACTTTTAGGTGTTTGTTAAGCTGGATGGGTGTGTTTGTGCCCCGGGTCCCCTAGGAAGACTCTCGGACGGAGGTGCTCTAGGTCGACGCCTCTACAGGAATGAAAGGGAAAATAACACACTCACTAAAAGTTCAATAAAATTAGCACTCCACTAATTAGGAACTTACTCGGAAGGTTAGGAAAGATCACCCACTAAGCAAATTTTGGATTCCCAGGAGAGCATACTGAATTTTGATGGACATGGTCCAAGCATCGTTCTCTCGATCATACTACAAAATTTATCCTATGGTGTTAGCCAAAAATACTTTTAGCATACAACTAAAAGTGAAGAGCATGAAACTCTTACTAATCGCCAATTCTTAGGGAAAGGATGCCCTACACATTCTTCCTGTGGGATTTCGGAAATTCGTACATAATAAGGAGATCCTCTAAGTAGAGTAACATCCTCATCAAGGCTTGGAATATGGATGTTTACCGAGTGTGAGTTGGCGAAAGTTGAAGTTAATTTCCACGCAAGAAATTCAACTATGATAAGAAAAGAGGTGAGAGAACTCACCGGTTAAGTCATAATCCACGCCACATGGTGAGCATAGGATGCATGCACATTTAAGAATGAGGTTTAAGGATACCCCGCGGCAGCAGCAGCTTGCTCATTTGGAGGAAGGGAACGAAGGTAGAACATGGCCTTGGGTGGATCGACTGGAACAAGCGAGGCCATGTGTTCGAGGCTTTTACGGTGGAACCACACGGCACGAAGAAAGAGAAAGGGAGGAAGAGAAGAGGGGATCGGGGGCACCCAAAACAAGGAGGAGGAAAGAACTCCGGGAAGAAAGGACTCGAAGAGGAAACAAATAAAGCAAGACCGAGAACATGTAAAAGGAAGAAGGAACACAACCAAGATGGAGAGGCCTTCGTGCCTTCTACTCGAACAGCGAGAGCGGACCTCGGCGAGGAAGAGAGGAGGAAAAGAGAGAGCGAGAACAGAGCAACAAAAGGGGGAAATAAAACGAGACGAAGAAGGTCGGGAAGAGAAACGACCACCGAGAAAACGGCGACCAATAGCCAAACGGCGCAGCAGCCAGCGATCGAGAGAACGACAATCGGTCGGCATGAAAAATGCAGCCGGTGGCCGGTGGCCGGTGACCAAGGGTGGGCGAGGGAGAGAGAAATCGGACCAAAACAGAGACAAATGAGAGAGAGAAAGAGTTCGAGAAGCTGGGAACCGGGAAGAGGGGCTGAACCAAAACAAGAGGAAGCAAGAGACGGACCCGGACTCGAAGCCGAAACAGAGCATCGAGAGCAAAGCGAGTAGGCCAGAGAGACAGGTGATCTAGAGGAGGAAAGCGAGAGGACCCGGATCGACTTCATTCAATCGAATACTAAAACGCTAAAATTTGAGGTGGGTGGTCTTATCTCTAAATTAGTAGTATTTTCAAAACCCAATTGAATTTTTGTTGTGAATATTAAATGTTTATGCTATAGAAATGAACTTAGGAAGTAGTTAGAGCTGAATTAGAATATGAGAGATATCTAATTTAGTTGTTAAGGCTGAATTGGGAACTTAGAACTTTTGATGGAGTTAGATGGTTTAGTTCTTAAGGAGTAATATCAAGATTGAAGTTAGCAATTAGGGATGAAGATGTTATGATTTAGGTGTGAATTATGAGTTAATTGAGCCTTAGGGATTTCTTGAATTTTCTGCGTTCGGAGGTAGCTGTTAATATTGGGAAACAAAGATTTGGAGTGTAAAAGGGGAGTGTGAGTTCATCTTGATTAATACACAATTGAGTTAGGGAAGCGGAAAGCGGGTGATTAATAGGTTAGTTAAGCCGAGTTTAGAACATATCTAAATCCTTGAGATTTAACTAAACTTGAAGATAAGCAGAGCTTAATGAATTTGAGTAGTGAAGTAACATTAAGAAATATATGGCTAAGTATGGGTAAAAAGAATTTAATTAGTAACGTGGAGACGAGAATATGAGAATTTGAGGCAAAATGGCAATTGGTGAAGAGTTGGGACTTTTGGGTTAAGTGGTAATTACTTATGATTGTTGTGGCTCAAAGGAGTTTTAGTTTCCGACTCCATTGTGCTTGAAAAGGAATTGAGTTAAGGAAAAATGAATGTTGGAGTATAGAAAAGGAATGGGGATTTGGAGTATCAAAGAAGTACGTATCTATATTGATTGATTGTAGCTTTGAAGACGAGTGAGATGAGTATTGCGTATATAGGAATAAGAGATTCTTGCTAGAGTAGGATATGGATAAGTATGAGTGAATGTTAAATACTTGGGTGAATCATTGAGTTAATGTGCTAGCTTGAATTGTCAAATCTTAATATGGAACGCTTGGCATGTTAAGTGACTTGATTCTAAATAATACTCAAAAGTAGTTTTGAAAAGAGTTCGGATGTTTATGCAAAAGAATGCTTGAGTATGATTTTTTGATAACTCGCCTTTCAAAAGTGAATATGTTCCAAAGATGAGAAATCGAGAAGGAAGGATGACAAATCAGGCCATGTCTTTTATTACGATAAAACCATTTTGAGATTGTTTTCATATTATTGATTGAAACAAGCTTGATAAGTGAATGTTTTAGAGAAATTATTTTTAATTGACTTTGCTAGAATCGTTTAGCACAAGGAAGGATTTTAGGAAGGGGTCCCTAGCTAGGGGTCCTAGGGTGGTAGGATGCCCGATTGTAATCTTCCTAGAGAGGTCCCGAGAGCCTAAGTTAGGGGTCACGCCTAGAGAAACTATAAGAAGCCGTGAACTGCTAGTTCGAGTCCACAACCTAGGAAATGATTCACCATAAGTGATTCGAGCTGCGATTGAAAGCATTTGAAAGAAAGTGTATGTAGTTGTACCACCTTGTTCAAAATTCATTTAGTTACTGAAAGAATTGCTATTGATTACGAAACTATGTCATTAAATGATTGAAAGGTTATGATCTTTAAGTCGCAAGGGATTTCGGGGATTTCATTCAAAAGTATCCTGATATGTATTACATTATTATACTTTTACCAATTTCATTATTATCAATAGTATGTGTAAATAATTTCTACTTTAAGAGTGTACAACTCTCCAATGAAAGGATTGGTGCTCACCCCACATATCCCCCTTCCCGGTTGCAAGTACACTCTCGGGTGACGTGCCTTGTTCTTTAACTATTCGGACCCCTGTGTGCTGTTTGCTACGTGACTCAAGTTGCGGATGAGCATTCCATATATTTCTAAGTGTTGTAGTTTGTAACTAAGTCCATATAGTTTGTATTAGTTGTATTATGAACCATTTAGATTGTTTTAAGTCCTAATGCATACTTGGTTGGACTCCAGCGTATGGTCATTGAATTGCGTACTTTAAGCATGTGGCTCGTTGAGTTATATTGGGGTTTTTATGCAGGGTTTTAAGGCTTTAAGCCAAAGGGGATAGACTATATTACAAACGGAACTCTGCCAAAATGTATAAAAATTTTCAAACTCTTTTGGAAATTTACCTTTATTACTTTTAAGTTAGAATTAGAAAGCCAAACTAACACCTAAATGAGCTTTAGGAGTTCCTTTTGAGGAACTACGGCGATGTAATACTCCTAGGGTGGGTTTTGCACTTGTTACATTTATGATATCATGGCATAGATTTTGGAGACCTTGAGTTTGCATTGCATATAGTCGTCTAGGATCCTTTGTTATGTGATGATGTGCTTTATTTGTGACAAATATATATATGTTTGACCTTAGAGTGCAACCTCGACTTAAAAGTGATTACCTAGTTGACTTAGTTGAATAAGTTGATTGTAAACTACTTATTAAGGTGATATGTAAGTGGCTTAGGTATGGTAAGTGTGTGACTCGTATGGCTGAACTAGAAACCTCTACTTCTAGGACTTCATTGATTAAACTGTTTATGTGATTAATCGGAAAATGAGTTATGTGATTTGACTTATGAACCTATGTGCCTATATTTGTGAGTGATTGAATTTTATATGACTTGTTTTATGTGCATGCGTGATTACTGTAGGTACACTTGGGGTAATATGGAGAAGAGTCAATAATGACCACGTAACGTAACCTTGTTAGATAGCTAGTGGGAAGGAAAGTGGTAAGGCTGATGTGCACAACAATGTAACCGATCAACCGATAGGCACTAACCTTACGAATAAATTTTTGAAGTTGCAACCTCCCAAGCTTAGGGGTACTACAAGTTACTGCTTAGTTAGATGAATGACTGAGGGAATAGTTAGTTTACGTGTACTCTGTCCTGATTGTATTGACATGAGCGAGGTTCATGTTACTTGAATGATTGGATCATTGGGTGTAGAAAATCCTAAATAACAAGTAAATATCTATGCATCGCTAGAAAGTCATGAGTTGGTTGCTTAGATATTTGGTTGAGATATTAGTGTTCAATTTAAAGCGAGTGACGGAATCGTTCCAAGCCAATTATTTGCCCTTTTCAGCACGAATTGCTCCTTAGCGCCCTATAATTAAGTGAGCGGACATACGAAATTATGGTGGAGAGGAGGCTCGAACTCATAAATCTCTTATAAAAATTCGTAGAACTTGCATCTATTCACATTGAAATGATTACAGTTCATATTCCATTAGATTTCGATTGTAATTGTGCTTTGTTTCTGCGTGAAGTTGGAGAGGAAAGTTACCCTAACACATAGAGACTTCCATAGAAATTCTAATAACCATGCTTGGAAATAGTTGCCTAATTAAGTTATGTTCTAAGATTAAGTAATACTAGTGTGCTTCATGTATATGTGATTATACCTTACGTATTTTAGATATCGCTTGTTGCAAATTTCGAGGATGAAATTCTTTTTAGGGGGAAGAAATGTAATACCCGTAATTTTAATTAAGGTGATAATATGAGCTAAATTAATTAATTAGCTTTAATTAAATAAAGTAGAGCGAATAACTAAAATATATGTGTGGATATATATATATATATATATATATATATATATATATATATATATATATATATATATATATATATATATTCGTGATTTTATTTAAGAGAATTATTATTTGTTTGCTTAATCTCGATTAGTGAAATATATTACTTTCTCTCTAACTTGCCATCCGGGTTCAAATCGGGAAAACACGCAGGATAGACAGAAGTTAAATTTTATTACCTATTCTAACTTAACCTAATGTTATGCCTAAATTAAAAGATAAGTAATTTGGTGCTAGGGTTAATATTAAATAATTATCAACAAAACAAGAAAAGGAAAAATGGAAATAAGAAGGGAGAATTAGGTGTTAGAATTAGAAGGGATTAGTGGAAAGGAAACAGTTGGTGGCTCTTTACGGTGGAGCCAAGCAGCACGAAGAAAGAGAAACAAACCAAGAGAAGAGGGGATCGGGGCACCCAAAACAAAGAGGAGGAAAGAACTCGGGGAAGAAATGAAAGAAAAGGAAACAAAGAGAGCAAGAACGAGAGCCCGTGAAAGGGAGAAGGACCGGAGCCAAGAGTGAGAGGCCGACGTGCCTCCTATGTGAATGGCGAGAGATGAAACCGATGATGTAGGGAGGAGAAAATGAGAGAGTGAGAGCAGAGCACAAAAAGGGGGAAAGAGCGAGAGACAGGAAGGTCGAGAAGAGAAATAACCACCGTGAAAACGGATGTCGGAAAGCAAACGAAGCAGCGAGCCGGTGAACGAGAAAGCGAAACCGACGAGCACGAAAACCGTGGCTGGTGGCCGGTGACCAAGGGTGGCTTAGGGAGAGAAAAACCAAACCGAAATAGAGACAAACGAGAGAGAGAGAGAGAGAGAGGTTGGGAACCTGGAAGAGGGGCGAACCGGAAGCAAGAGGAAGCAAGAGAGAGACCCGGACTTAGAACCGAAATAGAGCATCTAGAGCAAAGTGAATGCGCTAGAGAGACAACGACCGAGAAGAGGAAAGCAAAGGACCTACATTGACTTCATTCAATCGAATACTTAAACCCTAAAATTTGAGGTGGGTGGTCTTCTACTCTAAATTAGTAGTATTTTCAAAACCCAATTGAATTTTTGTTGTGAATATTAAATGTTTATGCTATAGAAATGAATTTAGGAAGTAGTTACAACCGAATTAGAATATGAGAGATATCCGATTGAGTTTTTAAAGATGAATTGGGAACCTGAAAATTTTGATGGAGTTAGGTTGTTTACGTCTTCAAGAGTAACATGGAGATTTAAGTTAGCAATAAGGGATGAAGAAGTCATGATTTGGGTGCAAATTATGAGTTAATTGAGCCTTAGGCATTTCCTGAATTTTCTGCATTCGAAGGTAACTATTAATATTAGGAAACAAAGATTTGGAGTATAAAAAGGGAGTGTGAGTTCATCTTGATTAATGCACAATTGAGGTAGGGAAGCGGAGAGTAGGTTATTGATAGGTTAGTTAAACTGAGTTTAGAACATATCTAAATCCTTGAGATTTAACTAAACTTGAAGATAAGCGGAGCTTAATGAATTTGAGTAGTGAAGTATGATTAAGAAATATATGGGCAAGTATGGGTAAAAAATAATTTAATTATTAATGTGGAGACATAATATGAGAATTTGAGGCCAAATGGTAATTGGTGAAGAGTTGGGACTTTTGGGTTAAGTGGTAATTACTTATGATTATTGTGGCCTAAAGGAGTTTTAGTTTTCGACTCCATTGTGCTTGAAAAGGAATTGAGTTAAGGAAAACCGAACGTTGGAGTATAGAAAAGGAATGGGGATTTGGAGTATCAAACAAGTACATATCTATATTGATTTATTGTAGCTTTGATGACGAAGTGAGATGAGAATTATACATATAGGAATAAGAGATTCTTGCTTGAGTAGGATATGGATGAGTATGAGTGAATGTTAAATACTTAGGTGAATCATTGAGTTAATGTCCTAGCTTGGATTGTCAAATCTTAAAATGGAACGCTTAGCATGTTAAGTGACTTAATTCTAAATAATACTTAAAAGTAGTTTTAAAAAAGTATATATGTTTACACAAACAATGCTTGAGTACGATTTCTTCATAACCGCCTTTCAAACGTGAATATGTTCCAAAAAAGTGAAATTGAGTAGGAGGGATGGAAAATCAGGCCATGTCTTCTGTTATGATAAAACCATTTTGAGATTGTTTTCATATTATTGATTGAAGCAAGCTTAATGAGTGAATGTGCTTGGAGAAATTGTTTTGAATCGACTTTGCTAGGATTGTTTAGCATAAGGAAGGATTCTACCTAGGGGTCCTGGTGTAACAGGATGCCCGATCGGAATGTCCTAGAGAGGTCCATGGAGCCTATGTTAGGTTCGCCCCCTATAGAAACTATGAGAAACTCCGAAGTGCTAGTTCGAGTCCACAACCTAGGAAGTGATTCACCATAAGTGATTTAGTAGAAGTGATTCAGCTTCGATTGTAAGGATTTAAAAGAAAGTGTAGGTGGTTGTAAGACCTTGTTTAAAGTTGACTTAAGTCCAAAAGAATTGCTATGGATTGCAAAACTGTGTCTTTAAATGATTGAAAGTTTATTATCTTTAAGCTGCAAAGGATTTCATTAAAAAGTATATAGATGTGTATTATGTTGTTATACTTTTACCAATTTCATTATTATCAATACTATGTGTAAATAATTTTCGCTTTAGGAGTGTAAGACTCTCCGGTGAAGGGATTTGTGCTCACCCCGACATATCCTCCTACGTAGTTATTGGTACACTCTCGGGTAACGTGCCTTGTGCTTCAGCTTTCTCTAGACCCTTGCATGTTGTTTGTTGTGTGCTGTTTGCTTGAGTGACTCAAGTTGCGAATGTGCATTGTATAAATTTCTATGGGTTGTAGTTTGTAACTAAGTCCATATAGTTTGTATCAATTGTAGTATGAACCATTTAGATTGTTTTAAGTCCAAATGCATATTGGTTACACTCCGACATATGGCCGCTAAGTTGTGTACTCCGAGCGTGTGGCTCCTTGAGTTATATTAAGGTTTTTATGCAGGTTTTTAAGGTTTTAAGCCAAAGGGGATAGACCATATTACGGATGGAACTATGCCGAAAGTCTTAGAAAATTTTCAAACTCTATTGGAAAATTATCTTTATTACCTTTAAGTTGGAATTAGAAAGCCAATCCAACACTTAAATCGACCTTGGGAGTTCCTTTTAGAGAACTCTGCCGATGTAATACTCTTAGGGTGGGTTTTGGGGTGTTGCATTTATAGACGCATTTGGTCAAACCAGCCAACCATACAAGACAAGAGTCAAACAAGAAGTGGGAGACCAAGGGAATCCGACAAAAGCACTCGGGGGCCAAGCCCGCCAAAGGCTGGCCCACGCCGGCCACAAAGCACCGTGGTGTCGCATCGGCTACAACTTTGCTGCCCTAGCTTGTTCACCTAGCTTGTAGAGTTCCATCAACCGTGGCATGTGACTCCTTGGCACCTTTTACATGCAAATGGGAGCTCTTAGACCCACCAATCAGCTTTTTATACGGATTTTTCAGTTGCTTTCGATTGAATTATTCGGGTAAAACATCGAATTTGCGTCAATTTGATTATACACTAACAAGTATGTTAGTACAACAGATTATTTAGCCAAGCTTCAAATCAAAGAACGATCAAAGTTTCAACATCAAAATATACCAAGCTTCAAGCTTTGATCAAGCCAAGCTCAACACCCTCTTACCGGACTTGAGAATGCATGCATCGTGATCAAGTCAAGGCCCCATTTTGGAATTCGAGTACGACTACAACCAATTCCAAGCATTATATAATAACTAATATCAATAATCGAGGTAAGTACCTTTTCGTCTCTACTTTGCCCATTCGTCTTTTTAGACTCGATCAAAGTGGGGGGTAGCTGTAGACACCAAAAAAGTGTCATCTCTTATCTCTTTAATTCTATATTTTATTTTGTTAGCCCGATGATGAAATCTTGAGTCCTGTTTGAGGATTTGGGTCTTGGACGAGTGTTTGATTGGTGCAACGAAGCCTCTTAAACCACAAAAAACCCCCAGCACTAAATAAATAGCCCTTTGCCTTAGGTCAATCCAAAAATCCTCATTTCTTTCACACGATCCAAGAACCAGGGCCAAGCCTTCGAGAGATAACGGAGTCTAGTACCCTATACCGGGAAATTCCAAGTTCGAATACTACATTTTACTTTTGTCCAATCGAGACAAGGAGATGAAGACATGAAGACAGCTATAAAACATTGCATTTCATGATCACGAGTATGAAAGTGTTGCGTTTAAGCTCCATAAAAGCAGTTCACATGACACTAGGTTCTATCCGGTTTTATCTTTGCTTTATCCTATTCAATCTCAAGACGTTACGGCCTTGTTTGTTTTCAGCTGTTTTGTAACAACCCAACCCTAAACAATATTACTTATCTTACTAATTACAAAATTTATATAATCGACGCGCGCACTTCAATTCGATATTTTATATTTAAATTATTTTTATGTGTGTGTTATACAACTAAGGCGACGAAGTGGCCTCCAACAAATAAATTTCATAATAATGATGGTAAACCTAGAGATATGTTTAAAATAAAAATTTAGGAATTTATATGAATATATATATCGCATATAAATATAAAAGTACATAATTATAAGGTTATTAGAAATTATATTTTAAACGAACCATTACATTTAAAACGGATCAAATAACTTATTTACAACACTATTATACAATAAACGTAATAAAATAAAATCATTTAAGGAAGATGAAATGTGATATTATTAAAGTTTATTTCCTTAAAATTAATTAATAACCCAAGTTAAGGAATAATAATAGTAACAATTTAAGTAAGTTATATAAAACTAGACAGATAATAAAATAATAAATAAATAAAAATAAGGAACACCGATATTTTTGAAAGAAAAATCCGAAGGGATCTCTCTAGAAACATATACACAGCTTCAAAAATCTATTCCATTCTTCACACTCATCCTCTCTCCCTTGCTTCCTCTCTCCTCCCTGCCTCACCACCCTACTGCCGCCTCAATTTCCGGCCACCGGACGCCACCAACGTCGGCCGGAGCGCGGCGCTAGCGCCGCTCGTGCCGCTCTCGCTCTCGCACGTTCTCTCTCTCTCTCTCTCTCTCTCGCGCGCGACAGTGCGCTTCCTCGCCCTGCCTCGCCCCTACCTTGGCGCCCATTCCCCGGCCAACCAGCCGAAGCCCGGCCACCGAAATCGACGCCGGTGCTGCCGATGTCGCCGGAGCCCAGCTGTGCTGCATCACCACCACTCCTTCTCCTTCCTTGGGTTCCATCCCTTGGTGTTTGAAGGTAAAATCCTAAACCCTAAATTATCACACTTCATTATCTATTTAGTGATTGTAGTTGTTAATTAAATTATATAGTTTATAATGATGTTTATGATATGAATTTAAAGATCGAATTGGGAAAAAAAAACACTTGGAATTAGTGTGAATAATTGTGATTTGGTGATTTGGTGAAGTAGCGTGTATGAAGGTGAATGAATGTGATTCCTCTTGGGCAATTGTGATTTAGTGAATTAAATGGGGAATATAGTGACATGAATCTTGAGTAATTTGATGGTTCATTGCATTTTAGAATTGGCTACAATTAGGCAAAAGGAAGAGAAATGTGTAGGGAGATTAAATTTGGATAATAAGTTGTGTTGGAGGTATGTAAAAATTTGGAAAATTTACTATATCTAATTGTATACGTGAATGTGAACTTTGTTGAGGTAACAATGCGTATATCCTTAAATTAAGGTAGTGCATTGTGACATATGTGTAATTTGAGCAAATTAAATTAATTTATGGGAGGCAATGAGGTGAAAAGCAAGTTAGTGGCAAGGATTCAAAGTGATGTTAGCGTTGGCAAAGGTAATCAAATTAGGGATAGTTAATAATAATAATAATAATAATAATAATAATAATAATAATAATAATAATAATAATAATAATAATAATAATAATAATAATAAGAGCATATATTTTGTATGCTAAACAAATTACAATAGCTAAGGTATAATTAGAAGTCCAAAAAGGAGTCTTTCGATCTAAGCAGAGTAACGAGGTTAAATTGTGTACAACGTCAATAATTAACTTAAACAAATCTCTTGCGCAAATTAGGGGTTGTGGATAATATTTTTAGACGGAAGTAACACAATAGAGTTCAATAATAAAAATCTTAATTCTATCGATTACGTAATAAATAATGAAAATGAAATAAATTGCAAATACTTGTGTGAATTCGATTATTGAAATACAAGAGAAATGTTATTAACAACAAAAATCTATTTGAAACAGTATTGAGGCCACTTACTAGCTGGTAATTTCAATTTCTATAAGGGAGAGAAACAAATATTTTCGGTTCGAGTACGTTCATTGCCTGTACCCTTCGAAAATTCACATATGTCGACAAATCTCAACATTTCTCATATGAATAACTAATAATGAATCATTTGCAAATCAAGTTTTGTCACCTAATTAAGTGGTCCCCGCTCAATTATCAATCATCGGGGCTTATGCCCTTTAATTCCACCGCGCAGCTTCAACTCGGGTTCTCGGTCCGCTCGGGAGGTGTGCACCTTACTAAGATCGTACCAATTATCAAGGGGTTCCACTTTCGGATAATAACCGGCAAACAAGTTTTACTCATATTCTCTCCCTCCGATTTCAAATTAAAATGAATTGAAATGCGCGCACTTAATCAATGCGTTTCAAAATTATTTAAGCTGTGCAGGAATGTTCGTAATGAGTTTCAACTCATTCTTTGAATTATTTTACTTGTTTTTGTTTTAAGGAAAAGGTTTTGTCAACAGCCCATTGCCTAAGAAGCCTGAGGGAAGCAAGACCTACCTGGATGTGTCATTTCCATAAGATCTATGATGGTCTAGACGCTCACAGTGATTATCTCCTTGTCTGGTTGGGTTTGACCCTGTAATGTATTACATGTGCTTGTTTCATACCGCAGACGATTATATGGGTTTGTATAGTATAAAGGTATCGAAGCTGTACTTTGGGATTTGTTTAATTATGTTGTATGGTTTAGCCATTGGGACATGACATTAGCGCTATCAGGACTCACTAAAGCATAACCGATAAACACAGGTTTCTATTGTATTTTATATTAGCCTGGTCCTATTATTAGGGCGGCGTAACGCCTTCGATCGTCAATTTCCACTGCGACCATACCTAATATTCTCTAATTAGGGGATTATTAAGTAATGGTGATTGGGGGCGTTACATGTTTGGATAAGCGGCCGAGAACAATTCTAGGTCATTTGTGACCTAGGTCTCTCCCTATAAATAGAGAGCCTTGGTTCTCATTCCCATACGGCTTATTTCCTTAGCGCTACGCTGCTGAACTTAGCGTAAAACACCCTCTCCTAAATGTTACTTTGCTAAAAGCATCTTCAAACATCTTCTTTTTCACAATACGCCACTTGAATCATTGCAAAGAGTTAAAGAATATTCAGTGATTCCGATCTCTAAGCATTCATTTTGCTGATCATTCTCACCCTCATAAACTCAACTTTCCAAAACTCATACAAGAGCCCTCCTTTCTCTCATTTGTCGCCGTCGGATCAAGAGTTCCATTGTAGAGATCCGGATCAGCAAGGTGGGACAACTCGAGGGCAATCATTCAGCCTTCAAACAGCTTATTTAATTTATGTTTTATTTATAGCTTTCCGTATTGTGAAGAAGAGATGTAATCGTTTTTTTTTTTAATTCCTCCCCGCCCAATGTAATCTCTTAGTTTTCTGCTTTTCTTTCTTTATTGCTTTCTTTCTTGCTTTCTTTATCGCTTTCCTTTAATTCTGTTTGGTTGCTTTTTATTATCATTTAGCATATTGTATGTTTGTGTTTAGCACATTCTTTTAGTATACTACTCAAACTAGTAATGGCCGTTTCGGACAAGCGGAATGGAAGGGTTTTCCCTTCGTACCCTCGCCCTCGAATTTGATTCTTAGTTCAAAGATCGATGGAGTCATTTTTAGCCTTTTTCAGTCTTACTTTTCCTGTACTAATATTGGAAGAGAAAATTTTATTTTTGTTTTAGTTAGTTTTTCTCTCCTAAAAACTAATTGGCGACTCCCTCCCTTCAATTTATTTCTACTACATTGCATCTTGGTTATTTTCCGATTGTAAGCTAAAGAAAGGACATCTACATCCGCTCGCTAAGGCGGAGGTCGCGGCTAACTCGTTTCAGCCCAAGCCCCCGACTGCTCTCGTGACCGCCAAGTGTAGGCGGTGGTCAACACCGAGGCTTAGGTGCGGACCGTGTTTTCACACCGGTCTGTCCCTAAAGCCTCGAGGATACAACCCTAATTTCTAGTTATTTTATTCTTTAATTAGGAAATAATATCTCGGGAATTTTTAAAAATAATTTATAAAATAAAGCGAGTTAATAAAACGCCAATCAATTCAATCTAATTAAATCCCCTAATTTGACTTAATAATATTCGAACTCTTAATGAGAGATCAATCCCCACCTTCGAAAATTCATCTTTCAAAACCCTACAATCATTTTCCACCCTCATCTTTTAAAAACCCTTACGCTAACGCAATCGTGAGGAAGCTCGGCTAGGTCCGGTCGGCCATACTTGT
This sequence comes from Talinum fruticosum, assembly GCA_021018815.1. Classification (NCBI taxonomy): domain Eukaryota; kingdom Viridiplantae; phylum Streptophyta; class Magnoliopsida; order Caryophyllales; family Talinaceae; genus Talinum; species Talinum fruticosum. The sequence goes on from JAITYX010000026.1 coordinate 3,874,665, forward strand.
CTACACTTACGCGCTTGAGGCCTGTCAAGTTTTGGTGTCGTTGTCGGGGACTATGTCCCTAACAACCATTAAATGAATACTCTTAAATAGACTAAGTGTTTTATTTTGTTTTTCTGTTTTGATTGCACTCGTAGTTTGGTTTTCATTCTTGCGAGGTTTTCTCTCCTTGCATGCGAAAGCTGAATTGTTCGAGTTTGATCCGAAATCGAGCGAACCTTGTGCTCTAAATGGAAGAAAAAGGTTAGAGAAGGCTAGCAAGAAGCAAGAAGCAAATCCCAAGCAAAATCCCGAGATGGTCGGTGATGAAAGAAGAACTTTTGGGCAATATGTGACACCCAATATCGCTAATCCACCAACAGCTATCAATGTTCCAAATGTGGCGACAAATGATTTTGAGTCGAAGAACTCTCTCAAAACTTGGTGAGAGTCGCTTCTTTCCATGGCCTCCCCAATGAGGACCTTAATCGACATCTTCACATATTTCGCCAAGCTTGTGATACTTTCAAGGCGAATGGAGCTTAACCGCAAGCAATCAAGCTGTGATTGTTTCAATTTTCACATGAGGGGAAGCCATGGGAGCTGCTGGACTCTCTTCCAGGCAAATTCTATAAGCACTTTTGATCAACTTTCAACCGCATTCTTGGCAAAATATTTTCACCAAGCAAGTTGACAAGCCTAAGGAACCAAATTTCCACTTTTTCTCAAGAGTCGGATGAGACGTTATATGATGCATGGAAAGGTTCAAGGATCTCCTTCACCAATGCCCCTAACATGGATTTGAGACATGGGTCCCCATTCAAGCTTTCACCAATGGGGTTGATGATCAATTGAGAGCCACAATTCTTGCAGCAGCCAAAGGGAACATCATGAGCAAGTCGGTTAATGAGCTCCACACTATCATTGAGAAAATAGTACTAAAAATTTTTCAATGGTTCAAGCCCCATTCTCTTAGAACATGGAAGCTAAGCTTGATGTTGATGCAATCTCTGTCCTTTCTACTAAAATTGATGTTATCACTAAAAAAATGGACTTTTTGAATGTGAATGTTGCCCCTTCCCTTCCATGTGCTTCATATAGTTCTCCCGAGCATGATACTTACTTTTGTCCTCGTGGGTATGGCTAGCAATAAACAAACCGATCAAGCCAATTTTATTGGCAACTCGAACCCAAGGCCAAACTTTGACCCTTTCTCCAATGTTTATAACCCGGGATTAACGTATCACCCAAATTTTTCCTACCGAAATAACAATCCCATGGGTTAACAACAATTCAAAGACCACCCGCCCCCAAATTCCAAAGACCTACCCAACCACAAGTGCCTAAAAGTCGAACTTGGAGGTCATGATGTGTAATAACCCAACTTAAGAAAACGTATTATCCTTAATACATTCAATTACTACTGAACGCATACATTTTAAACTCCAATTTTCATGTCGCATTATATATGCGAATATATATTAGTGTTGTTTACAACGCAGGACTCGGATGGTAACGACGATGATGATGGCCATATTCTATCAAAATTTAGAACATGACTCAAAAGTTATCAACTACAACATATTAATCCCCTACTTATTTATCTCAATTAATAAAGTATTTAGGAATAAGTATCGTATTCAAATATATGAGGGTTTTATTGAAATTATCACTTCAAACGTCGGTAAATTCTTACTTTAATTTATTTTAATTTCAGAATTTTTACGAATTGAAACTTGTATAATTTTACATTATAAATTCAGTGATCTTTAAGATAAAAATATTATAGTCAAGCACAGTAAAAATACTAGTAAGAGAAAATTAATAATAACAATAATAATTTTAAGGTAAAGATAATAATAGAAGAAGTAAATTGGATTAGTTGGAGGTAGGTGGGCCACAAGTAAATTGAGAAGCTGACAGCACATGACAGAGGAAGAATTGGGATAAATACCAAATACCTAAAAGCAATCAGCTCATAAGAATTAAACACATCACTTTCCCTTTTTCCTTTGCTCAACAACGCCAACCATCTGTTGTCCCTACCTCTGTCCAGCAGCACATCGACGCCCACCACCGGACTGCCGCCACCGGTCAGCCACCACCAGAACCAACACCTGCAGCTGCAATCACCACCACCATCAAGATTAAACCCATCAAACCACCCCCTTCACCTCTCTCACGGCTGTCTCTGCCTAGCCACCACAGCACCGCCAGGCGCCGCCACCGACACCTCTTCCTCTGTCCAGAAGCTCCCTGCCAAACACCTCCCGGTACCGCTATAAGTCACTACCATCACCATCACCGATACCATCCCAGTCACACCCTTCTTCCTTTCCGCTTGTCGCTCCTCTGCCTCTGCTACCCCTGCCACCGGAAAACAACCGCCACCAACATCCCCCAGCTACCACTTGAACCACCCTATGGCCTCCTCGCCTCCTTCCCCTCTGTTTTGAGGTAAATTCTTAATTAATCTTATACTAAATTAATTAAATTATAAGTAGTCATTTTATGAGTATGCTAAGAGATTTGATTTTGGGATAGAATTTTTGATAACAATGCTAAGGCAAATATGAGGAGGTTAAATCATTACAAGCATTATGGAAGCTAGCGTTAAAAATTAGATGATCTTGATATATATGCATATGTTTGAGTTAGTAATATTGAGGCAAAAATAGTGATAATAGTAGTATTGATGCAGGATAGAATTAATAAAAAGAGTTAAGCACAATTAATCTTGATCAATCATGGAATATATGTCAATAGATAATAATTAGAGAAAGATTATGGTTAATTAGTGTTAATATGATATATATGTCATGTGATAAGAAATAAGGCTTAATTGATCTATTTACGCAGGAAACATGTTCGAAATAATGTGAACTAATCACCTCTTTATAATTTGAATTTTAGCACAAGTTAGAAAAATAAGTAAATTTGAATTTTAGCACAAGTTAGAAAAATAAATAAATAAATAAAAGCAAGAAAAAAATTGACGTCTTAACGAAATTTATTTTTGTAAATATTATATTCAAGGCCATGGATCGTCGCTCGTTTGGGTCCCGCTCAAGATTAAAAGAAAGGAAATCAAATTCAGTTCATCAAATCAATATCCGTTCATCGAGTACGTTCATTGATTGTGCTCTTTAATTTTTATTTGCAAATCGAAGTTTGGATATGGTGACATCAACAACAACAAAGAATCATTTACAAATAGTATTTACCATCATTAATATGGACTCGCCCTATCAAGTGCCGTTAATTGGTACGCCTCAATATCCAGAGTTGGTCACACCGTACATGTTAGCTGCCTTCAACCGGACTATCCGATCGGTTTGAGTGTGTGCACATACGTTTAGGGAACCCGATGATTGTAAGGGATCCATTCGGATAATAAACGAGCAAGCTGTTTTAAATTATGATCTCCCCTCATTTACAAATGAATTAAAATGCATGCGCTCAATTCAACTATTTATTAACCTTTATTTTACAGACATGATGTTGGACGTATTGAGATTCGACTTACATTTCAAAAATATTTTTTGTTTTGTTTTAGGTAAAGATGTTGAAGGTATAAAGCAAGAAAAGGTTTGTTCGGGACTTAGAGGATCGCAACACCAAGTTGGGATATTAGTGGTCAAGTACCCGTTGATTCGTTGATCAAGTTTAACATGTACTTTTATTTATGATTATATAAGTTGTAGTTGCCTAGTAAGGTATAACCCTGGGTAAAATACATATAGACATTCATAGCCTTGCCCTTTCCTCCGGTAAGGGCGGCGTAATATCCTTAATCTGTTTTCCGCTACGCTAATCATCGGCTAGCGGTTTGCTTAGACTAAAACAGGTGATTACGGGTTTGGGGCGTTACATGATGGAAAGCATGCTTTTGGCTCAACAAAAGCAAGATGAGATTATCAAATAGTTGGCTACAAAAGTTAAAATTTTAGCCGCCCATAATAAAATGTTTGAAACTCATATTGCTAGCCAAGCTAGCTCTTCCTCTAACCCTTCGAGTAAGCTTCCTAGACAAATAGTTCCTAATCCTAGGACCAACGCAATGTCATAGCTTTACGAGTGGGACACAATTAGTGGGGCCCAAAGGTGATAGTAGTGAGCATGTGGTAATTGATGTGCAACATGAGAATGATGAGAATGATGTGAATGATGAGAATGATGTTGTGAATGAGGACGTGTCTATACCCTCCAAAGAGCCCTTTGGTTGATGTTGTTGTGCAAAATGAGGAGACTCCTAATGACCGAACAAAAATTCCTCAAAGAATCTACACTCCGCCCTTACCTTTCCCACAAAGATTGACGAAAGCTAAAAATGATAAATAATTTAGGAAATTTTTAGAGGTCCTTAAGAAGCTCCACATTAATATTCCTTTCATCGATGCCTTGTCTCGGATACCTTCTTATGCTAAGTTTTTGAAAGAAATATTGTCCAACAAAAGAAAGCTAAAAGAGCATGAGAGTGTTGCTTTGACTTAACGAGTGTAGTGTCGTCCTCCAAAACGAGTTTCACTATCCCTTACGAGGTAGGAAAGATTTCTATTGATCATGCTCAGTGTGATTTTCGGCTCAAGTGTGAGCCTAATTATAGGAACTAGCAGCCCGGCTTGTCCGTCCCGCAGGAGGGGGCCTGTCGAAACAAAAGGCCCAAAGTTTCCCAATGAATGCCTGGTCTCTTTTTCAAAGATTCTTTTTTAGCTTATTTTGAAACTTTATTAGATGTAGCTCTTATTGAGATTTTCGATTTTTGTAATTTAATTTGAAATATTTTAGACAAAGCATATTGATTGGCGACTTGATTAATCTAATTTTAGAAATTAATTTAGAACACTTGGAGATATTATTCCATGAAGACTTTGGTATAACTCTCTATCTCTATATGGTTTTGATTTCAAGTCATTCTAAGTATTTAAGAAGCTCATCTTTAAGTTTTCAATTTTATCCGACCTACTCGGAAACCATCTATTGAGTATAACGCCCTTAACTAAGTTTCGAGCCACTTAGACATGAGTAAATAATTTCACAAACATTTCATATTCCGAGCACTCGATTTAATGTTCTAGCTGGAAATGAATTATTGCGTTAATTCTACTTTCTAGTCGGTTTATTGAATGAAATTATTTTTTATCGAATATAATTATTTACTTGATCAAGTTTATGCATTTTGATTATTTCAATCTTAATAACATGATCACTTATAAGATTGACTCAAGATGGAATTTGAACTTATGGAATATTAAACTCGGAAAATTCCATTCTTTCGGACTCAAGATAATTTAACACTTAATTATTTTGAATTAATTATTATCTATGTCTTATCTTGGACCAAAGTATTTTTATACTTTGAATACCACTTTTATTGCTTTTGTAGGATGATTAAAGTATTTTAATTTTATTTTCAAAAGCAAAAACAACCTAGCTTCCTACCGTTAAACACCAACAAATAGAAAAACACATTTTCCGGACAAGGCTCGGACATCGTGTCGTGGTTGTTTGTTACCAAATCCAATGAGACTTCAACTTTGACTCTAACAGCTTGTTTCCACCCTAGATTTCGATCACAACCAGTGGAATAGACTACATTTTGAGCCAAGGACCAAAGCACAAGGTTCACATTGTAACTGGCTCCTTTTCCGAGTGACTCGGACTAACCATTACAACGGCTAATGAAGCTCACAACTCAAGAACAAGTCTCAACGACTACTCGACCTGCTGAGTATAAATAGAAGCCTTTCTACATGTGAGACCCGGAATTTTAAGTAGGTTAATTAAATTAAGTAATCGACACGTAAATTATTTTATTTAGTGTGAATCCTTAGTCTCATGCGCTTATATAAATAATTAGCGGATTATATTACTTCTTCCCGATTCCCTTCCCGGACCTAGTAATTAAGACCCGAGGCAACTTGTGATTTATTATTTTGACTTTTTACCTTGAGATTATCCAAGCCCACCAAAAAAAAAAAGAGGGAAGATTAGTGTAATTGGGTTGTGCTTGGCATTAGCTAGTGAAGCCACAACAAAAGGGAATGAAAAGAGATTAAGTGATAAGGGAAAAGAAAGAAAGAAGGCTCGGAGGAAAGGAAGGAAGCCCAACATAAACGAGAGGGAGGAAGAAGAAGCGAACCGAAAGCGGGGAGCGAGAAAAGGGAGGCTGGGCGAGGCGAAATCGAGCGAGAGAAAGAGGGAGCGCGAGTGTGAGAGCCGAAGAAGTGGCCGGTGGCCGGCGCACGCAACGGCAAGCAAACTTAGGGAAAGGAGCAGGGGCACGAAGAAGGGGAAAGCGAGACCAGTAAGAAGTGGAGCGAGTGAAAGTGCCGAAGAAGGAAACCGGCAGCCAACAAACAAGAAGTCCGTGGCCGGCGACGGCGTTTGGTAGAGAGGAAGGCGGTGAAACCAGGCTCAAGTCGGAGCCGACGAGCAAAGGAAGAGGAAGAGAAGAAGAGACCGACCTAGACTAATAAGAAATTCACAACCTTCAATCCTGGAATCGAGGTGGGTAGTCTTATACTCTAAAGCTAATAGTATTTTCGAAATTAGATGAAATTTCATTGTGATTGTTGAGTACTGTGCTGAAAAATGGATGTACTAGTTGTTTAAGATTGGAATGGAAACCGAGAAGGAAATTAGTAGTCGTTTAAGGTTGAATTGGGAACCCAAGAGAATCGATGGAGTTGAGTTGTTAAGGTCTTATGATGGTGTTGAAATCTCGGTTAATATGGTGAAGCATAAATGGAGTGTTGATGAAATCTCGGTTAATAAGGTGAAGTATAAATGGAGTGTTGATGATTTCAATTGAGGATTATCAGTTAAACTAAATCCTTCGGGACTTCCTCAATTTCTGCTACTGAATTATAATCAATTATATTGTGAAGAAGGGATTAGGATATAAAGGTGGTTATGGGGTTAAGTTGTGATAATTGTGTCTACTTCGAGTGCTATGTCTCGAACGGAATTTAGTAAGAAAAAGGGATAGGTTAAAAAGGAGGTATCGGGAATAATTGAGCTTGTTGGCGACATCTCTCATTGCGCAGAAATTATAGTAGTATAAATAAACATCAACTAATTAGAATAATATGTGAATTGTGGTAAGAGAGTGCCAGGAGGAAAGATGATAAAAGTAAAGTAAAGAAAACTAGGGAATCAAGTTATATGGCCGAGTATGAGCAACAAATGAAGGGTTGGTAATATGGAGAAGTAATATGAGAACTTGAGCCAAAGATGACCATATATGAGGAATTGGGACTCTTGGGTTAAGTTGTAATGACTTGTGGTTATTATGGCTCAGAAAAGTTTAATTGATGAATTCATTGTAAAGGAACCGAGTTAAGGAATACGAATAAAGTTGGAAGTATAGAGAAGGAGTTGGAATTTGGAGTATTAAGGAATATGTGTTTATATGGATTGATTGTGACTCGAAGCGAAATAAGACGAGAATTACGTGTATGGGAATAGGAGACTTGCGTGAGTAGAATATGGATGAGTATGAGTAGATGCTAAACACTTGGTGAATCTTTGAGTTATATGCTAGCTTGAAATGGTAAGTCTTAGTATAGAAATGCTTAATACATGAAGTGATTTGATTCTAAATAACGCTTGAAAGTTAGTTTGGAAAAGATTTCAAATGTTGTGCAAAACGATACTTGCATATGACTCTTAAGAAATGCTTTTCGAACTTGAAATGTGTTCTAAAGAAGTGAAACCGATTGAAAACGTGAATTTAGAGGGGTGGCACGTGGTGCTATGCCTTCTACGATATTAAACCGATTTAAGATTGTGGTTCAAAACCAAGTTTGATAAGTGATTGTGATCACTTTAGTTTTCAATGGATTTTGGGCTAAGGATTGTTTAGACCGAGAGGAAGGCGGTGGTCGTGCGTGTCAAGCTACGGGGTCCTTGCGTATCGAGATGCCCATCAACCGGAGAGGTTGATTCTTTCTCGACGAGGAAAGCGGAGCCTTCCGGGTATTTGACTAGAGATAGGTCCCCGGAACTCGAGTTAGGGGTAGTGCCCCGAGAAGCTGTCTCAGTGCTAGTTCAATTTTCTAAAGCCCCGGAAAGATATTCGATCTAGGATCGAAAGTATTTGAAAGAAAGTGCATGTGGCACCTTGTTTAAAGTGATTCAATTCCTAAAATGATAGCAATCCATGCTTTTGAATGATTGAAGTGTTATGAGCTTTATGTTGCAAATGATTTCAAGAGATTTTATTGAAAAGTATATAGATTTGTATTATGTTATTACGCTTTCACCGATTTCATTGTTCCGAGTAGTATGTGTAAAGAATTTCCATTTTAAGAGTGTAAGACTTCCGGTGAGCCCGTGGTTTATTGCTCACCCCCATAAATTTCCCCTTTTCCCCCTCCCGATTGCAAGTACTCCTTGATATGGTTGGTCGGAATACTCGACTTTGATGGTGATCGTGAGTTGAAGTTGGTTCATGTATTTTCCTGTTTAGCATGTTGTATATATTCGGTTACTTATGTAAATAGGCAATAACGTATAGTAAGTTGGATGTGTGCACGGAGACCCGAACTAGTAGCTCGATAAGCTAGGAATTTCCTTTCACTCGGCAATTTCGTTCTTAAGCGGTTGTAATTTAGTCTTTAGCTTAGTTTGTACCTTGAATTGTAACTCAGTATGGAATTTCAGCTTTATGGTCGTGAATATACTCCGGTGTGTGGCCGTTAAGCTGTGTACTTCGAGCGTGTGGCTCGTTGAGTTTTGTTGTGACTTTCATGCAGGTTTTCGGGCTTTTAGCCTATGGGTTTGGCCATATTTTAAAAAGAACTCTGCCGAAATTTTTGGAAAACTTCTAACTCTTGTGGAGAATTTCATTCCTTACCTTTAAGTTGAATTAAGACAGCTAAGTCAACACCTGAGTGAGCCTTGGGAGTTCCTTTGAGGAACTCGGCGGTGTAATACTCTTAGGGTGGATTTTGGGGTGTTACACTACCGGACTTGAAGATTGATGAACATTGCTTGGAACTTTATATAATCTACTCTCACTCAATCTTCTAGCTTACAACTCTAGTTCTTAAGTTCTTACTTTCTAAGTTGTAAAGAGAAAGTCTTGTAATCACTTCTACGTTTTCAATTCTCCGGAAAATCCCTTGATTGAGTCGTAAGGGTTAACTCAACTCAATTGTCCCTAACCGTAGCGGTTACATGAGTTAGGAAGTATTAGATCGAGATAAGGGAATTTCCGAGTATAGGAAAAACTTGTAATTGAATTGTCTAAGGGAGTAATTTTGTAAAGAGTGTGTCCTTGTATTTTGTGGATTCAAAATAGTGGATTTGACTTGGTGCTTGGATTAGCACTGCTCGTGGTTTTCCGCCCAATGAGGGTTTCCATGTATCTTCCGTGTTTTATTTATTTTTGAGTTCAATATAGACTCATAATTGCTTTATAAGTCTTTGTATTGCATAATACTTTGTTGATTCATAAAAATCATCCGTCACCCTATTCACCCCTTCCCTCTAAAGTGACTTAACCTCTTTAAGAGCAAACCTTCAATTAATATTAAAGTCTAGCCTTTCAAAAGGATCTCATAATCCAAAGGTTTAAATATTAGATGGCTCATAACAATGGAGAGTTTGATGAAGGAACATCTTTCACCAAACCACCCAAGTTTAAAGGTTCAAACTTCGCACACTAGAAGAAGATGATGGAGTGTTTCATCTAAGACTGTGATAAGGAGCACTAGAACATCGTCCAACATGGAAACTTCATTCACTTGAAGATCGAAGGAACAAGATATGTAGCCAAGTTAAAGTCCGAGTTCACTGCTGAAGAGAATGAGAAGTATAGGAAGAACTACAAAGCCATAAACACTCTAATGTGTGCTATTAACTCGAAAAAATACAATAGAGTGTCCGCCTATGACACAACCAAAGAAGTATGGGATACACTGTTCAACACTTATAAAGGAACCAGTCAAGTGAAGCAAGCAAAGAGAAGTCGGTTTCTCCACAAGTACAAGTTGTTCAAAATGGAACTCGACGAGAACATCACTCGGATGTACATCCGCTTCACTAAGATTGTCAACAATCTCAAGTCTCTTGGAAGAAAGATCTCTCATGAAGAAGTCGTCAAAAAATTCTAAGAAGTCTACCAAAGAGAAGATGGAGTCCCAAGTCGACAACAATCAAGGAAGCTCAAGATCTCTCTCAGTTGAAACTAGATGAGCTCATTGGAAAGTTACTCATGAATGAGCTGCACCTAGAAGAAGAGGAAGGCGAGGCCAGTGCCAAAAGAAACATTTCACTTAAGGCCTTAGAAGACAGACGACAAAGTTTGAGTTCCTCATATTCCGAAGAAGATCCCATGGCACTCATTGCCCAAGGTTTTAAGAAGATGATGAAATACAAAAAGTGGCAAAAGAGGCCAAAGCAAAAGTTCTACAAGAAAGGTAATGTAATACCCATAATTTTAACGAAAGCGGTTGTAAAGAATAGAATTATTAAGTATTATTCCGCACATCTAGGGGGTGAGTGTCCGATTTTATTTACAGACCGGACGTATTATTTTAATATTCCTTTGAGAGCTGTTGTCGAATAAATCAAATGAAGGAAATTGCCTCCCTTTTATTCCATCTCGAGCTAAATTGTTGGGTGATTAGGAATTATCGTGGCCGCGTATTAAAGCAAGTTAGGATGCGGTAGCGTAAGAGGACGGAAGGGATGAGATAAGGACTTGTCGTATATGGGCGGTGATTATTTTAACAAAATTATGAAGAGATGAGAAAGATAAATTGGGGTCCAATAAGGATCATTAACCGACAATTAAGAGGTGGAGAGAGAGGCAGCTAAAGGGGGGCCTTGGAGGCCCGAGCGAGAGGAAAAAAGAAAGGGAAACGCGAAAGGGAAGACCGAGAAAGAGAGAGAGAGGGTGCCGGAGGCCGGAGGCCGGCAAGCCGTGCTGCGAACGGAGAGAAGGCGGCCGGTGCACGCAAGGGAAACGGAGGAGTAGAGAAGAAGAGGGCCACCGCCGCAAGAAGGCGAGAGAGGAAGAGGTGAGCGTGCGAGGGCCAGGAAGACCGAGGGGCCGCGACCACCGCAAAACCAAAGGCGGTAGCCGGCGACGCGAGTAGGCGACAAGCGAAGGGAAGAGAGCGAGAGACGAGGAATGGAGCAAGGGTGGAAGAAGGACTCAAACAGCAGTCGGACACGAGAGAGAGTCCAAGGGGCCGGGGACTGGGAAAAGCAACGGCGGCAAGGGGAAGGACTCGTGGCGAACGCGCGAGGGCCGGACCGAGGGGCGGCAGGAAACCGAAACGCGGAACCAAAAGCAAGAGGAAGCGAGAGTCCCCGAAACCAAATGTAGAATAGAGACAGACAAGCAATTCAATCAATTCCAAACCCGAGAATCCTGGTGGGTAGTCTTATACTCTAAACTATTAGTACTTTCGAAACACAAATGAATTTGTCGTGATTATTGAACTGTGTTGTGAATATTGAATATGTATGTGAGTAAACGAATTTAGTAGTTGTTAAAAGTGGAATTAGGAGTCTTGAGGGGAATTGGTAGTTGTTAGGCCTAAATTGAAAATCGAGAACTCGGACGATTGCTTGGGTGTCGCGAGTCATATCCATAACTCAAACACTTGGGGATGAGCATGTTATGGTTTGGGCATAAATTATGAATTAATATTTCAGATTGAGCCTTAGAAATTTATTGAGCTTACGGCATTAAGAGACGATTGCTAATACCGGCAAATAATAAGTAAAGTATAAGGAAGAATGTGAATTCATGTTGATGGATGTGCAATTGAGACATGGGAGTGAGAAATGGGTGATTGTCGGGTTCATTGAGTTCGAAGTATATTTTAATCCTCGGGGTTGAACTAGCGTGAAGATAAGCAAAGCTAATGGAAACCGAATAATGAAAAGTGATTAAGAGTTATATAACTAAGGATGGACGAACAGGAGTTGAGTATCGAGATAGAGACATACAATGGGAACCGACGAGCTGGGAATTGTGAGGTTAACTTGAGTTTGGAATCTATCTAAGCCTTGAGCTGAAATTAAGTTGGAAGATAAGCTTAGCAAAAAGGAACTTAAAGGATAAAGTGAGATTAGGAGTTATATGGCTGAATATGAGCAAAGGAAGTTGATTTATAAAGTCTAGACCTAGAATGAGGAATCGGAGTAAAGACAGGGTGTTGAGAAAAGTTGAGATGTGAGCAAACGAAGTGGATTCACAAAGTAGAGACATAAATTGAGGAATCGAGAAAGACAATGAATTGTGACGAAATTGTAATGTTAACTTAAGTGATATCCGCTTGTGGTTATTGTGGCTCGAAAAATGGAATTAATCGTACTAAATTGATGGAGTGGGAAAGGCATAGTTGGAAAAGAGCTGAGAATGAGTGCTTGCATTGAATGGTGGCCATTTGTGTTATATGATTGCTTTACGTGAGGCTCAAAAGTAGTTTTGAAAGGAGTTTTGTATTTTACGTGAAATGATCCTTGAATGCAACTTCTTGTGAGTTACCTTTCAAACGTGATTCCGTTTCAAAGAAGCAAATCTGATTGAGAAATTGAATTTGGAGGGATGGCACGTAGTGCTATGCCTTCCAGAGTGTGTCAAAGCCGATTTGAGAAAGTGAATTTATAAGGGTGACACGTGGTGTCATGCCTTCCTTGATGTTAAATCGATTGAGAAAGTAGTGAAATGAATGTGATGAATGAGTATGTACAAAGAGTTTTAAATCCACGAGCGACGGATTGTTTAGCATACCGAAGGGTTCGAACCGGGGACGCCCGACTAGAAACTTCGAGGGAAAGGTTCTAACAGGGGTCCCGCAAGGGAGGATGCCCGCTCCGAGACTTCCCGAAGATAGGTCCCGGAGCCTTTTGCCGGGTCGCGCCCGAATTAAAGAAGTGCTAGTTCAAATCCTTAGAAGACCCGGAAAAGTTGAGCAACCCCAAAAGAATTGTTCATGAATTTGAAATCGTGCTTTTATGTGATTAAAGAGTTATGATCTTTTCATTACAAGAGATTTCCTTAAAAATATCTAGATTTTTGTTATGTTATTATGTTTTCACTAATTCCGTTATTATGAGTAGTATGTATAAAGAATTTCCATTTTAAGGGTATAAGACGCCGGTGAGTCCGTGGTTTATTGCTCAACCCCACAAATTTCCCCCTTTTCCCTCCCCAGTGTTGCAAGTACACTTTCGAAGCGTGATCTACACTTAGCATACTACGGACTCTTGCCGACCGCCGATTGTTGACTATTGACGTGACTCAAGTGGCTGACATGCATTGTTATGCATTGTTATGTAGTTGTACCTGATGTATCATAAACCATTTAGGTTGCTTTAAGTTTTATCGCATGATTAGTTGACTCGGAGTGTGGCCGTTGGGTTGTATACTCCGAGCGTGTGGCTCATCAAGTTATGTGATGCTTTTTATGCAGGGTTTTAAGGCTTTAAGCCTATGGGATAGTCTATATTACAAACAGAGCTCGCTGAAAGTTTTAGGAAATCTCAATTCTTTTGAGAAAACCACCTTTATTATCTTTAAATTGTGTTTAGACAACCAAACCGACACCGGAAAGAGCCTTGGGAGTTCCTTTGAGGAACTTTGGCGATGTAATACTCCTAGGGGCGTTTTGAGGTGTTATAGATAAATACTCATCCTTTTCCAATTTGTCTTTAACTAAGAACTCGACTATTTTGAGTGTGGCAGCAAGGAGCACACACTACTATAGGAACCACTTTCAACGACCGGTGTTTAACTACGGTTAAAAAGACAAACCATCGGAAAACTAGATCGGTGGCATTTTTGTACATAACAGGCATTGTTTAACACATATGACGAAGGTTCTTTCATATGAACCATCGTCATATGTATTGCTGAAACATTTAACGACGGTTCTTTAACGGAACCATCGTTAAATGTCACATATGACAATGATTCGATGAAAGAACCGTCGTCATATGTTTTTCAAATCAGGTTAAAAACGCAAGAACACACCTGTTGTTTTCACGCCCATTTACATCTACTCTCGATCTTATTGGTTTCTATAATTTTCGCTCCTCCACATACCTCCTCGGATCTAGAATTCATAGTTTCCTCGTCGGTCGACTTTAATTGGTAAGCATCTCCTCACCCTCACCGTTTAGATCCACTCTGTCTTAATCTTTCATTTCTTCATAGTTTCATCTCGTCTCTTTTAAGTGTAGATCTCCTCAAACTAATTCTCACTCGTCAAACCTCTCCTTACCCTTGCCGTGTCGGTTCCTAGGCATAAATCTCTATCCTCTCTTATTTTTCACTTTAAGTTAATTACAAAATGTATTATAGTTAAATGTTGAATGTATTTGCAGTAATTATGTGAATGTTGAGAATGTGGGTAATGTTTGAGATTGTTGAAATGTTCAATCTTTGATGAAATGTTCAATCTTTGATGAAATGTTGAATATTGATAATGTGGGTAACATTTGTCTAGTTTATTAAGTTGAAAATTCGTGAAATGTTTGAGATTTTGAGAAATGGGTTTAGGAGTTTAGGATTCGTGGTAATTAAAGCGAAATATGGTAGTTAAGGATAGTAGATCGAAAGAGTGCATCAAAATTTGTTTAGGGTTTTAGAGAAATAGAAAGATAATTTGGATATAGGATCATCCCAAAACCTTCTCATAAAGATAAATTTGTATCCCAATTTGTTTATTTTGATGAGGTGATATCGGGGTGAAGTCATATATCCAATTATCGAAATTGGTATCCAAATATGGTTAGAGTTTAGAGAAATAGAAATATTTATGGTTTAGGGTTTGAGGAAATAGAAAAATTTTTGATTATATGTTTAAGGATCAATAGGGAGAAAATATAAATGTGAAAACGTAAAAAATTAGAAAGTTATTTGCATATAGGGATCTCTTCAAATACTTGACATAAATATAAATTTGTTATAAATTTATTTATTTTGATGAATTGAAGTTGAGGGTGGACTAATTTATCCAATTATCTAAATTTTCGGTTTCCTTTTTGGTTGCAAGTTTGTTGTATTATGCATGATCGTAAACTAGAGGCCATGATTTGTTTAAAGTTTACGTAATCCATAAGACAATAATGAAATATGAATGAAATGTTGAGGCCATTCATTTAGTTTTCTTTAACAACCGAAGACATAATAGGAACCGAATCTCCTTTGTGTGATTAACAATGAGATCGATTTTACAAGACAAAACATGAAGTGTACATGCAACATAGACCGATCCACCAAAAGGGTAGAAGTAGAGGAGTCAAATGGAAACAAAAGGTGGTAAACAACTATTGTTTATGACCTTTTGTTTCCATTTGGCTCATTGATCCTTCTACCCTTATTTGTTGATCGGCCTATGTTGCATGTACACTCCATCTTTGTCTTGTAAAACCAACTTCATTGTTAATCATAATAAGATAATTCTGGTTCCTGTTACGTCTTCCATCGTTAAAGGAAATTAAAAGGGCGGCCTCAACATTTCATTCATAATTTCATTATTGTCTTATGAATTACGTAAACTTCAACAAAAATTATGTCTAGTTTATGATAAATGTATAAGAAATCAAAATTTTAAGCAAAAAGAAACCATATATTATATATACATACTTTTCCGTATTTTAAAAAGAGAAATTTAATCACTATAAAAAAAATAACAAGTTACAACAATGGTCGTGTTAGGAATATATACTAAGTAATAGAGCACTTCCTGCTAGGAAAAGGGCTAGAGGCTTTATTGAGGGAGTTGGTAAGAATAATTCTTTGACTTAACCCTCTCCTTCTATCATAGTGAAAAAGAGTTATAGAGCACTTCCCGCTAGTTACGAGAAATTGTGCCCATGCTTCAATAGAGACCGTGTCGAGCAAGCTATTATTGCCAATGGTTGCCCGTCCCTTGTTGCGAAGACATTCTACAACATTCTAATTGCTGATTCCATGAAGCTGGATTTTGTAGACTTTGATGAAGCTCATGCTCTCAAACAAGCCGTGTTGCGTTTTCACTAGGACCTCCTTGAAGCCCGGGTAGAGCGCCACTTTGACCATCTTGTAGAAATCCAGGCAAGAAATTCGCACTTATCGGCAAGTGATGTGGCGTGCGAAGGCGCCATTTCAAGCATGGGGTTATCGTCCGGTTCCCCGGAGAGCGAGTGAATCGGTTGAGGTCCCTTTCTCTCGTTCTTCTCCGAGTCCGAACAAACTTAACGAAAGAAAAGGGGAAGAACCTCCCTAAGAAGAAGTGAGGTTGCCAAGTCTACCCCTGCACGAGACTCCAAGCAAGCGATGACATAAGAGAAGGAGTAATGAGCTCATTAAGTTTCTTCATTCTATGCATGGGATTCACATCTTCCTTTTTTATGAATCTAGAAACTTTACGTCTTGAAACTTTATAGTACATATAAATGATTTCAATATTTATGCCAAAAGGTTCAACTATATTTTATCCCAAAGTAATGCTTTTTAGTAGATTGAGTTATGTACTTGTCTTTATGACTATATTGCTTGCTTGGAGTCCGTGCAAAGGTAGCGTGGACTGCAAATATGATGTATATATGTTGTCCAGGCTAGCTCGCAACAACTCCAAGCAAGTAATATCGTCACAAAGACAATGACATAACTAAATCTACTACAAAAGCATCACATTGGGTAAATAAAGATGAACTTTTTCACATAAATACTTGAAAGAGTTCTCTTTGTATTATAATTTCACATCATTATAATATATTCATTGCTAGAACTTACTGAGAAAATTAAGGAATTGTGTTCTTGAACTTGTTGTGGTTGTAGTAAGTGGAAAAGTTTTATATATATTGAAAAATTACGACTGTTAGTTGTTGCTTTGTGTAAGTTGTGATATATTTTGTATTGTAGTTTATACAGAGGTACGGAAAAACAAAAAAAAACTATAAAAAAAATTTTAGACCTAAGCCCCTGCCTAAACAATTTTTGGCATTTCTATGCAGGACGTATGACGACGGTTCTAGTATAAGTTATCTTTAACTATGATTTTTGAACCGTAGTAAAAGACGCTACATACAACAACGGCTACATACACGCCGCCACTTAACCGTAGTTAAAGGTCATTTTTAGCGGTAGTTAAAAGTGGATCCTGTAGTAGTGACATAGTCAAGGACTCGTCCAATAAGAAAGAAGGACAGAAAGAAGAAAAAGGCTTTGGTGGCTACCTAGAGTGATGATGATTCAAAAGAAGATGATGATTCCGATGACTCAAAGTATCTAATGGCAATATCGGACTCAAAAGCTGGATCTAACTCGGACAATGATGATTCGGATGCTTGAGGAGACAGATCCTCGGGAGGTAATTAACTATTTCCTCAAGTTTTCCAAACTTGATCTTGCTAGATATATTTTTACTTTGGAAGAAAAGCCTAATTCCGATTCTTCTAAATTCAAAGAGCAACTACAGTCTCTTACTACTGAGAGCATCACTTTGAAAAAGGAATTAGATAACTTGAGACAAAATCCGAAAGTGCTTGAGACTAGTACTCAAGATAATAAGACTGAGTTTGAGTGCCTCACAATAGAGAATGAGCAATTGAAACAGAAGCTCAATGAGTCTCAAGAGTTGGTTTTAAAACTCACTCAAGGTCAAAAAACCTTGATTTATTACTTGGCTCTCAGTGTGTCTCATTTTAAAATAAGGTCTTGGTTACAATGTTGAAGAGAAAGATAACTCTTATAATAATCTTTTCAAAACCGATTCCAGAATTATTAAGTTCAAGAAGGTTGAGCATGGTCCTATTCATTTACAAAGAAAAGGGACAAAGCCCAAACCTGTTTTCATGAAAAAGCCTTCTCAACCTATTTACAAAAGCAAAGGCAAGATAGTTGGGATTGGAAGGATTGGTCGGGAGACAATTCAGTTAGTCCAGTTTACGTTGTTAAAGGGGTCAACCACAATCTTGTAAGCATTTCTCGGTTATGTGACAAATTTCAAGAGGTAAAGTTCACTCTTACTAACTTCTTCATTTCCGATGCAGTCACCAAAGAAACAAAACTCTCAAGTCTTTAGGTCAGGTAACACTTACATTATTCCCTTTCAAATTCTAGTCAAGATCTATCATGTTTAAAAGCATCTTTAAATAATGATTCATGGACATGGCATCGTAGACTAGATCATATCAGCATGGATACCATCAAGAAGCTTTCATCTCATGGATTAGTTAGGGGTTTACCTAACTACACATTTAAGAAAGATAAAATCTATGAGGCATGGACAAAAGGAAAACAAGTAAGTTCATCTTTCAAGCCACTTAAGACAAGTATCTACATCTACGAGTACTTAAATTAATTCATATGGATAAATCATATGTTCTAGTTATTATCGATGATTACTCACAATTTACTTAGGTGTGTTTTCCGAAGAACAAAAATGAAGCATTCTAAGAATTCACTAAGATCCGCAAGAAAATTCAATTGGAGTTTGAGACTTAGATCGGGAGAATTCGAACTAACCATGGAAGGGAGTTAGATTACTCAAAATTTGCGAGACTTTTGTGACAATAATTGCATCTCCCACAACTTCTCAGCACCAAGAACTCCTAGACAGAATGGAGTAGTGGAGAGAAACAACAGAACACTTGAAGGAATAGGGAGGACAATGATGATTGAAAATGATCTACCTTACTATTTACGGGTCGAGGCGATCAACGCAGACAAATTACTCACTGAACAGATGCTTCATCGGACCCATTCTAAACAAGACACCCTATGAGTTGCACAAGGGAAAGAAACCTAACATTTCCTACTTCAAACCATTCGGATGTGAATGCTATGTGCATAACAATGGTAAGGAACATTGGACTAAGTTTGATGCACGGTCGGATGAAGGTATATTTCCGGTTATTCATCTCATAATGTAGACACCTAAAAAGTATCATCCCTTATCTCTCTATTTCCGTATTTTTATTCTGTTGACCTGATGATGAAATCCCAAGTCTTGTTTGAGGATTTGGATCTTGGACTGTGATCTATTGGTGCAATACAAGCTAGTAAACCACAAAGAACCTCAAACACCAAATAAATAGCCTTTTGCTTTGGGTCGGTCTCGCAAATCCTTTTTTCTTTCGGATGATCCAACAACTAGGCTAAGCCTTTAGAGACAATGGAGTCTAATGCTGTGTGCCGAGAAATTCTAAGTTCAGAATATTGCATTGTACTTTTGTCCAAATCGGACAAGGAGTCGAAGACACGAACACGGCATTAAAGCGTTGCATTTCATAATCACGATTATCAAAGAGTTGCGTTTAAGCTTCACAAGACAGTCCATATGAGACTAGAAGCTTCTCCCTCAAAACGACGACGTGGTTAGTGCCTACCTTCTAGAAGCATTAAGTGGAATGCTGCATTTTGGCTTGGAGAGTCCTTTGGAGACACACTAGGGCACGAGAACACTAGGGGTGCCCGGGTGGCCGGCTTATTTTCAGCTCCTTGGACGGCTAGATGGAGGCAAACCCTAAGTCATTTATGACCTAGGTCCTCTCCTATAAATAGAGAACATTGGCTCTCATTCCCATATTTCTTCCTTCCTCGGCATGACGCTATAGAAAGCTAACCAAAATACTCTCCTCTAAACGTTACTCTGCCGAAATTACTACAAAACATTCATCTTCTTTCTTATTACTCATTCAACTGGTCATTACTTTTCCTATATATATAATTCACAAAACAAGCCCTTTTCCATTTATTGGTCATTGTTGCATTAAGAGATCCAGTGAGGAGATCCGGATCGACAAGGTGGGACAACCTGAGGGCAATTATTCAACCTTCAAACGGTTATTTATATTCATGTTTTTTATTGCTTTCCGTATTGTGGTTTAAGAGATGTAATCACCCCTTTAATTCCCCTCTCGACCGATGTAATTCTTTTAGTTTTCGTTTTTCTTTTCTTTATCGCTTTCTTTATCATTTTATTTATTATGTTTGGTTGCTTTTATTTATCGTCGTAATATGCCACTTGCTTGTTTGTTTTACATCAGTATAATTCACTACTTGAACTAGTAATGGTCGTCTTCGGACGGGCGGAACAAAAGGGTTTTCCCTACATTTCGACCCTCGCCCTCGAATCCGATTCTCGGTTCAAAGATCGACGGATTCTATTTGTAGCGTCTTTTAATCTTAGTTTTCCCACACTAATATTGGAAGAGCAAGCTTTTGTTTTGGTCGAGTTTTCTTTCCTAAAAACTAACTGCCGACTCCCTCTTTTATGCTTTATTCTTATTGAATCGCATCCCGATTGTTTTCTGATTTTCATGATAAAAAATTAAGGTTCGGATCTGCTAACTAGGCAAAGACCGAGGATGACTTCACCAGCCACAGCCTCTAGCCGGCACCCGCCACCACCAGGTATAGGCCGCGCCTATACCGGGAGGTCGACAAGCAAGGCTCGGTCCGCATTGGTGTTTTCACACCAATCGGCCCTAAAGCCTCACGGCAAAAAATAAACCCTAATACTATTTATCCTTTAATTAGTAAACGATATCCTAGGACTTCTAAAAATAATTACAAAAATAAAATGGTTAATAAAATCGCCATTCAACTTTGCTTAATTCGCTTTAAATCAGATTTATTAAAACTCGAAAATCTTAATAAAAGGTTCATCCCCACATTCCAAAATCAACTTTCAAAACCATCTTCAAAATCATTCTTTTAAAAAAGAAAGACACGACAAGTGAGGGAAGCTTAGCGGACCCCGGCCAGCCATGGTTCCTATATATTGTAAAGCTTATAGAATCTTTAACAAGAGAACTACCAAAGTGGAAGAAAGTATTAATATTGTCTTTGATGAAATTGATCATGGTAGGACGAGTGAATCTACTTTTAGCTCCGACTACTAAAGGATAAGCAAATGAACAAGTTTAATATGGAGAACTAATCGAAGATCAAAACATTCAACCAATAAACTTGGTAAACTAGAGGACAGGTAAAGCTTTAAAATATGCATCCAAGTCACCCACCCAAGAATATTCTTTCCGATATCAACAATGGGGTAAGGACTCATTCTTATTTGCAAAATCAATGTGCATTATCAACATTCATTTCATTAATTGAACCTAAAAATGTATTATAAGCCCTACTTTAACCTGAATGGGGTAGAGGCTATGCAACAAGAATTAACTCAATTTGAAAGAAACCAAATCTGGAATCGACCAAACGACCTTCTAACCATCCAGTTATAGGAACCAAATGGATTTTCGAAACAAACTGGATAAGGGAGGGTTGGTAGTCGAAACAAGGCCGGATTATTTGCTCGAGGATATAACCAAGAAGAGGGAATTGATTGTGGGGAAATCTTTGCACCTATTGCTAGGATTGAGGCAATTAGATTTCTCTTAGCATTTGCTTCTAGCATGAACATTAAGCTTTATCAAATGGATGTTAAGTGTGCATTTCTCAATGGTTATATTCAAGAAGAAGTTTATAATGAGCAGCCCCTGGATTTAAAAACTCTCAATTTCCAAAGCATGTTTTCAAATTGTAAAAAACTTTGTATGGTCTAAAACAAGTTCTCAGAGCTTGGTATGAAAGACTAAGTAGTTTCTTGGTTGAAAATGACTTCAAAAGAGGTCTTAATGACAAAACTCTTTTTACAAATACCAAGGGTACTGATTTTCTTATTATTCAGGTCTATGTTGATGACATTATATTTGGAGCTACTAATGAAACTATATGCCAAGAGTTTTCTGAGTTGATGAGATAGAAATTCCAAATGAGCATGATGGAAGAAATCAATTTCTTCCTTGGACTGAAAATCAAGTAAGAGAAGGATGACATCTATGTTCATCATCAAAATACACCAAGGAATTATTGAAGAAGTACAAGCTACAAGATATGAAGCATGCAGCAACACTTGGTCCCTAGTAGTACTTAACTGGACTCGGATGAGAAAGGTAAGACAGTAGATCGAAACTCTACAGAGGTATGATTGGATCTCTACTTTATCTTACATCTAGTAGGCCGGATATCATGTTCAGTGTCTCTTTGTGCAAGATTTCAAGCTAACCCTAAGGAATCACATCTCACTGTGATGAAGAAAATTTTTAGATATCTTGCAGGGACTCGGACACTTGGTCTCTAGTATTCAAAGGACTCATATCTTACCCTCACTGAATACTCATATGCTAACTATGCTAGATACAAAGTTGATGGAAAAAGCACATCAGGAGCATGCCAATTTCTAGGTTCATCACTCATCCGCTCGTATTCAAAGAGGTAAAAATCATTTGCTATATCACATGTTGAGGTTCAGTACATAGCAGCTAGAGCTTACTATACACAGATTCTCTAGATCAACCAACACTTCAAGGATCTTGGACTATTATTCACATCAATTCCAATCAAGTGTGATAATCAAAGTGCCACCAGTATCACCAAGAATCCAGATCAACCACTCTAAAGCGAAACACATTAAGGTCGGTATCATTTTCTGAGAGACCACTCGAGAAACGTGATATTGAACTTGAGTTTATCCCCAACAAATTTCAATTAGCTAATATTTTAACAAAACCTCTAAGTGAGAATCAATTTTGCTTCATTAGGAATGAACATGGCATGTTAAATACATGATTATTTGATTTATTGCATGAGTTATTGAGAATTTGTTTGTTTGTCTTGTTATAAGTGAATAACAAATGGATCAGCTGAATCAAGATGAGACCGAGCTATGAGTTATTAGTTTTCTAAGTGTGTTCCGAGTCACTCAAACACATCACCGAGTCGGACTCGGTTTATGAGAAAATGGACATTAAAATTATGAGTTCATCTCTAGATCAATGGAGAATCTTAGAAATATTTTCGAAAATCTCTTTTTATCTCTTTGACATGCGAACAGTCTACAATTAACCGTTAGTGGGAATTAGTTTTTAGATAGCCGTTACTCACTGGAATACTCAACGATCCGCTAACTCGTTACTTTGAAAGCTAAGTCGGAAGGACTTTTGTTTAATGAAAGTTATCGTTCTATAAATAGCACCCCTTTGTTCTCACTCGATCACTTTGCTATTTCTTTCTCTCACTCTTGCTCTCTTTGCTCTCGTACTCGAAACTCCTCGCTCTACTCTCTCTCTCTCTCTCTCTCTCTCTCTCTCTCTCTCTCTTTGCTCTCTCATTCATTTACTCTTTTCTCTCTCTTATTGTCAACTTCTCTTACTCTTTGTCAATTAGGCCTAAGAGAGGAAGTGCCATAGAAGGAGGTTTAGCCACCAAGAAGGCTCGAACCAAGTCCACTCGTTACGAAAATCCTCATAAGGACCCATCTAAGGGCAAGTCCTTTGCCCTCGATGACAACAAGCTCATCATGACCCAACACTACTTCAAAGAAGAGAAATTCTTCTCCACCACCAAATTTTCTTAGATTGAGCCTATGCTCAACACAGGTGCTTACAAGTACTTGTGTTTCGTGATTACATCTACCCGTAACTCGTCACTGAGTTCTATACCAACATGTATGCGAGAGATAATGTTATCTCTTCACTTGTTCAAGGTAAAACTATTCGCATCAATCTATCTCTTCTCCACAAAATCTTCGAGGTTAAAACTCTTTCCTTGAACTCCAACCCCATTCCATTCAATGAAGTCGCTGATGACTTCTTTAATCGATACTCAAGGAGGTTCCAAAGTTCGGAAAGAACTTTTTGTGACTCGGATGACCTCGAAGCAAGAATTCTTTGCTTCATTCTGATGAGGACCTTTTTCCCTTCTATCCCTCCAAAGAGAACTCAAACAGCAAAGTTCTTAAGGTTCTCTTTGATATCCTTGAAGGGTATGAGGCTAACCTCTTCCCTTCCATCTTGAAGCAGATGGCTTCGTTCCTTCTTACCGGAAGAAACCTCCTCTTCCTTTTGGAGCTCTTTTTCTGCTGTTTTCGCTCAAGTAAAGGTGGATTTCCCTTCCGATCCACACAAATTTCTAGATCTTGCCGTCTCGTATAGGCATAGGTGAGCACATTAGTTTAGGATACTAGGAAATCGGACCGGTGTTCGGGCTCATTCATCTAAACTTGCTCCTCCTCCTCCATCTCGGACTCAAAAAGACTCTAAGACCCCCTCTCACTACTTGGATCTTCATCCTCTAAGCCTGCCCCTTATTTTGAATTGTTTCAAAAGGTAGAACCCAATTTACTACACTAGCCAAAGATCTCGCAATCAGCTGTGGCAACTTTCCTGACTTTCATGCTTATTTTGACTCGGTTCCGAGTAAGGCTCGGTGTCGGATCGACTAGAGTCAAGCCTTGGTTGGTGAGCTCAAGGAGGTGATCAAGTGCCAACAAGATCAATTCCAACACCTCCAGGAGAGAAGATCCAAAGTTGCTTGAGGACTCAAAACCATCCTCCGAAGAAGCACCACTTTCCGAGTCTTCAAGCTCTTCGACTTAGAGTTAGAAGGAGATGGAGGAGGAGGAGAAGAAGAAGAAGGAAAAGCAACAATAGCAGCAGAAGAATAAGAAGAAGAAGGAACAGCCCCAACTAAGGGCCAAGAACAGAAAGAACTTGTGGTGATCCGCTCGGATCACACTCGGTCTTCCTCAAAAAGGTTAGTGATGTAGGCCGAGCCTAAGGCCCTCTCCTCGATTCAACACCCTCCAGCTGAAGAGGTTGCAGGCTCTAAAGAAGAACCATAGGAAGAACAACCTTTGATTCGCAGGAGTGTACTACAAGTCCTCGACTTGCCCCTACTTTTGCCTCGACCGGCTACATCTACTTAAGGATATAGACGCATACAAGGTCCCTCGTTCTTCCGCCTCCACTCACACTACTCCTCCCCTCGCAATTTCAAATTTTCTTTTGTCCAACATCTTTATA
Source organism: Talinum fruticosum (assembly GCA_021018815.1). NCBI lineage: Eukaryota > Viridiplantae > Streptophyta > Magnoliopsida > Caryophyllales > Talinaceae > Talinum > Talinum fruticosum. Next base: position 3,899,466 of record JAITYX010000026.1, read on the forward strand.
TTTTCTTCTTCCTCCACCCCATATTTCAGCCACAATCAGTTGAATAGACTACTTTTCGAGCCAAGGACCAAAGCACAACATTCACATTGCAACGACTCCTTTTCGAGTGACTCATACTAGCCGTTACAATGGCTAATGAAGCTCGCAAGTCTAGAAATAGTCTCAACGGCTACTCGCCTACTGAGTTGTAACAACCCAACCCTAAACCACATTATTTATTTTATTGATTACAAAATTTACATAATCGAGCGCGCCACTTCAATTCGATATTTTATATTTAAATTATTTTTATGTGTGTGTTATGCAGCTAAGGCGACGAAGTGGCCTCCAATGAAATTTCATAATAATGATTGTAAATTTATGCATGTGTTTAAAAGAAAATTTAAAAATTGTATTAATATATAATACATATAAATGCGACGGTATATGATTATAAGGCCACTAAAGATTATATTTTAAACATATCATTATGTTTAAGAATAAATTGTGTAATTTATATGCAATACTAATTAAATGAAAAAAATAACAAAAAAATAATAATAACAAAAAAATAATAGTAAATAAAAATCAGAATTCTCTAGAGTTAACTGGAAAACAAAGAAAGAAAAAAATAATATATAAATAAAACAAAACTGATTTTGATGAGGAAAAATCTAGAATGGGCTTCGAAGTATTCAAGTGCAATTAAAAGCAAGGGAAAAAATCGGTTGGCTCAAACAACACAAACTCGTCACTACCTCTACCTCTCTCTCCTGTTCCTCTATCTTCCTCTCCCCTGTCTCTCCACGCCTCTCGTCGCGTTGTTCTCCAAGCAACCGGATGCCGCCAAAGCCGGTTGGAAGTCGACGCTAGCACCGGCTGAAGGCCACCTTCATCTCTCTTTGTCTGTCCCATTCGCGCTCTCTCTCCCCGCGGTGCGCCTACCCTCGCTCCCTGCCGCGGCCCAACTATTGGCCAGCCACCGCAGCCCCGGCTGCTCAAGCCCGTCGCCGGAGCAACAACCGCACGCCACCACCCCTCCTTCCTCTCCTTGGTTCCACTCTTGGGTTTAAAGGTAAAAGCCTAAACCCTAGTTCATCTCCCTTAATTATCTACCTATTGATTGTAGTTCAAAATTGAATTATATGATTTAGAAAGATGTTTATGATGTGAATTTAAAAATTGAATTGGGAAGATTTTGAATTAGTTGAATGATTGTGATTTGGTATTTTGGTGGAGTTATTGTGTATGAATTGTGATTCCTCTTGTGAAATTGTGATTTAGTGAATTGAATTGGGAATATATTGATGTGAATATTGAGTAATTTGATGGTTTGGTTGCATTTTGGAATTGGCTACAATTGAGCTAAAAGGAAGAAAAATGTGTAGGGAGATTGAAGTTCGATAATAAGTTGTGTTGCAGGCATGTAGCAATTTGAGAAAATTAGTGCACCTAATTATGATTGGGAATGTGAACTTTGTTGAGGGAACGATGTGTGTATCCTTAAATTAAAAGTAGTGTATTGTGGCATGTGTGGAATTTGAGCAAAGTAAATTAATTTATTGAAGGCAATGAGGTGAAAAGTGAGTCGGTGGTAAGGATTCAAAGTGATGTTAGGCTTGACAACGATAATCGAAGCGGGGATAATAATAATAATAATAATAATAATAATAATAATAATAATAATAATAATAATAATAATAATAATAATAATAATAATAATAATATTAATAATAATCATAATAATAATAATAATAATCATAGTAATTAGAGCATATATTTTGTATGCTAAACAAATTACAATAGCGAAGGTATAATTAGAAGTCCGAAACAAAAGTCTTTCGATCTAAACGGAGTAACAAATTAAATTGTATAACACATCAATAACTAGCTTAAATAAATCTCTTGCACAAATTATGTGTTGTGGACAAAATTTAAGACGAAAGTAACACAATAGAGTAAGTAATAAAAATCTTAATTCTATCGATTACGTAATAAATAAAGAAAATGAAATAAATTGCAAGCACTTGTACGAATGCGATTATTGAAACTCAAGAGAAACGTTATTAACAACGAAATCTATTTGAAACAGATATTAAGGCCACTTCCGTTGTCGACTAGCTGGTAACTTCAATTTTTATAAGGGGAAGAAGCAAAGATTTTTAGTCCGAGTACGTTCATTGCTCGTACCTTTTGAAAATTCACATATTTCAGACGACTCTCAACATTTCTTATATAAATAACTAATAATGAATCATTTGCGAATCAAGTTTTATCACCTAATTAAGTGGTCCCCGATCAATTATCAATTATCAATTATCGGGGCTTACGCCCTTCAATTCCACTGCGCGGCTTCAACTTGGGTTCTCGGTCGGCCCGAGAGGTGTGCACCTTATTCAAAGATCGCATCAATTATCAAGGGGTTCCACTTTCGAGATAATAACCGGCAAGCAAGTTTTACTCATATTCTCTCCCCCTAATTTCAAACTAAAATAAATTGAAATGGGCGCGCTCAATCAAGATGTTTTTAAAATTATTTGATCTGTGTAGGGATGTTCGTATCGAGTTTCGACTCATTCTTCGAAATATTTTACTTGTTTTTGTTTTAGGAAAACCATTGGTGAACAATCAATAACCTACCAAGTCCGACGAAGGCAAACCATAGTTGGACACATTGCATTTGTGGTTACGAAGGTGTATAGATGCTCACGAGTGATTTTACCCTCAACCGTGGCTTGGGTATGACCTTGAGAATTATTACATGTTGCATATTATCATGTGGAATAAACGAAAATTTAAGTTGTATAAAATATATAATGTTACGAAATAAGTGAACTGTATTTTGGGATCTTGTTTAAATATGAGGTATGACTTAGCTATTTAGGTGGTAAGCATTTACCCCTAATAGGACCCAATAGAAATATAAGTTGGACTCGCAAATTGTATTTTATTTCATTTTACATGTTTAGCCTTGTCCTATTTTTAGTACGGCGGTGACGCCTTCGGTCGTTATCTTCCGCTGCGACCTTGCATAATATTCTCTAATTAGGGGATTATTAAGTAATGGTGATTGGGGCGTTACATGAGTATAAAGCGAAACCTTCCTACAAGACTTGAAGATTCCTGAATATTCGTTGGAACTAAGTATAATCTACTCTCACTCAATCTTCTAGGTTACAACTCTAGTTCTTAAGTTCTTACTTTCCGAGTTGAAAAGAGAAAGTCTTGTAATCACTTCTACAATTTCAATTCTCTATAAAGTCCCTTGATCGAGCTGCAAGGGTTAATTCAGCTTAGTTGTCCCTAAGCTGTAATGGTAATCTCGGTTAGGAAGTACTACATCGAGATAAGGGAATTTCGAGTCTAGGAAAAACTTGTAATTGAATTGTCTAAGGGAGCAATTCTATAAAGATTCGATCCCGGTATTTTGTGGATTCAAAATAATGGATTTGACTTGGTGTTTGGATTAGCATTGTCTCGTGGTTTCCTGCCCTAGGAGGGTTTCCATATATTTTACGTGTTTTATCTATTTCGAGTTCAATGTAGACTCAAAATTGCTTTCTAAGTCTTTGTTCTGCGAGAATACTTTGTTAATTCACAAAACTCGTCTATCACCCTATTCACCCCCTTCTAGGGTGGCTTAACCCCTCCAAAAGCAAACCTTCATTTCATAATTTAGAAAGATAACAAAAAAATTTAAATTCAATTCTATCCTAAGCCTTTTAGGCCAAAACGAGTGTGAAAACATTGGCTTGGACCAAAGCCAAGCCGAGCTAGTGGCTGGCGCTGGTGAGAGCCGGCGCTAACTAGTGTCTAGCGTTGGCTATGGGCCATGATTGAAGGATCCGTTTTGGTCTATGGCTCAGCTGTCAGAAATGAAATTTATTTTTTTACCACTTTAAATCAGAAATGTCAAGTTGCGCTTTTAGAGAAATATAATGGAAAAGCGGAGTCACCAATCGGTTTTAAGAAATAAAAACTAACAAAAATAAAAGAAGACTCTTCCAATCTTAGTAAGGGAAAGCTAAACTTGAAAGAGGTTTAAAAGTTGACTCCATCGGTCTAGAACTACGAATCTAGATTTGGGGGTAAAGGTATGAAATGTAGGGATAAGCCCTTCCACCCGCCCATCAATAAACCGCATTTACTAATTTGAGTTGTGAGTTCAAGAAATGTGTTTCAAACAAGCATACAACATACAAATACAGAAATTTAAATCAACCAAACATGTGATGAAGCCAATAAAACAACTAAGCAATAAAAGAAAGAAGTAAAGAAAGAAGTAAAGGAAAACAAAAAGAAAAGCGATAAAAATAAATTACAATGGGAGGGAGGAATAAAAAATGATTACATCCTTGAATCCACAATACGGAAAGCGATAAAAATTAATAATTTAAATAAACCATTAGAGGTCGCAAAGGAATTGAACACCCTTAGGTTGTACAACCTTCTGTTCATGATCTTGAACCGGATCTAGAAGCGTGACGGTTGATGAACAAACACCGAAAAAGGCTTTTTGTGAATTTGGTGGAAGTAGAACGGTGTAGGAATATTATGAGAATATTTGGTGTAGTGATGATTAGTTGAAAATGAGCCAAGAGATCAAAATACCAAATAGTATTCAGTAGCTCTTAGGCTAAATTCGGTGGTGTACGGACTTTACAACTTTTAGGGTTAAAATGTAGCAAGCATAAGGCATAGGAATGACCATCCTCCAAATGAGGACTAAAGATCTCTATTTATAGAGAAAATGTCTGGGTCACAAAATGACCTAAAGAGCATGCAGCTAGCTGTCCAAAATGCAGAACCGGACCGACTAGAAAATCATAAAAAACCGACAAAATCGGCTTGAATCGGAAATCCCTAGGAAGCGCCGAGGATAGCGAACGCCGGCCTCAAAACGGTGTTATTCGGCAAAATAGGCCTTTCATGCTTCAGCTAGTCTTTAGAGTAAAATGCAGCGCTTTGGCAAAAAATCCCTTGAAGCGTGGTGCTGGCCTTGTACGATGTCATATGGTGTAGTTGGCTTCTCTGTCTCAATTGGACACTTGGAGAAAAACACAGCACTTTTGCAAAAATCCCTGAAGCTGCAGCGCGCAGCCAACACGACACGTACTCGTACGGACATCTTGAGCTCCGTGTTACGCTGGGATACTCGAAGACGAAATGTTGCGTTTAGTGAGCAGCAATGCATGATGCGCGGCCCCAGCCTAGCGTTGACTTGGAGTGTTGATCCGGGCTTAGACTAGCCGAAAGAAAATGGGTTTGTGGGTCGGCCCAAAGCAAAGAAAGCTGATTTTGGTGCTAAAAGGTTTTTGTTGTTTATCGGCTTCCGTCGCGCAAATCAAACTCCGACCATGATCAAAATCCACAAACAAGACTGAGATTTCATCGGCAAGTCGACAAAATAAAACGACAAAAATAAAAGAGATAAGAGTGATACATTTTCGATGTCTACAGTTAGCCCCCACTTTGACTGAGTCCGAAAGATGAAGGGTAAAAGTAAACACTAAAGAAGTTCACACAAATATGCTAAAACATTAAAGATCAAAATATAAAATAAAAACAACCCTAGCAACTCATAACCTAAGACGAACTAGTGTAATCCATCCACATCGCTACTTGAAATGCAATCTCTTGTCCATTCACCATTTCTTGTTTCTTCATTATTTTCTATATCTTCGTGGTACTCAACTATGTGATCGTCTTGGTTTGCAAGCTCATTGTCTACTTCCTCGATAAGATCCGAATGTGGATCCACACCCATTAAATAATTGTGTATAATACAACAAGCTATTATGATTTGTTTTTGTACTTAAACGTTAAATCTAGGTTCAGCTCCACTTTCTAATATAGCAAAATGCTTTTTAAAATTCCAAAACACCTTTCAATCGCATTGCGTAGTGAGGCATGTCGAAGATTGAACAATTCTCGAGAATTTCGTGGTGAGTTTCTTGCGTACTCCTTTAAGTGGTAGCGTACGCCTCTGTAAGGTGTAATTAATGCGTTGTTAGTCATGAAACCAAGCATCAACTAGGTAGAATTTTCCTATTAGATGAAAATTATTATTATCAATAATAATATATTATTTGGAGTTTATGCTTAGTGGAGTTTACCTTTTGGAATTTTTAGTGGATATCGTCCTCTGAATGCATCTTTTAGAATTCTGGAATCCGAGGCCGAACCTTCCCAATTAGGTAAGACATAGGTGAATTTTAAATCAAAAGTACATGCAGCCAATACATTTTTTGTAAGATACTCTTTTCTACCACGATATCTAGGGGCATCTATAGGAGAAACCTTTGCTCGTATATGTGTCCCATCAATAGCTCCTACATAATCCCGACATTCAAGTATATTACTTAAAATTATTTACGAAAGAACACTTTGAAATATATTTATCACAAAATAATTAATTATTACCTTAAACTAACGGTAAAATCTACTTGGAATGAAGGATCTCTAATGATGTTTGTTGGCCGTCAGATTGTGTCATATATTTCTCTTCAAGTTGTATAATAGCCTTTAGCACACTATGGAAATGACGATTCACAGTTTCTCCAAATCGTTGGAAATAGGCTTTGGTAGCACGATTTCCTCCATTTTGTCCCACTATATAGAAGAATTCAGCAACTTGCTCTTCTACACTTACTCATCTTGTTGGTTGAAACTCGTCTTCTCTTTGTAATATATTACATAAATTCATGAAAGCGGGTGCACCCATTCGTAAGGGTTCACGACATCTAAAATTAAGGAAAATATCTCTCATATTTGTTGCTCGTGCTTGGTTTCTCTCTTCTATAATTTCTCGAGGGACAAGGGATCTAAACTTTAATTGTTGTCTCAACATCCACCAATGAGCTACTAAACCAACAACTTGTGCTACGGTTGTGCAAAGTAAAGTTTGTACCTTAAATAAAACTTTTCTTCTATTTTTTTCTCCATCCATCTATGCAATTATGTTAAAGAAATTAGTATGTGATACACAATATATTATACTAGCCTACTAGTTGTTTAAAATATATGCGGCTATATGAAAACTAAAATTTTTATGATTATTTTGGTTATTATTGAATTTAATACATATAGTCAACACATGACAAAAAAATTATGAATCAAAGACATAGAAAGAAAAGTACAATATAATAGATAGTCATGATCACGTCACTATTAATTAACTTGCACTTTGTCATTATAATGTAAACAATACACTATGAACAACTTTATACTTAGGCTTAGAAAATAAAGTCTACGACGTTGTCTACCTAGTTACAAGATTAGTGTTTGTGCGGGGTGTGTTTTGATTTGCGGTATTCCATACTCATTTATTATGTTGGGCGACTTGAAAACCACATAAACAAATGGGAAGACAATCAATCACTAACTAAATCATTAAATCCGAAGTATTTGGACTCAATAATTGAAAAATTAAATTCAAATTTTACATTAATACATTTTCAAGAAAAAAATATTCAAAGAGAGCTTGACTTCGGTATTTTAATAACTTACCATGTAAATGTTTTCATCATTCGTATTGTGATATAATTATACTATTATTATAATTATTATTATAGGACTCTCCTTTGCTTATCAAATTGAACTCAGCCAATATTTTTAGGTTGTACACGTTATGATTTAAAAATTAGGTTGTAAACGTTATGGATTTAAAAGTTGTTTTTAGGGTTTGCTCGGTTTAGTCATTAAAAATTAGTAATTAATTATTACGAGTTGTTATAAACTATTACGATTATTGTTAATTCTTCAAAAGTTTATGTTTTTATCATTTATTATATATCATAGTTAATGGTTCATTCTGTTAAATTATGAACGATCTATGAAAAAGACAAACATCATGTATATCATAGTTAATAAAGAGTTACAAGGTACTAACTCTGGGCAATGCAAGCAACAACTTCGAATTAGAGTATAACCCTATTATTGATAGATATGAATTAGATTAGTTACTTAACTAAAAGGAGAAGGAAAAAAAAGGTGAAGAAGTATTAACCAGAATGACAATCTGTAAAATATAATAAGAGTTTAAATCTATATCTATATATGTATGTATATATAAATACTTTAGAGGGAAAATAAAAAAAATTAGAGGTAAGTAAAAAAATAATGTGATAATAAGATAAAATAAAATATAATTTAAATAATCTTTTATTCATTATGTTATTCCCTTCCCCTCCTTTCTCGCTTAATTTGGAGGGGAATAAAAATTCATCAATTAAGGGGAGAGGGGGAACATTTCCCCACCCTCACCCTCTCGTTTTATCCCAAACAAGGGAAAGCAGCAATACTTATTCCCCCTCCCTCCCTCGCCCCCAATACAAATATAGGGTTAGAGATGGAGTGTGGGGAGGGGATTTCAGGTTCGTTGGGTTTCTCGGTTTGAGGGTGCCGAAAAGGAAGAGAGAAAGTGAAGCTAGGGTTTCGACCAAAGGGGAAGAAGAAGATGGTGGGTTGGCCTTCAAGTGTAAGGGAGTTTCGAAGAGGAGGCTAAGGTTTTTAGGTAGAACCAGGGTAACGAAGAGGGAAGAATAGGAGAAGAGGGTAGAGAGTGGAAGTTGGGCTAGGGTTTACTTGGTGAAAGCTCGCATGAAAATGAAGGGGAAAGAGAGGTAGCATGGCATGGGTTTGGGGGAATGAATGAGAAGAAGGTGAAGCACGTGAGTGTGAGGGAAATGGGCCGGTGGGGAAAGCCACACACAAATGTTTTGGGCACAATTTGGCTCGATTTTAAATGGACGATCCAAATATTCAATTTTTCCGCTCTTTTTACTATTTCTCAAATATATCCATGCCTCCTATAAAAATAAAATAAATTAAATTAAAAATCCTAATTTAAAAATTATTACGAACAAAATAAGATGTAAAAAGGTATTAAAAATATCATAATTTTGGACTCAACACCGATCTAGGTCTCCTCCATCGAGAGGTTTTCTTGGCAGCACCGGGCTCAAACTTGTACATCTAGTCAATAAATGTCGTCAAGTAGCACAACTTAAGTTGGTTCTTCATGTTGTCCCTCTCGGCCCTCTCATGGACATAGTGCTTCTAAGGCGGGGCCAAGTACTTCCGCACCTGGCCCTAGTTCTTTTGATGCTTGGACCTAGCTCTTCCAAGACCGGCATAGACGACATGCCTTTGCAAGCGCTTGACCATTATGGCAATCCGTATGATTTTCATCGGATCTCGTATAGTGGGCCTTTTCATAAGGCCTCTCAACCAACTTGGGACCACAGGGCCAGTTCTTCGCAGCTGCTAACGATAGACGAGTTTCCACTTCGATCTTGGAGGATTTTGGCAATTACATCTTTGATGATGCTTTTGACGATGAAGATTGAATAAAGTCTTGTAGGGTGCTTAATTAATATTAATGTTTTGTATAATTTGACTCTATGCAATGAGATGAGACTCGATTCTAAAATGCTTTCTTTATTTATATGATGCAAAAAAAGTTCAAAGACCAATTGAAAAAAACATGCACTAGCCCCTATTCCCCCAAAAGAAAATAATAAAATAGAAAATTGGAAATGGTAAGTTGCATGGTCCTAGGTCTTGGCTGGTCTGTAGTGGCATGATAGATGATGACCGTGGTCTGAGATATCCATTATAAATGGACTGGTGGTAGGTCTCCAAGGACTACAATACTTATCTCGTAACTTTTCAAAAATAGTGCCTAAGAAAAATCCTAATGCCTTTGTCCCTTCAATTCTCAAAGATGAACTTCATTACTCGAATTGACTTGCTTGGATGCACGAGATGAGCAATGTTGACAGAGTACGGTTATCCCATTATGGACTAAATACCCTATTCAACATTCGGCATGTACGGATCTATTGGACTCGTTAAGGGCTATAGTGGCCTTTTGGGATCCAGAATATCATGCATTCGAGTTCGGGGATAAAGAATTATGTCCCCTTCCCGAAGACTTCAATTTCATTCTAGGCATTCATCGTTGGACCAAGCCTATGGTTCGAACACCTTCGACTAATATGTTTGAAACATCTTCTAAGGTTGAATAATAGGAATCCGAGTTGGATTCTAATCGGGGACTAAATGCATCCGATGAACCCGATGTCGCACTTTCGTCCGATGTATTCTTCAAGACCAGCGCATATTCAAAAGCGTCGGACCATTATTGCTTGCACGATAGGTGGCTTCCTATTAGTGAGAAGCCACATGGATATGGCGCCTACTGTGCAATTAGACTTCATTGAATAGTTGGAGGATCACCGCTCCCTTACTCCTCTAATTATCACAGAGACTATCTTAGGGATTGACCGAGTTGAAGAAAATCCACATGAGGACTTCACGGACAGGCCCCTGTTATTACGAGTAAGCATTAAAAAAATACAGGAATTAGCTGGTAGGGCTAGAAGGGCAGGGCCGACCAAGGGATGGTGATCCAGTACTGACGAGGCTAAAAAGCCCTAAGCTTTTCCTGAGTCTCGCTTTTTCCCTTTTCTTTTTCTTGTTTATTTTGATTTTGCTCCTATTAGGTCGTTAATTAGGATGAATCGACCGTGTAGGGCACTATTAATTTCATTATCCGTGGTGTGTAGATCTTGTGCACTTTAAAGCTGAGTGCGAGGACTAAAAAGTGGACCGATGATCCGGCTATGCAATTCTATCGGCGACAATGGCTGGGTATGCTTGATCGATCATGCAGCTTCTTGGTGGGAGACCTATTTTAGGGCTAGGCGTCCCATTGGGTGGTATATCGAGCATTGCGGGGTTTACTAATTTAGGACATACACCGAAAGTCATTCGTATGTATGTTTCTTTGGGTCATAAAACCGAGTACATACTACTTTCATGATCGTGTAATGTGGCAAATGGTACGAGTCAAGGATATCCCTTACCTAGATTGCATAGCGGCTTCCTCTTTTGAGATTTTGTGAGGCTTTAATAACACAAGGCGGTACCTATGTGGGTTGATTATTGGACCGAACTCGCCAAGGTTCGTTGAAACCTCGTCGACAAACGATCTACCCCGATCTCTGGATTTTATTTGTAGTGGATAAAAGAGACCAATCACAAACGAGGCAAGGCACCGAGGGCTCGAGAGCATGATCGAAAAGATTTGTTCTCGCTACTGACACCCTTCTAGATTCGCGAAGTGGTCCTACGAGTTAACGAATGGGCTCGCAGGAGAGAAGCTGAAGCTAAGGAAGCAGAAGATAGAAGAGCTCATAGGATCTTGGAGTTGAAAAAGCAAACCCGGAAGGATGTAGTCGAGTCTCGGCGTGCCGAACACTTCAATTGCTGATTGTTTACGCAACATAATTTCAATTCGATTTTTGTTTCTAAAACGAATCTACTTTTGTAGATGACTAGTCTTTTAAGAATATTTATATGCATTTTCGATGAACTTTTACTTTTCGCGTACCTTCCCATATTGTTTCCTTTTGATCTCGGTATTCATACGTTTCCCGGAAATAAGTTATAAGTTTACCGTTCAATAAGTTTCGCCTTTTCATAAACACAAGGTTTTCATGTGGATATTAAAAATTAAGGTGCTTTACCGAATATTTTGGCATCGTTTTTTTCCAAATAACCGAGCTCCCCATAAACATCGCTCCATTAAAAGAAATCATTAGTTGCTATAATAATTAAGCCACGAAATCCAATAATCACTTCAATTTCCTTTCATAATCGAAGTTGCGTTATATACTTTGTTGCTTTAATTGTTTTTGCACTAACAATCAACATTCCACATCCCCTACTTAAGGTATCGGTTTGGGTTTCCAATTTTCTAAAAATTTTGGCAAAATTTCGTTTGAAATATGCCCTAACCATTAGGCTAAAAACCTTAAAAACCTACACAAAATCCACAATAAAACTCAATGAGCCACACGCTTGGAGTACACAACTCAACGGTCACACGCCGGAGTATATTTACAACCACAAAGACCAAGTTTCAAACCAACCAAGTTACAATCTCGTCAATATTCTCATTTTCTTGTGCTCATGAACTCTTCGATTTTTTATCAAGACAAGAACCTTCATACGTATATATTTATAGCTAAGGCTTCGGTTAAGCAATTTAATCATAAAAATCCCGATTATCGTGAGCTGGCTCCGTACGATTAATTCCTTCATGAATAGTACCAATTAACTGATTAATGATTTAGTGGGTCATAGACAGAATAGTGAAACTCATCAATATTTTAACATGTTAACATTTAAATATTTTGAAAAGTGCAAACAGATAACGTCCTGAGGTAGTTGTTCGTTTTCCTTTAAATATCGTTTTCGTTATTTTCTTCGATCATGTCATTCCAGTCGCTTTCTGTTTTCAAGAAGTAATTTGATTCGATAAGTTAGGTCTCTTATGACATTCTCATACATTTTTTTTCCTAATAAACTTTTCTCGTTTAGTTTCTTTTAATATCTCATTTGCCGTTCAAAATTAATTCGATCTTCAAAATTTCAGAATTTTATAAAGATCTATTTTTCATCCTTGCTCAACTTGATTCAACATTCTACATTCTAAACTTCTTTCCAATCCAAAACTTACTTTAAATAGTATCGTGAGCCCTCTTTAGAATTGTTGCATACTTAATTATTCACATCTCTTTATAATACAAGCACCTACTCGACTTATCTTCCACTCTATGGCAACTTACCTCAACAAAATCTTCAATAAATTCAACAAACCCCTAATTTCATACCCACTTACATTCCCCTTCATATCTCATTCCCAAAGTTAACATAACCCCAATTTTTTAGTTAATTCATACCAATGAGTATCCCTCCATACTCCATCAAATTTTCACATTTCAAATTAATTCACCCTTGCATAGCTAAACCAAAATTCAATTAATTTGTACGATTTTAGCACACACATATACACAAATAAATTCGGTCTTCCATCAATCTACAATGTTTCATTTACACCTTCCTGAAACCAACCCACAACAACATACATATTTATACTTCAATCATCCTCAATGTCTTCCTTTCAATTTTTCCACGAATAATCCCCAAACACATATATGTTCCTCTAATTATTCGATTCAATCACAAATTCATAATTAAATTTAACTTAGAGGAGTAGAGTGGAAGAAATTCCTTGAAGTGTTTAGGGGTACAATTGGGTGCGGGAGGCACGGCGATGGTGGTGCCCGGTGGCGAGTGACCGACTGACGGGAAGCTGCAACGACAGCGAGCCCACAACGGCGGTAGCAAAGTGGCAGCCCTGTCCTGTACTGGCCGAGACAAAGGAAAAAGAGGGGAGAAGGAGGCCGGCAAGGGCGGCAACATTAAGTCCCGACAGCCACTGTTGGGCGGCGGATGTGAGAACCGAGCTGCGGGGTGGTAGTGGCTGTGAAGGGCAAGGCCATGGGAGGAGGTAAAGTGGGGGAGATGAGAGAGAGTGGGGCAATCAGATTTATTTAGTGATGGAGTTTGAACTCAAACTTATCCCCTCCCCAGACTTTTTTTCTTCTTTGCCGAGCACCTAACTTTAATCATCTTTTTTTCTGTTTTTTTTTTATTTTTTTAAAAGTCATGTCAAGTTAATTTCTTCTTATCAAGTTTAATTACCACATGGCTACTTTGATACCATACAATTGGCTACTTTTAATTTGTTTATTATTTTATTTTATTTTATTTTATTTTATTTTATTTATATATTTACTACTATTGTTATTTATATATTTACTACTATTGTTATTTAATATGTATTGGACAAATTAACCGAACTCGGATTGGATTTTGTATTATTCAAATACAAATATACCTATGTCAATAAATGTACAATATTTTATTTATTTATTTATTTACAAATTATCACTATTTCATGCGAATAAAGATTCCCGAGTTACTTGAACCAACAAGTTCATTCGCATCTTTTATTTAACTTTTAAATTTTTCACAACTTACCTCTTTTTATCAATATCGTTTTAATACGATCAAATGTAACATTTAAAATAATTAAATGTGATTAATAAGTTAGGGTGTTACATTCTTCCCCCTTAAAAATAGTTTCGTCCTCGAAATTATGACCATTTTTAGGAACATACTTTTGAAACAGATTGGCGTTAAAGATTTTTCATTTCATCCTTTGTTGCCCCGTTGCTTCAAAAATTCCATGATGGGTCCAAATGACTTTAACCAAAGGTATCACTTTGTTGCTCAATTGTTTAACCTTTCAATCCAAGATTTGCACAACTTGTTCTTCATAGGCTAAACCTTCGCTTCAATATTCGAGTGGTTCGTACACGTTTGTGTGGATTGGGTCATAAATATATTTTCGATGTTGAACAAATACGAAACACATTGTGTACTTATAGTAATTCTAGCGAGAAGGCCGACCCATAATCAACAAGATTTATTCTCTCCATAATTTCATAAGGCCCAATGAAGCGGGTCTTAACTCCCGTTTTTTTATTTTTTATAAATCTTCAAATCCTTTTACTTAGAGAAATCTTAAGAAAAACCTTATCACCTTCTTGAAATTCAAGAGGTTTCTTTCTACTATTTGCACGTGAATTCTATCTATCTCGCACTTGTTCTCATATTATATTATATAATTTAGATCTTCCCAACTATTTCTTAAATTATTTCTAAAATCGGAATCAAAGCTTCATCTAGATTATTCCAACAAAGGGAAGAATATTGTTACATGAGAACCCAACTAATAGAATATATTCATCCCCTTTCACTTACATAGCCAATAACATATCCTGAATCAGTTGATTCCCCTTTTCTATTTATCCATTGGTTTCAAAATTTTACAACTAATAAAATATAGTTTCCAAGTATTTCATGTATTTGTCTTCCCTCATAGAGTCTAGAACTAGTTTTGGGTATCTTCTTTGACCTAGTCTCAAGTTCAAGGTATTTTATCTTCATACAACATTTTAGGGAGACCTTTCCTTGTGACCATAAACCTCAATCTCTCATCTATGGCGGTTAGAAGATGTTTTATAGTTCATATTAATAGTTTATTTCCTATAATCTTATATATAACCCCAAAATTTTCACCATTCTCTTTTCTTTTTTTTTTTTTTTTTTTGGTTATACCTCAATTACTTGATTCACCATCCTTTGTACATACAATTACCACGTATTCCTTGAGGATAAACATCTGGTATCATGTAACTTTTTTATTGTATATTCTATTTCTTTAACTCAACATGTAACACTATACAAGGGAACTTTACTAGTTTGAGCATCGGTATGATGCACTTCCTCTCAAATTCAAACTCATACCTTTCTCAATCTAGTTAATTTAGAGTCGCTTTTATTACATAAATTTTGTTTTCATTCTTTATTACCCAGCCACCAAAGTTACTATTTGACTCATTTGACGGTCATTGAATCTTTAGGCCCTCATGAAGCACTTAGAGCATCCGATGCTTAGCATTAGCTCCAAAAATTAAATTTCAACATTAATTTACATGTGGTTTTAAACTCATTTATGTGGGAATCAATTGAAAACCTTTCTTTTATCAATAGAGATTGAACAATTTTGATTTATTATTTAAAAGAACTTTTTTTCCTTTTAAGGGGGTATCAAAATTTAGGCAATTATTCATTTTGGAACAAGATTCTTTTCCTTATTTTGATAGATTTATAGTTTTATCATTATGTTGGTCAAGCAAGTGATATTGGATTGGATCATCTAGACTCAAAAAATAGAATCACTTAACATCAATGTCATGTGACGTCAACTTTTATACTAACCATCCGTATGCAAGGACAACCATAGACGCATGTGACTTATTGGGTTTAGGCGCCATCCCCCAACAAAACTTATAATATTGACCAAGACGAATAATGAGACTCACACATGAGACTCCACATTACACATAAAATGACTCCGAATCAACCGGACTAAGTCTCCATACGCTTGGGTCATGGTTCTCTCTACTGAAGCTCCGGTACCACTTCGTAACGTCCCTAATACGTAACCACATAATTGGTTACTTAATAAGAAATTCATTATTCATTAGCAGCGGAAGGCTTATACATTGGGAGACGTTACCGCCGTTTTCAAAACAAAAATAAGGCAAATTCATTTGAGGAAATCAATTATTCAAACATGTATATAAAAAAAATGGTGTAAAAGTTCAACCCAAAATTTTCTTCGTAGAAAATGCAATTCTCAAAACGCCGAGGATCATTTGAAGAGGAACCATGAGCCAAGAGACCAGCAGGTATGGAGTCAAGACGAACAGTCATACATCACTTCAATTGACCAGACTTCATCTTTTTCTTCCCCTTTAACTTTATTCGTGATTGTAGATAATCTTGCTTGTGCTCTGCTTCCTAAAATTTTTAATAAAACATAAAATAATAGAAATTTGTGCTATAAGCCCAAGTACATTACCCTTATAAAATAAAATTATAAATTGTGTGCTATTAAATACGTGCATATTCCGAATCATTTTCCTTTAAATAACAAGTATGTAAACTTGTCAATTTCTAATTCACCTTTCCGATTTATCCAAGCCGAGGACCCGTACTATGAAACAATCAATTAAGACAATTTAGAATCCGACTCCTAGATTCGTTGAACCATACGGCGATCGGCTGTGAACAATTGAACACTTATCGGTTCCGTGAACAATTGAACGATTAACGATTAAATGCTCTGCTAGCGAGCAACGTTGTCCAAGCGTCCCGGATCAACCATTTACGACTACAATTACGTTTACGATTACGATTATATGCGGTCGGAGACCATCATAACAATTAATGGGTCCTTTGCGTGGCCAAATTATGTTAAAACTGTTAGAACATATTCATAAATGTAATCAATTGTAAGCACCAAAAATTAATCAGTAAAACTTTTACTTTTAGTATAAATGTAAAGACAATAACGTACCTCAGTGGGCTGAACACTTCAATTGCTGATTGTTTACGCAACACAATTTTAATTCGATTTTTGTTTCTAAAACGAATCTACTTTTGTAGATGACTAGTCTTTTAAGAATATTTATATGCATTTTCGATGAACTTTTACTTTTTCGCGTACCTTCCCATATTGTTTCCTTTTGATCTCGGTATTCATACGTTTCCCGGAAATAAGTTATAAATTTACCGTTCAATAAGTTTCGCCTTTTCATAAGCACAAGATTTTCATGTGGATATTAAAAATTAAGGTGCTTTACCAAATATTTTGGCATCGTTTTTTTTTTTCCAAATAACCGAGCTCACCATAAACATCGCTCCATTAAAAGAAATCATTAGTTGCTATAATAATTAAGCCACGAAATCTAGTAATCACTTCAATTTCCTTTCATAATCGAAGTTGCATTATATACTTTGTTGCTTTAATTGTTTTTGCACTAACAATCAACATTCCACATCCCCTACTTAAGGTGTCGGTTTGGGTTTCCAATTTTCTAAAAATTTTGGCAAAATTTCGTTTGAAATATGCCCTAACCATTAGGCTAAAAACCTTAAAAACCTACACAAAATCCACAATAAAACTCAACGAGCCACACGCTTGGAGTACACAACTCAACGGTCACACACCGGAGTATATTTACAACCACAAAAACCAAGTTTCAAACCAACAAAGTTACAATCTCGTCAATATTCTCATTTTCTTGTGCTCATGAACTCTTCGATTTTTTATCAAGACAAGAACCTTCATACATATATATTTATAGCTAAGGCTTCGGTTAAGCAATTTAATCATAAAAATCCCGATTATCGTGAGCTGGCTCCGTACGATTAACTCCTTTATGAATAGTACCAATTAACCGATTAATGATTTAGTGGGTCATAGACAGAATAGTGAAACTCATCAATATTTTAACATGTTAACATTTAAATATTTTGAAAAGTGCAAACGAGTAATGTCCTGAGGTAGTTGTTCGTTTTCCTTTAAATATCGTTTTCGATATTTTCTTCGAGCATATCATTCCCGTCGCTTCTGTTTTCAAGAAGTAATTTGATTCGATAAGTTAGGTCTCTTATGACATTCTTATACATTTTTTTTTCCTGATAAACTCTTGTGTTCGGTTTCTTTTAATATCTCATTTGCCGTTCAAAATTAATTCGATCTTCAAAATTTCAGAATTTTATAAAAATCTATTTTTCATCCTTGAAAATTTCTTCTTTATCAAGTTTAATTACCACATGGCTACTTTGATACCATACAATTGGCTACTTTTAATTTGTTTATTATTTTATTTTATTTTATTTTATTTTATTTTATTTATATATTTACTACTATTGTTCTTTAATATGTATTGGACAAATTAACCGAACTCGGATTGGATTTCGTATTATTGGAATACAAATATACCTCTGTCAAATGTACAATATTTTATTTATTTATTTATTCACACATTATGACTATTTCATGCGAATAAAGATTCCCGAGTTACTTCAACTAACAAGTTCATTCGCATTTTTATTTAACTTTTAAATTTTTACAGACTTACCTCTTTTTATCAATATCGTTTTAATGCGATCAAATGTAAGATTTAAAATAATTAAATGTGATTAAAAAGTTGGGGTGTTACAATTGGTCTTAGGTTAATAGGGAGAAGACCTATGATGTATAATTTGACACTTGTTAAGTAGATCTTCTACCTCTTTCTTGAAGTGACTCCCATGGTCACTAATCAATTCATGTGGTACCCTATATCGTCGGATGATGTTATGAGTTATGAATTTCACCACATGTTTTGATGTTATGGTTGAGTAGGACGCCACTTCTACCCATTTGCTAAATTAGTCAAACGCTACTAACACAAACTCGTGACCGCCTATTCCTTTAGGGGTCACTTTTCCGATGATGTCAATGCCCCAAAATAGGAATGGTCGGGCGATGCAAGTGTCATTAAAAAGGAAGATGACGCTACTCACACTTGACCACTCGCCTCCATTCTCCACCCTCCCGTGTGGGGAATCCTCTTTGAGCTTTTGTGTGATGCACCCGACTATGCCATTGGAGTTGTTTTGGGCCAAACGGTGGAGAAAAAGTCTCATGTTATTCGCTATGCAAGCCATACCTTGAATGAGGCCCAATACAATTACACTATCACCGAAAAGACTTCTTAGAGGTGGTGTTTGGTTTTGAAAAGTTCGGACCTTATCTTCTTAGGTCTCATGTGATTATGCACACCGACCATACCACTTTGAGTTACCTCCTTGAGACGAAATATACCAAACCTAGACTTGCTAGATGGGTCTTGCTCCTCCAAGAATTTAATTGTGTGATTAAAGTTAGAAAGGGGTCCGACAATTCTATGGCGGACCATTTGTCTAGAATTGTGTATGACAATGTGATGATCCACCTATTTCGAATGTTTCCTGGATGAGAAATTATTTGGGATGAATTTAGGACCTTAGTATGTGTACATAGTGAATTACTTGGTGATCGGGGAAATGCCACATAGGTGGACTAAAACCAAGCACGATGTTTTCCTTGCTAGAGTTAAGTTTTTCATTTGGGATGACCCTTACTTACTTAAGTATTATCCCGACCAAATCATTAGGAGATGTGTCTCGGATTCGGAAATTAAAAGTGTTCTCTCTTTTGTCACGACCGAGCATGTGGGGGACATTTTAATGGCAACTGTTGCTAAGGTTCTTCAATGTAGTTTTTATTGGCCCACACTCTTCAAAGACACGCATGCGTATTATAAGAGTTTCCTTAAATGTCAACAACTAGGGAGAATATCTAGGACGGACATGATGCCCTTAAACCTCATTATTGTTGTTGAAATTTTTGATGTGTAGGAGATTGATTTTATGGGACAGTTTCCAATCTCTTTTAGGAATGAGTACATTCTTCTAGCAGTGAACTATGTATCTAAGTGGGTTGAGGCTATCCCACCTAGATCAAATGAAGCGAGGGTAGTTGTGAAATTATTGAGAGAAAACATTTTTGCTAGGTATGGTATGCCGCGAGCTATTATTAGTCACCAAGGTACTCACTTTCACAACAAATCATTTGATGCGTTGTTGAAAAAGTACTCTATTGTGCATCGGCTTGCCACCCCTACCACCCTCGGACAAGTGGGCAAGTTGAGGTTTCCAACCAGTAAATAAAAAAATTCTCGAGAAAACCGTCAATAAAAATAGGAAGGATTCGGCCTACAAGCTTGTTGATGCTATTTGGGCTTATAGGACAACGTTTAAAACCCCTTTAGGCATGTCTCCTTATACGGTGATTTATGGTAACTATTGGAGTGATTTAGGGGAAGTATGTGGATTTGTCGAACCACATAGATGGACTAAACTAAATTTACATTGCGACTCGAATTAAAGGTTTTAATCTTCAAACTTAAATGAACCTAATCATTAATCAAAACTAATTACACAATAAAGAATAAATATCAACTCAAGATTCAGAATTGAATAATAACAAGATCTAAACTGTGAATAATTTCGTTCCAAGCAGAATATCAGGAATCCAACTAAAAGATTTGAAATTGTAAAAGTAGGAGAATAATACCTAGCCAAGGAACCAAGAGGACGGTAGTACTTTGAATTCACGACGCAACTCCACAAAACAGAAGTCCAGATTCTTAGAAATCAATACTCCAAAATTATAGAACCAAAAAGCTTAAACGAAATCAAATCTTGTAACTTTAATCTTAAGTAAAGTCCAATTACATAAGCGAAGATCTAAACTTAAAATTGAAAGTCTCAACTAAAACTAAAACTCAAATTTAATAACTAAGAACTAAAAATTGAAGAAAGAAAACGGTGAACTTGGACCTTGGCGTGGCTCCGGTCTATCACACCTTCATCACCGCCGTCCAGCCTTCCCTTTGCTCTATCTTGCTCTTCGTCTTTTATACTTTGCCTCGGCCTTGTTCAATCCCGACTTGCACGTCACTATTTTCGGTTGTGGATAAAGAAAGTGAAGGGATAGAGTTTGAGATGGAGAAAGACTTGGTTTCTTCATAGGATTCAGGCAGTGGCAGGAAGAGAAGAAAAAGAGGTTGGACTGGGTGAAGGTCTTCATGAAACAGCAAAACCCAAAGAAGAGAGGAAGAGTTGGAGATGGAAAAAGGTTTTGGTGTCTTCGGGTTTGCGCTTGTGGAAGGACGCCAAGGAAAAAGATGGTCTCTTGTGCCATCAGGAGAGAGAGAGAGAGGCGTGAGGAAGAAGGGGTTTTGGGGCTAGGGTTTTCTTGCCAAATGAAAAAAGAAGGAAAGGGGGTAGCAGGGCTGGTAATGGACCGAAGAGGAAGAAAAATGAGGGGCAAAGGAGAGAATGAGGGTTTCGGCCAGAGGGGGAAATGGGCTGGTGGGATGGGCTTTGAGTATCAGGGCCAAGGGGAAAGAAAATGACACAGTTTTGCGCTCGATTCAGGCTAAGTGCAACTGGATGATCCAATTCGCCAACTTTCAGCTCTTTTTATTATTTTTTATATTTTTTTCACACTTCCTACAAAAATTTAAAAAATTAAATTAAAATCCCTAATTTAATAATTATTCCGGACAAAATAAGATGTAAAAAGGTATTAAAAATATCATAAATTTGGACTCAACAAGTAACCTTTGTCACCTTCACGGTGAAGCTTGAGCACCGAGCTTGGTGGGAAATCGGGACCCTTAACTATGACATGGGTCTAGCCGGAGAGGAGAGGTAGTTGCAAATGACTAAATTAGAACAGATTTGGGCCGAGGCGTACGAGAGTGTTTGATCTTCTAAAGAACGGGCAAAGTTGATTCATGGTCGAAAAATTTTACGTAAAAACTTTGTCCCCAATATGAAGTCGCTTCGTACAACTCCAGATTGCACCTATTTCTAGGGAAATTAAGGTCTAGGAAGATGGGGTCTTTTGTTGTTACTTAGATTTTCCCTCATGGGGCTATAGAAATTCAAGACCCCATCACCAACACCGTCAAAAAGTAAATGGCTAGCCTTTAAAAGAATATTTGGATATGCCTTTGATGAGTGACGTGGAGTACCTTCTGCTCCACGAACCTTCCCAAAAATGATCTTTGAATTCTTTCTTGTAATCTTGTAAATAGATTTTGTTTTATTGTGATCTTGTATATAATCCTTATGTACATAGTCTTGTCTTTAGGGTTGTGTTTATTTGTTATTT
Organism: Talinum fruticosum; assembly: GCA_021018815.1. Taxonomy (NCBI): domain Eukaryota; kingdom Viridiplantae; phylum Streptophyta; class Magnoliopsida; order Caryophyllales; family Talinaceae; genus Talinum; species Talinum fruticosum. The sequence goes on from JAITYX010000026.1 coordinate 3,921,490, forward strand.
GTATATATGTGTTGTGTTTGCGCTTCATGGCAGTAGGGAGATACGTTGTTATTCCACTCCAAGGTATACACAAACTATTACCTTCCTCTTATTCTTTGAGACGCATTCATTCATTCCATTATTAGTACTCCCTTATCCCAATGAAGATATTGTGTGATTTTAGTGTGGGCGTGGTGAATATGTACCCAAAAAAACAATTTTCGGTGCGGTTTTGCTTAGGTTTGGGAGCTTTGTGTCACGTTGATGGGTTTTGACCCCTAATAATTTAGTTGCTAGTTGGACATAGGTAGAATATGCATGATTGATCACTTGACCTATGAAGGTTTGCTCTCGGAGAAGCTAAGTCACCCTAGAGGGGTGTGAATAGGGTGATGAGGGAATTCGCTCGAGTTAAGCACTAGATATGACTCGAGAAAAATGTGAGTCAAGAATGAACTCGGAAAATCACCGACACAGAGTTAAGAGGAAGATGAAGATACAGATTGGACAAAACTTTCTATCTAAGTCTAGATTGGACTCGGAAAAGTATCAACTCGAAGTAACGTGGAAACCCTCCCGGGCGTAAAACCACGGACCGTGCTAATCCAAGCACCAAGTAAAATCCACTATTTTGAATCCACAAAATACGGTAGAATGACTCAACCAGAGTTGCTCCCTTAGACAACTCCATACAAGTTTTTCCTAAACTCGAAATTCCCTTATCCGATCTAGTACTTCGTAATCGAGATAACCTTTACAGCTAGGGACAACCGAGATGAAATAACCCTTACAGCTCGGTCAAGGGACCTTACTTAGAAAGTAAGAATAAGTGTTTGTAACAGATTACAAGACCTTACAACTCGGAGAATATTAAATACAGAGTTAGAGTTGTAAGTAGAAGATTGAGTATGAATACAAAGACTTTTGCTTAAGTACGTGTATTGATGAGTTGGTTCGAGCAATCTTCAAGTCATGAGAGTTGGCTTCTATTTATAGATGACCAAGCGGATTAGCCATTGTGACCATCTTCCGACTGGAAGTCCTTTGTGACCGTTGTAATGGATTTTCCGAGTCACTCGGAAAATATCCGTTGAGGTGTGAACGTTAGGCAATGGCTCTTGACTTCTTTGGAAGTTCCAATTCACTCGGTGGTGTTTTGAAAAGTAAGGTGGAGACCACCGTTAAGTTTAGCGTTGCAGATTTCCAGTTTGGAAACAAACAACCCCGACACGAGTGTGTGAGCCTTGGTCGGAGGTGGAAAAAGCCTTGTCCGCTGGTGATTTGACGTTTTGAAATCGGTTAATTTTGTAATTCAAAAATAGGATAGCCTCGTTTGAATAACCTATAAAAGTAAATTAATTTGGTTCTCAAAGTATAAAATACTTTGGTCCAAGATTAGATACAGATAATAAATTAATTAAGATAATTAAGTACATAATTATTTGAGTCGGAAAAGAAATGGAATTTTCTGAGTCTAATATCCATGAGACTCAAATTCCATCCGAGTCGGTCTAAAAGAGAATCAAGTCAAATAAAGAATATCAAAGTAGACAGACTTGATATAGACAAAGCAAAATTCAAACAAAATATGCTGACTTAGAAGAATGAATTAACATGGTAATTCTTGGAACATGAAGTCGGATATGAGTTTATGCACGTTATAGTAAATGTTTGAACATGCGATATTTTTAGTGTTGTCTCGAGTGAATCGGAATAGTGTGTAGAATGGCATGTAAGAGTATGCTTTCCGAGTCACTCGAAGCGAGATGAAAACAAATGTAATAGATTCCGTAACACTCGTAAAAGATGCTATATCACTCGGAAAAGTTTCTAAGGCACATAAAATGACTTGAAATCAAAACCTTATTAAAGCTGAAGCCTTATACCCGATTCTTTGATGGAACTCGGAATGATGTACATGTAAAGTCCGAGTCTTCAATCTATATTGTAGTTTTTGGTTTTTGATAATAACCTCGCCTCACATGTGTGATTTTGTGCCTACCTAGTTCATTAAACCATCACTTTTGGGATTAGGGTGCTAGGTTGGCTCGGGGACCTTTGTTTACTTAGTGGTTTCATAATGCTCAAAAAAAGTGAATAAATTTGGCATCATTGTTCATAGTCACTATCTATATCCATATCTTTAATTGAAGTTGAATATGTGGTTGCTTTTGCTTGATTCCGGCACCTCTAATTGGGTTATAAATAAATGTTATGCAAAAGTTACTAATAAAACCCCAAAAGGGAAGCCGACCCAGCTTATGTGCTTGCTTTGTATTTCCTCCGGAGTACTTAAGCGCCTTAAAAACCCAAAAGTTACCCACCCGGACAAAGGGGCATTTGGAGTTGAGTTGTGAGAGAGAGAGAGAGAGAGAGAGAAAGAGTTTATGTGTGTGTGTGTGTTAATTTTGGGAAATCAAAAAGAAAGTTGAGCATAGAAGTCATTTAAGTAAGTAGTGGGAAACTGTGTTAACTTTAGTAAGTTGATTCTTTAGGGTTGATGACACTTAGAGCACCAAGGTATACATATCTTATCATTGTGAAATACGGGATGAACTCGAAAAATAAGAAACACGGGGTGCATTTGTGGTCTAAGTGTGTCTTGATTGTGTGTTTTGCTTGTATATAGCTTTGTAGCTAAATTATTAGTGTGACAAATCCTATTGATGCGTACATACTTTCCCTTCGCTTTGTATATATCTTATGTTTTTCGAAAAATTTCAAAAAATATTTACGAGAATCAAAAATGCAAAATTTAGAGGATTATACCAGAAAGAATCGAATGTCCATGGTGCAATTCCACAACTCATAGTCCAACTTTGAATAACCAATTGCCCGGTTTCAGCAAGGCAAAGCAACAATCCACAAATCGAACCCAAGTTCAGCAGAATTCCAAAACCGAAAATAGAAAACTAAAAATTAAAATTTTAAGAACTTAAGATCCGGAAACTAAGTATTGAAAATTGAAAACTTGAAACTGAAAATTTGGAAACTAAACCTAAGATTTGAAAACAAAAACTAGAAATTTGAAGAACAAAAACTAAACCTAAAATTTGGAGCTTACGGCTTCCCGGCACATCACGCCGTCGCCGACCACCCCTCTTTGTTCTGTCTCGCTCCTAGCCATTTATACTTCTCATCCTCCTTTTGTTGTCTCACCCCGATCTTCTTGTCTCTGTTGTGGATAGAGTTTGAAGGGGTGGAATTTGAGTCCGGTTCGACTTCAACTAGTGCGGGACCGAAGAAGAGAGAGAGAGAGGTTGAGATAGAGATGGACTGGTGTGGCTAGGGTTTCGTTTTGGTGAAGGAAACCAAATAGGATAAGAGTTTGAGTGGGAATAGAGTTCATGGCGGGAAGCAACAGCGAGAGATATGGGCGTGAGCCTTTCGGGTAGCAAATGAAAGAGTAAGAGAGAGCTAGGATTTCGGGTGAGGGAGGTGAGGAAGAAAAGGATGGGCTGAGGTCCGAAGTTTCGATTTGGTGAGGCGAAAAGAGGCTGGAAGACAACAGGAAGAGGTTGAGGGAGGGAAAGGTCAAGTCACTAATCAAAAGGGTCGTGAGGCAGACACGGCTTTGAGCTTAATTTGGCTCGTCTTCAAGTGGACAATCCCATCCTGTAATTATCGGCTTTGAGTATAATTTTTCGAATTCTTCCACACTTCCTACAAAATTAAAACAAATTAAATTAAAATCCCTAATTTAGTAATTATTACAAACAAAATAAGATGTAAACAGGTATTAAAAATATCATCTTTTTGGACTTAACAAATACCCTCACACCTAGATTTTTCTCGTCCTCGAGTAAAATAAAAACTAGAAAAAGAAAAATAAGAACAAAAAACCTAAATCACTTTCGTAGGAATCACGGTTGCATTTAGCTATGCAACAAACCCTTTAAACCCCTTGGTAACCCAAGTGAACGAGTAATGTCTTGTGAGGGTTTATAGCGAGATATATCCACAAAATCTAGGGAAGACAAGAAAGGAAGATGGAAAAACAAAAGCCGAAAAGAAATTTTACAAAACATATTTATAATAGGAAAACATGTACATATCCCGGTCAATCATCTCACCTTTGTTACTCAATTATCAACTTGTATCAAGTATTATACATATCAAACTATAGACACCTATAAAGTGTCATCCTTGATCTTATTATTTACGTGTTTTGTTTTGTTGGCCCGATGATGATAATCCCGAGTCCTCGTTTATGGATTTGGATTACGGACTATGATCGATCGGTGCAATATAAGCCGATAAACCGGAAAGAACCCCAACGACCACTTAAATAGCCTTTTGCCTTGGGTCGGTCCACAAATCCTCTTTTCTTTCGGATTGTCCAAGAGCGAGGCCAAGCCTTTAGAGATTGTGGAGTCCCACAATATGTCCCAGAAATTCCAAGTACAGAATACCGCATTCTACTTTTGTCCAAGTCGACAAGGAGCTAAAGACCCGAAGACGATCTTAAAGCATTACATTTTATGATCGGGAAAATCAAAGTGCTACGTTTTGAGCTTCACGAGACAGCCCACACGAGGCTAGAAGCTTTGCCCTCTAAACGATGTCATGGCCGGCGCCTGCCTTCTAAAAGCATGGTGGAACGCTCCGTTTTGAGCTTGGAGAGTCCTGGGAGACACAAGTAGGGCATGAAACCCTAGGAGGGCCCAGTTAGCTGGTGCCAGCCTTCTCCCTTTTGACCGGTTGTATCCGGTTTTATCATCTTCTAATCCAATTCTATCTCTTAAGGAATGGCCTGGTTTTATTTCAGCTGTTTGGACGGCTGATAGAGGCAAACCCTAGGTCATTTGTGACGTAGGTCCTCTCCTATAAATAGGCTTTCATTCCTACATGGTTTCCTGCCTTAGCATCACGCTGCTGAAAGCCAAGTTGAATGCTCCAACCTAACTATTACTCTGCTAAATTTTTTATAAACATTCATCTTTCACTACTCGAATCCGTGCAAAGTGCTAAAGAATATTCGATGATTCCGATCTCCGGGCACTCCTTAAACCGATCACTACCATACCCTAGACACAATTCAAAAAACTAGCCCTTTTCTTCGATTGTCACCATTGCTTCGAGAGATCCAAGCGAGGAGATCCAAATCGGCAAGGTGGGTGAACCTAAGGGCCATATTTCAGCCTTCGAATGGTTATATTTATTTCTGTTTTATTCGTTTTTCGTATTGTGGTTTAAGAGATGTCATCGCTTGAATTTCCCTGGACCGATGAAATCTTTTAATTCCCGTTTTTCTTTCTTTTATCGCTTTCTTTAACGCTTTTCTTTACCATTTTCCTTGTTATGTTTCGGTTGCTTTAATTTTGTTTCACATGTAGTATGCTTGCTTTCTTACATCTTTATTAACATACTACTCGAACTAGTAATGGTAGTTTTCGGACGGGCGGAATGAAAGGGTTTGTCCCTACATTTCTTACCCTCACCTCCGACTCGATTCTCAATTCAAGACTGATGGAGTCATATTTTAGCCTCTTTTAATCTTAGTTTTCTCATACTAATATTGGAAGAGCAAATTTTGTTTTTGTTAGTTTTTCTTCCCTAAAGCCGACTGGCGACTCCCTTGTTTTATACTTTATTCTATGCAAATTCGCATTTCGGGGTTTTTCGGTTGCAGGAAAAAATAAAGTTAGGATCTAGATCTACCCACAGGGTAGAGACCGAGGCTGGTTTCACCAGCCACGGCCTCTGGCTGGCGCCCGCTTTCCCTCGGTGCGAGCTACGGCCAGCACCGTGGGGTGGCGGTGGCGGCTTCGGTCACACCAATCTGGCCCTAAAGCCCTACGGCAGAATCATAACCCTAATATCATTTAGTCCTTAATTAGAAAATAAGATCCCGGGATTTCTAAAATAATTGCTAAAATAAAATGATTAATAAAATCGTCAATCAAATCTAATTTAATTCATTTCGACTTTATTTAATAAAATTCGAAAATCTTCATTAAAGGTTCATCCCCACATTCCAAAAACGACTTTCAAAAACCATCTTCAAAATCAATCTTTAAAAAAGAGGCCCCACTCAAGTGGGAAGCTCGGCCGGCCCCGGGCCAGCTGTGGTTCCTACGAGTGGCGATTCCACTAGGGATAAGCTTTTTATTAAGAGGGTGAAACTTGATAATTTGAGCGAGTGTGTTTTTAATAATGTGCTTGCATTAGACATCCTACATTTAGCGATCTTTGAATTAGTTTAAATATTGTTTTGGACCACTAGGAAAACTTTATTGTACCCACTGTTTAACCCTTTTCGAAGAGAGGCTCCCACTAGTTCCTCGGTGGGGCCAACTAGGCCTCGATTTGCCAAGGAAATGGTACCTCCTCCCTAGTAGCACGCCATCTTGGGCAAAACCTTTTGGTTCATGACAGGCCACAAGCGCACGGTGTATAAATTGTAGCTAGTCAAGGTCGATCCCACAAGGACTCGTTCTAGTAACGCACTAAACTAGCCCTCTACTCAATTGCTAAGTTAATCGGGTTTTTGAAGTTTGTTTCTCTAAACTAGTTCTAAATATTAAAATCAAATAAATTAATCTAAACTTAAATCAATGGGTAAAAACATCTAGGGATTTACTTTCCTAACAATGGGTTTGATTATTTAAACATAATTTGTGCAAGCATTCATTCAAATAAATCAAGGATCGATAATCACAAAATTCTACCGCTCTTTCGATGCTTAATAGAATTGCTCTTATTAACCTATCAAACAACTTTCGCATGCCTTTTAAGTTAATCAAAGTTAAGGATTTCAAATTATCAAAGTGATCCCCTAATTTACTAATCTTTTCTCAAATTTCATAAACTAGGTAGAAAAGTTGGTTGTCGGATTATTCTATTTCACTTTTCGAGTACATGATAGATTAATCTCTAAACATAAGTATTCTAGGCCTTCAAAACACTCATGAACATGATGAACACAACTTTCTATTGAATCAAAATCAGAATTCAAGCACAAATCATGGAAAACTAATCAAACTACATTGTTTCGGATTACAAATCCCTAGAAAAACTAAACTACTCACACATGTTTATTGAAAGCTTAAATAATATCCAATACATTGAAATCAAACCTCAAACAGAAAAATGAACAAGTAGATGATAGGCTTGAAGTGCTCCACTTGAATCTTTCGACTTCGAGATGGCACTCCGTGATCGCTTCAATCTTCTTCTTCGATCTTCAAAGTGTTTTTGATTTGATGTGGATGAATGGAGGAAGGAAAAATGGAGGATGAACTATGGAGGATTCTGGACTGGATCCCTTGCAGCAATGCCGTAATTCATCTTAAATAAGCCATTAAGGAACAATCAAGAGCCGAAACCGTCAAAATCGAATCGTCTCGGCACATTTTACCTCCAACACGGGCCTTGTCCTCCGACACGGGCTGCTCGTGTTGGATGCTCGGCACGTCAAAACCGGACGGGGACGCTGAAACGAGTCGTGTCCTCCGACACGGTCCGCCCGTTCTCGATGTAAATTGCTCCTGGGCATGCTCTCCATCAACACGGGCTGTTTTCATGGAAATGGGCCACCCGTGCTGGTTGCTTCGGAATGACAAAGTTTGAGAAATCGAAGGGAACGACCGTTTTGACTACAAAGATAGACCGTGTTGGTCTTCTTAACGCTCGAACACTCACTAATCTCAGGAATACTCGGTATTGGAGATCAAATCTGTAAAAATCTCAAAACACCAAAACACAAGCGTAAAACCGAAAATAGAGCATAAACACACTCCTATTAACCGATTTTTCCCAAAGAAAAGTATCAAAACGCCTAAGAATCTAGTGCATTTTACGTACTCATCGGTTCACCGAGAGGCACCAGAATTCTAGTTGGTATCCTTATCCGTGCAACCCATAGGGGCCAAATTTTGGACTACATGTCACCATGTATCTAGACTCTTGAACTCTTGGGCCATAGAACTTTTGGAGTTCTAGGTTTTCCCTCGGACTTCAATTGCATGCTTGAATGAGTGTGTTTGTTTTAGATTTAATCTTCCGCTCATGAGACTTTAGGAATAGGTGAAGAGTGCTTGACTAGACCCTTGCATAGGTGAAAATAAAACACTCTAATAAATTTCGCAGAGTCAGTCCCATTATGTGCATTTAGCCAAAAGTGAAAATGCCTTTTTCCCTAATAGGGTCGGTCCTTGGTTTGCATTCTTTCTGTGTCATTCCAAAATTATCTTTCTAATAGCCTAAGTAGTCGCTATTTGTGAAAGGGTGATACCGAAGCTCCTTTTCTCGTTGTTCGATCCTTTTATTTTCTTTTGCATTGTTATATTTCATTTTGCATCATCCCATATTAGGTGAGTCCATTTGCATTAGCCAAATAAAATCATCTCATACTAGGTGAGCTCATTTGGATTAGCCAAATAAAATCATTTCGTATTAGGTGAGTCTACTTGCATTAGCCAAATAAAATCATCTCATATTAAGTGAGTCCATTTACATTAGCAAATAAAATCATTTCATATTAGGTGAGTCCATTTGCATTAGCTAAATAAAATCATCTCACATTAGATGACCAAAATGCTGAAAGTGTGTTGAAAAGCTCGTTTAGGCCTATTTTGGAGAAAATTTTGAGAATAGAAGTAACATACCAAGTCAACGCGATTAAGGGCTGACCTCAAATATCCTATCTCATGTATTTTAGTTTACTCAAGATTTATTCTAGCCCATGATACGGATGCCGAGAACACGAGCCGATTCGTTGAGCCGGAGAGAGATGTGAAAAGTCTTCATATAGCCACAACTACATTTTAACAAGTCAAGTAAAGCTTTTTATCCATACAAGATGAAAAGTAAATATTGAAGAAAGGAAAAATTTGAGCATACCTCAATGATCTTCCATAAACCGTTTAAAGGAAGGTAGTTGGTAGAATCCGGTTCTAGTCGTGCACACCGGCACGGAGGCCCCTAATGAGGTAATTATATGAGGGAGTACCCCAATTGAGCTCCTTTATTCTAGCAAGATCCACTAGGCTCACCAAATAGTGAACATGAACCTTGGAAACCTGATCCGCAAAGAGGACCATGCTCAAGAGAAGAGCAAGCGCGACCCTCACTTGTTGAGGAGAATGTTGAGGCCAAAAGGCTTCATCCTCAAAAGCCTCACAAAGAGTGGTATATTTGAAGCGATTATTATGTGGAAATCTATCAGCTATGGGACTAAAGAGGTGACAGAGGTAATCACGGTTTTTGTACAAATTCCGGTCATAAGCTAAACATTCCCTCGAAAAGCCTAAATCGGAAAAACAAGTAAAATCGAAAGGAGTTATTGTCATCTCACCAAAGAGGAGGTGGAATGTGTTGGTGGTATCCAAAACCGCTCACTAATGGATCTAATAGGATCTCTCTCCCTCCTATTAATGAGATGGCGTAAAGCGATATAGAGAGGTCCAAACCTAGCATTATACATGACATTCTCGAGAGGAAAGTGCATCCTCTCGCAGTCTCCATAAACTTTGGGATGGCTCCACTATTTCGAATTGAACCTTTTTGCAAGATAAAATCCAATAAGATTTTGGTTAGGACTTTACTCTAAATGAGTAAATGAAGAGGTTTAAGCCCATTAGCTTACTGAAGAGGAGATGGCAAATGAAAAATATGGCTTTCGACTTCAACTAGAAGATCACTTGGATCCCATTCATTTTGCGGATACCATTTGCGCTCGAGGAAGGAGTCTTGAGTAAGACTCTCCACTCTAGTCCTTTCCATAGGATCAACCTTTCTTCTAGGCATTTTTAAAAACAAGGAATTCTTGAGAACCAACTAGCTTTCAAGAAGAAGCAAAGTAAGGAAATGCAAGAGGAGAACAAGAGTAAGCTAAAGAGTTGGTGTGCAAAATGAAACACATTATGCACCCCTTTACTGAGCAAATCGGTCAAGACATCCAAGCATATAAAACAAGGGTCAAATGATTAATGGGGAACCGAAGGAATCCGGTCAGGCACGCCAAGGGCCAAGCCCGGCAAAGGCTAGCCGGTGTCGGCCACGAGGCACCGAGGAGTCCAATCGGCGACAGCTTTTACAGCCTAGCCTACTTCCCTAGTCCGAGTAGCTTTGTCCTCTTGGAGCATGAGAATTTTCATCCCTTATGCATGCAAGTGGGAGCTTTCGAGCCCACCAATCAGCTTTTTGGGAATAATTTTTATCAATCTGTTTCGATTGAATTATCCGGGTAAAAACAGTGATCTTTTTCCAATTCAATTATACACTAACAAATAAGCTAGCTTAGTAGATTATTTAGCCAAGCTTCGGATCAAAAGATGATCGAAGTTTCAGCATCAAAACATGCCAAGCTTTAGGCTCTTATCAAGCCAAACTTAGATCTTTTACGGAACTTCGAACGCATGCATCCCGATCAAATTCAGGTCTCACTTTGGAGTTCGAGTTTGATTACAATCAATTCTAAGCATCACACAAATGCCTTATAAGAATCGAGGTAAGTACCCATTAGTGTCTACTTTGACCATTCGTCTTTATAAACTCGGTCAAAGTAGGGGCTAGCTTAGACACCTAAAAATTATCGTCCTTTATCTCGTTAATTATGTGTTTTGTTTTGTTAGCCCGATGATGATAATCTCAAGTCCTGTTTGTGAATTTGGATTCCGGATCGTGACCGATTGGTGCAATATAAGCCGAGTAAATCACGAAGAACCCCCAGCACCACTTAAATAGCCTTTTGCCTTGGGTCGATCCACAAATCCTCATTTCTTTCGGACCGTCCAAGAGCCGGGCCAAGCCTTTAGAGATTGTGGAGTTCCATGATGTATGCCGAGAAATTTCAAGTACGGAATATTGCATTCTACTTTTGTCTAAGTCGGACAAGCAGCTAAAGACCCGAAGACGATGTTAAAGCATTGCATTTCATGATCGGGAGCATCAAAGTGTTGCATTTTGAGCTTCACGAGACAGTCCACACGAGGCTAAAAGCTTTCCCCTCTAAACGTCGTCGTGGCTGGTGCCCGCCTTCTAGAAGCATGGTGGAACGCTGCGTTTTGAGCTTGGAGAGTCCTAGGATACACAACTAGGGCACGAAACCCTAAGTAAAGGCAAACCCTAGGTCGAGTTGTGACCTAGGTCCTTTCCTATAAATAGAGAGCTTTGGCTCTCATTCCCACGACTTCTTACCTTAGCATCACGCTGCTGAAAGCCAAGTTGAATGCTCCAACCTAACTATTACTCTGCTAAATTTTTTATAAACATTCATCTTTCACTACTCGAATCCGTGCAAAGAGCTAAAGAATATTTGATTATTCTGATCTCTAGGCACTTATTCAACCGATCACTACCATACCCTAGACACAATTCACAAAACTAGCCCTTTTCTTTGGATTGTCACCATTGCATCAAGAGATCCGGCAAGGAGATCCCGATCAGCAAGGTGGGACAAACCGAGGGCCATATTTCAGCCTTCGAACAATTGTATTTATTTCTGTTTTATTCGTTTTCCGTATTGTGGTTTAACGGACATAATCGCTTTAATTTCCTCCCGACCGATGTAAGGTTTTAATTCCTCGTTTTCCTTTCTTTTATCGCTTTCTTTATCGCTTTTCTTAACCGTTTTCCTTGTTATGTTTTATTTGCTTTAATTTTGTTTCGCATGTTGTATGCTTGCTTTCTTACATCGTTATTAACATACTACTCGAACTAGTAAAGGTCGTCTTCGAACGGGCGGAACGAAAGGGTTTGTCCCTACATTTCTTACCCTCGCCCCGAATCCGATTCTCGGTTCACGACCGATGGAGTCATCTTTTAGCCTCTTTTACTCTTATTTTTCTCATACTAATATTGGAAGAGCAAATTTTGTTTTTGTTAGTTTTTCTTCCCTAAAATTGACTGGGGACTCCCTTGTTTTATACTTTATTCTATGCTAATTCGCATCTCGGGGTTTTCTCGGTTGCGGGAAAACCGAAGTTAGGGTCTAGATCTGCCCACGGGGCGAGATCGAGGCTAGTTTCACCAGCCACGATCTCCGGCCGGCGCTCACCTTCCCCGGTGCAGGCTACGGCCAGCACCGTGGGGTGGTGGTAGTGGCTTCGGTCCAGATTGGTGTAATCCGGCCCTAAAACCCCACTGCAGAATCATAACCCTAATATCATTTAGTCCTTAATTAGAAAATAAGATCCTAGGATTTCTAAAATAATTGCTAAAATATAATAATTAATAAAATCGCTAATCAAATCTGATTTAATTCATTTCAACTTGATTTAATAAAATTCGAAAATCTTAATAAAAGTTTCATCCCACATTCCAAAATCAACTTTTAAAAACCATCTTCAAAATCAATCTTTAAAAAAGACACCCGACACAAGTGGGGAAGCTCGGCGGAGCCCCGGGCTGGCCGTGGTTCCTACACAAACCTCTCATCCTCTTTTGACGACAACCATACATCCATGTTTCCACCTCTGTATTCCATTAACAACGGTGAATCGACCTAGTATGTGATGTGCAAGTGTACCATTGCTTCCTTACCTTAAGCTTAAACAACCGACTCAACCCACTTGCTTTGTACTTTATTTTCACTTCATTTGGGAAGCAAGTTTTGCCCAATAGCAACTATTGCCTCTAAAGGTATCACCCAATAGCGCATGCTTCAAAGGGTTCTTGTCATTCCCAACTTTTTTTCTTTTTCTCTGTTTTTTGTCAAACTAAAATAGAACATGAGTTTATTTTTGTACAAAAGATAAGTAGGTGAATCAATCAATGATAGCTTCATACCTAAGAGAAAATGGTTTTTATTAAAGTAGGTACAGATTTTACAAATTCTCATGGTATGCCATGGTTAGAAAAAATGATGTTAGATTTGTCCAACTAAGAGGTGAGTGTCATTGTGTATTTTTCCTTTTTACAACCAAATAACTAAGTCACAAGGGTTCAAAAAATTAATCGGAATATATATAATACTTCCCAAAGTAAAAGTAAATATTTTTGATTTTTCTCATAAAAAAGAAAGATTTCCCCACCCCACACCTAAACTTGACAATGTCCTCATTGTGAGTGAAAAGAATCTCAAAGGAAAACAAAACTCAAAAAACTAATATTTACAAAACGAAAGGAAGACTCAAAAATAAGTGAAGCAAATGACATGACTCAAAAAAAAAAAGGAGAACAAAGCATCAAATATGTACAAAAGAAAATAAAATAAAAGGATAATAGAGGGAGGAACTATTGTACCGGGTTAGGTGTTACGTACACCTAAGCTCAATCATCTTGAAATAAGTTCAAGTGGGGACTCACGGAGCATCAACCACTCCATATCAACTCAGATCGCTATCTCAACTTAAATCTCATTAACGTACATAACAATTTATCAAATTTGTAGGAAGAACTTTCGACCAAATATAGATAACAAAAACTCGAGAGTTAGTGCCAAAAAGAATACATCCATATTATCAATGCAACATCATCAAGAGTCCGCTTCAACTTGTCAAATTGTGAACCAACATCATTAGGTACGAAGTTTTATACTCATAAAGCATGGACTCGGAAAGTTCAAATTGATGGTTAGTCGTGATGGGGGTCAACAGAAAATGACTCGGAATGAACTAAGAAATTATCATGGTCAATGTGCTCAAAACAAACATCATTTTCTACTAATGAGATCTTTGTATCATGTTCATTCTCTCAACTAACATGCATTTCAAGCTCATGAACCCGTTTAACAATAAAGTAGGAAGAATCTATAGGAGATGAAGGTTCTACTATATCGGTAGTATCTTTTTCCTTAGTTTCCTCTTTTCGTAAAGATCAAGAAAGGTTTCGGAGGAACATCATCAATAGTGTCCTTAAAAGTACTTGGATGAACCAGTCTCTCGAGGAGAAGAGCGTGAATATGATTTTTGAACCATAGTGCGAGGATATAATCCTTGGTCACTCACATGATTATCAATTTCTAATCCCGACCTAAAGGATATATCATTCACATATGGTTCCCCGAAGAGGAAGGGGCAATTATCTTAAAGTTCACCTCCAGTTAACTAAGAAAAGTTCTTTTAAGTTGGGTCAACTACTTACTCATGCTCCTAAGCATTTTCTCCATGTTATTATGTGAGTTTTGAAGATTGATAACTTTCTTGTCAATATTTGTGTAACTAGAAGGACGCTGGGTCCGAGTAATGGGAGGTGGTGGTCTAGGTGCATTGGGCACAACTAGATAAGTCGACCTCTAGTAGAAGCTAGAAGGAAACAAAGTGGGTTGGGGCATGTTACGATCTACAACATTAGATCCACTACTCCAAAAAAAAATTAGGGTGATGTTTCCACCCTTCATTAAAAGGTAGGAGAGTAAGGGTTAAACTTAGGTCTTTGAAATGTAGCACTCACTTGCGCTTGCTCTTAGCTTGTGGCTAAGTAAGGACAAGTACTCAAAAAGTGATCTAAGCGTTCCCAAGCAATTGTAGGACTCTTAGAAAGAAAACCACCTTGACACGTGGACTCTAGCATGGTCCTAATTTGTTGGTGAAGTCCTTCGTAAATAATTTGGCACAAACGCCACTATTCTAATCCATGGTGGAGACATTAGGCCAACAAATTCTTAAACTTTTCAAAGTATTTCCAATATTTTTCTTTTTCTATTTCAATAAATTGATCGATTTCATTCCTTAACTTCACAAATTTACCATTCGACAAATATTTTTCTCAAAAACACTTTAACAAAATCATCCCAATTAGTAATAGAGTTAGTAGTTAAGTTATACATTCATCTTTTAGCAGCATCTTTTAAAGTAAAAGGAATTAATCTCATTCTAACCTCATCAATGGAAACATCAGGAAAATGCATCATATAAATCACTTCATCGAATTCCATCAAAAACATATAAGCATCTTCATAACCATGGAATTTTGGTAGCATTTTGAATATATTGTGGTTCAATCAAAAGCATCACATTAAATCTCGGATCGAGTCAAATTAAAACATGAAAAGTTAGAGGTCCTAGGATGATAAAAGATATGACTCAAGGTTCTCTCACGTGGTCCAAATTCAATCATTTTCTCTTGGTTAGGTTCGGGTTCCATTTCAATTGGAAGTTTAAATCCTATGGAATCTTTTAGATTCCCTAACCCAACAACTCATGCACTAAACAACCCCATAAATATATTTTTGGTCTTTTTGATTTTCCGATTCTTATTTAGAAATAAAACAACTAAAGGAAAAATAAAAATTAAGACAAATTTAAACTAAGACATAAAACAACTAACACTAAATTAAATTAGAACTAAAACTAAAACTGAATAAAAAATAATATAAACTTACTCCAAATAAAACTAAACTTACTATCTAACTAATTTAAACCAAACAAAAACCAAAAAAATCAGAATTAGAAATAAATAAAAAACTATGACACTAAGACAAAATATGAGTTGCAACCTAATTTCAATTATTGCCACCCCGACAATGGCGCCATTTTGTTGAAGTGATAATTGCAAAAATACGGGATTCGTCAAACCACAAAGATGAGATTATGACTTAATTTGAAAGCTTAAATCTTGATTAACCTAATCTAAACCAATCGAAATTAACTAAGTGACACGAGAACAAATTATCAGCTCAAATATATCAACAAAGAATTACTTAGGACTGAATACCAACGAAATTTAAAAAAGTGAATATCAACTTCCAACAAAGTATCAATGGAGATGCAATTATATCTAATAAATCAAACTAACATAATCGAAAATGCAAAATTTACATGATTATACCAAGCAAGAATTGAATGTTGATTGCGCAATTCCACAAATCACAGTCCAACTTTGAACAATCAATTGCCCGGTTTCAGCAAGGCAAAGCGACAATCCACAATCCACAAAGTGAACCCAAGTTCAGCGAGAATTCCAATACCAAAAATCGAAAACTAAAAATTGAAATTTTAAGAACTTAAGATCCGGAAACTAAGTACTAAAAATTGAAAGCTTAAGAATTTGTTTTACCAACTACATGAGTCTGAAAAATCATGTAGAAAAAAACTCATTAGACTCGAAATAAGGAATTGCCCAAATTGGCAACAAACAAGCATGTCGGTTTAGTTTAAGTTGTTCCAGATTTTCCGACTTTTCCGTTTGTCGATATTTCATGGTAAATAAGCCATTTGTTTTCGTTTTTCTTTGAGATTAATTTTCTTTAGAACTTGCAAAAAAATTATATAATGATTTATACTTTGATAACCAAATTAGATTAATGCATAAAAAAACCATAATTACATTAGGATTAGTCTTGATAAGGCATTTAAAGATCAATTATCCTTAATATATTAATCTTGTCTTTTTCAAGTCTAATATTCAATATGTTCATGTTTCAGATATATCTAAACTCAAATAATAAGTTTAACTTTAATGGATACATGAGTCATTTAAATATTTTCCATTTTTGCCATGTTAAAGAGTTACGGTGTAATGAATCTAGCTTAAGGAGAATTAAGACAATTAATTCTAGTTCATTTCATGAAGGATGTCATATTCAAAGTGATGTTATAAATGTGTAATTACTGAAGAAAACTTGACATCCGAGTCATACTTAGTGAGTCGGTTTATGAGAATTAAGTAGGTCGGTTAGGCTCGGTTAAGTCGGTTTCTACTTTATAAAATAGAACCGAGTTTAAGAATTTATAAGTAATCTTTTAAAATCTAAGTCTTGGGTTAATCATATATAAGTCATGTTAAATAACTTATTATTATATCGAATGACTTTATCTTATGAATTTATTTTAGGATGTTTCTTCGTTAATCCTAAATTCAAATGAATGTTCCGAATTGAAAATCAAGTAAGGTGAATCCGAGTCTTCGAATTGTGCTTGGAGTTACATGTACGCATCACCACATCACATATTACAACAGTCAAGGGAGGGAAACAAAACAATCTATTGAAGCGGAAGGGATGCAAAAAGCATTTAAAGGCCATATGCGAGCTACAACTAGGAATGATCGAGACAAGCATGGTATCAAGTGAAGAATGCGGATGCGAGTGCTATAGACATATCATCATATCCACTCGAAAATTAGAGTTTTCCGCTGGATTTGGTTCAAAATTATTTTTACCCAAACTTTGATGGACCCAGAAATATTTATCTAAAATTAGTGGGTCGGATAAATAATTATCCATGCTTGAATGGACCGGCAAGCAAATTTTTCTAGTAGTATATATTCGAAGAGCATGCCTCATATAAGTCCGGTGCTATAGGAAGTTCTTATAGTAGTTTGAGTAGCACGTTTGGACGTTATATTGTCAATTATGTTTATAGGGAAGTTAACAGGTGGCTTATGAGCATTTTTTTTTAAAAAGATAAGATCAATAACTATCGAGGCAACCATTCTCGCAAGGGTTTTAACTAAGTTGTCATCCATTAAAATGGAGAGAAATAAAGAAGGAATAACATACCAAAACAAATTAGCTTGAACACTAAAATTAAACTTGGCCACCCAATTAACTTTCGAAGGATAAAGGTGTTTGAGCTTTCTCTATTTAGTTCCATATAAAGTTAACTAAACATTTATTTTTGAAAATTAAACCTTGATACTGTTGGTCAATAAGAAGGATAATTCAAAGCGTAAAGGTGTTTATCTTTTCCCAAAAAAAAAAACTATTTACACTTTCTAATTTTTTTTTTATCTCATTAACTTAAAGCATCCTTTCAATTTGAGTTTTGCAATTCACTCCTTCAAATTATCAAAATCCAATTTCACTAATTGATTTTAGAAAATAAATTCTCTCTTATCAATCTATGTTATAGTTTCCTCTTTTAAAATTTTTTTATATACATGTTCTAATAAATTATTTTGTATTTTTGTCATGTTTACACCTTGATATAGATCCAAACCCAAGAGTTTAGCTCCTACAACGTTAATTTTCTATGGTTTATTCCCATTAAGCCCTAACTAATACAAGTATTATAAGAAATATACATAATAGATATCCTTTAACCCTACTTTTATTTCCATTATAGTGTTGTTTTAATTTTTAGGCTGGGGCGTGGTGGAGGTTAAGTTATTTGGACATATTATGAAGTTCAATGATTAGTATCTAAGTATATTTTTTGATCTAACATGATTTTATTTCATTTTATTGTGTAACTAGATTAATATTATATCCATGAGCGACTTTATTTATCGTAAATATTATTTATTATTTTAATTAATTAAACATTTTTTAAATTAATTGTATAATATAGTAAGAGATAAAGTTAATTACGAGACAACGGACGGTGCGATAAAAATTAATAAATTTATAAAATAAAAATGAGTCAACTGTAGTTTGTAAGCACGGAGTGCAACTGCGCTACAAAGGTCCACAACAGCCTTGATTATGGGCCCCATGGATTTCCCTCGATGTCATAGTTTAATGGAATAAATTAGGCAATATCCGTTGCCCTTGGAATATATATAATCCTTTTGGATCAGCACTTTTTTCTTATTTTGTCCATCTCCTCCCCCAGACATTCCCATTCTCTCTCCCACAGCCCCCTCTCTCTCTCTCTCTCTCTCTCTCTCTCTCTCTCTCTCTTGATGTCTTCTTCCCCAACCCATATTGGAGAGCCTTCATCGAGAGAGAGTGGGAATGGGTCAAGTAGGAGCAGAAGACGCCGAAGGAGAAGACCGCCAACCCCTCCTCCACCACCTCAAGAGGAGCCCTCAACCTCCACTTACAATAACAATGGCGGAGGAGTTTGGCCTGAGCCTTTTGTTGAAGCCCTCTCAATCCAGGTTGCTCTTGACGCTTCTCGCTCCCTCGGCCGCCTCGCTGCTGCCCCTGCCCTTGCCTTCCTCTTTCAGGTACGCTTCTGTGTCTCTTTCTTTATATCAATAATCCCCTGTCCTCTTCCTTTCAGAATATTAATTAATTTTATTGACCTACCACATAAAATTTCATTATTTCTTTACTTTCTCTCACATTCACATGGAAATGTGTTCTTGAATTAATTTTTCCATCTCAACCGCAAGAAGTTCGTAATCTAAATTTAATAATAATAATAATAATAATAATAATAATAATAATAATAATAATAATAATAATAATAATAAAGAGAGGGTTTGATGGTAATTTCAGTCGTGTAAAGATTGACGAGACAGTTTGAGCAGCTTTAAGACTATACAGTATTGAAATTAATGGATTTTACAGACCGCCCATAGCTAGCTATGTAGGCTAAGCTTGAAGCTACATGTTCATCATGATTTGTTGAGGGTAATGGAAGATCTTTGACCAAAATCAATGGAATTTATTCCTTAATAGTTTATGATTAATTTCTAGATTTTGTTAGTGTGGTGAGAGACAAGGATTAATGTGTGCACTTATTTGTCGATTTTGTTGCTGCCGTTTTTCCTCCTTTGTTTTCTTTTCTTCGGGGAGGGGGCGGGCGGGGGGCGGGGGGAGGGGGGTTTGCAAAGGAGACAGTTAACACTTGATGATCAATAAAATGTAAATTTTTTATTGTTACTACCTCTGGCTTTTTTCTTTGGAGCTTTCTTTTAGGTGGGTAGAGGGAGTGGTAGACGGAGAATAATGTTTAGTTGGAGAAATCACTACCATCTTTTTGGGTTTGTCATGGGAGACATCTTAGACAGTCTTGAAAAGTTGAGGGATGTGATACTTTTAAATAATTAATGAAAGGTTTATGTTTTATCCAGTTATACATAACTGCGAAGGTGAAGTTATTGGCACAAAAAAGGCTAATATATATATATATATATATATATATATATATATATATATATATATATATATATATTTGTATTTGTGTGTGTCTAAAATTAGAGAAAAAAAGTGTGAATTTTTTGGATTAATTTATGTTAAATATGTAGATTTAAATTTCACCACCAAACCTTATAACTTTATATATATATATATATATATATATATATATATATATATATATATATATATATATATATATATATATATATATATATATATATATATATATATATATATTTCATCTGAATCCTTATAACCCTTTACATTATATTATAAAAAATTAAAAGATGATTCATGGGGTTGAAGGAATTTGAATATGTAAAGATGATAGATTTTGATTTTGTAGCATATCCGTCATGATAGCAGTTTGTAGAGATCAAGTCTATTTTATATTGATTTTTCTAAGCTTCCAAAAGAAACAAATAACATTCAAGTATACTTATCTATAGTGAATAAATAATAACAAAATGATAATTATCCTACTATAATATATATTTTTATTTAGAAATAAGATTATTATATAAAAATATTAATACTTCGATATTTTGAGGCATGATCGTTAAATAACGTGGTTTATCACCTTGTGAAAATAATAATGGTTTACTGCTGAGATGTCAGAGAATTGACTATTTAATCCTTTTTATTATTATTAAAAGTTCTCCTTGCTAACAAAAACAATAGAGACTTTGTTCTGCTAATGGTATATAATCACTAAAAGAAGTCAAAAACCGACTAGAACCCGACATATTTTTCTTTAAAACCCCAACAAAAACTGGTAATATTTTAAAAGTGCTGCAGTTTTGGAGGTTAAAGCATAAATCAAAAATAATTTGGGAAGAAAAATGACTAAATTATCATTTTATTAAAATCTTAGGGCAGTAAATTATTATGTTTGCAAAGAGTGGAACTACTTTATTTAGTGGACATATCTCATAACACTAAATTATTGATAGTACTATCGCATATGTTTGTTCGTTTTAGTTGTCAAAACTAGTTGTTAGCGGTTATAGATTAGAAATTACGAGATGTTACGATTATGAGCAATTACGATTAGTCTGTTATTGGTTATGAACAATTACAATTAGTTTACTAGTGGATACGAGTGTTTGTAAGATGTTATTTTTTTAAAGATACTAGTAGTCATAGTATTCATTGTATATTTCACAATAACGAATATTAGTCAATAACGAATATTCTAGGAAAATGTTTTCAATCAAAAATTCATATATTTTGTTAAATATATTATTAATTTTAAATGTGTAAATTTTAGGCAAATATTTTTAGAAAACTATTTATGTAATAATTTCATATCATGACAGTAGTAGACCATTTATCTTTTCATATAAATTTATAATAATTGTTTGAACATCTAAATATAACGATGATGACGATGACCATAATAATAATAATAATAATAATAATAAGATGAGGTTATGATTAGTGGTTATAGGAGTCAGCGGTTATAGTGGTTACGATTAGCTGTAAGTTGTTGTGAGTAGTTATGGTTAGCGATTTGCTGTTATGAGATTAAATTTTGTTACGAGCGGTTAAAATTAGCTCAGGGGTTATGAGCTATTGACAATTATAAATGCTAATTTAAACAACAAGTAATTAGATAGTAGAAGGATGTTACTATAATTAAGTTGTTATAAATACTTTCATAAATACTAATCATATAAAATCACTTTTTTAACTGTAAATTCACAATTATAAAATTTATAAAATAATATGTTTGTTAATAAAGTTATCGGATTAAGTTATTTGTATTAGTCGACTATACCAAACGAATGATAAAGTTTCCTAACTAATAATTAATAAACTATTAAAAATGGATTATTTAAAAAATTAAACTGCATATTGGCATCTCTTCGAAAACTACAAGTGGCTGGATGTTGTGATAATATTTTATAATATGCGAAGCAGTATAGGTATTTTTCGTCTCTTTTTCCCCCATTTGAGCTGGTAGCAATAGCCCTTGTGAAAAAAAGTAAAAGAAAATGAAAAATGCTATATCCTTTTGCTAGGTGGTTTTTGAGTGACTTTCTTTTCTTTAAAATAAAATTTCTTTGCATGATCCCTTCTCTAGAAAGTCCCTCCGTATTTTGTTTCTGGGGACTTCAGAACTTTGTTTACACTCTAACGAACAGCTTCGCCTTACACAAGAAAGGGTGTTAGTAATTTTCTTGTCTGACTCTACTATTATACTAATTTACAATGTCCTGCAAAGATTTTGCTATTTTTAGCTAATACTTCAGGATACTGAAAGTCTACCCTTACTGAGTTATATTGAGGTCTAGACTAGGTTATATGTTTGGTACCTTTTACATAAACAAAAAACAGGAGCCAGAAAAAGGACCTATTCAATAAGAGAAAGAGATTGCTTATTTGTGCAAGGACCATTTATAAGGAGTTACAGCTTATAGGGAGTGCAAGATTTCTTAATACTTTATTGTTTGGGGGTTGTTTAATGTCCCTTGTCCAAGGTTTTATGAGTTGGGCTTTTAAGAGTAGGATGTAACGGACCATGAGTCAAAAACTCAAAACCCGCAAGATGGAACTTCCCAAAATGCTTTTATATGTTCCCATTCTTGTGTCTGTTTGCTGTGTATACTTTGTTCACCAAGCCCTAGATATAGAGGTAGCTTTTGCTATCACTATGCAATTCATTAAATTAGGGTGCTTTTCTAGTATGTATTTGAACCTTAAAAGAATTTAATAAAAGAAAATTTGATAGAAAGAAATTTGAAACGTTTCCAATATTTCCACAATTTTTCTCTTGGTTTAATTTGAAAGTTGTTATTTATAGATTAACTTTGTATTATGTTTTTTCCCATTTTATTCTACTTTTGAAGTCCAAATTATAGAAAATAAAAATCTTATTATCATTTGTTTTCTCTTCCAATATTTTTCTATTGAATTTTCAAACATCTAAGTACATCCCTAGTTATCTATTTTTTCTAATGCACTAGGAAGAAGCTTCGTGAGAAAAAAATAATCAAAAGTCGAGGAAATACGCATTCTTTCAGCAAAATAGGATCATGTGTTTTGGGTAAAAGACTATACAACAGTTCCACCAGCACCAAGTGTGGATTGAATTTTTCTTGGGAAATTCGAATATGGATAGCATATTTGTTTTTATCAAGTAAAGAGTGATCCAAATAAACCGAAGAAGAAAAGGTTGAAAGCCACAATGCCTGTACAAAATTATGAATACCATGTCCTCCAGAAAAATAAAAGAAAATTTAATAATATCGAAATAGCTGATTGTGTGCTTAGAAGCCTGGAATGATCCTAACCCATATAGATTTGGGTTTTGTGGATTGGGTTAGAAGTTGCATTAAATAGGTGGGTTTTAAAGTTAAAGTTGAAAAATTTAATTACTTGGTAGATATAATTATTTATGTATTCTAATCTTCTACTATTTATTCATTAGCTTGGATCATGACTTGAAGTTGCTTTGTATTTAAAGCATTTGCAATTGAATCTATCAAAATAATATCCACAATCGAAATACAATATTTATTTATAATTAAAAAAATTAAGACTTTAATCAATATATTATATGAAAAGTCTAAAAATAATTTTTAAAAATTATGTTTTATTTATAAGATTATTTTTTCCTTTGTAATTTTTAACATTCATCTAATATATAATATATGATAAATTAAAATTAAAATTTTTGAAAAACAATTTACACTATTCCTGATCATACAAAATAAAAACTATAGACCATTGGAAAATTTTGACCTTTGATAGGTTAAATGAGTAAAAAATCTAAAATTATTTGTAAAAGTTTTTTTATAAAATTATTTTTTATGTTTAAATTCTTTTTGTTAATCTAATATGTAATATGTATTGTAGTAAATAAAAATATGTTCTCTTCTTCTCATTATTATTGTTTTATTCTTTTATTTCAATAATAGTATCTCTATAACACAAGTTGTTTTGAATTGAGTTTTTAAATTGCCCTCTAAAAACATTTCTTCCAATTATCTTATGAATCTTATTATTTTATTCTACTTTATTTGTCTAACATCTAATCTAGGCCTTCAATATTACAAATTTTAATTGAGCTTTACTTTTGAGGTGTGAAAGGTGGTATTATTAAGTTGTACTTTAAAAGAAATGATGGAAACTCAACAACATAATATAGATTCTGGTTTAGATGTGTTTCTCAAAATTATTTTCCAAACTATATTTTATTATCTAACTTAGATTTTTTAAAAGAATATAAATGAGTATCCAATTTTTTAAAAAAATGTTGAATCACTTCTGCTATGTATATTATTTTGTTTAAAAAGAGTGTATTACTTATTTTGAGAGGATTGGGAAAGCTTAATAGGATGACACAGTGATATATTAATAAATATGACATAATTAAGATGATATAATTAAGTTTATTTTTAGTGGTGTGACATCACTTATTATGTAAAATTAATCATTTAATCTTCACTCATTTTTTTCAAAAGAAAAATGTTGAAATAAAGAATATAAATAAAGTCCAATATAGATACAAATTATACTATTATCTAAAATAAGGAATTAAAAAAGTTTGGTTGTATTATACATAAAAATTAAATATTCAGCACCATTTGAAGTCACTATGATACTTGAAGTCTATATGGATGATTTCATATAATATTAATTGTATTATACCTGATTTATAGTTTAAATGCAACTCTTATTATTACACGTAATACGTATAATCTATTTTAAATTAGGTAAATAATATTGAACAATAAAAAACATTCACAAATTGTGACGATATAAAACTTCATTCTTGAAAGCTTGGAATTTCACCGGTATTGGCCTATGAATAACAGTTTGATATCTATTGATTAGTGAAGTAGTTAGAAAAATAGGTTGGTCGCATCGATTTCATGGTTTTTTTAATTTTTATTTTATCAAACTTCAATTAATGGAGGTCATTATCTAAACCAACTTGTTAAGTAAATGGGATGAAAGTCCTTGTTGTAGCTCTAATATACTTAATATTGAGTAAATTGTTTTGCTTGAATTAATAAGTTGAAATCAAGTATTTGCTTTGTTTTAAAATATATGTCGTTTTAAAGTTACGAGGAAATATCAATGTAACATAAAATTTATGTTAACAGATTAAATTGTCCCTATATTTTATTAAAAATAAATAAATCAATAAAAAAAGAGAAACAAAGCAATTAATAATGATAAAGTTGGTAAACTAATAATTAATATATCATTGGAATTATAAAGTGACAAGTATTATGAAACAAGAAAAATTAATTAAAGTGACTCTGTATCTAAAACGGAGGGAGTAATATTGAAAACATTTTTGTGTGTTTTTTAAAGACGCTTATTATATATATCTAATACTAGGAGTTGGTTAAAACGCATTTATGAACGACACACAATTTATCATGTAACATACCACCAAATATAGCAATATACTATGTAGGAATACCATGTACATTATCTTCTAATGTAGATTTTAGGTTGAGTAAATGAAAGATATAAATTAAAGTAAATAAATACATTGCTACCATAATTTTATATATAAATTAATAAAGTATGGACTTTAATTTAATTTAATTCAATGAAACAAGAATAAGGCAAGTAAAATAGTACATTTATAACTAAATGATTGTAAAGTTTTCTTATAAAAAAATGTTTATACAGGTTAACTCGTCCATTCAACTAAATGATTCAAATTTGGAAATCTCCGCAATGCATTACGCGAGCTTATTTTATTTTATAATATCTAGTTGATTTGTGTTCTCATGGTGTCATCTTTAGTCAGTTCTAAGTTCGATTGCCATTGAAAGTGGTCCTTGCTGCTTCCAAGCTATAATTTAAATGATTTGAAGCTTCCTAAAAATTGATTATTTCAAATAATATCTCATTATTAACCTAATTTGATTTATATATAGTGGAGTATTATAAGTTTCCCTTAGATATGCAAAATTTGTGTTTATACTATCTTAAAGAGACATGTTATATAGAGTATCCAAGCCCATATGAAATATATAGTTAAAAAATTATTTTATTTTACACACACACACATATATATATATATTAAAAATTAAATCTAAATAATGCATGAACGACACATAAGATATAAAGCAAGATACCGTGTATGATGGGACTATTCACATGTCTCGAAAGATATTTTTGTTTAATCCAAATGTTTCATGAGATATTAGTAATTATATTTAGTCTTAAAAAATTCTTAAAAATAATGGACATTAAAAATAAAATATATATTAATTAAAATAAAAAATAAAGAAACATGTGTATTTATTGTTTACAATAAATTATATAATTTAATATATTAATTTATTATTATTATTTAAAAATTTCTATTTTTGAACTTACAATTAGTTTTAATTATTATAAACTAATTAGAAATAATAAAAATAAAAAAATAACTAATTATAAAAATAAAATTAATTAGTATATTTGCATAGCAAGGATAAAACCTTAGTTTAGAATTAAAAAGAAGAATATAAAATATCAACTTTATATAAGCTGGAGTAGTTATACAGTATTTTTAATTACGAGAAATTTCAAAGTATATAACACAGTAATTGTACACAAACATATATCCATTCAATCATACTATTATTTATTCACATGCTCCCCCTTGTCATGATTTATGGTATTCACATTATATTTTAAGATGTAATAAATTATTACATGACCGTAACCAGAACCAAAAAAATTCAAATGAATTAGTCTGTATATATCGTGGACATTTCAGGCTGGAGTAGTTGATGATTATCCAACCCCCTCAACTCCCAGAAAAACAAAGAAACCTAGTTAGACAACTCTGAAGTCCGAACAAACCAGTTCCTTAGCCAAGGCGCAATCAACAGTGCATGTGTGGGAAAGATCTCTGTCTGCAACGAAATCTACACGACACTACCCATAATGTGCGTGTCGAATGCTAGGAATATAAAACGAATAAAACTGCCAAAAATATAAAACTAGTAGTATTATCGATTTTATATGAAGCATGGATATAGCTTAGCTAGGAAAAGAGCAACAGTCAAAGGGCACAAAGGATCGAAGGCAGAGTCTTCGGCCTTGAGCTTTTAGGTTATAGCATAGCGTTAGACAATAGGATAGGGATAGGGTACTTGGTAGTATATGGAGGGAGATAGATTCGTTGCTTTAAACGAGACACCTCCTTTCTTGGAAATGAAAGAGAGAGAGAGAGAAAAAATAAGAAAAAGATAGAAAGAAAAGGCTTTTCTCATCCGTCCATGTTATGTTTTTTGTTTTGTATTTAAGGTCCTATGTTTGTGTAAGCTTTTCTTCCACACTCCTTTCTCCATTAGTTGCACTATATTTATTATTACTACTGCAACTGATTGGACCACTGCCTCCAGTCCAGATATAAGTCTGTCATTTTCCGGCACTCATTAGTACTTGTCAACATACTTCCAATCCCCTATAAACAATCTTTAAAGATGTTGTATTATTAGGCAATCAGCTTTTAGTCATCGACTGTTTGGTAATTTAATTAGCTATTAGTTATAAATTGATTGAATTAGCAGACTGTAATAACTGTTTTTAAAAAAGTATTTGATAAAAATTAATTTGTTTCTAAAAAGTTGTAAGAAAAAAGGCTAATTATAAAAAGTCATATTGAAGTTAACTTTTTAAAAATAATTGTTTGAAGGTAAAAAGTTATTATAAAAAATCAACTTATGAAACTCCAGTTAAAAAACTAAATATTATTTTTTTCAAGAATCCAATTAAAAATTCATTAGCAAAATATGACCATCATCAATGATTCAAGAAACCCTTTCTATAAAGCGAGATTCACCTCTTTTCTACCTCCCCAGTCGTCCTATTGATTTAATTACCAATTTGTTCAATTGAGAAATGAAGTTGTTAAATTTTACGAAATTACATTCTTAAAAATATATTCAAGTGGATCGTGTAAGATATCACAGAAGGTTCTGTTTTTTATGTTTATTATTGCTTATAGCTAGTGATTTTGTTTGTGTTCATATTATTACATATATTAGATAGTGAACCAGAAGATGTGCGTGAGAATCATGCTATGGTCCTTGAACTACTAACATAATGAGAGTCAATAAATTTCGATATGATATGTCATTGAACCACCAAGTTGGACATGGTAATGGTGCACTAAAAATAAATACCACAAAGTTGGGAAGCACTAGCATCCAATATTTTCAAACTTTAATTGTTAAGGTCTAATCCCCTTAATTTTACCTAACACCTAATAATGTTAGATTTATCATTAAAAAACTCAGGCTGACTTGTATATTGATATTTGTGGATCTTAATATTAAATATTTAATTTTAAGCTAACATAAAAAAATGTGATAATACAAAATTTAATTATAATAAGAAATAAAAAATTTATGTTTAGTAGAGTATTTAAAATATAAGATTACAACACCTCCTAATATGAGTTGCATTTTTATAATATCTAAAAAGATTAAATATACAGAATTTTATTTCTGTAAAGATCACTACCTTGGAAGAGACCTATTCAAAATTCTCACAACCACAATTTTGAAAATCTTGTACAACAAAAGGTAACACTAGCAACTAAAAGACCACTACCGAATAATATTAAATAAATAACAATTGAAAGATAGGTGGGGAACATAAACTCGTTAGATACTGTTATTATATGACTAGAATAAAGTACTACAAGCATATAAAGTGAATGCATTATTAGATTATGGCTGTGTTCGGTAAAATTGACTGTTTTAATAGTGATTACCTATTTTAGTAGTTAGCTATTTTATTAGCGATTAGTTGTTACCGACAAGTGATTAGTGGTTAGATGTTCAACTAGTGATTTAAGATAATTATGTTTGGTAATAGTAACCGTTTAAGTAACAGATTTGTATAAAATAACTTAAAAGGATATAATTGATAAAAAACTTTTAGAAAATAAGAAGGAGAACTTCGAAAATTATGTGCGAGACACTAGATAGTGTTTTTAGAACGTTACTTTGGGTAACTTTTCGAAAACGCTATCTAAAATTCTAATCAGTATGTCAAACACTACTTTACCAAACACTTACATTTTTAATTGAGTAGTGTCTTACCTCCTCCAAAACACTACTACGTCTAAAAATAGTGTAAACACAACTGGACAGTCCATCTACGTTCCCTATGCAACTTAGATCCAAAAGAAAGACAGGAGGCAATCTATACCTCCACAAACTTCTATCCTCATCCATGTCCTCTATTAGACCTACATAATCCAAATTGTTCCTAATGATATTGTTCTAACTTTTCTTTGGTATGCTTCGACCTCTTATATTCTTTGGAAAACTAATCCTTATACATCTCCTTATTGGCGCATTTATATTTTGTCTTTTAACGTGACCAAACCAATTAGGTCTAGTTTCCCTTATCTTATCTTCTATGTTCCACTCCTACTTTATCTCTAATAACTTCATTCATAATTCTTTCTAATCTTGTATAACCACATATTCGTTGAATCATTCTCATTTTTGTGACATACTTAAGTTTTCTTTGGTGGTCAACACTCAGCTTCATACAACAGTGTTGGTCTAATCACCATAGGATAAATTCTTATCCTACTTTTAATTCTCTTGGGATCTTCTTACACACAATAAGCCTGAAACATTTTTTCAATTTTGCCATTCTGTCTTTATGTGGTGTTTAATGTCTTCATCAATATCCCTTTTTTGAATGATGGAGCCCAAGTGTATGAATTTCTTAACTTTAAGTATTGTCGTAACACTCATGGTAATTTCCTCTCCAGTTTCTTCCTTCCCTCCCTGGTTTTACATTTCAAATACTCATTTTTTGACCTGCTCAACTTAAAGCCTTTAGACTAAAGCATCTTCCGATCACTCCAACTTGTTAATCCAGTTCCATGTCTCTTCAATTAGGACAATATCATCCGTAAAGAACACATACCACAGTACTTTTCATATTAAATCCTTTTTATAAGCTCATCCATCACAATAGTATAAAGAAAAGGACGTGTGATGATCCTTGGTGGAGGCCAATGCCAGTAGGAAATTCCTCTGATAATTCCTCTAATAATAGTAAAAAAAAAAAAAAAAAAGGACTGAACGCTGATACTTGGTATAGGCTAATGTCGATAGGAAATTCCTTTATATCCCTTTCCAAAGACCTTCCTTGCACCCTTGTATATATTTTTATAACTTAAATAGACGCGACCGATACATCTTTATTCTCAAAGAACGTCCATAACACCTCCCATGATATCCCTAATATAATATTATAATTTTAAAATAATACCTCTAATAAATAACCAATATTTAAAGTTGTCTTAAAACATCTAAAATAATCTCTGTGTGCATCAAACTGGGGATCATGTTAACATTTTAGTTTACATAAATGACTTCTAATGAAACTTGGAACATACGGCATAGACAAGCTAAAACGATTGATATAATTGTGCATATGCTATATAATCATGATTACGAGTTAGTGTGTTTCAATTTTAAAGTATATATATGGATAGAGAGAGCTCCTTTTTAATCTTTTATTTTACTATTCTTTTGTTCATTCTAATAGTAGAATGTAAAGAATGGTTATACTTTTATTAAGGTTATTTATAGTGGGTGTAGTTGTAGTTATAATTGAATATGTTGAAGTTATATAAAAATGAACAGAAAAGAATAGAAAATAAAAATAGGTCATGATTTTTATTTAGTTTCGAAGAGGCCTGTAGACTTTTAAATGTTTATAGAAGTTTAAATCATTGGATTTGAGTGTAGTATGTAGGGTTATTGATATTGTACTATTAAGACTCATTTCTATGCATCCTTTTAAGATAAGTTCATTATCAAAGAAAGAGTATGATTTGTTTACAACTCAAAAATTTTTGTAGATAATGGAATTATATAATGATTATCTTTAATTAAAAAATACTTAGAATGTGAACATTATTTATTATGAAACAAAACAACAGATGAGATAACGACCAAAAAATATTTTAGAATAAGTACACGAAAGAAGTAATTTCTAGTTTATATTGAAAATTTAGATTTTTACAGTGTTTTTTTATTAGATAATCTATAAATAATTTAGTTTGCCTCTATTACAAATATGACAGCTAACTTTTATAAAAAAAAATACGACGGCTTAATTTTTGCCTTTTTAATGTTGACTTTTATTTAGACAATTTGTTAAGACTATTATTTTATCTTGGTATTTTAACTGCTGCATTTTACTTTCCATAAATATAGTATTTACAATTTTTTTTATTTTCTAGTCAAAATGAAGTAACATTTGGTATTGTACTATTACTACCAGACGTAAAAAACAACTATTTAAAATATCGAATTTTCTAAACTCAGATGAAACGAACAACCTAAACGAAATGTAAATCAAGCAACACATCTATTATGTAATCAACATATTATATATACTCTGTTTTAGGGGCCTAACCCCTCTTCTGCACCAAAAAAAGAAAAAACATATTATATAGTCCCTTCATTTTAAATTATCTGTTATTTGAAAAGAATAAGGAAAATTTAAGATAAATAAAAAAGAAGTTAGTTATATTCTTTTTATTTTCCGTAAAATTATTAACTTTTTTTCTTTATCCTCCTTACTCTCTCTTTCCTTTTCATAATCTCACGTTTCTCTCTCTTCCTAATTTCATAATTTTGTGGCACCGTTCTCCGTTTCCTCAATTTTCTATCTCATCGCTATATTCTCTATATATATGTCCTTTTTTAATTTTTTTTATTATCTCAATCTCATATTATCATTAGGATGTTATGGTGTTCACAATTGTTATCAAAATAATTAAAAAAATAATTAAAGGATAAAATGAAAAAAATAATAATTAATATACTATTATTATCGTAAAGTAACATGTACTTGTAAAACGGAAGGAGTACCAACATTTAATTATTGTTTCTTTAGTGTGCTACTTATGGGTACGGAGATTGGGTTTGACATACTAATCTCAGGTCAATTTAGATTTGGTATATTTCTGTTCTGAACTTCAAAATTGTGATAATCTTTTAACTTAATTGATGCTGATATCGGTAGGAACAATACTGCCTAGATCAACATCTAAAATTTCCAAAAACAAGATGGTACTAAAACTTATTTTTATTATTATTATGTTAGGAAATAAACTTAAAAAGAGTTTTTTTTCAATATTCGGTCTTTTTTAATTGTTATGTTAGGAAATAAACCTAAATTTCCAAGAACAATACTGCCTAGGTCAAGATCTTCTTAAATTTGGGTTCGGGTCGAAATCGAATCGATCACCGGACGAAGGTTTTTGTCCGATATCTAGTTTTTTTCTGGTCGGACAATTCCAATAAGTGTAAATTTGGGTTAAAATTGGGTTCGGACAACGAAATATGAAATTTTTATGTTCGAATTTAAAATTCAGATAAAAAGTCATATCCGAACCCAATTTTTTTGGGTCTGAAAAATTCGGATAATCGGATGCGACGAAAGTTTGCCAGTGCTACTTATGAGCTGGTTGTTTTGAAGAAAGAAAATTGTAGAAGGTTAAGGAAACGCTTGATATTTTGTTTTAGGTTTCTGAACGTTAATGATTTTACTTTTGATTTTTTTTGAATTAAAAGTAAAACTAAACTAAGCAAGGTTGAACACTTCCTTGTGTACTGTTAGTTACTTTAAATTTTACGTTTAACAATCCCAAATTTGAAATAATTTTTTTAAAATACATGTCGTTTTACTGTTATGTAAAAATATAAAAAAATACAAAATTCATGATAAATTTTGAGTTAAAAAAATAAGTTGTCTTTATAGTTTAGTGGAAATGAAAAAAATTAATGAAAAGAAGAGAAACAAGGTAAATAATAAGGATAAATTTGATAAACTAATAATTAATATGTCGTTGGAATTATAAAGTGATAAATATTGTAAAACGTGACATGTATTTTACAACAGAGGGATTATTAAATATAAGTTAATTACTCTTTAGCTAGTCAATTTGGATATGTTAATTATTAATTATGTGTATATATTTTTCCTCCATTTTTAACACCATTGTAATAAATAATTTATCACATTATTAGTTTCTAAATTAATTCTAGGGTTTTTATTATATCTTTAAAACGATTGAGTTACTTACATTTTTATTCACCCATTAGTGTATTTTTGTTTATTTTTCTAATATAATGATTCATGTATTGAGTATTCATATATAATGGTTGAGTTATCATTAATAAAATTGACCAATTAAAGTGTGATTCAATTGAAATTGATGTATTAAAAATAAGGATGCAATTATAGTGGCTCTAGCATTAGAAGAATTTCGGTTATATATATGTTGTATTTATATCTTGATCATTCATTACTTTTATATTAAAAAAATTATATTTTTATCAATTACGAAAACATTTATAATTTTCAAGAAACTAGAATCTCAGTTTTTATACCTTCTATTCCTTAAAAAGGGAGTAATTAAATACGACCAAATGTAGAAGCAGTGATGACCGGATAGTCATTCATTCTATTTTTATCCTCCCCGGTTCAGTTCTGGAGAGGAGGGAATGGTGGGCTTTGACACCCCCTATTCCCCATCTCAGTCAGCCCTCAGGAAAATCCTGAGACACGACGTCTAGAAGGTAAGCCTGCTTACGGATCAGAAAAAATTAAATATAAATAAACACAACTATAATCGATTATTTTATTTTTAAAATATTTATTCTTAATTTAATAAAAATAAATTAATATATATGTACTGTTAAGATTGAAAAAATACAACGGTGGTCGTGGTAGTATATTGATAATCATTATAACTTTTTGGTGAAAGTAAATAAGAACTTGTGTTATTTGTGAGCTGTTAATTTATTGTATTAGCTATTTATATTAGATTTTAGTTGTGTCTAGGAAAGTTATATATGCCATTAGTTGTTTTTTAATAAATTGTGAGATTTTTTTAACTAATAAGCTAATCACAAAAACATTATTAAGTTAGCTTTTCGTAAAGTAGGTTTCTAGGAATAAAAAATTAATTTCAAAATGTGGATTAACTAGTTATCAAAAATAGTTATTTGGATTGGTCAACATGCAGAGCCATCCTTAAAAAGGTATCTACAAATTTATTTGTCAAACATACACAAAGTCTTACGGTAAGGGATTTTAAAAGTAAAACTAAACTAAGCAAGGCTGAACACTTGTGTACCGTTAGTTACTGTGAGTATTACTTTTCATAGTATGCAGTATACTATTTACTCCACACAAAAAATAAACGTAATCGGTGCTTATTCAATAAGTCTTGCTCATCTTGATTCTTATATTCGAACTTAAGGCTCTTTTATAAAAGAAAATGAAGCGTAAAAGAAAACTGAATTCTCTTGTTTAAAAAACAAAAAACTATATATGTATTGGCTGGCAACGTGATGTACTCATTCTTAGTTGGAGTGTCAAATATACTTGGAATCTGCGAGATGCAAGACAAGGCATTAAAGTATCGTTCAAAATATGCCGCACATTAGTCTACATCTCTGTATATTTTCTGTGTATGTGTCTCTCCCTCCCTTCCTGTCTGTCAATCTGAGAGTGTGACATGAAGAGATGCACATACAGTCAGTCATAAAGGGGTGTGTTCCTTTTCCTCTGACTCATTTATTTTTTCCCTTTATATATGTATATTTTGTTTTGATGAGAGCCCCACAAACAATATAGGGGTCTAAAGAGCCTAGTATTCCTACTCTCTGCGTGCTTCTTTTTTATATGTCTTCTCACTCTTTCTTTTCTGAACGTGTACTTTATGTAAGAAAAGCCAACTTTATATGTATCTGTCACTTTCCTTCCCTTTCCCCTCTCTGCCTCCTTTTCTCTCTCCAGCCTCATATGACCCTATGATTAAAGTCTCAGGTCCCTGGTTCTCCTACCAGCCCCTCCTCTCAACTCCGCTGGTTTTGTCTCCCTCAGCCCTTCTTTTTATTTCAGACATCAGGTGTTGGTTGTATTGAATGATATTAATGCTCCTCGCCTTAAAAACAAAAAAGAACGAGAGTTTAATTAGTTGGTTTTGTCCCCTCAGCCCTATGATTAAATTATCTTTGTTTAATTGGTCTTCATTTGATATGTAATAAGCATTATTAAGATGGTCTAAGAACACAACTATACTGTTTGTCCTTTAAGGTCCTCAAATGAAGATACACTCGATGATGATGTTGCTTCATTTTAACTCTACTTATACTGTTTTGCACTGTTCCATTGTGCTTTTTCCTTTTCAAACAATACAGATTTTTAATAGTTAGCATACCCAAAATTGTAATATTAGCTTCATGGAATACCCTTACAATCAAAAAACTATCGCTGAGGTACCATCGGTTCTTGTAAAACTATTTTTTAGACCCCAAGTTCGAAAAATGATTCTAAGTCCCCTAAATTATGTGTAAACTATGTTCTTGGCCCAAATCCGGCTAATGACGTCGGAAAAACGGTTGTTTAGGCGGAAATTTTCAAAATTATATTTGAAAGCCCCAAAATACCCTTAAATTAATTCCCCCCCATCTGTCTCTCTCCCCCATTAGCATCATCTTCAATCCCTAAAACTCCTCACCCCTCGACTCTCTCTCATTGCTAATCGCCTCCGCCTCGGTCCCCTCCGTCACCGGCGGCCGTCCCCTCCATCGCCGGCGTCTTTCATCTTTGTCATCGGCACTCACTCTCAACAATCTTGCCCCTTGAGTGCGCCGATGTTGCCCCTTGAGTGCGCCGATGTTGCCTCCAATTCCTGCTACTCTCTCTTTCCCAGATTCACTCATTCATTTTATCAATCTTGCTCTTCTTCCTTCTCAATTCATTCCTCGTTGGTGCAATTTTAGGTTTGTACTTGAATTTGTTATGTATTTTGAAGCATTGTCAAAAACTAAGATTTCTACTTGCTTCGAAGGAAGGAGGTTTTCTTCGTCGACCTTTTCCGGATTTATGCAATTTCGTTTTGCGGTGCTTAATTGTGAATCTAATTTGTTCATGCATGCTAGAGTCTGAAGAGCAAGTTTGTGTACTTCATTCTCTCTCTCACTCTGTCATTCTGAAAATTAAACCTCTGCTGAGACCCCTCGATCCGGTTTTGTATTTGCTCGTCCGGTATCATCGAAATTTGTGTGGCGGTGCTGAATGTTTTATGATGTTAGTGTTTTTCACTTGACATTTGAAGTTTAGAATTATGTCCTATTGGTGAAAATTCGGTTTGTGATGAGCTGAATTGCAAATTTTATGGAGGAGAGGAGAGAGAAAGGGAGAGCTTGATAGCTTGAGGGTGGAGGTTTCGGGCTATGAGGGATGTTATGGAGGAGAAGCAACGAAGTTGCGGAGCAATGGACCGAGAGAGAGAGAGCGAGGGACGAGAGAGGGCGGAAGAAGCGAGAGAAGATGAACCGAGAAAGTGACAGGCAAGTGAGGCAGAAGCAGAGAGAGAAAGGGAGAGAGAGAGAGAGAGCGAGCGAGGGATGAAAGAGGGAAGAAGGAGAGAAATGAGGGGTATTATAGACATTTTACATCTCCGGGCCGGAATTGGGCCAAGAATATAGTTTACACATAATTTAGGGGGACTTAGAATCATTTTTTAGAACTTGGGGTCTAAAAATAGTTTTACAAGAATTTGGGGTACCTCGGCGTAGTTTTTGCCCTTACGATTATTGCTCTACGGGATCATATCACGAGTGGTAATTCAGATAAATAAAAAAATAATTGAAATCTTGGCCATATTTAGCTAATGGATTTTTGGCAAAAAATAGAAAGTTTTGACTTTTTAACTTGTCAAAAAACTATTTAAATTGTTTAGTAAGTTGATATTTTGTGATACGTTATTATTCTCGAAAACTCATTTTGAAAAAGCTAATTTTAATAACTTTTGGAGATTGATTTTTGTGAAATATTTATTTGTTTCACATCTTTTTGAGAAATAGTTAATTTTATCATATATTTTCAAACATGACTAAATTTAAACAGCTAATATAAATATTTAATTCAAGCGAGCAAACAATTAATAGCTAATTTAATCATTAACAACCAACAACCAACCGTTGATTATCAAACAGAACATTTATTCGGTGATTATTCAAAAATTATATTAAACCCTGTTACTTTTAATAGCCTAAACATGTGAAAGGGATAATAAAAGGAAAGATCTTTTGTTCTATGGGAAATTAAACTTGGGTCTGTTCATTTCATTTGTTGAAACTCGTTGTTATAACATTTATAAGCTGTTATGAGCTGTTTTGAGTGGTTATAATTAACGGTTATAGCGGTTATGAGTTGATATAACGATTATAAATTATTATAATTATTATTAGTATATCATGGAGTAATGAGAGCAATAATAAAAATAAAAATAACTACAAAATAATAATAATAATAATAATAATAATAATAATAATAATAATAATAATAATATAAATTAACATTAACATTATTATTATTATTATTATTATTATTATTATTATTGAGTAATGAGAGCAATAATAATAATAATTATAATAATAGATAGATAATACTTGTTATTGTTATTATTATTTTATCATTATTGTTATTTTTATTATCTGCCCTCATTACTCCATAATATAATAATAATAATTATAATAGTTTATAATCGCTATTGTTATTGTTATTATTATTATTATTATTATTATTATTGTCATGGAGTAACGAGAGTAATAATAATAATAATTATAACAATAGATACATAATTATTTTTTCTTTGGCATACATATTATTATAATTAACTCGTTGGATGGAAAGTGAAGATTATAACTGCGATGCGTAGAATTTAATTTGCATGCATAAAAAGGGATGCCATTTATCACTAAGTTGACTATCACATATGAAGAACTATCAAAACGACAGTTTCTTTTTTCTTTGGCAAATAGACGAAAAATATTAAATAAAAGATCTAACCGAAACTAACACAAGACACACAACTAATGTAAGACCCACAACTAATGCAAGACGGAAAGTATTAAATATAAGAACCATTGGAACAACGAGTTTCATGGTCATTGCTTTGTAACATACGAACAATGAATGCATTTAGGGATGAAATAGTTAATATGATTAGTGAAATTGCAGGAAATGTCTGTGTAGTAATATATGCGGTATTAGTTAGTCATTTGATTGTAAATCAACTTTACTAATTTTAATATTTTAAAGTATAGTGATGTGTACGTTGTATAAAAAGATTATCCAAAAATCGAGTTAATTGTTTTCATATGTATGTCAAATTGTTGCAAGAGTACAATAACGATGACGAACATTATAGTAATAAGTTATAACGACGATAATGGTAAATAATAATTATTATTAGAGTAAAGATAATACTAAAATTTTTAAATGTAACAATATTCTTTCTTTTTTACAATAATAATAATAATAATTACAATCATAATAATCATAAATAATTATATAAGGTTATGATTAGTTGTTAGAATGAGTAACTGTTATAGCATTGTTATGAGCGATTTTAAGGTGTTAGCGGTCATAAATGTTTTTATAAATGCTAATTCGAACGTACCCTAGGGTTGGTGCAAAATAACATTTATAAAAACGTTTATAATCGCTAACAACTCATAACTTGTTTCTAACGAGTTATGACAACTTATAATAGCTCTTAACACCTTTTAACAAATATAATCGCTATAACAATTATCTATTATAATCACTAATTAATTATTATTATTATTATTATTATTATTAGTATTAGTACTATTATTTATTGCCGCAATGAGAGCAATAATAATAATAATAATATTATTATTATTATTGTAAAATATTATTATATTTAAAAATTTTTTATTATCATTACAATAGTTCATGACCGCTATCCTTAAAATGAGGTACAAATTACAGCGTTTGGGTTTAATATTCATTCACGCGATATAGTCTATAACTTTAATGACGTACAAGAACTTTCATTGTAAAAAGATATAGCATGCCATACCAATTGATTCTAATTTACGAAAGCAAGCGTAAGGTTAGCTTGTGTTGTCAACGGTTTAGCGATTTATGGATCATTTGATTCACCTTTTTCAAAAAAATTATCTTATCATTTAGGTATTAGGTTTGATAATCCATCTCATATATGGTGTTGGTATATGTTTTTTTTTTCAAAACATCACATGTCAAAAATAACTAAGAGTCTATTTAACTCTAAACAAATTTGGAGGAAAAAAGTTGATATGGAAAAAAATGAGATAAATAATTTTTTTCTTTCATTTGGACAAAGGAAATTGAGGAAAAAACCTCTCATCTCTCTCTCTCCAACTTAAATTCTCATTTTTATTATTTTCTCTTTCCTTCTATTGAGAATGGAGACTCCTTAGCTCTCTTTCTCCGATTTAAGGCCCTATTTGATTGAACAAAACTGGAATGAAACTTGATTTATCCGGTTTCAAGTTCCTTTTCAGTTGTCCGGTTGAGTATTTTGAGGGTGAAACTTGAAATTTATAGGTTTCAAGTTCTCCTTAAAATAAGGGAACTTGAATTCCCCAAAATAGGACGAGGATTAATTCTCAATCCCTCGAGATCAATTTATAATTATTAAAAAAAGAAAAATTAGCCTATTTGCTATATTGTTATTATTATTATTACTATTTATTTTTTTTATATATTTTTTTGTCATATTGTTTGAAAATAGGTTTACTAAAAATTATAAATAAAATTTGTTAATCATTGAAAAAATGACAAGATAGTTAATTAAAAAAATTAAATAAATACAAAACTCAATTATCAGCAAATATGATAATGAGTTTCAACTTTTATTGAATCTTCGATGATGATGATGATGATGATGATGATGATGATGATGATGATGATGATGATGATGATGATAATATTATTATTATTATTATTAACAACAACAACAATAATAATTTAGAACGATATAAAATAATTTAAAAAATAAAACTATTTTGATTTCATTTAATGGTTAACAACTAAACAATAAGAATTGAAACTTGATTCAATTCCTGTTGTCTACCAAACACTTGAAGAGAATATTTAAGTTTTATTTCAAACACCTCCGATATCATTCTTTGATTTCATTCTATTCCACTATTGCAAACTAAATAGGCCTAAATTTTCATTTTGAGTCTCGGTTACTTTGTCTCTCCTCCATTGAGAGTGGAGGTTGCCTTTAATCTCTATCTCTAACATAATTTACCATAAAATTGTGCATAATTTAGTAACCGAGGAAAGCTGAAAATGGAACAAGACTTTAGTTGATTGAAATAAGGAGAGAGAGAAGGAAGCAAATAGAGAGGACGAGAGCTTTACAAAAAATTTTCCTCCAACTTTTCTCATGATTTTGGAATGAAAATACATTTGTTTAAAATCATTCATTTTTCGCCAAATTTTTTACATAATTGTTTTCTTTTCCGTTTTCCTTGAGCCAAACAGAAAAAAATTTCTTACTTTTCCAAAAAGATTTTTTTCCACCCAATTTTCTAAGAATCAAATTGACCCTAGTCGTTCAAATCAAATTAATATGTATATACCCTGACTAGTTTACATTAAACTATACTTTAGTGTCAAATTTTTTAATTTATAAAATGAACCAAATATACAGCCTTGAGAATAAAAAATATTGAAATGATATGTGTCTTATATAAGACACACGTTAAGTGTTTTCTTTTGATTTAAAAATTATTATATTATGTAATAAATTGAAAAAGAATGGTAGGATTGAATAGCACAATTCTATTATAACTTATAAATTATGTAAAATAGTCATTTTATCCATCAATTTTTTTATTTGTAAAATTATGTGTATGGCACACCTTTTAGGTTGGGTTGATCCGATTAGGGTGTTATTTAATATTTGTCGATGTAGTCGACGTTTATTAAAACTTTACATTCATAATTAATAATAATTATTAAAAAATAATAATTTCAAATCATAAAAATAAATTAATGTGGGTCAATGTAAGATATTTTTAGAGTATCTTCATGCAAGATATATCGTCACCCTAAGGAATATCTCTCATTCATATTTCTTGGTTTCCTACCTAAATTTATTCCCGTTAATTTTCGCACACATTGATATTTGTGCTCGTTTAAAGAAAAGAAAGGCTTGTTTACATAAAAAAAAAACAAAAACGGAAATAATAACAGAAATAGAAATACAAACGAACATAAAATAGTTAAAACGAACATAAATGAGTAACAAAAATGAATAAAAAATAGAAATAAATGATTTTTATATAATTCAAAACAGATCCGAAATCATTATCAATTATGCAAATGCTGCATCTCGAGTCTAGGATCCCTTGGCGCAGATTATGGAATCACTTGATTTTTGAAGACTTATAGTGGATCAGCATAAATATATATGATTAATTTTTTCTGTTTAGAATAACATGATCATAACGTTTTTTGTTAAAAAATAATATAATCAGTTTGAATAAATTTTAATTTGTCAGCTTTTATTTACTTCAGAATGACAACGATTCTTACTAATAGCAACTGTATTTTGGAAGTCTTAAATGATCAAATTTCATATTATGAATTTAGTTATTCGTATATTATATTTTTGCAATATATTTTTATTATAAACTAATACCAAGTTGGACAACAATTGACTGGGCAACGCGTTAATGTGGCAGTCCAAACTTATAATTTGAACTTAAATGAAAAATGTGTGTTTACTATTATCATTGTTTAGCTGAAACATGTTAATCCCCTTCCCTCCCCCTGTCCTTCCTCTTGAATCTCAAACTCAAGTTGATCAAATTATAGTGTATCATCTTGTCAGCAACTTCCAACTCAGTATTGGTTCTGTCCTTCCTCTTGAATGTCAAACTCAGTTGATCATATTATAGTGTGTCATCTTGTCAACAACTTCCAACTCAGTATTGGTTCTGTCCTCGAATCTCAAACTCAGTTGATCATATTATAGTGTGTCATCTTGTCAACAACTTCCAACTCAGTATTTGTTTATAAACAACCAATATTGTCTAATAGTTCACGAAATTTATAACACGATAGAAGCCAAAGTACATTTTCTTTTAATGGAATATTCTTTTATTTTGGGATCCTCGCACCGATGCATCTTCTTGTTTTGAAAATTCATTTGGTTCACACTTCAACATTTGACTTGTATGTTGGATAACTAGGTTTGTTCGACATGGCGGACAGTGTCCCGTTCCGAGCTCCTATGGCAAAACCTAGTTCGCTTGATATGGAATCGCACCACCCTACTCCGCCCTACGTGGCGTGACGAGTTCATCTATCACCATCGCACTGCTCGCAACTTCCGCCAGTATCATTGCTCCTACGCAACCCTCCGACCCTCCGACCACCCTCCTGAAGCACCCGTAGGCGATGAGGAGGCGGCTGAACAACTTCCTCTTTTCTGCTTGCGCCTCGCCCTCTCGAATGACCACCTCGCAGCTGGGTTCTCCGACGGTTCTGTTCGGCTCTTCCACCTTCCCACCCGCCTTCACATTCGCACAGTCCACCCGCTCCTTCGCGACCGCCTTGGTCTCTTCTCACGTGCTGTCTCTGGGATCATTCTCCCACCTGACAACCGCCTCATCTTCGCGTCCCTTGATGGTGACATCCACGTGGTCTCTCCTCTCGCTGGCCTTGATGTGGCTCGCAGAGCCTACTTGGGCGACGTGGTCAACGATGGGGCTTTGGTTGACTTTGCCGGATCCAACCGATTCTGGGTTGGGCTTTATGCCGGCGTACCCGGTCGGGCCATTCGGGTCTGGGATGCCGGCTCTGAGGAGCTCCTTTTTATTGGCGGATCATTGACTGACCCAGAGTCGGTGATGGGCTGGCACATGCTAACGGAGCTGCGACCAACTGAACCAGTCGGCCGAGTTCGGGTTGCGGCCCATGGATTAGCTATATGCTTCACGGGGCTTCGGGTCTTGGTGCTCGACCTTGAGGCGCACGCGATGGTGGTGAGGGAGGAGGCTGCTAGGAGGGGCATAATTGTAGGGTCTGCTGATTCCGTAGATGATGTGTTTGTCATGGTAGATACGCGTGGGGTTGGGAGTGTTCGTTACACGCGCAGTTTATATGAGGTCTGCCGGTTGGATCGGGCCCCACTTCGGGGTGCTCAGTTGAGAGGTTTACTCGGATGTATGAATGGCTTGTACGTACTAATGTGCGTAGGGGGTGTAGTCAGCATATGGAACGCCGAGCATGGAGAGTATTTGTATAGTTTTAGAGAGAGAGTAGGGCTGGTAACGGAAATTGCTGCCAGTGAGCGACATGTGGCAGCTTCTACTGATGACACAACGATTCACCTTTGGGATTTTGGTGCTTGAGCTGACAGATTTGCCCTAGCT
This sequence comes from Talinum fruticosum, assembly GCA_021018815.1. Classification (NCBI taxonomy): domain Eukaryota; kingdom Viridiplantae; phylum Streptophyta; class Magnoliopsida; order Caryophyllales; family Talinaceae; genus Talinum; species Talinum fruticosum. Next base: position 3,964,441 of record JAITYX010000026.1, read on the forward strand.
GGGATGAGTTATTCTTTTCTGGTGAGGGTATAATGGTACATAAAATTCTAAGGGGGTCAGATCGCCAACTCAATCTTTTGTTATACTTTATTTACATTGTTTTGAGTTGAGCTACTGATGATTAATTCAGCCAGAGGAAAGAGATTCTAGGGTTGACTATTTGTTCAGATTGGGAGGGATTTTGACTGACCAGAAAAAGTATGCATGAATAATAAAAAAGAATTGTGGGTTGTTTTTAGGGTAGACTTTTGGTTTCTGTTTTGTTCTTGTTTTGTTTGATATATCCAAAAAGCAGCTAGTTGTAGGTTAGGTGATTGTGATTGTTGGGATATGCAGGTACTGCCGATCTTTCACCGTCAAGTGTTCTAACTTTTCCTTCTTGATTTGACTTTGATTCTTGATTTTTTTCAACTAGGCCTGCCCCTCCACACCCCCGGGTTCAGCAAAGCTGTTTGACCAAGACACTCAAGAAATATTTACAATTTGTTTGTAAATACTCCGTCGTTATGTACGATGTCCACCAAAGGGTGCACAGTTTCAAAGTTGTTACGGTGATTCGAATTTGAAAGATAGCTTGTCTTCCTCCAGCATTAATTTTTTTCGAAGATATAAGTTTCTTAAATATTGGAGTCGAATATAATTTAGGATGTGTTTGTTTGAGTGGAAAATATTTTTTAAAAAATTATCATTTTATTTTTCGGCGTTAAGTAGCATTAGTGGTGGATAAATACTTTCACGGGAAAATAATTTCCTTCAATCAATGGAAAATAAATTTTCTTTTATGAGAAAGGAAATTAATTTTCCTTTACCTCAATTAAGGGAAAATAAAGTTTTACCAATGGGAGTTCAAGTTCTAAACTTCTCTTACTTTGCTACCTTTATTTTCTTTTTTCAAGTTTTGTCCTTATCTTTTTCCTTTTTTTGTTATAAAGTTCATAGATAAAATTTTTTTATAGTATTTGTTGTTTTTTTAATCTCTATTATTTTATACATAAAAAAGTTTGATTACAGGAAGATGTACAAACTTATACATAAAGACTCAAGTACAAACCTCATCCCTCCTAAGTTTTGATTACAAGTCATTCCGAGTACCATAGAAACCCCTATTTAAGTTTTCATTTGATTTTGACTGACTTAGAACACATGTTCTTGTCTATCTTCTTACATTGACATTTACGAGTCGATCGGACACCACTCGATTTATCGTACGTTCAAATAATCTCTCTAACACTTCGATATGAGGTTTGATTGCATATTCTAAAGTAAAGTGAATTACAACATTAATTCATCTTTCTAAGTCGATATATTTGTTTGAGAATTATTTGTCTAGATTAAGTACATATACTCGATGTTTTCACTCTTATAACTTGATCTTTCTTAGGATTGACTTTGATGAAATTTGAGTATAATGAATATTACACTCGAGAAAATTCCACTCTTCTAGGCCAAAGATAATTATGTACTTAATTATCCTAATTAAATCATTATCCAGTGCCTAATCTTGGACCAAAATATTGTTTACTTTGAGAACCAAAAGTGTTTACTTTTGTAGGTTATCCAAACGAGGTTATCTTATTTTTGAATTACAAAAGTAACCGGCTTCAAGCTCGTCAATCACTAGTAGACAAAGCTTTTCTTCTTCGAACAAAGCTCGGAGTTAGGGTTGTCTGTTTTCAAAATTGGAAAACCTCAACGCTAAGCTCAACGGTGGTTTCCACCCTACTTTTTAGACAACACCAGTTGATTGAAGCACCTTTAGGAGATAAGATGCATTGCATAATTTCACATCTCAATGGATCTTTTACGAGCGACTCGAAGAACCGTTACAACGGTCAAGAAGGACTTCTGTTCGGAAATTAGTCACAACGGCTAATCTGCTTGGTTATCTATAACTAGAAGCCACCTCTCAAGACTTGAAGATTGCTGGAATTACTGTGGAAACACATTACTTAAGCAAAAGTCATTGTATTCATACTCAATCTTCTACTACAACTCCCTATTTGTAAATCATACTTTTTGAGTTGTAAAGTCTTGTAATCGATTATATATTCTTCTTACTTTCTAGCTGTAAAGGTTAACTCAGGTCAGCTTGTCCCTAGTCTGTAAAGGTTACCTAAGTTAGGAAGTACTAGATCGAATAAGGGAATTTCGAATCTAGGAAAACTCTGTAAGGAATTGTTTAAGAGAGCAATTCTGGTTGAGTCGATCTACTATATTTTGTGGAGTCAAAATAGTGGATTTGACTTGGTGCTTGCACTAGTACTATCCGTGGTTTTACGCCCCGGGAGGGTTTCCACGTATATATGAGTTTACACTCTTCTAAGTCTAATCTAGACTCGGATTGTCTTGATTATTCTTTTCAAGTCGAAATCTTCCAAGTTTGTGAAAATATCCTCATCACCCTATTCACCCCCTCTAAGGTGACTAAAACATTCTAAGAGCAAATCTTCAATTGGTATCGAGCCTCGCCTTTCGGAAAGGGTCTAACAACCTAAAGGTCTAAAGATCAAATGACTCGGAATAACGGAGAGTTCGATGAAGGAAGATCTTCTAACAGACCACCTAAGTTCAAAGGATCAAATTTTGTGCACTCGGAAGAAGCTAATGGAATGGGTTTTGTCTGGACAACGATGAAGATGTCTAGAACATCATATAAGAAGGCAATTACATTCTAATGAAGATGGAAGATACAAGACCTGTGCCTAAAGCAAAATTCAAGTATACCACTCGAAGAGTTAGAAAAGTTCGGAAAGAACTTTAAGGCAATGACCATTCTGATGTGCGCTATCGACTCGGAAAAATACAACAGAGTGTCGACTTGTGACACGGCTAAAGATGTGTGGGACACTCTTGTCAACACATATGAAGGAACAAGCCAAGTGAGACAAGCGAAGATAAGTCAATATCTTCACAAATATGAGCTGTTCAAGATGGAGCCGAAGAAAACATCACTCATATATTTATACACTTCACTGAGATTACAAACAATCTCAAGTCTTTGGGTAGAAAGATTTCCCATGAAGAAATGTGCGAGAAAAATTTTAAGAAGTCTACCCAAGAGATGATGGGGTCCTAATGTGACAGCTATTGAGGAAGCTCGGAACCTCTCTCAACTAAAACTAGACGAACTGATTGGGAAGCTACTTACCCATGAAATCCATCTAGAAGAAGAGGATGTCGAGGTCGGCACCAAAAAGAACATTGCACCGAAAGCCTTAGAAAGCAGAGTAGAAAATGCGAGTTCCTCGGATTCTGAAGAAGATCCTATGGCACTCATTGCTTGAGGCTTCAAAAGAATGATGAAGCACAAGAAATGGGAGAAGAGGCCAAGGGAAGAGTTCTACAAGAAAGATAAGAAGAACAGAAAAGGTAAGCATTCCTCCCTTTCAAAGTTATCTTTAACTAAGAACTCCGGCTATTTTGAATGTGGCAGCAAAGATCACATAGTCAAAGACTGTCCAAGGAGAAAGAGGGATAGAAAGAAGAAGAAGGCTATGATGGCCACATGGAATGATGAAAACTCGTCTCGAAGAAGATGAAGATTCGATGACTCAAAGTGTCCGATGGCACTAACGGACTCGGAAGCTGGATCCGAGTCGGACTCCGACAAATCGGACACTCGAAGAGACAAATCCTTAGGAGGTAATTGAATACTTCCTCAAGTTCTCCAAAGTTGACTTAGCTAAATATGTTTACACTTTGGAAGAAAAGTCCAATTCGATTATTCGAATTCAAAGAACAACTTGAGTCTCTCACTTCGAGAGCATTGGTTTGAAAAATGAATTGGAAAAATTCAGACTTACTCTAAGAAAACTCAAGACTAGTACTCAAGCTAATGAGACTGAGTCCGAGTCACTCGAAGAGAAAATGAGCATCTAAAACAAAAGCTCAATGAGTCTCAAGAGCTTGTTTTGAAGTTTACTCAAGGTTAGAAAAACCTTGACATGCTTTTAGGTCCTCAATGTGTCTCCTTCGAAAGGAAGGACTTGGGTTTAACGAAGAGGAGGAATCTAATTCCTACGCAGATCTTTTAAAAAGGATTCCAGAACTGCGAAGTTAAGGAAAGCTGAGCATGGTCCTATTCATAAAAATGAAAGGAGGACTGAGCCCAGATTAGTTTATAGGAGAAAACCTTATCCACCAGTTTATAAAAGAAAAGATTTTCAAAAGAAAGAGACACGAGACTTAGTTTTCTAAAAGGAAGACTCGGAATCGGACCAAACTCAAAGTAATTCAAATCTGGGTTCCCAAGAGTCTTCTTCCTCGAAAAGGATAACTGTAAAGGGAATTACTGGGTTCATTAGAGGAAGTGAGAAGGGTTAGTGTGTTTCGACTTGCGGGTAACTCGAAAAGGACAAAAGGTAATTGGTACCTAGACAGCTTGATGTTCACGCCACATGTCGGGAGACTCAAGAATCTTTTATGAGTTAGAAGATTATAAAGGAGGTAAAGTCACTTTTGGAGATGACAGTAAAGGTAAGATAGTTGGAATAGGCAAGATTGGAAAAGGAGACAACCTGGTCAGCCCAGTCTATCTTGTCAAGGGATTAAAGTACAATCTACTCAAGCATCTCTCAACTATGTGATAAAGGTTAAGAGGTAAGGTTCACTCGGACAAATTGCTATATTTCGATGCAAACACCAAAGAGACTAAGCTCTCGGGTAAGAGATTAGGTAATACCTACACTATTCCTCTTTCGATCCAAGTGAAAATTTATCTTGTTTAAAAGCATCTCCGTATGATGATTCTTGGACATGGCATCGTAGACTAGGTCATGTTAGCATGCGTACTATCAAAAAGCTTGCATCCGTAGTCGAGGTTTACCTAACTGTGGTTTAAGAAAGATAAAATTTGTAAAGCATGCACAAAAGGGAAACAGGTCGGATCATCTTTCAAATCTCTCAAAGCTGTTTCCACATCCAAAGTGCTTGAAATGTTGCATATGGACTTATGTGGTGAAATTCTGTAAAGAGTCTCGGAGGTAAATCTTATGTACTTGTGATTGTTGATGACTACTCACAATTTACCTGGGTGTGTTTTCTTAAGCACAAAAATGAAGCGTTTAAAGAGTTTAGTAAGCTCTGCAGGAAAATTCAAGTAGAGTCTCAAACTCGGATCGGAAGAACTCGAATTGACCATGGAAGGGAGTTCGATTACTCAAAATTTGCATTAGTTATGCGATAAGAATGGTATCTCCCATAACTTCTCAGCACCTGTAACTCCTCAATAGAATGGGGTAATGGAGAGAAAGAACAAAACTCTTGAAGAAATAGGAAGGACAATGATGATTGAACACAATCGCCTTACTATTTCTGGGCTGAGGCAATCAACACAAGCAAACTACACACTCGAACGGATGCCTCATCGGACCCATTTTGAAGAAAACTCTATACGAACTCTACAAGGGAAAGAAACCATATCATACTTCAAACTCTTTGGATGTAAGTTCTATGTTCGGAATAATGGTAAGGATCACCTAAAAAATTTGAGGCTTGGTCGGATGAAGGTATCTTTCTTGGTTATTCATCTCATAGTAAAGCTTATCGCATTTTCAATAAAAGAACTAACAAAGTGGAATAAAGTATCCATGTTGTTTTTGATGAGATTGATCACGGAAAACCAAGTGAGTCAACATTCTCGGATCTGAAACTCAGTCGAGATAAAGATGATCTTGATGAAGTTGAGTTCGAGATAGAGTCAAAGGAAAGCAACTCAGAATATCATGACTTAGACTAAACCAGACCCCAAAGTAAGTTAATCCCGGAGTTAGTTTTCTTCAATAATTGCCCCTGATTCATGAAGAATTAGGCAGCTAACATCCCGATGGCTTGCTGAGTCTGTAGGTGTGGAGTCCAAAGGATATTTTTGCGTGTCTAAATATTGATAAATATCATGATACCAACTAGTATGGTTAGTACTAGACACTTATAAGGTGCGGACGTCCACGGGTTGACTGCGTCGCTTGATGTGAACGAGCGTTGAGTGAATGCTAGTAGGGATATTGATCATGGATGCTAACTTAGCTAATGTATCCACAACTTGATTATCATCCCTAGGAAGGAAAGTAAAAGAGATATTCTTAAAATGTTTAGATAATTACGTTAAGTATGCTTGGTAGGGTGCCAAGGCCTCACTACGTACTTTCCACCTTTGTGAAATTTGGTTGATGATCATACTCGGAATCACCGAAAACCCCGATATTCTTGACCTTGATCTCTGTTGCAGCTTTAAGTCCTGTGATATAAGCTTCGTACTCTGCAACGTTATTGGTGACCTTGAAGTCTAGTTTGACTGAAATGGGAGTATGTGCTCCCTCTAGTGGGACGAAAAGAATCCCTACTCCGAAGCCCTTCGATTGGAAGTGCCATCAAAGTACATTGTCTAAACGTCCACCTCTACTTGTAAAATGTCATCATCTGGAAAGTCAAGGTGTTCGGGTTGCGATTCAGGCATATGTAGATCAGCTAAGGATTCCGACACTACCCTTCCTTTGATCGCTTTTGAGGGATGAACTTGAGTTCGAATTCGATAGCATGATAGTCTATCGCGCTATCTTACTACTGCTAGTCGAGTTGCTCAAGTATGTACTTAATAGGATCCATAGGTGCTACCACATGTACTCGTGTGGGCTAACATGTAGTGTTTGAGCTTCTAGGTGGCCCGGACTAAAGCCAAAGATGTCTTCTCTAGCGGTTTATATCTAGTCTCATAATCCAGGAACTTCTTGCTTAGATAGTAGATCGAACGTTCTTCTTTCCCGTCTTGTTGAGCTAGCATGGCTCACATAGTCTGTTTCGTTATGGTAAGATATAGAAATAAAGGTTTCATCTGTAGCAATAAATAAAGCTTGACTCGGACGAGAAAGGTAAAGCAATAGATCGAAGCTCTATCGAGGTATGATTGGATCTTTGCTATATCTTACTTCCAGCAGACTTGATATAATATTCAGTGTTTGCCTATGCGCAAGATTTCAAGCTAATCCAAAAGAATCACATCTCACTTGCGGTGAAGAGAATATTTAGATATCTTGCAGGCACTCGGAATTTAGGCCTATGGTATTCCGAGAGACTCGAAGCCGACTCTCACTTGGATACTCGAGACGCGGACTACGCAGGATACAAAGTTGATCGAAAGAGCACTTCGGAGCTTGCCAATTTCGGGTCAATCCTTAATATCCTGCCACTCAAAGAAGCGGAACTCGGTAGCTCTATTAACTGCTGAAGCTGAGTATATTGCGACTGCAGCTTGTTGCGCTCGGATTCTATGGATAAAGCAACACTTGAAAGATCTTGGACTATCCTTCAAATCGGTTCCAATCAAGTGTGACAATTAAAGTGCAATAAGCATCACCAAGAATCCAATTCAACATTCGAAAACAAAGCATATCGAGGTCAGATATCACTTCCTACGAGACCACTCGGAAAAAAGGTGACATTGAACTTGAGTTCATTCCTACTAATCTTCAATTAGTTGATATTTTTACTAAGCCTCTTGGTGAAGATCGGTTTTGCTTTGTTCGAAATGAGCTTGGTATGTTAAATGCTTAACTTTATGCTATTCATTGCATGATTACGTGTTATGTGTTTTCACTTTTAATAACCATTAGCTCGGTTGATTCGGTGATACTTGGGTTAGTAGTTATTTCGTGTTTCGAGTCACTCGAAACTATTCCGAGTTACACTCGGACGTAGAAAAAATTTGGACTTCAAATTTTACTGAAGCTATCTCTAGAACGAGTGGAGAGTTTCGGAATATATTTTCAAAATCCTTTTCTCTCTCACTCTCTCGAGTGCTGTGATCGATCGATAGCCGTAGATTTCTAACCGCTGAGATCTTACCCGTTGAAGAGAACCGTCACACCGGTCTTCGATGACTCGATGGACAAGTCGAGTCGAACGGAGTTATACTTAACGGATAGTTAACGGGCGCGTAGTTTTTCTATAAATAGTGCCTATTCATCTTCGTCTCGGTATTCTACGTTCCATCTCTCTCAAACGAAACTTTTCGCGGAAGCTTTCTACGTACACAGTGATCGTTGAAGTTCTTCAAGCGTCGGAAAGGACATCTCACGTAAGTTTCAATCTGCTCTCATCTTTTTCTTCTACTCTTTTTCGTTTCTTCTACCTCCTTCTCTCTTTTCTTACTCGAAAGTTTCATCTTTCCTTCCATCTCTCAAAATGCCTAAGAGAGGTAACCATCCCGACTTCCAGGTCTCCTCTTCCTCCAAAAAGCCTCGCACCAAAACCCCGAAAGCTCAACCCCTCCAAACCCATTGTCACCCAAGCACCTTGCGCTGGACGACAAATTCTTTCCTACAACCAAATTTTCTTGGTTGTCCCACATTCAAACCACCGGGGCATACAACTTTCTTTGTTTCAGCTGAGTTCATCTATCACGAACTCGTTTCGAGTTCTACACTCACCTCACCTTCTCCGAAAATGTTCTAACCTCCAGGGTTCGTAACATCACCGTTCGATTAAACACCTCTCTCTTCTTGAACAGCAACCCCATTCCCTTCATCGAAGTCGCCGACGACTTCTTTGAAAAGTACGCCACGAGTTCCTCGAGTCCCGGAAGAACTTTTCGGTGACTCGGCTTGAAGTCAGAACCTTCTTCTCTCAGCATTCTAGCAAGGAGAACCCCAACTCCAAGCACCTCAAAGCTCTCTTTGACATTCTTGAGGGCTACGAAGTAGACCTCTTCCCCTCCATCATTGAGCGGATGGCAGCTGTGCCAGCTCAACTTCAAACCAAAAAGAACACCTCTCTTCCTTTCGGTGCTCTTCTCACTCTCGTTTTTAAACAATTCCAAGTTCCTCTCCCCTCGGACCCAAACGCCGTATGCCGAGGCCGCCGTTGTTGTCGGCAAAAGGAACTTCGAGGGTACGGATACTAGGAAATTGACCCCGGTGTCCGGGTGCATAACTCGGAGCCGAGGCCTCCTTCTCCGCCTCGGACTTAGAAATCCACCCCTCTCTCTCTCCCCTCACCACCTGGTGGTGCTTCCACCTCGAGTGCCTCCAAATCTCTCTCTGCTATTTTGTCCCCAATTTTTATGGACAAAATCAGCTCTGTGTCCTCTCGCTTTCCAGGACATGCTCCGGTCTTTCAGGCTTACACTCCAAAATATGAACATCAACCAAAAGACCGCCCAATCCCAAATTCGAGAGTAGCGAGTCTCTAGTTCTTGAGATGAGGGCGTTGGTAAAGGAGCGGAAGGAGCCGATCGAGCTCCTCGGAGAGAGAAGGTTCAAGGGGCTCAGGACCATGGTGACTCGGACGCGTCCGAAGCGTCTTCGAGCCCGAGTCCGAGCACCTCGGACAGCGGGAAGAAGAAGAAGAAGCTGCGGACGCAGAGCAGCAGACGTCGAGGAGCTCGCGGCTGAGGCAACTCCCTCCGGGCAAGGGGAGGAACACAAGAAAGAAGCGGTGGGAACTGCCGAGGGTCGATCGCTCCACAAGCTCGGATAGCGAGTACTCGGCTCGGATAGCAGTACTCAGCTCGGACAGCAGTCCGGGTGGGTCGAAGACCTCGCTACTCCAGCGAGTCGGACTTAGCAGCCCCTCCAGCTACCGAGGTTCCAAGGGAAGAACCCCTCGATCCACTCGTTCGGGTCAACCACTCGGAGCTGAGCCCCGACGATTGTACCGGCTTTCCCTCCGCCGCGCTCAAGCACATCGTCAAGATCCTACCGGCGCCGGCGAACCTCAACTCCCTCCGCCTCCACTCGAAATCTCCCTCTCCCTCGTAGGCGCCATGCACCGAGTCACAATTCCTCGGTCTGCGCGATTCTTCTTCTTTCGAGAGATTTATTATTTTTTCATCCCGACATCTAAGTTGTACTAACTGTTATCTTTTCTTCCCTCCTTTTGATTGTTGTTTTTCTTTGAAAGGCACGGGGAGAAATAGAGTCGAACACTTGTTGTCTTGTTTAGGGGAGCTTTTCCTCTTCATCTATGTAAATTTTTTTTTTAAGTTCAATGAATTAATGCTTTCTCTTACATGATTTCTGTGTTTACAATCTTTACGAGTTAACATTATTTCATTAAGTATGGAATGCTCCGATGCTTTACTTTATGCTCGATACACTATGTTTTATTCAACTTATTTTATGCGCAACCATTCAAACTCAGATTTCTTTCACTAACAAAGTGTCTGTCTAAGTATGGAATGCCTTTCATCAAAAAGGGGAGATTGAAGACTCGGACACTTGCTCAACGCATTTACGAGTTGTATTAAAGAAATCAGGTATAACCATCTCGTACCTATAGAGTTTTGATTCCAAGGCATTCTCTGTTTGGTAGAAACTTTTCGAGTGATACGGTATCCTATCTAAGTGATACAACTTTTACTTCGTGTATTTCTTGCTTATCTTTGAGTGACTCGGAAAGCCGATATGCGTATCTCACTCGGTTCCGAGGCCCTCATTACTCATTTATCGCATATTGAATAGACTAGTATTTCATCCTTCCTCACTCGGATCGACTTCGGTTATAAGTTCCATGTTATTATAGTCGGTATCTCTTGTCTGTTTCATGTTTAGTCTATATCAAGTTACTTCACTCGATGTTCTTTATATAACTTGATTCTTCGCTTAGACTTAGTCGGATGGAATTTTTGAGCTATATGGATATTAGACTCGAGAAAATTTCATTTCGTTTCGACTCGGATAATTAGTTGTTTAATTATCATAATTATTTGATTATCTCGTGTCTAACCGTGGACCAAAGTATTTTATACTTTGAGAACCAAAATTGATTTACTTTTGTAGGTTATTCAAACGAGGATATACCTTTTTCAAACCACAAAAGTAATCGGCTTCAAAACGTCAAATCACCAGTAGACATGACTTTTCACCTTCTCTCGCTCCAGTCCCAGAGGATTGTGTCGGAGCTGTCTGTTTCCAAAGCCGGAAAACTGGAACGCTAAGCTTAACGGTGGTTTCCACCTTATCTTTCAAGACACCGCCAGTGGTATTGGGACTTCCAAGAGAGTTAAACCGTTATCCAACGTTCACATTACAACGGATACTTTCCGAGTGACTCGGAAAGCTCTTGTCAACGGTCACAAAGAACTCTCGGTCAGCGAGATGAAGATAATGGCTACTCTACCTGGTCATCTATAAATAAAAGCCGCCTCACAAGACTTGAAGATTGCCGAACCTATTGTTAATACACATACTTGAGAAAAGTTATTGTATTTACTCTCAATCTTCTACTTACAACTCCCATTCCGTAATTCATTACTTTCGAGTTAGGTCTTGTACTCGATTACAAACACTTTCTTACTTTCTCTGTAAGGTCCCTGGACTAAGCCGTAAGGGTTAACTCAGCTTAGTTGTCCCTAACTGTAAGGGTTATCTCAGCTAGGAAGTACTAGATCGGATAAGGTAATTTCGAGTCTAGGAAAAATTGTAAAGAGTTGTCTAAGGGAGCAACTCAGGTTCGGTCAGTTCACGGTATTTTGTAGACTCAAAATAGAGGATTTGACTTCGTGCTTGGATTAGCACGGTTCATGGTTTTCTGCCCCGGGAGGGTTTCCACGTAATTTCTCGGTGTTATCTTTCCGAGTTCATTCTAGACTCGGACAGTCTTATTTATTCGTGATAGCATTTACGAGTCCAAGTTTTTCCGACCTGCTTGTTTGACTCGGAACCTGTCTCTGTCTCTTCTTTAACAAAAGAGCTATCATTTCCACGAAAAACTTCCATCACCCTATTCACCCCCGTCTAGGGTGACTCGAACTCTCCCGAGCAAACCTTCGAGGATCTGTTGATGTTCGAGGTTTGCCTCTTCTATTTGCCCATGTGTTCGTTCGATCCGAGATGGAATTCGGTCGAGACCCTTGAGGTTGGTCTCTTTAAGTTGCATGCCGACGATCCAATTTTATTTCATCGGTTTGGTATCCCCTTCCTTCGAGTCTCCCTCCCTGTCTTTTGTCTATCTTATCGGCTTGTTGGTGTTGGATTAGGTCCTCTGTGGAGTTTGCTAGGACAAGTGACAACCATAGAAGGGCACCGTTGTCCGTACTTGAGAGAACTATATAACTTATCTATATACTATCCTGTGGTTATGTACTTTTGGTCTTAGCTGCCTGTATATTGATTAGCCACCACTTTGCTAGGTGGACGACTCATTCGGGCCACCAAATAAAGACTTGGAGGCTTTTTATCGGTACTTTTATCTCTCTTGATAATCTTTCCAATCTTCTTTTTCCTAATGAACGTCCGTTACATATGTGCTCTTGCCATTTAGTTCCTCATAATGTTTTTCGACTATGGAGGCAATTACCGGGTTATGGACTGCCTCCTTTTTGGAGTGGAAGTCTACTCATTTTTGTCACCTAGTAGCCTTAAAGTCTATGATGAATGACTATCCTAATCGAGACTTCATTTGCACAACTAGTTTATGATTTTTTGGTTTATGAATCGATCTAACCAAGTCATTGTTTTTCACATATTTGATTTCAGAGTGACTAGTTTCACTCGTTGTTTATAATATCAATAAAGTTGCATTTGATAACAGCTTTATTTGTTTTGATTGTCATCCAAGCTATTCATGGGCAGAGGTCAAGCTAAGGAAGACTAAAATGGCAAGAAGGATTTGTTGTGGTTGTCATTGTTATTGAAATTTTTAAAGAACCGAGCAAAGTGTATTATTGGGACTATATTGTCATTATCTTTGGTTTATTTATTTCGGCAAGAGGAATTGTAAGAAAACGTGTTATTCCCAAGGCCTATTGCGACCATCCCTAATAGCGAAAAATCTTGCTATGCAAGTTGAATGATTTTAAGTTGCTTAATTTTTTAAGAACATTTCAAAGGCTTAACTCTACTTTTCCCCATAACCTTGTTGGTTTTGATCTTATAAGTGCTCTCACATATGAGTATTGCAATTGGCTTCCACCTAAGGTAATTACAGGCTTTAGGGGTTTAGAATAGGAGTTTGTCCGATCAAAACAAAATTCTTATTTTTAAGAAGATCATTAGCTGGAATATTCAAGGGTCCGAAAGAGAAAAAGCTCTGCGTGAGATTAAATATATTTAGAGACTTCACAATCCTAACATTATGTTCCTTATTGAAACCATGGTTAACGACACAAATGCATTTAACATTGTTCAAAAATTTGGTTTTGAGAAATACGAGCTCATACCGCTTGTTAATCATGCGGGAGGTATATAGCTATGCGGAATAATGAAAATATTTCGATTACTACTATAGCTAAAAAGAGAGAGCCATAAATCTCTACAATATGGATAAAGTAACAAATAAAGAATTCATTATTTCGGGGTCTATGGACTAGCTCAAGAAAGAGATAAACCAACATTTTGGAACAGACTACCACTTGCTTAATATGGTTTTCCACTTGCCATGGTGTATCATTGGTGACTTTAATAAGTCAGCTAACCAGGATGATAAAAGGGGAGGTAACGCTTTAAGGGTTGAAAAATAGTCCTTTTTAATAGATTTCTTGAAGCTATTGATGGATCAACTATTTCTCCTCTCGGTAGAATTTTAACTTGGAAAAAATGTGTTAGAAGGGTTACCGTTTATGAACAGTTAGATAGGGAAATTGTTAGAAAAGATTGGGCTATTTTGTACCCATTGACTGAGGGGAGTCATGGCCCTTTCTCGTTCTCGGATCATTACTATCTATTGCTAGAGACTAATCGTAGAAGTGCCTCTCTAAAGAATAGGGGTTTTAGATTTCAGCCCCACTCGGAGTAACTATGATAGAGCGAAAACTATTGTCCGAAGGAATGGCAAAACAATCGTAGGGGTACAACACTTTTCGGATAGTGTCTAAACTAAAGAGAATTAAAAGTGAATTGAAAGAATGGAATAGATGTTCGAATAATAACTTCAAAGACAAAATGGAAAGGAATACGGAAAGATTACAATATGTCGAATCTAGGTTATTATCGGATCCGCAAAGCCCAAGACTTAATCGGTGGTTCTATCGGCTTCTAAAGCAACGAGAAAAGAAGTTATTTTTAATCAGCGCTACTAGGGAAACTAGCTGTTCGTCATAGTTCGAGGGTTTAGAATGCCGTCCTCGGGGATGGATTATAACTACCACTAATGTTTTGATTGAATGGGATTCACAAATGAACTAAACTACTAACAATTAAGTAAACTACCAAATTAGCAAACAATTAATTCTAAAACCAACAATTACACTACATTAAACTACCTAAGGGTGATCAAGCCCACATGGCTCACAACAACCAAATTTTTTCCTCAAGATATCACCCAAATCATAATTACTTATAAGCTAATAGCAATCCTAGATATCCACGACTAGAAAAGTAAATAGCAACAATCCTAAATAGCCACAACTATACAAAATGTAAAAGAGAGAGATTAGGGAAAACTTACCCATTCCAAGCACTTCCAACATCACTTCCATTTCTAATTTCCAACAAATTTGTCTATTCAAAGCTACTCATTTTTGTGGGTCTAACATTGAGAAACTAAAGAGAAAGGGGAAAAGAGAAAAATAAATGGCACTAATGCATCTAAGGTGGTGATTAAGATTGTAAAAGTGAGGAAAAGCCTCCAATCAAATCAAAGGTGAGTCTCTAGTCACTTTTACCCTCTCTCTCACCTAAATGGGGGTTTTGGTTTGGATTTTGGTAAGAATCAAAACAGAGCATCAAGTAAAATGTTTGAAATTAACATTAAACTAAATGAAATTAGCAAAGGAATCAAATGAAAGTAGAAAAACTTAAACTTGCATTGATTTGAACTCAAAATATTAAGAGGATTTAGAGAGAGTTTATAGAGAAAAACTTGATGAAAAACCTTAAAAAACTTAAAATATCGCGAACTCCCTTTTCGGGGTCGAAACAGACATATTTATACAGACTTAGAATCTAATTTGGCATGGTCATGACCGTGCCAACGCTCTGTCACAATAACAAAAGAAACTCCACTTTGGCATGGTCATGCCACAATTTGGAACGGTCGTGCCAAGTGGCACGGTCATGACAGATATCGGCACTGGAGTGGCATGTTCTACTCGGGCTTCTTTTTTCATTGTTTGACCTTCGCTTTCTCGGGCCCGAACCTTGAGCCTTCGTTTGGCTCCTCAAATCTTTGATAGCTCCAAGGTTCTTGTTTCTTAACCTCTTACCTAACAAAGCATAAAAACATATAGAAGAAGTCTAAATTAGTCAAAATTGTGAGATAAAATCTAGTGTTAGAAGTATCAATATTGCTTCGGTACAAGCCCGAACAAATACCCCATACTTAGATTTTACTGGTCCTCGAGTAAAATAAGAGGAAATCACCTTTTTGTAGGTGCAACGATTGTATTTAGCACATGCAACAAGCCCTTTAAATCCTTGGTAGCCCAAGTGGACAATTGAGGTCTCGTTAGGGCTTGTAGAAGATATACCCACAAAATCTTTGAAATATTTTTGGATTTTTTTTTGCCAAAAACATGAGATATATACACAGTAAAGGGAAAGTATGTATATATCAACAGGATTTATCATACTTATAACTAAGTTACAAAGCTATATACAAGCAAGATATGCAATCAAGACTCACTTAGACCACAAATGCACCCCTGTTTCTTATTTTTCACCCCATACTTCACAATGATAAGATATACACCTTGGTGATTAAGTGCAAGTGTCATCAAGCCTCGAGAATCAGGTTGCTAAGATTAACACAGTTTCCCTCTACTTACTTAAGTGACTTCCGTGCTCAACTTTCTTTTTGAATTTTCCAAAATTAACACACACGCACACAACTCAACTCCAAGTGCCCTTTTTCCGGTTGGGTAGCTCTTGGGTTCTTGAGGCCCTTAAGTACTCTGGATGAAATAAAAAGCAAGCACATAATTGGGTCATCTTTCCTTTTGGGGTTTTATTAGTAACTTGTGCACAACACTTATTTACAACCCAATTAGAGGTTCGGAATCAAGCAAAAGCAACCACATATTCCAAGTCGATTACAATTATGGATATAAATAGTGACTATGAATAATGGTGCCAAATTATTCACATTTTTTTTTCCTTTTGATCATTACGAAACCACTAAGTAAACAAAGGTTCCCAGGCCAACCTAGTGACCCAATCCCAAAAGTGATGGTTTAGTGAACAAGGTAGGCACAAAATCAATCATGTGAGGTGAGGTTATTATCAAAACCCGAAAACTACAAAATAGGTCAAGCAATCAATCATGTGTATTTCACCTATGTATAATTAGTAGAAACCAAATTATTAGGGGTTAAAATCCCATCAATATGACACAAAACTCCCCAAAGTTAAGCAAACCTACATCGAAAAACAAAACTTTTGGGTACATGACTTCACCACCCCCACACTAAAATCACACAATGTTCTCATTGGGGTAAGGGAGTACCAATAATGGAAGGAATAAATACATCGCAAAGAGGAAAAGGAAGGTAATAGCTTGTGTATACCTTAGAGTGGAATGACGACGCATTTCCCTATTATCATGAAACACCAACACAACAAATATGTACACATGGCAAATAAACACAAACCTAGAGACAAAGCTATGTACACAAAGACTATATACAAAATCACACCAACAAACCCAAAATTAACATATCGGAGCGCATTAGAAATTCCTTCGGTTGGCCAACAAATACCAATCAAAACCCACATTTCACCTCAAATGGCCAATAGTAACCAATCATATTGAAACAGATCCGGGAAAGGGTAAACAAAGCAAGGCAAGATAAGATAAATGATGCCGAATTAGAAACCCCTAATGATCATGTAGTTCCCCCAATGACATATAAGATGAACCCCGCAAATGATATACCATGAGAAAGTTAGGGTGGGGAAAAAGGCACTCACAAACTCATCGGCTCCCATCGAGTCGGAGCCGGGTGGGGTCCAATATGGTGGAGTGTACGCGGGCCCTCCTTGATGTACGTGGTGATGATACATTGCGCGTAACATCTCCTCATTCCTCCTTATTGCCTTAGATTGCTGCCTGCGTTCTTCCATTGCAAGGAGCTGCTGCTCCTCATACTAATCCATGCGCCCGAAGGTCCCCAATATTAGTCTTAACAGAGTCGCAACAAGGTTGCACCCTTCTTAATGTTTCCCTAAACGTTAGATGGTCGGAGTGAAGTGAAGTAATTTCCAATTTCATGTCAGCCAGGGCCTGAATAATTGAATCTTGATAATGAAAAGGAAGGGCTTGAGACGAGCCACCAGCTTTAAATTATAGGTGTTGCTCGGTTGGCTCATCTTCATTACCATCTCCCTCCTCTTCCTCCATGGCGACATTTTCCTCATTAACATCATCACCATCCTCAAATTTTTAGCTCGTTGCGATTGGCTAGAGTGGTGTGGTCGGGGTTGGAGAGTTGAAAAATAGGAAGGCCATGATGATTCATAAAGCATTTACTCCGTACAAGAACAAATTTCATCCTAAGTAATGCTTTCATGTCTAACCTTTCTCCCAAAAAGTGGGGCACTAATTTTTCCACTTTGCTACTCAAATTTATCCCCAACGCAATAGCTATAATAAAACCCCCACCACTATCACTTTCTTTGGATGCTTGGCAACATCTTCCAAATGACTTAGAATGAAGGCCCTTATATCTACCTTAATTCGGTTCACTGCCGTCCAAAGTAAAAATAACTCGGGGTTTCTAGCAACACCTTGGCTATCATGTCTCCCAAATACCATATTGGCCTTTAGACGCTGGAGGTAGCAAAAGTCATGTTGCAAATGTCGGTGACTTTTGCTTACTTAGACTCAAAGGCAACCCGACAGCCCGTTCCATCTCTATCAAAGTGTAGTTTTTGACCACTACAAGTGATGCTATACCACACATCCCGGGGAAAAGGTATCCTCTAAGCATGAAATACCCCCGGAGTTAGGCGTAGAGTGTGGTTAAATTGCACCAAATTTAAATGAACGTCCTTGTTAAATAGGCGGAAAAAGATGTGCACTTGGCTCTCATTAAACTGTCCTTCTCAATCCACTTTCAAGGAGGTAAGAAACTCCACAATTAATTGATCAAACTCAGCATATTTGAGCTCCACAAATTCAAGTTAATCCAAGTTACTTAACAATCTATACATGTCATCCCAAAGCCCTAAACCCACAAGGGTCTCTTGATCTAAGTAACGAGGCTGACAAACCAATTTAGTGATAAGATTATCAAACCTAGCCTTTTGTTTTCTATTTACATATTTTATTGATCTTGCACTAGTAGAAAGAATAAGAGGCTGAGCTTGAGCTTTACCTAGTTCCGCGTCGGGATTGGGAGCCTCTTGGGTTGGCTAGCTCTTTTAGGTTTAGGAGGCATGGTGGAAGACTTGAACCTTAAATTTATTTTTATATTAACCCCCAAAATCTTCAAATCGTTTCAAATTGTGTGTAAGAAACACACTTACAAGTAAAATGCAAAGCTTTCTCTCACTTCCAGCCCTAACTCAACAATGGTGAAATTAGGTTGAGAGGAGAGAGAAAATGGGGTCAAATGTGAGAAATTTGGAGGTTTTATGGATGGAAATGGGGATTTTGTGAAGAAAATTTAGAGTTTTGGACAGGATTTGTGGGTGGGTGAGTGAGGGAGGCTAGAGAGAGAGAGAGGGGCTAGGGTTTTTGAAATGGAGATGGAGGAACAAAAGAAGAAGAAAGGGGAAGGGGGCCACGGTTTTAAGATCCGTAGAACAAGGGTGGCATGGTCATGACCGTGCCACGTTGCTGTTTTGCGAGCCTAAATCGTGCTAATGACTTGTATGATTGTGCCGATCTTTGGGACGCTCATGCCTGGATTTTTGTGTTTTCAATTTCTTTTTTTTTCATCTTTTCATCATTTGTACTTTATTTTTGTAAACTTTTGTTTGTTTGGGGTTTTTTTTGCTCAATTTTTATTTCATTTATTCAAAAGAAAATAAAACAAAATCTATTTAGAAAATCTATTAACAAGTGTACAGGGGAGAATTCAAGCTTAGTTGTAGGAAGGTTCGTGGAGCCAAAGGCACTCCACGTCACCCATCAAAGGCATTTTCAAATATTCTTTTAAACGCTGGCCATTCACTTTTTGACGGGTACGGTGATGGGGTCCTGAACTTCTATAGCCCCATGGGGAAAACTTGAGTAACAACAAAAGGACCTGTCCACCTAGACCGTAATTTCCTTGGAAATAGGTGCGATCTCGAGTCATACAAAAGCACCTTCATATTGGGGATAAAGTTTTTACGTAAAATTTTATGATCATGAACTTTGCCCGTTTTTGGAAGCTCGGGCACTCTCATACGCCCGACCCTAATCTCTTCTAATTCGGTGATTTGCAAATGCCTCTCCTCTCCGACTAAACCCATGTCATAGTTGAGGGTCCTAATAGCCCACCAAGCCCGGGCTGAAGCTCCACCAGAAGGTGACAAGGCTTGCCATAAACCACCCTATAAGGAGACATGCCTGAAGGGGTTTTAGACGCTGTCCTATAAGCCTAAAGAGCATCGACAAGCTTGTCGGCCCAATTCTTCCTATTTCTATTGATAATTTTCTCACGAATTTGCTTGATTTTCCGGTTGGAAATCTCAACTTAACTACTTGTTTGAAGGTGGTAGGAGGTGGCAAGCCGATGGGTGTTAGAATACTTTTTAAACAATGCATCAAAAGATTTGATGTCAAAATGAGTACCTTGGTCACTAATGATAACACGTGGCATGCCATACCTAGCAAAGATATTCTCTCTCAAGAATTTTGACAACTACCCTTGCCTCATTGGATTTAGTGGGGATAGCCTCAACCCACTTAGGTACATAGTCCACAGACTAAAAGAATGTACTCGTTCCCAAAAGAGATTGGAAACGGTCCCATAAAATCAATTCCCTATACATCAAAGATTTCAACAACAATAATAGGGGTGTAAGGGCATCATGTCTCTCCTAGAAATTCTCCCTAACTATTGACATCTAAGGCAATTCTTATAATATGCATGAGCGTCTTTAAAAAGTATGGACCAATAAAAACCACATTGGGGAACCTTAGTGGTAGTTTTCTTACCACTAAGTTGCCCCCGCATGCTTGATCATGACAAAAAGAGAGAACACTTTTCACTTTTGAATCCGGGACACACCTCCTAATAATTTGGTCGGGACAATACTTAAACAAGTAAGGATCATCCCAAATGAAGAGTTTGACTCTAGCAAGGAAAGCATCCTCAATTAGTTTTCGTCCACCCATTCGACATTTCCCTAGTTACCAAGTAATTAACTATCTCAGCATACCAAGGTTCCAAATTCATCGCAAATAATTACTCATCCAAGAAGCATTTAGAAATGGGTAGGTTATTCACATTGTCACACACGATTCTAGATAAGTGGTCCACCATACGATTGTCGGACCCCTTTCGTCCTTAATCTCAATATCAAATTCTTGGAGAAGTAAGACCAATCTAGCAAGTCTAGGTTTGGTATCTTTCTTCTACAGGAGGTAACTCAAAGTGGTATGGTCGGTGTTCACAATGACATGAGACCCAAGAAGATAAGGTCTAAACTTTTAAATCTAAACAGACACCGCTAAGAATTCTTTCTCGGTGACGAGTGTAATTCAATTGGGCCTTATTTAAAGTATAACTAGCATAGTGCATGACTTGAGACTTTTTCTCTACCCTTTGGCCCAAAACAACTCCAACAACATAGTCGAAGGTATCACACATTGTAGGAACAATGGTCGCCCGGGGCCCTGGCGAGCTTCCCCACTCTTGTCAGGTCTCCTTTTTAAGGATTGATTTTAAAGATAGTTTTTCAAAGTGGATTTTGGAACGTTGGGGGGGTGAATCTTTTATTAAGAATTCTGAATTTTATTAAATCGATTCAAAGCGAATTAAGCAAACTTGAATGGCGATTTTATTAATCATTTTATTTTAGCAATTATTTTAGAAGTCTCGGGATCTTATTTTCTAATTAAGGACTAAATTATATAAGGGTTATGATTCTATCGTGAGGCTTTCGAGCTAGATTGGTGTGAAAACACCAATTTGGACCGAAGCTACCATCGCTGCCCCTACGGTGCTGGCCGTAGCCTCGCACCGGGGAAGGCGAGCACCGGCCAGAGGCCATGGCTGGTGAAACCAGCCTTGGTCTCTGCCCAGTGGGCAGATCCAAAACCCAAGATCATTGTTCCCGGAACCAAAAACACCGAGATGCGATTTTGAATAGACCAAAGAATAAAAAATAGGAGTCGCCGGTAAGTTTTTAAGAAGGAAAAAACTAACAAAAACATAAAAGAAAACTTGCTCTCTCGATCTTAGTATGGAAAAAAACTAAGATCGAAAAAGACTAAAAAATTGACTCCATCCGTCTTGAACCGAGAATTGGATTTGGGGGCGAGGGTACGAAACGTAGGGATAAATCCCTCCATTCCGCCCATTCGAAGATGGCCATTACTAGTTCGAGTAGTGTATTAATAAAGATGTAAGGAAATAAGCATACAACATGTGAAACAAATTGAAGCAACCAAAACATAATAAGGAAAACGATAAAGAAAAGCGATAAAGAAAGCAATGAAAGAAAGAAAAGCAAGAAATAAAAGATTACATCGATAGGGAGAAAATTAAAGCGATTATATATCTTAAACCACAATACGGAAAGCGAATAAAACAAAAATAAATATAACCGTTTGAAGGCTGAAATATGGCCCACAGGTTGTCGCACCTTGCTGATCTCTATCTCCACGCTGGATCTCTCGATGCAATGGCGACAATTCAAAGAAAAGGGATAGTTTTGTGAATTGTGTCTAGGGTATGGCAGTGATAAATTGAATGAGTGCTTAGAGGCCAAAATAATTGAATATTCTTTAGCTCTTTGCACGAATTCCACTGTGAAAGATGAATGTTTATAGAAAATTCGGTAGAGTAATGGTTAGATTAGAGCATTCAAGTTGGCTTTTAGCAGCGTGATGCTAAGGCGAGAAGTCATATCGAAATGAGAGCCAACACTCTCTATTTATAGGTGAAAGTTAGCTCTTGGAGAGACTAAGTCACCCTAGAGGGGGTGAATAGGGTGATGATGAAATTTGCTTCGATTAAATAATAAATTTGTCCGAGTAGAGTTGGAGTCACGGATCAACCGAGAAAAGACCCGACTCGTAAATCGTAAAGAATATAGAAGCGAGTAGACCGAACAAGTAAACAATCCGAGTCTAGAATGTACTCGAAAGCGGTAACACGAAAGTACGTGGAAACCCTCCTGGGGCAGAAAACCACGGACCGTGCTAATCCAAGCACGAAGTCAAATCCACTATTTTGACTTCACAAAATGCGATAGACCGACTCAACCCGAGTTGCTCCCTTAGACAACTCCTTACAAGTTTTTCCTATAAAGACTCGGACTTTACATCTCACTTTTATGAGTTCTATCAAGGTAATCAGACATAAGACTTTCTCACTTATATAATTTTGATTCCAAGTCATTCTCCGTGTCTTAGAAACTTTTCCGAGTAATATGGTATTTTCTCTAAGTGTTATAGAAATTATCTCGTGCATTTATACATGGCTATGTTTGACTCGGAAAGCATATATGCACTTACCATGTTTCACTTAGTTTTGAGTCACTCAACACTCGGAAATATCGCATGATTCAAACACTATCTTTTACGTGTTCTAACTCTGGTATTTTAGTTTGAATTCATGCTTAGTCTAGATCAAGTTTATTTCCTCAGATATACTTTAGTTAACTTGATTCTCTTTTAGACTCGACTCAGATGGAATTTTGAGTATCATGAATATTAGAGTCAGAAAATTCCATTCCTTTTCCGACCCGGATAATTAGTAACTTAATTATCTTATTTACATCATTATCTGTGTCTAATCTTGGACCAAAGTATTTTGTACTTTGAGAACCAAAGTGATTTACTTTTGTAGGTGATTCAAACAAGGCTATCCTATTTGAAATACAAAAGTAACTGGCTTCAAAACGTCAAATCACCAGCAGACAAGGCTTTTCCACCTCCGAGCTAGCCTCGGACACTCGTGTCGAGTTGTTTGTTTCCAGAAATGGAAATCAGTAACACTAAGCTTAACGGTGGTTTCCACCTTACTTTTGAAGACACTGCCGGTGGTTTTAGGCACTTCCAAGGAGTCAAGAGCTGTTGTCTAATGCTCATATTTCAACGGATATTTTCCGAGTGATTCAGAAAATTCTTCACAACGGTCATAAAGGAACTTCCAGTCAGAAGATGGACACAACGGCTAAGCTACTTGGTCACCTATAAATAGAAGCCAACTCTCAAGACTTAAAGATTGCCGAATCTATTGTTAATACACATACTTGATCAAAAGTCGTTGTATTCATTCTAGATCTTCTACTTACAACTCCAATTCCGTAATTCATTATATTCGAGTTGTAAGGTCTTGTACTTAGTTACAAACTCTTTCCTTACTCTCTAAGTAAGGTCCCTTGACTGAGCTGTAAGGGTTAACTCAGCTCGGTTGTCACTAGCTATAAGGGTTATTTCAGCTAGGAAGTACTAGATCGGATAAGGGAATTTATGAGTCTACGAAAACTTGTAAGGAGTTGTCTAAGGGAGCAACTCGGGTTGAGTCAATCTACTGTATTTTGTGGACTCAAAATAGTGGATTTGACTTCGTGCTTGGATTAGCATGGTCCGTAGTTTTCCGCCCAGGAGGGTTTCCACGTACTTTCGAGTTATTACTTTTCCGAGTACATTCTAGACTCGGACAGTTTTAGAATTCTATTTAATTTGTTTCTTCAATCATCTCCGAATTCCGAGTTGGCTCATTTTCCGAGTTCATATTTCACTCTCACTCTCCTTAGAGTCATATCTATTTTAAATCTCAAGCAAGTTTCATCATCACCCTATTCACCTCCCCTCTAGGGTGACTTAGCCTCTCCCTGAGCAAACCTTTATCCTAGACTCGGAAATTCCCTTATCCGATCTAGTACTTCCTAGCTGAGATAACCCTTACAGCTAGGGACAAGCTGAGCTGAGTTAACCTTTACATCTCAGTCAAGGGCCCTTACTTAGAGAGTAAAAGAGAGTTTGTAACCGAGTACAAGACCTTACAACTCAGAATATAATGAAATACTGAATTGGAGTTGTAAGTAGAAGATTGAGAATGAATACAATGACTTTTGATCAAGTATGTATTTTACAATTGATTCAGCAATCTTCAAGTCTTGAGATTTGGCTTCTATTTATAGCTGACCAAGCAGCTTAGCCGTTGTGTCCATCTTCTGACTGGAAGTTCCTTTATGATCGTTGTGTAGGATTTTACGAGTCACTCGAGTAAATATCCGTTGAGATATGAACGTTAGACAACGGCTCTTGACTCTCTTAGAAGTGCCTAAAACCACTCGGCGGTGTCTTCAAAAGTAAGGTGGAAACCACCAATGAACTTAGTGTTGCAGATTTTCATTTCTAGAAATAGACAACCCTGACATAGTGTCCGGGGCTAGGTCGAAGGTTGAAAAGCCTTGTCTGCTGGTGATTTGACATTTTGAAGCCGGTTACTTTTGTAATTCAAATTTAAGATAGCCTTGTTTGAATCACCTCCAAAAGTAAAACAATTTGGTTCTCAAAGTATAAAATACTTTGGTCCAAGATTAGACATAGATAATGATATAATTAAGATAATTAAGTGACTAATTATCCGGGTCGAAAAAGGAATGGAATTTTACGAGACTAATATTTATGATACTCACAATTCCATCCGAGTCAGTCTAAAAGAGAATCAAGTTAACTAAAGAATATCGGAGGGAATAAACTTGATCTAGACTGAGCATGATTCAAACTAGAAGCGTTGACTCTTACGAGAATAAGACCTGTAATATGAGCTCAGTCCCGAGTTCGGTTATACGAATACGACGTTTGAACATGCGATAATTCTAAGTGATGAGTGACTCGGAACCGAGTGAAACATAGTGAGTGCAGATATGCTTTACGAGTCACACGAGTCATGCATAAATACATGAAATAATTTCTATAACACTTAGAGAAAATACTATATCACTCGGAAAAGTTTCTAAGGCACGAGGAATGACTTAGAATCAAAACTTTATAAGTGAGAAAAACTTATATCTGATTCCCTTAATAGAACTCAGAAAAGTGAGGTGTAAAGTCCGAGTCTTCAATAAGAGAGGCCCTAGGTCACAAATGACCTAGAGTTTGCGTCTTATTAGCCAGTCCAAACAAGTTGAAATAAAATCGGGGCATTCCTTAATAGATAGAATCGGATCGGAAGATGATAAACCTGATAGAACCGGTTAAAAGAGAGGAGGTGGACGCCGGCCAATTGGACCTTCCTAGGGTGTCGTGCCCTAGTTGTGTCTCCAAGGACTCTCCAAGCTCAAAACGCAGCGTTCCACCATGCTTCTATAAAGCGGGTTTCGGCCACGATGTCATTTAGAGGGGAAAGCTTATAGCCTTGTGTGGACTATCTTGTGAAGATTAAAAGGCAACACTTTGATGCTTTTGATTATGAAATGTAATGCTTCAACATCGTCTTTAGGTCTTCGACTCTTTGTCGACTTGGACAAAAGTGGAATGCGGTATTCTGTACTTGGAATTTCCCAGCACGAGATCATGGGACTCTACAATCTCGAAAGGCTCGGCCCGGTTCTTGGACGATCCGAAAGAAAAGAGGATTTGTGGACCGACCCAAGGTAAAAGGCTATTTAAGTGGTGCTTGGGGTTCTTTGTGGTTTACTAGCTTATGTTGCACCGATTGATCACAGTCCGAATCCGAATCCACAAATAGGACTCGGGATTATCATCATCGGGGTGACAAAACAAAACAGAGAAATAACGAGATAGGTGTATACGAGTAAGCCCCTGTTTTGACCAGGTCTAGAAAGACGAAGGGTCAAAGTAGACACTAAAGGGTACTTATCTCGATTTCTATAAGACATTATGTGATGCTTGGAATTGGTTGTAGTCAAACCCGAACTCCAAAGTGAGACCTGAACTTGATGGTTATGCATGTGTCTTAAAGTTCGGTAAAAGGATCCTAAGCTTGGCTTGATCGAGCCTAAAGTTTGACATATTTCGATACTCGAAACTTCGATTGTCTTTCGATCCGAAGCTTGGCTAAATAATCCGCAGTGCTCGCATACTTGTTAGTGCATAGATGAATTGACAAAAGATCGGTGTTTTTACTTGAATAATTCGGTCAAAACAAACCGATAAAACTATTCCAAAAGGCTGATTGGTGGGCTCGAAACTCCCACTTGCATGCATAAGAGACGAAAATCACATGCTCTTAGAGGACAAAGCTGTTCGGACTAAGGAAGTGGGCTAGGCTATAAAAGCTGTCGCCGATTGAACACCACGACCCCTCATGGCTCTGCACCGGCCAACCTTTGGTAGGCGTATCCCCGGTGTGCCTGGCCGCACACCAACTCTTCATCTTAACCTTGTTATTTTCTTGTATTTCCTTACTTTGCTCCTTCTTGAAAGCTACTTGGTTCTCAAGAGTTCTTTTTCTCCAAAATGACTAGAAGAAAAGCTCACCGTATGGGAAGAACTAGGGTCGAGAGTGTAACTTAAGACTTTTTCCTCAAGCGCGAATGGTGTCCGCAAAATGAGTGGAACCCAAGTGATCTTCTAGTTGAAGCTGAAAGCCATGTTTCTTCACTTGCCATCTCCTCTTCGATAAGCTAATTGGCTTAAACCTCTTCATTTGGTCATTTAGAGTAACTTTTTAACCAAAATCTTGTTGGATTTTGTCTTGTAGAAGGGCTCAATTCGAAGTAGTGGAGCCATCCTGAAATTTATGGAGACATGTGAGAGGATGCACTTTCCTCTAGAGAATGTCATATACAATGCTCGGATTCGGGCCTCTCTACATTACTCTATGCTATCTCATTGCTAGGAGGGAGAGAGATCCTATTAGAGCAATCAATGAGCTATATTAGGACACCACCAATACGTTCCACCTCCCCTTCGGTGAGATGACAATAAATCCTTTCGATTTCACTGTTTTATCCGGTCTAGGCTTTTCAGGGGAACCTTTAGCTTATGACCGAAATTAATACAAAAGCCGTGACTACCTCCATCACCTTTTCGGCCTCGTAGTAGATAGATTCCCATATAATAATCATTTCAAATATACCATTCTTTTTAGGCTTTTGAGAATGAAGTCTTTGGTGTCAACACTCTCCTCAACAACAAGTTAAGGTCGTGCTTGCTCTTCTTTTGAGTACGATCCTTTTCTCCGACCAGGCCGCTAAGATTCATGTTAACTACTTAGTGAACCTAGTGGACCTTGATAGAATAAAGGAGCTCAACTGGGGTGCTCCCTCATATATTTGCCTCATTAGAGGCCTCCGTGCTCGGTGTGCGGCATACAAGGCTAAAATCGGATTCCACTAACTATATTCCTTTAAATAGCTTATGGAAGATTATTGAGGTATGCTCAAATTTTCCCTTCTTCAATATCTACTTTTCATCTCATATGGATAAAAAGCTTTACTTGACTTGTCAAAATGTAGCCGTGGCTATATGAATACTTTCCACTTCTCTCTCCCAGTTCATCTAATCAGCTTGTGTTCTCGACGTCCAGTATCATGGGCGAGAATAAATCTTGAGGGAACCAAAATACATGAGATAGGCTGTTTGAGGTTAGCCCTCAACAGCTTTAACTCGGTATGTTACTTCTACTCTCAAAATTTGCTCCAAAATAGGCCTAAACGAGTTTTTCAACACACTTTCAACGATGCTGGTCATGCCGACGACTGGACCACCTGTCGTGGGCCCACCAATGGTGCAGTCCAGCCCCTTATATCCATGGTTTTTGTCCATTTTCTTGTTGTTTTTCATTGTTGCTTGCTGATTTCTTGGTAATTCTTGTGTGTAGGCCAATTTCCATCCTTAGGCCCAACTCCAACTTCCCTAAAATGTCCTTGTGGCCCGGGAATTGAGTGAAAGAAGGATCTTGTTTGAAGGTCCTTTTGGATTTTGTTGGTATCTTGGGGAGATGGTCACTCAAATTCGAGTTAACACATGGCTTCCATTTGTTCCGGTAGATCCTCCTCCGACCATGGTCTATTTTCGCTCTCTCTCTCCCAACGAGGAAGCGGCGGCCATGGTAGGTTATCCGTTTACTTCACTTTTGAATTTAAACACCTCTTACGCACATCATGCTTCCCGCATCATGACCCAACTAGTGAGGGCTGAACTCCTCTCTTATAATTTTGAATTTGTTGTATGGAAATTAATTGTTATCTTCTCTTCCTTGGCTGCTCACTCCTGCTGACATTCACATCCCGAGTCTCAATGTGGATGTTACTATGCCCGGGGACCTCCTCGTTTCATCACCATTCTCGAAATCCCGGAAGAGGAATGTGTTGGGCATCCCTTTCCTAGAAATTGGCGAGGGTAAGAGTATGTGCTATTTTCCTTTTAGTTACGTGCTAAAAGTATCTTCCTCGTTGATAACCTCAAGTAAACTTTGTAGTACCATCGGGAGCAATCTAGAACCATATCTATTAGATTGTAGTAAGCTCTTCGTGGAATCCAGAATTTCTTTACCGACGATCTTTCTCTACTTCTCGAGCAAGTCCTCAATTAGTGTAGTGCTAAATTCTTTAAGCTTTGAGTGATTTGCTAATCGCTTCATTGATCTTGTAGAGACGCCGATCGAGAGCCACTCCTTCGGGTAATCTACCTAGTGCGCCCGAGACATCTTCCCAAGCTCATGAACGACAAGCGCCCTCTAGTAGCAATGCTAGACAAGGTTCGTCCCGTTGTTCTTCAAGGCGTGCGCATCATAGGAGTGCGTCCGAGGCAGGACCTAGTGTTTTCAAGCCTAGTACTTCCGATACGGGACCTAGCCACTCGAGGAGAGCTTGGACATCCTACCTTTGCATGCATTTGATCGACACGGGAACCCTCTTTATTTCCCTCGATCTTCTTATAACGGACCAACTCATGGGGCTTCTCGGTCTTAGGACCAAGGAGGTGGTTCGTACCAAGGCAATGAAGGTGGCTGATTCTCTACGTCTGTTTTGGAGGACTTAAGGAATTACATCTTCGATGAGGACTCCGATGACGATGTATAGATGATTCCTTGCTTGCTTCCACTACTTGCTGATTTATGGACCTCCTGTAGGGTGTTTGTTTTGTTAATATATTATTCATTTTATAATGAAGACTCTTATGCAATGAGATGAAATGCAAGACTTGATTCTAAAAATGCGTTCTTTTATTTTATATGATGCACAAAACCTAAGAAAAATACAAAGACAAAATTAAAAAAAATGGGCACTAGCCCCTATTCCCCCTAAAAGAAAAGAAAAAGAAAAAAAGGAAAGCCTCAAGTGCATGGTCCAAAATAAGGTGCTCGCCACGAGCTAGACAAGAGATAAAAAAATAACCAAGGCCTACTCGGGCCCGTAAGAAATCACGAAACAAGTTGGGCCAAAGGTGTGGTCGGCGCCCACCATGTACTAATCACGGTAGGATTCGAAGAACTCCAGGAAAACACTTATAAATATGATCGCTCGACGCAACAAGAAATACGAGACACCAAAGCCTTCACTTAACTGTAATATATCCTCTTCTTACGTCTATACATAGAACCATGGACTTCATCACCGAATTAACCCGGTGGATGCATGAGATGAGCAACATGGATAGGTCGGGGTTAACCAATTATGGGCTGGATGTCCTCCTTAGTAGTCGCCAGGTGAAACTCTATTGGCCTTTCTTAAGGGGTGTTGTAGCTTATTGGGATTGCCAATCACCATGTCTTTAGGTTCGGGGATAAGGAACTATGCCCCTGCACTGAAGAGTTTTATACCATACTAGGCGGTTTTAGGCGAACAAAACTAGCTATTCCTAAAACCTCGGAAAATCTTCATGAAAAGTACCAATATCTACTAAAAGCGAGCAAAAAGTACCTAGCGTGGATTCTTATTGGGAATCGGGTTAACTTAACGAATGTAATGAAGCATTACCACAACATGTATGCCTATGCTTGAGTCCATCATCATCCCGAGGCGATGGGCTATCATTATCCGCATGATAGGCGAATTTCTATTAGTAGGAGGCCACGAGGACTTGGCACTAGCAGACTTAACTAGATTTGGTGGAACAGTTAGAGAATTATTGTGCTCTAACTCTACTAATAGTTGCTAAAACAACAATTGGCTTAAACCGAGTTGAAGCAATGCTGAGCGAGAATTTCTATGGAAGCCCTTTGTTATTGCGGGTAAGCATTTAAACAAACGAAGCAAACAATGGTAAATCGGGCGGCAACACCATTCATAAAGCGGCGGTCCGAGCGCCAACCGGAGGCCGAGGGCCTTTGGCTTATACCAAAAACCTAACTTTCGTCCATAGTTCTGCTTGTTGCTATTTTTATTATTTCGATTTTGCTCCTATTAGGCCTAAAAAGTTAGACTTTGACCGTGCAGGACACTAACATTTGATTTTGCATATGTGATGTGCGGATCTGGCTAATGGAACATCCGAGAGTCATCGAAGCTCCTCCGAAGTTGGATACATACCTAACACCTCACTTACGTCGGTGGAAACGAACATTAGCCGCAGATTGATCGCCTCGCTTCCTAATGGGAAGGGTATCTCAAAAATCACGGCAATGACCCCTTATGGTATGTTAAACATTGAAAGGTGTCCCAGTTCAAAATGCATACTTGTATAGTATCCATACATTCGTCTATTGGGCCTGGAGGAGAGCACGTATTACATCCCCGATCGTGTGTTGTGACAAATGGGTGGAGAACAAATAATACCATTGTAGGATTGTATCCGGCCCGCAACTTTTGACTTGTTCCGAGGACACGGTAGCTCTAGACGGATTGGGTAATGGCCCGAATACTGGAAAGGTCTTCGAAGCTGTTGACTTAAGCGGCCTTTCGACACCGACGGAGTTTCAAATACCGATGTTTCTCCTTATTATCTAGAGTGGATAATAGAAGTCCATCCTGAGCAACGAAAAGCGTTGAGACTTAGAGAAATAAATCTCGAAGAAACCGTCGCTGCTGCTTGTTCCACTGCAAATTTGTGAAGCAAACCCTCGGATGACTGCACGGGCCCATCAAAGAAAGACTGAAGCCAAACAAAACGAAGAAAGGAGGGCCCTTCGAATTTGAGAGCTAAAGGAACGCACCTGAGACGAAGGAAGTGAGTCTAGTGATCGTAAAGGAAAGAAAGTGAAAATAGACTAGGATTTGAATTCTTAGGAATTTGAGATAGAATAAAAGAAAAGGAGGATTAGTTTTGCCTCTTTAGAACATTTGTTTATTTATTTTACAAGTAGTATGCTTGCAAGTAAATTCCTTTTATTAGCTATGTATTTAGGTAAGTAGTAGGCTTACTATTTATTGAATAAAATTAAGTGTTATGCTATACTTTTATATTTTTATCTCGCTCACTTAGAGGTAAAATAAAAATTATCATACAAAATAGACCGTCTAATTGGACCGTCAAACAAATAAACGAACCAAGGAAAATCAGAATAAGAAGGAAAAACCATGACCCGACCAATCCACGGTTGGTCGGGTGGTGGCCGATGCCCGCCTTGGCGAAGCCTGGTTGGACTAGGCTCGACCTACTACCTAGGGAGATGATACACGTAGTACTTCTTCAACCGATCCAAATTGGTGTACTGAAAAATCTCTTCTTCATCCAAACCATAGCAATTTCCCTTTTACGAGCTCAACTTCTTCGGCTTATTCCCTTTTCAACGTTCAGCTTCATCATCTCTCCCGCTAGCTTCGATAGCCCTCATTATTTCTTTAAGATCTCTTGATATAGAGGATATCTGTTCCTCTTGATCACTCAACCTGGTTTCCACCTTATCTATATTTTCATTAAGCATACCGAGGTTAAGGTACTGTTCGGGATTGGGATCCATTGGAAGGGAACTCTTTTAGGTACGGTCTTAGAACAAGGAGTAGATTGTGATGGTGTAGTATGCACCGATGCTTGTCGCACTGATGTAGACGGCGGAGTACAAAGAAATGATGATGTGCCAGACTCCTTGGTGAGACGTTCTAATCTTTTAGAGTTTGGATTTCGAAGATTCTCGGTTGCCATATACTTCCCTATTCTACAGCCCAAAGGATGAGATTTAGGACCATGTGACAGAAGATTACTTTAAGGAGGATGGGACTCAAGCGCAAGACCTGAAGATACTAAGGATGCTTTTATTTGGATGCACATAAAGAATGCAATGATGACATGATATAATGAATAACTTAAAAATGCTTCCTATATGATAATACGTTTCCTTATTTGGGATGAACTTTGGACTAGATGCAAAATGAGAGAGATAGACCTACCAATCGTAATATGAAATGATTTTTCTTTATTGGCAAATGTAAATGAACTTACTTAATATGAGATGATTTTATTTGGCTAATGCAAATGGACTTACCTAATATGAGATGATTCTATTTGGCTAATGCAAATGGATTCACCTAATATGAGATGATTCTATTTGGCTAATGTAAATGGACTCACCTAATATGAGATGATTCTATTTGGCTAATGCAAATGGACTCAATTAATATGAGATGATTCTATTTGGCTAATGCAAATGGACTCAATTAATATGAGATGATACAAAATGAAATGTGACAATGCAAAAGAAAATAAAAGGATTGGACAATAACAAAAGGGAACTTCTGGTAAGACCCTTTCACAAATAGCAACTACTTAGGCTATTAGAAAGATAATTTTGAAATGACACAGAAAGATGCAAACAATGGACCAACCCTATGGGAAGAAGGCATTTTGATGTCCGGCTAAATGCACATAACGGATCGACTTTAGCAAATTATTAAAGTGTTTTATTTTCACCCATGGAAGGGTCTAAATCATGCACTTGCATACCTATTCCTAAAGGCTCACAAGCAGAAGATTAAATCTAAAACAAACACATTCATTCAAGCATGCAAATGAAGTTTGAGGGAAAACCTAGAAGTCCAAAAGTTCTATGGCCCAAGAGTTCAAGAGTTTGGATACATGGTGACACGTAACTTGAGGATTTGGTTCCCCATGGATTGCACGGATAAGGATACCAATCAGAATTCGGTGCCTCTTGGTGAACCAAAAGGTTTAGCCCAAGATGGCGTGCTACGAGGGAGGAGGTACCGTTTCCTCGGGCAATCAAGCCTCGTTGGACCCGCCTAAAGGAACCGAGTGGGAGCCTCTCTCCGAGAAAGGGTAAACAGGGGGTACAATAAATTTTTCATAGTGGTCCAAAACAATATTTAAACTAGTTCAAAGATTACTAGATGCGGGGTGTCCGATGTAAGCACATTATTAAGAACGCACTACTCAAATTTTTAAGTTTCGCCCTCTTAATAAAAAGTTTGTGCCCAGCGGAGTTGCTGCCGTAGGAACCACGGCCAGCCGGGGCCTCGCCGAGATTCCCCACTCATGTCGGGTCTCTATTTTTATTGATTGATTTTAAAGATAGTTTTTAAAAGTGGATTGTGGAATGTGGAGATGAGCCTTTTATTAAGATTTCTAAATTTTATTAAATCTAATTTAAAGCAAATTAAACAAAGTTTAATGGCAGTTTTATTAATCATTTTATTTTAGCAATTATTTTAGAAGCCCCTGGATCTTATTTTCTAATTAAGGACTAAATGATATTAGGTTTATGATTTTCTTTGTGAGGCTTTAGAGCCAGATTGGTTTGAAAACACTAATGCGGACCGAAGCCACCACCGCTGCCCCACGATGTTGGCCGTAGCCTACACGAGGGCAAGGTGGGTGCCTGCTAGAGGCCGTGGTTGGTGAAACCAGCCTTGATCTCTGCTCAGTAGGCAAATCAAAAACCCAAGATCATTTTTCTCGTAACTCGAAAACACCGAAATACGATTTTGAGTAGAGCAAAGTATAAAAGAATAAGAGTTGCCGATCGGTTTTCGAAGGAAAAAACTAACAAAAACAGAAAAAGAAGACTTGCTCCTCAATCTTAGTATGGAAAAAACTAAGACCGAAAAAGACAAAAATTGACTCCATCGGTCTTGAGCCGAGAATCGGATTCGGGGCGAGGGTACGAAACGTAGGGATAAATCCCTCTATTGCGCCCGTCCGAAGACGGCCATTACTAGTTCGAGTAGTGTATTAATAAATATGTAAGAAAACAAACATACGACATGCGAAAATTAAAGCAACCAAAACATAACAAGGAAAACGATAAAGAAAAGCGATAAAGAAAGTGATGAAAGAAAGAAAAGCAAGAAATAAAAGATTACATCTATCGAGGAGAAAATTAAAGCGATTACATCTCTTAAACCACAATACGGAAAGAGAATAAAACAAAAGCAAATATAATCGTTCAAAGGTTGAAATATGGCCCTCGGGTTGTCCCACGTTATCGATTTAGATCTCCATGCCGAATCTCTCGATGAAATGGCGACAATTTAAAGAAAAGGGCTAGTTTTGTGAATTTTGTCTAGGTTGTGGCGGTGATCGGTTGAATAAGTGCCCGGATATCAGAATAATCGAATATTCTTTAACTCTTTGCATGGATTCAACGGTGAAAGATGAATGTTTATAGATAATTCGGCGAGTAATGGTTAGATGAGAGCATTCAAGTTGGCTTTCAGCATTGTGATGGTAAGGTAGGAAGCCGTAAAAATCGGAATGAGAGCCAAGGCTCTATATTTATAGGAGAGGCCCTAGGTCAGAAATGATGTAGGGTTTGCCTTTTATCAGCCAGTCCAAATAGCTGAAAGAAAAGTGGGCCATTCCTTAAGAGATAAAACCGGATCGGAAGATGATAAAATCGGATAGAACCAGGTTAAAAGAGAGGAGGCGGGCGCCGACCAACTTGTAATACCTGAAAATTTAAGGTGCTTGCTTGGTAAGGAATCAATTTATTAAAAGTTAAATGATTAAATTAGTTGAATTATAAATTTTCCGAATCGAAAATTAAAACCCGAAAATTTAAAAATGGGCTTATTGAAATTAAATTTGGCCCAATTTGTTAAAAACCCAAAACATAAACTAGAAAAAAATAAAAATAATTGAAAGAAAAGGGAAAAGAAGGGGCTGGCTAAAACGAGTGTGCTTGGCAGAAGATAAAGTAAGGGAAGATTGATGGCAATGTCTTGGTAAGGAATTGAAGAGGTAAAATAAGGGGTCCAATGGGAATTAAACACCAAAACCCATTAAGTGTTGAGAGGAAATGAAGAGAAAGAGAAAGTGTGACTGAGAACAAAGAGGAAAACTAGAGGAGAAAGAGAACACAAAAATAGAGGGAACGAAAGAGAGTCGGAAGGAAGCGAAGCATAGAGGAAAGCGAGAGGAGAGATGGAGCAAAGAGAGCGAGGCATTGAAGGAACCACAAGCCGAGATTGAGAGGAAGAGCAAGAGGGGTCGAGGCCTAGAAGCGAAAGCCGAGAGTAAGAGTGAAAGAGAGACTACAAAAAGGAGAGCGAGAGAGAGAAATCGAAGCGAAGTGAGAACTTAAGGGAGCGAGAAGAAGAGAACCGAAACAAGAATCGAAGTAGAAAACGAGAGGCTAAGGGTTTGAGAACTTGGAAAAAAATACAGCGAGAGGAGGCAGCGAGAGATTGAGCGAAGGAAGAAAAAGCAGGAGCCGGGAAGAAGAAAAGGGGCTCGAAAGGAAAGAGGAAGAAGCAAAGTACGAATATCAAGCACCCGATTTGAAATTCAATTCAAAACTGAAATTTTTAGAACCACTAAGAATCTAACGTCATGAATGCCTCTTCACACTCCTTAGGGAAGTGGAATAGCACATCTTTGGCCACGATAGAGGATAAGGGCTTAGTACTTTTACTAAAATCCTTAATAAACCTCCTATAAAAATCGGCATGCCCTAGAAATGAATGAACACCTTTCACGAGTAGTGGGAGGAGGGAGATTAGCAATTATGTATGTTTTTGCTTTATCAACTTCAATTCCATGATATGATACAATGTGACCAAGGACAATCCCTTTTGCAGCATGAAATGACATTTCTCCCAATTCAAAATCAAATTCTTTTCTTTACATCTTGTTAGGACCCTAGACAAGTTGGTCAAGCAATCATCAAATGACATGCCAAACACGAAGAAGTCATCCATAAAAATTTCCACACATTGTTCAACCATATCGGAAAAGACAGACATCATGCATCTTAGAAAAGTAGCTGGGGCATTGCATAAGCAAATGACATTCTCCTAAATGCATAAGTACCAAAATGGCACGTGAAAGTGGTTTTCCCTTGGTCACATGGGGTAATGGAGACTTGATTGTAACCGGAGTAGCCATCAAGAAAGCAGTAGAAAGGATTACCGGCTACTTTCTCTAAGAGTTGATCCATGAAAGGGAGAGGAAAGTGATCTTTTCTAGTGGCTTTGTTCAACCGCCTATAGTCAAAGCAAACTCTCCATCCAGATTGGATCCTAGTGGGCACAAGTTCATTCTTATCATTTTTTACTACGGTGATACCGTTATTTTCGGTACCACTTGAACCAGACTCACCCACTCACTATCTAAAATGGGATAAATGATATCATGGTCAAGCCATTTCTAGACCTCTTTCCTCACCATCTCCTGCAAAGTAGGGTTCAACCGCCTTCGGTGATCCCTAAAGGGTTTGACATCATCCTCTAAAAGAATACGATGTTGAACAATGGAAGGACTAATGCCTTTAATATCTCCTAAAGTCCACCCTATGGCATCCCGATTCTCTTTAAGCACTTTAAGCAATTGGTCTTCTTGGGTCCCATCTAAGTTCGATGCAATGATCACATGATATATCTCTTCGAGACCTAGAAATGTGTACTTAAGGTTTTCGAGTAAGGGTTTTAACTCAAGAGTGGATGATGAAGGAATATTTGGATTGGACTTAAGAGCTAATGTGGTGGGAGACATAGGGGGATGCATGTAATAACGCACAAATTGACTCAATGTCACAAGGCTCAATATCACCAGCAAATGCATCCAATTTGGGATCATAATCCATCATGAAAGACTCAAACTCACATGTTCCAATCATCAAAACAAAAGTCACTCACCCAATTAAGGGTAGAGTGCTCCACATCATTGAGTCCATTGGATTGCTTTTATAAGTTAAACACATTAACATCCATGGTAATGTTGCCAAAAGTCAACTTCATGTTCCATTCCTACAATTTATCAAAGCATTTCCGGAGCAAGGAATTGAGGACCAAGAATAACTTGAATCTCATTTTTCGAGCAACCATTCAATTCAGTTTCAAGTATAACAAAGTCAGCAGGAAAGACACATTCACCAACTTTAACTAAGACATCCTCAACATCCCTTTAGGCAACCAAGTGGAACAATCGGCTAATTGAAGTACCATCCTAGTTGGTTTGAGTTCCTCCAACCTGAGTCTCTTATAGACAGTCAAGGGTAACAAGTTCCCACTTGCACCCAAATCGAGCAAACTTTAAGAAAAATGTGACACCCTATAGTAATGGAAAGAATTCGACACCCCACATCTTTATACTTTGTCGGCGTAGGGCTAGATGAAGACTCGGACTCTGAATGTATATCATTCCGAGTACTCTCAAGGACTCAAGTACAAACCTCATCCCTCCTAGGTTTTGATTTCAAGTCATTCGAATGTTATAGAAACTATTGCATATGTTTATATTTGATTCCGACTGACTCATAAATCACCCTCTTGTTCATCAACTCACACTGATGCTTCGAGTTACTTAGACACTACTCGGACTTATCGCTCGGACTTATCGCATGTTCAAATATTCTCTCTAACACTTTTAGTCTATTTTCTGACTTCATATTCTATGTTAAAGTGAATTACAGCGATAATTCAACTTTCTAAGTCATGATGTTTGTTTGAAACATATTTGTCTAGATCCAAGTACTAATACTCCGATATTCTCTTTATAACTTGATCTTTTCTAAGACTGACTCGGATGGAATTTGAGTATAATGAATAGTAGACTCAGAAAATTCTACTCTTCTAGGTCTCGAGATAATTATACACTTAATTATCTTAATTAAATTATTATTTATGCCTAATCTTGGACCAAAGTATTTTATATTTTGAGAACCAAAATTTATTTACTTTTGCAGGTTATCTAAACAAGGCTATGCTTATTTTTAAATTACAAAAGTAACCGGCTTCAAGTCGTCAATCACCGATAGACAAGGTTGTTATACTTCGAACCAGGCCCGGACATTGTGTCGGGGTTGTCCGTTTCAAAAGCTGGAAATCTTCAACGCTAAGCTTAGTGGTGGTTTCCACCCTACTTTTCGGACACCACCGAGTGTATTGGGATATCCGAAGGAGTCAAGAGCCGTTGTACAACGTTCACATCTCAACGGATCTTTTCTAAGCGACTTCGGAAGAACCGTTACAACGGTCACAAAGGACTTCTATTCAGAAGATAATCACAACGGCTAATATGGTTGGTCATCTATAAATAGAAGCCACTTTACAAGACTTGAAGATTGCTTGAACACATTGTTGAAATTATATCTCTTTGTATAATACTAATTCAATCTTTATCTTACAAGTCCTAGTCCGTACTTTATACTTTCGAGTTGTAAAGTCTTGTAATCAGTCACATACTCTTTCTTACTCTCCAAGTAAGGTCCCTTGACTGAGCTGTAAGGCTTAACTCAGCTCGATTGTCCCTAGTCTGTAAAGGTTACCTTAGTTAGGAAGTACTAGATAAGATAAGGGAACTTTTGAGTCCAGGAAAACACTATTAGGAATTGTTTAAAAGGAGAAATTCGATTGAGTCAATCTATCGTATTTTGTGGATTCGGAATAGTGGATTTGACTTGGTGTTTGGATTAGCACTGGCCGTGGTTTTCTACCCTAGGAGGGTTTCCACGTAAATCTAATTTCATACTTTTACGAGTCCAATCTAGACTCGGACTATTTTGATTATTCACTTTAAACTTTAACCCTTCCATTGTTTGAAAAATTCACTCATCACCCTATTCACCCCTCTAGAGGGTGACCAAGACTCTCTACGAGCAAACCTTCAATTGGTATCGAGCCTACCCTTTCGGAAAAGATCTAACAATCCAAAGGTCTAAAGATCAAATGGCTCGGAACAACTCTCGATGAAAGAAGACCTTCCAGCGAGATCACCAAAGTTGAAAGGATAAAATTTCATGCACTTGGAAGAAACTCATGGAATGCTTTCTATTGTATGACAATGAAGATGTGTGGAAGATCATACAAGAAGGCAATTACATTCCAATGAAGATGAAAGATACAAGACCTGTGCCTAAAGCAAAGTTCGAGTGCACCGTTGAAGAGGCATTAAAGTTCACAAAGAACTTTAAAGCAATAAACATTCGATGTGTGCCATCGGCTTAGAAGAATACAACAGAGTGTCGACCTATGACACAACAAAAGATGTGTGGGACACTCTTGTCAACACATGTGTAGGAACCAGCCAAGTAAGACAAGCGAAGATAAGCGAATATCTTCACAAATACGAGTTGTTCAAGATGGAGCTAGAAGAAAACATCACTCGGATGTTCATATGCTTCATTAAGATTACAAATAATCTCAAATCTCTTGGTAGAAAGATATCCCATGAAGAAAAATGCAGAAAAATTCTTAGAAGTCTACCCAAGAGAAGATGAGGTCCAAAGGTAACCGCCATTGAGGAAGTTCAGAACCTCTCACTATTAAAGCTAGACGAACTCATTGGGAAGCTACTCACTCATGAGATCCATCCGGAAGAAGAGGATGCCGAGGTCAACACTAAAAAGAATATTGCACTCGAAGGCCTCAAAAGTAAAGGAAAAAATCTTAGTTCCTCGGACTCGAAGAGGATCCCATGGCACTTATCGCTCGAGGCTTCAAAAGAATGATGAAGCATAAGAGATGGGATAAAAGGCCAAGAGAAGAGTTCTACAAGAAAGACAAGAAGGATAGAAAAGGTAAACACTTCTCCCCTTCAAAGTTATCTTTAACTAAGAACTCTAGATGTTTTGAATGTGGCAACAAAGATCACATAGTCAAAGACTGTCTAAGGAGAAAGAGGGACAGAAAGAAGAAGAAGCGTATGATGCCCACATGGAGTGATGAAGATTCATTTGAAGAAGATGAGGATTCATGCGACTCAAAGTGTCTCGATGGCACTATCAAACTAAGCTGAATCCGAGTCGGACTCGACAACTCGGATAATGAGGAGACGAATCCTCATGAGGTAATTGAATATTTCCTCAACTTTTCCAAAGTTGATTTAGCTAAATATATTTACACTTTGGAAGAAAAGTCCAATTCTGATTATTCACAATACAAAGAACAAGTTGAGTCTCTTACCTACGAGAGCATTGGTTTGAAAAACGAATTGGAAAATCTAAGACTTACTTGTAAGAGAACTCAAGACTAGTACTCAAGCTAATGAGACTGAGTCCGAGTCACTTAGAAGAGAAAATGAGTATCCGAAATAAAAGCTTAATGAGTTTCAAGAACTTGTTTTAAAGTTTACTCAAGGTCGAAAAACCTTGACATGCTCTTAGGTTCTCAATGTGTCTCCTTCGGGAAAGAAGGACTTGGTTCTAACAAAGAGGAGGAATCTAATTCCTACTCAAATCTTTTCAAAAAGGATTCCAGAACTATAAAGTTTAGAAAGGTTGAGAAAGGTCCCATTCATAAGAATGAAAGGAGGACTGAGCCCGGACCAGCTTACGAGGAGAAAGCCTTCTCCACTGTTTATAAAAGAAAAGATTTTCAAAAGAAAGAGACACAAACTCGGTCCTCAAAAAGGAAGACTCGAATCGGACCAAACCCAAAGTTATTCAAATCTGGGTTCCCAGAGTCTACTTCCTCGAAAAGGACCACGGTAAAGGGAGTTACTGGGTTCATTAGAGGAAGTGAGAAAGGTTAGTGTGTTTCGACTTACAGGTAACTCGAGAAAAGACAAAAGGGCATTGGTACCTAGACGGTGGATGCTCACGCCACATGTCGGGAGATTCAAGACTCTTTTCCGAGTTAGAAGATTACAAGGGAGGCAAAGTCACTTTTGGAGATGATAGCAAGGGCAAGATAGTTGGATTAGGCAAGATTGGAAAAGGAGACAATCTGGTTGGCCCGATCTACCTTGTCAAGGAATTAAAGTACAATCTACTCGAGCATCTCTCAATTATGTGACAAAGGATAAGAGGTAAGATTCACTCGGACCAATTGCTATATTTTTGATACAACTACCAAGGAAACTAAGCTATCGGGTAAGAGATCGAGGTAATACCTACACTATTCCTCTTTTTGATCCAAACCAGAACTTATCGTGTTTAAAAGTTTTTCTGCATGATGATTCTTGGACATGGCATCGTAGACTAGGTCATGTTAGCATGCACACCATTAAAAAACTTGCATCTCATAGTTTAGTTAGAGGATTGCCTAACTGTGCATTTAAGAAAGACAAAATCATGAAGCATGCAGAAAAGGGAAACAAGTCGAGATCATCTTTCAAATCTCTCAAAATTGTTTCCACATCCAAAATTCTTAAAATATAGCATATGGATTTATGTGGTGAAATTCCTGTAAAGAGTCTCGGAGGTAAATCATATGTACTTGTTATTGAAGGTTTTCTCTTGGAGAGACTTAGTCACCCTAGAGGGGAGGTGAATAGGGTGATGAGGAAATTTAAACAAAAGCTGGAAGATTAAATTCTAAAACTAACTTTGAAATAGTCCGAGTCTAGATTGAACTCGGAAAAGTGTTAACCGAGAAAATACATTGAAATCCTCCTGGGCCAGAAAACCACGGTTAGTGCTAATCCAAGAACCAAGTCAAATCCACTATTTTGAATCGACAAAATACAGTAGAAAGACTCAACTAGAATTGCTCCCTTAGACAATTCCTTACAAGAGTTTCCTAGACTCGAAGTTCCCTTATCCGATCTAGTACTTCTTAACTCAGGTAACCTTTACGAGTTAGGGACAACTAAGCTGAGTTAACCCTTATAGCTCGGTCAAGGGACCTTACTCATAAAGTAAGAATAAGTGTTTGTGACTGGTTATAAGACCTTACAACTCAGAAATATGTTAAGTACAGAGTTGGAGTTGTAAGTAGAAGATTCAATGAGAATTATACAGAGAGATAATTTTAGCAATAAGTTCAGCTATCTCCTTGCTTGTGAAGTGGCTTCTATTTATAGATATCCAGGCAGATTAACCATTTTTTTACTATCTTTTGATTAGAAGTCCTTTGTGACTGTTGCAATGGTTTTTCTTAGTGACTAAAAAATATCCTTTGAGGTGTGAACGTTGAGCAACGGCTCTTGACTCCTTTGGATGTTCCAATCTACTGGTGGTGTTTGAAAAGTAAGCTAGAAACCACCGTTGAGCTTGGCGTTGCAGATTTTGAGTTTTGGAAACAGACAACCACGACACGATGTCCGGGTCTTAGTCGAAGTAGAAAAAGCCTTGTCTGCTTGGTGATTTGACATCTTAAAGCGAGGTTACTTTTGTAATTCAAAAGTGGGACAACCTCGTTTGAATAACCTATAAAAGTAAATCAATTTGGTTCTCAAAGTATAAAATACTTTGGTATAAGATTAGACACGAGATAATAATTTAATTAAGATAATTAAGTGCTTAATTATCCGAGTCTGAAAGAGTGGAATTTTTTGAGTCTAACATCCATTATACTTAAATTCCATATGAGCCAGTCTAGAAGTAAAACAAGTCTGATAGAGAAAATCGAGTAATGAAACTTGATCTAGAGAAGCACAGTTCAAAAGAAACATGCTGACTTAAAAGGATGAATTAACACTGTAACTCAATCAAATTTAGATTACAAAGTCGGACTCGAGTTTATGCACGTTAGAGCAAATATTTGAAGATGCAAAAAGTTTAAGAGTTGTTTGAGTGACTCGGAACTATGTGTGAAAGCATAAGCAAGAGTGCGCTTTACGAGTCGGTTAGAATCAAGTGAAAACATATGCAATAGTTTACGTAACACTCGAAAAGATTCTAAATCACTCGGAAAAGTTTCTAAAGCATTTAGAATGACTAGTAATCAAAACTTACAAGAGATGAAGTCTGTACTGATTCCTTGATGGTACTCAACATGATATATTTGCAAAGTCCGAGTCTTTAGTTATTGTTGATGATTATTCATGATTTACATAGGTTTGTTTTCTTAAGCACAAAAATGAAGTTTTCAAAGAGTTCAGCAAACTCTGCGAGAAAATTCAAGTTGAGTCTCGGACTCGGATCGGAAGGATTTGAACTGACCATGGAAGGGAGTTCGATTACTCAAAATTTGCAGAGTTCTATGATAAGAATGGTATGTCCTACAACTTCTAAGCACCAAGAACTTCTCAATAGAATGGAGTAGTGGAGAGAAAGAACCGAACTCTTGAAGAAATAGGAAGGACAATGATGATTGAACATGATCTACCTTGTTATTTCTAGGCTGAGGCGAGTCAATACAGACAAATTACACTATGAACGAGATGTCTCATCGGACCCATCCTGAATAAAACTCCATACGAGCTCTACAAAGGGAAGAAGCCCAACATTTCATACTTCAAACCCTTTGGATGTAAGTGTTATGTTCACAATAATGGTAAGGATCACCTGACCAAGTTTGATGCTCGGTCGAGATGAAGGTATCTTTCTTGGTTATTCATGTCATAGTAAAGCATATAGCATTTTCAATAAAGGAACTAATAAAGTGGAAGAAAGCATCCACGTTGTTTTTGATGAGATTGATCGGGGAAAACCAAGTGAGTCAAATTTCTCGGACCTAAAGATTAGTAGAGATGATGATCTTGTTGAAGATAAGATTAGATAGAGTTAAGGGAAAGCAACTCAGAATGAGATCTGGTGAACTAGTGAACAGGTAGAGCATTCAATTATGCTTCGAGTCACCCACTCGAAAACATCCTATCCGACATCAACGAGTGGGGTAAGAACTCGTTCTTCTTTGCATAATCTATGTGCATTCACTGAATTCATTTCATTAACTGAACCAAGAAATGCAGTAGAGGCCCTAAATGAACCTGAATGGGTAGAGGCCATGCAAGAGGAACTTAATCAATTCCAAAGAAACCAAGTTTGGACTTTGACCAAATGATCTTTTGACCACCCAGTCATAGGTACCAAATGGGTTTTCAAGAACAAAGCTGGATGAAGGTGGGTTGGTAATCAGAAATAAGGCTAGACTTGTGGCCCAAGGTTATAACCAAGAGGAAGGAATTGATTGTGGGGAAACCTTTGCACTAGTTGCTAGGATTAAAGCAATTAGAATCCTATTGGCATTTGCATCAAGCATGAACATTAAATTGTATCAAATGGATGTCAAATGTGCTTTTCTTAATGGTTTCATTCAAGAGGAAGTCTATGTTGAGCAACCCCTAGATTTGAAAACTCAGAATTTCCAAATCATGTTTTCAAGGTGCAAAAAGCTCTTTATGGTCTTAAACAAGCTCCCGGAGCTTGGTATGAAAGACTGAGCAACTTCTTGGTTGAAAATGATTTGAAAAGAGGTCAGATTGACAAAGCTGTCTTCATAAAAATCAAGGGGAAAGATTTTCTTATTGCTCGGATCTATGTCGATGACATAATTTTTGGAGCTACTAATGAAAATCTCTATCAAGATTTTCGGAGTTAACGAGACAGGAATTCCAAATGAGCATGACGGGAGAACTTAATTTCTTCCTTGGTTCAAACAAGACAAAGATGGCATCTATGTCCATCAATCAAAGTATACGAAGGAGTTGCTAAAGAAATACAAACTCCAAGTTGCAAAACATGCAGCAACACCAATAAGTAGTAGCATAAAGCTGGACTCGGACAAAAAAGGTAAAGCGAGTAGATCGAAACTCTATCAAGGTATGATTGGATCTTTGCTATATCTTACTTCCAATAGGCCGGACATAATGTTTAGTGTATGTCTTGTGTAAGATTTCAAGTTAATCCAAAAGAATCACATCTCACTGCGGTGAAGAGAATCTTTAGATATCTTGCGGGGACTCGGAACCTAGGT
Organism: Talinum fruticosum; assembly: GCA_021018815.1. Taxonomy (NCBI): domain Eukaryota; kingdom Viridiplantae; phylum Streptophyta; class Magnoliopsida; order Caryophyllales; family Talinaceae; genus Talinum; species Talinum fruticosum. The sequence continues at coordinate 4,009,365 of JAITYX010000026.1, forward strand.
CTATGGTTCTCAAGAGACTCAGAATTGACCCACACTTGGATACTCGAGACGCCGATTATGCTTGGATACAAGGTTGATAGAAAGAGCACCTCCATAGCCTTCCAGTTTCGGGTCCATCCCTTATATCTTGGCACTCAAAGAAGCAGAACTCGGTTGCTCTACCAATTGCTTGAAGCTGAGTATAGTGCAGCTGAAGCATGCTTGTGCTCATATTCTATGGATCAAGCAACACTTGAGAGATCTTGGACTATCATTCAAATCGGTTCCAATCAAGTGTGATAAGTAGAGTGCAATAAGCATTACTAAGAATCCAGTTTAGCACTCAAAGACAAAGTATATTGAGGTCAAGTATCATTTTCTAAGAGACCACTCTGAGAAAGGTGATATTGAACTTGAATTCATTCCTACCAAACTTCAACTAGCTGATATCTTTACTAAGCCACTTAGTGAGAATTAGTTTTGCTTTATTAGGAATGAACTTGGCTATTTTATGTGAATTTATCTTGCATGATTATGTGTTATATGTTGTCCTCTCTTTGTCTTAATAACAACTAGTTTAGCTGACCCAGTGATACCAAGCTATGAGTTATTACTTGTTTGCGGTTTCGAGTCACTCGAAACTTTACTGAAGTCCGACTTAGGATTTGAGAAAATTGGACATCAAACTTCTGAAATCATCTCTAGATTAGTGGAGAATTTCAGAAATCTTTTTAAAAATTTTCTCTTTTTGCTCTCTCTCTCGCGTGTATTAATCGAGAGAACTAGGAGTTAGAAGACAAACACTTGGAATTCTAATCGTTGGAGAGCGGAACAGTCACACCGGTTTGAGGCAACCGTTGGAGAGTTGGGTTAGAACAGATACTTGAAGGACATTTTCTTTCTCTATATATAGCATTCATTTTCCTTCATTTCGCTACTTTACTATGTACTCACTCACACTCTCGCATACTAGCTCTCAAGCAAGTTCGAGTATTTTCAAAGAGCAAACCTTCGAGTCTTAAGCAAGCAACAAAACTTCTCAAGTAAGCTAACCTTAAGCTCTCAATACTCTCTCTCTCTCTCTCTCTCTCTCTCTCTCTCTCTCTCTCTCTCTTCTTGAGCTAACTCGTCGTCTTCTCAAAAGTTCACACTCTTTTCTTTTAAAAATTCCCTAACTATGCCGAAAACGAGGTTCCGCTCAGATTTTCTTGGTTCGGCAACCAAGAAACCTTGATCCAAAAGTCAAGAGGGTCTTTCTAACCCCTCTAAAATCATTGTCGCCTAACACCTGACGTTGGATGACAAATTCTTCCCAACCATAAAATTCTCGTGGTTGAACCACATCAAAACCACAGGGTTATACAATTTCTTCTGTTTCAGCGATTTTATCTACTTAGAACTCCTGGTTGAGTTCTATTCCAATCTTTCTAGCTCGACGGGATCCTCACCTCCAGAGTTCGCAATGTGGTGGTTCACATCAATGTCTTTCTCCTCCACCACGCTTATTCGAAGTTTCATCACTTTTCCTCAACGAGAACCCTATCCCCTTCAATGAGGTTGCTGATGAATTCTTTGAGAAATATGCCCAAGAAATCCACGAGTCGCACAAAAACTTCTTAGTGACTCGAGATGAAGATAGAGGCACATCTTCTTTGTTTCCTGCTGATGAGAACCTTCTTCTCTTGACACTCTAGCAAAGAGAATCCAAATTCCAAGATTCTTAAGGCTTTGTTTGACATACTCGAGGGCTACGATGTAGACCTCTTCCTCGCAATCATCGACCAAATGGCCTCTATACCAGCTCGGACCAAGAAATCCACCTCTCGTCCTTTCGGGGCCCTCCTCACCTTCATCTTTAAACAGTTCAAGGTCCTGCTCCCTCGGATCCTAACGAGGTTTCGAGGCTGCCATAGTGGTTGGCGAAAAGAGCTTCTTGGCTACGGATACCAGGAAACCCAACTAGGTGTCCGGGTCCATAGCTCAAAGCCGAGGCAACCATCTCCTCCGCTTCGGACTCGAGACTCCTCTCTCTCTTCCTCCTCCACCTGGTGGTGCTTGCACCTCAGGTCCCCCTCCTCAAACCACTATCACTTTATCTACCATAATGATAGATAAGGTCTCCTCCGTGTCCTCGAAATCAAGGATAGTCTCCGGTCATTCAATACTATCCTTCGATCTATGACCATTAACCAAAAAACAGCCTAATCTTAAATCCGAGAGCGGCAGGATGTGCTCCTTGAGATGAAGGCTCTGGTTAAGGAGCAGGAGGAACCGATCGAGCTCCTTAAAGAACAACGCTCCAAAGCGGCTCAGGACCTAGACAGCTCGGAAACATCCGAAGAGTCCTTGAGCCACTGCCAAATCTCCATCCGGAGAGGCAGTGAAGAAGAAGAGGAGGTTGCGGTTGAAGCAACTCCTTCCGAGGAGAAGGAGGAAGGCGAGAAGGAAGAAGAAGAGAAGGAGGAAGAAAAAGGAGAAAAGGGAGAAGCCGAGGGACAAGGTGCTCCTGCCCTCAACCGGAACCGATTAGCTCGGAGAGCGATCCGAGTGACTCGGAAGACCTGCTGACGCCGGTCGGTCGGCAGCTATCAAACCGAGAGGAAGCACCATACTCCATTGAATTTCAAGAGGATGAACCCGTGGATGACCTTGTTCGGGTCGGCCGCTCGGAGCTGAGCCCATTCTAGAGATCCTAGTGCTGCCCGCGGCCGGATCTTCAACGTCTTCACGTTTGTACTCGGTGAAGGCGCACTGCACATTCATTCGCTTCAACTCGAGACGGCTCCTACTCCACCATCTTAGTTTTTAATTTTTTTTCTCTCTGTTTTCATTTTTTTCTGTCCGGACACAAATTGTACCTACTTGATACATTCTTCCCCATTTTGTTGTTTTTTTTTTTCGAAAGGCAATAAGGAGAATATTTAGAAAATTTGTTCTCTTATTTAGGGGAGTTTCTCTCACCCTTTCCTGTGTATATATTTTCTATGTTTATGAATTAATGAAGTTTTTGAGTTCGTGAACATTGCATTGCTTCTTTCGGAGTTAACATATATTAGTGTATTTTGCTCCGATATATCAGCTCATCTATTTATCTTTGCTCCGATATAATTACTCATATTTTTCACCAAATGAGTTATCTGCGAGCAACATTCTAAGTCCGAATCACTTCATTTATTTCTCTGTGATATTTTTTACTCTAAGCTACGATACATTCATTGCTAAATGAGTAAGTATGAAAATTCTTGATTATTCAAGCTCGATACATTCTTTGCCGGATGGGTATGTATGAAAACTTTTGATTATTGCACAAACAAAGTTTCTATCCGAGTATGGAATGCATTTCATCAAAAAGGGGAGATTGAAGACTCGGACTCGAATGTATATCATTCGAGTACTCTCAAGGACTCGAGTACAAAGCTCATCCCTCCTAGGTTTTGATTTCAAGTCATTCCGAATGTTATAGAAACTATTGCATATGTTTTTATTTGATTCACGACCGACTCACGAATTACCCTCTTGTTCATCAACTCACACCGATGCTTCGAGTCACTTAGACACTACTTAGACTTATCGCATGTTCAAACATTCTCTCTAACACTTTTAATCTATTTTCCGACTTCATATTCTATGTTAAAGTGAATTACGGCGATAATTCAACTTTCTAAGTCAGGATGTTTGTTTGAAACATATTTGTCTAGATCCAAGTACTCATACTCGATATTCTCTTTATAACTTGATCTTTTCTAAGATTGACTCGGATGGAATTTGAGTATAATGAATAGTAGACTCGGAAAATTCCACTCTTCTAGGTCTCAAATAATTATGCACTTAATTATCTTAATTAAATTATTATTTATGCCTAATCTTGGACCAAAGTATTTTATACTTTGAGAACAAAAATTTATTTACTTTTGCGAGTTATCTAAATGAGGCTATGCTATTTTTTAAATTACAAAAGTAACCGGCTTCAAGCTCTCAATCACCGATAGACAAGGTTTTTCTACTTTTGAACCATGCCTAGACATTGTGTCGGGGTTGTCCGTTTCCAAAATTGGAAATCTTTAACGCTAAGCTCAACGGTGGTTTCCACCCTACTTTTCGGACACCACCGGTGGATTGGGACATCCTAAGGAGTCAAGAACCGTTGTACAACGTGCACATCTCAATGGATCTTTTTGAGCGACTCGGAAGAACCGTTACAATGGTCACAAAGGACTTCTATTCAGAAGATAGTCACAATGGCTAATCTTCTTGGTCATTTATAAATAGAAGCCACTTCACAAGACTTGAAGATTGCTTGCACACATTGTTGAAATTATATCTCTTTGTATAATAGTCATTCAATCTTCATCTTACAACTCCTAGTTTGTACTTTATACTTTCCGAGTTGTAAAATCTTGTAATCAATCACATACTCTTTCTTACTCTCCAAGTAAGGTCCCTTGACTGAGCTATAAGGGTTAACTCAGCTCGGTTGTCCCTAAGCTGTAAAGGTTACCTTAGTTAGGAAGTACTAGATCGAGATAAGGGAAGTTCCGAGTCTAGGAAAACTATATTAGGAATTGTTTAAAGGAAGCAATTCTGATTGAGTCGATCTACTCTATTTTGTGGATTCAAAATAGTGGATTTAACTTAGTGCTTAGATTAGCACTGGTCGTGGTTTTCTACCCCAAGAGGGTTTCCACATAAATCCGATTTCATACTTTTACGAGTCTAATCTAGACTCGGACTGTCTTGATTATTCAATTTAAACTTTAACCCTTCCATTGTTTTAAAAATTCCCTCATCACCCTATTCACCCCCTCTAGGGTGGCCAAGACTCTCCACGAGCAAACCTTCACTAGATGTGAGAGAACTCGCATTAGAAGTCAAGAAGTGTGTTTTGGGCACATTTGTTGTTCTTTTAGTGGTGCATAACTCTTTGAGAAACTTAGCATATGGTTTCATTTGTGAAATGGCATCAAACAAAGGGATGTTGATTTTGACTTGAGAAAATTTTTCTCGTATCTTACCAGCATGGGCTTGTTCTTTCTTCCCCTTAAGATGATTTGGTAAAGGAGGAACGGGCTTTGGAACCCTTGAAGGAGAAGTAACCCTATCAACCTCCTCCTTTCTAAATGTTTTTATTTTTAAAATTTTGTCCAACATTATTTTTCTCTCTCTCGATGTTTATTTTTTATGAAATGCATAGGGGGAGAAGAATCTATATTGGTTTTGATGAACTTAAAGAGAGTTCACTATTTTAGAGGGAGTTTTTATTTTTTTTTCTTTGTATATTTTTTCTACGAAGGAAATTATAAATTTTTAAGTTCTATATTTACTCATATACATATTTATATAATTTCATGTGATACTTACTTTCCTTTCTATGCTAATATGTTAAATTTTTGTGAGTCTCACACTTGTGTATTTTTTTTCATTTAATTTTCTATAATGCTTAGAATTGTAAATATTATGTTCAGTATTTAAGATCATAATGTTAGTTTTTGCTCGACATTGAAGATTATTTTTGATATCTTGAACTTGTTGAATTTCTCTATGTTATGAATGTTTTTTTATTAAAAAGCCTAAGATTGAAAACTTAGGTATGAACTAACCCCTTAATTAATTTTGAATAAAAAGTCAGTCATCCAAAGTTAGGACTAACGAAGATGAATTCTAAAAGGAAATTCACCAAATGATGACTAAAATATGACTAACCTAAGACTTTGGATCTAATATATTATCTATGAAAAGTCTAAGGATTCGGTTTTACTAAGGATAGTAGAAACGGACTAAGTCGCTAAAGCGAGTTTGGCTGACCCACTTAGTTTTGAAAAGCTCGACCAACTCAGTATGGCTCGGACAAAAAGTTTGCCTAAATAATTTAACAATTTTCACTTATCTTTTAAATTGACTTACTACATAAATTGAATCGAATTACTATTGTTAATTTTATTTGACCAACTCAATATGGCTTTGACAAAAAGAATTATATTTGGAAAATACTAAAAAATGTCTAATTAACTCTTTCAACCAATTTCTACTATTCTATTCTTTGAGTTAACACATATATGAAATTTGATCATATTGAATATTGGACTTGTAAATGTTCAAATTAATAGATTGAGGATTTTTAGTCAAATGTTTTAGTTAGACTAATCCTTATCTAATCTTTGATCAAAGTATTTTTATACTTTAAGTATTTTTTGTAATTTATTTTTCCAGGTTTATTATAGGTGAATAATTGCATTTTAAAGCAAAAATAATGGCTGCTTTATCATTTCAACGAATGCCAATAGAAAAGTCTGGATTTTAGAGGGCGGACTAAGACTTGGCTGACAAGCCTATTTGTTGGCATTTTGATAACTTTTCTTTTTTGAGTCTACGGCTATTTCTACCCTATTTTTCAAATACATAAATCTAATCAAACTACTTTTGGGAGGTATGACCTAAGCTCAACGGCTAAATCAACAATGGTCCCAAAACTAAGCTTTCATACCATTCGTTGCAATGGCTAGTTGACTATGTGCCTCCAGCTCAAGACAGAACAACTCTATTCTATACAGCCTATGAATTGAAGCTTTGATTTAAGACTTATAAGATTGTTGGGATTTAGAACTAAACATACCCATTCTCTCTTCTAGCTTACAACTCTTACTCACACACTCATGACTTTACGAGTTGTAAATCTTATAAAGGAAAAGTCTTGTGATCTTGTTTCTTACTTCAAAGATTTTTCTTAGTTATCCCTTGACTGAGTTATAAAGGCTAATTCAACTCAATTGTCCCAAATAGTATAGGGTAACTTAGTTTGGAAGTACTAGGGAGTATAAGGGAACTTTTGTGCCTGCGAAAAACTTGTATTAGAATTATCTAAGGGAGCAGTTCAGGTAGTCACATTGTATTTGTGGATTCAAATAATGGAGTTTTCACATTGTACCTAGATTAGGACAGTTTATGGTTTTCTACCCGAGGAAGGTTTCCACATAAAATACTTGTCTCCTTTACTTCTTTATTTCTTAGTCACTCTAGAGACTCTAATTTAACTTTGAAAGTAGATTAAGAACTTCAAATTTTAGCATGTTCCTTTTATCACCCTATTTACCCCCATGGTGATTAGACTCTCTAATTTAACTTTCAAAACCTATATGAGATGAGGAATGCTAAACAAATTTTGAGAAGGTACAAATATACTTGGCAAATCCACCAGTCTTAGTTCCGCATCAACCTTGAAAATGATTGTAGTTAGACCTCCCTACTAGAGAAACTTCAAAGGGAGCCATGCTAGCTCAATGGGATGAGAAAGAAGAGCATGCAATACACTATCTAAGAAAGAAATTCTAAGAGTACTAAACTTGATATACTCCCAAGGAAAACATCCTTGACATTTGGGCTACCAAAAGGTTAGGCACTACATGCGAACCCGCTCGATACAAGTAGTGGTGCTAATGGATACAATAAAATACATTTCGAGCAACAATTCCTTAGCAACAAGATAGCTCGATGGACGGTAATGTTATCATAATTTGCGCTCAAATATGTCCCATAAAAGGCAATTAAAGGGAGAGTTGTTTCAGATTTATAGCAGAGCTACCAACGAAGAAGCGAAGCTGGAGGAATTCGATTTCCTAAATGGAGAGATACTATAGGTAGAGGTCAACATGTGGACCATGTATTTGGACATACTTCCAATTAGAAGGGCTTCGGAGTGAGATTTCTATTGGTCTTACTAGAAGGAGGACATACTCTTATTTATATCAAATTAGACATCAAGGTTATAACCAACACCGCAAAGTATGAAGCCTGCATCATGGGGTTACAAGCTGTAATAGAAAATAGGGTTTAAGAATATCATAGTTTATAGGGATTTCAGTCTAATTATTAGTTAGATCTCTCAAAAATGGAGGTACGGAGCAAAGCCTTGGCACCCTACCAAATGTATTTATGCGAACTCATGAAGCATTTCGAAGACATATTTCTCACTTATGTTCCTAAAGATGATAATCAATTTGCGGATGCTTTAGGTAAACCAACATCAAAGATTAATATTCCGATCGACACTCACTTAATGCTATTAGCATACGGTAGAGGGATCAACCTACATACATCTACAATTTAGAAGCATTCAATATCAACAAATCAGGTTTTACTTTGATATTTATCGATATCTAGAAAACTAGGAATACCTATTAGGCACCAATCCTAGAGCCAAGTGAGCAATTCGCCCATTAGTTGCTAAGTAATTCATAATTAAAGGAAAATTGTATAAGAAAACTAACATAGACATCAACTTACTTTGTGTAAATTAAAATGAAGCAAAGCATATGATCTATTAAGTCCATAGAAGAGAATGTCAACATCATATGAATGAAAACATGGTTGGTTCAAAAGATTCGGACACCAAGGTGTTATTAGTCAACCATGGTAGTAGACTGCCATTACTTCATCAAAAGGTACCTAAAATGCCAAGTTTATACAAATTTATAACAACAATCACCGTCTTTCTTAACTAAACTTGTATCACCTTGTCCATTCATAGCTCTGAGGAATAGATATTATTAATAAAGGACACGAATCTGTGTTAGTATCAATTGACTACTTTACAAAGTGGGTAGAAGTAGTGTCCTACGGTACCATCACGTCGAAACATGTTGAAAAATTCTTTACCCATAATATCATTTGTTATGTGGTACTAGATGAGTTTATAACTAACCATAGAAGTCACTTTAAGAAAGAAGTGGCAGATATACTAGATTAGTACAAAATCCAAGCACCACATACGTTCACTGTATTAACCTCACACCAACGGAGCAATCGAAGCAACCAACAAGAGCATCCATAAGATCATGGAGAAGATGGCTATCGGTTATAAGGATTGGCTTGATAAGTTACCTTTTGCTTTATAGGGGTATAGAACTTCAATGGGAACCTCTACAAGAGCAACTCCTTACTCCCTATTATACGGAATGGAATAAGTACTTCAATAGAGATTGTCATCCCTTCCTTGAGAATACTAGCTGAAAGCGAAATTTCATAAGTAGACTGGGCTAGGGCCGGATATGAAGAATTTATTCTACTAGATGAACGACATCTACAAACTCGCACAATGTCCAAATATACTAATGCGGACATCGAAAACATGTCATCCTTATCATTTTATTTGAGTTATTTATTTTTGTTTGCTCAGTAATGAAATCCTATACCGTTTACGAACTTGGATCATGATCGGATTGAAATCAACATGATGGAAGGCGGTAAACAACAAAAGCCTCTTGGCGAGCATAAAATCAACCTTGTTTTGCTTCAACTAGGCCCACAACCATTTCATTCAGCCGAACCAAGATAGATTTGAACTCCCAACTAGGATTTGAACTCATGTCGGTTAGGAAGCGCCTGCATTAAACATAGTGTTTTATCCTCCTTCGGCGTCGAAATGCAGCACATGCCCTAAACGTCCATACGGCATCGTATAGTAGGCACCAATTTTAGGACTCTAAAACGTTGTCATTTTGGCCACGCGAATATTCGATTTTTGTGTTATCCATTTTCGGTATACTTGGGCCCGGTTCAAGCTAAACCCGGCAGCTTAAAATTTCCATAAATAGGGTGCTCCCCGCTTGTGGTTGGTGCAACATTTTCAGCTGCAAAGCCCCCGAGCTAAAAACGTCTCCCCCTCATTTGCTCCCTTTCTTTCGACTCTATCACTCATTAACATCAATCACTTCTCCATTTCCCAATCCATAGAAAAGTCCTGCTTTGTATTTCATTTGAGCTCGTTGCCATGCCGTTACACTCGCCAAAATTCGTCCATGATTCAAAATCAGCTGGTGGGACAACCTCGAGGGCGGTAGATTCAAGTTTCAAGTTCCTCTTAATGATTTCTTTTAAGTTCGGTTATTTAATACTTTTTGTATTGTGGTTTGGAAGATGATATCACATTTAATTCATCCCCGCCCGATGTAACTTTTATTTCTTTTTCACTTTTCTTTTCGCTTTCGTATCACTTTCTTTATTGCTTTATTAACTGCTTATTTATTCGTTGTCTAAGTATTTTGGGTGTTTTAATTCTTCCTATTGCGTGTTTGTAACCTGATTGATCAAACAAAATTTTCACTCACTATTTGGATTAGTAAAGGTCGTCCAGTATGAGAGTATCCCTTTTCGTTTCGTATCTTCTTCCTTGAACACCAGATTTTCAATTTAAGACCGATAGAGTGTCTTTTAAAAGCCTTTTCTAAGTTTAGTTTTTCTATAATAAATTTAGGAAGGTATTTTCTGTGTTTTTATTAATTTTTATCTTCTAAAATCGACTAGTGACTCCTTATTTTTAGCCTTTATATCTTTATAGTCCTTCTTGACATTTCGGGTTAAAAATAGGAAAATATGGGTTTAGTTTGACAATTGGACCTATATGGCCGAGACTAACTCTACGATCATGGCCCTATAGCCGGTGTTGGTTACAAATTAGCACAAGCTTACACTTGGGGCTAACTAGTAACCATGTTTTACTCTCGCCTCAAGTGGTTTTCCACCTTTTCGTCCAGTAAGTGCTACGGCAAAATTTAACTTTTATTTTTTCTATTTATTGACCCTTTGAAATAACATCCCGAGACTTCCTTACAATTAATTTCAAAAATAAAATGATTAATAAAAATCACCTATCACAGACTTCACCTAAAACCTTTTAAAAAATATGATTCTAAAAAGTTATCTTAATAAGAGACATATGCCACTTTCAAATAAAAATAAACTTTCAAAATCAAAAACAATCTTAACAAAAGAGAAGAGAGCCAACGCTTCATAAGAGAATACGGTTTGGGCAGTCCTTATAGCCGAGGCGACTCGTAGTTCATATAGTGGGGACTCCACTAGGGACATCAATTATTAAAAGGTTGAGACTTGAAAATTAAAATTATGAGTTTTTTTGGCATTAGACATTTTGCATTTCGGTGACCTTGGACATAATTGTTGTTTATTTGGACCTTGAGGGTTTCGCCCTTAAGTACCTTTTCGGATAGGTTGAATCATTATCTTGATGGGTCCACTCGATTTAACACCGAGGTGTGATTACTCTCCACTCATAGCACAATCTGTTGATCATTTGATTGAGAGGCACTAATAACTCAAGTCCCACTTGTGCATCTTATAAGCGTCAAAATTTTCAAACTATGAACCAGCATGTACCGACCAAGAATTACTTTGTGAACCATAAAACCTTAGCGATCTAGGTTGTACGTATCTTCATCTGCATGCTTGAGTGAATGTGAATGGTTTTTAGTATTTAATCCTTTTTCTTTTAAGCCTTTGTTTAGCTTACGTAGTAGAGGTTCACTAAATAACCATTGCATGGGTGCAAAAATAAAATATAATAATGAACCTTCGTGAATTGTCCTTTGTGTGCATATTAAGCAAAAGTCAAATTTTGCCTTTCCTTTTAGGTCTATCCATTTCCTGCTTTTGCTAAGTCGATCCCAATCTTTCCAGTCTCGGTCAAAATGTTTTTGGCCGATTCCAGCTGTTCGGCACAATCGGTGCCGACTTCCCGTTCGCTGTTGAGGTGAGTCGTGCCATGCGTCCCTTCCTTTCTTCAATATGTCTTAGGTTTCAGCTCTAATCCTCCACATATTTGCATTACATAAGTGCGTTAGTCCAATTTGAAATTCATCTCAAATTAGGTGTCTTTTATTGCATTTACTCCAATTTAAAATTCATTTCAATTTAGATGAGGTTTTTTACTGAATTTAGTCAAATTTAAAATTTATCTCAAACTAGATGAATCTTTCATTGCATTTAGTCCAAATTAAGTTCATCCCATATAAGGTGATTCCATTTCATTTTTTCATTAGCCAAATAAAAATGCATCTCATTAAGATGAGTCTATTTACTTCATTTAAGGTGAGCTCTCCTTTTTTTTTTTTTTTTCTCATTTCTTTCAGCCTATTTTTGTATGTTTAGCAAAAATAAAATATGCATTAATCTTTAAGGATCATCGTTTGCACTTTCGATCGATCGCAGTTTTTGTGTGCATCCAAACAAAAGTATATTTTGTTTATTTTAGGCTAGCCTCTCTTCGGGGCTAGCGCTTGAGCTTTCTCTCCAAAAGTTTGTTTCCTCTAGCACAGTCCTCTATATTTATCCTTTTGGCCTACAAAATTGGGAAGCCTACTTGAACTTGGTTTTGTCAAAATCTAGGTTCAAAATGGTTAGAATTGTTCGAGTATGGAATCCAAGTACAACATCCCCACTTTTAGCACCCTTATCAACTTCAATGTGACTCGAAGACTTAGACTCGAATCTAGATCATTCGAGTACTACATAAAGACTCAGGTACAAACCTCATCCCTCCTAAGTTTTGATTACAAGTCATTCCGAGTACCATAGAAACTCATGTTTAAGTTTTCATTTGATTACGATCGAGTTAGAACACACGTTCTTGTCCGTCTTCCGACATTCACATTTACGAGTCGCTCGGACACCACTCGAATTTATCGTATGTTCATATAATCTCTCTATCTTATCTGAGTTTTGACTACATATTTTGAAGTAAAGTGAATTACAACATTAATTCATCTTTCTAAATAAGTATATTTGTTTGAGAATTATTTGTCTAGATCAAGTACATATACTCGATGTTTTCACTCTTATAACTTGATCTTTCTTAGGATCTGAATCTAATGGAATTTGAGTGTAATGAATATTAGACTCAGAAAATTCCACTATTCTAGGACAGAGATAAATATGTACTTAATTATCCTAATTAAATCATTATCCGTGCCTATTCTTGGACCAAAATATTTTATACTTGGAGAACCAAAGCTGTTTACTTTTGTAGGTTATCCAAACGTGGTTATCTTATTTTTGAATTACAAAAGTAACCGGCTTCAAGTTGTCAATCACCAGCGAGACAAAGCTTTTCTTCTTCGAACAAGGCTCGGACATCTGTGTTAGGGTTGTTTGTTTCCAAAGCTGGAAAACCTCAACGCTAATCTCAATGGTGGTTTCCACCCTACCTTTCGGACAACACCGGTTGATTGAAACACGTGTAGGAGCCAAGAGCTGTTGCATAACATTCACATCTCAACGGATCTTTTCGAGCGACTCAAAATAACCGTTACAACTGTCAAGAAGGACTTCGTTAAAAAATTAATCACAATAGCTAATCTGTGAAGGTTTGCTCTTAGAGAGACTAAATCACCCTAGAGGGGGTGAATAGGGTGATGAGGAAATTTAAACAAGTAATGGAAGAATAAAACTAGAGATGACTCCGTGGAGAGTCCGAGTCTAGATTGGATTCAGAAAAGTGCTAACTCGGAAAGTTACGTGGAAAGCCTCCTGGAGCAGAAAACCACGGTCAGTGCTAATCTAAGCACCAAGTCAAATCCACTATTTTGAATCCACAAAATACGAGTAGAAAGACTCAACCAGAATTGTTCCCTTAGACAATTCCTTTTAAGATTTTCCAAGACTCGGAAAATACCTTATTTGATCTAGTACTTCCTAACCGAGGTAACCTTTACAGTTAGGGACAACTAAGCTAAGTTAAGCCTTACAGCTCGGTCAAGGGACCTTACTCGGAAAGTAAGAATGAGTGCTTGTAAAGTGATTACAAGACATTACAACTCGGAAAGATATTAAGTACGAGTTGGAGTTGTAAGTAGAAGATTGAGTATGAATACAATGACTTTTGCTTAAGTACGTGTATTGACGAGTTGGTTCAGCAATCTTTAAGTCTTGAGAGTTGGCTTCTATTTATAGATAACCAAGCAGATTAGCCGTTGTGACTATCTTCGATTGGAAGTCCTTTGTGACCGTTGCAATGGATTTTCCGAGTGACTCGAGAAAATATCCGTTGAGGTGTGAACATTAGGTAACGTCTCTTGACTTCTTTGGAAGTCCAAATCCACTTGGTGGTGTCCGAAAAGTCGGGTGCAAACCACCGTTGAGCTTAACGCTACTGATTTCCAGTTTTGGAAACAGACAAAGCAAGTCGGGTGAATAACATCAAAGTGGAAAAACTTGATCTAGATTGCCAATGTTCAAATCAAGCATGTTGACTTAGAAGCATGAATTAACCCGAGTAATCCAATCAAACTTAGATCATGAAGTCGAACCGAGTTTATGTAAACTATAACAAGTGTTTGAACATGTAATGTACCTGAGTGTTGTCGAGTGACTCGAAGCTGTGTGTGAACTGATAAACAAGAATATGCTTTCTAAGTCGGTTAGAGTCAAAAGAGAATATATACGATAGATTCTGTAACGCTCGGAAAAGATGCTATATCACTCGAAAAGTCGTTAAAGCGAGATAGAATGACTTTTAATGAAAACCTTATGAGAGATGAAGTCTTATACCTGATCCCTTGATGGAACTTAAAATGATATATATGTAAGGTCCGAGTCTTCAATCTCCCTTTTTATGAAAGGCATTCCATACTTATACTGAAATATTGTTAGTGATATAGATATGGTTTTTCATCCTTTCTCAAGGAATAAGTCGAGAAAAACATGATAGAATTATGTAGAGAAAATATAGTGAATGAAACTTATATTCTATTAGAGCGAGATAGGCTAAGATTGTACAAAAAGAGCTAAAGTATTAGAGCAAGAAAATAAGCTGCGTATCGAGCAATGATAGACATAGTTGTCGAATCGGAGCAAAGAAGAAAAAAAAATTGAGCAAGAAATTAAAACTCGAAATAATTTAAACTAAAGAGTTTACACAGAGAGGGTGAGAGAAACCCCTCCTAAACAAGACAACAAAATTTTCTAACTATTCTCCTCCTTGCCTTTCAGCAAAAACAAAACAGAGCAAGAACGTTTCAAATAGATACAGATTTGATGTCCGGACAAAAAGAAAATTAAGCTATTAAGATGGAGGAGATGGAGCGATCGAGTCGAGGTTGGTGGACGAGCGAGTGCGCCTCGCCGATAAGATCCGGAAGATGTTGACGAACAAGGCGGAGGCAACACGGGATCTCTGGAATGGGCTCGGCTCCGAGTGGCTGACCGAGAACTAGCTTGTCCAAAGGCTCATCCTCCTGGAGCTCGGCTGTCGGAGGGGTGTGCTCGGGCGACCAGCTACCGACCGACCATGGTCGGCAAGGTCTTCGACCCACTCGGACTTTTGTCCGAGCCGATCATTTCTGGTTGAGGTTCCGGAGCACTTGGGCCCTCTACTCGCTGCTGCTAGTTCTTCTTCCTTCTCTCCTTCCTCGGATGGAGCTGCCTCAGCCGCGAGCTCCTCTTCTTCTTCTCGCTTCTTTTTCATCTCCCCTTTTGAGGAGGATTTTGCCGGACTCGAGGATTCATCGAAGTGTCCGAGTCGAACGGATCCCGAGCTGCCTTAGATCGCCTCTCTTGAAGGAGCTCGATCAGCTCCCTCGCTTCTTAACCAGGGCCTTTATCTCGAGAAGTACATCTTGCTTGCTCTCGAATTTGGGATTGGGCGATTTTCCGGTTAATGGTCATAAACCGAAGGACAATCTTGAATGACCGGAGGATGTCGTTGAACTCGGTGGACATCGAGGAAAGCTTGTCCATGATAGCGGAGGACAAGGCGGAAGAACGAATATGAGAAACACCCGAGGTGGAGGCACCACCAGGTAGAGGAAGAGGGGATTGAGTCCGAGTTTGAGGCGGAGAAGGTGGCCTTAGTTCCGAGCTATGGACCCGGACACACGGTTGGGTCTCTTGGTATCCATACCCAAGGAGTTCCTTTTGCCAACGATAATGGCAGCCTCGGAGACCGCGTTAGGATCCGAGGGAAGAGGAACTTTGAACTGTTTGAAGATGAGGGTGAGAAGAGCCCCGAAAGGAAGAGGGGTGTTCTTTTTGTTTTGAGTCCGAGCGAGCACAGCTGCCATCTCGCTCGACTATAGCGAGAAAGACGTCCACTTTGTAGCCCTCTAGAATGTGGTAAAGAGCTGTGAGGTGCTTGGAGTTAGGGTTCTCCTTGCTAGAATGTCTGTGAGAAGAAGGTTCTCATCGGCAGAAAGCAAAGAAGGAAAGCTTCGACTTGAGTTGGGTCACGAGAGAAGTTTTTGCGTGACCTAGGGCGTTCTTTAGCGTACTTCTCAAAGAAATCATTAGCAACCTCGTTGAAAGGTATGGGGTTGCTGTTGGAGAACATACAAGACACTTTGAAAAGACGGTGGAGAAGAGAAGTGTTGATGCGGACAGTAATGTCCTGAACTCCGGAGGTGAGGATACCCTCACAGCTAGAAAGATTGGAGTAAACCTCGAAACGAGTTTTGGGTAGATAAAGTAATCGAAACAGAGGAAATTGTAAACCCCTGTGGACTTTATGTGAGCCAACCACGAAAACATAGTGGTCGGGAAAATTTGTCATCCAACGTTAGGTGTTGGGTGACAAGAGGTTTGGAAGGAGTAGAGGGGCCTTCCCGGCTTTTTGTGCGAGGTTTCTTGGTGGCGGAACGAAGAAAATCAGGGTGAGAACCTCTTTTCAGCATGTTTGTTGTTGAAAAGAAAGGAAAGAGATGAACTTTTGAGAGAGAGAAAGAAAGAGAGAAAGCTCGACGTGAGTGAGCGAAGAGAAAAAGAAAAGTGAAAGAGTAGTAAGAAAGAGAGCTGAGAGCAACAGAGCTTACTTGAGATGTTCTTCTCTTAACTTGAGAGTGACGTACGTTTCTTCGAACGCAGAGAGGTTGTCTTAAGTAGGAGTAAGTGCGAGAGTGAGAGTAAGTAGAGAGTAAAGTAACGAAATGAAGGAAAATAGACGCTATTTATAGAGAAAAATAGTCCTTTAGTATTCGTTCAGCTCTCCAACGGTTAGAATTCCAGTGGACTGTCTCTCAACCGCTAGTTGTCGGATCGATGATCGCGAGATAAAGAGAGAAAAAGAGAGATTTTGAAAGAAATTTCGAAATTCTCCACTCGATCTAGAGATGATTTCGAAGTTTGATGTCTATTTTGTCAACGTCCGAGTCTAACTCAGTGAAGTTTCGAGTGACTCGAAACGACAAACAACTAAAAACTATCGGCTTAGTATCACTGGTTCAACTGAACTAAGTGTCTGTTAAGGAGAGTAAGCACATAGCACGTAATCATGCAATGTAATTTCACTCATAAAATCACATAATCATGCATTAATCATGCTAAGCTCATTCCTAATAAAGCAAAACCGATCCTCACTAAGGGGCTTCGTAAAGATATCGACTAATTGAAGAATGGTCGGAATGAATTCAAGTTCAATACCACCCTTTTCGAGTGATCTCTCATAAAATGATACCCGACCTCAATATGTTTCGTCTTTGAGTGCTGAACTGGATTCTTGGTGATGCTGATTGCACTTTGATTATCACACTTGATTAGAACAGATTTGAATGAAAGTCCAAGATCTTTCAAGTGTTGCTTTATCCATAAGATCCGAGCACAGCATGCCCCAACCGCAATATACTCGGCTTTAGTCGTTGATAAAGCTACTGAGTTTTGTTTCTTTGAGTGCCAAGATATCGGGGTTTGACCTAGAAACCGGCAGGTTCCTGAGGTGCTCTTTCTATCAACTTTGTATCCAGCATAGTCAGCATTTGAGTATCCAGTGAGAGTCGGTTCGAGTCTCTCGAGTACCATAGAGCTAAATTCTAAGTCCTTTCAAGATATCCGAATATTCTTTTCACCGCAATAAGATGTGATTCTTTTGGATTAGCTTGAAATCTTACACACGATACAGACATTAAACATTATGTCTGGCCTCTACTGGAAGTGAGATAGAGCAAAGATTCAATCATACCTCGATAGAGTTTCGATCTACTCGCTTTACCTTTCTCATCCGAGTCCAGTTTTATGTTCGTTGCTCATAGGTGTTGTCTGTATGTTTTACATCTTGGAGTTTATACTTCTTCAGCAGCTCCTTGGTATACTTTGATTGATGGACATAGATGCCATCTTTGTCTTGCTTGATTTGTAGACCAAGGAAGAAATTGAGTTCCCCATCATACTCATTTGAAATTCCTATCTCATTAACTCGGAAAAATCTCGACACGGAATTTCATTAGTAGCTCCAAAAATTATGTCATCTACATAGATCCGAGCAATAAGAAAGTCTTTACCCTTGGTTTTTATAAAAAGAGTCTTGTCAATCTTACCTCTTCTAAAATCATTTTCAACCAAGAAATTGCTCAGTCTTTCATACCACGCTCCGGGAGCTTGTTTAAGACCATAGAGGGCTTTTTGCAATTTGAAAACATGATTTGGAAATTCTGAGTTTTCAAATCCAGGGAGTTGCTCAACATAGACTTCCTCTTTAATGAAACCATGTAGAAAAGCACATTTAACATCCATTTGATATAACTTGATATTCAAGCTAGATGCAAATGCCAAGAAGATTCTAATAGCTTCAATTCAGTCTGTAGGTGCGAATGTTTCCCCACAATAAATCCCTTCTTCTTGATTATAACCTTGAGCCACAAGTCTAGCCTTATTTCTAACTATCAACCCAGCTTCATCCAGTTTGTTTTGGAAGACCCATTTGGTTCCTATGACTTGATGGTATGAAGGTTGTTTGGTCAAAGTCCGGACTTGGTTTCTTTCGAATTGATTGAGTTCCTCTTGCATGGCCTCTACCCATTCAGGTTCATTTAGGGCCTCTAGTGCATTTCGGGGTTCAGTTAATGATATGAATGTAGTGAATGCACATAGATTTTGAATAGATGAATGAGTTCTTACCCCACTTGTTGATGTCGGATATGATGTTTTCTAGTGGGTGACTAGAAGCATACTTGAAAGCTCTACCTATTCTTTGGTTCACCAGATTTGTAGGTTGAATTGGTTGGTCCTCAATAGTACTGTTCCGAGTGAGTTTGTTCATTAGATTGACCTTCAACATTCTCGTGCTGGCTCTTGAGTCGTCTCACTTTGAGTCCGCGTGACTTCATTCCGAGTGACATAGATTTGATTCTTGATGAGCTCATTTTCATCGGGATCATCATTTCTTCCGAGCTTCGGGTATGAGAATGTTGACTCACTTGGTTTTTCCTGTTCAATCTCATCAAACACAACGTGGATGCTTTCTTCCACTTTGTTAGTTGTTTTATTGAAAATACGATAGGCTTTGCTATAAGATGAATAACCAAGAAAAATACCTTCATTAAACCTAGCATCAAACTTGGTCAGGTGATCCTAACCATTGTTATGACCAAAGCACTTACATCCAAGGGGTCCAAGTATGAAATATTAGGTTTCTTCCCTTTGTAGAGCTCGTATGGTGTTTTCTTCAGGATGGGTTTGATGAGGCATCTGTTCAATGTGTAATTTGATGTGTTGACTGCCTCACCCCGGAAATAGTAGGGTAGATTGTGTTCAATAATCATTGTCCTTGCTATTTCTTCGAGAGTTCTGTTCTTTCTCTCCACCACTCCGTTTTGTTGAGGAGTTCTTGGTGCTAAGAAGTTGCGGGAGATGCCATTCTTATCAAAAAACTCTGCAAACTCTAAGTAGTCGTGCTCCTTTCCATGGTCGGTTCAAATTCTCTGGATCTAAGTCCGAGACTCAACTTCGATTTTCCTGTAGAGCTTGCTTGAACTCTTTGAAGGCTTCATTTTTGTGCTTAAGAAAACACACCCAAGTAAATCGTGAGTAGTCATCAACAATAACAAGCACATATGATTTACCTCCGAGACTCTTGACAGGGATTTCACAACATAAATCCATATGCAACATTTCAAGCACCTTGGATATGGAAAGGTTTTCAGAGATTTGAAAGATGATCCGACTTATTTCCCTTTTGTGCATACTTCATAAATTTTATCTTTCTTAAATGCACAATCAGGCAATCCTTTGACTAAACCATAAAACGTAAGTTTCTTAATGGTATGCATGCTAACATGACCTAGTCTACGATGCCATGTCCATGAATCATCATGAAGAGATGCTTTTGAGCATGATAAATTCCGACTCGGGTCGAAAGAGGATTGGTATAAGTTTTACCCGATCCGTTACTCGAGAGTTTGATTTCCTTGGTAGCATCATCGGAGATATAGCAGGTTTGTCCGAGTGAATCTTACCTCTTGACCTTTGTCACACAGTTGAGAGATGCTGAGCGGATTGTACTTTAATCCTTTGACAAGGTATACTGGGTCGACCAGATTGCTTCCTTTTCCAATCTTGCCTATCTCAATTATCTTGCCTTTCGTTGTCATCTCCGAACGTGACTTTTCCTCCCTTTTATTCTTCTAACTCGGATAAGAGTCTTGAGTCTCCCGACATGTGGCGTGAGCATCCACCGTCTAGATACCAATGCCCTTTTGTTCTTTCCTGAGCTACCCGCAAGTTAGAAACAAACCGACCTTTCTCACTTCCTCTAACGAACCTAATAACTCCCTTTCTCGTGGTCCTTTTCGAGGAAGTAGACTCTTGGGAACCCAGATTTGAATAACTTTGGATTTGGTCCGATTCCGAGTCTTTCTTTTAGAGAACTTAGTCTCGTGTCTCTTTTTGAAAAGTTTTTCTTTTATAAACGAGTGGAGAAGGTTTTCTCCTGTAACTCGGTCCGGGCTCGCTCGTCCTTTCATTCTTATGAATGGAACCGTGCTCAGCCTTCCGGACCTTCACAGTTCCGGAATCGTTTTTGAAAAGTTCTGAGTAGGAATTGGATTCCTCCTCTTTTTAAAACCAAGTCCTTCTTTTCGAAGGAGACACGTTGAGATCGTAAGAGTATATCAACGTTTTTCGACCTTGAGTAAATTTTAAAGCAAGTTCTTGAGACTCGTTGAGCTTTTGCTTCAATTGCTCATTCTCTCTTCCGAGTGACTCGGACTAAGTCTCATTAGATTGAGCACTAGTTCTGAGTTCTCTTAGAGTTAGTCTCGGCTTTTCCAGTTCGTTTTTCAAAGAGATGCTCTTAGACGTAACGGACTCAAGTTGTTCTTTAAACCGAGAAGAATCGAATTAGACTTTTCTTCAAAGTAAAAATATATGTGGCTAAATCAACTTTGGAGAATTTGAGAAAGTATTCAATTACCTCCCGAGGATTTGTTTCCTTACTGTCCGAGTGATATGAGTTTGACTCGTTTTAGCTTCTAAGTCGAGACAGTGCCATCGGACATTTTGAGTCAGCTGAGTCCTCATCATCTTCCGATGAGTCTTCATCACTCCATGTGGCAATCATAGGCTTTTTCTTCTTTCTGTCCCTCTTTCTCTTGGGACGAGTCCTTGACTATGTGTTCCTTGCTGCCACATTCAAAACAGACCGAGTTCTTAGTTAAAGATAACTTTGAAGGGGAAGAGTGCTTACCTTTTCTATCCTTCTTGTCTTTCTTATAGAACTCTTCTCTTGGCTTCTTATCCCATCTCTTATGCTTCATCATTCTCTTGAAGCCTCTAGTGATGAGTGCCATGGGATCCTCTTTTGAGTCCGATGAACTCAAATTTGCTTCTCTCGGTTTCGAGGCTTGAAGCGCAATGTTCTTTTTGGTGCCGACCTTTGCGTCCTCCTCTTTCGGATGGATCTCGTGGGTGAGTAGCTTGCCAATGAGTTCGTCCGGTTTGAGTTGGGACAGGTTCCGAGCCTCTTCAATGGCCGTAAGCTTGGGACCCCATCTTCTCTTGGGTAGGCTTCGAGTATCTTTCTCGAACATTTCCTCGTGGGAAATCTTTCTACGCAGAGATTTGAGATTATTGGTGATCTCGGTGAAGCGGATGAACATCCGAGTGATGTTTTCTTCCGGCTCCATCTTGAACAGCTTCATACTTGTGAAGATATTGGCTTATCTTCGTTTGTCTAACCTCAGTTGTGCCTTCATAAGTGTTGACCAAGTGTGTCCCACACTTCTTTGGCCGTGTCACGAGCGGACACTCGGTTGTACTCTTCGAGCCGATGGCGCACATTAGAATGTTCATCGCCTTGAAATTCTTTATGAACTTCTCGCTTCGTCGGCAGTGAACTCAGCCTTTGTCTTGGGCACGAGTCTTGTTTCTTTCGTCTTCATGGGAATGTAGTTGCCTACTTGTTTGATGTTCCGGACATCCTCATCATGATCCAACAGGAAACATTCCACGAGCTTCTTCCGAGTGTACGAAGTTAGATCCTTTGAACTTTGGTGGTATGATGGAAGATCTTCCTTCATCAAACTCTCCATTGTTCTCGAGCCATTCGATCGTTAAACCTTTGGATGGTTAGATCCTTTCTGAAAGGCTAGGCTCGATACCAATTAAAGGTTTGCTCTTGGAGAGACTAAGTCACCCTAAAAGGGAGGTGAATAGGGTGATGAGAAAATTTAAACAAGTAATGGAAGAATAAAACTAGAGATGAATTCGTGAAGAGTCCGAGTCTATATTGGACTCGGAAAAGTGCTAACTTAGAAAGTTACGTGGAAACCCTCCCGGGCGAGAAAACCACGATCGGTGCTAATCCAAGCACCAAGTTAAATCCACTATTTTGAATCCACAAAATACAGTAGAAAGACTAAACTAGAATTGTTCCCTTAGACAATTCCTTTCTAGATTTTCCTAGACTCGGAAAGTACCTTATCTAATCTAGTACTTCCTAACCGAGGTAACCTTTACAGTTAGGGACAACTATGCTTGAGTTAACCCGTACAGCTCGGTCAAGGGACTTTACTGAGAAAGTAAGAATGGGTGTTTGTAAATTGATTACAAGACCTTACAACTCGGAAAGATATTAAGTACAGAGTTGGAGTTGTAAGTAGATGATTGAGTATGAATACAATGACTTTTGCTTAAGTACGTGTATTGACAGTTGGTTCAGCAATCTTCAAGTTTTAAGAGTTCGCTTTTAGTTATAGACAACCAAGCAGATTAGCCGTTGTGACTATCTTCCGGTTGGAAGTCCTTTGTGACCGTTGCAATGGATTTTCCGAGTCACTCACAAAATATCCGTTGAGGTGTGAACGTTAGGTAACGCCTTTTGATTTCTCCGGAAGTCCCAATCCACTACTGGTTTCGAAAAGTAGGGGTGCAAACCACCGTTGAGCTTAGCGTTGCGGATTTCCGGTTTGGAAACGGACAACCCCGACATAGTGCTTGGGCCTTGGTTAGAGGTGGAAAAAGCCTTGTCTCGCTGGCGATTTGACGTTTTGAAGCCGGTTCTTGTTGTAATTCAAAGAATAGGATAACCTCGATTGAATAACCTACAAAAGTAAATCAATTTGGTTCTCAAAGTATAGAATACTTTGGTCCAAGATTAGACACGAGATAATAATTCGAATTAAGATGATTGAGTTCATAATTATCCGAGTCGAAAGAAATAGAATTTTCCGAGTTTAATATCCATTAAACTGAAATTCCATCCGAGTCGAGTCTAGAGGCAAAGCAAGTCAGGTGAATAACATCAAAGTGGAAAGACTTGATCTAGATTGCCAATGTTCAAACCAAGCATGTTGACTTAGAAGCATGAATTAACCCGAGTAATCCAATCAAACTTAGATCATGAAGTCGAAGCGAGTTTATGCAAACTATAACAAGTGTTTAGACATATAATGTACCTGAGTGTTGTCCGAGTGACTCAAAAGCTGTGTGTGAACTGATAAATAAGAATATGCTTTCTGAGTCGGTTAGAGTCAAAAGAGAATATATACGATAGATTCCGTAACACTAAAAAAAGATGCTATATCACTCGGAAAAGTCATTAAAGCGAGATAGAATGACTTTTAATGAAAAACTTATGAGAGATGAAGTCTTATACCTGATCCCTTGATGGAACTTAAAATGATATATATGTAAGGTCCGAGTCTTCAATCTGCTTGGTCATCTATAAATAGAAGCCACCACTAAAGACTTGAAGATTGGTGGAATTATTGTTGAAACACATTACTTAAGCAAAAGTCATCGTATTTATACTCAATCTTCTAATTACAACTCCCAGCTTGTAAATCATACTTTATGAATTGTAAAATCTTGTAATCAAGTACATACTCTTCTTACTTTTTGAGTAAGGTCCCTTGATTGAGCTGTAAAAGTTAACTCAGCTCGGTTGTCCCTAGCTGTAAAGTTTACCTCGGTTAGGAAGTATTAGATTAGATAAGGGAATTTCTAAGTCTAGGAAAACTCTGTAAGGATTTGTTTAAGGGAGCAATTCTGGTTGAGTCAATCTATTGTATTTTATGGAGTCAAAATAGTGGATTTAACTTGGTGCTTGGACTAGTACTGTCCGTGGTTTTCTACCCCGGGAGGGTTTCCACGTATATCCGAGTTTACACTCTACCGAGTCCAATCTAGACTCATATTGTCTTGATTATTCTTTTCAAGCTGAAATCTTCCAAGTTTGTGAAAATTTCCTCATCACCCTATTCACCCCCTCTAGGGTGACTAAGACTCTTTAAGAGCAAACCTTTAATTGGTATCGAGCCTAGCCTTTCAAAAGGGTCTAACAACCTAAAGGTCTAAAGATCAAATGGCTCGGAATAACAGAGAGTTCGATGAAGGAAAATTTTCCAAGTAGACCACCTAAGTAGAAAGGATCAAATTTCGTGCACTTGGAAGAAGCTAATGAAATGCTTTCTATTGGACAACGATGAAGATGTTTGGAACATCATACAAGAAGGCAATTACATTCCAATGAAGATGGAAGATACAAGACTCAGTGCTGAAGCGAAATTCGAGTACACCACTAAAGAGTTAGAAAAGTTCGGAAAGAACTTTAAGGCAATGAAAATTCGATGTGCGCCATCAACTTAGAAGAATACAAAAGAGTGTCAGCTTGTGACACAGCTAAAGATGTGTAGGACACTCTTGTCAACACATATGAAGGAACAAGCCATGTGACATAAGCGAAAATAAGTTAATAGTTTCATGTATATGAGCTGTTCAAGATGGAGTCAAAAGAAAACATCACTCGATGTTTATACGGTTCACCGAGATTACAAACAATCTCAAATCTCTAGGTAGAAAGATTTCCATGAAGAAATGTGCAGAAAAATTTTAAGAAGTCTACCCAAGAGAAGATGAGGTCCTAAGGTGACAGCCATTGAGGAAGCTCGGAACCTCTCTCAACTAAAATTAGACGAACTAATTGGGAAGCTACTTACCCATGAAATCTAAAGGTTTGTTCAGGGAGAGGCTAAGTCACCCTAGAGGGGGTGAATAGGGTGAGGATGAAATTTGCTTGAAATTTAATATAGATGTCAATCCGAGGTGAGTAAGAGTCGGGGATGAGCTTAGAAATGTACTAACTTAAAATTCGAGTAAAGAATGAAGAAACAGATTAAACGAAACTTTGAACCTGTCCGAGTCTAGAATGCACTTAGAAAAATAATAACACGAAAGTACGTGGAAACCCTCCTGGGTCGAAAACCACGAACCGTGTTAATCCAAGCACAAAGTCAAATCCACTATTTTGAGTCCACAAAATACAGTAGGCTGACTTGACCCAAGTTGCTCCCTTAAACAACTTCTTACGAGGTTTTCCTAGACTCAGAAATTCCCTTATCTAATCTAGTACTTCCTAACTGAGATAACCCTTACGAGTTAGGGACAAGCTGAGCTGAGTTAACCCTTACAGCTCGGTCAAGGGACCTTACTTAGAAAGTAAGAAAGAGAGTGTTTGTTACTAAGTACAAGACCTTACAACTCGAAAGTTATGAAATACAGAGTTGGAGTTGTAAGTCAAAGATTGAGAATGAATACAATGACTTTTGATCAAGTATGTATATTAACAATAGGTTCGGCAATCTTCAAGTCTTCAAAGTTGGCTTCTATTTATAGATGACCAAGCAGCATAGCCGTTGTGTTCATCTTCTGACTGGAAATCCTTTGAGACCGTTGTAGATGATTTTCTGAGTCACTCGAGAAAATATCCGTTGAGATGTGAACGTTGGGCAACGGTTCTTGACTCCTTTAGAAGTCCCAAAACCACTGGTGGTGTCTTGAAAAATAAGGTGGAACCCACCGTTGAGCTTAGTGTTGTAAATTTCCAGTTTTGGAAATAGACAACCTCGACATAGTGTGTGAGGCTAGGTCGGATGCTTGAAAAAGCCTTGTCTCGCTGGTGATTTGACGTTTTGAAGCCGGTTACTTTTGTATTTCAAATTAGGATAGCCTCGTTTGAATAACCTACAAAAGTAAATCAATTTGGTTCTTAAAGTATAAAATACTTTGGTCCAAGATTAGACACGAATAATATTATAATTAAGATAATTAAGAGATAATTATACGGGTCGGAATAGAAAAGGAATTTTCCGAGTCTAATATCCATGAAACTCAAAATTCCATCTTAGTTAGTCTAGTAGGCAATCAAGTCGGATAAAGAATATCGAGTAAGCGGACTTGATCTAGACTAAACGAAATTCAAACTAAAATATGCTTGAGTTGGAACAATGTATTGTCCGAAACATGAAGTCGGACCTGAGTTAGAGTACGGAAAAGATAGTGTTTGAATCATGCGATATATCCGAGTGTTGAGTGACTCAAAACCGAGTGAGAGGTAGCATATAAAAGTATGCTTTCCGAGTCAATCGAGTCGGCGAAAGCAGACATAATAGTTTCTATAATACTCGGAAGAATTGTTATATCACTCGAGAAAAGTCTCTAAGAGGCATGGAGTGACTTGAAGTCAAAACCCTATAAGAGATGAAGTCTTATACCTGATTCCATGATGGAACTCATAAACGAGTAAGTAAAAGTCCGAGTCTTCAATCTCCCCTTTTGATGAAAGACATTCCATACTTAGATAGAAACTTTGTTAGTGATAAGAGATTGAATTGTAAACTTGCTCAGGAAAGAAACATAAGATTTCATAGTTCACAGAGCAAGAGAAGACATGAGTCCGGATACACAGAAATTATTAATGAAATGCATTGATTTTAATGACAGTGCTAAGCAAGAAAACATATTGGATGGAAACTCGAAATACTTGCATTAAGCAATGAACTCATAAACGGAACGAAATGCATTCTCATTGACTTCACATAAAATATTTACAACAGGGTGAGAGAAACTCCCCTAAACAAGACATCTATCTATTTTTCTATCTATTCTCCCCCTTGCCTTTTAGAAAAAACAAAAAAAATGGGAAGAATACAACAAGAAGTACAAGATGTCCGGACAAAAAAAATAAAACAACTGTAAAAAAATGAAGGAGAATAGGTGCTATTTATAAGAAAATAAACGACCTTCGGTTTATCTCTCAATGGCTAGTTGTCCGATCACGGCGCGAGAGAGAGTAGAAAACTAAGGATTTTGAAAAATAAATTCCGAAATTCTCCACTTGTCTAGAGATGATTTCAGCGATTTTAAGTCCATTTTTCCGAAAGTCCGAGTCCGACTCAACTCGCTTTCTAAGTAACTCGAAACTATAAACAAATAATAACTATCGGCTTAGTATCACTAAATCAACCGAACTAATGGTTATTTAAAAAATTGTAAGTGCACACACGAGAATCAAACACTGAAATTTATCACCTAGAACATACAATCATGCATTTAACATACCAAGCTCCAGCTGCAATATACTCAGCTTCGGCAGTTGATAGAGCTACCGAATTTTGCTTCTTTGAGTGCCAAGATATTAAGGATTGACCCAAAAATTGGCAGGCTCCTAAGGTGCTCTTTCTATCAACTTTGTATCCAGCGTAATCAGCATCTCGAGTATCCAAAGAGAGTCGGTTCCGAGTCTCCGGAGTACCATAAACCTAAATTCCGAGTCCCCGCAAGATATCCGAATATTCTCTTCACCGTAGTGAGATGTGATTCTTTTGGATTAGCTTGAAATCTTGCGCATAAGCAGGCACTAAACATTATATCTGGTCTACTAGAAGTATGATATAGCAAAGATCCAATCATACCTCGATAGAGTTTCGATCTATTACTTTACCTTTATCTTCCGAGTCCAGTTTCAAGCTACTGCTCATAGGGGTTGCTGCATGCTTCGCATCTTGAAGTTTATACTTTTTCAGCAGCTCCTTGGTGTACTTTGATTGATGGACATAGATTCCATTTTTGTCTTGCTTGATTTGTAGACCAAGGAGGAAATTGAGTTCTCCCATCATGCTCATTTGAAATTTCTGTTTCATTAACTCGGAAAAATCTCGACACGGAATTTCATTAGTGGCTTCAAAAATTATATCATCAACATATATCTGAGTGATAAAGAAATCTTTCCCCTTGGTATTTATAAAGAGAGTTTTGTCAATCTGACCTCTTCTAAAATCATTTTGAACTAAGAAATTGCTCGAGTCTTTCATACCAAGCCTCGGGAGCTTGTTTAAGACCATAAAGAGCTTTTTGAAGTTTGAAAACATGATTTGAGAATTCTTGAGTTTTCAAATCCAGGGGCTGCTTGACATAGACGTCCTCTTCGATAAAACCATTGAGAAAAGCACACTTAACATCCATTTGATATAATTTGATATTCATGCTAGATGCAAATGCTAACAGGATTCTAATGGCTTTAATTCCGGCAACAGGTGCAAAGGTTTCTCCACAATCAATCTCTTCTTTCTGATTGTAACTTAAGTCACAAGTCTAGCCTTGTTTCTAACTACCAACCCACCTTCATCCAGTTTGTTCTTGAAAACCCATTTGGTACCTATGACTGGGTGGTCGGAAGGACTTTTGGTCGAGTCCGGACTTGGTTTCTTTCAAATCGATTGAGTTCCTCTTGCATGGCCTCTAACCATTCAGGTTCATTTAGGGCCTCTAATGCATTTTTGGGTTCAGTTAATGATATGAATGCAGTGAATGCACATAGATTCTGAAGAGAGGAACGAGTTCTTACCCCATTGTTGATATTAGATAATATGTTTTCTAGTGGGTGACTAGAAGCATACTTGAATGCTTTACCTGTTCGCCGATTCACCGGATCTGTAGGCTGAACTCGCTTGATCTTCAGAAGCTTGTTCTGAGTGCTCTTGTTCATCAGATTGTCCTTCATCATTCTTAGCAGGCTCTTGAGTTGTCTCATTCCGAGTCACTTCGTTCCGAGTGACTTCATTATGAGCTGGTTGGGTTTGATTCGTGATAGGCTCATTTTTGTCGTGGTCATCATCTCTGCTGAGCTTTAGGTCCGAGAATGTTGATTCACTTGGCTTTTCCTGTTCAAGCTCATCAAACACAATGTGGATACTTTCTTCCACTTTGTTAGTTCTTTTATTGAAAATGCGATAAGCTTTACTATGAGATGAATAACCTCGAAAAATACCTTCATCCGACCGAGCATCAAACTTGGTCAGGTGATCCTTACCATTGTTGTGAACAAAACACTTACATCCAAAGGGTTTGAAGTATGAGATATTGGGTTTCTTCCCTTTGTAGAGCTCGTATGGCGTTTTCTTTAGGATGGGCCTCATGAGACATCTATTCAATGTGTAGTTTGCAGTGTTGATCGCCTCAGCCTGAAATAGTAGGGTAGATTGTGCTCAATCATCATTGTCCTAGCTATTTCTTCAAGAGTTCTGTTCTTTCTCTCTACTACTCCACTCTGTTGGGGAGTTCTTGGTGCTAAGAAGTTGTGAGAGATACCATTCTTGTCGCGGAACTCCGAGAATTCCGAGTAGTCGAACTCCCTTCCATGGTCGGTTCGAATTCTCTGGATCCGAGTCCGAAACTCAACTTGAATTTTTCTACAGAGCTTGCTTGAACTCCTTGAATGCTTCATTTTTGTGCTTGAGAAAACACACCCACGTAAATCGTGAATAATCATCAATAATAACAAGTACATATGATTATCTTCGAGGCTCTTAACGAGGATTTCACCACATAAGTCCATATGTAGCAGTTCAAGCACCTTGGATGTGGAAACTGTCTTCGGGGATTTGAATGATGATCCGACTTATTTCCCTTTTGTGCAAGCTTCACAAACTTTGTCTTTCTTGAAAGCACATTTGGGTAAAGCTCTGACTAAACTATGAGATGCCAATTTCTTAATAGTATGCATGCTAACATGGCCTAATCTACGATGCCAAATCTATGAGTCATCATGAAGTGATGCTTTTAAACAAGATAAATTCGACTCGGGTCGAGAAAAGGTATAATATAAGTGTTACCCGATCTCTTACCTGAGAGTTTGATCTCCTTGGTAGTGTCATCAGAAATGTAGCAGTTGGTTTGAGTGAATCTTACCTCTTGACCTTTATCACACAATTGAGAGATACTAAGCAAGTTGTACTTTAATCTTTTGACAAGGTAAACTGGGCTGACCAGATTGCTTCCTTTTCCAATCTTGCCTATCCCAATTATCTTGCCTTTGCTTGTCATCTCCAAAATAGACTTTTCCTCCTTTGAAATCTTCTAACTTAGAAAAGAGTCCTGAGTCTGCTGACATATGGCGTGAACATCCACTATCAAGGTACCAATGCCCTTTTGGTCTTTTTCGAGTAGCCTGCAAAACAGAAACAAACTAACCCTTCTCACTTCCTCTAACGAACCCAATAACACCCTTTACTATGGTCCTTTTCGAGGAAGAAGGTTTTTCGGAACCAGATTTGAATGACTTTGGGTCTAGTCTCATTACGAGTCTTCGTTTAGGGAATTGAGTCTGTGTCTCTTTCTTTTGAAAGGTTTTTCTTTTGGAAAATGATGGAGATGATTTTCTCCTATAAATTGGTGCTAGGCTCGAGTCCTTTTCTTATTTTTATGAGTGGGACTGTGCTTGAGCTTTCTGAACTTTACAGTTCGGAATCCTTTTGAAAAGTTCCGAGTAGGAATTTGATTCTTCCTCTTTGTTAAAACCAAGACCTTACTTTCTGAAGGAGACACATTGAGATCCCAAGAGCATGTCAAGATTTTTTGACCTTAAGTAAATTTAAAACAAGATCTTGAGACTTATTGAGCTTTTGCTTTAGCTGCTCATTTTCTTTTTGAGTAACTCGGACTCGGTCTCATTGATTTGAGTACTAGTCTTGAGTTCTCCGAGTGTGAGTCTCAGTTTTTCCAACTCATTTTTAAAGAAATGCTCTAAGAGGAAATTAACTCAAGTTGGTTTTTAAAGTGAGAAGAATTAGAATTGGACTTTTCTTCTAAAGTGAAAATATACTTCACTAAGTCGGCTTTGGAGAATTTGAGAAAGTACTCAATTACCTCTTGAGGATTAGCTTCCTCATTGTCCGATTGATCTAAGTCCGACTCGCTTCGCTTCGAGTCAGAAAGTGCCATCGGACACCTTAAGTCATCCGAGTCCTCGTCATCTTCTGATGAGTCCTCATCACTCCATATGGCCATCATAGCCTTTTTCTTCTTTCTGTCTCTGCTTCTCTTTGGACGAGTCTTTGACTATGTGTTCCTTGCTTGCCACATTCAAAGCATCCAGAGTTCTTAGTCAAGGATAACTTTCAAAGAGAAGAGTATTTACCTTTTCTATCCTTCTTGTCTTTGTTATAGAACTCTTCTTTTGGCTTCTTATCCCATCTCTTGTGGTTCATCATTCTTTTGAAGCCTCTAGCAATAAGTGCCATGGGATCCTCTTCGAGTCGGATGAACTCGGATCCGCTTCTCTAGTTTCGACGCTTTCGGCGCAATGTTCTTTTCGGTGCTGACCTTTGCATCCTCCTCATCCAGGTGGATCTCATGGGTGAGAAGCTTCCCAATAAGTTCGTCCGGCTTCGGTAGAGACAAGTTCCGAGCCTTTTCGATAGTTGTCACCTTGGGACCCCATCTTTTCTTGGGTAAGCTTCGAGTATCTTTCCGCACATTTCCTTGTGGGAAATCTTTTTACCCAGAGATTTGAGATTATTGGTAATCTCTATAAATCGAATGAACATCCGAGTGATGTTTTCTTCGGCTCCATATTGAATAGCTAATATTTATTAAGATATTGGCTTACCTTCGCTTGTGTGACCTGGCTTGTACCTTCATAAGTGTTGACCAGGGTGTCCCACACTTCTTTGGGCGTATCACGAGGCAGACACTCGGTTGTATTCTTCCGAGCTGATGGCGCACATAAGAATGTTCATTGCCTTGAAGTTCTTTCGAACTTTTCAGCTTCATCAGCTGTGGACTCGGCCTTTGTTTTGGGCACAATTCTTGTTTTTTCTGTCTTCATGGGAAGATAGTTTCCTTCTTGTATGATGTTCCGGACATCTTTATCACTCGAGACAAATTGCTATATTTCCGATGCAACCACCAAAGAGACTAAGCTCTCAAAGAGACTAAGAGATCGGGTAATACCTACACTTTTCCTCTTTCGATCCAAGTCAAAATTTATCTTGTTTAAAAGCATCTCTACATGATGATTCTTGGACATGGCATCGTAGACTAGGTCATGTTAGCATGCATACTATCAAAAAGCTTGCATCTCATGGTTTAGTCAAAGGTTTACCTAATTGTGCTTTTAAGAAAGATAAAATTTGTGAAGCATGCACAAAAGGGAAACAGGTCAAATAATCTTTCAAATCTCTAAAAGCTGTTTCCACATCCAAAGTGCTTGAAATGTTACATATGGACTTATGTGGTGAAATCCCTATAAAGAGTCTCGGAGGTTAATCTTATGTACTTTTGATTGTTGATGACTACTCACGATTTACCTGGTTGTGTTTTCTTAAGCACAAAAATTAAGCTTTCAAAGAGTTAAGCGAGCTCTGCAAGAGAATTGAAGTAGAGTCTCACACTCGGATAAGAAGAATTTGAACCGACCATGGAAGGTAGTTCGATTACTCGGAATTTATGGAGTTGTACGATAAGAATGGTATCTGCCATCACTTCCCAGCACCCAGAACTCCTCAACGAGAATGGGGTAGTGGAGAGAAAGAACAGAACTCTTGAAGAAATAGGAAGGACAATGATTGAGCACAATCGCCTTATGATTTCCGGCTCGAGCTAATCAACACAGACAAACTACACACCGAACAGATGCCTCATCGGACCCATTTTGAAGAAAACTCCATACAAACTATAAGGGAATGAAACCAAACATCTCATACTTCAAACCTTTTGGATGTAAGTGCTATGTTCACAATAATGGTAAGGATCACTCGACCAAATTTGATGCTCGGTCGGATGAAGGTATCTTTCTTGGTTATTCATCTCATAGTAAAGCTTATCGCATTTTCAATAAAAGAACTAACAAAGTAGAAGAAAGTATCCACGTTGTTTTCAATAAGAATGATCGGGGAAAACCAAGTGAGTCAATGTTCTCATATCCGAAACTCGAGTCAAGATGAAGATGATCTTGATAAAGATGAGGTTAGACAGAGTCAAAGAAAGCAGCTCGGAATATCATGACTCGGATCGAACCGGTTTTGGAGCCAGCTCGGAATGCTGAAGAGCAAACACATGAGCAAGCTCAAATATATCAAATCATTGAAGATCAACCAGTCAAATCCACAAATCTAGTGAACCATAGAACAGGTAGAGCATTCAAATATATTTCGAGTCGCCCACTCGAGAACATTTTGTCCGACATAACCAGTTGGGTAAGAACTCGCTCTTCCCTGCAAAATCTATGTACATTCACTGCATTCATATCATTAATTAACCCGAAATGCATTAGAGGCTCTAAATGAACCTGAATGGGTAGAGGCTATGCGAGAGGAACTTAATCAATTTGGAAGAAACCAAGTCCGGACTTTGACCAAACGACCTTCTAACCACCCGAGTCATAGGAACCAAATGGGTTTTGAAGAACAAACTAGATGAGGATGGGTTGGTAGTCAGAAATAAGGCTATACTTGTGGCTCAAGGTTACAATCAAGAAGAAGGAATCGATTATGGGGAAACATTTGCAACGAGTTATTAGGATTGAAGCAATCGGAATCCTTTCGGCATTTGCATCAAGCATGAATATTAAATTGTATCAAATGGATGTCAAATGTGCTTTTCTGAATGGTTTCATTCAAGAGGAAGTCTATGTTTAGAAACCCCATAGATTTGAAAACTCATAATTTTTAAATCATGTTTTCAAGTTACAAACGGCTCTTTATGGTCTTAAACAAGCTCCTAGAGCTTCGTATGAAAAGACTGAACAGTTTCTTGGTTGAAAATGATTTTAAAAGAGGTCAGATTGATGAAACCCTTTTCATAAAAACCAAGGGGAAAGAATTTCTTATTGTTCAAATTTATGTTGATGATATAATTTGTGGAGCCACTAATGAGACAGGAATTCCAAATGAGCATGATGGGAGAGCTCAATTTCTTTTTAGTCTACAAATCAAACAAGAAAAGGATGGAATTTATGTCCATCAATCTAAGTGTACCAAGGAATTGCTGAAGATGTACAAACTTCACGATGCAAAACATATAGCAATACCAATGAGTAGCAGCAAGAAACTAGGCTTAGACAAAAAGGTAAAGCGGTAGATCGAAACTCTATCGAGGTATGATTGGATCTCTACTTTATCTCACATCCAGATGAGGCTAGACATTTTGTTTAATGTATGTTTGTGTGTAAGATTCTAAGCTAATCCAAAAGAATCACATCTTACTTCGAGTGAAGAGAATTTTTAGATATCTTGCAGGGACTCAAGATCTAGGTCTATGGTTCTCAAGAGACTTAGAACCGACCCTCGGTGGATACTCGAGATGCTGACTATCGCTGGATACAAGGCTGGTAGAAAGAGCACCTCAAGAGCATGCTAGTTTCTAGGTCAATTCGTTATATCTTGGCACTCAAAGAAGCAAAACTCGGTTGCTCTATCAAATGCTGAAGTCGAGTACATTGCGAGATGGAGTATGCTCTGCTCGGATTCTATGGATCAAGAAACACTTGAAAGACATTGGACTTTCATTTAAATCAATTCCAATCAAGTGTGACAATCGAGTGCAATCAATATCAGTAAGAATCCAGTCCGAGCACTCAAAGACAAAGCATATTAAGGTCAGGTATCACTTTCTAAGAGACCAATTTGAGAAAGGTGATATTGAACTTGAATTCATTCCTACAAAATTTCAACTAGCTGATATCTTTACTAAGCCACTTAGTGAGGATCGGTTTTGTTTTATTAGGAATGAACTTGGCATGATAAATGCATGATTATGTGTTACATGTTCTTTCTTTTGTCCTAATAACAATTAGTTCGATTGACCCGGTGATGCTTGAGCTAGGAGTTATTATCTGTTTGTGTTTTCTAAGTCACTCATAAACATTACTGAGTCGGACTCGGTTGTTGAGAAAATTGGACTTCAAAATTCTGAAATCATCTCTAGATTAGTGGAGAATTTCAAAAATTTCTTTTATTCTCTCTCTGTACCGCGGGCATCGATCAGTGAACTAGCCGTTGGAACACGAGACATCTGGAATTCTAACCGTTGAAGAGTAAGACAAACACTCTAGTTTGAGGCGACCGTTAGAGGTTTGGGTCACAACAAATACTGAAGGACATTCACTTTGCTATAAATAGCATCGATCGGTGAACCGATATCGAAAGATTGATTGAACTAATGTTAAGTGCACCAAGGTGAAGGAAAAGGGATGCTATTTATAGTGAAGTGAATGCCCTTTAGTATTTGTTATGATCCAAACCTCTAACGATCGCCTCGGACCGGTGTGTCTGTCCTCCTCTTCAATGGTTAGAATTCGAGTGTCTGTCTCCCAACGGCTATTGACTCGAAAAGATTCGTTGGGATGTGAACGTTGTACAACGGCTCTTGGCTCCAAAAGATGGTCCAATCAACTGGTGGTGACTGAAAACGAGGTGGAAACAACCGTTAGGCCTAGAGTTGGAGTTTTCTAGTTTTGGAAACAAACAACCTTGACACGGTGTCCGAGCCATGTCCGAAGTAGCTAAAGCTTGTCTGCTAGTCTTTAATGGTTAGAATCCTGTTTCTTTTGTAATTCCAAAAAATATATTAGTCTTGTTTGCATAACCTACAGAAGCAAACTACATTGGGTTTTAAAGTATAAAATACTTTGGTCCAAGATTAGGCACAAATAATAATTAAATCAAAGTATTTAAGTGCTTAATTATCTTTGGCCTAAAAGAATGAAATTTTCTGAGTCTAATATGCACTAGCGATTCCATCTTGAGTGAATCCTAAAAGTAATAAAGTTACATAATAAAGCATTAATAAATGTGAACTTGATTCAATAAATTCATCTTCCAAGAAATAAACCGACTTAGAGTAAAGAATTAACGTTTTAATTCATTTTACTTTGAAATACAAAGTTAGTGCTCGGAATAAATATGTGCGACAAATTATTTGAGCATCCAATGGTTCCGAGTGATGTCCGAGTAAGTCGAAACATAAGTAAGAGATATGCAATAAAGCGCTTTACGAGTCGAGTCGAACATAATGAAAACTTAGATAAGAGTTTCTATACAGCCTATAATGCCTTAGAATCAAAACCTAAGAGAGATAGAGAGCTATACTCGAGTCATCAATCTCCCCTTTTTGATGA
The DNA here is from genome assembly GCA_021018815.1 of Talinum fruticosum. Lineage (NCBI taxonomy): Eukaryota > Viridiplantae > Streptophyta > Magnoliopsida > Caryophyllales > Talinaceae > Talinum > Talinum fruticosum. The sequence continues at coordinate 4,045,564 of JAITYX010000026.1, forward strand.
AAGGCATTCTACACTTAAGATAGAAACTTATTAGTTCGAAATGAGTTTTCATTTTAAATTTATCATAGGAGGAAACAATATTCTCTTTAAGTGAGACTTAGGATACCTAGAAAGTGCAGCTTAGATCAATATCTTAACTTAGAACATGTTTACGGATAATTCATTACGGCAAAGAAAAATAAATGTATCCAGAGCAAATATGTTAAGGAGTTGAGTATCAAAGCAAGATAAATATGTAATTTAGTAACAATTATGCTAAAAAAAATCGTTCATTGCTTAGAAATAAATGTCTTTAGAACGAAATAAAATAAACTCAGGTAAAAGGGACGAAGTTCCGCTAAACCAAACATCTAAGTTTTTATTTTTCTCCCCCTTTGTTTTTGATCAAAAGTAGAGAGAAAAGAGTAGAATAGTACAAAACATATTGGATGAAAACAAAAAAATGAAATCCGAGTTAAAAAAATAAACTAAGAAGAGGGGGCAGGTTGTGCGGAGGAGGAGGGATGAGCATTGCATCTGCACATGTATGCCTGTGTAGAAGAGGAGTTAAAAAAATGAAATCCGAGTTAAAAAAAATAAACTAGAATGTTAGGGATTTGCTCGGTCTTGGTTACGTGAACCAAAGAGACATCATCCTCGAGTCTGTTCTTCCTCAAGGACCATTGCGAGGTTGTGCTGATGAGGCTGGGGCATTAGACTAACCGACATCGCCTACCTCTTCGAGCCACTCATAACATGATCCGAAGAGATCGGTTCTTGTTCTTTACGCCCTTTCCCTCGGAGTTAAGCAGCTGCTTCTTCTTCTTTTCTTCTTCCTTCTCCTAAGCTTCTCCTTCTCCAGCTCGGACTTCTTCCTCAGCTGCCTCTTCTACCTCGGTTGAAGTTCACTTAGCTGGGGGCTGGAGGACTTCTTAGAAGTATCACACTGTCTTAGTTCTCTCCGATCCGAGAGTGTGTGGTCTTTTAGAGAATAATCAAGTTGGGGATGATATTTTTGAAGGATCGCAGAGTGGCACTGAAACAGTTCGGAGAAAGAATCAAATTTATTTACCATTTCCGCAAAATAAGCAGCAGAAAGAGGAGGTTAAAAAGTAAAAGGACCAGCGAGTAGAGGATGGAGGAGCTGGGGCAATTTGAGTCCGAGTGGGTGGAGGAGGAGGAGATGGTAACTTAGACTAGTGAACCTAGACACCAGGTTTCACTTCTTAGTACTTGTAACCCAAGAGCTCTTTGAGTTTGGGTGTATGGGAAGGGAACTTTGAACTATGTAAAGATAATAGTCGAATAGCTCCGAAAGGATAAGGAGCTGATTTCTTTGAGTGAGTAGGCATAGAAGCCATATGCTCAAGAATAGTTGGGAAGAGGTGTACTTCGTAGCCCTCCGGAATATCGAACAAAGCTTTAAGAATCTTTGAGTTTGAATTCTCTTTACTAGAGTGATGAGAAAAGAAGGTTCTCATTAGGATGAAGCAGAGCGGCCATGCTTCGGACTTTATCCGAGTCACGGAGATGTTCTTACATGACTCGGGCACCTCTTTTGCATACTTTTTGTAACAACCCGACCCTAAATCACATTGTTTATTTTATTAATTCATTATTACAAGATTTATATAATTGAACGCGTGCACTTCAATACGATATTTTATTTTTAAATTATTTTTATATATGTGTTATGGAGCTCGAGCGACGAAGTGGCCCCAATAAAAATCTCATAATAAGGTTATAATTTGTGAGCATCATTACAAAAATAAAATTAAAAAGTAACAACAACAATAATAATAATAATAATAATAATAATAATAATAATAATAATAATAATAATAATAATAATAATAATAATAATAAAATAAATAAATAAAAATAAAAATATAAATAAAATAAATAAAATAAAAATACACAAATTAGATTTTTGAAGGAAAAATCCAGAAATGAATTTATCTAGATTCTATATAAAAAAAAAGGGCTTGAAATAAAATCGGTCGGGCAAGCTCGGTTTCCATTTCCCTTATCTCTCGCTTCCCTCTGCTTCCCTCGCACCGGCTCTGCTCCATTGTTCTCCTCTCCCTCTCGCTATCGCTGCCTTTTCCGGCCACTAGCACGACCGACGCCGGCTAGAAGATCGGCTCCGGCCATCCATCATCTCTCGTGTCTTGCCCTCTCCCTCCCTCACGCTCTCGCTTTCCTCTCTCGCCTTACCCGCGTTACGCCCTGCCTCTACCGCAACCCACATCCATCGGCCAAACCACCGCAGCCCCGGCGCCGAGGCACGTCGCCGGCCACTCCCAGCGAGTCGTCATAGTGGCAGCCGCACACCAACATCTCCTCCTTCCTCTCCTTGACTTCTCCTCTCTCAATTTTAAGGTACAACACTAAACCCTAAATTACAAAGCTCCTTGTTTATTTAAGCAATTGTAATTGTAAATTGAAGTATATGATTTAGAAATATGTTTATGGTGAGAATTTAAGATTTGAATTGGGGAAATTGTGAATTGGTGTGAAGTATTATGATTAGTGTTTTGATGGATTGATTGTGTATGAATGTGAACGAATGTGATTTTGGGAAATTATGATTTAGTGGATGAGGTTAGAGATGTTTTGTTATAAAATTGAGTAATTTAATGGATTTGTTATATTTTGGAAGTGGTTATATTGAGCAAACGAAGCGGAATGTGTATGTAGAAGCTGAAACTAGATAATGTGTAAATGTAGAGGTGTGAGAAAAGTTTGAGTATTATGTATGCCTAATTGTGATTGTGAATGTGAATTTTGTTGTGAAAATAATGCTCATGACCTTAAGTTGGTATATGTATGAATTTTGAGCAATTTGGTTAATTGTGAAGCCTTCCTATGGAAAAGCATTGATGGATTAATTAATTACTTAGCTATAGGTTTTGAATTCGATAAAGTGAGGAGTAAAGAAATTACGCTAAGGATAGGGATTAAAAGATAAGTTGGGCTTGACAAACTAATCGTATTAGTTGTATCTAATAATAAAAATAATGATAATAATAATGACGACAACAATGTGGGTAACAATAATAAGAACTATTAGGAGCATGTTTCACGTCTTTTTAATGAATATAACAAAGATAAGTGATTGATTATATATATATATATATACCTTTTTAATCCACGTCAACTAATAAACTGAATTACATATATAACATTAGTTATTCGATTAGCCTAATCAACTTCTTTAATTAATAGGCGTTGTTGTCCATGTTCGAAACGGAATTAATGCGGTAAAGTTATGTAAGAGAAACATCGTTAACTAATTACGTAACAAATATAGAAGACGAAATAAATTATCAACGCTTATACAAATTCAATCATTGAAACTCATGAGAAACATTATTAACAACAAAAATCTATTGAAACAGAATTGAGGCCACTTCAGCTGCCGATTAGTCGGTAACTTGAATTTACGAAAAAAGGGGAGAAACAAAGGCTTCAATTCGGGTACATTTATTGCCTGTACCCTTCGAAAATTCACGTATTTCAGCAAATCTCAACATTTCTTATATAAGTAACTAATAATGAATTAATTGCACATCAAGTTTTGTCACCTAATTAAGTGGTCCCCGCTCAATTATTCATTATAGGGCTTATGCCCTGCAATTCCACCCGAGCGGCGTCAACTCGGGTTCTCGGTCGGCTCGGGGGTGTGCACTGTTCAAAGATCGTATCAATTATCAAGGGGTTCCAATTTCGAGATAATAACCTAGGCAATCAAGTTTTACTCCTATTCTCTCCCCCGATTTCAAACTAAAATTAATTGAAATGCACGCACTCAATCAATGTGTTTGAAAATTATTTGATCTGTGCAGGAATGTTCGTGCTGAGTTTTGACTCATTCTTCGAATTATTTTAATGTTTTTGTTTTTAGGAAAAGCATTTGTGAACAGATCCTTTGCCTAAGAAGCTCGACGGGAGCAAGACTTAGCTGGATACTTCATTATCATTATTCTATGATGGGTTAGATGCTCACAGTGATTGTGATCCTCGTTAATTTTGGGTTTGACCTTGGATTGTAATTAAATATTGCGTATTTCCTATCGCAGATCGTTGTATTGGCCGTTAATATCCGTAAATATGTAGCAGAACTGTACCTTGGAATTGGTTTATTTAAGTTGTCGGCATGACACCTCGCAACGTAGCATTTAATGTTTCCACGACTTACTGAAGCATAACTAATAGACATAGGTTATTATGGTATTTTAATTCAGCCTTGTCCTTTTGTTAGGGCGGCGGTAACGCCTTCGATCGTTAACTTCACTGCGACCTTGCCTAATATTCTCGAATTAGGGAATTATTAAGTAATGGGTATTGGGGCGTTACGGTTGTGGTATCGAGCCAGGTTTAGAGATCACTATGAGCAATAGGGTTATAAGGTGTCCTGATTTGAACTTTAAGAAAATTACGTGACTATTATTTCCTTAAGTTGTTGTTTTGGGATTTGTGTATATAGTGTAGTTAATGTTGGGTTGATATATATACTTTTGGGTATGCTTGGTATAAACGATGTGCGTAGTGACTCAAGTTGCTGACGTACATTCTATATGCTTCTAAGTGTGGTAGCTTGTAATTAAGTTCATATAGTTTGTATCAAATGTATCATGAACCATTTAAGTTGTTTTAAGCGTTAATGTATATTGGTTGGACTCCGGCGTGTGGCCGTTGAGTTGTGTACTCCGAGCGGGTGGCTTGTTGAGTGATATTGTTGTTTTATGCAGGATTTTATGGCTTTAAGCCTAGGGGATACACCATATTACAAACAGAACTCTGCCGAAATTTTTAGAAAATATCAAACTCTTTTAGAAAATTTCCTTTATCACCTTTAAGTTGGAATTAGAAAGCAAAACCAACACTTGAATGAGCCTTGGAGTTCCTTTGATTGAGGATTCCTCAACCGATGAAAATTTCGAGAGAATGATAATCTAACCTATAATTTGGTGTTACTTATTATATAAACACAATGACAGTAGGAGGTAACTAAGTATGTTTTATATTAGGAGTTGTTAGCGATTTGTTTCATAGGACAAGGAAAAGAAATTAATGAGGAATATTTATATTTATATGATGCAGCATGTCTCATCTAGAAAGTAATAACGTAATTTCGAATGTAACTGTAGAGCTGGGCAATGATTGAGGACTTGTCGAATAGGCGTTAGAAACTCCTCGCAACACCCAACAAATCATTGATGAGACCCAATGTGTAACCTTAGGGAGGAGGTTCTACTGATAGCGGGGCCCAAATTACTGGAGGAATTTGGAGACAGAGGCGATGAAAAGGATCCCTCCTACACCTACTGAACCCACTTCTAAGCCTAATAAGTTAGGCGACAAAGTGACTCGTCGTAATCCTAAGACTTACTATGGAGAGATTGATCCAGTGGAATTAGAAGAATGGATTAAGGGAATGAAGAATATATTTTAGTTGTGAGGTACTCGAAGAAAAAAAAAAGGGGTGAACATAGGGGCACATTACGTAACTTGTGAAGCGGACATTTGATAAAGTAGCGGTGAATAATAAATTACGAGGTTGTGAGTTCACTTAGGGTCAATTTCGGAAGACTTAGAGTCAAATTTTACCCCATCGCAATTCATGGACAAAAAGAAAAGGAGCTCATAGAGTTAAAAATGGATTACAACATGATAGTAATGGAGTATGCTAATAAATTTATGGAGTTATCTAGATATGACTTAGACTTTGTTGTTATTGATAGGGTGAAAATGTTAAGACTTGAGGAAGGCTTGATGTATTATATTTGACGTTAACGTATTAACCAACCTATTAAAAGTTATCAAAAATTGTATAAGAAAGTAGCACGGGTTGAACGAGAAAAAGGGCTAACTAAGGGCCTTAAATCCCGGAGACTTAAAGGGAAGTGAAACAATACAAGTGAGTGTGTAGTTCAAAAGAAACATGGTACTAGTTCCAATAAGGGTCACTCATTGATTGTTTTTGAACCCTGTGGGAAATGTTTCCAAACAAATCACACCGCACTAGATTGTCGAATGGGTAGTAATAAATGTATGTGGTGTGGTAACTTTGAACGTTCGGTAAACACTTTCCCAAGAGAGCATAAAGTTGTAGAGAAGGGAGTACCAAGCCCCTAATGACACCATAAGAAGGAAGCCGCAACCTTATAAATGACGATTGTCACTGGTACTAAACTTAAAGTCTTTTCATGTTTTATTTGATTCAGGTGCCACCATTCATTTATATTTACTCACGTTGCCTCGTAATTACATTTAAATGATCGTGAGGCCCGAATAGAGTGCCAAACTAGGTTACGAAATTGGAAAGTGGTAAAATGTCTAGTACTCTAGCAGCACGTGCCATAGTCAATTGTCTTCCGTAGATTTAATGCAATTTGATCCGACGGAATCCGATGTCATTATAGGAATGGATTGCTTGGCGACACATGAAGTGAACAAAGCTTGTAAAGGTTGTAAGATTATTTTAAAGGGCCGAAAAGAGAAAGAAGTGTGTTTGGGAGAAAAAGATACAAAGGAGTATCTCATAACTTCGATCATGAAGGCTAGTTAATTATTAAGAAAGGACTACATAAGACATTGATGTTATGTTATTAAGGATAGAAAAGAAGGGACAGATATAAATGTTACACTGTAATATGTGATTTTTCAGATGTATTTCTTAAAAATTTACATGGTCTACCTCCTCAAAGGGAGATTGAGTTTGAGGTTGAACTAATTCCTAACGCATAATTCATTTTCAAAGCGCCATATAGAATGAACCCAATGGAACTCAAAGTGTTGAAAGCCCAGCCTGGTGAATTACTACAAAAGGATTTACTAGGTCGAGTGTGTCAACTTGGAGAACTTCGGTCTTTTTGTGACGGAGAAGGATGATAGTTGAAGACTCGATATAGATTATACGGAGCTAAACAAGATAACCCCCTCCCAGAATAAGTATCCTTTACCCCGAATTAATGATTTGTTTGATCAACTTCAAGGGGTTGATGTGTTTTATCAACTTGGAATTAAACGAAACATACTCCCAAAACTGCGTTTAGAACCGGATATGGGCATTATGAATTTAAGGTGATTCTCTGTGGACTTACCAATACACCTGCTGCATCCATGAATTTCACAAATGGAAATTTTAGGCGTTATCTAGATAATTTGGGGTAATAGTATTGATGACATTCTTATATACTCGATGATAAGAGAAAATTATGTCGAGCATGTGAGAATAGCGCTACAAACTTTGAGAAAACATCAAATGTGCGCCAAATCACAAAGATGTGAGTTCGGCTAAAGGAAGAGACATTTTTAGGCATGTTGTTTCCAAAAAGGAGATCAAGGTCGATCCTCATCAGGTAAATGCGATAATGAGAATGATCTAGACCAACTAATGTTACATAAATTAGGATTGTTCTTGGGTCGACCGATTACTACAAGAGGTTTGTCGAGAATAAGTATCAACTACCCCGAATTTATGATTTGCTTGATTAAATACAAGGAGTTAGCATATTTTACCAACTTGGAATTAAACAGGAAGATATTCCCAACACTCGCCTTTAGAATTAAATATGGACTCTACGAATTTACGGTGATGCCTAGAGGATTTACCAATGTATCTGTTGCATTCATGGATCTCATGAATAGAATTTTTGAGGACTTATCTAGATAAATTTGTGGTGGTGGTTCTTGATGATATTCTTATATACTCTAAGGATAAGAAGATGACGAGTAGTTGTGAATAGTGTTATAAACTTTGAGAGAACATCAATTGTATGCTAAACGGTAAAAATGTGAGTTTCAGTTGAAGAAGTGACCATTTTAGGGCATATTGTTTCCAAGGAAGAGGTTAAGATCGATCCTCATAAGGTAGACGTAGTAATTGAATGATCCACACCAACCGAGTGTTACGTAAGTTAGGAGTTTTCTTGGGTTAGCAGGTTATTACCGGAGGTTTGTATGAGATTTTTCAAAAATAGCATCACCACTGACCACTTTGTTAAAGAAAACAACCAAATTTGAGTGGTCGAATAAATGTGAGGAGGCATTTTACAGAAAAAAATAATAATATACCATATATAGTGAGGCATTTAAAAACGGGTTAGGATGTGTATTAATACAAGATGACAAGGTCATAACTTATGCATCTCAACAACTCAAACCATGTGAAAAGACTTATCCTACTCACGAATGGGAGTTGGCTACTGTTGTTTTAGCGTTAAATATTTGGAGACATTACTTGTATGGGGCAACATGTAAGATTTATATTGATCATTAGAGTTTGAAGTACATTTTTGCCCAAAAGAAGAACAATGCGAGGCAACGCCTTTAGTTGAATTACTTAAGGATTACGACTTACAAATATAATATCACTTAGTGCAAGTAAATATAGTGGCAAATGCATTGAGTAGAGAGATAAAACACATTTTGAATGTAATAACAACAAATCAGCTTGTTGCTATACGAGACCTCCACAATATGAGTATTAAGTTAGTCTCACATGGACAAATGAGTGGGTTCCTAGCAACGATAGAGGTATAACCTATTATAGCGAAGGAAAGTCGGTTAAGCCAAAACGATGATGTCAAGATGGAAAGGATTAAGAAAAATTATAAAAGGAAAATCCACCGGTTTCAAGGAACATACGAGGATGGAACCTTAAGGTTTCAGAATAAGTTTTGTGTACCAAAGAAAGAGGAATGGAAAAAGGAAAATTCTTGAGGAAGCACATAATAAACGATACTTGGTACATGTAGGAGGAGAAAAATGTATAGAGACTTGAAGCAATACTTTTGGTGGAATAATATGAAAAGAGATATTGCAAAATATGTGAATAAGCTGTTTAACCTGTCAATGGTAAAGGTCAAACATCAAAGTCTTGCGAGTGAGTCAAGACCTTTAGAGATTCTTACCTGAAAAATGAGATTCAATTTCAATTAACTCTGTCATAGAATTACCTATTATTTTTAGGAAGATGTTATTTGGGTGATTGTTGACCGACTTATTAATCTGCATATTTTGTATCAACACATGACACATGCGGTGTGGAGATACCGGTATAATTATACGTTAAAGAAGTTGTTATGTTACATGGAATACCTAAGGACATAATATCCGATAGCGACAAGAGGTTCCAAGTGAGGCTCGGCAAACGTTATAATAGAGGGCTTCTAAGACTAAATTTAGTTTTAGTAGTTCATATTAAAGGTTTGCTCTTGGAGAAGTTAAGTCGGAAAATCAAACTCTTTCGCACGAGTAGAGACAGAAACGGATTCCGAGTCTAGAATGTACTCGGAAAGTGAAGACACAGAAAATACGTGGAAACCCTCCCGGGGCGGAAAACCACGGACCGTGCTAATCCAAGCATGAAGTCAAATCCACTATTTTGAGTCCACAAAATACAGTAGACTGACTGAACCCTAAGTTGCTCCCTTCGACAACTCTTTACAAGTTTTCCTAGACTCGAAATTCCCTTATCTAATCTAGTACTTCCTAGCTGAGATAACCCTTACAGCTAGGGACAAGCGAGCTGAGTTAACCCTTACAGCTCGGTTAAGGGACCTTACTTAGAGAGTAAGAAAGAGAGTGTTTGTAACTAAGTACAAGACCCGACAACTCGGAATATAATGAATTATAGAGTGGGAGTTGTAAGTAGAAGATTGAGAATGAATACAAAGACTTCGATCAAGTATGTGTATTATCAATAGGTTCGGCAATCTTCAAGTCTTGAGAGTTGGCTTCCTTTTATAGATGACCAAGCAGCTTAGCCGTTGTGTCCATCTTCCGACTGGAAGTTCCTTTATGACCGTTGGATAGGATTTTCCGAGTCACTCGGAAAATATCCGTTGATAAGTGAATGTTAGGCAACGGCTCTTGACTTCCTTGGAAGTGCTTGAAAACCACCGGCGGTGTCCTCAAAAGTAAGGTGGAAACCACCGTTGAGCTTAGTGTTGCAGATTTCCATTTTTGGAAACGAGACAGCCACGACACGTGGTCCGAGGCTAGGTCGAGGTGAAAAAGCCTTGTCTCGCTGGTGATTTGACGTTTTAAAGCTCGGTTACTTTTGTATTTCAAATATAGGAAAGCCTCGTTTGAAACACCTACAAAAGTAAATCAATTTGGTTCTCAAAGTATAAAATACTTTGGTCCAAGATTAGACACGAGATAATAATATAATTATGATAATTAAGTGGTCGACTATCTAGGTCGGAAAAGGAATGGAATTTTCTGAGTCTAATATTCATGAAACTCAAAATTCCATCCGAGTCGGTCTAAAAGAGAATCAAGTTGACTAAAGAATATTAGAGGAAATAAACTTGATCTAGACTAAGCATGAATTCAAATTGAAATACCGAGTCGGAGCGCGAAAAGATAGTGTTTGAATCATGCCATAAATGCGAGTGTCGATTGACTCGGAACCGAGTGAAACAAGGTGAGTGCAGATATGCTTTCCGAGTCACTCAGAATCATGTGTAAATGCATAAGATAAATTCTTTAACACTCGGAGAAGATACTATATCACTAAGAAAAGTTTCTAAGACACAGGGAATGACTTGGAATCAAAACTTTATAAGTAAGAAAGTCTTATACCCGATTCCCTAGATAGAACTCAAAATGGTGAGATGTAAAGTCCGAGTCTTCAATGTCCCCCTTTTTGATGAAAGACATTCCATACTTAATCGAAACTTTGTTAGTGATAAAATATTGAGTCCGTAGTCTCACTCGGAAAAGAAACTTAAATTCTCATAGATATCGGAGCAAGAAAGAGATCTAGAATAATAATTGTTAATGATGTTAAGCAATAAGACATATTAGATGGAAAACTCGTAAATGCCTCGCATTTATCATTGTACTCGAATTAGAACAAAATGCATAAGTTCATTAAATTTGAAAGAAATATGTACAGAGTGAGAGAGAGAAGCTCCCCTTGAGAAGACAACAAACTTTGTAATTATTCTCCCCACGCCTTTCAGCCAAAAAAAAAAAAAAAAAAATAGGAAGAACACAAGAAATACAATTTTGATGTCCGGGCAAAAGAAAAGAAAAAAAATGTAAATACAAAAAGAAGAAATTAAGAGAGGGGTGGAGTTGTCGGAGTGGAAGAAGGAGGATAAGCGGAGCGCCGACGCCGATATGATCTTGACGATGTGCTTGAGCACGGCGGAGGGAGGACAGGGATCTCCGGCATAGGCTCAGTTCCGAGTGGCTGACCCGAACGAGGGGATCCAGAGGTTCATCCTCTTATAGCTCGGCAGCTGGAGGGGATTGCTCAGGCGACCCGCTGCTGAGTGTCCTTGTGTAGCTAGGTCTTCGACTCACTCGGACTACCGTCCGAGCTGAGTACTTCCAGTTGAGCTTGAGGAGCACTTGTTCCCTTAGCCGATGCTACTTGTTGTTCCTTTTGTTCCTCCCCTTGGCCGAGAAAGAGCTGCCTCAGCCGCAGGCTCTTCGGCTTCTGCTCCTTCTTGATCTTCTTCTTCCTCCTCTCCTCTGTCGGAGGAGGATTTGGCGAGGTTAGATGACTCTTCGGATGTGTTGGAGTCGCCTTGGTCCTGAGCTACCTTTGATTGTCTCTCCTAGAGGAGCTCTATCAACTCATTCCGCTCATTCACCGAGCCTTCATCTCAATAAGCGAGTTCTGCTCGCTCTCGAATTTGAGGCTGGGCTGTTTTTTGGTTATTGGTCATAGACTAATAAATAGTCTTAAGTGACCGAGTATGTCCTTGAATTCCAAGGACACAGAGTTGATTTTGTCCATGAAGACAGAAGACAAAATAGAGGAGAGAGATTTAGAGGCACCTGAGGTGGAAGCACCACCAGGTGGGGCAGGGAAGAGAAAGGAGGGTTTCTTTCCGAGTCCGAGAGGGCCTCGGCTCGAGTTATGAACCCGGACACCAGGATCGGTTTCCTGGTATCCGTACCCTCGAAGTTCCTTTTTGCCTACAACTATGGTGGCCTCGAAACTGCGGTCGAGATCGAGGGAAGAGGAACTTTGAATTGTTTAAATACAAGGGTAAGAAGAGCACCGAAAGGAAGAGGGGTGTTCTTCTTGTTTTGGAGTTGAGCTGGCACAACTACCATTTGCTCGATGATAGAGGGGAAGAGGTCTACTTCGTAGCCCTCAAGTATGTCAAAGAGAGCTTTGAGGTGCTTGGAGTTGGGGTTCTCCTTACTAGAGTGCTGAGAGAAGAAAGTTCTCATCAGTAAGAAACATAGAAGACGCGCTTCGACTTCAACCGAGTCACGGAGAAGTTTTTGCGTGACCCAGGGAATTCTTTTGCATACTTTTCAAAGAAGTCGTCAGCGACCTCGGTGAAAGGAATTGGATTGCTGTTCAAGAAGAGAGAAGTGGCCTTCAACGAGACGATGAAGAAGAGAGGTGTTTATACGAACCGTGATGTTCGAACCCTCGAGGTTAGGACACCCTCGAGTTGGTGAGATGTGTGTAAAACTTAGATATGAGTTCGGGGTAGATGAACTCGCTGAAACAAAGAAAGTTATAAACCCCAGTTGTTTGGATGTGGGGCAACCACGAGAATTTGGTGGTTGGGAAGAACTTATCATCCAGCGTAAGATGCTTGGGTGACAATAGACTTAGAAGATGAAGGGCCTTCTTGGCTTTTAGTTAGGGTTTTCTTTGTGGAAGAGCCAAGAAAGTCAGGGTGAGAGCCTCTTTTAGTCATTTTTAAGAGAAAAAGAGGTCGTAGAAAAGCTAGAGAAGGATGAGGAGAGAAGAACTCGTAAAAAAAAAAAAAGAGTAGAAGAACGAGTTGAGAGCAAGCTGAGCTTACTTGAGACGATCTTCACGAAGCTTGAAAGTACTTGGAGTTGTTTGTAGTACGGAGAGCTTGTTCACGAATAGTTGAGTTTGAGAGCAGAGAGAGAGAGAGAGATATTGTGCGAGAGGTAAAGTAGAGAAATGAAGGAGAGTAGGCGCTATGTATAGAAAAAAATAATTGTCCATCAATATCCGTTCGACTCAGCCTCCTCAGCGGTCACCTCGGACCGGTGTGACAGTCCTCTTTTCAACGGTTAGAATTCCAGCGGTTTTTCTTCCAACGGCTAGTTTTCCGATCACAGTGCGCGAGAGAAAAATAGAAAGAGAAAAATTTTGAAAAAAATTCCGAAATTCTCCACTTATCTAGAGATGATTTGAGAAGATTAAAGCCCATTTTTCTCAACGTCCGAGTTCGACTCAGCTCGGTTTCGAGTGACTCGAAACTGGAAGAAAAATAATAATAACTACGGCTCGAGTATCACTAAGTCAACTGAACCGATGGTTACTAAAGAATTCTAAACACTCAACACATAATCATTCCAAGAAATTTTCACATAGAAACCACATAATTATACATTTAACATACCAAGCTCATTTCTAATAAAACAAAACTGATCCTCACCAAGAGGCTTGGTAAAGATATCAGCTAATTGAAGATTAGTAGGAATGAATTCAAGTTCAATATCACCTTTCTCGAATGGTCTCTTAAGAAATGATACCGACCTCAATATGTTTTGTCTTGGAATGTCTGAACTGGATTTTTAGTGATGCTAATTGCACTCGATTGTCGCACTTGATTGGAACCGATTTGAAAGTAAGTCTAAGATCTCTCAAGTGTTGCTTTATCCATAAAATCTTAGCATAGCATGCTCCAGCTGCAATATACTCAGCTTCGATAGTTGATAGAGCTACTGAGTTTTGCTTCTTTGAGTGCCAAGATATTAGGGATTGCCGCAGAAATTAACAAGCTCCTGAAGTGCTCTTTCTATCAACTTTGTATCCAGCGTAATCAGCATCCGAGTATCCGAGTAAGAGTCGGTTCCGAGTCTCTTGAGTACCACATACCTAAATTCCGAGTCCCTGCAAGATATCTAAATATTCTCTTCACCGCAGTGAGATGTGATTCTTTTGGATTAGCTTGAAATCTTGCACATAGACAGGACACTAAACATTATGTCCAGTCGACTTGAAGTAAGATACAGACAAAGATCCAATCATACCTCGATAGAGTTTCGATCTATTGCTTTACCTTTCTCGTCCGGGTCAAGTTTTATACTCGCTTGCTCATAGGTGTAGCTGCGTGCTTTGCATTTTGGAGATTATATTTCTTCAGCAGCTCTTGGAGAAGGTTTTCTCTTGGAGAAGTTAAGTCACCCTAGAGGGGGCTGAATAGGGTGATGGAAGATTTTTCGGAAAATCAAACTCTTTCTCACGAGTCGAGATAGAAATAGATTCCGAGTCTAGAATGTACTCGGAAAATGAAGACAAAGAAAATACGTGGAAACCCTCCCGAGGCGAGAAAATCAAACTCTTTCGCACATTGCTTATTTTATTAATTCATTATTAGAAGATTTATATAACCGAGCGCGTGCACTTCAATTCGATATTTTATTTTTAAATTATTTTTATATATGTGTTATGCAGCTAAGGCGACGAAGTGGCCCCAATAAAAATCTCATAATAAGGTTATAATTTATAAACATCATTACTAAAATAAAATTAAAAAGTAGTAGTAATAATAATAATAATAATAATAATAATAATAATAATAATAATAATAATAATAATAATAATAATAATAATAATAATAATAATAATAAAATAAATAAATAAATATAAATATAAATAAAATAAAAATAATAAAAATACACAAATTGGATTTTTGAAGGAAAAATCAAGAAATGGATTTATCTCGGATTCTATAAAAAAAAAAGTTTGAAATAAAATCGGTCCGGCAAGCTGAGTTTCCATTTCCCTCATCTCTCGCTTCCCTCTCGCACCGGCTCTGCTCCCTGTTCTCCTCTCCCTCTCGCTATCGCTGCCTTCTCCGGCCACCAACAAGACCGACGCCGGCCATCCATCATCTCTCTCTATCTCGCCCTCTCCATCCCTCGTGCTCTCGCTTTCCTCTCTCACCTTACCCGCATTCCGCCCCGCCTATGTCGCGACCCACGTCCATCGGCCAAACAACCGTAGCCGTGGCACGAGGCACGTCCCCGGCCGCTCCTAGCGGTCGTCATAGTGGCAGCCGCACACCAACATCTCCTCCTTCCTCGCCTTGACTTCTCCTCTTCGAATTTTGGTAAAACACTAAACCCTAAATTACCAAGCTCCTTATTTGTTTAAGCAATTGTAATTGTAAATTGAAGTATATGATTTAGAAATATGTTTATGGTGATAATTTAAGATTTGAATTGGGGAAATTGCGAATTGGTGTGAAGTATTATGATTACTATTTTGATGGATTGATTGTGTATGAATGTGAACGAATGTGATTTTGGGAAATTATGATATAGTAGATGAGGTTAGAGATGTTTTGTTATAAAATTGAGTAATTTGATGGATTTGCTATATTTTGGAAGTGGTTATATTGAGCAAACGAAGCGGAATGTGTATGTAGAAGCTGAAACTAGATAATGTGTAAATGTAGAGGTGTGAGAAAAGTTTGAGTATTAAGTATGCCTAATTATGATTGTGAATGTGAATTTTGTTGTGAAAATAATGCTCATGACCTTAAGTTGGTATATGTATGAATTTTGAGCAATTTGGTTAGTTGTGAAGCCTTCCTATAGAAAAGCATTGATGGATTAATTAATTACTTAGCTATGGGTTTTGAATTCGATAAAGTGAGGAGTAAAGAAATTACGCTAAGGATAGGGATTAAAAGATAAGTTGGGCTTGACAAACTAATCGTATTAGTTGTATCCAATAATAAAAATAATGATAATAATAATGACGACAACAATGTGGGTAACAATAATAAGAACTATTAGGACCATGTTTCACGTCTTTTTAATGAATATAACAAAGATAAGTGATTGATTATATATATATATATATATATATATATACACCTTTTAATCCACGTCAACTAATAAACTGAATTACATATATAACATTAGTTATTCGATTAGCCTAATCAACTTCTTTAATTAATAGGCGTTGTTGTCCATGTTCGAAATGGAATTAATGCGAGTAAAGTTATGTAAGAGAAACGTCGTTAACTAATTACGTAACAAATATAGAAGACGAAATAAATTATCAACGCTTATACAAATTCAATCATTGAAACTCAAGAGAAACATTATTAACAACAAAAATCTATTGAAACAGAATTGAGGCCACTTCGTTGCCGATTAGCTAGTAACTTGAATTTCTAAAAAAAGGGGAGAAACAAAGGCTTCAATTCGAGTACGTTCATTGCTCGTACCCTTCGAAATTCATGTATTTCAATAAATCTCAACATTTCTTATATAAGTAACTAATAATGAATCGAGTTGCAAATCAAGTTTTGTCACCTAATTAAGTGGTCCTCGCTCAATTATCAATTATAGGGCTTATGCCCTCCAATTGCACCCGCGCGGCGTCAAATCGGGTTCTCGGTCGGCCCGGGGTATGCACCTATTCAAAGATCGTATCAATTATTATGGGGTTCCAATTTCGATTAATAACCAGCAATCAAGTTTTACTCATATTCTTTCCCCCGATTTCAAACTAAAATGAATTGAAAAGCGCGCTCAATCAATGTGTTTCAAAATTATTTGATCTGTGCAGGAATGTTCGTATCGAGTTTCAACTCATTCTTCGAATTATTTTAATATTTTTATTTTTAGGAAAAGCTTCTATGAACAGTCCTTTGCCTAAGAAGCTCTGACGGGAGCAAGACTTAGTTGGATACTTCATTATCATTGTTCTATGATGGGTTCGATGCTCACAGTGATTCTCATCCTCGTTAATTTTGGGTTTGACCTTGGATTGTAATTAAATATTGCGTATTTCCTATCGCAGACTATTGTATTGGCCGTTAATATCCGTAAATATGTAGCAGAACCGTACCTTGGGATTGGTTTATTTAAGTTGTCGGCATGACACCCTACAACGTAGCATTTAATGTTTCACGACTTCATCGAAGCATAACTAATAGACACGAGGTTATTATGGTATTTTAATTCGGCCTTGTCCTTTTGTTAGGCGGCGGTTAAGCCTTCGATCGTTAACTTCCTCTGCGACCTTGCCTAATATTCTCGAATTAGGAAATTATTAAGTAATGGGGATTGGGGCGTTACACTTTTCAAAGAAATCGTATGTGATTTCTATGAAAGGTACTTGGGTTGGAGTTGAGAAAGAAGGAAATGACTTTGAAAATTTTGTGAAGAAGGGTGAGATTGGTTCGTACAACCGTACCTCCGAACTTTTGAGGTTATGACACTTTCAAAGGTAGTCATATTGGCATAACACTCAACAAAGAATTTTGGATAGATATATTCGCAAAAGCACAAACACTTGAATACCTCTATGTCTTTGATGTTGTGCAACCACGAGAAAGAAGTGGTGGGGAAGAATTTGTCTTGCAACATCACATATTGGTCAACAAAATGCTGAGGAGGATTTGAAGTACATCCCTAAGTGTTTTTGTTGCGAGCCATTTTGGTGGCTGAACCCAATTCTTGACCGGTTACTCTCTTAGGCATGGTGAAAAGATTAAGAAGCGAGAGAGAGAAAATGAAAGTAGAGAGAGTAAGTAGAGGGAATTGAGAATTCACAGGGAGAGAGAGAACATGAGAGAGCGAAGTATTGAGAATAACGAGAGCAAGTAAGCGAGTGGGCAAAGTGAAGAAAAGAAGGTAAAAGGGTGCTATTTATAGCGAAAAGGAATGACCTTCAACCTTCTTTGTGACCTGAATACCAAGCAACACACTCGGACCGGTGTGACGTTCGCACTCCAACGGCTAGTATTCCAGCAGCTTTCTTCCAACGGCTAGTTTCTTTTGATCGAAACGCGTGGAAGAGAGAAAGAGAAGAAAGAGTTTTAGAAGATTTATGAAATTCTCCATTTATCTAGAGATGATCTCAAAAGTTTGATGTCCATTTTGCTCATGATTTGAGTCCGACTCAATATTGTTTTTGAGTGATTAAGAACACTCGATAACTAATAACTAATAGCTCAGTCTCATTCGGAGTTAACTAATCGATTTGTTATCAAAACATACAACACATAATCATGCAAAGATAATTCATGTAGTAAATCACATAGTCATGCATTAATCATGCCAAGCTCATTTCTAACAAAGAAAAACCGATCCTTCGTAAGAGGCTTAGTAAAAATATTAGCTAACTTGAATTTTGTAGGAATGAATTCAAGCTCAATATCACCCTTTTTACAATGGTCTCTTAGAAAATGATACCGACCTCAATATGCTTTGTCTTTGAGTGCTTGGATCGAATTCTAGGTGATACCGATTGCACTCGATTGTCGCACTTGATTGGGATGGATGTGAATGATAGTCTAAGATCCTGCTAGAGCTGCTCCATCCATATAATTTGAGCACGAACAAGCTCCAACCGCAATGTACTCGGCGTCGGCGATTGATAGAGCAACCGATTTATGTTTCGTTGAATGTTAGGAGATGAGGGATTGACCTAAAAATTGGCATGCTTCCTGATGTGCTCTTACTATCAACTTTGTATCCAGCATAATTAGCATCTTAGTATCCAGGTGAGAGTAAGTTCTAAGTCTTTCGAAAACCGTAGACCATGGTTCCGAGTCCCTACAAGGTATCCGAAAATTCTCTTTATCGCAGTTAGATGTGATTCTTTTGGATTAGCTTAAAATCTTGCACAAAGGTAGACACTGAACATGATATTTGGCCTACTTGATGTGAGATAGAGTAGAGATCCAATCATACCTCTGTAAAGTTTCTAATCTACGGTTTTACCTTTATGGTCCGAGTCTAGTTTCAAACTACTACCGATAGGTGTTCGCTGCATGTTTCACATCTTATAGCTTGTATTTCTTCAATAACTCCTTAGTATACTTAGATTGATGGACATAGATGTCATCCTTGTCTTGTTCGATTTGAACACCAAGAAAGAATTTAGCTCACCCATCATACTCATTTGGAACTCCTATCTCATCAACGTAGAAAACTCTTCACAATGAGTTTCATTAGTAGCTCCAAAAATGATATCATCAACATATATCTGAATGTTAAGAAAATCTTTCCCCTTGGTTTTTATGAAAAGACTTGTCAATCTGACCTCTTTTGAAATCATTTTCAACCAAGAAACAGACTCGATCTTTAATACTAAGCTCTTGGAACCTATTTAAGACCATATAAAGCCTTTTGCAATTTGAAAACATGATTTGGAAATTCTGAGTTTTCAAATCCAGGGGTTGCTCAATATAAACTTCTTCTTGAATGAACCCATTCGGAAAAGCACAGTTGACATCTATTTGATAAAGCTTGTGATATTCACGCTAGATGCAAATGGTAATAGGATTACGATCGCCTCAATCCTAGCAACAAGTGCAATGATTTCCCCACAATCAATTCCTTCCTCTTAATTGTAACCCTGAGCAACAAGTCTAGCCTTATTTCGACTACCAACCCTTCCTCATCCAGTTTGTTCCTGAAAGCCCATTTAGTTCCCATTACTTGGGTGGTCGAAGGTCGTTTGGCTAGAGTCCGAGACTTGGTTTCTTTCAAATTAATCAAGCTCTTCTTCCCTTTCAGGTTCGAGTTAGGGCCTTTAATGCATTTTTGGGTTACGTTAATGATATGAATGCATAAAATGCACACAGATTATGTAAAGAAGATCGAGCTCTTACCCCACTCGTTGATGTTAGAAAGTATGTTCGAAGTGGGTGACTGGATGCATATTTTAAAGCTTTACCTTTCCTTTGATTCACGAAGTTTGTTGGTTGAATAGGTTGATCTTCGGTTTGTTAATCTTGATGAGTCTCTATATTGACTCGTTCTTCAACGATTCCGAGCTGGCTTGTGTATTTGTTTAGTCCGAGTCGTATCATTTTTAGTTGCCTTATTCCGAGTTTCCTTAGTTCTTCTATTTTGGCTCTTTCGAGCTCGGCTTGAACAAGGTCATCTTCATCCGTGTTGAGACTAAGATCCGAGTATGTGGATTTACCTATCCTGCCAAGATCAATCTTATCAAAGACAACATGGATACGAGTCTTCCACTTTGTTAGTCCTTTTGTTAAAGACTTGATAAGCTTTACTATGAGATGAGTAACCCGAAATATACCTTCATCCGATCTAGCATCAAACTTAGTTAGATTCTCCTTACCATTGTTGTGAACGAAGCAATTACACCCAAATGGTCTAAAGTAGGATATGTTGGGTTTCTTTCCCATGTATAGCTCGTAGGGAGTTTTCTTCGAGGATACGTCTTACGAGGCATCCGTTGAGTGTGTAATTTGCTCGTGTTGATTGCCTTAGCCCGAAATAGTAAGGCGGATCATTTTTAATCATCATAGTCCTTCTTATTTTTTCAAGAGTTATGTTCTTTCTCTCCACTACTCCATTTTGTTGAGGAGTTCTTGGTGTAGGGAAGTTAGGGAGATGTCATTCTTGTCACAAAAATCAGTAAATTCTAAGTAGTTAAACTCCCTTCCATGGGCGGTTCGAATCCCTCCGATCCGAGTCCGAGACTCCACCTAAATTTTCCTGCAGATCTTAGTGAACTCTTCAAAGGCTTCACTCTTGTTCTTGAGAAAACAAACCTAAGTAAATCGTGACAAATCATCAACACCGACAAGTACATATGATTTACCTCCAAAGCTTTTCACAGGAATTTCAGTACACAAATCCATATGAACTAATTCAGGTACTTTGGATGTAGACACGGTTTTGAGTGGTTTGAAAGATGATATGACTTGTTTTCCTTTTATGCATGCTTCGAAATTTTATCTTTCTTAAATGTATAGGTAGGTAATCCCCTAACCAATCCATGAGATGCAAATTTCTTAATAGTATGCATGCTAATATGACCTAGTCTACAATACCAAGTCCATGAATCATAATTCCAAGATGCTTTCAAAGAAGATAAATTCTAAGTTGAACCCGAGAGAGGGATAGTATAGGTCTTACCTGACCTCGGACCGAAGAGCTTAGTCTGTTTGGTGATTGCAGAAGAAATGTAGCGATTGGTCCGAGTGAATCTTACCTCTTAGCCTTGTGACACAGCTGAAATATGCTTGAGGAGATTGTATTTTCGTGCTTTGACAAGGTAGACTAGACCGACTGAGTTGTCTTCTTCACCAATCTTGCAAATCATTACTATCTTGCCTTTTCTATTGTCTCCAAATGTGAATTTGCCTCCTTTCGGATCTTCTAACCCAGAAAAGACTCTTGAATCACCTAACATGTGGCGTGAGCATCCACTATCCAAGTACGAGTGACCCTTCTTCTTCCGAGTTACCCGCAAAACAAAAGCGAACTAACCCTTCTAACTTCCTCTTACAAACCCAGTAATTGTCTTTATTGTGATCTTTCTTTGAGGAAGAGCACTCTTTAGGAACCTAGATTTGAATAATTTTTGGTTTGGTCCGATTCTGAGTCTTCCTTCTAGAGAACTGAGTTTGTGTCTCTTTCTTTTGAAAGGTTTTTCTTTTGTAAACAGGCGGAGAAGGCTTTTTCCTGTAAACTGGTCCAGGCTTAGTCCTCTTTCCATTTGTATGAATGGGACCATGCTCAGCGTTCCTGAACTTTATAGTTCCGGAATCGAGTTTTGAAGAGATTTGAATAAGAATTAGATTGCTCTTCAGACATTGTAACCAAGTTCTTCTTTCCTGAATGAGACACACTCGAGATCCAAGTAAAAGATCAAGGTTTTTCTAACCTTGAGTGAAAAACAAGCTCTTGAGACTCATTGAGCTTCCTTTTCAATTGCTCATTCTCCGTTCCGAGTGACTCGGTCTCGGTCTTGTTTTCTTTAGCGCTGGTCTTAAGTACCTTCATATTTTGTCTCTAGTTTTCTAACTCATTTTTCAAAACATTACTCTCAATAATAAGAGACCCAAGTTGTTCTTTGAACTATGAAGAGTCAAAATTTCACTTTTCTTCTAAAGTGTAAATATATCTGGCTAAATCAACTTTGGAGAAGTTGAGAAAGTATTCAATTACCTCCTTAATATCTAAGCTCTCATTGTTCGACCCGGATTTAGCTTCGAGTCCGTTAGTGCCATAAGACACATTGAGTTGTTAGAATCATCTCCTTCAAATGAGTCTCATCACTGCAAGTAGCCTTCATAGCCTTCTTCTTTCTGTCCTTCTTTCTTTTGGGACAATGTTTGACTATGTGCTCCTTGCTGCCACATTCAAAGCAACCAAAGTTCTTAGTTAAAGATAACTTTGAAGGGGATGAGTATTTGCCTTTCCTATCCTTCTTATCTTTCTTCTAGAACTCCTCATTCGGCCTCCTTTCCCACTTCTTGTACTTCATTATTCTTTTAAAGCTGCAAGCAATGAGTGCCATAGGATCCTCCTATAATTCCGAGGAGCTCGGAATTTCACGTCTATTTTTGAGCCCTTCAGTGCAATGTTCTTTTTGGTGCTAACCTCGGCATCCTCTTCTTCTAGATGAATCTCGTGGGTTAATAACTTCCTAATAAGCTTGTTTGGCCTTAGTTGAGACAGATTATGAGCTTCTTCAATGGTTGTAACCTTGGGTCCCCACTTTCTCTTGAGTAGACTTCTCAGAATTTTCTCTGGACATTTCTTCGTGAGAGGTCTTTCTACCAAGAGATCGAAGGTTGTTAGTAATCTCTATGAACCGAACATATATCCGAGTGATGTTCTCTTCGGCTCCATCTTGAATAACTCATACTTGTTAAGATATTGACTTATCATCGCCTGCTTTACTTGACTTGTTCCTTCACGAGTGTTGACAAGGGTGTCCTACACCTCTTTTGCTGTGTCACGAGCTAAGACTCTGTTGTATTCTTCTATGCTAATGACAAACATCGAGTGTGTTCATAGCTTTGAAGTTCTTTATGATATTATCAATTTCTAGAGTGCTGAACTCAAATTTGGCTTTAGGCACGGTAGTTCCACTCTCGGTCTTCATAAGGATGTAGTTGCCTACTTGGATGATATCCCAAACTTCTTTATTGTTATCCATGAGGAAGCATTCTATCATTTTCTTTCAATGTGCAAAGTTTGACCCTTTGAACTTTGATGGTCTAGTACATGATCTTCCTTCATCGAACTCTCCATTATTCTGAGCCATCCGATATTTAGACCTTTGGATGGTGAGATCCTCTTGAAAGGCTAGGCTCGATACTAATTGAAGGTTTGCTCTTGGAGAGTCTAAGTCACCCTTGAATGGGGGTGAATAGGGTGATGAAGAAAATTTGAACACTTTTTGCACAATCACTCGAGATAAAGCGATTCTGAGTTTAGATTGGACTCGAAAGATAAATACACAAATATACATTGAAACCCTCCAAGGGTAGAAAACCACAAATAGTGCTAATTTAAGCACCAAGTCAAATCCACTATTTTGAATGCAGAAAATATAAAGGACTAACTCAACCGAATTGCTCTCTTAAACAATTCCTTACAATATTTTCCTACACTCGAAATTCCCTTTCAAGGTTTGCTCTTGGAGAGTCTTGGTCACCCTAGAGGGGGTGAATAAGGTGATCATGAAAGTTTAATAACAATGGAGGGGTTAAAGTTTAAACTGAATAATGAAGACAATCCGAGTCTAGATTGGACTCGGAAAAGTATCAACTCAAAAATTACGTGGAAACCCTCCTGGGCGAGAAAACCACGGCCAGTGCTAACCCAAGCACCAAGTCAAATCCACTATTTTGAATCCATAAAATACAGTAGACTAACTCAACCAGAATTGCTCCCTTAGACAATTCCTTACAAAGTTTTCCGTGACTCGAAGTTCTCTTATCCGATCTAGTACTTCCTAACCGAGGTAACCTTTACGGCTAGGGACAACTAAGGTGAGTTAACTTTACAACTCAGTCAAGGGACCTTACTTAGAGAGTAAGAAAGAGTTTGTTACTGATTACAAGACTTTATAACTCGAAAAGCTGTTAAGTAGAGACTTGGAGTTGTAAGATGAAGATTGAATGAGTATTGTACAAAGAGATATAATATCAGCAATGGGTTAAGAAATCTTCGAGTCTTATGAACTGGCTTCTATTTATAGGTGACCAAGTAGATTAGTCGTTGTGACTATCTTCTTATTAGAAGTCCTCTGTGACCATTGTAATGGTTCTTCTCGATCGCTCGAAAAGATCCGTTGAGATGTGAATGTTGTGCAACGGCTCTTGACTCCTTAGGATGTCCCAACCCACTTGTGGTGTCTAAAAAGTAGGGTGGAAATTACCGTTGAGCTTAGCATTGAAGATTTCCAGTTTTGGAAACAAACAACCCTAAAACGAGTGTTTGGACCTTGGTCGAAGTAGAAAAAGCCTTGTCTGCTTGGTGATTGACAGCTTGAACCCGGTAACTTTTGTAATTCAAAAACTAGGATAAGCTCATTTAGACAACCTACAAATGTAAACCAACTTGGGTTCCCAAAGTATAAAATACTTTGGTCCAAGATTAGGCAAAGATAATAATTTAATTAAGACCATTAAGTGCATAATTATCCGAGTCCTAGAAGAATGAAATTTTCCGAGTCTAATATTCATTACGAGTGCTCGGATTAAACTACCCTTAAAACTCTTTAAAATTGTCAAAAATGCCACTAATTTAATCGATGGTAATCGTCTGCCACTAAGCTAGTAATTAGGTAAAAAAATGTCACTTGGAGGTTAAAGTGACTTGCTGAGGCCGGTAAAAACCCGAGCAGCCGATCACAACCCACGAATGTTTCTCTCTCCTCATCTTCCTCTGTTTTGAATGAAACCAGTCCCGGCATTTTCGAGTCACACGCTCTCTCTACTCTCGCCATTTTCACTCACATTCTCTCTATCTTGCTTGTAATTGGAACCCACCACCTCCCGGGCATCCCATCCGAACCCACCACGTCCAATCCCCATCCTCACCGCCAACACCACACGCCTCGACTCCCTCCTCGACCTCCGGTGCCAAACCCGGCTCGTGCTCAGTGCGTCCGGCCATTTCGGGTCCATGGGGAGCCGGTGGTTCGAGCCTGCGTCGAAGTGGGGTGCTACTACCTCGGCATTTGCGGCGAGCCGGAGTTCATGGAGAGAATGGAGGTGGAGTACTATGATCAGGCGGCGAGTCGGGGAGTCCGGTGGTCTCGGCTTGTGGATTCAATTCGGTCCCGGCCAAACTCGGGCTCATGTTCAATTCTAAGCAATGGGTGCCCCGGCGATACTGAATAGGGTCGAGGCTTACTTGTGCTTGGAGAGTGAGAAGAGGATTGTGGGTAATTTTGCATATGAATCAGCGGTTCTTGGGGTTGTTAATGCGGACATGCTTCGGGAGTTGAGGAAATCTCGGTCTAAGAGGTCTCGGCCTCGGGGATAATTTACGTACTTCTTGATCTTCATCTTCCTTATTTGGGAGTTGGAACTTGTTGAAGGTCTCAACCTTAAGTACTATGTGAACTTATTGGCTTGATCTTCTTGTTCTTGAACCCTATCATTATTGTCATTGATTCAGTTTTCTCTTCATAAATTAAACTAGCGAGAGTAGAGAGAGAGAGAGAGTGAGTGAGAAGGAAGAGAGATGTTCTTCAATGGTTGTGACTGGTTTTATTAAAAACAAAGGAAGATGAGGAGAGAGAAAACATTCGTGGGTTATAACCTGGTTTCCTGGGTTTTTACCGGCCTTAGCAGGTCACTTTAACCTTCGAGTGGCATTTTTTTACCTAATTACTAGCTTAGTGGCGGACGATTACCATCGATTAAATTAGTGGCATTTTTGACAATTCTGGAGAGTTTAAGGGTAGTTTAATCCGAGCACTCTATTCATTACACTAAAATTCCATCTAAGTCGGTCTAGAGAAAGATCAATTCAAAGAGGAGAATATCGGAGTTCGAGTACTTGATCTAGGCAAATATATTTCACTCAAAACATGCTGACATAGAAAGTTGAATTAACGTTGTAATTCACTTTATCTTAGAATATGAAGTCGAACTTAGTTTGAAACAGTTAAAGTAAATGTTTGATCATGCGATAAATCTGAATGATGTCCGAGTGACTCGAGAACCATCGAGTGAATTGATGAACAAGAGTGTGCTTTCGAGTCATTCAGAATCGAATGACAACATATGTAGTAGTTTCGTAACACTCAAAAAGTTTCTATAACACTCGGAATGACTTGTAATCAAAACTTAGAAGGGATAAAGTTTGTACCTGATTCCTTAATATTACTCGGAATGATATAAATGTAGAATCCGAGTCTTCAATCTCCCCTTTTTGATGAAAGTCATTCCATACTCAAATAGAAACATTGTTAGTGAAACAATCCCAAGTTTTTATTCTTTCTAAAAGAGTATATCGGAGTTTAGAGATAGAATCGCAGAAATAGCTAAAGTGGTTTAGACTTAGACCGTATTAGAGCGATTATACTTAGATTGCATCGAGCTAAGAATGAAATATCTCATAGAAATAAAGTGATTCGAACTTAGAGTATTGCTTATATCGGAGCAAAGATACATAACTTAGTTGACATATCGGAGCAAGATATAATAAGAAATTGAAACTCATAAAGGAGTTACACTTAGAGGTAAATAAGCACGAAATGAAACTTCATTCATATTCACATAAGCATAGAAAATATGTACAAGAAGAGTGAGAAAAACTCCCCTAAACAAGACAACAAATTATCTAAATATTCTCCCCTTGCCTTTCAGCAAAAACAAAATGGAGAAAGATGTATCAAGGACAAGGTTCATCCTCTTGGAACTCGATGGAGGGTGGTGCTTCCTCTAGCTTGACTCGCTGCTGACTCACCTTTGTCGGCAGGGTCTTCGACTCACTCGGACTACATGTCCGAGCCAATCAACTCCGGTTGAGGGGTGGGACCACCTTGTCCCTCGGCTTCTTCCCTTCTCGCTCCTTCTTTTTCCTCCTTCTCCCCTTCTCCTTCTCCTAAGAAGGAGCTGCCTCAACCCTCACCTCCTCTTCTTACGCTTCGCCTCTCCGGAAGGAGATTTGGTAGGGCTCGAGGACTCTTATGATGTGTTAGAGCTAACCGGGTTCTAAGCTGCTTTGGAGCGCCCTTCTTGGAGGAGCTCGATCGGTTCCTTCTGCTCCTTAACCAGTGCCTTCATCTAAGGAGCACGTCCTACTGCTCTCGGATTTGAGACTGGGTCGTCGTTTGGTTTATAGTCATAGATCGAAGCACGATCTTGAATGACTGGAGAGTGTTATTGATCTCGGTCGACACAGAGGAGAGCTTGTCCAACATTGTGTTAGACAAAGCGAAGAGAGAACATGCACTACTAGAAAAAGGGTTCTAACGACGAATAAATTGGTCGTTAAAAGTACATTTTATCGTAGTTAAAAGTGATTGACGACCAAAAAATTTTGGTCGTCAGTCGTTGTTAGTGGTTCCCTCGTTAATACTTTTAACGATGACTTTAAAATTTTTGTCGTCACTTAAAATAACGATGAAACAAGATGTCGTCGTAATTAGTTGATTGAATAACGATGAACTGCATATCATTAACGACAAAATTTTTCGTCGTAGATTTAAAAGAACCATAAATACAAAAATTAAAATCATGATCATTAACAACCAATTTAGTTCATCGTTGTTTCTTTAACGATTAACATCTTCATCGTTAATAATATTATGGATAACCTAAATATATAACTTTGCCAATTATCTTTAAAATAATATAAGAAACTATTGATCACTAATATATAGTAACAACAAAATTGAATTGATATGTATTAATTCCTTTGAATACCACTGGCCTGCAAATACATAATATAAAACATAACCTAATATCAAAAGCATCCTAAAACACATAATCTAAAAATCAATCGAGGAAACTAGAAG
This sequence comes from Talinum fruticosum, assembly GCA_021018815.1. Taxonomy (NCBI): domain Eukaryota; kingdom Viridiplantae; phylum Streptophyta; class Magnoliopsida; order Caryophyllales; family Talinaceae; genus Talinum; species Talinum fruticosum. Next base: position 4,073,294 of record JAITYX010000026.1, read on the forward strand.
TTCTCATAGTAATTGATATCCTAGTTCAAGCAATATTAACCAAAAACTAAAAAAAAATGAAGTCCTCCAAATGATTTAGAAAGTATAAATCTTCATCAACTACTCATAAAAGGTAAGGAAGTGTTGTAACTTGAATGAGCAGTCCACATCTCCAAAAAAGTCCACATCTGCAAAAAATAGAGAATTATTAAAACTTTTACAAAATTGCGAAGTATTCAACTTCTTATCAAACAAACATATATAAGCTGAAACAAACAACCACCACTTGATGTTATCACTAGGTCGTTATCGGTAAATGAATCAGTTTCTTCAATATATTGAAACAAAGCATCGGACGCACGTCCTATCGAGGTGCATCTCCTTCCTCTCCTTTTAGCCAAGGCCTTTCGGGCAAGGGCAATGCTTAGTGCCTGTTCATGAGCAAGCACTCACGTTGTAAGCAAGTAAAACCCTATTGCTGCCTTTTCCTCTATCAATTGATGAGATGTCCGTGATAAATCATTTCATCGATCGAGATATTTCCCCCAACCCCCTGCAAACTCTTGTCATTAACAATAATAAACTTGTAGCCAATTTAGAAGGTCGAGTTCGGACAACAATTATCAGTCAGGCTTCTCGATTTGTTGTTCCTTTTCATCGATAACCGAATGCTGAGCACTTGAAAGGAGTATACCAGCTGACTTCAACCGAATATGAAGGTTTGCTCGGGGAGAGTCCGAGTCACCCTAGAGGGGGTGAATAGGGTGATGGATGTTTTTCGTGGAAACTTTAGCTCTTTTGCCAAAGAAGAGTTAGAGACAGGTTTTGAGTCGATCAGCGAGGGTCGGAAAAGTTTGGACTTAGAAATGCTATCACGAATAAGTAGCGGGTGCTATAAGACTGTTTGAGTCTAGAATGAACTCGGAAAGATAACACTTAAAGATTACGTAGAAACCGTCCTAGGGCGGAAAACCACGGACCGTGCTAGTCCAAGCACGAAGACAAATCCACTACTTTGAGTCCACAAAATACCGTGAACCGACTTAACCCGAGTTGCTCCCTTAGACAACTCTATACAAGTTTTCCTAGACTCGAAATTCCCTTATCCGATCTAGTACTTCCTAGCTGAGATAACCCTTACAGCTAGGGACAACTAAGCTGAGTTAACCCTTACAGCTTAGTCAAGGGACCTTACAGAGAAAGTAAGAAAGTGTTTGTAACTGAGTACAAGACCTTACAACTCGAAAGTAATGAATTACAGAATGGGAGTTGTAAGTAGAAGATTGAAAATAAATACAATGACTTTGATCAAGTTCGTGTATTAACAATATGTTCGGCAATCTTCAAGTCTTCCGAGGTGACTTCTATTTATAGATGACCGAGCAGAGTAGCCGTTATCTTCATCTGCTGACTGAGAGTCCTTTGTGACCGTTGACAGAGGCTTTCCGAGTTACTCGAAAGTATCCGTTGTAATGTGAACGTTGGACAACGGTTTAACTCTCTTGGAAGTCCCAAAACCACTAGCGGTGTCTTGAAAGATAAGGTGGAAACCACCGTTAAGCTTAGCGTTCCAATTTTTCAGATTTGGAAACAGACAGCCACGACACAATCTTACGGGACTCGAAGCAGAGACGGTGAAAAGCCATGTCTGCTGGTGATTTGAGGTTTTGAAGCCGGTTACTTTTGTAGTTTTGAAAAGCATATCCTCGTTTGAATAACCTACAAAAGTAAATCAATTTTGGTTCTCAAAGTATAAAATACTTTGGTCCAAGATTAGACACGAGATAATAAAATAATTAGGATAATTAAGTTGGTAATTATCCGAGTCGGAAAAGAAGTGGAATTTTACGAGTCTAAAATCCATGTAACTCAAAATTCTATCTAACGTAGTCTAAGCGAGGAATCAAGTTACGTAACGAATATCGGAGAGAAATAACTTGATATAGACTAAGCATGAAACAGACTAGAGACACCGACTAAAACATAATAGAGCTTATAACCGGAAGTCGGATCCGAGTGAGAAAAGACGAAATACTAGTCTATTCAACATGCGATAAATCGAGTGATGAGGGACTCGAACCGAGTGAGATAAGCATATCGGTTTTCCGAGTCACTAAGAAATAAGCAAGAAATACATGAAGTAAATGCTCGTAACACTTAAAGTAGAAATATCATATTACTCGGAAAAGTTTCTAAAATAGCGGAGAATGCCTTAGAATCAAAACTCTATAAAAGAGATTCGTATAACTCGATTCTTTTAATACAACTCGAAATGCGTTGAGCGATGTTCGAGTCTTCGAATACTCATGGTAGTTGCAATTTCAATACTCATGACAGTTGCAAAGGTTCAGAATAATTTATGGCACCAAATTCATCATTAGAATAATGGACATATTACTATTACCAAGCCAAAAGAGAATCCTAAGACTCAAAATCCATCAAAAGACGAATAGGGGGATCATTAATTTCATGCCTATGCTCTTCCGCCATTGCTACTTTCAACCCCCTCACAGCAAGAAATTGCCAATATCTAAGAAATAAATCCGACATTGTATAACCCCACAAAGGTTTGAAAGTAGGATTTGCTTAAATACTATCATAACCAACCACAAGGGCTTTAACCTCGGTCGGTTTCATGTTCACCGACCGATCGAACGTAACACCTACAAGAGGCCTAAGTGTGTGCAGGCCCCGGTTTTGGGTCGATAGATGAGCTATTAGGAAAATGTCAACCTGCAGCTTTAGTCACAAGGAAATCATTTCGGGAGGAAATTATCGGCTAACTCAAAAAAAGAAAAACAAAAACCTAGAACGATCAATAATTCTAATTAGTGTTGGTCATAATTTTGAGAATCTCTGCATTTATGCATAAAACTTTACCTAAATTGCCAACTATAAGATTAGCATATACTTGAAGTGCATTGTCAATTCTGCAAGTATAGGCAGCTCGACTCATCGTAACCCATTGGAACTCTCGGGACAAAAATTGATCTACTGCTCGCAGAGGCAAATGAAAACCTTTAAACTAAAAAGACGCCAAATTATTCATACAAGGTAAATTTATGAACAACAAGGAGATTGTTGACACCAATCACCCTCACAAAACATAAAGCTATTATAGACTCCAAGTAAAGAATAAGACACCTCATCCACTATCCTGTAGACTTCAACAATTGAGCTTCCATACCGCCGATTAGAAGATATTGGATCCCATCGTTGAAGAACATCAGCACAAAAGAAAATGCTCACTTATAGAGATAAATCCTTAAAATTCTGTTTGGGCTAGAAAGTGAGACATAAGACATTTGGTATATGAAATCAGCCTTATAAAATGCCCCGTGATTTTCTTATTTTAGTTCCCGAGGAGAATTTGATTTCCCGGAAAAGCCGGACTTGGTCGGTTAACATTGAAACCAAGCAATTCTAGTAAAAACATGTTAGCGAAGGATAGTCATAGATTTAACAAACCAACATGCCATAGAACTTCCTGCACAATGCCAACGAAAGTTAAAATGTCCACTGCAACAATCAATATAGTAGCCGGATCGAGAGTGTGAACCATTATAACCTCGAACTCTATCTCTCTTGATTGGAACATAAATTTAGCAATCATAAGCAATTTTGAACCTCCAATTTCACCCAACAAAATTCAAAATCGTGGACACACAATCGCACAACATGTAAAAGAATAAAGACTAAAAATCAAAGCATAAATCAATCGAAAAATCGGGGATAATTTGGAGAACGAAACCCTCGTACACGGAAATCAACCGCAAAATTAGGCAGCACGGGGTTTGGCAATGGCAAGGCTGTCGGCGACCGACAATTGATCGTTGGAGAGACTGTGTGAATAAGGAGGGCGGAGGGCGAGGTAGTCCGTGGTCGGCGATTTCGGATCGAGCGTGATAGTAGCGAGTGTGAGAGGGTAAGAGCGAGCGAGAGAAGAGGGCGTAGGGCGAGGCAGCCCGTGGTCGGCGACTAGCGATCGAGTGTTGGAGAGAGACCGAGACCGTGAGTAGTGCGAGAGGCCGAGAGTAGTGCGATTGAGAGAGCAAGGCGTCAATGGCGGTTCTAGAAGTCGAGGCAAACAAAGAAAGAAGAAGTAGCGAGTCGTGGTTTGATATTTCGCGGAGTAATTTTGACATAGGAAGTAAAATGTTTTATTTTATTTTTATTTTTCCTCTTATTTATAATAACGACCATATTTTAAATATTAATAACGATGATTTTTATAACTCATCGTCTAGTGATAATTTTTCCAGTAAAATCACACGACGAAAGTGCACTTTCGTCGTTATTATTAGTATTATTTAACGATAAATTTTATATATGGTCGTTAATACGTGGTCGTTACAAACTTTTTTTCTAGTAGTGATGAGAAGCACCTGAGGTGGAAGCACCACCAGGTGGAGGAGGTAGAGAGAGCCGAGTCCGAGTCCGAGTCCGAGGAGGAGGAGAAGGGTGCCTCGGTTCGAGTTGTGGACCCGGACACCCGGTTGGGTTTATTGGTATCCATAACCTAGAAGCTCTTTTCTGCCAACTACTATGGCAACCTCAAAAATCTCGTTAGGATATGAGGGGAGCGGGACTTTGAATTTCTTGAAGATAAAGGTGAGGAGAGCCCCAAAAGGAAGAAGGGTGGATTTCTTTGTCCGAGCTGGCACAGAGGCTATCTCGCTCAATGATTGTTGGGAAGAGGTCTACTTTGTAGCCATCTAGAATGTCAAAAAGAGCCTTGAGAATCTTGGAATTCGGATTCTCGTTGCTTGGAATGCCGAGAGAAAAAGGTTATCATCGCGAGAAAACAAAGAAGATGAGCTTATGACTTCATCCGAGTCACTTAAAAGTTTTTGTGTGACTTAAGGATTTCTTTTGTGTACTTCTCAAAGAATCCATCAGCAACCTCATTGAAAGGTATAGGGTTGCTGTTGAGGAAAAGAGATGATACTTTGAATAAGCGGTGGAGGAGAGAGACGTTCACTCGAACAATGACATCTTGAACTCTGGAGGTAAGGATCCCCGAGAGCTAGAGAGATTTGAATAGAACACGGAAATGAGTTATGAGTAGATAAAGTCGTTGAAACAGAGGAAATTGTAAGCCCTTGTAGTTTTGATGTGGTTCAACCACGAAAATTTTGTGGTTAGGAAGAATTTGTCATCCAACGTCAGGTGTTGGGTGACAAGGATTTTAGAGGGGTTGGAAGGACCTCCTTGGCTTTTGGTTCGAGGCTTCTTGGTTGTAGAACCAAGAAAGACTGGGTGAGAACCTCTTTTCGGCATAGTTAAGGAGTTTCGAGAAGAGAGGAGATTCACTTTGAGAGAGAGAGAGAGAGAGAAGATAGCTCCATAAGAGAAAGAGAGAGAAAAAAGAGAGTAAAGAGAGAGCTGAGAGCTAGCGATGCTTACTTGAGATGTTTCTTACTTTGCTTGAGAGAGAAGGTTTGCTGTTCGAAAGCACCGAACTTTCTTGAGAGGTAGTATGCGAGAGAATGAGTGAGTAAAGAGTAAAGTAGCAAAATAAAGGAAAATGGACACTATTTATAGAGAAAGAATTGTCCTACAGTATTCGTTCTAACCCAACTCTCCAACAGTCGCCTCGGACCGGTGTGACTGTTCCGCTCTCAAACGGTTAGAATTCCAGTGTTTATCTTCTAATGGCTAGTTCTCTAATGGATATGTGCGAGAGAAAGAGAGAAAAAGAGAAATTTTTTAAAAGACTTATCCGAAATTCTCCACTAATCTAGAGATGATTTCAAAAGTTTAATGTCTATTTTTCTCAAAAACTAAGTCTCGATTTAGTAAAATTGCTGAGTCACTCGTAAACTACAAGCAAGTAATAACTCATAGCTCAGTATCACTGGGTCAATCGAACTAATTGTCATTAACGCACGTAAAAGAAACATTTAACACATAATCATACAAAGTAAATTCACTTAGAAAAGCACATAATAATGCATTTATCATACCAAGTTCATTCCTAATAAAGTAAAGCTGATCCTCACTAAGTGGCTTGGTAAAGATATTAGCTAGTTGAAGTTTGATAGGAATGAATTCAAGTTCAATATCACCTTTCTCATAATGATCTCTTAGAAAATGATACCCGACCTTAATAAGCTTTGTCTTTGAGTGCTTGAACTGGATTCTTAGTGATGCTGATTGCACTTTGATTGTCACACTTGATTGGAATTGATTTGAATGAAAGTCCAAGATGTCTCAAGTGTTGCTTGATCCATAGAATCTGAGCACAACATGCTGCAGCTGTAATGTACTTAGCTTCGAAGTTGATAGAGCTACTGAGTTCCGCTTCATTGAGTGCCCGGTATGAGGGATTGACCCGAAATTGGCGAGGCTCCTAAGATGCTCTTTCTATCAACCTTGTATCTAGCATAGTTAGCATCCGAGTATCCAAGTGAGAGTCAATTTTGAGTCTCTTGAGTACCATAGACCTAGATTCTAAATCCCTGTAAGATATCTCGATAGTGTTTCGATCTACTCGCTCCACCTTTTCTATCTGTAGAAGGTTTGCTCTTAGAGAGGCTAAGTCACCCTAGAGGGAGGGTGAATAGGGTGATGGGGAAATTTAAACAAGTAATGGAAGAATAAAACTAGAAATGACTTCGAGGAAAGACCGAGTCTAGATTAAACTCAGGAAAGTACTAACTCAAAAAGTTACGTGGAAGCCTGTCGGCGTAAAACCACGCTCGGTGCTAATCGAAGCACCAAGTCAAATTCACTATTTTGAATCCACAAAATACAGTAGAAAGACTCAACCAGAATTGCTCCCTTAGACAATTCCTTACAAGATTTTCCTAGACTTAGAAATTCCCTTATCTCGATCTAGTACTTCCTAATTGAGATAACCTTTACGAGTTAGGGACAACCGAGCTGAGTTAACCCTTACAACTCAGTCAAGGGACCTTCCTAAGAAAGTAAGAATGAGTGTTTGTAATCGATTACAAGACCTTACAACTCGGAAAGATGTTAAGTACAAATTTGGAGTTGTAAGTAGAAGATTGAGTATGAATACAATGAATTTTTCTTAAGTACGTGTATTGACAGTTGGTTCAAGTAATCTTCAAGTCTTAAGAGTTGGCTTCTATTTATAGATAACCAAGCGGACTAGCTGTTGTGACTATCTTCCGACTCGGAAGTCCTTTGTGATCGTTGCGATGGTCTTTCCGAGTCACTCGGAAAATATCCGTTGAGGTGTGATCATTGGGCAATGGCTCTTGACTCCTTTGGAAGTCCCAATCCACTCGGTGGTGTCCGAAAAGTAGGGTGGAAACCACCGTTGAGCTTAGCATTGCAGATTTTCGGTTTTGGAAACGGACAACCTTGACACGAGTGTCCGGGCCTAGGGTAGAAGTAGGAAAATCCTTGTCTGCTGGTGATTTGACATCTTGAAACCGGTTACTTTTGTAATTCAAAAGTAGGATAACCTCGGTGGAATAACGTACAAAAGTAAATCAATTTGGTTCTCAAATTATAAAATACTTTGGTCCAAGATTAGACACGACTAATAATTTAATTAACATAATTAAATGCGTAATTGTTTGAGTCCTAAAAGAGTAGAATTTTCTAAGTCTAATATTCATTATACTCAAATTCCATTTGAGTCGATCTAAAAGTAAAGGAAGTCAGATAAAGAACATCAGAGTGGAAAGACTTGATCTAGACTTCCAATGTTCAAAAAAGCATGTCGACTTAGAAAGATGAATTTAACACAAGTACTTCAATTAAACTTAGATCATGAAGTCGGACTCGAGTTTATGCACATTAGAGCAAATGTTTGAACATGCAATATATTTGAGTGTTGTCCGAGTGACTCGAAGTGTGTGCGAACGCAGTATGCTTTCGAGTCAGTCATAATCAAGTGAGAACATATGCAATGGTTTCGTAACACTCGTAAAAGATTCTATATCACTCGGAAAAGTTTCTAAGACACTTACAATGACTTGTAATCAAAACCTTATAAGAGATGAAGTCTTATACCTGATTCCTTGATGGAACTCAGAATGATGTATATGTAAAGTCTAAGTCTTCAATCCGAGTCCAGCTTTATACTCCTACTCATTGAGGTTGCTGCATGTTTTGCATCCGGAAGCTTGTATTTCTTAAGCAACTCCTTGGTATACTTTGATTGATGGAGATAGATGCCATCTTTGTCTTGTTTGATTTCTAGACCAAGGAAGAAGTCGAGTTCTCCCATCATACTCATTTGGAATTCCTGTCTCATCAACTTAGAAAAATCTCGACAGAGAATTTCATTAGTAGCTCCAAATATTATATCATCAACATAGATCCGAGCAATAAGAAAGTCTTTCCCCTTGGTTTTTATAAAAAGATTCTTGTCAATCTGACCTCTTCTAATATCATTTTCAACCAAGAAATTGCTCAGTCATTCATACCAAGCTCCGGGAGCTTGTTTAAGACCATAGAGAGCTTTTTGTAGTTTGAAAACATGATTTGGAAATTCAGAGTTTTCAAATCCAGGGGCTGCTCAACATAGACTTCCTCTTTAATGAAACCATTGAGAAAAGCACATTTAACATCCATTTGATATAATTTGATATTCATGGTAGATGCAAATGCTAATAAGATTCTAATAGATTTAATTCTAGCAATAGGTGCAAAGGTTTCCCCATAATCAATCCCTTCTTCTTGATTGTAACCTTGAGCCACAAGTCTAGCCTTATTTCGACTACCAACCCACCTTCATCCAGTTTGTTCTTGAAAACCCGTTTGGTTCCTATGACTGGGTGGTCGGAAGGTCGTTTGGTCATAGTCCAAACTTGGTTTCTTTCGAATTGATTGAGTTCCTCTTGCATGGCCTCTCGCCCATTCAGGTTCATTAAGGGCTTCTAGTGCATTTCTGGGTTCGGTTAATTAAATGAATGGAGTGAATGCACATAGATTTTGTACAAAGGAACGCGTTCTTACCCCATTGTTGATATCGGATAAGATGTTTTCTAGTGGGTGGCTATAACCATACTTAAATGCTCTACCTGTTCTTTGGTTCACCATATCCGTAGGTTGAATTGGTTGATCTTCATAAGTCTGTTCTAAGTGAGCTTGTTCATCTTATTGACCTTCAACATTCTGAGTTGGCTCTTGAGTTGTCTCATTCCGAGTCATGTTGTTCCGAGTCACTTCGTTCCGAGTAACTTTGATTTGATTCTTGATGAACTCATTTTCATCAACATCATCATCTTTGTTGAGCTTCAGCTCCGAGAATGTTGACTCACTTGGTTTTTCCTGTTCAGTCTCATAAAACACAACATGGATGCTTTCTTCAACTTAGTTAGTTCTTTTATTGAAAATACAATATGCTTTGGTATGAGATGAATAACCAAGAAAAATACCTTCATCTAACCGAGCATCAAACTTGGTCAGTGATCCTTACCATTCTTATGAACAAAGCACTTACATCCAAAGGGTTTAAAGTATGAAATGTTGGGTTTCTTCCCTTTGTAGAGCTCGTATGGAGTTTTCTTCAGGATGGGTTTGATGAGGCATCTCGTTCAACGTGTAGTTTGCCGTGTTGATCGCTCTCAGCCCAGAAATAGTAGGGTAGATTATGTTGAATCATCATTATCCTAGCTATTTCTTCAAGAGTTCGATTCTTCCTCTCCACCACTCCATTTTGTTGAGGAGTTTTTGGTGCCGAGAAGTTGTGAGAGATGTCATTCTTGTCATAGAACTTTGTAAATTCCGAGTAGTCGAACTCCCTTCCGTGGTCGGTTCGAATTCTCCGAATCTGAGTCCGAGACTCAACTTGGATTTTCCTGCAGAGCTTGTTAAACTCTTTAAAGGCTTCATTTTTATGGTTAAGAAAACACACCCAGGTAAATCGTGAGTAGTCATCAACAATCACAAGTACATCCGATTTACCTCCGAGATTCTTAACGAGGATTTTACTACATAAGTCCATATGCAACAATTCAAGCACTTTGGATGTGGAAACAGCTTTGAGAGATTTGAAAGATGATCGGACCTGTTTCCCTTTTGTGCATGCTTCACAGATTTTATCTTTCTTAAATGCACAGTTAGGCGGGCCTCCGACTAAACCATGAGATGCAAGCTTCTTAATGGTGTGTATGCTAACATGACCTAGTCTACGATGACATGTCCAAGAATCACCATGTAGAGATGCTTTTAAGCAAGATAAATTTTAACTTGGGTCGGAGATAGGAATAGTGTAGGTTTTACCCGATCTCTTATCTTAGAGCTTAGTCTCCTTGGTAGTTTCATCAGAAATATAGCAATTGGTATGAGGGAATCTTACCTCTTAACCTTTGTCACACAATTGAAAGATGCTGAGTAGATTGTACTTTAATCCCTTGACAAGGTAGACTAGGCTAACCAAATTATCTCCTTTTCCAATCTTGCCTATCCCAACTATCATGCCCTTGCTATTATCTCCAAAAGTGACACTCCCTCCCTTGTATTCTTCTAACTCGGAAAAGAGTTTTGAATCTCCGACATGTGGCGTATGCATCCACTATCCAGTACCAATGACCTTTTATCCTTTTCGAGCTACCTGTAAGTCGAAACAAACTAACCCTTCTCACTTCCTCTAACGAACCTAGTAACTCCCTTTACCGTGGTCCTTTTCGAGGAAGAAGACTCTTTGGAACCTAGATTTGAACAACTTTGGGTTTGGTCTGATTTTGAGTCTTCCTTTTCAAAAACTAAGTCTGTGTTTCTTTCTTTTGAAAATCTTTCCTTTTATAAACTCGGTGGAGAAGGTTTTCTCCTGAAAGCTGGTCCGGGCTAAGTCCCCTTTTCATTCTAATGAATGGGACCGTGCTTAGCCTTCCTAAACTTCACAATTATGGAATCCTTTTGAAAAGATTTGAGTAGGAATTAGATTCCTTCTCTTTCTAAAAGCCAAGTCCTTTTCTGAAAGACACACATTGAGACCCTAAGATCATGTCAAGGGTTTTTGACCTTAAGTAAACTTTAAAACAAGTCCTTGAGACTCATTGAACTTTTGCTTTAGATGTTCATTTTCTCTTCTAAGTGTCTTAGACTCAATCTTATTAGCTTGAGTACTAGTCATGAGCTCTCTTACGGTTAGTCTTAGTTTTTCTAATTCATTTTTCAAAGAGATGCTCTTAGAACCGATAGTCTCAAGTTGTTCTTTAAATTGAGATGAATCGAATTGGACTTTTCTTCCAAAGTATAAATATATTTAGCAAAATCAACTTTGGAAAACGTGAGGAAATATTCAATTACCTCCCGATGATTCGTTTCGCATCGTCCGAGTGCTCGAGTCCGACTCGGATTCAAGTTCCGAGTCCGATGGTGCTATCGGACATTTTGATTCGTCCGAGTCTTCATCTTCTTCAGATGAATCTTCATCACTCCATGTGGCCATCATAACCTTATTCTTCTTTCTGTCCCTCTTTCTCCTTGGATAGTCTTTGACTATGTGATCTTTGTTGCCACATTCAAAACAGATCGAGTTCTTAGTTAAAGATAACTTTGAAGGGGAAGAGTGTTTACCTTTTCTATCCTTCTTATCTTTCTTGTAGAACTCATCTCTTGACCTTTTCTCCCATCTCTTGTGCTTCATCATTCTTTTGAAGCCTCCAGCGATAAGTGCCGTGGAATCTTCTTCGAGTCCGATGAACTCGGATTTTCTTCCTACTTTCTGTGGCCTTCAATGCGATATTCTTTTTAGTGCCGACCTCTGAAGACTCGGACTTTACATCTCACCTTTCTGAGTTCTATCAAGGGAATTAGGTATAAGACTTTCGACTTATAAAGTTTTGATTCCAAGTCATTCCCTGTGTCTTAGAAACTTTTCTGAGTGATATGGGATTTTCTCTAAGTGTTATAGAAATCATCTCGTGCATTTATACATGACTCTATATGACTCGGAAAGCATATCCGCACTTACCGTGTTTCACTCGGTTCGAGTCACTCAACACTCGTAAATATCGCATGACTAAAACACTATATTTTCTGCGCTTTAACTCCGGTATTTTAGTTTGAATTCATGCTCGGTCTAGATCAAGTTTATTTCCTCCGATATTCGTTAGTTAACTTGATTCTCTTTTAGACTCGACTCGGATGGAATTTTGAGTATCATGAATATTAGACTCGGAAAATTCCATTCCTTTTCCGACCTAGACAATTAGTCACTTAATTATCTTAATTATATTATTATCTCGTGTCTAATCTTGGACCAAAGTATTTATACTTTGAGAACCAAATTGATTTACTTTTGTAGGTGACTCAAACGAGGCTATCCTATATTTAAAATACAAAAGTAACCGGCTTCAAAACGTCAAATCACCAGCGAGACAAGACTTTTCCACCTTTGACCTAGCCTCGAACACTCGTATTAGGGTTGTCTGTTTCCGTAAATGAAAATTTACAACACTAAGCTCAACGGTGGTCTCCACCTTACTTTTGAAGACACCGCCGAGTGGTTTTAGGCACTTCCAAGGTAGTCAAGAGCTGTTGTCTAATGCTCATATTTCAACGGATATTTTCCGAGTGACTTAGAAAATCCTTCACAACGGTCATAAAGGAACTTCCAGTCGAATATGGACACAACGGCTAAGCTGCTTGGTCATCTATAAATATAAGCCAACTCTCAAGACTTGAAGATTGCCGAATCTATTGTTAATACACATACTTGATCAAAAGTCATTGTATTCTCAATCTTCTACTTACAACTCCCATTCTATAATTCATTATATTCTGAGTTGTAAAGTCTTGTACTCGATTACAAACACTCTCTTTCTTACTCTCTATGTAAGGTCCCTTGACCGAGGTTTAAGGGTTAACTCAGCTCGATTGTCCTTAGCTGTAAGGGTTATATCTATTTCAAATTTCAAGCAAGTTTCATCATGACCCTATTCACCCCCTCTAGGGTGACTTAGCCTCTCTCTGAGCAAACCTTCAATTGGTATCACAGCCTAGCCTTTCGAAAAGGATCTAACCATCCAAAGGTCTAAAGATCAAATGGCTCAAAACAACGGAGAGTTTGATGAAGGAAGATCTTCCAGCAGACCACCAAAGTTCAAAGGATCCAACATAGCACATTGGAAGAAACTCATGGAATGTTTCCTCCTGGACTATGATGAAGATGTCCGGAACATCATACAACAAGGAAACTACATTCCTATGAAGACAAAAGAAACAAGAATCGTGCCCAAAACAAAGGCTGAGTTCACAGTGATGAAGCTTAAAAGTTCGAAATAACTTCAAGGCTATGAACATTCTTGTGTGCGCCATCAGCTCGGAAGAATATAATCGAGTGTCTGCCTGTGACACAGCCAAAGAAGTGTGGGACATTCTGGTCAACACTTATGAAGGTACAAGCCAGGTCGACAAGCGAAGATAAGCCAATATCTTCACAAATATGACCTATTCAAGATGGAGCCGAAGAAAACATCACTCGGATGTTTATTCGATTCACGGAGATTACTAATAATCTCAAATCTCTTGGTAGAAGGATCTCCCACGAGGAAATGTGTAGAAAGATACTCGAAGCCTACGTAAGAAAAGATGGGGTCCCAAGGTGACAGCTATCGAAGAGGCTTAGAACTTATCTCTACTAAAGCCGGACGAACTCATTGGGAAGCTTCTCACCCATGAGATCCACCTGGATGAGGAGGATGCAGGGGTCGGCACCAAAAAGAACATTGCGTTGAAGGCCTCGAAACCGAGAGAAGAAGGTCCGAGTTCCTCTTACTCGGAAGAGGATTCCATGGCACTAATTGCTATAGGCTTCAAGAGAATGATGAAGCACAACAGATGGGATAAGAAGCCACAAGAAGAGTTCTATAAGAAAGACAAGAAGGATAGAAAAGGTAAATACTCTTCTCCTTCGTAGTTGTCTTTGACTAAGAACTCGGATGCTTTGAATGTGGCAGTAAGGAACACATAGTCAAAGACCTGTCTAAAGAGAAAATGGGACAGAAAGAAGAAAAAGGCTATGATGGCCACATGGAGTGACGAGGACTCATCGAAGAAGACGAGGACTCGGATGACTCAAAGTGTCCGATGACACTTTCGACTTAGAATCGGAAACGAGTCGGCCTCGGATCAATCGGACAATGAGGAATCTAATCCTTAAGAGGTAATTAAGAAATTTCTCAAATTCTCCAAAGTTGATTTGGCTAAGTATATTTTCACTTTGGAAGAAAAGTCCGATTCCGATTCCTCTCACTTTAAAGAACAACTTGAGTCAATTTCCTCTCGAGAGCATCTCTTTAAAAAATGAGTTGGAAAAGCTGAGACTCACACTCGGAGAACTCAAGACTAGTGCTCAAATCAATGAGACCGAGTCCGAGTTACTCGAAGAGAAAATGAGTAGCTAAAGCAAAAGCTCAATGAGTCTCAAGATCGTGTTTTAAAGTTTACTCAAGGTCGAAAAATCTTAACATGCTCTTAGGATCTCAATGTGTCTCCTTCGAAAGGAAAGTCTTGGTTTTAACAAAGAGGAGGAATCCAATTCCTACTCGGAACTTTTCAAAAAGGATTCCGGACCTGTAAAGTTCATGAAAGTTGAGCACGATCCTATTCATAAGAAAGAAAAAAGGGCTGAACCCATACCAGTTTACAAGAGAAAACCATTTCCCCAGCTTTTAAAAGGAAAGCTTTTCAAGAAAAAGAGACACGGACTCAGTTTTCTAAACGGAAGACTCGGAATCATACTAAACCCAAAGTCATTCAAATCTGGGTTCCGAAAAACCTTCTTCCTCGAAAAGGACCACAGTAAAGAGTGTTACTGGGTTCGTTAGAGGAAGTGAGAAGGGTTAGTTTGTCTCTGTTTTGCACGATGCTCGAAAAGATCAAAAGGACACTGGTACCTTGACAGTGGATGTCAGGAGACTCAAGACTCTTTTCTCGAATTAGAAGAGTAGAAAGGAGGAAAGGTCACATTTGGAGATGACAGCAAAGGCAAGATAATTGGGATAGGCAAGATTAGAAAAGGAAGCAATCTGGTCAGCCCAGTTTACCTTGTCAAAGGATTAAAGTACAATCTACTCAAGCATCTCTCAATTATGTGATAAAGGTTAAGAGGTAAGATTCACTCAAACCAAATGTTACATTTTCGATGACACTACCAAGGAGATCAAACTCTCAGGTAAGAGATTAGGTAACACTTACATTATTCCTCTCTCGACCCTTGTCAAAATCTATCTTGTTTAAAAGCATCACTTCATGATGACTCATGGAAATGGCATCATAGACTAGGCCATGTTAGCATGCATACTATTAAGAAATTAGCATCTCATGGTTCAGTCGGAGGATTGCCCAATTGTGCTTTCAAGAAAGACAAAGTTTGTGAAGCTTACATAAGAGGGAAACAAGTCGATCATCATTCAAATCACTGAAGACAGTTTCCACACCCAAGGTGCTTGAACTGCTACATATGGACTTATGTGGTGAAATCCATGTTAAGAGTCTCGGAGATAAATCATATGTACTTGTTATTATTGACGATTATTCACGATTTACCTTGGTGTGTTTTCTTAAGCACAAAAATAAAGTATTCAAGGAGTTCAAGCAAGCTCTGTAGAAAAATCCAAGTTGAGTCTCGGACTCAGATCCGGAGAATTCGAACTAACCATGGAAGGGAGTTCGACTACTCGAATTCTCGAGTTTTGCAACAAGAATGGTATCTCTCATAACTTCTCAACACCAAAAACTCCTCAATAAAATGGAGTAGTGGAGAGAAAGAACATAACTCTTGAAGAAATAGCTAGGACAATGATGATCGAGCACAACCTCGCCCTACTATTTCGTGGTCGAGGCGATCAACACAGCCCAACTACACTTTGAATAGATGCCTCATGAGATCCATACTCGAACAAAACACCTTACGAGCTCTATAAAGGGAAGAAACCCAATATTTCCTATTTCAAACCTTTTGGATGCAAATGCTTTGTTCATAACAATGGTAAGGATCACCTGACCAAGTTTGATGCTCGATCGGATGAAGGTATTTTTCTGGGTTACTCATCTCATAGTAAAGCTTATCACATTTTTAATAAGAGAACTAACAAAGTGGAAGAAAGTATCCACGTTGTGTTTGATGAGCTTGGACTCGGAAAAGCCAAGTGAATCATCATTCTCGTATCCGAAGTGAAGGTTTGATCGGGGAGAGCCTAAGTCACCCTAGAGGGGGATGAATAAGGTGATGATGAAACTTGCTTGAAATTTGAAATAGATATGACTCTAAGGAGAGTGAGAGTCAAGGATGAACTTAGAAAATTAGCTAACTCGGAATTCGGAGATGATTGAAGAAACCGATTAAACAGAATTCGAAAACTGTCTAAGTCTAAAATGTACTCGTAAAATTAATAACTCGTAAAGTACATGGAAACCCTCCCGGGGCAGAAAACCACGGACCGTGCTAATCCAAGCACGAAGTCAAATCCACTATTTTGAGTCCACAAAATACAGTAGATCGACTCAACCTTGAGTTGCTCCCTTAAACAACTCCTTACAAGTTTTCCTAGACTCGAAATTCCCTTTTCGATCTAGTACTTCCTAGCTGAGATAACCCTTACAGCCTAGGGACAACCGAGCTGAGTTAACCCTTACAGCTCAGTCAAGGGACCTTACTTAGAGAGTATGAAAGAGAGTGTTTGTAACGAGTACAAGACCTTACAACTCGTAATATAATGAATTATAGGATTGGAGTTGTAAGGAGAAGATTGAGAATGAATACAATGGTTTTTGATCAATTATGTGTATTAACAATAGATTCGGCAATCTTCAAGTCTTGAAAGTTGGCTTCTATTTATAGATGACCAAGCAGCTTAGCCGTTGTGTCCATCTTCTAACCGGAAGTCCTTTGTGACTAGTGTGTAGGATTTTCCGAGTCACTCGTAAAATATCCGTTGAAATATGAGCATTAGACAACGGCTCTTAACTCCCTTGGAAGTGCCTAAAACCACTGGCGGTGTCTTCAAAAGTAAGATGGAAACGGCCGTTGAGCTTAGTGTTGAAGATTTCCATTTGTGGAAACAGACAACCCCGACACAGAGTGTCGGAGGCTAGGTCGGAGGTGGAAAAAGCCTTGTCTCATGGGTGATTTGACGTTTGAAGCTAGGCTACTTTTGTTTTTCAAATTTAGAATAGCCTCGTTTGAATCACCTACAAAAGTAAATCAATTTGGTTATCAAAGTATAAAATACTTTGGTCCAAGATTAGACACAGATAATAATATAATTAAGATAATTAAGTTACTAATTATCTGGGTCGTAAAAGGAATGGAATTTTCGAATCTAATATCCATGATACTCAAAATTCCATCGAGTGAGTCTAACATAGAATCAAGTTAACTAAAGAATATAAGAGGAAATAAACTTGATCTAGATCGAGCATGAATTCAAACTAAGATACCGGAGTTAAAGCGCAGTAAAAGATAGTGTTTGAATCATGTGATACTTTCTTAGTGTTGAGTGACTCGAACCGAGTGAAACATGATGAGAGTAGATATGCTTTCCGAGTTATACAGAGTCATATGTAAATGCATGAGATAATTTCTATAACACTTAGAGAAAATACCATATCACTCGTGAAAAGTTTCTAAGACACTGGGAATGACTTGGAATCAAAACTTTATAAGTAAGAAAGTCCGATACCCGATTCCCTAGATAGAACTCGGAAAGGTGAGATGTAATGTCCGAGTCTTCATAAAGCTCAGTAGAGATGATGACCTTGACAAAAGTGAGCCTATCAGGAATCAAACCCAACCAGCTTAGAATGAAGTCACTCATAACGAAGTGACTCGTAATGAGACAACTCAAGAGGCTACTTAGAATGATGAATAAGATCACTCGTAACAAGCTTCGAAGATCAAGCAGTTCAGCTTACAAATCGGTGAATCGGAGAACAGGTAAACCATTCAAGTATGCTTCTAGTCATCCACTAGAAAACATATTATCCGATATCAACAAGTGGGGTAAGAACTCATTCCTCTCTTCAAAATTTATGTGCATTCACTGCATTCATTTCATTAACTCGAACCCAAAAATGCACTAGAGGCCCTAAATAAACCTCGAATGGGTAGAGGCCATGCAAGAGGAACTCAATCAATTCGAAATAAACCAAGTCCGGACTTTGACCAAACGACCTTCTGACCACCTAGTCATAGGAACCAAATGGGTTTTCAAGAACAAACTCGGATGAAGGTGGGTTGGTAGTTAGAAACAAGGCTTTCGTGTATAAAACTTTCTAACTTATAAAGTTTTGATTCCAAGTCATTCCCTGTGTCTTAGAAACTTGTCTCGAGTGATATGGGATTTTCTCTAAGTGTTATAGAAATTATCTCGTGCATTTATACATGACTCTGTATGACTCGTAAAGCATATCTCGCACTTACCATGTTTCACTTAGTTCCGAGTCACTCAACACTCGAAATATCGCATGACTCAAACACTATATTTTCTGCGCTTTAACTCGCGGTATTTTAGTTTGAATTCATGCTCAGCCTACATCAAGTTTATTTCCTCGATATTCGTTAGTTAACTTGATTCTCTTTTAGATCGACTCGGATGGAATTTTGAGTATCATGAATATTAGACTCAGAAAATTCCATTCCTTTTTCGACCTGCACAATTAATCACTTAATTATCTTAATCATATTATTATCTCGTGTCTAATCTTGGACCAAAGTATTTTATACTTTGAGAACCAAATTGATTTACTTTTGTAGGTGACTCAAACGAGGCTATCCTATATTTGAAATACAAAAGTAATCGGCTTCAAAACGTCAAATCACCAGACAGACAAGGCTTTTCAACCTCGACCTAGCCTCGGACAATCGTGTCGGGGTTGTTTGTTTCCGAAATGGAAATTTGCAACACTAAGCTCAACGCTGGTTTCCACCTTACTTTTGAAGACACCGCCAGTGGTTTTTGGCACTTCCAAGGGAGTCAAGAGCCATTGTCTAACGCTCATATTTCAACGGATATTTTCCGAGTGACTCGGAAAATCCTTCACAACGGTCATAAACGAACTTCCAGTCGGAAGATGGACACAACGGCTAAGCCGCTTGGTCATCTATCAATAGAAGCCAACTCTCAAGACTTGAAGATTGTCGAATCTATTGTTAATACACATACTTGATCAAAAGCCATTGTATTCTCAATCTTCTACTTACAACTCCCATTCTCGCAATTCATTATATTATGAGTTTTAAGGTCTTGTACTCGATTACAAACACTCTCTTTCTTACTCTCTAAGTAAGGTCCCTTGACCGAGCTGTAAGGGTTAACTCAGCTTCGATTGTCCCTAGCTGTAAGGGTTATCTCAGTGATGAAGTACTAGATCGGATAAGGGAATTTCTAAGTCTAGGAAAACTTCTAAGGAGTTGTCTAAGGGAGCAACTCAGGGTTGAGTCTGTCCACCGTATTTTGTGGACTCAAAATAGTGGATTCGACTTCGTGCATGGATTAGCACGGTCCGTGGTTTTCTGCCCAGGAGGGTTTCCACGTACTTTCCGAGTTATTACTTTTCCGAGTACATTTTAGACTCGGACAGCTTGCAATTCTGTTTAATCTGTTTCTTCAATCATCTCCGAATTCCGAGTTAGCTCATTTTCCGAGTTCATCTTTGACTCTCACTCTCCTTAGAGTCATATCTATTTTAAATTTTAAGCAAGTTTCATCATCACCCTATTCACCCCCTCTAGGGTGACTTAGCCTCTCCCCGACCAAACCTTCAACCTCAACACCCTCGGCGATAAGTGTCATGGGATTACCTTGAAGTTCTTTCTAAACTTCTCTACGTCTTCGATGGTGTACTCGAGCTTTGCTTTAGGCACGAGTCTTGTTTCCTCCATTCTCATTGGAATGTAATTACCTTCTTGTATGATGTTCCATACATCTTCGTCGTGATCCAAGTAGAAAACATTCCATAAGCTTCTTCTAGTGTAGGAAATTTGATCCTTTAAACTTTAGCGGTCTGCTGGAAGATCTTCATTTTTTCGAGCCATTTGATCTTTAAACCTTTGGATTGTTAGATCCTTTCTTAAAGGCTAGGCTCTGGTACCAATTGAAGGTTTGCTCTTGGAGAGTCTTGGTTACCCTAGAGGGGGTGAATATGGTGATGAGGAAATTTTAACAACAATGGAGGAGTTAAAGTTTAAACTGAATAATCAAGACAATCCGAGTCATGATTGGACTCGGAAAAGTATCAACTTAGAAATTACATGGAAACCCTCTAGGGGTAGAAAACCACGGCCAGTTCTAATCCAAGCACCAAGTCACATCCACTATTTGGAATCCACAAAATACGGTAGATTGACTCAACCGAATAGCTCCCTTAGAAAATTCCTTACAAAGTTTTCCTAGACTCAAAAGTTCCTTTATCCGATCTAGTACTTCCTAACCGAGCTAACCTTTACAGACTAGGGACAACCGAGCTGAGTTAACCTTACAGCTCAGTCAAGGGACCTTACTTAGAGAGTAAGAAAAAGTTTGTGACTTATTAGAAGACTTTACAACTCGAAAAAGTGTTAAGTATAGACTTGGAGTTGTAAGATGAAGATTCAATGAGTATTATACAAAGAGATATAATATCAGCAATAGGTTTAGCAATCTTCAAATCTTGTGAAGTGGCTTCTATTTATAGGTGACCAACCAGATTAGCCGTTGTGACTATCTTCTAGTTAGAAGTCCTTTGTGACTCGTTATAACGGTTCTTCTCAGTAGCTCGAAAAGATCCGTTGAGATGTGAACGTTGTGCAACGGCTCTTGCCTCCTTAGGATGTCCCAACCCACTGGTGGCATCCGAAAAGTAGGGTGGAAACCACCGTTGACCTTAGCGTTGAAGATTTTCAGTTTTGGAAACGGACAACCTTGACATAGTGTCCGGACCTTCGTCAAAAGTAGAAAAAGCCTTGTCTCGCTGGTGATTGACAGACTTGAAGCCGGTTACTTTTGTAATTCAAAAGTAGGATATCCTCGTTTAGATAACCTACAAAAGTAAACCAATTTTGGTTCTCAAAGTATAAAATACTTTGGTCTAAGATTAGGCACGAGATAATAATTTAATTAAGATCATTAAGTGTGTAATTATCTCGAGTCCTAGAAGAGTGCAATTTTCCGAGTCTAATATTCATTATACTCAAATTTCATCCGAGTCGGTCTAGAGAAAGATCAAGTTAAAGAGGAGAATATCGAGTATGAGTACTTGATCTAGACAAATATATTTCAATGAAAACATGCTGACTTAGAAAGTTGAATTAACGTCGTAATTCATTTTATCTTAAAATATGAAGTCGAACTTAGTTTGAAAGAGTTAGAGTGAATGTTTGATCATGCGATAAATCTGAATGTTGTCTAGGTGACTCGGAACCATAAGAGTGAATTGATGAACAACAAGTGTGCTTTCCGAGTCCGTCATAATCGAATGACAACATATGCAGTAGTTTCGTAACACTCGTAAAAGTTTCTATAACATTGAGAATGACTTGTAATCAAAACTTAGAAGGGATGAAGTTTGTACTCGATTCCTTGATTGTACTCGAATGATATAAATGTAGAATCTAAATCTTCACCCTTATCTCGATCTAGTATTTCCTGACTCATGTAACCTTTACAATTAGGGACAACCGAGTTGAGTTAACCCTTACAATTCAAACAAGGGACTTACTAAGAAAGTAAGAGAAGTATGTAATTGATTACAAGACCTTCTTTACAACTCAAAAGATATGAACTACAAAGTTGGAGTTGTAAGTAGAAGATTGAGTAAGTATGCTTTACGTAATCTGTTAGGCAATAAATTCAGTAACAAGTTTAGCTTAAGTGATCTTATAGTCTTGCGGAGTGGCTTCTAGATATAGATAACCCGGCAGAATGACCGTTAAGTCTTGTTTCCGGATCGAAGTCTTCACTAGCCGTTGTAACAGCTTATTTTGAGTCACTCTAAAAAGATCCATTAGAATGTGAACATTATGCAACGGCTCTTGGATCCAAAAGATGGTCCAATCAGCTGGTGGTGATAGAAAACCGAGGTGGAAACAACAGTTAGGCCTAGAGTTGGAGTTTTCTAGTTTTGGAACAAATAACCCCGACACAATTAAAGGTTTGCTCTTGGAAAGTCTAAGTCACCTTAGAGGGGCTGAATAGGGTGATGAGGAAATTTAAACGAACTTACACACTTTTGGCTTGGAAAGAGATAAACAACTGATTCTAAGTCTAGATTGCACTAAAAAATGGGAACACTCGTAAATACGTGGAAATGCTCATGGGGCAGAATACAACGATCGGTGCTAATCCAAGCACCAAGTCAAATCCACTATTTTGAATCCTAAAAATACAAAGGACTCGACTCTACCATAATTTCTCCCTTACAATTCCGTACAATGTTTTCTTAGACTCGAAGTTCTCTTATCCGATCTAGTACTTCCGACTAAGGTAACCTTTACAATCAAGGACAATTGAGCTGAGTTAACCCTTACAGCTCAATCAAGGGACCTTACTCGGAAAGTAAGAAAATAGTGTAATCGATTACAAGACTTTACAACTCGGAAAATATTAAATACAGATTGGGAGTTGTAAATAGAAGATTGAATATGAAAACAATAACTTTTGCTTAAGTAATGTGTTTTGCAATGATGTTCAACAATCTTCTAGTCTTGTGAGGTGGGTTCTATTTATATCCAACCAAGCGAGTGACCATTGAGTCTTGGTTCCGAACAAAAGTCTTCATCGGCTGTCATAACGGCCTTTCGAGTCACTCGAAAAGATCCGTTGGAGTGTGAACGTTGGGCAACGGCTATTTGCTCCCAAAGGTGTTCTAGTCAATTGGTGTTGTCTCGAAAAGCAAGGTGGAAACCACCATTAAGCCTAGCGTTGGAGTATTCCAGCTTTGGAAACATACAACCCCGACCTGATGTTTGAGCCATGTTAAAAAGTAGATAAAGCTTATCTTCCGGTGATTGACAACTAGAAGCCAGCTACTTTTGTATTTCAAAAATGAGTTAGCCTCATTTGAATAACCTACAAAAGTAAACCACTTTGGTTCTCAAAGTATAAAATACTTTGGTCCAAGATTAGGCACAAATAATAATTAAATGAGGATAATTAAATGTTTAATTATCTTGGGCCTAAAAGAGTGAAATTTTCCGAGTCTAATATTCAATATACTCAAATTCCATTAGAGTCAATCCAAAGAATGATCAAGTTAAAAGAATAGAACATCGGAGTAGCAACTTGATCCGGATAAACAATTCTCAAGGAGATAAGTCGACTAAGAATAAGGAATTTCTTTGCATTGAAATATGCAGTCATTACTCGTAATAAAAGTGTTAGAGAAATTATTTAAGCATGCGATAGTTCCGAGTGATGTCCGAGTGAGTTAGGAACATCGGTGTAGAAGATATACAATAATGTGCTTTCGAGTCGAGTCAGAAATGAATGAAAGCTTATGTAAGAGTTTCTATAATGCGCATAATGACTTGACATTAAAACTTAGGAGAAGTAAGATTTATACATGAGTTCTCTTTGTGTAATACTCGGAATGACTTAGAGTTAGAATCTAAATCTTCAATCTCCCCTTTTGATCAAAGGCATTCCGGACTTAGATAGAAACTTGTTAGTGCGAAACATCCATTTTCATTTTCACTATGCGGAACATATCGGAGCGAGGAGTGATGAGTGAGAAGCATTCCATACTTATAAAATGCATTGCGGATACTATCAACACTCATAACACTTATGCGGATAACACATTACAACGAAAGAAATAAACAGATTATATTAGAGTAGAAAAAATTGATAACTCGGATTCTAACTTAGACATTCCAAGTACTACATGAAAACTCAGTGTAAACCACATCCCTCCTAAGTTTAGATTACAAGTCATTCCGAGTGTTATAGAAAGCTTTCATTTGTTTCGATCGACTAAGAAAACACATTCTTGTATATCTTCCGCATTGATGTTTCGACTCACTCGGACAAGCACTTGAATCTATCGCCTAATCAAATAATTTCTCTAACGCTTTTATTCCGAGTTCCGATCGCTTATTTTCAACGCAAAGTGAATTACAAGTGTTAATTCCTCTTTCTACGTCCTGTTTGTTTGTTTGAGAATTATTTGTCTACATCAACTCTTTACACTCTAATGATTCTACTCTTTCTAACTTAATCATTCTTAGGATTGACTCTGATGGAATTTGAGTATATTGAATATTAGACTCAAAAAATTCTACTTTTCTAGGCCTAAGATAACTATGCACTTAATTTGTCTTAATTAACTTATTATCTATGCCTAATCTTGGACCAAAGTATGTTTTACTTTGACAACCAAAGTTGTTTACTTTTGTTGGTTATCCAAACGAGGCTATCTCATTTTTGAATTACAAAAGTAGCCGGCTTCTAGCCGTTAATCACTAGCGGACAAGCTTTATCTACTTCGAATAGGGCTCGGACACCGTGTCGTGGTCGTCTGTTTCCAAAGCTGAAAGCTCCAACGCTAAGCTGAATTGTGGTTTTCACCTTGTTTTTCGGACATCACCAGTTGACTGGAGTATCTTTAGGAGCCAAGAGTCATTGGACAACGTTCACATCCCAACGGATCTTTTGAGTGACTCAAAAGAACCGTTACAATGGCCGATAAAGACTTCTGTTCGTAACCAAGAAACAAGTGGTCACTCTACTTGGTCATATATAAATAAAAGCCACTTAACATGATTTGAAGATTGCTGCAACTATTGTTGAAACTCATTACTTAAGCCAAAGTCATTGTTTTCATATTCAATCTTCAATTTATAACTCCCCGCTTCTAATTAATACTTTTTGAGTTGCAAAGTCTTGTAATTAGTTACATACTTCTCTTACCTTCTAAGTAAAGTCCCATGAGTAAGTCTGTAAGGGTTAACTCGACTCACTTCTCCCTAGCTGTAAACGTTATCTTAGTTAGGAAGTACTAGATCGGATAAGAGAACTTCGAGTCTAGGAAAACATTGTAAGGAATTGTGTAAGGGAGCAATTCCGGCAAAGTTAGTCCTTTGTATTTTGAGGATTCAAAATAATAGATTTGACTTCGTGCTTGGATTACCAATGTTCGTGGTTTTCTCGCCCCATGAGGGTTTCCACGTAATTCTAAGTGTATACTTTTCTTAGTCCAATCTAGAGTGACTTAGATGGATCTAACAATCCAAAGGTCTAAATATTAGATGGCTCGGAACATTGGAGAGTTCGATGAAGGAAAGTCTTCTACCGGACCACTAAAGTTTAAAGGATCAAACTTCATGGACTGGAAGAAACTAATGGAGTGGTTTCTATGGGACAGCGATGAAGATGTTTGGAACGTCATCTAAGAAGGCAATTACATTCCAATGAAGATAGAAGGTACAAGATCCGTGCTTAAAGAAAAGTTCGAGTACACCAAGGAGGAGTCAAAGAAGTTCGAAAGAACTTCAAATCAATGAATATTTTGATGTATGTTATCAACTCGGAAGAGTACAACAGAGTGTCGACCTATGACACAGCCAAAGATGTGTGGGACACTCTTATCAACACATATAAAGGTACAAGCCAGGTGAAACAGGCAAAGATAAGTCAATATCTTCACAAATATGAGTTGTTCAAGATAGAGCCGAAGAAAACATCACTCAAATGTTTATACTTCACTAAGATTACAAACAATCTCAAATCTCTAGGTAGAAAGATTTCCCACGAAGAAATGTGCAGAAAAAGAGAAGATGGCATCCCAAGGTGACAGCCATCAAGGAAGCTCGTAACCTCTCTCAACTAAACCTGCAGACGAATTGATTGGGAAGCTGCTTACCCATGAAGTTCACCTATAAGAAGAAGATGTCGAGATCAGCACCAAAAAGAACATTGCACTCGAAGGCTTGAGAAAGTAGAAGGGAAAGTCCGAGTTGCTTAAACTCGGAAGAGGATCCAATGGAACTCATTCCCCAAGGCTTCAAAAGAATGATGAAGCATAAGAAATGGGAAAAGAGGCCAAAGGAAGAGTTCTATAAGAAGGATTAGAAGGACAAAAAAGGTAAATATTCTTCCCCTTCAAAGTTATCTTGAACTAAGAATTCTAGCTGTTTTGAATGTGGCAAGCATAGTTAAGGACCGTCCAAAGAAAAAGAAGGACAGAAAGAAGAAGGCGGCTATGATGGCCACATGGAGCGATGAAGACTCATCTTGAGAAGATGATGATTTTGATGACTCAAAGTGTCCGATGGCACTAACGGACTTAGAAGCTGAATTTGAGTCGGACTCGACAACTCAAACACCGAGGAGACAAGTCCTCGGGAGGTAATTGAATACTTTCTCAAGTTCTCCAAAGTTGATTTGGCTCAATCTATTTACACTTTGAAAGAAAAATCCAATTTTAATTCTTCTCAGTTCAAAGAACAACTTGAGTCTCTTACTTTTGAGACCAATTGTTTGAAAAATGAATTGGAAAACCGAGACTAACTCCGAAAGAACTCAAGACTAGTACTCGGACTAATGAGACTAAGTCCGAGTCACTCGGAAGAGTAAATGAGCATTTGAAAAGAAAGCTCAACCAGTCTTAAGAGCTTGTTTTGAAGTTTACTCAAGGTTAGAAAAACTTTGAGATGCTTTAGGGCTCTCAATGTGTCTCCTTCAGGAAAGAAGGACTTAGTTTTAACGAAGAGAAGGATTCTAATTCTTACTCAAATCTTTTCAAAAGGATTCCGGAACCGTGAAGTTCAGGAAGGCTGAGCATGGTCCTATTCATAAGAATGAAAGGAGCACTAAGCCCGCATCAGCTTACTGGGAGAAAACCTTCTCCACCTGTTTATAAAAGATAAGATATTCAAAAGAAAGAGACACGGACTCAGCTTTCTAGAAAGAAGACTCAGAATCGGACCAAACCCAAATTCATTTAAATCTGGGTTCCCACAAGTTTTCTTCCTCGAAAAAGACCACAAGAAAGGGAGTTACTGGGTTCGTTTGAGGAAGTGAGAAGGGTTAGTGTGTTTCGACTTGCAGGTAACTCTGAAAAGGATGAAAGGTCATTGTGCTTAGACAGTGGATGCTCACGCCATATATCAGGAGATTCAAAACTATTTTTTGAGTTAGAGGATTTTAAAGGAGGCAAAGTCACTTTTGGAGATGACAGCAAGGGCAAGATAGTAGGAATTGGCAAGATTGGGAAAAGAGACAACTTGGTCAGCCAAATCTATCTTGTCAAGGGATTAAAGTACAATCTACTCAAGATCTCTCAATTGTGTGACAAAGGTCAAGAGGTAAGATTTACTCGGACCAACTGCTATATTCTCGATGGAACTACCAAAGAGACTAAGCTCTCAAGTAAGAGGTCAGTAATACCTATACTTTTCGTCTTTCCGATCCCAGACCATAATTTTTCATGTTTGAAAGCATTATTGTATGATGATTCTTGCACATGGCATCGCAGACTAGGTCATGTTACCATGCACACTATCGAAAGCTTGCATCTCATGGTTTAGTTAGGGGTTTACCTAATCGTGCATTTAAGAAAGATAAAGTTTATGAATCATGCACAAAAGGGAAACAGGTCGGATCATCTTTCAAACTCGTCAAAACTGTTTCCACAATGAAAGTGCTTGAGTTGCTGCATATGGATTTATGTGGTGAAATCTCTATGAATTCTCGAAGGTAAATCATATGTACTTGTGATTGTTGATAACTACTCACGATTTACCTAGGCTTGTTTTCTCAAGAACAAAAACAAAACTTTCGAAGAGTTCAGCAAGCTCGACAGGAAAATTCAAGTAGAGTCTCGGACTCGGATCGGAAGAAGTCGAATTGACAATGGAAAGGAGTCCGACTACTCGGAATTTGCAGAGTTCTCGCGACAAGAATGGTATCTCTCACAACTTCTCAGCACCTAGGATTCCTCAACAGAATGGAGCAAGTGGATAAAAAGAACAGAACTCTTGAAGAAATAAGAAGAACGATGATGATTGAACATGATCTACTTTACTATTCCTGGAATGAGGCGATCAACACTACAAAGTACGCACTAAACAAATGCCTCATCGGACCTATCTTGAAGAAAACTCCATACGAGCTTTACAAGGGAAAGAAGCCCAACATTTCATACTTCAAACCCTTTGGACGTAAGTGCTTTCTTCACAATAATGGTAAGGATCACTTGACCAAGTTTGATGCACGGTCGGATAAAGGTATCCACATTGTATTTGATGAGATTGATCAAGGAAAAACAAGTGAGTTAACCTTCTTAGATCTAAAACTCAGTCGAGATGAAGATGATCTTGCTGAAGCCGAGCTTAGACAGACTCAAAAGAAAGCAACTCATAATAAGGCAACTCGGAATGAGGCAACTCGTAACATCATGACTCATACCGAACCAACTCAAGAGCCGACTCGAATCGTCGAAGGACAAGCTAATGAGCAAACTTAGCAAGCTCAAAGAAATGAAGATCAGCGAGTTCAACCAACAAACCTGGTGAACCAGAGAACAGTAGAGCATTCAAATATGCTTTGAGTCACCCACTCGAGAACATTTTGTCCGACATTAACAACGGGGTAAGAACTCGTTCTTCTTTACAAAATCAATGTGCATTAACTCGATTCATATCATTAATCGAACCCGGAAAAGCACTAGAGGCCCTAAATGAACCTGAATGGGTAGAGGCCATACAAGAGGAACTTAATCAATTTGAGAGAAACCAAGTATGGTCTTTAACCAAACGACCTTCCGATGACCCACTTATTGGAACCAAATGGGTTTTTAAGAACAAACTGGATGAGGATGGGTTGGTAGTCGAAATAAGGTTAGACTTGTAAGTCAAGGTTACAATCAAGAAGAAGGGATTAATTGTGGGGAAACCTTTGCACCAGTTGCTAGGATCGAAGCAATTAGAATCCTATTGGTATTTGCATCAAGCATAAATATTAAATTGTACAAATGGATATCAAATGAGCTTTTCTGAATGGTTTCATTCAAGAGGAAGTCTATGTTGAGCAACCTCCTGGATTTGAAAACTCGAATTTCCAAATCATGTTTTCAAATTACAAAAGGCTCTATATGGTCTTAAACAAGCTCCCGGAGCTTGGTATGAAAGACTGAGCAGTTTCTTAGTTGAGAATGATTTCAAAAGATGATAGATTGACAAAACTCTTTTCATAAAAACCAAGGGGAGAGATTTCCTTATAGCTTCGATTTATGTTGATGATATTATTTTTAGAGCTACTAATGAAAATCGTGGTCGAGAATTTTATGAGTTGATGAGACAGGAGTTCCAAATGAGCATGATGGTAGAGCTCAATTTTTTTCTTGGTCTACAAATCGGACAAGATAAAGATTGCATCTATGTCCATTAATCTAAGTATACCAAGGAGTTTTCTGAAGAAGTACAAGCTTCAAGATGTGAAACATGAAGCAACACCCATGAGTAATAGCATGAAACTGGACTCAAACGAAAATGGTAAAGCAATAGATCGAAACCCTATAGAGGTATGATTGGTTCTCTGCTATATCTCACATCCAAGTAGACCATACATTATGTTTAGTGTAAATGTGCAAGATTTCAAGCTAATCCAAAAGAATCACATCTCACTGCGGTGAAGAGGATTTTTAGATATCTTGCAGGGACTCGGAATCTTGGTCAATGGTTTTCAGGAGACTTAGAACCGATCCTCACTGGATACTCATATGCCGACTATGCTGGTTAAAAGGTTGATAGATAGAGCACATTAGGAGCATGCCAGTTTCGGGTCAATCCCTTATATCTTGACACTCAAAGAAGTAGAACTCGGTTACTTTATCAATCTGCTAAAGCTGAGTACATTGCAGCTAGAGCATGCTGTACTCGGATTCTATGGATCAAGCAACATTTGAAGGATCTTGGACTTTCATTCGGATCAATTCCAATCAAGTGTGACAATCGAGTGCAATCAGTATCACATAGAATCCAGTTCAGCACTCAAAGACAAAGCATATTGAGGTCGGTATCATTTTCTGAGAGACCATCATGAGAAAGGTTATATTGAACTTGAATTCATTCCTATAAAATTTAAGTTAGTTGATATTTTTACTAAGCCACTTAGTGAGGATCAGTTTTGTTTTATTAGGAATGACCTTGGAATGATTAATGCATGATTATGTGATTTTCTAGGTGAAATTGTCTTGCATGATTATGTGTTATATGTTTTTCTTTCTCTTAATAACAATTGGTTTAGTTGACTCGAGTTAAACCGAGCTAGGAGTTATTCTGTCTCCGAGTATTTGGAGTCACTCGAAACCATACCGAGTCGGACTCGGTTCTTGAGCAAAATGGACATCAATCTTCCGAAATCATTTCTAGATAAATGGAGAATTTCAAAAATTTCTTTTTAAAATCTTTCTTCTCTCTCTCTCTCTCTCTCTCTCTCTCTCTCTCTCGCGCCCATCGATAAGAGAACTAGCCGTTGGAAGAAAGTCATTGGAATTCTAACCGATGGAGAGAAGAAATGTCACACCTGTCCGAGGCAACCCTTGGAAGTTCCGGTCGACTAAGAGTTGAAGGACATTCCTTTTCGCTATAAATAACACCTCTTCACCTTCATTTCGCTACTTTACTCTTTGCTTATTTACTTTCTACGCATGCTCACTCCGATTCTCCGAATTCTCGGTGCTTACTCTCTCATTCTCTCTCACTCTCTCTCGAATTCACTCTTTTCCTATCTCTTTTACAAATCTTCAACCATGCCGTTCAGCCCAAGATTTTCTAGGGTCCGCAACCAAGAAACCCCGCACCAAACAAACTCAAGAGGGTACCTCTAACCCTTCTAAAGTTTTCGTCACCCAACACCTCGCGTTGGATGACAAATTTTTCCCAACCACATCAAAACCACTCGGAGTCAACAACTTTCTGTGCTTCGGTGAGTTGATCTACCTTGAACTCATTATCGAGTTCTACTTAAACATGTCTTACTTTGAGGGAGTGATTACCTCACGAGTTCAAGACAAGGTTGTACGCATCGACCTCTCTCTCCTTCATCGACTTTTTAAAGTCTCCTATCTCTTTCTGAACCGCAATCCCATCCCCTTCCATGAGATTACGGATGAGTTTTTCGACAAAATATGCCAAAGAGGTCCTTGAGTCACGCAAAAGCTTCTTGGTAACTCAAATGAGGACCAAGGCCGATTATTATGTTTTCTGCTGATGACAACCTTCTTCTCTCATCACTCGAGCAAAGAGAATCCCAATTCCGAAATTCTCAAAGCTCTTTTTGACATTCTAGAGGGCTACGATGTAGGTCTCTTCCTAGCCATCCTTGAGCATATGGCTTCGTGTCAGCTCAATCTAAAAAGTCCTCTCATTTTCCCTTCTGAGCCCTTTTAATCGTTGTCTTCAAACAGTTTAAGGCTCCCTCCCCTAAAACCCAAATGTAGTGTCCGAGGCATCCATAGTGGTAGGCAGGAAGGAGCTTCGGGCTACGAATATCGGGAAATCAAGCCCGGTGTCCGGGTCCATGGGTCTAAGCTAAAGCCCTCTTCACCTCCTCCCACTCGGACTCCCCTTTCACTCCCTCCTCCACCAGGTGGTCCATCCACTTTTGAACCACCTTCTGCAGCGAACTGCTCGCTTTGTCTATAGTTTTTGTAGACAAACTCTCCGTTCTCGTAGTCCGGTCATCAACCGTAAGACGACCGAGTCTCGGATCCGGGAGGACCAGGATCTCGCTCATCGAGATGGAGGGACTCATCAAGGAGTAGAATGAGCAACTTCAGCTCCTCTCGGAATGCGGATCTAAGGCTGCGTAGGGCCTAGAAAGCTCGGACACTTCCGAGGAATCCTGCAGCCCGACCAAGTCCCCCTCAGCTGAAGAAGAAGAAGCTGCGCTCGAAGCAGCTCAGCTGAGGAAGAGAAAGAGGAAGAGAAGGAAGAGGAGAAGAAGGAAGAAGAAAAAGAAAAGGAGGAAGCAGCTTAGACCGAGGGACAAGGTGCTATAGTCTCTAAAGCTGAACCGATAAGCTCATATGACGGATCGAGTGGGTCGAAAACGTTGCGGATGTTGGTCGATCCGCGGTGGTCAAGAAAGAAGCACCTCCCTCCGCTATTTTCTAGGAGGATGAGCCCAAGGATGACATGGCTCCGAGTTAGACAACCGGAATAGAGCCTCCGCTGATATCCCCGTGCTGCCGTCGCCACGATCATCAACGTCATCCGAAGCTTACTAGCGCCAGCCGCACTCGCTCGCTCCTCCACCTCAGCACCACCAGCACCCCCATCTTAGTTTTTCTTCTTTATTTTCTTTATTTTTTTGTCGAACATCAAATGTACCTCTTTGATATTTTTTAGCCCTGTTTTTGATGAAATGCAAGGGAGAGAAATATAGGAAAATTGATGTTGTTGTGTTTAGGGGAGCTCACCCTCTTTTTGTTTTTCTTTATGTATATATGAATAAATTTTCTTTTATCGAACATACTTATTTCTCAGCTAATTCTTTCGAGTTTGATTTCTCATATCATTTTCTTTGCTCGATATATCTATTCATATCTCTAAGCTAATGAACTATCCGCATAACTCTTATAAGTAATGATAGTATGCGCAATGCTTTTTCTAAGTCCGAAATATTTCTTACTCATTACTTCTTACTCGATATACTATACATAGTGAGGATGAAAACTCATGTTTTACACTAACAAGTTTCTATCTGATCGTGGAATGCCTTTCATCAAAAGGAGGAGATTGAAGACTCATATTCTAACTCGGACATTCCGAGTACTATATGAAGACTTGGGTATAAACCACATCTCTTATAAGTTTTGATTACAAGTCATTCGAGTGTTATAGAAACGCTCGTATAAGTTTTCATTTGTTTTTGACTCGACTTACAAAACACATTCTTGTATATCTTCCGCATTGATCTTTCGACTCACTCGGACAACACTCGGATCTATCGCATATTCAAATAGTTTCTCTAATGCTTTTATTTTGAATTCTGATCGCTTATTTTCAACGCAAAGTGAATTACAGTGTTAATTCCTCTTTCTATGTCACTTTGTTTGTTTGAGAATTATTTGTCCGGATCAAGTCTTTATAATCGATGATTTTACTCTTTCTAACTTGATCTTTCTTAGGATTGACTCTGATGGAATTTGAGTGTATTGAATATTAGAATAAAAAAATTCTACTTTTCTAGGCCTAAGATAATTATGCACTTAATTGTCTTAATGAAATTATTATCTGTGCCTAATCTTGGACCAAAGTATTTTATACTTTGAGAACCAAAGTGGTTTACTTTTGTAGGTTATCCAAAAGAGGCTATCTCATTTTGAATTACAAAAGTAGCTGGCTTCTAGCTGTCAATCACCAGCAGACAAGCTTTATCTACTTCGAACAGGGCTCGGACGTCATGTCGTGGCTGCTCGATTTCAAAGCTGGAAAGCTCCAATGCTAAGCTCAACGGTGGCTTCCATCTTGCTTTTCAAACATAACCACTTGACTCGAGCACCTATAGGTGCCAAGAGCCGTTGCACAACGTTCACATCCCAATGGATCTTTTCCGAGTGACTTAGAAGAACCGTTATAAGGGCCGAGTAAAGACTTCGTTCGGAACCAACAGACAATGGTCACTCGCTTGGTCATATATAAATAGAAGCCACTTTACAAGACTTGAAGATTGCTTGGAACTATTGTTGAAACACATTACATAAGCAAAAGTCATTGTTTTCATATTCAATCTTCAATTTATAACTCCCAACTTGTAATTAATACTTTCTAAGTTGGAAAGTCTTGTAATTAATTACATACTTCTCTTACTTTTGAGTAAGGTCCCTTGACTGAGTTATAAGGGTTAACTCAGCTCAATTGTCCCTAGCTGTAAAGGTTATCTTAGTTATGAAGTACTCGCATCGGATAAGGGAACTTCGAGTCTAGGAAAACATTTTAAGGAATTGTCTAAGGGAGCAATTCTGGTAGAGTTAGTCCTTTGTATTTTGAGGATTCAAAATAGTGGATTTCACTTGGTGCTTGGATTGGCACAATCTGTAGTTTTCTGCCCCAAGGAAGTTTCCACATAATTCGAGTGTATACTTTTCCGAGTCTAATCTGGACTCAAAATCAGCTGTTTATCTTCTTCCAAGTAAAAAGATTCTAAGTTTGCTAAAATTTCCTCATTACCCTATTCACCCTCCCCCTAGGGTGACTTAGATTCTCCAGGAGCAAACCTTCAAAAATAAATAAGAAATAACTAACTCGGAGAGGAGTAACTTAGAAATAAGTCTATTTAGAAGAAAATAAAAATTCATTCATTGATTGCTCAAAGAAAAAGAGGGTGAGCTCCCCTAAACACAACATCAAAATTTCTATATTTCTCCACCTTGTATTTCATCAAAAAGAGGGAAGAAACTATCAAGTGAGTACAAATGATGTCGGATGAAAAAAGAGAGAAAATACACTAAGAATGGGGGCTTTCTGTTGGGAGGTGGAAGGACAAGCGATACGTCGGCGCCGATATGCTTAAGAGGAAGTGGATGATCGCCGCGGCGGTAGCATAGGGATGTCGGAAGTTGCTACGTCCTAGTCGTTTGAGCCAGGGCATATCATCCTCGGACTTATCCTCCTGGAAGACAATGGAGGTAGATGCTTCGACTTAACCGTTGTGGACTCGACCAACGTCCCCGGCTTCTTCCGACCCACTCGGATCATGATTTGAGGAGATCAATTCTGGTTTAGGGGCTGCTGCACTCGGTTCCAGGTTGAGCAAGCATCCTTTTTCTCATTCTCCTCCTCCTCCTTCTCTTCTTCCTTCTCCTCTCCCTTCTCCTTTTCAGCTGAGTCGCTTCAGCTACTGCCTTCTTCTTCTGTGAACTTAGCCTTGGATTTACGTTCTTAGAGAAGTTGAAGATGCTCGCACTGCTCGTTGATAAGGCCCTTGAACTCGATCAACGGATCTTGGTGCTCTTGAATCCGAGACCGGCCTGTCTTCCGGTTGATCAGTAGGTTTGAAGGATAGTTTTGAGAGTGCGGAGGGTGTCGCGAAGTTCTTCGGACACGTAAGAGAGCTTGTCTACCAAAATGTCAAACATAGTAGTAGATGTTGCATGAGGTTGTTGAGAAGTGGAGGGACCAGCGGAGGGAGGAGGAAGTGGTAGAACAGTCCGAGTCTGTGTGGGAGGGGGTGAAGGGGGTTTTAACTAAGACCCATGGACCTGGACACCAGGCTTGATTTCCGATATCTATAGCAAGAAGCTCCTTTCCGCCGACCACTATGGCAACCTCGAAATTGCATTAGGATCTAATGGGAGGGGAACCTTCAACTGTTTAAAGATTATGGTCGAAGGGCAAGGGAAATGGAACAGATTTTTGGAGCGAGCTGGCATGGAGGCCATCTACACAATAATAGAAGGGAAGAGGTCTACGTCGTAGCCTTCTAAAATATCAAATAAAGCTTTAAGAATCTTGGAATTAGGATTCTCTTTGCTAGAGTGATTAGAAAAGAAAGTTCTCATTAAGAGAAAACAAAAAATTTTGCATGACTCAAGGACCTCCTTGGTGTATTTCTCAAAGAATTCATCACCAATCTCCGTAAATGGGATGGGATTGCGGTTAAGAAAGAGAGAAGATACTTTGAAAATTATGTGAAGGAGAGAGGTTGACACGAACAACCTTCTCTTAAACTCGTGAGGTAATGACTCCCTCGAGTAAGACATCGAGTAGAACTCGGCAACTAGTTCAGAATAGATAAATTAACATAAGCACAAGAAATTGTACACTCTAGTGCTCTTATGTGCTGCAACCACGAAAACGAAGTGGTTGGAAAGAATTTGTCATCCAATGTAAGATGTTAGGTGACGAAGATCTTAGAGGGATTAGAGGTACCCTCTTGAGGAGTTTTGGTGTGAGGCTTGTTGGTAGCGAGACCCAACCAAATTAGGTGCGGAACCTCTTTTAGGCATAGTGAGAATTTTTTAAGAAGTCTAGAGTACGTGAGAGAGAGAGCCAAGAGAGTGAGAGTGCGTTTAGAATTCAGAGAGAGAGAGAATTCAAGTGAGCGAGAATTCTTAGAAAGTAAGAAGACAAGTAAGTAAAGTAATGAAATGAAGGTGAAAGGATGCTATTTATAGAGAAACGAAATGACCTTCAGCCTTCGGTCCGATCTCGAAGCTCTAATGGCCATCTCGAGATAGGTGTGATATTCCGCTTTCCAACAATTACAATTCCAGCGAGGTTTCTTCCAACGACTAGTTTTCTCCGATTGGAACGCACGAGTAGAAAGAGAGAGCAAGAGAGAAGAAAGACTTTTCGAAAATAATTATGAAATTCTCCATTTATTTAGATATGATTCCGAACTTTGATGTCCATTTTGTTCAAAAACTAAGTCTAACTCAGTATGGTTTCGAGTGACTCATAACACTGAGAGACCTAATAACTCATAGCTCGGCTTCACTCAGTAAACTGATCCATTTGTTTTTAAGACAAAAGAAAACATACAACACATAATTATGCAAGGAAAGTTCACATAAAAAAGACATAATCATGCATTAATCATGCCAAGCTCATTCCTAATAAAACAAAACTGATACTCACTAAGTGGCTTAGTGAAAATATCAGCTAACTTAAATTTTGTAGGAATGAATTCAAGTACAATATTATCTTTCTCAACATGGTCTCTTAGAAAATGATACCTGACCTCAATATGCTTTGTCTTTGAGTGCTGAACCGAATTCTTAGTGATGCTAATTGCACTCGATTGTCACACTTGATTGGGATATATTTGAATGATAGTCCAAGATCCTTTAAGCGCTGCTTGATCCACATAATCTAAGAACAACAACCTCCAGTCGCAATGTACTCAGCTTCAAGCAATTGATAGAGCAACCGAGTTTTGTTTCTTTGAGTGGCAGGAGATGAGGGATTGACTCAAAAATTAGCATGCTCCTAATGTGCTTTTTCTATCAACTTAGTAACCAGCATATTCAACATCTAAGTATCCAGTGAGGGTCGGTTCCGAGTCTCTTGAAAACCATAGACCAAGATTCCGAGTTCTTGCAAGATATCTCGAAAATGCTCTTCACCATAGTGAGATGTGATTCTTTTGGATTAGCTTGAAATCTTGCACATAGACAGACACTAAACATAATGTATGGCATACTAGATGTTAGATAGAGCAGAGATCCAATCATATCTCTATAGAGTTTCGATCTACTCGCTTTACCTTTTTCGTCTAAGTTCAACTTCATACTGCTACTCATAGGTGTGGTCTGTATGTTTCGGATCTTAAAGCTTGTACTTTTTCAACAGATCCTTGGTATACTTAGATTGATGGACATAGATTCCATCTTTGTCTTGTCTGATTTGTAGACCAAGAAAGAAATGGAGCTGTCCCATCATGCTCATTTGGAACTCCTGTCTCATCAACTCGAAAACTCTCGACATAGAGTTTCATTAGTAGCTCAGTAAATAATATTATCAACATAAATCTGAGCAATAAGGAAATATTTCCCTTTGGTTTTTATAAAAAGAGTTTTGTCAATATGACCTCTTTTCAAATCATTTTCAACTAAGAAACTGCTCAGTCTTTCATACCAAGCTTTGGGAGCTTGTTTAAGATCATAGAAGCCTTTTGCAATTTGAAAACATGACTTGGAAATTCTGAGTTTTAAAATTGAGGGGTTGCTCAACATAGACTTCCTCGTGAATGAAACCATTTAGAATAGTACATTTAACATCCATTTGATACAATTTAATATTCATGCTAGATGCAAATGCCAACAAGATTCTCGATTGCTTCGATTTTAGCAACAAGTGCAGTGGTTTCCTCATAATCAATTCCTTCTTCTTGATTGCAACCCCGAGCTACAAGTCTAGCCTTATTTCCGACGACCAACCCATCCTCATCCAGTTTGTTTTTCAAAACCCATTTTGTTCCTATGACGGGGTGGTCGAACGTCATTTGGTCAAAATCCGGACTTGGTTTCTTTCAAATTGATTAAGCTCTTCCTGCATGGCCTCTACCCATTCAGGTTCATTTAGGGCTTCTAGTGTATTTCTAGGTTTAGTTAATGATATGAATGCAGTGAATGCACATGGTTTTTACAAAGAAGAACAAGTTCTTACCCTACTGTTAATGTCGGATAGAATGTTCTCGAGTGGGTGACTGGATGCATATTTGAATGCTCTACATGTCATCCGATTCACCAAATTTGTTGGTTGAACTGGCTGATCTTGAGTTTATTGAGCTTGCTAAGTCTCCTTATTTGCTTGTCCTTCAAGCATTCTGAGCTGGCTCTTGAGCTTGTTCAGTCTAAGTCACAATGTTCTGTGTTGCTGCGTTCCTTTCTTTTGACTCATTCTAAGTTCGGCTTCAACAAGGTCATCTTCATCTCGATTGAGCTTCAGATGTGAGAAGGTCAATTCACTTTTTCTTCCATGATCTATCTCATCAAACACAACATGGATACTTTCTTCCACTTTGTTAGTTCTTTTGTCAAAACACGATAAGCTTTACTTGTGAGATGAGTAACTAAGAAATATAGCTTCATCCGACCTAGCATCAAACTTAGTCAGGTGATCCTCATCATTATTGTGAACAAAGCACATACATATAAAATGGTTTAAAGTATGAGATGTTGGGTTTCTTTCCCTTGTAAAGCTCGTAGGGAGTTTTCTTCAAGATGGGTCTAATGAGGCATCCGTTGAGTGTGTAATTTGTCTGTGTTGATCGCTTCGACCTAGAAAAGTAAAGTAGATCATTTTGAATCATAATTGTCCTTCCTATTTCTTTAAGAGTGTGATTCTTTCTCTCCTCTACTTCGTTTTGTTGAGGAGTTCGGGTGCTAAGAAGTTGTGAGAGATACCGTTCTTGTCACATAACTCTATAAATTCCGAGTGGTCGAACTCCCTTCCATGGTCGGTTCGAATTCTTCTAATCTGAGTATAAGACTCCACTTGAAGTTTCCTACAATGCTTACTGAACTATTTGAAAGCTTCATTCTTGTTCTTAAGAAAACAAACCCAGGTAAAGCGTAAGAAATCATCAATAACCACAAGTACATATGATTTACCTCCGAGGTTTTTCACATAGATTTCACTACATAAATCCATATGAAGCAATTCAAGCACTTTGGATGTAGAAATAGTTTTGAGTGGTTTGAAGGATGATCCGAGTTGTTTTGCTTTTGTGCATGCTTCACGATTTTATCTTTCTTAAATGCACAGTTAGGTAAACCCCTAACTAAACCATGAGATGCAAGCTTTTTGATATTGTGCATGCTAACATGACCTAGTCTACGATGCGATGTCTAAGAATCATCATGCAACGATGCTTTTAAGCAAGACAAATTCTGAGTTGGATCAAAAAGAGGAATAGTATAGGTGTTACCCGACCTCTTACTTGAGAGCTTAGTCTCTTTTGTAGCTGCATAAGAAATGTAGCAGTTGGTCCGAGTGAACCTTACCTCTTGACCTTTGTCACACAACCGAGCGATGCTCGAGAAGCTTGTACTTTAATCCCTTTATAAGATAAACTGGACTGACTAGGTTGTCTACTTCACCAATCTTGTCAATCCCAACTATCTTGCCCTTACTCGTCATCTCCAAATGTGACTTTGCCTCCTTTTAGATCTTCTAACTCGAAAAGAGTCTTCAATCTCCTAATATGTGCCGTGAGCATCCACTATCTAAGTACCAAAACCTTTCATCTTTTTCGATTACCTACAAGTCGAAACAAACTAACCGTTCTCACTTCCTCTAACGAACCCAAGTAACTCCCTTTACTATGGTCCTTTTATGAGGAATAACACTCTTGAGAACCAAGATTTGAATGATTCTGGGTTTGGTCCGATTTTGAGTCTTCTTTCTAGAAAACCGAGTTTGTGTCTCTTTCGTTTGAAAATCTTTTCCTTTATATACAAGTGGAGAAGAATTTTTCCTGTGAACTGGTCCAGGCTCAGTCCTCCTTTCATTCTTATGAATGGGACCATGCTCAGCCTTCCTAAACTTCACAGCTTTGGAATCCTTTTGAAAAGATTAAAGTAGGAATTAGATTTTTCTTCTTTATTTAAACCAAGTCCTTCTTTCCCGAAGGAGACAGACCTAAAATCATGTCAAGGTTTTCTATCCTTCGGTGAATTTCAAAACAAGCTCTTCGGACTCATTGAGCTTTCTTTTTAGATGCTTATTTTCTTTTCTCGAGTGACTCGGACTCAGTCTAATTAGCTTGGGTACTGGTCTTGAGTTCTTTCAGAATTAGTCTTAGTTTTTCCAATTCATTTTTCAAACCATTGCTCTCGAAGTAAGAGACTTAAGTTGTTCTTTGAATTGAGAAGAATCAAAATTGGACTTTTCCTCTAGAGTATAAACATATCCGGCTAAATCAGCTTTGGAGAACTTGAGAAAGTATTCAATTACCTCCCGAGGGCTTGTCTCCTCGATTGTCCGAGTTGTCACCATCCGAGTCGATTCAACTTCTAAGTCTCGTTATAGCCATTAGACACTTTGAGTCATTAGAATCATCTTCATCTTCACATGAGTCGTCATTGCTCCATGTGGCCATCATAGCCTTCTTCTTTCTATCCTTCTTTCTCTTTGGACGAGTGTTTGACTATGTCATCTTTATCGCCACATTCAAAACAACTGAGTTCTTAGTTAAAGATAACTTTAAAGGAGAAGATTATTTACCTTTTTTGTCCTTCTTATCTTACTTGTGGAACTCTTCCTTTGGCCTCTATTCACACTTCTTATGCTTCATCATTCTTTTGAAGCCTCGGGCAATGAGTGCCATCGGATCCTCTTCTAAGTCTTAGTAGCTCGGACTTTCCCTTCGCTTTCCGAGGCCTTCAGACGCAATGTTCTTTTTGGTGCCGACCTCAGCATCCTCTTCTTCCGGATGAATCTCATGGGTAAGTAGCTTCCCAATCAATTCGTCCGGCTTTAGTTGAGAGAGGTTCTGAGCTTCCTCGATGGTTGTCACCTTGGGACCCCATCTCTTCTTTGGTAGACTTCTCAAAATTTTTCCGCACATCTCTTCATGAGAGATTTTTCTACCTAGAGACTTGAGATTATTTCTAATCTCCATGATGCGAATATACATCCGAGTGATGTTTTCCTCAAGCTCCATCTTGAATAGCTCTTATTTGTGAAGATACTAGCTTATCTTAGTATTTGAAGGTTTTCTCGTGGAGAGTCTAAGTCACCCTAGAGAGGGGTGAATAGGGTGATGAAGAAACTTAAACACTTTTTGTAACAAAATCAGCTCAACAATAGATTCCGAGTCTAGATTGGACTCAAAAAGTAATAACACATATTTACGTGGAAACCTTGCTCGAGGCAGAAAGCCACGGACAGTGCTAATCCAAGCAGCAAGTCAAATCCACTATTTTCAATCCTAAAAATACAAAGGACTCGACTCTACCGAATTGCTCCCTTAAACAATTACTTACAATGTTTTCCGAGACTCGAAGTTCCCTTATCTAATCTAGTAGTTCATGACTAAGGTAACCTTTACAATTAGGGACAACCGAGATGAGTCAATCCTTACAACAAAATCAAGTGACCTTACTCAGAAAGAAAGAAAAGAGTGTAACCGATTACAAGACTTTACAACTCGAGAAAATATTAAATACAGATCGGGAGTTGTAAATAGAAAATTGAATATGAAAACAATAACTTTTGCTCAAGTAATGTGTTTTGCAATGATGTTCAAAAATCTTCTAGTCTTATGAGTTGGCTTCTATTTATATCCAACCAAGTAGAGTGACCGTTGAGTCTTGGGTTCCGAACAAAAGTCTTCCGTGGCCGTTGTAACGGCTCTTCCGAGTCACTTATAAAAGATCCGTTAGAGTGTGAACGTTAGGCAATGGCTATTTGCTCCAAAGGTATTCCAGTCAACTTATGTTGCCCGAAAAGTAAGGTGGAAACCACCGTTGAGCCTAGCGTTGGAGATTTCCAGTTTAGAAACAGACAACCCTTACACTGTGTCCGAGCCATGTTCGAAGTAGATAAAGCTTGTATTCTGGTGATTGACAGCTAGAAGTTGACAACTTTTGTATTTCAAAATTGAGTTAGCCTCGTTTGAATAACCTACAAAAGTAAACTACATTGGTTCTTAAAGTATAAAGTACTTTGGTCCAAGATTAGGCACGGATAATAATTAAGTGTTTAATTATCTTAGGTCTAGAAGAGTGAAATTTTCTGAGTCTAATATTCAATATACTCAAATTCCATCGAGTCAATCCTAAGAATGATCAAGTGAAAAGAATAGTACATCGGAGTAGCAACTTGATCTAGACAAATAATTTTGAAGGAGATAAACTAACTAAGAATAAGGAATTTCTTTTCGTTAAAATATGCAATTAGTACTCGGAATAAAAGTGTTAAAGAAATTATTTGAGAATGCGATAGTTCCGAGTGATGTCTCGAGTGAGTCGGACACATCGGTGTAAAAGATATACAATAATGTGCTCTCCGAGTCAATCGAAATGAATGAAAACTTGTACAAGAGCTTCTATAATGCTCAAAATGACTTGACATCAAAACCTAGGAGAAGTAAGATTTATACCTGAGTTAGAGTTAGAATCCGAGTCTTCAATAGTGTCCGAGCCATGTCTAAAAGTAGCTAAAGCTTGTCTGCTTGGTGTTTAATGGCTAGAAGCCGGTTGCTTTTGTAATTCAAAAAATTGATTAGCCTTGTTTGAATAACCTAAAAAGCAAACTACATTGGTTCTCAAAGTATAAAATACTTTAGTCTAAGATTAGGCACAACTAATAATTAAATTAGAATAATTAAGTGCTTAATTATCTTTTGCCTAAAAGAATGGAATTTTCTCGAGTCTAATATGCACTAGGCTCAGATTCCATCTTGAGTCAAATCCAAAAGTAATCAAGTTAGATAATAGAGCATCAATAAACATGAACTCAATTCAATCAATTAATCTTCCAAGAAATAAACCGACTTAGAATAAAGAATTAACGTTGTAACTCATTTTACTTTGAAATACAAAGTCGAGTGCTCGGAATAAATATGCGCGAGAAATTATTTGAGCATGCGATGGTTCTCGAGTGATGTCCGAGTAAGTCGAAACACAAGTAATAGATATGCAATGAATCGCTTTCTAAGTCGAGTCAGGATAGAATGAAAACTTTGATAAGAGTTTCTATAAAGCCAAAAATGACTTAGAATCAAAACCTAAGAGAGATATAGAGCTACAGCTGAATTCTAACTTTAGAAGGCTGAATTTGAGCTAAGAGCTATTGAAACAAAGCTTTTGGCTACTTTAAAGCTAGAAGTTGTATTCAAATTTCTTGGCTAATTTTCAGCTAAGCGCTACTACATCTTTGTTTAGAGATACACACACTTTTCTCTTCCATTACCTAATCCCCTCATCTTCACCATACCGCCACATGCATTTCATGCTACTTTACCTCACAAATTTCACAAAATGACCTTACTCATGATCACTACCTCGCCGTCACGCTTCCACATTTAGTTCGCAAACCAAGCTCAACGGTGGACAACCCGAGGGAGTCCGATCAACTTTGCTTCCTTTACGGTTTTATTTATTTTATGCTTTTAATGCTTTCCGTATTATGGATCAAAATGCGATCGCATTTAATTCCTCCCCACCTGCTGTTACCTTTATTTTTGCTTTCCTTTTCGCTTTCTTTTATTACCTTCTTTATCGCTTTTCTATCCGCTTTACCACCTTTCTAGCATGTTTTGAATGATTTAATTTTTCATATTTGCATCTTTTGTGCTTGATTGGTAACACATTATTTTGACTCACAACTCGAATTAGTAAAGTTAGTCTTTTAATGGGTGGAATGGAGGGCTTATCCCTACATTTCATACCTTCACCCTCGAACACCGGATTCTCGGTTCTAGGTTGATGGAGTCACTTTTTAAACCTTTTTCAAGCTATGTTTTCCCGTACTAAGTTTGGATGAGTTTTCTTTTTAATTTTGTTAGTTTTGATCTTCTAAAACTGTCTGTTGACTCTCTCTTTTTGTTTTTATTTCTCCGAATCACATCTCAATATTTCGATCTAAACATGGACAAAAAAAATTTATTCTCTAACAACCGAGGCTATGGAACGAGACCGACTCCTTGATCTCGGCATATAGCCGACGCCGACTACCGGTCGATGCTTGGTTCTCACGGA
Source organism: Talinum fruticosum (assembly GCA_021018815.1). Lineage (NCBI taxonomy): Eukaryota > Viridiplantae > Streptophyta > Magnoliopsida > Caryophyllales > Talinaceae > Talinum > Talinum fruticosum. Next base: position 4,117,340 of record JAITYX010000026.1, read on the forward strand.
TGTTGGCCGGTGGCCGGGCTTGGCTGTTAGGCCACACCAGTGTCATTTCATCTTTTTCGCCAAAAGCATTCTCGCGTAAGGTAAACCGTATTTTTCTATTTGAGAACCGCTAGTTCTTATAGTGGCAACTCCACTCGGGATGTATCACTTATTAAGAGGGTGAGACTTGAACAATTGAGTTGTGAGTTTTCTTAATATGTTTTGCATTAGGCATGTTGCATTTCGCATGACCTTGGACATAGTTGCTTTTAATTTGGACCATAGGCTTTACCCTTAAGTGAACACATTTTTAGAGAGGTGGAATTATTAACGCGGTGGACCCACTAAGGCTTGATTACTAGGAAGATGGTTACTCTTTACTCATAGCATGTTTTTCTTGGTTTTTTACCAAGAGGTAGCGAGAATTCATGCTTTTTCATGTCGTGCACCCTATTGAGGACAAAATTCTAGGTCTATAAGACACCGTATATGTAATCTAGAATTATCCCTCTCTTTTACCATAGATCCTTGGTTGTTTAGACGGTCCCTTTTTATTCATTTGCGTGCTTGAAATGAGTGTCGTTGTATTAGTATTTAACATTTTTCATGTGAGGCTTTAGATTAGGTTGAGAATGTTAAATAACTCTTGCATGGGTGCAAAATAAATTACAATAATTAACATTCTTAAGTCAGTCCAATGTGTGCATTTTTAGCCCAAAGTAAAAATTCTTTAGTCTTGGCATTCTTTTAGCCACCGATCGTCAAGCATAGCCATTGCCGACCACCTCGGGTGAGCCAAGGAAGGCCCTACCATGGATCCCCTCCTCTCTTCGATCAGCTTTACGTTTTTTTTTTTTTTAAGGTTCTAACTTTCAACATACTTGCATTTACGCATTAGCGAAAAATAAATTTCATCTTAAATTAGGTGAGTCTAATCTATGCATTAGCCAAAAATAAAATTCATCTCAAATTAGGTTAGTCCATTTTTTACATTACCCAAAAATAAATTTCATCTCGAATTAGGTGAATCCATTTTTTACATTTAGTCAAAAATAAAATTCATCTCGAGGTGAGCAAATTTTGTGCAGTAGCCAAAAATAAATTTCATCTTAAATTAGGTGATATCATTTTATGCATTAGCCAAAAATAAAATTTCATCACAAATGAGGTGAGCTCGTGTGACATTCATCTTTTAATTAAGGAAGTCTTTTCTTTTTCTTTTGCATTAGCCAAATAAAATTCATCCCAATCTATGTCATTAGCATCATTACATGTCCCTTTGGTCATTTTGCATTCCTTATGTGCATTGAAATAAAGAGCATTATTTTTCTTTGCTTTTCCTACACTCTTCGGGTCTAGTGCTTAAGTCCCTTCTCCCGAAAGCTGGTTTTCATAGCATGGTCCTAAGCAATTATCCTTTGGTCTCGTAGAATAGGGAAGCCTACCTTAACCGGGTTTCATCGAAATCCGAGCTCAAAAAGGTTAGAGCACTTCGATGAACGAGTCTAGTATCACATCTCCTCATTCTACACCCCGATCAATGCTAGTGCGACCAACTACGGTGCACATAACACCATTTCAATCAATCTTTCATCGTAGGATAGTACCAAAAACAATTCCCCTCTAATGGATGAACAACCACAACCATCTCCTACCATTAACTTGCTTAACAAATCCGCAGTTAAGATGGAAGCCCGGATTGAGGCTCAAGATCAAAAATAAAAGCTGTATTTGAAACTCTTGATCTTTTTCTAAAGACTCTACATGAATATGAGGAGAAAAAGAAAGAAAAGGAGAAACCGAAAAATGAGGAGAAAGAGAGGGAAAAGGAGAAAGAAAAAGAGTAAGAAAAATAAAGAGGAGCTCCCCACCACCTCTAAAAACTTATCACGAACCTAAGACTGGACCATCCTCCATGTTCAAGAGTCATTACTTTGACCTCACGTGATTCACTTTAATCCCTAAAGGACAATTACCTCCCGATTTACAATGCAAGATATTGAATTTCATGGTTTGGAAAATCCCCACCACCATGTTCACAACTTCATAAGAGCAATGACTCTTAAGAGTGTACCTTAAGACACGTACCACATCATTTTCACATGAACATTTGATGATGATGTGATGATTTGGTATAACGCAATTGACCCACGTAAGGTCACTAATTAGACCAATCGGTGCAAGGAATTCCTACATCGGTATTCCTACAAGACCGATTTACCGATCACCCTTTGAGATTTAAAATTGATCAAACAAGGGGAGAAAGAAAGCTTCACCAATTTCCTCCCTAGATGGAGGGAAAAGGCTGCCCACATAGTACATCGACCTTCCGACTAAGATCAAGTTAGAATCATTGTGAAGAACTTTCGACCCACCTATAATCAACATTTGAAGTTCCTCCCTTTCATGAGCTTCACAACCCTTCGAGACATGGGTATGCTAATAGAAGAAGAGTTGTCCGCTGCAATCACAAAAGTTTTGGCTGGTTATAGAGGTAACTACCAAACTATAGACAAGAAAACCTTTAAGATAGGTAACACTAATAGGGTACGGATGTTAATGACCATAATAGATATACCGACTAAAAACCTATAGATACTCCTACGCTTACAAGCAAAAGGGAAAATTGAGTTACCATACATAAGAGCAGAATCGAAACCGAGAAAACGTAAAACATATAAGACATAGGATAATTCTGTAAGCACCATTGTGCATAAGGACATGATACAAAACAATGTTGGACTTTCAGGAACAAATTAGAGACCATGTTCCATAACTCTTCCTAAGGTCGGTCAAAAACCCATTAATAGAAAGAATCCATTCAATGGAACCTTAGCCATCTTTTTGGAACCCATTCCAGGTCGGTTGGATCATGTAGTCTTGACTCAAGACATCAATGAACCCAAACCACTAATTAGCTTACCCTCATTAGACCCGAAGTTCATGGATTGTGGGTAAATGATGAAGAGGATGTCTACAAAACTAAGGATGATAGTGATGACAACTTCGAGGCATACCACCCTTAGAAGATGATGACTTTTGGGGTGAACCAAACACTCATGAAATCCAGTTCCTCACTAGATGTGGACTACACATTGCACCAACAGGTCCATAATAGACTCAGGAAGCCCCAAAAGAGAAAGAAGCTACCACAAAAGAAGACCTAACCCTTAGACAACGCTTCCAATCGAAGGGCTTTGGAGTAGAAATCCTTTTAGTCTCACTAAAGGGAGCACATATTCCCATTTTAGTAAAAATTAGATTTCGAAGTCACCAACAATGCTTTAGAATATAAGGCATGCATTGCCGAACTACAAGCCGCTATAGAGAACAGAGCCAAGAACATTAGGGTCTACGATGGGTTAAGTTTTATCATCAATCTGATTTCACAAAAATGGAAGATACGAAGTGAAGCCTTAGCAACCTATCAAGTGCACTTAATAGAGTTGGCAAAACATTTCAACAATATATCGTACACTTACCTTCCTAGGGATGAAAATAAATTCGTCGATGCCTTAGCCAAATTGATTAATATCCATGGGGGCATTCATTCAATGCCTATCAATATAAAACAGAGGGGTCCGCCTACGCACCTATAAGTGTTAAAAGTGTTTAGTATCGACCAAACTAGTTGGTACCATGACAGATTATCGATACTTGGAAAGCCAAGAATACCTATTGGACTCCACACCTAGAGCTATGATTTGTCTCGCATGTTAGTTGCATAGTTTTTCATAATTCAAGGACAATTGTACAACAAAACTAACATGGGAATTTGTGAAAATCAACAGGAAGCGAGCTTATAATGACCAATGTTTATGGTGGAGAATGTAGACCTCACATAAACAGAAGAATGTTGGTATAGAAAATTGAACGATTAGGGTATTATTGGTCAATTATGGAAGCAGATTGTCATGAGTTTGTTCAAAGATGTCACAAGTGGGAAAGCTAAGCCAATTTGCAACACCAACCACCTTCTTTTCTAACGACACTTGCATTGCCCTGGCCATTTTCAGTTTGGGGCATAGACATCATTAGTAAACCGACCCCTAAAGGAATGGGTCGTCATGAATTTGTGCCACTAGCAATTGACGACTTCACCAAATTGATAGAAGAAGCATCATATGCAAGAATAACATCGAAGCATGTGGCCAAATTCATAACCCAAAACATCATTTGTCAACATGGGGTACCGGATGAGTTGAATAGTGACCGTGGCGGTTACTTCAAGAAAGAGGTAGCCGATCTATTGGACAAGTACAAGATTAAGCATAATAAGTCTTATCCTTACCATCCTCCGACAGTCGAGGCCACTAACAAGAAAATCGAAAGGTAGTGGAGAAAATCGCCATCAGCTATAAGGACTGGCTTGACAAATTGCCCTTCGTTTTATAGGGCTATCAAACCTTGATTAGAACCTTGACGAAGAAACCCCTTAGTCCCTTATATATGTCATGGAAATAGTCCTTCCAATAGAAATTGTTATTTCCTCTTTGTGAATCATAGAAAAAGTAAGATCCTACAAGAAAAATAGGCGAAAACGTGTTATGAAGGGTTGTATTACTAGATGAAAGATGTTTGTGTGCCCTATATAATGTCCGAATATACCAAGCACGTATATCAAGGGAATTTCAGAAAAAGGTCAAACCTCATCACTTACAAGTGGGTGATTTAGTACATAAAGAAATGACAACACTAATTCACAATCAAGAGGGATATTCGGGCCCAATTGGTAGGACCATACATCCTCGGTCAAATATTGCCAGGAGGAGTAGTGAAATTAACGGACTAAATGGTTTTGGCTATAGCCGAGCCCAGCCCAAATTAGGACACTCGCCTAGTGAATGGCGGGACGATCGGGTCAAGTTTATCCAACCCCTATTTACTTTTTGGTGTTGACTATTTTTTTTAAGACGGTCCATTTTAGATGGCCATTTGTAACTATTAATTCATTTTCCTTGAGGCAAGCGACAAAAATATATATGTATATTGATAAAGATTAGAAGTGAGCACAAAGCTTACTTTTTATTTTATTAATAATAAGGTTAAGCCTACCTACTACTTGCTCGAATACATAGCTAAAATAAAGGGAAATAACAAGTATAATACTTTGAAATAAAAAAAATGTTCGAAGGGGCAAAACAAAAAGGTTTCCTAAACTTTATTTATTCCTAATTCTAAGCCTTAGTCGAGTCTTCACTTTGTTCCCCTTAGAACCACTCGACTCAGCTGCGTCTTCTTGGGTTCGCTTTTTAATTGTTCAATTCGACAAGCCCTTCTCTCTTCTTCCTCTTTAGCCTATCATTCTCGTCGGTGGGCCCGTTCACCAAATTACAAGACCACTTTGTGAATCGAAGGGGTGCATCAGTAAGAACATCCCCTATTGGATCGCGTTCTCAAGCCCTCACCGCCTTGCGTCTTTTTAGGATTAGTCTCCTTTACCATTGTAGATAAATCCGAAGACAATTGTAGGACGTTCGTCTGCAAGCTTCATTAACCAAGGCGAGTTCATCCAAGTATTCAACCAAGTACGGTACCCACCTCACACTACCAATGACATCAACGGAGGCGATGCTGAATCTAGGAGTAGAAACCACGGCCTCCGCCCCGAATCAGGGCCGTAACGGGCTTCCCCACGAATGCTTGGGGTAGGTTTTATTAAATTGAGAGAGAAAAGGGGTGAGAATGATTTTTAGGGTTTTGAAAGTGGGGATTGACCTCTTATTTAGAGTTCGAATTATATTAAATTAAGTTAAAGATTAAATCAAGTTGATTGGAGATTTTATTAATTATTTCTCTTAGAAATTATTTTCTGAAGTCTCGGGATATTATTTCCTAACTGAACAAATAAATAAAATTAGAGTTTCTAATCTATCGTGAGGCTTTAGGGCCAAACCGGTGTGAAAACACTGGTTTCGACCCAAGCCACGACCACCGACCACTTAGTGTTCGTCGAAGCCGACATCTAGCGAGTTAGGGCTGCCAGCCACGAGTCATGGCTGAAGAAATTACTCTTAGCCTTTAGCCTAGCGGCAGGTTCGAAGCCCTAAATTTTGTACTGCAGATCGAAAAAATTGAGATGCAATTTAAATAGAAATAAAGCAAAACGAGGAGTTGCTAGTCGGCTTTTAAGAAATAAAAAGTAACAAAAACAAAATAAATGCTCTTTTAATCTTAGTATGAGAAAACTAAAACCAAAAGAGGCTAAAAGTGACTCCATCGATCTAGAATCGAGAATTGGATTCGGAGGTGAGGGGACGAAACATACGGATAAGCCCTTCCGTTCCGCTCGTCCAAAGACTGCCATTACTAGTTTGATTAGTGAATTAAAATAATGTACTAAACATAAGAAAACAACATGCTAAACGAAATCAAAGCAACCAAAACAAGAATGAAAGAGATTAAAGCAAATAAAGGAAAGTGTAAAACAAAACAAAAGAAAAGGAAAGCGAGAAAGAAAAGAAAGTGAGAAATTTAAAGGATTACATCGGGCGGGGAAGAAATAAAGTGATACAACTTGTCTCCACAATACGAAAAGCGATCAAAAACACAAAATGAATAACTTTTTGAAGGCCGAATTGATGCCCTCGAGTTATGCCCCATGCCAATCTGGATCTCCGTCATCTGGATCTAGTGGCACGACGGTGGTGAATCAAGGAAAAGGGATTTTTGTGGATTTTGGGAAGGTAGGTTTGTAGAGAACTAGAAAGATCGACTCCATGAATATTAAGAGATTAGAATAAGTGAATATTCATTTGATCTTAGTAAGAATTCAACGACGTGGTGTTTTGGAATGAGGCTTTTGAGGTTACTTTTCAGTAGAGTAACACATAGGGGAAGTACTAAACAGTTGGTTCGGCAGTGTGGCACTAAATATCATGTTTGAGCTTAGTTCAGCAGCGTAACGCTAAGGAAATAAGTTATGCTGAAATGAGAGCCAAGACTCTTTATTTATAGGAAGATGTCTCGATCACAAATGACATATGGTTGCTCTTGGCCAACCGTTTAAGGATAAGTAGAAAAACCGGGCCAAAACCAAAGTGATATCACCGAGATAGAATAGGATAAAATCGGATAGAATCCCTGGTCGGGGCGCCTAGGGTTTTGTGCCCTTCGTGGTGCAAAAGAAGTCTCCTGGCCAAAATGCGGTGTTTTACTTGACATATCCAAGTAAGGGGTGCCCCCATAAGGTGACGTTTTGAGGGAAGAAGCTCCTAGTCTCGAGCGGACTGTCTTGGAGCTTGAACGCAACACTTTGATATTTGTGACATGAAACACAACATCTAACGTCGTCTTGAGGTCTTCAGCTCCGTGTGTGATTGGACAAAAGTGAAAAACAAAATTCAAAGTCTAGAATTTCCCAATATGTGGCACTGGACTCCATTGTCTCTGGAGGCTTAGCCCAAGCTTGGACCGTCCGAAAGAAAAGGGGATTATTGGACTGATCCAAGGCAAAAGGCTATTTATGTGGTGATGGGCGTTCTTTGTGGTTTATTGGTTTCCGTCGCACTAATCAAATTCAGTATGTGATCTAAATCCTCAAATAGGATTCAGATTTCATCATCGGGCCAACAATATAAAATACGTAATTAAAGGAGATAAGGGATGACACTTTTTATATGCCTATAATTAGTCCATACTTTGACCGAGTCTAAAAGACAAATGGTCGTGGTAGAGACTAAAACATACTTACCTTGATTTTGTGCGGTGGTTTAATATTGATTGTTCTACAATGTCCGGAATTGGTTGGTGTCGAACCCGAACTCCAAGACAAGGACTTAGACTTGATCGCGATACATGCGTTCGAAGTCCGGTAAGAGGGTCCTAAGCTTGGTGATTAGAGCCTAAATCTTAGTGGATAGTTATGCTGAAACTTCGATCATTTTTTATTTGAAGCTTGGCCTGATAATATGTTGTACTAACATGCTTGTTAGTGAATACTCATATTGACGAAATTTCAGTGTTTTATCCGAATAATTCAGTCTAAAAACATACCGAAAATCTGATCCGAAAAAGCTGATTTGGTGGGTCTAACAGCTCCCACATGCATGCATATGGTGTTAAACATCCACTTGCCATGCATGATGAGACTTCACAAGCTATTCCACCAGCTAGGGCTACAAGGCTACCGTGACGGTACATCACCTCCCCTCATGAACTACACCGGCCAGCCTTTGGCAAGCCTGGCCATGGCATGCTTCTACCAAATATCCTTAGTCTCCCTTGCCTTTTTGACTCTTGTCTTGTATGCTCGGCTTTGCTTGAACGATTGGGCCTATAAAAGGGGTGTTTAATGTGTTCATTTTTCACACACTTCACTTACTCCTCTCTTGCATTCTTGCCTTGCTCTTGTTGAAAATTAGTTGGTTTCCAAAGTCTTCTCTTCAAAAGATTTCTAGGACAAAGGCTCATCCTACTAGGAGTACAAGGGCTGAGAAATTAATCCAAGATAATTTCTTAGAATGGGGAATGGCATCCTCACACTAAATGGAATCCAAATGACCTCTTGGTGGAGGGTGAGAGTCATGTTTCTTCACTTGCTATTACTCCTTCGGTAAGCTAGTTGGCTTAACCATCTACTTTTGCTCACTTAGAACAGCTTTTCTAGGGAAAATCTTGTTAGATTTTTGTTTTGCAGAAGGTCTCAATTCGAACTAGTGAAGTCGTACCCAAATTCATAGAGACATGTTGGAAGATACATTATCCTCTTGAAGATGCCATGCAAAATGCTCGGGTTTAGTTCTCTCTTCCTTGCTTTAAAACATCTTTGTGACAAAAGAGAGCAGGATCCCATCATGGCTATTAGTGAGCGTTTTAAGATACCACCAATACTTTCCATCTTCCCTTTAGGGACATGACTATTACTCCTTTTAACTTTGCTGTTTTGTTCGATTTTGGTTTCTCGGGAGCGGAGCCTTTAGTCTATGACCGAAATTTGTATAAAGATCATGATTATCTTCGTCATCTCTTTGGTCCCATGGCTTATCGGTTTCCTCGGGAAACCTTCTTTAAATATACCATTCTTTTCGAGGCTTTTAAGGATGCTAGGTTTTGGGCTTGACACTCTCCACAACAACAAGTCCGGATCATGCTTGGTCTCTTATTGAGTACGGTACTCTTTTTTGACCAAGCTTCTAAGGTTCACATTCACTATTTGGTGAACTTAGTGGACCTCGATAAAATAAACGAGCTTAACCGTGGTGCTCCAGACGTACACTTGCCCTCGATGCCGGTGTGCGACACACCGAACCTGAGATAGACTTGACCAACTATCTTCCACTATGTGGCTTGTGAAAGATCATCGAGGTATGCTCTAGTTCTTCACTTATTTCCAATGTATATTATCTTCCGTTGATAAAAATCTTACTTGTTTTTCATTTGTAGCCATGGTTGTAAGAATACTTCCCGAACCTTTCACCGAGCTCAACAAATCATCTAATGTTTTCGATCTCCATATCATGGGCTAAAACCTATCTTCAATGGCCCGAAATCCATGATATAGGCTTCTTGAGATCCGCTCTCGTATGCGTGACTTTGGTATGTCACTTTTAAATTGTCTAGCTTGCTGCCGAGTGCCCACTCCCTATGGTGGACTTTGTGGTCCTGGTCGTGGATGGCGCCAGCCTTGGCTGAATGCCTTATATGCCCCTTTTCTTGTTGTTTTTTCACTTTTACTTGCTTGTTTCTTTATGAATCCCGTGTGTGCAGGCCAACTTTTATCCTTGGGCCCAACTCCAACTCCCTCCCAGTGTAATTATTGCATAGGAGTTGAGTGAAAGGATGATCTTATTTGAGTGTCCTTTTGTGTTATGTTGATACCTTGGTGAGAGAGTCACACCACAAATTCGAGACAACACGTGACCTCCGTCAATTCCTCTTGATCCACCACTAACCATGTTCTACTTCTGCTCTCTCTACCAACAAAAGCAAGTTGAAGCGACCACCGAGTATCCTTATACCCTATTCTTTAATTTATATGCATCCTATGCACATCATGCGGGATGAATTATGACTCACTGGTGAGTTTCTACTTCTTTCTCTCTTCTTTGTAGTTGAATTTCTTGTATAGAAATTAACTTCATTTTTGTAGCTTACTCCGAAGGATATCCACATTCCAAATCTCGATGTTAATGTTATTCAACCTGGGAATCTCTTGGTTATGTGAGGATTCCCGAAATCTCCGAGGAAGAATGTGTTGGGCATCCTTTCCCTAGAAACTGGTGAGGGGTAAGAGTTTCAAACTCTTTACTTTTAGTTGCATGCTAAAAGCGTTTTGCTAATACTATTGAATAAATTGTGTAGTAGGATAGGAAGAAATTTAAAACCATGTCCATTAGACTTTAATCGCTCTTAGGGGAATCCGAGACTTCCTCACTGGGAGAACTTTCCCAACCTTCCAGGTGTGTCTTTAGTTAGTGAAATGCTAACTTGATTGAGCTTTTGTAGGTGTGCTAGTTGCTCCTTCATTTTTGTAGAGGTGCCGATCTAGAGCGTCTTCATCGAGAGGCCTCCTGAGTGGACCGAGGGTATAAGCACATCAATCTAGCCAACAAACATCGTTCCGTGGTATATCTAGAGCAGGTACTTCACGGCGTCTTCACGGTGCACACATCGTCCGAGTACTTCTCAAGTGGGGCCTAGCACCTCCGAGCTTAGTTCTTCCGGTGCGGGCTTCTTACGGTGGACCTTCCCATGGACCATCTCAATCTTTGGACCACGGATCTAGCTTTTCTCAAGGTGGTGGAGATGGCCGATTTTCCACGTCCGTCTTGGAAGATTTCGGGAACTATATCTTCGATGATGCTTCCAATAGTAATGATTAGTGAATCCTTTGTGGGGTGCTTTTGATGTTTAATGTTTAATATTTTGTAACATTGTGACTCTTATGCAATGAGATGGAATGCAAACACTCGATTCTACAAAATGGTTTCTTTTATTAAATATGATGCAAAATTCTTAGGAAAAATTGCAAAACAAATCGAAAAAATTTGCACAAGCCCCCATTCCCTCGAAAAGAAGAAAATAAAAATAAGAAAGGGAATTCTTAAGAACATGGTCCGAAAATAATATGGCTTGTGCGAAAATGGGCTGAGGCAAAAAATAAATAATTTCCCAAGGAGTGCTCGGGCCAAAACAAAACAAGGCAAACCGGCCGGTGTCAGTCATGGCCGGTGCCTACCACCCAAGAAAACCCAAGTGTTGGCGGACTCCAATAGTTGCGGTGCAGTAGGACGCTTGTGTCCGAAAACCGCTATAAATTGGACCCGTGTTGAAGGTCGAAAATTGTGCATTTTGCATATTCTTCTACAAATCAAAGAAAATTTCCCAATGCCTTGAACCTCCTTCTAAAAAAATGAATTTCATGAGCGATTTATCTCGTTGGATACATGAGATGACAAATACGGAAAGGGTAGGTTTGTCACGATATGGGCTGAATACTTTATTCAAGCATTTGCCAAGTGAAAGTCTATTGGACTTTCTTAAGGGTCGTTGTGGCCTCATCGGGATCCTTACCACCATATCTTCAGGTTTGGGGATAAGGAATTGTGCCCCCTATCGGAAGAGTTTGATACCATTCTTGGCATTCAACGATGTACCAAACCTGTCATGCCCAAATCTTCTAAAAATTTGCGCGAGACCTACAAACATCTTCTAAAGCTAAGCAACGAGAATCTATGGTGGATTCTTATCTGGAATCATGTGAATCGATGAACATGATGAAACATTATCGACACATGTATGCATTCTATAAGGATGTTATTATTCCAACATGACGAGCTATTATATCATGCCTAATAGGTGGTTTTCTATTGGTAAGAGCTCATGGGGACATAGCGCCTGCAGCACTACAAGTACTTAGTTGAGCAGTCGAAGAATTATTGTTCCCTCACGCCTCGATAGTTGCCGACACTATTATATGCTTAGACTAGGTGGAGGGTAATTCCGAGGAAGACTTCGCTGGGAGCCCCTTGTTGTTGCTAATGCCGAGGAGAACAAACAGAGTGGACCGGTCAGCTACACCGGCTACAAGGTGGCTATCCAAGTGCCACCGAGACCGAAATGCCTCCACTTGACACTAAATTACTCTATTTCTCACTCCTTTCGCTATTTTTCGCCTTCTTTTTCTTATTTTTATTTTATTTTTGCTCCTATTGGGCATTAAAGAAAGGTTGACCTTTGACCGTGTAAGACACTTATTTTTATTATATGCGGTGTGCAAATTTGGTTAATGGAGCATCTAAAACTGATTTAGGCTCCCACGGATGTGGACACATATCTAGAAATACATTTCAACCAAGTAAAACAGGTGGAGGTGGTGGCTGATCATCCTACTTCTTGGTGGGAGGAATACCTTAGAAATCATAGTAATGACATAGTATGGTATATTGCACACTTGGAAAGTGTCCTAATTTAGGATACATACCGGACAACATCCATTTGTATGCCTTCTAAGTATAAAAACAACACTTATTACATCCATGACCGTGTCTTGTGGAAAATGGGAAGAGAACAAATGATTCCCCTTCTCGATCGCATCTTGCCTCGCTACCTTTGAACTATTTGAAGGATTTGGCAACTCTAAGCGAGTGAAGTCGTGGCCCGAATACTTGGATGAACCTAGTAAGGCTCGCTGAAACCCGCAGGTAAGTCGACTACTATTGTATCTACCTATTATCCGGAGTGGATAATTTAAGTGGATCCTTAACGTTGCAAGGTACCGAGAGCTCGAGAGATGGATCCCCAAGAAGCTAATCTGTGCTGCTGCACCGCTCCAAATTCGCGAAGTAAACTCTCGGATAGCTGAACGTGCCCGCGAAGAGAACCCGAAGCCAAGGAAACCGAAGAGAGGAGGGACCACAGATTGAGCAACTGAAAAAGCGTACCCAAGAGGATGGAGTTGAGTCTAGTGACGATAAAGGGAAGAAAGTGAGAATAGACTAGGGCTTAGTTCTTTTAGATAGAACTTTTAGGAAGAAATAAGAGAATTTAGGATGATTGGCTTTGCCTCTTTAGAACAATTTATTTTTCACAAGTAGAGTGCCTGCGTTATTTCCCTTTTATTAGCCATGTACTCGGGTAAGTAGTAGGTTTAGCTTTTATTAAATAAAAGCAAGTTTTATGCTCACATATATTTTTTTATCGATCATCTAGAGGTATAAATAAATTGAACCGCCTACTTGGACAGCCCTTAAAATTAATAATTAAAGAATTAATTACATAGGTGGACCGCCTAATTGGACTATCCAAAAATAAATAAATAAAGAGACCATTTGGTTGGATTGTCAAAATAAATAATTACAAAGATAAAAACTAAAGGAGAATTATTTCAGCCTGGCTAGCCCACCATTGTCCGGGTGATGGCTGGTGCACTGCTACGGTGTGGCCTTTTAGGGCTAAGCTTGGCACATCGTCTAGCGTCATGCTAGACGTAATATTTCTTAAGTCGATTCAAATTTGTGTACTGAAAGATCTCTTCACCATCCAAATCAGTCAATTTTACTACCCCTCCCGGAGGTATTTAACCAAGTACAAATAGGCCTTGCTAGTTAGGCCTAAATTTTCCTCGTGGATCCTAGATTTGTACGCTAATCTCCTTAAGGACCATGTCCCCAACTTGCAGATTTTGAGACTTCACTCTCTTGTTAAATTCCTTTGATGTAGGTATATTATGTAAGGCATTGAGGCGCCTCTCATCCAACAAAACTAACTCTTGGTAGCGTGCCTTAGCCCTCTCTACTTCTATGCCAAACACTATTTGAAGGACTGCTTCCATGCCTTACACTAGGAAGTAAGGGGTTGAACCCATAGAAGTCCTAATGGAGGTTCAATGGCCCCATAAAGCGAAGGGCAACTTATCGGGCCAATCCTTATAGTCGACGGTTATCTTCTCAACTATTTTACAAATGTTCTTATTGGCGGCCTCGATTGCTCGTTAGTCCGAGGACGATAGGGAAAGGACTTATGGTGCTTGATCTTTTACTTGTCCAGCAGGTCTGCTACTTCCTTCTTGAAGTGACTACCATGGTCACTAATTAACTCATGGGGCACCCCATAACGATAAATGATGTTCGGGGTCATGAACTTAGCTACCGCTTTGATGTCAAGGTTGCATAAGAGCTCGCTTCTACCCACTTGGTGAAGTAGTCGATTGCTACTAACACAAATTCATAACCACCCGTTCCTTTAGGGATCACTTTTCCAGTAATGTCAATTCCCCAAATCGAGAATGGCCAAGGTGATGCTAGTGTTGTGAGAAACGATGGTGGTTGGTGTTGTAAGTTCGCATAAACCTAACACTTATGGAATTTCTTAACAAACTCATGATAGTCTGCTGCCATGGTCGACCAGTTTGTGAAAGAAATACTTTAAAAATGTTTTGATAGTTGGATTAGATGTGCTTGGTAGGGTGCAAAGGTTTTACTGTGTACCTTCTATTTTCGCGAAATCGATTAGTGATAAGACCGGAGTCACCAAAAACCCCGATGTTCTTAGCCCCAATCTCTACAAGCAGCTTTAAGTCCCGTGATGCACGCTTTATACTCTACGGCATTGTTGGTTACCTCAAAATCCAATCTACCTGAAATGGGAGTATGTGCTCCCTCTGCTGTGACTAAAAGAATCCCCACTCCAAAGCCCTTTTGATTGGAAGTGTCGAAGAACATTGCCAAAACATCCACCTCTACTTGCAAGATATTTTCGTCCTGGAAAGTAAAGGTGTTTGGGTTACGATTCAATTATAGGTAGATCAACTAGGAATTCCGACACTACCCTTCATTTGATCACTTTCGAGGGACATACTTGAGTTCCACTCGACAAGCATGACAGATCCATCATGCTATCTTGCTTGCGATGGTTGGTTGCTCAAGTATATACTTAATGCGATCCATAGGTGCTACCACATGTACCGTGTGGGCTAACATGTAGTGTCCGAGCTTCTTGGTAGCAAAGACTAATGCCGATGATGTCTTTTCTAATGGCGTGTATCTAGTCTCATAATCTAAGAATTTCTTGCTTGAGATAATGTAATATCCAGGATTTTAAAGAAAGCGATTGAAAAGCATAGAATTATTGAGTATTTTTCCCCGCAACTAGGGGAGTTGAGTGGCTGATTTTATTTACTGGCTAGATATATTACGTTAGAATTCCTTTGGAGGCTGTGGCGAATAAATAAAATCAAGGAAATTGTCTTCTTTTACATCCGAGCTGAACTGTTGGGTGATTAAGAATTGTCGTGGCCGGCATATTAAAATAAGTTAAGACGCAGATAGCGTAAGAGGACGGAAGGGAGGAGATGTGGACTTGTCGTATATGGGCCGGTGGTTATTTTCACTGAATTATGAAGAGATAATTAAGCCATTTGGGGGTCCAATTAAGAGCATTAACCGCCAATTAAGCGGTGGAGAGAGAGAAGCGAGGAACGAAGGAGGGGGTCGGGGAAAGCAGAGGAAGAAGAAGCAAATTAAGGAGAGAGAGAGAACCACCGAACGTAAGAGAGAGAGGAGGAGGGCGAGTGCGCGCGGCGAAGGAGACCGCGAGGACGGGCGACCACCGCGGGACCGAAGGCGACCGTCGGCGACGCGAGCGGACGTGGGCGAAGGGAGAGCACCGAAAGGGGAAAGAGAGAGAGAAGGCGTGCGGGAACCAAAGCAGAGGCCGGAGGTCGGTGAGCGGAGTAACGAATGCAGGCGGGCAGCCGGCGACGCGAGCAAGGGAAGAAAGCGAGAGGTTGGGGCAGAGCAAGCGGCGGAGCGAGGCGGAGCAAGCGGCGGAGCAGGGGCGAGCAGCGCGAGAAAGTCCGGGAGGCCGGGGACCGGGACGCGCGACGGCGATAGCCACAAGGGAGGCAGACCGGCGGTAAGCACGCGTGGGGGCCGGACCGAGAGGTGGCAGAAACGGTGGGCTAGAGGCGGGGAAGCAGGAACCAAAAGAAGGAACCGAACCGGGGAGCTCGAACCTCAAGCAAATCACGAACCTTCAATCCTTAAATCGAGGTGGGTAGTCTTATACTCTAAACTATTAGTAATTTCGAAACCTAAATGGATTTGTTGTGAATGTTGAATGTGTTATGTGAATATTGAATTGTTGTGAACGTTGAGTATCCGTATTACATGCAACGGACCTATTCGTTGTTTGAGATTGAAATAAGAGCTTAGAATGTATTTAAGAAATTGAGAGGGCTGAATCGTGAAATGAAGGGAGTTACTTGGGTTTAATAGTAGAGTTAAATCGGGAACTTCTAAAGAGCTTTAATAATCACTTAAGGTTGAATTGGGTGTGCTGATTCGAAGAGGTTAGATTATATAGGACAAAAGAGTAGTATTGAGGTTCGATTAGCTGTTGAGGATGAAGAGTTGGGACATGGATAAGAATCATGAGTTAATTAAGTTTTAGAGATTCTTGAAGTTGCGGTATTAAGAGCTAATTATGAACATTGGGAAATGGTAGGTCAAAGTATAAAGAGGAGTATGAATTCGTATGGAGTAATGCGCAATTGGGACAAGTAAGTGAGAATGGGTAATTGTGAGCTTGATTACGTTTGAAGTATATTAATTCCTTGAGGTTGAACTAAGCGTGAAAATAAGCAAAGGTAACGGAAACCGAATAAGGACAAGTGATTGAGAGTTACATGCCCAAGGACGGACGAGCAAGAGTTAAGTAATGAGTTTAGAACATATCTCGGTCTTTGGGATGAAATCAAGTTTGAAGTTAAGCACAGCGAAGGGGACTTAAGCAATAAAGTGAGAGCAAGAGTCGTGTGACTAAATACGGGCAAAGGAAGTGGAATTATAAAGTAGAAGCGTAAATGAGTAAGTGAGGCAAAAGGCAATGAATTGTGACGAACTTGAAACGTAATTTAAGTGATACGCACTTGTGGTTATTGTGGCTCGGAAAATGGGGAGAATTATACTAAACCGATGAATTGAGAAAAGCTTAGTTGGGAAAAGAGTTGAGAATGATTGCTTGTATTGAAGGGTGATTACTCGTGCTATGTGATTGCTTTACGTGATACTCAAAAGTAGTTTCGAAAGGAGTTTTGTATTTTACGTGAAACGATTCTTGAATGCAATTTCTTGTGGACTCGCCTTTCGAACGTGAATGTGTTTTAAACAAGCAAAGTTAATTTGAGAAAGTGAATTTATAAGGGTGACACGTGGTGTCATGCCTTCCTTGATACTAAATCGATTGAGAAAGCTGGAAAGTGAATGTGATGAATGAGAATGTGCAAATTGTTTTGAATCGACGGCTACGGATCGTTTAGCATACCGAAGGGTTCGAACCGGGGAACGCCCAGCTAGAGACTTCAAGGGAAGGGTTCTAATAGGGGTCCTGGAGAGACAGGATGCCCGCTCCGAGACTTCCTAGAAGAATGGTCCCGGAGCCTTTTGTCGGGGTCGCGCCCGAATTAAAGAAGTGCTAGTTCGAGTCCTCGAAGGCTCGGAATGTTGATTCAACCCCAAAAGAAGTGTTCTTGAATGTGATTATGTGTTTTTAAGTGAATGAAGAGTCTTGATCTTTTTCATTGCAAGAGATTTCCGTGAAAAGTATATAGATTTCTATTACACTATTATATTTTCGCAGATTTCTTTATTATAAGTATTATGTGTAAAGAATTTCCAATTTAAGGGTATAGGACTCTGGTGAGCCCGTGGATTATTGCTCACCCCACAAATTGCCCTGTCCCCACCCAGTGTTGCAGGTACACTTTCGAAGCATAATCTACACCTAGCATGCCTCGAGCTCCTACCGATTATTGGTGATTGAAGCGACCAAGTGGCTGCCCTGCATTGTTTGTTTCTAAAAGTTGCATTTGTAATTTAGTGCATATAGTTGTACCAAATGTATAGTAACCAATAGATTGTTTTAAGTTGGATTGTTTTAAGTTTTACCGCATGATTGGTTGAACTCCGGCGTGTGGCCGTTGAGTTGTATACTCCGAGCGTGTGGCTCGTCGAGTTTTATTATGCTTTTTATGCAGGATTTTAAGGCTTTAAGCCTTTGGGTTAGTCCAGGTTACAAACGGAACTCGCCGAAATTTTCGAGAGAATCTCAAATTCTTTTGGGAATACCACCAGTATTACTTTTAGTTGAGATTAGACAGCCAAACCAACACCGAGAAAGAGCCTTGGGAGTTCCCTTAAAGAACTCGGCGATGTAATACTCCTGGGGGTGTTTTGGGGTGTTACGGATAATATATCACGTACTCTTCTTTCCTGTCATAAATGATTGAGTTGCAAAAACTTCCGGATACGTATCCTACATTAGAACCGAATTCCTTCCGGTTAAAAATCTCATTTTGGCTATTGAGCTAGCATGGCTCCCATAGCTCTCTTTGTCGTGGTGAAGTATAAAAGTAAAGGTTTCCTTGGTTGGGGTGGAACTAGCACCGGAGGGTTAGTGAGATATTCATTAACGTTCTCGAATGCTTGTTGGCACTCGGTATCCCAAATGGCCTGGATCCTTTTGTCAACTTGAAAATGGGTTCACAAACCATAGTTAATTTCGATATGAAATTTCTAATGTACTCGTAAATCTCTTAGGAAACCCCATATCTCGCTTTTCTAATCTCGGAGGTGGAATCTGCTGAATAGCCTTGATCTTGGATGGATCAACTTTGATTCCTCTATGACTAATAATGTAACCTAATAACTTGTCCGAGGTTTCCCGAAGGCACACTTCGAAGGTCAAGGTGCATGTTGTGTTTTTGAATATTTGGAATAACTTTCTCAGTCGGGTAGGTGCCTTGCCTTATCCTTGGACTTTATGATCATGTCATCCATGTCGACCTCGGCTTCTTTGTGAATCATGTCATGCAATAATGTTGTCGCCGTCCTCCGATACGTAGCGCCGGTGTTCTTAAGCCCAAATGCCATCACCACGTAACAATACGTCCCCATTGAGTGATAATGGTCGTCTTCTTCATGTCCTTTTCAGCCATCTTTACCTTATTATACCCAGCATAACTGTCCATGAACCAAAGTAAAGCATGACCCGCTGTGTTATCTACAGGATATCAATATGCGGCGAGCAGAAATCGTCTTTAGTACTTGCCTTATTCGGATCTCCGAAGTCGATACACATTCGAACCCCGCCATTGTTCTTCGAACCAGTACTATATTAGCTACCCACTGAGGATAGTGAACTACCTTGATAAATCCAGCCTCTAATTGTTTATTAACCTCTTCCTTAATCTTTAATGCCCACTCGGGTTTCATCCTTCTTAGCTTTTGCTTAATCGCCTTAACATCTTCGTAAAGTGGAATTTTATGTTCCACTATACTTGAATCTATGCCCGATATGTCTTTGTAGGACCATGCAAAGACATCTATGAACTCTACAAGAAGCAAAGTAAATGGCTTCTTCTCTTTTAGATCTAGTGTTTTCCCGATCTTAACCTCCTAGGGTTAATCAACGGATCCTAGATTAATTGTTACTTGTTTCGTCTATTATTGGTGAGCGACTTTTATGATTTGCAATAGCATTTATTAATTCTTTAGGGATTCTTATTCATCATTAGAGACAAAACAATAGAAAGCAGGAAGAGGAAAAGAGTAAGCGAAATTTTTACTTTATTAAATGAAGAAATGAGTACATTAGACTCGAAACAAAGGATGCAAAATTTGAAACAATAAAATTAGGAAAAGAACTAGAAGCAACAAGAGGAGAAATAAAAACCCTAATGCTAGACTCGAGATGGGGGTGTGCTCCTAAGCAAACAGCAAAATCTTGGCGTTCCTCGGCCTCAATCCAAGTACCGTGCTTGGAGTAATCATTATCGGCATCGGTGATTAATCTGGATGGATCGAATCTGCGAGTGCGACATGGCTCGTGACATTACGAAGACTGAATTCCCCTTTAGGTTCTTCTTTTTCGAATAGCAAACGAAGATGTTATTCACAGACCAGGTTGGTCAAGTCTAGTATGGATCGCCCTCTTTAAGGAGGTAGGGTGCCTCCTTTTCTCATATACAACATTGATTAAAAATCTCCAAGCCGGTATTAGAATACCCTGCTTTTGAGGTAGTAGGGTTAAGGAAAACCATAATACCGAAAGTCGTCCCCTTCTTTCAAGAATTTCCTATTTAGAGTATAGGGAAACAACTCAATAGAGCGGACTGTGTGAGGTGCAATCCTTCTAGTCTAAACTTCCCACTTCGTTTAGGCTATTTCCTTAGCGGTAGATTTATAGTTGTTAGTGGGTTCAAAGAGTGGAAAGATGGGGTGGTATGCCCTTTTGCCTACAGACTATGCCTGGAAAGTACCCCTTCTTCCTAAGCATCGAGTGGACACTAGGGTTGCCATAAGGATTGAAGTTAAGAGGTGCTTCATCGTTATCTACAGTAGTGACAGTCTTAAATCCATATAGTTCTGCATCGTTGGCATCATGCTCTATCTCGACCACAGATTCCTTGGAGGTGATAGTAGCAAATAGATTATCCCCGTTGACGAGTTACAACTTGACCTTTGATGATCATCTTAACATTCCGATGCATTATAAAGGGCACTACTTGATAATCATGCAACCAAGGGCATCCTAGGAATAGATTGAATGTTGCGAGGATGTCTAAGACTTGGAATTCAATCTTCCTTTTTATCGGCCCTACATTGATTGGTAAGTTTAGCGTTCTCCAGATTGTTCTCTTAGAATTGTCATAGGCTCGAAGATGGACAGATCTGTTTAGAGAGTTGTTGCTCTCTAATTCCTAACCTTTTAGCGGTCCTCTAGAGACAGATATTCATAGCTGATCCGTTGTTTACCAACGTTAAGGGAAGAAACGTGTTGATATAAGTTACGGTTAAGTACAGGGAATTGTTGCGTGCAACGCCTGCTTGAGGAGATCCTTTTGATAAAAGGTAATGGTTCTGTCCCTACCGTTAACCAATCCTACTACTTCCTCAGGCGTTGTTTCGGGGAGACCTCGATCTTACTAAGTGAATCAATCAAAGCCTCGCCTATGTTTTTGGGAAGCATATATGAGTTGTCGAATTGAAATGTTAGCTTTTAACTTTTGAAGTTGTTTTAGGATTATGTCTTTTTCTTTAGCAGACTTCCGGTTCTTTTGGGGCTTCCTGAGTCTATTGTGGACCCAAGGGTGCATTACGTCATCCAGATCTAGTAAGGAATTGGATTTTTGTACCTTTAGGTTCTCCCCTAAAGTCTTCTTCTTCTAAGGGTAGTGTGTCCCCAAAGTCATCGTCGTTGTCGTCACTCGTTGTTTCTAGTTTCGTAGACATCTTCTTCGTCATTTACCCACAGCCCATGGACTTCAGGATCTAAAGGAGGCAAGCTAAGAAATGGTTTGGACTCATTGATGTCTTAAATGAAGATAGATAGGTCCCAATAACTCTGGAATGGGTTCGGTGAAAATGGCTAAGGTGTAACTAAAAGGATTTTTGCTCTTACTTGGTTTTTGGGTAGCCTTAGGTAAAGGGAGTTGACCATTATGGAACATACCCCGTAGTTTGTTATTGAACATCTAGCATTGCTCGGTATCGTGTCTTCGTGCATGATGGTATTTGCAAAATTTTCTCGCGTCCTAGTTTTTACACTATTTTGCGATTTCTTATTTTGCTATAATGGGCAGCAATTCTATTTTTCCCTTAGCCAGTAGACGGTCAAGGGCTTGAGTATAGGTGGTATGGATAGGAGTGTAGTCGGTATACCTGTTAAGGGCATTGACATCTACACCCCTATTAGTATTGCCTATATTGGAGGTTTTTTAATCTTTGGATTGATAATTACCTCTGTACCCCATCATAACTTTTGTGGTCGTGGTGGACAGCTCTTCTTCTATCAGCATGCAGGTATCTCTAAGAGTTAAGAAGTTCATCATTTGTAAGAATTTGAGATGCTAATTGTAGGCGAGCTGAAGGTTTTTCACGATGATCCCGACTTAGTCCTTCTCGGAAGGTCGGTCTACCATACGGTTAGCCTTTGCTCTCCATCCGGTGAGGAAGTTTGTAAATTTTTCTTTCTCGTAATCAATTCCAAGTCTCTAAGAGTAACTCGTAAACTAGTGTTATAGGAGTATTGGTGTAGGAACTCCTTGCACGGATCAGTCCGATTGGTGACCTTGTGTGGGTCGATTACGTTATGCCACTTCATTACATCAGTATCAAAAGTCCATAGGAAGATAATGTTGTAAGTGTCTTCCGGAATGTTCTTAAGATTCATTGGTCCTAAGAAGTTGTGAACATGATGATGGGGATTCTTGGAACTTCTAAACTTGATATCGGGTATGTTTAACTTAGGGGTAGCTTCCCTATAGGGATTGAAGTGAATCCCTTGTTATCAAAGTAGTGATTACTCGAACATGGATGACTCCCTTAACATTTGTTCTATCTAATCTACGCGTGGATCGAGCTGAGGTTTAGATGCATGCTTAGGGAATCTCGCTTAGGACCTGTCCGGAGGACATAGATTAGGGAAGGTGGAGGACCAGCTCTTCCTCTTCTTCTTAATCATTCTACTTCCTCATCCCTCTTACTCGTCCTCAATAGCTTTCAGGATAGCCTTAAGATCGCTTGATATAGATGCTATCTTCTCATCCCGAGCATTTATCCTAGCTTCCACCCTGGTTGAGTTCTCATTGAGCAAAGCAAGAATGGGAGACTATTTTAGGGTTCCATTCATTGGAAGGGAATTCTTTTTAGGTATTGTCCTACGATGAAAAATATACTCGAATCGGTGTGTTATACACTCGAAATATGTCACACTAGCGTAGAACGTGATGCATAATGGGGAGAAGATGTGTCGATTCCTTGTTAAGGAGTTCTTACATTTTGGAGCTCGGATTCCGACGATACTCAATTGCAGTAGATTTGCCTACTCTAATGCTTATTGGATGAGGCTTAGGACCATGTGAAAGAATGCCACTTTTGGGAGAAAGTGACTTAAGTGGTAGACTCGAAGAACCTAAGAAAGGTTTTTTATGCATATAAGGAATGCACAAAAAAATGGAGTGTATGTGATGATGTTTATGGCAAAATTTAGGGATGATTTTTTGATTTGACTAATGCATAAGTAGAATGTATCAACGATTAATCCTTAATGGAAGATGCATTTACCTTGGTAAATCAAATATAACAAAGCATTTTCCTACATTTAGAATGGATTTATTTTGGCTAAAAATGAAATGTGAAAATGCAAAACGGACTCACCTACTTTGAGATGAATTTATTTTGACTAAATGAAATATAAAAATGCAAAATGGGAATGCCAAATGAAAATGTAAAAAGAAAGTCAAAAAGATGGACTAATCGACCAAAAGATAGAAGAGAGCTTGGTAGGACCCGCTCTCGGACTTACTGCCGGTAACTTCCTAAACCGCTTAAAGAAGCTTTTAGTATGACTCGAAAATGGAACCGATGGACCGACCTAAAGGGAAAAGGTAATTTTGACTTTTGGCTAAATGCACATAATGGACGAACTCTAGGAAATCTGTAAGGTATTTTATTTGCACCCATGCAAGGGCTAATCAACACTCCTCACCTATCCCTAAAGGCTCACAATTAGAAGATTAAATGTAAAACAATCACACTCATCCAAGCATGCAAATGAAGGCAAGGTGCCAACTGAAACTCAAAAGCTCCATGGTCAAAAGAGGTTTCGACTAGATAGGAGACATGGTGACTTATAGTCCGACGATTTAGTCTTCCGTGTGGGGCACGACAAGAAAAAATGCTAGAATGATTGGTGCCTCTCGGTAAACCAAGAGTGCGTGCTATAAGGGAAGAGGTACCGCCTCCGTTGGCAATCAAGCATAGTTGGGCTCGCTCGCGACACGATAGCGACCTCTTACCGTAACCGTTTAACAAGGGGTAAAAAAACCTAATGGTCCAACAACAATAGTAAACTATGTTCAAAGCTTGCTAAATGCATGATGCCTAATGCAAATACATTATTAAAACTCACTAATCAAATTTTCAAGTTTCACCCTCTTAATAAGTGATTTATCCCCAACGGAGTCGCCATTGTTGGAACCACGGCCTCTTCCCTAACCTGGGTCGGACCAGGCTTCCACACGAATGTTTGGCGTAGGTTTTATTAAATTGAGAGAGAAAAAGGGTGAAAATGATTTTTAGGGTTTTGAAAATTCAATTTTGAAAGTGGGGATTGACCTCTTTTTAGAGTTTCGAATTTTATTAAATTAAGCTAAAGATTAAGTCAAGTTAATTGGCAATTTTACTAATTATTTCATTTTAGAAATAATTTTCTGAAGTCTCGGGATATTATTTCCTAACCGAACAAATAAATAGAATTAGAGTTTTCAATCTTCCATGAGGCTTTAGGGCCAAACCGGTGTGAAAAACACTAGTTTGAACCCGAGCCACGGCCACTAACCACTCAAGTACTTGCCAAAGCCAACACCTAGCGAACAAGGGTGCCGGCCACGAGCCATGGCTCAAGAAATCAACCTCGGCCTTTGGCTCGGCAAGCGGGTTCAAAAGCTATATATTTTGTACCTATAGTTAGAAAAACCGAGATGTAATTTGAATAGAACTAAAGCAAAAAGATGAGTCGCCGATCGGCTTTTAAGAAAGAAAAACTAACAAAAAGAAAATAAAGGCTCTTTCAATCTTAGTATGGGAAAACTAAGACTAAAAGAGGGTAAAAAGTGACTCCATCAGTCTAGAACCAAGAATCGAATTCGGGGCCGAGGGCAAGGGTACGAAACGTACGGATAAGCCCTTCCGTTCTACTCAGCCAAAGACGACCATTACTAGTTTGAGTAGTGAATTAAAACAACGTACTAAACATAAGCAAAATTCATGCTAAACGTAATCAAAGCAAGCAAAACATGAATAAAAGCGATAAAAGCAAATAAAGGAAAGTGGTTAAGAAAATAATAACGAAAGAAAAGGAAAACGAGAAAGAAAAGAAATTAAGAAATTTAAAGGATTACATCGGGCGGGGAGGAAATAAAAGTTATACAACTTGTCTTCATGATACGGAAAGCGATAAAGAAACACAAAATACATAACCATTTGAAGGCCGAATTGATGCCCTCAGGTTATCCCACCTGCCGATCCGGATCTCCGTACTAGATCCGGTGACGTTACTATGGTGAATCAAGGAAAAGGACTTTTTGTGCATTTAGGGAAGGTAAGTTTGTAGAGAATTGGAATGATCAGCTGAATGAATACCAAGAGATCGGAATAATCAAACACTCATTTGCTCTTAGTAAGAATTCAGTGGTGTAGTGTTTGCGCTTTTAAGTAGAGTAACACCTAGGGAAAAGTAGTGAACACTTAGTTCAGCTGTGTAGCACTAAGGAAAAATGTCGTGCTTGAGCTTAGTTCAAGCAATGTAACCCTAAGGAAATAAGTCGTGCTGAAATGAGAGCCAAGACTCTCTATTTATAGGGAGAGGTCTAGGTCACAAATGACCTAGGGTTTCTCTCAAGCAGCTGATAAGTGCCATTTTTGCATTAGATTTCATAGGAAGTTGCTTGTCATTTTTGGGGATTTATGTTCATATTTATGCACTTTATACCCCATTTATGCTTTACACCAGGTTTTGTGTTTTTGGTCCGTTTCTACAGACTTCCTAATGATTTAGACCTAATTTTTGTCATATTGTGAGTCCAGAGCTATTTTGAATCTATGTTTCTAACTTTCTTATTGAAAGAGCTTTCCAATGACATATTATAAGCTTAATTCTTTTGAGGAACGGAAAAGATATGAGTTGGAATGTAAGAAGGGTGCAATAACGGACACTTCTTTACTCTCTAAATTATATTTTTTCCCACAATTATGAAGCAAGCACAATGATGAAAGAATTAGAAACTAGACTCAATGAGCTTTCCGGAAAATCAAGAATCACATCATTTGAACATCGGACGAAGAAGTTATGATCGAATCAATTTGACGCATGCCTTCCAACGAACCAACACGGGCGGACCGTTTTAGAGGAAACGGCCCGTGTTGGAGGTCGAACCTTTGCATTGAGAACAGGCAGCCCCGTGTCCGTGGAAATGACCCGTTTTCAGTGTTTCCGTCCGGTTTTGATGTGCCAACAGCCAACACGGGCAGCCCGTGTCGGAGGACACGACCCGTGTTCGAGGTAAATTATGCCGAGATGATTCGGTTTTGACGGTTTCGGCTCTTGATTGCTTCTTAATAGCTTATTTAAGCTGATTTTCGGCCATTCCTGTAGAATCCAGTCCAGAATCCTCCATAGTTCATCCTCCATTTTTCCTTCCTCCATTCCTTCACATCAAACCAAAAACTTTGAAGATCGAAGAAGAAGATTAAAGCAGTTGCGGGGCTCCATTTGAAGTCGAGAGATTCAAGTGGAGCACTTCAAGCCTATCATCTACTTGTTCATTTCTTGTTGTTTGAGGTTTGATTTCATTGTATTGGATTTTAGTTAAGCTTTCAATAAACATATGTGAGTAGTTTAGTTTTTCTAGGGATTTGTAATCCGAAACAATGTAGTTTGATTAGTTTTCTATGATTTGTGCTTGAATTCTGATTTTGACTCAATAGAAGGTTGTGTTTATCATGTTCATGAGTGTTTTAAAGGCCTAGGATACTTGTGTTTAGAGATTAATCTATCATGTATTGAAAAGTGAAATAGAAAAATCCGACAACCAACCTTTCTACCTAATTTATGAAATTTGAGAAAAGAATAGTAAATTAGGGGATCACTTTGATAATTTGAAATCCTTAACTTCGATTAACTTAAATGCATACGAAAGTTGTTTGATAGGTTAATTGAAGCAATTCTATTAAGCATCGAAAGAGCGGTAGAATTTTGTGATTATCGATCCTTGATTTATTTGAATGAATGATTGCGCAAATTATGTTTAAATAATCAAACTCATTGTTAGGAAAGCAAATCCTTAGATGTTTTTATCCATTGATTTAAGTCTAGATTAATTTTCTAATTTTAATAGTTAGAACTGGTTTAGAAAGAACATGAAGACTCATACATCTGCTCCGCACTTTTCCGAGTTCTAACAAAGGAATCAGGTATAAGAATTTCTCACTTATAGAGTTTTGATTCCAAGGCATTCTCCGTACCTTAGAAACTTTTCTGAGTGATATAATATTTATTCTAAGTGATATAGCATTTACCTCATGTACTCTTGCTTGTCTCGTGTGACTCGGAATGTATTCAAGCTATCCCACTCGGTTCCGAGTCCCTCATCACTTAGATATATCGCATGTTGAATTGACTAGTATTTCGCTTAACCGCACTCGAGTCGACTTCATGTTATAATCCTATTCGTTGTAGTCGGCGCTTCTAGTCCGAACCATGCATAGTCTAGATCAAGTTTGTTTCATTCTAATATTCGTCGTATAACTTGATTCTCGCTTAGACTAACTAAGATGGAATTTTGAGTTTCATGGATATTAGACTCGGAAAATTCCATTCACTTTCCGACTCGGATAATTAGTTGCTTAATTATCTTAATTATATTATTATCTCGTGTCTAATCTTGGACCAAAGTATTTTATGCTTTGAGAACCAAAATTGATTTACTTTTATAGGTTATTCAAACGAGGATACACTTTTTGAAATACAAAAGTAACCTGGCTTCAAAACGTCAAATCACCAAGCGAGACATGGCTTTTTCACTTCTCCGACCAAGCTCCGGAAGATTGTGTCGTGGCCGTCTGTTTCCAAATCTGGAAAACTGAAACGCCAAGCTTAACAAGTGGTTTCCACCTAATCATTCAAGACACCGCCGGTGGTTTTGGGACTTCCAACGTTCATATCACAACGGATACTTTCCGAGTGACTCGGAAAGTCGTTAACAACGGTCACAAAGGACTTCCAGTCGGAAGATGGAGATAACGGCTACTCGCCTGGTCATCTATAAATAGAAGCCAACTCTCAAGATTTGAAGATTGCCGAACCTATTGTTAATACATATACTTGAGCAAAGTCGGTGTATTCATTCTCAATCTTCTACTTACAACTCCCACTCGTAATTCATTATATTCCGAGTTGTAAGGTCTTGTACTTTGTTACAAACACTTTCTTACTCTCTAAGTAAGATCCCTTGACTCGAGCTGTAAGGGTTAACTCAGCTTAGTTGTCCCTAGCTGTAAGGGTTATCTCAGCTAGGAAGTACTAGATCGGATAAGGGAATTTCGAGTATAGGAAAACTTGTGAAGAGTTGTTTAAGGGAGCAACTCGAGTTCGATCGATATACCGTATTTTGTAGACTCAAAATTGTGGATTTGACTTCGTGCTTAGATTAGCACGGTCCGTGGTTTTCTGCCCGGGAGGGTTTCCACGTAATTTTTGTGTCTTGACTTTATGAGTTTATTTTAGACTTAGACAGTCTCAAAGCTTCGACTTAATCTACTTCATTACTCTTGACTCGCAACTCCGAGTTCATACTTTTCCGACCTCGTTTTAGACTCGGAATATGTTTCTGTCTCTACTTTGGCAAAAGAGTTTGATTGTCAACGAAAATCCTCCATCACCCTATTCACCCCCTCTAGGGTGACTCGAGACTCTCCCAGAGCAAACCTTCGGAACAAACTCCAAAACTCTTATTTTCTTAGCAATTGAGTAGAGGGCTAGTTTAGTGTGTTGCTAGATCGAGTCCTTGTGGGATCGACCTTGACTAGCTACAATTTAAATACCATGCGCTTGCGGCTCGTCGCGACCGGTCCACGGCTAAGTAGAAAAAACTAGGCCAAAATCGAAGTGAGAAGATCGGGTAGATTGGGATAAAATCGGATAGAATCCTGGTTGGGGCGCGGCCACCCGCAGATGCCTAGGGTTTTGTACCCTTCCGTCCTACAAAGGGAGTCTCCTAGCCAAAATTCGGCATTTCACTTAAAATATCCAGGTAAAAGGCACCGGCCATAAGGTGACGTTTTAAGGGAAGAAGCTCCTAGTCTAGGAGCTTAAACACCACACATTGATACTTCGATAATGAAATGTAATACCTAACTTTTTCTTGAGGTCATCGGCTCCGTGTGTGATTGGACAAAAGTGAAATGTAGAATTCTCGAGCCTGGAATTTCCCGGTACGTAGCACGAGACTCTGTTGTCTCTGGAGGCTTGGCCCATGCTTGGACCGTCCGAGAGAAAAGGGGATATTTGGACCAATCCAAGGAAAAAGGCTTTTTATGTGGTGCTTGGGGGTTCGTTGTAGTTTACTAGTTTCCGTCGCACTAATCAAATTCGAGTGCATGATCCAAATCCTCAAATAGGACTCGGGATTTCACCATTGGGCCAACAATATACAATACATAATTAAAGGAGATAAGGGACGACAATTTTTAAGTCTCTACACTAGGCATGGGATATCCTAGATGAGACCCATTTGTGGCATTACACGTCTGGAAAAGTAGTATATACCGGTTCCAAACCCAACAATTGTACAAATGGGTGCCTAGTAGAATGTGCCCAAAATTGGGACACCCTCCGAGTGTTCGATGTACCACTTGATAAGACACCTTACCCTAATCTAGGACTCCCACCAGGATGTCGCCCTATCGGTCGAGTACAAAAAGACATTATCGTCGACGAATTGGGTAGCCGGTATGGATCCGGTCTCGTAGGTCCCCATACCATCTCAAAGTGCTCAACGAGCGAGATCTACATAACACGGATACCAAATTTCAAATTCATCCTAATTGGCGGCCCTACAAAAGCAAAAAAATAGAAAAAAAAGTGCTTAACTCGTCGACGTCGTGCTACCTCATTGACTACTCGTCACGTTCGACCCCAACAGTAGTCTCCCGATCGTTTTAGAATCCTGCAACAATAGGGGATGCTTGTGAAGTTCTCATTTGGATCTTCTTCCACTTGATCTAGCCCCAAGATGGTTTTAGCGACAATTAGAGGGGTTAATAAGTGGTATTTCCATAATTTTTCGGTAACACTTAGAAGCATATCAAGCGCCATATCCCTGTTGCCTCCCACCAATCGAAACCACCTATTATGCACATAATAATGGCTAGACGCTTCTACGCACCAACCGTACATAAGGCGAAAGTGCGGTATCGGGTTGGTCAAGTTCACTTCGTCCCTATTCACAATCCACCTCGGATTCTTATTACTTAGGCCCAACAGTTATTTATAGGTTCCTCTCATATTGGTTAAGGGTGTGGCAATCATATGCTTAGTTCGATAGTGGTGATTGTTCGAGTAGCATCAAACTCTTCAGGAAGGGGACACATCTCTTTATCCCCAAACCCGAACACATGATGCTCGGGATCTCGAAGGACACTACAACCCTTAACAATATCCAATGAATCCTCGGTTGTTTGATGTTGAACGAGTATTTAGCCCTTAATTTGATAACCATAGTATATCGACATCATTCATGTCATGCACCCAAGTGGGTTAATTTAAGGACAAAGTTCATTTTTGGGAGTAGAAGGAGTAAGAAACAGGAAGGTTTTTTTAGGATCTCGCTATTAAGAAGTTACAATTGAGTTCCGAAAGTGTGATTCTTGGAGACCTATCGCAGTCCCCTTTTATAGCAATTTGAAGGTCCACATTCTTCCTAACTCACACCACCGAGGCCTGCTAGGACCAAACTAGGTTCCAAACGAGCATCGGTTAGACCAGCTCGGTTTATTGTCTGTTTTGGGTCCGAACATCTTCCGTAGTCGGCAAGTTTTGATGGAAGCCCATTTCTATTAGCCCAATTATTAAGGACCATGCAACTTACCATTTCCCATTTTATTTTTTATTTTGGGGGGTGTGGGAGCTATGTGCATTTTTTGAATTTATCTTTAAATTTTTTTGCATCATATAAATAAATAAAGCATTTTTTTAAATCGAGTTCTTGCATTAATCTAATTGCGATATAGTCAAACAAGTATAAAATACCTTAATACTAAACTACTAACTACGCTACAAGTGGTTATTCAATCTTCATCAACGTCATCATCATCAACGTCATCGAAAATGTAATTGTGTATGTCCTCTAAGATTGTTGAAACCCACCTGTCCTCCGCCACTTATGAAGAGCTAGCCCTACGGTTCCAAGTAGGTTGTGATGCCTTATAATAAGGCCCACTATATGACATTCGAAGAAAATCATACGGGTTGTCATAAGGGTCGAGAGCTTTCAAAGGAATGACATCCATACCAGCTTCGAAGTACTAGGCCCAAGTGTAGAAGAACATGGCCCAGCTTTAGAAGCACTCCGACCATGAGAATATCGAGATGAACGCCGTAAAGTACCAGCTCCAACAAGTACTCATCGGATGGCATTTGTTGGCCGAGTAGCATGAGCATGCTTCCTAGAGCCACCTAGGAAACCTCCTGATTGAGGGGACCAATAATGGTGATCCTACAAGAATAAAAGAGTAATTAGTACATAGACTATGAAATCACACGTTAGCACTTAACTAACAAGGCTTACCCGGAACGATCCGAATGTGCTGCTGGGAGAAGAACCCGTTGATGGGATGAAGAGTCTAATGGATATTGTCCGAGACTACTCTTGGTCATACTAAAATTTCATCATGATTAGAAGAAGCATCTTTAGCATACAACTAAAATTAAAAGGGCATAATACTATCACTGCTAGAGGAACCACTTTTAATTATGGTTAAAAATGACCTTTAACTATGGTTAACGGGCATCGTATATGTGAGCGTCGTTGTATGTGCATCTTTTATCCACGGTTCAATGACCTTAGTGAAAGATGACCTATGACAATGATTTTTGTAACACCCCAAACCTTAATTGTATTTAACTACTTTGAGTTGTATTTTATCATCTTAATATTGTTTGAGAGCGAGTGAATCGCGCAAAAATTCAAAACCAAAATAAAAGGTGTGAACAATTTAATAATTGCAAATAATAATGGGTAATTCATACAAATTTACGTTTGTACCACGAAATGTATATATGTTCGAATAATTTCATTCCGAATCCGAATAATTTAAAATGATAAGAAAATAAATAAATTAATTAATTAATTAAAAAAATAAGAAAAAGGGAGAGGTTGCTAGAAGTATCGGGAGTTAGTAGAAGGGGGCTTAAAATGCAAGCCAAACAATTCATCTTCAAGCTCTCCCTCACCTCTCCTTCTTCACTTCCCCTCACTGCCGCCATCGCTGCCACCGCCAGACTAGCCGTCGTCGCCCCTGCTGCCGGCAATGAGTCGCCACCGGCGCCACGACCACCACCACCACCTCACTACTGCGGTTTCCTCCCTCTTCTCTCCCTTGTCTCGCGTCAGCAAGGGCGGAACAGTCCTCGCTGCAGCCTTCGCCACCGAGCAGTTGCCATCCCAGGCCGTCGTCCGGTGCTCGACGCCCCCACCAACGTCCGCTGCCGCTGCCTCAACACCGAACTCCACCACCGGACCTTCCACCGTCTAATTCCACCTCTAAACCCCTTTTAAGGTATTTCTCTAATCCCCAATTTCTAAGTAAATTATATCACAAATTTATGTTGTACTTGAACAATTAGACAATTAGTTGTTTTAATTCAAGTTGTAATTGAGTTTTGAATTGATTTTGGTGGAATTGGAATAACATTAGGAGCAATTGAAATTGGATTCAGGGCTATTGTACGTTGATATGGAATTGGAAATTAAGATGGTTATGCTCATATTGTGAATATACTTCTTTGATATTCTATTGAGTATGATTGAATTACTTTGTTATGTGATGGTTGATTGAGTTTGAATTGGTTGCGGTGGAATTGAAAGAACTTTGTGGGATGATTGAAATATGATTATATGTGAAATTAGGGTGGAGTATATGTTCATAAGGTATTGAAAATTTATTTGGGTTTATTCAAATTGTGCATATGCTTATCGAATTTTATATGAGAATGGGTTTACTTGATTGTGCATAGATTGTTTGAGTTGTAAAGCCATGCTAGGGAAGTGAATTAATCAAAATTAGGTGATGTTAATCCTTGGAAAAAAAAATAAGGAATAGATGGAAGTATATTTGAAAGTTTAATTGGATTTGAGGTGGTTTTTGGTGAAATTTAATTAGGAAATTATGTGGTTTGCTAAAATTGATTTGAGTATGTGGATGTGAATTGGGCAACTCATGTTTGGATTTGAAAGGAAGAGTACTATGTGGGTATTGCAAACTTTCAAACTTATAATAATTTCAAAGCCCAAGTGAGTTGTTGAATTTATGATATTGTAATTTGGTTGAGTTATGGAGATAAATTAGGGTATCTCACATGTAAATGGATTAGGAAGAAATGAGTGTAAATTATGAAAACTTGTAGGTTTTATTGCTTATTTTTATGAGGCATCTTCATGTTCCCTGAATTTGCATGTTTGAGTTGCCCATGAATCGAATTGAATGGACGAGCTGTGAGTTGGGAATTATGATGTGTGAATTTGTGATTGAATAGTGGTTTTTTTTTTTTTTTGGTGCGTAAGAGGGGTCAAATCCCTAAAATAACTTTATTAATGATTAACAAGTCTAGGCCACGCGGCCCCTATATTATCTGCAAAAGCATCTCCCTAACTTCTCTAATGGGAACTTGAAAAAATGATATCCTAGTTCCATACATAGACCAACATTAGCTAGTTTATCCTTGATTTGCCTCCCTATAGCAATGAATAATCTTGATTTCCCAGTCATTTTCCTCCATCAGCCGTTTACATTGGGATATAATTGGAGTAAATTGTGTCCCCCAATCTTTATGACCCTTCAAGCATTCCAAGTAACTAAAATTGAGTCTAGTTGAAGCCAAATTCGAGGTAACCCTAGATTACGAGCAACTCTCAAGCCCCTCCAAGCCGCTTTTAGTTCAACCTTAACCGATGAACACCACCCAAAGTTTTCAGTAAACCGCCAATCCATTCTCCTTTGTCTCCTCTAATAACTCCTCCCCAGCGAGCCTGGACCGAATTACCTTTAGCAGCTTCATCCGTGTTCGGAATAACCCAACCCACTGGAGGAAATTCCCATCATATCGGTTCCACCGATTTGGATGGTACGTATTGTACTCGGGAATCGAATCATTATGCAGGTGCTTTAATAACCTCGTCAAATATAGAAAAGAGGAATTCTCCTTTATTTCTTGGCAAAATTTCTTCATCGACAAAACAATGTGAGTTTCTCCATTTCCAGAGATACCACATGGTCGAGTAGAAATTTCGTCTCCCAATTAGAATCAAATGTATCATTATTCAAATTAACCAATATCCATTCCTTAAAAGGTAGGGAATCCATTCCTTGAATAGTGGTTTATGAATGCAAGTTTATGCAAAGTTTATTCCGAATGCTCTTATATAAGTTTGAAACGATTTGAGAATTGAATGTAGAGTTTAACTATGTGATTGGATAAAGTGGTTAAGTAATTTTATCAAATTTAAGATATGGTCTTAATGTAGTGGTTGCTACGAAAAATTACTTATAATGGTTTGAAGCTCTGCAAAGGAGCTTATTAATAACAAGTTATTAAGGATTCAAGATAATTAGAGGTTTAATTTATTAATTAATTAATGTACATAGCTAGAAACTTACGAATTGAACCCTTATGAGCACAGTATACCAAACTGAAATAATACAAGAAGAATGAGTTACATGTGGGAGTGTAAAAAGGAAAATAAATGATGTCTAAGGTACGTTATTGCTTGTACCTTTTCCAAAGTGTTCATCTTTATTATTGGGTTTCCTGTTTTAATAATACAAATAATTTGGACCCACTTCACAATCACAGTTCACGGTTTACGTAGATTTATCACGCTTATAGTTCACGATTACGGCTTACGGACACAATTACAGTTCACGATTACAGCTTACGAACACGGCTACGGTTCACGAACACGATTACGATTACAGTTCATAGTTACCATTTACGAACACGATTACAGCTTACGATTACAGCTTACGATACACGCTTATAGATCACGAGACACAACTACAGTTCACGAGACACAATTACAATTCACGGACACAATTACAGCTTACGGACACGATTACAGTTCATAGGGGTCCTCCCCGATCGATCGAGATAAATGAATGAATTGTTTATATAGTCACGATTACATATATGATGATCTCACATAATCACCATGGCATCCATATGTACGTAAATGGGTTCTAAACTATTCCAATGATTATCGCATAGTGAAATTACTTTAGTTTTACACGTAAATAGCTTTTGAAACCGATTTTAATTATCTCGCGCGCGCTCACCGACTTTTATAATATGTATTTTTATAGTACAAGGGTAGCGTCATCGGGCCTATGGCTCATTCTTGTTTTTATGTTTTCTTAAATGTTTTTAGGAAAGAAAAGATTGTTAACGTTGGGAAGGAAGTGACAAGGGCAAAGGAATCGGGAAGCGTTGAGTCACATTAGTGATCGGGCTTTGGTTTATTCTTGAAGTGTATTATGGTTGGCTTTTGATAGTTGTGTTTTTTTTTTTGTTAAGAAATCCTTGTAGATTTAATTTGTTTACGGAGTTATTCCCGTTGATGGTAAAACTGTTAAATGCCACACGTATTTTGGGAAGAACGAACTCATGGTTGGTGGTTTGAATTATTATGTACATATTGGGCTTGATGTTACGAGACTTTAATTGTAAGTGTTTGGGTAAATTGAAGAGATTATCTCGTGTGTCTTGTTGTAATGTCAGCCTAGTCTCTCGAGGAGGGACGGCGAGTAGCGCACTATTATGACATTGTTTCCACTGCCTTGTTATATTATATTCATCCAATAAGTGTGTTTATATACCGATTATATCGGGCGTTACAATTTTCCAAAAAGAACCGTCATCATGAATACGCGCTGTATTAGAACCGTCGTCATAGGTCATACACAAAAATGCCAAAAATTGTTTTAGGCGAGGGCATATGACGATGGTTCTAATGTAAGAACCATCGTTATAGCTTTGTATTTTTTATAGTTTTTTATATTTTTCCATTCCCCCTATACAAACTACTCTCCAAATTACATCACAATATACACAACAACAACCCACAACCTCAATTTTCCAACATATACAAAAATTTCCAACTTACTACAACCACAACAAAAGTTCCATAATGAACAAGTTCGCAACACAATTCCATATTTCATAATAAGTTCCAGCAAAGATATTACAATGATGTGAAATTTAATACAAAGAGTACTCTTCTTTTAGTATTTAATGTGAAAAATTTTATCTCTCATTTTTTAACATTATGGTATAAACTAATTTCAATGTTTTTCCCCAAGGAAAATCTCTATTTTCCTAAAGTGATGTTTTTGTAGTAGATTTAGTTATATGATTGTCTTTATGACGATATTCCTTGCTTGGAGTTGTTGCAAAGTAGCTTGGACAACATATATACATCATATTTACAGTCCACGCTACCTCTGCATGAACTCCAAACAAGCAATATAGTCGTAAATACAAGTACATAACTCAATCTACTAAAAAGCATCACTTTTGGAAAATAGAGATGAACCTTTGGCATAAATATTGAAATCATTTTTGACATAAGTATTGAAAAAGGAATATACAAAGAGGTGGACAACAAAAAACTCAATGATCTCGCCCACGAACCTATCAAGAGTGAGCTCACATAACTAAATGTACTACAAAAGGATCACTTTAGGAAAATACATTCAAGAGAACAGCAGAAGTGCGAAAGAGCGAGAGTAATACAGCTTCTTGGTCCTCACAAGTAATCTCTATTTTCTTTGTCATTGTCCCAAAGTGATGGTCCTCTTATATATTGCTTACTTGGAGTTCGTGCGGGAGTAAAAGTGGACAAGCTCACTTCTTCTTAGGGAGGTTCCTCTTCTTTTCCTTAGGGAGGTTCCTCTTCTTTTCCTTAGCGAGGTTCCTTCCCTTCTCCTTCGGTAAGTTCCTTCGGACTAGAGAAGAACTTGAGAAATGGCCTTCCACCGATTCATTGCTCTCCGAAGGGGACCAAACGATGAGCCCATGCTTAAAGTGGCGCCTCCGCCGACCACATCACTTGTCTGTTGAGTGCGAAGGAAGTGCTCAGTAACTCATTTTCTCTATGATCGAAGGAGAGTGTTAAGTTAAACCAACTCCCTCAATAAAGCCTCTACCCCTTTTCCCATTCAAAGAATTGTTTGGCTTCCAATTGTTTACTTATATATATATATAGTTTCCTATTTGCTTCTAATTTTAATGTATAATATATTATCATAAATTAGACATTATTTTATTTGAAATTTTACATAATGCATAGGACAAATTAATATGAATAAAATGTTAAGGTCATCCCTTTAATTTACTTCAACAACCGAAGACATAGCTAGAATCGAAATTCCCATAACACTTGTTGTCTTTAACAATGAGATCGGGTTCACAATGTAAGACATAAAGTCCGTGTGCGAGTGTGGATTGGTCCACAAAGAAAGGGAAAAGCTATAAACCCTTTATCGGAGAAAAAGGTGGTAAACAATCACAAAACTAGTAATAATTCCCTATAGTTTATCACCTTTATCTCTAATAAAGCCTTTATCCATTTTCCCTTTCTTCGTGTATTGACTCACGCTGCACATTGACTTTGTGTCACACCTAGTGAATCCGACCTCATTGCTAAAGTCAATAAGGGTTATGGGAACTCCGATTCTAATTATGTCTTGGGTTGTTAAAGCAAACTAAATGGATGCACTACAAAAAATATGGTACCCTTCCACCCTTATCTAACCACACAAGTATAAATAATCATTCCCACACATAATAAGTGAAGAAAAATACATCCACTCTTATAAGAGTTGTAGGACACTAATAATGTATGCCCACTCTTATTAAGAGTGGTGGTTTACATCTCTTAAAATATGAGTATTGAATATCGATAATAACAACCGTGGCTAATTCATCTTAAATTGATAATTTTTTAGTGTAATTATAAAATTAATAAACGAAAAAGGCGCCCATATTTTTTTGATGTCCTTACTCGCCAAAAGTAATTGAAAGCGAAAAACTTTCACTGATTGTTGCTCATGAGTTAGGTCAAACGCTTCCATATCGACGCCGTGACTAATCACGTTTGCGGACATTGTTGGATCGGCAATGAAGGCATAGACGTTCAGGCCAAAGTGCAGTAGGTTCCTCTTCTTTCCCCACTCCCTTCTCCTCCCCTCTCGTTTTTTCTCCTTGGCGACTGTTTGATTGTCGATTGATAGCGTAGGTACTCAGACGCTGCTATGTTTTTCTGGTGCTCGGTGGCGGTCAAGGCGTCGACGGTCAGGCCAAAGTAAGGTGCGTTCATCTTCTTTCTGGGTTCATCTTCTTTCTCTTCCCCTTATCCTCCCCTCTCTTTTTTTCTCCGTGGTGATTACTTTATTCCCCGATTGATAACGTAGGTGCTTGGGTGCTGCTGGGTTTTGCTGGTGGTAGATGGTGGTCAAGTTGTCGACAGTCAAAGCCATAGTGTGGTGGGTTCCCCTTCTTTTTCTTGCTGTTTCGGAGAGAATTACGTTCAAGTGATTATTGAGAAAGCACCTTAGGTGAGCTGTGGGGAATTGCTTAAAAGTAGAAATATGCTGATTTTTCCTTGGATTTGTGTTAATATGTTCTTTGAATGAGAGAATGTGTGATGATTTTGTGTATTGTGATTTTGTTGCTTGCTTTTACATGCTCTAGATTGAAATTTTGGGGGAAAGTAAGGCAGCTATGATGTGTTATAAATCTATTTGAGCTGAAATTATGCGTTATTGAAATTCTGGACAGTGCTACGGTCATTTACGTTTTAGTTTGGACTTGTATCAAGATCTGTAGCCCTACTAATGTAGCTGTTTGAAAGATACTAGAACTAGTCATTCAGATAAAAGCAAACGACAAGAACTGGGATGGGGACAAGGCATAAGGATTCTAAATAAAGCCCAAACTACCACCAAAATAGAGCTACTGCCACAACTGCCTTCCTGAAGTTAATTTATATTGAAACATTAAAAAAGAATGTAGATGTGAGGTACATAATGAAAAACATGGTCAACAGCAGATATTTTACGAATCAAACTTAGGAGTTGGAGGATTAGATTCAGGTAGCACCACTTGGCTAATGAAAGTCATGAGGTGGCATTTTCTAGTTGTCTCAGTTCTCAGCATATACAAATTAATATGTTTTCTTATAGTAAATTTTCAATGCCTGAAGAAATTTACAATCATACCTACAGGGTGTAGGGTCCATAAGCATTGAGCATCATATACATGTGATTTTTTTGAAGCATTTGGTGTGAAGAAATAGAAGAGTTTTGAGGGTATGGAGATGCCTCTTTAACGCTATAAAGATAAACTCTTTACTTTCGGGAAAATGGGAACTTTTGTTATTCTTCTTTTGATCTTGTAAATTTTGTGAATAGTTTCCATATTGGATGTGTATAGGATATTCTAGGATGCTAACTTTGTATCTAACCTTATGATATATACACTTTTCCTTGTTTGAAAAAAAGGGGAGAGAGATCTAAAATGAGAGACCATTAACTATCTTTTGGCAATCAAAAAATGACCCTGTTTTTAAATGCAAGCACTCTTACAACAATTGGGTACATCAGTTTCTCGCAGACCTCTAAATAGGATATGTTCCATGAAGACAAATCTTCTAATTACAGTTGCTAGAACTATAAAAATAACTTCACTTATATTGATAACAAGTACATAATAAAAATATGAAGACCTCTAATTGCAAGCACTCGTTGTCTTTTTCTTTTTATGTTATTGAGGTAACAAATACATTGAGAATAATGATCAACTCACCAATAATCAAGTAATTGATGACTACAATTAGAGTCCCAATAATGTAGAAACCATTGAATTGGGGTATGAGGATAGATGTATCTGGTGGTATTGTTGATGTGTTCAAAGCTCATTTCCTTGTGACACACAATGACATTTTGAAGGGTATTTATAGAAGGATTTTGAGAACACATTTAAAAAATGAGAAGAATAATGATCAACTCACCAATAATCAAGTAATTGATGACTACAATTAGAGTCCCAATAATGTAGAAACCATTGAATTGGGGTATGAGGATAGATGTATCTGGTGGTGTTGTTGATGTGTTCAAAGCTAATTTCCTTGTGACACACAATGACATTTTGAAGGGTATTTATAGAAGGATTTTGAGAACACATTTAAAAAATGAGAACAAATGTCTTTTTAGCCGAGGATAGTTGTTTTTTGTTTGTGCTCAGTTAATTTTTGTAAATTTTTGTAATTTCTAGTTTGTTCATGCTCTTAAATCAACTAAAAACCATTGTTTAAGTTGTACCCCATCCTTTATGTATTTAGTGAATAATATTAATTGATAAAATATCTTTTTTGATTAATTTTAATGACGAGAGATGGATAAAAGTTGGATTAATAAGGATAGGAGATTCGTAGATTACATAAATGGAATTGAATTGTTCTTAGATTTTGCTTTTGCTAATGCTGATGGTAGTAACATGATAGTTTGCCCATGCAATCAATGCAAACTTGGACGGAAATGTTGGCTTACTAGAGATTCTGGAACTTATCATCTTATGTTCAATGGATTTCCGCCAAGTTATAAAGAATGGTTCCATCATGGGGAATCAATTACTATTCCATTTCCTTCAATACCCTATAGTGGAAGTCATACTGAGACTAATGTAGATCCTAATTTTTGGCTCATATTAATACTCGAAAGGCTATTAGATGACATTTTTGGGGATCTTATGGTTGGGGAGTATAATAGCACCGATGATGATGTAATGAATGAAGGAGAACAAAATAAAAATGACTGGGTGTAGAAGGTTACTTGAGCAAGCGGAACATGAATTGTTTCTAGGGTCTAAATTTTCGAAATTGTCTTTCCTTTTGCATTTATTTCATTTGAAATCCATGCACGGTTAGTCTATTAAGTCCTTTGATATGTTCCCTCAACTTTTAGCTACCGTTTTCCCTAAAATTATTCCATTTCCAACTTCATGGAACAAATGTAAGCAGTTTGGGACTTCACTATGAGAAAATCCATGCTTGTCCTAATGAGTGCATGTTGTATTGGGATGGGAAGGAAGACCTAAATAAGTGCGATAAGCGTCACACTTCAAGATGGAAACACAGGGATAAGAAATTGCCAAATAAGATTTTATGATATTTTCCTCTTATTCCAAGGCTACTAAGGATGTACAAGTCATCCAAGATAGCCGAGGATATGACTAGCATCATAAAAGTAGGATAAATGATGGTATCCTTAGACATCCACCGGATGTAAAAGCTCATAAGAATTTTGATGAGCGATATCCTAATTTCATGACATATTTGCGTAATGCTCGCTTGGGAGTTGCAAGTGATGGATTTAATCCTTTTCGTGTCATGAGTAGTACCCATAGCACTTGGCCTCGTGTTGTTAATTCCATATAATTTGCCACCATGACTTTGTATGAAATAATGTTCGATTATTCTTTCTATAATCATTTTGGGGGAAAAGGCACCAGGATGGATATTGATGTTTATCTTCAACCACTAATAAAAGAATTGTTACTTATGGTAAGGGTGATTTATAAAGTGTAAAGAGTGATGAAAAAGATGAGCAACGAGATATGGAAAAAAGGAGTATATTTTTTGATTTGCCCTATTGGGAGTACAATACTCTTCGTCATAATGTAGATGTGCAAGCAACAATCTCAAATCTCCGGGTAAAAAGATTTCCCATGAAGAAATGTGCGGAAAAATTCTAAGAAGTCTACCAAAGAGAAGATGGGGTCCCAAGGTGACGAGTCATCGAGGAAGCTCGGAACCTGTCTCAACCGATTGGGAAGCCGCTTACCCATGAAATTCACCTGGAAGAAGAGGATGCCGAGGTCGGCACCAAAAAAACATTGTGCTTGAAAGCCTAAGAAAGCAAGCGAAGGTAAAGTCCGAGTTCCTCAAACTCGGAAGAAGATCCTATGAAACTCATTGTTCGAGGTTTCAAAAGAATGATGAAGCATAAGAAATGAGAAAAGAGGCTAAAGGAAGAATTCTACAAGAAGGATAAGAAGGACAGAAAAGGTAAATACCCTTCCCCTTCAAAATTATCTTTAACTAAG
Source organism: Talinum fruticosum (assembly GCA_021018815.1). Classification (NCBI taxonomy): domain Eukaryota; kingdom Viridiplantae; phylum Streptophyta; class Magnoliopsida; order Caryophyllales; family Talinaceae; genus Talinum; species Talinum fruticosum. The sequence goes on from JAITYX010000026.1 coordinate 4,159,256, forward strand.
AACTCCGGTTGTTTTGAATGTGGCAACAAAGATCACATAGTCAAAGACCGTCTAAGGGGAAAGAAGGACAGGAAGAAGAAGAAGACTATGAAGGCCACATGGAGTGATGAAGACTCATCCGAAGAAGATAAAGATTCCGATGACTTAAAGTGTAATGGCACCGACGGACTCGAAGCCGAATCGAGTCGAGTCCGAGGAGACAAGTCTTCAAGAGGTAATTGAATACTTTCTCAAGTTCTCTAAAGTTGATTTGGCTAAATATATTTACACTTAGGAAGAAAAGTCCAATTCCGATTCTTCTCATTTTAAAGAACAACTCGAGTCTCTTATTTCTCGGAGCAATCTGTTTGAAAAATGAATTGGAAAACTAAGACTAACTCTAAAAGAATTCAAGACTAGTGCTCAAACTAATGAGATTGAGTCCGAGTCACTCGAACAGAAAATGAGCTTCGAAAGAAAGCTCAATGAGTCTCAAAAGCTTGTTTTGAAATTTACTCAAGGTCGGAAAAACTTTGACATACTTTTAGGCTCTTAATGTGTCTCGTTCAGGAAAGAAAGACTTGGTTTTAATGAAGAGGAGGAATCTAATTCCTACTCAAATCTTTTCAAAAAGCATTCTAGAACTGTGAAGTTCGGGATGACTGAGCATGGTCCTATTCATAATAATGAAAGAAGGATTGAGCCCAAATTAGTTTACAGGAGAAAACCCTCTCCACTGTTTATAAAAGAAAGGATTTTCAACGAAAGATACACGGACTCGGTTTTGTAAAAAGAAGACTCAAAATCAGATCAAACCCAAAGTCATTCAAATTTGGGTTTCTAAGAGCCTTCTTCCTCGAAAAGGACCATAGTAAAGGGAGTTACTGGGTTCGTTAGAGGAAGTGAGAAGGGTTAGTGTATTTCGACATGGAGGTAACTCGGAAAAGGATAAAAGATCATTAGTACATTGACAGTGGATGCTCACACCACATGTCAGGAGATTCAAGACTCTTTTCGAGTTGGAAGATTACAAAGGAGGCAAAGTCACTTTTAGAGATGACAGTAAGGGCAAGATAGTTGGAATTGGCAATATTGGAAAAGGAGAAAACTTGATCGGCCCAGTCTATCTTGTCGAAGGATTAAAGTATAATCTGCTCAATATCTCTCGGTTGTGTGACAAAGGTCAAGAGGTAAGATTCACTCGGACCAATTTCTATACCAAAGAGACCAAGCTCTCGGGTAAGAGATTAGGTAATACCTACACTATTCCTTTTTCGATTCAAGTCGAATTTATCTTGTTTCAAAACATCATTGCATGATGATTTTTGGACATGGTATCGTAGACTAGGTCATGTTAGCATGCATACTATCAAAAAGTTTGCATCTCATGGTTTAGTTAGGGGTTTACCTAATCGTGCATTTAATAAAGATAAAATCTATGAAGCATGCACAAAAGGGAAACATGTCGGATCATCCTTTAAACCTCTAAAAGCTGTTTCCACATCCAAAGTGCTTGAAATGCTACATATGGATTTATGTGGTGAAATCTCTGTAAAGAGTCTCGGAGGTAAATCATATGTACTTGTGATTTTTATGACAACTCACGATTTACCCAGGTTTATTTTCTTAAGAGTAAAAATGAAGTTTTCAAAGAGTTCAAGCAAGCTCTGCAGGAAAATTGAAGTAGAGACTCGGACTCGGACTCGCCTATCTCTCCCTCCTCCACCTGGTGGTGCATCCACCTCGGAACCACCTTCTGCTGCTTTGTCTATTGTTTTGATAGACAAACTCTCCTTGGTGATTGAAGAATTTCGGGGCAATCTTCGTTCCTTAAAAAATGTTCTTCAAAGTCCGGTTATCAACCGGAAGATGGCTCACTCTTAGATCCGGGAGCACCGGGATCCGCTCTTTGAGATGAAGGGCCTAATCAAGAAGCAACAAGAGCAACTTCAGCCCTCAAAGAAAGGAGATCCAAGGCTGCTCAGGACCCGGAAAGCTCACAAACTTCTAAGGAGCCCTCGAGCCCAGCCAAGTCTCCTCTCGCGGAGGCGTAAGAAGAAGAAGAAGTAGCGTGCGAAGCGGCTCGGCTGAGGAGAAGGAGGAAAAGAAGGAAATGGAGGAGGAAAAAGAAGAAGAAAATGAGGAATTCGCTCAGCAAGAGGGACAAGGTGTTGAGGTCCCCGAACCGGAGCTGATCGACTCACGATATGAGTAGGTCGGAAGACCCTACGGACGTTGGTCAGTCCACGAGTGGTCCGAATGTTTGCTCCTGGAGAGTATAAATCACCCTAGATGGACGGTGAATAGGGTGATGAGGAAATTTTAACGCAATGGAAGAGTTAAAATTTAAATTGAACAATTAAGATAATTTAAGTCTAGATTGGACTCGGAAAAGTATAAACTCAAAATTACGTGGAAACTCTCTTGGGGTAGAAAACCATAGCCGGTGCTAATCCAAGCACCAAGTCAAATCCACTATTTTGAATTCACAAAATACGATAGACTAACTCAACCGGAATTGCTTCCTTAAACAATTACTAACGAGTTTTCCTAAACTCGAAGTTTCTTTATCCGATCTATTACTTTCTAATTGAGGTAACCTTTACGGTTGGGGGCAATCGAATTGAATTAACCCTTATAACTCGGTCAATGAACCTTACTCGGAAAGTAAGATAGATTTTGTGACTGATTACAAGACTTTACAACTCGAGAGTATGAATTACAAGATGGGAGTTGTAAGTTGAAGATTGAGTATGAATACAAAGACTTTCGCTTAAGTAATGTGTATTGACAATAATTTCAGCAATCTTCAAGTCTTGAGAGTTGACTTCTATTTATAGATGACCAATCAGATTAGCCGTTGTGACTATCTTTTGATTAGAAGTCCTTTGTGATGGTTGTAACGGTTTTTCCGAGTCACTCAAAAAGATCCGTTGAGATATGAACGTTGTGCAATGCCTCTTGACTCCTTAGGATGTCCCAATCCACCGGTGGTGTCTCGAAAAGTATAGTGGAAACCACCATTGAGCTTAGTGTTGAAGATTTCCAGCTTTGGAAACGGACAACCCCGACACATTGTCCGGGCCTTGGTCGAAGTAGAAAAAGCCTTGTCTGCTAGTGATTTGATATTTTGAAGCCTAGGTTACTTTTGTAATTCAAAAATAGGATTACCTCGTTTAGATAACCTACAAAAGTAAATCAATTTTGGTTCTCAAAATATAAAATACTTTGGTCTAAGATTATACACCGATAATAATTTAATTAAGATAATTAAATGCATAATTATTCGAGTCGTGGAAGAGTGGAATTTTCCGAGTCTAATATCCATTACACTCAAATTCCATCCGAGTCGATCTAAGGAAAGATCAAGTTATAAAGAGAATATCGAGTATGAGTACTTGATCTAGACAAAAGCGAGTTCAAATAAACATGCTCGACTTAGAGATTTGAATTAAGGTCGTAATTCCCTTTAACTTGGAATATGAAGTTAGAACTTAGATTGAAAGTGTTAGTGAGATTGTTTGAACATACAATAAGTCCGAGTGATGTTTGAGTGATTCAAAACCATTAGTGTGAATTGATGAACAAGAGTATGCTATAGGAGTCGGTTAGAATCGAATGAAAACATATACAACAGTTTACGTAACACTCGGAATAATTTCTATAACACTCGGAATAATTTCTATAACATTCGGAATGACTTGTAATCAAAACTTAGAAGGGATGAGGTTTGTACCGATTCCTTGATAGTACTCAAAATGATATAACTGCAGAGTCCGAGTCTTTATGGTCAAAGCCGAAGAAACACCTTCCTCCGCGGTATTCCGGGAGGATGAGCCGAAGGATGACTTAGTTACGGGTCGAGCTACCGAACCGAGCCGCTACCCGATATCCCAGTCTGCTGCCGCCACGGTCTTCTACGACATCATAAGCTTACAGCGCCGGCGCATTGCTTGCTCATCCACCTCAGCACCCCAAGCACCCCGTCTTAATTTCTTTTATTTTTTTTGTCCAACATCAAGCTGTATCTTTTTGATGTTTTCTTCCCTATTTTGTTTTTTTTATGAAAGGCCAAGGGAGAAAAATATAAAAAATTAATGTTATGTTTACTGGGAGCCCACTCTCTTTCTTGTATTTTTTCTCTGTGTATATATGAATGAATTCTCTTTCAAGCATAATCCTTTCGAGTTCCATCTCTTATTATTTATTTTCTACTCTTATATATTTGTTTATATTTTTCGATTCTCGCTTCGATATAGTCTGTTCATATTTTTCTTTACTAAATAAATTATTCCCATAAAGGTTATAAGTAGTGACGATATCCGCAATACACTTCACTCACTACTTCATAGTGTGATATGTTCGATGAGTAGGAATGAAAACTCATGATTTATACTAACAAAGTTTCTATCCGAGTATGAAATGTCTTTCATCAAAAAGGAGAGATTGAAGACTCGGATTCTAAATGTAAACCATTCCGAGTACTACATGAAGACTCAAGTATAAACGTCATCCCTCCTAAGTTTTAATTACAAGTCATTCCGAGTGTTATAGAAACTCCTGTATAAGTTGTCATTTGTTTCGACTAACTTAGAAAACACATTCTTGTATATCTTCTACATTAGTGTTTCGACTCAATAAGACAACACTCGGATCCGTCGCATGCTCAAATAATCTCTCTAATACTTTTTATCCGACCTTTGACTGCATATTTCAACCAAAGTGAATTAGAATGTTAATTTCTCTTTCTAAGTTAGTTTGTGTGTTTGAGAATTATTTGCCTGGATCAAGTCTCGTATACTCGATGTTTTTCACTCTTTTAACTTGATCTTTCTTAGGACTCGACTACGATGGAATTTGAGTATACTAAATTTTAGTCTCGGAAAATTCCACTCTTTTAGGCCTAAGATAATTATACACTTAATTGTCTTAACTAAATTATTATTTGTGCCTAATCTTGGACCAAAGTATTTTATACTTTGAGAACCAAAATGTTTTACTTTTGTAGGTTATCGAAACGAGGCTATCTCATTTTTGAATTATAAAAGTAACCGACTTCGATCGTCAATCACTAACGGACAAGGCTTATCTACCTCTAAATAAGGCTCGGATATCGTGTCGGGTTGTCTGTTTCCAAACCGGAAATCTTCAACGCTAAACTCAACGGTGGTTTTCACCTTACTTTTTAGACATCACTAGTGGACTAGAACACCTTTAGAAGCTAAGAGCCCTTGTACAACGTTCACATCTCAACGAATCTTTCCTGAGTGACTCGGAAGAGCCGTTACAATGCCCAGGAAAGACTTCGTTCGGAACCAAGCCACAACTATCGATCCGCTTGGTCATCTATGAATAGAAGCAACTTCACAAGACTCGAAGATTGCTCGAACACATTGCCGAAACTATATCTCTTAGTACAATACTCATTAAATCTTCTTCTTACAAGTCCAAGTCTCGTACTTAATACTTTTCCGAGTTGTAAAGTCTTGTAATCGATCACATACTTTTCTTACTTTTTGAGTAAAGTCCCTTGATCGAGCTGTAAAGGTTAACTCAGCTTAGTTGTCTCTTGCTTTGTAAAGGTTAGCTCGGTTAGAAAGTACTAGATTAGATAAGGGTCTAGGAAAACTCGTAAGGAATTGTCCAAGGAAGCAATTCTGGTTGAGTCAATCGGTTGTATTTTGAGGATTAAAAATAGTGGATTTGACCTGGTGCTTGGATTAGCACCGACCGGGGTTTTCCGCCCTAGGAGGGTTTCTACGTATCTCTGTGTATATATTTTTCTAAGTTCAATCTAGACTTACATTCTCCGGTTTATTCTGTTCAAGCTTAAAGTTTCTAAATTTGTTAAAATTTCTTCATCACTATATTCACCCCCTCTAGGGTGACTTAGATTCTCGAAGAGCAAACCTTTAAATTGGAGAAATTATTTTCTCCTAGCTTTTCTACTCGTAATGGTACATTTAATTATGCACTTAACTAAGGAAGTTAAGCTTGGCGGGCCTATTCTATGTAGGTGGATGTATCCAATAGAAAGGTTAGTATCCACACTTTTAATATACATTAAAGTTAAATATTAACTTTATATTTAGAAATAGTTAGTTTTTTAATAATTTAACAATACCTTCACAAATATGTATATATACACGTTTGCATACGCATATATTTGGTATAGATTTTTGGTATTCTTGAAAGCACTTGTGCGTAATAGAGTGCAACCTGAGGGTTCAATGGCAGAAGGATATATTGCTCAAGAGTGTATAACTTTTTGTTCGAGATACTTTGAAGGAGTGGAAATAGTTTTCAATCGACCACAAAGAAATGATGATACCAACCCAAATGAGGATATTTATTTGTTTAACACAGCCGGCCAACACCGCGGAAAGGTGGAAATGGTCAAGCTTGATGAACTCAGCCGTAAACAAGCTCATCGATATGTACTCCTCCACCTTGATGAAATTGATGAATACCATAGGTTTGTATAATTCATTAACTTCAACATACATATAAAATTCAATTGCATAAAATATTTAAATACTATGAAATATTTCAGGTTGTTTTTGAATGAACGTATGACATCTCATCCTCATGAGGCAGGTGATAGACTTAAGCAAAAGTGGTTGCTAGAGGATTTTCTTGATTGGTTACAAGAAAGGGTACTAATTTTGATTTTGAAAATCTAAATTAGTATTTTTCGACCTTATATATATGTTCTAATTACTTTCATAACTTGTAAATTAGGGATTAAATATGGAGGTTGATGATCAAGAATCAAGACTTTCAAGGTTGTTTCTTGTGGTGCTAACCCAACTGCAAAGAGGATAAGTGTATTCACCATCAACGAATATCGCTTTCACACTCAAAAGAGAGACGAGAAGATTAATACACAGAATTTTGGAGTTATGGTGGAAGCTGAAGCAAAAATTATTATGGCAAAATAACTAACAGTATTGAGTTAGATTACTATTCAAAGTGTAAAGTGGTGTTATTTCGATGTGATTGGGTTAATGTTAACTTTCGGGGTTTAAAGAAAGATAAAAGACGTTTCACTCTTTTAAATTTCTCACACAAGATATATGAAGGAGGGGCTTTAAAGGATGGTCCTTATATTTTTTCATCTCAAGCACAATAAGTCTTTTATATAGAGGATGAGATTAATAAGGGATGGGAGCATGTTATTAGAGTAAAACCAAGGAATAGTTACCGTTTATGATCGTATTTATAACATTTTCCTGTGAATTAGGTTGGTGTCTAATATATATGTTGAACGTATTTATAACCTTTGCTAACTTTCTTTCTATGTGTTTTAAGTGAATGACACTCAGAAAGGGTGGACTTCATTAAAACATATCAACCAAGTTCCAAGTGGACAACAAAAACCATCAAAATCTGTCCATGTGTGTTCATACTATATTTTCAAATATGACTTTTATTATGCATTTAGAATTTGACACTTAGTATGTTTTAATGTTTGTTAAAGCGATCAACTTACGCGATGAAAACTGGGTCTCTTAATCCTGTTGGTGGGAATCCTATATGTCAACAACCTAGCATATCATTAAAGGTTAATCAACATGAACATCAAAAGGTATTTTGTTAATTTTAAAATTTGTTTATATATAATATCTTAATTGATTATGTGATCATCAACTATATATAATTTTCCTTTGTTAGAGGACCATGGAAATAAACAATCAGGTTAACACCAAGCCTGCAATACGTTTAAATATGCCTAGTGAGCAAGGAAATGCCAAACGACCAAGACCACACAAAGTCTATCCAGTAAGTTGTGCGTTTTAGAAACCTTACTTTTCTACCTTTTGTTTTGGTATAAATGAATGCATACAAGAACTTTAAATTCTCTGTTTATTATTTTACTCTCTTCTTTTTCTCTTGAAATATCTCTATGTTTTTTCTAGATGAGTTACGATGAAGTTGTTAAGACAATTGAAAAGGTATTGAAAAAGAATGTTGACAAGTTAGGAAGTATGCTTGTGGTGAGAAGAAGGTTTTGACCTTTTGTAATCTTGGAGGCATGGTATATATAGTGTTCTCTTTTCTCTATTTAAAGTTAATTAATTGTTATCTTTTTCACAAGTTGGACATTACTGTAGTAGGTTTTGAATGCATGTGATTACTAGGCTAATCCACAAATGGTTGACGAGGTTCTACTAGAGAAACTTAAAATATTAAAATTGTAAGTGTAACTTTTAAATTTGCAAAAGGAATGGGTTGATTAACTATTAAATTTTTAAAGTTTTCATATTTCTACATATATGAGATTTTTTTATAATATTTTCATTTTTTAAACGGATGAAATAGGCTGAAATTTTTACATACATTTGGTACTTTCAAGTTGAAACCAAGGTCAATGTGCAGCAAAATGGGCTACCAAATGGAGCTTCTTCAAATGTGAATTTTCCACTATGGAGTCCCACACAATCATATTCATTCAACCATATTTATCTTCCTAGTTTAATTAAAAAAACTTATGTTTTGGATACTAGATGTACGTACTTTATAATCATGATACAAGTTGTTTTTGGGATAGACCTCATACTATTTATTATGTAGGGCTTTTGATGTTTTGCAATTTGAATGATGAAAGTTACTTTAACTTTATATATATAATATTGTCGTACTTTTTTGTAACATTTGTTTAAATTTGGTTAAGTAATATATATATATATATATATATATATATATATATATATATATATATATATATATATATATATATATATATATATATATTGATTTTATTATACACATTTATTCTCGCCAAATTTTGTTACTCCTAAATTATTTTAAAAGATAGTTATATGATATGTAATGCTTCACTTATAAGCATGGTAATCAATAGAAAAACTTTTACTCAAACGCTAATATGTCCACGGATATAGATGAAGGCAACGTGTCCACGCTTCTAAGTGTGGCAGATGATGTTGTTCTCTTCGGATACAAGCGTGGTAAAGGACAGTGTCCACCACGCTTATAAGTGTGGCAAAAATTATTGTCTTCGGATATAAGCGTGGTAAAGGAGTCAAATGAAAAATAATAATAGCCTCGAACATTTCATTAATATTCGTTATTGTCTTATGCATTATGTGAACTTTATAAAAATCATGTACTCTAGTTTACGATCATGTATAATACAACAAACTTACACCTAGAAAGGAAACCGCAAATTTAGGTACTTGGATAAATTAGTCCACCCCCAACTTCAACTCATCAAAATAAATAAATTTAATAACAAATTTATCTTTATTACAAGTATTTGGGGAGATCCCTATATCCAAATATATTTTTAATTTTTTACATTTTCACATATATATATATATATATATATATATATATATATATATATATAGACACACACACACACACACACACACACACACACACACAACTCTTTCCCTCTATTCATTGTGTAAGAGAATTGTTTACGTATATATTATTATTTATATATATGGTTTCCTTTTTGCTTCAAGTTTTGATGTATTATACATTTATCATAAATTAGACATGATTTTTTTGAAATTTACGTAATTGATAAGACAATAATGAAATTATGAATGAAATGTTGAGGCCACTCCTTTCATTTCCTTTAACGACACAAGAGATAACAGGAACCGGAATTGTATTGCTGTGATTAACGACGAGGTCGGTTTTACAAGACAAAAATAGAGTATACATGCAATATAAGTTGATCTACAAATAAGGGCGGAAGGATTGCAGAGTCAAATAGAAACAAAAGGTCATAAACAATAATCACTTATGTTTATCACCTTTTGTTTCCATTTGACTCCTCGACCTTCTACCATTCATTGTAGATCGGCCTATGTTGCATGTACACTTCATGTTTTATCCTATAAAACCGACCTCATTGTTAATCACAACAAGAGAATTTCGATTCCTATTATGTCTTTTGTCATTAAAGCAAACTAAATGGATATCCTCAACATTTCATTCATATTCCATTATCGTCTTATGAATTACGTAAAATTCAAAAAATCAAGGCCTCTAATTTATGATCATATATAATACAACAAACTTGCAACCAAAAAGAAATGAAAATTTAGATATTTGGATAAATTAGTCCACCCTCATCTACAACTCATCAAAATAAATAAATTTGATAACAAATTTATCTTTATGACAAGTATTTGGGGATATCCCTATATCTAAATACCTTTCCAATTTTTTACAATTTCACATTTATATTTTCTCCCTATTGATCCTTAAATATATAACCACAAATCTTTCTATTTCCTCAAACACTAAACCATAAATATTTTTATTTCTCTAAACTCTAACCATATTTCGATAATTGGATAAATAAGTTCACCCTAACATCACCTCAACTAAATAAACAAATTTGGATACAAATTTATCTTCATGAGAAGGTTTTTGGAGATGACCCAATATCCAAATTATCTTTCTATTTCTCTAAAACCCTAAAAAAATTTGGATGCATTCTTTTGATCTACCACTCTTACCTATCATATTTCGTTATAATTACCGAAATCCTAAACTCCTAAACTCATTTCTCAACAATCTCAAACATTTCACGAATTTCCAACTTAATAAACTAAACAAATGTTACCCACATTCTCAATATTCAACATTTCAACAATCTTAAACATTACCCATAATCTTAACATTCACATAATTACGGAAAATACATTCAATATTTAACTATAAAACATTTTCTAAATAACTTAAAGTGAAAAATAAGAGAGGATACAGATTCATACCTAAGAACCGAGAACAACGAGGGTGATGAGAGGATTGACAGCGAGGATTTGAGGAGATCTACACTTAGAGGAGATCTAGACTGCGAGAGTGAGGAGAGGCTCACCAATTCAAGTCGATCGGCAGCGAGGAACGAATTCCGGATCCGATGAGCGGAGTTTGTGGAGGAGCGAAACTGTAGAAAGCGATAAGACCGAGAGTTATAAGTGGGCGTGGAAACAATAGATCGTGTTTTTATACCGATCCGAAAGACATATGACGACGGTTCTGTTATAGAATTGTCATCATATGTGACATTTAACGACGACTTTGTTACCGGAACCGTAGTAAAATATTTCAAGCAACATCTATGATGACGGTTCTTACATTAGAACCATTGTTATATATGTTAAACGAGTGGTTGTTATTTAAAAAATGCCACCGATCCAATTGTCATGACGGTTTGTCTTTGTAACCGTCGTTAAAGACATGTCATTAAAAGTGGTTTCGTAATAATGTATTACCCTTTTCCAATTCTTTAAAAGTGGATGACCTACGCATGTCGATTCAGGAAATTTGGGAATATTGATAATACTTGGGGGCTCTCCGGGCCTAGACACGTTAGTCTCAAGACTTGGGATGACATCACCCATGAGAAGCTATAGCAACGAGTTTAATTTCCATACAATAAATATAATCACACAAACTAGCAACCGAGACTTACCAATTGGGTCATGATTCGTCCCAAGTAATGCACATAGGATGAACCCACATCAAAGAAATGCATTGAAGGGTACCCGGTGGCTATTTCTTCCTCTCTTCTTGAGTTATTCAGCTGACGTAATACATGGTTTGTGGAGGATCTTAAAGAACAAAAGGTGGCATGTATTGTAGCAGATTTAAGGCGTAACCCACTCACCAAGGTACCAATAGAAGTCAAATGGACCCTCGAATAAAGTTCATCTCTTACTCAACTCCCACACGATCGCAAAACTTGGAAGGAGTTGACTTGAGGTCTAAGGGTAAAAATTGGCCTACACACACAAGACTCAAGAAACAACAAGGCAAAACAAACAAACCAAAGTGGTGAAACACGACCCTTGGTCGGAGCCGGCCTCACCACGACCACAGTCACTTGCGCACCAAAGGTCGTTGGCTAGAATAGAAATTAGAACTTAAGAGCAGAAAAATTTTGGGCCATTTCAGCTTGAAATTTAAGGTATAAAATTGACGTATCGTGGCCACTTTTGTTGAGGGTGAACCACAAGAAGGCAATTCCAAGTGCTTTTCAATGCCTGGATATGAGCTTTAGCCTAGGCCACCTATGCCGGGAATGAGGGACGATTCCTTGAACCAGGCAAAAACTTGGGAAAATACTTGTATAACCACTACTGTGAATTTTCCACACAAGTAGATTTCTTATCCATTTAAGAAAAATATTCGGAGAATAAGAAGATGTGCATACCTCGATAACCTTCCACAGATTGCATAGGGGCATATAGTTTTCTAAGTTCTTCTCGGATGTTGTGCACCTCACCTCGGCATAGCACAAAGGCAAGCAAGTATACAACCTTGTTGATCGTGGCCGGTATTTGATTAGTGCGACGAAGCCGGTAAACCACAAAGAACCATTAGCACCATATTAATAGCCTTTTGCTTTGGGTCGGTCCAAAAGTTCCTTTTCTTTTGGACGGTCCAAGCTCGAGACAAGCCTCCACAGTCAACGGAAGTCCGAGTGTCGCGTACACGGAGATTCCAGGCTCAAAACACCACGTTTCACAATTGTCCAACCTAGACACGGAGCTGAAGACATCTAGACGACGTTAGGCACTCGCGTTTCATTATTAGAAGCTTCAAAAACCCCGTTTAGGTCCCGGAAAGTCTGCCCAAAACATGGAGCTTCCTCCCTCAAAACGATGTCGTGGCCGGCGCCCCTCATTTATTTCGCCTTAAGACATCGCGTTTTGCATGCCCGAGAATCCCATTGCAGCATCGAAGGAGCGCAAGACCTCAAAACGGTTTCGTATGGTCGGTGTCCTCTACCGCAGGATCCGGTCCTATCCCTACATTTTGTGGCTCGGTTTTGCAGCTGATTTCGGTTCGTTTTGAAGACTGGTTGAATTAAAACCCTAGGTGATTTCTTGACCTAGCCTCTCTCCATAAATAGAGAGCTTAAGCTCTCATTTTCACAACGACTTTTTCCATGGCGTTATGCTACTGGATATTAACCTACAATGGCTTATTCCTCGGCGTCACACTCGCTGAAACCTTACAAAGAGCTACCGAAGACTCCCTTTTGTATTTTGATCTCTTGGTCTCTTTTAAGTCTATTCCTATTCTACTCCCCATTCCCACTACATATGAACACGAAAACTCCATCATTCATCTTTCTACCTACTTATCTCCACAAAAATTCACAAAAAGTTCCTTCCCGATTCACCACCGTCACATCACTAGATCCAGATTAGAGATCCAAACCAGCAGGTGGGACAACCTGAGGGCATCAATTCGACCATCACGACGGCTATTTGTCTTTACGTTTTTATATTTTTATTGCTTTCGTATTGTCGAGAAAGAGTTGTATCGCTTTTATTTCCTCCTCGCCTGATGTAATCCTTTTAGTTTTAGTTTTCTTTTCTTTTCGCTTTTACTTTCTTTATTGCTTTCCATATATACCTTTACCGCTTTCATTATCATGTTTTGGTTGCTTCTAATTCCGTATCGTATGTTGTTCGCTTATGTTTAATACGTTATTTAGATTAACTACTCAAGCTAGTAATGGTCACCGTTTGATGGGTGGAATGGAAGGGCTTATCCCTATGTTTCGTACCCTCACCCTCGAATCTAACTCTTAGTTCTAAACCGATGAATTCACTTTTTTTAGCCTCTTTTAACTTAGTTTTTCCATACTAAGATTAGAAGAGATTTTATTTATTTATTGTTTTGTTAGTTTTTCATTCCTAAAAACCGATCGGCGACTCTGTTTTAGATTTATTTAATGCAACACTTGAAGGATCTTCACTATCATTCACATCTATCCTAATCAAGTGTGACAATCAAAGTGCGATCAGCATCACTAAGGATCCAGCTTTAGCACTCGGAGACTAAGCATATCGAGGTCGGTATCATTTCATGAGAGACCATTTTGAGAAAGGTGATATTGAGCTTGAATTTATTCCTAATAAGTTTAAGTTAGCTGATATTTTCATTAAGCCTCTTAGTGAGGATCTGTTTTGTTTTATTAGGAATGAACTTGGTATGATTAGTGCATGATTATGTGATTTATTGCATGATTTATCCTTTCATGATTATGTGTTATATGTTTTGTTTAAATAACAAATGGATCGGTTTACTCGAGTGAAATTGACCTATGAGTTATTAGCATTCCGAGTGTTCTTAGTCACCTAGAAAATTTACTCGAGTCGGACTAAGACTATGAGCGAAATGGACATCAAAATTCTGAGGTCATTTCTAGATAAATGGAGAATCTCATAAATGTTTTCGAAAACTCTTTCTTCTCTCTCTCTCTCTCTCTCTCTCTTTGTCATGCGAACAGTCAGCAGAAACTAGCCGTTGGAAGAAAGCTATTGGAAAACTAGTCATTATAGTGTAGAATGTCACAATGGTCCGAGAACCGTTGCTTGGTATTTTCATCGGAAAGACAGTTAGAAGCCCTTTTCTACTATAAATAACATCGCTTCATTTTCTTTTCTTCACTTTACCAACTTCTTACTCGCACTCTTGCTCTCTTTGCTCTCAAACTCAATCTCGCTCACTCGTGTTCTCTCTCTGAATCTCAAATCTCTTTATTCTCTATTCTCTCTCGATCACTCTCTCTAATCTCTTTACAACTATGGCTAAGAGAGGTACTGCTCAAAAAGGAGGTTCGACCACTAAGAAGGCAAGAACTAAATCTACTCGGTTTGAGATTTTGCAAGGTAAGGGAAAAACCCGCCTTAAATGCTCTAAAATTCTTTGTCGCTCAGCATTTCATTCTAGACGACAAATTATTTCCCTTCACCTTTTTCTCCTAGTTGAAACACATCAAGAACACTGGTGTGTACAACTATCTATGAATTTATGGGTACATCTATCTAGGCCTAGTGTCTAAATTCTACTCTCATATGACCGCCAATGAAGGCATCATAACTTCTATTGTTCAAGGTAAGATTGTGCGGATCAACCTTGCTTTTCTTTATAAACTTTTTGACATAAAGACTCTTTTTCTTAACTCTAACCCTGTTCCCTGCAATGAAGTCGCGGACAACTTAATTGAAAATTCGCTAAAGAAGTTCCCGAGTCCGAAAGAATTTTTGTGACTCGGATGAAGTCGACGCAAGACTTCTTTGCTTCATTCCGATGAGAACTTTCTTTTCTCATTATTCCTCTAAGGAGAACCCAACTCACAGGTTCTCGAAGTTCTCCATGATATTCTCAAGGGCTATGAAGTATACCTCTTCACTTCAATTCTAGAGCAAATGGCAATTGTGCTTGCTCGATCTAAGAAATCCACTATTTTTCCTTTCGGGGCACTTCGGCCGCTGTTTTCAACCAGCTTTAGGTCCCTCTTCTCTCGACCCCATGGCTTGCTTAAAACCCGCTGTCTGTTTGGGCAGGAATGAGTTTACAGTGGCTAAGCTACAAGGAAGTAAAACCTAGAGTCTAGATTCATGTGTCCGAGTTGCCTCCTCCTCCTCCTCCTCCTTAGACTCCTCCCGAGGTCCCACTACCGACTACTAGAATTTCTACTTCTCAACCTACTCCTTCGTTGAGCTATTTACGTAAATGGCCAACAAATTTGCTTCTTTGACTAAGGATTTTCAAGCAACTCTAAAAATATTCAAAACTTTTAATCCAACCTTGGTTCAGCTACAAAAATGAGCTCAGTCTCAGCTCGGCAAAAACCAAGAACTTTCCTCTAGAAGATGTCATGCATAGTGCCGGGTTTGGTCATCTCTACTTTGCTTTGAACCATCATACCGATAAAAGAGAGAGAGATCCCATTAGACCCATTAGTGAGCGCTTTTAGGACACTACCAACACTTTTCACCTTCCCTTTGGGGAAATGACCATAACCCCTTTTGATTTTACCGTTTTATCCGGTTTGGGCTTCTCGGGCGAACCTTTAGCCTATGACCGGAACTTGTATAAAAAGCGGGACTATCTACGCCACCTCTTTGGCCCGAGTAGCCGATAGGTTTCCCCATGATAATTTATTTAAGTATACCGTCCTTTTTGAGGCCTTTGAGGATGTTAGATTATGGCTTCAACACTCTCCTCAACAAGAAGTCTAGATCATGCTTGCTCTTCTCTTGAGTACGATCCTCTTTTCCGATCAAGCTACTAAAGTCCATGTTCACTATTTGGTGAACTTAGCGAACATTGACAAAATAAAGGAGCTCAACTAGGGTTCTCCTATATATACTTTCCTCATTAGGAGCATTCGTGCTGGTGTGCGGAACACAAAGCCGGAGACAGATTTAACCAATTATTTGGCGTTGAATGGCTTATGGAAGATTATTGAGGTATGCTCAAATTCTCCTTTTCTTCAAAATATATATTTTTTTATCTTGTGTGGATGAAAAAATCTTACTTGATTTGCAAAATGTAGCTGTGGTTGTATGAATATTTCCCACATCTTTCTCTCGGTTCAACAACTCGTCCCGCGTTTCCAGCCTCCGTATCGTGGGCTAAGGTCTATCTTCAACGGCGTAATATTTACGAGATAGACTTCTTGAGATCAGCCCTTAACCTTGTGACCTCGGTATGCCTCTTTAGGCTCAAAATTTGACTCAAAATATGCTTTAGAGACCTTTTATCACTTTGTTTAGTTTTCTGCCCCTGCCCATGGCTTGTGGCACTATCCGTGGGCCTACTTGTGGTGGACTTCATCCTTTAATATTCATTGTTTTTCATCCATTTGTTTGCTGCCTTTCGTTTTTTCTAGCTCATTTCTTGATAAACCTTGAATGCATGCTAACTTTCATCCTTCGGCCCAACTCTAACTTCCCCAAAGCCTCATTGTGGCATAAGAATTGAGTGAAAGGAGGATCTTATTTGAAGGTCCTTTTGGATTTTGTTAGTATCTTGGGAAAAGGGTCACACTTTACATCCGGGCCAACACGTGGTCTCCATTTGTTCCGGTTGATCCAACTCCAACCATGTTCTACTTTTGCTCCTTTCAACCAAATGAGCAAGCAACTACTATTGTGGGGTATCCTTTTACCTCATTTCTAAACTTGAACACATCCTATGCCCACTATGCGGCATAGATCATGATCCAACTGGTGAATTTTGAACTCTTATCGTAATTGAATTTCTTGCATGGAAATTAACATCATCTTTCGGCAACTCACTCCTGCGGACATCCATATCCCAAGTCTTGATGTGGATATTACTCTTCCCAAGGAATCCCTCGTTATGTAAGATTTTCCGTAATCCCGGAGGAAGAATGTGTTGGGCATCCCTTCCTTAGGAATTAGCGAGGGGTAAGAATTTCATGCTCTTCACTTTTAGGTGTATGCTAAAAGCATTTTTGGCTAACACCATAGTCGGTTTTCATAGTATGACCGAGAACAATCCCGGACTATGTCCGTCAATCTTCGTCTACTCGTGGGGAATCCAAAACTTCCTTACTAGGCAATCCATCCCTACTTTCCGGGTAAGTCTTCAATTAGTGGAGTGCTAGTTTTATTAAGCTTTTAGTGACTACTAATTGCCTAATCATTCTTGTAGAGGCACCAATCTAAAGCACCTCCCTTCGGTAGTCTTCCTGGTGTACCGGGCACAAACACGCCCAACCGGCCAACAAGCACGTTCTAGTAGTACTTCTAGACAAGGTTCTTCATGACGTTCTTCACAGCGTGCACATCATAGGAGCGCTTCGAGGTAGGACCTAGTACTTCCGGGACCTAGCTTTTCCGAGGAGAGTTTAAACATCTTACCCCTATAAGCTTTCGACCATCACAGAAATCCTCTTTATTTCCCTCGTTCTTCATACAACGGGCTAACTCATGAAGCTTTGCAATCATGGGACCACGGAGGTAGCTCTTATCAAGGTGACAAAGGTGGTCGGTTCTCCACATCCATCTTAGAGGACTTCGGGAATTACATCTTTGATGATGATTCCGATGACGATGCTTAGAAGATTCCTTCGTCGCTTCCACCGTTGATGATTAGGGAGTCCCTTGTAGGGTGTTTGTTTATTTAGTATGTGCTTTATAATGAAGATTCTTATGCAATGGGATGAAATGCAAGACTCTATTCTAAGAAATGCATTCTTTAATTTAATATGATGCAAAAAAAGAGACTTAAGGAAATATATAAAGGCAAATTGAAAAAATTGCCCTCGCACCCATTCCCCTAAAAGAAAATAATAAAAAGAAAAAGGAAAATCTCAAGTGCATGATCCAAAATATCAACACGGTTTGGGCAATGGGCTAGGGTAGAAAATAAAATGGTCTAAGGAGTGCTTGGGTCGAAGAAAACCACGAAACGGGCTGGATCATGGTCGTGGCCGGTGCTCGCCACCCGCCAAAACCCGGGGTGTTGGTGACTCGCTCGATAATAACTCGACAAAACCCCTATAAATAGGATCCATTTCTGTGCTAAAAAATGTCTAACTCAAAAGCCTTCTACGAACCAAAATAAGAGCATATCTGTATCCTCTTCTTCCTTTCAAAAAAACAAACCGAAGACTTAGGTATAACATTCTATCTCTCTTAGGGATTGATTCTAAGTCATTCCGAGCCTTATAGAAATCATTAACTATGTTTTCATTTTGTTCCGACTCGCTCGAAACCAGTTTCTTAACATAACATTCTTAAATGTGTTTCGACCCACTCGGATACAACTCGGAACTAACACATGAGTAAATAATTTCTCTAACACATTTTTTTCGAGCGGTGACTTTATGTTTCAAGAGAAAATGAATCATTGCGTTTATTCTAATTTCTAAGTCGGTTCATTTACGGATAATTATTTTCTTAATCAAGTTCATGTATTATGATATTTCATTCTCTCTAACGTGATCATTTTAAGGATTGACACAACATAATGGATATTAGACTCGGAAAATTCCACTCTTTTAGCCCAAATATAATTAGGTGCTTAATTACTTTTATTTAATTATTATTCTGTGCCTAATCGTGGACTAAAGTATTTTTATACTTTAAGTACCACCTTGTTTTGCTTTTGAAGGTTGTTCGGACAAGCCCGAAGACTCGGACACTTCGCTCGAAAAGGAATCGGATATAACCATCTCATACCTATAGAGTTTTGATGCCAAGGCATTCTCCGTATCTCGAAACTTCTTTGAGTAAAATAGTATCTTTTCTAAGTGATACAGCTCTTACTTATTATATTTCTTGCTTATCCGTAGCGACTCGAAAACTCGCTTCTTTGTTCTTAGTCCAAGCATCACTCGGATTTATCGCAGATTGAATAGACTAGTGTTTCGCCTTTTCTCACTCGAAACCGACTTGTGGTTATAAGTCCTATTTTGTTATAGTCAGTATTTTTAGCTTGTTTCATACTTAGTCTATATCAAGTTAATTCTCTCCGATATTCTTTACTCGAACTTGATTCTTCGCTTAGACTAAGTCGGATGGAATTCCGAGTATCATGGATATTGGACTCGGAAAATTCCATTTCGTTTCGACTCGGATAATCGGTTGCTTTATTTATCGTAATTATTTTATTATCTCGTGTCTAATCATGGGCCAAAGTATTTTATACTTTGAGAACCAAAATTGATTTACTTTTGTAGGTTATTCAATCGAGGATACACTTTTCAAACTACAAAAGTAACCGGCTTTAGAACGTCAAATCACCAGCAGACATGGCTCTTCACCTTCTCTGCTCCAGTCCCAGTAGATTGTGTCGAGGCTGTCTGTTTCCAAATCTGGAAAAGCTGGAACGCTAAGCTTAACGGTGGTTTCCACCTTATCTTTCAAGACACCGCTAATGGTTTTAGGACTTCAAGAGAGTTAAACCGTTGTCCAACGTTCACATTACAACGGATACTTTCCGAGTGACTCGGAAAGCTCTTATCAACGGTCATAGAGAACTCTCGGTCAGTAGAAGAAGATAACGGCTACCCTGCTTGGTCATCTATAAATAGAAGCCATCTCACAAGACTTGAAGATTGCCGAACATATTGCTAATACACATACTTGCTCAAAGTTATTGTATTTACTTTCAATCTCCAACTTACAACTCCCACTCGTAATTCATTACTTTATGAGTTGTAAGGTCTTGTACTCGATTACAAACTCTTTCTTACATTCTCTGTAAGGTCCCTTGACTAAGCTGTAAGGGTTAACTCAGCTTAGTTGTCCCTAGCTGTAAGGGTTATCTCAACTAGGAAGTACTAGATCGGATAAGGGAATTTCTAAGTCTAGGAAAACTTGTATAGAGTTGTCTAAGGGAGCAACTCGGGTTCGGTCGATTCACGGTATTTTGTGGAGTCAAAATAGTGAATTTGACTTTGTGTCCGGATTGACACGGTCCGTGGTTTTCTGCCCCGGGAGGGTTTCCACATAATCTCTAGGTGTTATCTTTCCGAGTTCATTCTAGACTCGAGACAGCTTTACTGACTCTTGATCATTCCGCTAATAGCCCTCTCGAGTCCAATCTTTTCGACCCTATTGATAAACTCGGAATCCGTCTCTGTCTTGTTTTTTTATAGAAGAGCTAAAGTTTCCACGAAAAACTTCTATCACCCTATTCACCCCCTCTAGGGTGACTCGGACTCTCCCGAGCAAACCTTCAAAGCCTAATCTACTTTTGAAATACAAAAGCAACCGGTGTCCGGCCGTAAACACCACCGGAGTGAAAACAGTACTTCTTGACATGGCTCGGACACCGTGTCGGGGTTGCTTGTTACCAAATCTGATAATCAGCAACTTTGGCTCTAACGGTTGTTTCCACCCCATATTTTAGTCACAACCAGAGGGTTACACTACTTTTGGAGCCAAGAGCCGTTACACAACATTCACATCTCAACGGATCTTTTTCGAGTAACTCGGACTAGCCTTTACAACGGCTACTGAAGTTCACCGAGTCCAAAATGAGTCACAATGGTCATTTTGCTTAGGTGCTTATAAATAGAAGCCACTCCATAAGACATGAATATTGCTTAATATATTGTTTAACACTCACTTAATGCATTCTTATTCAATCTTCGACTTACAACTCCAACTCTATATTTTCTTACTCTCGAATTGTAAAGAAAGTCTTGTAATCACTTCTATAGATACTTTATTTCTAAGTCCCTTGACTAAGGCTGTAAGGGCTAACTCAGCTCGGTTGTCCCCGATTGTAAAGGTTAACTCGGTCGGGAAGTACTAGATCGAGATAAGGGAACTTCGAATCTAGGAAAATCTTGTAAAGTAATTGTCTAAGGGAGCAATTCGGGTAGAGTAAGTCATTTGTAATTGAGGATTCAATTAGTGGTTTTTGACTTGGTTCTTCGATTAGCACTGTTTGTGGTTTTTGGCCCAGGAGGGTTTCCACGTATTTACGAGTGTTCAACTTTCCGAGTCCAATCTAGACACGGAATCTATTTCAATTTCTATTTTGTGCTAAAGAGCATGATTTTTCAAGAAAATATTCCATCACCCTATTCACCCCCTCTAGGGTGACTTAAACTCTCCAAGAGCAAACCTTCAATTGGTATCGAGCCTAGCCTTTTAAAAGGATCTCACAATCCAAATGTATAAAGATCAAATGGTTCGAACAATGTAGAGTTCGATGAAGGAAGATCATTTACCGGACCACCTAAGTTCAAGGGGTCAAATTTTGCACATTAGATGAAGATGATGGATTGCTTTCTACTCGAATAATGATGAAGAAGTATGGAACATCATCCAAAATGGAAACTACATTCCAATGAAAGTGGAAGGTGTCGATTTGTGCCTAAAGAGAAATCAAAGTACAATTACGAAGAGAATGAGAAGTTCGAAAGAACTTCAAAGCCATGAACACACCGATGTGTGCCATCAGCTCGGAAGAGTACAACGAGGTGTCAGCCTATGACACAGCAAAAGAGGTGTGGAATACACTCGTCAACACCTATACAAGAACCAGCCAAGTAAAGCAAGCAAAGATAAGTCAATATCTTCACAAGTACGAGCCGTTCTAAATGGAGCTAGAAGATAACATCTCTCGGATGTATGTTCGGTTCACTAAAATTACCAACAATCTTAAATCTCTAGGTAGAAAAATCTCTCACGAGGAAATGGTAAAAAAATTCTGAAAAGTCTACCAAAGAGAAGATGGGGTCCTAAGGGGACAATAATTGAAGAGGCTCATATTCTCTCTCAATTGAAGCGTGATGAGCTCATTGGGAAGCTACTCACTCATGAGCTACACCTAGAAGAAAAGGATGCAGAGGTCAGCACCAAAAAGAACATCGCACTAAAGGCCTCGAAAGCGGATCAAAAGTCGGAGCTCCTCGGACTCAAAAGAGGATCCCACGGCATTCATTGTCGAGGCTTCGAAAGGATAATGAAGTACAAAAAGCGGCAAAGAAAACAAAGGAAGAGTTCTACAAGAAAGACAAGAAGGACAAGAAAGGTAAATACCCATCCCCTTCTAAGTTGTCTTTAACTAAGAACTCGGTCTGTTTTGAGTGTGGTAGCAAAGAGCACATTGTCAAAGACTCTCTAAAAAGAATAAGGACATCAAGAAGAAAGAGGCAATGGTGGCTACCTGGAGTGATGATGAGTCATCTGAAGATGATGACTCGGATGACTTAAACCATCTAATGGCGCTAATAGATTCAGAAGCTGAATCTAAGTCGGATAGCGACAACTCAAATACCGAGGAGACAAGCACTCGGGAGGTTATTGAATACTTCCTTAAATTCTCTAAAGTTGATTTAGCTACATATATTTTTAATTTGGAAGAAAAGTCTAATTCTAACTCTTCTATGTTTAAAGAACAACTTGAGCCTCTTAATACCGAGAGCAATGTTTTGAAAAATGAGTTAGAAAAATAAAGACAAAATGCGAAGGTATTCGAGACCGAGTGCTCAAGATAATGAGGCCGAGTCCGAGTCACTCGAGAACAAAGAATGAGCAACCGAAAAGGAAGCTCAATGAGTCTTAAGAGCTAGTTTTAAAACTCACTTAAGGTCAGAAAATTTTTATCTTTTACTTGGGCTTTCATTGTGTCTCATTTAAGAAAGAAAGATGTTGTTACAATGTCTGAAGAGGAATCTAATTCCTACTAAGATCTTTTCAAAGCCGATTCTAGAACTGTAAAGTTCAGGAAAGCTGAGCAGGGTCCTATTCATACTAATGAAAAGAGGACTGAGCCCATACCAGTTTACAGGAAAAAGCATTCTCCACCTATTTACAAAAGAAAAGATTTTTAAAGAAAAAGACACAGACTCGGTTTTCTAAAAGAAGACTTAGAATTAGACCAAACCTAAAATTATTCAAATCCGGGTTCCCATAAGTGCTCTTCCTCATAGAAAGACCACAGTAAAGACATTTACTGAGTTTGTGAGAGGAAGTGAGAAGGGTTAGTTTGTTTCTGTCTTGTAGGTGACTCGAAACGGAGCGGTCACTGGTGCTTAGACAGTGGTTGTTTACACCATATGTTTGGAGATTCAAGACTCTTTTTTGAGTTAGAAAACATGAAAGGATGAAAAGTCACATTTGTAGACAATAACAAGGGCAATATAGTTGGGATTGGTAAGATTGGTCAAGGAAACAGACTTTGTCGGCCCAGTCTACCTTGTTAAAGGACTCAAATACAATCTCCTTAGCATTTCTAGGCTATGTGACAATGGCCAAGAGGTAAGGTTCACTCGGACCAACTGCTACGTTTCTAATGTAGTCGGCAAAGAGACCAAGCTCTTAGGTCTTAGGTCAGGTAACACTTATACTATACCTCTTTCGGATTCTAGTCATAATTTATCTTGCTTAAAAGCATCTTTAAACGATGACTCATGAACATGGCATCGTAGACTACATCATATTAGTATGCATACCATTCGAAACTTGCATCTCATGGATTGGTTAGGGGTTTGCCTAACTGTGCATTTAAGAAAGATAAAATTTGTGATGCATACACCAAAGGAAAAATAAGTTAGATCATCTTTCAAACCACTTAAAAGCGTATCTACATCCAAAGTACTTGAATTGATTCATATGGATTTGTGTGGTGAAATTCCTGTGAAAAGCCTAGGAGGTAAATCATATGTGCTTGTTATTGTTGACGACTATTCACGATTTACCTGGGTATGTTTTCCGAGAAATAAGAATGAAGCTTTTAAAGAGATCGAGTAAGATCTACAGGAAAATTCAAGTGGAGTCTCGGACTCGGATTAGAAGGATTCAAGCTGACCATGGAAGGGAGTTTGATTACTCAAAATTTGCGAGACTTATGTGATAAGAATGGCATCTCCCACAACTTCTCTACACCAAGAACTCCTCAACGAGAATGGATTAGTGGAGAGAAATAACAAAACTCTTGAAGAAATAAGAAGGACCATGATGATTAAAAATGATCTACCTTACTATTTACGGGCTGAGGTAGTCAACAAAGAAAACTACACACTTAATAGGTGCCTCATCGGACCCATTCTAAAGAAAACACCCTATGAGCTCCACAAGGGATAGAAGCCCAACATCTCCTACTTCGGACCGTTCAGGTGTAAATGCTTTGAGCATAACAATGGTAAGGAACATCTGACTAAGTTTGATGCTAGATCAAATGAAGGTATATTTACGGGTTACTCATCTTCTAGTAAATCTTATCATGTATTTAATCAAAGGACTAACAAAGTGGAAGAAAGCATCCACGTTGTCTTTTTTAGATTGATCTTGGTCGGATAAGTGACTCCACCTTCTCGGATCTCAAGCTTAATAAAGATGAAGATGACCTTGCTAAAGGCGAGCTCGAAAGAGTCAAAACAGAAGAACTAAGGTAACTCGGAATGAGGAAACTCGGAACGAGCCAACTCGGAATGTTGTGACTCGGAATGAACAAAATCGAGCGCCAACTCCGAATGCTAAAGAACAAGCTAATGTAGAGATTCAGCAAGATCAACTAACAAAAGATTAACCTATTCAACCAAAAAATTTGGTAAACCAAAGGACATGTAAAGCTTTCAAATATGCATCTAGTCACCCACCTAAGAACATACTTTCGATATCAACAATGGGGTAAGAACTCGATCTTCTTTGCATAATCTATGTGCATTTTCTGCATTCATATCATTAACAGAACCTAAAAATGCACTAGCGAGTCTTAATTGAACCTGAATGGGTAGAGGCCATGCAAGAAGAGCTTAATCAATTTGAAAGAAACCAAGTCCGGACTCTAACCAAACGACCTTCGACAACCCAATAATAGGAACCAAATGGGTTTTCTAGAACAAACTGGATGAGGCGGGGTTGGTAGTCGAAATAAGGCTAGACTAGTTGCTCAAGGGTATAACCAAGAAGAAGGAATTGATTGTGGGAAAACCTTTGCACTGTTGCTAGGATTGAGGCAATCGAGAATTCTTTTAACGTTTGCATCTAGCATGAACATCAAGCTTTATCAAATGATGAGAAATGTGCATTTCTCAATGGTTATATTCAAGAAGAAGTTTATGTTGAGCAACCCCTTGGATTTGAAAACTCGGGATTTCCAAATCACGTTTTCAAATTGCAAAAGGCTTTATATGGTCTTAAACAAGCTCCCGAGCTTGGTATGAAAAACTAAGAAATTTCTTGGTTGAAAATGATTTCAAAAGAGGTCGGATTGACAAAACTCTTTTCACAAAAACCAAGGGGAATGATTTTCTTATCATTCGATTTATATTGCTGATATTAGTTTTGGAGCTACTAATGAAACTCTATGCCAAGAGTTTTCCGAGTTAATGAGACAGGAGTTCCGGATGAGCATGATGAGAGAACTCAACTTCTTTCTTGTTCCGCAAATCAAACAAGATAAGGATGGAATCTATGTCCATCAATCTAAGTACACCAAGGAGTCTGTTGAAGAAATATAAGTTACAAGATGTGAAGCATGCAACAACACCTATGAGTAGCATATTGGACTGGACTCGGATGAGAAAGGTAAAGTTGTAGATCGAAACTCTACAGAGGTATGATTGGATTTATACTTTATCTTACATCAAGTAGACCGGATCTAATGTCCGAGTGTACTGCGGTTGTGCAAGATTTCAATCTAATCCTAAGGAATCACATCTCATGTAGATGCTGACTAAGTTGATAGAATGAGCACATCAGGAGCATGCCAATTTCTTGGTCAATCCTTCATCTCCCGACACTCAAAGAAGCGGAACTCGGTTGCTCTATCAAGTATTGAGGCTGAGTACATTACGGTTGGACCTTGTCTGTGCTCGGATTCTCTGGATCAAGCAACACTTGAAGGATCTTGGATTATCATTCACATCTATCCCAGTCAAGTGTGACAATCGAGTGCTATCAGCATCACTAAGAATCCAATTCAAGCACTCAAAAACAAATCATATTGAGGTCGGTATCATTTTCCGAGAGACCATTATGAGAAAGATGATATTGACCTTGAATTTATTCCTACCAAGTTTCAATTAGCTGATATATTCACTAAGCTTCTTCGTGAAGACCAGTTTTGTTTTATTATGAATGAGCTTGGCATGATTAATGCATGATTATGTGATTTATTGCATAAATTATTCTTTCATGTTTATGTGTTATACGCTTTAAATAGATAACAAATGGACTAGTTGAATTAGAATAAAGCCGAGCTATAAAGTTATTAGTTTTCTTAGTGTTCTTAGTCACTCGGATATTCTTACGGAGTCAAACTCGGACTATGAGCAAAATAGACATCAAAATTCCGAGGTCATCTCTAGATAAATAGAGAATCTCATAAATGTTTTTGAAAACTCTTTTTCTCTCTCCCTGTCACACGAACAGATCAACAAAAACTAGTCGTTGGAAGAAAGTCTGTTAGAAAAGTAGTCGCTATAGCGAACAACGACACAACGGTCTGAAAGCTGTTTCTTGGTATTTGGGTCAAAAAGACGATTGGAAGCCTTTTCCACTATAAATAGCATCGCTTCACTTTCTTTTCTCTACTTTACCTACTTATTGTTTTCTCTCTTGCTCTCATTGCTCTTAGAACTCACTTACTCACTCATGCTTTCTTTCTCTCTCTAATTCTGAATTCTCTCTGTTCTCTATTCCATCTCTCGTTTCACTCTCTCAATCTTTACTCTCTAAATATGCCTAAGAGAGGAGTTGCTCAAGAAGAAGGTTCGGCACCCAAGAAGGCCATAACCAAATCTACTAAGAATGAGGTTGCACTAAGCAAAGGTAAAGAAGTTGCCTTAGATCTTCCAAAACATTTTGTCGCCCAACATTTCATTTTAGATGACAAAGTCTTCCCTACCACCTTCTTCTTACGGCTGAAGCACATCACAAAAATCGGTGTGTACAACTATCTTTGTTTTTGTGAGTACATATATCTAGACCTAGTGTCCGAATTCTATTCTCATATGATTGCCAACGAAGGCATCATTACTTCTCTTGTTCAAGGTAAGACCGTTCGGGTCAACCTTGCCTTACCTCACAAACTTTTCGATGTGAAGACTCTCTTTCCAAAATCGAATCATGTTTCGTTTAATGAAATCCGAAGGTTTGCTCTTGGAGAGACTTAGTCACCGTAGAGGGGGTGAATAGGGTGATGAGGAAATTTGAACAACAAATGGAAGATTAAAGTTTAAAACAAATTTTAAGACTCTCCGAGTCTAGATTGGGCTCGAGAAAAGTATGAACTCGGAATTTATGTGGAAACCCTCCTGGGGCGAGAAAACCACGGCTAGTGCTAATCCAAGCACCAAGTCAAATCCACTATTTTGAATCCACAAAATACGAGTAGAAACACTTCACCAGAATTGCTCCTTTGGACAATTCCTTACAAGATTTTCCTAGACTCGAAGTTCCCTTATCCGATCTAGTACTTCCTAACTGAGGTAACCTTTACAGCTACGGACAAGCGAGCTGAGTTAACCCTTACGGCTCGGTCAAGGGACATTACTCGGAAAGTAAGAAGGAGAATTTGTAACTAATTACAAGACATTTACAACTCGGAAAGATGTTAAGTATAGAGTTGGAGTTGTAAGTAGAAGATTGAATACGAATACAAAGACTTTTGCTTAAGTATGTGTATTGACAATGATTCCAACAATCTTCAAGTTTTGAGAGTTGGCTTCTATTTATAGATGAGCAAGCGGTTTAGCCGTTGTGACTAGCTTCTAATTAGAACTCCTCTCGTGACCATTGTAATGATTCTTCGAGTGGCTCGGAAAAGATCCATTGAGATTTGAACGTTGTGCAACGACTCTTGACTCCTTAGGATGTCCTAATCTACTGGTGGTGTCCGAAAAGTATGGTGGAAACCACCATTGAGCTTAGCATTGAAGATTTCCAGTTTTGGAAACGAGACAATCCGACACGGTGTCTCGGCCTTAGTCGAAGTAGAAAAAGCCTTGTCTGCTAGTAATTTGATATCTTGATGCTGGTTACTTTTGTAATTCAAAAATAGGATATCCTCGTTTAGATAACCTACAAACGTAAATCAATTTTGGTTCTCAAAGTATAAAATACTTTGGTCCAAGATTAAACACGAGATAATAATTTAATTAAGATAATTAAGTGCATAATTATTTGAGTCATGGAGGAGTGGAATTTGAAGACTCGAGACACTCGCTCAATATTCTTCGAGTCATGCAAAGGAATCGGGTATAAGGATTCTATACATGTAGAGTTTTGATTCCAAGGCATTCTCTCGTGTCTTAGAAACTTACTCGAGTAAAATAGTACTTTCTCTAAGTGATTCGGCCCTCACTTATCTCTTTTATCGCTTTTCAGTTAGCGACTCGGAAAATCGGTTCTTTATTTTGAGTCCACTCCCACTCGGACTAATCGCATTTCGAATATACCAAGTATTCCGCCGTTTCTCACTCGGAATCCGACTTATGGTTATCTATTCTATCGTTTGCATAGTCGGCATTCGTAGTTTATTTCATGCTTAGTCTATATCAAGCTTTTCCCACTCGATATTCGTTATAGAACTTGATTCCTCGCATAAGACTAAGTCATATGGAATTCCGAGTATCATGGATATTAGACTCAGAAAATTCCATTTCTTTTCGACTCGGATAATCAATTGCGTAATTATAATAATTATTTTATTATCTCGTGTCTAACCTTGGACCAAAGTATTTTATACTTTGAGAACCGAAGGTGTTTTACTTTTGTAGGTTATTCAATCGAGGATATCTTTTCAAACTACAAAAGTAGTCGGCTTCGTAACGTCAAATCACCAGCGAGATATGGCTTTTCACCTCCCCGCTTTAGTCCCAGAAGATTGTGTCGGAAGCCGTCCGCTTCCATATCCGGAAAACTGGAACGCCAAGCCTAACGGTGGTTTCCACCACATTTTTCAAGGCACAACCGATGGTTTTGGGACTTCCAAGGGAGTTAAACCGTTGTCCAACATCCATATTTCAACGGATACTTTACGAGTGACTCGAAAGCTATTATCAACGGTCACGAGAGGACTCTCGGTCGCGAGATAAAGATAACGGCTACTCGCTTGGTTATATATAAATAGAAGCCACTTCACAAGACTGGAAGATAGCCGAATCTATTATTAATACACATACTTGAGAAAAGTCATTGTATTTACTTTCAATCTTCTACTTACAACTCCCATTCTCGCAATTCATTACTCTACGAGTTGTAAGGTCTTGTACTTAATTACAAACTCTTCTTACATTCTTTGTAAGGTCCCTTGACTAAGTCTGTAAAGGTTAACTCGGCTTAGTTGTCCCTAGCTGTAAGGGTTATCTCAGCTAGGAAGTACTAGATCGAGATAAGGTAACTTCGAGTCTAGGAAAACTTGTATAGAGTTGTCCAAGGGAGCAACTCGGGGTTTAGTCGGTTCACGGTATTTTATGGACTCAAAATAGTGGATTTGACTTCATGTCCGAATTGACACGGGCCGTGGTTTTCTCGCCCAGGAGGTTTTCCACGTAAAATCTCTGTGTTCTCTTTCCGAGTTCATTCTAGACTCGGACGGCCTAACTCGCTCTTGTTTCTTCCGATTCATTGCTTTCGAGTCCAATCTTTTCCGACCTCGTGTTTAGACTCGTAAAGCTGTCTTTGCCTCTTTTCTCGTCAAAAGAGTGTGTTTTCGCGAAGAATTTTCTATCACCCTATTCACCCCCTCTAGGGTGACTCAAACTCTCCCCGAGCAAACCTTCAATTGGTATCGAGCCTAACCTTTTAGAAAGGATCTAACAATCCAAAGGTTTAAAGATCGGATGGCTCGGAACACCGGAGAGTTCGACGAAGGAAGATCTTCCAACAGGCCACCAAAATTCAAAGGTTCAAACTTTGGTCACTGGAAGAAGCTTATGGAATGTTTCCTCATGGATCATGATGAAGAAGTATGGGAAATCATACAACAAGGAAACTACATTCCAACGAAGACAGATGAATTCGAATCCTTCCCAAGACAAAGGCCGAGTTCACGCCAGCGAGGCGGAGAAGTTCAAAAAGAACTTCAAAGCCATGAACATCCTCATGTGCGCCATAAGCTCGGAAGAATATAATCGAGTCTCCGCTCGTGACTCGCTAAAGAGGTGTGGGACACTCGGTCAACACCTATGAAGGTACAAGTCAGGTGAGACAAGCGAAGATCGGCCAGTATCTTCACAAATATGAGCTTTTCAAAATGGAGCCGAAGAGAACATTACTCGGATGTTCATTCGCTTCACCGAGATCACCAACAATCTCAAATCTCCGGGAAAGAAAATCTCTCATGAAGAAATGTGCCGGAAAATTCTCGAAGCCTACCCAAGAGACGATGGGGTCCTAAGGTGACTGCCATAGAAGAGGCTCGGAACCTCTCACTCTTGAAGCCGGACGAGCTCATCGGAAAGCTTCGACTCATGAGATACATCCGGAAGAAGAAGATGCCGAGGGTACTCGTCAAAAGGAACATTGCGCTTAAAGCCTCGGAATCCAAAGAAGCTAGTCCGAGCTCCTCCGACTCGGAAGATGATCCCATGGCACTCATTGCAAGAGGCTTCAAGAGAATGATGAAGCATAAAAGATGGGACAAAAGACCAAAAGAAGAATTCTACAAAAAGGACAAGAGAGACGAGAAAAGGTAAGTTTTCTTCACCCTCAAAGTTATCTTTGTCTAAGAATTCTGGATGTTTTGAATGTGGCAGACAAACACCACATAGTCAAGGACTGTCCAAAATAAAGAAGGGACAGGAAGAAGAAAAAGGCCATGATGGCAACATGGAGCGATGAGGATTCATCCGAAGACGACGAGGATTCGGATGACTCGAAGTGTCCGATGGCAATTTCGACTCGGAAGCTGAAAGAGAGTCGGACTCGGACTCGGACAACGAGGAAACCGATCCTCAAGAGGTAATAAACTACTTCCTCAAATTCTCCAAAGTTGATTTAGCTAAATATATCTTTACTTTGGAAGAAAAGTCTAATTCCGATTCTTCTCATTTCAAGGAACAACTTGAGTCAATCACTTCGAGAGCACTTCTTTAAAAAACGAGTTAGAAAAGCCGAGACTCACACTCGGAGAACTCAAGACAAGTGCTCAAGCTAATGAGACTGAGTCCGAGTTACTCAAGAAAGAAAATGAGCGACTAAAACAGAAGCTCACCGAGTCTTAAGATCTAGTTTTAAAGTTTACTCAAGGTCGGAAGAACCTTGACATGCTCTTGGGATCACAATGTGTCTCGTTTCGAAAAGAAGGTCTTGGTTTCAACAAAGAGGAAGAATCTAATTCTTACTCGGAATTGTTCAAAAGGATTCCGGAACCGTAAAGTTCAAAGAGGTCGAGCATGGTCCCATTCACGTAAATGAAAGGAGGACTAAACCCGGACCTATTTACAAAAAGAAACCATTTTCTCCTATTTCAAAAGGAAAGGTTTTTAAAAGGAAAGAGACACAGACTTAGTTCTCCGAGAGGAAGACTCGAGAATCGGACAAAACCCAAAGTCATTCAAATCGGGTTCCGAAGCACCTTCTTCCTCGAAAAGGACCATAGTAAGGAATGTTACTGGGTTCGTTAGAGGAAGTGAGAAGGGTTAGATTCTTCTACGTTTTGCAGGTCACTCGGAAAAGATCAAAGGACACTCGGTACCTGGACAACGGATGTTCTCGACACATGTCAAGTGACCAAGGACTCTTTTCGAGCTGGAGTCATATAAAGGAGGAAGGGTGATTTTTGGTGATGACAACAGAAGGTAAAATAGTGGGCATTGGAAAGATTGGAAAAGGAAGCAATCTGGTGAGCCCAGTGTACCTTATCAAAGGGCTAAAGTACAATCTACTTAGCATCTCCCAGCTATGTGACAAGGGTCAAGAGGTAAGATTCACCCAATCTAAGTGCTACATCATAGATGAGACCACCAAAGAGATAAAACTCTCGAGTAAGAGATCGGGTAATACCTACATCATCGCTCTTGCTGACCCAAGTCGAACTTATCCTCGTTTAAAAGCATCTCTTCAAGATGATTCTTGGACTTGGCATCGTAGATTAGGTCATATTAGCATGCATACTATCAAAAAGCTTGCATCTCATAGTCCGGTTAGAGGTTTACCTAACCGTGCGTTTGAGAAGGACAAAGTATGTGAAGCACGCACCGAGGGAAACAAGTCGGATCTTCATTCAAATCTCTGAAGATAGTTTCCACATCCAACGTGCTTGAATTACTGCATATGGACCTATGTGGTGAAATTCCTGTGAAGAGTCTCGGAGGTAAATCTTACATACTTGTTATTATCAATGATTTTTCAAGATTTACCTGGGTGTGTTTTCTCAAGCATAAGAATGAAGCCTTCAAGGAGTTCAGCAAGCTCGTAGAAAGATTCAAGTTGAGTCTCGGACTCAGATTCAAAAGATTCGAACCGACCATGGAAGGGAGTTCGATTATTCGGAATTCTCGAGTTTTGTGACAAGAATGGAATCTCTCACAACTTCTCAGTACCCGTAACTCCTCAGCAGAATGGAGTAGTTGAGAGAAAGAACAGAACCCTTGAAGAGATAGCAAGGACAATGATGATTGAACACAACTTGCCTTACTATTTCTAGGCAGAGGCGATAAACACAGCCAACTACACTCTCAATCGACGCCTCATCGGACCCATTCTCAAGAAAACACCTTATGAGCTCCACAAAGGGAAGAAGCCAAATATTTCCTATTTCGGACCTTTCGGATGTAAGTGCTTTGTCCACAACAATGGTAAGGATCATCTGACCAAGTTTGATGCTCGGTCGGACGAAGGTATTTTTCTAGGTTACTCCTCTCATAGCAAAGCTTATCATATCTTCAACAAGCGAACTAACAAAGTGGAAGAGAGTACCCACGTAGTGTTTGATGAGCTTGAACAGGAGAAACCAAGTGAGTCTTCATACTCGGAACTGAAGCTCGAAAGGATGATGACGAAGATGAGCCTACTAAGACTCAGATTGAGACCACTCGGAATGAGGAAGCTCGAGAATGAGACAGCTCAAGAGGTCTCTCGTAACGAACAAGTCAATGAAGAGGATCACTCGGAACAAGCTTCGAAGATCAAGCAATTCAGCCCACAAACCTGGTGAATCAAAGAACTGGTAAAGCATTCAAATTTACTCCCAATCATCCCCAAGAAAACATCATTTCGATATCAACAAGTGGGGTAAGAACTCGTTCTTCTTTACACAATTTATGTGCATTCACCGCATTCATCTCATTAACCGAACCCAAAAATGCACTAGAGGCCCTTAATGAACCTGAATGGGTAGAGGTCATGCAAGAAGAACTAAATCAATTTGAAAGAAACCAAGTCCGGACTCCGACCAACCGACCTTCCGACCACCCGGTTATAGGAACCAAATGGGTTTTCAAGAATAAACTGGATGAGGGTGGAGTGGTAGTCGAAACAAGGCTAGACTTGTAGCTCAAGGTTACAATCAAGAAGAAGGAATTGATTGTGGGGAAACCTTTGCACCAGTAGGCTAGAATTGAAGCCATTAGAATATCTGTTGGCATTTGCATCCTGCATGCATATTAAATTATATCAAATGGATGTTAAGTGTGCCTTTCTCAATGGTTTTATTGAAGAAGAAGTTTATGTCGAGCAGACCTCCTGGTTTTGAAAGCTCGGAATTTCCAAATCATGTTTTCAAACTTCAAAAGGCTCTCTATGGTCTTAAGCAAGCCCCTCGTGCTTGGTATGAAAGACTCGAGCAGACTTCTTGGTTCAAAATGATTTCAAAAGAGGTCAGATCGACAAGACTCTATTCATAAAGACCAAAGGGAAAGATTTTCTTATTGTTCAAATATATGTTGATGATATTATTTTCGGTGCTACTAATGAATTTCTGTGCCGAGAATTTTCTGAGTTGATGAGTCAAGAGTTCCAAATGAGTATGATGGGAGAACTCAATTTCTTCCTTGGGTTGCAAATCAAACAAGGCAAAGATGGAATCTTTGTTCATCAATCAAAATACACCAAGGAACTGCTGAAGAAATATAAACTTCAAGATACAAAGCACGCATCTACCCATATGAGCAGCGAAGATAAAGCTCGACTCGGATGAGAAAGGTAAAGCGAGTAGATCAAAAACTCTATCGAGGTATGATTGGATCACTGTTATATCTTACTTCAAGCAAGCCAGATATAGTGTTTAGTGTTTGCTTATGCGCACGATTTCAAGCTAATCCGAAAGAATCACATCTCACTGCGGTGAAGAGAATATTCGGATATCTTGCAAGCACTCGGAATCTAGGACTCGTGGTATTCCAAAACTCGGAACCGACTCGACCGGGTACTCGGACGCGGACTACGCAGGATACAAAGTTGATCGAAAGAGCACATCCGGAGCTTGCCAATTTCGGGTCAATCCTTAATATCCTGGCACTCAAAGAAACAAAACTCGGTAGCTCTATCAACTGCGGAAGCTGAATACATTGCCGCTGGAGCTTGTTGCGCTCGGATCCTCTCGGATAAAACAACACTTGAAGGATCTTGGACTATTTCTCAACTCGGTTCCAATCAAGTGTGACAATCAAAGCGCAATCGGTATCACTAAGAATCCTATCCAAGCACTAAAAAACAAAGCATATTGAGGTCATGTATCACTTCTTACGTGATCACTCGTAAAAGGGTGATATTGCACTTGAGTTCATTCCTACTAATCTTCAATTAGCTGATATCTTTACTAAGCCTCTTGGTGAAGATCAATTTTGCTTTATTCGGAATGAGCTTGGTATGTTAAATGCTTAGTTACGTGTTACGATTATTACATATTTCGTGCTATGTGCTCTCGTTGTTAATAACCATTAGTTCGGTTGATTCCGTGATACTCGGGCTGATAGTTATTTCGTGTTTCGAGTCACTCGGAAATCTTTCCGAGTCAAACTCGGACGTAGAGAAATTTGGACATCAAATTTTCTGAAACTATCTCTAGAACAGTGGAGAGTTTCGGATTATAATTTCAAAATCTTTTCTCTCTCTTTCTCGAGCGCTGCGATCGGATCATAACCAGTAGATTTTAAACCGCTTGTTTCTCAACCGTTGAAGAAGAACCGTCACACCGGTCTTTGGTGACTCGATGGACAAGCTGAGTCGAACGGAGTTACTTAACGGATAGTGGACGGGCGCGGTTATTTTCTATAAATAACGTCTATCCATCTTCATCTCGGTATTCTAAAACTCCTTCCCTCTCAAACGAAAATCTTCTCGTGGAAGTTTTCTACGTGAACAAGTGACCCTCGATCGTCCGCAAGCGTTGAAGAAGCTCTCTCTCTCGTAAGTCCCGATCGCTCTATTCTCTTTTCTTCTACCATTTTCGTTTTCTTCTCTCCTACACCTTCTTCTCTCTCTCACTCGAAAAGCTTCATCTTTTCTCTCCAACTCTCACAATGCCTAAACGCGAAAACCATCCCGACTTCCAGGCTTCCCCATCTTCCAAAAAGCCCCGCACCAATAAGCCGAAAGCTCAACCCCTTCTAAACCCGTTGTCACCCGAAGCACCTTGCGCTGGACGACAAATTCTTCCCAACAACCAAATTCTCCTAGTTGTCCAACATCCAAACCACCGGAGTCTACCCTTTCTTGTGTTTCAGTGAGTTCATTTATCCTGAACTCGTTTCGAGTTTTATACTCATCTCACCCACTCGAAAATGTTCTAACCTCTCGGGTTCGTAACATTACTTGTCCGTATCAACACCTCCCTCTTTCACCGACTGTTCAAAGTTTCTTCTCTTTTCTTGAACAGCAACCCTATTCCTTTCACTCGAAGTCGCCGACGACTTACGTGAAAAGTACGCCAAAGAATTCCCCGGGTCCAAAAAGAACTTTTACGTAACTCGGTTGAAGTCGAAGCCAGGCTTCTATGTTTTCTGCCGATGAGAACCTTCTTCTCACAGCACTCTAGCAAGGAGAACCCCAACTCCAAGCACCTCAAAGCCCTCTTCGATATCCCGGAGGGATACGAAGTCGACCTCTTCCCCTCCATCATTGAGCGGATGGCGCCGTGCCAGCTCAACTTCAAACCAAGAAGAACACCTCCCTTCCTTTCGATGCTCTTCTCACCCTTGTCTTCAAACAATTTCAAGTTCCTCTTCCCTCCGACCCTAACGCGGTGTCCGAGGCGGCTATTGTGGTCGGCAAGAAGGAACTCCGGGAGTACGGATACCGGAAACTAACCCCGGTGTGCGGGTTCACAACTCGGAGCCGAGGCCTCCTTCTCCACCTCGGACTCGAAATCAACCCCTCTCCCTCTTCCCTTTACACCTGGTGGTGCCTCCACCTCCGGTGCTTCCAAAACTCTCTCGCCCTCTTGTCCCTGCCTTCCTGGACAAGATCGGCTCCGTGTCTTCGAACTCGGAGACATGCTCGGGGCTTTCAAGTCCGTCCTTCGAGGTCCGACCATCAACCAAAAGACCGATCAGTCCCAAATCCGAGAGCAGTAGTCTCTCGTTCTTGAGATGAGAGAGCTGGTTAAGGAGCGAGAAGGAGCTGGCTGAGCTCCTCGGAGAGAGATGGTTTAAGGCGGCTCGGGACCGGGATGACTCGGATGCGTCCGAGGCGTCTTCGAGCCCACGCCCGACCTCCTCGGACAGCGAGGAAGCCGAGGAAGAAGAGGAAGAAGGCTGCAGATGCAGCGAGAGGATGCTTGAGGAACCTGCGGCCGAGGCGAGGCCCTTCCGGGCGAAGGGAAGAAGAGGTCGTGGCAACTGCTGAGGGTCAGCCTGCTCCCCAAGCTCAAATCGATGTACTCGGCTCGATGCCAGCGATCCGAGTGGGTCGAAGACCTCGCTCCTCCAGGCGAGTCGGCCGGAGCGACCTCCTCCAGCCCCGAGGTCCCAAGGGAAGAACCCCTCGATCCACTCTCTCCGGGTCGGCCACTCAAAGCCGAGCCCCCGAGAACAATTCCGGTTCTCCCTTCACCGCGCTCAAGCACATCGTCAAGATCGTATCGGCGCCGGCGCACCTCCGCCTCCACTCGGAAATCCCCTCCTCCCTAGTTGGAACCATGCACTCGTCACAATTCCTCGGTGTCTCCAGATTTTTTTCTAATTTTATTTTTGTCCGGACAACTAATGTGTATTCCTTGTACTTTTCTCCCTTCTTTTTGTTACTTTGTTTTTGTTGAAAGGTAAGGGGAGAAATGTAGTCGAAGCTCGGTTGTCTTGTTTAGGGGAGTTTTTTTTTTTCCTCCCTTGTAATTTCTTTTTAATGAAGTGATGCATTTCATTATTAATTTACGAGTTCTCTATTTTTCTCGAGTTATTGTTAAAGCATACTTTATTTTATTTTGCTCCGATTTATTCAATATGCATTACTCATGAGCAAACTACTCGGAATCGATCTTTTTCTTCTAACAAAGTTTCTGTTTGAGTATGGAATGCCTTTCATCAAAAGGGGGAGATTGAAGACTCGAGACACTGCTCAATATTCTTCCGAGTCATGCAAAAGGAATCGGGTATAACGATTCTATACATGTAGAGTTTTGATTCCAAGGCATTCTCTCGTGTCTTAGAAACTTACTCGAGTAAAATAGTACTTTCTCTAAGTGATTCGGCCCTCACTTATCTCTTTTATCGCTTTTCGATTAGCGACTCGAAAACCAGTTCTTTATTTTGAGTCCACTCCCACTCGGACTAATCGCATTTCGAATATACCAAGTATTCCGCCGTTTCTCACTCGGAATCCGACTTATGGTTATCTATTCTATCGTTTGCATAGTCGGCATTCGTAGTTTATTTCATGCTTAGTCTATATCAAGCTTTTCCCACTCGATATTCGTTATAGAACTTGATTCCTCGCACAAGACTAAGTCATATGGAATTCGAGTATCATGGATATTAGACTCGGAAAATTCCATTTCTTTTCGACTCGGATAATCAATTGCGTAATTATCATAATTATTTTATTATCTCGTGTCTAACCTTGGACCAAAGTATTTTATACTTTGAGAACCGAAGGTGTTTTACTTTTGTAGGTTATTCAATCGAGGATATCTTTTCAAACTACAAAAGTAGGCGGCTTCGAACGTCAAATCACCAGCAGATATGGCTTTTCACCTCCCCGCTTTAGTCCCGGAAGATTGTATCGGAAGCCATGCGCTTCCATATCCGGAAAAGCTGGAACGCTAAGCCTAACGGTGGTTTCCACCTCATTTTTCAAGACACAACCGATGGTTTTGGGACTTCCAAGGGAGTTAAACCGTTGTCCAACATCCATATTTCAACGGATACTTTCCGAGTGACTCGGAAAGCCATTATCAACGGTCACGAGAGGACTCTCGGTCAGCGAGATAAAGATAACGGCTACTCGCTTGGTTATATATAAATAGAAGCCACTTCACAAGACTGGAAGATAGCCGAATCTATTGTTAATACACATACTTGAGAAAAGTCATTGTATTTACTTTCAATCTTCTTCTTACAACTCCCATTCCGTAATTCATTACTCTACGAGTTGTAAGGTCTTGTACTTAATTACAAACTCTTCTTACATTCATTGTAAGGTCCCTTGACTAAGCTGTAAAGGTTAACTCGGCTTAGTTGTCCCTAGGCTGTAAGGG
This sequence comes from Talinum fruticosum, assembly GCA_021018815.1. Taxonomy (NCBI): domain Eukaryota; kingdom Viridiplantae; phylum Streptophyta; class Magnoliopsida; order Caryophyllales; family Talinaceae; genus Talinum; species Talinum fruticosum. The sequence continues at coordinate 4,198,097 of JAITYX010000026.1, forward strand.
TTATCTCGGCTAGGAAGTACTAGATCGAGATAAGGTAACTTCGAGTCTAGGAAAACTTGTATATAGTTGTCCAAGGGAGCAACTCGGGTTTAGTCAGTTCACGGTATTTTGTGGACTCAAAATAGTGGATTTGACTTCGTGTGCTGGATTGACACGGGCCGTGGTTTTCTGCCCTAGGAGGGTTTCCACGTAAAATCTCTGTGTTCTCTTTCTAAGTTCATTCTAGACTCGGACTGACCTAACTTGCTCTTGTTTCTTCGATTCATTGCTTTACGAGTCCAATCTTTTCGACCCTGTGTTTAGACTCGAAGCTGTCTTTGCCTCTTTTACGTCAAAAAGAGTGTGTTTTCGCGAAGAATTTTCTATCACCCTATTCACCCCCTCTAGGGTGACTCGGACTCTCCCGAGCAAACGTTCGGAATTTTACGAGTCTAATATCCATTACACTCAAATTCCATCCGAGTCGGTTTGGAGAAAGATCAAGTTAGATAAACAATATCGAGTAAGAATACTTGTTCTACACAAATATTGTTCAAACAAAACAAGGCTGGCTTAAAAAGATGAAATAACACTATAATTCACTTAATCTTGGAATAAGAAGTCGGACACGAGTGTAAACATGTTAGAGTGAATGTTTGAACATGCGATAAGTATGAGTGTTGTCCGAGTGACTCGGAACTATAAGTGTGAGAAGATGAGTAAGAGTATGCTTTACGAGTTAGTTAGAATCAAATGAAAACATGTGTTATAGTTTACGTAACATTCGAACGGGTTCTATACCACTCGGAAAAGTTTCTATAGCACTTAGAATGACTTGTAATCAAAACTTACAAGAGATGAAGTTTGTACCTGATTCCTTGATAGTACTCGAGAATGTTATACATGCAAAGTCTAAGTCTTCAATCTCCCCTTTTTGATGAAAGGCATTCCGTACTCGAGATAGAAACTTTGTTAGTGGTATGGTACTTAGTTTACATTTTTCTCAAAGAATATGTCGAGTATAGAGATAGAATCATATAAAATATCTAAAGTGATTCAACCTTAGATTTTATCGAGCATTTAAGCTTAGATTACATCGAGCTAAGAATTGAAATATCGCATAGAAATGAAGTGAATCGAGCTTGCTTATATTAGAGGAAAAAAAATTTTAACCGACTTGATAGATCGGAGCAAGGAAAAAAATATGTAAGCGAGTTGATATATTAGGGAAAGATGAACTCGGAAAAGAAATTAAAATTCGAAACACAATTACATTGAGAGATAAATAAGCACGAAATAGAAACTTCATTAATATTCACATAGAAAGAATATATACACAAAAGGGTGAGAGGAAACTCCCCTAAAAATGACAACAAATTTTTCTAACTATTCTCCCCCTTACCTTTCAGCAAAAACAAAAGAGGAAGAATGTATCAAGAAGATACAATTTGTTTGTCCGGACAAAAAAATTAAAATAAAAGAGAAAAAAATTTAAGAGGGTGGAGAGGGAGCGATCGAGTCGAGGTGGACGGATGAGCGGGCGCCTTCGCTAGTAAGAACGGGATGATGTTGACGATAGAGGCGGGGCAGCAGCTGCGATCTCTAGAATGGGCTCGGCTACGAGTGGCTGACCTAGAACCAAGTCATCCGAGAGGTTCATCCTCTTGGAACTCGACCGAGGGAGGTGCTTACTCGAGGCTGGACAAGCTGCGGTCGACCTTTGTTAGCGAGCTCTTCGACCCAGTCGGACTAATATCCGAGCGATCGGTTACGGTTGGAGGGCTAGAGCACCTTGTCCCTCTGGTGCTTCTGCTCTTTCTTTTTCCTTCTTTTCTTCTTCCTTCTACCCTTCTTCCTTTTCTTCGAGGGAGCTGCCTCGGTCGCGAGTTTCCTCCTCTTCTTCTTCTTCTTCCTCTCCAAAGGAGGATTTGGTCGGGCTCGAGGACTCGTCGGATGTTTCGAGTTGCACGGGTCTTGAGCGAGCTTGGAGCGCCTTTCTTGGAGGAGCTCAATCATCTCCTTCTGCTCCTTGACGAGTGCCTTCATCTCAAGAAGCACATCTTGCTGCTCTCTAATTTAGGGTCGAGCGGTCCGAAGACTCAAACTTTAAATTTACGAGTTTTACGAGTTCCATCGAGGAATTAGGTATAAGACTTCTTCTCCTATAGAGTTTTAATTCCAAGCCATTCCATGTGCCTTAGAAACTTTTACGAGTGATATAGCATTTTCTCACGAGTGTTATAGAATCTACTATATATGTTTCCGATTGTTTCGATTGATGATCGACTCGGAAAGCTTACATTTACATGCCTCTTTACACTCGATTCCGAGTCACTCAACACTCGGGTATACCGCATGTTCAAACACTTTTATTCACGCACATAAACTCGGGTCGACTTCATGTTACATGAATTACACTTGTTAATTCTCTATTCCAAGTCAGTTTATTTAGTTTGAACCTTGTTTAGTCTAGATCAAGTTTGTTTTCTACGATATTCTTTATCTAACTTGATTCTAACTTAGGCCGACTCGGATGGAATTTGAGCCTCATGGATATTAGACTCGGAAAATTCTATTCCTTTTCGACTCGGATAATTAGTCACTTAATTATATTAATTACGTTATTATCCGTGACTAATCTTGGACCAAAGTATTTTATACTTTGAGAACCAAATTGTTTTACTTTTGTAGGTTATTCAAATGAGGCTATCCTAATTTTAAAGCTGCAAAAGTAGCTGAGCTTCAAAACGTCAAATCACCAGCGAGACAAGGCTTTTTCCACCTCGACCTAGCCCCGGACACATCGTGTCGGGATTGTCCGTTTCCACAATTGGAAATCTGCAACACCAAGCTCAACGATGATTTCCACCTTATTTTTAAAGACACTACCGGTGGTTGTGGGACTTCCAAAGGAGTCAAGAACCGTTGCTCAACGTTCATATCTCAATGGATATTTTACGAGTGACTTAGAAAATCCTTTACAACCGTCACAAAGGACTTCCGGTCGGAAGATGGACACAACGGCTAAGCTACTTGGTCACCTATAAATAGAAGCCAACTTTCAAGACTTGAAGATTACTTGAATCTATTATTAATACACATACTTGAGCAAAAGTCATTGTATTCATTCTCAATCTTCTACTTACAACTCCAATTATGTATTTAATAACTTTCGAGTTGTAAGGTCTTGTACTCGATTACAAACACTCTCTTTCTTATTCTCTAATTAAGGTCCCTTGATTGAGTCTGTAAGGGTTAACTCAGCTCGGTTGTCCCTAACTATAAGGGTGATCTCATTTAGGAAGTACTAGATCGGATAAGGTAATTTACGAGTCTAGGAAAAACTTGCAAGGAGTTGTTTAAGGGAGCAACTCAGGTCAAGTCGGTCTATCGTATTTTGTGGACATTTGAAATCGTGCTTGGATTAGCATGGTCCGTGGTTTTACGCCCCAGGAGGTTTTCCACGTACTTTACGAGTTATACTTTTACGAGTGCATTCTAAACTCGAGACAGGTCTTAAAGTGCCTGTTTAATTTGCTTCTTCACTTTGCACTTGAATTACGAGTTAGTGCTTTTACGAGTTTATCCTTGCCTCTCACTCATCTCAGATTCATATCTGTCTTAATTTTCAAGCAAGTTTCCTCATCACCCTATTCACCCCCTCTAGGGTGATTTATACTCTCAAGAGCAAACCTTCACGAGTCTTTTCATTGATGGTCATTGGTCGTAGGACGGTCTTGAATGACTAGAGGGTGGCCTTAAGTTTAGTGGACACAGAGGAAATCTTGTCCATTATTGCGAGTGGACAAGGCGGAAGAAAGGACTCGAGAAACACCTGAAGTGGAGGCACCACCAGGTGGAGGAGGTAGAGAGAGAGGAGCTTAAGTATGAGTCCGAGGCGGAGACGGTGGCCTCGGTTCCGAGCTATAGACCAAGACACCCGGTTGGGTTTCTCGGTATCCATACCCGAGGAGTTCTTTTACGCCAACAACAACGACGACCTCGAAACCACGTCGGGATATGAGGGGTGGGGAACTTTGAATTGCTTGAAAATGAAAGTGAGAAGAGCCAAAAGGAAAAGGGGTGGATTTCTTAGTCTAGGCGGCACAGCGGCAATCTACTCAATAATAGTGGGAAACGGGACTACTTCGTAGCCCTCGAGAATGTCAAAAAGAGTTTTGAAATGCTTGGAGTTAGGATTTTCTTTGCTCGAATGCTGACGAAGAAGGTTCTCATCGGCAAGAAACACGGAAGACGGGCTTCGACTTTAGTTGAGTCACGAGAAGTTTTGCGTGACTCGGGAAATTCTTTGGCATACTTCTCAAAGAATTCATCAGCAACCTCATTGAAAGGTATATGGTTGTTGTTGACGAAAGAGAAGATACTTTGAATAGGCGGTGGAGGAGAGAGACGTTGATACGGACAACAAAATCTTGAACTCTGGAGGTGAGTATACCCTCGAGCTAGAGAGGTATGAGTAAAACTCGAAACGAGTTTTGGGTAGATGAACTCGCTGAAACAGAGGAAATTATAAAACCCTGCGATTTTGATATTGTTCAACCACGAAAACTTGGTGGTTAGGAAGAATTTGTCATCCAACGTTAGGTGTTGGGTGACAATGATTTTAGAGGGGTTGGAAGGACCCTCTTGGCTTTTGTGCGAAGTTTCTTGGTTGTAGAACCAAGAAAGTGTGGGTGGGAACCTCTTTCTAGCATGTTTGAATGTGAAAAGAGAGAAGATGAACTTTTAGAGAGAAAGAGAGTATAGAAGATAGCTCAAAGAGAGAGAGCGAGTAGAGAGTGAAAAGAGAAATAAAAGAGTAGAGAGAGGCTGAGAGCAATGGGTGCTTCCTAGAGATTCGTTCACTTAGCTTGAGAGAGACGATTCATTCTTTGAAAACAGTGAACTTGCTCGAGATGTAGTAAGCGAGAGAGAGAGTATGTAGAGAGTAAAGTAGCGAAATGAAGGAAAAAGGATGATATTTGTAGAGAAAGCATTGTTCTTCGATATTCGCTCGACTCAACTCCCCAACGGTCGCCTCGGACCGGTGTGACTGTTACTGCTCTCTAACGGTTAGAATTCCAGCGATTGTCACGCAACGGCTAGTTCTCTAATCAATGCGCGAGAGACAGAGAGAGAGAAAAAGAGAGACTTTAAAAGAAATTTCTGAAATTCTCCACTAATGTAGAGATGATTTCAAAAGTTTGATGTCCATTTTTCTCAAATCTAAGTCTAACTCGGTAAAGTTTCTTAGAAAATGATACCGACCTCAATATGCTTTGTTTTTGAGTGCTTGAACTGGATTATTAGTGATGCTGATTGCACTTTGATTGTCACACTTGATTGGAATTTATTTGAATATAAGTCCAAGATCTCTCAAGTGTTGCTTTATCCATAAAATCTGAGCACAACATACTCCAAATGCAATGTATTCAGCTTCGGCGGTTGATAGGGCTACTGAGTTCGTTTCTTTGAGTGCCAAGAAATAAGGGATTGACCCGAAACCGGCATGCTCCTGAGGTGCTCTTTCTATCAACTTTGTATCCAGCATGGTCAGCATCCGAGTATCCGGTGAGAGTCGGTTACGAGTCCCTTGAGTACCACGAGACCTAGATTATGAGTCCCTGCAAGATATCTCGAAAATTCTCTTCACTTGCAGGTGAGATGTGATTCTTTTGGATTAGCTTGAAATCTTGCACATGAGACATACACTAAACATTATGTCTGGCCCACTGGAAGTAAGATACGGTAGAGATCCAATCATATCTCAATAGAGTTTCGATCTACTTGCTTTACCTTTTTCGATCCGAATCCAGTTTTATGTTGTTGCTCATAGGTGTTGCTACATGTTTTGCATCTTGAAGTTTGTACTTCTTCAGCAGTTCCTTGGTATACTTTGATTGATGGGCATAGATGCCATCCTTATCTTGCTTGATTTGTAGACCAAGGAAGAAATTGAGTTCTTCCATCATGCTCATTTGAAATTCTCGTCTCATTAACTCAAAAAAATCTCGACATAGAATTTCCTTAGTGGCTCCAAATATTATATCATCAACATAGATATGAGCAATAAAAAGTCTTTCCCCTTGGTTTTTATAAAAAGAGTCTTGTCAATCTAACCTCTTCTAAAATCATTTTCAACAAAGAAATTGGTTAGTCTTTCATACCAAGCTCCGGGAGCTTGTTTAAGACCATAAAGAGCTTTTTGCAATTTGAAAACATGATTGGAAATTCCGAGTTTTCAAATCCAGGGGCTGCTCAACATAGACTTCCCCTTCAATGAAACCATTAAGGAAAGCACATTTAAGATCTATTTGATACAGTTTGATATTCATGCTTGATGCAAACACCAATAAGATTCTAATAGCTTTAATTCTAGCGACCCTGTACAAAGGTTTCCCCACAATCAATCGCTTCTTCTTGATTGTAACCTTGAGCCACAAGTCTAACCTTATTTCTAACTACCAATCCACCTTCATCCAGTTTGTTCTCAAAATCCCATTTGGTTCCTATGACTTGGTGGTCGGAAGGTCGTTTTGTAAAAGTAAAGACTTGTTTTCTTTCAAATTGATTAAGTTCCTCTTACATGGCCTCTACCCATTCAGGTTCATTCAAGGCTTCTAGTGCACTTCGGGTTCGATAAATGATATGAATGCAGTGAATGCACATAAATTTTGTAGAGAGGAACGAGTTCGACCCCACTATTGATATCAAACAAGATGTTTTCGAATGGGTGGCTCGAAGTGTATTTGAAAGCTCTACATGTTCTCTCGGTTCACCAGATTTGTAGGTTGAATTGGTTGATCTTCGGATGTACTGTTGCGAGTGAGCTTGCTCTTCTAATTGACCTCCAACATCTAAGTTGGCTCTTGAGTTGTCTCATTCTAAGTCAGGTTGTTCCGAGTTACCTCATTACGAGTGACTTTTCCTTAACTCTTTACGAGCTCATCTTCGCTAAGATCATCATCTCGACAGAGCTTCGGATATGAGAATGTTGACTCACTTGGTTTTCCCTGCTCAATCTCATCAAAAACAACGTGGATGCTTTCTTCCACTCTGTTAGTTCTTTTATTGAAAATGCGATATGCTTTACTATGAGATGAATAACCAAGAAAAATACCTTCATCCGACCGAGCATCAAACTTAGTCGAGTGATCCTTACCATTATTATGACCATAACACTTACATCCAAAGGGTTTGAAGTATGAAATGTTGGGTTTCTTCCCTTTGTAGAGTTAGTATGGAGTTTTCATCGGGATGGGTCCGATAACGCATCTATTCAATGTGTAGGTTGCTTTGTGTAGACTGCCTCGGCCTAGAAATAGTAAGGTAGATCATGTTCAATCATCATTGTCCTTCCTATTTCTTCAAGAGTTCGATTATTTCTCTCCACTACTCCATTTTGTTGAGGAGTTCTTGGTGCTGAGAAGTTGTGGGAGATAGCATTCTTATCACGGAACTCTGCAAATTCCGAGTAGTCGAACTCCCTTCCATGGTCAGTTCAAATTCTTTTGATCCGAGTCTAAGACTCAACTTGAATTTTCCTGTAGAGCTTGCTGAACTCTTTGAAGGCTTCATTTTTGTGCTTAAGAAAACAAACCCGGGTAAATCGCGAGTAGTCATCATCAATCACAAGTACATATGATTTACCTCCGAGACTCTTGACGAGGATTTCACCACATAAATCCACATGTAACATTTCAAGCACTTTTGATGTGGAAACAGTTTTGAGAGATTTGAAAGATGATCCGACTTGTTTCCCTTTTATGCATGCTTCATAAATTTTATCTTTCTTAAATGCACAAGTAGGCAATCCTCCGACTAAACAATGAGATGCCAGCTTTTTAATGGTGTTCATGCTAACATGTCCTAGTCTACGATGCCATGTCCATGCATCATGTAGAGATGCTTTTAAACAAGATAAATTCTAACTAGGGTCGAAAGAGGAATATTATAGGTGTTACCTAATCTCTTACCCGAGAGCTTAGTCTCCTTGGTAGTTTCATCAAAAATATAACGGTTGGTCCGAGTGAATCTTACCTCTTGACCTTTGTCACACAATTGAGAGAAGCTAAGTAGATTGTACTTCAATCCCTTGACAAGGTAGACTAGGCTAACCAGATTGTCTTCTTTTCCAATCTTACTTATCCCAATTATCTTGCCCATGTTATCATCTCTAAATGTGACTTTGCCTCCCTTGTACTCTTCTAACTCGGAAAAGAGTCTTGAGTCTCTCGACATGTGGCATGAGCATCCACTGTCCAGTACCAGTACCCTTTTGTTCTTTTTTGAGCTACCTGCAGGACGAGAAACAAACTAACCCCTTATTTCCTCTAATGAACCCAGTAACTCCCTTTACTGTGGTCCTTTTTGAGGAAGAAGACTCTTGAAACCCAAATTTGAATAACTCTGGTTTGGTCCGATTCCGAGTCTTCCTTTTAGAAAATTGAGTCCGTTAAAAATCTTTTCTTTTATAAATTGGTGGAGAGGGTTTTCTCTTGTAAGCTAGTCCAGGCTCGAGTCCTCTTTCTATTCTTATGAATGGGACGATGTTCAGCCTTGTTGAACCTTACAGCTTCGAAATCATTTTTGAAAAGCTCGAGTAGGAATTAGATTCCTCCTCCTTGCTAAAACCAAGTCCTTCTTTTCTCAAGGAGACACATTAAGACCCTAAGAGCATGTCAAGGTTTTTCGACCTTGAGTAAACTTCAAAAGAAGTTCTTGAGACTCATCAAGCTTTTCCTTCAGATGCTCATTTTCACTTATGAGTGACTCGGACTCAATCTCATTAGATTGAGCACTAGTCTTGAGTTCTCTTAGAGCAAGTCTTAGTTTTTCTAATTCATTTTTTAAAGAAATGCTCTCAAAAGTGATAGACTCAAGTTGTTCTTTAAACCGAGAAGAATCGAATTGGACTTCTCTTCCAAAGTGTAAATATATTTAGCTAAATCAACCTTGGAAAACTTGAGGAAGTATTCAATTACCTCCCGATGATTCGTTTCCTCATTGTCTAAGTGATCCGAGTCCGACTCAAATTCAGCTTCCGAGTCCGATAGTGCCATCGGACACTTTGAGTTATCTAAGTGTTCATCTTCTTCGACGAATCTTCATCACTCCATGTGGCCACCATAGCCTTCTTCTTCTTTTTGTCCCTCTTTCTCCTTGAGCGAGTCTTTGACTATGTGTTCTTTCGCTGCCACATTCAAAACAACTAGAGTTCTTAGTTAAAGATAACTTTGAAGGGGAAGAGTGTTTACCTTTTCTGTCCTTCTTATCTTTCTTGTAGAACTCTTCTCTTGGTCTGTTTGTCCCATCTCTTATGCTTCATCATTCTTTTGAAGCCTCGGCGATAAGTGCCATCTTCTCTGCTTTTTTAGGCCTTCGAGCAATATTCTTCTTAGTGCTGACCTCGGCGTCCTCTTCTTCCGAGATGGATCTCATGGGTGAGTAGCTTCCCAATGAGTTCGTCCGGCTTTAATAGAGAGAGGTTCCGAGCTTCCTCGATGGTTGTTACCTTCTAAGCCCATCTTCTCTTGGGTAGGCTTCTCAATATTTTTCCGCACATTTCCTTATGGGAAATCTTTCTACCTAAAGATTTGAGATTGTTAGTAATCTCGGTGAAGCGGATGAACATCCGAGTGATGTTTTCTTCGCCTCCATCTTGAACAGCTCATACTTATGAAGATATTGGCTTATCTTCGCTTGTCCGACTTGGCTTATGCCTTCATATGTGTTGACACGAGTGTCCCACACTTCTTTTCGCTGTGTCACAAGTCGACACTCTGTTGTATTCTTTTGAGCTGATGGCGTACATCGGAATGTTCATTGCTTTAAAATTCTTTTTGAACTTTTACGCCTCTTCGCGGTGTACTCGATCTTTGCCTTAGGCACGAGTCTTGTTTCCTCTGTCTTCATTGGAATGTCGTTGCCTTCTCGTATAATGTTCCATACATCTTCATCGTGATCTAGTAGAAAGCATTCCATGAGCTTCTTCTAGTGTACGAAGTTTGATCCTCTAAACTTTGGTCGTCAGCTGGAAGATCTTCCTTCATCGAATTCTCCATTGTTACGAGCCATTTGATTTTTAGACCTTTGGATGGTTAGATCCTTTACGAAAGGCTAGGCTCGATACCAATTGAAGGTTTGCTCTTGGAGAGACTTAGTCACCCTAGAGGGGGTGAATAGAGTGATAAGGAAATTTGAACAATAAATGGAAGATTAAAGTTTAAAACAAACTTTAAGACTCTCTCGAGTCTAGATTGGGCTCGGAAAAGTATGAACTCAAAATTTACGTGGAAACCCTCCAGGGCGAGAAAACCACAGCCAGTGCTAATCCAAGCACCAAGTCAAATCCACTATTTTGAATCCACAAAATACGAGTAGAAACATTTCACCGAATTGCTCCCTTAGACAATTCCTTACAAGATTTTCCTAGATCGAGAAGTTCAATTATCCGATGTAGTACTTCCTAAATGAGGTAACCTTTACAACTAGGGACAACTGAGATGAGTTAACCCTTACAGCTCAGTCAAAGGACCTTACTCGGATAGTAAGAAGGAGAATTTGTAACTGATTACAAGACCTTACAACTCGGAAAGATGTTAAGTATAGAAGATTGAATACGAATACAAAGACTTTTGCTTAAGTATGTGTATTGACAATGATTCCAAGCAATCTTCAACTCTTGAGAGTTGGCTTCTATTTATAGATGAGCAAGCGGTTTAGTAGTTGTGACTAGCTTTTGATTAGAAGTCCTCTCGTGACCATTGTAAAGGTTCTTCCGAGTGGCTCGGAAAACATCCGTTAAGATTTGAACATTGTGCAACGGCTCTTGACTCCTTAGGATGTCCTAAGCCACTCGGTGGTGTCCGAAAAGTATGGTGGAAACCACCGTTGAGCTTAGCGTTGAAGATTTCTAATTTTGGAAACGAGACAACCCCGACATAGTGTCCGGGCCTTGGTCGAAGTAGAAAAAGCCTTCTCTGCTTGGTGATTTGATATCTTGAAGCCGGTTACTTTTGTAATTCAAAAATATGATAACCTCGTTTAGATAACCTACAAAAGTAAATCAAAATTTTGGTTCTCAAAGTATAAAATACTTTGGTCCAAGATTATACACAAATAATAATTTAATTAAGATAATTAAGTGCATAATTATGTGAGTCGTGGAGGATCTGCAATTTTACGAGTCTAATATCCATTACACTCAAATTCCATCTCGAGTCGGTTTGGAGAAAGATCAAGTTAGATAAACAATATCGAGTAAGAATACTTGATCTAGACAAATATTGTTCAAACAAAACAAGCTGACTTAAAGAGATGAATTAACGTCGTAATTCACTTAATCTTGGAATAAGAAATCGGACTTGAGTGTAAACGTGTTAGAGCGAATGTTTGAACTTGTGATAAGTCCGAGTGTTGCCTAAGTGACTCGGAACTATAAGTGTGAGAAGATAAGTTAGAGTATGCTTTCCGAGTTAGTCGGAATCAAATGAAAACATGTGTAATAGTTTACGTAACACTCGTAACGGGTTCTATACCACTCGAAAAAGTTTCTATGGCACTTAAGAATGACTTGTAATCAAAACTTACAAGAGATGAAGTTTATACCTGATTCCTTGATAGTACTCGGAATGTTATACATGCAAAGTCCGAGTCTTCAAAATCACCGACGATTTCTTTGATAAATTTGCTAAAGAGGTTCCTAAGTCCAAAAGGAAGTTCTCTATGACTCGGATGAAGTCGAAGCTCGGCTTCTTTGTTTTATTCTCGATGAGAACTTTCTTCTCTCATCACTCGTGCAAAGAGAACCCTAACTCCAAAGTTACGAAGGTTCACTACGATATTCTTGAGAGCACATGGCAAGCTGTGATCTGCTCACTCTAAGAAGTCGACTCCATATCCATTTGGAACACTTCTAACCGATGTTTTCAAACAGTTTCGAGATCCCTCTTCCTTCGACCCCAGTGCTTGCTTAGAACCGGTTGTTTGTCCAGGCGGGAATGAGCTTTCGGCTCTAGAATACTAGGAAGTTAAACCTAGTGTCTTGATTCATGTGTCCGAGTTACCTGCTCCTCCTCCACCTCGGACTCGGACAACACCGGAGGTCCCACTTCGAGTGTTGGACCTTCTACTTCTCGGCCTATTCCTTTTGTTGACTTATTTGAAAAATTAGCCAACCAATTTGTTTCTCTTACCCCAATGTTTCAAGCAACTCTGAGGTCTTTCAAGACCTTTATTCCAACCTTGGTTCCGATGTAAAAACAAGCTTAGTCTAAGCTCCGAGAGAACTAAGAACTCATTTCGAGCTCAAGGAGATCATCAAGGAACAACGAGAACATATTAGACATCTCCAAGAGCGTAGGTCTAAGGCAGGTGAGGACTCGGAAAACACTAACACTTCGTGGAGTCCTCCAACCCTACTAAGTTAAAATCAGCTGAAGCCGAGGAAGCGTAGTAGAAGTCGAAGAAGGAGAAGAAGAAGTAAACAAAGAGGAAGAAGCTGCTTAGCCTGAGGACCAGGGCAATAAACAACCTAAGTTTATCTACTCTAATCACACTCGAGTGCCTCGAAGAGGTCGGCAAAGTTGGTCAATCACAAACCCCTGCCTCGGAAACGCAACCAGCAACTATCTTTGAGGAAGAAGAAGAAGCCGAGGAAGATATGCCTTTGGTTCATAGAACCAGGATGTCTCAACTTCGGACGTACCAATTCCGCCGCCACCTCACCCGAGTTCATCCACTCAAACTTATAGGCGAAGGCGCCCGCTCGCTCCTCATCCTCAAGACAGATCGCCCCTCCATCTTAATCTAAATTTTTTAACTCAAATTTCATTTTATTTTATCAAACATCTACTGTAATTACTTAATCTTTCCTCCCTTCTTTTGGTATTTTCTCTGAAATGCATAGAGGGAGAGAAATAGATAGAAAATTGGATGTTTGGTTTAGGGAGTGTTTTTCCTTTTTGTTGTTACTTTTTGACTTTAGTTACTTTTTTTTGTTTCTTGTATATATGACTCGGCAATCAATGAAATTTATTTTTCCGAGCATATTTGTTTCGAGTTTCATACTTTACTTTGCTTTAATAGCTTTAATACTTGACCCTTTAACATATCTCGCTCTGTCTATTTCTTTGATTACTCTAATTAATATCAAGAAACATGTTCTGAGTTATGATTTGATCCGAGCTGAACTTACATAAACTTTTATGATCTAGTTAATTCTTTCTTGCTCCGATCATTTCGTTATGAAAACTTAACATTTTGAACTAATAAATTTCTATCTAAAGTATGGAATGCCTTTCATCAAAAAGGAGAGATTGAAGACTCGGGTATAACTTTTTATCTCTCTTAGGTTTTGATTCTAAGTCATTCTAAGCCTTATAGAAATCATTACCTAAGTTTTCGTTTTGTTCTAACTCGCTCAAAAACCAGTCTCTTAGCATAACATTCTTAACTCGTGTTTCTAACCCACTCGGACACAACTCGGAACTAACGCATGAGTAAATAATTTCTCTAACACATTTTTTGTGAGCACTAACTTTATGTTTCAAGAGAAAATGAATTACTTCGTTGATTCTAATTTCTAAGTCATTTTATTTATAGAGAATTATTTACTAAATCAAGTTCATGTATTCGATATTTTATTCTCTCTAACTTGATCATTTTAAGGATTGACTTAAGATGAAATTTGAACCTAATAGATATTAGACTCACTAAATTCCACTATTTTAGGCCAAAGATAATTAAGTGCTTAATTAGTATATGTGCCTAATCCTAGACCAAAGTATTTTTATACTTTGAGTACCACCCTGTTTTGTTTTTGTAAGTTCGTTTAAATAAGCCTAATCTACTTTTGAAATACAAATGCCGTTTAACACCACCACACGTAAAACAGCTACTACTGGACGTGGCTAAGACACCGTGTCAAGGTTGTTTGTTACCAAATCCGGAAATCAGCAACTTTGGCTCTAACGAGTGTTTTTGCCCCTAATTTCGATCCACAACCGGAGCGTTAGACTACTTTTGGAGCCAAGAGCCGTTACACAACGTTCACATCCGAACAGATCTTTTTTGAGTAACTCGGACTAGTCGTTGCAACGACTATCGAAGTTCATCAATCCGAACGAGTCACAACACTCATTCTTCCCGGGTGCTTATAAATAGAAGCCACTCCACAAGACTTGAAGATTGCTTAACATATTTCTTAACACTCACTTAGTGCATTCTTATTCAATCTTCAGCTTCAACTCCAACTCTATATTTTCTTACTCTTTGAGTTGTAAAGAAAGTCTTGCAATCATTTCTATTCTTTACTTTCTTTCTAAGTCCCTTGATTGAGATGTGAGATCTAACTCAGCTCGGTTGTCCCCGATTGTAAAGGTTAACTCAGTCAAGAAGTATTAGATCGGATAAGGGAACTTCGAGTCTAGGAAAATCTTATAAAGGAATTATCTAAGGGAGAAATTCTAGGTAGAGTCAGTACTTTGTAATTGAGGATTCAATTAGTGGATTTAACTTGGTGCTTGGATTAGCATTGTCCGTGGTTTTCTCGCCCCGGGAGGGTTTTCACATATTTCGAGTGTTCAACTTTCTAAATCCAATCTAGACTCAAAATCTATTTTTGTTTCTATTTTGTACAAAAAGTTTGATTTTTCAAGAAAATATTCTATCACCCTATTCACCCCCTCTAGGCTGACTTAGCCTCTCCAAGAGCAAACCCTCACGAACTTCATGATTGAGCTAACACGGTGGATGCATGAGATGAGTAACATGGAGAGATCCGGGTTATCCAATTATAGGCTAAATGTCCTATCCAAGCATTCACCAGGTGAAGGTCTATTGGACCTTCCTAAGGGCTGTTGTAGCTTAGTGGGACCCACACCATCATGTCTTCGAGTTTAGGGATAAGAAACCGTGCCCCTGCCTAAAGAATTTGATGCCATACTAGGTAGTTATAGGTGAGCAAAACCAGCTATAACCAAATCATCAAAAAATGTCCACGAGACTTACAAATACTTGCTTGAGACTAAGCAATAAGAATATAGGGTGGATTCTTATTGGGCACCGGGTAAATCGACCAACCTGATAAAATGCTATCGAAACATGTATGCCTTCGCTAAAGCAATCATCATCCCAAGGCGGCAGGCTATTATCACTTGTCTTATAGGTGGATTCCTACTCGGTCGAAGGTCACGGGGATTTGGCACTAGTGGCGCTATTAAGTTTAGTTGAACAATTAGAGAATTATTATTCTCTAACTCCCATAATAGTTGCTTGAGACAATCATAGGTGATGTATCCTCGGAGGAGGAGAGTTTATGTATCTTCGAAAGAGGAGATTTGGTGTATCTTCGGAGGAGAATTGATTTATCTTCGGATGAGAGTTGATGGATCTTCGAATGAGAGTTAACGGATCTTCAGATGAGAATTGATGGATCTTCGGATGAGAGTTGATGGATCTTCGGATGAGAGTTGATGGATCTTCGGATGAGGATAGAGTCCAAGCTTCGATGGATGAGACTCATCACCATCGAATGCTTAAGGCACTAAGGATTGAACTAGATAAGACACACCACTAGCTTGCACCAAGGACTTGATAGAACACCACTTAGCATGCCAATACTAAGATAAGTAATCAAGAATTTAGAGAGAAGAGCTCAATGCTCACTTGGTTTTGTATTTCAACTTCAATGCCTCATTACATCAAGGAAGCCACTATTTATAGTGCTTCAAAGTAGAGTAGCTATGTACAATCCAATGGCTATTAGAGCCCTTACAAAATCAAGGGTGGGGATTACACAAGGAATAATCAAAAGAGGACAAAAAAAAGAGGACATGGCTAAGGAACATGTGGTTCTCATGCTTGGAGTATTTATGGCCAAGTATTTATTTCCCGTTCCTCAAGCTACACTTTGATTGGTTGTATCTTATGATTCCTTGCTCCAAATTAAGCAAAATTGATATGCCTTGGAAGCTTTCCACGTCCACTATTCATCCAAGTGCTTGGTTAACCCAAATGACCCTCCGAGTAAGAAGATGTTGACCGTTAAAGTCCATATGTGCAAAATTGTCAAACAACCCTTCTTTGCCAATTGTCCGCTTTTGAGGCTTTCTCCTTGCTATCTCCGTTTCTACTCTTAAGGACCACTTAGGGATATTTTATTCTTAGTAATAAAGAGTTTTAGGGCACTCCTAACCCTCAACACTCTTGGAAAATCTGAACCGGAAGGGGTGATTTTGCTTCCCTCGGTTGAGCTTCAATCAAAGTTACCACCTCTCATATCAAGCCATGATTCTTAGTGATTGAGTTTGAGGTAGTAGCATGGAGATCTCCATCATCCTCCCCTTGTTGAAAAGAATTTGACCTCAAATTCTCTAAGGTATCATCTTCAAAATAGGGAGATAAGTCGACCACATTGAAACTTGCGGATACTCCATACTTGCTGGGTTAATTAACTTTGTATACATTGTCGTTAATCTTTTCGAGTCACTTCAAATTGACCTTCATCCCGTGGCATTAGTTTGCTCTTTCTCTTGGAAGGAAAATGCTCCTTCCTGAGGTGTACCCACACTAAGTCTCCGGGTTGAAAAACCACTTTCTTTCAGCCCTTATCAACTCTTTGCTTGTATGTATGGTTGGATGGCTTAATTCGGCTCTAACTTTTTCATGCATGTTCTGGATCTCTTGGACTCTTTTGGCATCTTCCATGCTTGGCTTTTCATCCATGCCTCTTGGTGCCAAGTCTAATGGAGTAAGTGGCTCAACTCCGTAGACTATTTTGAAAGGACTCATGCTTATGGATTTGTTTGGAGCACCATTGTAAGCGAATTCGGCGTGAGAAAGTAGCTGGTCCCATGCTTGGGGATTGGTTTTGATCAAGGCTCTAAATAGCACGTCCAATGTTCAGTTAGTCACTTTGGTTTGCCCATCCGTTTAAGGATGATAAGTAGTGCTAAACTTGAGCTTAGTTCCCTAATTATTCCAAAGAGTGACCCAAAAATGGCTTAGAAACTTAGTGTCTCTGTCTAAAACCATGGATTTTGGAATGCCATGAAGTCTCACTATCTCCTTGAAGTACAAATCAGCCACATGGGTTGCATCGTTGGTTTTGTTGCATGGAAGGAAATGAGCCATTTTGCAGAACCTATCAACCACCACTTTTGAATTAAGTCTTTGTTCCTTTGAGTTCATGGTAAGCCTAGTATGAAGTCTAAGCTTACATCTTCCAATGGTTGAGTAGGTGTTGGAAGAGGGGTGTAGAGCCCTTGAGAAAGGGAATGGCTATTTGCTACTTGACATGCCGCACACCTCTTCAAGACATCTTGCACGTCTTTCTCCATGTTAGGCCAAATGTAATGCCCTCTAAGCATGCTCATGGTTTTTTAACACCAAAATGTCCAACTAAGGCTCCACTATGCACCTCTCAAATCAAAAGCTCTCTTGTACCACAATGGGGAATGTACAACCGAGTGCCTTTGAAAGAAAGCCATTCGAAATTAGGAACTCGCCTTTAGGGTGCTTTTGGCAAACTTGATAAAACTCTCCCAAGTCTTCATCATCAATATACAAAGACTTCAAATGCTCAAAACTGAGTACATGAGTTTCCAATTGAAACATTAGAAGGTACCTCCTCGACAAAGCATCCACTCCTTTGTTCATCTTTCCAGATTTGTGCTTGATGGTAAAATGAAATGTTTGGAGCTATTCCACCTATTTTCCATGTCGTGGATTGAACTTATGTTGGCCATGTATGTATTTGAGCGCCTCATGATCGGAATGGAGAATAAAATCGCTTGCCACCAAGTAATGACTCCAATGTTCAAGAGAACGGATTATGGCATAGAACTCTTTATTATAAGTTGGGTACTTCCTTCTTGATTCATAAAGTTTCTCACTAAAGAAGGCTAGAGGTTACCCTTCTTGAAAGAGAACTTCCCAATACAAACTCCGGATGCATCACACTCTATCTCAAAGACTTTATCTAAGCTCGGAATAGCTAAGACTGGGGCTTGAGTGAGTTTGAATTTGATCGTTTCAAATGCTTTTTGGGCCTTGGAATTCCACTTGAATGAGCTACCTTTTAGCACTTCAGTCATAGGGGACGTGATTGTGTTAAAGTCTTTGATAAATCTTCAGTAGAAAGAGGCTAGACCGTGGAAACTTCTCACGTCATGTATGCTTGTTGGAATCGGCCAAGAGTTTATAGCCTCTACTTTGCTTTCATCAACTTTCACACCTTGGGCCGAGACGATGTATCCCAAAAGGTCACTTCGAAGTGAAGAAAGTGCATTTTTGTAGGTTTCCAAAGAGCTTCTCCTTTCTAGGAGTTCAACAACTTGTATGAGATGGCTTAGGTGTTCTTTCTCGCTTTTCCTATACACCAAGATATCATCAAAGTACACCACCATAAATTTCCCAAAGAATGGTCGAAATTCTTGGTTTATGAGCCTCATGAAGGTGCTAGGGGCATTAAACAACCCGAATGGCATTACTAGCCACTCATACAAGCCACCTTTGGTGTTGAATGCGGTCTTACACTCATCCCCTTCTCAAATTCTAATTTGGTAATATACACTCCTTAAATCCACCTTTGAAAACACTTGTGACCCACGAAGCTCACCAAGCATATCTTCAAGTCTAAGAATAGGATGCCTATACTTGATGGTTATCTTGTTTATGGCTCGGCCATCCACATACATTCTCATGGAGCCATCTTTTTGGGGACTAAAAGGGTAGGGACAAGCACAAGGGCTTTGACTCTCCTTTACAAGTCCTTTAGCCATCAATTCATCAACTTGCCTTTGTATCTCCATGGCATCTTTGGGGTTCATTCGGTAGGCCGGTTTGTTAGGGAGGATAGACCCGGGATTAGGTCTATGTGGTGTTGTATGGTTCTTTGTGGAGGTAGGTCGAGGGGTATCTCGTTGGGAAACACATGACCAAAACGAGATAGTAGAGTTTGGGCAAGGGGGTGTAGGTTTAGAGGGGATTTTCGGTCTCAACAGGAGCAAGTAGGATTAGCTCTTGCATAGGCCTAAATTTATGTTGTTTGGATTTGAGGAATGACTTTCCCAAAGTGAGAAGGAGGTCAGATTGGTTGGGGTTTTTTGTGGCTTGGCTTTTGTGATTTGGCTTGGGGACAAGGGGGCTAGAGTGATTTTCTTTCCATCCTTGGTAAAAGTATAAATGTTTAAGAACCCATCATGCATCACTCTTCTATCAAATAACCATGGTCTCCTGAGTAACAAATGACAAGCATTCATAGTAATAATATCACACCACAACTCATCATGATAAGTTTTGCTAATATTGAACGAAATGAGGCATCTAGAATTGACTTGAATGCCTTCGCCTTGATTAAGCCATTGGATGTTGTATGGATGTTGATGGACCACAGCTATAAGACCAAGCTTTTCCACCATATTTGAAGCGGCTACATTGGCACAACTTCCACTATCCACGATGATAGAGCATACTTTGTCATGAATTGTTACTCTAGCATGGAAGATATTCTCTCGTTGTTCTTCTTTTGGGTCTTTGAAACTACTCAAAGCTCTTCTCAACACTAAGAGCTCAGCTTTATTCGCTTCCTCTACAACTTCCTTGAAGACTCGGATTCTAACTCGGACATTCCGAGTACTACATAAAGACTCAGGTATAAACCTCATCCCTCCTAAGTTTTGATTACAATCCATTCCGAGTGTTATAGAAACTCCTGTATAAGTTTTTCATTCATTTCCGATCGACTCGGAAAACACATTCTTGTATATCTTCCGCATTAATGTTTCGACTCACTCGGACAGACACTCAGAACTATCGCATGTTCAAATAATTTCTCTAACTCTTTTGTTTTGCGTTTGGATCGTACATTTCAACGCAAAGTGAATTACAGATGTTAATTCCTTTCTCTAAATCAGTTTGTTTGTTTGAGAATTATTTGTCCGGATCGAGTCCCTATATTCGATGATTATACTCTTTTTAATTTGATCTTTCTTAGGATTGACTTTGAACTTAGAAAATTCCGCTTTTCTAGGCCTAAGATAATTATGCACTTAATTATCTTAATTAAATTATTATCTGTGCTTAATTTTGGACCAAAGTATTTTATACTTTGAGGACTAAAGTGCTTTATTTTGTAGGTTATCCAAACATGGTTATCTCATTTTTGAATTACAAAAGTAGCCGACTTCTAGTCGTCAATCACCCGCAGACAAGCTTTATCTACTTTTGAATAGGGCTCGGACACCGTGTCAAGGTTGTTTATTTGCAAAACTGGAAAACTCCAATGTTAAGCTCAACGGTGGTTTCCACCTTGTTTTTCGGACATCACCGAGTTGACTGGAGCACCTTTAGGAGCTAGGAGTCGTTGTACAACATTCACATCCCAATGGAACTTTTCCGAGTGACTCAAAAGAACAGATTACAACGGCCGATAAAGACTTCTGTTCAAAACCAAGACACAATGGTCACTCTGCTTGGTCATCTATAAATAGAAGCCATTTCACAAGACTTGAAGATTGTCGAATCTATTCCCGAAACTATTTCTCTTAGTGCATTACTCAATCTTCTACTTACAACTCCAAGTCTCGTACTTAATATATTTCGAGTTGTAAAGTCTTGTAATTCAACTACATACTTCTCTTACTTTCGAGTAAGGTCCCTTGACCGAGCTGTAAGGGTTAACTCAGCTCAGTTGTCCCTAACTCGTGAAGGTTATCTCGGTT
Organism: Talinum fruticosum; assembly: GCA_021018815.1. Taxonomy (NCBI): domain Eukaryota; kingdom Viridiplantae; phylum Streptophyta; class Magnoliopsida; order Caryophyllales; family Talinaceae; genus Talinum; species Talinum fruticosum. The sequence goes on from JAITYX010000026.1 coordinate 4,218,802, forward strand.
AGGAAGTACTAGATCGGATAAGGGAACTTCGAGTCTAGGAAAACATTGTAAGGAGTTGTCTAAAGGAGCAATTCTGGTAGAGGCAATCCGTTTTATTTTGAGGATTCAAAATAATGGATTTGACTTGGTGCTTGGATTAGCACTATCTCGTGGTTTTCTCGCTCCAGGAGGATTTCCATGTATTTACGTATATACTTTTCTAAGTCTATACTTTTCTTAGTCCAATCTAGACTCGGAATCAGCTGTTTATCTGTTTCAAGTAAAAATCTCTAAGTTTGTTCCAATTTCCTTATCACCCTATTCACCCCCTCTAGGGTGCCTTAGACACTCCAGGAGAAAACCTTCAATTGGTATCGAGCCTAGCCTTTCAAGAAGGATCTAACAATCCAAATGTCTAAAGATCGGATGGCTTAGAACATCTGGAGAGTTCGATGAAGGAAGATCTTCCACCGGACCACCAAAGCTTAAAGGATTAAACTTCGTGCACTTGGAAGAAACCGATGGAATGCTTTCTATTGGACAACGATGAAGATGTTTAGAACATCATCCAAGAAGGCAACTACATTCCAATGAAGATGGAAGGTACAAGATCTCGTGCCTAAAGAAAAATTCAAATACACCAACGAAGAGTTAGAGAAGTTCAAAAAGAACTTCAAAGCGATGAATATTCTAATGTGTGCTATCAACTCGAAAGAGTACAACGAGTGTCGACTGCGACACGGCCAAAGATGTGTGGGACACTCTTATCAAAACATATGAAGGTACAAGCCAAGTGAAACAAGAAAAGATAAGCTAGTACCTTCACAAATATGAGTTTTTCAAGATGGAGCCGAAGAAAACATCACTCGGATGTTTATTCGCTTCACTCGGATTACAAACAATCTCAAATCTCCAGGCGGAAAAATTTCTCATGAAGAAATATGCAGAAAAATTCCGAGAAGTATGCCAAAGAGAAGATGGGGTCCCAAGGTGACAACCATCAAGAAAGCTCAGAACCTCTCTTAACTAAAGCCGGATGAACTGATTGGGAAGCCGCTTACCCATGAAATTCACCTGGAAGAAGAGGATGTTGAGGTCAACACCAAAAAGAACATTGTGCTTGAAGGCCTCGTGAAAGTAGAAAGGAAAGTCCGAGTTCCTCGGACTCGAAGAGGATCCAATGGCACTCAAGAATGATGAAGCACAAGAAACGGGAAAAGAGGCCCAAGGAAGAATTCTACAAGAAAGATAGGAAGGACAGAAAAGGTAAATATTCTTCCGCTTCAAAGTTATCTTTAACTAAGAACTCGGTCGTTTTGAATGTGGCAACAAAGATCACATAGCAAAAAGACTGTCCGAAGAGAAAGATGGACAGAAAGAAGAAGAAGGCTACGATGGCCACATGGAGCGATGAAGACTCATCCGAAGAAGATGATGATTCCGATGACTCAAAGTGTCCGATGGCACTTACGGACTCGAAATTGAATCTAAGTCGGACTCTAACAACTCGACACCGAGGAGATAAGTCCTCAGGAGGTAATTGAATACTTTCTCAAGTTCTCCAAAGTTGATTTGGCTAAATATATTTATACTTTAGAAGAAAAATCCAATTCGATTCTTCTCGGTTCAAAGAACAACTTGAGTCTCTTACTTCGAGAGCAACTGTTTGAAAAATGAATTGGAAAAGCTGAGACTAACTCGAAAGAACTTAAGACTAGTACTTAGACTAATGAGACTGAGTTTGAGTCACTCGGAAGAGAAAATGAGCATCCGAAAAGAAAGCTCAATGAGTCTCAAGAGCTTGTTTTGAAGTTTACTCAAGGTCGGAAAAACCTTGACATGCTTTTAGGCTTTTAGTGTGTCTCCTTCAGGAAAGAAGGACTTGGTTGTAACGAAGAGGAGGAATCTAATTCCTACTCAAATCTTATCAAAAAGGATTCCGGAACCGTGAAGTTCAAGAAAGTTAAGCATGGTCCTATTCATAAGAATGAAAGAAGGACTCGAGCCCGGATCAGCTTACAGGAGAAAACCTTCTCCACCTGTTTATAAAAGAAAAGATTTTCAAAAGAAAGAGACACGAGACTTAGTTTTCTAAAAGAAGACTCAAAATCGGACCAAACCCAAAGTCACTCAAATCTTAGTTCCCAAGAGTCTCTTTCCTCAAAAAGGACCACAAGCAAAGGGAGTTACTAGGTTCGTTAGAGGAAGTGAGAAAGGTTAGTGTGTTTCGACTTGCAGGTAACTCGAGAAAAGGACAAAAGGTCATTGGTACTTAGACAGTAGATGCTCACGCCACATGTCGGGAGATTCAAGACTCTTTTACGAGTTAGAAGATTTTAAAGGAGGCAAAGTCACTTTTGGAGATGACGAGTAAGGGCAAGATAGTTGGGATTGGCAATTAGAAAAGGAGACAACCTAGTTAGCTCGGTTTATCTTGTTAAGGGACTAAAGTACGATCTGCTCGACATCTCTCGGTTGTGTGACAAAGGTCAATAGGTAAGATTTACACGGACCAATTACTATATTTCTTATGCAACCACCAAAGAGACTAAGCTCTCAAGTAAGAGGTCGGGTAATACCTATACTATTCCTCCTTCGATATAAGTCAAAATTTATCTTGTTTGATAGCATCATTGCATGATGATTCTTGGCTATGGCATCATAGACTAGGTCATGTTAGCATGCACACTATCAAAAAGCTTGCATCTCAAGGTTTAGTTAGGGGTTTACCTAACTGTACATTTAAGAAAGATAAAATATGTGAAGCATACGAAAAGGGAAACAAGTCGGATCATCCTTTAAATCTCTCAAAACAGTTTCCACATCCAAAGTGCTTGAGATGCTACATATGGATTTATGTGGTGAAATCTCTGTGAAGAGCCTCGGAGGTAAATCATACGTACTTGCAATTATTGATGATTATTCATGATTTATCCGGGTTTGTTTTCTCAAGAACAAAAATGAACCCTTCAAAGAGTTCAGCCGACTTTGCAGGAAAATTCAAGTAGAGTCTCAAACTCGGATCGGAAGAATTCGAACCGATCATGGTAGGGAGTTCAACTACTCATAATGTACGAGTTACGTGACAAGAATGATATCTGTCATAACTTCTCGATCATCGAGAACCCCTTAACGAACGGGGTAGTGGAGAGACAGAACCGAACTCTTGAAGAAATAGGAAGGACGATGATGATTGAACATGATCTACCTTACTATTTATGGGCTGAGGCGATCCAACACAGACAAAGTACACACTAAACGAGATGCCTCACTGGACCCATCTTGAAGAAAACTCCCTACGAACTTTACAAGGGAAAGAAGCCCAACATCTCACACTTCAAACCCTTTGGATGTAAGTGCTTCATTCACAATAACGGTAAGGATCACCTAACCAAGTTCGATGCTCGGTCGGATGAAGGTATCTTTCCGGGTTACTCATCTCACGAGTAGAGCATATCGTGTCTTTAACAAAAGAACTAACAAAGTGGACGAAAGCATCCACGTTGTGTTTGATGAGATTGATCGGGGAAAAACAAGTGAGTCAACCTTCTCGGATCCGAAACTCAATCGAGATGAAGATGATCTTGTTGAAGATGGGCTCAAACAGAGTCAAAAGAAAGCAACTCGGAACGAGGCATCTTAGAACATCATGACTCGGACTAACCGAGCTCAAGAGCCAGCTCGGAATCGCTGAACGATAAGCTAATGAGCAAACTCAGCAAGCTCGGACTATCGAAGATCAGCAATTCAACCAATAAACTTGGTGGACTAGAGAACAGGTAGAGCATTCAAATATGCTTCAATTCCCCACTCGAAAACATATTGTCCGACATCGCAGTGGGGTAAGAAGTCATTGTTCTATGTAAAATCTATGTGCATTCACTACATTCATATCATTAACAGAACCCAAAAGTGAACTAGAGGCCCTAAATGAACCGAAACGGGTAGAGGCCATGCAAGAACAGACTTAATCAATTTAAGAGAAACCAAGTCCGAACTTTGACCAAACGACCTTCCGACCACCCAGTTATAGGAACCAAATGGGTTTTCAAAAACAAACTGGATGAGGATGGGTTGGTAGTAAAAAATAAGGCTAGACTTGTGGCTCAAGGTTACAATCAAGAAGAAGGGATTCATTGCAGGGAACCCTTTGCACCGATTGCTAGGATTGAAGCAATTAGAATCCTATTGGCATTTGCATCAAGCATGAACATTAAGTTGTATCAAATGGATGTCAAATGTGCTTTTCTAAATGGTTTCATTCAAGAGGAAGTTTATGTTGAGCAACCCCTGGATTTGAAAACTCACGATTTCTAAATCATGTTTTCAAATTGCAAAAGGCTCTATATAGTCTTAAACAAGCTCCCGGGGCTTGGTATGAAAGACCGAGCACCTTCTTAGTTAAGAATGATTTCAAAAGAGGTCAAATTGACAAAACTCTTTTCATGAAAACTAAGGGGAGAGATTTCCTTATTGCTCAGATTTATGTTGATAATATCATTTTTGGAGCCACTAATGAAAATCTACGTTGAGAATTTTTTAGTTGATGAGATAGGAATTCCAAATGAGCATGATGGGAGAGCTCAATTTCTTTCTTAGTCTACAAATTAGACAAGATAAAGATGGCATCTATGTCCATCAATCTAAGTATACCAAGAAATTATTGAAGAAGTACAAGCTTCAAGACGTGAAATATGCAGCAACACCCATGAGTAGCGAGTATAAAAGTGGACTCATACGAGAAAGGTAAAGCGATAGATTAGAAACTCTATAGAGGTATGATAGGTTCTTTGCTACATCTCACATCTTGTAGGCCGGACATTATGTTTAGTGTATGTCTGTGTGCAAGTTTCAAGCTAATCCAAAAGAATCACATCTCACTACGGTGAAGAGGATTTTTAGATATCCTACAAGCACTCGGAATTTGGGTCTATGGTTTTCCGGAGACTTAGAACTAACCCTCACTCGGATACTCGGATGCTCGATCGTGCTGGTTATAAGGTTGACAGAAAGAGCACATCAGGAGCATGCCAATTTCTAAGTCAATCCCTTATATCCTGGCACTTAAAGAAGTAGAACTCGGTTGCTTTATCAACTATTGAAGCCGAGTACATTCCAGCTGGAGCATGTCTGTGCTCGAGATTCTATGGATCAAGCAACACTTGAAGAATCTTGGACTTTCATTCAAATCTATGCCAATCAAGTGTGACAATCAAAGTGCAATCAGCATCACTAAGAATCCAGTTCAAGCACTCAAAGACAAAGCATATTGAGGTCAAGTATCAGCTTTTGAGAAAGGTGATATTGAACTTGAATTCATTCCTACGAATTTCAATTAGTCGATATTTTCACTAGGCCACTTAGTGAGGATCATTTTTGCTTTATTAGGAATGAGCTTGGAATGATTAATGCATGATTATGTGATTTTCTAAGTGAAATTGTCTTGCATGATTATGTGTTATATGTTTTTCTTTATCTTAATTGAAGACTCGGACATTTCTCAACGCACTTCGAGTTGCACTAAACGTGTCGGTATAACAATCCCATGCTTTTAGAGTTTTGATTCTAAGGCATTCTCGGTTTCGCAGAAACTTCTTTTAGTAAAGTAGTATCTTTTACGAGTGATACGGCTTTCACTTATTACATTTATTGCTTATCCGTTTGAGACTCGGAAAAGTGGTTCTTTGTTCCGAGTCCATCTTCACTCGCATTTATCGCAGACTAGTGTTTCGCCTTTTTCTCACTCGGAATCTTATTTCCGATTACAAGCTCTATTTTCGTTAGAGTCAATATCTTTAGTCTGTTTCACACTTAGTCTACATCAAGTTATCTCACTCGATATTCTTTATGGAACTTGTTCTATCGCTTAGACTAAGTCGGATGGAATTCCGAGTATCATGGATATTGGACTCGGAAAATTCCATTTCATTTCGACTCGGATAATCGGTTGGTTAATTATCATAATTATTTTATTATCTCGTGTCTAACTTTGGACCAAAGTATTTTATACTTTGAGAACCAGAATTAATTTACTTTTGTAGGTTATTCATTCGAGGATACACCTTTTCAAACCACAAAAGTAGCCGGCTTCATAACGTCAAATCACCAAGCAGACATGGCTTTTCACCTTCCCTCGCTTCGAGTCCCGTAAGATTGTGTCGAAGTTGTCTATTTTCAAATCTGGAAAACTGAAACGCCAAGCTTATCGGTGGTTTCCACCTTATCTTTCAAGACACTACCAATGGTTTTGGGACTTCCAAGAGAGATAAACCGTTGTCCAACGTTCACATTGTAACGGATACTTTCCGAGTGACTCGTAAAGCTTTTATCAACGGTCACCGAAGACTCTCGGTCAGCGAGATGAAGATAACGGCCACTCGCCCGTAACGCCCCGATTACCATCACTTAATAATTCTCTAATTCGAGAATATTAGGTAAGGTCGCAGCGAAGTTAACGATCGAAGGCGTTACCGCCGCCCTAACAAGAGGACAAGGCTGAAATAAAGTACTATAATAACCTCGTGTCTATTAGTTACGCCTCTGTGAGTCAAGGAAATATTGAATGCTACGTCACAAGGTGATATGACAACAACTTAAATAAACCAATCCCAAAGTACAATCCTACTACATACTTACGGATATTAACGGCAAAAACAATACGCAATATTTAATTACGGTTCGAGGTCACCCCAAACTTAACGAGGAAGAGAATCACTTGTGAGCATCTAACCCGTCATAGAGCAATGATAGTGAGGTATTCAGCTAAGTCTTGCTCCCGTTAGGCTTCTTAGGCAAGGGACTGTTGACATATGCTTTTCCTAAAAACAAAAACATTAAAATAATTCGAAGAATGAGTCGAAACTCGATACGAACGTTCTCGCATAGTTAAATAATTTTGAAACACTTTGATTGAGCGCGCGCATTTCAATTCATTTTAGTTTGAAATCGGGGGAGAGAATATAATTAAAACTTGCTTGCTAGGTTATTATCCGAAAGTGGAACCCCTTGATAATTGATACGATCTTAGTAAGGTGCACACCTCCCGGGCCGACCGAGAACCCGAGTTGAAGTCGCGCGGGTTGGGCATAAGCCCCGATTATTGATAATTGATGGGCATAAGCCCCGATAATTGATAATTAGGCGGGGACCACTTGATTAGGTGGCAAAACTTGATTTGCAAATGGTTCATTATTAATTATATATATGAGAAATGTTGAGATTTGATGAAATATGTGAGTTTTTGAAAGGTACGAGCAATGAACGTACCTGAATTGAGAATATTTGTTTCTCCCCTTCTATGAAAATCCAAGTTACCAGCTAGTCGGCAACGGAAGTGGCCCGAGTTCCGCTTCAAATAGGTTTTTATTGTTAATAATATGCCTCTTGAGTTTTAATATTTGAATTTGTATAAGCATTGACAATTATTTCATTTTCTATATTTATTACGTAATCAATTAAATTTACTTGCATTATTTCCATTTTGAACATTGATTACAATGCATATTAAAGAAGTTAATTAGGCTAATCGGATGGCCAGTGACATTCATGTAATTCAATTCATTAGTTAACTTGGATTGAAAATGATATATATATATATACTTATTTATATAATCAAACACTTATCCCTAGTTTATTCCTTCCCTCTCCCTTCATTACATTCAAAACCTATAGTTAGGTAATTAGTTAACCCATCAAATGCCTTCCCTAGGAAGGTTCCATAATTTACCGAATTGCTCAAACTCATGCATACACCATTTTAAGGTCATAAGCATTGTTTCCCGACAACTTTACATTCACAATCACAATTAGGTACGCTTAATACTCAATTATTTTTCATGCTCGTATACTTGCACATTACCGAATCTCAACTTCTATGCACGCATTCCCCTTCGTTTGCTCAGTATAATCATTTCCAAAATGTAACAGTTCCACCAAATTGTTCCATTCGATAATAACACTTCCTCAATCTCATTTGTTAATTCATAATTTCCCAAAAGGAATTACTTTTATTCACATTCGTACAATCACTTCACCAAAACACCAAACCTAAATCCTCCACACCAATTTGAATTTTCCCAAATTAATCTTTAAATTCTCTCCACAAACATATTTATAAATCAAATAATTCAATTTCACAACTACAATTGCTCAAATAAATAATGAACTTGATAATTTAGGGTTTAGGGTTTTACCTTCGAATTCACGAGAGGAGGAGTTAAGGAGAGGAAGGAGAGGATGTCGGTAGTGCACGGTTGCTCCGGCGATCGCGGGCAGCGACCGGCGTCGAGCTCCGACGGCCGAGCTGCGGATGGTGGTTGGCGGCGAGTGGGTCGCGGCAGTGGTGAGGCAGGGCATCCGCCGCGCGCGAGAGAGAGAGCGATGGCGAGAGAGAGACGCTAGGCGTCTCCCGACAACGCCGGCGTTGGCTTCGGCCGGCGTTGGTGGCGCTTGGTGGCCGAGAGGAGGCAACGGCGGTGGCTACGAAGGGAACAGGGAAACAGGGAGCGAGCTCCGCGAAGCGAGAACCAGCACAAGATGCGACGGATAGAGAGAGGGAGGGAAGAAGAAGGCCGGCGCCGGTCCTCCGGCCGGCATCGGTCGTGCTGGTGGCCGAAGTAGCGGCGCTCACGGGGAGGAAGAAGCGGGGGAACGGAGGAGGAGCGAGAGGAGGCAGAGGAAGCGGATGAACGGGGGAAAAAGGAGCTGGTGACCGAGGTTCCTCATTTCATTAACCTCAAAATTTTTATTTTTTTATTTTTTTCTACAATTTCCGGATAATTCAAGTTCGGATTTTTCTTATAAAAAATTTGGTTAATTTCATTATTATTATCTTTGCTTTATTTTTATGTTTGTTTTTATGTATCTATTTATTCATTTGTTATCTTTGTTACTCTTTAATTTTATTTTATCTTACTCGATGATGTTTGTAACTTATAAATATAATCGTTCGCTTGAAATATAATATTAGCGACCTTGTAATTATACACCACCTCATGTAAATTTTTGAAATTTACATACGCGTAATTTATAATCGTTATTATGAGATTTTTATTAGGGCCACTTCGTCGCCTTAGCCGCATAACACATGTATAAGGATAATGTAAATACAAAATATCGAATTGAAGTGCACGCGCTCAATTATATTGTAATTAGCAAAATAAATAATGTGATTTAGGGTCGGGTTGTTACACTCGCCCGGTTACCTATAAATTGAAGCCACCTCACAAGAGTTGAAGATTGCCGAATCTATTGTTAATACACATACTTGAGAAAAGTCATTGTATTTACTTTCAATCTTCTACTTACAACTCCCACTCTGTAATTCATTACTTTCGAGTTGTAAGGTTTTGTACTCGATTACAAACTCTTTCTTACATTCTTTGTAAGGTCCCTTGACCAAGCTGTAAGGGTTAATTCAGCTTAGTTGTCCCTAGCTGTAAGGGTTATCTCAGCTAGGAAGTACTAGATCGAGATAAGGGAATTTCGAGTCTAGGAAAACTTGTATAGAGTTGTCTAAGGGAGCAACTCGGGTTCGATCGATTCACGGTATTTTGTGGACTCAAAATAGTGGATTTGACTTCGTGTCCGGATTGACACGGTCCGTGGTTTTCTGCCCCGGGAGGGTTTCCACGTAAAATCCAAGTGTTATCTTTCTAAGTTCATTCTAGACTCGGACAGCCTTCATTGCTCTTGTTCTTTCGATTGATTGCTTTCGAGTCCAATCTTTTCGACCCGATTAATGGACTCGGAATCTATCTTCCTTTCTACTTACGCCCAAAAGAGTGTGATTCCGTAGAGAATTTCCTTTCACCCTATTCACCCCCTCTAGGGTGATTCAAACTCTCCCGAGCAAATCTTCAATTGGTATCGAGCCTAGCCTTTCGAAAGGATCTAACAATCCAAAGGTTTAAAGATCAAATGGCTCGGAACACCGGAGAGTTCAACGAAGGAATATCTTCCAACGAGGCCACCAAAATTCAAAGGTTCAAACTTTGGGCACTTGGAAGAAGCTTATGGAATGTTTCCTCATGGATCATGATGAAGAGGTATGGGAAATCATACAACAAGGAAACTACATTCCAACAAAGACAGATGAATTCAAATTCTTCCCAAGACAAAGGCTGAGTTCACACCAGCGAAGCGGAGAAGTTCGAAAGAATTCAAAGCCATGAACATCCTTATGTGCGCCATAAGCTCGGAAGAATACAACCGAGTGTCCGCTCGTGATTCAGCAAAAGAAGTGTGGGACACCCTTGTCAACACTTATGAAGGCACAAGTCGAGTCGGACAAGCAAAGATAAGTCAATATCTTCACAATGAGCTTTTCAAGATGGAGCCGAGAGGAGAACATCACTCGGATGTTCATTCGGTTTACTGAGATTACAAACAATCTCAAATCACTGGGAAAGAAGATCTCCCACGAAGAAATGTGCCGAAAAATTCTTAGAAGCCTACCCAAGAAAAGATGGGGTCCCAAAGTGACCGCCATAGAGGAAGCTCGGAACCTCTCGCTCTTAAAGCCAGACAAGCTCATTGGAAAGCTTCTAACACATGAAATCCATCTAGAGGAGGAGGATGTTGAGGGTAGTACCAAAAGGAACATTGCACTTAAAGCCTCGGAATCCAAGGAAGCAAATCCGAGCTCTTCGACTCGGAAGACGATCCCATGGCACTCATTGCAAGAGGCTTCAAGAGAATGATGAAGCACAAAAGATGGGACAAAAGGCCAAAAGAAGAATTCTACAAGAAAGATAAGACAGATAGAAAAGGTAAGTTTTCTTCTCCTTCAAAGTTATCCTTATCTAAGAATTCCGGATGTTTTGAATGTGGCAGCAAAGACCACATAGTCAAGGACTCGTCCAAAACGGAAAAGGGACGAGGAAGAAGAAAAAGGCCATGATGGCAACATGGAGCGATGAGGACTCGAGATGACTCAAAGTGTCCGATGGCAATCTCGACTCGAAGGCTGAAAGAGAGTTAGACTCGGACTCGAGACAATGAGGAAGCCGATCCTCAAGAGGTAATAAATTACTTCCTCAAATTCTCCAAAGTTGATTTAGCTAAATACATTTTTATTTTGGAAGAAAAGTCCAATTCGATTCTTCTCATTTCAAAGAACAACTTGAGTCAATTTCATCCGAGAGCAATTCTTTGAAAAACGAATTGGAAAAATTGAAACTCACACTCGAGAGAACTCAAGACTAGTGCTCAAGCTAATGAGACCGAGTCCGAGTTACTCGAGGAAAGAAAATAAGCAACTAAAACAGAAGCTCACTGAGTCTCAAGATCCGATTTTAAAATTTACTCAAGGTCGAAAAACCTTGACATGCTCTTAGGATCACAATGTGTCTCCTTTCGAAAAGAAGGTCTTGGTTTCAACGGAGAAGAGGAATCAAATTCCTACTCGGAATCTGTTTAAAAATGACTCCGAACTATGAAGTTCGGGAAAGCCGAGCATGGTCCCATTCATCGAAATGAAAGAAGGACTAAGCCCGGATCTGTTTACAAAAAGAAACCATACTATTTTGTTTCAAAAGGAAAGGTTTTCAAAAAGAAAGAGACATAGACTCGGTTCTCCGAGAGGAAGACTCGGAATCGAGACAAAACCCAAAGTCATTCAAATCCGGGTTCCAAAACACCTTCTTCCTCGAGAAAGAACCACGAGTAAAGAATGTTACTTGGGTTCGTTAGAGGAAGTGAGAAGGGTTAGATTCTCTTTGTTTTGTAGGTCACTCGGAAGAGATCAAAGGACATCGGCACCTTGACGGTGGATGTTCACGCCATATGTCGGGAGATGCGGGACTCTTTTACGAGTTGAACGGACATAAAGGAGGAAAAGTCACATTTGGAGATGATAGCAAGGGCAAGATCGTGGGGATTGGCAAGATTGGAAAAGGAAGCAATCTGGTCGGTCCAGTCTATCTTGTCAAGGGATTGAAATATAATCTGCTCGGCATCTCTCAACTATGTGACAAAGGTCAAGAGGTAAGATTCACTCGGACCAATTGCACTATTTCTAATGTCTCTACCAAAGAGATCAAGCTTTCGGGTAAGAGATCGGGTAATACATACATCATCCCTCTTTCGACCCAAGTCAGAACTTATCTTGTTTAAAAGCATCTCTCCATGATGATTCTTGGACTTGGCATCGTAGATTAGGTCATATTAGCATGCATACTATCAAGAAATTGGGTTCTAATGGTTTAATTAGGGGTTTACCTAAGCGTGCTTTTGAAAAAGACAAAGTATGTGAAGCATGCACCGAGAGGAAACAAGTCGAGATCTTCATTCAAATCTCTCGAAGACAGTTTCCACATCCAAAGTACTTGAATTATCGCATATGGACTTATGTGGTGAAATCCCTGTGAAGAGTCTCGGAGGTAAATCGTACATACTTGTAATTATTGATGATTTCTCACGGTTTACCTGGGTGTGTTTTCTTAAGCACAAAAACGAAGCTTTCAAGGAGTTCAGCAAGCTCTGCAGAAAAATTCAAGTTGAGTCTCGGACTCGGATCCGGAGGATTCGAACCGACCATGGAAGGGAGTTCGATTACTCGGAATTCTCGAGTTTTGTGACAAAAATGGAATCTCTCACAACTTCTCGGCACCCGAACTCCTCAACAGAATGGAGTAGTAGAGAGAAAGAACAGAACCCTTGAAGAAATAGCAAGGACGATGATGATTGAACACAACTTGCCTTACTATTTTCGGGCGGAGGCGATGAACACAGCCCAACTACACGCTAAATAGATGCCTCATCGGATCCATTACGAAGAAAACACCTTATGAGCTCTACAAAGGGAAGAAGCCAAATATCTCCTATTTCGAGACCATTCGGATGTAAGTGCTTCGTTCACAACAATGGTAAGGATCATCGACCAAGTTTGATGCTCGGTCGAGACGAAGGTATTTTTCTAGGTTACTCCTCTCATAACAAAGCTTATCGCATCTTTAATAATCGAACTAACAAAGTGGAAGAAAGCATCCACGTAGTATTTGATGAGCTCGAACAGGAGAAGCCAAGTGAGTGTTCATACTCAAAACTGAAGCTCGAAAGGATGATGACGAAGTTGAGCCTACAAAGACTCGGACCCAACCAGCTCGGAATGAAGTCAATCGAACGAGGAAACTCGGAATGAGACAGTTCAAGAGTTCGCTCGGAACGAACAAGTTAATCACTCGGAACAAGCTTCGAAGATCAAGCGATTCGGACCACAAACCTAGTGAATCAAAGAACTGGTAAAGCTATCAAATTTACTTCCAGTCATCCCCAAGAAAACATCATTTCGATATCAACGAGTGGGGTAAGAACTCGTTCCTCTTTACACAATCTATGTGCATTCACTGCATTCATTTCATTAATCGAACCCAAAAATGCACTAGAGGCCCTTAATGAACCTGAATGGGTAGAGGCCATGCAAGAAGAACTTAATCAATTCGAAAGAAACCAAGTCCGGACTCGACCAACCGACCTTCGACCACCCGGTTATAGGAACCAAATGGGTTTTCAAAAACAAACTGGATGAGGGTGGAGTGGTAGTCGAAACAAGGCTAGACTTGTGGCTCGGGGATATAATCAAGAAGAAGGAATTGATTGTGGGGAAACCTTTGCACCAGTAGCTGAATTGAGGCCATTAGAATACTATTGGCATTTGCATCCAAGCATGCATATTAAATTATATCAAATGGATGTTAAGTGTGCTTTTCTCAATGGTTTTATTGAAGAAGAAGTTTATGTCGAGCAGCCTCCTGGTTTTGAAAACTCGGAATTTCCAAATCATGTTTTCAAACTTCAAAAGGCTCTCTATGGTCTTAAGCAAGCACCTCGAGCTTGGTATGAAAGACTGAGTAGCTTCTTGGTTCAAAATGATTTCAAAAGAGGTCGGATCGACAAGACTCTCTTCATAAAGACCAAAGGGAAAGATTTCCTTATTGTTCAAATCTATGTTGATGATATTATTTTCGGTGTTACTAATGAATTTACGTGCGAGAATTTTCTCGAGTTGATGAGTCAAGAATTCCAAATGAGTATGATGGGAGAACTCAATTTCTTCCTTGGGTTGCAAATTAAACAAGACAAAGATGGAATCTTTATTCATCAATCAAAGTACACCAAGGAACTTTTGAAGAAATACAAACTTCAAGATGCAAAGCACGCATCAACCCCTATGAGCAGCGAGTATAAAGCTTGACTCGGATGACAAAGGTAAAGCAATAGATCGAAACTCTATCGAGGTATGATTGGATCTTTGTTATATCTTACTTCAAGCAGGCCGAGATATAATGTTCGAGTGTTTGTTTATGCGCAAGATTTCAAGCTAATCCAAAAGAGTCACATCTCATCTGCGGTGAAGAGAATATTTAGATATCTTACAGGTACTCGGAATTTGGGCATATGGTATTCCGGAGACTCGGAGCCGACTCGACTCGGGTACTCAAACGCGGACTACGCAGGATACAAAGTTAATCGAAAGAGCACATCTAGAGCTTGTCGATTTACGGGTCAATCCCTAATATCTTGGCACTCAAAGAAGTAGAACTCGGTAGCTCTATCGATTGCGGAAGCTGAATATATTGCCAGCTGGAGCTTGTTGCGCTCGGATTCTTTGGATAAAACAACACTTGAAGGATCTTGGACTATTTCTCAACTCGGTTCCAATCAAGTGTGACAACCAAAGCGCAATCGGTATCACCAAGAATCCTGTCCAAGCACTAAAAAACAAAGCATATTGAGGTCGGGTATCACTTCTTACACGACCACTCGGAAAAGGGTGATATTGCGCTTGAGTTCATTCCTACTATTCTTCAATTAGCTGATATCTTTACTAAGCCTCTTGGTGAAGATCGGTTTTGTTTTATTCGGAATGAGCTTGGTATGTTAAATGCTTAATTCCGTACTACCTTTGTTGCATAATTACGTGCTATGTGCTTTCTCTGTTAATAACAATTAGTTCGGTTGATTCGGTGATACTTGGGCTGATAGTTATTTCGTGTTTCGAGTCACTCAGAAACCTTTACGAGTCAAACTCGGACGTAGAAAAATTTGGACATCAAATTTTACGAAACTATCTCTAGAACAGTGGAGAGTTTCGGATTATATTTTCAAAATCTTTTTCTCTCTCTCTCGAACGCTGCGATCGGATCTTAGCCGTGGATTTCTAACCGCTGGTATCTCAACCGTTGAAGAGAACCGTCACACCGGTCTTTGGTGGTCGATGGACAAGCCGAGTCGAACGGAGTTATACTTAACGGATAGTTGACGAGCGCGCTTATTTTCTATAAATAACGTCTATCCATCTTCATCTCGGCATCCTAAACTCCATCTCTCTCAAAAGAAACTTCTCGCGGAAGATTTCTACGTGAACAGATCACTCTTGATCGTCCGCAAGCATCGAAGAAGCTCTCTCTCTCTCGTAAGTTACAATCTGCTCTCATCTCTTTCTTCTACATTTTCATTCTCTTCTCTTCTACACCTCCTTCTCTCTCCTATTCGAAAACTTTCATCTTTTCTCTCCTTCTCTCACAATGCCTAAAAGAGGAAACCATCCCGACTTCCAGGTTTCTCTCTCTTCCAAAAGCCTCGCACCAATAAGCTAGAAAGCTCAACCCCTCCAAACCCATTGTTACCCAGGCACCTTGTCGTTGGATGACAAATTCTTTCCAACAACCAAATTTTCTTGGTTGTCCAACATACAAACCACCGGAGTATACCACTTCTTGTGTTTCGGCGAGTTCATCTATCACTCGTTTCGAGTTCCGTGCTCACCTCACCCACTCCGAAAATGTTCTAACCTCTAGGGTTCGGAACATTACCGTTCGCATCAACACCTCTCTCCTCCACCGCCTTGTTCAAAGTCTCTTCTCTTTTCTTGAACAGCAATCCTATTCCTTTCATCGAAGTCGCGGACGACTTCTTTGAAAAATACGCCAAAGAACTCCTCGGGTCCAGGAAAAACTTTTACGTGACTCGGTTGAAGTCGAAGCTCGCCTTACGTCCTTTCGCTAATGAGGACCTTCTTCTCACGGCATTCCAGCAAGGTGAACCCCAACTCCAAGCACCTCAAAGCTCTCTTCGACATCCTTGAGGGATACGAAGTAGACCTCTTCCCCTCCATCATTGAGCGGATGGCCGCTATGCCAGCTCAACTCCAATCCAAGAAGAACACCTCCCTTCCTTTCGGTGCTCTTCGACCCTTGTTTTCAAACAATTCCAAGTTCCTCTCCCCTCGGACCCAAACGCGGTGTACGAGGCTGCCGCTGTGGTCGGCAAGAAGGAACTGCAGGGGTATGGATACCGGAAACCGACCACGGTGTGCGGGTTCACAACTTCGAGGCGAGGCCCCCTTCTCCACCTCGGACTCGAAAATCTACCCCTCTTTCTCTTCCCTCTTCCTCTCGCTGGTACCTCCACCTCGGGTGCCTCAAAATCTCTCTCTGCTCTCTTGTCCCCTGTCTTCATGGACAAGATCGGCTCCGTGTTTTCGATTTCGGAGACATGCTCCGAGGTTTCAAATCTGTCCTCCAAGGTCGACCATCAACCAAAAGACTGGTCAATCCCAAATCGGAGAGCAGCGAGTCTCTAGTTCTTGAGATGAGGGAGCTGGTCAAGGAGTAGAAGGAGCTGGTCGAGCTCCTCGGAGAGAGACGGTCCAAGGCGGCTCGGGACCGGTATGACTCGGACGCGTCGAAGCGTCTTCGAGCCCGAGTCGACCTCCTCGGACAACGGGGATGAGGAAGAAGAGGAAGAAGCTGCGGATGCGGCAGAAGATGCTTGAGGAACCTGCGGCTGAGGCGAGCCCTTCCGGGCAAAGGGAAGAAGAGGCCGTGGCAGCTGCTAAGGGTCGAGGCTGCTCCCAAGCTCAAATAGTCAGTACTCGGCTCGAGACAGCGATGCTGGGTGGGTCGAGCGACCTAGCCTCTCCGGCGGGTCGGACAGAGCAGCCCCCTCCAGCCACTCGAGGTCCCAAGGGAAGAACCCCTCGATCCACTTTCTCTGGGTCAGCCACTCGGAGCTGAGCCCCGACGATTATCCCGGTTCTCCCCTCGCCTCGCTCGAAGCACATCGTCAAGATCATATCGGCGCGGCGAACCTCGGCCTCCACTCGAAATCCCCCTCCCTCGTAGGAGCCATGCACTCGAGTCACATTCCCTCGGTGTCCCCTAATTTTCCTCTTTCTCATTTTTTTTTGTTTTGTCCGGACAACTAATTTGTATTACTTGTTCTTTTCTCCCTTCTTTTTGTTAATTTTTTTCTTTGAAAGGCAAGGGGAGAAATAGAGTCGAAAAATTGTTGTCTTGTTTAGGGGAGTTTTCATTTCTTTTAACTCTTGTAATTTCTATTAAGATCAATGAAGTAATGCTTTCTCTTACATAATAATATCTATGTTTAAAATGTTTCGAGCTTACATTATTTCATTGCTAAGTATCTTTACCTTATGCTCGACTATATACTTCTTGCTCCGAACTATTGAGTATGTCTTACTCATGCGCAAACCACTTAGAATCATTTTTTTTCTAACAAAATTTCTGTTTAAGTATGGAATTCCTTTCATCAAAAGGGGAGATTGAAGACTCGGACATTTCTCAACGCACTTCCGAGTTGCACTAAACGTGTCGGGTATAACAATCCCATGCTTTTAGAGTTTTGATTCTAAGGCATTCTCGGTTTCGCGAAACTTTTTTAGTAAAGTAGTATCTTTTACGAGTGATACGGCTTTCACTTATTACATTTATTGCTTATCTGTTTGAGACTCGGAAAAGTGGTTCTTTGTTACGAGTCCATCTTCACTCAGATTTATCGCGAGACTAGTGTTTCGCCTTTTTCTCACTCGGAATCTTATTTCCGATTACAAGCTCTATTTTCGTTAGAGTCAATATCTTTAGTCTGTTTCACACTTAGTCTACATCAAGTTATCTCACTCGATATTCTTTATGGAACTTGTTACTATCGCTTAGACTAAGTCGGATGGAATTCGAGTATCATGGATATTGGACTCGGAAAATTCCATTTCATTTCGACTCGAGATAATCGGTTGGTTAATTATCATAATTATTTTATTATCTCGTGTCTAACTTTGGACCAAAGTATTTTATACTTTGAGAACCAGAATTAATTTACTTTTGTAGGTTATTCATTCGAGGATACACCTTTTTCAAACCACAAAAGTAGCCAGGCTCGAACGTCAAATCACCGGCAGACATGGCTTTTCACTTTCCTCGCTTCGGTCCTAGAAGATTGTGTCGAAGTTGTCCGTTTCCAAATCTGAAAACCGAAACGCCAAGCTTATCGGTGGTTTCCACCTTATCTTTCAAGACACTACCAATGGTTTTGGGACTTCCAAGAGAGATAAACCGTTGTCCAACGTTTACATTGTAACGGATACTTTCCGAGTGACTCGGAAAGCTTTTATCAACGGTCACCGAAGACTCTCGGTCAGCGAGATGAAGATAACGGCTACTCTGCCTGGTTACCTATAAATTGAAGCCACCTCACAAGACCCGAAGATTATCGAATCTATTGTTAATACACATACTTGAGAAAAGCCATTGTATTTACTTTCAATCTTCTACTTACAACTCCCACTCTGTAATTCATTACTTTACGAGTTGTAAGGTCTTGTACTCGATTACAAACTCTTTCTTACATTCTTTGTAAGGTCCCTTGACTAAGCTGTAAGGGTTAATTCAGCTTAGTTGTCTCTAACTGTAAGGGTTATCTCAGCTAGGAAGTACTAGATCGGATAAGGGAATTTCGAGTCTAGGAAAACTTGTATAGAGTTGTCTAAGGGAGCAACTTGGGTTCGATCAGTTCACGGTATTTTGTGGACTCGAGACAGCCTTACTCGCTCTTGTTCTTTCTTATTGATTGCTTTCGAGTCCAATCTTTCTCGACCCACTAATGCACTCGGAATCTATCTTCCTTTCTACTTCGCGCAAAAGAGTGTGATTCCGCAGAGAATTTCCTTTCGCCCTATTCACCCCCTCTAGGGTGATTCAGACTCTCCTTGAGCAAATCTTCATTAATAACAATTGGTTCGAGTTGACTGAGTAAAATTGAGCTAGGAGTTATTCTGTCTCCGAGTATTCCGAGTCACTCGAAACCATACCGAGTCAAACTCGGCTTTTGAGCAAAATGGACATCAATCTTCCGAAATCATCTCTATATAAATGGAGAATTTCATATTTTTTTTAAATCTTTCTCTCTCTCTCTCTTTGCCATGCGCATCAATCGGAGAACTAGCCGTTGGAAGAAAGTTGCTAGAATTATAACCGTTGGAGAGTAGAAACGTCACACCTGTCCGAGGCAACTGTTGGAGGTTCGAGTCGGATCGAGAGTTGAAGGACATTCCTTTTCGCTATAAATAGCATCTCTTTACCTTCATTTTGCTACTTTACTCTCTGTTTATTTACTCTCTATGCATACTTGCTCTCACTCTCTAGAGTCTCGGTGCTCATTCTCTCTCTATTTCTCTCTCTCTTCTCTCTCTCTCTCTCTCTCTTTCACTCATTTGCTCTCTTTCAAAAATCTTCAACCATGCCTAAAAGAGGTTCAGCCCAAGATTTTCTAGGGTCTACAACCAAGAAACCCCACACCAAACCACCTCAAGATGGTACCTCTAACCCCTCTAAAGTTTTCATCACCCAACACCTAACATTGGATGACAAATTTTACTCGACCATAACGTTTTCGTGGTTAGTAGCACATCAAAACCACTCGGAGTCTATAATTTTTGTGCTTCAATGAGTTCATCTATCCCGAACTCGTTGCCGAGTTCTACTCAAACATGTCTTACTCCGAGGTAGTCATTACCTCACGAGTTCATGACAAGATTGTTCGTATCAACCTCTCTCTCCTACACCAACTTTTCAAAGTCTCTTCTCTCTTTCGAACCGTAATCCCATCCCATTCAATGAGATTGCAGATGAGTTCTTTAAGAAATATGCTAAGGAGGTTCCTCGATCACGCAAAAGCTTCTCCGTGACTCGGATGAGGATTGAGGCCAAATTACTCTGTTTCTACTTATGAGAACCTTCTTCTCTCATCACTCGAGCAAAGAGAATCCCAATTCCAAAATTCTCAAAGCTCTTTTCGATATTCTATAAGGCTACGTTGTAGACCTCTTCCCGATAATCCAAACGCGAGTGTCCGAGGCTGCCATAGTGGTAGGCGGGAAGGAGCTTCGGGCTACGGATATCGAGAAATCAAGCCATGTGTCCGGGTCCACGGATCCGAGTTAAAGCCCCCTTCACCTCCTCCCACTTAGACTCAAACTCCCTATCACGTCCTCCTCCACCAGGTGGTCCATCCACCTCCGAACCACCTTCTGCAGCAGAATCTGCTCCTTTGTCTACTATTTTGGTAGACAAACTCTCCTTCGTGTTCAAAAATTTCGGGGCACTCTCCACTCTCTCAAAACCGTCCTTCGTAGTCCGGTGATCAACCGGAAGATGACTCGATCTCGGACCCCGAGCACCGGGATCCGCTCATCGAGATGAAAGGACTCATCAAGGAGAAGAATGACCAACTCCAGCTCCTCCAAGAACACAGATCTAAGGCCGTGCAAGACCCGAAAGCTCGGACACATCCGAGGAATCCTCCAGCCTGACCAAGTCTCCCTCGGCTAAGGCTAAAGAACAAGAAGTTGCAGCTAAAGCAGCTCAACCCGAGGAGGAGAAGGAGGAACAAAGGGAGGAACAGAAGGAAGAGGAAAAGGAGGAAGAAGAAAAGCGAGAAAGAGGACGCAGCTCGGATCGAGGGACAAGGTGCTATAGTCCCCGAACCGGAAATGATCGGCTCGGATGACGGCCTAAGTGGGTTAGAAAATGCTGCGGATGTTAATCAGTCCACAGTGGTCAAGTAAGAAGTACCTCCTGAAGGTTTGCTCTTGGAGAGTCTCGGTCACCCTAGAGAGGGGTGAATAGGGTGATGAGGAAATTTAAATAATAAATGGAGGCTTAAAGTTTAAATTGAATAATCAAGCCTGTCCGAGTTTAGATTGGACTCGGAAAAGTATGAACTAAGAATTACATGGAAACCCTCCCGGGCGAGAAAACCAAGGCTAGCGCTAAACCAAGCACCAAGTCAAATCCACTATTTTGAATCCATAAAATACAGTAGATCGATTCAACTAGAATTGCTCTCGTAGACAATTCCTTACAAAGTTTTCCTAGACTCGAAGTTCCCTTATCCGATTTAGTACTTCCTAACCGAGGTAACCTTTACAACTTGGGACAACCGAGCTGAGTTAACCCTTACAGCTCGGTCAAGGGACCTTACTTAGAGAGTAAGAAAGAGTTTGTGACTCGATTATAAGACTTTACAACTCGTAAAAGTATTAACTACGATCGAGAGTTGTAAGATGAACATTGAATGAGTATTATACAAATAAATATAATTTCAGTAATGGGTTCAGCAATCTTTAAGTCTTGTGAAGCGGCTTCTATTTATAGGTGACCAAGCAGATTAGTCTGTTGTGACTATCTTCTTATTAGAAGTCCTCTATGACCGTTGTAACGGTTCTTCTTAGTCGGTCGAAAAGATCCGTTGAGATGTGAACGTTGTGCAACGGCTCTTGACTCCTTAGGATGTCCCAATCCACTAGTTGTGTTCGAAAAGTAAGGTGGAAACCACCATTGAGCTTAGCGTTGAAGATTTCCAGCTTTGGAAACAGACAACCCCGACACGATTGTCCGGGCCTTGGTTAGAAGTCGAAAAAGCCTTGTCCACTCGGTGATTGACGACTTGAAGCCGGTTACTTTTGTAATTCAAAAGGAAGGATAACCTTGTGTGGATAACCTACTAAAGTAAACCAATTTTGGTTCTTAAAGTATAAAATACTTTGGTCCAAGATTAGACACGGATAATAATTTAATTAAGATAATTAAGGCATAATTGTCCGAGTCCTAGAAGAGGGGAATTTTCTAAGTCTAATATTCATTATACTCAAATTCCATATGAGTTAGTCTAGAGAAAGATCAAGTTAGAAAGAGAATATCGAGTAAGAGTACTTGATCTAGACAAATATATTTCAATCAAAACATGCTGACTTAGAAAGTTGAATTAACACTCGTAATCCACTTTAACTTAGAATATGAAGTCAAAACTTAGTTTGAAAGAGTCGAGTGAATGTTTGAACATGCGACAAATCTCAGTGACTCGGAACTATCGGAATGAATGGATGAACAAGAGACCGCTTTCGAGTCGAGTCGGAATCGGACGAAAACATATGCAATAGTTTCGTAACACTCAAAGTAGTTTACGTAACACTCGGAATAGTTTTTATTACACTCGAATGACTTGAAATGAAAATCGAGAAGGGATGAGATTTGTACCTGATTCCTTGTTAGTATTCAAAATAATATAAATGCAAAGTCGAGTCTTCAATCTCCCTTTTTTATGAAAGGCATTCCATACTCGGATAGAAACTTTGTTAGTGAAACAATCCAGAGTTTTCATTCTTAATCGAGATTGTATCAAAGGTTAGAGATAGAATTGCAGAAATAGCTGAAGTGATTCGGACTTAGATTGTATCGTAGCTATTATACTTAGATTGTATCGAGCTAAGAATAAAATATCGCATAGAAATTAATGAAGTGATTCGAACTTAGAATATTGCTAATATCGGAAAAAGTTACATAACCGAGCCGATATATCGGAGAAAAATAGGCTAAGAGATTGAAACTCGAAATAAGCATGAAAGTTCATTCATATTCACATAAACACAATATATATATATATATATATATATATATATACAAAAGGGTGAGAAAACTCCCCTAAACAAGACAACAAATTTTTCTAAGTATTCTCCCCTTGCCTTTCAGACAAAATGTATCAAGTAGATACAATTTGTTTGTCCGGACAAAAAAATAAAAACTAAAATAGAAATTGAGAAAAATAAAATTTAGGATGGTGGAGTGGGAGCGGTCCGAGTTGAAGTTGATGAACGGGCGAGTGCACCTACGCTAGTATAAGCGAGAAGATGTTGAAGATCTTAGCGGGGGCAACACGGTAACTATGGGATGGGCTCGGCTCTAAGTGGCTGTCCCAAAACAAGATCATCTAGAGGTTGATCCTCTTGGAACTCGATGGAGGGTGGTGCTTCCTCGGGCTTGACTATTGTTGATCGACCTTTGTCGGCATGGTCTTCCGAGTCACTCGGACTACTGTCTAAGCTAATCGGCTCCGAGTGAGGGGTGGGAGCACCTTGTCCCTCGGTTGTTTACTTTTCTGCTCCTTCTTCCTCCTTTTCTTCTTCTTCCTTCTCCCATTCCTCCTTCTCCTCGGAAGGAGCTGCCTCAGCCGCAGACCTCCTCTTCTTCTTCTTCGCCTCTCTCGGAAGAAGATATGGCGAGGCTCAAGTTTCGCTCCTTCTTCCTCCTTCTCTTCTTCTTCCTTCTCCCCTTCCTCCCTCTCCTCGAAGGATCCGCCTCAACCGCAGCCTCCTCTTCTTCTTCTTTTGCCTCTCTGGAAGGAGATATGGCATGGCTCAAGGACGCTTCGATGTGTCCGAGCCGACCGGTCCTGAGCTGCTGTGGAGTGCCTTTCTTGGAGGAGCTCAATCAACTCCTTCTACGCCTTTACCAATGCCTTCATCTCAAGGAGCACGTCCTATCGCTCTCGGATTTGAGACTAGGTTGTCTTTTGGTTTATGGTCATAGACCGAAGGACAGTCTTGAATAAGCTGGAGAGTGTCCTTGATCTCAGTGGACACGGAGGAGAGCTTTTCTAACATTATGTTAGAAAAATTAGAAGAGAGAACATGAGAAGCACTTGAGGTGGAAGCACCGCCGGGTGGAGGAGGTAGAGAAAGAGGGGTCTAAGTTTGAGTCCGAGACGGAGGTGAAGGTTGCCTCGGTTCGAGCCGTGAACCCGGACACCCGGTTGGGTCTCCCGGTATCCCTAGCCAAGAAGCTCTTTTTGCCAACTACTATGGCAGCCTTAGAAACCGCGTTAGGATCTTAGGGAGCGGGACTTTGAATTGCTTGAAAATGAAGGTGAAAACAGCCCCAAAAGGAAGAGGGGTGGATTTCTTTGTCTAAGCTGGCACAAAGGCCATCTCGCTCTATGATTACTAGGAAGAGGTCTACTTCGTAGCCCTCTAGAATGTCAAAAAGAGCCATGAGAATCTTGGAGTTTGGATTCTCTTTGCTTGGAACGCTGAGAGAAGAAGGTTCTCATCAACAGGAAACAAAGAAGATGAGCTTCGACTTCATCCGAGTCACAGAGAAGTTTTTGCGTGACTCGGGGATATCTTTGGTGTACTTCTCGAAGACTTCATCAACAACCTCATTGAAATGTATAGGGTTGCTGTTGAGGAAAAGAGATTATACTTTGAATAAACGGTGGAGGAGAGAGACGTTGATTCGAATAACGACATCTTGAACTCTAGAGGTGAGGATCCCCTCGAGCTAGAAAGATTTGAATGGAACTCAAAGACGAGTTGTGGGTAGATCAACTCACCGAAACAGAGCAAATTGTAAACCCCTGTGGTTTTGATGTTGTTTAACCACAAAAATTTTGTGGTTGGGAAGAATTTGTCATCCAACGTCGGGTGTTGGGTGACAAGGATTTTAGAGGGGTTGGAAGGACCCTCTTGGCTTTTGGTTTGGGGCTTCTTGGTTGCAGAACCAAGAAAGTCCGGGTGAGATCTCTTTTCGGCATAGTTGTGGAGTTTCAAGAAGATAGGAGATGAACTTTGAGAGAGAGAGAAGATAGCTCGACGAGAAAGAGAGAGTAAAAAAAAGAGAGTAGAGAGACTCGAGAGCTTTCGGTGCTTACTTGAGATGTTTCTTGCTTGCTTGAGAGTGAAGGTTTGCTTCTTCAAAAACACTAAACTTGCTTGTGAGGTATTATGCGAGTGTGAGCAAGTAGAGAGTAAAGTAGTAAAATGAAGGAAAAGGATGCGATTTATAGAGAATGAATTGTCCTTCGATATTCGTTCGACCTAACTCTCCAACGGTCACATCGGACCGGTGTGACTGTTCTGCTCTCCAACGGTTAGAATTCCAATGTTTGTATTCTAATGGCTAGTTCTCTAATCGATACGCGAGAGAGAGAGAGAGAAAAAGAGAAATTTTAAAAGAGATTTCGAAATTCTCCACTAATCAAGAGATGATTTCGGAATTTTGATGTCCATTTTTCTCGAAACTAAGTCGACTTCAAGTAAAGTTTCGAGTCACTCGAAACCGCAAACAAGTAATAACTCATAGCTCAGTATCACTGGGTCAACTGAACTAATTGCTATTAAAGCACGTAAAAGAAACATTCAACACATAATCATGCAAAGTAGTTTCTCTTAAAAAGCACATAATCATGCGTTAATCATGCCAAGTTCATTCCTAATAAAGCAAAACTGATCCTCACTAAGTGGCTTAGTAAAGATATCAGCTAGTTGAAGTTTGGTAGGAATCAAATCAAGCTCAATATTACCTTTCTCATAATGGTCTCTTAGGAAATGATACCTAACCTCAATATGCTTTGTCTTTGAATGCTCGAACTGGATTCTTAGTGATGCTGATTGCACTTTGATTGTCACACTTGATTGGAATTGATTTGAATGAAAGACCAAGATCTCTCTCAAGTGTTGCTTGATCCATAGAATCTGAGCACGGTATGCTCTAGCTACAATGTACTCAACTTCAGCAATTGATAGAGCTACTGAGTTCCGCTTCTTTGAGTTCCAAGATATAAGGGATTGACCTAGAAATTGCTAGGCTTCTGAGGTGCTCTTTCTATCAACCTTGTATCCAGCATAGTCAGCATCTAAGTATCCAGTGAGAGTCATTTCGAGTCTCTTGAGTACCATAGACCTAGAATCGAGTCCCTGCAAGATATCTAAAGATTCTCTTCACCGCAGATGAGATGTGATTCTTTTGGATTAGCTTAAAATCTTGCACACAGACATACACTAAACATTATGTCCGGTCTACTGGAAGTAAGATATAGTAGTGATCCAATCATACCTCGATAGAGTTTCGATCTACTACTCCACCTTTTTCGTCTAAGTCCGATTTATACTCGCTGCTCATTGGTGTTGCTACATGTTTTACATCTTGAAGTTTGTATTTCTTCAACAACTCCTTGTTATACTTTGATTGGTGGACGTAGATGCCATCTTTGTCTTGCTTGATTTGTAGACCAAGGAAGAAATTGAGTTCTCCCATCATACTCATTTAGAATTCCTGTCTCATCAACTCGGAAAAATCTTGACAAAGAATTTCATTAGTAGCTCCAAATATTATATCATTAACATAGATCCGAGCAATTAGAAAGTCTTTCCCCTTGGTTTTTATGAAAAGAGTCTTGTCAATCTGACCTCTTCTAAAATCATTTTCAACCAAGAAATTGCTCAGTCTTTTATACCAAACTCCGGGAGCTTGTTTAAGACCATAAAGAGCTTTTTGCAATTTGAAAACATGATTTGGAAATTCTGAGTTTTCAAATCCAAGGGGTTGCTCAACATAGACTTCCTCTTGAATGAAACCATTAAGCAAAGCACATTTGACATCCATCCGATACAATTTGATATTCATGCTTGATGCAAATGCCAATAGGATTCTAATAGCTTCAATCCTCGCCACTCGGTGCAAAGTTTTCCCCACAATCAATTCCTTCTTCTTGATTGTAACCTTGAGGCACAAGTCTAACCTTATTTCGACTACCAACCTACCTTTATCCAGTTTGTTCTTGAAAATCTATTTGGTTTCTATGACTGGGTGGTCATAAGGTCTTTTGTTCGGAGTCCGGACTTGGTTTCTTTCAAATTGATTGAGTTCCTCTTGCATGGCCTCGACCCATTCAGGTTCATTTAGGGCCTCTAGTGCATTTCTAGGTTCAGTTAATGATATGAATATTGTGAATGCACATAGATTTTACAAAGAAGAACGAGCTCTTACCCCACTCGTTGATCTCGGACAAGATATTTTCGAATGGGTGGCTCGAAGCATATTTGAATGCTCTACCTATTCTCCGGTTCACCAGGTTTGTAGGTTGAATTAGTTGATCTTCGGTGGTCCGATCCGATTGAGCGTGCTCATCTGGTTGACCTTCAGCATTCGAGCTGGCTCTTTAGTCGATTCATTCCGAGTCGTGGTGTTTTGAGTTACCTCATTTTGAGTGACTTTTCCTTGACTCGTCTGGGCTCATCTTGAGCAAGATCATCATCTCAACCGAGCTTTAAATCGAGAATGTTGACTCGCTTGATTTTCCCTGATCAATCTCATAAAAACAACGTGGATACTTTCTTCCACTTTGGTCTTTTATTGAAAATGCAATATGCTTTACTATGATATGATTAACCAAGAAAGATACCTTCATCCGATCGAGTATCAAACTTGGTCAGATGATCCTTACCATTGTTGTGAACATAACACTTACATCCAAAGGGTTTTAAGTATGAAATGTTGGGTTTCTTCCCTTTGTAGAGCTCGTATGGAGTTTTCTTCAGGATGGGTCCGATGAGGCATCTATTCGGAGTTTAGTTAGTCTGTATTGGATCGCCTCAACCTGCAAATAGTAAGGTAGATCATGGTAAATCATCATTGTCCTACCTATTTCTTCAAGAGTTCGGTTCTTTCTCTCCACTACTCCATTCGTTGAGGAGTTCTTGGTGCTAAGAAGTTATGGGAGATACCATTCTTATCACGGAACTCTATAAATTCTAAGTAATCAAACTCCCTTCCATGGTCGGTTTGAATTCTTTTGATCCGAGTCCGAGACTCAACAAGGATTTTCCTGCAGAGCTTACTGAACTCTTTGAAGGCTTCATTTTTATGCTTAAGAAAACACACCCAGGTAAATTATGAGTACTCATCAACAATCACAAGTACATATGATTTACCTCCGAGACTCTTGACAGGCATTTCACCACATAAGTCCATATGCAACATTTCAAGCACTTTGGATGTAGAAACAGTTTTAAGAGATTTCAAAGATGATCCGACTGTTTCCCTTTTGTGCATGCTTCACAAATTTTATCTTTCTTAAATGCACAATTAGGCAAAACTCTTACTAAACCATGAGATGCAAGCTTTTTGATGTTGTGCATGCTAACATTACCTAGTCTACGATGCCATGTCCAAGAATCATCATGTAGAGATGCTTTTAAACAAGATAAATTCGACTTGGGTCGAGAGAGCGGAATAGTGTAAGTATTACCCGATCTCTTACCTGAGAGCTTAGTCTCCTTGGTAGTTTCCTCATAAATATAGCAATTGGTCCGAGTGAATCTTACCTCTTGACCTTTGTCACACAATTGAGAGATGCTTGAGTAGATTGTTCTTTAATTCCTTGACAAGGTAGACTAGGCTGACCAGATTGTTTTCTTTTCCAATCTTACCTATCCCAATTATCTTGCCCTTGCTATCATCTCCAAAAGTGACTTTGCCTCCCTTGTAATCTTCTAACTCAAAAAGAGTCTTGAATCTCTTGACATGTGGCGTGAGCATCCACCGTCCAGGTACCAATGCCCTTTGTTCTTTTCGAGCTACCTGCAAGTCGAAGCGGACTAACCCTTCTCACTTCCTCTAACGAACCCATAACTCCCTTTACTCGTGGTCCTTTTCGAGGAAGAAGACTCTTGAGATCCCAGATTTGAATACCTTTGGGTCCGGTCCGATTTTGAGTCTTCCTTTTTGAAAACCGAGTTTGTGTCTCTTTCTTTTGAAAATCTTTCTTTTTATAAACCGGCGGAGAAGGTTTTCTCCTTAAAGTTGGTCCGGGCTCAGTCCTCTTTTCATTCTTATGAATAAGACCATGCTTAGCTTTCCTGAACTTCACGGTTCTAGAATCCTTTTTGAAAAGATCCGAGTAGGAATTAGATTCCTCGTCTTTGTTAAAACCAAGTCCTTCTTTTCGAAGGAGATACATTGAGATCTTAAGAGCATGTCAAGGTTTTTCTGACCTTGAGTAAACTTTAAAACAAGTTCTTGAGACTCATTGAGCTTTTGTTTCGGATGCTCATTTTCTCTTCGAGTGTCTCGGACTCGGTCTCATTAGCTTGAGTACTAGTCTTGAGCTCTCTTGGAGTAAGTCAATTTTTCTAATTCATTTTCCAAAGAGATGCTCTCGAAGTGATAGACTCTAGTTGTTCTTTAAATTCGGAGGAGTCGAATTGGACTTTTCTTCCAAAGTATAAATATATTTAGCTAAATCAACTTTGGAAAACTTGAGGAAATATTCAATTACCTCCTAAGGATTCGTTTCCTCATTGTCCGAGTGGTCGAGTCCGACTCGGATTCAGTTCCGAGTCCGATGGTGCCATCGGACATTTTGAGTCGTCCGAGTCCTCATCTTCTTCATATGAGTCTTCATCACTCCATGTGGCCAACATAGCCTTCTTCTTCTTTCTTTCCCTCTTTCTCCTTGGACGAGTCTTTGACTATGTGATCTTTGCTCCCACATTCAAAACAACCGGAGTTCTTAGTTAAAGATAACTTTGAAGGGGAAGAGTGTTTACCTTTTCTATCCTTCTTATCTTTCTTGTAGAACTCATCTCTTGGCCTTTTCTCCCATCTCTTGTGCTTCATCATTCTTTTGAAGCCTCGAGCGATAAGTGCCATGGGATCTTCTTCCGAGTTTGACAAACTCGGATTTTCTTCTCTACTTTCTGAAGTCTTCACCGTAGTACTTTTTTAGTGCTGACCTCTGCATCCTCTTCTTCCGGATGGATCTCATGGGTGAGTAGCTTCCTAATGAGTTAGTCCGGCTTTAATAGAGAGAGATTCTCGGCTTCCTCGACGGTTATCACCTTAGGACCCCATCTTCTCTTAGGTAGATTTCTTAGAATCTTTCTGCACATTTCTTCATGTGTAATCTTTCTACCAAGAGATTTGAGATTGTTAGTAATCTCAGTGAAGCGGATGAACATCCGAATGATGTTTTCTTCGGCTCCATCTTGAACAGACTCATATTTGTGAAGATATTGACTTATCTTGACTTGTCTTACTTGGCTTGTTCCTTCATATGTGTTGACAAGAGTGTCCTACACTTCCTTTGCTGTGTCACAAGCTGACACTCTGTTGTATTCTTCCGAGCTTATGGCGTATATCGAATGTTCATTGCTTTAAAGTTCTTTACGAACTTTTACGCCTCTTCAGTGGTGTACTCGAGCTTTGCTTTAGGCACTAGTCTTGTTTCCTCCATCCTCACTAGAATGTAGTTGCTATCTCGTATGATGTTCCATACATCTTCATCGTGATCCAAGTAGAAAGCATTTCATGAGCTTCTTCCAGAGTGTACGAAATTTGATCCTTCAACCTTTAGTGGTCTGCTTGGAAGATCTTCCTTCATCGAACTCTCCATTGTTACGAGCCATTTGATCTTTAAACCTTTGGATTGTTAGATCCCTTACGAAAGGCTAGGCTCGATACCAATTGAAGGTTTTCTCTTGGAGAGTCTTAGTCACCCTAGAGGGGGAGTGAATAGGCTAATCGGGAAGTTTAAACAATAAATGGAGGCTTAAAGTTTAAATTGAATAATCAAGACTATGTTAGTCTAGATTGGACTCGGAAAAGTATGAACTCGGAATTATGTGGAAACCCTCCCGGGACAGAAAACCATGGCTAGTGCTAATCTAAGTACCAAGTCAAATCCACTATTTTGAATCCACAAAATACGATAGATCGACTCAACCGAATTGCTCCCTTAGACAATTCCTTACAAAGTTTTCCTAGACTCGGAAGTTCCCTTATCCGATCTAGTACTTCCTAACCGAGGTAACCTTTACAGCTAGGGACAACCGAGCTGAGTTAACCCTTACAGCTCGGTCAAGGACCTTACTCAAAGAGTAAGAAAGAGTTTGTAATCGATTACAAGACTTTACAACTCGGAAAAGTATTAAGTATAGATCGAGAGTTGTAAGATGAAGATTGAATGAGTATTATACAAAGAAAGATAATTTCAAGCAACGGTTTCAGCAATCTTCAAGTCTTGTGAAGTGGCTTCTATTTATAGGTGACCAAGTAGATTAGCCGTTATGACTATCTTCTTATTAGAAGTCCTCTCGTGACCGTTGTAACGGTTCTTCCGAGTCGCTCGAAAAGATCCGTTGAGATGTGAACCTTGTGCAATGGATCTTAACTCTTTAGGATGTCCCAATCCACTGGTTGTGTCCGAAAAGTAGGGTGGAAACCATCGTTGAGCTTAGCATTGAAGATTTCCAATTTTGGAAACAGAACAACCCTAATACGATTGTCCGGGCCTTGGTCAAAAGTAAAAAAGCCTTGTCTCGCTGGTAATTGATAGCTTGAAGCCGGTTATCCTACTTAGATAACCTACAAAAGTAAACCAATTTTGGTTCTCAAAGTATAAAATACTTTGGTCCAAGATTAGGCACGAGATAATAATTTAATTAGGATAATTAAGGCATAATTGTTCGAGTCCTAAAAGAGTGGAATTTTCCGAGTCCAATATTCAGTATACTCAAATTCCATCTGATTTAGTCTAGAGAAAGATCAAGTTAGAAAGAGAATATCGGAGTAAGAGCACTTGATCTATACAAATATATTTCAATCAAAACATGCTCGACATAGAAAGTTGAATTAACACTATAATCCACTTTAACTTAGAATATGAAGTCGAACTTAGTTTGAAAGAGTTAGAGTGAATGTTTGAACATGTGATAAATCTGAGTGACTTAGAACTATCGGAGTGAATTGATGAACAAGAGAGTGCTTTCCGAGTCAGTCGAATCGGACGAAAACATATGCAATAGTTTCGTAACACTCAAAGTAGATTCTGTAACACTCAAAATGGTTTCTATAACACTCAGAATCACTTGAAATCAAAACTTAGAAGGGATGAGATTTGTTCTTGATTCCTTGTTAGTACTCGGAATAATATAAATGTAGAGTCCGAGTCTTCACTTCTCTCTGCTGTTTTCTAGGAGGATGAGCTAGAGGATGATTTGGCTCTAGGTTAGATGATCGAAACGAGCCACCGTCCGACATCTCCGTGTTTCCGCCGCCATGATCATCAACGTCGTCTCAAGCTTAAAAGCGCCGGCGCACTCGCTCGCTCCTCCACCTCAGCACCACTAGCACCCCGTCTTAGTTTCTTTTCTTTATTTTTTTGTCCAACATCAATCTGTACCTTTTGATATTTTCTTCCTTGTTTTTGATGAAATGCAAGGGGAAATTATAGGAAAATTTTTGTGTTTAGGGGTAGCTCACCCTCTTTTTGTTTTTCTTTATATATAAATGAATGAATTTTCTTTTACTGAACGGACTTATCTCCGAGTTAAATCTTTCCGAGTTCAATCTCTCATATAATCTTATTTCTTTTCTACTCGATATATTTGTTCATATCCCTATGTTAATGTGTTGTCCGTATAACTCGTTATAAGTAATTATAGTATCCGCAATGCATTTTCTAAGTATGAAATATTTCTCACTCATTACTTCTTCCTATGATATGTTCTACTTAGTGAATGAAAACTCATGTTTTACACCAACGAGTTTTTATCCGAGTGTAGAATGCCTTTCATCAAAAAGAGGGAGATTGAAGACTCAAATTCTAACTCTAAGACATTCCGAGTACTACATGAAGACTCGGTATAAACCTCATCCCTCCTAAGTTTTTATTACAATTCATTCTAAGTGTTATAGAAACTCCTATATAAGTTTTTCATTCGTTTCAATCGACTCGAAAACACATTCTTATATATCTTTTGCATTGATGGTTCGGACTCACTCGGACAAGCACTCAAAACTATCGCATGTTCAAATAATTTCTCTAACTCTTTTATTCTGAGTTCTAACTGCACATTTCAATGCAAAGTGAATTACAGTGTTAATTCCTTTCTCTAAATCGGTTTGTTTGTTTGAGAATTATTTGCACAGATTAGGTCCCTATACTCCGATGATTCTACTCTTTTAACTTGATCTTTCTTAGGATTGACTCGATGGAATTTGAGTATATTGAATATTAGACTTAGAAAATTCCACTTTTCTAGGCCTAAGATAATTATGCACTTAATTGTCTTAATTAAATTATTATCTCGTAGCGTAATTTTGAACCAAAGTATTTTATACTTTGAGAACCAAAGTGGTTTACTTTTGTAGGTTATCCAAACGAGGTTATCTCATTTTTTAATTACAAAAGTAGTCGGCTTCTAGTCGTCAATCACCGAGCAGACAAGCTTTATCTACTTCGAACGGGGCTCGGACACCGTGTCGGGGTTGTTTGTTTCCAAAACTAGAAAACTCCAATGCTAAGCTCAACGGTGGTTTCCACCTTGCTTTTCGGACATCACTAGTTGATCGGAGCACCTTGAGGAGCCAAGAGCCGTTGCATAAAGTTCACATCCCAACGGATCTTTTCCGAGTTACTCGAAGAACCGATTACAATGGCTTGCAAAGACTTCTGTTCATAACCAAGACATAACGGTCACTCTGCTTAGTCATCTATAAATAGAAGCCATTTCACAAGACTTAAATATTGTCGAATCTATTCCTGAAACTATTTCTCTTAGTGCATTACTCAATCTTCTACTTACAACTCCAAGTTTATACTTAATATATTTCGAGTTGTAAAGTCTTGTAATTCAACTACATACTTCTCTTACTTTACGAGTAAGGTCCCTTGACTAAGCTGTAAGGGTTAACTCAGCTCATTTGTCCCTAACTATAAAGGTTATCTCAATTAGGAAGTACTAGATCGGATAAGGGAACTTCGAGTCTAGGAAAACATTGTAAAGAATTATCTAAGGGAACAATTCTGGTAGAGTCGATCCGTTGTATTTTGAGGATTTAAAATATTGGATTTAACTTGGTGCTTGGATTAGCGAGTGTCCGTGGTTTTCCGCCTCAGGAGGGTTTCCACGTATTTTTGAGTGTATACTTTTTAAGTCCAATCTAGACTTAGAATCACCTGTTTATCTTTTTCAAGCAAAAAGTCTCTAAGTTTGTTCAAATTTCCTCATCACCCTATTCACCCCCTCTAGGGTGACTTAGACACCCTAGGAGCAAACCTTCATTCCTCTATTTCATCCATAAGATATAGCTCATTTTCATGCTCTTCTTCTTCCATTCATAGCTCTTGGTACTCAGCCAAAGTGACCACTCTTCTACTCGGGCATTCTCGAGGCAATGTGACCCATACCTTGGCACTTGTAGCACCTTCGGCTTACATTTGAACCAGGAGGGGATTTGGGTAGATTTGGGACGGTTTGTATGGTAGGTCTGTTTGTGGAGCTAGGGTTCTTTTGTTGGGTAGGTTGGGGGCTCCCCTTGTAAAAGCGTGGATTCTTTTGTGGGGTTACTTTGGGGGTTCTCTTCGAGCAAAACGGGTCTTCCTTTGTTATTTAACCTTGTGACCTAGTTGACATACTTCATCGAATGTAGAGTATTGTTGTAACTCTACCACTTGAGCATATTTTGGATCAAGGCCACCAAGGTATCTCACAATGGTTTGATCTTCATTTTCTTGGATGTCGCATTTGATCAATAACCTCTCAAACTCACGGGTATACTCTGCTACACTCAAGCTGCTTTGGTGTAGGTTATGGAGTTATGAGTAGCTATCTTGGATGTACGTTGGGGGCAAGAAACGAGCCTTGAGTTTGGACCTCATTTTCTCGAACTTTTGATTTTGGACTTCCTCTTTCGTGTTCTATTGTGCACAAGATTCTCCCACCAGGTAGAAGCAAATCCTCTAAGCTTGAGGGCCACAAGCTTCACCTTCTTGTTTTTGGGCACCTCCTTGTAGTCAAAGATCCTTTCTATGGTTCAAAGCCAATCCAAGAACTCATCCGGATTCAAACGACCTTCAAATTCAGGAATGTCCACCTTGAAGTCATGGGAATGGTGATTATGGTGCCTAGGACCTCTCTTAGATCGTCTCTCACTAGGATCATCCGAGGAGGCAAATGGATTATCCTCATCTTCTTCCTCCCGAGAGCTATGTGTGCTTTAGGAGTGTGGAAACATACTCCTCATTTGGTCACGCCTACTCTTCATAGACTTCCCGAGCTGCTTCCTTAAGTATTCATTATGAGTTCTCAACTCTTCATGACTCTTCATTAGCATTTCAAACCATTCTTCCAAAGAAATGCTAGCACTCATGGTGTAATCGGGTTTTCTTTTGTGTTTGATGGGAGCTCGGCCAGGAGAGTAGCAAATAGCTCTAATACTAAATATGGTGTATCCTCGTAGGAGGAGAGTTGATGTATCTTCGGAATAGGAGATTTGGTGTATCTTCGGAGGAGAATTGATGTATCTTCGGATGAGAGTTGATGGAGCTTCAGATGAGAGTTGAAGGATCTTCAGATGAGAGCCGATGGATCTTCGAATGAGAGTTAATGGATCTTCGGATGAGGGTTGAGGGATCTTCGGATGAGAGTTGATGGATCTTTGGATGAGAGTTGATAGATCTTCGGACGAGGATAGAGTCCAAGCTTCGATGGATGAGACTCACCACCACCAAATGCTTGAGGCACCGAGGATTGAGCTAGATAAGACACACCACTAGCTTGCACCAAGGACTTGATAGAACACCACTTAGCATGCCAATACCAAGATAAGTAATCAAGAATTTAGAGAGAAGAGCTCAATGCTCACTTGCTTTTGTATTTCAACTTCAATGCCTCATTACATCAAGGAAGCCACTATTTATAGTGCTTCAAAGTAAAGTAGCTATGTACAATCCAATGGCTATTAGAGCCCTTACAAAATCAAGGGTGGGGATTACACAATGAATAATCAAAAGAGGACAAAAAAAGAGGACATGGCTAAGGAACATGTGGTTCTCATGCTTGGAGTATTTATGGCCAAGTATTTATTTCCCGTTCCTCAAGCTACACTTTGATTGGTTGTATCTTATGATTCCTTGCTCCAAATTAAGCAAAATTGATATGCCTTGGAAGCTTTCCATGTCCACTATTCATCCAAGTGCTTGGTTAACCCAAATGACCCTCCGAGTAAGAAGATGTTGACCGTTAAAGTCCATATGTGCAAAATTGTCAAAATAACCCTTCTTTGCCAATTGTCTACTTTTGAGGCTTTCTCCTTATTATCTCCGTTTCTACTCTTAAGGACCACTTCTTAGGGATATTGTGGTCTTAGTAACAAAGAGTTTTAGGACACTCCTAACTCCTAACATTCTCGGAAAATCTGAACCAAAAGGGGTGATTTTGCTTCCCTCGATTAAGCTCCATTCAAAGTTAGCACCTCTTATATCAAGCCATGATTCTTAGTGATTAAGTTTGAAGTAGTAGCACGGAGATCTCCATTACTAGGCTTATACCGTGTTGAAGCAAATTCTGAGAAAGACTTCTCCGGTAGCCCCTCGTTGTTGCAGGTAAGCACATGACGAAAACGAGACCAAACGAAGTGGATCGGTCGGCGGTGCCGGCCACATGACGGTCTTCTAATGCCATCGAGGCTGAAAATGCCTCCGGTGCACGCCGAAAAGACTCTAAATTTCACTCCTTTTTGGTTTTCACTCTTTTTTATTATTTTATTTTCCTCTTGTTGGGCCTAAAAAGATTGGACTTTGACCGTGTAGGACACTAATTTTGATTTTGCATCCGTGAATGTCCAGATCTCGGTTAATAGAGCACCTAAAGCTGATTTAGGCTCCTCTAAAAGTTGATGCATACTTAATGACTCACTTCGCCAATGAAAACGAAAAGCGATGGTAGCCGATCACCCGACCTCGTGGTGGGAGGAATACCTCAAGAATCACACTAACGATGTAGTTTGGTACATTATGCATTGGAAGGTGTCCCAGTTGAAAACGCATACCTTGCAGCACCTTTTACATGACTCGCTGGGCCTAGACAACAATACCTACTACTTCCCCGATCGTGTGTTGTGGCGGATGGGAAGAGAGCAAATGATTCCTTCGTTGGATCGCATCTTGCTCGCTGCCTTTGAATTATTCAAAGGGTTTAGTAGCTCTAATCGGACAAAGTCATGGCCTGAATACTACATGATCCTGACGAAGTTGTTGACAACTCGGGAACACCCAACACTTCTGTTTTCCCTATTATCTAGAGTGGATAATAGAAGTAGATCCCTAACGGCATAGTCACTTTTGATATGAAACGACGGATGTATCGTAAACGTCCTAGGAAACCTCTTATCTCCTTTTTGTGCTTGGCTAAGGGATCTCCTGAATGGCTTTGATCTTGGATGAATCAACTTCAATTCCTCTAAAGCCGACAACATGACCTAGCAATCGCTCGAGGTCACTCCAAAGGCACACTTTTGAGGGTTAAGGCGCATGTTGTATTTTCCGAGTCTCGGAAGAATTTCCTTGGGTCGGGTAGGTACCTTGCCCTATCTTTGGACTTTATGATCATGTCATCCACGTAAACTTCAGGTTCTTTATGGATCATATCATGTAATAAGGTTGTTGTTGTCCTCCGATACATTGCACCGAGCGTTCTCAAATGGCATCACCACATAGCAATAAGTCCCCCATTGAGTGACGAAGGTCATCTTTTCCATATCCTCTTCAGCCATCTTCACTTGATTATACCCAAGCATAACCATCCATGAACAAGAGAAAAGCATGACCCGCTGTATTATCCACATGGATATCAATATGCGATAACGGAAAATTGTCTTTGGCACTCACCTTATTCAAATCACTCGAAGTCGACACATATACGAACCCCTGTCGTCTTTCTCGGACCTCTTCCTTAATCTTCAAAGCCCCTTTAGGTTTCATCCTCCTCAATTTCTACTTAACCGGCTTAGCATCTTCATAAAGTGGAATTTTATGTTCTGTTATGCTTGGATCTATTCCCGGCATGTCTTTGTAAGACCATGCAAAGACATCTATAAACTCTGTAAGAAGCGAAGTAAATTTCTTCCGCTCTTCTAGATCTAATGTTTTCCATATCTTAACCTCTTGGGGTTGATCAATTGACCCCAGATTAATTGTTATTGTTTCCTCTATTATTAGTGAGCGATTTTCATGATCGTCCTTAGCTTTTATTAATTCTTTAGGCTCTATTTGATTCTAAGAAAATAGGTTAGAAAGAAATTTTAAACGGAAAAAGTTAAGAGGAAAAAAGTTAAGAGGAAATTGATTTTTTTTCTTGTGTTTGGTTCAAGGAAAAATAGAGCGAAAAAATTATAATCATTTTCTAATCTCTTACTCATCCACCATATTGTCACGGAGAGGAGAGCAAAATTACTCAATAGCATAGATTAATTGAAAAAGAGAAAAATTCTTAATGATCTTTCTTAATAAAAGTCTCTATCTTTTCTCCATTTCTCTCTTTTTGTGAATTTTTTCTTCCATTTTCTTCTCAATTTTGGAAGGAAAATAACATTGACCAAATTGACAAAATTTTCCATTAGTTTTTCCATCAAACTTTTTTTCTCTCCTTTTTTCTTCAATTCAAACAAGGGAAAGAAATTCCTTTCCATGTTTTTTTCTATACTTCTAATTTTCTTAGAATCAAATGGAGCCTTAGGGATTTCTTCTTCATCATTAGAGGCAAAACAATTGAAAGCAAGAGGAGGCAAAAAGTAAGCAGAAGGTTCACTTTATTGAATGAAGCAACAAGTACATCGGACTCGAAACCGAAGACATAGAACTAGAAATGACAGAATTGGGAAAAGAACTAGAAATAATAGAAGGAGAAACACAAGCCCTAGTACTAAACTCGGAAAGAGGATGCGCTCCGAGGCTGACAGACAAATTCTTGAACCTCATTGATGTTAATCCAAGTGACATGCTTGGACCCTTCAAAATCAACGTCGGTGATGGAACTGGACGGATCGAATCGCGGGTGTGACATAGCTTGTGATAGTACCGAGACTGAATTCCCTTCTAGCTTACCCTCTTGTCCGAACAAAAGACCAAAAAGATTTATTTCTCGACATCCCTGTGCTCGCTGTCGCCACCATCTACGACCTCCTCCCAAACATATCGCGTAAATCCGTCCTCTTCCGGCCACCCAACTCCACCCTCCTAATCTATTTGTTCTCTTGTTTTACATTTTTTGTTTTTGTCCAACATTAAGTGTACTTGCTTCCAAATTTTCTTCCCTCCCTTTTTGATGAAATGCTAGTGAGAGAAAATATAGAAACCTTAATGTTGTATTTAGGGGAGTTCTTTCCTTTTTGTTGTATATATTTTTGTATAAATGAATGTTATGACTATCTTTTTTAAGTTCCGATATTCTTATCGTTTCGAGTTTCTTTTAACACTTATCTCATCTACTCAAAAATCTACGTTGGTTTTAAGATCCGCTATTTACTTTTAAGTCATGCTTTGATCTGGAATTTTTTAAACTTTATATTCTACATGCTCCGATACATAAGAACACACATATCATTGGCACTCGAAAACTTATATTTTGTACTAACAAGTTTCTATTTTAAGAATGCATTGCCTTTCATCAAAAAGGGGAGATTAAAGACTCGGATCTTAACTCTAAGTATTTTATGAAAGACTCAGGTATAAACTTCTATCTCTCTTAAGTTTTGATTGCAAGTCGAGTCTAAGCTACATAGAAACTCCTATCTAAGTTTTCGTCACTTTCCGAGTGACTCGGATAGCACTTTGTTTGATATCTTCTCTACTAAGGTATTCGACCTACTCAAAATCTACTCGGAACCATCGCATGATCAAATAATTGTTTTAACGCACTTTTTCTTAATACTCGACTATGCTTGCTAATGTAAAATGATTACAGCGTTAATTCAGTCTTCTAAGTGAGTTTATTTCTTAGAGAATTATTTGATAGATCAAGTTCACTCACTCGATGTTTATCCTTTAACTTGATCTTTCTAGGATTTATTCCGAGTTGACTTTGAACCTATTAGATATTAGACTTAGAATATTCCACTCTTTTAGGCCTAAGATAATTAAGCTCTTAATTATTCAAATTTAATTATTATCTTTGCCTAATCTTGGACCAAAGAATTTTATATCTTTGAGAACCAATGTGGTTTCCTTTTGTAGGTTATTCAAACAAGGCTAATCTACTCTTTGAATCTCAAAAGCAACCGGCTTCTAGCCGTTAAACACCAACAGACAGTTTTAGCCAATGTTGGACAAGACTCCGACATCTGTATCGTGGCTGTCTGTTTCCAAACCGAAAAACTTCAACGCTAGACT
This sequence comes from Talinum fruticosum, assembly GCA_021018815.1. Classification (NCBI taxonomy): domain Eukaryota; kingdom Viridiplantae; phylum Streptophyta; class Magnoliopsida; order Caryophyllales; family Talinaceae; genus Talinum; species Talinum fruticosum. The sequence goes on from JAITYX010000026.1 coordinate 4,258,864, forward strand.
CAATGGTGGTTTCCACCTTATTTTTCGGACAACACCAGTTGATTGGAACACCTTTTGGAGCAAATAGCCATTACCCAACGTTCACACTCCAACATATCTTTTCCGAGTGACTCGGAAAAGCCTTTACAACAGCTTAGTAAAGACTTCGATCCCTAAATTAGACTCAACGGCTACTCTACTTGATCATCTATAAATAGAAGCCACTTCACAAGACTTGAAACTGCTGGAAATTATTGATTAATACATTGCCTAATTCTCTTAGTGCATTACTTACTCAATCTTCTACTTACAACTCCAAGTTTGTACTTAATATTTTTCTAAGTTGTAAAGAAAGTCTTGTAATCAATTACATTCTTCACTTACTTTCTTTGTAAGTCCCTTGACTGAGCTATAAAGGTTAACTCACCTCAATGTCCGCTGATTGTAAAGGTTACCTCAATCAGGAAGTACTAGATCGGATAGAGTCTAAGAAAACATTGTAAGGACTTGTCTAAGGGAGAAATTCTGGTAGAGTCGGTCCTTTGTATTTTGAGGATTCAAAATAGTGGATTTGACTTGGTGCTTGGATTAGCACTGTCCATGGTTTTCCGCCCAGGAGGATTTCCACGTTTTTCGATTGTTTGCTTTTCCGAGTCCAATCTAGACTCGGACTCACTGTTGATTTATTTCTTAGCAAAAATTATCTAAGCTCTTTTAAATTTTCTTATCACCCTATTCACCCCCCTAGGGTGACTTAGACTCTCTAAGAGCAAACCTTCGAGAGAGCATATCGAGGGTGGAAACTAGATTGAATGATCAAGAGGAGAGAATGTCATCTATATCAAGGGATATTAAGACTATCATAAGGGCTATTGAGGACAATAAGAGACATGAGGAAGCTCAAGGTTTGAGAAGAGGAGAAGCATTACTTCTTCTACCTCTACCTATCTTGTCTCCGCTAGGCAATCCTAAATACGAATCCCCAAAACATGAATCCAAATCTCAGTCGATCCACGTGTAGATTATATAGAACGGATGTTAAGGGAGTCATCCATGTTTAGTAATTACTACTTTGATCATAAGGTATTCACTTTAATCCCTAAGGGTAAACTACCTCCTAAGTTCACCATGCCCGATATTAAGTTCAAAGGTTCCGAGAATCCCCATCATCACATACGCAACTTCTTAGGAACAATGACTCTTAAGAACATTCCCGAAGACACTTACCACATTATCTTCCCTGGACATTTGACACTAATGTAATGAAGTGGTACAACACCGATGTAATGAAGTGGTACAATGCGGTTGACCTACGCAAGGTTGCCAACTGGATTGATCCGTGTAAGGAGTTCCTCCATCAATACTCCTATAACACTAATCTTCATGTTACCCTTAGAGACTTGGAATTAATCAAGCAAGGCGAGAAGGACAACTTCACTAATTTCCTCACCGGATGGAGAGCAAAGGCAGCCCACATGGTTGATAGACCCTCCGAGAAAGACCAAGTCGGGATCATTGTAAAAACCTTTAGCCCAATTACAATCGGCACCTCAAATTCTTAGCCATGATGAACTTTTAAACACTTAGAGATGCCTGGTTTGCTTGATAAAAGTAGAGTTGTCTACCACGACCATAAAAGTCGTGACCGGGTATAGAGATAATTATCATTCCAAAGATAAGAAAACCTCTAATACGAGCAATGCTTGTAGGGGTGCGGATGTCAATGCCCTCAACAGGTATATTGACTACACTCATAATGATACTACCTACACTAAAGTCATTGACCATCTCTTGAAAAAGGGAAAGATAGAATTGCCACCCATTAGAGCGGAATGAGAAATCACGAAACAATCCAAAAATTAGGACACGGGAAAATTTTGCAAATACCATCATGCATGAGGACATGATACCAAACAGTGTTGGACATTCAAGAACAAACTAGAAAGCATGTTTCGAAATGGCCAACTACCCTTGCCTAAGGTTGCCTAAAACCAAGCAACAATTAAAATCCTTTTAGCCACACCTTAGCCGTTTTAGCTGAACCCACTCAAGGTTAGTGGGACTCATCTGTTTTTATCTAAGATGTTTACAAGTTTAAACCACTTCTTAGCTTACCTCCATTAGATCCGAAGTCTAGGGGCTAAGTGATGAAGAGGATGTCTACGAAACGAGAAGTAACGAGTGACAACAACGAGTGATGACGTCCGAGGCACACCACCCTTAGAAGAAGAAGACCTTTAGGGAGACGCTAAAAGTCCTGCAGCTTCAATTCCTTACTAGATCTAGATGGTACGAGTGCATCCCTTGGTCCACCATAGACTCGGGAAGCCCCAAAAAGCCTGAAGCTACAAAAGAGGAAGACCCAATCCTAAAGCAACTCTAGAAATTAAAGGCCGACATCTCAATCCGACAATTAAAATCGCTTCCCGGAAACATAGACAGGCCCCGATTGATGCACTCAGTAAGATCGAGGTCTCTCCCGAAACTACGCCGAGGAAGTGATAGGATTGGTTAACGAGTGGGGATGAAACTATTAGCTTTAATCGGAAAGATCTCCTAGAAGAAGGCGTTGCACAACACAATGCCCTTTACTTAACCATAATTTGCATCAACAAGTTTGTTCCCCTAACCTTAGTAGATAATGGATCAGTAGTAAATGTATATCCTTAGAGAACCGCAAGAAGGTTAGGAATTAGGGAACAACAACTCTCTAAACAGATCTGTCCATCTCCGAGCTTATGATAATTTTAAAAGAACAGTCTTGGGAACATTGACCTTGCCAATTAATGTAGGGCTAGTAGAAAGGAACATCAAATTCCAAGTCCTAGATATCCCAGCTACCTTTAATTTGCTTCTACGACGCCCTTGGTTACATGATCATCGGGCAAGTGCCCTCTACACTACATCGGAAAGTTAAGATGAGCATCAAAGGTCAAGTCATAATTGTCAACGGGGATAACCTTCGTGCTACTCGTCACTTCAAACGAATCAGTAGTTGAGATCAAGCATGATGCTAACGACAAGGAACCGTATGGATTCGAGATTGTCGCTACCTTAGAAAGGGATGAAGCACCTCCGAACTTCAATCCTTTTAGCAACCCTAGTGTCCATTCGATGCTTAGGAAGAAAGGGTATTTTCCAAGTCTTGCTGCTAGCCGAAGGGCATACCACCCTATTTTTCTACCCCTTGAACACACTAATAACTACAACTTCGGGCTAGGTCGTCGACCTCTTGCTAAGGAAATAGCCCAAGCCAAGTGGGAAATTCGGACTAAGAGGATTGTATCGCACACAGTTATCTCCATCAAGCCATTTCCTTATACTCTAAACGGGCGGTTCCTAAGAGAAGGAGATAACTTCACTAATTATGGTTTTCCGTAACCCTACCATATCAACGAAAAGGGCATCCTAGTACCTAGTTTCGAGATTTTCAGTGAGTGTTATATTAGGGAGAAGGAGGCACCCTACCTTCTTTAAGAAGGACAAGACGCACTGGACCAATCTCACCGGGCATAATCTTTTTGATCTTCCGTTCGGACAACGAGGTAACCTAGAAAGGAATTCAACCTCGTGCATCGTCACCAGCCTATGTCGCAACCGCAGTTTGATCCGTCCGGGTTCATCACCAACGTTGATGTTGAAAGGTCCAATCATGTCACTTGGATTGACGCAAGAAGGGCCAAGAATTCGTTGTTAGCCTAGGAGTGCATCCTCTTTCTGGGTCTAGTACTAGGTGTAGACACTTAAAAATTATCATACCTTATCTCTTTATTTCTGTTTTTTATTCTCATTACCCCGATGATGAAATCCCAAGTCCTATTTGACGATTTGGATCTCGGAATGTGATCGATTGGTGCGACATAAGCCAGTAAACCACAAAGAACCCCAACACCAAATAAACAACCTTTTTCCTTGGGTCGGTCAACAAATTCCCCTTTCTTTTGGGCGATCCAAGAACTGGGCTAAGCCTTTAGAGACAATAGAGTCCGAGAGTCGTATGTCGGGAAATTCCAAGTTTAGAATATCGCATTTTACTTTTGCCCAATTAGACAAGGATCCGAAGACTCGAAGACGGCATTAAAGCATTTCATTTCATGATCACGAGCATCAAAGTGTTGCGTTTAAGTCCCATAAGACAGTCCACACGAGACTAGGAACTTCCCCCTTAAAAGCAACGTCGTGGCCGGCGCCTGCCTTCTACAAGCATTAAGTGGAACGCCATGTTTTGGCTTGGAGAATCCCTTGGAGACACGCTACGATATGAAACCCTAGGAGCGCCCGGGTGACCGGCGCCTACCGATCGGGTTCTATCCGATTTTATCACTTCCTTATTCAGTTCAATCTCTTAAGATATTGGCCCAGCTTTATTCTCTACTATTTGGATAGTAGATTAGAGGCAAACCCTAGGTCATTTGTGACCTAGGTCCTCTTCTATAAATAGAGAGCCTTGGCTCTCATTCCCATACGACTTCTTGCCTTAGCCTCATACTCTATAAACCTATCCCGAGTATCGATATCTAAACGTCACTCTGTAGTAATTACTACTCACTCATCTTCTCTTTACTCACCGTTGTTGAATTTGTGCAAAGAGCTAAAGAATATTCAATTATTTTGATCTCTTGGCATTTATTCAACCGATCATTCTTGTCACCTACATACACAATTCACAAAAACAAGCCCTTTTACTTTTATTTGTCGCCGTTGCATCAAGAGATCAAGTGTAGAGATCCGGATCGGCAAGGTGGGACAACCTCGAGGGCAATCGTTCAGCCTTCAAATGGTTATTTAATTTACGTTTTATTTATCGCTTTCCGTATTGTGGTTTAAGAGATGTAATCGTTTCTTTTAATTCCTCCCCGCCCGATATAATCTTTAATTTTCCGCTTTTCTTTTCTTTATCGCTTTCCTTTACTTTTGCTTTTATTGCTTTATTTTATTATGTTTGGTTGTTTTCATTTATCATCGTAATATGCTGCTTGCTTGTCTGTTTTACATTATTTTAATTCACTACTCAAACTAGGAATGGTTGTCTTCGGACGGACGGAATGGAAGGGCTTTCCCTACGTTTCTTACTCTCACCCCGAATCCGATTCTTGGTTCAAAGATCGATGGAGTCTATTTTAGCATCTTTTAATCTTAGTTTTCCCATACTAAGATTAGAAGAGCAGGTTTTTTTGTTAGTTTTCATCCTAAAAACTTACTGGCTACTCACTTATTTTATGCTTTATTCTTATCAAATTTGCATCTTGGTATTTTCTAATTGCAGGAATAAAAAAATTGGTTCGGATCTACCAACCAAGGTAGAGGCCGATGTTGATTTCCTCAGCCTCGGTCTCGGCCGGCGCCTACCACTGCCAGGCATAGGATGTTGCCTACACCGGGTGGTTGGCAAGTGAGGCTTCGGTCCAAATTGGTGTTGTCACACTAATCTGGCCCTAAACCCTCAAGACGGGACTAAAACCCTAATTTTTATTTATCCCGTAGTTAGTAGATAATATCCTGGGAATTCTGAAAATAATTTCTAAAATAAAATAATTAATAAGACCTCCATTCACACTTTGCCTAATTCGATTTAAATCAGATTAAATAAAATTTGAAAATCTTAATAAAAGGTTCATCCCCACATTCCAAAATCGACTTTCAAAACCATTTTCAAAATCAATCTTTAAAAAAAGAGACTCGAGACAAGTGGGGAAGCTCAGCGGGCCGGGCCCTGGCCGGCCGTGGTTCCTAAATGGCAACTCCGCTGGGCATAAATCATTTATTAAGAGGGCGAAACATGAAAATTTGAGTAGTGAGTTTTAATGATGTGCTTGCACTAGACATCCTACATTTAGCAACCTTTGAACTACTTTAAATACTTGTTTTGGACCCCTAGGAAAACTTTATTGTACCCCCTTTTACCCTTTTCGGAGAGAGGGTCCTAGTGGTTCCTTTAGGCAGGCCCAACTAGGCTTGATTGCCCGAGGAAATTGTACCCCCTCCCTCGTAGCACACACTCTTGGGCTAAACCTTTTGGTTTACCGAGAGGCACCGAGAATTCTGGCCGGTATCCTTATCCGTGCATCCTATGAAAGACCAAATTCTCATACTACGTTTCACCATGTATCCAACCTTTTGAACTCTTGGACCATAGAACTTTTTGGACTTTTAAGTGGACCCTTGGCTTCATTTGCATGCTTGAAGGAGTGTGTGTGTGTGTGTTTTAGATTTAATCTTCTATTTGTGAGCCTTTAAGGATAGGTGAGGAGCGCTGATTAGACCTTTGCTTGGGTGAAAATATAATACTTTAATGAAATTCCTAGAGTTAGTCTCGTTATGTGCATTTAGCCAAAAGTCAAAATTCCTTCTTCTATTAGGGTTGGTTCATTGTTCACATTTCTGTGTCATTCTAAAATTTTTCTTTTAGCAGTCCGAGTAGTTGCTGTCTGCGAAAGGATCTTACCAAAAGTCCCCTTTTCTTTTCATTTGTCTAGTCTTTTCTTCCTTTTGCATTCTCATTCTCCATTTACATTAGCCAAATAAAATCAGCTCATATTAGGTGAGTCCATTTGCATTAGCCAAATAAAATCATCTCATATTAGGTGAGTCCATTTGCATTAGCCAAATAAAAGCATCTCATATTAGGTGAGTCCATTCACATAAGTCAAATAAAATCATTTCATGTTAGGGAGTCCATGTGCATTCATTCTTTGCATTTGCATTTAGTTTAAAACAAATTCATTTCGAACAACGAAATGCACTATTATATAGAAAGCATCTTTTCTTTAAGGATTAGTCATTCATTAGATTATCATCTCAATTAAGTCACCCAACATATCATCGAGTGCATTCTTTATGTGCATCCAAATAAAAAGCATCCTTAGTTTCTTTGGGTCTCGCGCTTAAGTCCCTTCCTCTTAAAAGTAATCTTCTCTCACATGGTCCTAAATCTCATCCTTTGGGATTAGTTTAAGGGGAGAAAGTGGACTGGTTTAAGCTAGTCTGGGGAAACCTAGAATCCCAAAATGCAACTTCATTTTATGGATGGTCCAACACCAAAGACTTATGTCAAAAGACAGATTAGAAAAGTTGGGGATAAGGGCAGATCCGACTTGTGTGCTATGAAGACTCACACCTTGCATGTATATCACTCTGAATACTATCAAGAATTCAGGTACAAACGTCATCTCTTATATGTTTTGATTACTAGTCATTCCGAATACTATAGAAACTATTCGAGTGGCTTAGAAACTTTTCCGAGTGTTACGAAACTATTGCATATGTTTTCATTCGTTTCTAACCGACTCGGAAAGCATACTCTTGCTCATCATTTCACAATTATGATTTTTGAGTCACTCAGACAACACTTAGACTCATCGCATGTTCAAACATTCGCTCTAACACTTTTAAACTCGAGTCCGACTTCATATTCTAAGTTCAAGTGAATTACAACGTTAATTCATCTTTCTAACTTAGCTTGTTGTGTTTGAACTATATATGTCTAGATTAAGTATTCTTACCCTGATATTCTCTCTTCAACTTGATTTTTCTCTAGACGGACTCGGATTGAATTTGAGTATAATGAACATTAGACTCGGAAAAATCCATTCTTCCAAGACTCGAGATAATTATGCACTTAATTATCTTAATTAAATTATTATCTCGTGTCTAATCTTGGACCAAAGTATTTTATACTTTGAGAATCAAAATTGATTTACTTTTGTAGGTTATCTAAACGAGGTTATCCTACTTTTGAATTACAAAAGTAACCGGCTTCAAGACATCAAATCGCCAGCAGGCAAGGCTTTTTCTACTTCGATCCAGGCTCGGACACCGTGTCGTGGTTGTCTGTTTCCAAAGCTGGAAATCTTCAAAGCTTAGCTCAACGGTGGTTTCCACCTTACTTTTCGGACACCACCAGTGGATTGGGACATCCTAAGGGGTCAAGAGCCGTTGCACAACATTCACATCTCAACGGATCTTTTCCGAGTGACTCGGAAGAACCCTTACAATGGTCACGAGAGGACTTCTAGTCGGAAAATAGTCACAACGGCTAATCTGCTTGGTCATCTATAAATAGAAGCCAACTCTCAAGACTTGAAGATTGCTCAAATCATTGTTAATACACATATTTAAGCAAAAGTCTTTGTATTCGTATTCAATCTTCTACTTATAACTCCAACTCGTACTTAACATCTTTCCGAGTTGTAAGGTCTTGTAATCGATTACAAATTCTCCTTCTTACTTTCTGAGTAAGGTCCCTTGACTGAGCTTTAAGGGTTAACTCAACTTAGTTGTCCCTAGCTGTAAAGGTTACCTCGGTTAGGAAGTACTAGATCGGATAAGGGAACTTCGAGTTTAGGAAAACTTTGTAAGGAATTGTCTAAGGGAGCAATTCTAGTTGAGTCTATCTCCTGTATTTTGTGGATTCAAAATAGTGGATTTGACTTGGTGCTTGGATTAGCACTGGCCGTGGTTTTCTGCCCCGGGAGGGTTTCCACATAATTATGAGTTCACACTTTTCGAGTACAATCTAGACTTAGACAGATTCAAAGTTTGTTTTAAACTTTAATCTTCCATTTATTATTCAAATTTCCTCATCACCCTATTCACCCCCTCTAGGGTGACTTAGACTCTCCAGGAGTAAACCTTCATGCTATGTAATCTGGAAGAAGAAAGTCATCAGCACCTATTTTTTGAATGTCTTTATACTAAGTACATTGCAAAATCATCATGCTATCGGACCATGCAAGTTGGAACATGACAACAACAAAATGGGGAGAGTGGTAGAAAGATGTAATGGCAAGCACTGGGAAATAGACTTAAAAGAGGGAATATCAGGTTATGTATAGCAATGGGGGTGTATGTTTATTGAAGGGAAAGGAACAATAGAATTTTTCTGGACAAAAACAGGATGCGTAAAAATTAGTTGAAACATGTGGAATAATGATAGTAAGTAAATGTAAAGTTGGGAAAATAGATGTATGAGCCGGGGTATGCCCCGATTACATGTATAGTTTTTGTCCCCTCATGCTAATGAAAGTTGCTAACCTTTCACAAAAAAAACAGACAAACATGGAGGGTCATAGGATATCCACCCCACCATCTATGAACAACCTAGAAAATAAGTGTATACACCTTGTTTAGCGCAGTAAGCAGTACTCATATTCAAAGAATTCGTAGTACACGCCCCAACCCCACAGACATGTCACACATCCTCTAAAAAACAAAACAATTCTCAAGGAACATAAATCTCCAAGAATCCCAAATAAAGAAATCCATTCCAATGATCACAAAGGGGGCATTCCAAAGTCTAAGAGGAATGAATAACTACCAAATAAAAATGCAGCCTAGACCACTCCAAAAAAAAACTTGAAAAGTAGTAAGAACCATCACAATTCCACTGAATAGTTATATAGAAGTGGGAGAGCACCATATCCAAAACAAAATCTTTCCACTCGGAAATATACAAAAACCCAAGCAAAAAGGCAGGCGTATTTGGCAAAAAATTGAGAAAGACAGTCGCTAAAGATCCATAGAAGGCCAAGCCCGAACCGAGTATTCAACCATAGATTCAAAGAGAGACAAAAAAATCGTCTCATCCGTGAAGTAACAAGCAATCCAAGCCCCCAAAGAAGCCAATAAAAAACACCAAAACCAATATGTCCTCAAAAGGAAGAAAAATAAGAGAAAGGAACAGGAAAAAATAGAGCCAAGCTAGCATCCTAGAAGGCCAACCACAAGCCAAAGAACTAGGAAACAAGAACGACAAAAAAAAAAAGAGAGAGAAGAACTGCAAAGAAAAGAATCAAGTCATCAACCTAGGAAGTGAACCAAAACCCACAAACCCGTGAAACAAAAGCAAAAAGGAACTAACAAAAAGAATGACCAACACCACAAACCAACCACCGAACCAAGTTAAGTACATAAGATAAAACAGAATGGTACATAAACAACTAGCTTGCCAAAACAGAATCCACATAAGACCCTAAAAACTAACCCCATTACCTAGATAGTAAATACGGAAGGAAAGCATACAAGTTAGGCAAAGTGGAGAACCCAAAAAGAAACCCAAAAAAGGGAATATACCTAAAACCCACAAACCGCCTACCAACCCACATACAATCCAAAAATACAAGAAGACTTAATCATCTAGACCTTAGGAGATGGGGCTGAAAACTCATCCACATCATCAACAATCTTGTGTTTTTTAGAAGAATCGGAAGATGGTGAAACACCACCCAAATCATCCAGGTCAAGAAACTCATCTTCAAGATCATCCCCTCCCACTTCATTTAAAAATACACCTCAGTCACCGAGTCCTTCGTAGAAACCGAGAGAACTAGTATCAGCCACCAAATCATCACCGACTAGAAAGTTAAGCATAGATTTTGGGCTAACAGGTCGGGATAACGAAGAGGTTCGGGATGTTGAGCATCGGACATCAACTCAACAAGCGACTCATTAGCCAGCTCTCGCACGAGGGCCTTAGCATGCTCAAGTGATGCATCCGCAGGAATAGAAGGAGGGGGAATGGATGAGCACTAGTAATCGTAGTAGAATCAACAACCACGAGGCACATAAACATCATTAGTGTTAGAAAAAAACATGAGGAGAACAAGTACTCGATTAACGGGAGGATGAGAGGTAAAGTCAGCAGTCTGCAAGAACCTCGCCCCTTTTCTTAGGCAAAACTCTAATCCACTTCCTAGCCAAAGAGGTCGAAGAGGTGGAGGCCTCACCTACAGGGGACATAATTTTTATCAATCACCAAAAACCATCACTTCTAAACTTTTCAACCACAACCTCAATCTTAGAATCCACAGGGGCATTAGGACAAGCCTCCAACACATGAGACTCACAACCACAAAGAGCATAAACTTCATGCAAGCCTTCATAAGAAAGAGGAAGCATGATAGCATGATAAGAGTTGGCAACAGAGATTGAACCACGAAGAGGAAGAGTAATATCAATGTTAACATAGACCGGGCAAACCTCCCCTTTAATCAAAGGAGGGTATGTTGGTCCAACCTAACCAATTCCCCACACGCCTCAAGAGAGCAGATCAATGCATCCAAATTCCAAAATTCGGGAGGGAGCCTTGGAATACGAATCCATTGATCAACTCTCGTAATGGAAGTAGCATAAGGATCAAAGAAGGGAACCAAACTTCTCAACATAAGATTTAGCCCCTGAACAAACCAAGAATGTCTCATTCGGACAAAATTTTCATCATCCGTATTAGGAAATTGGAATAGGATCCAACCATTTCCCAAATCCACATACTCAACACTCGCCCTTAATATACTTCCGATCAACCTTACCTTATGTGGTGTTTGGTTGGATGTAATGCAATAGGGGTGTAATGTAATCAACTATGTAATATAATTAGGTATGCAATGTAATGGGACAATGATTACATTACCATGTTTGGTTATATAAAAAGTGTAATGTAATCACAAAGGTAATGGATTATTTCAATGTAAAAAATAATAATTAAATTATTGTAATAGATATAAATGTTATCTAAATACAAATTTGAGCTACATATTTAGACTTGAGCTTTTTAAATATTTGATATCAAATAATAAAGTTTTATTTCTTTTGTGGCAAATATCAACCATATTATTCTAATGGAAATAAATATCGTAATAGATATAAATGTTATCCACATGAAAACATTTTAAATTCGAAATCATATTTGAGATTTTTTTAATCTTTTCTATCATATTTTTTAATTTTAAATTTTTTAGTGGCAAAAAATATCAATTGGATTATTCTAATGATAATAAATGTTTGTTGTATTGAAGATAAATGTTATCCCAATAACAAAATTTTAAACTCTAAATTTATATTTGAGATGTTTTTAATCTCTTCTATCATATAATTAAGTTTTAAATTTTTTTATTGATAAAAAATACCAACTAGAATTATTTTATTGATGATAAATGTTTATTGAATTAAAGATAAATGATAACAAGTAAAAAACATTTGATCTAAAAATTTTAATTTAAACTTCTTTTATCTTTTTAATTAAATAGTTAAATTTTGAATCTAAAATATTGAAGTTGAATTTTCTCTTAATAACCTACCGATCATATCATATATTAAGATAATAGAAGAAAGAAAATCAAGTTCCTTCTCAAATGGATGAATTTTTTGATTGCCAATGAGGAGGGAGAAAAAGGATATGTAATAAAGAGAGAAGGAGAGGGAGAGAGAGAGAATTATTGCAAATGTATTAAAATTTGATCACAAGTATGGATGTACTTGCAAATGTATTAAAATTTGATCATGAGTATGGATGAAACCATGATTGCTTAGTAAATGTCTAAGTAATTGTAATTACATAAGTAGAGGTTAATGTGATTACAATGCAATTTTGATTTCATTACAAAATTGTAACCAAATACTGTAATACGATGACCATTACCAATTTGATTACATTACCACTTTAATTACATCCAACCAATACATGCCCTTAATCACAAGTCAATGGGAGAAACTCACCCCAAGATTTACCCAACAAACACAAAGCCTTAAGTTGGTCTACACTAGTGACATGAGATGAGGCTAGGAATAAAACCTTATCGCACGAAAGATCCGGAAAACCAATTTCTACCTGATCCTGGTAATCATCTCCAGTTCCTTGGAGACGAACACCAGATTCCAGCTCAATTAAGGTAGCTTGAACATCATGTGAACCCTCCACACCGAGCCTAACCTTGTCGATGAAAAGAGGGTCAAAGAAGAGTTGCCCGGATGTAGATGTGGGCATTTAACCAACAGGTCCGAACTTGGAGGTTGGGAAGCATGACTAGAAGAGGGATTCTGGTGTGAATCGAACAAATAGCCATTGGAATCGTCGGAAAGAGGAAAAGGGGAATCAAACATTTGCAAACAAGATAATTTAGGAAAGAAGGAGAGCGAAGGACAAGGTGAGCAGGATCCTTAACATGGCTTAAAATAGGCACCCAAGTACTAAGGGCATGAAGAAGGGGAAAATAATCGGACTCGGATCTAACTAGACAAGCACAATGCACAATCACATAATGAACAGTAGAAAAACCCAAACCGAAACTCTAGCCACAAACACTCACACAGAGAGAAACCAAAGAAATTCTCCCCTTCTCGTCTTTTAGAAGGATCGAGAACCCACCCTAGCAAATCCACCAAAACCAATCACAACAAGAGAGAAGAGAAAAGCTAAATGAAATTCTCGGAAAGCCAACCTTAACTTAAGGAAGATCTAGAATCAAACTTGAACTCACCAATCTAAGCACAAATGATGACATCACGGATACGATATGCGGAAATCCTCACTCGATTCTCCTCAAAGTAGAGCAAGTCCCGAGCGGCCATGCCATGAATAGTGGTTTCTTCGAATAAACAAGTAGCACTTGACATCATTAGCGGTGCTAAACCTCAATTTCTCAAAGAACCGAGAAGACCCATCAATCGTAATCACAAACATATTAGACACATAAACATCTCCCGGATCCTCATGAATAAAGCGAGATCTTGAAAAAAATATCGCAAGAGAAAACCCGAAGAACAAGAGGAGAGACACGGGAGAGAGAGGGCGAAGAGAGGGAGAGAGAATGACAGCAGGTAGAGAGGCGGAAGAGATTTGGATGCTTCTTAGATTTAGGTTTCTAACTTATCGGACCTTCTCTCTCTAGATTTTCATTATGTCTCTAGAGAGTTCGCTAATTGGATAGTATAACATGTGAATTAGTGTTATAGACAACATAAATAAACATTGGATCCTTAAATGGATCATTAATCGAACAACTCATTATTATTAAGCCTATTATTTACCCAACTTTTCATTAACCTTATTTGAACTGATTAAGGTGCTCAACTCAATGGAGTCCTCATGTTATAATAAAAGTTTGGAATATTTTTTAGAAAATACAAATACTATACTTTTTCATAAACCTATGATCAATTTTAATACAAAAATATGGTTTTTTTATAATTAATAAAAATAAATAAACAAAAATATTCTTAACTCGTCGAATTGACCTCGTAAAACTCAATATACAAAAACCCTTTATATTTTATTCGAACTTCAAATACATTGTACAGTTAGTCCGAATTGATGTCGAGTACGATTCAAGTCACAACCATAACACTCGCTTGGATTCTAGGGAGGGGAAAGAAAGAGAAGATAATAGAGGGGAAGGAAACGAAAGGAAAAGAAGGGGAAGGAAGACAATAAACTTTAACCCTACTTGAAACCTTTTCCTCCATTCATTCACCCTCAATTTAAAAAACAAGAAACCGAAAATATGAAAAAAATTAAAAAAAGAAAAATAATAGACTTTAACCCTATTTGAAATCTTGGGGTGAAATGTTTCCCTTCTCTCCCCTTCCTTCCCCTCTTACTAATTTTTTCAAAGATAAAAGAGTTAGCCTCCCTTACAACGTTACAGCCTTGTTCACTCCCTTGGACCCCAAATGAAGGCTACTATCACTTGAAAAGGCTGCAATTTTGGCGCTCAGTTTAGCCCTGCTCTCTTCGTGCCTCGAATTCAATACCTGCTCAGGGAGGGAAGAACGGGGTGGGGTGGGGAGGGGGAGAGAGAGAGAGAGAGATCGTATCTTACACTGTTTGAGGTAGTGATGGCGAACCTCTTGATGGATTTGGAGATGGAAGATCCACTTCTTGGACCGCCCTCTGTTACCACAAATAAAAGGTTTTACTATGATCCTTCAACCCGTCCCCTCCAAACTGCATTTCGTAAACTTACTTCCGAAGTCCTGTACTCGGGTTTCTAACCTAAAATTCGCTTGAATTTTGATTTTCGTAGGGAATGTTTTGCTGCATTTTTGAAATACGGATACGAGGGTTTTCATTTCGTCTCATTTTGCCCATGAAATTCAAGACGCAATCTATATTGTAGCTTATTCCTTGAATTATTCACATTAAGTTTTGTTCTGAAGGTTTGATTCTGTGTGAGACTTGTCCTTAAATTTGAGGACCAAAATTCGCCCTTTTTGGGCTATGAATTAAGGTTCTTGTTTAGTACATAGGAACATATGCAAATAACGCCTCAGGCTTTTGTTTGGAGTTCATGTGCTAGAGTTGATAATAGTAAAAGTAAGTGAGATTAAAAATTAGAGCAAGGAAGAGTGATTATGTACACTTTTTGGGTGTATATTCACATTAAGAATGTTGAGATTAAAATTAGTTTTCCACCGTACATCTCAAATTGGAGGGTAAAAAGTGGGAAATTGAGAGTAAAGATGAAAGTAAGACTTGTTCTTACTAAAAGACTCCCAAACATTAACACTTTGTATTCATAGTAGCTCCGGTTTAGTCTTCCTTGCTCCCTCTTGAACAGCAGTTTAGTTTAATATCTTGACCTTTGTAGACTTCGCTCATATCCATATGGGATTTTTGTTGCAGTATAACATGCATACTGACCTATTGGTTGTGTGTACAAATAAACTACATTCATTTGGTCATCTGGGTTTGCAGAACTGGGCGTTGTTATGATGCTGGTTATGGTTTGCTGTTACCAAGTCTTTGGTCTATGTCTAGTATCTTAATTTTTATGCATATGATATGACTGAGGACAGTGCATCAAAATAATGTCTTGAATGCTCTAGAGAGTTGTATTTGTCTACATTATCAGTTACCACGGACTTTTTCATGTCTTGGAATAGATTAGGTGGTATCAGGTTATATCTAAGCATGGATTTATATTTCAGAATTCATGACAACTGCTGTTAAGTTTACATGCCTTTTGGAAAATTTCAGGAGGAAGATAATTGGCCTAGATGATCTTTTCAACGAGCACAAGATGGAGCAAGAGAAAGGAAGAAAGAGAAAGTCCAAGGGTGTGAAGGCTTGGAAAGTATATGCATCCGATGATGATGATGATGATGATGCCAAGGAGACTGAATATAAATTGACAGCAGCCCTTCAAAATTTTCAGAAAACGGTTCAATGAGCTTTAGTTGGTTTGACTTGTTTTTTGTTTTCTTCATGCTATTTTCTGTAATTAAATTGTGCTATATGGATCTAGATTAAAGAAGTGGGTGGGCAAGAGGTTGCTTTGAATGACTTGTATCCGGAGGATGTGAACTTGAGTTGGGGTCTTCGAGTGTTTGGAACTCAGGTCCTGTTCATGTTTACTTGTTGTGTAGTGTCAAGTTATGCCTTTTCATGTCAAAACTCACACCAGTTTATTTCATATACCAGAGAACACCGTCACCCTTAATTGTTCCTGATCTTGGAGGTTGTATGCTTTTCCAAAACCTTGGGAGCAATGAACTCGGTGCTCTGGTGGATTACAACTCCAACATGGGTATTAATCTGTCGTGCTCTCCATTGCTACGACGAGTTAATGGGAAAATCTTGTTGTTTCTATGGTGTTTTGGCTATTGGGAATTTACATTCTGGTAAGTTCCACATGTATGTCACAGGAGAGGACTTTCTCAAAGGATTACTAGTAAATGGCTGGCTTTCAAAATTGATTATAAACTGCAGATGTCTAGAAGAATCCATAGCAAAATGGACGTTTAATATGTGTGAGTATAGGCTTTTGACTTGTAACTTCAAACCTATTATTTTTATGCTGGAAGTATTTTTCTCTGTTAAATCATGTATCATTTCTTTTATTTTTACTTCCAGTGGTGTACTCATCAGAGGAATCACTAATTGCTTCTGCTTGTGAATTTTGGTGTGCCATTCTTTTGTCCAACAAGGTGAGCTGAGTTTTTGTTTTCTTTTTTTCACGTTTGATGATCCTGTCTTGTTAATTTACATTTCAAAGGTATCCTTCTTTTGACACGCTTTCTATGTTCTTGTTAAGGCTGATGAACCTGTGTTCAAGATTGAATGGCTTCCTGGCTTTTCAGAAATGAACAGAGCTCTTGAAAGCCTTGGAATGCATTCTCATTTTTCACCTGATGTTGAATCATCTCATGGCAGTGAACGATCTATTCATATGGGTAACAGAAATCTACTTCTAATGGCTCCCCAACTAGGGTGTTGTCTTTTTGGCAATGTATATTGTAAATGAGATAATTATGCACCCAGCTAGTACATAGCATGTTGTTTTTGTGTTGTTTGATGGATGCTATCCTTGGTAGAATAGGAATTAAGTTTTGTTTTTCTTTAGTGTTGCATTTATATGTTGATTCCTTGTATTACACTAGATGTTTAGTGATTTTTTTGGTTATCTTCAGGGGTTAGTGTATCATTTATCTTTTGAATTGCTTTTTGTGGAGTTCACACACAAGGCCACAAGGTTTCCGCTCCTCTGTTGAAAAGCAGTATCACAAAAAGTAATGCTGAATTGCTGATCAGAGACTACTCAGAAAAGGATTATACTTGGTCTATGCTCTATTGTTTGCCCAGGTCCATGGCTTATAAAGGCTCTAGAGGTGTACTCTTTTATGATTGGCAAGTAAACTGAGGATCTGTTTAGTTGATGAGAAAAACTGGAGTACACATCGTGTTAGAATTGAAATGCATTCTGTATCGTTTTGTCCTGTCTTAGGAAGAGCTCTAGTTAGTTGCTACTGTACTGTGGTTAAAGTAGGGATAGCCACTAGTGTTTGCAGGATCTCAAATCAATGTCATGGCAATGAGTGAATTAATAGTATATATGCTCCTAAATTTCTAAGTAAAATATTTGGTTTTGGTTTTCTTAGTTAAGTCCCTTTAAATTTCTAAGTTGAAAATTCATGTTAGAAATGTCAAAAAAAGGTGGAATATAGGGTTGGAGAAGTCTTCAAATGACGTATCAGTTTAGTATTGAGTGCAAGGCTTGTGTGGAATAAGAACACAGCGCTGAAATTCCATAACCAGATTCTTTCTGAGAATTCTTGATTTATTGAGACGAAAGCTGGCATAGTTTTTGTTTCAAGTAGGAATGAACCATCTAATTTTGTTTTTCTGTTTTCTGTTTCCTATGAATTTGTTTTAGGACTAAATAATTGATATTTCTGACAAGTCTAGTCGGTGACAGCTGCATTATTTGCATCAGATTATTGAAACAGTTCATCTAGGAATGTTGCGAAAAGCCTTGTGTGTGTGTGTCTACTGCTTGCTCTGTCAGTTCCCCGTCCTATAGCCATCCCATCTTATTAGGCAACATTTATTAGCCAGCATATACTTTATCGGAGCTCCTGGTCTCTTGCGATGCAGGGTTTTGTCTGCTAGGGTGATGAAATCTAAACAGAAGGTGACATCATGTGAGACTAGTTTGCCTGTTATCATTGTTTTTCTATAGTACATGTGCTTACTGGAACCTTTATTTCATTTGTAATGCCTGTGCCGATCACATGATATTTTGGCATGGTTATTGATGCTTGACACTTTGCTTTCTTCCCTAAACATGTATTCTAAGATAATGGACGATTCTGCCTTTAATGGAGTTCGAGTAATATGAGGTGCTAGCATAACTGTCTCTTTCTTGTTGAAAATGTTATTGACTCCCTCATGCTTTTAAATGTATCGATCATGTTAACACCACTGCATTTCAATGAATCATTAGAACGAAAGCTAATTTTCATTGAAGATCAAATATAATTAATTTCTCACTCCTTGGTTTCAGTTTCTTATGAAACATATGAATCTTGCAGATTCAGTTCATAGAGGGCCGCCAACTAATGTTAGAGCATGGATCAAATTTCTAATGCTTGCTGTCAAGCAAGGTAAGTGATTCCATCTATGACCATATTCTCAATGCTGCATTGTCAAGGCGAAGTGATTCCTTCTATGACCATATTGTCAATGCTTGTTGTCAGATGAAGGTAAGATCAGCTTAGTTTAAGAATTGTGATTGCTGAGTTTGAAGATTAGTTTCTAGTCAGAAAGGAAGTAAAATGGAGAGAGATAGGAACAGGGATTGATAAAGAAAGAGCAATTTGTAGAGGAAAATGTAATTGGAAAGAATTCTTTAATTCATAAATGACTTATCTATTTACAAGTTTCTTATGATTGAAGAAGTAATATGAGCACTCTTCCATGAAATGTTAACTCTAATATAAGAAACCTACAAAGCCGGGAACACAAAAATTACTCTTAATTGTTGTGCAGAGCCCTGCGTGGTTGGATTTCCACCTATAAATATGTGCCTAGCAATTTGTTAAATTACATGTCAATATTGCTATTCTGTGACCGTGTTGTCATTCAACATCCATCTGCACTGTAATTTCCAAATGGGAGAAAACTTCGAACTTGCAAATTTTAGTATTTGCATTTCATATTTATATCCTGTATCCAGATGAATATGTACTGGGTACACAGAAGATGCCCTGCATATGTGCATGAATTCCTTTTAATGATTACCTGTTTGACCTTTCTATGAGCAGGAACAGATACCCATTATTCTCAACATTAGAAGCAGAAGAGATAGTTGGAAATCTTGTCTGCCTCTTCTTGGAGAGACAGCTACTAGGTCTCGCAGTGGCTTTGCATGATTGCTTGATATCAGCTATTAATTTGTTTGAAGAAGAAGAATGGAACAATAGCTGCGAAAAAGTTGCAAAGTCTCTTGCTGACAGGTTGTTCCACTTTTAGTTCTCTTGATCTCTATTCTTGAATTAAGCTACCGATTTTTCTCACTTCCAACTTTCTGATGTTTTGAGTGTTGTAAAGAATCTTGTTTCAAGATAGTTTCTCCATTATCTCAAGCCATTATTAGTTGTTTCTTTGTTGCCATTATGATGAATAGGTTAGCCCCAAATCACATCGTGTCAAATCATCTGGTTTCTATGAAATTACTGTGGCAAGATTCCTGCATGATTCTGAATACATTCTTTCCTTGTTAATTTGTTTCCTGGACCCTAGCGTTTGTATCATTCATTTATTAATTGGCCCATAGGAACTGGTAGAAGAAATATAAAAATTGATGTGTTGAAGCATTTTGAATTAAGTTTCTAGTAGTTGTTTCTACGACCACTAGTATAATCAGTTCCATGTTTGCAGTTGTGTTTTTTACAAAATCTGCGTTGCTCAGGCTTGTTGACACTCATGTTAAAGTGCTGAGTATCTGCGATGGGTGTCTTGTCGGACACGGCAATTTTCTTGTGCAATTTTGGTTCACAAGGTAGGTTGAGCGTCCACACCCTTTTCCAAGTGTCAAATATTTGACATGGGTACTTGAGGTGAGGTGAAAATGATGTAAATTTTTGGTGACCTTAAGCTCACAAAAGCATACACAATTGAGTCGGCAAGAATATGATTTGGATTTTAAAAGGGAACTTGGACTGATTTTTGTAATGACGTTTTTGAGTTTTTTAAAAAGACTAGAGAGAGTAAGAAGAGAAGGAAAAATGCAGCAAATGGAGATTAGCAAGACATAAACTCAATCTCACCCAAATGAATCCACATTGGAGAGAAGAGAGCTGAACTTAAGGGGTTTGATGGATGATACAGAAATTATAGCTCCAATCTTCTTAAGGTGTCTTCCAAATAAACTCCTTAGATATTGCAAAAGCAACACTGAGGACTTTAGTTTGGACCTAAGAGAATAACACTTTAAGGAATCAACTTAGAGATACAACACTTAGGTATTTGGCACAAGAGAATGCACCATTGCGCCAGAGAGTTTTCACTAACTATATTTTTCATTCATCAAAGTCTTGTTTATTACATCAGATGGGAGAGGGTATTTATAAGCCAAATAGCCCCTCTTACATTTTTTCCAAACAAAAGAAAACCAGCAGTAAAAAGAAAACAGAAAACACAAGCCAAGTACAGAAAATACAAGGTGCAAGTACAAGATCTTGACACCTCACTATCTAACCTAACAAGCAAAAGAGGTGTCTATTTTCACCTCCAAGAACAATTTCCTTGACCAAAAGACCTTCAAATTTCCTGCCACTTGATTCATTTGTAAGCTAATGCATTAAGCTTTCATTTGAATCTGATTTCACATCCAAAGATGCTGTCATTGCTGAGATATGGCTTGTCAAAGTTAGCCTTGCACACTGACGAGCTGTTGGCCTGTCCTGCAAGTTGGCCAAGTTCAGGAATGCATAACTTTCTGCTCACTTGCTCAATTCTGATGATTCAAAATCCATAGAATACTTTAGGATGTCTATTTTCATCTCCAAGAAGAATCAAGTCAAAAGTCTTTGTGAGGAGGGAGAACCAGCAGCATCAATTCAGGTGGTTTGTTATGATAGTAAAACTGGCAGCTTCTGAACATTGGCTTTTTTCTACCATGAGCACTTGACTTAGACTAAATAAATCACATGAGCTCAAAATAGATTTCCTAAAATTTTTAGTGACACCTCTTGCACTCAAAATGAAGCTTCCTAGCTATGGTAATATTTACAAAAAAATGGAGCTAGAAAACTGGAAATACAAACAGAACTGACACATTGGCTTCTATACCTTATTTTAACATCTAAAACATGATTTAGTTCAAAATAATTAACATGAACCAAAAGTAGACATCATTAGCTTTCCAAAAGCTAATTTGCAGCTTCCTAAATGAATTTTACATTAAGAACTTGAGCTGTAGATAACCGGACAGGAACCGAAATGCATGGTGTGGCTGGAAAATTCATTTACGAAGCTGCTGATTAGCTTTTCGGAAAGCTAATGATGTCTACTTTTGGTTCATGTAAATTACTTTGAACTAAATCATGTTTATATATTAATACAAGGTAGTGAAGGAGCCTTGCATCATGCAATGGTTCAGGTATTGTCTCATCTATTTTTAGCACACATTTAGTCTGTTTGATGTTGCTTTTGTTAGGACAATTCAAATTCCAAACTAAAGAAGCTGGGTGGGGTGGGGTGGGGTGGGGGCGCAGAAAAAATGAACTTGTAAGGTGATACAGAGCATATTGGGAATGTGCCATGTAACTGTTGACCATGACCATCACCCTGCCAACTTTTGACGAGAGCATCCCTTAATTGGTGTTACCCAAGTTTCTAGTTTACTTGGACCTGTAGGAAAAAAAAATTAAGCATCCACCTTATTCAAATTTGAGAAAGTTCTATTTATATAATTGGTTTAATTGGAAGATGTACCTAGTAGATGGTGGAAGCTTTAGGTTGACTAGCTTAGGTAACTCAGAAGTATTCGGAAATTGAGAGAAGTTTGCATACCTAATACTGGACTTTGTGGCAGTGTTGAGCATTATGCAAGCCATGGTGATAGAGTTACTCAGAGGAGTAGGGTGTGCTTGGGCTTCTGGGATGATCCAATAGTGAGAGAGGTTCTGAAGTTTTTCTGGCTAAAAACTTCTATCACTTGATGTTGAGTAGTGCATATTTTTCAAGGATCCGTGGATGTAGCTGACAATGTGAGATTATTTCAAAACACTTAGTATCTGGTTACTGGTTTGTTGTTCTTACTGCATAGTCCTAAGTTTTGGGAGTTTTCCGACTACTAGTTAATTGCTGGAGGGGCACAGTAAAGTCTAGGGGACAGAGGCAATTGCCATCCAGGGATGAGGTTCTCTGTTTACTGTCTTCATGCAACTACTGTGTTGACAACTCTCTTAGTGTACCTATAATGCAGGTACATATAAAAATACAAAGTGAAACACGATTACTTGGGATAGCCTAGGTGTTGGTCCATGCTCACTATTTACATGATATCTGTAGTAACTCTCTCTCTCTCTCTCTCTCAAAAGTACCTCAGTCAAGTGTCAAATCATCAACATTGAAGATAGGACTAATAGATAAATCAGGAGGTAAGTTAATGAAATATGCATTAGAACCGAGACGTTTCAAAATACAAAAGGTCCACAAGCTCGAGCAAAGAGATTTTTAAAAGAATGTTTTGGAAATCGTTCAGGACAAATTCAGACCATTACATAATCACCTTGATTAAACTCTAGCTTCCTACGATGCTCATTGGCAACAAGTTTATAATTTTCGTTAGTTTGTGCAACTTTTTGTTGAATATTGGCATGCACAACATGAATTTGTTTAGCGAAAGTTTTTAACAAATTCCACATGCTGAGAATTAGTAGGCAATGGCACTAAATCACTGAGAATTCTAGGAATGAAATCCTTTTGGAACAACATAAGGATTCAGGAGGGCAGGAACAACATAAGGATTAAGACTATGTTGAATGAAATCCTTTTGGAAGAGCCCATCAACTTGTCTATTCAATTCCTCATGTTCACTAGGATTCATCCTATAATGAGGCAGGTTAGGTAAGGTTGGGTGAAGACAATCCTGGGATAAGGTCTATGGCATGTTGAATATCCCGCATGGGAGGTAACTCAGCGGGAGACATATCCTTAATTTCACCAAGAAGTTCACATAAGTCGGGGTCAGAGGGGATACTTCACATGTAGCAGCACAAGGGAACACATGTTAAGATTTGGCTACAAAAGCTAGCGACATGTCAGACTTGATGTATCCAAGCCTTACACAAGCAAACTCCCAAGGGGTCAACAGAAAATTACATAGTAAATTGTAGAGGAAACCAGGTATAAGAGGCTGTAAAAATAAAGGCTAAGCAGAAAGAAGAGAAAGATAGGCATCGCTGACTCAGAAGGGACAATAAGGCCATCCAGCTTTGAAAACAGAGCAAAGAAAATTGATCCAACAGGGGGCTTCTAAGGTCTAGGAGATCACCACTTGGTTGCCAAACCAAGTTGGAGCAATTAGGGAATTTGATTTGAAACAGAAAGTTTGCCTCCACAAACTATCCGAGTTAAATTGCATTTAATGCATCAACCACCAAAAACTTATGCTTCAAACAAGAGCAGAAAAGGCTTATATAGTGGCCTCTTCTCGCCCAAAATACCTTTCGTAATCATTAAAGAAAGATTAAAACTAACATAATTAATTGACACTAATTAGAGTGATTAATCATGTGAAAAACAGAAAATAAAAGTGTCTGACTGAGCCTGCTGTCCCGACCAATAAGAACTCTTCCTTTAAACTTGCTGTTCGTGAAAAGATTGATGATGATTGTCATTGCAACTGAAGGCATCCTATTGGACCACTCCATAACGTAACCGGCAATGTAGGTCGTAGCTTTGTGGAGTCATTAGAGATACCCTGTGCCTGAGGACTCATAACTGTAGTAAGTCTGGAACAGACTGGGACCTTTCTCCTTATGAACTTGGCTGCCACACTTGGACATTAGTCCAAATTCACCTTCACTCCCATCAGAGAAGAACTTTCTTCTAATCCTTAAGTACAAGGTGTGGCTGAGTGACTCACCGAGTCAGTTGATCCTTTGATCCTTTTAACCTGGAGCAGTGACTCACCGAGTAGTTAATAAGTTAATAAGGATTGTTGGAAACCATCCAACAATGTCTAAAACAACATAACATTGTCTCAAATTATTACAGACCCAAATGTTCAACAACAAGAAATAAACTGAATATTTTAGAGAATGAAACTAAGTTCATTCAAGAACTGATTCTGGAGATGGTGCTGATGCACTTGAGGAAGCTTGGATAATTGCTTTTGCCTTTGCATTGCTCTGGACCCATTCTAACTAGATTAAAACTCTTCTTCACATCCTTGATCAGCATAGTCAAGCTCCTATCTGGCAACTCAGACTGGTCTCCTGTGCCTTGTTATGAGGATTCACCTTGTCTGGCTTCTTGAGATGATGGAATATAGACTGCTCCTATTTCACATTCATATCCAGATAGAAATGTAATTTTTAGGCTTTTGCTTAGAATGAGAGGACTTAGAGTTGGTTCCTTTATACTTATCACGAGCTGAACTTAATCCTCTTTCCATTATGAAGGAACATGCCTTTCCAGAATTAGTGGCATTTCTATCCTAAATCCAAGGATGTCCCAAGAGGATGTGGGCAACATCCATAGGCAAAACATTACACCAAATCTTCTCAGAATATGCCCCTAATTGGCCCCTAATTGGAGAAGGACTTCGCAATTTTCAAAAACATTTAAGGATGTCTTATCAACCCAAGCAACTTTAATAGGAGTGGAATAGGGCACACTCTTAAGGTTAAGAAGCCTAACCGCAGATGTAGAGATCACATTCATGGAACCATTATCAATGACTAAATGAAGAACTTTATCACCACACAACATTTTAGTCTCAAAGATAACAGTACGTTTCCAAGAATCACATTCAATGGAAGAAAGAAAACATCTCATGACTCTAAGATGATTCTCTTTCTCATCCTCTTCACACTCACGTTCAGTAGTAGTATCGCCAACAATAGGATAAACCGTCTCGTCTACAGGTTCATCTTCTTCTAGATTTTCAACAGAAGAAAGAAAACATCTCAAGAACCTAAGGTGATTCTCTCTATTGTCCTCTTCACACTCACTTTCAGTAGGAGTATCACCAACAATACTTGTTCATCTTCATCTAGATTTTGAGTTCTGATGGTGAGGGCACGATTGGGACACTGAGATGCCGGATGTCCTGTCTCATGACACTTATAGCACACTATGAAAGAAGGGTGAACTGAAGGTGAAGTGAAGGAATTACACTTGGAAGAGCTAGCAGGGCTGGCTAGGTTGGGTGCTACTGGTAGGAAACTGACTAGACTTTGATTGCCGCTTAGGTTAAGGGCTTTTCAGAAAAGTGACGGTCTTTGAGCGCTTAGACTCTCCAGCTTCAGAAGTCCACCTACGAGAATAAGAAGGCTTTTTGTACTTCTATCTCATGTGCTTTTTGGCAAGCCTCTATTAAAGATTCAGGTTGATGTAGACTCACATTGCCCTTAAGGTTATCAACTTAGTCCGTTAATAAACATAGTGACAATTATCCATTGTTCCTATCTAACAGAGCATGTAAGTTGATGGAGGGGTGAGGAGCAAAGCAAGGGTGGAGGAAAGTGGTTGAAGCACAAAAACACACCCGGGCAGATTTGGGTGTTTTGTGCACGGTTTTGGGGAAATTGGGGGGGAGGGGAAAGGGGGAAGCAACCAAGATCTCGTTCACCCAAAAAAGGGCCAACAACCAGCCTGAGGCGCACAGATGTCAAAACTGACCAGCTTTGTTTGTTTTTGGTGAGGGGAACGATGGGGAGCTTGGATTAAGCTGAAATTTGGGGGACAACAACTCAACTCACTAGTTAAGAAGTTGGGAAAATTTCAAAGGAAAACAAGCTAGAACCAAAGAGAAGGGAATTTTGTAACAAGCATGAACATAAACTAAAGCTAGATTACGATAAGAAACACTACCTAATCAAACTTTAGGGCCTCTAATTAAACAATAATGGATAAGAAACACCACCATTAATGCCTAACTAGTTTCCTTGATCACCACTTAATTGGGTCACAATTAAGATAAGAAAGAAAGCAAGAGTTGAAGGTAAGGAGTCAAGCTCAACTTCATAACAACATCAACTGATTTATACAAGGCATGGCACTTAGTATTTATAGTGCCTTACAAAATGGGGATGAAACCCTTACATCCAACGCCCCAAAATACAAGATCAACATCCAGGGGTGTGTAATACATGCAGCTAAGTTCAAAAGCAAAAGGCATAAAGCAAAAACCACAAAAATCAGCAAACACAAAAGGTTGAAAACGACCTGTCAAGGTCGCTTTGAGCTGGAACCAGTGCCACTTCAGTCTCCTTGCAACAGCCATAACTTTCTGGGCACAACTCCAAATTGGAATCCAAAGCATACTTGGAAAGCTTAGGAAGTAAGCTTTCCAGGCATATATAGTTTAACAATTTTGACCCAGAAATGAGAGAGATACGCTAGCATTAGTAGACAAAGGTCAACCGGGCTTCCAGAATTGCTGACTTTGACAAAAGTGACCGAAACTTATTGTTTCTGAATTTTTGTGGACCAACCAAGACTCCCCCTCAAGAAAGGACTCATTAAGGATGTCTCACACAAAATTTGGGATCCCCATCCCACTTACAACTCAAGCTATGCATTCTGGGAGTTGGCCCAACCTACGCCAAAACTGGGCAGATTGTGGCTTGTCATGGGCGACATCCACTGTGGCCTCCCCTCCATCATAAGTTTTATCTCCTCAAATTGTGCATAATAGTCAGACACACTAGAATTAAAAGGAAAAAACTTATCTTTCAATTTGTGTGTCATTTCATCCGACATAGTTATGGGTGGTTCACCTAGATGGTCTATCTCTCTTTGGACATTTAGCCAATTTTTTTGGCTGGTCAAACAAGTTTCATTTTAGCAAAATGAACTCTATGAACGTCAGTCATGCCAAATTCATAGTAATCCTCTAGATGATCTAACCAATCAACAAATGCATTAGGATCATGCTTCATCAAATTCAGGAACATCAACCTTGACCTTTTTGGTAACATCATAAGGATCATTAGGAGTGTGGTTCCTTGGATAACCTTGCTCTCTTTTATGAAAAGGGTGCCTATTGGATCGACCTCGGTACCTATCCCTATAGTGATAAGGTCGTGGCTCCTCATAACCGTCATGGTAGTAGTCTTCATCCTCTAAATCATTGAGGGTTGGACTCGTATTCCTAGGTTTGGGCGCATTTGAGATATGAATCCTATTAGGCGTTCCACAACTAAAGCTAGCCACATTGTGGGGGTTGACACCATCAGTGATTTGATGGACAATACTAGAGCTAGCCACATTGTGCACACATTTGGACAAGTGAGACTTTAGTTTGTGTTCTAACTTAGTCACATTCCCATGAATAGTACCTAATTTGGGAACCCTGTAGTTGACTCTACCACCGTAAAATGTTGGTAGTTTTCTACGCTTGTTTCCATTGTTTCACATCTTTTAGTCCATTTATCTTCCAGTTTTTTTAGCACATCATTCAAAGCATTGACAGACTCATGGACTTCAGCAAAATCACTCTTGATGGATTCATTGATTTCTTTCATTCTCTTGTCAAATTCTTCTAGGTTTTTTTTTTTTTCAATTGCATCAACTCTTTGTTCTAGTGCCATTGACCTAGTGATGGGCATGCAAGAAAATAATGTTTTTTGTTTTTTTGTTTAATGCAAACGCCAATAAAGCAACACAAAAGCCGCTCTGCAATTTAAATTAAAACTATTCCTAGGGCACATGTGGCAATCAAAGCAACTCAGGTTATTAAGCAATAAATCCAAACATTCCCGATGTTTTTTTTGAAAACAGAAATAATTTAGCTCCAAGCAAATAATCGAAAACCTAGTAATTACCAAAAATCCTAAAACCAAAGCAAAAATTCAAAAATACCAAAATAAATTTCAACCTTTCTGATTTATAAGCTCACAGTATGTCACGTGACTCGGGCTAGGCTTCCTCACGTAGCAGCACTAGCAAGACAGCAAACGGAACCTTCCTTTTTACTCTTCAACGGCAGCTATAAGAGTTTCAGAAAGCTTCTGGGTAGCAACTTTCTTTACCCAAACAGCAGCAACAAAGAACAGACCAGTGGACAACAAACAGCAGCACACAACACAGAACTGAAAAGTGATATTACAATTTTTTTTTCTTTTTCTGGGAACAAAGTTCCAAACTTTAAGGTTTGTGGACAGCGGAATTAAGATTGGCTTAGGAATCAGAACCTGATCTGGTACCAAGTTGATTGAGAACGGGAAGGGAGAAAGAGAGGACAAGGATTTAGAGAAGAAGAGAAAGGAAAATCAGCATTCCCGTGCTTAGCAATAATAACTCAATGTGTTCGATATTCAATAATTGGTAGTAGATCAATAACGAGGTTCAGACCCCTTATTTATAGGTATGCAACCTACTGAACATTAATCCCAATAGCAATAGGAAAGTATAATATTCCTAATACTAATAAGAAACGGAAATATAATCTAAATCAAATTATAATCCTAAACCAAATAGAATACTCCATCAAATAATTTCCTAATTATTATTCTTAGATTTCTTCCTAAAATGAACTCTTGTGATTCCATCAGAGAGGTTGATCTTTTTCATTCACAAAGGCTTATCTATCGAGTTTTATTGCTTTTGCAGCACCCTACCCTTCTCCCCAAAAAATTTAAAAGGGAAGAGAAAATGAGAGATATTTTTCGGAAAAGAAAGTATGATATACATGCTCTTGCCCAAAGTCTGTAGGTGCATCTAATCTTTGAAACCTTGTCTCTCCTTAAATTGAAGAAGCAATCTCCATAACTGTAAAATGGATGATCTCTGGATTCATTAGGCTAATTCACATCATACCAAGGCTGTTCTTCAAACATTGGAACATCTGTATCATTATACAAGAGCTCTAAAGTTAATTAGCTGCGCTAGTTGTCTGAAATCTAATGAGTCTGTATCTGCTTAAATTGCCGTCTTCTTGTTTTTTATTATTTTTTCAAGTTCCATTTGTCCTTATTTTCAATGCAGAATACCCAGGGATACAAATTGTTTGAGAATGATAGAGTGTATTTCAGGAGTGGATACTCGAAGCAAGCAACTTAGAGGTGCTGTTGCTTCTCAAATCCTCAGAACTGGTTTCGATAAGGAGGTAGATTATGTCTACTAAGACTCCCAATTCTTTTGATGTCTGTGATTATCATAGTCAATTTGAAGTTTGAGAACAACTGAAATTGAGTGAATCTGCAGTAATTCAGTTATGCTTTTCACACGAGAGAGTAAAAACTTAACTGGATTGCAATTGAAGTCTTATACCCACCATTCCAAGTTGCATGCAAATTTAAGGTCAATGTAATTGTAGAAAATTGGCTCTCATTGCTGTTAGTGTAATTTGTTTCGAAGGCACAACCAGCAACGCTTTAGAATTCTCTTTTAATAAAAAAATCTTTTAATGTTGCAAATATGCTAACACATATATCATGCCACTGACTGTCTTTTCTCCTTTTGTGCTTATCATGTTCTAAACTTTTTCATGCCTAACATATTTTTCTGCAGATGACAGACACAGAGGAAATCCTGAAGTATTTGACACCAACAAATCTGAAAGCCAAAACCTGTGACCTTTTCAAGATATACATTTACTTGGTCCTTATTGAAAACTGTCTCATTTTTGGTGAAGAAGCCAATCCTATGGTTGATGAACTCTGGAGAAGGTTTATCTGGAAGTGTTCTAGCCAAATTTCCAACACTGATTTCAGGTCTTGTGCACAAGAGGTATGCAATAGATATCTGTGGTTTTCCCTCCACTTTCCTCAGAACTAACATGGCATAATTATGGGCAGATCCGTAGCAGAGCTTCTTATCTACTACAGAGCACCAGCAACAAGTGAGTTGCCCTCTTTTTTTTTTTCTTTTTTTAAAAAGAAAGAATTACCTGGTACTTATGGAAAGACAGCTTAATTTCTTTTTTGTTCTTTTTCATCCTTCATCTTTGTGGGGAGGAGAATAGCCAACCTAAAGCTCCAGCTATCATGTTGACTCCCTTGTGGGCAAAGGCATGGGAGAGTGGCATATAAGGGAAGTGCAAATTCTTGCGTGTTTCAAGTTAAATTTAACCTCCAAGGTCCTAACCTCCTTAGAATGTTGTGCAAATCCTTCTTGACCTTCCCTTGGTTATTTGAGGCCTTGCTATGGGTACTACTCATAGCTCTTTTTAGGCTTTGTTTCATTTAGCTTTAGCTTAGGTCCTTAAGGCTGCTTACAGCTGTTTATAACTTTTTATAACTAACTTTACTACTATCTTAAAACTCTTTACAACTTTTTATGACTAACTTTAAACTTTCATTAAAGTGCAATTCTGTTCTTTTTGTTTTTAGCACCCATCAAACTAGTAAGGGTAAGGTTGCCTCCAAGGTTTTTTTGGGGGGATCGATTGGCATTTTCAGCTGAAGCCACCTCGACACTTCCCTCGCATGCCAAGCTCATATAATTTCCTCAGCCTAGTGCGTTCATGTCACCTTCTTAAACACTCCTTAACACTTGTAAACATATGCCAAATTTACTAGAATTTGTATCCCGTTCCTCGACATCTATTGGACACATGCTACTGCAAGCATTTTGTGGTTCACATCTAAATATGGACCTTGTGCATGAGACCTCGATTAATAGTAAAACAAAAGCAAATAACAAACATGAAAAATTAAAGCCGTACTTATTGTAAATACATGCTCATAAATTGTGTGCATCTTCTTTTCTCTTTTTTTTTTTGGGGGGTCACATTTAAATGTGTCATTGTTGCATCACACAATGTCTTATATTTCCACCATATGAACCCGGAGTCTTTGGTGGTAGTTTGATGGATAGCCAACGAGTGCCTTCAGGGTCACTACTCACTTGTCTTTAAGCACATGTGTGCACCGACAAACTGGTTCTACAAAATTGAAATTGCTCGCTTTCCTCTATATTATATGTTATATCCTGGATGTTTAAATTTGCCTTTTATTTCTTCTGGTTTTCCTACATGACACAGGGGAGAGCAGGCTTATACACAGTAGTCAAAGATCTAAATAAGGCTCTTACTCAACCAACATCTTCAGTTTCCTGTTCTGAAGACTCGAGTTTTGGTTTTCTGGTCAGTGAAAGGACTTGTAGGCTCTCAGATAAGTTCGTTTCTGTAGCTAGGATGGCTCCATGTTATGTTGGAAATCGAGTATGCTCTACATTTTGCACAGGTGACTCGGACTTAGTAGTCGTAGTGTAGTGTATAGAACTTTAACGGACGGCCTTTTGTACTTCCTGTCGAGCAGTTCTTGATGCTTTCCATGCTTGGAACACTTTCTTTTGTTTGTAAATTTGAAGTCCCAATTTCACAAATTGAAGTAGAAAACATCAAATTTGTTATTGGGGAGTCCAAATTTTTCGTTAGGCATGCCTGACAATCGTTGGTAGATTGTTTGAGCATATTATTGACAAAAAGAATAAGGTGGGTTTGTCCAGCTTATTTGGGAAAGTTGAATTACGACTCATGAATTTAGAGAGTTTAGGATCAAAATTGGCAAAAAGTCAGTCGGTCCCTCTGTTTAATATAATGCAACGAATGTAACAGCTTGTAATTTGAGAATGCTGCATGCTTGTGATATATCCTCTGTTTAATATGAACGATTTTGCGGTCTCTTTTCTGGCCTGAAAAGATACTGTTTGTCATTATTGACAATTATGAAACTAGGTCTTGTTATTTTGCTCAGCTTGTCACTTAAGCATAGCAATCTCCTTTTAGCTAGACCTGCCAATAGTTAGTCGCACTTGAATGACATGACTTGAATACCGAAACCATATTTGAATCGACTTCTAAAATAGTGAATATGAAGTTGGCCCAAAAATGGAAAATGAGCCAAAACAAACTGAACTCAATTCAAACAATTTTCACATGAGTTGTTTCTATGTTTGTAGGATAAGTTTATTGGACAAATTAATGTACCAATCCGAAATCAACCTCCATCGAAAATAAATTTGACTTAGAATAGAAATCGACCAAAATTTAGTTGACTCAAACATAAGCCGATTCAAAGTTGAACCAACTTGAAATTGAACTGAACATTTGTCAAGTTTACTTTTACCATTAGACTCTGTCAATACATAATCATGCCCCATCACGTTGCAAACCAATATCCTCAAGTTTTTCAAGTTCCAAGTCCTAGGAATCCGTGATCCTCGACCATTCTCATTAACAACACCTTAAATGAGTTGCTTCGAATACCACATGGGCATAAAAAGCGCTCCAATTTCCTCTCGTTGTTATTAGAAGAAAACTAAAAAGGAAAAGAAAAAAGAATGCTAAAAGCCCTTTTTTCGGGCATGTGGAAGCTCACCTTTTCCTTTTATTCTCTTCCCTCCCTCTCGTCTTTAAGCCTGACAATTTTACCTACACTCAATGGATATTCATATAACTAAACCCAAAAATCCGATAAAAATTTAAAATATCGGATGATGGATGGATGATTTCACTAAATGGTGGATTCAAATCCCACCTAATCCATCACCCACTTTGTCACCCACTTAACTATTGATTTGTTGACAATTCATTTATAATTAATTTTTTTAATTTATCTTTTGTATTTTACATATTTCTAAATTATTATGTACTAAATCTTATTATTTAATAACAAATTCCTCCCTTTCAAAATTTTTTATTTATTTATAAATTTGCTTAACGTTTTATAAACTTTTATCACCTGTTACAACCAAATCTACCAAGGTTCACCTGTGGATGATAGATAGGTAGATTGAATTTGATAGTTGACAAATGAGGGGTAAATCGGATGGAGTGAATGAAAGAGGATGATGGATGTGGCCGCTAATTTACCCAATTAGAACCCCAACCATTACCAACCCCTGGGCCGGAGCACTCCAAGGAGCTAGATGGTTCAAGGAGGAGCCGAGTGGTCTCTCTTCTCCAAGTGGTCATTTTCTTTTTCTTTTCTCCTCTCTCTCGTCCACAGAGGCGAAGTGCTAGTGATAGTCTTACTAATTTAACCGAGAGCACCACATTACCTTTCACCGCCACAAGCCACCTTACGCCAACCATGGACCAATCTCTGCTCACCGCACCAATAGTTGTGCATAATCTCCCTAATGATGAAAAGAGCGTCCAAGATTGAGATGAAGTTTAAGTTCTTCACCAAATTGCAAAAGAGGGTTGTTTTCCATATTACGATGAGGCGGTCCGTAGAATGAAGGTCATAATATTCCAAGTGATCGCCGAAGGTTTGCTCGGGGAGAGTCTCGAGTCACCCTAGAAGGGGGTGAATAGGGTGATAGAAGTTTTTCGTGGAAACTTTAGCTTTTCCGTCAAAAACAGGACAGAGACCACTTCGAGTCTAACAACAGGGTCGAAAAGATTGGACTCGAAGGCCATTAGCGTAATGAGCAAGAGCCGTAAAAGTGTCTCGAGTCTAGAATGAACTCGTAAAGATAACACTTAGAGATTACGTGGAAACCCTCCCGAGGCGTAAAACCACGGACCGTGCCAATCCGCACACGAAGTCAAATTCACTATTTTGAGTCCACAAAATACCGTGAACCGATTGAACCCGAGTTGTTCCCTTAGACAACTCTATACAAGTTTTCCTAGACTCGTAAATTTCCTTATCCGATCTAGTACTTCCTAACCGAGATAACCCTTACAGCTAGGGACAACTACGCCGAGTTAACCCTTACAGCCTTAGTCAAGGGACCTTACAAAGAATGTAAGAAAGAGTTTGTAATCGAGTACAAGACCTTACAACTCGTAAAGTAATGAATTACAGAGTGGGAGTTGTAAGTTGAAGATTGAAAGTAAATACAATAACTTTGAGCAAGAATGTGTATTAGCAATAGGTTCGGCAATCTTCAAGTCTTGTGAGATGGCTTCTATTTATAGATGACCAGGCAGAGTAGCCGTTATCTTCATCTCGTTGACCGAGAGTCCTCTCGGATCGTTGATAGAAGCTTTCGAGTCACTCGTAAAGTATCCGTTGTAATGTGAACGTTGGACAACGGTTTAACTCTCTTGGAAGTCCCAAAACCATTAGCGGTGTCTTGAAAGATAAGGTGGAAACCACCGTTAAGCTTAGCGTTCCAGCTTCCAGATTTGGAAACAGCATGCCTCGACACAATCCACTGGGACTCGGAGCAAAGAAGGTGAAGAGCCATGTCTCGCCGGTGATTTGACGTTCAAGCTCGGCTACTTTTGTAGTTTGAAAAGTGTATCCTCGATTGAATAACCTACAAAAGTAAATCAATTTTGGTTCTCAAAGTATAAAATACTTTGGCCCAAGATTAGACACGAGATAATAAAATAATTACGATAAATAAACCAATTGATTATCCGAGTTAGAAACGAAATGAAATTTTCTCGAGTCCAATATCCATGATACTCGTAATTCCATCCGACTTGGTCTAAGCGAAGAATCAAGTTCAATAAAGAATATCGAGAGGATTAACTTGATATAGACTAAGCATGAAACAAGCTAAAAATACCGACTATAACAAAATAGGACTTATAACCACAAGTCGATTCTCGAGTGAGAAAAGACGAAATACTAGTCTATTCAATCTGCGATATATCTAAGTGATGTCTGGACTCGTAATCAAAGAACCGCTTTTCGAGTCGCTTACGTATAAGCAAGAAATATAATAAATAAGAGCCGTATCACTTAGAAAAGATACTATTTTACTCGAAAGAAGTTTCGAGATACGGAGAATGCCTTGGAATCAAAACTCGTAGGTATGAGATTGTTATACCCGATTCCTTTCATACAACTCGGAGAAGTATTGAGCAGAGTGTTTGAGTCTTCAATCTCCCCTTTTGATGAAAGGCATTCCATACTTAAACGTAAACTTTGTTAGAAAATGATTCTCGAGTGATTGCGCATGAGATGAGATGAGTAAGGCATACTCAATGTATCGAGCAATACTTAGTGTATCGGAGCAAAAAGTAAAGTATGCTATATTAAATAATTAACATTAACTCGTAAAAAATATGTTAGCAATAATGAACTCGAAGTTAATAATGAAATGCATTAGTCCATTAAAATTCAAAAGGGCGGAAAACTCCCCTAAACAGGACAACAAGTTTTTCTCGACTCTATTTCTCTATTTCTCCCCTTGCCTTTCAAAGAAAAAAAAAAAACAATAAGAAAAAGAAGGGAAGAAAAGAGCAAGTAGTACAACTTAGATGTCCGGACAAAAAAAATTTTCGTAAAGAAGAAAACTCGCGGACCGAGGAATTGTGACTCAGTGCGTGGCGCCTACGAGGGAGAGGGAGATTTCGAGTGGAGGCGGAGGGAGCGGAGGTTCGCCGGCCCCGATATGATCTTGACGATGTGCTTGAGCGCGGCGAAGGGAGAACCGGATTATCGTCGTGGGCTCAGCTCCGAGTAGCCGACCCGGAGTAAGTGGATCGAGGGTTTTTCCCTTGGAACCTCAGTAGTTGGAGGGGCTGCTCTGTCCGACCCGCCGGAGTAGCGAGGTCTTCGACCCACTTAGACCGCCGTCCGAGCCGAGTACCGCTATTTGAGCTCGTGGAGCAGCTCGACCCTCGCCAGCTTCCCACCGCTTCTTCTTGGTGATCCTTCCCTTGCCCGGAGGGACCTACCTCAGCCGTAGGGTCCTCGGCGTCTCGCCGCTTCGCATCTGCAGCCTTCTTCTTCTTCATCCCCACCGTCCGAGGAGGTCGATCCGGGCTCGAAGACGCTTGCGACGCGTCTCGAGTTATCATGGTCCCGAGCCGCCTTGGACCGTCTCTCTCAAGGAGCTCGACCAGCTCCTTCCGCTCCTTGACCAGCTTCCTCATCTCAAGAACTAGAGATTGCTCGCTCTCGAATTTGGGATTGACCAGCCTTGAGATTGATGGTTAGATTTTGGAGAACAGATTTGAAAGATCGTGAGCATGTCTCTCGAAATCGAAGACACGGAGTTGATCTTGTCCATAAAAACAGGGACAAGAGAGCAGAGAGAGATTTTGAGGCACCCGAGGTGGAGGCACCACCAGCTGGAGAGGGAGAGAGAGAGGAGTTGATTTCCGAGTCCGAGGCGGAGAAGGAGGCCTCGCTCCGAGGTATGCACCCGCACACCAGTGTTCGGCTTCCGGTATCCGTACCCTCGCAGCTTCCTTTTGCCGACCACAACGGCAGCCTCGCACACAACGTTTGGGCCGAGGGGAGAGGAACTTGAAATTGTTTGAAGACAAGGGTCGAAGAGCACCGAAAGGAAGGGAGGTGTTCTTCTTGGATTGGAGTCGAGCCGGCACAGCGGCCATCCGCTCAATGATGGAGGGGAAGAGGTCTACTTCGTAGCCCTCAAGAATGTCAAAAAGAGCTTTGAGATGCTTGGAGTTGGGGTTCTCCTTGCTGGAATGCTGTGAGAAAAAGGTTCTCATCGCAGAAAGCACGAAGACGAGCTTTTGACTTCAACCGAGTCACGTAAAAGTTTTTCCGGGACTTAGGGAACTCTTTGGCGTATTTTTCAAAGAAGTCGTCGGCGACTTCGAGTGAAAGGAATGGGGTTGCTGTTCAGAAGAGAGAGGAGACTTTGAACAAGCGGTGGAGGAGAGAGGTGTTTAGACGAACAGTTATGTTCCGAACCCTAGAGGTTAGAACATTTTCTGAGTGGGTGAGGTGAGTGTAGAACTCGAAACGAGTTCGGGATAGATGAACTCGCCGAAGCACATGAAGTTGTATGCTCCGGTGGTTTCAATGTGAGACAACCAAGAGAATTTGGTTGTAGGAAAGAACTTGTCGCCCAACGACAAGGTGCCGGGTGACAATGGGTTTGGAAGGGGTGGAGCTTTCGGAGTTTTGGTGCGAGGCTTTTGGAAGAGGAGGAGACTCGGAAGTCCGGATGGTTTCCTCTTTTAGGCATTTTGAGAGAAGGAAGAAAAGATGAAACTTTCGAGTAGGAAAGAGAAGGAGAGGTAGAAGAGAAGAAACGAAAAAGGTGTAGAAGAAAAAGATGAGAGCAAGTCGAAACTTACGAGAGATGGCTTCTTCGACGCTTGCAGACGATCAAGGATGACTGTTCACGTAGTAATCTTTCGCGAGAGGTTTCGTTTGTGAGAGATGGAGTGTAGAGTACCGAGATGAAGATGAATAGACGCTATTTATAGAAAATAAGCGCGCCCGTCAACTATCCGTTAAATATAACTCCGTTCCGACTCGGCTTGTCCATCAATCACCAAAGACCGGTGTGACGGTTCTCTTCAACGGTTAAGATTTCATCGGTTAGAAATCCACGGCTAAAATCTGATCACAGCGCTCGAGAGAGAGAGAGAAAAATTTTGAAAATAAGATCCGAAACTCTCCACCGATCTAGAGATAGTTTCGTAAATTTGAAGTCCAAGTTTCTCTACGTCCGAGTTTGACTCGCATTGGTTTCGAGTGACTCGAAACACGAAATAACTACCAGCCCAAGTATCACCGAGTCAATCGAGCTAATGATTATTAATGATGAAGGCACATAACACGTAATTATGCAATAAGAATAGCACATAATTAAGCATTTAACATACCAAGCTCATTCCGAATAAAGCAAAACCGATCTTCACCAAGAGGCTTAGTAAAGATATCCGCTAATTGAAGATTAGTAGGAATGAACTCTAGTTCAATATCACCTTTTCTCGAGTGATCACGTAAGAAGTGATACCTGACCTCGATATGTTTTGTTTTCGAGTGCCGGACAGGATTCTTGGTGATACTGATTGCGCTTTGGTTGTCACACTTGATTGGAACCGAGTTGAGGAATAGTCCAAGATCCTTCAAGTGTTACTTAATCCATAGAATCCGAGCGCAACAGGCTCCAGCGGCAATATATTCAGCTTCAGCAGTTGATAGAGCTACTGAGTTCGCTTCTTTGAGTTCCAAGATATTAGGGATTGACCTGAAATTGGCAAGCTCTAGATGTGCTCTTTCGATCAACTTTGTATCCTGCGTAGTCCGCATCCGAGTATCCAAGTAAGAGTCGGCTCCGAGTCTCCGGAATACCATAGACCTAAATTCCGAGTACCGCAAGATATCTCAATATTCTCTTCACCGTAGTGAGATGTGATTCTTTTGGATTAGCTTGAAATCTTGCGCATAGACAGTACACCGAACATTATATCCGGCCTGCTGGAAGTAAGATATAGCAAAGATCCAATCATACCTCGATAAAGTTTCGATCTATCGCTTTACCTTTCTCGTCCGAGTCAAGCTTTATGCCGCTACTCATGGGTGTAGATGCGTGCTTTGCATCTTGAAGTTTGTATTTCTTCAACAATTCCTTGGTATACTTAGATTGATGAACAAAGATTCCATCCTTGTCTTGTTTGATTTGTAAGCCAAGGAAGAAATTAAGTTCCCCCATCATGCTCATTTAGAATTCTTGACTCATCAACTCGTAAAATTCTCGACTACGTAAAACTCATTAGTAGCACCGAAAATAATATCATCAACATAGATTTGAATAATAAGGAAATCTTTCCCTTGGTCTTTATGAAGAGAGTCTTGTCGATCTGACCTCTTTTAAAATCATTTTGAACCAAGAAGCTACTCAGCTCTTTCATACCAAGCTCGAGGTGCTTGTTTAAGACCATAGAGAGCCTTTTGAAGTTTGAAAACATGATTTGGAAATTCTGAGTTTTCAAAACCAGGAGGTCTGCTCAACATAGACTTCTTCTTCAATAAAACCATTGAGAAATGCACACTTAACATCCGTTTGATATAGTTTAATATGCATGCTGGATGCAAATGCCAACAAGTATTCTAATGGCTTCAATTCTGCTACTGGTGCAAAGGTTTCCCCACAATCAATTCCTTCTTCTTGATTATATCCTCGAGCCACAAGTCTAGCCTTATTTCCGACTATTACACCATCCTCATCCAGCTTTGTTTTTGAAAACCCATTTGGTTCCTATAGCTGGGTGGTCGAAGGTCGGTTGGTCGAGTCCGGACTTGGTTTCTTTCGAATTGATTGAGTTCTTCTTGCATTGCATCTACCCATTCAGGTTCATTAAGGGCCTCTAGTGCATTTTTGGGTTCATTTAATGAAATGAATGCAGTGAATGCACATAGATTATGTAGAGAGGAGCGAGTTCTTACCCTAGTGTTGATGTCGAGAGTATGTTCTCTAGTGGATGACTAGAAGTAAACTTGAATGCTTTACCTGTTCTCCGATTCACGAGATTTGTGGGTTGAACCACTTGATCTTGTTCTGAGTGATGTTCTTCATTGGCTTGTTCGTTCTGAGTGAGCTCTTGTGTTGTCGCATTATGAGTTTCCTCGTTCCGAGTGACCTCATTTTGAGTAGGTTGAGTCCGAGTCTTTGTAGTTTCGGCTTCATCATCATCTCTACCGAGCTTCAGCTTATGAGTATGATGACTCACTTGGCTTCTCCTGTTCAAACTCATCAAACACTATGTGGATGCCTTCTTCCACTTTGTTAGTTTTTTTGTTAAAGACACGATAAGCTTTACTAAGAGAAGAGTAACCTGCAAAAGTACCTTCATCCGACCTAGCATCAAACTTGGTCAGTGATTCTTACCATTATTGTGAATAAAACACTTGCAACCAAAGGGCTTAAAGTATGAGATGTTTGGCTTCTTCCCTTTGTAGAGCTCGTAGGGTGTTTTCTTCGAATGGGTCCGATGAGGCATCTGTTTAAAATGTAGTTAGTCGTGTTGATCGCTTCAGCCTCGTAAATAGTAAGGCAAATTGTGTTCAATCATCATCGTCCTTGCTATTTCTTCAAGGGTTCTGTTCTTTCTCTCTACTACTCCATTCTCGTTGAGGAGTTCTTGGTGCTGAGAAGTTGTGAGAGATTCCATTCCGATCGCGTAACTCGAGAATTCTCGAGTAGTCGAACTCCCTTCCATGGTCGGCTCGAATCTTTTGGATCTCGAGTCCGAGACTCAACTTGAATCTTTCTACGTAGCTTGCTGAACTCCTTGAAGGCTTCATTTTTATGCTTGAGAAAACACACCTAGGTAAATCTTGAAAAGTCATTAATAATGACAAAAATGTAGGATTTACCTCCGAGGCTCTTTACTGGGATTTCACCACAAAGATCCATATGTAGCAGCTCAAGCACCTTTGATGTCGAAACAGTCTTGAGAGATTTGAATGAGGATCTAACCTCGTTTCCCCTTGTACATGCTTCACAAACTTTGTCTTTCTCAAAGACACAGCTTAGGTAAACCCCTAACTAGACCATGAGATGCCAACTTTTTGATAGTATGCATGGTAATATGACCTAATCTACGATGCCAAGACCATGAATCATCGTGAAGAGATGCTTTTAAGCCAGGATAAATTCTGGCTTGGGTCGAAAGAGGAATGATATAAGTGTTACCGGATCTCTTACCCGAGAGCTTTATCTCTTTGGTGGTCTCATCCGAGATGTAGCACTTAGATTGAGTGAATCTTACCTCCCGACCTTTGTCGCATAGCCGGGAGATGCTAAGCGGATTGTATTTTAGTCCTTTGACAAGGTAGACTGGGCTCACCAAATTGCTTCCATTTCCAATCTTGCCAATACCCACTATCTTGCCTTTGCTGTCATCTCCAAAAGTCACTTTTCCTCCTTTGTATGATTCTAGCTCGTAAAAGAGTCCTTGGTCACCCGACATGTGTCGTGAACATCCGCTGTCCAGGTACCAATGTCCTTTTGATCTTTTCGAGTGACCTGCAAAACAGAGAGAATCTAACCCTTCTCACTTCCTCTAACGAACCCAAGAACATTCCTTACTATGGTCCTTTTCTAAGGAAGAAGGTGTTTCGAACCCAGATTTGAATGACTTTGGGTTTTGTCGATTCTGAGTCTTCTTCTCGAGAACCGAGTCCGTGTCTCTTTCCTTTTGAAAACCTTTCCTTTTGAAACAGGAGAGAATGGTTTCGTTTTGTAAATAGTTCCGGGCTTAGTCCTCCCTTCATTTCCGTGAATGGGACCGTGCTCGACTTTCCCGAACTTTACAGCTCTGGAATCCTTTTAAACAATTCCGAGTAGGAATTAGATTCTTCCTCTTTGTTGAAACCAAGACCTTCTTTTCAAAAAGAGACACATTGTGATCCTAAGAGCATGTCAAGGTTCTTCCGACCTTGAGTAAACTTTAAAACCAGATCTTAAGACTCAGTGAGCTTCCCTTTTAGTTGCTCATTTTCTTTCTCGAGCAGCTCGGACTCGGCCTCATTAGATTGAGCACTAGTCTTGAGTTCTCTCGAATGAGAGTCTCAGCTTTTCTAATTCATTTTTCAAAGAAGTGCTCTCGTAAGTGACTAACTCAAGTTGTTCTTTGAATTGAGAAGAATCGAATTGGACTTTTCTTCCAAAGTAAAAATATACTTAGCTAAATCAACTTTGGAGAACTTAAGAAAGTATTTGATTACCTCCCGAGGATTTGTTTCCTCATTGTCTCGAGTCCGAGTCCGACCCTGTTCAGCCTTCCGAATCGAAATTGCCATCGACATTTTGAGTCATCTCGGGTCCTCATCATCTTCCGATGAATCCTCATCGCTCCATGTTGCCATCTTGGCTTTCTTCTTCTTTCTGTCCCTTTTCCTTTTGGACAGTCCTTGACTATGTGGTCTTTGCTGCCACATTCGAAACAACCGTAATTCTTAGTCAAAGAAAATTTAGACTGGGAAGTAAACTTACCTTTTCTGTCTTTCTTATCTTTCTTGTAGAATTCTTCTTTTGGCCTTTTGTCCCATCTTTTGTGCTTCATCATTCTCTTGAAGCCTCGTGCAATGAGTGCCATGGGATCGTCTTCCGAGTCGAAGAGCTCGATTTGCTTCTTTGGATTCCGAGGCTTTCAGTGCTAAGTTTCTTTTGGTACTACCCTCAAGCATCCTCTTCTTCTAGATGGATCTCATGAGTTAGAAGCTTTCCGATGAGCTCGTCTCGGCTTTAAGAGTGAAAGGTTCCGAGCCTCCTCTATGGCGAGTCACCTTCAGACCCCATCGTCTCTTGGGTAGGCTTCGAGAATTTTCCGGCACATTTCTTCATGGGAGATTTTCTTTCCCGGAGATTTGAGATTATTGGTAATCTCAGTGAAGCGAATGAACATCCGAGTAATGTTCTCCTCTAGCTCCATTTTGAAAAGCTCATATTTATGAAGATACTCGACCGATCTTTGCTTGTCTTACCCGACTTGTACCTTCGTAGTTGTTGACTAAAGTATCCCACACCTCTTTAGCAGAGTCACGAGCAGAGACTCGATTATATTCTTCCGAGCTTATGGCGCACATAAGGATGTTCATTGCTTTGAAGTTCTTTCCGAACTTCTCTCGCTTCTCCTGGTGTGAACTCAGCCTTCGTCTTGGGAATGATTCTCGAATTCATTTGTCTTCATTGGAATGTAGTTTCCTTGTTGTATGATTTCCCATACCTCTTCATCATGATCCATAAGAAAACATTCCATGAGCTTCTTCCAAGTGCCCAAAGTTTGATCCTTTGAATTTTGGTGGCCTCGTTGGAAGATCTTCCTTCGTCGAACTCTCCGGTGTTCTCGAGCCATTTGATCTTTAAACCTTTGGATTGTTAGATCCTTTCCGAAAGGCTAGGCTCTAATACCAATTGAAGGTTTGCTCGGGAGAGTCTCGAGTCACCCTAGAGGGGGTGAATAGGGTGATAGAAGTTTTTCGTGGAAACTTTAGCTCTTCCGTCAAAAACAGGACGGAGACCAATTCCGAGTCTAACAACAGGGTCGAAAAGATTGGACTCGTAAGGCTATTAAGCAAAATGAGCAAGAGTCGTAAAAATGTCCGAGTCTAGAATGAACTCGGAAAGATAACACTTAGAGATTACGTGGAAACCCTCCTGGGGCAGAAAACCATGGACCGTGCCAATCTAGACACGAAGTCAAATTCACTATTTTGAGTCCACAAAATATCGTGAATCGATCGAACCCGAGTTGTTCCCTTAGACAACTCTATACAAGTTTTCCTACACTTAGAAATTCCCTTATCTCGATCTAGTACTTCCTAGTTGAGATAACCCTTACAGACTAGGGACAACTAAGTTGAGTTAACCCTTACAGCCTTAGTCAAGGGACCTTACAAAGAATGTAAGAAAGAGTTTGTAATCGAGTACAAGACCTTACAATTCGTAAAGTAATGAATTACAGAGTGGGAATTGTAAGTTGAAGATTGAAAGTAAATACAATAACTTTGAGCAAGAATGTGTATTAGCAATAGGTTCGGCAATCTTCAAGTCTTGTGAGATGGCTTCTATTTATAGATGACCAGGCAGAGTAGCCGTTATCTTCATCTCGCCGACCGAGAGTCCTCTCGTGACCGTTGATAGAAGCTTTCGAGTCACTCGTAAAGTATCCGTTGTAATGTGAACGTTGGACAACGGTTTAACTCTCTTGGAAGTCCCAAAACCATTAGCGGTGTCTTGAAAGATAAGGTGGAAACCAGTGTTAAGCTTGGCGTTCCAGCTTTTCCAGATTTGGAAACAGCATGCACTCGACACAATCTATCTGGGACCGGAGCAGAGAAGGTGAAGAGCCATGTCTCGCTGGTGA
This sequence comes from Talinum fruticosum, assembly GCA_021018815.1. Lineage (NCBI taxonomy): Eukaryota > Viridiplantae > Streptophyta > Magnoliopsida > Caryophyllales > Talinaceae > Talinum > Talinum fruticosum. Next base: position 4,302,567 of record JAITYX010000026.1, read on the forward strand.
TTTGACGTTTCGAGCCTAAGCTACTTTTGTAGTTTGAAAAGTGTATCCTCGATTGAATAACCTACAAAAGTAAATCAATTTTGGTTCTCAAAGTATAAAATACTTTGGCCCAAGATTAGACACGAGATAATAAAATAATTACGATAAATAAACCAACCGATTATCCGAGTCGAAACGAAATGAAATTTTCTCGAGTCCAATATCCATGATACTCGTAATTCCATCCGACTTGGTCTAAGCGAAGAATCAAGTTCAATAAAGAATATCGAGAGGATTAACTTGATATAGACTAAGCATGAAACAAGCTAAAAATACTAACTATAACAAAATAGGACTTATAACCACAAGTCGATTCTCGAGTGAGAAAAGACGAAATACTAGTCTATTCAATCTGCGATATATCCGAGTGATGCTGGACTCGTAATCAAAGAACCAGCTTTTCGAGTCGCTTACGGATAAGTAAGAAATATAATAAGTAAGAGCCGTATCACTTAGAAAAGATACTATTTTACTCGAAAGAAGTTTCGAGATACAGAGAATGCCTTGGAATCAAAACTCAGTAGGTATGAGATTGTTATACCCGATTCCTTTCATATAACTCGGAGAAGTATTGAGCGAGTGTCCGAGTCTTCAATCGCATTGCATCTTATCCAATGATTAGGAATACTTTTAGCAAGCCGACGCAAATTTGAGACCGCAATTGCACAACATGTTCGGATCACTTCGATTCCTAAATGGAACATTATAGATTGTGAAAGTTCAAACAAATAGGATAATCACCCTAGAGGAGGGGGGTGGTGTTTAAATAGGGTGTTGAAAAGGAATTTAGCGGAAAATTGAAGTTCAAAAGTGAACTAAACAGAAAGATAAATTGAGTTTAGAGTGACTCACAAAAGAAAAGTAGTGATGACAAGTAGTTTTCATGAGGAAACCCTCTTGCGCAAAAAACCTTAGATAGTACTAATCTAAGCACCAAGTCAAAATTCACTATTTGAATCCTCAAATACAAAGATTATGCCTACCCAAATTTGTTCCCTCATACAAATCTATTACAAGTTTTTTTCAAGTTTTAGAAATTTCCTTATTTAACCTAGTACTTCTAAGTTGAAATTCTCTTATCAACTTGAGGCAACTAAGTTGAAGTTATGTTATCAACTAAGTCAAAGCAAGTTTAGAAAACTATTCGAAGTGAAGAGAGTGTTTACGAGACTTTTTCACAAGGAGTTACAACTCGTAGAATAAGATATTAAGCTTTAGGAATTGTAAGCTAGAAATATGAATGATAATTTCAGCTCTATTTTCTAGCCGTGAGAGTCTTGTATCAAGGCTTTTATTTATAGTTTGCTTTCAAAGAAAGCCATTGAGTCTTTAACTAGAACAATTGGGTTAGCTAGCCATTACAACCGATAGTATGACGACTTAGTTTGTGGATCATATTTGAATTAGCCATGGAGCCTAGGTTCTAACTTAAAAAGCTATTCTACCAACTCCAAGAGTGTGAAAAATTAGGTAGAAAAACTTCTTAGACTCGAAATGAGAAATTACCCAAAAGGATAACAAACAAGCCTCTCAACTTAGTCTTAGCTGGTCCTTTTTTTTTACTTTTCTATCGATAGATCTTCAACGATTATTAAGTTGTTTTTTCTTTTTCATTGAGATAATTAAGTTTTACTGCAAAAAAAAAAAGTTAGATCATAGTTTATACTTTGATAAACATAATTAGATTATGATTAGTCTAAATAAAAATTAATTAAAGACCAATTATTCTTAATCTTTAAATTTGGAATTATTAAGTTCTAGATATGTTTAAACTCATAGTTAATAAATTTAACCTTAGGGTAGAGTTATTTAAGCATTTTTCGGTTTTTGCTAAGTTAAATATGACAACGTAATTGATTTCACTTAGTAGAATTAATATAATTAATTCTAGTTCATTTCATAAAACGTGCCATATTCAAAGTGATGTTTTAAGTGTGAAATTACTTTGGTAAATTTAATGTCCGAGTCATACCGAGTGGGTCAGCTTTTGAGAATTGAGTACCTCATGAGTTAGGCTCAATAAATATGACTGAGTTAGTTTCTATTTTCTAAAGTAAAATTGACTCTAACGCTTTTATAAGTAATCTTTTAAGATCTAAGTTTTAGGTCAGTCATATATTTATCTTGTGAATTTCTTTTCGGATGCTTCTTGGTTAATCCTAATTTTAGATGAATGTCCCGTATTCAAAACCAAGTAAGGAGTCAGTGAATCATACATGAGTCTTCAATCTTCCCCTTTTAGATGAAAGACATTCAATTGAAATAATTTCTTAGAGATATTCATCAAGTTCCCATAATTATAGACAATTTCTAAGTATAGAGAGAAATTCATAATTTTAAGTAACAGGGCAAAACTAAGAATTATATTTGAGTTTCGGAGCAAAAGGATAATGTTAGTATGAGTATCAAAGATAAACATGCACATTCCGAGTATCGGATTAGAAATTAATGAATCGATATTAGAGCAATACTGAAAAATATAGATAGCAGCAACATTCATTGAAAATCGAATACATATATATAAAAAATTTCTTGTTTCTTTAAACATGTGAACTACCCCTTAATCCACCAAAACATATGATTCATCTCCCTCTAATGCATTTCATCAAAATAAATAACAAGGAGAAAAAAAAATGTTGGACAAAGAAAAACAAAATTATAGAAAATTAAGGAGGAGATGGTTGAGAACAAGAGGCTCGTTATGAGGGTTGGGTTTAACTCCTTTGGCATAAAACTAATTGGTGTTTCTCTTCTTCTTCTTCTTCTTCATCTAAGTCCTCTCGCTCGTGCTGCTTTAGCAAGCTTTGACAGCTTCGGCGAGCTTTCTTCTCGGATGTGCTCACTTCCTTAGAAGATTCATCAGGCGAACCTTCTTCTTCTTCTTCTTCTTCCTTCCGATGTTGCGGAGGCTTCTTAAGGGTGATCTGGGCACCCCGAAACATTTTCGTTATCTCCTTAGTTAGAGCTTTGGCCTCATTAATCTATTTTTGTACGGAGGCTTGCATTTGAAGGAGAAGGGAAATGAAGCTTTGGAAAGTAGCCAAGGTCTCTTTAGACTCTTTAGCTAGAGAAGAGAAGTTAGAAGCTAACTTATCAAAATTCCGAGCAGAGGTACCGAGCTCACATGGACTAGGAGTTAGCATAAGAGGTGGAGGGGCTGGATGAGCGATCTCGGATGAGTGAGTCCAGACCCCAGACCGATAAGCTCATCTTTCTTGATTATTATAGAGGGAGTATAAAAATCATTAGGGAGATGGAGCTCATAATGAGCAAAGACTTTGGAGAGTAGCGCTCCAAAGGGAAGAAGGAGGTTTTTCTTGTCTAAAGGGAGAGAAGCAATTTGTTGAATAATGAAAGGAAAGAGATGATATCGAAGCCTTCCATGATGTCATTGCTGGCTTTGAGAACATAGTTATTTTAATTCTCTTTTGAAGGAATGAAAGAGAACACTATTCTCATGAAAAGAAGCAAAGAAGTCTAGGTTCGGACTTCAACTACTCAATGGAAAGTTCTTTCGAACATTTGACTTGACTCTAGAATACTTTGAATAAAAGGCATCTACAACCTGAAATTTTTTTGGATATTGTAGTTGAGAAAGAGAATCAATTTTGAAGATTTTATGGAGAAGGGTAAGATTAATGACAATGTTTTTCCCTTTTAACCTCGTAAAATAAGAATGGAGTCAATAGAATTAAGATTTTGATTAAAATTCAGTGGCTAGTTTAGGATAAACATAGTCATAGAAAGTGATAAGATCAAAGAATTTTGTGGAATTCAGGTTATGAACCCACGAGATTTCTAAACCAAGAAATAATTTTTCATCCCGACAATAGTGTGGAGCGACTGGGGGGTTTAGATTCTCCTAATTTTAGGGAGGATCCTTGGTTTTGTTATGATGTCTCTCTTTCGAGGCCTTAGACTTTAAATTTTGTAAGGTGAGATGAGAAGAAGTTATGAGCTTCTTAGTCATGTTTGGACTTAGAGAAGAAAAAGTGAAAAGAGTAGAACCGAGAGAGTAGAAGGGAGAGATAAACAAAAAAAAAAAAAATAGAACTTACAGCTTGAGTCCGAGTAAGAATGCTTGAAATAGAGTAAGGATCGAGTGAGTGTTCAAATAAGTCCGAGCAAGTGAGTGAGAGTGAGAGAAAGAGTGGTTGAGAGTGAGAATTCAAAGTATGAAATGAATGAGAATGAAGAGTATTTATAGAAAAAAATATTCTCAAATGGCTAGATAGATAATATGAGTGCTAGAGCTCTCTAACGGATAGAACTCTAATGACTAGTTCCCGAGTGCAGGTGATGAGTCAGCATTCCCAACGACTCGTTCGCTTCTTGGAGTGCCAAGAGATCAAGGAATGTCCAAGGAATTTCCAAGGAATTGACATGTTCCTAATGTACTCTTCCTATCAACCTTATGTCCAAGCATAATCAGCATTTGAGTAGCCATTGAAGGTCGGACTCGAGTCTTTGGAATACGAGAGACCAAGTGATCGAGTGCTTGTAAGATAAAAATCATATACAAACACATAGACAAACCACAATCCAATACACTCTTCACCAGAATATATACAAAACAACAAACACATATACTCATCACATTTTGTATATACGCCTTCCTCTTCACCAAAATATAAACAAAACAACAAACACATATACAAAGCACAATCCTATGTACATATTTATGCCTATAACTGTGTGTGACTACTAAAATCACAAACTTGACCTATCAAATAATGAAGAATAACTATAATATATATACCTATTCCTTTATACGGTTGTATATGAACTATGCCTAACCTTATTTTAACTCGTTGAGCACTTCATCTCGTATAGGGAGTGGGTGGCTTCTTTCCCGGAAAATATTGTTACCAATACTGTAAAAAATAACATATTAATTAGGTTAGTGCAAGTGTTAATCAAGCTGAAAAAATATATAATAATTAATGAAAAGTGCAACTGTACCTCTCTGGGACTAGCATTCCTTTCGACTTTGGTCACAATCTCTTTCATGTACTCGGAGAATGTAGAAGTCGCACTCCACGTTCCCGCTTGTTTATGGCACTACAATAATAAAAATAGATTCCCAAACGTAGATAATTAATTAGTACTTATGTATCTAGCAAGTAATATGAAATGAAAAACAGTAGGTAAGTAGACCGTAATAACTAAGAGAGCCTCACCTTGACAGAGATAATTAGTGGTTGTGCTTTCTTCACTTATTTGGGACCTCCGCCAAAATAATGGTGGACTAGAGCACTATTTTTCAATCGAAAAAATAAAATTCAAGTTAGACATATCATTGAACGATTACTTAACAAAACAACATAAAATGGTTAAAAAGTATGAACTCATGCCTTGACGACGCCCCGATATCTTTTCTCACATCACGAGCTAAAGGATCATGGAAGTAGGCCATATTAGCCATTGGAAATATGGCATTTAGCATCCAATGGTGGCTACAAAATAACACATTTTTATATAAGATAACACCATCTAAAAACTTCATCGGTTAGTGAGTTTATTATTTGTCCACTTACCTCTCATTGGACACCGCAAGAAACACGTGACTCGGTGTGCTACGGATGATATGATCCTCTCGGTAACAGAGTGTGCACATAACTTTTTAGAGTAGCACATCAATCCGTGCGAGACTCCTCAATGGATTTGAGAGAAGAATTCTGCGGACTATAAATGGGCGCCACTAAACCTTTGCTTGTGCCATTAGTGCCCTTCATCCAACTCTCGGGTATGTCCCTCGTTATCCTAATGAATAATCAATACAAAAATGAGAAATATATGGACCTGATATTAACAATAGCTAAATAATATTTTTAATACAAATAAATTACCATAGTGACGATGACCAAACTCTTGGGGCCAACGAAAAAAGCATTGATTGCATCGTCAACAATGTGGAGGTTTGCTCCCGGATCGGCAACTCACGTTCGCCTTTTCCGTGTATAACATGTTTGACACTCACCCTCACCTCATCAGCTGCAAGGGATGTCTCGTGAACGACAACATCCGCCCTCCAAGGGAAAACAACACCCAATGCCACAACATGCTCTAGGGGAGGGTGATGAGAAGCTAACTCGCAATTGCGTCGGCTACATAAGAATAAGTAAACATTTGACATAGAAGTTAAATAACCCGAAAACCATGAAAATAAACAGACAGAGTTTCCTTTTAAAGTAAGTATTTTCCTGGGATAGCAGTCGTCATTTGAAACAATAAAAAGTTACTAAAAAGTAATTACTCAACAACCACACGCCGGAGTTACGCAACAACAAAAACATACTACAAGTAATTATTTAACAAGATTATACATTAATTAGTGAAAATATAAATATGCATGCATGTAAATATAATTAGGTTGTAAAATCTTAATTACATCCACCGAACTTTGAATCTGTCGATGGGTGAGCTCGTGTTCATGCCGGCCGATGTGTGGGGTGAGAAACAACGTTCATCATCAAAGTTACTAGGTAACGACATACCCATATCGGTGATGTATGTCCTCATATGAGACCGCAACTCTGTCCACATCTCGCGCCCTCATATCTCTAATCCCGTGTAGCCATTTAGGACATTTGGGACTATTGGGATTGTATTTGGGACTTCATTTGGGTCAATTGGGCCTCCATATGTGCGTCACTCGAAGAGACGGGGCAGTTGTTTCTAGTCCTAAAGTGCTCAACTATCCCCACCCGGCCTGCGATGGCTCGAACATTACCGAGATGCTCATCTCTTTGTAGGGCCAAGGCTAGCTTGTCCCTCCTCCTCGTGGTGTCGGCGTCTGCAGTCGATGTCTGTTGTGGTAAAGACTCGCTGTAAGAAGAAAAATATATTACCATTTGACAAATTCATAAAATAAACCGATAAGTTCTCAAAATAAATAAAGAAAAATACTAAAAAACTCACGAGTCGACGACGCATAGCTTCTACATTGGCCATAGTGAAGGTTCCATCTTTCTTCCTTCTTCCTACGATCCACAGCTCGTCCCTATCAACAACGAGCTACGAAGTATCTATGGTGGACCTTTAACCGGATGTGCCCCGAAGTTGTTCAAGCTTTTTTTGTACAACCTTTCCTTCAACTTCGCGTATCCCCTACGGGATAGCACATCGAGGTATATATTGCTCTTACTCCTCTTCCGGTTGGCTTCACGTATCCCTCGCGTAAGTAATATTAAGAAACAAAAATATCAATGGATAACTTTCATTTCTTCATTTTTATATCAATTCGACACCAACATCACACTATATGTATATGAGATTGAATGTTGAATTAAATAACCTTGTATTCTTGAGAGGTGACATATGACTCAAACGATCTCCAGTCCTCCTCTCGTGATACAATTGTAGACCTCCCGTGGTCTACCTTCTCGTTTTATCTACTTTGTTCGAAGACCCATATAGCGGCAATGCGATATTTGTAGTCTCTAAACTTTTCGCCGCCGACATGAGGGTCTTGTGTTTCGCAAAGGGGATCTAAGACTCATTAACGTTAAAGTTGAACATTCTCTTAAACTCAAGAACGATATGCATTAGTACATATATTAAACATTTACAATATAAGTTGCAATACTAAGTTGAGATGTATTTTTATTTACCATATGTTTTCCATAATGGAATCAAGGACGTCAGCCCATTTTCTATAGTGGATGTTCACGTGGCAGCGGGTTGCCGTACCAACGTAGCTCATAAAGGTAGATTTCTTCCCACCTACATCATTTCCGTGGCTATCAAAATCAACCTCGTGTAAGGAAGGTTGGATCATCTCAATTGCGGACCTACTTCTCCTTATTCATCATAGATCGCCTCCTTGATTTCTTTATACTTTTTAAAGAATCCATCTTAGATTGCAAGCAATTATACAACTCTTGATAAATAAACATGTACAACATTTTTTGGGCGAAAACACATAAGTTGGGTCGGGCAGCAGCCAACACGAGCTGACCGTGTAGTCCGGCATGGCCCATACTAGCTACCTAGAACCATGGTCCTTAATTTTGGTCATTTTTTTCTCTTAACTTATTTTCGCATTCTATCCATTGACATTCCTCAAATATAATATTAAATTTCTACATGTAACAACATACAGAGTTAAACAACCTAAAGTCCAAATGAAACAAAAAAAGAGAGAAGAGAGAGAGAGAGAGAGAGAGAGACATTTACCGGATGAAAGAACATAGGCAGAGAAGAACGCCGGTGGAGGAGAAGAGGAGAGCCCGAGAGCAGAGAGTGAACAACAAATAGCGAGAAGGGGACTGAACTCATTCGGTTGAGGCTTGTTTAAGTGAGAGAAAAAGGGCTTCGAGGAGAAGAACTCAGGCACTAGAAAACTCAGGCGGAGAAGGACGCCGGTGGAGGAGAAGAGGAGAGCCCAAGAGGAGATAAGCGAAGCGATGGTGGGAATGGAACAGCAAGGGGTTCTTAGGGGGTTTTTGATGCAACATTTTGGATAATGGTTCACAACTAAGAACCGTCGTCTAAAGCGAGTTTATGACTGACTATTCATTTACTCGAATCGTAGTCTAAGGTTCAGTTCAACCATTAGATGATAGTTAGTTGGTTGAACTATCGTCATACCTACAGTCAAAACTGAATTTTTTAAAAAAATATCATCGGTTCATTTTTCATGACGGTTTGTCCTTTTAAGCGTCGTTAATGACCCATTGTTAAAAGTTGTTTCGTAGTACTCGTGAGGTTCTTGGTAGCCTAGACTAATGGCAATGATGTCTTCTCTAATGGCGTGTATCTAGTCTCATAATCTAAGAATTTCTTATTTAGATAATATACCGCGTATTGTTCCTTTCCGTCTTGTTAAGCTAGCATGGCTCCCATAGCGGTCTCTGTCGTGGTGAGGTATAAAAGTAAAGGGTTCCCTGGCTGGGGTAGAACTAACACCTGGAGGGTTGGCTAGATATTCCTTAACCTTCTCCAATGCTTTTTGGCACTCGTCATCCCAAATATTCTTAGACCACTTCTTCAGTTTCTTGAGAATGGGTTCACAGGCCCTCGTTAGTTTCTTGAAAATACGTTTGATCTTGGATGGATAAACTTTGATTCCTTTAAGAATAACAACATAACCTAGTAATTTGCCCGAGGTTACCCCAAAGGCACACTTTTGAGGATTAAGGCGCCTGTTGTATTTTTTAAGTCTTTCGAAGAATTTTCTAAGGTCGCGTAAGCGCCCTACCTTATCGTTGCACTTAGTTATTATGTCGTGCACATAGACCTCAATTTCTTTGTGGATCATGTCGTGTAATATTGTTGTGGTTGTCCTCTCGATATGTTGCGCCGACATTCTTGAGCTCAAATGGCATCACCACATAAAAGTACGTCCCCATGGAGTGATGAATGTCGTCTTCTCCATGTCTTCTTCGACCATCTTCACCTGATTTTACCCTGCATAGTCATCCATAAATGAGAGTAAGGATTTTACCGTTGTATTATCTACAAGGATGTCCATATGGGGCAGTGAGAAATCATATTTGGGGCATGCCTTGTTTATATCCCCTGAAGTCGACACACATCTTAACCCTCCCGTCATTCTTCGGGACCGGTATTATGTTTGCTACCCACTGTGGGTAGTGAATTACTTCGATGAACCCAACTTCTTACCGCTTTTGAACTTCTTCCTTAATTTTTAGTGCGCATTCGGTTTTCATTCTTGTAAGCTTCGCTTAACTAGCTTCGCATGTTTATAGAGTTGATTTCGTGTTCCCCTATATTTGGAGTTATCCTCGACATGTCCATGTAGGACCATGCAAAGATATCTTTGAATTCCGTAAGGAGCAAAGCGAATTGCTTCGGGTTTTCTGGATCCAAGTGTTTTCTCAATTTTCACCTCTTGGGGATGATCAACTAATCCTAAATTAATTGTTATTGCTTCCTCAATTATTGGTGAGCGATTTTCATGATCTTCCATGGGTTTTATTAATTGTTTAGGGATTTCTTATTCATCATTAGAGGCAAAACGATTAAAAATAGGAGAAGGAAAAGAGTAAGCAGAAAGATTTAATTTATTAAATAAGGAAATGAGTACATCGGACTCGAAGCATAAATAATGAGACTTAGAAACAATAGAACTAGAAGATGAATTAGAAGCAACAGGAATACAAATAGAAGCCCTAGTGCTAGACTCGAGAATGGGATGCTCTCTTAAGCTAAGAACAAACTCTTGGCTCTCCTAAGCTAAGAACAAACTCTTGGCCCTCCTCGCATCGATCCAAGTAATATACTTGGACCTTTCGGTGTCAATGTCGATGATGAATCTGGATGGATCAAACTGCGGATGCGATATGGCTCGAGACATTACCGAGACCAAATTTCCATCTAGGTTTTCTCCTATCCGAATTGTAGACTAAAGATGTTACTCTCAGCCACGTTGGTATAGTCTAGTGTGGACAGTCCCTCTTGAACGAGGTAGGGTGCCTCCTTTTCCAGAGATATAGCAGTCATTAAAAATTTCTAAAGCGGGTACCGAATACCCTTCTCTTTGAGGTAATAAGGCTCAAGCAAAAACCATAGTAGGGAAGTCATCACCTTCTTTATAGAACTCGCCCATTTACAGTATGAGGGAAGGGCTTTATAGATTGGAATGTGTATGGTGCAGTCCTCCTAGGTTGAACTTCCCACTTGGCATGGGCTACTTCCTTAGCACTAGGTTGATAGCCTAGCCTAAATTTATAATTGTTACTAGGTTAAACGGGTGGAAAGATAGGGTGGTATGCTAAGGTTACCTTAAAGATTGAAGTTAAGAGGTGCTCCATCCTTATTTAAGATGGCGACAGCCTTAAACTCGTGAAGCTCTTTATCATTAGTGTCATGTTCAATTTTGACAACCAATTCTTTGTTGGTGATAGTAGCATGAAGATTGTCCCCGTTGACGCTTATGACATAACCTTTGATGATCATCTCAACTTTTTGGTGAAGTTTAGAGGGCACTCCTTGATGATCATGTAACCAAGGGCGTCCTAAAAGCGATTAAATGTAGTTGGAATATTTAGGACCTGGAACTCTATGTTCTTTAACACCGGCCCTACATTAATGGGCGGAGTCACCGTTCCTAAGAATGTGCTTTTAGAATTATCATAGGCTTAGAGATGAACAGTCTCCTTAGAGAGTTTTTGCTTTTTAATTCCTAACCTTTTGGCAGTCCTCCAAGGACAAACGTTCGGAATAGACCCATTATCCATCAAGGTTAGGGGATAAACTTGTCGATGCAAGTTACAGCTTAAATAAATGGTATCGTTGTGTTCAACACCTTTTTAGGGAGATCTTTTTGGTTGAAGGTAAAAGTACCGTCCCCACTCTTGACCAATCCTACTACTTCCTCGAGCGTGGTTTCGGGAGAGACCTCGATCTTGTTAAGTGCATCAACTAAGGCTTGTCTATGTTTTTGGGAAGCAGATATGAGTTAGTAAATAGAAATACCAGCTTTTACCTTTTCAAGCTATTTCAGGATTGGGTCTTCTTCTTTAACAACCTCTTGTTCTTTTGGGGCTTCCCGAGTCTGTTGTAGACCCACGGGTGCATTATGCCGTCCGAATCTAGTAAGGAATTGGATTTCTTGACTTTTGGTTCTCCCCAAAGTCTTCTTCTTCGAAGAGTGGTGTGCCCAAGAAGTGGTCGTCGTTGTCATTCATTTTTTGGTTCTTTTGGGGCTTCAGCTAAGTGGAATTTAATCATATTGAATATTCGACTTCAAAATTTTCATTTTAATAGATTAAGAAAATTTAGTCATTAAATGTTTTATTTGGATTAATACTTATCTACCTTAGACCAAAGTATGTTTATACTTTGAGTACAATTTGTAATTTATTTTTGCAGGTTAATTAAAGATGAATAATCTCGACTTAAAGCAAAAACAACAACTTCTTTAGCATTCAAAGACTCGCAGACACAAAAGCTAAAAATCACGGGAAGACTCAAACTTGGTTGTCAATCCCGTTTGTTGCCATTTCGGATAACCTATGGTTTTTGAGTCTAATAGCTCTTTCTACCTTTTTATCAGATACAACAAGCTATTAAAACTACTTTTCGAAGATAGGAGTTAAGCTCAACAACTAAATCTCCAATGTTCCTAAAATTGAGTCCTTAGTCTATCCGTTGTGACGGCTAGCCGACCCAGTGCTTCGGCCCAAGACAAAACGACACTCTTGATTACATCCAATAGATTGAAGCCTTGATTCAAGACATACAAAATTGCTTGAACTAAGAACATAAAATTCTTATTCTCTCTTCTACCTTACTACTCTTACACATACATTCACAACTTAAGGAGTTGTAAAATCCTATAAAGAAAAGTTTTGTCATATGTTCTCTTACTTCAAACACTTTTCTTAATTATCCCTTGACTAAGTTGTAATGGTTACCTCAACTCGCTTGTCCCAAACTATAAAAGGTACCTTGGAAATAGTAGGGCAGTAAGGGAAATTATGTGTCCGGGAAAAGCTTGTATTACAATTGTCTAATGGAGCAATTCATGTAGTCCGTGCCTGGGAAAAATTATCCCAAACAGTCCGTGGTTTTCTCGCCCCAGGAGGATTTACACGTAAAAATATTTGTCTTATTGAATTCATTATGTCCGAGTCACTCTCGACTTAGTTGTTGTTTCGACCTCATTCTCTTTTTAGGAACTTAAAAATTTATGTATGTTTATTTCATCAACTTATTCCCTGCCCCCTTTATGGTTATTTGACTCTCTAATTGAACTTTCAAAGCCGATGATAAGGAGGATGAGAAAAGGAAGGTATGCAGAATTGAAGAAGTGAAGAAAATAATTTAAGAATATGTAAGTGAGTCTACACGCCCAAAAGGGAGGAAGGTCAAAACTAACTAGGGCTTAGAAGCTAAGACTTAGGAATGTTGTTTTATTTTTGAATTTGATTTTGCCTCTTAGTATTTTATTTTCAAATTTTGTGCTTGTTTTCCCTCGCCTATGTACCATGATAGTAGTAGGCTTATCCTTACTATCGTTAAAGTAAAAAGAAGTATTATGCTTACTCTTATGCTTTATTTGTAATTTGAATCACTCAACAATAAAATATGGACCATCACCAAATATGGACAAGTCTAGAAAAATTACGGGAATAAAATAAAGTGGGCAGCTCGCCTTGGGCCAAGTCAATCGAGGTTTGGCCTGGCTTCGGTCGAAGTTGACCAAAATAACCGGCCCGGTGTGCCCCTATTACAACTTTATACCTAATCTGCTTAGTGTTGTGCTAAACATAAATTTTTTTACTAATCAAAATTTGTATATTGACATAGTTCTTTGTTATCTAATGCCTTCAACTTGACCACTCTTCTTGCTTTAATTTAAGAGAATATATTGTCCTTGCCATTTGGGCTTCAATTTTCCTCTTAGATCTTGGATTAGTGCTCTAATTTCGTTAAGGACCATATCACCTACCTTCAATTGACATGTTTTTACCTTTTTGTTAAATTCCCTTGATATACTTGTTTGGTATATTTCAACATTGTGCACAGACACATAGACACTCGTTAATCTAAGAGGACCAATTCTTCATATAATGGTTTCGGCCAGTCTACTCGAATTCGATTTTCAACGATAATTCATAATAAAGGAATATGAATCTCTAATGGAAGGACTTATTCTAATCCATAAACTAATGAGTAAAGAGTTTCTCCTGTGGATGTCCTAATTGAAGTTTGATAACCCCATAAGGCGAATGGTAATTTATTAGGCCAATGTTTATAGCCGATAGCCATCTTTTCTATGATCTTATGGACGTTCTTATTAGGCCTCAACTGGTCAATTAGTTTGAGGACGATATGGTGAAGACTTATGATGCTAAATCTTGTACTTTTTTCACAAAAATATGCCACTCTTTTCTTAAAGTGAATGTCTTGGTGACTAATTAGCTCATGCGATACCCCCACAACGGTAGATAATATTATGAGTTAAAAGCTTTGCCATGTGCTTCAACGTAATGGTAGCGTAAGATGCCGCTTCTACCCACTTGGTGAAGTACTCAATTGCTACATAGCACGATTGGTGACGTTTCGTGCCTTTAGAAGTCACTTTACTAATAATGCCCTAATATTTGAAAACCAATATTCATCCATACATATGAGGTCCACGTTCTCCACTATGAACATCAAACATTATGTGCTCGCTTCAAGTTGGTTGATGCAAACTAAGCCAATGCCTACGTTAGTTTTCTTATATAACTTCCCTTGATTTAGAAAATATTGGGCAGCTAATATGTGAATGCCTCACTCGGCTCTAGGAAAGAACTCCAGTGGGTATTCTTGTCTTTCTAGATATCACTAAATGTCAAAGTAACAACTTGTTTGGTCTATACTAAATACTTCCACTATAGAGACATGCAGAGGTTGACTCCTCCGTTTTACTAACAAGCATTGAGTGAATGCCACTCGTGATTATTGATCATGGATGCTAGCTTGGCTAAGGCGCGCACCTCGAACTTATTGTTATCCCTATGAAGGTAAGTATATAAAATATTGTCAAAATGTTTTGCTAATTCCATTAGTCGTGCTTGGTAAGGTGTTAAGGCTTCACTTCGTACCTTATAATTTTGCGTAATCTGATTAATGATCATACTCAAGTCACCATAGATCGATATTCTAGGCCGCTATTTTTGTTGCAGCTTGTAAACCGGTAATGCACGCTTCATACTCGTGGTGTTGTTGGTGACCTCGGAATATAACTTAACCAAAATAGGAGTAGGTGCTCCTTGTGGCGAGACTAAGAGAATTGCTACCCCAAAGCCCTTCTTATTAGAAGTGCCATTGAAAGTATATGGTCCATATGTGTATCTCTACTTACAATATTTCTTTATCCGGGAAGCCGAATTGTTTTGGTTGTTCTTCGGCGGTTAGTAGATCAACCAAGAATTGAGATACAACTCTCACTTTTATTTCCTTTTGTGGGACATATTTGAGTTAAATTTCGATAACACGATTGTCCATCGTGCTATCTTGTTGCTCAATTATGGTGATTCAAGAATATATTTGATTGGGTTCATTGTTGCTACTAATAGTACCGAATGTGTTAGCATGTAGTGTCCGAGCTTTTAGTGGCCCAAACTAAAGCCAAGGACGTTTTCTCCAAGGAAGTACTCTTGAGTTTCATACTTTAAAATTTTCATACGTAGCTAGTACACGACATGTTCTTCTTTCTCATCCCGTTCAGCTAGCAAAGCTCCCATTACAGCTTTTCATAGTACCGAGATATTATAGAAATGGTTTTTCGGGTTGTAGTGGAACTAAAATGGGCAAATTATCCAAGTAAGTTTTTGCCCTCTCAAATGTTGCTTGGAAATTTTCATCTCTAATAGGCTTGGCTACCTTCTTGAGCTTCTTAAAGATCATTCGCATACCATAATCAATTTTAATTTAAAACAACTAATGTACTCGTAGATGTCCTAAGAAACCCCGTACCTCCTATTCACTCTTCAGGGGTGGCGTCTCCCGAGTACCTTTGATCTTCGATGGATCTACCTCGATTAATCTAAGTCTAACTACATAGCCAAATAACTTACCTAAAGTTACCCAAAGGGCGCATTTTTTAAGGTTAAAGCACATGTTGTATTTCCAGAGTCTCTTAAAGAACATGCTAAGGTTAGGTAAGTGCCTAACCCTATCCTTGGGCTTCATGATCATGTCGTCCACGTAAACCTCGGCTTTCTTGTGGACCATATACTCCAGCAAAGTGTAGACACCAAAAACGTGTTGTCCTTATTTTTATTTCAGCTTATTTATTTTTGTTGGCCCCGTGATGAAATCGCAGTCTCATTTGTGAACTCGGATCATGATCGGATTTTAGTCCACATGATAGAAGCCAGTAAATCATAAAAACCTTTAGCAAAACAAAAATTAGCCTTTTGCTCGCTTAGGCTAGCCCGAAACTATTTTTCCTCTACGAAACCAAGCCAGGTTCGGATTCCCAATCGGTAACCCAAATCGGTGTCATGTTTCTCCAAGTGTGCACAAAAACATAGCGTTCGTTTCATTCTTAGTGGCCAAGGAAGGCAAACACCCGAAATGTCCGTACAACATTGTATATGCCGAAACCGTGTTTCGGACTCTACAAATGGCGTCGTTTCGGTGTAGGCAAATATCCGGTTTTCTAAATTATTCAAATCTAGAAATCTCAGTGCTCGGTTCAAGCCTAAGCCGATGGTCGGTTGGCTGTCAAGAGTCTCATTTGAAGCCTAATTTTCACTATAGATAGAAGGCTTTACCCCTCTATTTTAGTTGCACTATATTAAGCGTAAAAACCCCCATAAGCTGAAAATCCTTTCTCTCATTCTCTCGCCTTTCTACTCTCTCTATTTTCACATACTACCACTTACTTCTCCCTTTCTTAAACTTCACAAAAGGCCTTCTTTGCTTCCTCGTTTCAGTTTGTTATGTCTGTCGTAGAATCCGTTTGTGATCCAAGATTAGTAGGTGGGACAACCCGAGGGCACCAAATCTATTTTCAAGCTTGCATTTTATGGTTCTTTTGGTTTACGTTATTTACCACTTTACGTATTATGGTTTTGAAGATGTTATTGCTTTCAATTCCTACCTACCTTGTCGTAACATTTCATTTTAATTTATTTTCTTTACTACTTTCTTTTTGCTTTATTATTTGCTTATTTATCTCTTTACTAGCATGTTTTGTTTGCTTTTGTTTTTGTCTACTCGTATGCTGATTGTTTGACTATTTAAACATAATTTTTAACTCACAATTTGGAATAGAAAAGGTCGTTTGTTGACGAGCGGAATGGGATGCATCCCTCTTCATTTTGTACGTTCACCTCTCGAACACTGGATTCTCGGCTTATAATCGATGGAGTGTCTTTTAATACCTCTTTTAAACTTAGTTTCTCCCTACTAAGATTAGAATAGTCTTTTACGTATTTTTGTTAGTTTTTATTTTCCTAAAACTAACTAGCGACTCCTTTCTTTACATTTATTTTTTCTTATTTACTTATCGGCATTGTAGGTTAAAAAATGGAAAAATTTTGTTTCATTTTGACAAATAAAGCTATAGGGATGAGACCGAGTCCTCAGCTATGGCCCTATAGCCGACACCGGTACGAGTCGGCGTAGGCTTACGCCGGCGTCGGCTAGTAGCCGAACTCGGCTCTCACCTAATTAGATTTCTCTGTTTGGTTCAAGGGATTTACGGAAAAATTTGACTTTTTATTTTTTTGTTTTCTTTAACCTTGAAATAACATCCCGAGGCCTTTCTAAAATTGATTTTTATAATGAAAAGAATAACAAAAATCGCCAATCACACCTCACCTAAACTATTTCAAAATCGGATTCTATAAACAAATAATCTTAATAAGAGGGGCACCCCACTTTCAAAAATCAAGAGAACGTTAACAATAATAAATCAAGAGAGTCGATGCTTCATGGAAAAACTCCGGTCCACAACCACCACCCCTACAGGGAGAGGCGTAGGGATTGTTGGTTCCTACAGTGCGACTCTCCTAAAGACATCACGTATTAAGAGGGTGAGACTTAAAAATCATAATTAGTAGTTTTTTTTTTGTGTTTTGCATTAGACATATTGTATTTGAGCAGCCCTGGACTACGGTTGCTTGTAATTTCGACCTTTAGGCTTTACCCTTAAGTGGTCATTTTCGGACAGATCGAACCATTACCTTGGTGGGCCCACCTCAGCTTAGCACTCGTGGTTGCTCTCCAATCCTAGCACACTTTCTTGATCCTGAGGGGTCCTGATCATTCAAGTCCCACTATGCATCCCATAGGAGACGAAGTTTTCGGACTATGTGCCACCACATATCTTTCCTATAATTACCGTGTGAACCATAAAACCTTGGTGGTCTAGGTTGCACCTATTTTTATTTTCATGCTTGAACGTATATGGCTACTTTTTTTATTTAATCCTCTTCCTTATGTATTTAGCAGTTTAGCTAGGTTCATTAAATAATTCTAGATGGGTGAAAAAACAAAAAATAATAAACCATCTTGAGTAGGTCCATTTTTGTGCATTTTAGCCAAGTGTCAAATTTTTCCTCTCCCCTTCAGGTCGTTCCAATAATTGCATTTTTCGAGTCAGTCCAATTCCTTGTAGTCTCAATCCAAAAAACCGAACAGGCCATAGCCTTCGGGCCTAACCGGCGCCAGCTTCCCGTCCGTCCCAAGGGTCGAGTCTTTCCGTTGACCCATTCTCGTACTCCTGTTGGTTGTAGGTTCAAGTCTTATTCTTTGTATTTTCCTCCGCATAATTGCATTTTTGTCCATCATTTTTTGCATCTCAATTTAGGATGAGTCCATTGTCACATTTAGCCAATTCAAATTCATCTCATTTTAGGTGAATCCTGTTTCATTTTTGCATTAGCCAAATGAAATTCAACTCATTTTAGGTGACTCCTTTTTTATTTTTTCTATCCAAATAAACTTCCTCTCATTTTAAGTGAATCCTTTTTATTTTTGCATTGGCCAAATAAAGTTCATCACATTTAAGGCAAGTCCTTTATCATTTTTACATTAGCCAAATTAAATTCGTCTCAAAATAGATGAGTTCATTTTTTACATTTAACCAAGTAAGATCATCTAAATTAGGGACAGTCTATTTTTTTATTAGCCAAAAATAAATTTATCTCAATTAGGAGAATTCATTTTTTGCGTTTAACTAATAAAAATCATTTCATTTTAGGTGAGTCCTTTTTCATTTTTGCATTAGCCAAAGTAAAATTCCTATCATTTCGTGCAAATTCATTCATTTTATTAGTAAAATAAGATTCACCCTATTTAAAGTGAGTTCATTTTTTCATTTCTTCCTTATTTAGGTCGGTCCATTTTGCACGCTTAGCCAAAATAGAAGACGCATTCATTTTCCTCTTAAGGATCATCTTTTGACATTTCTGGTCAATCAACATTTTTATGTGCGTTCAAAAAGAAGAGCATATTATTTTTTTCTTAGCAGATCCGTTGTGTTCTCGTGTCAAGCACTTAATCCTCTTTTCCCCTATAATTTTTTCACGAATCAATCCTCGAGCATCTACTCATTTGGGACATAGGTTAGCCAATCCTACAAATTCGAAATCCTAGCATGAAGCATTTAGGAAATAAGAAGTCTACTTTAACACCGACATGGTCGACATTGATATGTCCCATATCATTACATACAACACCAGTATATCCAACACCTTTCCCGGAAACGCCGATACGTCGCCCACGGACAAAGTGCAACCCTCTTCCAAAATGGCCGAGGAACCAAAGCAAACCCCCATCATGACCTTGTTCAAAGAGTTTGTTGCCAAATAGAAGTTAAGATTGAGGTCTACGATAAAAAGATTGAGTCAATATCGGAAACGTTTGATCTTACACTTCAAACCCTCAATACATGGTAACAAAGTAAGAAAAACAGAGAGGAAACAACCCTCAATCTAAACCTTAACCTCAACCTAAGCCTTAGTCTAATCCACGATTATGTCAAATATAGAAGTTGTTGCTTGAGTCTTCGATGACCGATGACTACTACTTGGCCAAGGGCTTCACTTTCATCCCTAAAGGGAAGTTGCCCCCAAAATTCACCATGCCCGACATCAAGATCCATTAAAATCCTGACCACCACATGATGAGCTTTATAGGGCAATGAATTTAAAAATGTACCAGACGACACATACTATATCTTGTTTCCTTGGACGTTTGACAAAAACATTATGAAATGCTACAACGCTATTGATCCATGAAAAATCGAAACTGGTAGGATCTTTAAAAGGAGTTCTTACATCAATATTCATACACTACTGATCTACGAGTGATTCTTCGAGACTAAAGCTGATCAAGCAAGGAGATAAAGAAAACTTCACCGACTTGCTCACTTGCTCGAGGGCAAAGGTTGCCCATATGGAAGATCCACCTTCTGAAAAGGATCATGTTAGACTCATCATCGAAACTTGAAACTTGCATACCATCAGCACTTGAAGTTCTTACCTTTCAAGCACTTCAAAACACTCCCGGATGTGGGCATGCTTATAGTAGAGGAGAAGGCATCCACAAAAGACACAACTAGCTAGAAGGTCATCCAATGAGCCCATCACTAATCAAGGATGCTAATAAAGTGTGAATTTTCCATCTTCAAATTTGTCCTAGGTTTATTTCCTTTTCATTTTTTTTTTAAAAAAATCTAAATTAGTATTCCTCTTTGAAGTACAAAGGCCTCATTTTCGCTATAGTGGATACGTAGAAAGCCTATGAGGTCCAGCCCCACTCCTAATCTTGTTCTTAATTGTCGTTCTCAAATTCAAAGCAAGTTTAGCATACCTAGAGGAGCAAATAAATCGAGAAGCATGCCATTTCCATCTAGCACTCAACGATCGGATCTAGGTCCGGCCATTCAAGAATAACAGACATTGTTGTTTAAGCGACCCATTTTTCATTATGCTCGTACACTTCGTTATCAAATTATCCTAAAGTAACCGACTTTATTAATTTTAAAATTCTGAGATTTCAAGAGAATGAACATAATTGGACAAAATAGAGTATATTTTGGGAATTACCTTGGTGGAAAGATCTCCGATTGCGTCACAACCTAGATGTGATGCACATTGAGAAGAATGTTTCGAAAGCATTATCAATAGAGTGATGGATGTGCCAGGTAAAACAAAAGACGACGTCAAAGCGCATATGGACATGGTAATACTCGTAGTAGAGAGGAGGTGAATTTGTTAGGTGGAACGTCCTGGAGGTCGAACCCGAAAGCCAAAAGAAAAGTTTGCATTGTCCTTAGATCAAAGAAGAGTCGTTAGTGAATGGCTCGGACAGGTTAAGTTGCTTGATGGTTACAACTCTAATGTAGGAATTTGGGTTGACCCATGTGATAGTAAGTTGTAGAACATGAGAAGCCATGACCATCATGGTTTTTTAGAAAACCTTCTTCTTGTGGCATTTGCTGCACTTCCGAAGATGTGTTGGCACCACTTATTCAGTTAAGTGAGTTCTTCAAAACATATGCGTTAGTGAACTCTGAGTTGAAATGCTTGAAAAAATGCACATGAATATAGCCATTATTGTGTGCAAGTTAGAAATGATATTTCCCCGAGTTTTGGAATGTTATAGAGCATTCACCAATTCATTTGGCAGAGGAAACTTTGTTAGGTGGGCTTGTTCAATATCAATGGATGTACCCATTTGAAAGGTACTTTGGCTTGATGAAGCAAGTATCAATGCATAAGGCCTTACTTGAATCCTCAATGGTAATAGCATACTTGCAATTTGGAAGAAATGAGACAGAACAACAAGATCAATTATATAAATCAACTCTATCCATATTTCGTTATAAAGGAAAACCAATCGGACAACGTAGTGGGAGATACCTTAAAGAACAAGTAATATGGAGTCTGCTCATCTTCACATCTTACCTAATTGTGAGGAAGTTTAGCCTTACTTGGAGTAAGTACATTTTCCTTCTCATTAAGTATGACCAAGTGCACTCACTAAATAAATTTTTTATATTTATAATTAACATCAACATTATTTCTTATAATAGATATTTCAAACTTCAATTAAGAAAAACAAATCCACATGCAAGTGATGAGGATGTTGACTAAGCCATTGAGAAAAACTTTGCCACTTGTTTGAAATTTGTGCTAAACATTTATATTCCCAACAAAATGTAAAAACGTACCTAATTTAATATACTCCCAATAAAGTAAGGTATTATTTGGTAGGTTACAAGATTCCCTATATTCAACGATGAAAGGCAATCTTATTTGATCGACTTGGCTGCTTGACGTCCGAACTATGTTGAAGTATTTTCGGGATATAAGGTCAAGGACATTCGCTTTCACACTCGAGGCTAGAAATGAAGGTAAGAAAGTGTATAATTGTCGTGTTTGTGTTTAAGGAACTAGGGAAGGCGAACACGTCGGTGGCGATTATTACGGCACCCTTGAAGAGGTTGTTTGAATTAAATACCCCGGAGAACCGATCAAAAGATGCCTTTTGTTTAATTGTATGCGGTTTGACCCAAGCATTTATCGAGGGTTATGATGCCTAAAAATTCTCATTATCCCGAGGTGAATCAAAGTAGACGATATAGAAAGTAGGATCTATTCATATTTGCGGATACAGACAACTCAAGTTGTGTACCTTACTTATCCGTAACGAGTACATGGTAAAAATAATTTGTAGGTTTCCTTACATAACAAACTTGGTGCTGTACCTGAAATTGATGAACAATTACGCGTCGCCTATCAAACGGATACAATGACTGAGATGAATGTTGATGAGGTCATTGTGACATCATTAGTAGATGAATCAATTATACTTGACATTGTTGAAGTCCCTATAAGCTCTGCTTTCCATGAATAGGGTGAAGAGGATGAAAAGGAGACTGATAATGATGATGACCCCGATGAGGATGAATGGGAGGATTTGGAGGAAGATACTGATGTTGATGAAGGAGAGACGATATTACATACATACGATGATGACGACTAGCAACGTCAAATTTCGATGGGAATAATAAATTGTATTAATTCATAATGGCATTATTTTGTGATTTATGTTTTAAATTTTTTTAATTATCATTATATTTGAAATTTTATTATTAGACATGTGTAATACGTTTGACATTTTAATTCTGTAATATTTTGTGTTGCGTTAATCTCTTTCGATGTATTTTTGTATATGTAGAAAATGTCCGGAACATATCATAGAAGGGGTGCCTCATGTGGTGGACGTGGGGACGTGGCGGACGTGGGGGCTATCATCCCGAAGACCCCGAGCATTCACTCGATGAACATTGTTTGTCAATTACCGGGTGCTCAACATGACAATGACTCCTTCACATCATTGATGCTTGATCAACCCAATTTGCATGGGATATTTCAACCTAATATCATCGCGTACAACAACATTCCAAATTTTTATAATCGATACAGGCGAATGTCTTCGGGAATGAACATTTGTTCCCATGAAAGTCAACCTCATACTCCTCGAGCCAACTCAATCAACCCGAGAGATGCTACCGTAGAAAGTGATGTTGGTAGCAACAAGGTTTATTTGGAGCCAAGCGATGATACGTAAGTTAAAAAAATTTTATTATACACATATTTCATTAATTCATTAAATTCAAATAATGTGACATATATATTTTTTTAGTTTTGCTCCTTATGACCGGAGTATAATAGCCAAAACTGGGGAT
Source organism: Talinum fruticosum (assembly GCA_021018815.1). Taxonomy (NCBI): domain Eukaryota; kingdom Viridiplantae; phylum Streptophyta; class Magnoliopsida; order Caryophyllales; family Talinaceae; genus Talinum; species Talinum fruticosum. The sequence goes on from JAITYX010000026.1 coordinate 4,325,776, forward strand.
ATCTTCAAAAGTCTATATCCTCAAGGATGGCCAACTTTGGTAGCAATCCCAATGTCACAATGGGACATATTGTTCAAGGAATTTAAGGTATTTTAATAAATTACTTTTGTAACTTATTACATTCGATTCAATTAATATATATGTAATTACAAATATTTTTGTTATCTCATGTAGAAATCGTGTCGAGTGGGACCCTCACAATGAATCAGCAATTAGGCGTATCTTTGAGATTCGAGTGGAAACTCAACTCAAAGACATGCTTAATGATCATAGGAGGATGAACGGAAGACCGGCTTGGCTTCATGCGAAAAGTTAGCAAGCCTTATGGAAGCACTCGGCGAGTTTGATGCATTCAAGAAGGTCAATGAGCAAAATAAGAAAAATTGAATGAGCGACCCCGAGGGTCTTCGATTGTCTAAACACAAATGTGGGTTACTACCCATTACCGAAAGGAGAAAACGCTTGGTAAGTACTTAAACTCCTATATATGCACAATTAATATTGCTATATATATGTGTGCATTTATATATATATATATATATATATATATATATATATATATATATATATATATATATATATATATATATGTATAAAATTATAAATTTGTTTTACGTTTTCCGTAAGGGCATTTTGCAAAGAGAGCCTACTCGTGAAGGAGGTGTTTATGGATGGACACTTTGATCCAATAAAACAAGCGTTCATTGACAAGAAATCTTAAAAAAGGATGGTACGTGACACTTCGAAATCTTAATTATATACTACATTATCATCGTAGCAATTTTATTATATATCTAATTTTTAATATCGATTATAGGAGGAGCACGATAAGATGTGAGAGGAGTACTAGAGTTCTCAAGCTTCGCAGCTGAGGGCTTCCAAGAACAACCTCTTACTCAAAAGGAGTTATGGGTCATGCATATTCTCAACAAAAAGCGTTGGGTGTAAGGTCTTAGGCTCGAAGGGGTGAACTTGAAGACATCTACCCGACTGTCACAACCACCCCGACATTCTTCTCGCCGAGCGTAACGACCCTCGTGAACAAGCTCAACTCTTCAATGAGAGTGTAAACCGGTAATTAATCGACAAATTTGATGCGTTCACAAAAAATTACACAGACAAGATGAGCAAAATGTGGAAGTACCTCAAGGGCAAAACAGCAAGTTCATCCAAACAACTTGACCCGACAACCGAAGATGAAGGATCTCGATGATGATGATGGTACCCCGATCCGTCCGATCCTAAGTACTTCCTATTGTGACTTTTTTTCACCATATTTTGTTATTTCCTTATTTAAATTCATGAACTTTATTAAATATCTCAGTTGTAAATTTAACAAACATTTGTGTGAAACTATTTAATTAGTATTAATTATATTATTTAGAGCTCTTAGCTAGCGCCGCACTTGGCCTTTTTAGTAGCTAGTGGCGTTATTGTTCTCACGTTACAAGCAGTACCGATACTCCATTTTGCGATACCGACTCCCCATTTTTTAAAGAGTTTCGTACTCTTTCGTATTTCGTTCCGCTCTTAATCTTAATAGTACCTTATCAAGTCATTACATTAAATTCCGCCTTTAAAATTTATCTTTTAAATTTGGTTCTTATTTGAGCTTTATCTTTCCGAGGTTCTGTACAAGTTAGACAAAGAGAACATACGTAATACTTAGTTTGATCACATATGTATATTAAATAAATATTTTTTAAAAAAAAAAACAATGTACGATGGGTATTTGTCGAGTTACTCGTCCAAAAATCATCTTCACACAATGAAAACCGACGAAACAACCTGCCCATCGGACAATCGTCGGACAACCCGTCGGACGTTTGACAGAGTGTATCCGACGGGTGTGTCGAACCATTTGATATCCCGACGGATACATCCGACATGTGTGTCGACGATCCGCAAACCCATCGGATATATCCCACGAGTTCAATCCGGTCCGATTTCCTATAGGATGTGTCCGACGGGTTCCAAAACTCGTCGGAGAACCCGTCCCAGGCCCACTAAGCGATGAAGGTTTTCCAAATGAGATCAGCCGTCGAAATTCCGCGAAACCCGTTGGAATTTTGGTCGGGAATCCGGTTTGCATTGAACTTTTTTTGTAGTGTGTTTACCATGCAAACAAAAGAGTTATTAGCACACGAGTAAAAAGCTCAAAATTAGAATGGGGCACATAAACTTATTGAACTCCAAAGAAGGTAAGTATCTTTCCCTAGTCCAACAAAAGTGAATGCACGTTGAGTTTCACACCTAACATCGGTCAAGGTTCGGACACCCCGTCGAGCTTTAGGCCTAACAATAGTTAAGGTTCAAACATCCCAATCGAGATTTAGACCCAACATCGGTTAAGGTTCGGACACCCCCATCAAGCATCGGACCCAACAAGTAGTCAAGGTTCGGATATCCCCGTCAAGCTTTAGACCCAATAGCGGTCAAGGTTTAAACATCCTCGTCGAGCTTCAGGTCGGACAATAGTAAAGGTTTAGATGAGGTCTTCAAGCTTCGGGCCCAAAACGATCAATGTTCGGACATCTCGGTCGAGCTTTAGACCCAAAATCGGTCAAGATTCCGACATCAAGCCAATACTTTAGGACCTCCCCATAGCCAAGTCAATCAAGCACATTTAAAACATGATCCTACTCTAGATCATTTTCAAGTAAAACTTGAATGTATTTAAATACTTGTTTGCAAAGAAGGTTCAGAGCAAGAAATGGTCAAGTTTAGGCCACTCGTCGAACTTCGGGATAATAATCAAGCCAAGCTCAGGATAGCCCGCTGAACTTCAAATCCATGAAATGGTCAAGTTCGAGCACCCTGTTAGATTTCAAACTTTACTACCTAAGTCAAGTTCAAGCTCCCGCCAAGCTTCGGACTAAGTTCGAGGTTAAGTTTAGGCACACCAATCAAAGCTTTAACTTTAATTAGCTAAGTTCAGGAATCATCCAACCGGACATCAAGATCCATTACCTAATTCCGGATACATCAATTTCACAAATGCAAGTGGCATTTGGAGTGACGCCAACTAAACAGTAAGTACCGTTTAGTGACTACTTTGGCCTTCGTCTTTCGGATTCGTTGAAAGTGGTGACTAACTATAGACACCAAAAACATGTTGTCTTTATTTTTATTTCAGCTTATTTATTTTTGTTGGCCCGATGATGAAATGTCATTCCTTTTTGTGAACTCGGATCATAATCAAATTTTAGTCGGCATGACGAAAGCCAATAAACCCCAAAATAGCCATTACCATCACAAAACTATGCCCTTTCTGCTTGTGCAGGACAACAAACCATTTTTCTTCTACCGAACGAAGCTAGGTTCGAATTCCCAACTAGAAACCCAAATGGGTGTTGTGTTTGTCCAGTTTGTACAAAATGCAACATTTTGTTTCATTTATAGCGACCAAGCACGAGGCACACAACCCGATGCATCTATACGACGTCGTATAAACGAGCGTTGCTAATATCCGGTTTTCGAATTATCTAAATCCATAAATCTCAGTCCTAGTTCAAGGCTAAGATGACAGCTGATTGGCTTTTTAGGATTTCATTTCAACCCTAACTATAAATAGAGGTCTTCATCATTCTATTTTGGCTAGACCATATTAAGCTAAAAACCCCTCCAAGTTGAAAATCCTTCCTCTCATTCTCTCTAAGTCTCCACTCTCTCTATTTTCACATATCGCCACTTACATCTCCCTATCTTAAACTTCACAAAAGACCTTTTTGCTTCCCATTTGACCTCGTTGCATGTTGTGGGGATCATAGCCTATCCCACCCGATAGGAAACCAGATCAAGGACTCGCGTTTCCCCATAAATGCTCTGGTCCGTTTGATTTTTGAAGATTCTTTTAAAAGTTATGTTTTGAAAGTGGGGTGTATTACTTATTGAGATTTTCGATTTTTATAATTAAATTTCAAATGATTTAAGTAGAATATTGATTTGCGATTGTTATTAATCTTTTATTTTGAAAATTAATTTTAGAAGCCTCGAGATGTTATTTCATAATTTAGGAAAATTGCAAAAACATAAATTCAATTATGCCGCAAGGCTTTTGGGCCAAAACAATGTGAAAACACCGGTATGGACCATGAGCCCTACCCGGTGACTCGGTTGGCGCCGACAAGAGCCAGCACCGTCCGAGTCATCGACGTCGACCATGGGCCGTGGATCGAAGGGTGAGTCTTGATCCACGACCTTGGCTGTATGAAATTAAACCTATTTTTGTCATTTTAAATTAGAAATATGTTTCAAATAAGCACACGACATATGAATGAGGAAATAAATCAACCAAACATGCGAAGAAAGTGATAAAAGCAATTAAGAACAAGCGATAAAAAGAGTAGTAAATGAAAGCAAAAAGAAAAGTGACAAAAATAAATTACAACCGGCAAGGAGCAATTAAATGCGATTACTCTTTGTCAACAATGTTGAAAGTGATAAAAGCATAGATTTAAATAAACCTTTAGAGGTTGTAAATGTGTTGAGCACCCTCAGGTTGTCCAAGCTGCCGATCTTGACCGCAAATAAGACTTGGAAGCATGAAGATGGCTGAACAAGACCGAAGTAGGATATTTGTCAAATTTATGGAAGTAGAATAATGTAGGAGAATGATGATGATGTTTGAGAGAGTAATGGTTAGCTAAAAATGAGCCAAGGAATCGGAATATCGATTAGCATTCGAGTGTAGTGTAGTTAGGGTATTGACTTAGCAGCTTTTAGGGTTACAATGTATCGAATAAGGCATAAGAATGAACTTCCGCGAAGTGAGGAGCAAAGCTCTCTATTTATGGAGAAATGATAGGTCACAAAATGACCTAAGGAGCAATCAAGTAGACATAAAAAATATAGAACCGGATGGCCAAAAAATAAGAAAAATCGGATAAAATCGACTTGAAAACAAATCCCCGGGAAGGGCCGAGGATCATGGCGCCGACCTTAAAACAATGTCGTATGAGAAAATGAACTTTCCGTGTTTTGGCTGAACACTAAAGCAAAACCCCGAAGAGCGACATCGGCCTTCTACATTGTCGTTTAGTGTAGTTGAGTTCCGTGTCTTGGTTACAAACTTGGAGAAAAACACAACGATATGGTAGAAAAGGCCTTGAAGCACGGCGTCGGCCTACACAACATCGTACGGACATGTTGAGCTATGTGTTACGTTGGGACGCCGAAGACGAAACGCCGCATTTAGCGAGCAATAAGGCAAGATCGCGGCGCCGGCCTGGTCTTGACTTGGGCCGTTGACCGTGGCTTGACCGGCTGAAAGAAAATGGGTTTGTTGGCCGACCCAAAGCAAAGAAAATAGATTTTTATTGTGCTAAAGGGTTTTTTATGGTTTATCGGCTTCGTCACGCCAATCGACTCCGGCCGTGATACGAATTCGCAAAGAGGATTGAGATTTTATTACCACGTTGACAACATAAAATAACATAAATAAAGGAGATAAGAGTGACAAGTTTTCGGTGTCTATAGTTAGCCCCTAGTTTGACTAAGTCTCGAAAGATGAACGGTCAAAGTAAACACTAAAGGATAGTTATCTTGCTTTTAGGCATTACTTCGAATGTCGATCGATTTGGAGTCTTTGGAATTGGTTGTTTTTGAACTTGATCTTTGAAACCGAGGCCTAGACTTGATTGCGTTTCGTGCATTCTAAAGTTTGATGAAATGGTCCGTAGCTTGGCTTGATCACGCCTTGATCTTGGGTATGCTTTTTCAGCTCCTAAATCTCGTGGGCCCTCCTTTCTTCAGCTTCCTTCGCCTCATATTCCCTTCTGCAGACATATTCAGTTATCTAGGATTCACTTCACAAATTTGGAGTGGTGCAGTTGTAGGGACAACTCCTTGAGGTTTCGGTTCTCTAGCCTTTAGTGAGATGTGACGTTTGGGATCTCCTTTACATAATGAGCACACACAATATAGTAATTGGCTCACCTGTAGGATTAAACAGACTTCGGTAGATTCATCCAATATTAAGGCCATGATTTCCTTCGTGTAGAATTACCAAAACCTTCAAACAGTTCGAAGGTAGTGGGCCCGATACATTCTAGAAAGGGAATCGCTTATTCACTTCCCATCCGCCGCAATACACGGTCGGGGAAGTAATAGGTGCTCGTTCTGCACCCGGAAACGTACAAAAGGATGTTGTCCGGTATCCGTCCCGAATTGGGACACTTTCCAATGAGCATGCCACATTATGATATTACTATGGTTTCTAAGGTATTTCTCCCACCAAGAAGCAGGGTGATCAGCTACCGCCTTTACCTGTTTCGTTGACGAAGTGTATCGCCAAATATGTATCTACTTTTGCAGGAGCTCGAATAAATTATAGATGCTCTGTTACCCGAATCTACGCACCACAAATAAAAAGAATATATAAATAAGTGTCGTGCACGGTTAAACTTCAACCTTTCTCTATAGCCCAACAGGAGCAAAATAAAAAAATGAAGAAGAGAAAGGAAAAGGCGAAAAGTAGAGACTTTCGGTGAGAACTAGAGGCACTTCAGCCTTAGCTGGTCCCCGCTATTTGGTCTCGTTAGTCGTTATTTGCTTACCTGCAACAACAGGGGGCTCCCAGCGAAATCTTCCTCTCGGATCAGCCTCGACTCGGTCCAATCCTATTTTAGTTTCAAGCAACTATCAACAAAGTCGTGGCGCACTAATTTTTCAATTGCTCAACTAAACAAAGTAGTGCCACAGTGCCATGTCCCAACGACCTCCTACAAACAATAACCCACCTATTAGACATGTGATGATCGCTTGACATCTCGGAATGATTATCGACTCGGAGAATGCGTACATTTGTCGATAGTGTTTCACCAGGTTCACTTAATTCCCGGAAAGAATCCATCCTAGATTCTTACCGCTTAGCTTCGGAAGATATGTGTAGGTCTTGAGCAAATTTTCTGAAGATTTAGGCACGATAGGTTTAGTTCGGCGTTGAATGCCTAAAATGACGTCAAAGTAGTCATGCAGGGGGCACAGTTCCTTATCCCCAAACCTGAAAACATGGTGGTGAGGATCTCAAGCAGGCCACAATAGCCCTTAAGAAAGTCCAATAGACTCTTACTTAGCGAATACTCGAATAAAGTATTCAATCCATATTCTAATATACCCGTCCTCTATGTGTTTGTCATCTCATGCATCCAATGAGATAAATCTGTCATGAAATTCATCTTGAATAATTATTAAGAATATTGCACGACCTGGGAAATTTTCTTATGGATATATTTTTCTACAAGAATTACGGAAAAGAAGGAACAATTTTCAGTCATCAACAACGGTCAATTCATAACGATTTCTAGGCTTAAGAGTCCTCATCGCACCAAGCATCACCGGCATTTGCCAAGCACCTGGTCTTCTTTAGTGGCAGTGCACCGGCCAAGACCTTGGATCGGCCGGTTCAAATTATTTCTTTTACCTCGAGGACTCCTTGAGCGATTTTCTATTTCCGGCCTAGCCCATTTTCGCGTAAGCTATATTATTTTTGGACCATGCACTTAAGAATTCCTATTTTTATTTTTATTATTTTCTTTTGGGGGAATGAGGGCTAGTGCAAATTTCTTTTCGATTTGTCTTTGTAATTTTTTCTAAGACTTTTGCATCATATTTAATAAAAGAGAGCATTTTTTGCAATCGAGTCTTTTCATTCCATCTCATTGCCTAAGAGTCACAATCTTACAAAATATTAAATATTAACAACAAAAACACCCTACAAGGGATTCACTAATCGTCGCCATGGGAAGCATCATCCAAGATATTATTCTTGATGTCCTCCAAGATGGACATGGAAAATCAACTGTCTCCACCACCTTGAGAAGAGCTAGATCCATGGTCCTAAGATTGAGATGCTCTATAAGAAGGTCCACTGTAAGAAGTCTAGTGGAAGTGAAGTGGGTTCTCGTGACCATCAAATGCTTGAAGACGTAGAATGTTCAAACTCGTTTAACAAAGTTAGGACCTCCCTCTAGCGCCGGAAGAGCTAGGCCCGGAGGTGCAAGGCCCTACTTTAGAGGTACTCGATGATACGGATGTCGTGAAGAACGCCCAGAGGTACCCGCTCCGGATGTACCACTTGGAAGGTGCTTGTTGGCTAGATTTATGTGCTTGTACCCTCGGTTCGCCAAGGAAACCTCCTAATGACTACGCTCTAGAGCAAGACCTCTTCAAAAATGACGGAGTGATTAGCACACCCACTAAAAGCTTAATATAGTTAGCATTTCACTAAATAAAGACTCACCCGGCAGGTTGAGAAAGTTCTTCCAGTTTGGAAGTCTCGGATCCCCCTAAGAACAGATTGGAGTCTGATGGACATGGTCCGAGATTGCTCTCGATCATACTACAAAGATTTAATGGTATTAGCAAAATACTTTTAGCGTGCAGCTAAAAGTAAAGAGCATGAAATTCTTAGCCCTTGCCGGTTTCGTGGAAAGGATTCCTAACACATTCTTCCTCGGGGATTTTAAGAATCCTTACATAATGTGGTGATTCCCCAGGTTGAGAAACATCCACATCAAGACTTCGAATGTGGATATGCTTCGAAATAAGCTACAAAAGATGAAGTTAATGTCCATACCAGAAATTCACTAGCTGAGTCATAATCGCCCGCATGATGTGCATAGGACGTGTATGAATTTATTAACTAGGTATAAGGGTACCCGGTGGTCGCTTCCAGTTGCTCTTGTCGGGAAAGAGAGCGGAAGTAGAACATGGTTCGCTGTGGATTAAGAGGAACAAATCAAGGCCATGTATTGTCATAGATTTGTGGTGTGACTCTCTCACCAAGGTACCAGCAGAACCGAAAAGGACCCTCAAATATGATCCTCCTTTCACTCAACTCTCGTGCAATAATTACACTTGGAGGGAGTTGGAGTTGGACCCAAGGATAAAAGTTAGCATACAAATATAGGATTCATAATGAAACAACAAAGAAAAAGTGCAAAATCAACAACAAACGGGGTATACAAAACGTATAGCCTAGGTTGGTGGTGGCCATAACCAAGCCCACAAGGACTACCACAGGCAATCGGCAGGGGCAGCAAGATAGCAGTGAAGTATTTGTTTTTCTCGACTTATTTTGAGGTAAATTAGAGCTTAAAATCGAGATACTGAAGTCACAAGGTTGAGGGCAAATCTCAAGAAGCCTATGTCACGGATATTTGGTCATTAAGGATAGATTCTAGCCTATGATACGGAAGCCGAAAACGTTGGATGATTTGTTGAGCTGGGCGAAAGGTGCAGGAAATATTCGTACAACCATGGCTACATTTTAGCTAAACAAGTAAGATTTTTATCCACACAAGATGAAAATAAATTGGAAATAAGTGAAGAATTAGAGCATACCTCGATGATCTTCCATAAGCCATGTAGTTGAAGATAGTTGGTCAAGTCTTTCTCGTGTTAAGTGTGTCACACACCAGCACAGAGGCCCCTTATAAGGCAAGTGTATGCGGGTGCACCCCAGTTGAGCTTCTTTATTTTGTTAAGGTCTAGTAAGCTCACAAAATAGTGAACGTGAACCTTAGAGGCTTGGTTAGAAAAAGTACCGTGCTCAATAAGAGAGTAAGCACGATCTAGACTTGTAGTGGAGAATGTCGGGCCCAAAACCTAACATCCTTAAAAGCCTCGAAAAGAATGGTATATTTAAAGAAGTTTACCCGAGGAAACCTACTAGCCACGGGACCGAAGAGATGTCGAACATAGCCATGATGTTTATACAAGTTCCGAGTCATAGACAAGAGGCTCCCCAAAGAGCTAAAACTGGATAACATAGTAAAGTCAAAAGGAGTAATAGTCATTTCCCTAAAGGGAAGGTGGAAAGTATTAGTGGTATCCCAAAAGGGCTCAATCATCGGTCCTAATGGGATCGGTCTCTCTTTTCTCGGAAGGATTATTTACAAAAATAAATAGGGAACCAAACCCAAAATTATACATGGCGTCCTCTAAGGGATAGTGCATCATTTTGCATGTCCCCATCAATTTGGGTATGGCTCCGCTACTTCGAATTGAGCCTTTCTGCAAGACCAATAATCCAGACCGGATATTTTTTAGAAAAAGAACTACTTTAAATGAGAAATAGTAGAAGTTTAAACCAACTAGATTACCGAAGGAGTAATGGCAAGTGAAGAGACATGGTTTTCAGCCTCGACCAAGAGGTCATTTGGGTTCCGAGTCATTGTGAGGACGCTATTCTCGTTACAAGAAGTTATCTTGGACTAACTTCTCATCGCTTGTCCTCCTAGTAGGATGAGCCGTTCTTTTAGACATCTTTTGATTAGAAGATTTTGAAGACCAACTAGTTTTCAGTAAGAGCTAAGTTAGAATACACAAGAGCAAAACTAGAAAGCAAGAGAGGACTAAGTGAACTGTGTGCAAAATGAACACACTATGTTCCCTTTTATTAACCCATTAGGTCAAGCCAAGCAAGGCATACAAGATAAGAGTCGAAGAAAAGCAAGGGAGACCTAGGGAATCTAGTAGAAGCACGTCATGACTAGGCTCGCTAAAGGCTGGCCGGTGTTGGCCCCGAGGAGAGGTGGTGTCCTATCACAGCGAGCCTGGTAACCCTAGCTGATGAGGTAGCTTGTAAAGTATCACCAAGCATGGCAAGTGGATGTTTTGCACCATATGTATGCAAGTGGGAGCATTTGAACCCAGTGAATAAGCTTTTGTAGATCAAATTTTCAGTTTGTTTTTGATAGAATTATTCGGTAAAGTGCTCAACTTTCATGAATATGATTATCCACTAACAAGCATGTTAGTACAGCATATTATCGGGCCAAGCTTCGGATCAAAAAATTATCGAAGTTTCAAGCATCAAAATTTACCATGCTTTAGGCTTTGATCAAGCCAAGCTTAGGATCCTCTTACCCCACTTTAGAATGCATGCATCCCGATCAAGTCCATGCCCTATCTTAGAGTCGGGTTTGATAGCAACCAATTCCAGGGGCTACGAAACAATCAACTTTAAAGTCACCGCACCAAATCGAGATAAGTATTCTTTAGTGTGTACTTTGACCCTTCGTCTTCCGGACTCGGTCAAAGTGGGGCCTAACTCGTAGACACCTAAAACCTGTCGTCCCTTATGTATTTTATATTGTTGGCCCAATGATGAAATCCCGAGTCCTCTTCGTGGATTTGGACCATGGTATGTGTCTAATTGGTGCGATAGAAGCCAGTAAACCACAAAGAACCCTTAGAACCAAATAAATAGCCTTTTGCCTTGGGTTAATAAAAAAATCCTTTTCTTTCGAACGGTCAAACCTCCGGAGTCAATGGAAGTTTGATGCCACGTATAGGAAAATTCTACATTTTATTATTTGTCCAACCGGACACGGAGTCGAAGACCTCAAGACGATATTAGCGCCGCATTTCGTGATCATAAGCATCAAAGTGCTGTGTTTCGCTCCAAAATAGTCCACTAGAGACATGGAGCTCACTCCTCTCAAAATGACGTCATGGACGGCGCCCCAACTTGGGTTATTTCATTTGAAACGTTGCGTTTTGGCCTGAAGACTCCCTTTGCAGCATGAAAGGGCACGAAACCCTAGGCAATACCGAGTGGCCAGCGCCCGACTAGAGATCTATTCGGTTTTATCCAGTTTTATCACTTCATTTTGGCTCGGTTTTCATTGCTAATTTTGTTCAGCTTTGGACAATCGGCCGAGAGTTAACCCTAGATCATTTATGAACTAGCTTTCTCCCTATAAATAGAGAGCCTTGGCTTTCATTTCAACACACCTTTCTCCTATGCCTCATGTTGTAGAAAAGGTAACCGGACAGACTGAGCAAGCACAACTATTAGCCCATTCTTTTGGTTATCTACAACCTACCGTCGTCATTGTGTATGAAGCGCAACTACATTATGTTGTCAATGCTCATTTTGGGCTTAAAAAGCCAGGAAATGATATAGATATTTACTTGGCGCCTCTTGTTGAAAATTTCAAGCTTTTTGGGATGAAGGTGTATCGGTTTACGATGCATACCACCAAGAGCGGTTTACATAATGAGTTATGATCTTCACCACAATTAATGACTTCTCTGCGTACTGAAACTTGTCCGAATACACCATCAAAGGACACAAGGCATGCCCCATTTGTGGAGAGGGTACATGCTCCTATCAACTAAAGCACGAAAAAAGACGGCCTATCTCGAGCACCGAAAGTTTCTTCCCTTTTCCCATCAATATCGTAAGAAAAAGAAGGCTTTTAATGGTAAAATCGAGATGGATTCTCGCTCCAATTCTATTAACGGAACATCAAATATATGAGCAAGTGAAGGATCTTGATGTGGAGTTCGGTAAGCCATACCGACATCAATCCAAAAACGGTGTGTGGAAAAAGAGATCAATATTTTTTGATCTTCCATATTAGAAAGAGTTGAATGAGAGGCATAGTCTTGATGTAATGCATGTAGAGAAAAACATATGTGAAAGTTTTATTGGCATTCTTTTGAACATAACGGGCAAGACCAAGGACGGAGAGAAAGCATGACTCTATATATGTGAAATAGGAATACGGTAGGAATTAGCACCACAACCAAAGGGGAAGAGAACATATTTGCCTCCGGCGTCTTACACATTGAGTAGAAGGGAAAAACAACGTTTATGTGAGACCTTGAAGAAACTCAAAGTGCCACAGGGATATTCTTCAAACATCGGTAGACTTGTTTTGATGTCCGATTATAGAGTAATTGGTCTTAAATATCACAATTATCATGCTTTGGTGCAATAAATATTGCCGATTGCGGTGATGCTTGAAACATGTCGATGAAGCGATCACAAGACTTTGCTTCTTCTTCAATGCCATATGCAGCAAAGTTATTGATTTAGAGAAACTGGATGATCTTCGGTGCGGCGTGATCGTTATGTTGTGCCAACTTGAGATCTACTTCCCACCTTCACCTCGCTGTCCATTTGGATAGAGAAGTTCGATTCCGTGGCCCGCTTTTTACCGATGGATATACCCTTTTGAATGTTTCATGAAAATTCTCAAAGGGTATATTAGAAATTGATACCGACCAAAAGCATGCATTGTTGAGGCATACAGAGTTGAGGAGTGTGTTGTGTTCTTCTCTTAATAGTACCCCCAAATGGAAGAAATTGATATTCCCAAACATCGATTATGGGGAAGATCGGAGGGCAAGGGAAAATGGGGCCGACGGTTCTAACAATTAGTTGGGATATCGGAGATCAAGCACATCTTTATATTCTACAAAACAGGAATGAAGTGCAACAGTTCGTTGATGAGCACAAATCCCTCAAAAGGAGACAGATCGCAGGAAAAAATGAGGCGTGGGTACCGACTCATCATAATCTTACATTTGTCAACTGGTTTAGAGATAGAGTGATCACTAGCCAATCGGAAGAATCACGAGAACATATCTCGCAAACATTAGTCGGCTTGGCTAGAGGGTCGCAGTTGGAAGTCCTATCTTACCGTGGGTATGACATCGGTGGATACTCTTTCTACATAAAGAGTTGGATAATAGGAGCACCTCGCAAAATAGTGGAGTCACATTGGAGGCTGAGGCACTTCATGTGTCCAGCTCCAAGGACAAAAATCCCGTTGTAGCTAAAATGGCATATTTCGGTGTAATTGAGGATATATGGGAGCTAGACTGTGTTGACTTTAGTGAGCCTATTTTTCGGTGCAAATGGGCTCGGAATAACAATGGTGTCCAAGTTGATGAGATGGGATTCACGATGGTCGATATCACAAGAGAAGGGCCTAAAGAGGATCAATTCGTTACGACATCTCATGGAAGACAAGTGTTCTACGTTGAGCACCTGCCTAATGATAAGTGGTCTATTGTTCTTCAAGGGAAGAGATCTCGTTGCTAGTGGGGGATGGTGAAGATGTGTTTGAGTTTGGATAGGAGACCCCACCCTTTTCTTTGGGAGTGCCTATTGAAAATGAGGATTCCAATTTTGAAGAACCATATTTAAGGGTTAACCATCAAGAGGGCATATATATTGAAGATAATTCGAAGGAAGGGGAAAAAGGCATAAACCATATAATTATATCAACTCGGTAAGAACATTAATTTTATTCCGGATGATATCTAATATTGTTGCTTGTTTTAGAAACTGCAGCGTGGTTATCATTATTTTTGATTTGTATTATTCATGTAAACAGATGATTTTGTTTAAGGACTAAGTTGTCCAATTTGAAGGGTAGAAGATCATTATTCGATGAGGGCCATCATTCGGGTAATGTTTCTTGCGAATAATTGTTGCTTAATAGTTAGTTTTGGTTGCTAATCTCACTTCCCTCTAAATGTTTTCCTCGGTTTTTATGTTGTAGAATAACCTCGACCCCTTCACGAACTCTAAGAATAAAAATAAGGACTAAGGTCTCAAATGGAAGGGTTGAAGATCCTTATTCGATGAGTATCAAAAGGACTAAGCCTTTCAGGTCAAGTTTCTTATGCATATTTCTTGTGGATAATTGTTGCTTAATGCTTTTCTTAGTTTTGGTTGCTAATCTCTACTCCTGCTTAATATTTTCCACAGTTATTAAATTGCTTATTATCTAATCTACCCTCCTGCACAAACTCCAAGCTAAGGAAGTGCATGAGGAGCATTACTTTGGGACAACAACAAAGGATATAGACATTGCTGGTGAGATGTCCTATTTGTGTTCCTTTTTCAAGAAAAAGATGTGGTATTATGTTTTTATGACTATATTGCTTGTTTGGAGTTTAAATATGATGTAATTATGTTGTCCAGTGCTACCTCTACAACAACTCCAAACGAGCAATTGTAATATATTCTTTTCTTGAACTTTAAATGTGAAATATGGAACTATGTCTGCGAACTTGTTCGAGATGACACTTTGCTCGTGGTTGTAGTAAGTTGGAAATTCGTATATTATTGGAAATTCGTGTATTTATGTCGGAAAATTTAGGCTCGCTGGTTTATTGTCTGTGTCGGTTGTGATGCATTTTAGAGTGTATTTTGTACAAGGGGAAGGGAAAAACAAAACAAACTATTAAAAAATAAAGACCTATTACGACGCTTCGACATTAGAACCGTCGTCATAAGCCTAAACATATGTAAATATATGATGACGGTTTTTTCATGAAAATCGTCGTCGAGGTGATCTATGACGATGGTTGTTGAACGTAGTTAAAAATGCTACATACAACGACGTTCAAATACACGACGTCTGTTAACCATTGTTAGATGTCATTTTTAATTGTAGTTAAAAGTGGTTCCTGTAGTAATGGAACTTAGAATCCTCGTATGACACAACACTTTTATCGATACCATGTAGCTTGACAACTTCTTTGAAATACATATTAGCCACGTTAGAAGCATCAAATGTAGTATGACAAGGTATAAAATGAGCTATTTTTTAAAACCTATCAACTACCACCATTAAAGAGTCTTTACACCTTTGTGTCCGTAGCGGACACTGTAATAAAATCAAGGCTAACATCCTCCCAAGGACCTTCTTGAACCTCGTAGTGGGGTGTACAATCCTTGGGGAAGGGTATGACTCCTGGCAAACTAACAAGTAGTACACCTCTTGATATAATGCTCGACATCTCGAGCCATATTAGACATGAAAGAATGCTCCTTCAACATTATTCTGGTCATTTGAACAACAAAATAACTTACTAGAGCTCCTCTATACTGCTCTTGAATCAGCAACTCCTTATATGCTCCTTTAGGAATACACAATCTTGTTCCCTTAAACAAATAGCCTTGCTTTATAATGAATTTTTCATAGGGATGCTTACAACACTTCTAAAAATTTCCTCAATGTTAGCATCATCAAAATACTAGTTCTTAACCAACTCAAAACCAATGACTCAAGAATTAATAGCAAAAATAAGAAATACCTCAATGACAGGGCATCAGCACGTTTGTTGAGGTGTCCAACTTTGCGCTTGATCTTGAAGTTGTAAGAATATAAACACTCAACCCACTTAGCATGGTTGGATTGAGTTTATGCTGTCGTTGGAAGTGCTTGAGAGCTTCATAGTCCGAGTATAGGATAAACTCGGAACCAATGAGATAGTGTCTCCATTGCTCAAGAGCTCTAATGATGCCATAGAACTCTTTGTCATAGGTGCAGTACATCCTTCTCGTGTCATTCAGTTTCTTACTAAAGTAGGTAAGAACTTTGCCTTCTTATGTTAGCAAAATTCCAATGCCAACTCCGGATGCATCACATTCAATTTTAAACAGCTTGGAGACATTAGGTAGAGCTAGCACTGGTGTATTTGTTAGCCTCTGTTGGATCTCTTCAAAAGCTTTCCGAGCTACTTTATTCCACTCGAAGTTTTTCTCTTAGAATAATTCAATCATGGGGGACCACGTCCGTGCTGAAATCTCACACAAATGTCCTATAAACCGAGACCAATCCATGAAAGCTCCATACTTATGTAATAGTGATAGGAACTTCCCACTCCTAGATGGCTCGGATTTTCTCATTGCCAGCTTTCATTCCCTACTAAGAGAAAACAAAACCAAGAAAAGTAACTTATGAGGTAAAAATGTAACACCCCTAGACACACTCTAGGAGTATTACATGCCGGGGTTCCTCGAGAGGAACCCCTAAGGCTGCTTAAGATCTCAACTTGGGGTTAATAACCCTTTCTTGGATTGGCGGAAGCGTAATTCTAGGTTTTCAAAGGTTTTCCTGAAAATTTCGGCAGAGTTTCCTCGTAATATGGCTAATCCCATAGGCTTAAGCCTTGGCCCTGCACGAAACACAATCTTAAACTCAACGAGCCACATGCTCGGAGAAACACAACACAACTCAACGAGCCACACGCTCGGAGTATTCACATAGGGCTTTTACATTCATGGTCAAAAGTTAAGTTCAAATACAACCGATCTTTACAACATCCTTACAAACAAAAGACAAATAAACATGCAGTAAGACCAGCATCTCCTATCCAACTGCTATTTCGAAAGCCAAAGGCAACTCATACGAGTCTTAACTTCGTACCTAAAATGTTGGTGAGGTCATGAGCTCCACTAGCCCACTGAATAACCCAAACCCAACCCCGGTTTCACTTTGCACATTAGTTCATTAACAAACACACGTTCACAATTCATTCATAACATGCGATTCAGATCATACATGCTTAAGACATGCGAGATTCTAAACTTACCAACTTCCCGTGAAATATAATGACATCAATTGCTCATGAATTCAATCAAACATGCTTCATTCGTCTTTCTACTCAAGTAAGTCATAGAATCATTCATCATGCAAATCATTCATCACGTAAATCACATCTTAGTTCTTATCGTACTACTTTTTGATGAAATCGGGATTCGTTCTTCTTCTTATTCTTCTTCTTGAGTTCAATCGTACATTTCATAAATCATTTCTTCTTTCTTGTTCGTCATGCATAATCATTCGATTCTTCATATCGTAATTCTTTAAGTATTCTTAGTTTCGAATGGAAAGAAGATTTATACTTTGCTCTAAAGACCCAGTTTTAGGAGCCAAAATAATTCGTGGGCTCGGTTCTTGGAGGCAAAATAATTCGTGGCCTCGAGGCAGCCTCCCTTCCCCGAAGGACGCATACTCGTCAATAATTCGTAGAAGCAAAATAATTCGTGGGTCCGGGTTGACAGACACTTCTATGGCCATAGCTTCGAGAGGGTTCTTTAATTCGTGGGGTCTTAGATCAATAACACAATCCTTTCTCCCTTCTTTAGTTCTTTATGTTTCTTATCTTCTTATTACTTATACACAAGATACACTTAGTTCATATAATTCAAGCTCAACCCTTCCATACGTAATTTCTTCAAAACAAGCAATTCACATAAGCAAGTTCCAACTCAAGTATAATCAATTCATTTCACATACGCATGCTTATGTTATTTATCATCGATTTAATTCGGGATAAACACATAATCACATAAACATGTCAAATAGGATTCCTAATCAATGAACTCATCGTTTTCGTGCTCGCGTAATATCGCGTATAGGTGGTTAATGGTTCTATAACTTTCCTTAATCAATATGTATATTTTAATCTAGCCATACAGTTTCTTAAATGTCAGTTCTTAATTCAGTTATTCACTTTGTTTCGATTTAGCCCAAAACAGCACATTTTCACTTAAAATTGCGTATCTCCCAATCTACTCATCCAATGCATACCAAAATTTACAGGAAATCTCCATAAATTTCCACGAAGCCGCAGTAAAACTTTCAAGAAATTTGGGCTACACATGAATTCACAGAAATTCGAACAGCATGCATAATTACCGAAAATCTACACATACATCATGAACTTAACTTTCGATTTTCCCCTAATTCTATTCAAGCTAATCTCATCCAATTCTCAATAATCATGCTCAATACTACTTAAACATCATAAATTCAAAAGTAGATATCACATAATCACAACATGCTCTTTGATTCGTGAGTTGCTAATTTAGTGAATTTAGGCCTTCAACTTCTTCAATTAAACCTAGGGTTTCCAATTTCGTACTTTGAATTCATGTTCAATCCACCTAATTCATTTTATTTTAGAGGATGAATTCAGATTACTCACCTTAGATTCTTAGAGGTTCTAAGAATTTCGGTTTTGGAAGGTTTCGAATTGAGTTGCAATTTCTATTTCCTCTTTCCCTTTCTTCCTCTCGATTCCCCCTTCTTTATTCTTCACATCGCCCACTTCTTCTACCTTCACTCAAACTCTTGCTGTCTCCCTCTCGCTCTGTTATTTTTGGGTTCTCAAACCCCGGCCTCGGTTCTGTCCCGGTCTCGCCGGCTCCCTTCTCGCGCTTGCCGGCCGTCGGTCGCGGTTCCCGTGCTCACCAACTGCCTTCCTTGGCCCTTGCGTTCGTTTCCCCTTCGTGGTCTCTGTCTCTCAATCTCTCGCTTTTCCCTTCTTCTTTTGCTCTGCTCGGCCTCTCGAGCCCTCGCTCTCCCTTGCCCACGGGCGGCGGCGCCCTCGCCGTTCAGGTGGCCACCGGCCCGGGCCTCTTGGCTCTCGCCTCTCTCTCTCGCTCTACCTCTGCTTCTTTTCGTTTTGCTCTGCTTCTAATTTTTTCCCATTCTCTTTGTCTGCTTCTTTCCTTCTATGTCTCAGTCCCACTCTCTCTCTTCTTCTCCTAAGCACACATAATGGCTTTGCTACCTAATTCCAATTAGACCCCATACTCCCTTTACTTAATTCTTTGCCGGCTTCCTCCTCAAATGCCAGCCATCTTTCTTCATTTCTCATTTTCCTTTCTTTTTCTTTTGATTTTCTGCTTTGGACCTTGACAATTTGGGCCCAACTTCAATTTCAAGAGGCCCAATAAGCTAACCCATTCTCGGTTTCGGTTCTCGAGTTTTTAATTCGACTCGGAAAAATTCTAATTCACTTAAGTTAATAATTTCAAATTTTTCACTTAAATTTCAGTAGCTTAACTCATTACCAGGCAAGCACACTGAAATTCCGGGGTCTCACAAAAAGCCGATGCTTTTTCAAGTTGTCACTGAGTTTCTCCTGCGATAGAATGCGTAAGACTGTTACGAGGTTGGCGAGAATGCTCTACGGTAGTTCTACTATAAACCAGAATGTCATCAAAGTACAAAACAACACACTTCCATATGAGTGCCTTCAAGACTTGGTTAATTAAACTCATAAATGTACTTGGGGATTTGGAAAGGCCAAGGGCATTACGAGGCATTCATACAAGCTATCTTTTGTCTTAAAGGCTATCTTCCATTCATCCCCTTCACAGATTCTTATCCGGTAATAGCCAGGGCTTAAGTCTACCTTCGAAAACCGAGGACCCATGCAACTCATTAAGTAGGTCTTCCAATCTAACAATGGAAAACTTGTAGTTAGTGGTAATTTTTTTATGGCTCTACTATCCTCACACATTCTTCGAGTGCCATCTTTCATAGGAAGAAGCAAAGTGGGAACTGCATAGGGACTTAGACTCTCCCTTATCATTCATTTAGCTAACAAATCATCAACTGGTCTTTGTATTTCGAGTTGTATCTTTAAGGTTCATTCTGTAGGTTGGTTTGTTGGGTAGTGGGGTATCCGGGTAATGGTCAATTCTATGTTGAATTTTCCTCTTTCGTGGTAGGCCTATGGGAATCTATGTCGAGAAAACATGGGAAAACTCTTGTAATAAGGGGATCAATAAGGGACGGCTAACATAAATAGATGGTGTAGCTTCCTGTCCAAGCATAAGCTAGAATTTTGAGTGACTCAAACTCATGATAATTAGATTTTAATATGTTAGTAAGCAAGACAGAAGAGTGGGAACTTTCTTATAGTTTCTAAATTTGGGAGGATTTAAGAGGAGTGATGGTGATTTTCTTATTTTTCTTCAAAAAGTGTAGGTGCTCAACCTATCATCATGCATAACATGCCTATCAAACAGCCAAGGTCCGCTTAACAATATATGACAAGCATCCATAAGGATCACATCACACCGAATCTCATCTCTATATGACTTGCCTTTAGATAAAGCAAGAAGAAATCTAGAGGTAACTTGAATACCTTATCCCTGGTTAAACCATGGGATGTTGTATGGAGTCTGGACGAGGGGACAATAGCAACTTCTGTTTGTCCTCCATGACTTAGATGCTACATTGGTGCGGTTTCCTCCATCAATATTCAATTAGCACACCTTGCAATTCATAGTACATCTTGTGTGGAAGATATTCTCCCTCTCCTCTTGATTTTCTAAAATAGCAAATCTTGTAAGGCTTCTTTTGAGGATCGAGACGATCTCTTTCGTCGGCTCCTTCTTCTATAGGTTTATCACTCTCCTTTGGGTTGTATTCGGTTCCGACTCTCCTTCCGCCTCTTGAAACTCTCATGAGGCTGCTTTGTATTTTGCCAATGTAATAATCTTCTTTTTAGGACATTATGAGGCATAGTGCCCTAGTTCTTGGCACCTAAGACATCTTCTGGTCTCAATGGGTTTGTGATTTGGTTTTTGAGTGGTTTTCGGGGTCCTTAAGGTTTGAGGTGTAGGGCTTTTATTTTGTGGGTTTGAGGATGGGGTGGTTTTTAGTGAATAGTATGGGGGTTTAGACTGATTGCTGTGCTTGTATAAGATCTTAGTGAATTCTCCTTTTCCTCATACCTTGTTTGCATATCCACCTTGTGAGCTAGAGAGCTTAAACATCAAGGGTGGTGGTTGTAGCTTTACTACACTTGTAATCTTCTCCTCCAATAATGCTTGTCGATTACTTTCAACCATATCATACTTCCGGATGAGGTACTCAAATTCTCTTTTGTATTCCTCAATAAACTTTGCCCCTTGCTTCAATCTTTGCAACTTGAGAAAGTTGTCCCGCAAATAATGATCCGGCAAGAACTTATCTTTGAACTCCTTTTTTCATTCTTGTCTAAGTTTTGATTTTTTTTCTCCTCTCTTAAGTCTCTTATTTTGTAGATTATGCCACCAAATTGTTGCATGGTGCCTTAACTTTAGTGCTACTAAGTTCATCTTCTTAGATTCAGGGATCTCCTTATAATAAAAAAGACTCTCAGCAGTTTGAAGCCAATCCAGAAAAACATCGGGATCTAGCTTTACCTTGAAAGTCGGGAATATCAACTTTGATGTCAAAACTACTTCTCTCATGCCTCCTTTCATATCTTCCTCTAAAGATTCAGACTCCTTCTTAACATTGATGTACCGAGGAGCCTAAGGGTGGAGCATGGATAGAAGAGTGGCGAAGGAAGCAAAGGGAAGCACAATGAACTCAAACAGACAAGTTGAGTTTGAGTTAGGCTAGACAGGTTTCGGTGCAAAAACGATAACAAAAATACAGAAGGGAGATACATCTAAAGTTTGGGGTGGAGGTAGAGGTCAGGTTGAGGAGTACAAGGGCAAATTTTGAGAAGGATCCAAGAAAGGGTGACTTGGAGATATGCAGCTCTAAAGTCGACTTATTGACATGCTAACTCGGATTGAATAGTTTAGAGAGAAATGGATGTGGAGGGAAATCTAGAAAAGTGGGGCATGTGAAATTTCGTGGAGGGGTGGCCAAGAGGCTAATGAAGAGGAGGGGTTAGATTAAGGGATCAACCAAAACCAAGATTAAGAGAGGGGTAACCCGAAGTGGTACTAACCACATAAATAAAAAATTGGACATGTTTTAGGAAATTTGAGGGGGAAAAAAGGTGGTTTGGATGGAGGTAAATTTTTGGGGAATGGAAGTCAAATGGTAGAGGATCGAAGGGGAGAAGATGGAGCCAAAAAGATTATGGGATAAAACGGGTATTTCTACAAATCAAGTAACTGGATAAAGCTAACTATGCTTAGGATAAGACAAACCACCTCAGCAAAATTAGGGCAACTAATTGTAATTAGTGGATAAGACACACCACCATTAACCACAATTAATATAAGCATAAGAGAATTTAATGGGTGAAGGATCCGTGCTTTACTTCTCATGCATTAAGCATTCATAAACTCCAAAACTCAAATTTTTACAACCTAAGACACTTGTTTTTACAGTGCTAAGAAAATTAGGGTTACAAGCTCAATCCAATGGCCTAAAGTAATACAATATCATATAAAGAATGAGATTAAACACAGAAAACAACCCAAAAAGTAAGAAAAGAATAAAGTGAAGATACAAAAAAGCAACAAGCAAACGCTTGAAAATGACATATGCGAGTCATTATCAACATATGTGCATTTTCGGCCTCTAATTCAAACAATTGTATCTTCTTGAGCACAACTCCAAATGAGGCTCTAAAAGTACTTTTGGAAATATAAGGAAGTAGTCTTTCTTATCATATATGAATAGCCTCCGTTGACCAAGGGATGAGAGAGATATGATCAAAATACCCAATTGAGGTGAAACTGTTAGACAAAAGTTGCTGACTTTGCTTGTTTGGCTTCACACTTATTTTTATCAACCTAAATTAAACATAATCATATGTCCCATTGTTAAAGAACATCATGAGCTATGTTGCTAAGAAATAGGAAGATTAAATTCCTGTCCATTTGTGAATGGCAACTCATTGAAGAAACTTCTAAAGATGCCAAGGGACATGTTTATCCAACAAAATCGGCCGAACTTCAAATGGTTGTAACTTTCTAATCACAACTCCATTTTGTCTCCAAAAAGGTGTAAGTTGAATGAATTAAGCTGTCCAATGACATCTTTTATACTCCATTTGGTTGGGTAGATGACGAGTTATGCCCTAAAGAAGTCGGACTACTAGAAGCTGGACCAATTTTGTTGGACATGGATATTTTGAACTACCTCCTTATTGTCTCTATTTCTTCTCCTAAGGCTCCATTCTCATTGATTATTAGAAATATTGGGGTCTTCTAAAAATGGATTGCAGGTCCTAAATCCTTGTGTCAGCTTGAATAAACAAGCTTGTAATCCCGACTAGTTTCTAACCGAGTTGAACAACATCTTAGCATTTGTTTTCATTCACAAACCTCACCTATTTTAACTGATTTTGGGCTGATTGAATTCCCCTAAGGTGATTATGGACAGTGGTGAGTGAGGTGGTGCCGAGATCTCCATCAAACTCTTTCCTTATCTATACTTCCTTTAGATTCTTCTTGAACACTTGGTTCTCTAGAATCTCTAAGATTCTCAAATTTTTATTTCAATTGTTTCCCTAACTGTTTAGTCATGGACATGACTTATGCCTCCAAATCTTGTTTCTCTCCCAGGGTCTAGACAAGCTTTTGTTGAGTACTAAGACTCGATGACATTGTAATATGGTTCCTTATAGCTGATTTTGTGTTTTGTGGTTAAAGGATTGTGTTTAGGCTAAAAGGGCGTAAGGTTGAGGAGGGGCTCCAAAGCTTTGATACCAAATGATAGATCTAAACTGTGGCTCTAATAATTCTCGGTAATTTATAAAATAATTGGAGATAAAATCAGGGATAAGAGGCTACAAATAGTGGGGTTTGCAAGTTTAGAACATGGGATAGTTCCTCACTCACTTAGAAGGGACAATTAGTCTAGCTTCGCAATCAAACAGAGGCAACAAAGAAGGTTGCCTGGGATTGGATCAAGTAGGGGACTTCTAAGACCTAGGAGATCACCACTTGGTTCCCAAATCAAGCTACAACAGGTAGGGAATTTATGAAAGACGGACGTTCGATTCACTAAAAGCTGTCTAAGTTTGGGATACAATAAATGCATCAAACACCAATAATAATGAATGTATTTCAAAAGGTGTTTTTATAAGAAACAGGAATGCATTATATAGGGCACCTTTCCTAATTATTAAGGAAAGATTAAGACTAATCATTGTTAATTAACACTAATTACAATAATTAGTCAAGTTAATTGGATAACAGAAACTACAAAAAGCGTTTGATTGTGTCGGCTACCTTAACCAATAAGAACTCCTCGTTTTCTCTTGTCGTGCTTGTGGTTGGTTGAAAAGATTAAAAAGGATTGACAATGCCACTAGAAGACATCTAATTGGACCCTTCAAAAGGTCGGTTGTAGTCTAGGAATTAGCTTACATGTGGGTGTAGGAACCACGGGAACCGTCCA
Source organism: Talinum fruticosum (assembly GCA_021018815.1). Lineage (NCBI taxonomy): Eukaryota > Viridiplantae > Streptophyta > Magnoliopsida > Caryophyllales > Talinaceae > Talinum > Talinum fruticosum. Next base: position 4,350,249 of record JAITYX010000026.1, read on the forward strand.
CCGGGGCCCCCAAGCTTCCCCATGAACTGGCGTGATTTTCTTTTTAAATGTGGAAATGATTTGAGTTTTGAAAGTGGGGATGAATCACTTATTAAAATTTCCGAGTTTTTTAATTTGATTATGAATAAATTAAGTAAAGTTGAATGGCAATTTTTTAATAACTTTATTTTAGAAATAATTTTTAGAAATCCCGAGATATTATTTTACAACTAAAAATAAAATAAATTAGCTTAATTAGGTTATACCATAGGGCATTAGGGCCAAACCGGTGTGAAAACGTCGGCTTGGACCGAAGTCTCACCCACTGACCGTCCGGCGCCGGCGAGAGCCGGTGTTGTACGTTGGGCGACGCCGGCCAGGGGCTATAAGTGATGTTATCAATCTCAGCCTATAGCTTAGCTGTCAGATCTAAAAACCCTTTTTTTTTAGTCCGAAAAGTCAGGAAGCATATTAGGAGAAATAAATTAGAAAATGGAGTTGCCGATCAATTGTAAAAACAAAAACTAACGAAAATAAAAGGAAGAAATACTCTTCCAATCTTACAGGAAAACTAAGATTGGAAGAGAATTAAAATTGACTACATTGATTTAGAACCAAGAATTTAGATTCGAGGGCGAGGGTACGAAATGTAGGGATAAACCCTTCTGTTCCGTCCAGTCAAAAGACGACCTTTATTAGTTTTAAAAGTTAGTTTAGACAACAGAATTAGATACTAAATTTAAAGCAAGCTAAAAAAGCAATAAAAGTAGATATGAAAAGCTATAAACGAAAGCGAAAATAAAAATATTACATGTTGTATGCAATTAAATAAACAAGTTTGAAGATTAAATTCATGCCCTAAGGTTGTCCCACCTATTGATCCGGATCTCGAACTGGATCCGAAAATGCGATGGTGATGACTTTAAAGGGCCTTTTTGTGACTTTTTGAGTGCAGGTAGAGAGAAACTTGTATGCAAGTAATGGAGGATTAGGGTTCAAATGCAGAAAGTATGGGAAGGATTAGGTGAAATATGAACAAGAGATCGGAATACGTTAATATTTAGTATCTCTCAATCAAACTTCAGCCTAATCTCTCTATTTATAAGGAATGGTTAGGTAAAAAATGACCTAGGGTTAAAGCTAAAGCAGCAGTTCGAATGAGATTGAACCAGCTGAAGAAAATCACAAAAACCGGACCAAAAACAATACTGAACCGGATCCCAAGATGCCTATCGAGGTGCGCAATGCCGGACCTAAATGACGTCCTACGGTTATTCAACGTCTTCCGTGTGGCATTTAAACTCTAAGCAAAATATAGCACTTCTTCCTCCTCCTCTCGATAGCACGCCGTCCCTCCTCCTCTTGATAGCATGCCCCCTCCTCTTAATTTTTATTTCTCGTTTGATTTTTTAAAGTATGGATTGCCTTTCATAAAAAAGGAGGATATTGAAGAAACAGTTCTTAACTCTAAGTCATTCTGAGTATTACATGAAGACTTAGGTATAAATCCTATCTCTCTTATGTTTGGATTTCAATGAGTACTATAGAAACTCTTGTCTAAGTTTTCATTCATTTCTTACTAACTCGGAAAGAGCCATACTTCATATCTCCTGCACTGATGATTATCGAGTCACTCGGATATCACTCGGAACTATCGCATGCTCAAATAATTTCTCTAACATTCTTATTCCGAGCGCTGTCTATGTATTTCAACGCAAAAGCAATTACAACTTTAATTCCTTATTCTATGTCGGTTTGTTTCCTTGAGAATTATTTGATTAGATCAAGTTGTTACACTCGATATTGTACTCTTTTAACTTGATCATGCTTAGGATTGACTAAGATGGAATTTGAGTATATTGGATATTAGACTCAGAAAATTCCATTCTTTTGGGCCAAACATAATTAGGCCAAACATTTCTCGTTTGATTTTTTTTTCCAACATCAATTATACTCCTTTGCTATTTTCATCCCTCATTTTTTATGAAATGCTAGGGGAGAGAATATAGAAAACTTGATGTTGTATTTAGGGGAGCTCACCCTCTTTTTGAGCAATGAATGAAACTTTTATTTTCGAACGAGACTTGTTTTTGAGTTATATGTTTCTTTCTAATTTGCTACTACGATACAATCTATTCATTTGTTTGCTCTGTTTTATTATCCGCATAACTGTTATGAGTGATGATATGATCTAGAATACATTTTATAAGTATGTAATGCCTCTTATCCATCACTCTTTGCTCCGATATGTTCCGATCATTGAAACCGAAAACTCATTTTTCACATTAAAAAGTTTCTATCTTAAGTATGGAATGCCTTTCATAAAAAAGGGGGATATTAAAGAATTAGTTCTTAACTCTAAGTCATTCTGAGTAATACATGAAGACTTAGGTATAAATCCTATCTCTTTTAATGTTTTGATTTCAACGAGTACTATAGAAACTCTTGTCTAAGTTTTCATTCATTTCTTACTAACTTAGACATCACTCGGAACTATCGCATGCTCAAATAATTTCTCTAACATTCTTGTTCGAGTACTGTCTATGTATTTCAACGCAAAAACAATTACAGCTTTAATTCCTTATTCTATGTCGGTTTGTTTCCTTGAGAATTATTTGATTAGATCAAGTTGTTACACTTTGATATTGTACTCTTTTAACTTGATCATCCCGAGGATTGAGTAAGATGGAATTTGAGTATATTGGATATTAGACTTAGAAAATTCCATTCTTTTAGGCCAAACATAAGTAAGCACTTAATTATTTTAATTTAATTATTATTTGTGCCAAATATTGGACAGCCCTTGACTATGTGTTGCTTGCTTGCACATTAAAAACAACAGGAGTTCTTAGTTAAAGATAACTATGAAGGAAATGAGTATTTACCTTTTCTATCCTTCTTATCTTTCTTGTAGAACTCTTACCTTGGCCTTTTTCCAACTTCTTGTACTTCATCATTCTCTTGAAGCCGCGAGCAATGAGTGCCATAAAAGCCTCTTACGATTTTGAGGAGCTCGGACTTTCACGTATACTTTCTAAGTCATCGGCGCCATGTTCCTTTTAGTGCTGACCTCAACATCCTCCTCTTCCGGATGAATCTCGTTGGTGAGTAACTTCCTAATAAGCTCGCCTGGCCTTAGTTGAGAGAGGTTATGAGCTTCTTCAATGGCTGTCACCTTGGGACCCCATCTTCTCTTTGGTAGACTTCTCAGAATTTTTCTAGACATTTCCTCGTGAGAGATCTTTCTACCCGGAGACTTGAGATTATTAGTAATCTCTGTGAATCGAACATATATCTAAGTGATGTTTTCTTCGGCTCCATCTTGAACAAGTGATACTTATGATGATATTGACTTATGATGATATTGACTTATTCTTCACGTGCTAATGGCACACATTAATGTGTTCATAACTTTGAATTTCTTTCTCAACTTCTCGGTTTCTTCAATGGTGTACTTAGATTTGGCTTTAGGCATAAGAGTTGCATTTTCTCTCTTCATTGGGATGTAGTTGTCTCCTTGGATGATATTCCAAACATCTTCATCGTTGTCCATCGGAAAACACTCCATCATCTTCTTCCAATGTGCATAGTTTGACCCTTTGAACTTTGGTGGTCTAGTGGATGATTTTCCTTCATCGAACTCTCTATTGATCCGAGCCATCCGATATTTAGACCCTTGGATGGTGAGATCCTCTTGAAAGGCTTGGCTTTCATACCAATTGAAGGCTTGCTATTGGAGAGTCTAAGTCACCCTAGAGGGGGTGAATAGGGTGATGACGAAATTTAAACACTTTTTCCATAAACAATTATATAAAGCAAATTCTAAGTCAAGATTGGACTGAGAAAGGTTAATGCACGAGATATACGTGGAAACCCTTCTAGGGCAGAAAATCATGGACAGTGCTAATCTAAGCACCAAGTCAAATCCGCTACTTTGAATCCAAAAATACAAAGGACTAACTCAACCAGAATTGCTCCCTTAAACAATTCCTTATAAAGTTTTCGTAGACTCAAAAGTTCCCTTATCTGTTTTGCTACTTTCGATCGAGGTAACCTTTACAATAAGGGACAACCGAGGTAAATTAACACTTACAGCTCAGTCAATGGACTTACTAAGAAACTAAGAGAAGTATGTAATTGATTAGAAGACTTTCTTTATAACTCAAAGAATATTAAATACAGAGTTGGAGTTGTAAGTAGAAGATTGAGTAAGAATGAGAACAGTATTTACTTCAACAATAAAATCAGTTCCAACAATTTTCAAGTCTTGTAGAGTGGCTTCTATTTATAGCCAACCAGGTACAGTGATCGTTGAGTCTTTGTTACGGACTCGAAATATTCACTAGCGATTGTGACGGCTATTCCGAGTCACTCAAAAAGATTTGTTAGGATGTGAACATTGTGCAACAGCTCTTGGCTCTAAAAGATGGTCCAATCACTTTGTGGTGACTAAAAACCGAGGTGGAAACAACCATTAGGCCTAGAGTTTGAGTTTTCCAGCTTTGGAAACAAACAACCACGACACGGTGTTCGAGCCATGTCCGAAGTAGCTAAAGCTTGTCTTCCGGTGTTTAACGGCTACAAGTCGGTTGCTTTTGAAATTCAAAAATAGATTAGCCTTGTTTGAATAACCTACAAAAGCAAACCAAGTTGGTTCAAAAGTATAAAATACTTTGGTCCAAAATTAGGCATAGATAATGATTAAATCGAGTAATTAAGTGCTTAATTATCTTACTCCTAACAAAATGGTATTTTGTGAGTCTAATAATCAATAGGATCAGATTCCATATTCAGATCAATCTTAACAAGTAATCAAGTTAGATATTAAATCATTAAAAAGCATGAATTTGATTCAATCAAATAATTCTCCAAGATATAAATTGATTTGGAATAAAGAATTAACACTCGTAATTTATTTTGCCTTAGAATACAAAGTCAAGGCTCAAAATAAATTTGTTAGAAAAATTATTAGAACGTGCGATAGTTCCGAGTGATGTCCGAGTGAGTTAGAAACACAAGTAAGAGATTATGCGAGTAAAGCATTTTCTGCGTCGATCGTAACGGAATGAAAGCTTAGATATGTGTTTCTATAAAATCATAATGACTTAGAATTAAAATCTAAGAGAGATAGAGAGTTATACCTAAGTCTTCATTCATAACATGCCTTAGCCCACTCTACCTTGAAAATCGACTTTCTATAATGGTTTGTAAGGAGGGAATGTCAATTTCTATTGGAAGAACTGCTTCCATGCCATAGACTAGGGAGTAGGGTGTTACTCCTGTTGAGGTCCTAATAGAGGTCTAGTAACCCATAAAGCAAAGGGCAACTTGTCGGGCCAATCCTTATAGTTGTCAACCATGTTCTTCACTATTTTGTGAATATTTTTGTTAGTGGGCTCAATTGCTTCGTTGGTTTGAGGGTGATAAAGAGAAGATTTGTGGTGTTTAATCGTTTACTTGTCCATTAGGTCTACTAATTCCTTTTTGAAGTGCCTACCATGGTCACCGATCGGTTCATGCGCTACCCCATATGGATAAGTGATATTCCGAGTGATGAACTTACCTACGTGTTTTGACTTTAAGGTTGCATAGGACGTCGCTTCTACCCACTTGGTGAAGTAGTCGATTGCTAGTAACACAAATTCGTGACCACCAGTTCTTTTAGGGACCACTTTACCAGTGATATGAATCCCCCAAACCGAGAATGACCAGGCTGATTCAAATGTTGTTAGAAAGTATGGTGGCTGGTGTTGCAAGTTTACATACACCCGACACTTTTGGCGGTTCTTAACAAATTCATTGCGATCTATTGCCACGGTCAACAAGTAGTACCCTAACCTCCGGAATTTTTTAACCAACATTCTTCGAGTAATGTGAGGTCCACATTCCCCACCATGAATTTTTGTCATGATGTGCTTTACTTCATGTTGATTGACACAAAGTAAGCTAATACCTATATTGGTTTTCTTATACAGATTGTCCTTGGTTGATGAAGAATTAAGTTGCCAGCATTTGGATGGCTCGTTGGGCTCGAGGCGTAAAGTCCAACGGGTATTCCGGGTTCTTCGGATACTCGATAAATGTAATGGTAACAACTAGTTTGGTCAGTATTAGACACTTCAAGTGCGTAGATGTGCTTTTAAAGCGGGACTTCGAACCTGGTCCGAAACGAAGCAAGACTCTTTTCTAGTTAATGGTTGGTGGTTTTGAAGAAGTAAGGAGCAGCTTTTCCGTGTTCGAAAAGCTACAATCATCACTCGAAGAAGAAGAACACAGTTTCGGAAGATGTGCTTTAAGCCAACCACGTTTTCGAGTCTTAAAAACTAGCCCACTTGTAACCGAGTTACTAAGCTACAACCTACCTTTTTGAAGCGGTCCAATAGGCTATCTTCTAGTGCCATTGTCAATCCTTTTCAATCTTTTCAACCAACCATAGCACGACATGAGAAAAGGAAGAGTTCTTATTGGTCCAAATAGCTAACACGCCCGAAGCTTTTTTGCAGTTTCTATTTTCTGTTTTAGCCATATTAATCATTGTAATTAGTGTTAATTAATTATAATTGGTATTAATATTTTCCTTAATAAGCGGGAAATGTATTTTGTATGGAAAAGGTCCCCTATATAAGGCCTTCTTATGTCTTGTAAGAATAAGTTTTGAAATACATTAAATATTATTGGGTGTTGATGTATTTATTGTATCTTTAACTTAGAAAGTTTGGGTGAATCAAACGTATGTCTTTCAAAAATTTCCTAGTTAACGTACCTTGGTTTGGCAACCATGTGGTGATATGCTAGGTCTTAGAAGTCCTCTATTAGATCCAATCCCAGGAAACCTTCTTCATTGCCCTGTTTAATTTCAAGGTTGGACAAACTGTCCCTTCGGTGTCGGTAAGGCAATATCCCCTATTCTTTACTTCGAAACCCCCTTTTGGTTGCCTCTTATCCTTGATTTTCACTCTAATTGTTTTATCAATTGTTGAGAATTGTTATTACCACGACTCGGGATCCATCATTTGGCATTAGAGGTACAAAATACCTCCAACACAACCCTATTAGCTACAAAATACCCTATCATAATATCATCCAGCCTTAGCACAAGCACAAGCTTTACTAGAACTTGAGAGAGAAGCAAGATTTGGAGGCACAAGTTAAGTACCTGATTGAACTGTTAGGGAAATAGTTCAAAGAAAAATTTGTTAATATAAGAGATTCTAAAGAATCAAGTATTCATGAAGAATATAAAGGTAGTACAGATTGAAGAAAAGTTCGGAAGGAGTCTTAATCTTTAGTGGAAGAACTCATTCAAACTCATAGAGGAAGACAGGGATGGGGATATAGGAGAAGCGGTTTTGACATCAAAGTTGACATTTGTCACTTTGAAGGTGAGCTACATCCTTATATCTTTCTCGGATTGGCTTCAAACTTTTGGGAGAGTTTTTTATTTCAAGGAGGTCCCCGATTTAAGAAATGGAAGTTAGTTACACTCAAGCCGAGGAGCCATGCTTCAATTTTGTGGCACAATGTATTGAATAAGAGAGTTAATAGAAGGAAAGAAAATATGAAAATTTGGAGAAGGATGAAAAAGGAGTTAAAAGATAAGTTCTTGCGAGATAATTATCTCGCAGGACAACTTTCTTATGATGCAAAGATTGAAGCAAGGAGCAAAGTCTCGTTAAGGAGTAGACAATGAAGACTGAAACTCAAAATTTATATCATTCCGAGTACTATTAAGGACTCAGGTACAAACCTCATCCCTCCTAAGTTTTGATTACAAGTCATTATGAGTAATATAGAAACTACTACATATGTTTTCATTCGATTCGACTTACTCGGAATACACATTCTAGTTCATCAACTCACACCGATGTTTCGAGTCACTAAGACACCACTTAGATTTATCACATGTTTAAATAATCTCTTTAACACTCGTTATTCTAAGTTCTGACTTCATTTTCTAAGGTAAAGTGAATTACAATGTCAATTCATCTTTCTAAGTCAGCATGTGTGTTCGAGAATTATTTGTCTAGATCAAGTACTTATACTTGTGATATTTTTTTCTATAACTTAATCTTTTCTAAGACTCGACTCGATGGATTATGAGTGTAATGAATATTAGACTCGAAAATTCCACTTCTCCAGGCATAAGATAATTTTGCACTTAATTATCTTAATTAAATTATTATCTCGTGCCTAATCTTGGACCAAAGTATTTTATACTTTGAGAACCGAAATTATTTTCTTTTGTAGGTTATCTAAATGAGGTTATCCTATTTTTGAAATACAAAAGTAACCTAGGCTTCAAGTTGTCACTCATCGACAGACAAGGCTTTTGTAATTTTGAACAGGGCTAAGATGGTGTGTCGGGGTTGTCTGTTTTCAAACCTGGAAATCTTCAACGCTAAGCTTAACGGTGGTTTCCACCATACTTTTTAGACACCACCAGCTGATGGGAGTACCTTTTGGAGTCCAGAGCCATTGCACAACGTTCACATCTCAACGGATCTTTTCGAGCGACTCAAAAGAACCGTTACAACGGTCACAAAAGTCTTCTATTCGAAGTTAGTCACAACGGCTAATCTTCTTGGTCATCTATAAATAGAAGACAACTATCAAGAGTTGAAGATTGCTGGAATTATTATTGAACACATTACTTACGCAAAAGTCATTGTATTCATATTCAATCTTCTATTTACAACTCCTAACTTGTAATTCACACTTTTAGAGTTGTAAAATCTTGTAATCAGTTACATACTCTTTCTTACTCTCTAAGTAAGGTCCCTTGACTGAGCTGTAAGGGTTAACTCAGCTCGGTTGTCCCTAGTTGTAAAGGTTACCTCGGTTAGGAAGTACTAGATCGGATAAAGGAACTTCGAGTCTAGGAAAAAACTCGTAAGGAATTGTTTAAGTGAGCGATTATGGTTGAGTAAGTCTACTGTATTTTGTGGATTCAAAATAATGGATTTAACTTGGTACTTGGATTAGCACTGGCCGTGGTTTTCTACTCCAGGAAGGCTTCCACGTATATCCGAGTTCACACTTTTTGAGTCCAATCTAGACTCGGATTGTCTTTATTATTCCTTTCAAGATTTAATCTTCCAAGTTTGCTAAAATTTCCTCATCACCCTATTCACCCCCTCTAGGGTGACTAAGACTCTTCAAGAGCAAACCTTCAATTGGTATCGAGCCTAGCCTTTCGTAAAGGATCTAACAATCCAAAGGTCTAAAGATTAAATGGCTTAGAATAATGGAGAGTTCGATGGAGGAAGATTTTCCAGCGAGACCACCAAAGTTCAAAGGATCAAATTTCGTACACTCGGAAGAAGCTCATGGAATGCTTTCTACTGGATCATGATGAAGATGTATGGAACATCATACAACAACACAATTACATTCCAATGAAGATGGAAGATACAAGACCCGTGCCTAAGGCAAAGTTCAAATACACCACCGAAGAGGCGGAAAAGTTCGAAATAACTTTGAAGCGCCGAACATTCCGATGTGCGCCATCGAGTCGAAGAATACAATAGAGTGTTAGCTTCGACACAGCCAAAGATGTGTGGGACACTCTTGTCAAAACATATGAAGGAACCAGCCAAGTAAGACAATATCTTCACAAATACGAGCTATTAAAGATGGAGCCGAAGAAAACATAACTCGGATGTTTATACGCTTCACTCGAGATTACAAACAATCTCAAATCTTTTGGTAGAAAGATTTCCCATGAAGAGATGTGTAGAAAAGTCCTAAAGAGTCTACCCAAGAGAAGATGGGGTCCCAAGGTAACAACCATCAAGGAAACTCAGAACTTCTCTCAACTAAAGCCAGGAGAACTGATTGGGAAGCTACTTACCCATGAAATCCATGTGGAAGAAGAGGATGCTGAAGTCAGCACTCAAAAGAATATTGCATTGAAGGCCTCATGAAGCATAGGAGAAAATCTAAGCTCCTCGGATTCGAAGAAGATCCCATGGCACTCATTGCTCGAGGCTTCAAAAGAATGATGAAGCACAAGAAATGGGAGAAAAAGCCAAGAGAAGAGTTCTATAAGAAAGATAAGAAGGATAGAAAAGGTAACCACTCATCTCCTTCAAAGTTATCTTTAACTAAGAACTCGGGTCTGTTTTGAATGTGGCAGCAAAGATCACATAGTCAAAGACTATCCAAGAAGAAAGAGGGACAGAAAGAAGAAAAAGGCTATGATGGCCACATGGAGTGATGAATATTCATCCGAAGAAGATGAAGACTCGGATGATTCAAAATGTCCGATGGCTCTATCACACTCAAAAGCTGAATCCGAGTTAGACTCCGACAACTTAGACAATGAGGAGACAAATGCCCAGGAGGTAATTGAATATTTCCTCAAGTTTTCTAAAGTTCATTTAGCCAAATATATTTACACTTTGGAAGAAAAGTCCAATTTTGATTCTTCACAATACAAAGAACAACTTGAGTCTCTTACCTCTAAGAGCATTAGTTTGAAAAATGAATTGGAAAAACTAAGACTCACTTTAAGAGAACTCAAGACTAGTACTCAAGCTAATGAGACTGCGTCAAAGAAACTTAGGAGAGAAAACGAGCATATAAAACAAAAGCTCAATAAGTCTCAAGAGCTTGTTTTGAAATTTACTCAAGGTCAAAAAACCTTGACATGCTCTTAGGATCTCAATGTGTCTCCTTCAGAAAGGAAGGACTTGGTTTTAACAAAGTGGAGGAATCAAATTCCTACTTAGATCTTTCCGAAAAGAACTCCGAATTGTTAAGTTCGGGAAGGTTGAGCATGGTCCTATTCATGAGAATGAAAGGAGGACTAAGCCCGGACAAACTTACAGGAGAAAACCTTCTCCAGCAGTTTATGAAAGAAAAGATTTTCAAAAGAAAGAGACACGGACTCGGCTTTCTAAAAGGAAGACTCGGAATCGGACCAAACCCAAAGTAATTCAAATCTACGTTCCCAAGAGTCTTTTTCCTTAGAAAAGGACAACAGTAAAGGGAGTTACTAGGTTCGTTAGAGGAAGTGAGAAGGGTTAGTGTGTTTCTAACTTGCAGGTAACTCAGAAAAAGACAAAAGGTCATTAGTACCTAGACAGTGGATGCTCACGCCACATTTCAGGAGATTCAAGACTCTTTTATGAGATAGAAGATTACAAAGGAGGCAAAGTCACTTTTGGAGATGACAATAAGGGCAAGATAGTTGGAACAGGTAAGATTAGAAAAGGAGACAATCTAGTCGGCCCAGTCTATCTTGTGAAGGGATTAAAGTACAATCTATTCAAGCATCTCTCAACTCGTGTGACAAAGGTCAAGACGTAAGATTCACTCGGACCAATTACTATATTTCTAAAACAACTACCAAGGAAACTAAGCTATCGGGTAAGAGATCGGGTAATACCTACACTATTCCTCTCTCTCGACCCTAGTCGAACTTATCTTGTTTAAAAGCATCTCTAATGGTGCTTTTTAGAACGACGGAATTTTCTTTCGGGCATAGTAAACTTAGGAGGCGGTTTCCTTTAGGGATTGAAATGAAACTCGCGAGGTCATAGTTGTTGTTCTTAAACGTAGAGAACTTTTGTAACATTTTCTCTATCTAATCTATACGTGGATCAGCTGAGGCTCGGTGGACGTTGGCTATGAGGTGGTGGTTGAGGTTCCTCTTCTCCCTCTCCCTTTTTATTTTCCTCATTTTTCTTTAAAGTTTGAAGAATGAGAGCAAGGGTTTCCAAGAAGGATTGTATTTTCTTTTCGTAATCCTCAATCCTATTTTTCCTCTCAATCGAAGATTTATTTATCAAGGCCACAATGGGAGAGGATTGTAGCTGTTCTTCATCCATTTGAGAAGACTTGATGTTCGATGTTGTCTGTTTATAGTGAATAGGCATTGCTCGAATTATAGTCAAACGTACCGGTGTTAAGTGTAGTGTAGTTGGTTGCACCGAAGTTGATCGAGATGGTTTTTATAGGAAAGGCGTTGAAGTGGACTCCCTACTCAGCTATTCTAACTGTTTTGAACTTGAATTCCGACGAACTCAATTATGGAAGGCTTTTCTATTCTGCGAGCAGAAAGGATAAATGCTTAGGACCGACTAAGAGGAAAAAATTTTTTGGGGAGAATGGACTCAAGCGGTAGACCCGAGGAAAGACTAATCCTAAAAGAAAAAGAAGGACAGAGACAATATACTCTTTTATTGATGCACATAAAAAATGCTAACATATTGAAGATGCAAACAGATGATCCTTAAAGGTGAATCAAAAAATGAACTTTCCTAAAATAATGAAGCAATAATGATTTTTATTTAGCTATAATGGAACTCAACTAAATTAGGATGAATTTTTATTTGGCTAAAAATGCAACGAATGGACTAACCTGGTTATGGCTCGCTATGAGTCTTCTTTTTTTTTTTTCCGACATTGAACACAAAAGGATTATCTTGGAAAATGCAAAAAAACAAATGGACGAATCAAAAGGAGGGAATAAAAAGTGATTTTGGGGATTTTGGGGAAAATTTTGATTGTCGAATTTATTAATCATTTCATTTTCAAAGTTAATTTTTATGAAGTTTTGGGAAGTTATTTCAAAAGCAAAAGAATTAGAAAAAAATAAAAGAGTTGATCATGCAGCAAAGTTCCGAGGTTAGGTAGTGAACCGCCTCGGCAAGGAGCTAAGCCCGGTTACTAGCCGAAGCCAACTGTCGCCTACTTCGACAGGTCATTTGCACCGGTCGTTGATGAATTAGCCTCTGTCGGATGACGTAGGTTGCTTTCCTTACTTTCACCTGAAATGCCGAGAGGCAATATTAAGATTAAAAGGCCAAAATAAAGGAGTCACTAGTTAGTTTTACGAAATAAAAACTAATAAAAATAAGAGAAATATTTTTCAAAATTCAGCATAAAAACAAAATCAAAAGCTGTTTTAGAAAAGGAGTCCATTGGCCAAACCAATGATTCGGTATTCGGAGGTAAAGGCACAAAAATGAGGGATTACTTCTTATTGCACCGGTTAGTAGACGACCTTTACTAATACAAGTTATGATTTTAAATTGAGTTAAATAAAACTGGCAACCAACATCTAACTTACATAATTTAGACACTTAAAACATGCTTGAAAGCGATAAGGAAAAGCAATAAATAAAGCAATAAGCAAAAAATGAATAAAAATTTTATTGGATGGGGAGGAAAATAAATGCGATAAAACCTTAATCCACAACACAAAAGTGGTAAATTGCGATAATTAAACACAACCGTAAAACAAAACTCAAAAATCAATAGATTTCACCCTCGAGTTGACCTACCTACCCGACTTCGACCATGAACGGACTTCAGCAGACATAGTGTAAGGCAACGAAACAAAAATGGTGAAAAGAATGCTTATTGAATGGGTTTAGAAATAGGATTTGAAGTGAAGTGAGTATGAAATGGAGATAAGAGAGTATTGGATGAACCTAGGTATAACTCTCTCTCTCGTAGTCTTGAATTCAAGTCTTTCTCACATCTTAGGAAGCTCATCATTAAGTTTTCATATTTGTCTAACCTACGCAGAAAGCATGTCTTGAATGAAATGCTCATCTATGGGTTTCGGACTCACTCATATGCAACTCGGACAGCTTGTCTTGCCTAAACAATTTCACATACCTAACTTATTCCGAGCTTTGACGTATTGTAAATACTCAAAAGGTATTACTCGCGAAAATTCATCTTTTGAAGTTACATTTATTAACCGAAATTATTCATTTGGCTAACTTGATGCATTATGTCTATACAATTTTAATTCTTCATTCATCTAGAAGATAAAAAAACGGAAGTAGAACTTATTGAATATTGGACTCGGAAAATTCAATTTATTCAGAGTTAAGGACTCGAAAAAGCTCAACACCTTACTCAATTGAAGCCATATGAACTTATTGGGAAACTAGTCACCTATGAGTTGCATCTAAAGGAAGAAAAATCTAAGGTCAGTACCAAAAGAAATATTGCTCGAAATCCTCAAAAGAACGTGGTCCTAGTCGGAGCTCCTCGGATTTGGAAGAAGACCCCATGGCACTTCCGGCCCGAGGATTAAAGAAAATGATGTAAGATAAAAAGTAACAGAAAAGGCCAAAGAAAGAGTTCTACAATAATGACAAAAAGGTAACTTCTCATGTGCTTTAAATACTAGAGCGATCATGAATCAAAGGAAGATGATGACACCGATGATGAGTCAAAGTGTCTCATGGGTCTATCAAACTTTCTAAGCGTGATCTTGCTAGATAAATTTTTAATTTGGAGGAGAAGTCCAATTTTGATTCTTCTGAATTTTAAGAGAAACTAAAGTATCTCGGTTCCGAGAACAATTCTTTGAAAAATGATTTAGAAAAACTGAGATAGAACCTTAAGGTAATTGAGACTAGTACTAAAGATAATGAGACCGAGTCCGAGTGATTCATAATAGAGAATGAGCAATTGAAACAAAAGCCGACCGAGTCTCACGAGTTGGTTCGAAGCTTACTCAAGGTCACGAAAACCTTGATTTATGACTTGGTTCTCAATGTGTCTCTTTTCAAAAAGAAGGACTTGGTTACAATGTTGAACATGAAGATAATTCTTACAAAAGGTTTTTCAAAATTTCTTCCGAACAATTAAGTTCACCAAGGTTGAGCATGGTCCTATTCATTCAAAGAAGAAAGGGACTGGGCCCGGACCAACTTTTATCAAAAAGTCTTCTCAACCAGTTTATAAAAGGAGAGTATTTCAAAAGAAACAGATCACGAGTCGGTTCTCAAGAAGGAAGACTCGGAATCATACCAAACCCAAAATTATTGAAATATGAGTTCCCAAAAGTGCTCTTCCTCAGAAAATGACCACAGTAAAAACAATTACTAGGTTTGTAAGAGGAAGTGAGAAGGGTTAGTTTATTTTTGTTTTGTAGGTACAAAAATGTCATCGATACTTAGACAGTGTATGCTCACGCCACATGTCCGGAGATTCAAGAGTCTTCTAAAAAGTTTAAGATATAAAAGGAGGAAAAGTAACATTTGGAGATAACAGACAAAGGCAAGAAAATTAGTATTGGTAGAATTGGTTAGAGATATAATTCTGTTAGCCTAGTGTATCTTGTCAAGGGACTCAACAATAATCTTCCGAGTATCACTCAATTGTGTGACAAAGGTCAAGAGGTAAGATTCACTAAGACCAACTCCCTCATTTCTAATGCAGCTACAAAGGAGACAAAGCTCTTTGGTCCGAGGTTCCGTAACACCTACACTATTTCTCTTTTTGATTCTAATCAAGATTTATCATGTTTAAAAGGTTCAGTGGATGATGATTCATGGACATTACATTTTAGATTAGGTCATATCGGTATGCGGACAATCAAGCAACTTGCATCTTATGGGTTAATTAGAGGACTACCTAACTGCTCATTTAAGAAAGATAAAATTTATAATGCATGCACAAAAGGAAAGCAAGTTAGATCATCATTTAAGCCACTCAAAATAGTTTCTACAACCAAAGTGCTTGAATTGATACATGTGGATTTGTGTGATGAAATTCATGTTAAAAGCTTATGAGGTAAATCATATGTAATGGCTATTGTTGATGATTACTCACGATTTACCTGGGTTTTTTTTTCTAAGTAACAAGAATGAGGCCTTTAAAGAGTTCACTAAGATCTGCAAGAAAATATATGTGGAGTCTAACATTTAGATCAGGAGAATTTGAACTAACCATGAAAGGGAGTTTTACTACTAAGAATATGCAGATTTTGTGACAAGAATGACATCTCCCATAACTTTTTAGCACCCAAAACTTCTCAACAAAATGGAGTAGTGGAGAGAAAGAACAAAACTTTTGAAGAAATAGGAAGGACCACGATGATTGAAAATGATATACCTTACTATTTCTAGGCTGAGGCGATAAATTGAGCAAACTACACCCTCAACGGATGCCTCATTCGACCGATTCTAAAGAAAACACCCTATGAGCTATACAAAGGAAAGAAACCAAATATTTTGTACTTCAAACCACTTACATATAAATGGTCCGTGCATAACAATGGTAAGGATCATCCGATTAAGTTTGATGCAAGGTCAGATAAAAGTATTTTTCTTGGTTATTCATCTCATAGCAATGCTTATCGAATTTTCAATAAGAAAACTAATAAAGTGGAATAAAGCATCCACGTTATCTTTAACGAGGTTGATAATGGAAGGATAAGTGAATCTACTTTCTTAGACCTTAAGCTCAACCGAGATGATGATGACTTAGTTAAAGTTGAGCTTAGAATGGCCACCAACAAGAGAACCGAGCCAACTCGGAATGAGCCGGTTTAAGAACTAGCTCGGACTCATCGAAGCACAAACTAAAGAAGAGATTTAACAAGCTGAACTAGCTGAAGAACAAAGTATTCAACCATCAAATCAAGTAAATCAGAGGACAAGTAAAGCTCTCAAATATTCATCTAGTGACCCACCCGAGAACATTATCTCGGATATCAATACTAGGGTAAGCACTTGTTCTTGTTTGCAAAATTTATGTGCATTTTTTGCATTCATGTCATTAATTGAACCTAAAAATGTAATAGAAGTCCTACTTGAACCTGAATGGGTAGAGGCCATGCAAGAAGAACTATCACAATTTGAAAGAAATCATGTCCGGACTATGACCAAATGACCTTCTAACCACCTAGTTATAGGAACCAAATGGGTATTTAAGAAGAAACTGGATGAGGGAGGCTTAGTAGCCACAAACAAAGCTAGACTAGTTACTCGGGGATATAATCAAGAAGAGGGAATTGATTGTGGGGAAACCTTTGCACCTGTTACTAGCATGAACATTAAATTATATCAAATAGATATTAAGTCTGCTTTTCTCAATTGTTATATTCAACAAGAAGTTGATGTTGAGCAAACCCCTAGATTTGAAAACTCTCAATTTCCTAATCATGTTTTCAAATTGCAAAAGTTTTTTATGGTTTGCAACAAGCTCCAAGAGCATTGTATGAAAGGTTAAGCAACTTCTTGGTTGAAAATGATTACAGAAGGGGTCTTGTATTGATAAAACTCTTTTCACAAAAATCAAGGGGAATGATTTTCTAATTATTCAGATTTATGTTAATGACATTATAATTAGAGGTATTAATGAAACCGTATGTCAAGAGTTTTCTTTGGTGATGAGGTAGGAGTTCCAAATGAGCAAGATGGGAGAACTCAATTTCTTTCTTGGACTGCAAATCAAACAAGAGAAAAATAGCATCTATGTTCGGTAGTCCAAATTCACTAAGGAGTTACTCAAGAAGTATAAGCTACAAGATGTCAATTATACAACACCAATGAGTAGTAGTACCAAATCGGACTCAAATGAAAAAGGTAAAGTTGTACATCATAAACTCTACAGAGGTATAATTGGTTCTCTAGTTTATCTTATGTCTAGTAGGATAGAAATTATGTTTATTGTGTCTTTATGTACAAGATTTCAAGCAACTCCAAAAGAACCACATGTCATTGCGGTTAAGATAATTTTCGAGATATCTTGCAGGAACTCGGACAGTTGGTCTCTATAATTCAAAAGACTCAATTTTGACTCTCAGTGGATACTTAGATACCGACTTTGTTGGATACAAGGTTGATAGAAACAATACATCGAAGCATGTTAATTTTTGGCCAATTACTCATCTCTTGGCACTAAAAGAAGCAAAACTCGGTTACTCTGTCAATGCTGAAGCAAAGTATATAGCAGTTGTAGCCTACTGTGCTCAGATTTTATGGATCAAACAACACTTGAAGGATCTAAGACTGTCATTTATATCCATCCCCATCAAGTGTGATAGTGAAAGTGTGATCAACATTACCAAGAATCCAGTTCAACATTAAAAAGGAAGCACATTGAGGTCAGGTATCATTTTTGGATAGACCACTCTGAAAAATGTGATATTGAACTTGAATTTATTCCTACTAAAGTTCAATTAGCTTATATCAACCTTCGAGCGAAGATCAATTATGCTTCATTAGTAATGAGCTTGGTATGTTGAATGCATTATTGATTGGGTGATTACATGAGAGCTTGTGTGATTTATTGCTTGTTGCATGTTATGAGAGAATAGCTATCAGTTCAATTGAGATATCATGAAACCGAACTGTAGTTATTAATTTTTGAGTGTGTTCCGAGCACTACAAATAGTTTACTGAGTCGATCTTAGTTTTGAGCAAAATGGACATAAAAACTCCGATATCATCTCTAAATCAATAGAGAATCTTCTAAATGTTTTCAAAAATCTCTTCTTCTTTACTCTAGCAAGAGAAAGGTGAAGAAAGTAGCCGTTGGAAGGAAGCAGTTTCAAGAAATAACTATTATGACACCTGGAACGCCAAACAGTCAACTAGCCATTACTCTGCAAACTAAGTCACATAAGGTTTTTGTTCTTTGAGAGCCCTTGATTTGTAAATAGTGTCTATTCATCCTCATTCTTTCACTTTTCTATTTTCGCTCTATCACTCTCATCTCACTCAGGCACTCTTTCGGACTCAGAATATCTACTCTCTCACTTTTTATTCTTACTCATTCAATCCTTCTCTCTATTTACGTCGATATGCTTAAGCGAGGAAGTGTTCGTCGAAGGAGGGTTAGCCATCAAAATGGTTACAACTTGAGCTCTCTAACCTTAGGATCCATAGAAGGACCCCTCAAAGGGCAAGGCTCTCTCCTTTGTTGAGCCAAAACATTCTATTGTCACCCAACATTTTTTCCTATAGACATGTAAAACGTGTCATTCCTTATCTCTTTTATTTCTATATTTTATATTGTTGACACGATGATGACATCCTCGAGTTATGTTTCGAGATCCGGATCACGGATCGTAATTGACTCGTGTGACGTAAGCTAGTACACCACTAAGAACCGCTTAACACCAAATAAAATATCCTTTTACCATGGGTCGGTCTAAAAACCCTTTTCTTTTGGACAGTCCAAGCCCAGGTCAAACCTCTAGAGTCAATAGAAGTCCGGTGCCATGTGCGGGAGATTTCCGGTTTAAACTTTGCGTTTCACTATTGTTGAACGAGACATAGACCTCAAGACCTCAAAGTGACGTTAAGCATCGCATTTCATTATCAAAAGTATTAAAGTGTTGCGTTTAGCTCCAAAACAGTCGACCCGAGGTAAAGGGCACACAATCTTAAAACGACGTCGTGTGCAAGTGCCCCCAACTTGGATTAGTTTGCCTTGAAACACTAGGTTTTGGCCTGAAGACAACCTTTACAAGCACACAAGGGTACGATAGTCGAGGCAACACCGGGCGACTAGTGGCCCCGACCCTAGTTCTATCCGGTTTTATCACTTTAATTTTGACCTAGTTTTTACAGACTAATGTTGGACAGCTGGCCGCACGCAAACCGTACGTCATTTGTGACCTAGCCTTCTCCCTATAAATAGAGAGATTAGACTCTCATTTCAGCATGACTTTTCGCATACGTTATGCTACAAAAAGCTAAGCTCATAGACCTCATTCCTAAACATTACGCCGCTGAATCCTTACTAAGAGCTAATGAATATTCAATTATTCTAATCTCTTGGTATTCATTTAGCTAATCTTTCCTACTCTCTATAAACTTACTCTCACAAAACTCAAACAAACCCCTTCTCAAATAACCAACATCATACCAATCGATCCAGCATTCGAGATCCACATTAGCAGGTGGGACGAACCGAGGGCACGAATTTAGCCTTCACAACAGCTTATTTATATTTTTATGTTTTCTTTATCGCTTTCCATATTGTGGAAAAGAAATTGTATCACTTTTATTTACTCCCCACCCGATATAACCGTTTAATTTCTCGCTTTTCTTTTGTTTTCGCTCGTTTTCATTTTCTTTACCTCGGTCTCTTTTAATTGCTTTTTATCGCTTTCTATCATGTTTTGGTGGCTTTAAATTCCATATCATATGTTGTTTACTTGTGTTGAGTACATTATTTAAGTTCACTACTCAAACTAGAATGTCCAGTCGTTTGATGGGCGGAACGGAAGGGCTTATCCCTACATTTCGTACCCTCACCCTCGAATCTAATTATCGGTTCTAGACCGATGAAGTCACTTTTCACCCTCTTTCGGTCTTGGTTTTCTCATATTAAGATTCAAAGAGAATTTATTTATTTTTTAAATTTTTTCTCTCCTCAAAAAGCTCATTAGCAACTCCTTTTATGATTTATATTTCTATCGGTTACTTCTCCGCTTTTTCTAAATGCATGATATAAATTATTAGGGTTTTTTATCCTACCACCAAGGCTAAAGGCCGAGGCTGATTTCCTCAACCATGGCCTCTAGCCGGTGCCCCCAACTCGCTAGGTGTTGGCTTCAGCCAAGACTCTGCGTGGTCGATAGTCGTGGCGGTGTTTTCACACTACTTTCTCCATAAATCGTCATGGTAGATCCAAAACCCTAATTTTTTAGTATTTTTTAATTAAGAAATAATTTCACGGGACTTCTAAAAACAATTGCTAGAATAAAGTAATTAATAAAATTGTCATTCAATCTGATTTAACTCATTTCAACTTGATTTAATAAAATTCGAAATATAAATAAGAGATTCATCCCCACTTTCTAAGTTTCATCTTGAAAACCCTAAAATTAGTTTTATCTTCGAAAAACAAATAAAACTTTCAAAAACCCTATGCCAATCCATGGGGAAGCATGGGTCCTCCCCTCCGAGGGAGGAGGGACCATGGTTCCTATGGTTCCTAGAAGAGAAATTCTTCATTTCCACCAAAATCTCTTGGATCAAACCACTCATCAAAACAGGTGCTTTTAAGTACTGCTTTTCGATGATTACATCTATCACGAGCTAATCTCGGAATTCTATTCGCACATGTCTACAAAGCACAATGTTTTCTACTCACTTGTTCAATGGAAGGACATCACCATTAATCTTCCTCTTCTCGACAAACGATTTCGAGTTCGGACTCTCTTTAAAACTAAAATCCAATCCCCTTCACCGAAATCGCGGATGGATTCTTTAACAACTATGCTAGAGTTATTCCAAAGTCCGAAAGAACTTTTCTATGACCCAGATGAAGTCTAAGGCTAGTTCTATGCTTTTTCTTAATAAGAACTGTGTTCTCATTATCGACCAAATTCCTTTTGTTTCGCTAGATCGGAAGAAACGCCGTCTTCCTTTTGGAGCTCTCCTCTTTATATCTTTGCACGTTTTGTAGTAGAGCTTCCAAATGATTCTCACAAATTTCTTGAGCCAACCGTCCGTATTGGCATGCCGAGCTTGTCAATCTAGGAAACTAGGAAACTACACTTGATATGTGGATCCATAGTTCTCAGCTCCCCCTCCTCTTTCTCGGACTTAGAAGAGTACTAAAACTCTTCTTCAGAATACTCGGTGCTCATTTTCTCAGCCTTCCTCGAAGGTTTGCTCGAGGAGAGACAAAGTCACCCTAGAGGGGGTGAATTGGGCGATGGAAGTTTTTGTGAAAAACAAACTCTTTTTAACAATGTACGGATAAAAGCGGATTCCGAGTCTATATTGAGGTCGAAAAGTATGAACTCGGAATACGAGTGAAGAGCAAAGACGCAGATAAAAATGAAACTTTAAATTTGTCCGAGTCTAGAATGTACTCAGAAAATGATACCATAGAAAATACATGGAAACCCTCCTGGGGCAGAAAACCACGGACCGTGCTAATCCAAGCACGAAGTCAAATCCACTATTTTGATTCCACAAAATACGATAGATCGACCGAACCCCGAGTTGCTCCCTTAAACAACTCCTTACAAGTTTTTCCTAGACTCATAAATTCCCTTATCTCGATCTAGTACTTCCTAACCGAGATAACCCTTACGAGTTAGGGACAACCGAGCCGAGTTAACCCTTACGACTCGGTTAAGGGACCTTACTTAGAGAGTAAGAAAGAGAGTGTTTGTAACTAAGTACAAGACCTTACAACTCGGAATATAAAGAATTACGAGTGGGAGTTGTAAGTAGAAGATTGAGTATGAATACAAAGACTTTTGATCAAGTATGTGTATTAACAAATAGGTTCGACAAACTTCAAATCTTGAGAGTTGGCTTCCTTTTATAAATGACCAAGCAGACTTAGCCGTTGTGTCTATCTTTTGACTGGAAGTTCCTTTATGACCGTTGTGAATGATTTTCCGAGTCACTCGGAAAATATCGCTTGATATGTAAACGTTAGGCAATGGCTCTTGACTTCCTTGGGAGTGCCTAAAACCACTGGTGGTGTCTTCAAAAGTAAGGTGGAAACCACCGTTGAGCTTAGTGTTGCAGATTTCCATTTCGGAAACAGACAACCCCGACACAGTGTTTGAGGCTAGGTCGGAGGTGGAAAAAGCCTTGTTTGCTTGGTGATTTGAGGTTTTGAAGCCGGTTACTTTTGTATTTCAAATATAAGAAAGCCTCGTTTGAAACACCTACAAAACTAAATCAATTTGGTTCTCAAAGTATAAAATACTTTGGTCCAAGATTAGACACAGATAATAATATAATTAAGATAATTAAGTGACTAATTATCCGGGTCGAGAAAGGAATTGAATTTTCTAAATCTAATATTCATGATACTCAAAATTCCATCCGAGTCGATCTAAAAGTAAATCAAGTCAAATATAAAATCTCGGAGTATACGAGACTTAATCTAGACTAAACACAATTCAAACTAAGATACCAGAGTTAGAGCGCGAAAAAGATAGTGTTTGAATCATGCGATATATCCGAGTGTTAAGTGACTCGGAACCGAGTAAACCATGCAAACATGATTTTTGAGTCACACATAGTTATGCATAAAAGCATGAGATAGATTCTATAACACTTAGAAAAATACCATATCACTAAGAAAAGTTTCTATGACACAAGGAATGACTTGGAATCAAAACATTATAAGTGAGAAACTCTTATGCTTGATTCCCTAGATAGAACTCAGAAAGGTGAGATGTAAAGTCCGAGTCTTCAATCTTCCCCTTTTGATGAACGACATTCCATACTTAAATAGAAACTTTGTTAGTGATAATATATTGAGTTTGTAGTCTCACTCGAAAAGAAACTTAAATTCTCATAGATAACAGAGCAAGAAAGAGATCTAGAACAATAATTGTTAATGATGCTAAGCAATAAGACATATTAGATGGAAACTCGTAAATTCTTGCATTTATCATTGTACTCGAATTGGAACAAAGTGCATAATTTCATTAAATTTGAAAGAAATATGTACGAGTGAGAGAGAGAAGCTCCCTCTAGACAAGACAACAAATTTTCTAATTATTCTCCCCTTGCCTTTTAGCAAAAATAAAAAATGGGAAGAATACAACAATTAAGCTCCCTCGGCTGTAGTTCCTTGTTGTTCCTTTTGTTCCTCCCCTTGGCCGTAAAGAGCTGGCTCGACCGCGAGCTCTTCGGCTTCGCTTCTTCTCGATCTTCTTCTTCTTCTTCCTCGCCTCTTTCTCGAGGAGGTCTTGGCCGGGCTCGAAGACTCTTTAGATGTGTTTGAGTCGTGTTGGTCTTGAGCAATCTTTGACCGTCTCTCCTGGAGAAGCTCTAGCAACTCCCTCTGCTCCTTCACTAGGGCCTTCATCTCAATGAGCATATTCTCGCTGCTCTCGGATTGGAGATTAGGCGGTTTTCGGTTTATGGTCATAGACCGATAGACAGTCTTAAGTGACCGGAGTATGTCCTCGAATTCCTTGGACACGGAGCTGATTTTGTCCATGAAAGCTGAGGACAAAATGGAAGTGAGAGATTTAGAGGCACCTGAGGTGGAAGCACCACCAGGTGGGGCGAGGAAGAGAGAGGGGGTTTCTTTCCGAGTCCGAGATGGCCTCGGCTACGAGCTATGTACCCGGATACCGAGTTCGGTTTCTCGGTACCGTACCCTGAAGTTCCTTTTTCCGACAACAACGGCAGCCTCGAAACAGCGTTTGGGTATGAGGAAGAGGAACTTTGAATTGTTTAAAAACAAGGGTGAGAAGAGCACCGAAAGGGAGAGGGGTGTTCTTCTTGTTTTGGAGTTGAGCTAGCACAGCTACTATTTGCTCAATGATAGAGGGAAAAAGATCGACTTCGTAGCCCTCAAGAATGTCAAAGAGAGCTTTAAGGTGTTTGGAGTTGGGATTCTCTATACTTGGAATGCTGAGAGAAGAAGGTTCTCATCAGCAAGAAGCACGAAGGCGTGCTTCGACCTCGAGCTGAGTCACGGAAAAGTTTTTGCGTGACCCGGGGAACTCTTTGGCATACTTTTCAAAGAAGTCGTCGGCGACCTCGGTGAATGGATTGCTTGTTCAAGAAGAGAGAAGTGACCTTGAACAGACGATGAAGAAGAGAGGTGTTTATGCAAGCTGTGATGTTCCGAACCCTGGAGGTTAGGACACCCTTAAAGCTGGTGAGATGAGTGTAAAACTCGGATACAAGTTCAAGGTAGATGAACTCGCTGAAATAAAGAAAGTTATAAACCCTAGTTGTTTGGATGTGGGGCAACCACAAGAATTTGGTGGTTGAGAAGAGCTTATCATCCAGCACAAGATGCTAGGTGATAATAGGTTTAGAGTTTGAAGGGCCTTCTTGGCTTTTAGTTCGGGGTTTCTTTGTGGCGAGCCAAGAAAGTCGGGATGAGAACCTCTTTTAGTCATTTTTGAGAGAAAAGAGAGAGTAGAAAGGCTTGAGAAGGATGAGGAGAGAAGAACTCGAAGAGAGCAAAAGTAAAAGAGTAGAAGAAGGAGATGAGAGCAGCTGAGCTTACTTGAGATGGTGTTCACGAAGCTTGAAATTTAACGAAATCGCTGTACACGCAAAGAGCTTTGTGCACGAAGTTTTGATTTCGAGAGAGAGTAAGTGAAAAGTAAAGTAACGAAATGAAGGAGAATAGTCGCTATTTATTAGAAAAATAATCGTCCTTCAATATCCGTTCGACTCGGCTCTTTCATTAGTCATCTCGGACCGGTGTGACGGTTCTCTCCTTTAACGGTCGGAATTCCAGCGGTTTGCCTTCCAACGGCTAGTTGTCCGATGATAGCGCGAGAGAGAGAAAAAGGTTTAAAAGATAAATTCTGAAATTCTCCACTTATCTAGAGATGATTTCAGAAGATTGATGCCCATTTTTCTCAACGTCCGAGTCCGACTCAGCTCGGTTTCGAGTGACTCGAAACTGGAAGCAAAAATAACTACCGGGTCGAGTATCATTAATTCAACTCGAACCGATGGTTACTAAAGAATTCTAAACACTTAACACATAATCATGCAAAGAAATTTTTCACATAGAAACCACATAATTATGCATTTAACATACCAAGCTCATTCCTAATAAAGCAAAATTGATCCTCACCAAGAGGCTTAGTAAAGATATCAGCTAAATGAAGATTAGTAGGAATGAATTCAAGTTCAATATCACCTTTCTCATAATGGTCTCTTAAGAAATGATACCTGACCTCAATATGTTTTGTCTTTGAGCACTGAACTGGATTTTTGGTGATGCTGATTGTCGCACTTTGATTGTCGCACTTGATTGGAATTGATTTGAAAGTAAGTCCAAGATGTCTCAAGTGTTGCTTTATCTATAAAATCTGAGCACAAGCATACTCCAGCTGAAATATACTCAGCCTCGGCAGTTGATAGAGCTACTAAGTTTTGCTTCTTTGAGTGCCAAGATATTAGGGATTGACCTGGATATTGGCAAGCTCCTGAAGCGCTCTTTCTATCAACTTTGTATCCAACGTAATCAGCATTTGAGTATCCAGTGAGAGTCTTGTCGATCATCATAAATCTTAACGATAAGGAAATCATTCCCTTTGGTTTTCATAAAGAGAGTCTTGTCGATCCGACCTCTTCTAAAATCATTTTGAACCAAGAAATTACTTAGTCTTTCGTACCAAGCTCCGGGAGCTTGTTTAAGACCATAAAGAGCTTTTGAAGTTTGAAAACATGATTTGGAAAATCTGAGTTTTCAAAACCAAGAGGTCTGTTCGACATAGAATTCCTCTTCAATAAAACCATTGAGAAACGCACACTTAACATCCATTTGATATAACTTGATATTCATGCTAGATGCAAATGCCAACAGGATTCTAATGGCTTCAATTCGGCAACAAGTGCAAAGGTTTCCCCACAATCAATCCCTTCTTCTTGATTGTAACCTTGAGCCACAAGTCTAGCCTTGTTTCGACTACCAACCCACCTTCATCCAGTTTGTCTTTGAAAACCCATTTGGTTCCTATGACTGGGTGTTTGGTCGGAGTCCGGACTTGGTTTCTCTCGAATTGATTGAGTTCCTCTTGCATTGCCTCTACCCATTTAGGTTCATTTATGGCCTCTAGTGCATTTTTAGGTTCAATTAATGAAATGAATGCAGTGAGTGCACATAGATTCTAAAGAGAGGAATGAGTTCTTACCCCACTGTTGATATCGGATATTATGTTTTCTAGTGGGTGGCTAGAAGCATACTTGAATGCTCTACCTATTCTCTAATTTACCGGATCTGTAGGCTGAATCGCTTAATCTTCGAAGCTTGTTCCGAGTGGTCTTGCTCAATAGATTGTTCTTTAACATTCCGAGCGAGACTCTTGAGTTGTCTCGTTCGAGTCACATTATTTTGAGCTATTTAGGTTTGAATCTTGATAGATTTAGTTTTATCATCATCTTCTCTGCTGAGCTTCGGATCTCGTAACGATGACTCACTAAGTTTTTCCTGTTCAATCTCATTAAACACAATGTGAATGCTTTCTTCCACTTTGTTAGTTCTTTTATTGAAAATGCGATAAGCTTTACTATGAGATAAATAACCTGGAAAAATACCTTCATCCGACCGAGCATCAAACTTGGTCGGGTGATCCGTAATACCCGAAATTTTAAAGAAAGGCACCGGAAAAACATAGAATTACTGAATATTATTCCCGCAGGTCTGGGGTTGAGTGACTCGATTTTATTTACGACCGGACATATTAGATTAGTATCGCTTTGGAGGCTGGTGTTGAATAAGTTAAATCAAGGAAATTGCCTTCCTTTTTCATCCGAGCTAAACTGTTGGGTGATTAGGAATTGTCGTGGCTGGCGTATTAAAATATGTTAGGACGCAAAGCAACGTAAGAGGACGTAAGGGAAGAGTTATGGACTTCTCTTATATAGGCCGGTGATTACTTAGTTGAATTATGAAGAGATGGGATAGAAACCGAATTGGGGGCCCAATAAGGATCATTAACCAACGGAATGAGGCCGTGGAAGAGAGGGAAGCAAAGAGGGCTCGGTTGAGCCCAAGCACCGAGAGGAGCGAGCAGGAAACAGAGAGGGAGGGGGAGAGAGAATGCGCGGGAGCCGGAGCAGAGGCCGGTGGCCGCCTGAAGAGTGAGCGACCGGTGGGTAAAGGAAAAGCAAGGGCTTGGGAAGGCTAAAAAGGGAAGAAACAGAACAAAGGAAGGAAGAGGGAAGACCGAGCGCAGAGAGAGAGAGAGAGGGCAAGCGGTGCAAGAGTCGAGGAGACCAAGGGGTGGCCGGCGACCACCGTAGACCCGAAGGTGGCAGCCAGCGACACAAGTGGGCCGCGACCGAAGGGACAGAGTGAGGGACGGAAGAGAGACCCGAAACAGAGACAAACGCGAGAGAGTCCACAAGATCGGGAACCGGAAGAAGGGGCGGCGGTGAGAGAGGAATACCGGCGGCGAACGCGCGATGGCCGGACCGAGGGGTGGCCGGAAATCGAAACGCTAAACCGAAGCAAGAGGAAGCGAGAGTCCCCGAAACCGAATGCGAACGTAGACAACAAGCAATTCAATCAATTCCAAACCCGAGGATCCTGGTGGGTGGGTATTCTTATACTCTAAACTATTAGTAATTTCGAAACCCAAATGGATTTGTTGTGAATGTTGAATGTGTTCCGTGAGTATGGAATTTGTGCTCGAACGTTGAATATTGTATTGCAAGACGGACTTAATCCTTGTGTAAGATTGAAATAAGAGCTTAGAATGGATTTAAGGAATTGAGAGGGCTGAATCGCGAAGTGAAAGGAATTAATTCGATTAAATAGTAGAATTAAATTGGGAACTTCAAAGAGATTTAATAGTTACTTAAGGTTAAATTAGAACCTCGCTGATTCCGAAGAGGTTAGATTGCATAGGTCAAAGGAGTAGTATTGAAGTTTCAATTAGTATTAAGGATGAAGAGTTAGGACATGGATATGAATTATGAGTTAATTAAGTTTTAGAGATCCTTCAACCTGCGGTATTAAGAGCTAGTTACGAACATTGGGGAATGGTAGGTCGAAGTATAAAGAGAAGCATGAATTCGTATTGAGTAATGCGCAATTGGGAGAAGTAAGTGAGAAATGGGTGATTGTGAGATTAATTACGTTCGAAATTTATTTAATTCCTCGAGGTTGAATTGAGCGTGAAAATAAGCAAAGCTAACGGAAACCGAATAATGAAAAGTGATTAAGAGTTACATAACTAAGGATGGACGAGCAAGAGTTAAGTGATGAGTTAGAGACATACAACGGGAATTTGAGGCAAGGAATGGTAATGTTAAGTTGAGGAATTGGAGTAAAGGCAGGGAGTTGAGGAAAGTTGAGACGTGAGCGAACAAAGTGGATTCACGAGTAGAGACGTAAGGTAAGGAATGGAGGTGAAGAGAATGAATTGTGACGAATTGAAACGTTAACTTAAGTGATATATGCTTGTGGTTACTTGTGACTCAGGAAATGGAGATTAATCATACTAAAGTGAGGGATTAAGAAAGCATAGTTGGAAAAGAGTTGAGAATGATTTCTTGCATTGAATGGTGATTATTCGTGCTATGTGATTGCTTTACGTGATGCTCAAAAATAGTTTCGAAAAGAGTTACGTATTTTACGTGAATGATTCTTGAATGCAATTTCTTGAGAACCGCCTTTTGAACGTGATTATGTTTTAAACAAGCAAAGCTGATTTGAGAAAGTGAACTTATAAGGGTGACACGTGGTGTCATGCCTTCCTTAATTCCAAATCGATTGAGAAAGTTGTGAAGTGAATGTGATGAATGAGTATGTGCAAAGAGTTTTGAATCGACAGGCTACGGATCGTTTAGCATACCGAAGGGTTCGAACCGGGAACGCCCAGCTAGAGACTTCGAGGCAAGGGTTCTAATAAGGGTCCTGCAGAGGCAGGATGCCCGCTCCGAGACTTCCCGAAGAATGGTCCTAAGAGCCTTTTGTCGGGTCGCGCCCTGAATTAAAGAAGTGCTAGTTCGATTCCTCGAAGGTCCGGAAAAGTTGATTCAACCCCAAAAGTATGTTCATGAATGTGAAACTGTGTTTTTAAGTGATTGAAGAGTCTTGATCTTTTTCATTGCAAGAGATTTCAGTGAAAAGTATATAGATTTCTATTACACTATTATGCTTTCCCATATTTCATTATTATGAGTATTATGTGTAAAAAATTTCCTTTTAAGGGTGTAAGACTCCGGTGAGCCCGTGGATTATTGCTCACCCCCACAAATTCCCCCTTTCTCTCCCCGAGTGTTGCGGGTACACTTTTAGAGGCTTAATCGACGCTTACCATACTCCGGACTCTAGCCGACTACCGATGGTTGACTCAAGGGACTCAAGTGGTCGGCTTGCATTCTTATGTGTTTAAATGTTATATTTGTAATTTAGTTCATATAGTTGTACCCGATGTATCGTAAACCATTTACATTGTTTTAAGTTTTATAGCATGATTAGTTGGACTCCGGTGTGTGGCCGTTGAGTTGTATACTCCGAGCGTGTGGCTTGTTGAGTTATATTATGCTTTTGTGCGGGGTTTGGATCTCGAACTAGATCTGAAAATGTGACAGTGGTGAATCAAAAGCGACTTTTACGAAGTTTTTGTGAAGATAAGTAGGAAGATGTGTGGTTGATGGAGTATTAGGGATCGGATGTCTCCAGAGTAGGAAAGATCAGCTGAAGGGAGATAAAGAGATCGGAATAAATGAATATTCAATAGCTCTTAGTCAAGATTCAACAAGCAGTAACATTTAGGAAAAAAGGTTTCTTAAGTTAATTCGGCAAGCATGGAGCATAGGAAAGAAATTGTATGCAAATGATAGCCTAAGCTCTTTATTTATAGGAAAGGATTAGATCACAAATGACCTAGGGTTAAAGCTTGAGAAGTCTGTTTAAAAATGAGCAGAAACCAGCTGAGAAAAAAGGTAAAATCCCCTAAAACGGGTGCCGGACCGAATGATGTCATTTTGTGACCATAAGCTCCGTGTCTCGGTTGCTGTTTTTGGATCAAAACACAACCTTTTGATGCTTCTAACCTTCAAACTTGACGTCGACCATATGACGTATTGAGGATGACTTTAGTTTGGTGTCTTCATTGGATGCTGATGACGAAACACAATGTTTTGAGCGTAGCAAAGCCTTGTGCTAAAGGTTAACTATTTAGGGTTCACGCGGGCTTGGATTCTTTAAGAAAAAGGATTGTTGGACCGAACGAAGGAAAAAGGTTTTTTATTTGGTGCTATAGTGTTTTTTATGGTTTACCTGGTTTGCATCATGCCAATCGATATCTTGTCCGTTATGCAAATCCACAAATAGAACTGGGATTTCATCTCCCGGCCGACAAAATAAAAAACAGGAATAAAAGCAACAAGGATGACACGTTTTAGGTGTCTACAGTTAGCCCCCACTTTGATCTAGTCTAAAAGACGAAGGGTCAAAGTAGACACTAAAGGACACTTATCTCGCTTTTGTGCATTGTTTTCAAAACCGATTCTTGTGTAGTGTATGGAATTGGTTGTCTGTCGAATATGAACTCCGGGACGGGGTTTGGACTTGATCACAACGAGTGCATTATGAAGTCCAATAAAACAATCTTGAGCCGAGCTTCATTAGAGTCTAAAGCTCGATTAATTTTTATGCTTGAAACTTCAATCGTTCTTTGATATGAAGCTTGACCCGATAATCTGTTGTTCTACCTAGCTTGTTAGTGGATAGTAATACTTACGAAATTTCGATATTTTACGTGAATAATCCAATTGAAAAGAGACAGAAAAATTGATCTACAAAAGCTTACGTGGTGGGTCCAAAGATCCACTTGCATGCACAATGTTCCAAGAATCTAGTTGCCACGCCCGATGGGACTTCACAAGCTAGCCTCCAGCTAGGGCTGCAAAGTTGTCACCGATGGGACACCTGTCGGACCCCATGGCTGCGCATCGGCCAGCCTTCGGTAGGCATGGTCCTCACGTGTTGCCGGATTCCTTCTTCTTTTTGCTCTTGCTTTTAAAAAATTTTTCTTGTGTGTTTGGCATGCCTTGGCCGAATTTGTCCATATAAGGAGGGTTTAGTGTGTTCATTTTGCACATTTCACTTACTCCTCTCTTGCTTGCGATAGCTTTTCTCTTGGTTTGCTCCTTCCGGTCCCGAGAAAACTAGTTTGTTTTGACAAACGCAACCCTTTCAAATATGTATAGGAGAAAGGCTCATCCCATTGGAAGGACAAGAGCCGAGAAATTAGTTCATGACAACTTCCTAGAACGACAAGTGGCGTCTTCATAATGAAATGGATCCCAAATTATGTCCTGGTGGAAGCCGCGAACCACGTTTATTCACTTGCCATTTCTCCATCGGTAAGCTTGTTGGCTTAAAATTCTTTCTTTGCTCACTTGGAGTAATGCTTCTACTAAATCTTGTTGGATTTTCATTTTGTAGAATGGTCCCATTCGGAGTAGCGGGGCTATTTCGAAATTCATGGAGACGTTTAGTGAAAGGAACTATCCTCGACATCCTAAATAGTGTCGTGTTTGGTTCCCTTTATATTGTTTTAAACCATTTGTGTGATAAAAAGAGCATGATCCCATTCGATCTATTAGTGAGCGCTTTTGGTACACAACTAACACTTTTCATCGTCCTTTCGGGAGATGACTATTACTCCTTTTGATTTTTCGTTTTGTTAGGTTTCGTACTGCTCAAGGGAGCCTCTAGCATATGATCAAAACTTATACAAGAACCATGGCGATTTGCGTCATATCTTCAGCCCTGTGGCTAGTAGGTTTCCTTGGGAAAATTTCTTTTAACGCATTCCTTTTTAGACTTTTGAGAATGTTGAGTTTTGGGCTCAACATACCTCTCAACAAGTTCGGGTCATGGTTTTTCTCTTACTAAGCACATCGATCTTCTCGCGACCAAGCTTTAAAGGCGCATGTTCGCTATTAAGTGAACATAGTAGACATGGACAAGGTTAGAGATCTAAACCGGGGTGCGCTTGCTGACCCTTGCCTCATAGGGGTTTACGCTCGGCGTGAGCCATACTAAGGCCACGAAGGATTTGACGAACTACTTCCCTTGTGTGGATTGTAGAAGATCATTGAGTTATGCCTACTTTCCTCTTTTAATACCAAAATATTTTTATCTTGCATGAATAAAGGTCTTAGTTGTCTTGCAAAATTGTAGTCCAGGCAATATGAGTATTTTCCTCGCCTTTCATCGGGTTTAAGGAATCATCGTTCATTTACGGCCTCAATATCGTAGGCCAAAATCCACCTTCAATGACCCAAAGCTCATGATTTAGGCTTTTTGAGGGCTGCCCTTCACCACATGGTTCGGTTTGTCACTTTTAAGCTTTAAATTTGAATCAAAATACACCGAGAAATTTTTCTTCTTCATTGCCCAGCACTGTGGGCATGGCCATCGTGGCCGGCGCCGACTAGAAGGTCGGGTGTTTGCTACTCAATTTTTGGCGTCTTTGCTTGTCTCCTTATGAGTCCTACATGTGCAGGCCAATTTCAATCCATGGGCTCAACGTCCACTCCCTCCAAGTGTACGTCTTACGCGAGAATTAACCGAGAGGAGGATCATATTTGAGGGTGATTTTTGGTTTTTGTTGCTATCTAGGCAAACAGGTCACGCTTCAAATCCGCTATAGCACATGGCCTTCGTTCATTCCATGTGATCCACCACAAATCATGTTTATTTTCGCACCCTTACTCAATGGGCGTAGGAAGAAGCGACTATTGGGTATGCCTATACGTAGATTTTAAACCCGCATTCATCTTACAATTATCACTTAGAGCGGGTTATGATCCGATCCGTGAGCCTTCATCTCTTTCTCCTTTTTGTGTAGTTGAATTTCTTGTGTGGAAATTAGCTTCATCTTTTATACTCTTTACTTTGAGTTGTATGCTAAAAGTTTCTTGCTAACGCCATAAACCTTGCAGTATGACTGGGAACAATCTTGAATTATGTCTATCGGGTTCTAGTCTCGCCCTTAAAGTTATCCGGGATATATTCACTGGAAAAAACCTTCCAATCATTTTGGGCGAGTCTTCGTTAGTGTAAATGCGATCATACCGAGATTTTAGTAACTCGTGCTAATTGCTCCATCATTTTGTAAAGGTAACGACCTAGATTGTCTTGATCGGAGGCCTCCTAAGTGGCTCGGTGGACTCGGACACGCCCATCTAGCCAACGAACCCCACTCGGTGCTACGAATTGAGCGGGCACTTCCATCTTGGAGCTTTTATTAAATGTGCTAATTACTCTTGTAGCTTATCAATCTCCTTGGGGCCATAGGGCTAAATCTTCACGGACTTGTGGGGACAGACGATTTTGCACATCCATCTTGGAGCACTTCGGCAACTATATCTTCAATAAGACCTTCGATGATGAAGATTGTTCTTCACCTTGTAGGGTTCTTTTGCTTAATGTTTAATGTTTTGTAATATTTTGACTCTGTGCAAATGGGATGAATGTAAAGACTCAATTCTAAAAATACTTTCTTTTATTAATATGATGCGAAAAAATTCTAAAGAAAGTTGCAAAGAAAAATCAAAAACAAAATTGCACTAGCCCCCATTCCCCCTAAAAGAAATTAATAAAATGGAAAATAAGAAATTTTAAATGCACAATCGAAAAATAATAGGGCAATGTCAAAATGGGCTTGAAGCAAAAATGAGAAATGGCCCAAGGAGTGCTCGGGCCGACAAAGAAATCGAACCAGGTCGTTTGGTCGAGGCCTCCGACGATCTTTAGTGGCGTGGTGTGGCATGGCATGACTCTTAACCCGAAGACTCGCTATAAGTTTGACTCTTAGCCGATACTAAAAATTGCACTTTCCAAACCTTCTTCTATAACTCCTTCATAAAAATAGGTCCTAAGAAATTGCCCCAAGTGCCTTGAATTTCCTTTTCACTTAGAGGATGAAGAATATAACTAAGTTGTCCCGTTGGATGCACGAGATGACAGATATTTATAGGGTACAATTGTCACAATATGGACTCAATTCCTTATTCGGGCATTAGGTAAGTGAAAGTTTATTGGACTTTCTTAAACAGTGATGTAGCCTTCGTGATCCACACTATCATGTTTTTGGTTCGTGGATAAGGAGTTGTGTCTCCCACTCGAAGAGTTCCATGCCATTTTGGGCATCCAACATCATACTAAACCTCTAATGCCGAAGCCTTCCACCAATAGCATGAAACGTACAAGTGACTGCTGAAGCTAACAAATAGGAATCTGAGTTGGATTCTTATTAGGGTTGAGGTGCACTCAATGAACCTCGCTAAAGCATTATCGTCCTACGTACTCCCTTGGGCTCGCTCGCATTGAGAGACATCGGGCCATAATCACCGCCCGATAGATGGTTTCTTGCTTGTAGGGGTCGAGGGATATGGCCTCGATCGCATTCTTCGGTTTCATTGAGCAATCGGAGGATTACTCGCTCTCTAACTCCGCTTATTGTTTCTAAGACTATCATAGGGTGGGACTCGGGTCGAAGTAAATCCAAACGAGGGCCACCAGTAGATGCTTGCTGCCGTATTTCCAAGGGCTAATATGGCCTATACTTTCGTGATCCTCTAGGTCGTGATATCGTGGAAGATATTAGGGATGTCGTCGAGGCGTCGGTTCATACTTTTTAATCATTTTATGCTTGTTTTGTTAAGTAATTGTTTAATGATATGTCTAACATAAATATTATTTTTTTCCGTTTAAAAAATAGTGCTCTAGTCCGATATTATTATGGCGGGGTCCCAAAACAAGTGGAGAAAGCGTAACCACCAATTGTCCCCGTCAAGGTGAGGTTCTCTTGGTTACTATAGTGTACTTTAGATGTTTTTCATTTCATATTACTTGTTATATACATAAGTACTAATTAATTCTCTATGTTAGGAATCTATTTTTATTTTGTAGTGCCATAAATAAGCGGGTTAACGTGGAGTGCAACTTCTACATTGTCCAAGTACATGAAAGAGATTGTGACAAAACTCGAAAGGAATGCTTGTCCCAAACAGGTGTAGTTGCACTTTTAATTGATTATTTTAATATTCTTTTTCAGCTTGATTGACACTTGCACTAACCTTATTAATATGTCTTTTATAGCATTGGTGATAATATTTCCGAGAAAGAAGCCAACCACTCCTTACACGGTTGAAGTGCTCAACGAGTTAAAACAAGGTTTGGCGAGTTCGTGTACAACCGTATAAAGGAATAGGTATATACATTATAGTTATTCTTCATTATTTGATAGGTATATAAATTACACATAGGATTGTGGTTTGTATATGTGTTTGTTGTTTTGTATAGATTCCGGTGAAGAGAAACGCCTATATACAAAATGTGATGAGTATATGTGTTTGTTGTTTTGTATATGTTTTGGTGAAGATTTTATTGGGATTGTGGTTTGTATATGTGTTTGCATATGCTTCCTTTTTTGTAATATGAGAACAATTATTTTAAAAAATCGATCGACGATGACGGTTCTAAACGCAGTAACCGTAATCAAAGGCTCATCTATGACGACAGCTTCAAATGAAAGAACCATTGTCATAGGTTCTCCGTAATAAGTTTTTCCAACAACAGAAGAAGGCCTATGACAACAATTTTTCCATCTCGAGCCATTATCATATATTGACCTATGACTACGGTTTTCAACCACGCCCAAATACATGACGCCTGTTAACCGTCGTTAAATGTCATTTTGTAGTTTGTAGTTAAAAGTGGTTCTTGTAGTAGTGTGTACTCTCCTTTCCATCCTGTTGAGCTAGCATGGCTCCCATCGTCGTTTATGTTGTGGTGAGGTATAAAAGTAAAGGCTTCCCTGGTTGAGGCGGAACTAACGTCTGGAGGGTTGGCTAGATATTCATAACCGTTTCCACTTGCTTTTGGCAGTCATCATTCCAAATAGGCTTAGACCCTTTCTTCAACATCTTAAAAATGAGGTAACAGGCCAAAGTCAATTTTGATATGAAATGACTAATGTACTCGTAAACGTCCCAGAAACCTCGTATCTCCTTCTCTATTTTCAGTGGTGGAATCCCTAACATAGCTTTCATCTTGGTTGGTTGAACTTTGATTCCTCTAAGACTAACCACTTAGCCTAATAGTTTGCCAATGGTTACCCCAAAGGCACACTTTTGAGGGTTAAGGCGTATGTTGTACTTTCTTAGTCTTTTGAAGAATTTTCTAAGGCTAGGTAAGTGCCTCGCTGTAGACACCTAAAATGTGTCGTCCCTTATCTCTTTTATTTCTTCAATTTATATTGTTGGTTGATGATTAGATATGAGTCCTGTTTGTTGATTTGGATCACGGTCATTGTCCGGTTGGTGTGACGAAAGCAAGTAAGCCATAAAGAACCCCTAAGACCAAATAAATAGCCTTTTGCCTTGGGTTGGTCTAAAAATCCCTTTCTCCGAGCCCGAACAAAGCCTCCAGGCGTCAGCGGATGTCCGATGTCGCGTATAGGAAATTCCAGCCTTAGAATTCTTCATTTTATTTTGATATCCAACAAGACATGGAGCTGAAGACCTAAAGATGATGTTAGGTGCTGCATTTCATGATCACAAGCATCAAAGTGTTGCTTTTTGCTCCAAGACAGTCTACCCGAGACAAGGAGCACAACTCCCTTCAAAACGACATCATGGTCGTAACCTCCAACCTGTATTATTTAACTTGAAATGTCGCGTTTTAGCTCTGAAGACTCCCTTTGCAGTACAACAGGGAACAAAACCCTAGGGTAACACTCGGGTGGTCGGCACCCGGACCGCTATTGTATCCGATTTTATCCTATTCTATCCGGTTCAATCTTAGGATTTTTGGTCTAATTTTGTTAGCTGCTTCGGACGACTCGCGAGAGAAAACCCTAGGTCACTTGTGACCTAGACCTCTCCCTATAAATAGAGAGCTTAAGCTCTCATTTTCAACACGACTTCAGCCTATGCCTTACGCTGTTGAATGTTAACCTAACACGACTTATTTCCTTAGCATTACGTCACTTAACTAAGCTTAAAATAGTCTACTCCTAAACTTTACTTTACTTGAAAAGTGACCTCAAAAACCACTTTTCCAAACACTACGCCATTGAATCCTTACTAAGAGCAATATTCAATTATTTTGTTCTCTTGGTATTTATTCAACTGATCTTTCTTATTCTCTACAAACTAACACTCACAAAACTCATATAAAGCCTTCTCGAATCACCATCGTTGCATCAATCGATCCAAATTCGAGATTCGGATTAGCAGGTGCGACAACCCGAGGGCACGAATTCAACCTTTAAAATGGTTTATTTATATTGTATGCCTTTATTGCTTTCGGTATTACGGAGAAAAATTGTATCGCTTTTAATTCCTCCCCGCCCCATGTAATCCATTTAACGTTTTTTGCTTTCCTTTTCTTTATCACTTTCCTTTTATTTTCTTGTGTTTAATACATTACGTAAGCTCACAACTCAAACTAATAATGGTCGTCGTTTGATGGACGGAATGGAATGGCTTTCCCCTACGTTTCGTAACCCGAATTTGATTCTCGGTTCTATGACCATTCGAGTCATTTTTAATCTTTTTCAGTCTTAGTTTCTCCCATACAAAGATTGGAAAGGTAAACTTTATTTTATTTTTGTTAGTTTTTCTTTCCTAAAAACTAAAAGGCGACTATTATTTTTGCTTTAATTCTTTATGTTTCTTCTCGGTTGTTTGTGATTGCAAGGTAAAAGTTATTAGGGTTCTTGAACCTGTGAGCCGAGCCAAAGGTGGAGGTTAATTTCCCAACCCATGGGGAGGCTTGGTCGTGTCCCGGCCGTGGTTCTTATAGTGGCACTGCACTAGAGATGAATCACTTATTAAGAGGGCGAAACATGAAAAATTTGAGTGATGAGTTTTAATAATGTTTGCATTAGGCATCCCGCATCTTAGCAATGTTCGAACGTATTTTATTTTTATTTGTGGACCATTAGGTTTTACCCCTTGTTAAACACTTCAGGTAAGAGGCTCCTACTCGATCTAGGCGGGCCCAACCGGGCTTGATTGCCAATAGAAGTAGTACCTCTTCCCTTGTAGTATGCGCTCTTAGCTTACCGAGAGGCACCAAGGATTCAAAGCATTTTTCTTGTCATGCCCTACATAGAAGACTAAATCCCCGGACTATGAGTCACCATGTATCCTACCTAGTCTTAAACCTCTTTTGACCATATCTTTGACCATTAGGTGGCACCTTGTCTTCATGTTCATGCTTAGATAAGTGTGGTTGTTTTAGATTGAATTTCCTGCTTGTGAGCCATTAGGAATAGGTGAGGAGTGCTGATTAGCCCTTACATGGGTGCAAATAAAATATCTTAATAATTTCCTACAGTTGGTCCATTCTGTGCATCTTAGCCAAAGTTAAATTACGTTTCTCCTTTTGGGTTGGTCCATTACTTGCATTTCCGAGTCACACTAAAACTTTCTTTAGGTAGTTTTAGGTAGTATCGCTAGTCGATCCGTAAGCGTGCTACCAAGGTTTCCTCTACCATTTGAGTACGTCGATCTTAAGATTTTGACCTCTTTTGTCTTGCATTTCCATTTTGCATTTTCATATCTTATATAGCCAAAATAGAATTCAAGTCAAATAAAGTGACTCCGTTTTGCATTTTTATATTTCATTTTTAGCCACAATAAAATTCATCTCAAATTAGGTGAGTCCATTTTGCATTTTCATTTGGCATTTTC
The DNA here is from genome assembly GCA_021018815.1 of Talinum fruticosum. Taxonomy (NCBI): domain Eukaryota; kingdom Viridiplantae; phylum Streptophyta; class Magnoliopsida; order Caryophyllales; family Talinaceae; genus Talinum; species Talinum fruticosum. The sequence continues at coordinate 4,389,128 of JAITYX010000026.1, forward strand.
AGTTTTTATACAGCTAAAATAAAATTCAACTCAAATTAGGTGCGTCCAATTTGCATTTTTATTTTTCGTACAGACCAAAATAAACTTTATTACAAATTAGGTGAGTTCGTTTTGCATTTTCATATTTCATTTAGCCAAACAAATTCATTTCAAAATTAGAAAAATCCTTTTTAATTCAATGATGCATTCCAATTATAAACTATCCAAATCATACAATCATCCCTAACTAAGTCATAAGCATCATCACATACATTTCATTTGTTTACATTCTTTATCTGCATCCAAATAAAAGCATTCCTAGTCTCTTCGGGTCTCGCGCTTATGTCCCTTCCTCTCAAAAGTTGTATTCTTTCACATGGTCCTAAGCCTCATCGATTGGGCTATAGAATAGGGAAGTCACCTGCAATTGAGTTTCATCGGAATCCAAGCTCTAAATGGTTAAAACGCCTCAACAAGGAGTTCGACACATCTTCTCCCCGCTCTACACCGTGTTACTGCTCCACGGTTTACACCGGTGTGACATATTTTGGTGTACAACACACCAGCTCAGCTGCTTACCCAAAGCTTTGTTCCTATCATGTAAGAAAGAGGCATCTCTTTCTTCTATGCATTGATCTCTTTCGATCTCCATTCTCGTATTTCAATCCGAACTACTTCCTTGGTCTTCTTTTCACCGTAGGATAGTACCTTAAATGAATTCACCTCCAATGGATATAACACTAGAACAATCCCGTAACCTTGCTTAACTTTATGAAAATTTAGCCAAGGTGGACGCTAGATGCTCAGGATGAAAAAATAGAGTCTATATCAAGCGATCTTACGACTATCCTAAACACCATTCACGTTAGCTAGAGAGATGAGGAATATGAACGATTAAGAATAGGAGGATTTCTTCCACCTCCACCTAGTCTATCAACTCCGGACAGGCCCAAACATGAATTTCCTAAGCATGAATCCAAACCTCAACCCGATCCACGTATAGACCGGATAGAACGAATGTTAAGGGAGTCATCCATGTTCGATAATCGCTATTTTTATCGTAAGGGATTCACTTCAATCACTAAAGGAAACTCCCCCTAAGTTTACTATGCCTATGTGAGTCCGGAATTTTGAGTGGATTGATTTTATAGTTAAATTAAGCTAGGTATTTATACTTAATTTATTTTATGTGATTGTTATGTGCTTGAGTGTTTATATAGCTTAATTAATAAAGGTAATTGCTCCTTTGTTGCTATTAAATGAAATAGAAACTTAGGGCGGACTTATGCCTAATTATCCCAAAAGATTAGTGTTGAGTAGTAGGTGCTGGCTGCACCTAATGAGGCCACCGAAATAGGAAAAGAAAGGAGCAGCAGAAAAGGAAAGAAAGGAAGGGGGAAATGGAGCGAGAGAGAGAGAGAGAGAGAGAGAGAGAGAGAGAGAGAGAGAGAGAGAGAGAGAGAGAGAGGGCGACGGGAAAGATAGAGCGAGACCGAGAGGGCGAGGAGAGTGAAGGCGAGGAAGGGAGGCCGAAGACCTGCGTGCTGAATGGCGAGCGACGGTGAAGCGGCCGGCGAGCGAGAGGAAACGGTGAGGCGTAAAGGAGGGCGAAACCGAGGTCGAGAAAGGGACACGAACGCGAGGGCAGAGAGGGAGGCAGCCGGTGGGCGCGAGAATAGTGGCCGGCAATGGCATCGGATGTGGAGGAGGGCGGCGAAACCGGAGCTAGCAGCGAGGGAAGAGGAAGGAAAGGAGGAAATGAACCAGGGAGCTCGAATCTCGGAAAACCAGACAAGCGCCAATCCACTGAATCGAGGTGGGTAGTCTTATACTCTAAACTATTATTAGTTTCGAAACCCAAATGAACTTCTTATAAATATTGAATGTCTATTTTATTATGAATATTGAATGTTTGGTGGGAATACGAGAATGATTGTACCAGTAGGAAGTAGTTAGGCTGAATTAGAACTTGAGATAATCCGCTTAAGTGTGAAGGTTGAATTGTGGATATTAGAGATTATGAGAAAGTTAGATTGCGGAGGTCCAAGGAATATTATCAAAGTTTCAATTAGCGATTAAAGACAAAGAAGGCTGCGATCCGGGTGCGAATTGCTTAGAGATTACTGGAGTTTACGATGTTGGGGGGGAAGATAACTGCTAACATTGGGAAATAACGAGTTGAAGGAAAAGGAGAATATGAGTTTATATTGATTGATACACAATTGAGGAATGAGAGTAGAAAGCGAGTGGTTGGGTTAAATTGAATTGGAGATGTGCCCGAGTCCGTGAGATTGAACTAGACTTGAAGGTAAGCGAAGCTAACCGAATTGAGTGATGAAAAGTGATTAAGAGTTATACAACGAAGGATGGACGAATAAGGGTCGGTTAATAAGAAAGAAACATACAATGGGAGTTAAGGCAGGAAATGACGAGCTGAGAATGGTAAGGTTAAGTTGAGTTAAGAATATGTCTAAGCCTTAACAATAAATCAAGTTGAAGATAAGCATAGTGAGAGGAACTTAAGTGACGAAGTGAGATCAAGAGTTATATAGTTGAACATGGGTAAAAGAAGTTGAGTATAAAGTAGAGACATAAAATGAGGAATTGAGGTAAAGATAATGAATTGTGAAAAGTTGAAACATTGAATTAGATGGTATCTATTTATGGTTATTGTGGCTGAGAAAAGTATTAGTTTCTAAACTCATTCAGTTTGAAAGTAAATTAAGTTAAGGGAATGGACTTTGGAATATAGAGGAGGAAAGGGAAATCAGAATATTAGGGAATATGCATCCATGTAGATTGATTGTGGCATTGAAAACAAAATATGGCGAGAACTACTCATATGGGAATAGGAGACTCATGCTTGAGTAGAAGATGGAGGAATATGAGTAAATGTGAGATACTTGCGCGAATACTTGAATAAATGTGCTTGCTTGGAATGTTAAGTTTCAGTATAGAGATGCTTGACACGTGAAGTGATTTGTTTCTAAATAATGCTTGAAAGTTGGTTTTGAAAAGAGTTCAAATGTTTACGCAAAAGGATACTTGTGTATGATTCTTGAGAAATACTTTCGAACTTGAAATGTGTTCTATAAGAAGTGAAACTGATTGAGAAAGTGAATTTAGAAGGGTGACACGTGTGTCATGCCTTCTATGATGATAAAGTGATTTGAGATCTTGGTTAGAAACCAAGTTTGACAAGTGATTGTGATCACTTCGATTTAAATGAATTTTGGGCTAACGATTGTTTTGACCGGAGGAAGAAGGTAGTCATACGTATCAAGCCACGGGGTCCTTGTGTATCAGGATGCCCATCAACCAGAGAGGTTGATTCTTTCTGACGAGGAAAGCGGAGCCTTCCGAGTATTTGACTAGAGATAGGTCCGGGAACCTGAGTCGGGGTCGCGCCCGAGAACCGCCTGGTGCTAGTTCAATCGCCGAAAGGCCCGAAAGGATTTTCGGTTTATGGCTGAAAGTATTTAAAAGAAAGTGCAAATGATTCCACCTGGTTTAAAGTGATTCTATTCCTAAAATGATTGTAGACCGTGCTTTCAAATGATTGAAGTGTTATGAGCTTTATGTTGCGAATGATTTCAAGAGATTTCATTATGAAATATATAGATTTGTATTATATTATTATGCTTTCCCTGATTTCATTATTATGAGTAATATGTGTAAAGAATTTTCATTTTAAGGGTGTAAGACTCCGGTGAGCTCGTGGTTTATTTCTCACGCCCACAAATTTCCCCCTCCCAACTGCAGTACTCTTTGATATGGTTGGCTGGAATGCTTGACTTGGATGGTGATCGCAAGTTGAAGTTGATTCATGTGCGTCATGTTTAGTGTATTGTATATATTCGATTACTTATATCAATAGACAGTATGTATAATACATTTTATTTATGTACGGAGACCCGAACTAGTAGCTCGACAAGCCGGAGATTTCCTTTCTCTGGCAGCTTTGATCTTAAGTGGTTGTAAATCTAGCTTTTGCTGCGCTAGTGATTTGGGTTGTAAACTAGTTCAAAGTGCGAGTTTTGTGGTTGTGAATATACTCCGGCATGTGGCCGTTGAGCTGTGTACTCCGAGCGTGTGGCTCGTTGAGTTTTATTCGACTTTCATGCGGGTTTTAAGGCTTTTAGCCTATAGGTTGGGCCATAGTTCAAACAGAACTCCTCCCAAATTTTTAGAAAACTTCTAACCCTCGTAGGAAATCATATTCCTTACCTTTAAGGCGGGCTAAGATAGCTAAGTCAACACCTAAGTAAGCCTTGGGAGTTCCTTTGAGGAACCCTGGCGGTGTAATACTCCTAGGGTGGGTTTTGGGGTGTTACGACTGATATCAAATTTCAATGTTCCAAGAATCCACACCATCATGCTCGCAACTTCTTAGGAGCAATGACTCTTAAGAACATACTAGAAGACACTTATCACATCATCTTCCCATGAACTTTTAATACCGATGTAATGAAGTGGTATAACATGATTGACCCACGTAAGGTCGCCAACTAGACTGATCTATGTATGGAGTTCTTACACCAATACACCTATAATACTCGATCTACCGGTTACTCTTAGTGACTTAGAGTTGATTAAGCAAGGTGAGAAAGAAAGCTTCACAAACTTTCTCACTATATGTAGAGCAAAGGCTTCCTACGTGGTAGACCGACCTTCCAAGAAGGACCAAGTTATGATCATTGTGAAGAACCTTCAGCCTCGCCTACAATGATTATCTCAAATTTTTACTGATGATGATCTTTTTAACCCCTAGAGATGCTTGGTATGCTTGATAGAAGAAGAGTTTTCCACCACAACCACAAAAGTTGTGACGGGGTATAGAGGTAATTATCAGTCTAAAGATAAGAAAACCTCTAATACAGGAAATATTAGCAGGGGTGGAAATGTTAATGCCCTTAAGAGGTATAATGACTACACTCCTATCGATACTATATACACTCAAGCCCTTGACTGTCTGTTAGCTAAGGGAAAGATAGAATTGCGACCCGGAAGAGCATAATCGAAAACTGTGAAACAGTCCAAAAACTAAGGTACAAGAAAAAAATACCATCATGCACGAGGACACGATACCGAGCACCTGTGGGACGTTCAAGAACAAGATGGAAAGTATGTTCCACAATGGTCAACTCACTCTACCTAAGGGCGCTCGGAAATCAAATAACAATAAGAATCCTTTCGGCGGTACGCTAGCTATTTTCGCTAAACCCATTCCGAGGTTAGTTGGACTTATCTGTCTTAATTCAGGACATTGATGAGTCCAAACCACATCTTAGCTTACCTCCTTTAGATGCGTAAGTCCATGGGTTGTGGGTAAGTGATGAAGAAGATGTTTACAAAACGAGAAACAATAACGACGACAACGACGATGACTTTTGGAGCACACCACACTTAGAAGTGAAGGACTTTTAGGGAGAGCCTAAAGGTCCGAAAATTCAATTCCTTACTCGATCTAGATGACATAATGTACCCCTAAGCTCACAACAAACTCAAGAAACCCCAAAAGAACCTAAAGCCGCTAAAGAAGAAGACCTGATCCTAAAACAACTTTAAAAGTTAAAAGTTGAGGTTTTAATATGGTAACTCATATCTCGCTTCCCAGAAACATATACGAGGCCTTAATTGGCGCACTTAGCGAGATTGAGGTCCCTCATGAAACCACGCTAAAGGATGTAGTAGGATTGGTCAACAATGGGGATGGAACCATTACTTTTGATCAAAAGGATCTCTCTTAAGAAGGTATTGCACACAACAACGCCCTTTATTTAATTGTAACTTGCATCAATAAGTTTATTCCCTTAACCTTGGTGGAAAACAGATCAAGCTGTAAATGTTTTCCCTTGAAGGATCGCCAAATGATTAGGAATTAGAGAGCAAGAACTCTCTAAGCAGATTGTTCATCTCCGAGCTTATGACAATTCTAAGAGAACGGTCTTAGGAACACTAACCTTACCAATCAATGTAGGGCCAATAGAAAGAAAGATTGACTTCTAAGTCCTAGATATCCCAACCACATTCAATTTGCTCCTAGGACGTCCTTAGCTACATGATCATCAAGCGAGTGCCTTCGCACTACATTAGAAAGTTAAGATGATTATCAAAGGTTAGGTTGTGACCATCAACAGGGACAATCTCTATGCTACTATCACCTCCAAAGAATTTATGGTTGAAATTGAGCACAATGATAATGATGAAGAACGCTATGGATTTGAGACTATTGATGCCTTAGACAAGGGTAAATCACCTCTTAATTTCAATCCTTATGGTAACCCTAGCGTCCGCTCCATGCATAGGAAGAAGAAGTATTTTTCAGGTCTAGGTGCAGGCCGAAGGGCATACCACCCTATCTTTCCACCTCTTGAACCCACTAAAAACTATAAATTTGGGGTAGGCTATCAATCTACCACCGAGGAAATTACCCAAGCCAAGTGGAAAGTTTAGACTAGAAGGATGCTCCCCACACCGTTCGCTCCATCAAGCCCTTTCCTCATACTCTAAATGGGCAATTCCTGAAAGAAGGGGATGACTTCCCTTAATACGGTTTTCTTGAGTCTTACTACCTTAAAGAAAAGGGTATTCGGTACCTGGCCTAGAGATCTTTAATGATTGTTATATATTAGAAAAGGAAGCACCCTACCTTATAGAAGAGGGACTGTCCACACCAAACCGAACCAACTTAGCTAGGAATAGTGTATTTGGTATGTTATTAGGACAAGAGAATAACCTAAATGGGAATTCAGTCTTGGTACTCGTCTCAAGCAATATCGCACCCACAATTCAATATGTCTAGATTCATCACCGACACCGACAATGAAAGGTCCAAGCATGTTACTTGGATTGATGCCGAGGAGGGCCAAGAGTTTGTCTGTTAGCTTAGGAGCGTATCCTTTTCTCGAGTCTAGTACTAGGGCTTTTGTGTCTCTTCCTATTACTTCTAGTTCTTTTTCTAGTTCTCTTGTTTCCAATTCAGCATCTTGTGTTTCGAGTCCGATATACTCATTTTTTCATTCAATTAAATAAACCTTTCTACTTACTCTTGACCTCCTTCTGTTTTGAATTGTTTTCCCTCTAATGATGAACAACAAATCCTTAAAGAATTAATAAAAGATATGGAAGATCATGAAATCGCTCACCAATAACAAAGGAAATAATAAAAACTAATCTTGGATCGGTTTATTAATCTCAAGAGGTTAAGATCGGGAAAATACTAGATCTAGAAGAGTAGAAGCAATTTACTTTGCTCCTTACAAAGTTCATAGATGTCTTTGCATGGTCCTCCAAAGACATGTCTGGGAATAGATCTAAGCATAATGGAACATAAAATTCCATTTTTATGATGAAGTTAAGCTACTTAAGCAGAAACTCAGGAGAAAGAAACATGAGTGGGCACTGAAAATTAAGGAAGAATTGCAGAAATAGTTAGAGGTTGGGTTCATCTAAGTAGTTCACTATACTAAGTAGGTAGCAACATAGTACCGAGTTCCGAAGAAAGATGGCAGGGTTCGAATGTGTGTGGTCTTCAGGGATCTTAATAAAGAAAGTGCCAAGGATGATTTCCCATTGCCTCATATGGACATCCATGTAGAAAACATAGTGGATCATGTTCCTTATAGACAACATAGCGGGTCATGCTCTACTTTCGTTCATGGATGGTTATGGTGGGTACAATCATGTGAACATGGTTGAACAAGACATGGAGAAGACGACCTTCATCACTCAATAAGGGACGTACTATTACCGGTGATGCCATTTGGGCTCAAGAACGTTGGTGCAACATACCAAAGGGCAGCTACGACACTATTGCATGACATGCTCCACAAAGAAACCGAAGTCCGTGTGGATGACTTGATCGTAAAGTCCAAGGATACGGAACTTACCCAACCTAAGAAAATTCTTCGAAACAAGTGAGGAAGTACAACATCCGCCTTAACCTCGAAGTGTGCCTTTGGGGTAACCTCGGGCAAGTCTGTTAGGTTATGTTATCGGTCTTAGAGGAATCATAGTTGATCCATCCAAGATCAAAGCTATTTAATAAATTCCACCGTCAAAGATAGAGAAGGAGATACAAGGTTTCCTAGGACGTTTCCGAGTACATTAGTCATTTCATATCAAAGTCGACTATGGTATATGAACCTATTTTCATGAAGTTGAAGAAAGGGTTCGAGGCCATTTGCGATACCGAGTGCCAAAAAGCATTTGAGAAGGTTAAGGAATAGTTCTGCCCCAACTAGGGAAACCTTTACTTTTGTACCTCACCATGATAGAGACAGACTATGGGCCGATTTTAGCTCAACATGACCTAAAGGAAGAGCAAGCGATATATTATCTAACCAAAATTCTTAGATTATGAGACTAGATAGACACCATTAGAGAATACATCATTAGCATTAGTCTAGGCTACCAAGAAGCTCGGGCACTATATGTTGGCCATAAGGGTACGTGTGGTAGCACTAATGGATCCTATTAAGTATATCCTTCCACAACCAACTATCAGCAGCAAGATAGTAAGATGGACTATCATGTCTGTTAGAATTCAAACTCAAGTATGTCCCTCAAAAGGCAATCAAATGAAGGGCAATGTCAGAATTCCTAGTTGATCTACTTGTAACTCAATTGCAACCGAACTCGTCGACTTTCTAGACGCAAACATTTTACAACTTTCTTATCCCACATTGTGGTATGCGAATTGTGGTACGCTTAAAGAGATACCCTTCTTGCTTCATGAACTTGCCCTTGGGAAGTCTCTAACATTCTCGGTACAATTCTCCAAAGTCATGATCACCATCATACAAACACTTTAAATGCTCAAAACCAAATACACAGACTTTCCAATTGAAAAAGTAAAAGGTACCCCCTTGAAAGTGCGTCCGCCCCTTGGTTGATCTTTGCCGATTTGTGTTCGATGGTGAAGTGAAAATCTTGTAGATATTCAACCCATTTGGCATGGCAAGGGTTGAGCTTATGCTGACCTTTAATGTATTTAAGGGCCTCATGATCAAAATGAAAAATGAACTCTTGGGCCAATAGATAATGGCTCCAAAGCTCAAAAGAACGAATGGTGGCATAAAATTCTTTGTTAGAAGTAGAATACCTTCATTTTTATTTACACAATTTTTCATTAAAATAGGCCAAGGGGCGAGCCTCTTAAATAAGCACTCCATCAATCCCCACTCTGGAGTCATCGCATTCAACCTTAAATTCTTTATGAAAGCACGACATAGGTAAAATCAAGGCTTGTGTGAGCTTTAACTTTATCTCTTTAAATATAGTTTGTGCCTTTGTTCTCCACTTAAAAGAGATTCCTTTAAGAACTTTAGTCATATGATCCATTATGGTGCTGAAATTTGTAATAAACCTCTTCTAGAATGAAGCAATACCATGAAAGCTCCTCAAATAATGTATGCTAGACAGAGTATAATGTGCCAAGATGACAAGCTACACCGATCCTAAAATATAGTGAAATTATGCGTAGTTCTTAGTGGGTCGAATGACTCAATAACTTGTTACGAGTACTCAAAACGACATAGAAAGCTAAAACTAAGGACTAAGCCGGACTCGGATGACCAAAATTGAGGGCTCGGACTAACTCAAGCAAGTGAAACCGAGGACTAAGCTAGACTCAGAAAACCAGAACAGAGGACTCGGACTAACTCAAACAACTCGAATCTTGGTGGCTCGGACGACAGGTGGTCGGTTTTGGAATAATGATAGAGGCTTCAAAAGAAGCTGGATTTTTGTGGGATAATGGTTAAGGGGTTAAGGAAGATGAGGGCAAAATGTTTGGGCAGAATGGTGAGGGATAAATATGGGGAAGGTTTATGAATATCCACTACGGATGCACACAACCGAGGATAATCTAACTTCACTTGGATACGGATTTCACCACAAAGCTTAGCTAGGGCTCAAAGGCTTACGTTGGATACATGTACACCACCAAGCTTGCCTAAGACTCTTTTGATCACCACCTAGTTAGCCAAACTAGGACAAACAAAATGAGATTTAAAAGGATAAAGGAGCTTAGCTCAACTTTGATGCCTTAGCATTCATGGATAAACTTGTCTACTTTTCACATGCAGCACATTACATATATATAGAGCTAAAAACTAGGGTTGCTACTTTAATCTAAGGGCTAAAAATAGCCTCACATAATCCTAAGGCTGTCATTACATTTAATCAAAATAAAAGAAGACAAAAAGAGCAACCAATGAAAATAAAACAATCGTAACAAAAGGATCTGCTACTAATGGTCCCCCGTGCTGTCGTTTTCACTCCATTTGCACTGTAGCGGGGCCAACTTAAAACAGTGATATCTCCTGATTTACAACTCCCATTTTGACGTGTAAGATATGCTTGGAAAGCCTAAGGAATAATCAATCCAACCATATCTAGTGCGACCCAATTTTAAGCTATGAGCAAAAAGGTTTGACCAGAACAATCAGCAAGGGTCGGACTAGTCATCGAAATACCCAATTTGATGATTTGACCATTTTCTTTATTATCTCCGGCCTAAAAGACAATGTCCATAACTTTTTATTAATCTAGATATGTCCATGAATACCCTTGTGAAAAGGGGAGACCAAAATCAAATCCAAGGTTGATTGAACACCCTTTTGAACTTGGCGTTTAAGTGTCATTCCGAGTCGGTAACTTCCTGTTTCGAGTCAACTTCAAATGCTCATAAATTGACATCCCCAACTCGAATTTGGTTGTTCTAGGTATAGCTAGAAAGCATAGGATGTTTGCTTTCCATCCATCTATCATACATGTTTGGTGAAGCTCTTGATCGGACGATATGATCAAATCAAGGTGCGAGTGTCATCCTAGAAGAGCAAGCTGCTAGTTTTAACAAAGGTCTTCCTCAGTTATTCTCTCTGCCTATTTTTAAGATGCCTATAAGTTTTTGAGCTTAAGGACATCATGAAGTACTTGTATGAAAAATTCGGGAAGTAAACTCCTAGCCATTTGTGACTCGAATGGATGAAACTTCCAGCCCTTATAACACGAAAGAATTCCGAGTGACTCGGAAGCTTGTGGAAAGGGGAAATAAGTGTGCTACCTAACTCAGTCTAATTGTGGATGGATTTGGGCTTAGAATATGTTGTATCCCATTAGTCTAGGTCTGTCATCCTCCCCTTGTTTGGAAGAATTTGTCCTTAAGTGCGTCCGGTGATCATCAACAAAATAAGACAGATGAATGGCAAGGTCGACCACGGTTGGATAGAACATACTTTCCGAGTTGCTTCAAAACTTGGAAGATGTTGCTGGCCCTTTCCTCGCTCCCGGTTAGTATCCTTAGTGATTGGCATTAACTTAGGCCAACTCATATAAGAAGGCCCCTCTTTTCTTGCTTGCATCCACTCAAGACTTCATGGTTTATCAACTAATTGCTTGCATTGCTTTTAGGCGCTAGACTTGTTGGAAGCTTGCACTTTGCTTGGACTTAGAAAATGTTTCATAAACCTCATAAAAATCCCCATGAATAAGGACCTTTCTTGGACCAGGAACTCACTAATTGAACTCCTTTATAAAGTTTGGAATAACATCCCAAAGTGGTTGGCCAAGCAATCGATAAAAGATCTTCGATTGAGGAGCTCCCTTCTTACCCAGACTTAGAAAATAAGAAGGCCAACTCATAATACCAGGCCAACTAAGAAAACAAGGCCAACTCGGAAAACCAGGCCAACTTAGAATACGAGGCTAACTCCGAAAACCAGCCTAACTTAGAATACCAGGCCATCTCGGAAAACAAGGCCAACTCAGAAAATTAGGCAACCTTAGAAAATAAGACCAACTTAGAAAACCAGGCGAACTCGGAAAATAAAGTCAACTCGGAAAACAAGGCTAACTTAGCAAACAGAGCTAACTCAAAGAACAAGGCCAACTCGAGAGAACAAGGCCAAAGGTTTTGGACAAACACCGTGCTTGAACATGGGGCTCACTCAACTAGTGTTTCTCACAATCAAGGAATAATGTTTCACACTTCTCATTTGCATAACAAATCAGAAAAATTTGTTACATCAACTTCATGCATATGCTCGATTCATATGACAAACTAAGAGACATAACGAACAAAGTAAAATCAATCTCCATGATCACCTTAGACCCAAAGAAATTAATCAAGGACTTCTCATGTGCGTGAGGTGGGATGGAGGTTTCAACTTCATCATAGCCTAGGACAAACAACTCCTTTGTAGGCTTAGGCTTATGTAGGGGATCCTTAGTGGAAGGCTGGCCATATGAGTGTAGGAACTCGGTTTTGGCCTTTGGCTTGTAGAGCTTGGTCTTTGTAAATGGGGAGAGGGTAAGATGGAATAAGGTAATCTTATGGTCAACTATTGATAAGGAGTAGGTGACCCTAAACCCATCATGTGCTATCCTTTTATCAAAAAACCAAGGCCATCTCAAAAAGACATAACAAACATCAACCAACATGTCATCACACCATGCATCCACAACACTTAACTTCCCAAGATTAAAAGAAAGTCAGCAACAAGGATCAACTAGGATGCGTATACCTTGAGGAAGCCCATGGATGTCATATGGGAGGTGTACTAAGGTTTGAATCTCTAAGCTCTCCTTTATCTCGTTTTGCTTTTCTTGTGGAATCTTGGTCTCACCCTTATCTCCATGCATAACCAGAAGCTCACTTGAAGGGGAATGATGGCTTGCTTCCTCCTCTATCGTTGGTTGGCAAGTGTCCTCCAAGACATCTTCATCATACTCATCAAACTTTGGAGGCAAACCAAAGTTGGGCTTATTTTCTTTGTCCTCCTCATGGAGCTCTTCACATTAAGCGGAGACAAGGCTTGATTGTGGGTATTCCAACTTAAGGTGACTCATCCCTTCACAAAGGGAAAACATTCTTTTTGGCAATAGACCAAAAGGGTTTGTGGGTTGTGGAGTTAGGAAATTCGGTCGTGGAGGAGAAAGACAACCACCAAAATTTTATGAGGGTATTTAGAGGCTTCTTTTGAGGAGGGGTGTGGGTTTTTATGGAGACAAAGAAGGTTGGACAGTAGGGGTAAATGAGGGAGGTTGCTGGCTTTCTTTGAGGTCAGATTTGGTGTTTTGTGGTGAGGGAAAGAGAGGCGGGTCGAAGTTAGGGCTCTCTTTGTTGATGGGGCATTTTGAGGTGGGAAAGAAGGCTAGTCAGTAGGTATTGGTGAAGGAAAGGATGTGATGGTTGAAGTGTTAGAAAGAAGAGAAAAGAGACTCTCCTTGTTGATGGGTTTAGTCTTGGTTGGAGGAGATTTGTAAGTGGACCAAAATTCGTCGACAACTTACTTCGAACTTGCTCCATGTGCACACTTTATCTTTCAGCTTTTCTTCCTTCTCATCTTATAAGTTCTCCACCAAGTGAGGGCATGAATCCTCAACTTAGACACAACAATTTCAACGTTACTCAACCAGCTGGAAAACTGATCTTGTTAGCCATAAAGCTTGGGCACAAGTAGAATTGCCAACTCTAAATCAGAAGTGGCCATTTTAGCTCTCACAACCAAATTTAAAGTGGCATTCGAAGTGGTAAAAAAAAGGGAACAAATGTTTTTTAAAAAATTTTTAGGTTTTTGTGGACTAATGTGTTTGGGGCTTAAGGGTTGTGTTTGGGTCAAGGAAGCTTAGCCTAAGAAAGGCTCCAAAGCCCTAATATTAAAGCTGATGTGCCAAGATGACAGGCTACACCGATCATGAAACAGAGTGCAATTATGCGTAGTTCTTAGTGTGTCATAATGACTCAATAACTAGTTATGAGGACTTAAAACGTCTCACAAAGCTTAAACCGAGGACTAAGCCGGACTCGGACGACCAGAACTATTGGCTCGGACTAACTCGAAAACCGAAACCGAGGACTAAGCCACACTCGTAAAACCGGAGCCGAGGACTCGGACAACCGAATCTGTATGGCTTAGACGATAGGTGGTTAGATTTTGGAATAATGATGGAGGCTTCAAAAGAAGCTTCATTTTTGTGGGATGATAGTGAAGGGGTTAAGGTAGATGTGGGGAAAATGTTTGGCTAGAATGTTCAGAGATAAATATGGGGAAGGATTAAGAACATCCACGACAGATGCGCACAACCGAGCATAATCTAACTTCACTTGGATATAGATTTCTCCACCAAGCTTAGCTATAGCTCAAATGCTTGCGTTGGATACATATACACCATCAAGCTTGCCTAAGACTCTCCTGATCACCACCTAGTTAGCCAAACTAGGATAAGAAAAATGTGATTTAAAAGGATAAAGCAGCTCGACTCAAATTTGATGCCTTAGCATTCATGGATAAACTGCTTCGCTTTTAACTTGCAACACATTGCTTATATGTAAAGCTAAAAACTAAGGTTGCTACTTTAATTAAAGGGCTCAAAACTGAGTTAAATAATCCTAAGGCTATGATTACATTTAGCTGAAATAAAAGAAGACAAAAACATTACCTAATGAAAATAAAACAATCAAATAAAAGGACAACTCCAAATGCTCCCCGTGCTTGTGGTTTCGAGTGCATTTTCCTGCATCGGGGTCAACTTAAAATAGTTATATCTCCTGCTTTATAGCTCTAATTGTTATGTGTAAGATATGCCTCAAAATCATGAGGAATAAACTTTCCAACCATATGTGACACAACCCATTTAAAGCTGTGAGCAAAACGTTATAATTAGAGCAATCAGCGAGTGGTCGATTACGTCGACGAGATGTACCCGGTTTAATATTTAGACCATTTTCTTTATTATCTCTGGCCTAAAAGACAATGCCCATAATTTTATATTAATCTAGACTTATCTAGAAATACCCTTGTGGAAAGTGGAGACCTAAAGCTAATCGAAGGTTCACTAAACACCCTTTTGAACTTGAGCTTGAAGCGCCATTATGAGTCTGTAACCTCCAGTTTCGTGTCAACTTCAAATGCTCATAACATGAGATCCCCAACTCCAATTTTGTTGTTCAAGTTATGGTTAGAAATCTTAAGATGTCAGCGTTCCATCCATATATCAAGAGTTTATGTTGGAGATGTTGATCACAAGATATGATCAAAACAAAGTGGAGGTGTCATCCTAGTTGAGCAAGTTGCTAGTTTTGACAAATGTCTTCCTCGGTTATTCTCTCCTTTTATTTTTAAGATGCCCATATGTTCTTTAGCTTGAAGACTAAGTAAAATTTAGGAAGCAAACTCATAGCCATTTGTGGCTGAATGTAGAAACTTCAAGCCCTTACAACATGAAAGAATTCCGAGTCACTCGAAGCTTGTGAAAAAGGGGAATTAAGTGTGCTACCCAACTTAGTCTAATCGCGGATGGCTTTGGGCTTGGAGTATGTTGGAGCCCATGGGTCTAGGTCCATCAAAGTAGGCCGAGACCTAATGACAATAATCTTACTTTCAACCATCTTAATCCCCTCGACAAAGACTAGTTAAATAAAGAATGTCACCTCATGACTAAAGAATCCACAGCTTTGTATATTTCCATAAAGCTTTTCTTTTTAAGCAACTGGAAGACTCATGCCAAATTCCCCATATGTTCTTGCTCATCACGACTATACCCCAATATCTCATCAAAGTATACCACAACAAAGTGGTCAATGAAAGGTCTAAAGACCTAGTTCATCAATCTCATAAATGTACTTGGCGCATTTGATAAACCGAAAGGCATGAAAACCCATTCATATAGCCCACCCTTGGTCTTGAAGGTAGTTTTCCACTCATCTCCCTCCCTTATTTGGATCTGGTAGTAGTCTCTTCTTAAATCAAATGTGGAGAAGACTCTTGATCCATGTAACTCATCTAAATCTAAGAATAAAGTGCCTATACTTTGTTGTGATTTTGTTGATGGCACGATCTGTCCATGCATGTCTTTATACTTCAATCCTTTTTGGGCACAAGCAAGGCTGACACAACACATGGGCTCAAGGTCTCCCTCACTGGCCACTTCGCTACTACCTCCTTGAAGACTCGGACATCTGCTCGGTACAATTCCGAGTTCTAATAGAGGAATCAGGTATAAGAATCCCTCACTTATAGAGTTTTGATTCCAAGGCATTCTCTGTACCTTAGAAACTTTTCCGAGTGATATGGTATCTTATCTAAGTGATATAGCATTTACTTCATGTATTTCTTGCTTGTCTCTAAGTGACTCAGAAAACAGATCTACATGTCTCACTCAATTCCGAGTCCCTCATCACTTAGATATATCGCATGCTGAATTGACTAGTATTTCGCTTAACCACTCTCGGATCTAACTTCATGTTATAAGTTCTATTTTGTTGAAGTCGGTGCTTCTAGTCCGAATCGTGCTTAGTCTATATCAAGTTATTTCACTCTGATATTCTTTGTGTAACTTGATTCTTCGCTTAGACTAACTCGGATGGAATTTTGAGTTTCATGGATATTAGACTCGAAAATTCCACTCACTTTCCGACTCGGATAATTAGTTGCTTAATTATCTTATTTATATTATTATTTGTGTCTAATCTTGGACCAATGTATTTTATACTTTGAGAACCAAAATTGATTTACTTTTGTAGGTGGTTCAAACGAGGATACAGCTTTTGAATTACAAAAGTAACCGGCTTCAAAACATCAAATCACCAAGCACACATGGCTTATCCTCTTCTCTCGTCCCGAGTCTCGGAAGATTGTGTCGTGGCTGTTTGTTTCCAAATCTAGAAAACTAAAACGCCAAGCTTAACGGTGATTTCCACCTTATCCTTTAAGACACCGCCAGTGGTTTTGACACTTCCAAGAGAGTTAAGAACCCTTGCCCAACGTTCATATCACAACGGATACATTCCGAGTGACTCGTAAAGCCTTTATCAACGGTCACAAAGGACTTCCTGTCGGAAGTTGGAGGTAACGGCTATGTTGCTTGGTCATCTATAAATAGAAGCCAACTTTCAAGACTTGAAGATTTCCAAACCTATTGTTAATACTTGTACTTGAGAAAAGTCGAGTGTGTTCATTATCAATCTTCTACTTAAAACTCCAACTCTGTATTTCATTACTTTACGAGTTGTAAGGTCTTGTACTTAGTTACAAACACTTTCTTACTTTCTAGGTAAGGTCCCTTGACTAAGCTGTAAAGGTTAACTTAGCTTAGTTGTCCCTAGCTGTAAGGGTTATCTCAGCTAGGAAGTACTAGATCAGATAAGGGAATTTCTGAATCTAGGAAAACATGTAAAGAGTTGTTTAAGGGAACAACTTGGGTTCGGTCAGTCTACTCGTATTTTGTGGACTCAAAATAGTGGATTTGACTTCGTGCTTAGACTAGCACGGTTCGTGGTTTTCTACCCCAGGAGGGTTTCCACGTAATTCCTGTATCTTTACTTTCTCGAGTTCATTCTAGGCTCGGACAGTCTCAAAGCTTCGCTTAATCGCTTCATTACTCTTTACTCGTAATTCCGAGTTCATACTTTTATGACCCCGCTTTTGACTCGGAATCCATTTGCGTTTCTACTTTGGCAAAAGAGTTTGACTTTTAATGAAAATCTTCCATCACCCTATTCACCCCCTCTAGGGTGACTCGGACTCTCCCCGAGCAAACCTTCAATTGGTATCGAGCCTAGCCTTTCGTAAAGGATCTAACCATCCAAAGGTCTAAAGATCAAATGGCTTAGAACAACGGAGAGTTCGATGAAGGAAGATCTTCCAGCAGACCACAAAAATTCAAAGGATCAAATTTCATGCACTTGGAAGAAGCTCATAGAATGTTTCCTTCTAGATCACGATGAAGATGTTTGGGAGATCATATAACAAGGAAACTATATTCCCATGAAGACAGAGGAGTTTAGAATCATTCCCAAGACAAAGGCCGAGTTTACTTCAGGCGAAGTAGAAGTTCAGAAAGAACTTCAAGGCAATGAACATTTTGATGTGGGTCATCAGCTCAAAGGAATATAATCGAGTATTTGCCTGTGATTCAGCCAAAGAAGTGTGGGACACACTGGTTAACACTTATGAAGGCACAAGCCAGGTCAAACAAGTGAAGATTAGTCAATATCTTCATAAGTATGAGCTATTCAAGATGGAGCTAGAAGAGAACATTACTCGGATGTTCATTCGATTTACTGAGATTACCAACAATCTCAAGTCTCTGGGTAAGAAGATTACACACGAAGAAATGTGCAGAAAGATACTCGAAGTCTACCAAAGAGAAGATGGGGTCCCAAGGTGACTGCCATAGAGGAGGCTCGGAATCTGTCACTTCTTAAGCCACACAAGCTCATCGGAAAGCTTCTCACTAATGAAATCCACCTGGAAGAGGAGGATGCCGAGGGCAGCACAAAAGGAACATACCGCTGCCTCGTAAACCCGAGAAGAAAATCTGAGTTCCTCCGACTCGAAGAGGATCCCATAGCACTTATTGCTAGAGGCTTCAAGAGAATGATGAAGCACAAAAGATGGGATAAAAGGCCAAAAGAAGAATTCTACAACAAAGATATGAGGGACAGAAATGGCAAGTATTCTTCTCCTTTAAAGTTATCTTTAACTAAAAATTCTGGATGTTTTGAGTGTGTCAACGAAAGAACACATAGTCAAAGACTCGTCCAAAGAGAAAAAGGGACAGAAAGAAGAAAAAGGCTATGATGGCAACATGGAGCGATGAGGACTCATCGGAAGATGATGAGGAGTCGGATGACTCAAAATGTCCGATGGCAATCTCTAACTCGGAAGCTGAAAGAGAGTCGGACTCGGACTCGATCAATGAGGAAACAAATCCTCAAGAGGTAATTGAATACTTCCTTAAATTCTCCAAAGCTGATTTAGCTAAATATATTTTTACTTTGGAAGAAAAGTCCAATTATGATTCTTCTCGTTTCAAAGAACAACTTGAGTCAATTTCATCCGAGAGCATCTCTTTGAAAAATGAATTGGAAAACCGAGACTTACACTCGGAGAACTCAAGACTAGTGCTCAAACCAATGAGACCGAGTCCGAGTTACTTAGAAAAGAAAATGAGCAGACTAAAGCGAAGCTAATTCGGTCTCAAGATCCGGTTTTAAAATTTACTCAAGGTCGAAAAACCTAGACATGCTCTTAGGATCTCAATGTGTCGCCTTCGAAAAGAAGGTCTTGGTTTCAACAAAGAAGAGGAATCCAATTCCTACTCGAACTATTTAAAAGAATTCCGAACTCGTAAAGTTCAGGAAAGCCGAGCATGGTCCTGTTCATAGAAATGAAGGGAGGATTAAGCCCAGAGTCTGTCTACAAGAAGAAACCATCCCCTTCAGTTTCCAAAGGAAATGTTTCAAAAGAAAGAGACACGGACTCGGCTTCTGCAAGGAAGACTCGGAATCGGACTAAACCCAAAGTCATTCAAATCGGGTTCCGAAAAACCTTCTTCCTCGTAAAAGGACCACAAGTAAAGAATGTTACTGGGTTCGTTAGAAGAAGTGAGAAGGGTTAGATTTTCTCTGTTTTGCAGGTCACTCAAAAGACATCAAAAGGACATTGGTACCTTGATAGTGGACGTTCACGCCACATGTTAGGAGACGCAGGACTCTTCTCTCGAGTTAGAAAAACCTAAAGCAGGAAAGGTCACTTTTGGAGATGACAAGAAAGGCAAGATAGTTGGGATAGGCAAGATTGGAAAAGGATGCAATCCGGTCAGTCCAGCTTTATCTTGTCAAAGGGTTGAAGTACAATCCGCTCAAGCATCTCACAACCGTGCGATAAAGGTCAAGAGGTAAGATTCACTCGGACCAACTTTTTCATTTCCGATGTTACCACCAAGGAGGTCAAACTTTCAGGTAAAAGATCGGGTAACACTTACATTATTCCTCTTTCTAATCCGAGTTAGAGTTTATCTTGCTTAAAAGCATCTCTTCATGATGACTCATGGACATGGCATCGTAGATTAGGCCATATTAGCATGCATACTATAAAAAACGGCATCTCATGGTCCGGTTAGGGGTTTACCTAATCGTGCTTTTGAGAAAGATAAAGTTTGTGAAGCATGCACAAAAGGGAAGCAAGTCGATTATCATTCAAATCTCTCGAAGACAGCTTCCACATCCAAAGTGCTTGAGCTACCGCATATGGACTTATGTGGTGAAATCCCCGTTAAGAGCCTCGGAGGTAAATCATATATATTTGTTATTATTGATGATTATTCACGATTTCCCGGGTGTGTTTTCTTAAGCACAAAAATGAAGCATTCAAGGAGTTCAGCAAGCTCTGCAGAAAAATTCAAGTTGAGTCTCGGACTCGGATCTAGAGAATTCCAACCGACCATGGAAGGGAGTTCGACTACTCGAATTCTCGGAGTTTTATGACAAAATGACATCTCTCACAACTTCTAAGCCCCAAGAACTCCTCAACGAAATGGAGTGGTTGAGCACAATGATGATTGAGCACAACTTACCCTATTATTTCGAGCCGAGGCGAGTCAACACAACTAACTATACTCCGAATAGATGCCTCATCGGACCCATATTAAAGAAAACACCTTATGAGCTCTACAAAGGGAAGAAACCAAATATTTCCTACTTCAGACCATTTGGATGTAAGTGTTTCGTTCACAACAATGGTAGATCACCCGACCAAGTTTGATGCTCGATCGGACGAAGGTATTTTTCTCAGGTTATTCTTCTTACAAAGAAAGCTTATTGCATTTTCAATAAGAGAACTAATAAAGTGGAAGAAAGCATCCACGTTGTACTTGATGAGCTTGAACAGGAAAACCGAGTGAGTTTTCATACTCGGATCCGAAACTCAGCAGAGAAGATGATGAAACCGAGTCTACAAAGACTCAAGCTCAACCTGTTGAGAATGAAGTCACTCACAACGAAGTGAGTCGAATGAGACAACTCAAGAGCCTACTCGGAATGAACAAGTCAATGAAGAAGCTCACTCGTAACAAGCTTCGAAGATCAGGTAGCTCAGCCCACAAATCTTGTGGAATCGGAGAACAAGTAAAGCATTCAAGTTTACTTCTAGTCATCCACTAGAAAACATACTATCCGATATCAACAAGTGGGGTAAGAACTCGTTCCTCTCTTCAAAATCTATGTGCATTCACTGCATTCATTTCATTAACTCGAACCCAAAAATGCACTAGAGGCCCTAAATGAACCTGAATGGGTAGAGGCCATGCAAGAGGAACTCAATCAATTCGAAAGAAACCAAGTCCGGACTCGACCAACCGACCTTTCGACCACCTAATCATAGGAACCAAATGGGTTTTCAAGAACAAACTGGATGAAGGAGGGGTGGTAGTCGAAACAAGGCTAAACTTGTGGCTAAAGGTTACAATCAAGAAGAAGGAATTGATTGTGGGGAAACCTTTGCACCTGTTGCTGTAATCGAAGCTATTAGAATGTTGTTGGCATTTGCATCCAAGCATGCATATTAAATTATATCAAATGGATATTAAGTGTGCATTTCTCAATGGCTTTATTGAAGAGGAAGTCTATGTCAAGCAGCCTCCCTGGTTTTGAAAACTCAGAATTTCCAAATCATGTTTTCAAACATCAAAAGGTCTGTCTATGGTCTTAAACAAGCTCCCGAGCTTGGTATGAAAGACTCGAGCAGTTTCTTGGTTCAAAATGATTTTAAAAGAGGTCAGATCGACAAGACTCTCTTTATAAAAACCAAGGGGAAAGATTTCCTTATTGTTCAAATCAATGTTGATGAGATTATCTTCTGAGCTACTAATGAATATCTCGTGCCGAGAATTTTCCGAGTTGATGAGTCGGGAATTCCAAATGAGTATGATGGGAGAACTCAATTTCTTCCTTGGTTTACAAATCAAACAAGACAAAGATGGAATCTATGTCCATCAATCAAAGTATACCAAGGAACTGCTGAAGAAATACAAACTTCAAGATGCAAATCACGCATCTACACCCATGAGCAAGCAGATATAAAACTTGACTCGGATGAGAAAGGTAAAGCAATAGATCGGAGTCTCGAAGTACCATAGACCTAAAATCGTAGTCCCTATAAGATATCCGAATATTCTCTTCACGTAGTGAGATGTGATTCTTTTGGATTAGCTTGGAATCTTGTGCATAGACAGACACTAAACATTATATTCTGGTCTATCGGAAGTAAGATATAGCAAAGATCCAATCATACCTCGATAGAGTTTCGATCTATTGCTATATCTTACTTCCAACTCGACCAGATATAATGTTCAATGTTTGTTTATGCGCAAGATTCCAAGCTAATCCAAAAGAATCACATCTCACTCGCGGTAAAGAGAATATTCGGATATCTTGCAGAACTCGTAACTTAAGTCTATGGTACTCAAGAGACTCGTAACCGACCCTCACCTGGATACTCGGATGCGGACTACACTGGATACAATGTTGATAGAAAGAGCACTTCCGGAGCTTGCCAATTTCGGGTCAATCCTTAATATCTTGGCACTCAAAGAAGCGTAACTCAGTAGCTCTATCAACTCGCTGAAGCCGAGTATATTGCAGCTGGAGCCTGTTGCACTTAGATTTTATAGATAAAGCAACACTTGAGAGATCTTGGACTTTCTTTCAAATCGGTTCCAATCAAGTGTGACAATCGAGTGCAATTGGCATCACTAAGAATCCAGTTCAAGCACTCAAAGACAAAACACACCGAGGTCGGATATCATTTCTTAAGAGACCATTCCGAGAAAGGTGATATTGAACTCAAGTTCATTCCTACTAATCTTCAATTAGCCGATATCTTTACTAAGCCTCTTGGTGAAGATCGGCTTTGCTTTATTCGGAATGAGCTTGGTATGTTAAATGCATAACTATTTTCCATTGCTTGATTATGCATTATGTGCTTATGCTTTATTGCTCGCTATTAGTTCAGCTTGATTTCGTGATACCGAGCCGATAGCTGTTAGTTTCTGAGTTACTCATAAACCAATTTGACTCGGACTCGGACGTCGAGAAAATTGGACTTCAAATTTTCTGGAGTTATCTCTAGATGAGTGGAGAATTTCAGATATATTTTTAAAAAATTTTTTTCCTCTCTCTCCCGCTCTCTCGTGATCTCGTGATGAAACGCTAGCCGATGGATTTCAAACTCGCGCTGAATCCTAAACGTCGAAAAAGAGAACCATCACA
This sequence comes from Talinum fruticosum, assembly GCA_021018815.1. NCBI lineage: Eukaryota > Viridiplantae > Streptophyta > Magnoliopsida > Caryophyllales > Talinaceae > Talinum > Talinum fruticosum. Next base: position 4,412,166 of record JAITYX010000026.1, read on the forward strand.
CCGGTCAAAGATGACTCGATGGACAAGCCGAGTCGAACGGAAAGTTAACGGACGTTTTTCTTTCTATATATAGCGCCTATTCATCTTTGTCTCATTACTTCACGTTCCATTCTCTATCTCTCTCGTACGTAAAACTTCCGGCGGAAGCTTTCTACGTCTACGAGTGCTCTCTGGACTTCTTCAAGCGACGTAAAGACAATCTCAAGTAAGTTCGATCGCTCTCATCTTTTTCTTCTACTCCTTTTCTTTTGCTCTCGTCTACCTACTCTCTTCTTCTCTTCCTCAAAAGTTTCATCTTTCTTTCCTCATTGTCAAAATGCCTAAGAGAGGTATTCATCCCGACTTTCGGGGCTCTTCCTCCAAAAAGCCTCGCACCAAAAACCCGTAAAGCTCAACCCCTTCTAAGCCTATTGTCACCCAAAGATCTCACGCTGGACGACAAGTTCTTCCCAACCACAAAATTTTCGTGGTTGCCACACATTCAAACCATCGGAGTGTATAATTTTATGTGTTTCAATGAGTTCATTTACCTTGAACTCGTTTATGAGTTTTACACTCACCTCACTCACTCGAAGGTGTCCTAACCTCTAGAGTTCGGAATGTGACTCGTCCGAATAAACACCTCTCTCCTCCACCGCTTGTTCAAGGTTTCCTCTCTTTCTTGAACAACAACCCCATTCCTTTCACCGAAGTCGCCGACGACTTCTTTGAAAAATTCGCTAAAGAGTTCCCCGAGTCACGGAAAAATTTTTCGCTGACTCGGTTGAAGTCGAAGCACGCCTTCTTTGCTCGCTTGCCGATGAGAACCTTTTTCTCTCAAGCATTCGAGCAAGGAGAACCCCAACTCCAAGCACTCAAATCTCTTTTTGACATTCTTGAGGGCTACGAAGTAGACCTCTTCCCCTCAATAATTGAGCGGATGGCGGTTGTGCCAGCTCAACTCCAAAATAAGAAGAATACCCCTCTTCCCTTCGGTGCTCTTCTCACCCTTGTTTTCAAACAATTTAAAGTTCCTCTCCCTCGGACCCCAATGTTGTGTCCGAGGCTACCGTTGTTGTCGGCAAGAAGGAACTCCGAGGGTACGGCTACCAGGAAACTCAACCCGGTGTCCGGTTGCACAACTCGGAGCCGAGGGCTCCTTCTCCGCCTCGGACTCGAAAGCAACCCCCTCTCTCTCTCTCGCCCCACCTGTTGGTGCTTCCACCTCATGTGCCTCAAAATCTCTCTCCGCTATTTTGTCCCCTGCTTTCATGGACAAAATCAGCTCTGTGTCCTCCGAATTCAAGGACTCGCTCGTTTCATTCAAGATCGTATATCGGTCTTTGTTCATCCAAGAAAAACCGCCTAATCCCAAATCCAAGAGCAAGCAAACAATGGTTCTTGAGATGAGGGAGTTGGTGAAGGAGCAGAAGGAGCCGGTCGAGCTCCTCGAGAGAGAAGGTCTAAGGCGGCTCAAGACCGTGGTGACTCGGACGTTTCAAGCGTCTTGGAGCCCAGGCCCGACCTTCTTAGAAAGCGGGGAGGAAGAAGCTGCAGACAACGAAGCAGCAGACGCCGAGGAGCCCACGGTTGAGGTAGCTCCATCTCGGGCAAGGGGTAGAACGCAAAGAAGAAGCAGCGGAACCGCCGAGGGTCGACCGCTCCTCAAGCTCTAGTGGTTGTTCTCGGCTCGGACGGTAGTCCGAGTGGGTCGAAGGCGCAGCTGTGCTACGACAACATGCAGCGGGTCGACAGAGCAGCCCCTCTAGCTACCGACGTCCACAGGGAAGAAGCCCTAGATCCTCTCGTTCGGGTCAGCCACTTAGAGCCGAGTCCTTAACGGCGATCCCGGTTCTCCCTCCGCTGCGCTCAAGCACATCGTCAAGATCCTACCAGGTGCTGGCGTACCTCTCATCCCTCCGCTTCTACTCGGACATCCCCTTCTCCCTCGTAGGCACCATGCACTCGTGTCACAATTCCACAGTCTACCGATTCTTCTTCTTTCCGAGAGATTTCTACTTATTTCTTTTGTCCGGACATCAAATTTAAACTAACCGTTGTATTCTTCCCTTTTTGTTGTTGTTTTTGTTGAAAGGCAAGGGGGAGAATATAGATAGAAAACTTGTTGTCCTGTTTAGGGAAGTTTCTCCATCTGTGTACTCTCTTTAATTTTCAATGAATTAATGCTTTCGCTTCAATTTTCTCTATAATTGAAACCCTTTCCGAGTTAACATTATTTCCGGCTAAGCATGTATTTTTTTTATCCGATACATTAGGCTTTCTTTACTTATCCGATTTCATATGGAATTATTCAAAAGTAGATCTTTATACTTTGAGAACCAAAATTGATTTACTTTTGTAGGTGGTTCAAACGGGGATACACTTTTTGAATTACAAAACTAACCGAGCTTCAAAACGTCAAATCACCAGCAGACATGGCTTTTCCTCTTCTCTCGTCCCGAGTCCCGGAAGATTGTGTCGTGGCTGTTTGTTTCCAAATCTGGAAAACCGAAACGCTAAGCTTAACGGTGGTTTCCACCTTATCCTTCAAGACACCGCTAGTGGTTTTGGGACTTCCAAGAGAGTTAAGAACCGTTGCCCAACGTTCATGTCAAAACGGATACATTCCGAGTGACTCAAAAGCCTTTATCAACTGGTCACAAAGGACTTCCCGTCGAAGTTGGAGGTAACGGCTATGCTGCTTGGTCATCTATAAATAGAAGCCAACTTTCAAGACTTGAAGATTTCCAAACCTATTGTTAATACTTGTACTTGAGAAAAGTCAGTGTATTCATTATCAATCTTCTACTTACAACTCCCACTCTGTAATTCATTACTTTCGAGTTGTAAGGTCTTGTACTTAGTTACAAACACTTTCTTACTTTCTGGGTAAGGTCCCTTGACTAAGTCTGTAAAGGTTAACTCAGCTTAGTTGTCCCTAGCTATAAGGGTTATCTCAGCTAAGAAGTACTAGATTAGATAAGGGAATTTCTTAGTCTAGGAAAACTTGTAAAGAGTTGTTTAAGGGAGCAACTTAGGTTCGGTCAGTCCACTGTATTTTGTGCACTCAAAATAGTGGATTTGACTTCGTGCTTGGACTAGCACGGTCCGTGGTTTTCTCGCCCCGGGAGGGTTTCCATGTAATTCCTTTGTCTTTACTTTCGAGTTCATTTTAAACTCGGACAATCTCAAAACTTCGCTTAATCTGCTTCATTACTCTTTACTGCAATTCTAAGTTCATACTTTTCTATCCCCGCTTTTGACTCGTAATCCATTTGCGTTTCTACTTTGGCAAAAGAGTTTGATTTTCAACGAAAATCTTCCATCACCCTATTCACCCCCTCTAGAGTGACTTAGACTCACCCCGAGTAAACCTTCACTCCTCAACTTGTCATTAGATCTCCATTGTATCTTTTTGGTTCATACCATACGTTGGCATGTTAGGGAGGATTGAGTCGGGTATAAGAACAATATGATGCTCGGGTGTTTTTGTCGGGTGAAAGGCTAGTTGGTATCTCATCCGGGAAAACATGACCATATCGATTAACGAGGGCTTAGGCAAAGGGGTGAACAATTAGGATATTTGCTGGTTTGTTTGGGTTGAGGAGAAGAAATTCTCTCCAAGACATGAACTCATGTTGGTTGGCTTCGATGTACGACTCCTCAATAGTAAGGAGAACCTCGGTCTAATCTTGGTCTTTTTGTGGCTTAGTCTTGGTGAGTTAGGAAGGAGATAATGGTGCTAAAGTGATTTTTTGTGCCATCCTCGGTGAAGGAATACGTATTCAAATAGCCATCATGGGAGACTCTCCTATCGTAAAGCCATGGTTGACCCAACAAAAGCCGGCATGCGTCCATGGGAATTATATCACACCAAACCTCATTTCTATAGTGCTTGCCCACGGTAAATGGAATCCACTTGGATTCCCTTACCTTGGTTGAGCCTTTGCATGTTGTAAGGATGAGGATGCGTTGAAGCTTGGAGTCCAAGCTTGTCTACCATGCTTATGACTACTAAATTTACACAACTACCCTCATCAATGATGATAGAACAAACTCTCCCTTGCATGGTTCCTTGAGTGTGAAAGATGTTTTCCCATTGCTCAACCTTTTGGCCCTTAATCCCACTTAAGGTCCTCCGTAGCACCAACAATTCTCCTTCATCTACCTCCTCAATGACCTCCTCAATCCCTTCCATAATACACAACTCATGGGCGGGTTCTTCTTCCGCCCAAGGAATCTCCTCATATTTAGCCAAGGTTATGACTCTCCGGTTAGGGCACTTGGAAGCTATGTAGCCATGTCCTTGACACTTATAGCACTTATGGTTTGCATTGCTCCCAAATGGTGGTTTGATTTGGGGGTTGGGTTTTTTTTTTTATGGTGGAGGGAGGCTTAAGGCTTTAGGTTTAGGGAAGGATGTAGTAGTAGGGTTCTTCCGAAAGGGCTAGGTCCGGGAGGAGGAAATTTGGGAAGGTCCTTCTTGTACGGCAGAGACTTTTTATGTTGTTCCACCTTATGTTCCAAGACACACACCTTGTCAAAAGTCGAGTATTGTTGGAGCTCAACTACTTATGCATATTTCCGATCTAGAGCCCTAAAGTATACCTCACAATAATTTGATCCCCATTCTCTTAGATATCACACTTGGTGAGCAAACGTTCAAATTCTCTTATGTATTCTTCCACGGTCATACTCCTCTGTTGAAGGTTATAAAGCTTCGCATAACTATCATGTACATAGGTTGCACTACTACAAAACTGTTAATTAATGAGAAAATTAGCGACAGAAACAGCTCCGTCGCCGAACAACGACTGGAATCAACGACCGAAATTGACAAAAAGTAGCAAGTGTGTCAAACAATGATAGAATTAGCGACGAAAATTTGTTTCGTCGCTATTTCCAAAACAGCGACAGCACAATTCTCGCTGCTACTCCGTCATTGTCAACAATAGCGACGGATTATTCCGTCACTAATTCGTATCTAGTCGACTAAAAATTTACGGATCTAGCACAAATTTCAAAAGTAAAATAAAATAAATTTTGCATTTAGCGGTGGAATATTCCATCGTTGGTTCGTCGCTAACTAAAGAAATTAGGTTAACGACGTAAAATTTCGTGGCTAACCTTATATAAGTTTCGAGATCGGCCTTTCGGCCGACCGAGAGAAGTGAAATTGGGGAGAGAGTGAGCGAGTGCGATAGTATGCAAGAGAGATACCCAACCGCCGGCCGTCCACTATCGCCGACCGTCCACTCGCCCTCGCTACCATCCGCTACCCACGTTACCGTCCGCCGCCCCGTCAACGTCTCGTCACCGCTATTGCCTATCTACCGCCCTTCTATTCATGAAGTTTGGCCGAAGGAGTTGAAGGACGGGGTTGTTGTCGGTGTTGTTACCGCCGGTCATGCCGCCGCCATTTCCACCGTGGCCTAGTACGTGTTTCAAGGTAGTGTTTTCTTCATTGTTGTTGGATCTAGGGTTTTGAATAATTTAGTGTAAATTGATGATTTTATATAATTTGATGCAAATTAATGTTCTTTGTGAATGAATTTGAAATAAAAAATGTGCAATTGTGTAATTTGTGTATATATGTTGTGTTGTTTAAAGTATGTGAGGTTAGATTTGTTGAAAAAAATTGTTGAAGTTCAAATAAATGTTGTTTGTGATTTATGTTTGTGATTTATGTGCAATTGTTTGTGGTTTATTTATAACTTTATTGAACTTTTGACAATTTATCAATAGATGGTGGTTAATTGTGTGAAATTAGAAATAAAATTATTATTGTAAATTTTGAAATAGTTTTATAAACTATATTTGTGTGTGAGTTAATTTATACAAATTAGGTAGAAATAATGTAATGAATATTATTTGTGTGAATTCATTTATACTAATTAGGTGTGGTTTGTTTAATGATGAAATAAATAATTAAGAGTAAAATATACAAATTAAAGAAATTTATGTATAAGAAAAGTATATGTTCAATGCATAGTGGTTATATATTATGTTCATTAGACTAAAGAAAGGTAATCATAACATCTCCATGTATTGATGAAAAAATAATAATTGAATAAATTGTTAAATGTCAATCAAAATATATTGTGACGGGCCTACGCATCGTACATGGATGTATCGTAGGTTATTACCTAGTAGAGTTGGGTATAGACAAGAGTTTTTAGACGGGGTTGAGGAGTTTGATGCACATGCTAGAAGTCAATCAGAATTTGTACATAATCAAGAATATAGGTGTCCATGTCGCAAATGTAAAAATTGGATGTAGAAGGATCCCGTGAAGCTAAGTTACACCTTAATCAATATGGTTTTCTTGCAAACTATTGGTATTAGACAAGTCATAGAGAAATAGATCCTCATTTATATGAGGATGGTGGTATGACTTCTAACATATACAATGACGAAAGTAGATCCAATCATATGAACTACGGGGATGTAGAATCAAATGTCGATCGTATGAATAATATGGTCACGAGATGCCACGATGTCAAATCAAGGCTGTACAAGTGAGCCTCTAAATACCAATGCCCAATATTTCTTTAATATGGTTGAGGCTGCACAACGACCTTTTGTGGGAAAGAAATGAAACTCACACTCGAATTGTCTCGCAACCATTAGACTATTGAGCATCAAGTCCGACTACAACATGCCACAAAATTGCTTTAATGAGATTGCATAACTTATGAAGGAAATTTGTCCCCTTGATAATCGGGCTCCTCATGACATTCACCATACAGAGAAGGTCATTAAAAATCTTGGGATGGATGTTCAAAAAATTGATTGTTGTCGAAAGGTTGCAAGTTGTTTTACAAAGAGAACATTAATCTTGAATCATGCAAATTTTGTGGTCATGCGAGATGGATGCGTCAAAGGGAAAGACAAGGAAAAACTCCAAGGACTCCGTTTGGAAGGATGCATTACTTGCCATTAATACCAAGACTTCAGCGCTTGTTTGCTTCAAAAACCACAGTAGATCACATGTGATGGCATTATGAGAATATAAGAGATGATGGTGTCCTTTGTCATCCTTCGGATGGTGAAGCACGGAAACATTTTGATAAAGTTTACCCCAATTTTGCTACTGAGCCTAGAAATATTAGACTTGGTTTGTGCGCGGATGGGTTTAATCCATTCACCCAACCTTCGAGGTCTTATTCAATCTGGCTAGTCGTTGTTACGCCCTATAATCTACCACCAGAATTATGCACGACGACGCCTTATGTGTTCTTAACATGCATCATACAAGGGCCTACAAATCCAAAAAATAAAATTAATCTGTATTTGCAGCCTCTTATTGACGAGTTGAAAACACTATGGGAAGATGGTGTACAAACATATGATATTTCAAAAGGTGAGAATTTTCTCATGAAGGCTGCGTTGATGTGGATGATTAATGATTTCCCGGCATATGGTATGTTGTTCTGATGGAGTACTCAAGGTGTCACGTCATGCCCGATATGTATGAATTAACAAAAAGTATTGAAGTGGTTCAAACGGGAGAAAATTTTCATGGTTTGATTTCCATCGGCTTTTTTTGCCACGAATTCATGCATTTGGAAGGAATACCAAAACTTTTGCAATAGGATAAACCATACATTCGGGTCCTCCTCATCAATATATAGGGGAAGAAATAAAACAATGGGTTAAGAACTTTCCAAACGTAACAAAAGAGCAGGAAATCAACATTTCGGGGTTCAAAAAGGACCATAATTGGACAAAACAAAGCATATTTTGGGAGCTTCTATATTGGAAAGATCAATTGCTTTGCCACAACTTAAATGTGATGCACATTGAAAACAAATTTTTTGAGAATATAATTAACATTGTTATGGATATTCCACATAAAACAAAGGATGATATCAAGGCAAGAATAGATGTGGCAGAGTTGTGTGATTGTGAGGAGTTGAATTTAAAGCATGGACCAAATGGTAAAATTCTCAAACCGAAGGCAAAATATGTGTTGTCGTTGGAGCAAAAGAAGGCTATATGTGAATGGGCAAGAGAGTTGAAAATGCCGGTTGATTACTTGTTCTAACATTTCATGCCTTGTCGAGCCAAACTCTACTAAGTTCTATAGCATGAGAAGTCATTATTGTCATGTTTTAATGGGGAGTCTTCTTCCAATAGCATTTAGTGCACTCCCGAATGAGGTTTTAGCGCCTCTTATTGAAATTAGTGAATTCTATAAGAAACTTTGCTCATTTGTTTTACAGGATGCGGAGTTAGAATAAATGCATTGAAATATTTCCATTACACTTTGTAAATTGGAAACAATATTTCCTCCCGGGTTTTTCAATGTGATGTAACACTTGCCTATTCACTTGGTGGAAGAAGCAAAATTAGGTGTCCGGTATAATACCGTTGGATGTATCCCTTTGAAAGGTTCTTCGACCAGTTGAAGAGATCCATAGGAAACAAATCGAAGCCTAAAGAGAGTATTGCTGAAACATATACACGATTTGAAGAAACACATTTTGCGTCTTAGTATTTTAGTCGTAACGTGCCTTGTATGTGCAATAGAAGTCGATGAAATGAGAGGAGTGAAGTTCCACGCCACAATCCTACTCTTTCGGTATTCGTACCAGAAGGTGCTCCAATTTGGAAGTTCACTCCGCGTTTCCTTCATGATAAGGAAAAGACGGCTGCACATCTCCATGTTTTACTCAACTGTTCCGAAGTTAAACCTTAGCTTGAGTGAGTTTATCTTGTCCTATACAACACTTGTTCCTAAAATTAATTTTTCTATGATGATGTGATATTAATAAACATTTTATGCTCAGTCTCTTCAAACACCAAAAACAAGCTATGTATGCCGATGTTAGTGATGCGGCAGTTGATGCAATGGTGGAAAATGAGTTCGAAGATTAGTTCGGAGGAGCTGCGAGTATCATATATTAGAACTTAGTGGTTATTAAAAAATTTATTAAAATGGGTTCTTCAATGTCAATGAACTAAATTATACTATGTTATTGACACATATTCATTGTTGTCGAGTATATCATGATGAAAAGCATGTTTACTTGATGCAATTAGCTCAAGGACCTTCAAGGTGAGTGAAAACATGGAGAACATACACGGTGAATAGAATGTTATTTCATATGCAGGCTCGAAATGAAGGGAGGATGACCTTCAATTGTGGTGTTTTTATGAAAGCAACCGATGAAGGACATGTTGAAAATAATTAATATGGCATTTTGCAAGAGGTAGTTGAAGTCGAATGAGTAGGGCAACCAATAAAAAGGTGTGTGTTGTTTAGATGCGATTGGTTTGACCCTAGTCTTCCTCGAGGTATTCGGTGCTATAAATTTAGTTCATATGTTGAAGTGCATCATACAAGGCGTTATCGTAAGTATGATCCTCTCATATTTGATGGTACTGCAACTCATGTGTATTATATGTTATATCCATAAGGCGTCCGTAGGAAAAAATGGAGTTGGTTTGTTGTAGTGGCAGCAAAACCAAGGGCTAGAGTTGATGATGAATATACTATTCCTCTTGCATTTCAAGAGGATAGTATGGGCACAGATCGATCCTATTATGGAAACTTTGGCGGACACTTTGGATGATAACATCACTTATGAGGAAGAAGAACGTCGCATATTCAATGATGACGAAGACGATAGTGAAAAAGAAGATGATGATACCGATGATGAGGATGATGGCTAATAATATGGATGTTGTCACAAATTATGTCTTCTTTTATGTTCTTTTATATTGAATCACTTTAATTTATGTTGTAATCAAATTAATTCTTACTAATGTATTGAAGATGAAATAATTTAGATTGAGTAACACATACTTTCTTAATAGAAGAATATTTAGAACTAATGCTTTCTTGTTGTTCACTAATGTGTACTTTCTTAATGCTTATTTGAAGGTGCAATAATTTTATATAATCTATCTTTAACCGTTGAATGTTTACTAATTTTTATGTGTTGTTTATGTTAGGAATTATGGAAAGAGGTACAGGCAGGTCAAAAAGATCAGCAACTCGGGAAAGGGCTAGAAACAACGTCAACATTGATGGTGAAGGTGAAATGTAAATACTTCTAGCCTCCCTCCAAACACTCCTTACATTCAATCTCTTGTAGGTGGAGCACTATCTCTACACTCCCCTTACAACCAAACTCCTATGGGTGGGTCATTCATTCCAAACCCTCTAATTTCCAACCTACAATGGGTATAACTCCAAACATTCCGCACATCCCTCACATGAAAACTCCAATGGGGGAGGTCTATACAACTCATTTCTACATTCCGAGCATGCTTCTCTGTGCTTGATCCTGCCCCATACGTACTCATATAACCAATATGGTACGACATTTATACCATGAATCAACATTGGAGCCAAACAAAGGCCTACCAATCATGGTGCAACCGATGCAAGCGATGAGGATGCCAGTGAGCTTGAATCAAGCAATGCTAGTTGCCAATTGAAGATTCGCATTGAGCCGGATGGTGAAGGGTAAGTGTGATAATAAGTAATAAAATGAAATAAGCTTAATAGAAGAATATTATAATTAATTGTTTTGTATGTTACTTAATTAGGTTCTTTCCCATTCATAAAGTGGTGAGCACAATTTCCCACATCTTCCAAAGCAAGTATGATGCATCATGGCTTACATGGGGTAAATTTCCTTGATCGCAATGAGATCTTTGGTTTTCCGAGTTCAAGATAATGACAAATCTTTAGTTCTCTCGAATTTGAGGTAACATAATGACTTATTATGTATCTTTGAGCATTATATTATATTTTTATAACTTATAAACTACCTTTTCATTTGTAAAGAAATTTTACACTTGGTCTCCAGCCGATGAAGTCCAAATCGGACAAAATTTTCGGAAGAACGGAAGTGATCGAGTTAAGGACTTCATGCTAAAAGCAAGAAACACTAAAAAGAATTTGATATGTTTGGGTGACAACTACTTGAAAGAGTTGTTAGAATAGTGGGAAACTACTGAGTACAAGAAGTTCCGTGAGGAGGCTCGGAAAAACCGCAATGCTGATCAAGGTGGACTTGGTTCATCATTTCATACTTGTGGCTCAATCCTTATGACGGAGCATAAGCGGCGATTAGTATATACCCTTTCAATGATTACGCATGCAACTACTAACATGTTCAAATTAGCAAATTGAGTGTCTAATAACTTTTTTGTATTTAGATGAAGGAGCTTAAAGGAGTTCTTCTTTTACCGACCCAACTCTTTTAAGGAACCCACAAGACCAAAAAGGACCAATGGGTTGACCAGAAATCCAAGGCCATTTATGTGAGTTACCTTATATATGCAATTTTTAAGTTTTTGAATATAAGGTCTTCTTTAACAACCTTTGATAATTACATGCCTCAAAAATTTATATGTTATTCAAGAAAAGTTTGAAAAAGAGTGGGAAGAGTTACAAAACACTCAACCCACTCAACCTTGTACTAACGATCCCAACTTAGAAGAGGATGACGTGTCCACCCCTTTATAACATGAGTTGTGGGTAAAAGCCAATGCGAACAAGAAAGGCCGCATTCATGGACTTAGATCCGAGGCAAAAACGTAAAAAACACAATGTCCATGTCCTTCAAATCAATGAAAGCTACTACTATAGATGACTTAGATTTGAGAGCAACAAGTGCAAAACCTAACTTTTGAGTTAAATCAATGGATTCAACATGCTCGTGTGCTTGGGTTGGAAAATAGAGAGCTTAAAAAAAGGTTGAGAGTTTCGTTGGGCCAATAGCACGCTTCACTAAGTTTATGAAATCTCAGCAAGCATCTGGTTCTCACACTAAAGTAGTACAAGGATAAGACGAAGAGGAAGATGAAGACGAAAAGGAAGAGGATAAGCGAGGACCCTTGATTTATTATGATCGGAACTTGTGCTTTTTGGTGAACAATTTGTGAAATTTTGGATTATGTGTTTATGGTTGTTTGTGAACTTTTGTATGGTTATTTTTGTGAACTTGTGAAGTGGTTCTAAATGTGTTCGGATTATTTATGGTTCTGAAATGTATGTTGGATTTCTATATCCAGCTTGGAGGAACACCTTGTGTGTAGTGTATGTTGTGGCATATGTAAATGTCAAACGTAATTGTGACATATGTGAATGCTTGATTTGTACATCCATTCACATTGTTTGGACTAGGTTGCCAAAAAAAAAGGAAAAATATTGCGAATTTCCGGCCAAATAGCGACTGAACAAGCAATGGACTAGCGACGGAACAACGACGGATTAGCAACGAAGTCAACGACGGTATTTCCGAATATTCAGACGCTGAAGTCATCTACGGAATGCGGTCCCTTCGCTGTTCCGTCGCTAATTAGCGATGAATTCGGAAAATTCCATCAATGATTTTTAGCGACTCGGTTAATAGCGACGAATGTGTTCTCGTCACTAATTTCAAAATTCCATCGCTATTTTACATTTTTCCATCGCTATTCGTCGGTTTTCTAGCAATGTTGGATGGAGAAACCAAGCCTTTAACTTCAACCTCGGTCTTTCCTAACCCCAAATTTTGGGCTTGTGTTATTTAGCTCTCTTATGCACCTAGTTCTCTCACCAAGTACGAGACAAAGCCATAGAGTTTGATTGCTATAAGTTTTACCTTCTTATGTTCTACACTTCCTTGTAGTGAAAACTCATTTCCATGATTTGAAGCCAATCAAGGAACTTAGTCAGATTCAACCACCCCTCAAACTTGGGAATCTCAACCTTGAAGTCTTGGATTTGTGGACGATGATAATGCCTCTATGCCCTCTTATCTCTACTCCTTTCTCGCTAATTAGAAGAGGAAAAGGGGTTGCTCTCTTCCTCATCACTTTGAGAAGGGTGTGTGGATGGTGATTTTGGTGGATAGTCATCAAGTTGTTGATGTTTTTGCTTTAAAGTATCACCAAGTTGCTTTTGGAGATAGGCATTATGTTCCTTAGTTCCTCGTGTTTTTTCATCAATATTTCAAACCTCTCCTCTAGTGGTGTGCTACCACTCATCTTAAGCTTGTGGCTTGGACTGTTTAGGACTTAAATCTGGTGAAAGGAAGGCTAAGGAGGGGCCCCTAGGCTTTGATACCAAATATGATGTACCAAGACACCAAGAGGAGAGGTAGGGAGAGAAAGAGAGATTGAAGGTGTAAAATGGCAGTAGTTTGTAACAAATGGAGAGGGAAATGATTGTGGTGGAGTTTAGTCTTATAATTTTGTGAGGAGGGAGCAAAAACATCTAAAAAGTAGGGGCAAAAATGTGGGCTTCACTCAAAATCTGGAACAGAAGAGGGGGATGCTTGCAAGTTGGTCTCAAACGCACAGATTACCACAATAGTACACCTTTGTATGCTTTTGAGGAGGGGGCTAGAAATGATCTTGGATGGAGGTCAAAATTTGGGGATTTGGGAGCTAACATGCTAGGACACAAAAGGGGAAAAGATCAAAAGAAGATGGGCAAGAATCGAGGAGGGCAGGGAGTTTCTAACAAAGCAAATCAAATAAACGAAGCTTGTTCAAGATAAGTAACATAACAAGTTTAGGGCCCCTAATCGAGATTAGTAGATAACACACACCACCACTAATGTTGATTAGACTCTTGATACAAAACTTAACTAGGCTAAGTTTAAGATAAGCATTAAGAGAATTTACGATTAAAGGTGAAGGTTTACTCGTAGAAAGTGTAAGTCACCCTATAGGGGGTGAATAGGGTGATGAGGAAATTTAAACACTTTTAGCACAATCACTTATAAAAAGCAGATTATGAGTTTAAATTGAACTCAAAAAGATAAACACACAGATATACATGGAAACCCCGTGGGCAAGAAAACCACGGACAATGCTAATTCAAGCACCAACTAAAATCCACTATTTTGAATCTATAAAATATAAAGGATCGACTCAACCAGAATTGCTCCCTTAAACAATTCCTTACAATGTTTTCCTAGACTCGAAGTTCCCTTATCTGATCCAAGTACATCCAGATCGAGGTAACCTTTACAATCGGGGACAACCGAGTTGAGTCAAGGGACTTATATAGAAAGTAAGCGATTTAATTCACTACAAGACTTTTTTACGACTCGGAATGTAGGAATTACAAGTTTAGAGTTGTAAGTAGAAGATTGAGAGAGAATGAGACCAGTAGTTAGTTCAACAATAATTTCAGTAATCTATTCAGCAGTCTTGTGGAGTGGCTTCTATTTATAGATAACCAGGAAGAAGGACCGTTGAGTCTTGGTTCTCGCACTGAAATCTTCACCGGCCGTTGTAACGGCTATTTTAAGTCGCTCGAAAAGATACGTTAGGATGTGCATGTTGTGCAATGACTCTTGGCTCCAAAAGATGGTCCAATCACTTGGTGGTGACTGAAAACTATGGTGGAAACAACCGTTAGGCCTAAAGTTGGAGTTTTCTAGTGTTGGAAACAAACAACTCGACACGATGTCCGAGCTATGTCCGAAGTAGCTAAAGCGTGCATGTTGGTGTTTAACAGCTAGAAGTCGGTTGCTTTTGAAATTCAAAAATACATTAGCCTCATTTGAATAACCTACAAAAGAAAATCACATTGATTCTCAAAGTATAAAATACATGGTCCAATATTAGGCGTAAATAATAATTAAATCGAGTAATTAAATGTGTAATTATCTTTGGCCTAGAAGAATGAAATTTTCTGAGTCTAATATTCAAGATGCGCAAATGCCATCTGGAGTTAATCCTAAAATGATCCAGTTAGAAAGAATATGAAGACTTAGACATTTCTCAACGCCTTTACGAGTTGCACTAAACGAGTCGGGTATAACAATCCCATGCTTTTAGAGTTTTGATTCCAAGGCATTCTCGGTACCACGTAAACCTCTCTTAGTAAAATAGTATTGATTCCGAGTGATACGGCTTTCACTTATTACATTTATTGCTTATCTGTTTGAGACTCGGAAAAGTGGTTCCTTGTTCCGAGTCCATCTTCAATCAGATTTATCGCAGTTTAAATAGACTAGTGTTTCGTCTTTTTCTCACTCATAATCTTACTTCCAATTACAAGCTCTATTTTTTGTTAGAGTCAATATCGTTAGTACTGTTTCGCACTTAGTCTATATCAAGTTATCTCACTCGATATTCTTTATGGAACTTGCTCTATCGCTTAGACTAAGTCGGATGGAATTCGAGTATCATGGATATTGGACTCGGAAAATTCCATTTCATTTCGACTCGGATAATCGGTTGCTTAATTATTATAATTATTTTATTATCTCGTGTCTAACTTTGGACCAAAGTATTTTATACTTTGAGAACCAGAATTAATTTACTTTTATAGGTTATTCATTCGAGGATACACCTTTTTCAAACCACAAAAGCAGCTGGCTTCGGAGCGTCAAATCACCAAGCAAACATGACTTTTCACCTTCCCCGCTTCAGTCCCGGAAGATTATGTCGAAGTTGTCCGTTTCCAAATCTGGAAAACTGAAACGCCAAGCTTAACGGTGGTTTCCACCTTATCTTTCAAGACACTACCAATGGTTTTGGGACTTCCAAGAGAGATAAACCGTTGTCCAACGTTCACATTGTAACGGATACTTTCCGAGTGAGTCGAAAGCTTTTATCAACGGTCACAAAAGACTCTCGGTCAGCGAGATGAAGATAACGGCTACTCGCCTGGTTACCTATAAATTGAAGCCACCTCACAAGACCTGAAGATTGCCGAATCTATTGTTAATACACATACTTGAGAAAAGTCATTGTATTTACTTTCAATCTTCTACTTACAACTCCCACTCGTAATTCATTACTTTCGAGTTGTAAGGTCTTGTACTCGATTACAAACTTTTCTTACATTCCTTGTAAGGTCCCTTGACTAAGCTGTAAGGGTTAACTCAGCTTAGTTGTCCCTAAGCTGTAAGGGTTATCTCAGCTAGGAAGTACTATATCGGATAAGGGAATTTCCGAGTCTAGGAAAACTTGTATAGAGTTGTCTAAGGGAGCAACTCGGGTTCGATCGAGCTCACGGTATTTTGTGGACTCAAAATAGTGGATTTGACTTTGTGTGCTGGATTAACACGAGTCCGTGGTTTTCCGCCCCGGGAGGGTTTCCACGTAAAATCTAAGTGTTATCCTTCCGAGTTCATTCTAGACTCGGACATCCTTACTCGCTCCTGTTCTTTTTGATTGATTACTTTACGAGTCCAATCTTTTCGACCCGAGTTAATAGACTCAGAATCTATCTTCCTTTCTACTTCGCGCAAAAGAGTGTGATTTCGAAGAGAATTTCCTTTCACCCTATTCACCCCCTCTAGGGTGACTCGGACTCTCCCCGAGCGGACCTTCGAATAAAAATATCGAGTATAAGAACTTGATCTAGTCAAATAATTCCCAAGGAAATAAACTGAGTTAGAATAAAGAATTAACATTGTAATTCACTTTGCGTTGAAATACAAAGTCGGTGCTCGGAATAAATGCGATAGAGAAATTATTTGAGCCAGCGATGGTTCCGAGTGATGTCCGAGTGAGTCGAAACACAAGTAAAAGAGTATGTGGTAAAGCGCTTTCGAGTTAGTCGGAGCGGAATGAAAACTTTGATATGAGTTTCTATAAAGCTCGGAATGACTTAGAATCAAAACCTAGAGAGATAGAAATTTTTACCTAAGTCTTCAATCTCCCCTTTTTGATGAAAAGCATTCCACACTTAAGATAGTAACTTGTTAGTTCAAAACATAGGTCATCACTTGGAAGTTTGAGTGGGTTGAGTGTTTTCCAACTCTTCCCACTCTTTTTGAAACTTCTCCCGAATATAATATAAATATTTGAGGCATGTAAATATCATAGGCTGTTAACGAAAACAATAGATAGAAAAATATGCGGAATTCATATATATGGTTACTCACGTAAATGGCCTTGGATTTTTTGTCCACCCATTCATCCTTTTTTGTTTTGTGCGTTCGTGAAAATAGTTGGGTCGGTAGAGGCTGAACTTCTTTGAGCTCCTTCATCTAAAAATAAAAACAAGTTAGTAGAGAATCAATTTACCAATATGAACATGTTAACAGTTGCATGCGTAATCAATAAGAAAAGGGTATGTACAAATCGTCGCTTATGCTCTGTCATAGGGATTGAGCCGAAGTATGGAGCGATGAACCAAGTCCCCCGATCAGCATGACGGTTTTTCCGAGCTTGCTCGCGGAACTTCTTGTATTCAGCAGTTTCCCAATATTCGAGCAACTCGCGCCGGTAGTTGTCACCCAACCATTTCGGTTTCTTGTTAGTTTTCCTCGCCTTGAGCATGAAGTCCTTCAAGCCATCACTGCCTTTCTTTTCAAAATTTCTTCGATTTGGACTTCATCGGTTGGAAACCAAGTGAAAAATTTCTATATACAAAAAAACGTAGTTTATAAGTTATGAAATTATAATATAATGTTCGAACATGCACAATAAGTGATTATGTTATCCGAACTTGAGAAAACTAATGATTTGTCATTACCTTAAACTTAGAAAACCACTGATCACATTGTGATCGAGGGACTTTACCCCATGTAGGCCAAGCTCTATCGTACTTGCTTTGGAAGATGTGGGAAATCATACCCACAACTTTGTCAATGGGGTAGAACCTAATCAATAAACATATAAAATACTTAGTTCAAGTAATAACTAATATGCTTAGTTTATTTTATTATTTATTATCACACTTACCCTTCACCATCCGGCTCAATTCGGATCTTTTCTCAGCTGCTAGCGCTACTTGATTGAAGACAAGGATCCTCGTTCCCCGTATCAGTTGGTCCTTCATTTGTAGGCATTTGTAGTGGCCGTTGTTCGGAACCAACGTGGATGCGTGGTAAATTATTTGTACCATATTGATGATATGCATATGTACTCGACGGGTTTGAGTACATATAGGGTTGCTGAGTATATGGAGGGTTTAGAAAGAAAGACCCACCCAGTGGGTTTTGCATGTGTGGGAAGTTTGGGAGTTGGAAAAAGGGAGGGTTGGGAATAAATGACCCCCTAATGGAGTTTGGTTGTGAGGGGAATGTGGAGATAGTGCTCCATCGGCAGAAGTTTGAAGGTTCCGAGGGTTTTGAGAGGGGGTAGAAGTGCTGACATCATTACCTTCCCCATCGGTAGTGGTGTTTCTAGCCCTTCCCGAGTAGCTGATCTTTTGGTTCCGCCTCTACCTCTCTCCATTTTTCTCGTACATAAACAAGTAATTCACACTATTAGTAAACATCCAACGGTTCAAGTGGTTTCATATAAAACAACATATAAACAATAGTAAACATATAAACATGTAAGCGTTAGATATAAATTTGAAGCATGTGAATCAATTACGCTTCAATTGTTTCACCTTCATTACATTAATAAGAATTCATTCGATGACAACATAAATGAAAGTTGTACAATATAAAACAAACCCAACAAAAGAACATTATCAACTACTCATCATCCTCATCATCGAGTGTTATCATCATCTTCTTCACTATCCTCTTCGGCATCATTGAATAGGGTATGTTCTTCGTCATCGGTGATGTTATCATCATCCCATTCACCTTCTTCATCTTCTTCACCTTCCTCTTCTTCACTAACATCCTCAATCTCATCTTCTCGGTTTAAAATAAAATCACCCCGTCTAAAAACTCTTGTCTATACCCAACTCTACCGGGTAATAACCTACGATACATCCATCTACGATGCGTAGGCCCGTCCATATATATTCTGATTGACATTTAACAATTTATTACATTATTAGTTAAGAATACCAACACATGGAGATGTTATATGATTACATATTTTCTATAACGAACATAATCTATATATAACCATTATGCATCTATATATTTTTTATTATACATAGATTTCTTTATTTTTTATATTTTACTCTTAAATATTTATTTGATAATTAAATTAATCATACCTAATTAGCATAAATAAACTCATATACATATAATTAAACATATCATACAAGTAAAGCAATCATACCTATAAGCATACCTAATTAGCGTGAACAACCTCACACAAATAAACAACAAACAATTAGACATATATAAATCACAAAACCATTTCCCTCAACTTCAACAATAATGTCCAACAAATCCAACACAATTGCACATTTTTCTATTCAAATTCATCCACAATCAACATTAATTTCCACCAAATTACATATATTCGTCAATTTCAACTTACATTTTTTAAAACCCTAAATTTAACTTCAATAACATTTACTCCATAAACAACACAATTGCACACTTTTCTATTCAAATTCATCCACAAACAACATTAATTTCCACTAAATTACATATATTCGTCAATTTTAAGTTACAATGTTCAAAACCCTAAATTTAACTTCCATAACATTTACTCCATAACCAACACAATTGCACATTTTTCTTCTCAAATTCATTCACAAACAACATTAATTCCCACCAAAGTACATATATTCGTCAATTTCAAGTTACATTTTTTAAAACCCTAAATTTAACTTCAATAACATTTACTCCATAAACAACACAATTTCACATTTTTCTTCTCAAATTCATTCCCAAACAACATTAATTTCTAACAAATTACATATATTCATCAATTTCAACTTCAATTTTGTAAAACCATAAATTTACAAAAATCAACACAAGCACACCTCAAAATTATGGGCGGCACCGGCGGCGGCACAGGCGGCGACGGCGAAGGTCGGCGTGTGGCGGCAGCGGCAGCGGTGCGTCGGCGGCGTCCACCACCTAGGCGGCAGATGCGGCGGTGCAGGGTCGGGCGAAACCAAGCTGGACGGTGGTTATTCGGCCTTGGTGGTCTTCAATCGCGGCGGCGGCTGCGAGCGGTGGGCGTAATCGTCGGCGGTAGTGGCTGTTGGCGGTGGTGAATCGGCGGAGGAACGGTCGCAGTAGCTCTCACTCTCTCTGTTTGCGCGGCGATATGGGAACTAGCCGAAGCCGATTCTGGATTTATGCGTAATTAGCGACGGAACCGTCCGTCGCTGTTCCGTCCCGTCGCTAATTACAAAATTGGAGTCGGCGACGGATTAGCGATGGAATATTCCGTCGCTAATTAGTAAATTAAAATTTTTTTCCCGGAGTTTTGTAATGTCCACTGGCGACGGATTAGCGACGGATGTCATGTTCCGTCGCTTGACATCCGTCGCTAATTCGATCGGTGGATGATCCAGGTGTCATTTTGTGTCGGTGTCCATCGCCGATTCCGTCGCTATTGGGCGACGGAGTTGTTTCCGTCGCTAATTTCCGTCGCTATTTTATAGTTTTGTAGTAGTGGAAATGTAGCGAGTTGGTTTGAGTGAACCTTACCTCTTAGCCTTTGTCTTACAACCGAGAAATGCTAACAAGATTGTATTTGAGCCTTTTGACAAGATAAAGCTGGACTCGGTGAGTTGTTTTCTTCACCAATTTTTCCAATCCCTACAATCATGCCTTTGCTATTGTCTCCAAATGTGACTTTGCCTCCTTTCAAATCTTCTAACTCGGAAAAGAGTCTTGCATCTCCCGACATGTGGCGCGAGCAACCACTATCTAAATACTAATGATCTTTCTTCTTCGATTTACATACAAAATAAAAACAAACTAACCCTACTCACTTCCTCTTAGAAACCCAAGTAACTCCTTTTATTGTAGTCCTCTTCGAGGAAGAGCACTCTTGGGAACCTTGATTTGAATGATTTTGGGTCCAGTCCGATTTTGACTCTTCCTTTTAGAAAACCGAGTCCGTATCTCCTTCTTTTAAAATCTTTTCTTTCGTAAACTGGTGGATAAGGCTATTTTCTATAAACTGGTCCGGGCTCGGTCGTCTTTCCATTTGTATGAATGGGACCAACCTTAGCCTTCCCGAACTTTACAATTCCGGAATCGGTTTTGAAAAGATTTGAGAGGAATTAGATTCATCTTCAGCGAGTGTAACCAAGCCCTTCTTTATTTAATGAGACACACTCGGAGCCAAGTAAAAGATCAATGTTTTTCTAACCTTGAGTGAGTTTCAAAACAAGCTCTTGAGACTCATTTAGCTTCCTTTTCAGTTGCTCATTCTCTGTTTTGAATGACTCGACTCGATCTTATTTTCCGGACCACTCGGTCTTAAGTAGGTTCAGATTTTGTAACTCATTTTTCAAAACATTGCTCTCAGCGAGTAAGAGACTCAAAATTTTCTTTGAACTATAAAGAGTCGAATTGGAATTTTCTTCCGAAGTATAAATATATCCGGCTAAATTAACTTTCGAGGATTTGAGAAAGTATTCAATTACCTCCTCAATATCCGAGTTCTCATTGTCCGACCTAGATTCAGCTTTTGAGTCCGTAAGTGCCATAAGGCACTTTGAGTCATCAGAATCATCTTCTTCGGATGAATTCTCATTACTCCGGATAGCCATCATATCCTTCTTCTTTCTGTCCTTCTTTCGTTTGAGAAAATCTTTGACTATGTGCTCCTTGCTCGCAACATTCAAAGGAACCGAGTTCCTAGTTAAAGAAAACTTAAAAGGGGATGAGTATTTATATTTTCTATCCTTCTTGTCTTTCTTGTAGAACTACTCCTTTCGCCTCTTTTCCCACTTCTTGTATTTCATCATTCTCTTGAACCAGCGGGTTATGAGTGCCATAGGATGTCGTTCCGGTTACGAAGAGCTCGGACTTTCACGTCCGCTTTCGAGGCCTTCATCACAATATTTTTTGGTATTGACCTCGGCATCCTCTTCTTGTAGATGAATGTCGTGGGTGAGTAACTTCACAATAAGCTCGTCCGGCCTTAGTTGAGAAAGGTTCCGAGCTTCTTCAATGGGTGTCACCTTAGGATCGCATCTCTTCTTTGCCGGACTTCTCATAATCTTTCTGGACATTTCTTCATGGGAGATCTTTCTACCTAGAGATTTGAGATTGTTAGTAATCTTTGTGAACCGAACATACATTTGAGTGATGTTTTCTTCCGGCTCCATCATGAACAGCTCATATTTATAAAGTTATTAACTTATCTTGACCAACTTCTCTTGACTTGTTCCTTCATAGGTGTTGATAAGAGTGTCCCACACCTTTTGGCCGTGTCCGAGGCTGAGATCCTGTTGTAGTCTTCAGTGCTAATGGCACACATCGGTGTGTTCATAGCTTTAAAGTTCTTTCGAACTTCTCGGTCTCTACTCAGATTTGGCTTTAGACATAGCAGTTCCATTCTCCGTCTTCATTAGAATATAGTAGCTCTGCTTAGATGATGTTCTAAACATCTTCATCATTATCCATCACGAAACACTCCATCATCTTCTTTCAATGAGCAAAGTATGACCCTTTGAACTTTGGTGGTCCGGTGGACGATCTTCCTTCATTGAACTCTCCATTGTTCTAAGCCATCTTATATTTAAACCATTGGATTGTGAGATCCTCTCGAAAGGTGAGGCTCGATACCAATTGAAGGTTTGCTCGTGGAGAGTCTAAGTCACCCTAAAGATGGGGTGAATAGGGTGATTGGGAAATTTAAACACTTTTCGCATAATCACTTAGAAAAAGCAGATTTTGAGTCTAGATTGAACTCGGAATGATAAATACACGGATATTTGTAGAAACCCTTGTGAGGCGAGAAAACCACGGATAGTGCTAATCATAGCACCAAGTCAAATCCACTATTCTTAATCCACAAAATACAAAGGACTAACTTAACTAGAAGTGCTCCCTTAAACAATTCCTTATAAATTTTTCCTAGACTCGAAGTTCCCTTATCTAATAGTACTTCCTAACCGAGATAACCTTTACAATCAAGGACAACTAAGCTGAGTTAACCCTTACATCTCGGACAAGGGACTTACATAGAAAGTAAGACAAGTATGTAATTCATTACAAGATTTTCTTTATAGCTCAAAAAGTAAGAATTACATGTTTGGAATTGTAAGTAGAAGATTGAGAGAGAATGAGACTAGGAGTTGGTTCAACAATAATTTCGGCAATGTGCTCAGCACTCATCAAGTCTTGCGTAGTGGCTTCCATTTATAAATAATCGAGCGAGAATGACCGTTGAGTCTTGGTTCTTGATCGAAATCTTCACTAACCGTTGTAACGGCTGTTGTGAGTTGCTAAGAAAAGATCCGTTGGGATGTGCACATTGTGCAACAGCTCTTGGGTCGAAAAGATGGTCCAATCACTTGGTGATGACTGAAAATTGTGGTGGAAACAACTCGTTAGGCCTAGAGTTCGAGTTTTCAAATTTTATAAACAAACAACTCGACACGATTGTCCGAGCCATGTTTAGAAGTTTCTAAAGCTTGTTTAATGGTGTTTAACGGTTAGAAGCTAGTTGCTTTTGAAATTCAAAATTAGATTAGCCTCGTTTTCATAACCAACACAAGCAAACGACATTGGTTCTCAACGTATAAAATACTTTGGTCCAAGATTAGGCACAAATAATAATTAAATTGGAGTAATTCAATGCTTAATTATCCTTGGCTTAAAAGAATGCAATTTTCCGAGTCTAATATTCAATATGCTCAAACTCCATCTTGAGTCAATCCTAAAATGATCAAGAGAAAGAATAGAAATATCGAGTATAAGAACTTGATTTGGTCAAATAATTCCCAAGGAAATAAACATAGAATAAAGAATTAACATTGTAATTCACTTTGCGTTTAAATACAAAGTTAGTGCTCGGAATAGATGCGATACATAAATTATTTGAGTATGTGATGGTTCTAAGTAATGTCTGAGTGAGTAAGAAACATAAGTAAGAAAGTATGCGATAAAGCGCTTTCTAAGTCGATCGAACCGAATGAAAACTTAGATGTGAGTTTCCGTAATACTCATAATGACTTAGAATCAAAATCTAAGAGAGATAGAGATTTTTACCCGAGTCTTCAAAAGGAGTTCAGCTCATACTTCATTACTACGGATACGACTTTTTGTTATAATTGATTTATGAATGTTAGAAGCAGAAAGTGTCATGAAAAATGGATCGGTGGCATTTTTGTAAATAAACGACGTTGTTAACCACTTATGACTATGGTTATTTTAACGAACCGTCGTCATATGCTAGGCGTTAGGGAACATTTGATTGCGGTTCGTTATTTGAACCATCACTAAATGTGCTTCACAATTAGATCTAAAAACCCGAGACTGCGGTAAGCTTACATGTTTATAATATAGAAAACCTTAGAGCAATTACTTCAATCCAACGATTCAAATCACAAGTTCAACATCCAAAGGTGGAATATACAAGAAGCTTAACATAACTCTAAAAGCATAAAGTGTAAAGTAAATGCAAGATATAAAAGGCAGCAAAAAAGGTTGAAAGTGAAGGCAGGTCATTTTCAATTAGCCGAGCGCTTTTGATCCGATTTTAAAAGGCCATATCTTCTTAGGTACGGCTCGAAATGCTACTCCAAAGGAATTCTCGGAAATCTAGGGATGTAAACTTTTCACACATATGGAGTGTTAGAGATTTTTACCTGAGTCTTCAAAAGGAGTTCAGCTCATACTTTATTACTACGGATACGACTTTTTGTTATAATTGATTTATGACTGTTAGAAGCGGAAAGTGTCATGAAAAATGGATCGGTGGCATTTTTGTAAATAAACGACATTGTTAACCACTTATGACTATGGTTATTTTAATGAACCGTCGTCATATGCTAGGCGTTAGGGAACATTTGATTGCGGTTCGTTATTTGAACCATCACTAAATGTGCTTCACAATTAGATCTAAAAACCCGAGACTGCGGTAAGCTTACATGTTTATAATATAGAAAACCTTAGAGCAATTACTTCAATCCAACGATTCAAATCACAAGTTCAACATCCAAAGGTGGAATATACAAGAAGCTTAACATAACTCTAAAAGCATAAAGTGTAAAGTAAATGCAAGATATAAAAGGCGACAAAAAAGGTTGAAAGTGAAGGCGGGTCATTTTCAATTAGCCGAGCGCTTTTGATCCGATTTTAAAAGGCCATATCTTCTTAGGTACGGCTCGAAATGCTACTCCAAAGGAATTCTCGGAAATCTAGGGATGTAAACTTTTCACACATATGCTATTTACCCGCGTTCACTAAGTAATGAGGAAGATTTGATCCAA
Organism: Talinum fruticosum; assembly: GCA_021018815.1. Taxonomy (NCBI): domain Eukaryota; kingdom Viridiplantae; phylum Streptophyta; class Magnoliopsida; order Caryophyllales; family Talinaceae; genus Talinum; species Talinum fruticosum. The sequence continues at coordinate 4,437,166 of JAITYX010000026.1, forward strand.
AATGTTACCACTGGTTAACCGGTCGTCCGACTGCACCGACATTCCGAATTGAACCCCAATCATGATTTTCCCCGACTTAAAAGGAAAGAACCAGATCCTCCCTCTGTAGAGGACCTTTTAAGGTGCTTCCCTTCAAAATTGGAAGGATCAACTTCTTTTCTTTTTTGAGTTATGTAGCACACAAGTTACCCTTTCCAAGCACGTAAATTGGACTTAATTTCCTAAGGCTTCTTAGGTTGAGACAAGGTGGTCCCCACAGCTTGTTTAAACTTAGGGCACTTCCTTCCTTACATTCTTGATCCTCCTTAGCCACCCCTCCATCAATCACCGGGCTAAACAAAATAAATGACATAAAAAACAGGATAAAGACGACACATTCTCGGTGTCCGGAACCATATATGCGCTTTAGTTTGTTTTGTTTGATTTAGAATTTTATTGTTCATATATGAGCTTGAATTCGCACAGGATAAAGATGACACATTCTCATTGTCTACAACCAAGGGTTATTTGTTATAGGAAGTCATGTCTTAAGGGAACTTAATATGAATAATTTTATATTGGCGAGAAAATTGGATTAGGTTCTCTCCTAGGAAGAGGGGCGAGTAAGTTAAAGTGGATGAAGAACTTCTCTGCTCTTCTACTGAAACTCAACCGACCACTTCCTTTGACCTTAAGCACACTAAGAGGGTGAGTATCACCAAGTTGTTGACTTGCAGCTCCCCTCTCCTACTCTTTCACCTTTTGTTAACAATTCTTCCTGTTCACTCATTGATGAGCGTATTAAAACCATTGGTGACCAACTCAATGTTGGTGTCTTTCCTACTATTGAACCTATGTCTAATGATGTGCTCTACACTTCTTCTTTCCGAAAATCGGGGATGATGATGCCTAAGCCCAATTGTCCAGTTTTCTACCGAGGATTCTATGATGGAGTTAGACTTTCTTCATGAAGGTAATGGTGCAACCCATGAAGAAGAGTTTCGGATATGGATGAAGCTACTGCTATTTCGATTTCGTCTATTTTCTCGAAGAAAAGGAAAATACAAGATGATTATAGGAACCACGCCCGCGAGCCGGAACCGAGACCGGACCAAGCTTTCCTACGTGCCATTTGGTGTAAGGGGTTTTAGAAAGTGGAAAGAAGTATTTAGGGTTTTGAAGATGGATTTTAGAAAGTAGGGATGAACCTTTTCTTAGGAGTCCCCAAATTTGATTAAGTCAAGGGAATAAGTTAAATCGATTGGATTGATTGGCGTTTTATTAAACATTTTAATTTTATAAATTACTTTCATAATTATGAAGATATTATCACCTAATTCAAGAATAAATAAAAATAGAAACTAGGGTTTCGCCGTGAGGCTCCGAGGAACAGCACCGGTGTGAGCCCCCGACCACCCAGGGTATGCGGCAGCCTGCACTTGGCGGTCACTGGTGCTGGCCAAGGGCCTGGGCTGAAATAGTCAATCTCGGCCTTCGGCTAGCGTGACAGATCCTAATCTCTTTTTTTTTTATACCCCGAAACCATAAAATAACTAGGATGCATTTTCAATAAGAATAAAGCACAAAAAGGGTGTCGCCGGTTAGTTTTTGGAACAAATCGACAAAAACAAAAAGCTTATGCTTTCAATCTCGGTATGGAAATACGAAGACGAAAAATGGCTAAAATTGACTCCATCAATCTTTGAACCGAGAAACAGATCCGGCGGCGAGGGTACAAAATGTAAGGGAAACCTTTCCATTCCGCCCGTCCGAAGACGGCCATTACTAGTTTCAGTAGTATACTTAAATAATGTGCTAAATGCAAATAGATAGCATGCTAAACGAAATTAAAAGCAACCAAACTAAATTAAAGGAAAGCATTAAAGAAACTAGTAAAGAAAGCGATAAAGAAAGAAAGGCGAAAAACATAAAAATTACATCAGGTGGGGAGGAATTGAAAGAAGCGATTACATCCCTTTAATCCACAATACGGAAAGTGATAAATAAAAAATAAATTAAAGAACTGTTTGGCGGTTTAACGATTGCCCTCGAGTTGTTCCACCTTGCTTATCCGGATCTATATATCGGATCTCTCTTGACGCGACGATAACGAATTAAACAAAGGGCTTGTTTTTGTGAAATATGTAAAAGGTGAATATGTAAGGAGTACGAAGGATTAGTTGAATAAGCACCTAGAGATCATAATAACTAAATATTTGTTAGCTCTTTGCACAAATTTAACAGACAATAAGTAGAAAAGGGGAATTTATTTCGGCAAAGGAACATTTAGGTATGATTACTCTAGCTAGCTTTCTATAGCATTACACATAGGAGAAAGTCATATGGGAATGAGAGCCAAGGATCTGTACTTATAGGGAGATACCTAGTTCATAAATGACTTAGGGTTTACACTCGGCCAGTCATCCAAGCAATTGTAAACAAACCAGGCTAGAATCTCACAAGATTGAATCGGATAAAGCGAGGATAGAATCGGATAGAAGTCGGTTCGCGGCACCGGCCACCCGAGCATGCCTAGGGTTTCATGCCCTAGCGTGTTTCCACGGGTTTCTCCAATCTAAAATGTAGCATTTCACTAAAAAATCAGGGTTGTAGATGCTCGCAACGACGTCGTTTTGAGGGAAAAAGCTCCTAGTCTTGTGTTGATTGTTTTGTGGAGCTTAAATGTAGCATTTTGAGGCTAGTGATCATGAAATGCAACGCTTTAACGCTGTCTTCAGGTCTTCAGCTCCTTGTCGGATATGACAAAAGTAAAATGAAGTATTCCGAACTTGGAATTTCTTGACATACAATACAGGACTCCGTTGTCTTTGAAGGCTTAGCCTGGTTCTTGGATCGTTCGAAAGAAAGAGGGATTTTGAAATAACCCAAGGCAAAAGCCTAGTTATGTGGTGGTGGGGGTTCTTTGTTGTTTACCGGCTTCGTGGCACCAATCAATCACACTTTCGGATCCAAATCCTCAAACAGAATCGGGATTTCCTAATCCGGTCAACGGAATAAAATACATAATTAAAGAGATATAGACAACACTTTTTAAGAGTCTACAGTTAGCCCCCACTTTGACCGAGTCCGAAAGAAAGTAGACACTAAAGTGTACTTACCTTGATTTTTGATATTAGTTATTGTGTAACATTTGGAATTTGTTGTAACCGAACCCGAACTCCAAAATAGGGCTTGGACTTAATCGCGATGCATGTGTTCTAATATTCGGTAAGAGGGTCTTAAGCTTAGCTTTATAAGAGTTTGAAGCTTGGTATATTATGATGCTGAAACCTCGATCATTCTTTGATCCGAAGCTTGGCTAAATTATCTAGTATACAAACAATACTTGTTAGTGTATAATCAAATTGATACAATTTTAGTGTCTTACCCGAATAATTCATTCGACAACAGACTGAAAAATTTGATTCAAAAAGTTGATTGGTGGGCTCGAAAACTCCCACTTACATGCACAAGATGCCAAGGAGTCACATGCCACAATTGATCCGACTCCACAAGCCAGGTGGACAACCTAGGGCTGCAAAGTTGTCACCAATAGGACATCACGACACCTCGTGGTGGGTGCCGACCAGCCTTTGTCAAGCCTGGCCCCAGTGTGCTTCTGCCGGATTCCCTTGGTCTCCCACTACCCGCTTAACATTTGCCTTGTATGGTTGGTCGACTTGACCGAGTTTGCTTATAAAACGGTGTGTTTGGTGTGTTCACTTTGCACACTTACTCCTCCTCTTACTCTTGCATTCTTCTTGTCCTCTCTTACTTTGCTTCTTCTTAAAAACTAGTTGGTTCTCAAAATCTCTTCTTTTAAAATGTCTAGGAGAAAGGCCCATCCTATAGGGAGGTCTAGAGCTAAGAAGCTTGTTGAAGACAACTTCCTTGAACGGGAATGGCGTCCTCGATGCGAGTGGAACTATAGTGACCTCTTGGTGGACACTAAGAGTCACGTTTCTTCACTTGCTATAACTCGTTCGATAAGCGAATTGTCTTAAGTTTCTTCCTTTACCCATTGAGTGTAGCTCTTCAAATGAAAGTCTTGTTGGATTTTTGTCTCGCGAAAGGCTCAATTCGAAGTAATGGAGGTATCCCCAAGTTCATGGAGACATGGAGGAGGATGAACTTTCCTCTTGAGGATGTCATGCATAGTGTCTGGGTTTGGTCCTCTTTATCTTGCTTTGAACCACGTCATTGACAAAAGGGAGATGGATCTGATCAAGACCATGAATGAGCATTTTTAGGACACTACCAACGCTTTTCACCTTCCCTTCAAGGAAATGACCATAATGCCTTTTGATTTTTCCGTTTTATTCGGTTTGGGCTTCTTAGGTGAACCTCTAGCCCATGTCCGGAACTTATATAAAAATCGTGACTATCTTCTTCACCTCTTTAGTCCCATGGCTGATAGGTTTCTCCAGGAAAATTTCTTTAAGTATACCATCCTTTTCTAAAACCTTTGAGGATATTAGGTCTTGGTCTCAATACTCTCCTCAACAAGAGGTGCAAATCGTGATTGCTCTTTTCTTGAGTACGATTCTTTTCTTCAATAAAGCTGCTAAGGTTCATGTTCACGATATGGTGAACTTAGCATACCTTAATAAGATAAAGGAGCTCAATCGGGGTGCTCCTGCATACACTTACCTTATTAAGGCCCTCCGTGCCGATGTACGGCGAGCAAGATCGGAGCCGATTCAACCAATTATTTACCATTGAATGGTTTGTGGAAGATTATTGAGGTATGCTCAAATTCTCCTTTTCTCGAAAGTATTTTTCATCTTGCGTGGATGAAAAACTTACTCAATCGTGATCATGCAGCCGTGGTTAAATGAATATTTCCAATATCTTTCACGCAGTTCAACAAATCATCCTGTGTTTTCGACCTCCGTATCATGGGCTAAGGTCTATCTTCAATGTTATTATATTCATGAGATAGACTTCTTAAGATCAGCCTTTAGTCGTGTGACCTCGGTGTGCCTCTTTAATCCCAAAATTTGCCTCAAAATATGCTTTAGAGAACTTCTATCACATTGTTTAGCTTGCTGCCTCCGCCCACAACCCGTGGGACTCGCCTATGGTGGACTTCGACCTTGATTATGCACTTTTTTCATCCGTTTTCTTGCTATCTTTTATTCTTGCCTGCTTGTTTCTTAATAAATGTTGAATGTAGGCTAACTTTATCCTTGGGCCCAACTCCAACTACCTCTAAGTGTCATTGTTGCACGGGGATTAAGCGAAAGGAGGATCTTGTTTGAAGGTCCCTTTGGGTTTTGTTGTTATCTTATGGTGATGGTCAATCCTCAAATCCACCTCGGACCATGTTCTACCTTTGCTACCTTCCTCCAAATGAGCAAGCGGCTGCTACCATGGGGTAGCCTTCTACCTAATTCTTAAACTTGCCGATACCCTATGCTCTCCTTGCGAAGCGGATTATGACCCAACTAGTGAGTTCTCAACTTTTTCTTATTATTAAATTTCTTGCGTGGAAATTAACCTCATATTTTGGCAACTCACACTAGTGGACATGCATATTCGAAGCCTTGATGTGGATGTTACTCTTCCCAAGGAACCTTCTCGTTACGTAATAATTCCCAAAATCTCGGAGGAAGAATTTGTTGGGCATCCTTTCCGTATGAATTGGTGAGGGGTAAGAGTTTCATGCTCTTCACTTTTAGTTTTATGCTAAAAGTATATTTGGCTAATACCATAGTATCGATTTACATAGTATGACCAAGAACAATCCTAGACTATGTCCACAAATCTTCGGTCTACTCTTCGGGGAATCCAAAACTTCCATACTAGGCGATCCTTCCCTACTTTTCGGGTAAGTTCCTAATTAGTGAAGTGCTAATTTTATCGAGCCTTTAGTGAGTGTTAATTGCCCTTTCATTCTTGGAGAGGTGCGGATCTAGAGCACCCCATCCGAGAGTCTTCGTGGCGAATCCACGACACAAACACATTTATCCGGCCAACAAGCACCTTCTAGTAGTACTACTAGACAAGGTTCTTCTTGACATTCTTCACGACACGTGCATCATCGAGTGCTTCGAGGAAGGACATAGCACTTCCGGGCCTAGTGCTTTCAATGTGGGGTCTAGCTTTTCGAGAGGAGAACTTAGATATCTTACCCTTTCGAGGCTTAGATCGTCACAAAAGTCCTCTTTACTTCCCTCGGTCTTTCTATAGTGGGCCAACCTATGAAGCTTCGCAATCTTGGGATCACACGGGTAGCTCTTATCAAGGTGATGAAGGCAGTCGGTTCTCCACATATGTCTTGGAGGACTTCAGGACTTATATCTTTGGCGATGATTCCGATCGCGATGAGTAGAAGATTCCTTACCTCTTCCGACATTAATGATTAAGGAGTCCCTTGTAGGGTGTGTGTTTATTTGATATTTCATTTGTAATGATGGCTTTTATGCAATGGAATGAAATCCAAATCAAGTAATTTCACCGCCCCATCGGGTAAGATCCGACTATGTATGAACCGGCCTTGCCAATTAGGTTTACATTTCCCTCGTGGGTGTTAAATTAGTGCTCTTATTTCCTTAAGGACTAAATCTCAAATTTGTGGATTTTAAGGCTTAACTTTCTTATTAAACGCCCTAGATATATACGCTTCGTATATTTGGACATTGTATAGGGCGTTGAGGCATCTCTCATCCAATAGTACTAACTCTTCATAATGTGTTATAGCCCATTCGCTTACGGAGTCCGGGAAGGGAATGACAATTTCTATTGGAAGGACTGCTTCCATACCATAAACTAAGGTGTAAGGTGTTGCTTCCGTAGAGGCGGTAATAGATGTTCGATAATCCCATAAAGCAAAAGGCAAGTTGTCGGGACAATCCTTATAAGTAACTACCATCTTCTCCACTATTTTAGTAATATTTTTATTAGCGACTTCGAATACTCCGTTTGTCCGGGGACGATAAGGGGAACATTTATGATGTTGGATCTTGTATTTATCTAGCAAATCTGCTACCTCCTTCTTAAAATGATTACCATGGTAAGTAATTAGCTCATGGGGTACCCTATAACGACAGATGATATTCCGAGTAAAAAACATGGCTACCTATTTCGACGTCAAAGTTACATAAGAGGTCGCCTCTACTCATTTTATAAAGTTGTCGATTGTGACTAGCACGAATTCATGACAACCTATTCCTTTAGGGGTCACCTTGCCAATAATGTCTAATCCCCAAATCCAAAATAGCCACACTCGAAGCTAATGTTGTAAGAAATGACGACAGTTGGTGTTGTAAATTTGCATACACTTGACATTTATGGCACCTTTTAACAAACTCATGACGATCTATCACCATGGTCAACTAGTAATATCCGAGTCTCCGAACGTTACGGACCAACATCTTCCCATTCATATGAGGCCCACACTATCCTCTATGAACCTCATCAATGATGCACTTTGCTTCATGTTAGTAACAAAAAATAAGCTAATACTCGGAGTTGGTTTTCTTCTACGGTTGTAGTTGATTAATGAAGAATTGGGCAGCAAACATCCCGATGGCTCGTTGGGCTCTAGGTGCGGAGTCCATGGGGTATTCTTGCTTATCCATGTATTGATAAATGTCATGATACCAATTGGTGTGGTTAGTATTAGACACTCCTAATATGAAGAAATGTACAGGGTGACTCCGTCTTTCAATGTGAACGAGAATTGAATAAATGTTGCTAGGGATATTGATCATGGATGCTAACATAGCTAATGCATCCGCGAATTGGTTATCATCCATAGGAAGGTATGTGAAAAAGATGTTCTCAAAACGTTTGGATAATTCTATCCGATATGCTTGGTAGGGCGTCATGGCTTCACTATGTATCTTCCACCTTTGCAAAATCTTAATGATGATCAAACTAGAGTCACCAAAAACCCCGATATTCTTAACCAATATCTCTGTACCAGCTTTAAGTCATGTGATGCAAGCCTCATACTTTGCGGCATTATTGGTGACTTCGAAGCCTACTTTGACGGGAAATGGGAGGTTGTGCTTCCTCCGGTGAGACTATGAGAATTGCTACTCCAAAGCCCTTCTGGTTGGAGGCGCCATCGAAGTACATTGTCCAAATGTCTACCTCTACTTGTAAGATATCTTCATCTAGAAAGTCAAGGTGTTCGCGTTGTGATTCGGTATGGGTAGATCGGATAAGAATGCTAGCACTATCCTTCCTTTGATCGCTTGTTGAAGGACAAACTTGAGTTCAAATTCCGACAACGACGACAATCCATCTTGCTATCTTGCTACGAGATAGTTGGTTGCTCAAGTATGTACTTAATCGGATCCATAGGTGCCACCACATGTACCGTGTTGGCTAAAATGTAGTGTCCGAGCTTCTTAGTAGCCCGGACTAGTGCCAATGATGTCTTCTTTAACGGCATGTATCTAGTCTCATAATCTATGAAGTTTTTATATAGGTAGTAAATCACATGGTCTTCTTTCCCGTCCCATTGAGCTAGTATGCCTCCCATAGTCTGTTTCAGTTATGGTGAGATACAAAAGCAAAGTTCTAATTTTCCTCAATTACAATGAATATTGCTACCCAAATTTATTCTGAAACAAATCTATTACAATTTTCCTAGGCTTATAATTTACCTTATGTGATCGACCTATTACTTCCCGAGTTGCATTAACCTTATTAACTTAGGATCCTCCAATTTTTCTCAAGGTTAGAGGTTCCCTTATCTAACCTGGTACATCCAAACTGAGGTAACCTTTACAGTTTGGGACAACCGAGTTGAGGTAACATTGATAACTCGGTCAGAGAGAAAGAGTAGAAGAGTAGTAAGAATTATGACGCATAAAAAGTGGGAAAGAGGCCAAAGGACGAGTTCCACAAGAAAGATAACAAGGACAGCAAAGGTAAATATTCTTCTCCTTTCAAGTTATCTTTAACTAAGAACTCTTGTTGTTTTGAATGTGGCAGCGAAGATGACATAGTCAAAGACTCGTCCTAAGAGAAAGAAGGACAGAAAGAAGAAGGCTATGATGGCAATATGAAGCGATGACGACTCATTCGAAGATAAAGATGATTCCGATGACTCAAAGTGTATGATGGCACTAACAGTCTTAGAAGCTAAACTAAGTGAGATGCTGACAACTCGGATACCGAGGAGACAAGTGCTCAGGAGGTAATTCAATACTTTCTCAAGTTCTCGAAAGTCGAGTTAGCCGGATATATTAACATTCTACAGGAAAAGCCTAATTCCGATTCTTCTCAATTCAAAGAACAACTTGAGTCTCTTACTTTTGAGAGCAATGGTTTAAAAAATTATTAGGAAAAGCTGAGACTAACTCCAAAAGAACTCAAGACCAGTACTCAAGCTAATGAAACTAAGTTTGAGTCACTCAGAAAAGAAAATGAGCAGCGAGTAAAGAAACCTCAATGAGTCTCAAGAGCTTGTTTTGAAATTCACTATTGACATGCTTTTAGGCTCTCTCGGTGTATCTCCTTCGGAAAGAAGGACTTGGTTATAATGAAGAAGAAGAATCTAATTCCTATTCTAATCTTTATAAAAAGGATTCCAGGATCGTGAAGTTCGGGAAGGATGAGCATGGTCTCATTCATAAGAATGAAAGGAGGACTCGAGCCTAGACCAGGTTACAAGAAAAACCTTCTCCACCTATTTACAAAAGAAAAGTTTTTCAAACGAGAGAGACACGGACTCAGCTTTGTAGAAAGAAGACTCGAATCGGACCAAACCCAAAGTCATTCAAATCTGGGTGCGGAAGAGTCTTCTTCCTCTAAAAGGACAACTGTAAAGGGAGTAACTGGGTTCGTTAGAGGAAGTGTAAAGGGTTAGACTCTTTCTAACTTACAGGTAACTCTAAAAAGGACGAAAGGTCATTAATACTTAGACAATGGATGCTCACGCCACATGTCAAGAGATTCAAGACTCTTTTATGAGTTAGAAGATTTTAAAGGAGGCAAAGTCACCTTTCGAAATGACAAGTAAGGGCAAGATAGTTGGGATTGGCAAAATTGGTGAAGCTTCATATGGATTTATGTGGTGAAATCTCTGTGAAAAGCCTTAGAGTTAAATTGTATGTACTTGTGATTGTTGATGATTTCTCATGATTTACCCGGGTTTGTTTTGTTAAGAATAAGAATGAAGCTTTCAAAGAGATCAGTAAGCTCTACTGGAAAATTCAAGTGGACTCTCGGACTCGGATTAGAAGAATTCGAACCGACCATGGAAGGGAGTTTAACTATTCGGAATTTGCAGAGTTATGTGACAACAATGGTATCTCTCACAACTTCTTAGCACCCGGAACTCCTCAACAAAATGGAGTAGTGGAGATAAAGAACCGAACTCTTGAAGAAATAGGAAGGACTATGATGATTGAAAATGATCTACCTTACTATTTCCGGACTGAGGCGATCACCGCAAATTATATACTCAATAGATGCCTTATTAGACCCAGCTTGAAGAAAACTCCCTACGAGCTTTACAAGTGAAAGAAACCCAATATCTCATACTTCAAACCATTTGGATGTAAGTACTTTGTTAATAATAACGGCAAGGATCACTCGACCAAGTTTGTTGCTAGGTCGGATGAAGGTATATTTCTAGGTTACTCATTTCACGAGTAAAGCTTACCGTGTTTTTAATAAAAGAACTAAGAAAGTGAAAAGAAGTACCCACATTGTGTTTGATGAAATAGATCAAGGAAGAACAAGTGAGTCAACCTTCTTAGATGTGAAACTCGGTTGAGATGAAAATGATCCTGCTGAAGTCGACCTCGAAAGAGTCATAAGAAATCAACTCAGAATGAGGGAACATAGAACACTCGTGACTCGATCGAACAAACTCAAGAGCAGCTCAGAATGCTGAAGGAGAAGCAAATGAGGAGACTCAACAAGCTCAAACAACTGAAGATCTGCCAGTTCAACCAACAAATTTGGTGAACTAGAGGACAGGTAAAGCATTCAAATATGCATTCAGCCACCCACTCGAGAACGTTCTTTTTGACATTAATAGTGGGGCAAGAACTCGTTTTTCTTTGCAAAATCTATGTGCATTCATTGCATTCATATCGTTAACAGTAACAAAAAAATGCACTAGAGGCCCTAAATGAACCTGAATGGGTAGAGGCCATGCAAGAAGAGCTCAATCAATTTAAAAGAAATCGAGTCCGGACTTTGACCAAATGACCCTCCGACCACCTAGTCGTAGGAACAAAATAGGTTTTCAAAAATACACTCGGATAAGGATGGTTTGGTACTCAGAAATAAGGCTAGACTTGTGGCTCAATGTTACAATCAATAAGAAGGAATTGATAGTGGGAAACCTTTGCACCAGCTTCTAGGACTGAAGTAATCATAATTCTATTAGCATTTGCATCTAGCGTTAATATTAAGTTGTATCAAATGGATGTTAAATGTGATTTTTGAATGGTTTCATTCAATAGGAAGTTTATGTTGAGCAACCCCTGGATTTGAAAACTCGAATTTCCAAATCATGTTTTGAAATTACAAAAGGCCTTATATGGTCTTAAACAAGCTCCCGGAGCTTGGTATGAAAGACTAAGCAGCTTCTTGGTTGAAAATGATTTCAAAAGAGGTCGGATTGACAAAAATCATTTTATAAAAACCAAGGGGAAAGATATCCTTATTCCTCGATTTAGGTTGAGGATATTATCTTGTAGCTAGTAATAAAACTCTATGTCAAGACTTTTCTAAGTTGATGAGACAGGAGTTCTAAACGAGCATGATGTGATGGAGAGTGGATTGCCTTAAGGTATGAGCTGAAAGATAGTCATCCAAAGGAAGCTAGCATGCGCGGGAACCAACTGGGAAAGCTTAAAATTCTCATCATCACTAGCATGGTGCAAATTGACCCCGGAGGTTGAGATGTCAAGAATATCATTTTCTTATGATCCTATGTCCATAAATAATTGTTACCAATGGAGTCAAGATGGAATGTTAGAAGGGAAACAAGTTAGCCGCCTAATCGTTCCTTGTTAAAGCGATGATGGCCATGTCAAACCGTGGACTGTTTCAAGTGCTACCATTTTATCTTCATTGCACATAAATAAATCAAGGGTCGGTCCAAGGGACCAAGGCTTATGTTTATGCGCTTAAGAGGAGTCCAAATGAAGCCTAATGAAGAGCATTATAGAACCACTAACTATTGAGGAAGATGGTTTGTTAGAAGGTTGCTAAAGGGGAAAAGCAATCGTGGCCACATGTTCCCAATCCACCAAATGCTTGGCTAGAATTCATCCTAGCTTAACTTGGACAAGAGGAAAGAATCTTTGTAATTTTGTTTTAATTTTCAGCTTTGTAAAGTGCCATTTTAAGGCACTATAAATTCAGCATGCATACACCATGTAATGAACAACTTTTATGAATTATATATGAGTGTTATACTCGAGCTGGATTGCTCACCCTTTTGAATCTCAATTGTTGTATCCAAGTTGGCTACTTGGTTGTGTTCATTGAGTCCTTAAACCTACCGGTGGTGTTTACGTATCCGCAACGCGAGAGGTGCCCCTTGGTCATTTCTAGGTGGTGTTTCGAGTATCCTAGAGATAGCCTTGGTTTTATGCCTTCACTTCCCATTTCCATATCTCACAAACCGCTCATCCATTTCACTCCAAACTTCGCCCATCTCCAGCCCAGTGAGTCCACTTCATTCCCCCAAAAATCGCCTCCATCGAAGCAATACCCCGACCCCCACCTGTGATACAAACAAAGGATATCATCCTGGACAGATCGACCTAGAACCCCGACTTTCGGACCTTTGATCAAGGTGTTCCCGGCAACAAAAAAATCCAAAAACATACCAGAGCTTCTTCAACCAGTTGAGAAGCTCCATACCAAATATCAGCTCCAAGCTCCATCATTTGCCCCTCCTTTCACCCTTATTCCCAAGACTGCGCCTGCAGTACCAATCTGCCCGGTAGACATTTCTTGGTTTTTCCTTCTTTTCTTGCTTCCGCTCTCACTAGACATCATGATGGGAGAACTCAATTTATTTCTTGGTGTACAAATCAGACAAGACAAAGATAAAATCTATGCCCATCAATCTAAGTATACCAAGGAGTTGTTAAAAAGTACAAGTTTCAAGATGTGAAACATGTAGACACACCTATGAGTAGGAGTATGAAGCTGGAATCAAACGAAAAGGTAAAATAGTATATCGAAACTCTATAGGGGTATGATTGGATCTCTACTCTATCTCGTACCTAGTAGGCCAGACATTATGTTTAGTGTCTAGTCTGTATGCAAGATTTCAAACTAATCCAAAAGAATCTCATCTCACTACAACGAAGAAGATTTTCGGATATCTTACAAGGATTCGGAATCTTGGTCTATGGTTTTCAAGAAACTTAGAACAAACCCTCATTGGATACTTAGATGCTGACTATGCTGGTTAAAAAGTTGATAGAAAGAGCATATCAGGAGCATGCCAATTTCTGGATCAATCCCTCGTATCCGGGCACTCAAAGAAGCGGAACTCGGTTGCTCTATCAAGCTGTTGAAGCCGAGTCCACTGCAACCGAAGCTTGCTGTGCTCGGATTCTATGGATCAAGCAGACACTTGAAGGATCTTGGACTCTAATTCAAATCTATCCTAATCAAGTGTGAGAATCAAAGTGCAATTAGTATCACTAAGAATCCGGTTCAAGCACTCAAAGACAAAGCATATTGAGGTCAAGTATCATTTTCCGAGAGACCATTATGAGAAAGGTCATATTGAACTTGAATTCATTCCTACGAAATTTCAATTAGCTGATATTTTCACTAACCCACTTAGTGCGGATCGGTTTTATTTTATTAGGAATGAGCTTGGCATGATTAATGCATGATTATGTGCTTTTCTATGTGAAATTTCCTTGCATAATTATGTGTTATAAGTTCTTTTATCTTAATACAAATCGATCGAGTTGATGAAGTGAAACCGAGCTATAAGTTATTAGGTCTTTAAGTGTTCCGAGTCACTTAGAAACCATATTGAGTCGGACTCGGTTTTGAAAAAAATGGACATCGGACTTTTTGAATTATCACTAGATAAATGGAGAATTTTAGAAATATTTTCGAAAAGCCTTTCTTCTCTCTCTCTCTCTCTCTTTCTCTCTCTCTCTCTCTCTCTCTCTCTGCCTCGCGTTTTGATTAGAAAACTAGCCGTTAAAAGAAAGCTACTAGAATTCTAACCATTGGAGAGCAGAAACGTCACACTGTCTAAGACGGCCGTTGGCGCTTCGAGTTAGACCGAAGGATGAAGGTGATTTCTTTTTGCTCCTTCATTTCTTTACTTCATTCATTACTTTCTTACTTTCTAAGCATTCTCACTCACTCGAATTCTCTCCCTCTCGAGTTTTAAACGCTTTCACTCTTTTCGCTCTCTCTCCCTCTCTCTCTCTCTCTCTCTCTCTCACACACACACACACACACACACATCCTCTTGTTTTCTCAAAAATACTCACCATGCCTAAAAGAGGTTCTACACCTGATTTGTTGGGGTCTGCTACCAAGAAGCCCCACACCAAACTCCTTAAGAGGGTACATCTAACCCCTCTAAAATCTTCGTCGACCAACATCATACGTTGGATGACAAATTCTTTCCAACCACCTCGTTTTCGTGGTGCAGCACATAAAGAGCACTTGGAGTGTACAGTTTCTTGTGCTTTAGTGAGTTTATCTATCTTGAAATTCATTGCCGAGTTCTATTCGAATATGCCTTACTCTAAGGGGGTTATCACCTCACGAGTTCAAGAGAAGGTCGTTCATATGAACCTCTCTCTCCTTTATAGAATCTTCAAAGTCTCTTCTCATTTTCTTAACTGCAATCCCATCCCATTTATGGAGATTGCAGATGAGTTCTTTGAGAAGTATATAAAGGAGGTTCCCGAGTCACGCAAAAATTTCTCGGTGATTCGGATGAAGACCAAGGCCGGACTCCCTTGTGTTCTCTTAATGAGAACATTCTTTTCTCATCACTCTAGCAAAGAGAATCCCAATTCCAAGATTCTGAAAGCTTTATTTGATATTCTAGAGGGCTACTACGAAACCTTCTCCCTGCTATTATGGAGCGAGATGACCAAAGTGCTCGCTAAATCCAAAAGTCTCGCTCCTTTTCCCTTTGGAGCCCTTCGATTGTTGTTTTCAAAAATATAAGGTTCCCCTCCCTCAAATCCAAATACGGTTTCGAGGTTGCCATAGTGGTGGGTAGGAAGGAGCTTATGGGCTACGGATATCAAGAAGTTAAGCCTAGTATTTGGGTCCACGGGTCCGAGTTGAAGCCCCCTTTACCCCCTCCCCTCCCACTCGGACTCAGATTCCTCTACCTGTCCCTCCTTCTTCCGCTACTCCCTCCACTTCTTAACGACCTTCTACAGACCTCCGAGGCTATGTTTACCATTTCGGTAGACAAACTCTCCTCTGTGTCAAAGAACTTCGAGGCACCCTCCGCTCTCTAAAAATTGTCGTTCAAAACCCGATGATCAAGGAGAAGATAGGTCGGTCTCGGATCCAAGAGAACCAGGATATGTTGATCGAGCTAAAGGGCATCATCGGCGAGTAGCGTGAGTAGCTCCAACTCCTCTAAGAATGCCGATCCAAGGCTGCCTAGGACCCAAAAAGTTCGGATACTTATGAAGAGTCCTCCAACCCAGCCAAGTGTCCTTCGGCTCGACTGAAGAAGAAACCGCAGTTGTGGCGGCTTATCTTGAACAGGAGAAGGAAGAGGAGAAAGAAGAGGGGAAGGAGGAGAAGAAGGAAGAGGAGAAAGAGAAAGAGGAGGCCGCTCAACCCGAGGGACAAGGTGCAAGCAACTCCTGAACTAGAACTAATCTCCTCAAATCTCGATCCGAGTGGATCGAAGAAGGCTGGGGACATTGGTTAGTCCACAACTATTAAGTCGAAGCACCTCCCTCCGTTGTCTTCCGGGAGGATGAGTTTGAGGATGATATGGCCACTGGGTCGACGAACGGGACGGAGCCACTTCCGAACATCCTTGTCTTGTCGCCGCCACGTTGATCCACTTCCTCTCAAGCGTATCGGCACCAACGCACTCGCTCCTGCCTCCACCTCCCGATAGCAAACTCCCCTTCTTAACTGTTTTTCTTTTCTCTTTTTAATTTTTTTTTGTCGAACATCATTTGTACTCTCTTGATAGTTTCTTCCCTCTTTTTGATGAAATGCAAGGGGAGAAATATAAAAATTTTGATGTTGTGTTTAGCGAGAGCTCACCCTCTCTTTTCTTTGAGTAATCAATGAATGAATTTTTTTCTTCACCGAACAGGACTTATTTCGAGTTACTCCTTTCTAAGTTAAATGTTTCTTATTATCTTTGTCTCGTTACGATATAATGTGTTTTTTCTTTGTTATAATGTGTTTTCCGTGAAGCTGTTATAAGTGATGATATTATCCGCATTATATTTTATAAGTATGAACCGCCTTTCACTCGTAACTCCTCGCTCCGATATGTTCTGCATAGTGCAAATGAAAACTCATGTTTTGCACTAACAAGTTTCTATCTAAGTGTGGAATGCCTTTATTCAAAAAGGGGAGATTGAAGACTCGGATTCTAACTCTAAGTCATTCCGAGTACTATATGAAGATTCGGTATAAATCTCATCTCTCCTAGTTTTGTTTTCACGTCATTCCGAGTGCTATAGAGACTCTTCTATAAGTTTTCATTTGTTTCGACTCACTTAGAAAACACATTATTGGATATCTTCTACACCGATGCTTCGACTCACCTAGACACCACTCGGAACTATCGCATGCTCAAATAATTTCTTTAACACTTTTATTCCGAGTACTGACTACATAAATCAACACAAAGTGAATTATAGTATTAATTCATCATTCTAAGTCAGTTTATTTCTTTGAGAATTATTTGTCTAAATCAAGTTGCTATGCTCCGATATTTTATTCTTTTAACTTGATCCTCGTTAGGATTGACTTTGATGGAATTTGATTATATTGAATATTAGACTCGGAAAATTCCACTCTTCTAGGGCTAAGATAATTAAGCACTTAATTACTCTAATTTAATTATTATTTGTGCCTAATCTTGGACCAAAGTATTTTATACTTTGAGAAACAAAGTGGTTTACTTTTGTAGGTTATTCAAACGAGGCTAACTAATATTTGAAATACAAAAGTAGCTTACTTCTATCTGTCAATCACTAGCAGACAAGCTTTACCTACTTCGAATAAGGTTGAGACACCGTATCGAGTTATCTATTTCCAAAATTGGAAAACCCCAATGCTAGGGTCAATGGTTGTTTTCACCTTGCTTTTCGAGATAACACTAGCTGACTGGAGCACCTTTTTGAGCCAAGAGCCATTGTAGAACGTTCACATCCTAACGGATCTTTTCGAATCACTCGGAATAGTCGTTACAATGGCCGATGAAGACTTCTATTCAAAACCAAGACTCAACGGCCACTCTGCTTGGTTGGATATAAACAGAAGCCACCTCACAAGACAAGAAGATTGGTTGAATTATTGCTGAACATCATTGCAAAACACATTGCTTGAGCAAAAGTTATTGTTTTCATATTCAATCTTCTATGTACAACTTCCGATCTGTATTTAATATTTTTTGAGTTGTAAAGTCTTGTAATGAGTCATATTCTTCTCTTACTTTCTGAGTCGGGTCCCTTGACTGAGCTTTAAGGGTTAACTCAGCTCACTTGTCCCCGATTGTAAAAGTTACCTCGGTCAGGAAGTACTAGATTATAAAGGAACTTCGAGACTAGGAGAACGAGTGTAAGGAATCGTCTAAGGGAGAAATTTCGATTGAGTCAGTCCTTTGTATTTTGAGGATTCAAAATAGTGGATTTGATTTGGTGCTTGGATTAGCACTTACCGTGGTTTTCCGCCCTATGAGGGTTTCCACGTATTTTTGAGTGTTTGCTTTTACGAGTCCAATCTAGTCTCGACCACGCAAAAAGTGTCTAAGTTCTTTTAAATTTCCTCATCACCCTATTCACCCCCTCTAGGGTGACTTAGAGTCTCCAAGAGCAAACCATCGGAGCCTTTTGCAATTTGCTCTAGTGGGTCCTCTTTTGAGTCGAACTACTTGAACTTGGGTTGTCCTCGGAATCCTCGTCTTGGAGATGTAGTTCATGGTTCGGACGTTTTCCTATGACCTTATCTTACTTTAGTTTGCTGAAGTCCTGTGCTTCTTCTATTGCAATCACCTTTAGACCCCATTTCTTTTTTGGTAGGCTCCTCGAAGCTTTCTAACAACTTCTTCATCGGGCATCTTCTTACCGAGAAGTTAGGGATTATTAAGAATCTCTATGAATTGGATGTACATCTAAGTAATGCTCTCAACATCCTCTATTTTAAATAGCTCGTACTTGTGGAGTTATTAGCTAATCTTAGATTGTCTCACTTGGCTTATTCCTTTATATGTTGTCACCAAGGTGTCCCACATAAGGATGTACATAGCTTTAAAATTCTTCATGTGCCTTTCCTTCTCTTAAGTGGTGTATTCGACTTTAGTTTTTCCACTTGTTTGGTCGCCTTCTTGCTTTATGGGAATATAGTTGCCTTTGATGATGATCTTCCACACTTGTTCATCAAGATCTTGGATGAAGTATTGCATCGGCTTCTTCCAATTTGCAAAGTTTGAGCCTTTGAACTTGGGTGGCCTCATTCTCTAATAGGATGAGCCATTATCTTTAAACCTTTGGATTGTGAGATCCTTTTATGAAAGGCTAGGCTTTAATACAAATTAAAGGTTTGCTCTTGGAGAGATTAAGTCACCCTAGATGGGGGTGAATAGGGTGATTGAAGATTTTAAATAAAATCAAACTCTTTTTATACAAAACAGAGACGAAACAGATTATGAGCCTAGATTAGACTCAAAAAGTGCAAAACACAAAGAAATATGTGGAAACCCTCTTAGGGCAGAAAACCATGGATAATGTCAATCTAGACACCAAGTCAAATCCACTAATTGAATCCTCATTTGTAATGAATATGAATACCCTGATTTGTTCCCAAACAAATGTATTACAATTTTCCTAGGCTCGGAATTTACCTTGTCTAACCGACCTAGTACTTCCAAGTTGAAGTTACCTTATCAACTTGGGATCCTCTAATTTTTCCCAAGGTTAAAAGTTCCCTTATCTAACCCGAGTAGTTCCAAGCCGAGGTAACCTTTACAGTTTAGGACAAGCTGAGTTGAGGTAACCTTTACAACTCGGTCGGACAGAGAGTAAAAGAGTAGTTAGAATTATAATATAACTGACTAAGAAGAATACAACTTAGAATATTAGAATTACAGTTTGGGAGTTGTAATCTAGAGAAGGTGTTCGATTTGCTCTCTCTTTTTCTTCCATTCGTCGGTTGAAATCTTGCGCCAAGGCTTCTATAACGGATAGTCTAAGTCACTCGAGTTCTAGACCTTAATAAAATAGCCGTTTGTGCCTTGGTCCTAGCTTCCAACAGCTCTTTTTCTAGTTTTTGTAAACTACAAAAGCAGAAATAAAAGATCGTTAGACTCGAAATAAAATATTACCCAAAATAGTAACAGACAAATCTGTTAGTCGGTTCCGAGCTTTTCTAGAAATTCCATCTTTTTGTCTTGCGGTGCTTTAATGGTCGAAGCCTTTTGTTTTTTCTTTTTCTTCGGATAATTGACATTAGAAAAACCTGCGAAAACATTAAGCACAATGGTTCTCAAAGTATAAAATTACTTTGGTCCATAATTAGTAAGGATTAGTCTAAATAAAGTCTTTAATGACTAATTATCCTTAATCTATTAATGTGGAATATTTCATGTCTAATATTCAATATACTCAGATTCCGGATGTGCCAAAACTCATAAACAAATCATTCAATCTTAATGGGCACATGAGTTACTTAGACATTTAACAATTACTCAAAATTAAGCAAATAATAGCGTAAGTTTCGGGGTTAAAGCACGATTCAAATAATTCAATCCCATATCCATTCATGATAAAATAGACATGTTAAATATGAGATAGCTTACGCAAACTAAATTTCTGTGTCCAACCGAGGAGGTCGGAATTAGAGATCCGAGTAGGTCAATCTAACTCGGTTGATCATAACTCACTCATATTCTACTTTACGAGTATCGAGACTTAGTTAGATATACTTAATATACTTAAGTTCGAGTTCATTAATGAATTAGTCATATTGAAATGATGAATTATAAAGCATATAAATGAACTTCTTTTAGGATGCTTCTTGTCCCTAGCTTCTTCGACTAATTACATAACCTAGAAGTTTATCTAAGGTTACTCCAAAGGCACACTTTTGAGGATTAAGGCGCATGTTGTATTTCCCGAGTCTCTAGAAGAATTTCCTTATTCCGGGTAGGTGCCTGCCCTATCTTTAAACTTTATGATCATGTCATCTATGTAAACTTGAGTTTCTTTGTGGATCATATCATGAAATAAGGTTGTCGTTGTCCTCTAGTATGTTGCACTAGCGTTCTTGAGCCCAAATGGCAGCACCACACGAAGTATGTGCCCCATTAAGTGATGAAGGTCGTCTTTTCCATATCCTCTCCATCGATCTTCACCTGTTTATACCCAGCGTAGCCGTCCATGAACGAAAGCAAAGCATGACCCGCTGTGTTATCTACAAATACATATGTATCAATTCAAGCACTATGGATGTCGATACTATCTTGAGTGGCTTAAAAGATGATCCGACTTGTTTTCCTTCTCTGCATGCATCATAGATTTTATCGTTCTTAAATGAACAATTAGGCAGCCCTCGACCTATCCGTGAGATGGAAGTTTCTTGATAGTACGCATGTTGATATAACCTAATCTACGATGTACTGTGCATGAATCATCATTTAAATAAGCTTTAAAACATATAAAATCTTGATCTGGAATCGGAAAGAAGAATAGTATAGTTGTTACCTAACCTTAGACGTGACAATTTTGTCTCTTTGGTAGTTGCATCGAAATGAAGTAGTTGTTACGAGTTAACCTTACCTCTTAACCATTGTCATACAGTTGAGAGATACTCAAAAGATTATATTTGAGCCGCTTGATAAGATATAGTGGACTAACCGAACTGTCTCCTTGATCAATTTTGCCAATTCCAACTATCTTCCCCTTGCTATTATCTCCAAATGTCACTTTTCCTCCTTTAATCTCTTCAAGCTCGAGAGAAGAGTCTTGAATCTCCAAACATGTGACGTGAACATCCACTGTCTAAATACCAATAACCATTTTGTTTTTGAGTTACCTGCAAAACATAAACAAACTAACACTTCTCACTTCCTCTTACAAACCCAGTAATTGTCTTTACTATGGTCTTTTTATAAGGAAGAGTACTTTTAAAAACCTAGGTTTGAATAATTTTGGGTTTAGTCTTATTCCGAATCTTCTTTCTTAGGAACTAACTCTATATTTCTTTCTTTTGAAATCCTTTCCTATTGTAAACGAGGTTGAGATGATTTTTCATAAAGGTTCGTCCGGCTCAGTCCATTTTCTTTTTGAATGAATGGGACTATTCTTAGCCTTCCTAAAGTTAATAGTTCGGAATAAGTTTTGAAAAGATTTTTTAGGAATTATCTTCCTCTCCAAAATTGTAACCAAGTCCTTCTTTTTGAAAAGAGACACGCCCGGAACTAAGAAATAGATCAAGGTTTTTCTTACCTTGAGTAAGCTTTAAGAACAACTCTAGAGACTCATTGAGCTTTTGGTTCAACTGCTCATTCTTTGTTTAGAGGCACTCAAACTCGATCCCATTATCTTGAGTACTAGTCTCAAGCACCTTCATGTTTTGTCTAAGTTTTTCTAAATCCTTTTTCAAAGAAATGTTGTAAGCATTAAGAGACTTTAATTTCTCTTTAAATTCAAAAGATTTAGAATTGAACATCTCCTCCAAGGTAAAAATGTATCTAGCAAGATCATGCTTAGAGAATTTTAGGAAATAATTGATTACCTCCTGAGGATCTCTTTCATCAGCATCCGGTGCATCACTTTCGACTCGGATCCAACTTCTTCTAACTCATCATCCCACCGAGTGGCTACTATAGCCATTTTCTTCTTTCGTGCTTCTTTCTCTTTGGACGAGTCTTTGACTATGTGTTCTTTGCTGCCACACCCAAAACAACCAGAGTTCTTAATTAAAGATAAATTTGAAGAGGATGAGAAATTGCCTTTTCTGTCCTTTTTCTAAAACTCTTACTTAGGCTTCTTCTGCCACTTTTTATAATTCATCATTTTCTTGAATCATCGAGCTACAAATGCCATGGGATGTTCTTCGAATATGAGGAGCTCGGACTTGACGTGGTTCATCTGGTGCCTTTCGAGGAATGTTTCTTTTGATGCTGACCTTAGGTTCTTCTTCCTCTAGATCTAACTTATGGGCCAATAGTTTCGAATTGGCTCATTTGCGTTCGATTGAGAAAGATCCTAAGCTTCCTCAATAGTCTGTAACCTTGGGACCCCATTTTCTCTTGGTTAAACTCCTCGTAATCTTTGTAACGACTTCTTCATGAGTCATCTTCTTTCCAATGGACTTCAGATTATTGAAAATCTTGGTGAAGTGAATGTACATCTTGAATGTTTGCTCTTCTAGAGGAGGGGGCGAATAGGGTGGTGAAAGATTTTTGCGAATTAAGAAAGCTTTTTGTATAGTGAAGTCATAGAAAACAATTATGAGTCTAGATTAGACTCACAAAGATAAAAAAACATAGAAGTTACTTGGAAACCCTCCTCGGGCAAAAACCTACGCACATTGCTAATCCAAGCACTAAGTCAAATCCACTATTTGAAATCAACAAAATATAAGGACTAACCCCTTACAGAATTGCTCCCTTAGACAATTCAATTACAAGTTTCTCCTAGATTCAAAAATTCCCTTATCCGATCTAGTACTTCCTAACTTAGATAACCTTTACAGTTAGGGACAACTGAGTAGAGTTAACCCTTACAGCTCAATCAAGGGACTTTATAGAGAAATGAAAAATGTAGGAATGATTACAAGACTTTTCTCTTTACAACTAAGAAAGAAAGAACTTAAGAGTGGAGTTATAAAAGCTAAAAGATTGCATGAGAGTAGATTTCTTTCAGTTCCAACAATCTTCAAGTCTTGTATCGGGGCTTCTATTTATACTCAGCAGAGTAGAGTAGCCATTGAGGCTGATTCTGGACTTGAGAGCCTCACTAGCCGTTGCAACGAGATAGTTTAAGCCACTCGAAAAGAAGTCGTTGGAATGTGAACATTATGCTTAGCTCCTTGGCTCGAAAAGTAGTGCATTCCACCAACTATGACTAAAAGTTAGGGTGGAAACAACTGTTAGACTCAAAGTTGAAATTTACAGGATTTGGTAACAAACAACCCTAACACGATGTCCGAGCCTTGTCCGGAAAAGGTGTTTTTCAATCTGCCAGTGTTTAACGATGAGAAGTCGATTGCTTTTGCTTTTCAAAATAAGATTAAAATACTTTAATCAACCTATGAAAGGAAATCAAAGTAGTACTCAAAGTATAAAAATACTTTGGTCTAAGATTAAGAAAGGATAATAATGAAATCATCATAATCAAGAACTTAATTATCCTTACCCTAGAAAAACAAATTTTCTACGTCTAATATTCAATAGGTTTAAATTCCATATTGAGTAATCCATTAAATGATCAAGTTATTAAGATTGAGCAAGCAATATATGTAAACTTGATCAAGTAAATAATTTCATTCAATAAACTAACTTAGAATAAATAATTTAGGTAATAATTCATTTCCAGTTTAGATCATTAAATCGGTGCTCATAATATGACGTGTTTGTGAAATTATTTACTCATACCAGTTGTCTTAGTGTGTCTAAGTGGGTGAAAAACCTAGTCAAGTGTATTCTACTGAAGATATGGTTTCGAGTAGGTCGAAAGTATTGAAAACTTAAAGATGAGCTTCTTAAATACATAGAATGACCCGAAATCAAAACCATTGAGAGGTAGAGAGTCATACCTAAGTTTTCAATCTCCCCTTTTTGATGAAAGACATTCCATACTTAAGATAGAAGCTAAAAGTTCAAAGAGTTAAGTTTTCATGGTATTTTGATATAAAATATATCAGAGCAAAAATATTAGAGCATTTTGGTCATGTATATCTAAAAGTATTATGAGCAAGTATCGAGTAGAGATATAACATATCGAGTAAAGTTGAAATATGAATGATACAACTAATTTATGCTCAGTAATAGAGAAATTTTATTGAAACTCGGAAAGTATTATATAGATAAACTGAATAAAAAAATTAAGAAAGCTAAGAAACTCCCCGAAAACAAACACCAATCATTATCTCTCGTCCTATACATTTCATTAAAAAAAGAACGAAGGGAGCAACAGAAAAGTACAGAGATGTTTGACAAAAAAATGTAAAATTAGGAGGGAGGTGGTGCGGTGTGTGTGGAGGAAGACGAACGAGGGACTCTCCTTTGTCCGTAGCCATGTGTAGAACCTGCAGGGCGAGGTGGGAAGAGCGAGGGGTAAGTTAGGGACTTGAAGTGCACGCCGCAAGCGAGAGGTTGTACGTCCTCGGGTTCTTCATCCGAGCCCTCAACCTCTTCGACTTAAGTTTCAATAGAGGAGGGAGCCTTAGATTGGCTTGCATCGCCGGCTTCTTATAAGGAAGACTTAGTATGACCTGAGGATATCACCTCAGGTGCTTTCTCCCTTGGCCTTTGGTTGGGCCAGCTACAGTTCCTTCTTCTCCTTCTTCTTCTCTTTGTGCTTCTTCTTCCTCTCCTTCTAACTTAGAATCGGAACAACTTGAGGACTTAGAGGACGATGCTTCTTCAATTAAGGGTTTAAGTCCTCAGCTGCTTTCGATGTTAGCTCTTGGAGGCCGCAGATCTGATCTTGCTGGCGCTTGATCACCTCTTTGAGCTCACTAATCGGGGCTTGGCTTTGATCAATCTGCTTTTGAGCTGTGCTCTAAAGCTGAGTCAAGATAGGCATGAAAGCTTGGAAAGCTGTGTAGAGTTTATTGCAACTCTTTTGCCAAAGCAGCAAACTCGAAGCCACCTTCGAACAATTCAATAAAAGGGCGAGGTTGGGACGAGGACGATCCAATGGTGAGAAGAGGAGGAGGAGGGGGTAACTCATAATTGTGAACCCATACACCATATTTTATTTCCTAGTATCCGAGTCCAATGAGCTCATTTCCGCCTATGTAGAAAGATGGCTCCAAAACTTTTTGTGGATCAAAATGGACATCCACTTTGAATTCAGCGAAATAGTAGAAAGTAAAGCTCCGAAAGGAAGAGGGGGATTTTTCTAATATGAGAGAACATAGGATATCTGTTCCAAGATGAAAGGGAAGTGGTCAACCTCATACTCTTTAAGGACATATAGAAAACCTTAAGAACATTATTGTTTGGGTTCTCTTTGAAGGGATAGAAGAAGAACACGGTTCTTGTCGGAATGAAGCAAATAAGTCGTTTGAGTCACGGAAAAATTCTTTCCGAAGTTTAGAACCTCCTTGGAGTATCTGTCAAAGAAGTAATCAGCGACTTCATTAAACGAAATTGGGTTTGAGTTCAAGAAAAGACACTTGACATTAAAAAGGTTGTGAAGGTTAGAGAGATACTGACATGAAGGGTTTTTCCTTGAACAACGAAGAGATTATGTTCTCTCTCGCAAACATGTTTTTGTAGAACTCGATAACGAGTTACGGGTAGATATAATCGCAGAAACACAAATACTTGTAAGTACCTATGTTGAGAGTGGACTTGACCCAAGAGAATTTTGTGGTAGAGAAGAATTTTTCCTTTATGAAATAGTGCTGGCCACGATAAGTTTTTGGTTATCATAGGCAAGAGCTTTACCCTTAAAAGGTTCCTTTTGAGGATCAACGAAAGGGTGGATTTAGTTCTAGCCTTCTTGGTGGTTAAACCTCCTTCCGCGATGCTTTCTCTCTTGGGCATGTTGGAGAGAATGTGAAAGAGATTAAGAATAAGAGAGTGAAGAAAGTGAACGAATGAGGATAAGAGTTGAGAGTTGAGAATTTCAAGTGGAATGAGTGTTCAAGCAAGTGACTCGAGTACGAGAGAAAAGAGAGCAGGAGTGAGAATGAAAGATAGCAAAGTGAAAGAATGTGAATGAAGGTGCGCTATGTATAGAATAAAAGCACTCATAGAACAAGCCCTTGCTGACTCAGCCCCCAAAGTAACGGTTATCAGACCATTTAGCATTCTAGTGAGCAACAATTATACCTTGAAACTGCTTCTCTCTAATGGTTAGTTTTCGGACCGTTTGGGTGCTAAAGTCGAGAAAAGAGATTTTAAAAACATTTCCAAGACTCTCCATTAATCTAAAGATAATCTCAAAATTTCAATGTCCATTTTTCTGATAAACTTAGTCTGACTCAGTGATGTGTCCGAGTCACTCAGAAAACACTCAGAAAATTAATAACTCATAGCTCACTTTCTTGTGGTTCAATGACCCCTTTGTTATTCACTCAAACAATATGATAAACAATCATATTCATAACAACTCATGTAATAAATCAGATAATCACGCTCTCATCATGCCAAGTTCATTCATAGTAAAGCAAAAATGATCTTCATTAATAGGTTTTGTGAAGATATCAACTAATTGAAATTTGGTAGGAATAAACTCAAGTTCAATATCACCTTTCTCATAATGGTATCTCAAAAAATGATACCTGGCCTTAATTTGTTTCGTTTTTTAGTGTTGAATTGGATTTTTGGTGATGCTGATGGCACTTTGATTGTCACACTTGATTAGGATAGATATGAATGACAATCCAAGATCTATCAAGTGTTGCTTGATCTAGAGAATCGAGCATAACAAGCTCCAGCTACTATATACTCAACCTCAGCAGTTGATAGACTAACTAAGTTTTGTTTCTTTGAATGTCAAGAGATGAGAGATTGACAAAGAAATTGGCATACACCTGAGGTGCTCTTTCTATCAACTTTGTATCCAACATAGTCAGCATTTGAGTATCAAGTAAGGGTGAGATCCGAGTCTTCGAATACAAGAGACCAAGTGTCTACATCCCCGTAAGATATATAAAAATTCTCTTCACCCTAGTGAAATGTGATTCTTTTGCATTAGCTTGAAATCTCGCACAAAGGCAGAAACTAAATATGATATCTGGCCTACTAGATGGAATATAAATTAGAGATCCAATCACACCTCTGTAGAATTTATGATCTACGGCTTTACCTACCTCATTTGAGTCTAGTTTAGTACTCCAACTCATGGTATTGCTATATGCTTCACATCTTGTAGCTAGTACTTCTTCAATAGCTCCTTGGTGTATTTTGATTGATGAACATATATGCCATCCTTTTCTTGCTTGATTTGCAGTCCAAGGAAGAAATTGAGTTCTCCCATCATGCTCATTTGGAACTCCTGTCTCATCAACTCGAAAAACACTTGGCATAGAGTTTCATTAATAGCTCCTAAGATAATCTCATCAATATAAATTTGAATAATAAGAAAATCCTTCCCTTTGGTTTTTCTGATCGGAGTTTTGTCAATAAGACCTCTCTTGAAGTCATTTTAAGCTCTGGTAGCTTGTTTAAGACCATATGAACCTTTTTACAATTTGGAAACATGATTTGAGAATTGAGAGTTTTTAGATCCAGTGGGTTGCTCAACATAAACTTCTTCTTGAATATAACCATTGAGAAATGCACACTTAACATCCATTTGATATAGCTTAATGTTCATGCTTGATGCAAATGGTAAGAGAATTCCGATTGCCTCAATCATAGCCACGAGATGCCACTTGTTTCCCAACAATCAATTCCCTCTTCTTGGTTATATCCTTGTGTAACTAGTCTAGCTTTGTTTATGACTACCAGCCCTCCCTTATCCTGTTTGTTCTTGAAAACCCATTTGATTCTTATAACTGGGTGGTCGGAAGGTCGTTTGGTTAGTGTCCGGACTTGGTTTCTTTCAAATTGAGTTAATTCTTCTCGCATGACCTCAACCCGTTTAAGTTCAAGTAAGGCTTCTAGTACATTTTTAGGTTTAATTAATGAGATGAATGTTAAAAATGCACATAAGTTTTACAAATAAGAACGAGTTCTTACCCCAATGTATATATTAGAAATGATGTTCTCGGGTGGGAGACTGGATGTATATTTGAAAGCTTTACATGTCCTCTCGATTTACAAGGTTGGTTGGTTGAATGATTTGATCTTCAGTTTGTTCATCTTGTTGAACTTCTACATTAGCTTGAGCGTCAATAGTCCGAGTTGGTTCTTGAACTATCTCATTCTGAGTTGGCTCGGTTCCTTTGTCTTTGTTCATTTTGAGCTCGGCTTCCGCTATATCATCTTCATCTCTGTTGAGCTTGAGATCCGAGAAAGTGGATTCACTTGTCCTACCATGATCAATTTCATCAAAGATAACGTGGATACTTTCTTCCTCTTTGTTAGTCCTCTTGTTAAATATTCTATAAGCTTTACTATGAGATGAGAAACTATGAAAAATACCTTCATCTGACCATGCATCAAACTAAGAAAGTAGCTTCTTTCCCTTTTACAACTCATAGGGTGTCTTTTTCATAAAGGGTCGAATAAGGCATCTATTGAGTTTGCCGCGTTAATTGCCTCAACCCAAAAATAGCAAGGTGGATCATTTTCAATCATTGTCCTTCCTATTTATTCAAGTGTTCTGTTCTTTCTCTCCAGTACTCCACTCTATTGAGAAATTCTTGGTGCTGAGAAGTTGTGGGAGATATCATTCTTGTCACAAAAGTCTTCAAATTATGAGTAATCAAACGCTTTTCCATGGTCGGTTTGAATTCTTCTAATTTGAGTCTCGGACTCCACTTGAATTTTCCTGCAAACCTTAGTGAACTATTTGAAGCTTCATTTTTGTTCTTCGAGAAAACACACCGGGTAAATTATGAGTAATCATCAATAATAACTAGCATATATGATTTACCTCCTAAGATTTTCATAGGAATTTCACCACACAAATCCATATGAATCAAGTGAAGTACTTTAGATGTAAATACTGTCTTGAGTGGCTTAAAAGATGATTTGACTTGCTTTCCTTTTGTTCATGCCTCAAAGATTTTATCGTTCATAAATGCACTTGTTAGGTAAACTTGTAACTAATTCCTGATATGCAAGCTTCTTGATGGTATGCATGCTGATATGACCTATTCTACGATGCCATGTCCATGAATCATCCCATAAAGATGCTTTTAAACATGATAAATCTTGACTAGAATTAGAATGAGGAATGTTGTACGTGTTACCCGACCTCGGACCTGAAAGTTTTGTATCTTTGGTGACTACATTAGAAATGAAGTAGTTGGTCCGAGTGAATCTTACCTCTTGACCTTTGTCACATAACTAAGATATGCTCGGAAGATTGTATTGGAGCCCTTTGACAAGGTAGATTGCACTCGACTAAATTGACTCCTTGACCAATCCTTCCAATTCCAACTATCTTGCCTTTGTTGTTGTCTCGAAGTGTGAGTTTTCCTCCTTTCATTTCTTCTAATTCTAAAAAGAGTCAAGAGTCTTGAGTCTCCAAACATATGGCGTGACCATCCACTATCTAAGTACCAATGACCATTTCATTTATGAGTAACCTCCAATATAGAAACAAAATAAACCTTCTCACTTCCTCTTACAAACCCAAGTAATAGTTTTTACTATCGTCTTTTTCGAGGAAAAGCACTTTTGGAACCTAGATTTGAATAATTTTTGGTTTGGTTTTATTTTGAGTCTTCTTTCTTAAGAACTGACTTTGTGTTTCTTTTCCTTTAAAACCTCTGTTTTTATAAACAGGTTAAGTAGGCTTTTTCACAAAAACTGGTCTAGGCTTAGTCCCTTTTTCTTTGTGAATGAATCGGACCATGTTTAGTCTTCCCGAACTTAATAGTTCTGGAATCAGTTTTGAAAAGATTGTTATAAGAGTTATCTTTCTCTTCGAGCATTGTTTGCAAGACCTTCTTTTCGAAATAAGACACACCGAGAGCCAAGTAATAAATCAAGGTTTTTGTGACCTTGAGTTAGTTTTAAACCCGACTCTTGAGACTCATTGAGCTTCGGTTTCGGTTAGTTCTTTGGTTGTGTCATATGCAGACACTTTGTTGTATTCTTCTCAATTGATTGTGCACATCGAGTGTTCATGGCCTTAAAGTTCTTCTTATACTTCTCGTTTTCTTCGGTGGTGAACTCATACTTCACCTTGGGTACAGAGTTGTGTTCCGTCCATCTTTATGGGAGTGTAGCTGCCATTGTAGATGATGTGACAGACACTGCTCACCCTAGTCGTGGATAAAGCACTCCATTATCTTCTTCCAATGTACAAAGTTTCAACCCTTGAACTTGGGTGGTTTGGTGAAAGATCTTCCTTCATCGAACTCTCCATAGTTTAAAGTCGTCTCGATCTTTTAACGTTGGATTTGTTAGATCCATTGAGAAGGTTAGGCTCGATACCAATTAAAGGTTTGCTCTTGGAGACGTTAAGTCACCCTATAGAGGGGAGTGAATAGGGTGATGAAAGATTTTTGCGGATTAAGAAAGTTTTCTTTAAAGTAAAGACCTAGAAAACAATGTCTAGATCGGACTCACGAAGATACAAAACACGAAATTACGTGGAAACCCTCCTAGGGCGAGAAAACCACGTACAGTGCTAATCCCAACACTAAGTCAAATCCACTATTTTCAATCCACAAAATACAAGGACTGACCCCATAAAGAATTGTTCCCTTAAACAATTCAATTAAAAGTATTTCCTAGACTCGAAATTCCCTAATCTGATCTAGTACTTCCTAACTCGAGATAACCTTTACAATTAGGGACAACTATGTTGAGTTAACCCTTACAACTCACTCAAGGGACTTTACAGAGAATTGAAAAATATAAGAGTGATTAAAAGACAGTTCTCTTTACAACTCGGAAAGAAAGAACTTAAGAATAGAGTTGTAACATCTAGAAGATTGTGTGAGAGTAGATTTCTTTCGGTTCTAACAATATTCATGTGTGAGACCCCGAAATTTCAGGTGCTTGCCTGGTAATGAATTAAGCTACTAAAAGTTAAGTGAAAGATTCAAAATTATTAAATTAACTGAATTAGAATTTTTCCGAGTCGAAATTAAAACCCGAGAATCGTAACCGAGCATGGGTTAGCTTATTGGGCTTATTGAGAGTAAAGTTGGGCCCAAATTGTCAAGGTCCAAAGCAGAAAATCAAACGAAAAATAAAGGAAAATGAGAAATGAAGAAGGATGGCTGGCATTTGAGGAGGAAGGCGCCAAGGAATTAAGTAAAGGGAGTATGGGGTCCAATTGGAATTAGGCGAGCAAAGCCATTATGTGTAATTAGGAGAAGAAGAGAGAGAGTGGCATTGAGACATAGAAGGAAAGAAGCGAGAAGAAGAGAACGGGAAAAAATTAGAAGCAGAGCAAAACGAAAAGAAGCAGAGGCGGAGCGAGAGAGGAAGGCGAGAGCTAAGAGGCCCGGGGCCGGGGCCGCCTGAGCGGCGAGGACGCCACCACCGGTGGGCAAAGGGAGAGTGAGGGCTCGGGAGGCCGAGCAGAGCAAAAGAAGAAAGGGGAATGAAAGAACACAAAAGCAGAGGAAAGCGAGAGGAGGACGAGAGCCGGCGCAGGGACGAGAGAGGAAGAGGAGCATGGTGTGCTCCGCACGGCCGACGAGCGCGAAGAGGGAGCCGGCGAGACCAAACAAAACCGAGGCCGGGGTTTGAGAACCCGAAAACAACAGAGCAGAGGGAGACAATGAGAGTTTGAGCAAAGGTAGAAGAAGTGGGTGCCGGGAAGAAGAAGGAAGGGGGAACCGAGAGGAAGAAAGGGAAAGAGGAAATAGAAATTGAAACCCAATTTGAACCTTCCAAAACTGAAATTCTTAGAACCTCTAAGAATCTAAGGTGAGTAATCTAAATTCATCCTCCAAAATAAAATGAATTAGGTAGATTGAACATGAATTCGAAGCATGAAATTGGAAACCCTAAGCTAATTGAAGAAGTTAGAGGCCTAAATTCACTAAATTAGCAACTCACGAATCAAAGAGCATGTTGTGATTATGTGATATTTAGTTCTATATTTGTGATGTTTAAGTATTATTGAGCATGATTGCTGAGAATTAGATGAGATTAGCTTGAGCAGAATTAGGTGGAAAAATTAAAAAGTTAATTTCATGATTCATGTGCAGATTTCTATGAATTAAGCATGCTTTCCGAATTTCTGTGAATTCGTGTGTAGCCCAAATTTCTTGAAAATTTTACTGCAGCTTCGTGGCAATTTATGGAAATTTCTTGTAAAATTTGGTATGCATTGGATGAGTAGATTGGGAGATATGCAATTTTAAGTGAAAATGTCATGTTTTGAGAAAAATCGGAACTAAGTGAGTAACTGAATTAAGAATTGAGATTTAAGAAGTTATATGGCTAGATTAAAAGATATATATCGATTAAGGAAAGTTATAGAACCATTAACCACCTATACGCGATGTTACGGAGTACGAAAGCGATGAGTTCATTGATTAGGAATCCTATTTGAAATGTTTATGTGACTATGTGTTTATCCTGAATTACATCGATTATAAATGACATAAGCATGCATATGTGAAATGAATTGATTATACTTGAGTTGGAACTTGCTTATGTGAATTGCTTGTTTTGAAAAAGTTACGCATGAACGTGTTGAGCATGAATTATATGAATTAAGTATATCTTATGTATAAGTAATAAGAAGATAAGGAACATAAAGAACTAAAGAAGGGAGAAAGGATTGTGTTATTGATCTAAGACCCTACGAATTAAAGAACCCTCTCGAAGCTATCCATAGAAGTGTCTCGTCAACCCGAAGCCACGAATTGAATTGCTTCCAAGAATTATTGACGGTATGCGTCCTTCAGGGAAGGGAGGCTGCCTCGAGGCCACGAATTATTTTGCCTTGAGGCCACGAATTGTATGCCTCCGTGAACCGAGCCCATGAATTGTTTTGGCTCCAAGAACTGGGTCTTTAGAGCAGAACATAAATCTTCTTTCCATTCGAAACAAGAAGACTTAAAGAATTATGATATGAAGAAACGAATGATCATGCATGACGAACAAGAAAGAACCAATGATTTATGAAATGCACGATTGAACTCAAGAAGAAGAATAAGAACAAGAACGAATCCCGATTTCATAAGAAACGAATACGATAAGAAGCAAGATATGATTTACATGATAAATGATTTTATGACTTACTTACGTAGAAAGACAAATGAAGCATGTTTGATTGAATTCATGAGCAAATGATATCATTATGTCTCTCGGCAACTTGGTAAGTTTAGAATCTCGCATGTCTTAAGCATGTATGATTTGAATCGCATGTTATGAATGAATTGTGAACTTACGTGTATTTGTTAATGAATTAATGTGCAAAGTAAACCCGGGGTTGGGTTTGGATTATTCACTGGGCTCGTGGAGCTCATGACCTCACCAACATTTCAGGTACGAAGTTAAGACTCCCGGAGTTGCTTTTGGCTTTTAGAAGAAGCGAACCATCGGATAGGACTTCTCCGGACTTATTTTGTACTTTATGTTTTTCATGCTTGTAAAGATCGGTGTATGTGAACTTAAGTTTTGATTATGAATGTAAAATCCCTATGTGAATACTCCAAGCGTGTGGCTCATTGAGTCCGTGTTGTGTTACTCGGAGCGTGTGGCTCGTTGAGTTTAAGATTACGAATCGTGCGGGGTTAAGGCTTTAAGCCTATGGGATTAGCCATATTACGGAGGAAACTCTGCCAAAATTTCCGAAAAACCTTCGAAAACTTAGAACCGCGCTTTCGCCAATCCAAGAAAGGGTTATTAACCCCAAGTTGAGATCTTAAGCGACCTTAGGGGTTCCTCCCGAGGAACCCCGGCATGTAATACTCCTAGGGTGGGTCTAGGGGTGTTACATCATGACCTGTATGAAGGCTTCTATTTATGCTTAATAGAGTAGAGTAGCCATTGAGACCGATTCTGGACTTGAGAGCTTCACTAGCCATTGTAACGGATAGTCCGAGCCACTCAAAAAAAGGACTCATTGCAATGTGAATGTTGTCCTTAGCTCCTTGGCTCAAAAAGTAGTGCATTCCACTGGCTGTGACTGAAAGCTAGGGTGGTGAAGGTTTGCTCTTGGAGAGACCAAGTCACCCTAGAGGGGGTGAATAGGGTGATGGAAGATTTTTCAAAAATCAAACACTTTTGAGCGAGAATAGAGATAGAAACAGATTCCGAGTCTAGATTGGACTCGGAAAAGTGTTAACTTCGAAGTACGTGGAAACCCGCCTGGGGTAGAAAACCACGGTCAGTGCTAATCCAAGCACCAAGAGCATCCTCAACAGGTCGTACTTCGAAGATATTGGCTTATCTTTGCTTGTCCGACTTGGCTCGTGCCTTCATAAGTGTTAACAAGCGTATCTCACACTTCTTTGGGCTGTGTCACCGGCTATACTCGGTTGTATTCTTCCGAGCTGATAGCGCACATTAAGATGTTCATCGCCTCAAAGTTTATTCTGAACTTTTCGCTTCTTCAGTGGTGTCCTCAACCTTTGCTTTCGGTACGAGTCTTGTTTCTTCTATCTTCATTGGAATGTAATAGAAAAACTCAACCAGAATTGCTCCCTTAGATAATTCCTTACAAGATTTTCCTAGACTCGAAGTTTCCTTATCCGATCTAGTACTTCCTAACCGAGTAACCTTTACGAGTTAGGGACAAGCGAGGTGAGTTAACCTTTACAGCTCAATCAAGGGACCTTACTCGTAAAGTAAAAATAAGTTGAAGACTTAGATTTTACACCTCACTTTTATGAGTTCCATCAAGGGAATCGGGTATAAAATTTTCTCACTTATAAAGTTTTGATTCCACATCATTCCCTGTGCCTTAGAAACTTTTCTAAGTGATATAATATTTTCCCGAAGTGTTATAGAAATTATTTCTTGTATGTATGCATAACTCTGTGTGACTCGTAAAGGATATCTCGCAATCACTATGTTACACTCGGTTCCGAGTCACTCATCACTTAGAATTATCACATGTTCAAACGCCGGTATTCGTATAACCGTACTCGGAGTCGACTTCATATTACAGGTGTTATTTTGTAAGAGGCAGCGCTTTTAGTTTGAATCATGCTCAATCTAGATCAAGTTTATTTCCTCTGATATTCTTTAGTTAACTTGATTCTCTTTTAGACTGACTTAGATGGAATTTTGAGTATCATGAATATTAGAATCGAAAATTCCATTCCTTTTCCGACCCAGATAATTAGTCACTTAATTATCTTAATTATATCATTTTCTGTGTTTAATCTTGGACCAAAGTATTTTATACTTTGATGATGGATATTGGCCAAGGGCTACAACATACTTGTTCATGATCTCCTTACATGCCTAAAGCCAAGAGCTAGGAGTTAATATCAAAGCTACAAAAGAAGCTCAAAACCGAGTGGAGATAAATTTTTGGCGCCTAAAGATGATTATTCTAGTGTGACTTTTAAAAGTTAAGCTAGAGCTTGGTCATCATCTTTTATGTCTTATGTTATGCAAATAATTTTTGCCTCAAGAGTGGAAGTGAAATGAAGCACAAAGGTCGGTCCAAAATACCCAAAACACCTAACTGGGTATTTTCTTCACAAGCTGTCCGGATAATTTCAAGGACCATCAAGACCATGTTTTATGTCCTAGCCGAATGGGTAATGCATGGCCAGCATAAGGAGGATTCTAGAAGCATTTCCAAGCATCATCTCTAGTGGAAGAATCCATGTGTTGGACCTATGACAAGCTTTCTTGCATAAGGGGAAGAGAATACTTGGCTAGAAATGATTTATCATTTTAACCACATGTTCCCAAATTGGCTTGGGCTTAGGCCATTGATCTTGTAATCTTTGTTTTAGGCCTTAGATTATTATTTTGATTTAAGCTTTATGCTATTTTCTGCTTGCCTTTTATTTCCTTATAAATAGTCTAGCATTCGACCATGTAAAAATCACACTTGATGAATATATGAATTTGAGCTTTGCTCTTTCGAGATGGATTTCTCGGCCCCCTTGAATTCTCATTGCTGTATCCTAGATTGGCATCTAGGTGGTGTTCTTTGAGTCTTTCAATCCCCGGTGGTGTTTCCGTATCCGGACCGATTGAAGGTGCCCCTTGGTTCACTCGGTGGTGTTTACGTATCCGAGCGGAACCTCGGTTCTATCCAGCGACTTTCCATCCTAATATCTCCCAATCCACAAATCACCTCCTCCCCAAATTTCACCCACATCATTATAAATGAGTTGAATTCATTTCCTCCAAATCTCAGATCAATCCAAGAAGTATTCCATCCCCAACACCAAAAACAAACAAAGAACCTCATTCTGGACAGACAGCCCGAGCGTGACTTTCTGTTTGCCTTTGGTTCAAGGTGATCCCGACCTTGGATGCTTCCTATACTTTTACCAGCCCTTCCTAACATCCCCAATAACCATCCTGTCAAATTTCAGCTTCAAATTCATCCATTTACCCCTCCTTTCACCTTTTTCCCCGGAACCGCACTCTGCAGTCCTAATCCGCTCGGTTGCCTTATTTTGGTTTTTCCTTCTTCTTTTCCTTCCGCTCCCACTATACATCATTTGAGAACCAAAATTGTTTTACTTTTGTAGGTGATTCAAACGAGGCTATCCTAAATTTGAATTACAAAAGTAACCGACTTCAAAATGTCAAATCACCAGCAGACAAGGCTTTTCCACCTCTAACCTAGCCCCGAACACTCGTGTCGGGGTTGTCTGCTTTTAGGTACTTCCAAGGGAGTGAAGAGCCGTTGTCTAACGTTCTTATTTCAACGGATATTTTCTGAGTGACTCGGAAAATCCTACACAACGGCCATAAAGGAACTTCCAGTCGAAGTTGGACACAACGGCTAAGTCGCTTCGTCATCTATAAATATAAGTCAAATCTCAAGACTTGAAGATTGCTTGAACCAATTGTAAAAATACATACTTGATCAAAAGTCATTGTATTTATTCTCACTCTTCTTCTTATAAGTCCAATTTTGTATTTTTTATATTCTAAGTTGTAAGGTCTTGTACTCGATTACAAACTCTCTTTTTACTCTCTAAGTAAGGTCCCTTGACTTAGTTGTCCCTAGCTGTAAGGGTTATCTCAGCTAGGAAGTACTACATCGAGATAAGGGAATTTCGAGTCTAGGAAAAACTTGTAAGGAGTTGTCTTAAGGGAGCAACTCGGGTTGAGTCGGTCTACTGTATTTTGTGGACTCAAAATAGTGGATTTGACTTCGTGCTTGGATTAGCACGGTCCGTGGTTTTCTGCCCCGGGAGGGTTTCCACGTACTTTCGTGTTACCAGTTTTCGAGTATATTCTAGACTTAGATTGTTTACTTGTTCGGTCTATTCTCGCTTGTATATTCTTTATTGATTTCGAGTCGGGTCTTTTCCGAGTTCATCCTTGACTTCAACTCTACTCACACAAATTCATTCCTTAATCGAAGCAAATTTCATCATCACCCTATTCATCCCCCTCTAGGGTGACTTAGCCTCTCCAAGAGCTAACTTGCAATTGGTATCGAGCCTAGCCTTTCGGAAAGGATCTAACCATCCAAAGGTTTAAAGATCAAATGGCTCGGAACAATGGAGAGTTCGATGAAGGAAGATGTTCCAGCAGACCACCAATGTTCAAAGGATTCAACTTTGTGCACTTGGAAGAAACTCATGGAATGTTTCCTCCTGGTTCATGATGAAGATGTCCGGAACATCATACAAGAAGGAAACTACCTTCCCATAAAGACAGAAGAAACAAGAATTGTGCCCAAAATAAAGGCGAGCTCACAGTGATGAAGCTGAAAAGTTCAGAAAGAACTTCAAGGTTATGAACATTCTTATGTGCGCCATCGGCTCGGAAGAATATAACCGAGTGTCTACCCGTGACATAGCCAAAGAAGTGTGGGACTGTTAAGGCGTATTTTATACGTATTTTTAGTAGTTATTTAGTTTATATTATATAGTTTATTTTATCTAAATTATCCTATTTTGTTTATTTTTAGGTAATTAAAGAATAAAGAGGGAAAGAGAAGAAAAGTCGTTAAAAGTGGATTTTTAGCTACCAGCAAGCATCCAAAAAATATATGAAGTCGGTCCATAAATATAATATGTAATAAAATATTTATTTTATGATATTATATTTTAGGAAATCCTAATTGGAATAGAAAAGGAAACTTAGAAGAGAAGAAAGAGAAATAAACCCTAACTCTTTCACCCTATATATACAACTTATTATCATCATGGAGAGGGAGACCTAGGAAGCTAGCCACATACATCCCAGCCGCCTGCACCTGCTGCTTGCTCACGTCCACTGCCCACACAAGCAGCCAGCCACCTAGCTACCTAGACCACCTCACGTTCTCTTGCTGCACTCTGCTGCCGCTGCTCCTTGTTGCACTCGCCGCTTGCTGTCGCCCGCCGCTCCCGGCTGCACCGTCATCGCTTCTGCTGCTCCTTGCTGGCTGCTGCTGTCCGCTGCCCAGCCAGCCACCATCCATCATCATCTTCTTCATCTTCCTGGGTCAAAGAAACTAATATCGGTAGTATAATTTAGTTTTGTAATTTTTATTAGAAAAGATTGAGTTTTTATTGTTAGATTAATATTAAAGATGCTAGTTTTATTTAGTTTACATGTTTTAAATTACATTATGTGTGAGTAGTTTTTCTTATACTTAGTATAATCTACTTGAAGCCATGTTAAATTATTTATTTTGAAACAAAGTTTCGATTTTTATTATCTTATTGATTCCATCCATGATTCTATGATAATTTGTGTTTAATGTTTATGATTTTATGTTTAATTAATTAGAGTGCACACTAATTGGATTTATATGTCATTCGATAGTTTAAAGGGTTTAAGTACATAATTGCTTGATCTTTTAGACATAAGTATCACCCTAGTTAATCATGGATGGCTCATACCCATCTCTTTTAATTAGGAAATTATCATAGATCCTTCTTAAATCAATTTGCTAGTAGATTGGTTATTAGGTGCTAGAGGATGTTTTTCTATTGCTTCATGCTCTAATTTGGTTAAATTCTAGTGCTAGTGCTAGGGTTATCAATATTAGTAGGGTTTATATTAGGGCTAGGCCTAAGTAAACTAATAACTAAGGAAAAATGGGGAAGATCCGCTAGTGGTTGTCTTCTACGGTTTTGCTCATGGGTAGATCAATTTGTGTGTTAATGATAAATAATAATTTGCATGGTGGATATAGATTATACTAAGTGTTTTTATAAATTTGATATCTTTGATAATTACTTGCTTGCCTTTTAGTTATTTTCTTGAGTTTATTAATTTTTATTCATAAAGTTATAGTCTTTTATTATCAATTTCATTAAACCCCCTAAAGATCATTATTTTAGGTTAGTTTTAGTAATTTTATTTTAATTTAATTTTGAGTCTTTATATATTTTAATTTTCAGAATTAATTTTCTGTTAGTTTTTATTATTTTTGAGTTAGTTTGTTAGAAATTAGTTTAAAAATAGTTTCTTTTGTTATTTTTGTGTTTTATCTTCTTTTAGGGTTTAGATAGAGTCCTAGTTTGCTGTGATTAAATTTTAGAATTTTTGGAATTAATTTGATATTTTTTCAGATTTAATTCTTGAATTTAATTGCTGCAGGTTTTTAATAAAATAAATTCGTAAATTAGATTCTAAATTTTGTTTTTATATTTTTAGGGTCTGGTTAGGTTTAGAAAATTAGTATTATTATTTTGGATAATTTTAGTATTTATTTTCGTAATTAATTTAGTGCAGAATATTATTTATTTAATTTTCTGTTTTAGAATTTATTTATTTTCTACTTTAGTTTTCTATTTTAATTATTCTAAAAAATATACAAAAATATTTTTGGGTTATTGTAGTTTTATTATTCTGTATAAATTATTTATTTAGTTATTAGATAATTTTCTATGAATTTTAGTTATTGATTTTAATTTATATTTTCTGTTTTGTTTTTAAGAGTAGTAAATTTAATTAGATTAAAACTTGCATGTTATTATATCTTTCCTCGTGGATTTGATCCCTACTTGCCCTTGCTATATTGTTTATTATAAGTTTAAGTAGTGGTTTAATTTGTTGCTGTACGACAAGCTCAACAGGGACACACTCGGTCAACACTTATGAAGGTACAAGCCAAATCGGACAAGCAAAGATAAGCCAATATCTTCATAAATATGAGCTATTTAAGATGGAGCTAGAAGCAAACATCACTCGGATGTTTATTCGATTTACAGAAATTACCAATAATCTCAATTCTCCGGGTAAAAATATCTCCCACGAAGAAATGTGCGTAAAAATACTCGAAGCCTACCCAAGAAAAGATGGGGTCCCAAGGTGACAGCTATCGAAGAGGCTCAGAACTTGTCTCTACTGAAACCAGATGAACTCATTGGGAAGCTTCTCACCCATGAGATCCACCTAGAGGAGGAGGATGCAGTGGTCAGCACCAAAAAGAACATTGCGCTGAAAGTATCGAAACTAGAGAAGCGGATTTGAGCTCCTCCGACTCAAAAGAGGATCCCATGGCACTTATTGCTAGAGGCTTCAAGAGAATGATGAAGCACAAGAGATAGGATAAGAAACCAAAAGAAGAGTTCTATAAGAAAGACAAGAAGGATAGAAAAGGTAAATACTCTTCTCCCTCAAAGTTATCTTTGACTTAGAACTCTAGATGCTTTGAATGTGGCAGCAAGGAACACATAGTCAAAGATTGTCCAAAGAGAAAACGGGACAGAAAGAAGAAAAAGGCTATGATGGCCACATGGAGTGATGAGGACTCATCGAAGATGATGAGGTCTTAGATGACTCAAAGTGTCCGATGGCACTCTCGACTCGAAGCGAAACAGAGTCGGACTCGGATCAATCGGATAATGAGGAACCTAATCCTCAAGAGGTAATTGAGTACTTTCTTAAATTCTCCAAAGCTGATTTAGCTAAGTATATTTTCACTTTGGAAAAAAGTCCAATTCTGATTCTTCTCACTTTAAAGAACAACTTGAGTCAATTTCCTCTCGAGAGCATCTCTTTAAAAATGAGTTGGAAAAACCGAGACTCACACTCGGAGAACTCAAGACTAGTGCTCAAATAAATGAGACCGAGTCCGAGTTACTCGGAAGAGAAAAGAGCAGACTAAAGCAAAAGCTCAATGAGTCTCAAGATCTTGTTTTAAAGTTTACTCGAAGGTTAGAAAAACCTTGACATGCTCTTGGGATCTCAATGTGTCTCCTTCAAAAAGAGGGTCTTGGTTTTAACAAAGAGGAGGAATCAAATTCCTACTCAGCACTTTTCAAGAAGGATTCCGAACTGTAAAGTTGAGGAAAGCCGAGAACGGTCCTACTCATAAGAAAGAAAAAGGACTTAGCCCAGACTAGTTTATAGGAGAAAACCATCTCCATCATTTTTAAAAAGAAAAATCTTTCAAAAGAAAGAGACACAGACTTAGTTCTCTAAATAGAAGACTCGGAATTAGACTAGACCCAAAGTCATTCAAATCGGGTTCCGAAAAACCTTCTTTGTCGAAAAGGACCTCAGTAAAGAGTGTTACTTGGGTTCGTTAGAGGAAGTGAGAAGGGTTAGTTTGTCTCTGTTTTGCAGGTTACTCGAAAAGATCAAAAGGACACTGGTACCTTGACGGTGGATGCTCACGCCATATGTCAGGAGACTCGGGACTCTTTTCCGAGTTAGAAGAGTACAAAGGAGGAAAAGTCACATTTGGAGATGACAACAAAGGCAAGATAATTGGGATAGGCAAGATTGGAAAGGAAGGCAATCTGGTCAGCCCAAGTATACCTTGTCAAAGGATTAAAGTACAACCTGCTTAGCATCTCTCAATTGTGTGATAAAGGTCAAGAGGTAAGATTCACACGGACCAACTATATTATATCTCGATGCTGCTACCAAAGAAATCAAGCTATCAGGTAAGAGATCGGTAATACATATATTATTCCTCTTTCGACCCGAGTCGAATTTATCTTGTTTAAAAGCATCACTTCATGATGACTCATGGAAATGGCATCGTAGATTAGGCCATGTTAACATGCATACTATTAAGAAATTGGCATCTCATGGTTTAGTCGGAGGATTGCCCAATTGTGCTTTCAAGAAAGACAAAGTTTGTGAAGCTTGTACAAGAGGGAAACAAGTCAGATCATCATTCAAATCCTCGAAGACAGTTTCCACATCCAAAGTGCTTAAACTGCTAC
Organism: Talinum fruticosum; assembly: GCA_021018815.1. Lineage (NCBI taxonomy): Eukaryota > Viridiplantae > Streptophyta > Magnoliopsida > Caryophyllales > Talinaceae > Talinum > Talinum fruticosum. The sequence goes on from JAITYX010000026.1 coordinate 4,479,367, forward strand.
ATATGGACTTATGTGGTGAAATCCTCGTTAAGAGCCTCGGAGGTAAATCATATGTACTTGTTATTATTGATGATTACTCACGATTTACCCGGGTGTGTTTTCTCAAGCACAAAAATGAAGCATTCAAGGAGTTCAAGCAAGCTCTGCAGAAAAATCCAAGTTGAGTCTCGGATTCGGATCCAGAGAATTCGAACCGACCATGGAAGGGAATTCGACTACTCGAATTTTCGAGTTTTATGACAAGAATGGTATCTCTCACAACTTCTTAGCACCAAGAACTCCTCAACGGAATGAAGTAGTGGAGAGAAAGAATAGAACTCTTGAAGAAATAGCTAGGACAATGATGATTGAGCACAATCTACCCTACTATTTCTGGGCCGAGGTAGTCAACACAGCCAACTACACGTTGAACGGATGCCTCATCGGACCCATCCTGAAGAAAACGCCATACGAGCTCTATAAAGGGAAGAAATCCAACATTTCTTATTTCAAACCCTTTGGATGTAAGTGTTTCATTCATAACAATGGTAAGGATTACTCGACCAAGTTTGATGCTCGGTCGGATGAAGGTATTTTTTGGGTTACTCATCGATCAGTAAGGCTTATCACATTTTCAATAAGAGAACTAACAAAGTGGAAGAAAGTATCCACATTGTGTTTGATGAGATTGAACAGGAAAAACCCAACGAATCATCCTTCTCGGATCCGAAGCTCAGCAGAGACGATGATAATAAAATTGAGCCTATCAAGATTCAAACCCAACCAGCTCGGAATGAAGTCACTCGTAATGAAGTGACTCATAATGAGACAACTCAAGAGGTTGCTCAGAATGTTGAAGGACAATCTGATGAACAAGATCATTCGTAACAAGCGTCCGAAGATCAGGTAGCTTAGCCCACAAATCTTTTGAATCGGAGAACAGGTAGAGCATTCAAGTATGCTTCTAGTCATCCACTAGAAAACATATTATTTGATATCAACAGTGGGGTAAGAACTCGTTCCTCTCTTCAGAATCTATGTGCATTCACTGCATTCATTTCATTAACCGAACCCAAAATGCACTAGAGGCCCTAAATGAACCTGAATGGGTAGAGGCCATGCAAGAGGAACTCAATCAATTCGAAAGAAACCAAGTCCGGACCCCGACCAAACGACCTTCCGACCACCCAGTCATAGGAACCAAAGGGAAAGATTTGCTTATCGCTCATATATGTGTTGATGATATAATTTTTGGAGCTACTAATGAAATTCCGTGTCGAGACTTTTCGACTTAATGAGACAGGAATTCTAAATGAGTATGATGGGAGAACTCAATTTCTTCCTCGGTCTACAAATCAAGTAAGACAAAGATGGAATCTATGTCCATCAATCAAAGTAAACCAAGGAGCTGCTGAAAAATATAATCTACAAGATGCAAAGCACACAGACTATACCTATGAGCAAGCAAGCATAAAACTTGACTCGGACAAGAAAGGTAAAGCAATAGAGTAGAAAATCTATCGAGGTATGATTGGATCTTTGCTATATCTTACTTCGAGTAATCCGGACATAATGTTTAGTGTCTGTCTATGTGCAAGATTTTAAGCTAATCCAAAACAATCACATCTCACTGTAGTGAAGAGAACATTTAGATATCTTAACTCGAAAGAAAAAACTTAAGTACAAAGTTGAAAGCTAAAGATTGAGAGAGTATATTTAGAGTTCGGTTTCGATAATCTGCAAGTCTTGTAGGATGACTTCTTTTTATGCTCAACATGTGAGAGTAGCCGTTGTGATCGAATCTGGACTAGGAAGCTTCACTAGCCATTATAACAAATAGTTTGAGTCCCTTATAAAAGGAGGCGTTGCAAATATGAACGCTGTGCTTTGGTCCTTGGCTCAAAAGGTCTTCCAACTACCGAGTTGTGACTGAAATATATGGTGGAAACAACCATTAGACTCAAAGTTGAAGTTTATCGGATTTTGGTAACAAATAACCCTCATACGGTATTTGAGCCTATCCTGAAACAATGACTTATCTGTCTACTCGTGTTTAACAGTTAGAAGTCGATTGCTTTTTCTTTTCAAAATGACATTAAAATACTTTAATCAACATGCAAACGCGAATGAAAGTGGTACTCAAAGTATAAAAATACTTTTCTCCAAGATTAGGAAAGGATAAAAATTAATTCAAACAATTAAGCACTTAATTATCCTTAACTAGAGAAAATGGAATTTTCTAACTCTAATATTCGTACATTCTAATTCCATTGTGTGTTTATCTTTTAGATGAATAAGAGACAAAAGTTATATAGCCACATTGCATCAAATTGGTCAAGTAAATAATTTCGATAAATAAATCGACTTGGAAAGATGAATTAACACGAGTAATTGTTTTTCACTTAATGCAATAAGTCAAAGCTCATAATAATTTGTGCATGTTAAATTATTTACTTATGACAATTGTCCGAGTTATATTTGAGTAGGTCAAAAACCCAACGATGTGTGTTTTACTCAAGAATTTCTTTTTGAGTGGGTCGGACAATATTGAAAACTTAAGAATGAGTTTCAAAAAGAGTGAGAAGTACTTGAATTCAAAATCATATAGAGCTAGAGAGATATACTTATGTCTTCACTTAAAAGATAATCAACTACTTTCTCAAATTCTCTAAGGATGATCTAGCTAGAAGCATTTTTACTTTGAAGGAAAAGTCTAATTCCGATTTTTCTATGTTTAAAGAGAAATTAGAGTCTCTCGGCTTTGAGAACAAATCTTTGAAAACTAATTCAGAAAAACCGAGACAAAACGTGAAGGTAATAGAGATGAGTACTCAAGATAATGAGACTGAGTGTAAGTTCCTCATAATAGAGAATGAGCAATTAAAACGAAGCTCACTAAGTCTCAAGAGTTAGTTTTAAAACTCACATAACGTTAGAAAAACTTTGATTTACTTCTTGGTTCTCAGTGTGTCTCTTATTGAAAAGAAGGACTTGGTTATAATGCTGAAGAGCATTAAAATTCCTACATGTAGACACCTAAAATGTGTCACTCTTATTTCTTTTATTTTAGTATTTTTTTTTGTCAACCCGATGATGAAATCCCAATCTTGTTTGTGGATTCGGATCATGGTCGGAGTTTGATTGGCGTGACGGAAGCTAGTAAACCACAAAAACCTTTTAACACCAAAAAAATTAAACCTTATTTACTTTGCGCTAGTCCATACACCTATTTCTTTGGGTTGGTCCAAGCCCGGGTGAATGCTACATGTCAAACCTTGGCCGACGCCGCGCATCAAGCCATGCTACAAGCTAAATATTGTGTTTCATCTTCAGTGTCCAACCAAGACACGGAGCTCAATTCGTCTCGTACGACATTGCATCGGTGTCGCATTTCATGACAAACATCACCAAAACGTTGTGTTGTACTCCAAGTGTCTAACCGAGACACGAGTTGAACTTCACAAAACAACGCCGTTCTTGATCGAAGCCCGTTTTAGGAGAGACTTCGCCCAAACGTTGTGTTTTGAGGTTCTAGATCATGTTCGAGACCTAGATCGGCAAGTGGGACAACGTTAGGGAGCCAAATCCTCTTTCAGTCCTTTATGGTTTATTTAATCTATGCTATTTTTTACTTTTTATGTTGTACGTAAAAGATGTAATCGCTTTTAATTCCTCCTCGCCCAATGTTATCTTTTTATTTTCTTTCACTTTCCTTTTGGCTTTTCTTTATTGCTTTTATTTATTACTTTCTTATCTCGCTTTTATTGCTTTCCTAAGCATGCCTTGGTTGATTAAGTTTTGCATTTAATATGTTGTGTGCTTGCCTCAAACACTTTTCTTAAACTCACGACTCAAATTAGTAAAGGTCGTCTCTTGACGGGCGGAACGGAACAGACTTATCCCTATGTTTGGTACCTTCACCCCGAATCTAGATTCTTGATGCTAGACCGATGGAATAAAGTTTTAAACCTCTTTCAACCTTAGTATTTTCCATAGTAATAATGAAAGAGTCTTTTATTTATTTTTGTTATTTTTCCTTCCATAAAACCGACTCGCAACTCTATTCTTCTTTATTTCTCTTTAATTTGCTCCCCTATATTACTGAGTGAAAAGAAAAAAATAGGATTTTTATTTCTAATAGTTTGAGGCATGGACCGAGACCGATAACCTCGGTCACGGCCTATGATCGACGCCAGTGATCGTACGGTACTTGGCGGCACGGGACGATCACCGGGCAAGGCTTTGGTTTAAACTAGCGTTTTTACATTGATTTCACCTAAAATCCTTGCGGCAAAGATGAATTTATTATGTTTTTTTAATTTCTTATGTTGTGATATAACATCCCGAGGCTTCGAAAAAATTCCTAAAATAAATAATTAATAAAATTGCCAATCGCCTTTGTGTAATCTATTTAATGGAAATCACAAAAATTGAAAATCCTAATTAGAGATACATCCCCATTTCTAGGAACCATCTTCAAAAAGAATCTTCAAAACAAAAAGAGACCCCACATTCGCGAGGAAACTCGGTCCCCAAATCCGGTTCCCTCTCGTAGTTCCTGCTATGGCGACTCCACTAGGGATGTATCACTTCTTAAGAGAGTGAGACTTGAAAAGTTTGAGTTGTGAGTTTTTATAATGTGTTTTGCATTAGGCATCTTCAATTTAGGTAGCGTCAAACATAGTTGCTTTTAATTTCAACCATTAGGTTTTACCCTGGAGAACAATTTTGGAGTACCTTGCCCGATGAAGGCTTGATTGTCGAGGAGGTGGTACCTCTTCCATCATAGCACACTCTCTTTGGTTTACTAAGAGGTAACAAGGATTCATACTCTTTTCTATTGTGCACCCTACGAGAGGACTAAATGATCGCACTATCGGATACCATGTATCCTATCTAGTTTTATGCGTCTTTTTTACCTGTCTAGGCGGCACCTTTTCTCTTCATTTGCATGCTTGGATGAATGTGGTTGTTTTTAGTATTTGATCTTCTACTTTTCAGACTTTAGGTTAGGTAAGAATTTCTTAATAACCCTTACATGGGTGCGAATAAAATATAATAATTAATCTCATCGATCAGTCAAATATGTGCATGTTTAGCCAAAAGTCAAAAATTGTGCTCTTTTCCTAGGTCAGTCCATTAGTTGTATTTCGAGTCATCCCAAAAATTCATCTCAACCTATGTTTTAGGTAGTCACCGGTCACTGGGTTTAGCCACCGCCGGTCAATCCAAATGAGTCTTGCCAGGAGTCCTCGTTTTTCTCTTCAATCACTCTATTTTTTAGGGTTTTGGCTTTTCAACATTTTTTCATCCCAATTTTACATTTTATTTTTCATTTAGCCAAAAATAAATTCATCTCAAATTAGGTAAGCTCAATTTTGCATTACATTTTGCATTTATCCACAAATAAATTCAACTCAAATTAGGTGAGTCCAATTTTGCATTTCATTTTGCATTCAGCCAAAAATAAAATTCATCTTCAATTAGGTGACTCCAATTCCACATTACATTTAGCATTTACCCAAAAATAAATTCATCTAAAATTAGGTGAGTCCAATTTTGCATTTCATTTTCCATTTAGCCAAAAATAAATTCATCTCAAATTAGGTAAGTCCAATCTTGCATTTATGTTTGCACTTAGCTAAAATAAATTCATCTTCATCCATTTGTGCATTCTAATTATGCATTAGCTAAATCACAAAATCATCCCAAACCAAGTCATTGCATCATCACATTTCATTTCAATTGCTTTGCATTCCTTTTGTGCATCCAAATAAAAAACATGCTTTCTTAGTTTCTTCGGGGCTTCCACTTACGCCCCTTCCTTCACATGGTCCTAACCATTATCCTTTGGGTTCCAGAGTAAGGAAGTCTACAACCATTGGGTTTCGACGGAATTCGAGCTTCAAAAGGTTAGAACATCTCAGCAAGGAGTCTTGTACCTCTTCCCCTCACTCTACACTAGTGTAACCCACCTTGGTGCACATAACACCAGTTCGGTCAATTTTCCGTAGTAGGACGAGTGCCTAAAAACATTTCCCCCAATGGACGGAGCACCGGAACAAACCCATATCATCACCTTTCTCAATGAATCCTCAATCGAGATGGAAGCCCTACTTGAGGCTCAAGACAAGATGGTAGAATTCATATCGGACACTCTTAAAGTCATACTAAAGACTCCTAAAGATAATAAGAAAGACAATGAGGAAGAAATAGGAGGAGGAGGCCCTCCACCTGATCCTTCTCATGAAACCGAGTCCTAAACGTAAGCCAAAGTCTAGTCCACGCATAGATCCGATAGAACAAATGTTAAGGGAGTCTTCGATATTCAAAAGTCATTACTTTGATCTCATAGGATTCACTTCAATCCCCAAAGGGAAGTTATAACCCAAGTTTACCATGCTAGACATAAAGTTTCATGGTTCTTAAAATCCCCATCATCATGTTCACAACTTTTTAAGAGCAATGACTCTTAAAAATGTACTTGAAGACACTTACCCCATCATCTTTCCATGGACCTTTGACGTTGTTATAATAAAGTGGTACAATGTAGTGAACCCACGCAAGGTCACCAATTGGAATGATCTATGTAAGGAGTTCCTACACCAGCACTCCTATAACTCTCATATACTGTCACTTTTAAAGACTTGGAGTCAATTAAACAAGGGGAGAAAGAGAGCTTTACTGAGTTTCTCACCGAGATGGAGGACAAAGAATGCCCACATGATGGACCAACCATATGAGAAAGACCATGTTAGAATAATTCTAAAGAACATTAAGCATCCTTATAATCAGCACCTCAAATTCCTACCATTCATGAACTTCACAACTCTTAGAGATGTAGGCATGCTGATAGAAGAAGATTTATCTAACACGACCACAAAATCTGTGGCTGGATATAGAGATACCTATCGATCCAAGGACAGGAAAACCTCTAATCAAGGCAATACTAGCAACGGTGCGGATGTCAATGCCATTAATATGTATAATGACTACACTCCTATAGGTACTATTTACGCTGAAGCCCTCCACCATTTGTTGTCTAAAGGGAAGATTGAGCTGTCACCTATAAGAGCAGAATCGAAATAGTTAAAAAACTACGATATAAGAAAATTCCGTAAGTACCATCATGCACGAGAACACAACACAAAGCAATGTTGGACATTGAAGAACAAGTTGGAGAGCATGTTTTGTAATGGTCACACCTCTCTCCCTAAGGCCGTTCGAAACCTACATTAGTAAGAATCGTTCGGTGATACTTTAGCTATCTTCTCTTAACCCATTCAAGATTAGCGGGATCCACTTGTCTCCAATCAAGAAATCAATGAGTTCAAACCACTTGCTAGCTTACCTTCCTTAGACTCGAAGTCCATGGACTATGGGTAAGTGATGAAGAAGATGCGTATGAAACTAAAGATGATAGTGATGATAACTTCGGGGCACACCACCCTTAGAAGAGGATGATTGTTGGGGAAAACCAAAGAGTCCAGAAATTCAAATCCTTACCGGATCTAGATGACATAATAAACTAATGGGCCCATAACAAACTTGGGAATCCACAAAAGGAAAAGGAAATTGCTAAAGAAGATGACCCAATCATGAAACAGACTTCAAAAACTTAAAGTTGATATCTCCATCTAGAGACTCATATCTACTTCCCAAAAGCATAAGCACGCTGATGCACTTAACAAAATTAAGGTTTCTCTTAAAATATGCTTGAGGAAGTAGTAGGATTAGTCAATAACGGGGATGGTACCATCACGTTTTACAAGAAAGATCTACCGAAGAAAGCGTTGCACACAACAATGCCCTTTACTTAATCGTAACTTACATTAACATGTTTATCCTTCTCACCTTAGTAGAAAACGGATCTCGCTGTAAATGTTTATCCTTGGAAGACTGCCAAAAGGTTAGGCGGTAGAGAGTAACAACTCTCTATAAAAGCTGTTCATATTCGAGCTTATGATAACTCCAAAAGAACGACTTTGGGAACGATGACTCTTCCGATCAATGTCGGGCCTATGGCGAAAAATATCGATTTTCAAGTGCTAGACATTCCAGCTACTTTTAACCTTCTTCAAGGATGCCATTGGTTACACGACCACCGGGCGGTGCCCTTTACACTACATCGGAAAGTCAAGATGATCATTAAAGGTCGAGTAGTAACATCATCGGAGACAATTTTTGTGCCACCATCACCTTTAAAGAGTCGATCGTTAAAATTGAACACGATGCTTATGATGAGGAGTTGTATGGGTTTGAGACCGTCCCTACTATAAATAAGGATGAAGCACCTTTCAAGTTCAATCCTTATGTCAACCCTAGTGTCCACTTGATGCTAAGGAACAAGGGTTATTTTCTTGACTTACTTTTAGGCATGAGGGCATACCACCGAAACTTTCTAATAACTATAAGTTGGATTAGGCTATCATCCAACTTCTAAAAAATAGCCAGAGCTAAGTGGGGGATACAAACTATAAGGGTTGCATCATTCACTCGTCCGTTCAACCTAACCCTTTCCTAGTACCCTAAATAAGCAATTCTCGAAAGAAGGGGATAATTTCTCGTGCTATCATTTACTTGAGCCTTACTACATAAAAGAGACGGATATCCTGGTACCTGATTTAGAGGTCTTCAGGAACTACCATGTATTAGAAAAGGAACCACCCTACCTCCTCGAGAAGGGACGGACCACACAAGATAGGACTAATATGATTAAGAGTAATATTTTTGGCCTATTATTCGTTCACGAGAAAAATCTAGAGGTAAATTCATTTTTGGTACTTGTCCTAAGCCATGTGGCATCGGTAGTTTGATCCGTCTAAGTTCATCACCAACGTCGACACCGAAGAGTCCAAGCATATTACTTACATTGATACTGAGGAAGGCCAAGAAGTTGTCATTCCGGGAGAGCATTATATTTACGAGTCTAGCACTAGGGCTGTTATTTCTATTTCTAGTTTTGTTAGTTGATCTTACGCTTCGTAATTTGTGTTTCCAAGTCTCATGTACTCATTTCTTCATTCAATACGATGAATCTTTTACCTTACTCTTTGCCTTCTCCTATTCTTAATTGTTGTGCCTCTAATGATGAACAAGAAATCCCTTAAGAATTAACAAAAGGTAAGAAAGATCATAAAAATCGCTCACTAATAATAGAGGAAATAATAACAATTAATTTAGGATCAGCAAATCAACCCTATGAGGTCAAATTGGGAAAACACTAACTCTATTCGGTGTCTTTGTATGGTCCTGCAAAGATAAGCCAAGGATATATCCAAGTATAGTGGAACATACGGTTCCACTCTACAAAGATGCTCAGCTAGTTAAGAAAAAGCTCAGGAGAATGAAACGTGAATGGGCACTTAAAATTAAGGAAAAGGTCCAAAAGCAGTTAGAAGTCGGGTTTATCAAAGTGGTCCACTACCCTCGGTGGGTAGCAATTATGCCGATTATAAAGAAAGATGGCAGGGTTAGAATGTGCATCGATTTCGGGGTTTGAATAAGGTGAGCCCTAAAGATGAATTTCCATTGCCTCATATCAACATTCTAGTAGATAACACAGTGGGACATGCTACTCTTGAAGATGTCTAAAGAAGATATGGAAAAAATGACCTTTATTACTCAATAGGGGACATATCGCTATGTCGTGATGCCTTTTGGGCTCAAAAATGTCGGAGCCACGTATCGGAGAATAGCCAACATGTTCCTACATGAGATGATACATAAGGAAGACGAAATTTATTGATGAGTCCAAACCACTTCCTAGCTATTTTTACCGAACTCATTCCAAGTTCAGTAGGACTCGTCGGTCTTCATTCAAGATATTGATGAGTCCAAACCACTTCCTAGTTTGCCTCCATTAGATCCGAAGTTCATGGGCTGTGGGTAAGTGACGAGGAAGATGTCTACAAAATAAGAAGTAATAGTGGCAACAACGACAATGACTTCGGGGCACACCTCCCTTAGATGAAGATGACTTTTGGTGAGAAACTAAATATCTAGCAATCTAATTCCTTACAAGATCTAGACGGCACAATGCACTCGTAGGTCCACAACAAACTCGGGAAGCTCCAAAAGAACCTAAAGTCGCTAAAGAAAAACACTCAATCCTAAGAATGCTTCAAAAGTTAAAAGTTAGTATCTCAATTTATCAACTTATATCTACTTCCTAGAAACATAGTCAGGCTTTGATTGAAGCGCTCAGTAAGATCGAGGTCTCTCCTTGTAAGACCCGTAATTTTGGGTTAGGTAGTTATATGAGTTAAGTTAATTATTTAGCCTTAATGAAATAGAGTAGGTCGAATGACCAAGATATATACGTGATTAGATATTCGTAAACTTATTTGAGTGAATCATTATTAGTCCACGTAACTATAATTAGTAACGCGTATTATTTTTGCTCGGATTAGCTAAATAAAAACCCAAGATTGTGCACGCTACTTATTTAGGCCTACTCCGGTTATGGCTTAGCAAAAAGAGAAAGGGCAGCTAAAAGAAGATAAGGAAGGGTAAGTTGGGCCCAATAGGTGTTGAACACCGAGCGGTTAGTCGGTGGAGAGAGACAGAGAGAGAGCAAGTAAGTAGGGTGGCCCGAAGGCCTGAGCGAGAGAAAAAGAAAGGGAAACGGGAGAGGGAGAACCGAGAAAGAGATAGAGAGGGGGCACAGGAACCGAAGCAGAGGCTAGAGGCCGGGAGCCGAGCGGCGAATGCGGGCAGCCGGCGGACAAAGGCGAAGGAAACGAAGCAAAGCAAAGCAAAGGAAGGGGAAAGAGGGAGCACCGAACAGGAAAGAGAGAGAGAGAGAGAAAGAGAGAGGAGGCACGCGGTGCAGGAGAACCGGGAGGGGGCTAACGACCACCGTCGACCCGAAAACGATGGCTGGCGACCCGAGTAGGCGGCAAACAAGGGAAGAAAGCGAGAGACTCGGGCGGAGCGAGGGCGGAGGAGAGACCTGAAATAGAGCCGGACGAGCAAGAGTTCGGGAGGCCGGAATTGGGAAAAAGGAAGGGCGACAAGGGAGTAGGACCGAGAGGACGAGCGAGCGAGGGCCGAGCCGAGAGGTGGTGAGAACCGAAACATCGAACCGAAGCAAGAGGAAGCGAGAGTCCCGAATCGACTCGAAATAGGACGCGAGAACACGGGTGACGAGCAAGTAATTACAAACCCTAGAATTCGAGGTGAGTAGTCTCATACTCTAAAATATTAGTAATTTCGAAACCCAAATGGATTTATTGTAATTATTGAGTTTGTTGTGAATACTCGAATGTTTGTGCTATTGAACGAGTTTAGTAGTTCTTTGAAAGTTGAATTAGGAGCCTTGAAAGGATTTGGTAGGCGTTTAAGCTTAAATTGGAAACTTGGAAATTTGATGGAGTTGGGTAATTAGGTCTAAGGAGTAGTATGGAAAATTAAGTTAGCAATTAGAGATGAACAAGTTATGATTTGGGTGCAAATTAGGAGTTAATCGAGCCTTTGAAGGAACAAGCCAAGTGAGACAAGCTCAAATATGAGTTGTTCAAGGTGGCGCTGAAGAAAACATCACTTAGATGTTTATACGCTTCACCGATATTACAAACAATCTCAAATCTCGGGGTAGACAGATTTCCCATTAAGAAATGTGCAGAAAAATTCTAAGAAGTCTACCAAAGAAAAGATGGGGTCCCAAGGTGGCAGCCATTGAGAAAGCTCGGAACCTCTCTTAACTAAAGCCGGACGAATGGATAGACCTATTTTTTATGTAATAATTATGATTTTTCTCAATTCAAAAACAACTTGTGTCTATCACTTTGGAGAGCATTGGTTTAACAAATGACTTGGAAAACTTGAGACTTACCCTAAGAGAACTCAAGACTAGTACTCAAGCTAATGAGACCGAGTCCGATTCGCTCGAAAAGAAAATGAGCATCCGAAACGAAAGCTCAATGAGTCTCAAGAGCTTGTTTTGAAATTTACTCAAGGTCAGAAAAACCTTGACATGCTTTTAGGATTTTAGTGTGTCTCCTTCAAAAACGAAGGACTTGGTTTTAACAAAGAGGAGGAATCTAATTCCTACTCAAATCTTTTCAAAAAGAATTCCAAAACTATGAAGTTTAAGAAGGCTAAGCATGGTCCTATTCATAAAAATGAAAGGAGGACTAAGCCCAAATCAGTTTTCAGGAGAAAACCTTCTTCACTGTTTATAACGGAAAAGATTTTCAAAAGAAAGAGACAAAGACTCGGTTTTCTAAACGGAAAACTCATAATCGGACCAAACCCAAAGTTATTCAATCTGGTTCCCAAGAGTCTTCTTCCTCGAAAAGAACCACAATAAAGGGAGTTACTCGGGTTCGTTAGAGGAAGTGAGAACTCGAAAAGGACAAAAGGTCATTAGTACCTAGACAGGTGGTTGCTCACGCCACATGTCAGGAGATTCAAGACTCTTTTCCGAGTTGGAAGATTACAAAGGAGGCAAAGTCACTTTTGGAGATGACAGGTAAGGGCAAGATAGTTGGAATAGGCAAGATTGGGAAAAGAGATAACTTGGTCAACCTAGTCTATCTTATTAAGGGATTAAAGTATAATTTACTAAGCATCTCTCAATTATGTGACAAAGGTCAAGAGGTAATGTTCACTCGGACAAATTGCTATATTTCGATGCAACCACCAAAGAGACTAAGCTCTCAAGTAAGAGATCGGGTAATACCTACACTATTCCTCTTTCGATCCAAGTCAGCATTTATCTTATTTAAAAGCATCATTGCATGATGATTCTTGGACATGGCATCGTAGACTATGTTATTCATCTCATAGTAAAGCATACTGTATTTACAATAAAAGGACTAACAAAGTGGAAGAAAGCATCAAGATTGTGTTTAATGAAATTGATAAGGGAAAACCAAGTGAATCAACGTTCTCAAATCTGAAACTCATTCGAGATAAAGAACCGTTACAACGGTCAAGAAGGACTTCGTTCGGAAATTAGTCACAATGGCTAATCTGCTTGGTCATCTATAAGTAGAAGCCACCTCTCAAGACTTGAAGATTGCTGGATTTATTGTTGAAACACATTACTTAAGCAAAAGTCATTGTTTTCATATTCAATCTTCTATTTACAACTCTCAGCTTGTAATTCATACTTTCCGAGTTGTAAAGTCTTGTAATCTGTTACATACACTTCTTACTTTATGAGTAAGGTCCCTTGACTGAGATATAAGGGTTAATTCAGCTCAATTATCCCTAGCTGTAAAGGTCACCTCAATTAGGAATTACTAGATTAGATAAGGGAATTTCTAAGTCTAGAAAAACTCTGTAAGGAATTGTTTAAGGGAGCAATTCTAGTTGAGTCGATCTGTTGTATTTTGTGGATTCAAAATAGTGGATTTGACTTGGTGCTTGGACTGGCACTGCCCGTGGTTTTCCGCCCCAGGAGGGTTTGCACGTATCTCCGAGTTTACACTTTTCTTAGTCCAATCTGGACTCATATTGTCTTGTTCATTCTATTCAAGCTTAAATCTTCCAAGTTTGCTAAAATGTCCCCATCACCCTATTCACCTCCCCTCTAGGGTGACTAAGACTCTCCAAGAGCTAAGCTTCAGTAGCTACCAAAGGGACAAAAACTCTCGAGTCCGAGGTCGGGTAACACCTATACTATTCCTCATTCTAACTTTAATCAAGATCTATCATGTTTAAAAGCTTTATTAAATGATGACTCATGGACATGACATCGTAGATTAGGTTATATCAGCATGCATACTATCAAGAAGCTTGCATCTTATGGATTAGTTAGAGGATTGCCTAATTGGTTATTTAAGAAAGACAGTATCTACATCCAAAGTTCTTGAATCGATATGTGTTAGTTATTGTTGATGATTACTCATGATTTACCCGAGTTTGTTTTCCGAAGAACAAAAATAAAGCCTTCAATGAGTTCACTAAGATCTGTAGGAAAATACAAGTGGAATTTGAGATTCAAATAAGAAGAATTCGAATTGATCATGGATGGAGTTCGGGTACTCGGAATTTACGAATTCGTGACAAGAATGATATCTCCCACAACTTCTCAACACCTAAAACTCCTCACCAAAATGGAGTAGTGGAGAGAAAGAACAGAACTCTTGAAGATATAGGAAGGACAATAATGATTGAAAATGATCTACTTTACTATTTCTAGGTTGAGGCAGTAAATATAGCAAACTACACTCTCAATAGATGCCTCATTTTACCCGTTCGAAGAAAACACCCTACAAGCTATACAAAGGGAAGAAGCCTAACATTTCCTACTTCAAACCATTGGGATACAAATGATCTGTGCATAACAATGGTAAGGAACATATGACCAAATTTAATGTTAAGTTAAATGAAGGTACTTTTCTTAGTTACTCATCTTATAGCAAAGATTATCGAATTTTTAACAAGAGAACTAACAAAGTGGTAGAAAGTATCCATGTTATCTTTGATAAGATTGATAATGGTAGGATAAGTAAATCCACCTTCTTAGATCTCAAGCTCAATCGAGATAAAGATGACTTAGTGGAAGCTGAGCTCAAAATGAACAAAAACAAAGGAACCGAGCTAACTCGGAATGAGTCGGTTCAAGAACAAGCTCAAACCACAAAAGGACAAGCTGTAGAAGGGAAGCAACAAGTTGAACAACTGAATAACAAAGCATTCAACCATCAAATCTGGTAAACCAGAGCACGGGTAAAGCTTTCAAATATGCATCTAGTCACCCACGTGATAACATCATCTCGGACATCAATACTGGGGTAAGAATTCGTTCTTTATTGCAAAACTTATGTGCATTTTCAGCATTCATTTCATTAATTAAACCTAAAAATGTACTAGAAGCCTTACTTAAACCTAAATCAGTAGAGGCCATGCAAGACGAATTATCTCGGTTTAAAAGAAACCAAGTTTGGACTCGACCAAATGACCTTCTAACCACCCAGTTATAGGAACCAAATGGGTATTAAAAAACAAACTGCATGAGGGAGGATTAGTAATCAGAAACAAAGCTAGATTAGTTGCTTAGGGATATAATCAAAAGAGGGAATTGATTGTGGGGAAACCTTTCTACCTGTTGCCAGGATCGAGGCAATCCAAATTCTCTTCGCTTTTGCATCCAACATGAACATCAAATTATATCAAATGGATGTTAAGTGTGCATTTCTTAATGGTTACATTCAAGAAGAAGTTTATGTTGAGCAACCCCCTGGATTTGAAAACTCTTAATTTCCTAATCATGTTTTCAAATTATAAAAGGCTATGTATAGTTTGAAACAAGCTCCAAGATATTGGTGTGAAACGATAAGCGGCTTCTTGGTTGAAAATGATTCGAAAAGAGGTCTTACTCGACAAAAATCTTTTCACAAAAACCAAGGGTAATGATTTTCTCATTATTCAGATTTATGTTGACGACATTATATTTGGAGCTACTAATGAAACTCTATGATAAGAGTTTTTGAGTTGATGATATAGGAGTTCCAAATGAGTATGATGGGAGAACTCAATTTCTTTCTTGGACTGCAAATCAAACAAGAGAAAAATGGCGTCCATGTTAATCGGTCCAAATACACCAAAGAATTATTCCGAAGTACAAGCTACAAGATGTCAAACATGTAGTAACACCAATGAGTAGCGAGTACCAAACTAGACTAAGATGAGAAAGTTAAAGCTGTAGATCGAAACTTTATGGAGGTATGATTGGATCTCTACATTGTCTCACATCTAGTATGTCATATATTATGTTTAATGTCTATTTATGTGCAAGATTTCAAGCTCATCCAAAAGAATCATATCTCACTTGCGGTGAAGAGGATTTTTAGATATCTTACAGGAACTCAAACACTTCATCTTTGGTATTCAAAGGATTTAAGTCCGACTCTCAATGGATTCTCATATGCTAACTATGCTTGGATATAAGGTTGATAGAAAGAGTACATCGGGAGCATGTCAAATTTTATGTCAATCACTCATCTTCCGGCACTTAAAGAAGCCAAATGCAATTGCTCTATCAACAGATAAGGTAGAGTACATAGTAGCTAGAGCCTGTTGTGCTAAGATTTTATGGATCAAGCAACACTTGAAGGATCTAGAATTGTCATTCACATCCATCGCCATTAAATATGATAATCAAAGTGTCATCAACATCACAAAGAATCCAGTTCAGCACCCAAACACAAAGCACATCAAGGTTAGATATCATTATGAAAGACCACTCTGAAAAAAGTGATATTAAACTTGAATTTATTCCTACTAAATTTCAATTAGCTGAAATCTTCACAAAACCTTTGATCGAAGATCAATTTTGCTTTATTAGGAATGACCTTGGCATGATGAATGCATGATTAATTGAGTGATTACACGAGAATTTATGTATTTAATTGTTTATTACATATTCGAGTGAATAACTAGTGGATCGGTTGAAATATCATGAAACTAAGCTACGAGGCTATTAAGTTTCTTAGTGTATTCTAAGTACCCTAAACACTTTTCCGGGTCAAACTCAATTATGAGAAAAATGGACATTAAAATTCCGAGATCATCTCTAATTCAATAGAGAATCTTGGAAATATCTTCGAAAATCTCTTTTTCTCTCTTTGTTATGCGAACGGTTAAGAAACCGGCCATTGGATGGAAGCGGTTTCAAGAAGTAACCGCTAGACACTGGAACGCCAAACGGTCGGCTAGCCGTTACTCAGTAAGCCGAGCCGAGTAAGGCCTTTGTTCCTTAAGAGCCTTTGATTTATAAATAACATCTCTTTATTGTCATTCATTCACTTTGCTATCTCTCACTCTCATCTCTCGAACTCAAAAATCCTCACTCGGACACATTTTTAGACTCGGATTCTCTACTCTCATCTTTCTACTCTCTTACTCTTTATTCTTACTCCTTCACTGTTTTAGTATTTCTCCTTCTAAAATCAAATTCTTTCGTTTTCTATGAACATGCTGCAGAGAGGAAACACGAGTTGAAGGAGGTCAGCCACCAAAAGGTTAGAACCCGAACTTCGTAGCGTAAGGATCCACAATAAGATACCTCTAAAGGCAAGGCTCTAGCCTTTGATGGGCTAAAGAATCCCATTGTTGCCCAGCACTACTTTCTCAAAGAAAAATTGTTTTTATCCACCAAAATCTCGTGGATAAAACCACTTCTTAAAATAGGAACTTTTAAGTACTGTGTTTACGTGATTACATCTACCTCGAGCTAGTGTCGAAATTTCTATCGTAACATGACCGCAAGAGATAATATATGGTCTTCTCTCTAGTTCGGGGAAGAACATTCGCATTAATCTTCCTCTTCTTCACAAACTCTTTGAGGTTCGGACTCTCTTTCTAAACTCAAATCTTATTCCTTTTGATGAAATAATTGATGATTTCTTTAATGAGTATGCTTGGAGTCATCCCCAAATCCAGAAAGAACTTTTACGTGGCTCGAGATAAAGTCCGAAGCCAAACTTCTATGCTTTTTCTTTATGAGAACTCGTGTTCTCATTCTATCCATCCAAGAAGCACCCCAACAACAAGGTTCTCAAATTTTTGTATGACATTCTAGAAGGATATGAGGTTGACCTCTTCTCTTTCATCATTGAGTAAATTGCTTCTTTTCCCTCAAATTAAAAGAAACCATCCCTAGCTTTCGAGCTCTACTTTCTGCTATCTTTGCTCACTTTGAAGTACAACTTCCCGATGATCTACACAAATTTCTTAGGCTAGCTATTTGCATTGGTAGGCTTGAGCTCATCGATCCGGGATACAAGGAAATTTCACTAAGGAGTATGGATCCACTCTTCAGAACTTCCTCCTCGTCCTTCTCAAACTTAGAAGAGTTATAAAACTCTTCTTCTAATAGGTGGCCCATCATCTTCCCAGCCTGCCCCTTCTATTGATTTACTTCGAAGGTATCTTCCCAATTTACTATTCTCGCCAAAGAGTTACAATCAACTCTTGGTGCATTCCAAACTTTCATGCCTATACAAACTCACCTTCGAGTACGGCTTAGAAGCGAGATATATCGAGTCAAGCTCTAGTAACCGAGCTGAAAGAAGTTATCAAGAGGTAGCAAGACTAGATCATCCATCTCCAAGAGTGTAAATCCAAAGCTGCCGATGACTTAGAATCGGGTTCGACTCGGAATCGTCCTCGAGTCTTCCAGTTCTTTTGACTCAAAGTCGAGAGGATGAAGAAGAAGAAGAAGAATAAGAAGAAGAAGTTGGAGCAGGCCAAGGAGAAAAGGAACCTACGGTTATCTCCTCGAGCACATCCAGATCGGCCTTAGAAGAGGTTGGGGATGTTGGTCGACCCAGAGCTTAACCTTCCGCTCAACCCACTAAAGTTGAGGAAGTTGAGGGCATAGAAGAGGATATAGAGGAAGTAAAACCTCTAGTTCGAAGGTCCGCACATCAATAAAAAGCACCTCCTCTCATCCCGCCTCCCATTCCACAACCAGCAACTTCATCTCAAGGTTACGAGACGAAAGGGTCCTCATTCCTCCTTTACCACTCGCACTTGCTCCACCCCCTCTTAACTCTCTTATTTTATTTCTTTTTTTCCAACATTTCTTAATCTCTGCTCTTCCCTCCTTATTTATTTTTGATGAAATGCATAGGGGGATAGATATGTAGGAGAAATAGTTAGTTGGTTTACTGGGGGCTTACTTTTTGTTGAAACTCATTCTATGTTTCTGTTTCTAATTTTTTTGAGCAATTAATGAAAGTTAAGTCTGTTTCGAGCATCACCGATTTGTGTTATCTATATTTTTCTTGCTCCGATAAATGCTTATATATATATATATATATATATATATATATATATATATATATATATATATATATATACTCGATAAACGCTCCGATATATTTATTTTTGCATCAATCTACTCCGGTAACGAATTCTAACTTCATTTTTTTCCAACATTTCTAAATTTCCTCTCTTCCCTCCTTATTTATTTTTGATAAAATGCATAGGGTGAGAGATATCTAGGAGAAATAGTTAGTTGGTTTAGGGGAGCTTACTTTTATTGAAACTCATTCTATGTTTCTATTTCTAATTTCTTTGAGCAATTAATGAAAGTTAAGTCTGTTTCCGAACATCATTGATTTTGTTATCTATATTTTTCTTCCTCCGATAAATGCTTATCTATATATATATATATATATATATATATATATATATATATATATATATATATATATATATATATATATATATATATATATATATATATATATATAATCATTTACTCGATAAATGCTGTGATATATTTATTTTTGGCATCAATCTACTCGGTAATGAATTCTAACTTTATTTTATTATGTCTAACTAAGATCATTTTAATAGTCATTCATTGATGAGCTATGAAAACTTAATTATCCGAACTTCTAACTGTTTTTGTAAATGCCGAATGCCTTTCATCAAAAAGGGAAACATTGACGACTTGGGTATAACTCTCTATCTCTCTATGGTTTTAAATTCAAGTCATTCTCACTCTTTAAGAAGCTCGATCCTTAAGTTTTCAGTACTATGTGACCTACTTAGAAAGCATTTCTTGAGTAAATCACTTATCTTTGGGTTTCGACCCACTCGGATGTAACTCGGATAGTTGTCGTGAGTAAATAATTTTACATGCATAACTTATTTTGAGTTCGACTTATTGTATTCACCGAGAAGAATTACTGCATTAATTCATTCTTTCTAAGTCAAAATTACTAACCGAAATTATTTATTTGACAAATTTGATGCATTGGGTGTATATGATTTTAATCTCTCATTCATCTAAAATTATAGACACAAAATAGAATTAGAACTTATTGAATATTGGACTTATAAAATTCTATTTATTCAGGTTAAGGATAATTAATGGCTTAATTATTTGAATTAATTTTTATCCTTGCCTAATCTTGGACCAAAGTATTTTTATACTTAGAGTAACATTTTAATTTGCTTTTGCATGTTGATTAAAGTATTTTAATCTCATTTTGAAAAGCAAAAGCAACCGACTTCTAACCGTTAAACACCAAGCAGACGTAAAAGTATCTTGTTTCGGGACAGTGCTCAAACACCATGTTAGGGTTGTTTGCTTCAAAATCCGGTAAACTTCAACTTTGAGTCTAACGGTTGTTTCCATCCCAAATTTCAGTCACAAATAGTGGGTTGGAACACCTTTTGAGCCAAGGATCAAAACCTAACGTTCGTATCTCGCAACTACTCCTTTTCCGAGGGACTCGAGTATTTGTTACAATGGCTAATGAAGCTTCCCAGTCTAGATTCAGTCACAATGGCTACTCTGCCTTACTATGCATAAAAAGAAGCCATCCTACTAGACTTGAAGATTAACGAACTTATTGTTGAACACTTATTCGGATCTTACTCTCTCAATCTTTAGCTATCAACTTTATACTTAAGTTTTCTTACTTTTTAAGTTGAAAAGAAGAAGTCTTGTAATCACTCTTACGTACTTTAATTCTTTGTAACATCCTTTGACTGAGTTGTAAGGGTTAACGCAACTAGTTGTCCCTAGCTATAAGGGTTATCTCGGTTAGGAAGTACTAGAATAGATAAGGAAATTTACGTGTCTAGGAAAATTTGTATTGAATTGTCTAAGGGAGGAATTCTGTAAGAGTTAGTCCTTGTATTTTGTGGATTCAAAATAGTGGATTTGACTTGGTGTCCGGATTGACACCGTCGGTGATTTTCTGCGCCAGGAGGGTTTCCACGTATTTTTACGTGTTATGTTTTTTGAGTTCATTCTCGACTTAGAACTGTTTTTTGAGCTCACACTTTGTAGAAAAATATTTTTATTCTCGCAAAATTTCCTTCTCACCCTATTCACCCCTTCTAGGGTGATTTAGACTCTCAAGAGCAAATCTTCAATTGTTTTTGCTTTAATATACGATTATTCAGCTTTAATAAACCTACAAAAATAAATTATAAATGATACTCAAAGTATAAAAATACTTTGGTCCATTATTAGATAAGGATTAGTCTAAATAAATCATTTAACGTCTAAAATTCCTTAAACTATTAAAATGGAATTTTTCAAGTCCAACAGATTAATATGATCAAATTTCATAAATGTGTTAATGCAAAGAATAGATTGGGTAGAAATAGGTTCAAAGATTTAATTAGACATATTTAAGTGTTTCCCAAAGTAATTAAATTCAACTTAATAAATCGACTAAAATAGAATTAACACTAGTAACTTTGATTTAATTTATGAGGTAAGTCAATTTAAAAGATGAGCTAAAGATGTGAAAATATTTAGGCAAACTTTTAGTTTGAGCCATATTGAGTTGGTCGGTTTCCGAACTAAGTGATTTGGTCGGTGTTGAGTTTCATTAAGCTGGGTCGGTTTCTACTTTTCTATGTAGAACTAAGGCCCTAGACTTTAAGAGATGATATTTTAGATCCAAAGTCTTAGGCCATGAACTTCATTTTAGAATGACTCTTGTTTAATCCTAAGTTTAGATGAATAATTTTAAATCAATATCAATTAAGAGGTTAGTTTATACATGAGTTTTCAATCTCCCCTTTTTTAGGAAAGACATTCATAACCTAGAGAAATTTAGCAAGTTAAAGATATCAAAAATATTCTTGAGTATCCGTAATACCCGAATTTTTAAGAAAAGTAACTCGGGAAGCATAGAATTATGGAGTATTATTCCCCGCGACTTGGGGGTTGAGTGACTCGAGTTTATTTACGGCCGGACATATTACATGAGTATCCCGTTGGAGGCTGGTATTGAATAAATTAAATCAAGGACATTTCCTCCCTTCTCATTTGAGGTGAACCTCGGTGCGGCTAGGCGAGTGTCATAATTGGTGCATCGAAATCAATTAGGAGACAAAATGCAAGAGGACGGAGGAAGGAAGAGGCATGGATTGTTTTATAAAGGAGGAGGTTACTTGGGCCATAAAGGGATAAATGAGACAAATTAGGGGTCCAATAGAAGGGGAGGTGATTTTTGTTTAGCGGTGGTGAGAGCAACGCCAAAAATAAAAGAAGGAAAGAACCGAAGGGAGGGGGACACAGGAAGAACAAAGAAAGAAGGAGCAGAACGGGCGGAACAGGGGAGGGGGAGAGGAGCACCGAATAGAAGAGAGAGAGAGAGAAGAGGTGAGCGCGCGGCGAAGGAGACCGAAGGGAAGACCGGCGACCACCGTAGGACCGAAGGCAGCGGTCGGCGGTGCGAGTGAGCGCAAGCGAAGAGGAAAAGAGAGCGAGAGGCCGGGCGAGAGAAGGCGGAAGCGGACCCGAGGCAGGGATAGACGCGAGGGGACCGAGAGGCCGGACACCGGAAAGGCGGCGCGAGAAGGGAAGAGGACCGGCGGCGAGCGCGCGAGGGCCTGGTCGAGAGATAGCCGAGGCCAAGAACAACAAACCGAAACAGGGAAGTGAGGAACGGGAACCGGGGCAACCGGGGACGCGGGACTCGCAACCGACGACGGCGGCAGACGCCGAGGAAGACTGCAGAACCGTGATTAGCAGCGAGGAAGAGAAAGGAAGATAGAAACCGATCCAGGAAACCCGAACCTCAACAAACCGCCGATCCTCGAATCGAGGTGGGTAGTCTTATACTCTAAACTATTAGTAATTTCGAAACCCAAATGGATTTGTTGTGAATGTTGAATGTGTTCGTGAATATTGAATTGTTGTGAATGTTGAGTATCCGTATTGCAGAACATACCTAATCGTTGTTTAAGATTGAAATAAGAGCTTAGAATGGATTTAAGGAATTGAGAGGGCTGAATCGTGAAATGAAAGGAGTTACTTGGGTTAAACAAGTAGAATTAAATTGGGAACTTCAAAGAGATTTAATAGTTACTTAAGGTTGAATTGGAACCTGCTGATTCTGAAGAGGTTAGATTGTATAGGTCAAAGGAGTAGTATTGAAGTTTCGATTAGTTATTAAGGATGAAGATTTGGGACATGGATATGAATTATGAGTTAATTAAGTTTTAGAGATTCTTGAACCTGCGGAATTAAGAGCTAATTACGAACATTGGGGAATGGTAGGTCGAAGTATAAAGAGGAGTATGAATTCGTATTGAGTAATGTGCAATTGGGACAAGTGAGAAATGGGTAATTGTGAGATTGATTATGATCAAAGTATATTTAATTCCTCGAGGTTGAACCGAGAGTGAAAATAAGCAAAGCTAACTGAAACCGAATAATGAAAAGTGATTAAGAGTTACATAACTAAGGACGGACGAGCAAGAGTTAAGTAATGAGTTAGAGACATACAACGGGAATTTGAGGCAGGGAATGGTAAGGTTAAGTTGAGGAATTGGAGTAAAGACAGGGAGTTAAGGAAAGTTGAGACGTGAGCAAACAAATTGGATTCACAAAGTAGAGACAAAGTGAGGAATGGAGGTGAAGAGAATAAATTGTGAGAAGTAGAAACATTGATTTAGGTGATATGTACTTGTGGTTATTGTGGCTCGTAAAAGAAATCAATACTACTAAAAGTGAAGGATTGAGAAAGATATAGTTGGAAAAGAGTTGAGAATGATTGCTTGCATTGAATGGTGATTATTCGTGCTATGTGATTGCTTTACGTGATGCTCAAAAGTAGTTTCGAAAGGAGTTTTGTATTTTACGTGAAATGATTCTTGAATGTAACTTCTTGTGAACTACCTTTCGAACGTGAATGTGTTTTGAAGAAGCAAAACTTATTTGAGAAAGTGAATTTATAAGAGTGACACGTGGTGTCATGCCTTCCTTGATACTAAATTGACTAAGAAAGTCAGTAAAGTGAATGTAATGAATGAGAATGTGTAAGAGTTTTGAATCGATCGGCTACGGATCGTTTAGCATACCGAAGGGTTCGAACTGGGAACGCCCAGCTAGAGACTTCGAGGGAAGGGTTCTAATAGGGGTCCTGCAGAGGCGGGATGCCCGCCCGAGACTTCCCGAACCCGGGAGCCTTTTTGTCGGGGTCGTGCCCCGAATTAAAGAAGTGCTAGTTCAAGTCCTCGAAGGCCTAGAATGTTGATTCAACCCCAAAAGAATTATTCATGAATGTGAAATTGTGTTTTAAGTGATTGAAGTGTCATGATCTTTTCGTTCCAAGAGATTTCAATGAAAAGTATATAGATTTCTATTACACTATTATGCTTTCGCAGATTTCATTATTATGAGTATTATGTGTAAAGAATTTCCATTTTAAGGGTATAAGACTCCGGTGAGCCCGTGGTTTATTGCTCACCCCCACAAATTCCCCCTTTCCCTCCCCAGTGTTGCGAGTACACTTTTAGCGGCTTAATTGACGCTTAACATACTCCGGACTCTAGCCGACTATCGATGGTTGACTAGTGCAGTGACTCAAGTGACTCAAGTGGCTGGCTTGCATTCTTATGTGTTTAAATGTTGTATTGTAATTTAGTTCATGTAGTTATACCCGATGTACTCTAAACCATTTAGATTGTTTCCAGTTTTATAGTATGATTGGTTGGACTCCGGCGTGTGGCCGTGGAGTTGTATACCCCGAGCGGGTGGCTCGTTGAGTTATATTATGCTTTGTTTTATGCAGGGTTGTAAGGCTAAAGCCTATGAGTTAGTCCTTATTACAAATGGAACTCTGCCAAAATTTTTAGGAATCTTAGATCCTTTTGGAAAACCATCCTTATTGTCTTTGAGTTGAGTTTAGACAGCCAAACCAACACCGGAAAGAGCCTTGGGAGTTCCTTTAAGGAACTCTAGCGATGTAATACTCCCGGGGGTGTTTTGGGGTGTTACAAGTATCATAGTAAAGAATTAATATATAAATGAGAAATACTCAACAATATTTACAATTTTAGGTATTAAAGTAAAATATATCGGACCATATACATAATTCGACACTCGGAAAGGATTTTATTAGAGAAAAACACTAAGTATCGGAACAAACATTATACAAATAATATAGAAGTGTATCGAGAGCGTAAAAGATCATTTCATTAATAGCGAGAAATGATACAGAAAAGAAAAAATTAAAATTACTCCTCCTAAACTAGTTAACTCTCCCAAGTTCACCAAAAGACAAAAGGCAACATAGATTCTTCTCCCCTATGCATTTCATCAAAAAGACGGAGAGAAAAAAATTTTGGACAAAAGAAAATTAAGAGGGATGAGGTTAAGAGGGTTGAGAAGAAAACGATTGCTTGGACGTCTAAGTTCATTTGCGATGAACTATCCGAGGTGATCCTTCTCCTTGAACTTTTGAGCCTTTTTAGGTTGAATAGGCTTTGAAGATGGGAGCGGAGGTTGCTTTTAGAAGTACCAACCTCTTCTAAAGATTCTTCTTCTACCGAGGAGGATTCTATCTCTGCTCCTTCTTCTTCTTCTTTTGAGGAAGATTCTTCCTCAGATTCTTCTATTTTTTTTTAGCTTTTGGCTACCTTAACGTTGGTGGAGGTTGCTGAACGAGCAACATCTTTTCTTCGAAGCATCTCCCCGAGATTATTAATTAGAGTTTTACTCGATCAATCTACTTCTAAGCGAGGTTGAAGACTCGGACTTTATACTTACACTTTTCCGAGTTCCATCCAGGAATCGGGTATAAGATCTCTTCTCTCTTAAGGTTTTGATTATAAGTCATTCTATGTACCTTAGAAAGTTTTCTAAGTGATATAGCATTTATTCCGAGTGTTCTAGAAATTATTTCATATGTGTTTGTGTGACTCGGCTAACTCATAAAGCATACTTCTACTAACTCGGTTCCGAGTTACTCAACACTCGGAATTATTGCATGTTCAAACTCTTGTATTCACACACATAAACTCATTTCTAACTTCATGTTCCAGGAATTACAATGTTAATTTTCTATTCCATGTCAGCTTGTGTTGTTTGAACTTTGTTTTAGTCTAGATCAAGTTCGTTCACTCGATATTCTTTATCTAACTTGATTCTCTTTTAGATCGACTCGGATGGAATTTTGAGTATCATGGATATTAGACTTAGAAAATTCCATTCCTTTTCCGACTCGATAATTAGTCGTTTAATTATCTTAATCATATCATTATCTCGTGTCTAACCTTGGACCAAAGTATTTTATACTTTGAGAACCAAACTGATTTTCTTTTGTAGGTTATTCAAACGAGGCTATCCTATTTTTAAACCGCAAAAGTAACCATCTTTAAAACGTCAAATCACTAGCAAATAAGGCTTTTTCCACCTCTCGATCTAGCCTCGGACATCGTGTCGGGGTTGTCCGTTTCCAAAAATGGAAATCTACAACACCATGCTCAACGGTGGTTTTCACCTTATTTTTAAAGACACTACCAGGTGGTTTTGGGACTTCCAACGGAGTCAAGAACCGTTGCTCAACGTTCATATCTCAATGGATATTTTCCGAGTGACTAAGAAAATCCCTTACAATGGTCACAAAGGACCTCCAGTTAGAAGATCGACACAATGGCTAAGCTGCTTGGTCATCTATATATGAAGCCAACTTTCAAGACTTGAAGATTGGCGAATCTATTGTTAATATACATACTTGAGCAAAAAGTCATTGTAATCATTCTCAATCTTCTACTTACAACTCCTATTCTGTATTTGATAACGTTCCGAGTTGTAAGGTCTTGTACTCGATTACAAACACTTTCTTTCTTACTCTCTAAGTAAGGTCCCTTGACTGAGCTGTAAGGGTTAACTCAGCTCGCTTGTCCCTAACTATAAGGGTGATCTCAGTTAGGTAGTACTAGATTAGATAAGGAAATTTCGAGTCTAAGAAAAACTTGTAAGGAGTTGTCTAATGGAGCAACTCAGGTCAAGTGAGTCTACCGTATTTTGTAGACTCAAATTAGTGGATTCGACTTCGTGCTTGGATTAGCACGGTCCGTGGTTTTCCGCCCTAGGAGGGTTTCCACGTACTTTCCGAGTTATTACTTTTCCGAGTACATTCTAGACTCGGATAGTTTTAGAATTCCGATCAATCTGTTTCTTCACTACGTATCGTATTCCGAGTTCATGCTTTTCCGAGTACATCCTTGCCTCTCGCTCACCTCGGATCCTTATTCGCTTTAATTTTCAAGCAAGTTTCCTAATCACCCTATTCACTCCCCCTTCTAGGGTGATTTATACTCTCCAAGAGCAAACCTTCAATTGGTATCGAGCCTAGCCTTTCGAAAGGATCTAACCATCCAAAGGTTTAAAGATGAAATGTCTCGTAACAATGGAGAGTTCGATGTAGGAAGATCTTCCAGCAGACCACCAAAGTTCAAAGGATCCAACTTCGTGCACTCGGAATAAACTCATGGAATGTTTCCTACTAGATCATGATGAGGATGTCCGGAACATCATACAAGTGGGCAACTACATTCCCATGAAGACAGAAGAAACAAGACTCGTACCCAAGACAAAGGCCGAGTTCACAACTGATGAAGCGAAAAGTTCGTAAAGAACTTCAAGGCTATGAACATTCTAATGTGCGCCATCAGCTTAGAAGAATACAATCGAGTGTCGACCGTGATACAGCCCAAAGAAGTGTGGGACACTCTTGTCAACACTTATGAAGGCACAAGCCAAGTCGACAAGCAAAGATAAGCCAATATCTTCATAAATATGAGCTGTTCAAGATGGAGCCGTAAGAAAACATCACTCGGATATTCATTCGATTTACAGAGATTACCAACAATCTCAAATCTCTGGGTAGAAAGATTTCCCACGAGGAAATGTGCAGAAAGATACTCGAAGCCTACCCAAGAAAAGATGGGGTCCCAAAGTGATAACTATCGAAGAGGCTCGGAACTTGTCTCTACTAAAGCCGGACGAACTCATTGGGAAGCTTCTAACCCATGAGATCCACCTGGAAGAGGAGGATGCAGAGGTCAGCACCAAAAAGAACATTGCTCCGAAAGCCTCAAAAACAAGAGAAGCAGATCCGAGTTCCTCCGACTCGTAAAAGGATCCCATGGCACTTATCGCTAGAGGCTTCAAGAGAATGATAAAGCACAAGAGATGGGATAAGAAGCCAAAAGAAGAGTTTTACAAGAAAGACAAAAAGGATAGAAAAGGTAAATACTCTTCCCCTTCAAAGTTATCTTTGACTAAGAACTCGGATGTTTTGAATGTGGCAGCAAGGAACATATAGTCAAAGACTGTCCAAAGAGAAAAAGGGACAGAAAGAAGAAAAAGGCTATGATGGCCACATGGAGTGACGAGGACTCATCGAAGATGACGAGGACTCGGATGACTCAAAGTGTCCGATGGCACTTTCCGACTCGGATTCGAAACAGAGTTAGACTCGTAACAATCGGACAAATGAGGAAGCAAATCCTCAAGAGGTAATTGAATACTTCCTCAAATTCTCCAAAGTTGATTTAGCTAAGTATATTTTTACTTTGGAAGAGAAGTCCAATTTTGATTCTTCTCATTTTAGAGAACAACTTGAGTCAATTTCTTCCGAGAGCATTTCTTTAAAAAATGAGATGGAAAAACCGAGACTTACACTCGGAGAACTCAAGACTAGTGCTCAATCCAATGAGGCTGAGTCTAAGTTACTCGAAAAGAAAATGAGTAGCTAAAACAAAAGCTCAATAAGTCTCAAGATCTTGTTTTAAAGTTTACTCAGGGTCGAAAAACCTTGATATGCTCTTAGGATCTCAATGCTTCTCCTTCAGAAAATAAGGTCTTGGTTTTAACAAAGAGGAGGAATCAAATTCCTACTCAGAACTTTTCAAAAAGGATTCCGGAACTCGTAAAGTTCGGGAAGGCTGAGCACGGTTCCATTCATAAAGATGAAAGGAGGACTCGAGCTTAGACCAGACTTTCAAGAGAAAACCATTTCCTCTAGTTTATAAAAGAAAAGTTTTTCAAGAAAAAGAGACACAGACTCAGTTCTCTAAACGAAAGACTCAGAATCGGACCAAACCTAAAGTCATTCAAATCTGGGTTCCGGAAAACCTTCTTCCTCAAAAAGGACCACAAGAAAGGGTGTTACTGGGTTCGTTAGAGGAAGTGAGAAGGGTTAGTTTGGTTTTTTTTTTTTTTGCAGGCCACTCAAAAAGATCAAAAGGACATTGGTACCTAGACAGTGGATGCTCGGGCCATATGTCGGGAGACTCGGGACTCTTTTCCGAGTTAGAAGAGTACAAAGGAGGAAAAGTCACATTTGGAGATGATAGCAAAGGTAAGATAATTGGGATAGGTAAGATTAGAAAAGGAAGCAATCTGGTCAGCCCAAGTATACCTTGTCAAAGAGTTAAAGTATAACATGCTTAGCATCTCTCAATTGTGTGATAAAGGTCAAGAGGTAAGATTCACTCAAACCAAATGTTATATTTCCGATGATACCACCAAGGAAATCAAGCTCTCGGGTAAGAGATCGGGTAACACTTACATTATTCCTCTTTCTAACCCGAGTCGAATTTATCTTGTTTAAAAGTATCACTTCTTGATGATTCATGGACATGGCATCGTAGATTAGGTCATGTTAGCATGCATACGATCAAGAAATTGGCATCTCATGGTTTAGTTATAGGATTGCTTAATTGTGCTTTCAAGAAAGACAAAGTTTGTGAAGCTTGCACAAAAGGGAAACAAGTCGGATCATCATTCAAATCTCTCAAGACAGCTTCCACATCCAAGGTGCTTGAAATGATACATATGGACTTATGTGGTGAAATCCTCGTTAAGAGTCTTGGAGGTAAATCATATGTACTTGTTATTGTTGATTATTACTCACGATTTACTTGGGTGTGTTTTCTTAAGCAGAAAAATGAAGCATTCAAAGAGTTCAAGCAAGCTCTGCAGAAAATCCAAGTTGAGTCTCGGACTCGGATTCAAAGAATTTGAACCGACCACGGACGGGAGTTCGACTACTCGGAATTTGCAAAGTCTTATGACAAAAATGGCATCTCCCACAACTTCTCAGCACAAAGAACTCCTCAACAGAATGGAGTAGTAGAGAGAAAGAACAGAACTCTTGGAGAAATAGCTAGGACAATGATGATTGAACACAATCTACCCTACTATTTCTAGGCTGAGGCGATTAACACCGCAAATTACACCTTGAATAGATGCCTCATCGGACCCATCTCGAAGAAAACACCTTACGAGCTCTATAAAGGGAAGAAACCCAATATATCATATTTCAAACCCTTTGTATGTAAATGTTTTGTCCACAACAATGGTAAGGATCACCCGACCAAGTTTGATGCTCGGTCGGATGAAGGTATTTTTCCGGGTTATTCTTCTCATAGTAAAGCTTATCGCATTTTTAATAAAAGAACTAACAAAGTGGAAGAAAGCATCCACGTTGTGTTTGATGAGCTTAAACATGAAAAACCAAGTGAGTCAACATTCTCATACCTAAAGCTCAGCGAAGTGATGATCATGATGAAAACAAGCCTATCAAGAATCAAACCCAACCAGCTCGGAATGAAGTTACTCGGAGTGAAGTGACTCGGAATGAGACAATTCAAGAATTCGCTCGTAATGATGAAGGACAATCGATGGACAAGTTCACTCGGAACAAGCTTCGGAGGATCAACCAATCCAGCCTAACAGATCCGGTGAATCAAAGAACAGTAGAGCATTCAACTATACTTCTAGTCACCCACTAGAAAACATATTATCCGATATCAACAAGTGGGGTAAGAAATCATTCGTCTCTTCGGAATCTATGTGCATTCACCGCATTCATATCATTAACTCGAACCTAAAAATGCACTAGAGGCCCTAAATGAACCTGAATGGGTAGAGGCCACGCAAGAGGAACTCAATCAATTCAAAAGAAACCAAGTCCGGACTCGACCAAACGACCTTCCGACCACGCAATCATAGGAACCAAGTGGGTTTTCAAGAACAAACTGGATGAAGGTGGATTGGTAGTCGAAACAAGGTTAGACTTGTGGCTCAAGGTTATAATCAGGAAGAAGGGATTGATTGTGGGGAAACCTTTGCACTGTTACTGTAATTGAAGCCATTAGAATTCTATTAGCATTTGCATCTAGCATGAATATCAAGTTATATCAAATGGATGTTAAGTGTGCTTTTCTCAATGGTTTTATCGAAGAGGAAGTCTATGTTGAGCAGCCCCTGGATTTGAAAACTTAGAATTTCCAAATCATGTTTTCAAACTTCAAAAAGCTCTTTATGGTCTTAAATAAGAGCTGACGAGCAATTTCTTGGTTCAAAATGATTTTAGAAGAGGTCAGATTGACAAGACTCTCTTTATAAAAACCAAGGGGAAAGATTTCCTTATCGCTCGGATATACGTTGATGATATAATTTTTGGAGCTACTAATGAAATTATGTGACGAGATTTTTCCGAGTTAATGAGACAGGAATTTCAAATGAGCATGATAGGAGAACTCAATTTCTTCCTTGGTCTACAAATCAAGCAAGAAAAATATGGAATCTATGTCCATCAATCAAAGTATACTAAGGAGCTGCTGAAGAAGTATCAACTTCAAGATGTAAAGCATGCAAAGAACACCTATGAGCAAGTAGCTTGAAACCGGACTCGGACGATAAAGGTAAAGCAATAGATCGAAACTCTATCGAGGTATGATTGGATCTTTGCTATATCTTACATCCAAGTAGACCGGATATAATGTTTAGTGTTTGTCTATGCACAAGATTCCAAGCTAATCCGGAAGAATCACGTCTCACTGCGGTGAAGAGAATATTCACATATCTTGCAGGGACTCGTAACTTAGGTCTATGGTACTCCGGAGACTCGTAACCGACTCTCATTAGATACTCGAGATGCCGATTACGCTGGACACAAAGTTGATAGAAAGAGTACTTCAGGGGCGTGCCAATTTCTGGGTCAATCCTTAATATCTTGGCACTCAAAGAAGCAAAACTCAGTAGCTCTATCAACTGCCGAAGCCGAGTATATTGCAGCTGGAGCATGCTGTGCTCAGATTTTGTGGATAAAGCAACACTTGAGAAATCTTAGACTTTCTTTCAAATCGGTGCCAATCAAGTGTGATAAACAAAGTGCAATCAGCATCACCAAAAATCCAGTTCAAGCACTCAAAACGAAACACATTGAGGTCAGGTATCATTTCTTAAGAGATCATTCTGAGAAAGGTGATATTGAACTCAAATTCATTCCTAAAAATCTTCAATTAGCTGATATCTTTACTAAGCCTCTTAGTGAAGATCAGTTTTGTTTTATTAGGAATGAGCTTGGTATGTTAAATGCATAATTATTTGCTTTCTATGTGAAAATTTGTATTGCATGATTATGTGTTATGTGATTGCATTTCTTAAATAACCATTAGTTCAGTTGATTTAGTGATACTCGAGCCGATAGTTATCATTTATTTCCAGCTTCGAGTCACTCGAAACCGAGCTGAGTCGGACTCGGACTTTCGAGAAAAATGGACATCAAACTTCGAAATCATCTCTAGAAAAGTGGAGAATTTCGTAATTTATTTTCAAAATCTTTCTTTTTCTCTCTCTCTCACGCGCAATGATCGGACAACTAGCCGTTGGAAAACAAACCGCTGGAATTCTAACCGTTGAAGAAGAGAACAGTCACATCGGTCCGAGGTGACTGTTGAAAGAGATGAGTCGAACGGATACTAAAGGACGTTTATTTTTCTTATAAATAACGCTTATTCTCTTTCATTTCTTTACTTTACTCTACGCTTGCTCTCTCTCTCTAAATCAAATCCTCGTGACCACGCTCTCGGTGACTAAAAGCGACACACGACGTTCGCAAGCTTCGTGAAGAACATCTCAAGCTCTGTTGCTCTCAATCTCATTCTTCTTCTAATTTTTCTTTTTATCTTTCACTCTCTTCGATTCTTCTTCTCTTCTACTCTCTCTCAAGCTTACCTACTCTCTCTTTTCACATCAAAATGCCGAAAAGAGGTTCGCATCCCGATTTTCTTAGTTCCGCCACCAAGAAACCCCGCACCAAAAGCCAAGAAGGCCCCTCAAATTCTAAACCTCTTGTCACCCAAAGATCTTGCGTTGGATGATAAATTCTTCCCCACCACAAAATTTTCGTGGTTGCCTCACATACGATCGACCAGGGTCTACAATTTTCTTTGCTTCAGCGAGTTCATATATCCCGAACTCGTTTCGAGTTCTACACACATCTTTCCATCTCTAAAGGTATTCTCACCTCCGGAGTTCGAACATAACTGTTCGAATCAATACTTTCCTCCTCCATCACCTGTTCAAAGTATCCTCTTTTCTTAAACAGACAATCCAATACCTTTCAATGAAGTCGCTGATGACTTCTTTGAAAAGTATGTAAAAGAGTTCCCTGGGTCACACAAAATTTTTCACGTGACTCGGTTAAAGTCGAAGCTCGTCTTCTGCGTTTCTTGCTGATGAGAACTTTCTTCTCACGGCAATCTAGCAAGGAGAACCCCAACTCCAAGCACCTCAAAGCACTCTTTGATATTCTCGAGGGCTACGAAGTAGACCTCTTTCCTGCTATTATTGAGCAAATGGCAGCTATGCCGACTCAAATTCGAATAAGAAGAACACCCCTCTCCCTTTCGATGCCCTTCTCACTCTCGTCTTTAAACAATTCAAAGTTCCTCTTCCCTTAGATCCGACCACAGTTTCGAGGCAGCCATTGCAGTTGGAAAAAGGAACTTCGGGGTACGGATACCGGAAACCGAACCCGGTGTCCGGATTCACAGCTCGTAGCCGAGGCCACCTTCTCCGCCTCGGACTCGGAAAGACACCCCTCTTTCTCTTCCTCGCTCCACCTGGTGGTGCCTCCACCTCAGGTGCTTCTAAAACTCTCTCTTCCATTTTGTCCTCTGCTTTCATGGACAAAATCTCCTCTGTGGCCTTGGAACTCAAAGACCTCCTCCGGTCATTCAAGACTGTCTTCCCGTATATGACCATCAACTAGAAAACCGCCCAATCTCAACTCCGAGAGCAACAGGATGTGCTCCTTAAGATGAAGGCTCTAGTGAAGGAGCAGAGGGAGCCGATCGAGCTTCTTCAAGAGAAACGATCCAAGGCAGCTCAAGATTAAGGAGACTCGGACACTTCGAGGAATCCTCGAGCCTCGCCAAGTCCTCCTCTAACAGAGGAGAGGGTGAAGAAGAAGATCAAGAAGAAGCGAAAAGCTCGCGGCCGATGTAGCTCTTTCCGAGCATGGTGAGCCGGAAGGCCAAGGAGACCAAGAAGGACAAGGAGCAACAACCGAGGGTCCGGGGCTCCTAAAGTACAACCGAAGTGATCAGCTCGGACGGCAGCTCGAGTAGGTCCGAAGAACTCTGCCGATCAAGGATAGTCGACAGCGAGTCCACCCGAGCACACCCTCCGAGTCGTTCGGTTCCAAGAGGACGAGCCTCGGACGACCTAGTTCTAGGTCAGCCACACGTAACCGAGCCAATGCCGGAGATCCTCGTACTCCCTCCGCCGCGCTCAAGCACATCGTCAAGATCTTATCAGCGCCGGCGCACCACTCGTCCTTCCTCCTCAATTCGGACTAACCCATCTCCTCCTTAATTTCTTAGTCTTTTTTTACAGTGTTTCATTTTTTTTTGTCCGGACATCAAATATGTACTTCTTGTTGTATTCTTCCCATTTTTTTGTTTTTTTTGAAAGGCAAGGGGAGAATAGATAGAAAAAATTTGTTGTCTTATTTAGGGGAGTCTCTCTTACCTTGTGTAAATATTTCTTTTCGTTAAATTAATGAAGTACTGCATTTCATTAATAATCTCAAGTTTCTTGCTCGATATGTTATTTACAGACAATGCATCTACCTGCTTTTGCTTTGTTTCTTACTCGATATGATAGCTCTTACTATGAAATCTTAAGTTTATTTTCACGAGTAAATTTGCAATATCACTTACAAAATTTCTTCCTAAGTATGGAATGCCTTTCATCAAAAAGGGGAGATTGAAGACTCGGACTTTGTACTTACACTTTTTGAGTTCCATCCAGGAATCGGGTATAAGATCTCTTCTCTCATAAGGTTTTGATTACAAGTCATTCTATGTACCTTAGAAAGTTTTCTAAGTGATATAGCATTTATTCCGAGTGTTCTAGAAATTATTTCATATGTGTTTGCGTGACTCGGCTAACTCATAAAGCATACTTCTACTAACTCGGTTCCGAGTTACTCAACACTCGAATTATCGCATGTTCAAACTCTTGTATTCACACACATAAACTCATTTCTAACTTCATGTTCCAGGAATTACAATGTTAATTTTCTATTCCAAGTCAGCTTGTGTCGTTTGAACTTTGTTTTAGTCTAGATCAAGTTCGTTCACTATGATATTCTTTATCTAACTTGATTCTCTTTTAGACTGACTCGGATGGAATTTTGAGAATCATGGATATTAGACTCAGAAAATTCCATTCCTTTTCTCGACTCGGATAATTAGTCATTTAATTATCTTAATCATATCAATATCTTTGTTTAACCTTGGACCAAAGTATTTTATACTTTGAGAACCAAACTGATTTGCTTTTGTAGGTTATTCAAACGAGGCTATCCTATTTTTGAACTGCAAAAGTAACCGGCTTCAAAACGTCAAATCACCAAGCAGACAAGGCTTTTTCCACCTTTGACCTAGCCCCGGACAATCGTGTCGGGGTTGTCTGTTTCCAAAATTGGAAATCTGCTACACCATGCTCAACGGTGGTTTTCACCTTATTTTTAAAGACACTACCAGTGGTTTTGGGACTTCCAAAGGAGCCAAGAACCGTTGCTCAACGTTCATATCTCAACGGATATTTTCCGAGTGACTCAGAAAATCTCTTACAACGGTCACAAAGGACCTCCAGTCAGAAGATCGACACAACGGCTAAGCTGCTTGGTCATCGATATATAGAAGCCAACTTTCAAGACTTGAAGATTGGCGAATCTATTGTTAATATACATACTTGAGCAAAAAGTCATTGTAATCATTCTCAATCTTCTACTTACAACTCTAATTCCGTATTTGATAACTTTCCGAGTTGTAAGGTCTTGTACTAAGTTACAAACACTTTCTTTCTTACTCTCTAAGTAAGGTCCCTTGACCGAGCTGTAAGGGTTAACTCAGCTCGCTTGTCCCTAACTCGTAAGGGTGATCTCGGTTAGGAAGTACTAGATCGGATAAGGAAATTTCGAATATAGGAAAAACTTGTAAGGAGTTGTCTAAGGGAGCAACTCGAGTCAAGTCGATCTCACTGTATTTTGTGGACTCAAAATAGTGGATTCGACTTCGTGCTTGGATTAGCACGGTCCATGATTTTCTGCCCCAGGAGGGTTTCCACATACTTTCGAGTTATTACTTTTCCGAGTACATTCTAGACTCAGACAGCTTTGAATTATGATCAATCTGTTTCTTCACTACTTACCGTATTCCGAGTTCATGCTTTTCTAAGTACATCCTTGCCTCTCACTCACATCAGATCCTTATTCGCTTTAATTTTCAAGCAAGTTTCCTAATCACCCTATTCACCCTCCCCCTACGGTGATTTATACTCTCCAAGAGCAAACCTTCAGAGGTTAAATCTGGATGAGCAAGGGGATGAAGTGTTGGAAGTCGGCTAGAGTATCTCGAACTCTTTGGCCGGAGAGGTTAAGAGATAATCTAATTGCTCTAAATTTTGAGCGAAGGCCTTGGATGAGAAGGTCCACAGATTAGAAGAAGAGGAGATGGAGAAGGAGGAGGTGGTTGGATGATCTTAGTAGAATGAGTCCATATTCCTAGGTGAGGTTTTCTAGAGGCCTAGACACACAAACTCGTCTTTGCCCATAGAAACGATAGGAGCAAAGAATTTGAGCTCGGGTAGCTCGAAATCGAAATGAGCAAAAACTTGAGAGAGTAGTGCTCCGAAGAGGAGAGGAAGGTTCTTTGTGTCTAGAGGGCTTGTAAAAATGCTTTTGCGAGATAGGACCTAAGCTCAACGACTAAATCTCCAACAGATCCTAAAGCCGAGTCCTCATACTACGACTCTATTCAACACATCCTATAAATTGAAGTTTTGATTCAAGACTTACAAGATTGATGGAGCCAATAACTTAAAACTATTATTCTCTCTTCTATCTTACAACTCTTACATATACATTCACAACTTTCGAGTTGTAAAATCTTGTAAAGAAAAGTCTCATAATCTCTCTTCTTATTTCGAACACCTTTCTTAGTTATCCCTTGACTGAATTGTAAAGGTTAACTCGACTCGGTTGTCCCAAATTGTAAAGGGTACCTCGGTTTGGAAATACTAAAGCGAGATAAGGAAAATTCTATGCCTAGGAAAAACTTGTATTATAATTGTCTAAGGGAGTAATTCGGGTAGTCGAGTTCATTGTATTTGAGAATTCAAATAGTGGATTTGACTTAGTGCTTAGATAAGCACTGTCTCGTGGTTTTCTACACCATGAGGGTTTCCACGTAAAATTACTTGTCTCTTTCAATTCTTCCTTTCTAAGTCACTCTAGACTCAATTGTTGTTTTTGAGTTCACTCTATTCTTCAAAGAACTTCAAATTTTCACAAGTTTCTTTCATCGCCCTATTCACCAATCCCCCTAGGGTGATTAGACTCTCTAATTGAACTTTCATTTAAAACCCTAAATTCGGGTATTAGGCCACAAATTCCAAATTTATTGTCAACTAAGACAGCCACCACACCCCATTCAAAATCAACTTTAAAAAATAAAGAAAATACATTAATTGCTTACCATCTCGTCAGTCCACAACTTTCAACTTATTCACCCAATCTTCACTTTTCTTGTTATGCTTCGTTTCGTTTGGAAAAGGGAAGAGAGATTCTTCAAAGGAGGAGCACGAGAGAGAGAGAGAGAAAGAGAGAGAGAATTTAGAGTTTGGCGAGATTGATTTACAAAACAATAACAATAGGGTACATATATGACATGGGCATTTAAATAATTTCATTAAAATTTAATGAGACTTAACAAAGATGTAATAGAAAAGTACCCTAGTAATAGTTAGGGTACAATATAGATTATTGTAGAAACCTTTCTCATAATATAATCCCTTGAAAATAGTTTCCAAATAAGTAGAAGTACCTCCGAGTAATTTTCCGTAGTTAACCCATTACATATATTCTAACCCAAAAACATTAAAACCTAAACCCCACTCGCTTCACTCTTAATCCTCATAAATCAAAAGAATACCTTAATTATCCCTGTACTTGTATGGCCCCTTTGGGGTTGGAGGCTATGTTAAGAGAATCGGCCCGATTATCGACCTGGTTTGGAGAGTGGATCAATGGATCAACCGATTGAAGCGTTTAAATCGGGTTAAACCGGTTGACCTATTTACTAGTTAGGCTGAGTTGAACCGCCATAACCTCGATTAACCATAACATTATTTCTCTATATATCTTTAGATATTTTTTCGTTGTTATTGTCTTTTCTATATTTAATAAAAAGAATGACATAATTCATAAAAAAGTATAAAAGTTAACAAATTATATCATATGGTGCATAAGAAAAAACCCATTCATATTTACCTTCACTAAAAAAACTTTTTAAAAAATTAAAATAAAACCCTAAATTTATACTTATATTCCTCTTTCTCATTTTTTTTAGCCGCCCCACCCCCACAATTTTTCCCCTCTCTCCTCTCGCCCTTCTTCTCTACTTGTTCCGTGTTCCTTCTCTACTCCTCGGTGTTCCTCCTCTACTCTTTCCCTCTTCTTTGCCTCTTCTACTCTACTCATTTGCTCCTTCTCCTCTACTCCTTCTCTTGCCTAGCGCCACCTCTTTCCCCTTCTCTCCCGGGAGCACCACCAACAAATGCGAGCTAGATCCAAATGAGAGAAAAACATAAAGACACCGCGCGAGGTGAGCACCACCACCGAGGCAAGGTCGGCACCGAAGCATGGCAAGGAGGGGCGATGGGAGCAGCGCAATGAGAGAGGAGAGAGGAAGATCGAGACCGAAACGAGGGATTTAGTTGGGATTTTTAAATTCTAGTCAAACTACGAGTCGGCCGTTTCATCCGAGTCAAGTGGGCGGGTTCACTGGTTTAGACCAGTTTTTTTGTTTAATTGTCTAAATGAGTCTACACAATAAACCACCCGCTAAAGTGACCGGTCTCTAGTCCGGTCCGGTTTACGTAACATAGGTTGGGGATAATCTAGTAATAGAATTACTAACTTTCAAGAAAATCAAGGTTTGATTCTTCGTAGGCTGTGTGTACATAAAATTTGTCGATCCAAAATAAAAATAAAAATCCTGTATTGTAACTAGGGACGAGTGATTCTAGGTACATGTCTAAAAGTTTGGGAAAACCCTAGTTCCTGACTTTTGAAGATCAGGACCGTACCGAAAATTAATTTATTAGAAGCTGAAAATTTCAAATCAGGCGAGGTGGACACCCTGAAAAATTAATTTATTAGAAGCTGAAAATTTCAAATCAGGCGAGGTGGACACCCTGAAACCGGAACTAGAAGCTCCAGTTTAAGCTCTTTAAGAATTTGTTGCCCAACAAAGAGAATAGTAATGTTAAAATTTTCATTCAAAATGCATGTCTCGGCCATCTGAATATTCATGCACCAATGGAAAACCCTGTCCTGCTTAAGAGCGATGACAGCAATCAAGTGCATTCTCTGACGTATTACTAGAACAAAGATCATCCTTAACCAACCGAGATATTAATAAATTTTTCAATTAAAAGAGGGCTGACAATAATACCCAAAATTATTATTACAGTACTATTTTAATTTATGCCCCACACAATTTATGTCATTAAGGTTAATGCATCCCTACAGCTCTTGAAGTCCATGAACAAAGAATATTAAAAAAACAATAAAAACTAAAATCCAACTGATCACAACATGGATGCTAATGGCTACAATACAAATTTGCTAAACTCATCCTAAGAGTCGGACAGGAATTCCTTTGGACAGGACTCAAATCACAATCCTATAGAAATCATCTACTCTAAAGCAACAGCATCTTCATCTTCAGGATCCAACTCCTGCTCTACTCCTTTGACCTGTATATCAACAACCCAAATTAGAACTCGAAACTTGTGAACATTAAAACAAAGTTTATGAATTTCTTTCCTGTGTCATCCATTTTCATGTGTTACTGGACTTGTGAGTCAAAAACTTGAGGCCAGCGCCAAATAATACATCTGAGATATTTCCATAGCCATTTTCAGGATATTTTTATCGTTTGAGGTCGTTTTCATAAGACATAGATAGGAGTGACAATGAGCTCGTCTAGACAAAGTGGCACAGCAAGATACTTGGACAAGGTTTAGCATATCATATTCACAAATAAACTTAAACAAATGGGATCATGCCATTTTCTGGACCTTTGAATAGTTGAAAGCATTAAGCTAAATGAGAAAGACAATTGGAACAGCAACCAAGAATGCAAGAGCAAAGTTCTCATAACAAAAAAATCATCCTCCCCTTAAAAGGTTAGCAGCCACCCTTGCTTCTCTTTGCATATTCCTTTGTCGTGTGAGATACACAATGAAGTGACTTTCTTCCGTCAAGTCACGGCACATAAGCCCAACACAGAAGGATGGAATGGCAAGCTCTATATGACCATCTTTTCCACTAGAAACCTCCTCACAAAATCCCCTCCCTTCCCTGATATTTGCTACAGTTCTGGGGCTCCCTTCTCACCCCATTCTTCCATTTTCCAGCACCCTTGCCCACTCCACACCTCTAAACCATCGCTTGTCATTGTTCCTTCTTTGCGTCAATTGACATCATACGCGTTCTTTGATTCGGCGGAGTCAAGCTTCTTTACAAAAGATGCTATACTTTGCAGATAAGTAATAAACTAATTGCCTCTTTGCATCACTAAGCACATAGTAACGAGAATTAATTCATGCCATACTGAATACAAATCGAGTTCCTTTTAGGTTTGCAGCACACTCTAAAGCTTAAACCTTACTCCCTCAATTCAAGAACGTAAATTATCACCCTAGCCTATCCAGTATCACTAGTCAATCGTCATCCTTGACTAGGGGTGGGAATTGGGAGGGTAAGAGTTGGGTGTACCCATACCCACAATTTAACCAAAGATAACATCACCCAAACCATACTCAACCCAAAGTCTTCAATATCTACATGCATATTGTCCATGTGGATATTACCCACAAGGGTACTAACCACATGGGTATTAGTATTGCCCATGGATATCCATAAATTTGTACTATTGAGAGTGTATGGGGCTGGGTATATTTTTATTTATGTTTTCTTTTTAAGAATAATTTAACAAAGTATGCTCACAAATTAATAAAATTAATATTGTTGGAAAATAAGTGAATACTATAAAAATGCTTTTTAATTATGTTGTTGCATGAATGATTTTTTAAAGATTATTATTAGTTGAATAAAACAATTTAACAATTACGTCTTTAATCAACGTAAAAAAAAACATAGTGCAATCAATATAATAATCATTTATTCACTAAATCAAATAATATAATTCAAGATAAATACTTAATTAGTTGTATACCACCTTTGAGTTTGACAGCTACTTTTTATATATATAAGATGCTAGGATATGATTTAAAATTCTATAACTTATTTTCCATCAACACATGGTTGAATTCTATAAATTAACAATAATATCCTAAAAATAACAAAAAGTTATTAAAAATATAATAGACATCAACACAAATTGAAATAAGAGAAAGTATATAGATTTAAACATCAACACATGTTCTAAAAACCAATAATATGATTTAACCTAAAAATTCAATTCAAGGGATCTACGAAATTGGTGTAATTATAATATAGGGAGGAGGAAGCGAACTTATACCTAGTATACATGAGCCATAATCTTAACTATAAGTTTAAGGCCTCATTGGTAATATTGTCTTATCATATTAACAAGTTGAGATGTGCTTGATTCATTATATGTATTGCTAAGCTTATGGTAGGTGTACGTTAATTTTATTTGAAATAATGTTTAATTTGAAGATTAATTAATGAATAATCATCTGAAGTTACCTCTACCAAAACGAACTATTTTTTTAAATGATTTATGTTAGGTATTATATTTATAAAATGAAAGGATGTAAACTTGGATTTGCAGTATAGGTTAATACTCTAAAAATAGAAAATAAATATAAAATGCATATAAACAAAGTTTAGGAAAAATAATTATATATATATTTTTTGTTCAAATAAACTATGGACACGAGTAAAATATAATGTTGAACGGAAATTCAACATTAAGACCCATTCATTAAGTATATATCTTAATAACTAAAATAAAATTTCATCGGTGAAAATGAAAATGAAATAGAATGATATTTTAACGGAATGAGAAATAGATAAAGTAAAACCGGTCAAATTGAGAGACTAACAAATACAGGTATAAACAAACTTATTTATTTTGTCAAATTCATCATTCCATAAAAATCATGCAGTCTCCTAAACAAAAACAATTAAGATTTGAATCCCCTAAATTATATGTATATATGAAAATAAAATTAACCTATTGAAAAGACATATAATGACTATTACTTTTTCGATCAAGAATATTAGTAAGATAATTCTTTTTACTTTAACGCCTCTAATTTATAGAGAATATAGTATATCGATGTGCTTTGGCTACATTGAAAAATTAGGTTAATAAAATTTTAAACTATGTGAAATCGAAATTTATAGTATCGGATTAGGTTAAGAGAGGAGAGAGAAAATATGAGAAAGGATGTCAATAACTTGGTAGTGTATGAGTGTGTAATTCTAAGGTTTCTTGTAAATGTATTTAGTTTACGAGGATATGCGTATGTAGATAAACATGTATCCATTACCCACCATAATTATGGATATCTACCCATCCTCTACTCATTACCCATTGTTAGTGGGTATTACCCACCCAATTTGGGTGGATAAGGGTGGTTACCTATCTAATGGTTACTAATTTCTAGGGTTGTGCGTTATTCAGTCCAAAACCGGACCACACCACACCGAAAACCGGTGGACCGGACCAGACCGGACCGACAATGTTAGGTCCGGTCCACGGTCCTCAAATTCGTTTTCGGTCTAGATAGAAGACCGATTAACATTAGGTTTTTTTTTTCATTAGTACTACCTCCTTTGAGCCTCTCTCGTGAACCACCCCCCACCCCACCCATGACAATCTCTCTCTCTCCTACTCGAGTCTCTCTCCCTCACCCTTCTCTCTTTCGGGCCCAAATCAAAGACCCATAAGCTTCCCAACCTCCACCGCTTGTAAAACCTAAGCACCCATTACCCTTTTTCTCTCACCACCATTGAGCTCCATTTAGAAACAAATTCAAATCCAAAAGACAAAGAGAAGAATGGTGGAGGAAGAAAGTGGGAAAAATTCGCCGCTGTCATCTCCTTCACATCTCCTCGTGATGGGTGCCGCCTCGCCGAGTGTCTCCAAAATGTTCATCGCCGCCACCACGCCGGACTTCCCGAGCTCTTTCTCCATCTCGTTCATCATCCTCTTCTCATTAATGGAGATCTAGGATAGAACATTAAAGTGGGAATTTTTGAGGGTCAAAAATTTAGGATGACCTCCTTCTCATCATCCTTTGGAGGTCCTCTTCTCCTCATTATGTGGCGTTTTTGGTTGGAGGTTATGCAATAGCGGTATAATGTAATCAACTATGTAATGTAATTAGATATGCAATGTCATGGGACAACAATTACATTACTATGTTTGGTTATATAAAAAGTGTAATGTAATCACAATGGTAATGGATTATTTCAATGACAAAATTTAGTATAAATTATTGTAATAGAGATAAATGCTATCTAAATAAAAATTTGAGTTACATATTTAGATTTGAGCTTTTAAAAATATTTTCTATCAAATAATCAAGTTTTATTGCAAATATTAACTATATTATTCTAATAACAATAAATATAGTAATAAAGATAAATGTTATCCACATAAAAATATTTTAAATTCAAAATCATATTTGAGATTTTTTTAATCTTTTATATCATATTTCCTAATTTTAATTTTTTTGTAGCAAAAAGATCAATTGGATTATTCTAGTGGTAATAAATGTTTGTCATAGTGAAGATAAATGTTATCCACATAACAAAATTTTAAACTCTAAATTTATATTTGAGCTTTTTTAATCTCTTCTATCATATAATTAAGTTTTGAATTTTTTCATGGATAAAAAATACAAACTAAAATTATAACAAAATTTTAAACTCTAAATTCATATTTGAGCTTTTTTAAAATATTAAAGTTGAAATTTTCTCTTAATGATTTAACGATCATATCATATATTAAGATAACGAAGAAAAAAAAATTAAGTTTCTTATCAAATGGATAAATTGTTTGCTTGCCAAGAAGGAGAGAGAAAATGGATATGCAATTGAGAGGGGGTGCGAGAGAGGGGGAGGGGGAGAGAGAGAGAGAGAGAGAATTATTAAAAATGTGTTAAAATTTGATCACAAGGATGGATGTAATATTCAAGTAATTGTAATTGCATAGGCAGAGGTTAATGTAATTATAATGCAATTTTGATTGCAT
This sequence comes from Talinum fruticosum, assembly GCA_021018815.1. Classification (NCBI taxonomy): domain Eukaryota; kingdom Viridiplantae; phylum Streptophyta; class Magnoliopsida; order Caryophyllales; family Talinaceae; genus Talinum; species Talinum fruticosum. The sequence continues at coordinate 4,523,698 of JAITYX010000026.1, forward strand.
TACAAAGTTGTAACCAAACATGGTAATGTAATCACCATTACCAATTTGATTGCATTACTACTTTGATTACATCCAACCAAACATGCCCTTAGTGTTTTGCTTTTTTCTTGCCTTTTCCATCTATCAGCAAGTCACTTCATTTTCAATTTTCTAAATCTAGTTAAAATTGAGATGAAGTTGCATCAAATTGTCTTGCTTCTCTCTTTGTCTTACCCCGACGCCCTCCCTAAGTCTCACCAAAAACCCTAAGGCAGCAAAAAATAATCAAAATGCTCGGCATTTTCGGCCTAGGTTTTCACCGGTCCGATCCTAAACCGAACTGACGTTATTTGGTCCGGTCCTCGATCCTTATTTTTCTGTTAACTGATCCGATTCGGTCTTGGACTGATGAATAGCCCTACTAATTTCCACCCTTATCCTTGACTCCACTCCTTAGAAGCAAATCTCAAATAAGCAAGAATAGTAATCACTGTGAAACAAACATCAATAAACAAGGATAAGGCACGTTCAAACAGATTAATATTTGATTTAGACAAATTTTAATGCACCTTTTTTATTACTTAAGATGCACAAAAACACAAATACCTACAGTTTTAGAATTTGGGTGAGTACACCTCAACTCTATTAATAACCCTAAATTTTCAAGTTATTTGTGTTTTGAGTGATTATGCGTCATTGGAACTTTCTATTTTATTGTTGCATAACTTTCACCTGAGTTGTTTTATCTTTCTTTCTTTATTTTTTATTTCTCTTTGTTTCATTTCACTCTTATCGCCCCATCACCTATGTTTTCTTTCTATTAATATTAGATAGATTGTAGCTTAAAAATAATAACATAAAAACTTCACTAAATTAATAGTGATTTTTTCATAATCTTTACGACTGAATGGATTTTATCAAAAAGGTCATACGATATTCCGCTTTCTGGATAATCCTCTCTTTATAAAAGAGGCCGGGCATTTTGGTTCATAGCTTGTGAGTAAACCCTTTTGTTTTACTTTTTGAAAACTTTGTATAGTTGGAGTCAAGTTCTCCATCGTGGCAGAATTTGACTTTTTGGGATTTTGTTGATATGATTACTGAGCTTGAGTGTTTGATTTTTTTGTGTTTGCCCTTTTGGTACATGGCTGACATTCCCTTGGTGTCTTTTAATACATATTTTGTGATTACTCATCCAAAAAAAGTGAACCCTTCTGTTTTCCTCTTATACCATGCAAAGAAGATTTATTTTGTGATAAGGAAACAATACAACGAAGATTTCAAGTCAAACTTCTAACAATTCAGGCAATTGTGCAGAACAACCAGAGCAATAGCACATGGAAACTGAAACAATTACAAACATGTTATCCCTACATTCAATATGTACTCATCATTTTAATCACCAATGAAAAAAGAGGATGACTTTAGAAGAATAACTTTGAAAAACAAGATTCCAGCAACCACTATGGCATGTCAATTGTCACATCTTGTGATCCAAGATAGTTGAATGATCAATACCTAAAATCATCAAAACAAACCCCTCCAATTCTCCAATTATAAGGTTTCTAGCCAAGACTTTGGTTAATTCAATCATAGCAAAACTGCTTAGGAAACCATATCTTAAATAGTCAAATAATAACAACCTTCCAATCACCTTTATGAAAATTCCAGCAACACTAAATGACTATTGTTTCAATAAATTCAACTCTAACAATGCCTTTAGTTATTTTTTTACATCATTTAATATCCTAACTGTAGTTTTTAGGTCATCTAAAGTACACAAGTTATCCTTAATTATAACCAAGCCATTGCTAGATTGGAGGCAGATGAACTACAACATAAAATATGGACAAACCATTTTACGTTCCAATAATTGGGGAGTTGTCACCATTTACACTATTAAGATGTAGTCTTCTCTTCACAGTTTTAGCAATTAGATAACCAAAAGGTCTCAACAAGAATCCTACAAGAACGCAGAATTTGAGAGTTGTCTTGAGGATTTTTAGATTGATAATCCAACTGCATTGGATTACAAGGGGTGATAATTGGAACATCATAGTGGATATTGGATGCTAAATTGAAATTAGAGTTCTCAAAACAATCCTGCAAAATTTGCCTCCTAAGATGTCTACTTCTTTCACCGGTTAATAAAATGATAATTAGACATTGAATGTAGTGATGATAAGTTTTTAATTGCTTCAATTTCAATATGCAATTCCTTAAATCTTAGAAATTGCTAATAGTTTCACTTGAAATTCTCTCTATATTTTACAAGTAAAAAAGAAAAAAAGGGGGCCAAATCAACACTTATAGACCACAATTATCTCGGAAGGAGGAATATCACACCATACCATTTCACTCATAAAGTCTGTACGAAGTTCCTAAATTTAATTTTACGGAGTCTTCACATTATGATTTATAAGCGACAAACAACGTCATGTTAAAGAAAAAAAGAAACAAAGGCAAAAGGGAGCTGGGAGAGAATCAAATTAGTAAGAAACTTTAGAAAACAAAAGAAAAAGCATATCAAAACAAATAGAAAATTCCAACAACTAAAATCACTCGCACATAAAAGAACCAAACATTTAACGAGTTAAAGCATTAGAGTTGAGGTAAACGTGACTTAAATTACTAAAGCTCTAATTTCCAAACAATCGTTCATGGTTTATGCATTTATTATGTGACAAACAATACAGTTTGGAATTGCTATAACAAAAAAATGTAACACTTATCTTAATTCACATTGACATTTTCTTCACAATTGAACACCAGAATTCATCATCGGAGATTGCATACTATAAGAAAGAAGTTAGGGATGGAAAGTGACAACTGATGAATTACAACAAGGTACTCATTTAATTTTAAGAAATGGAAAAATTACGGTTTTGGTTTAGGAAGTGGATGTAGCAGGGAAAAAGACCCAAAATCAACCGCCACTATAGGGGGTAAAAAGGAACCATAAAAGGATATTTAAAAAAAGAAACTAATTTAGAGTCATTATGAATTTAACAAACTCCAGATGTGTATGACGCCAGGTAACACAAACCATGAATGCTGACAGACTGCAGTTTAGAAGCATTGGACTCAGGGAATGGAGAAATGCAAGAAATAAAGCCATCATCCTTCTAGATAGCGGACTGGCCATATCAATATCAAGAGTTACCACTCCATCAATCGTACCATCTAAATCTTCGTCAAAGTGGGGGGTGGATAGAGGTGATTTCCTAAATATTAATATTTGTAAAGCTTGTTCTTGACTGATGATTATTTAATTAATCTTCACCTCACTGCCATGTCTCATTGTTAGGTTAGTAAATGTTGCACCTGCTTTCCAAGATAGACATTACTGGATTTACATCTATGTCAGACCGGTCAAATATAAGGCTTCTACACTCTCACAAACATAAAGAAGCACAGGACGAAGTTACCCACAGCAGAATATTAAGCATGCAGAAGGAATATACCTCCCACACTATAAGTGATACACTAATTGTTGTGCAACTTCCTTCTCAGGTTACCAAAGAATGTCATCACCCCCACCCTTTTTTTTTTTTTTTTTTTCTTGGGTCTAAATGGTCAAGGAATAGAGTCTCACCTCTGGTACATAGTGCATAAGCATATTCTCAATGCCCGATTTTAGAGTGACGGATGAACTAGGGCAGCCACTGCATGCTCCCTGCATTCTTAGTTTGACAATCCCTGTTTCCCTGAGAAATCAACCAGAAAGCACCATATCTCAGCCAAATTCAGTGTAACAGAAGAAAATGGACCTCAATGTTGATGAAGGAAAGCAGAAACCCACGGATCAAATCCTCTATAGACAATATCCCCACCATCATCTTGCACTGCTGGTCGTATTCGAGTTTCCAACAGCTCCTTTATCATAGCAACAGTCTCTGAATCATCCTACAGCAATTTATGAACTCTCAACATCTCAAAGAAGAATAACAGTTCAGCGCTAAACCCTATAACAGATTCTGCAGTTGACCCCTAACTGACCTTCAAAAAGACTGTGGCATCTTACACTGTAGAAAGCAGAACGTATATCTAGTCTACCAAACACCACCACCTTTTAACAATATATAAAATGTATTCTGATAAAATTACCACATTATTAATTCAGCTTAAATCCGTGTTAGAGACAAACAAAGACCCATGTCAATACAGCCTGAGCCGAGGGACACATGCAGAGTTTTAGCCTTGACAAGCAGCGAACATTGTCTAAGTACATACAGCCAAGTTGTTATACTTGTAAGTATGGATAGACAGGCAAGGGATAAACACAATGAGAAAATGAATACAACATCAACATGTGATAGAGGAAAGTACATCAAACAAATGTACTCATTAAGAAATAGATGTCATGAGACCAAGTCAGGAGAGATACTCATCTAAGGTTCAACCCAAATCCCTGGGCATCAAATTCTCCTATCTACAGCCACATCCTTGGTAACTTGCATAACGACAAATATTTTCAATGAGTAATCAAAAGATTTATATTAAAAACACATCAAGGGGATATCACATCATCACTCAAGCGCAAAAAACAGTTACATACACCAACTAGCACAAATTTATCAAGCGAATAGCATACACCAATGCATATTGCCTTACTGACAACTAATGCTAGGACAATTGTGCTACAACCAATGCTTGGTGCAACCCATTCAGATGTTAGTTTGTATGACCAACTTTATGAATGACACTTAAGTCATTGTTTCTCAGTAACCCCCAACAACCCCGGCCCTTTTTGTCGCAAAGAGGAAAAATAAAATTTGTACAATCACATACTAAAAATCATACTCATCTCCATATGCCCATGTGGTGCCTGCCATAGACCTATCCCATTTCGCCTCTTATTCCTTCCAGAGAATGAATTGCAGGCCACAGTGGTTTTACCACTGACAACAATGAGTACGATTTCCATGCAACCCCTAACAATAAGAGATGTGTTGGTCACCTGGAATCAAAGGTTGCTAAAGAGTTGAATTTGTGGCATTTGAAGATGATTCCTTTGAGTATTTGGTGGAGTACTTAGAAGAAAAGAACTTGTTGGATTTTTTTAAGGCAAAGCTATGTCCTATCAAGAATTCAAGCTTTATTTTTTAAGAATTTTGTATAGTTGGACTCAAATCCTCAATCGTGGTACAAAGTTTTCTTTTCTGGATTTTGTAGATAAGATTATTCAAAAAAAGTTCAGGGATTGATAACTTTGCCACTTTCGTACATGGGTAACATCCCCTCAATGTCATATTAATAATACGTTCATAACTAATTAAAAACAAAAAAAAAAAGAACCGACAATGAGTAGGATTTTCCAGACTATGCAAAACTCAGCCTCAAATAACTGTGACATCTGCTAACATTTGTAGTTTTGTATGCATAATTTTGTTGAAAGTTTGTAGAGTCCAGAACAACAGCATACAGAAGGTTCAAAAACGTACTTCAAGAATAGTTGTGTCCTTGGAGGCTGCAGTGTTTTTATCCAGAAACAGTGGCTGACCAGACGTATAGAAATCCATAATTGCCGCAAAGATTTCAGGTTTCAAAACATCCCAAGAAACATCATCAGATTTTGTTATTGTTATGAAATCAGATCCAAAGAACACTCGAGTCACTCCTGTAATTAGAGAAGTAAACATGTTAGGCCTAATGTGTCTTTACTCCGAATGCAAGGTCAAATTGCACTAAAAGGTGAAGGAACTGTCCAAATGCCTTTTCATCCATATCATCAGTTAATGTCTTATCATTTTCTGGGAGGGGGATATGAGGGGGACAGACAGAAACATGGCGTCTTAAATGCTATGAAAATAAAAGAAGACTAAATATGGAATACTTCCTTGATTGTACCACAGTAAGACACCAATAAAGACACTATTTGACATGTCCTAACCTACCTAGGGGTTAAGGAACTTTATCTTAGATAACTTTTGTAAAACTAAATTGATAACTAAATTTGCCTAAGTTGCTTGCAACAGGTAAATGCTTGCATCAATCAAACCTTCTATCAATGAGACTCAGCCAAAGGGTATATATAATTCTCCCCCTATGTGCCTTGTGACTTTCAAGATACTATGGACTTGCAATGATGCTCAATCTAGGCAGCACATTTACATGGAGGCACTTGGGAATCTGGACCTAGTGACAATCAGACCTTGCAGCCTCTATTACTTGCAGCCTCCATCCCTTGCTGCCTCCACCCCATGCGCACACAAAGAAAAGAACAAAGAGAAAAAAATAGTTCCCAATGCAGCCATAAACAAAATGTTGCTAGCTCTTAAATGGGAGCCCAGTTGCCCATATTACTTGACTAACATCGATGACCCACCCGTGATTTATTTCTTACCTTCCTAAAAAGCTTGGACCCAGCTCATTACGTGGCTGCTGGACTACCTTATAGAGGAACAACACCATTATATACAATCATAAGATGTCCTATTAGCCATACTTATGACCATCCAGCACAAATCATAGCCTAAAAGTAACTCAGGAATGGCTTTGCCAAATTGAGCAATTTGTGGCCCCTCTTTTAAAAATACAAGGACACTCAATCTAGCACAAGAACATTCTTGCATGAGAACCTAATCTTGACATATGGAAATCAAGGATGATTTACCCAGTGTGATAAAGCAGCAGTCCTTTTATTCTTGTACATAATGCCAAGCCCAAAAAAATGTTCATTTGCAAAACCCATCAGAACTAAGCAATAAAAAATTGATCAAAACACAAGATTTCCAACAAAGCATAAGACTTTAAACATACAATAGACATACCATCAATTCCAAAAAGCGATCTTGCAAGAGGCGAATTCATGGAAGCACGAGCGTTCGGAAAGTCTGCACTGCCCACTTGCATAACTGGCTTGCCCGTATGAAACATTAGGGATGAAGGATTGGGAGTAGCCTGTGTTTGAATAAACATTGTCCTCCTTTGCCCTGTTAAGTAATTAGGGTTAACGCCACAACACAAAAAACCCAAAAAAAAAAAAAAGAAAATCTTGAGTTAACTTAGATCCCTCAGCTTGTCATGAACAACACATCTCCAAGAAAATTCAATATTTTCCCAAACAAAATCGAAACAGCAATTCATCAAAGCAAAAGAAAAAACTTCCAATTTTACAGTTACAAGTACCTATAAAAACCAAACCTCGCAGAAAGTAATACTGACAATGAAGTGAGAAGGAGAGAGAGTGACAGACCTAGGAAATGCGACCATGGCTTCAAAATTGAAAAATTAGTAATTGAAGAAATCGATGGAGCGAAGCCGGACGGCTTTGAGGCACCAGAACCATGAAAATGCGAAGTCAAGGACGAAGAAGAAGATGTGAAAAACGATCGACCATTATGGATGGATCGTCTTCTGGCAAACGACGTCAGGTGAGCTAACATCCCTAAAACCCTCATCGTCTTCTCTCTCTCCTCTCTCCTCTCTCCTCTCTCGTCTCTCCTCTCTCCTCTCTCCAGTGGTTCAGAAAGATCGATTGCTGCGAGGAGAATTCGCAATGAAGATATCTACGCCGATGGATTTCGACTATTTATTCTCGGCAGATGTCACTCGGTCGTTTGGCGGCAAAACATGATACCAGGCTACTAGTGTTGTAAAGTTAAAACTATTTCTTTGTAAAATGGTCTATGAGGTGTGATTGTCGAGAGTTCTCGGTCGGAAGAGCCCAACATGAAAAACAACGTTTTTATATACGTTTATATTTTTTTATATTAAACAATTTTTATTTATATTTTATATTTATTTATATATATTTATAATTTTTTATATTTATTTCTACTTTTTATGTTTATTATTATTATTATTATTATTATTATTATTATTATTATTAAAGCAGAGAAAATTGGAAAGGCAAAGAGAATTGGAGGAGACTGAACAGTAGTAAGAGAAGGGGAAAGAATTGGAGTTTTTTAGGTTTTTTTTATAGTATTTTAATTTTATTTTTTATTTTTTTAAATTATAAAATATTTTTTTTATATTTCAGAAAAATGATAATAAAAATTTACAGTGTTTGAGAAACATTAGAATAATAATTATTTTACCTATAAAAATAAAATAAAATATTTTAAAATATTATAAATAATAATTTTATAAATATTCATTACTCACGAAATATTTGATATTGTTAAATAATCTATTTAACAAGTCATTTATGTTCGTTTATGTTTCGTTTATATTCGTTTATGTTCATTTATGTTTGTTTATGTTCGTTTCGGTTTGTTTATGTTCGTTTCTAATCTTTTATATTCGTTTATGTTCATTTCTATTTATGTGTGTTTTGTATGTAAGTTTAAACAAGCCCTTAATTTGTTAGTAAATACCATTCATTAAATTTATCATCTAAACGTGTCATTGTTCTAAGAGAGTGCGGACTAATATGTTATTTCATGTAGAAGTAACCGACTAAAGCAAATTTTTAAAGTATTTATGAATTATTTTATCCAAGTTACTTTAAAAATAAAAGGAAAACATACCAGTGAAAAGAAAAGATGAGACATTGTTGGATAAAAGGGAATTAGGGATAGGGCCTTTCAAAAATCCATGATTGCTTAGGCCAATAGTTAGGCCCAACCAGGACATGGGTGCTTATTCCGGTCCCTAAAGTCATCCGACAGGTTTTGCCATCCGACCTGGAATGCTAAAGTAGTATCGGTCGGATCGCTTGTGAAGATTGAGGTATAACTCTTTATCTCTCTTAGGTTTTGATTCTAAGTTATTCCGTGCTTAATAGAATTCATTTTCTAAGTTTTCATTCGATTACGAGCCACTCGAAAGCACTTTATTTCATATCTCTATTTAGTGTTTCGACCCATTCGGACATCACTCAAAACCATCGTTTGTTCAAATACTTTCTCTATCATATTTATTACGAGCATCGACTTTGTATCTCAAGTTAAAATGAATTACAATGTTAATTCTTTGTCTTTAAGTTAGTTTATTTATGGAGAATTATTTGATTGAATCAAGTTCATTTATCTTGTTGAATTACTCTCTAACTTGATAATTTAAGGATTGACTCAAGATGAAATCTGAACCTAATGGATATTAGACTCATAAAATTTCACTCTTTTAGGCCAAAGATAATTAAGCTCTTAATTACTCGATTTAAATATTATCTCGTGCCTAATCTTCGACCAAAAAATTTTTATACTTTGAGTACCAATGTGTTTTGATTTTGTAGGTTATTCAAACAAGCCTAATCTACTTTTGAAGTACAAAAGCAACCGGTTTCCAACCGTTAAATACCAACGACTAGAGATTAACTCTGTTTTGGACATGGCTCGGACAATCGTGTCAAGGTTGTTTGTTTCCAAAGCTGGAAAACAACGACTTTAAGTCTAATGGTTGTTTCCACCTCAGTTTTCAATCACCACCAGATGATTGGACCATATTTTGGAGTTAAGAGCCATTGCACAACGTTCACATCCCAACGGATCTTTTCGAGTGACTCGGAATAGCCGTTACAATGGCTAGTGAAGATCACAAGTCCGGAATCGGACTTAACGGTCATTCCGCCTGGGTGCTTATAAATAGAAGCCACTTTGCAAGATCTAGAGGTTGCAAAAATTATTGTTGAACCTATTATTGGATTCATTCTTACTCAATCTTCAACTTATAACTCCAATTACGTATTTCATATTCTCTCGAGTTGTAAAGAAAGTCTTGTAATCACTTACATTTTTTTCTTACTTTCTTTGTAAGTCCCTTGACTGAGCTGTAAGGGCTAACTTAGCTCAATTGTCCCTTACTATAAGTGTTAACTCAGTTAGGAAGTACTAGATCGGATAAGGGAACTTATGAGTCTAGGAAAAATTTGCAAAGGAATTGTCTAAGGGAGCAATTATTGTTAGAGTCGAGTTCTTTGTAATTGAGAATTCAATTATTGGATTTGACTTAGTGCTTGTATTAGCATTGTCCGTAGTTTTCTCGCCCCATGAGGATTTCCATGTATTTCTATTTGTCTTTCTTTCGAGTCCAATCTAGACTCATAATCGCTTCTACTAAATTCACGTGCAAAAAGATTTTGAGTTTATTTAAAATCTTCCATCATCTTATTCACCCCCTCTAGGGTGACTTAATCTCTCCAAGAGCAAACCTTCAATTGGTATCGAGCCTACCCTTTCAAAAGGATCTCACAATCCAAAGGTATAAAGATCAAATGGTTCAAAACAATGGAGAGTTCGAAGAAGGAAGATCATCAACCAAACCACCCAAGTTCAAAGGGTCAAACTTTACACATTGGAAGAAGATGATGGAATGCTTCTTGATGGATAATGATGAAGATGTCCGGAACATCATCTAGAATGGGAACTACATCCCAATGAAGATGGAAGGTGTAAGATCCGTACCTAAAGAGAAATCCGAGTACACCATCGAAGAAACTCGAAGTTTAGAAAGAACTTCAAAGTTATGAATACACCGATGTGTGCCATGAAGACTCGGACTCTAAGACTAGATCATTACGAGTATCACATAAAGACTCGAGTACAAACCTCATCCCTCTTAAGTTTTGAGTACAAGTCATTCTGACTGTTATGGAAACTCCCGCATAAGTTTTCATTCAATTCGATCGACTCGGAAAACACATTCTTGTTTATCCACTCGCTTTGAAGTTTCGAGTCACTTAGACGTCACTCAGATTTATCGCATGTTCAAATAATCTCTCTAACACTTCTTATCCGAGTTCCGATCTGTATATTTCAAAGTAAAGTGAATTACAGTGTTAATTCCTATTTCTAAGTCGGGGTATTTGTTTGAGAGTTATTTGCCCGGATCAAGTCCGTATACTCGATGTTTTCACTCTTATAACTTGATCTTTCTTAGGATCGATTCTGATGGAATTTGAGTACAATAAATATTAGACTCGGAAAATTCCACTCTTCTAGGCTTAAGATAATTATGCACTTAATTGTCTTAATTAAACTATTATCTCGTGCCTAATCTTATACCAAAGTATGTTATACTTTGAGAACCAAAATTCTTTACTTTTGTAGGTTATCTAACCGAGGTTATCTCATTTTTGAATTACAAAAGTAACCAGCTTCAAGTGTCAATCACCGGAAGACAAGGCTTTTCTACTTCGAGCATGGCTCGGACGCCGTGTCGTGGTTGTCTGTTTCCAAACTGGAAAACTTCAACGCTAAGCTCAACGGTGGTTTCCACCTTACTTTTCGAGACAACACCAATTGACTGGAGCACCTTTAGGAGCCAAGAGCCGTTGCCTAACGTTCACATCCCAACGGATATTTTCCGATCGAGTTAGAAGAACCGTTACAACGGTCAAGAAGGCTTCGGTTCATAAATTAGACACAACGACTAGTCCGCTTAGTCATCTATAAATAGAAGGCACCTCTCAAGACTTGAAGATTGCTGGAATTATTGTTGAAACACATTACTTAAGCAAAAGTCATTGTATTCATATTCAATCTTCTATTTATAACTCCCACCTTGTAATTCATACTTTCTAAGTTGTAAAGTCTTGTAATCAGTTACATACTCTTCTTACTTTTTGAGTAAGGACCCTTGACCGAGCTGTAAGGGTTAACTCAGCTCAATTGTCCCTAACTGTAAAGGTTACCTTAGTTAGGAAGTACTAGATCGAGATAAGGGAATTTCGATTCTAGGAAAACTCTACAAGGAATTGTTTAAGGGAGCAATTCTGGTTGAGTCGATCTGCTGTATTTTGTGGATTCAAAATAGTGGATTTGACTTGGTGCTTGGACTAGCACTATCTCGTTGGTTTCTGCCCAGGAGGATTTCCACGTATCTCCGAGTTTACACTTTTCCGAGTCCAATCTAGACTCGGATTGTCTTGATCATTCCTTTCAAGCTTAAAGTTTCTAAGTTTGCTAAAATTTCCTCATCACCCTATTCACCCCCTCTAAGGTGACTAAGACTCTCCAAGAGCAAACCTTCATGCTATCAACTCGGAAGAGTACAACGGGGTCTCTACTTGTGACACGATCAAAGAGGTGCGGGACACTCTTGTCAACACCTATGAAAGGAACAAGTCAAGTGAGGCAAGCAAAGATAAGTCAATATCTTCGCAAGTATGAGTTGTTCAAGATACGGTCGAGAGAGAACATCTCTTAGATGTATGCTCGGTTCACAAAGATTACTAATAATCTTAACACTTTGGGTAGAAAGATCGCACACGAGGAAATGGTCGGAAAAATTCTAAGAAGTCTACCAAAAAGAAAATGGGGTCCCAAGATGACAACCATTGAAGAGGCTTAGAATCTCTCTCAACCGAAGCCGACGAGCTCATTGGGAAACCGCTTACTCATGAGATTTATCCGGAAGAAGAGGATGACGAGGTCGGCACCAAAAAGAACATTGCACTGAAGGCCTCGAAAGCGGACTTCAAAAGTCCGAGCTCCTTAGAATCGAAGAGGATCCCATGGCACTCATTGCCTAAGGCTTCAAAAAGATGATGAAATACAAGAAGTGGAAAAAGAGGTCAAAGGAATAGTTCTACAAGAAAGATAAGAAGGATAGGAAAGGTAAATACTCACCCCTTCAATGTTATCTTTAACTAAGAACTCTGGTTGCTTTGAATGTGGCAGCAAGGAGCACATAATCAAGGACTCGTCCAAAGAGAAAGAAGGATAGAAAGAAGAAGGCTATGATGGCTACCTAGAGTGATGATAGCTCATATGAAGAAGATGATTCCGATGACTCAAAGTGTCTTATGACACCGATACAGAGTGCTCGGATTAAAATGCCATTAAATTATCTCGGAATGTCAAAAATGTCACTAATTAATTTGATAACGAACGATTGCCACTTGGACTAATTATTATGGGTGAAAAATGCCACCGATGAAATTTCATTCGTACACATGTCACAAGATCAATGGTGTAGGAACAGATAAAATGAGTTAAAGTGGCATTTTTGACCCGTAATAATTAGTTCGATGGCAATCGTTGACCATCAAATTAATTAGTGGCATTTTTAACATTCCGAGATAATTTAGTGGCATTTTAATCTTAACACTCCATCGATAAACTCGGAAGCTGAATCCAAGTCGGACAATGAGAACTCGGATATTGAGGAGACAAGTCCTCAAGAGGTGACTCGGGAAAGGAAGGGTCACTGGTACTTGACGGTGGCTACTCATACCATATGTCTAGAGATTCAAGACTCTTCTCGAGTTAGAAGATTTGAAAGGATACAAAGTCACATTTGGAGACAATAGCAAAGGCAATGGCAAGATTGGTTAAGGAAACAACTCGGTCAGTCCAGTCTACCTTATCAAAGGGCTTAAATACAATCTCCTTAGCATTTCTCACCTATGTGACAAAGGTCAAGAGGTAAGGTTCACTCGGACCAACCGCTATATTTCGATGCGAGTCACTAAAGAGACAAAACTTTCAGGTTTGAGGTCAAGTAACACGTATACTATCCTTCGTTAGATTCTAGTCAAAATTTATCTTGCTTAAAAGCAACTTTGAATAATGATTCATGGACATGACATCGTAGACTAGGCCATATTAGTATGCATGCTATCAAAAACTTGCATCTCATGGAGTGGTTAGGGGCTTACCTAATTGTGCATTTAAAAAGATAAAATCGTGAAGCATGCACAAAAGGAAAGCAAGTCGGATCATCTTTCAAACCACTCAAAACTATGTCTACATCCAAAGTGCTTGAATTAGTTTATATGGATTTCTATGGTGAAATTCTCGTGAAAAGCTTAGGAGGTAAATCTTATGTGCTTGTCATTGTTGATGATTTTTCAAGATTTACCTGGGTGTGTTTTCCGAAGAATAAGAATGAAGCATTCAAAGAGTTCACTAGGAAAATTCAAGTGGATTCTCGGACTTAGATCACAAGGATTCGAACCGACCATGGAAGGGTGTTCGACTACTCGAATTTCCAGATTTCGTGACAAGAATGGGATTTCTCACAACTTCTCTCGCACCAAGAACTCCTCAACAAAATGGCGTAGTGGAGAGAAAGAACATAACTCTTGAAGAAATAGGAAGGATTATGATGATTGAAAACGATCTACCTTACTATTTAAGGGTTGAGACAGTCAACACAAGCAAACTACACACTTAATAGATGCCTCAATAGACCTATTCCAAGAAAACACCCTAATGAGCTATACAAAGGGAAAAAGCCCAACATCTCCTACTTCAGACCATTTGGTTGTAAATGCTTCATGCACAACAATGGTAAGGAACATCCGACTAAGTTTGATGCTAGGTTAGATGAAGGTATATTTACAGGTTGCTCGTCGCATAGTAAATCTTATCAAATTTTTAACAAAAAGACTAACAAAGTGGAAGAAAGTATCCACGTTGTCTTTGATGAGATTGATCTTAGCGAGAATAAGTGAATCCACCTTCTCGGATCTCAAGATTAACAGAGATGAAGATGACCTTGCTGAAGCCGAGCTCAAAAAGAGTCAATACGTGAAGAACTCGGGCAAATCAAAATGAGGCAACTCAAAACGAACCAACTCGGAATGCCGTGACTTAGAATGAACAAACTCAAGAGCCAGGTCGGAATACTGAAGAACAAGCCAATACAAAAACGTAACAAGATCAACCAACCGAAGATCAGCCTATTCAACCAACAAACTTGGTGAATCGGAGGACATGTAGAGCTTTCAAATAGGCATCCACCCACCCACCTAAGAATATACTTTCGATATCAACGAGTGGGGTAAGAACTCATTCTTTTTGCAAAATCTATGTGTATTCTCTGCATTCATATCATTAACTCGAACCCAAAAATAAACTAGAGGCCCTAAATGAACCTGAATAGGTAGAGGCCATGCAAGAAGAGCTTAATTAATTTGAAAGAAACCAAGTTTGGACTTTGACCAAATGACCTTCCGACCACCCGAGTAATAGGAAGCAAATGGGTTTTCAAGAACAAACTGAATGAGGAAGAGTTGGTAGTAAGAAACAAGGCTATACTGGTTGCTCAAGGATACAACCAAGAGGAAGGAATTGATTGTGAGGAAACCTTTGCACCTGTTGCTAGGATTGAAGCGACCAAAATTCTTTTAGCATTTGCATCGACCATGAACATCAAGCTTTATCAAATGGATGTCAAGTATGCATTTCTCAATGGTTATATTCAAGAAGAGGTTTATGTTGAGCAACCCCTAGATTTGAAAACTTAGAATTTCCAAATCATGTTTTCAAGTTGCAAAAGGCTTTATATAGTCTTAAATAAGCTCCGAGAGCTTGGTGTGAAAGACTAAGCGGTTTCTTGGTGAAAATGATTTCAAAAGAGTTCAGATCCACAAAACTCTTTTCATAAAAGTCAAGGGGAATGATTTTCTTATCATATAGATATATGTTGATGATATCATTTTGGAGCTACTAATGAAACTCTATGCCAAGATTTTTCTAAGTTGTTGAGATTGGAGTTCCAAATGAGTATGATAGGAGAACTCAATTTCTTTCTTGGTCTACAAATCAAACAAGACAAGGATGGCATCTATGTCCATCAATCTAAGTACACCAATGAGCTATTGAAGAAATACAAGCTACAAGATGTGAAGCATGCAGCAACATCTATTAGTATCAATTTAAAACTTGACTCGGACGAGAAAGGTAAAGCTGTAGATCAAAAATTCTACGGAGGTATGATTGGATCTCTACTTTATCTCACATTTAGTAGGCCGGATATTATGTTCGAGTGTCCGCCTTTGTGCAAGATTCCAAGCTAATCCAAAAGAATCACATCTTACTGCGGTGAAGAAAATTTTTAGATATCTTGTAGGGACTCGGAATCTTGGTTTATCGTTTTCAAAAGACTCGGACTGACTTTGACTGGATACTAAGATATTGACTATGCTAGATATAAGGTTGATAGAAAGAGCACATCAGTAGCATGTCAATTTCTAGGTCAATTCCTCATCTCCTAGCACTCAAAGAAACAAAACTCGGTTGCTATATCAACTGCTGAGACTCGAATACATTGCAGCTGGAGCTTACTATGCTCAGATTCTCTAGATCAAGGAGCACTTAAAGGATCTTGGACTATCATTTACATCTATCCCAATCAAGTATGACAATCGAGTGCAATCAGCATCACTAAGAATCCGGTTCAAGCATTGAAAGACTAAGCATATTGAGGTTATGTATCATTTTCTCGAGAGAAAAAGGTGATATTGAGCTTGAATTTATTCCTACTAAGTTTCGATTAGATGATATTTTCACTAAGTCTCTTAGCGAAGATCGGTTTTGTTTTATTAGGAATGAACTTGGTATGATAAATACATGATTGTGTGATCATTGTCCGAATTATTCTTTCATGATTATGTGTTATATGCTTTGATTAGATAACAAATCGATCGGTTGATTCAGAGTGAAACTGATCTATGAGTTATTAGTTACTCGGAAAACCTTACCGAGTCGGACTCGGTTTATGAGCAAAATGGACATCAAAATTCCGAGATCATCTCTAGATAAATGGAGGATCTCATAATTATTTTCGAAAACTCTTTCTTCTCTTTCTCTGTCATGCATATCAATAAGCAAAAACTAGCCGTTAGAAGAAAGCTATTGGAAAACTAGTCGTTACAGGTGCGAGCTACATAATGGTTTGAGAACCGTCGCTTGGCATTTGGGTCGAAAGAAGGTTGGGAGTCTTTTCTGCTATAAATAGCACCTCTTCACTTTTTTTCTTCATTTGACCTCGCTAGTTACTCACTCTCTTTGTTGTCAACACTCTCTTGCTCACTCGCGCTCATTCTCTCTCTCTCTCTCTCCGAATTCGAATTTTCTCTGTTCTCAACTTTCTATTCTTTCTCTCTCTCTTTCTTTCTCCACTCTTTGAATATGCCGAAGAAAGGAACTGCTCAAGAAGGAGGGTCGGCCACCAAGAAGGCCAGAACCAAATCCAAGACTAAGGCCGCACAAGAAGGTACCTCGGATCCTTCAAAATATTTTGTCACCCGACGACTTCACTTTGGATGACAAATTCTTTCCTTCTACCTCTTTTTCCTGGTTGCAGCACATCAAACACTCGGTGTTTACAAATATTTGTGCTTTTGCAAGTATATCTATCCGGACCTAGTGTCCGAATTTTATTCCTACATGACTGCCAATGAAGGCATCATAACTTCTACTGTTCGAGTTAAGATTGTTCGGATCAACCTTGCCTTTCTTTACAAACATTTTGATGTAAAGACTCTTTTCTTAATTCTAACCCTGTGCTTTTCACTGAAATAGTCGACGATTTCTTTGATAGGTACGCTAAAGAAGTTTCGAGTCTAGGAAAAATTTCTATGTGACTCGGATGAAGTCCGAAGCAAGACTTCTTTGCTTCATTCCGAAGAGAACTTTCTTTTCTCATCATTCCTATAAAGAGAACCCCAACTCGAAAGTTCTTAAGATTCTCTTCGACATTCTTGAAGGCTACGAAGTAGACCTCTTTCCCTCTATTCTCAAGTAGATGGCAATTGTGCTTGCTCATTTTAAGAAGTGTGCTCCTATACCTTTCGAAGCACTTATGACCGCTGTTTTTAAACAATTTAAGGTCCTTCTTCCCTCCGATGCCAAAGCTTGCTTGGAACATGTTATCTATTTTAGCAGGAATGAGCTCTCTATCTCGGATACCAGGAAGTCAAGCCTGGTGTCTAGATTCATATGTTTAAGTTATCTCCTCCTCCTCGGACTCGGACTCGGACTTAACCGGAGGTCCCATTTTTGACCGCTGGACCTTCTACTTCTCAACCTCCTCCTTACGCTAAGTCGTATACTCGAAAAGGTAAACAAATTTGCTTCTTTGATTGAGGATGTTCAAGCAACTCTTATTCAAGACTTTTATTCCAATCTTGGTTCTGCTACAAAAGCAAGCCCAATTCTCGGCTCCGGAAGAACCAAGAGTTAATTTCTAAGCTCAAGGGGATCATTAAGGAACAACACGATCATATCAAACATCTCCAAGAACGCAGATCTAAAGAAGTTGAGGACTTAGAAAACACTAACACTTTTAAGGAGTCCTCAAGCCTCGCTAAGTATACCGACAATTGGGTCATTTGGTTCGAGTTCGGTTCGGGTTAGTTCAATTCGGGTTAACTTTGGGTTGATCTTGTTTGGGTCCGGTTCGGTTTCGGCTTCGGTCAACTTCGGTTCGGGTAAGCTTCAGTTCGGGTTAGTTCGGTTTCGGTTCGGGTCAACTTCGGTTCGGTTCAACTTCGGGTCAATCTTATTCGGGTTCGATTCGAGTTAATTTTGGATTGGGTCGTAATCGCGTCACTTTTGGGTCAAAATCGATTCAAAATTGTACCACTATAGGCACAAAAGTCCATCCTCAAAAAAATGTGGGTTGGGTCACTTTTATTTGGATTAAATCGATTCGGGTCTAATTTGGTTCGGGTCATTTTGGGTTCGGTTCAATTTCAATTCGGGTCATTTCTTCATTAGATTTCGGGTCGGTTCGGTTCGGGTCGGTTTATTTCGGTTTTCGGTCAAAATCGGTTCAACTGTTTTGGATGTTGGTTCGGTTTGGGCTTCGGGTCGTTCGGGTTGACCCGTTCGGTTCGGTCAATTTTGCCAAGTCTACTCGCTAAGACACCATCAGCTGAAGCTAAGGAAGCAGTGAAGCTGAAGCCAAGGAAGAAGAAGGAGAAGTTAAAGAGGGAAAAGAAGATAAAAAGAAGAAGAAAAAGAGAAGAAGGCTGCTCGACCCGGAGGACCGGGGTATCAAAGATCCTGAGCTGATCCGCTCGGATCATCCTCCGAGCTACTTAGAAGAGGTCGGCGATGTTGGTCGATCAAAGGCCCCTGTCTTCGAAGCACGGCCAGCGACTGTCTTTGAGGAAGAAGAAGAAGTTGAGGAAGATGTGCCCTTGATTCCCGAATCGGGACCGCCCAACTTCCTAATATCCCGGTTCTATAGCATCCTCGCTCATCTACTTCAACACAAGCTTATAGGCGAAGGTGCACGACTCGTCCCTCCTCCTCAAGACAACCTGCCCCTCCCTCTTAGTCTTATTTTTTTAACTCAAATTTATTTTATTTTGTCCAACATCTATTGTATTTACTTGCTCTTCCCTCCTTTTGATATTTTTGTTGAAATGCATAGGGGAGAGAAATAGATAGAAAATTTGGATGTTTGGATTAGGGGAGTTTTTCTCCTTTTATGACTTTAGTTATTTTGTGTTTTGTTTCTTGTATATATGTCTATGGCAATGAATGACATTTAATTTTTCCGAGCATATTTGTTTGTAAATTACATTTTTTTCCAATTATTCGATACTTGACTCCTTAACATATTTTCTCCGAATTATCATTAGTGTTCTAAATAATATCAAGAAACATGTTCTAAGTTATGTTGTAATATGAGCTGCACTTATAAAAATCTTAAGTTCTAACCGAGACTTTCTTTTGCTCCGATCATATCACTATGAAAACTTAACTTTTTAAGCTAATAAGTTTCTATCTTAAGTATGGAATGCCTTTTATCAAAAAGGGGATGAGGGATTTAAGACTCATGTATAATTCTTTATCTCTCTTAGGTTTTGATTAGAAGTCATTCTGCGCTTAATAGAATTCATTATCTAAGTTTCCATTCAATTTTGACCCACTCAAAAGCACTCTATTGCATATCTCTATTTAGTATTTCGACCCACTTAGACATCACTCAAAACCATCGTATGTTCAAATACTTTCTCTATCACATTTATTTTTAGCACTGACTTTGTATCTCTAGTTAAAATGAATTACAACATTAATTCTTTGTCTTTAAGTCGGTTTATTTATGGAGAATTATATGATTGAATTGAGTTCATTTATCTTGTTGAATTACTCTCTAACTTGATCATTTAAGGATTGACTCAAGATGAAATATGAACTGAATGGATATTAGACTCATAAAATTTCACTCTTTTAGGCCAAAGATAATTAAGCTCTTAATTACTCCGATTTAAATATTATCTCGTGCCTAATCTTCGACCAAAATATTTTTATACTTTGAGTACCAATGTGTTTTAATTTTGTAGGTTATTCAAACAAGCCTAATCTACTTTTGAAGTACAAAATCAATCGGTTTCTAGCCGTTAAACACCAGCAGACAGAGATTAACCTTTTTGGTCATGGCTTAGACACCATGTCAAGGTTGTTTCTTTCTAAAACTGCAAAAACAATGACTTTGAGTCTAACGGTTATTTCCACCTCGGTTTTCAATTACCACCTGATGATTGGGCCATCTTTTGGAGCCAAGAGCCGTTGGACAACGTTCACATCCCAACGGATCTTTTCGAGTGACTCAAAATAGCCGTTACAACGGCTAGTGAAGATCACAAGTCTAGAATCGGACTCAACGATCATTCTGCCCGGGTGCTTATAAATATAAGACACTTTGCAAGACCTAGAGGTTGCAAAAATTATTGTTGAACCTATTATTGGATTCATTCTTACTCAATCTTCAACTTACAACTCGAATTCCGTATTTTATATTCTCCGAGTTGTAAAGAAAGTCTTGTAATCACTTACATTCTTTTCTTACTTTCTTTGTAAGTCCCTTGACCGAGCTATAAGCGCTAACTCAGCTCAATTATCCCCGATCGTAAGTGTGAACTTAGTCGGGAAGTACTAGATCGGATGAGGGAACTTTTGAGTCTTGGAAAAATTTGTAAAGGAATTGTCTAAGGGAGCAATTCTGGTTAGAGTCGATCCTTTGTAATTGAGGATTCAATTAGTGGAGTTGACTTAGTGCTTCGGTTAGCACTCGTCCGTGGTTTTCTACCCCAGGAGGGTTTTACACGTATTTTTGTTTGTCTTTCTTTCGAGTCCAATCTAGACTCGGAATATGCTTTACTAAGTTCACGTGCAAAAAGTGTTTGAGTTTTTATAATCTTCTATCACCCTATTCACCCCCTTCTAGGGTGACTTAATCTCTCTAAGGGCAAACCTTAAGCTTGGACTATAATTCCGTATTTCAAAATTTTTCTGATTTTTGAAAAAAATTGAGATGCGGTTTAAGAATTAGAAACATTAAAAAGAGGAGTCGCCAACTAATTTTGATATAAAAACTAACAAGAAAGGACCACTTCTCCAATTTTTGAGTTTACCAAAGGGACAAAAACTCAAAAACTAGAAAATATTTTTAGAAAAATACTCCATTGACCAAAACCAATGATCCGGTGTTCGAGGAGGAATGTACGAAATGAAGAGGGGTTCTCCTCATACAGCCCATCCTAAAGATGGCCTTTACTAATTAGATAAGGGAGGAAAAAGTACTTTAGATGAAATCAAACAAGCAACATGCCATAGGTGGAAGTTGAAGCAACCAAAACATGAAATGAAAGCGATAAATGAAAGCAATATCTAATTATTGCATCGGGCATGGTGGGAATAAACGAAATTGCATTTTTAAAACCACAATACGAAAAGCAATAAAAACTTAAATAAAGTGAAATAAAAAGTGAATTAAACTCCGAAAAGTTAGAATCGTGCCCTCAGGTATACCCACCTATTAGACTCGAATTTGGATGGGAATTTCAGTAGAGTGAGGGTAGGTTGAAATGAACTTGAAGCTGCAACGTGAGGGCTTTTTGTGAGGTTTTAGAAATGGGAAATAAAGTGTGAGTGAGGGACAATAGAGAGGAGAGAATAGAGAGAAAAATTTTAACAAAATGGAGGGTTTTTCTAGGTGAAATTAGTGTGTAAATGGGGGGGAACCCCGTATTTATAGAAGGGTTTAAGGTTTGGAAAACCCTAAGCCTAGCCCCAAAATCCCTTGACTGAAAGGATAATTCGATCGAGATTTTCGAAAAAGGATAG
Source organism: Talinum fruticosum (assembly GCA_021018815.1). NCBI lineage: Eukaryota > Viridiplantae > Streptophyta > Magnoliopsida > Caryophyllales > Talinaceae > Talinum > Talinum fruticosum. The sequence continues at coordinate 4,545,435 of JAITYX010000026.1, forward strand.
AGAAAATGTGGGCGGGTGAACCAGTCGAAACAACGTCGTTTAGGAGGCTCTTTGGATCGAGTTCGCACCGAAATGACCGGGTTTCATTGTACAGGAAACTATGCCAGGCTTAGGCGCTAAAAATTATCAAAATGCTCACATTTTATTGGTCCGGAGGCCCATTCCGATTCGATACTAGGTAGGGTAGACTAAACCTGGTTTGGACCGGTCGAAAAATGAGAAAGTGGGTTGGATCCAGTCTAAGAAGAAGCGCTTAGGCTGTTTTTGCTACTAGTTTGATTTTTGGGCTAATTTTGGATTTTATTACTCTATCTTAGTCCAATCTCGACCCGAATATACAAATGAGGCTAGGTATTCATCATCAAGCCGACAAAAATAAATAAAATAAACAAGGGCGACATTTTTTAGGTGTCTACAATTATTAGAGAAACAATGATTGGAAAGGAGTCGCCAGTCACTTTTGAATAAAAACTAACAAAATAATTAGGAGATATTAACATTTACCTCCCTCAAGTTATTTGGAAATCATTTTTACACCCTCCAAGTATTGGTATATATTTTTACCCACCCTAACAAGAGTAGTTAATATTTGAGTTATACATTGACCATTGTTCTTAATAATAGAAAAGATCCAAATACGGTGAGTGTGCTCGATGTGGCATAAGAAAATGAGGTAAAGTACCAAAATTGCCCTCTTTGCACTAAAGCGCCAAGAACTAATGGGGGGTAGCATAGTCATTTTATTTTAAAAATTAGGGACAAACTTGTCCTTTTACATTTCCGATTAGCCTCTTATCGTTTTTTTATCTTAAATATTTTTTATCTCTAAACCTATGGTGGGTAAAAATATATACCAATACTTGGAGGGTGTAAAAATAATTTCCAAATACCTTGAGGGAGGTAAATGTTAATATCTCAAATAATTAGTTTCCTAATTTGAGTTTAAACAGAAGGGACAACCAAAAGGAACAAAAAGTTCAATTGAGGAAATGTTTTCAAAATGGACTCCACTGGCCTAAACCAATGATCCGGTGTTCGGGGGTTAAGGTACAAAATAAAGAGGTGCTCCTCATTCTATTTGTTAAAAAGCAGTCTCTTTTAATCAAAATGGAAAGTAAAAATTGTGTTAAGAAAAACAAGAAAACATCATGCTAAATGCGGAATTACATTAATTAAAATGGGAAGTAAAAATTGTGTTAAGAAAAACAAGCAATCAAATCATGTAAATGGAAATGATAATAAAGCAATAAAGGAAATCAATAAACCTAAATTAAACTATTACATCTAGCAAGGAGGAAAGTAAATGAAATTACATTGATTCAAAACCCATAACACAAAAATTAAAACAACCGAAAATAAAGGGGAAATGGCTTGGACGATATGATTCTTTTCCTCAGGTAGACTCACCTGTAGGACTCAAAACTAGATTAGATTGAGACACAATAATGGTAGGAAATAAGGAGCTTCGAAGGGGAAATGAAGGCCTTTTTGGAGGGGTTTTGGGAAGAAAAGAATGAAAATGTGAGTTGAAACAAGTGGAATGGTAATGAGAGTGGGAGAATTCAACAAAATAGGGGTTAAGTTTAGTTGAATTTGTGTGTGAAATGAGGGGAGTGAGGCCCCTATTTATAGCAAGTCTGTATATGCCCAAAAGGGGTATAATTTTCCACAAGTGTACGATTTTCAATCATAATACCTAAGGGTCAAATCTACATGTACGGTGTCGAATCTAGACCACTTAAACAAAACTAGCGCATATTGACTAAGGGCCTGTTCCAAGTTACATGTACGTTTTTGTTTACTTATGTTCATTTCTTCTCTTTTCTATTACTCATTTTTGTTCATTTATGCTCTTTTCTATTTTTTCTGTTTTTGTTTATTTTTTTCATGTAAATTCGAACAAGCCCTAAACCAAAAACAATAAACTTACAAACCTGAATCATTCAACTCACAAAAGTTAAATCTCAATTAAACATGATTGAGTATAAAACTTAAACGTAAACAAGCAAAACTGATTAACAAAATGAATTAGAAAGCTATAAACTTCATTCAATTAAGGAAAACAAGAGAGTGAATCGAAGAAATCATCAAGAATAAAATCAAACTAAAAGGAACAGAAATTGAAAACCGAAGGTAAATATTAAATTGAATAAGCAAAATTGAAACTTGAATAGAATATAAAGCACTTGAATTAAAATTGTAAAAGAAACTAAATTAAAATTAAACTAAATCTAAGCTAAGTTAAAGGTGGGATAGGGATCTCAAGGAAGAGGCTAAGAAATGTCTTTTATAGCATTATAACTCAAGACTTAGGGTTTAGAAAAGGGAAAATCACGGTTGTACAGCCAAAAAGAGGTCTATAGGAGCTGTGGGGGCACCACGGTCTAGGCCATGGTTGTGGCACTATTATAGAAACGACTTCTAACGACAGGCCTTTAACGGCGATTATAACAAAAACTATTGTAAAACCCGACACGATGGCATATTTGTAAAATAAGTGGTCTTTTAATGCATATATGATGACGGTTTTTAATTGAACTGTCACCAAAGGTGAAAAGTCCACTTTTAACTACGGTTCACTAAAAAACCGTCATCAAAGGTGCATATATGATGACGGTTCGAAGACTCGGACTATTACTTACTCGTTTCGAGGTCCATCAAGGAATCATGCATAAGACTTCTTCTCCTATAGAGTTTTGATTCCAAGTCATTCCATGTGCCTTAGAAACTTTTCTGAGTTATATAACATTTCTTCGAGTGTTATAGAAACTACTATGCTGTTTTTGCTCGACTCGACCGACTCAGAAAGTATACTTCTATATGCTACTTCTCACTCGGTTCCGAGTCACCCAACACTCGGATATCTCGCATGATTCAAACACTATCTTTTCGCAAATAAACTCGAGTCCGACTTTGTGATTCGAAATTACATTGTTCTAAGTCAGCATATTTTAGTTTGAACTTTGTTTAGTGATGTATAGTGGGAGCGGAAGCAAAAGAAGCAGGAAAAACCGCAAAAAGGCTACCCGGGCAGATTGGTACCTGTGGGCGCAGTCTTGGGAGAAAGGGTGAAAGGAGGGGCAAATGATGGAGATTGGAGTTGAAATTTGGTACAGAGCTTCTCAACTGGGTGAAGAAGCTCTAGGATGTTTTTGGATTTTTTATCGCCAGGAACACCTTGATCAAAGGTCTGAAAGTCGAGTTCTAGGTCGATCGTCCGGGATGATATCCTTTGTTTATATCGGAGGTGGGGATCGGGATACTGCTTGGAGGGAGGCGATTTTGGGGGAATGAAGTGGACTCGCTGGGCTGGAGGTGGGTGAAGTTTGGAGTGAAATAGATGAGCGATTTGTGAGATATGGAAATGGAAAGTGAAGGGATAAAGCCGAGGCTAGTTCTAGAATACGAAACACCACCTAGAAGCAACCAAGGGACACCTCTCGCCTTGCCGGATACAAAAACACCACCGGTAGGTTTAAGGACTCAATGAACACCACCAAGTAGCCAACTTGGATACAGCAATTGAGATTCAAAGGGTGAGCAATCCAGCTCGAGTATAACACTCATTCATTTAATAATCAAAGTTGTCTTTACAATGCTATTACAAGCTGAATTTATAGGAAATAAAAATAGCATTTAACTAAGCTGAAAATTAAATCTAAAATGATAAAGATGCTTTCCTCCTCTCCAAGTTAGGCTTGAGTGAATTTCGGCCAAGTATTTTAAGAATTAGGAACATGTGGTTGTGAGGCCTTTTCCCCTTATGCAAGCTTCATTTCTATTTGGCCAGCACATCATATTCTAAGAGGCTTCTAGAATGCCTTCTTTCCTCTCCTTGATGCATCACTTTAGGCGTCTAATCACATTGCATTTCGACCTTGGACCGACCAAGAATATGCACCAAGTTATTTATGTGCAAAAGACTTAACACTTCACGGTTTGTCATGGCCGAACCCACCTTGCTCTTAACGTGGAGGAATTAAGTAGCTAGCTTTGATTCTTCTTGGCTATCCTTCTTGGCTCTTAGGTAAATAATTATTTATGGACATGAAATCATAAAAGATAACACTCTCGGCTTCTCATCCTCCGGTATAAAAAATGAACAAAGGAAATTTAAGTGTTGTTGGTTGATTTTCATGCATACTTGACCGCTTTTGATGACTTGCCTTTGGTCCATAATCTAGGCCAGTCCACTTTTCATCATTTAGTCTAGATCAAGTCTATTTACTTTGATATTCTTTATCCGACTTGATTACCTTCTAGACCGACTAAGATGAAATTTGAGTTTCATGGATATTAGACTTAGAAAATTCTTTTTCTTTTCTCACTCGGATAATTAGTCACTTAATTATTTTAATTATAATACTATCTCGTGTCTAATCTTGGACCAAAGTATTTTATACTTTGAGAACCAAATTGATTTGCTTTTGTAGGTTATTCAAACGAGGCTATCCTAAATTTGAATTACAAAAGTAACCGGCTTTAAAACATCAAATCACCAACGAGACAAGGCTTTTTCCACCTCCGACCTAGCCTCGGACATCGTGTCGGGGTTGTCTGTTTCCAAAACCGGAAATCTGCAACACCAAGCTCAACGGTGGTTTCCACCTTATTTTTCAAGACACCACCAGTGGTTTTGGGACTTCCAAAGGAGTCAAGAACCGTTGCTCAACGTTCATATCTCAACGGATATTTTCCGAGTGACTTAGAAAATCCTTGACAACGGTCACAAAGGACTTCCAGTCAGAAGATGGACGCAACGGCTAAGCTGCTTGGTCATCTATAAATAGAAGCCAACTTTCAAGACTTGAAGATTGGCGAATCTATTGTTAATATACATACTTGATCAAAAGTCATTGTATTCATTCTCAATCTTCTACTTACAACTCCAATTCCGTATTTCATAATATTATGAGTTGTAAGGTCTTGTACTCGATTACAAACACTTTCTTCCTTACTCTCTAAGTAAGGTCCCTTGACTGAGCTGTAAGGGTTAACTCGGCTCGGTTGGCCCTAACTCGTAAGGGGTATCTCGGTTAGGAAGTACTAGATCGGATAAGGAAATTTCGAGTCTAGGAAAATCTTGTAAAGAGTTGTTTAAGGGAGCAAATTGGGTCAAGTCGGTCTACTATATTTTGTGGACTCAAAATAGTGGATTTGACTTTGTGCTTGGATTAGCACGGTCCGTGGTTTTCTCGCCCCAGGAGGGTTTCCACGTACTTTACGTGTTATTAATTTTCCGAGTGCATCCTAGACTCGAGATAGGTTTATAGTTTCGTTTAAACTGTTTCTTCACTCTTCACTGAATTCCGAGTTAGTGCTTTTCCGAGCTCATCCCCGACTCTTGATCACCTCGGATTCACATATATATTAAATTTCAAGCAAATTTCATCATCACCCTATTCACCCCTCCTCTAGGGTGACTTAGCCTCTCCCCGAGCAAACCTTCGAGTTCTTTCGTTCAACCGTAATCAAAAGTCTTCGAAACAAAAAAAAAAAAACCATGACCAGTCTGCCTTCTACTGTCACTCGACTCTAGTCTCTCTGCGTTCTCCACTTGCTCTCCTCTCTCTTCTCGCTGCTCTCTACTGTCTCCTTGCCGTCAACGGTGGTCTCCGGTGTGCTGTGGTCTCTGCTCTTCTCTCCACTCTCTGCTTGCTGCTCTCTTCTCTTGCTACACTCGCTTGTCGTCATTGCTGCTCCCTCTCTCTCACTCTCGTCGGCCGCTACATAACTCCTTTCTCCCTCTCTTAGATAGTTTAACTCTACTCTCCTTGCTCACTCTCTCAACATTAGCATGCTAAGCACGGTTTAAGGTTAAGGGTTTTAACAAGACACTACTACAGGAACCACTTTTAACTACGGTTCAAAACGACCTTTAACTATGGTTATCAGGCATCGTCTATGTGGCCTTCATTGTAGGTGGACATATTTTACTAAGGTTCAGAACCTATGACGATAGTTCTTCCGGAACCGTAGTTAAGGTAGAATTGTTTTTAAAAAAAAAATAAATTATTCAGGGAGTGAGAAGTTTTGAACTCCAAGCTCAAATTGTTCAAATTATACAACTTTTAAGAGTCCAATAGTAACATATAATCACCAAGCAAATGAATAGAAAATTACTCAAATAACGTAAAAGTCCCAAATTCGAGCACTAGAGTAGATATGAATACTAGAAAAACAAATGAACAAAAACAAGCTAGATCTAAAAAACTAAAATATACCAACCGATTAACTAAATTCTCGAATTCTCAATCACACATAAAATCTCTTACTAAACAATTGAAAAAATTTAACAACATCAAATTACTTGCTTGAGATTTCTAGCTACCCCAGGGAACTCACTTGATTTCAGCGGTTGACATTCGATATCGAGAAAATCAAATTAAAAGAGGCAAGTGGAATGAAGCTCGCTTTATTTGCTCATTCATGGTGGCCTCACACTCATTCGCATAATTTTGACGAGAGAAACATGAGGCACAGTAGGCACCACAAAAGCTCTTTCTTGACCTTCTTGAATGGCTTGAAAATGACGCTAGTCAAAGGCCGGCTGTTCGATTCCGGTGATGTCTTCGACACCACAAATCCATTGGAATGCTTCGCAGATTGTGAAGATTGAAGGTAGGAAGGAGAAAAACCCGGAGAATTTGCCGATTGGAGAGACGAACATGAGTTGTCACCGTTGTTGACGATTGGAGAGAAAGTTGGAGAAGCTATGAGAAGCATCTTTTCTTCTTCGAAGGAAATGGCTAGAGAGTGGTGGGATGGGAGACCAGAGAGAGGGAAAGGGTAGGGGGCATTCGATAGGAGACCAGAGAGAGAGGGGAGGAAATTTTAGTGGCTGGCATTCTAGAGGAGAGAGAGAGAGCGAGAGAGAAAGAAAGGGGTATGTGCTATTAGGGTTTTCGAAATGAAAAGACTTGACCCTAAAAATATGGTTTTTAAACGATATTTAACGATGGTTCAATGAAAGAACCGTCATTAATTAATGTGAACTGTCCACTTTTAACAACGATTCTTTCGATGAACCGTCATCATATATACAACTTATGACTCGCGGTTCTTTTCTAGAACCGTAGTCAAAAGTTGATAGCTCCACCTATGTCGACGGTTCTTTCAATGAACCATTGTCATAGGTGTTATAAAAGGCCAATTATTTATAAAAATGCCACCGCCTCATTTTTCATGACGGTTTTTCCTTTTAATCATTGTCAATCGACCGTAGTTAAAAGTTATATATGTAGTAGTGAGACCATGCTAAATAGGGTTTGGGGTTTTAGGGTTTCATGCTTGGCAAAGAGTTGGAAATTGGTATTTTCACATTTTATTGGTGCATTGAACTTGCTTTATGGTCTATATGAAAATAAAATGTGTACATGTCATGCCATGCCATAAATGAATATCGTAGATGATGTAAGAAATTAGTAATGTAAGAAAATTTCCAAGGTTAGCTTTTAAGTTTGGAGTTAATGTGAAAATCCTTACTTTATTAAGCATTCTTAATTTAATATCACATTTGGCCTTGGCCTCCTGTTAGAGATGATAATTTGGTTGATGTATTACTTTAGCTTTTCACTTTACTGTAAGCACCTATGTGGGACACTTGACATTCGATCATGGAATAACACTTAATTCTTCATTTTATGTATTATATTTGTATAGATTTTGAAGGTTCGTTTGGATATTGGACATTGCACTCAAAGAAGTGAATGCATTTTTTTTAGAACTTTTCTTTATAAACTTAAATTTTTGCATAGAATCATATATAAATAGTTTTATCAAGAGTTGTTTAATTGCTTAGAGTATAAAATGGATCCTTCCTAAAGTACAAAAAAATTAAGGGGACGGACAATGTTGAACAAGGAGAAGTTGGCTTGGAGTAGAGACAATCCGACTGTCCTTGCACAAGTCCAATTTGATAGGCACGGAAATGTTGTAGGTGATCATCCAGCACACTATATGAGCTGTATTGGTGCGACAACCTGCACATACGTGAACATCAACTATAGAAGTTGGAGCATAGTCCCCGATTCGATTAAGGACAACCTTTGGAATGATATCCAGGTAAATGCACTCGCATCTCAACTTAGAATTGCTACTTATTATAAATGGTTAATATATAGTAATGCATGTCGTTCTTGTGTTTCGTAAAACATTCATCTTGGACATTAAAGAATCTGATATCCCATTGGTGAGACACAAGACCCTTATGTCGGCGACCGAAAAATTTAGAAACTTCAAATATCGTATTGTCGCTATTTGGGTCTACCAAACAAGGGAGATAAAGGCACACGGTAAACCCTTGGAGGTCTACAACTTCATCATCGAGGAAGACTGGAGGATGTTTAAAGCATGTATGTCTCCTCTCCGTAATACAAGGTAATTTATCATTTGTTATCTTTTTTCGATTTAAATCTTATTTATTGATATTTTTAGTTTCTTAATTACTTGTGCAAGCATGAGGTGAAGCCAATCGGAAGAGGATTAAGTGCAATGTGTATCTCCATACGGTGTCCCATGAGGGATACGTGAAATTGGAGGACAAGTTGTACAAGTAGAAGCTTGAACAACTTCAAAGCGCATCGGATGAAGGTTCCATCACCGATACTTCGCAGCTCACTATCGAGAGGGATAAGTCGTGGGTCGAAGGAAGAAAGAAGAAAGATGACACCTTCACTACGATCAAAGTAGAATCTATTGTGCAACGACTTGTGAGTTTTTTTTTTATTATTTCCTTAATTTATTTTGAGAACTTATGGGTTTTAATATATGAATTTCCAAATCATAATTTGTTTCCTTCTTATAACATTCTTTGTCACATAAGTTGTTGATACCACCGAGAGGAGGGACATGTTAGCCTTGGCCCTAGAAAAAGATGAGCATCCTGGTCGTGTTCGAGCCGTTAGTGGGAGGGTGGGGATACTTAAGCATTTTGGGACTAGGAAGAAGCGCCCCATCTCTTCCAACCATGCGGATATGGAGGCAATGATATCTCAAATGGCCGCTCAAATGTAGTCCCGATCGTCCCAAATGGCTGCTATGGCTGCATAGATGGAAGAGATGAGGGGAACAAATTAGGGTAGAGATGAAGGCCTAGATGAAGGAATGCGTCATGGCATACTTCAGTAACATGGGTATGTCGGTACCCAACTTGGATGATTTACATCCATTCTCACTCCGCACACCGGGAGCGTGAATGCGAGCTCACCCGTTGACCAATTCGAACTTATGATGGAGGTAATTCAGATTTTGCTAATGAATTAGATTTATGTGCATGTGTTATATTTTGACTAATTGTTATATACACTTATTGAATGAATGGTGTATATTGTGTGGTTGTTGTGAAACTCGGTGTGTGGTCATTGAGTAATTAGTTATAGTATGTTTTTGTTGTCTCGGATGGGGACCGTTATCCCTGGAAAATGCCTACTTTTAAGGGGAAACTTTGTACGTTTCTTTTTAGGATTCTTAGATAGTTTAACTTTTATCTCAAGGGTTACCCCATGATTCTAATTGTTATACATATTCTTATGCAGTCGGCTCACCCTCCCCTACATAATGTTGTGGCATCGGGTGTTATTTACCCGCGGAGGCCTAATAGCGTTGTTCACGAGCCACCCCTTTTAGTTGATCGGTGAGGGTGAGTGTGAGAGAAGTCTTGCAAGGGAAAGATAATTATGAGTTATCGATCCGGTCATCGAACCTCCACACTTGTTGACGATGCGGTCAACAACTTTGTTGCTTGGCCCAAGAGTTTGGTCATCCTCTCTACAGTAATTCATTTTTGAAAATATTAGACTTAACTGTTGTTAATATCACATATATATATATTTTCTAATTCGTGTATTATGGTCAAACTAGGATATCGGGGATAGATCCGAGAGTGGGATAAAGGGCATTCCAACTCCCTTAGTTAGCGGAAGAAAGTACTCAGCGACGCCCAATTGTTGTCCGGATCCGAAGCAGTGCCCTCTCATACCCATTCACGAGTCCCATACGAATTGGTGTCCTACTCGTAAAGTTTTGTGAAGACTTTATCGAAGAAACAACGTTGAAAATCAAAGTGCCATGTCACGTGTTTGGGCTATTTGACAGGGACGATGAGGACATGACCTTCTATGTCATCTCGAACGACATAATGTAATTTTTAGAGATGCATGAGATCGGAGCATCCGCTATTATGCTTGGCATTATATGAGTTACTACATTCATAAGTTTATTTTTTAACTATTAATTTCAATTTCTAACTATATACAATTAATATGTAATAGATGGCTCCAAGAGATGGGAAACGAGTCGGTTCAGTTTTCTACCCTAATTCCATTTAAGGAATAGGGTAGGGAACCGAGGATTGATCCGATTATATAGATAGTCATGAAACATAATGTGCAGAAAAAATGTTACTTGGTGCTATTCATTGAGGGGTAAGTGTACAAATAAACTTAAATAAAGTTTTTATGGTGTTACACATTTATAAATGTGTTATTTGTGTCGGTGTAGGTCACACTCGGAGGCTTACTGCCATATTTCCAAGGAGCAATGTTGGGTACTGGCTCAATCATCTATGTTATACCGCGAGGAAAGATATCAAGACCGTACTTGACTCGTGAGTTCATACCTTAATCATTTTATGCTTTTTCGTTAATTAGTATTCTTTTCAATTGTATGTTTAATTTGAATTTTATTTTTCAATTGAAAAATAGTGCTCTAGGAATGTATGTTTGTAAGGAAGGTGCGAGAGGCTCATGTGTGAAATCAAGCCCACAAATTATTCCCATAAAGGTGAGGTTCTCTTCATTAGCATTAAATTTAGTTAAGAATCGTAGTAATAGGTCTAGGCAAACATTTTGGCCAGAATAGGGGTTTTCGGGCCAGACCTATTACTACGGTTCTTAGTGGAGAACTATAGTAATGTGATCCTATTACGACAGCTTGTCAATTTACAACCATGGTAATAGGTACTCTATTACTAGGGTTGTGCTAAACAACCGTAGTAATAGGTTGTCTTTTACTACGGTTGTAAAGCGTAGTAAAAGATGCCCATCTACAATTACGACTGAATAAACGGCGCCATATAACCGTAATTAAAGGTCTTTTGGAATCGTAGTTAAAAGTGGTTCCTATAGTAGTGTAGGCCGGACCGATGGTTCGTACCACGGTCATTCCCATGGTCCATGGCCTAATTGTGGGCCATCCAAATGTTGTGGTTGGCTACCCGAACCCTGCTACGGACCTTGGTGCAGCTCGTTGCTAGCCTATGGGGATACTAGCCTTGATTTTCTAGGTGCTATGGTTTGTCGTTGAGCTTCTTAATGGGCGAACATTATAAACTCGATTTAGTTTCCTCATTCTTGGACCCTCTTCATATCTTTTCGATCTCTTGCTGCCATTTCTTTGTTAAATCACTTTACTTCACATTTACTCAAAGCCGAATAAAATCATACAAAAGGTCCCAAATACGGACAAAAGAGAGCTATTAAGTCACTTATATTGTCACTTTTGGTGAACAATGTATAGCACCCCGAACTCCACCCTAGGAGTATTACATTGCCAGGATTCCCCCGGAGGAACCCTTAAGGCTAGTTAGGACCTCCAAGTTGGTTTGACATCCTCTACTATGAAGGTAATAGAGGTGGTTTCCCTTTTTATTTGAAATTTTCTAAAACTTTCAGCATAATTCTGTCGATAATATGGCCTATCCCCTAGGATTAAAGCCTTAAAACCCGCATCAAAATCACAATAAAACTTAGCAAGCCACGCACTCTGGGTACACAACTTAACAACCACATGCCGGAGTCCAACTCATACGCATTTAAAACTTAAAAACAGCCTACTTGGTCTATGACACAACTAATACAAACTATATGAACTTAGTTACAAGTTACAACAATTTAAAACCTCCGGAGTACACGTCGGCAAACTTGTGCCACTCGGAATTGGTTTGAGCACACAACACACAAGAGTTTAGGATATGCTAAAGTACGAGATGCACCACCTTAAAGAGTACCTGCAACTAGGAGGGAAGACATATAGGGTGAGCAAACCACAAGCCGAGTGGGTAATCCTATCCCAAAAATTATAACCTTTATACATTATACACATATGATGAACCACATAGCAATGAATGAGTAAAGTCCATCAACCACATTGTAACTTTCATTCTTATTTTCAATCTCAAGTTTGAATGCCTCATGTGCTCCATATATTACTCGAATAACTATTTCTCATATTTCCAAATAACTTACTAAATGAATAAACTAAATCAAAACAAAGGGTGGAACTTAGTATTAAAAACTCACACACGTTTACTACGCTTAAACTGAAATTATATTTCAGCCTTCTCACAAACACGGTCCCGCACTCATCAACAAATCACTCAAAACATCGACCATCTTTCCAGGGCTTTTGACTTGAACTAGCCCCAAACAGTTTCTTGGGGCACGACACCATGACTCGGGCTCCCGGGATCTAGTTCTAGTGAAACTCTTGTAAGGCTACGCTTTCCTCGTCAGGAAAGAATCAACAACCTGAATACGTATGGTTGGTCGAGCATCCTAGTACACCAGGACCCCGGTGCATCAACCCATCACGCAACACAAGGCTGGTAGGCATCCTATCACAAAAACCCTATGGTCTAATACGCAAGATCGAGCCCTTCCATTGTGCTTAGCAATCCTTTAGCCCAAAATAAGTTCAAATCTATTTCAACACATTCACTCATCAAGTTTTGTTTCAACAACATTCTCAAATTAGTTTACACTATGGAAGGCATAGCACAATCTGCCACCTTTCCAAACTTAGTTTATCAAATCGGTTTCACTTCTTTGGAACATATTTTTAAGTTTGCAAAACAATATCAAGCATGTTCAATGATCATTTTTCGTAACAAAACGCCTTTCGAAATTAACCATTTGAAAACGAACTTGACTTTTCGGAATCACATTCAAGTTCAATAACTCTTATTAGCACATTGTTTCACGTAATCATAGCAAGACTATTAAATTAGCCATAATACCACACAAATACTTAGCATACTCGAATATGTAACTTCCCTTTCCTCTTATTTCGTATTTAAGTCCCTTAAATAATAATTCACGCTTAAATCGCGCATTTACCAATATATATGTATACTAACTTCTTACTTTACGCAAAATCCTCATAATCCCACCTAGATGGTTAAACTCCAAAACATCTAGTTTATTTCGTGCAGGTGGACCTCAAGCTCAAGTTTCATTCATATTTGTCATTCGTTTTAGCGCTTTAGCAATGCATTTCCCAAACAACACTAACTTCTAGTTTCTCATAATTCACTTTAAACCTCTATACTCTAATTTCACGTTTCCCTTCTACACTCAAAACCCTAATGTCTCATAAAACTTAATTCAATTGTAATTTAATCTCAAATATAACAAATTCATGAAACCACATAGTATAATTCTCATGAGCCACAACAACCACAAATGATATATTCCCTAAACCTCGTCAGCCTATTCATTCAATTTCACTCGAGCCACCATAACCTCAACCAATCCCAATTTTGATCCAAGGAGTCACAAGTCATCATAAACTCGTTAAATTAAATTTAATATTCTCATATTGTGTCTCTCTAACTTGTTAATTCACTAACTTAGTTACATGAACCAGAATAATCACAACAATTAACATTTCCGGTATTCGATTTAATTCCGTAATTTTATCCGTCTATCTAATCAATTCCCTAATTTTGTTTTTCAATTCAAAGTTATTCCAATGTCAATTTCACATAATTAAACAACTCAATAACTTTAACTAAATTTAATCACTACATAACAATATCAGGAATCCATAAGTTTAATTCTCATACCCAATTAGATAAATTAACAAAATTCATTTGGGTTCTAGATTTTCATTAATTCAAGAATTGAAATTAACCACCATAAATTCTAGGGTTTTGGTTGCACAGTTGAATGAATGAATTCGATTTGGGTTTCTTGCCTTCCTCCTCTCGATCTCTGTCTCTTCTCGGTCCGGTTCTCGTTCCCTCTCGCTTTCTCCATTCTGTTTCTCATCCTCTACTCTCGATCTTAATCTCTCGCATTTTTCTCTCGCTGGTTCGTCATTCACCCTCGCTCGCCGGTTGCCATTTTGTTTGCTCGCCGGCCGCCATTTCCTTTGCTCGCTCACCGGTTCCTCCTACTTTGTCGTTGTTCCTCTTCCCGACCTCTATGGCTCTCGACGTCTCGCCTTCTTCTTCTTCCTTGCTCTCTTGGTCTCACCTCGCTCTTTCTCTCATTTCCTCAATCCCTCGCTCTCTCCGTTGGCCTCGGTCTCTATCTTAGTTCCTTCATTTCTCTTCTTCTTCTCTGTCACTCCTCTTTGCCTCCCTTATACTCAATCTCGGTCTCAAGTTCTCTCTCTTCGTGGCTTGACAAAGTAAAGCCATAATTTTCACTTAACACTAATCTTTGCCTAAACTCAACGTCCGCCCCCTTTTTGCCCCTTTTTTTAATTAGGCATTATTTAAATTAAATTAGAATAGGTTATATAACTTATCCCGGTCTTTCACTTATTCGGGTCTAGGTGGAAAGTTAAGAAAATGATTTAATATATTTCACTAACAATAGTCTGTGCAAACACATAATAATTTGCTTAAATAAAATTATAAATATATATTCATGTATACATTTTTAGTTAGTTGACCTAATTTATTTAATTAAAACTAATTAATTAATTCTATTCTCATAATTACCTCAATTAAAATTACGGTCATTACATTTCTTCCCCTTAAAAGAATTTCGTCCCCGAAGTTCGTAATGAGTGGGTAGCCTCTAAAATACGTAAAGTATAAATGTAAATACATGATCAAAACTAGTATGCATAACAAGAAATAGAAATTAATCGGACACTTATTTTCAATCACGGTTATTAGAATTCCAAGGGAAGTTCTCTATGTGTCGAGTATAACTTTCTTTTCCAAATCTAACGTTCAAAATATTATTCAAGTAGTTCTTAGGTTTTCGGGAAGGAAAGCACACATCCAATCTAATAGAATATAAACTCTAATCATTTCAAAGTCACGGACTCCAAGTTCTCAAAATATAAAAAGAAGTTAATGGGTTCCAGACCTCCTTTCTACCATCATTCTCGTACGTCCGCACACTCAATTATAGGGCCCAAGGAGCAAATATCACTAGAAAAGGAAAAAAGTGGGCTTAGAAACCATAGTTTCAAGACTTGTTTTGCCATGAATACCAATATGCGAACTACATACCTAAGCACCAACACATTAACTTTCAAGTTTTGCATCGATATGTGCTTGTAGGAACCATGGGCCTCGGCGGACCGGGGCCGTGCTTCCCCATGTGCCTTTTGGCGTAAGGGTTTCTTTTGAAAGAGGTTTTTGAAAGGGGGAGAGAGAGATAGTTGGAAAATGATTTTGAATGTGAGGATTGATCTCTTTTTTAAAGTTTTGAATTTTATTAAATCTAGTTAGAGATAAATTGGATTGAATGATTGACGGTTTTATTAATTATTTTATTTTTAAGTTATTTTCAGAATTCCTGGGATATTATTTCCTTAATTGAAGAATCAAGAAAAATTTGGGATTAGGGTTCTTCCAGTGAGACTTTAGGGCCAGGCCGGTGTGAAGACACCGGCCCGGACCCAAGCCTCGACCATTGATCGCCTGTACTCGGTGGTCGGGGCGCCGGCTAGGGCCATGGCTAAGTTAGTTAGCCTTAGCCTCTAGCCTGGTCGGCAGATCCAGATCTCTATTTTTTTAACCTTGCAATTAGAAAATAACAGAGATGCATTTTTACGTAAATAACGCAAAAGGAGAGTCACCAGTTAGTTTTAGAGAAGAAAAATTACTTTCCTTGCGGAAGTAAGAGTTAAGACTTGGATACTAGCCCGATTTTTATTAATGAATAAACGAACAAAGAGGAGGTGAAGAAAGAACATAGATTATGGTACTTACGAGTAAAGGTAGAAGGAGCTGGCCCCTACTTAAGAATCAAAAGGTTACCTTTGGATATTGTCGTGACCGCTTAAGCTTGGTTGATTTTGTCGAAAAGAAAAAGTAGGTTTTGAAAGTTTATTGATTAGTAGACCTTCGGTGCTTGGTAAGGTAGGGACCGTGGTCGTCCATCTCTAGTTTGCTGGCCAATAAGATCTCTCGAGATTGACCAGCTAGTCGGGTTAGTTTGGTTATTCTTTTATATTGAGAAGGAGTCCATTGGTTGCGCGAGTCAACTTCTTCTAGGCTCCACTGGATGACACGACATTCTCGTTTAAATATAAGCTGGCCGTACTTGTGATGGTTCCCAAGGATCCAATATGACCACTTAAGTCTATGTTGCCACGATATTATTCTATAGAAGCGGGCGGGCTCTTATTCAGCCTGGTTTGTTTGGTGTCATAGGGAGGGATTGACCTTTTAACGCATATTTAGTCGTAGTTTTTGTGGCCCCACCGATTTGTTTTTGACCAAAGCATTAGGCAGCACAACCCGGTTCTACGTGAATAAGCAACGTGCTCGTTTAAGGGCGGGAGTTTTACCAAACTACCTTTTTGAGAACAAGGCGAAACCCTTGACCCCGAAATTTATTAGTTTTGAATGAAGAATGAAGAGTGCCCCGCCTCAGCAAGCACCTACTCTTATCAAAATGAAAAGTGTAACTTTATTAAATAAGCAAGAAAAGCCCTTTCCATTTTATGTTTTCAGTATCTACGATACCTCGCAATCAAAGTCAAAGAGGGTTCGCCTTCTTTTGAGTGAAGGCAAGCATAAGTGCATTGGTCACACGACCGAAGTACCAAAGGTGTGCTTCGCCGATGACTAAAGCCGCTGACATTGAGTCGGCTCCTATGTCGCTAGCTATTCTCTACTTAGTCCCCCAAGTTGTGGGATGTTGACCACGAAACCGTGAGGGACTCTTCTTTAGCATCGATCGACTTACGTAGTATTAACAAAAACAAAAGGTAAAAATTTGCTCTTCCAATCTTAGTATGGGAAAACAAAGATCGAAAAAGCTAAAAATGACTCCATCGGTCTTAGAATCGAGAATCGGATTCGGGGCGACGGTATGAAATGCACGGAAAACCCTTTCATTCTACCCATCCGTAGACGACCATTACTAGTTTGAGTAGTGTATCAAAAGAACGTGCGAAAAAAAAACTCAAGCGCACAACAACACACTTAGAGAAATTAAAGCAACCAAATATAGTTAAGAAAAGCGATAAAAGCAGAAATAAAGAAAATGATAAAGAAAGTAAAAGGCGAAAAGGAAAGAAATGCAAGGAATTAAAGAAATTACATCGGTATGGGAGGAAAATAAAAGCAATACAACTTTTTGATCCACAATACGTAAAGTGATAAAAAACATAAATTAAATTGCCGTTTGAAGGCTGAATCTTTGCCCTTAGGTTGTCCAAACTATCGATCCGGATCTCTCGCACTGGATCTCTTTATGCGACGATGGTGAATTAAAGAAAATTGGGCTTTTAAATGAAGTTTGAAAAGGTGATTTATAGGAAGTCGAAAAGATCAACCGAATGAATGCCCGAGAGATTAGAATAATTGAATATTCTTTAGCACTTTACACAAATTCAGCGGTGACGTGTAATAGAGGTTACTTTTCAAGCAATGTAACATTAAGCTATGAATGCTCTGGTTAGCTTTCACGTAACATTACGTATAGGACAAAGATGTATTCAAATGAGAGGCCAAGGCTCTCTATTTATGGGGAGAGACCCTTGTAACATTAAGGTATGAATGACCTAGGGTCGCTCTCGGCCTGCCGTTCAAAACCACGAAAAAATCGGGCTAAAAAATTCCTAAGATTTAACTAAATAAGAGGGGATAAAACCGGATAGAATACCAGGGCGTCGGCCACCTGAGCATACCTAGGGTTTCGTGCCCTAGCGTGTTGCCGGGGAGTCTCCTGGCCCAAATGCTTGCGTTCCACTTAAAAGTCCAGGTAGGGGCATCGGCCATGCGATGCCATTTGGAGGGAAAACTCCTAGTCTTTGGGCAAACTATCTTAGAGCTTAAACGCAACACTTTGATACTCGGTGATCATGATATGCAACGTCAAGTGTCATCTTGGTGGTGTTCGACTCCATGTCCGATTGGACAAAAGTGAAATACGGAATTATGAGCTTGGAATTTCCTGGTACACAAGACTTGGACTCAATTGTCTCTCGGAGGCTTGGCCTAGTCTTGGATGGTCCAAAAGAAAAAGGGGATTTTTGGATCGAACAAAGGCGTAAGGCTATTTATATGCTGCTGGGGGTTCTTTATGGTTTATCGGCTTCCGTCGCACCAATCAAACATAGTTCGTGATCCAAATCCTCAAACAGGACTCGGGATTTCATCATCGGGCCAACACAATAAAATACAGAATTAAAAGAGATAAGCAACAACATTTTTTGGTGTCTACAGTTAGCCTCCACTTTGACCGAGTCTAAAAGATGAATGGTCAAAGTAGACACTAAAGGATACTTACCTTAATTCGTGTAACGATTTTTGATATTGATCGTTGTGTAGTGTTTAGAATTGGTTGCTATCAAACCTAAACTCAAAAATGGGGCCTGGACTTGATTACAATGCATGCATTTTGAAGTTCGATAAGAGGGTCCTAGCTTGGCTTGATCGGGGCACTGAAGCTTGGTACGTTTCAATGCTGAAACTTCTATCATTTTTTGATCTCAAGCTTGGCTTGATAATCTGCTATACTAACATACTTGTTAGTGAATAATCAAATTGATAAAAGTTCAGTGTTTTACCCGAATAATCCAAGAGAAAACAGACTAAAAATTTGATTTGAAAAAGCTGATTGGTGGGTCCAAGAGTTCCCACTTGCATGCATAAGGTGCCAAGAAGTCCCATGCCATGATTGATAGGACTTAACAAGCTAGGCCACTAGCTAGGGCTGTAAAGTTGTCGGGACACCACGAGTGCCTCGTGGCCGGTGCTGGCCAACCTTTGGTAGGCTTGGCCCCGGCATGTTCTATCAAATTCCAATGATCTCCTACTACTTTTTGACTTTTGTCTTACATGCTTGGCTTAACTTGACCGAATGGGTCTATAAAAAGGGTGCTTGATTGTGTTTATTTCACACACTTGTTCTTTCTATTGCATTCTTGTCTTGCTCTTGTGCTTTCTCATTTGAAAACTAGTTGGTTTCCAAAATCTTCTCTTCACCATGAATATATGGATTTGGCAAGTTGATGGATAAAACCGAGGTTTCTTCTTGGATACTGAAAGACCACCAAGAGGAAACCTAGGGGCACCTTTAGCCTTGTCGGATACGGAAACACCACTGGTAGGTTAGAGGACTCAAAGAATACCACCAAGTAGCCAACTTGGATACAACATTGAGAATTTAAGGGCCGAGAAATCCATCTCGAAAAGAGCAATCCAGCTCAAGGGTTCATATATTCATCATCAAGTTTATCTTACAAAGCTGAATGCTAGTGCTATTTATAGGGAGAAAACATGCTGAAAATAAATCAAAACTAAAACATAATCTAAGGCCTAAAAGAAAGATTACAATATCAATGGCCTAAGATGTATTAGCCCTTGTCCAAGCCAACTTGGGAACATGTGGTTAAAATGAAAGTTCATTCTAGCCAAGTATTTCCTTCCCCTTGTGCAAGAAAGCTTGTCATAGGTCCAACACATAGATTCCTCCACTAGGGATGATGCTTGGAGATGCTTCTAGACTTTTCCCTTGTGCTGTCCACGCATCCCATTCCCAGCCATGGTTCATTCGGCTTTTGAAGTAAACCGGCTAGATTTGTGCTTGGTGCTAGGTTTTGAACCCTTCGGTATCTTGGACCTCCTTTTATGGATTATTTTGTTCCAACTCTTCAACAACAATTATTTATGTACCATAAGACATAAAAAGTTAATTATCAAGCTCTAGCTTAACTTGTAAAAGTCAAACTAGAATAATCATCTTTAGGCACCAAAATGATCTCCATTCGGTTTTAGCTCCATTTGGATCCTTGTCATTAAACCATAGCTCTTGACATTTAGGCATGTATGGAGATCATGGTCAAGTATGTTGTAGCCCTTGGTCAATATCCATAAGCTAATCCAAGCACCAAGTCAAATCCACTATTTTGAATCCACAAAATACAAGTGGACAAACTCAACCGAATTGCTCCCTTAGACAATTCCTTACAAGATTTTCCTAAACTCGAAATTCCCTTCTCTAATCTAGTATTTCCTAACTGAGGTAACCTTTACAGCTAGGGACAACTGAGCCGAGTTAACCTTTACAACTCAGTCAAGCGACCTTACTCGAAAGTAAGAATGAAAGTTGTGATCGATTACAAGACCTTACAACTCGGAAAGATGTTAAGTACGTAATTGAAGTTGTAAGTGGAAGATTGAATATGAATACAAAAACTTTTGCTTAAGTATGTGTCTTGACAATTGTTCCAGCAATCTTCAAGTCTTGAGAGTTGGCTTCTATTTATAGATGTCCAAGCAGATTGGCCGTTATGACTATCTTCGATTAGAAGTCCTTTGTGACCATTGTAACGGTTCTTCCGAGGCACTCGGAAAAATCCGTTGAGTTGTGAACGTTGTGTAACGGCTCTTGACTCCTTAGAATGTCCCAATCTACTGATGGTGCCTGAAAAGTAAGGTGGAAACCACCGTTAAGCTTAGCGTTGAAGATTTCCAGCTTTGGAAACGGACAACCCCGACACGGTTTTTAGGCCTTGGTCGAAGTAGAAAATGCCTTCTCTACTAGTGATTTGACATCTTAAAGCCGGTTACTTTTGTAGTTCAAAAGTAGGATAACCTCATTTAAATAATCTACAAAAGTAAATCAAATTTTGGTTCTCAAAGTACAAAATAGTTTTGTCCAACATTAGACACGAGATAATAATTTAATTAAGATAATTAAGTGCATAATTATCCGAGTCGAAAGGAATGGAATTTTCTACGTCTAATATTAATTATACTCAAATTCCATCTCGAGTCTATCTAGAGAACGATCAAGTTTGATATTGAATAACAGAGTAAGAAAACTTGAACTAGACAGATAAGGTTCAAACAAAACAAGATGACTAGAAGAGATGAACTAAAGCTCTAATTCACTCGAACTTGGAATATGAAGTCGGACTTGTGTTTAAGCATGTTAGAGCAAGTGTTTGAACATGCGATATATCTGAGTGTTGTCCGAGTGACTCGAGAACTACAGATGTGAAAAGATGAGCAAGAGCATGCTTTCGAGTCACTCTAAAACAAATGAAAACTTATGCAGTAGTTTCGTAGCACTCGTAAAAGGTTCCGTAGCACTCAGAAAAATTTCTATATCACTTAGAATGACTTGCAATAAAAACTTATGAGAGATGGAATTTATACATGATTCCTTTACGAGTCACTCGGAATGTTATACTTGCAAATTCTAAGTCTTCGTAGTCTTCGTCTTCGTCTTCTTCGATGAATCTTCATCACTCCAGGTGGCCATCATAGCCTACTTCTTCTTTCTGTCCCTCTTTCTCCTTGGATAGTCTTTGATTATATGATCTTTGTTGCCACATTCAAAATAGCCGAGTTCTTAGTTAAAGATAACTTTGAAGGGAAGGAGTGTTTACCTTTGTATCCTTCTTGCCCTTCTTGTAGAACTCTTCTCTTGGCCTTTTCTTCCATCTCTTGTGCTTCATCATTCTTTTGAAGCCTCCAGCGATAAGTGCCATGGGATCTTCTTCCGAGTCCGAGGAGCTTTGATTTTCACCTTTGCTTTCCGAGGCCTTCGAGCACTATATTCTTTTTATTGATGACCTCAACATCCTTTTCTTCCGGATGGATTTCATGGGTAAGCGGCTTCCACATTAGTTCGTCTAGCTTTAGTAGTGAGAGGTTTTGAGCTTCCTCGATGGCTATCACTCCGGGACCCCATCTTCTCTTAGGTAGACTTCTTAGAATTTTTCTGCACATCTCTTCATGGGAAATCTTTCTACCCAGAGATTTGAGATTGTTTGTAATCTCAGTAAAACGGATAAACATCTAAGTGATGTTCTCTTCGGCTCCATCTTGAACAGCTCGTATTTGTGAAGATATTAACTTATCTTCGGTTGTCTTACTTTGCTTGTTCCTTCATATGTGTTGACAAGAGTGTCGCACACATCTTTGGCTGTGTCACTGGCTGACACTCTATTGTATTCTTTTGAGCCGATGGCGCACATCGAATGCTCATCGCTTTAAAGTTCTTTCGAACTTTTTGCCTCTTCAGTGGTGTACTCAAAATTTTCTTTAGACATGGGTCTTGTATCTTCCATCTTCATTGGAATGTAATTGCCTTCTTGTATGATGTTCTAAACATCTTCATCGTGATCCAACGAAAGCATTCCATGAGCTTCTTCCAGAGTGCACGAAATTTGATCCTTTGAACTTTGGTGGTCTGCTGGAAGATCTTCCTTCATTGAACTCTCCGTTGTTCCGAGCGATTTGATCTTTAGACCTTTGGATTGTTAGATCCTTTCTAAAAGGCTAGGCTCGATACCAATTGAAGGTTTGCTCTTGGAGAGTCTTAGTCGGCCTAGAGGGGGTGAATAGGATGATGAGGAAATTTTAACAAACTTGGAAGATTAAAGCTTGAAAGCGATAAACAAGGCTGTGCTGAGTCCAGATTCGACTCAAAAAGTATGAACTCAGATTTACGTGGAAACCCTCCCGGGGCAGAAAATCACGGCCAGTCGTTGGTCCAAGCACCAAGTCAAATCGACTATTGTCAATCCACAAAATATAGTAGACTCGACTAAACCAGAATTGCTCCCTTAGATAATTCCTTATAGAATTTTCCTAGACTAAAATATTCCTTTATCCGATCTTGTACTTCCTAACCGAGGTAGCCTTTACAACTAGGGTTAACCGAGTTGAGTTAACCCTTACAGCTCAGTCAAGGGACCTTACATAGAAAGTAAGAAAGAGTAAGTAATCGATTACAAGACTTTACAACTCAAAAGTATGAATTACAAGCTGGGAGTTGTAAGTAGAAGATTAAGTGTGTATACAAGGACTTTCGCTTAAGTAATGTGTATTAACAATAATTCCAGCAACAAGTCCTGAGAGGTGGCTTCTATTTATAGATGACCAACCAGATTAGCCGTTGTGACTATCTTCTAAATAGAAGTCCTTTGTGACCGTCGTAACGGTTCTTATAAGTTACTCGAAAAGATCCGTTGAGTTGTGAACGTTGTGCAATGGTTCTTGACTCCTTAGGATGTCCCAATCCACTGGTGGTGTCTGAAAAGTAGGGTGGAAACTACTTGTTGAGCTTAGCGTTGAAGATTTCCGGTTTTGGAAGCGGACAACCACGACACGGCGCACTGGGCCTAGATTAGAAGTAGAAAAGCCTTGTTTCGCTGGTGATTGACGACTTGCAGCAGGTTACTTTTGTATTTCAAAAGTAGGATAACCTCATGTAGATAAGCTACAAAAGTAAACAAATTTTTGTTCTCAAAGTATAAAGTACTTTGGTCCAAGATTAGGCATAGATAATAATTTAATTAAGATAATTAAATGTATAATTATACTGAGACCTAGAAGAGTGGAATTTTCTGAGTCTAATATTCATTATACTCAAATTCCATCTAAGTTCGTCTTAGGAAAGATCTAGTTATAAAGAGAATATCAAGGTATGATTACTTGATCTAGACAAATACATTTCAAATAAACATGTTGACTTAGAAAGTTGAATTAACGTCTGTAATTAACTTTAACTTGTAATATGAAGTCGAACTTAGATTAAAAGTGTTAGAGAGATTGTTTGAACATGCGATATATCTAAGTGGTGTCCGAGTGACTCGAAGTATCGGTGTGAATTGATGTCCAAGAAAGTGATTTACGAGTCGATCGAGAATCTAATAAAAAACATATGCAATAGTTTCTATAACACTCGGAATGACTTGTAATCAAAACCTAGGAGGGATGAGGTTTGTACCGAGTCCTTGATAATACACGAGAATGATATAAATTCGAGTCCGAGTCTTCAGCTGAATTTGATTGCTTTGTTGCTTGATGACCTCCTTGAGCTCGAAATTAGATCTTAACTCTACTTGAGCTGAGTCTAAGCCTGGCTTTGCATTAGAGTCGAGTTGGAATGGAAGCCTCGAAAGAGTTCAGCGTTGATTTCAACTCTAAAGCAAGAGAAGCAAGTTTGTTGGCCACTTTCTCAAGAAGCTCGACGAAGGGGCAGGCACGAAGTAGAAGGTCCAGCGGTTAGGAGTGGGACCTTTGGAGTTGTCCGAGTTTGAGGTAGAGGAGGAGGAGGTTGTAACTCGGACGAGTAAATCTAGACACTAGGCTTGACTTCCTGGCATCCAAGACCAATAAGTTCACTCTTGCTAAGGCAAACGGCGAGGCTCCAAGAAGGATTGAGGGTTAGAACGAAGAGGGACCCCAAGTGAAAACAATAGTGAGAAGAGCTCAGAAAGGATATGGTATCTTCTTAAAGTCGGTAGGAATAGAGGCTATATGTTCTAAGATGAATAGAAAGAGGTCTACTTCGTAGCCCTTGAGAATGTTATAGAGAACCTTTAGAACTTTGGAGTTGGGGTTCTCTTTAGACGGGTTATAGGAGAAGAATGTCCTTATCATAGAAGCACTGGCTTCGAAGGTCATCTAAGTCACGGAAAAGTTCTTTCTTGACGGAGGAGGTTCTTTTGCGTATTTTACAAAGAAATCATCGGAGACTTCAATGAAAGGAATTGGATTGGAGTTGAGAAAGAGGGTCTTCACATTGAAAAGTTTGTGATGTAAGGCAAGATTGATTCAAAGCTGTATTACCTTGAACAAGAGAAGTGATGACGCCCTTGCTAGCTGTCATGTGAGTGTAGAACTCGGACACAAGGTCCGGGTAGATATACTCACGAAACAAAGATAATTGTACACATCGGTTTTGGCGATGTGTTTCAACCACAAGAAGGAGGTTTTTGGAAAGAACTTGTCGTCCGGAATGAAGTGTTGGGTGACATTGTGCTTTGGGTCATCCGAGGCGGGCTCTTTGCCTTTGCCTTATGCGGCCTCAGCACGAGTGGACTCGGTTTCAGCCCTCTTGGTTGCCGAACCTCCTTCCATAGCATATCCTCTTTTAGTCATGGTTAGAGAGTAGAGTGTGTTTGAGAGAATAAAGAGTGAGTAGAGAACACAAAAATTCAAAAACAGAGAGAGAATATGAGTGCGAGAGTAAGCGAGTTTGAGAGCAAAGTGAGCAAGTGAGAAAACAATAAGTAGGTAAAGTAGAAGACAGAAAGTGAAGCGGTGTTATTTAGAGCGAGAAAAGGCATTCAACCGACTTTCGACTCGGTTACCAAGCAACGGTTATCTAATCGTTGAGTCACTCCGAGTAGTAACAGGTAGTTTCTCTAATAACTTTCTTCCAATGGCTCAATTCAACTGACTGTTCGCGTGACGAGAGAGAGAGAACGAGTTTTCAAAAACATTTATGAGATTGTCTAGTTAGCTAGAGATAATCCCAAAATTTTGATGTCCATTTTGCTTATGATCCGAGTCTGACTCAATAAGGTGTCCGAGTGACTCGGAACACACTCAAAAAATTTATAACTCATAGTTCGGTCTCATTCCGAGTCAATCGATCCATTTGTTATCTACTCAAAGCATGTACCAATTAATCATAAAAAGAATAATTCATGCAATAACTCGGATAATCATGCATTTAACATGCCAAGCTCATTCCTAATAATACAAAACTTATCTTCACTCGGAGGCTTAGTGAAAATATCAGCTAATTGAAATGTTGTACGAATAAGCTTAAGTTCAATATCAGCTTTCACAAAATGGTCTCTCGAAAATGATACCTGACCTCAATTTGCTTTGTCTTTGAGTGCTGAACTTGATTCTTTGTGATGCTTATTGCACTTTGGGTGTCACACTTGATTGGGATAGATGTGAATGATAATCCAAGATCCTTCAAGTGCTACTTGATCCAAAGAATCTTAACACAACAAGCTCTTACTTCAATGTACACGACCTCAGCAGTTGATAGAGCAACCGAGTTTTGGTTCTTTGAGTGTCGAAGATGAGTGATTGACCCAGAAATTGGCATGCTCCTGATGTGCTTTTTCTATCAACTTTATATCCAGCATAGTCAGCATCCGAGTATCCAGTGAGAGTTAGTTCCGAGTCCTTTGAAAATCATAAACCAAGATTCCGATTCGCTGTAAGATATCTAAAGATTCTCTTCACTGAAGTGAGATGTGATTCCTTAGGATTAGCTTGAAATCTTGTATAAAGGCAGACACTAAACATGATATTTGGCCTGCTAGATGTGAGATAAAGTAGTGATCTCATCATACCTCTGTAGAGTTTTTGATCTACGGCTTTACCTTTATCATCTGAAGCCGGTTTCAATTTGCTACTCATAGGTGTTGCTGCAAGCTTCAAATCTTGTTGCTTATATTTCTTCAATATCTCCTTAGCATACTTAGATTGATGGACATAGATTCCATCCTTTTCTTGCTTGATTTACAGACCAAGAAAGAAATTGAGTTCTCCCATCATGCTCATTTGGAACTCCTGTCTCATTAACACGGAAAACTCTTGGCATAGAGTTTCATTAGTAGCTCTAAAAATAATATCATCAACATTGATCCGAATGATAAGAAAATCATTCCTTTTGCTTTTTGTGAAAAGAGTTTTGTCAACCTGACCTCTTTTGAAATCATTTTCAACCAAGAAACTACTTAGTCTTTCATACTAAGCTCTGGGAGCTGGTTTAAGACCATATGAAGTCTTTTGCAATTTAAAACATGATTTAGAAATTTTGAGTTTTTAAATCCAGGGGTTGCTCAACATAAACTTCTTCTTGAATAAAACCATTAAGAAATACACATTTGACATCCATTTCATAAAGCTTGATGTTCATGCTAGATGCAAATGTTAAGAGAATTCTAATTGCCTTAATCCTAGCAACAGGAGCAAAGGTTTCCTCACAATAAATTCCCTCTTCTTGGTTATACCCCTGAGTAACTAATCTAGCCTTATTTCATGCATCGAAATGTGACCTAACCTCGGATCCGAGAGCTTTGTCTCTTTGGTTACTGCATCGAAATGTAGTAGTGGCTCCTAGTGAATCTTACCTTTTGACCTTTGTCATATAACCGAGATATGCTTGAGGAGATTGTACTTAAGCCCTTTGACAAGGTAGACTGGACTGATTGAGTTATTTCCTTGATCAATTTTTCCAATGCCAACTATCTTCCCTTTGTTGTTATCTCCAAATGTGACTTTTTCTCCCTTCAAATCTTCTAATTCGAGAAGAATTTTGAGTCTCCAAACATATGGCATGAGGAGCCACTATCTAAGTATCGGTGACTCTTCCGTTTCGAGTCACCTACAAGACGAAACAAAGTAATCCTTCTCACTTCCTCTTATAAACCCAATGAATCGACTTTACTGTGGTCTTTCTCTAAGGAAGAGCACTTTTGGGAACCTAGATTTGAATAATTTTGGTTTTGGTCTTATTCCGAGTCTTCCGTCGAAAACCGAGTATGTGTCTCTTTTCTTTGAAAATCTTTTCTTTTCTAAACGAGGTTGAGAAGGCCTTTTCTTGTAAACCTGGTCTAGGCTTAGTCCTCTTTTCATGCGAATGAATGGGACCATGCTCAGCCTTCCTGAACTTTACAGTTCTTGACTAGTAAACACCTAAAAAGTGTCGACCTTTTCCTCGTTTTTTATTTGTGGGCCCGATCATGATAATCCCGAGTCTTGTTTGAAGATTTGGATCTTGGACTCTGTCCGATTGGTGTGACGGAAGCCGTAAACCACAAAGAACCCCCAACGCCACATAAATAGCCTTCTGCCTTGGGTGGATAAAAATCCCTTTTTGTTTCGGACGATCCAAAACCGGACCAAGCCTTCGGGGACAACGGAGTCTAGTGTCGCATACCGGGAAATTCCGGGCTCAAAATTCTGCATTTATCTTCAGTCCAACTAGACAAGGAGTTGAAGACTTCAAGACGATGTTAGACGTTGCATTTCATGATCACGAGAATCAAAGTGTTGTATTTAAGCCCCAAGACAGTCCACCCGAGATTAGGAGCCCACAATCTCCTTGAAAGACCATAATGGCTGGCGCACCTTTCTTGTAATTTCGCTCAAAAGGTTGTGCTTTAGCTAAGGAATCCCGAGACAACACACTAGGGCACGAAACCCTAGAAAGCCCAACATGGCCGGTGCCTTCTACCCTGCGTTTTACCTCAAAATGCTCGTGTTCCAACTTGCAGACTACCTGGGAGCACACTAGGGCAGGAAACCCTAGGCAACACCGGTTGGCTAGCGCCTACCTCCCCTATTTACCCCGTTTTATCTAGTTTTATCCTTTGCTTTATCCGGTCATATAACTTTGATCCCGACCCAATTTATTTTTATCGCTTCGGATGGCTAGCCAAGCTTACCCTAGGTCATCCCTTGACCTAACCTCTCCCTATAAATAGAGAGCCTTGCCTCTCATCCCGACGATGGCTCATCCCTTCATTGTTATGCTATCGAAACCATATTAAGAGCTACTAAATACTCCAGTTGGTATTCGATCTCTTTTCAGCCTACTTCCATCAAACTCCATACATCCGATACCTAAACTCCATCATTCCTCTTTCTACCTACTCACCTCCACAAAATACCCACAAAAGGCCTCTTTCAATTCACCACTTGTCGCATCAAGAGATCATGATCCGAGATCCGGATTAGCCGGTGGGACAACCCGAGGGCACTAGATTCGATCTTCAACGATTTATTTTATATTTATGCTTTCTTTATGGCTTTCTATATTGTGGATTCGAGATGTATCGCATTTAATTCCTCCCAACCCGATGTAATCTCATTATTTTTCGCTTTCCTGTCACTCGACCCTTTCTTTCTTTTTCGCTTTTACTTTCTTTACCGTTTTCTTTACTTTTTGCCTTAATCGCTTTCCTTAATTATGTTTGGTTGCTTTTAATTCTCATCGCATGTCACTTGCTTGTTTGTTTTACATCATTTTAAATCACTACTCGAACTAGTAATGGTCGTCTTCGGACGGGTGAAATGAAAGGGTTTGTCCCTAAGTTTCGAACCCTTGCCCTCGAATCCGATTCTCGATGCTAAGACCGATGGAGTCATTTTTAGCCTCTTGTTGTTTTAGTTTTCCCATTCTAAGATTGGAAGACCAAATTTCTGTTTGTTAGTTTTCTTTCTTAAAAACCGACTCGCGACTCCCTTATTTTATGCTTTATTTCTCATTGAAATTGCATCTCGGTGTTTTCTCGGTTGTAAGAATAGTAACGGTTAGGTTTGGATCTACCCACTAGGTAGAGACCCAGTGCTGGTTCCACCAGCCACAGCCTCTGGCCGGCGCCTACCTTCGCTTGGCTCAGGCTGTCACCTGTCCTGGTGGTAGGCACCAATCGGCCCTACTGACCTCACGATATGAGCAAAACCCTAATTTTACTTTATTCCTTAATTAGAAAATAAGATCCCTGGACTTCTAAAATAATTTCTAAAATAAAATGGTTAATAAAACTGCCATTGAGCTTTGCTTAATTAGCTTTAAATTAGATTTAATAAAATTCGAAATATTAATAAAAGGTTCATCCCTACATTCCAAAATTGACTTTCTAAAACCATCTTCAAAATCAATCTTTAAAAAGAGACCTAACAAAATTGGGGAACCACGGCCGACCCACTTAGTGGAGCTTTAGGCCCAACAGGTGGTCAAGGTTCGGACACAACTTCCTCGAGCTTCAAGCCCGAGCAACGGTTAAGGTTCAAACAGCCCCGTCGAGCTTCACGCCCAACCGTGGTCAAGGTTTAGACATCCCTCCGTCGAGCTTCACCCCCATAAGTGGTCAAGGTTCGGACACCCCACCAAGATTTCATGACTTCCTTATGGCCAAACCACATTTGAAACATGATCTTGCTATAGAGCATCTCCAAGTATTACTTAAAACTATTTACACTTGATTATTAGGTACCGAAACTATTAGTGCAGAAAATTTCAGCCAAGCTTCCCTAGTGGTCATGGTCAAGATGCCCTTAACCAAATCCCTTGTTGTCAAGTTTAGGCACCCTAGCTGGACTTCGGACTTTACTACTCGAGTTAAGTTCAAGCTCCCGCCAAGCTTTAGACTAAGCACATGGTCAAGTTTGAGCATACCAATCCGAACTTCGGGTTTCCAAGCAGCCAAGTTCATGAATCGACAACTCGGACTTCGGACTTCAACGGTTAAGTCCAGGCCTATCAAAAGCTACCTAATTTAAGATGCATCAGTCCAATCAAATTTGAAAGTAATGCCGGTAAAGCACTATGTCCGAATTGTGTGACGGAAGCCGATAAACCACTATGAACCACCAGTACCACATAAATAGCCTTCCGCCTTGGGTCGATCGAAAAATTCCCTTTTCTTTCGGAACGATCCAAAACCGGGCTAAGCCTTCAGAGACAACGGAGTCCATTGCCGCATACCAAGAAATTCGGGCTCGAGTTCAGTATTTCACTTCAGTCCAACGAGACAAGGAGCTAAAGACCTCAAAACGATGTTAGACGTTGCATTTCATGATCACGAGAATCAAATTGTTGCGTTTAAGCCCTAAGACAGTCCACTCGAGGCTAGGAGCCCACAATCTCGTTGAAAGCCCATAATCGCTGGTGCCCCTTACCGATAATTTCGCTGAAAATGCTATGTTTTGGCTAAGGAATTTTGAGACGAGTAGACTAGAATATGAAACCCTTGAAAGCCTAATATGGCCGGCGCCATGTACCCTTCATTTATAGCTCCAAATGCTGTGTTCCAGCTTGCAGACTCCTGGGGTAGCACGCTAGGGCACGAAACCATAGGCAACATTGGTTAGCCGGCGTCCGCCTCCTGCCATTTACCCGGTTTTATCCGATTTTATCCTTTGCTTTATTCGGTCTTATCACTTTGATCCTGGTCCAGTTTATTTTTGCTACTTCTAGACTGGCTAGCCGAGCTTACCCTAGGTCATCCCTTGACCTAACCTCTCCCTATAAATAGAGAGCCTTGCCTCTCATCCCGACGATGGCTCATCCCTTACTCGTTATGCTATCGAAACCAGATTAAGAGCTATTGAATACTCACGTTGGTATTCTAATCTCTTGGTCTCTTCTCGGGATACTTCCATCATACTCCATACATCCGATCCCTAAACTCCATCATTCCTCTTTCTACCTACTCACCTCAACAAAATACTCACAAAAAGCCCTCAATTCACCACCGTCGCATCAAGATCGGAGATCCACATCAGCCGGTGGGACAAGATGAGAGCACTAGATTCGATCTTCAATGGTTTATTTTATATTTATGCTTTCTTCATGGCTTTTCGTATTGTGGATTTGAGATGTATCGCATTTAATTCCTCCCCGTCTAATGTAATCTCTTTATTTTCTATTGTCCTCTCGCTCAACCCTTTCTTTCTTTTTTGCTTTTAGTTTCTTTACGTTCTACCTTTGTTGCTTTCCTTAATTATGTTTGGTTGCTTTTAATTCTCATCGCATGTCGCTTGCTTGCTTGTTTGACATCATTTTAATTCACCACTCGAACTAGTAATAGCCGTCTTCGGAAGGGCGGAACGAAATGGTTTGTCCCTACGTTTCGTACCCTCACCGTCGAATCCGATTCTTAGTTCTAAGACTGATGGAGTCATTTTTAGCCTCTTGTTGTCTTAGTTTTCTCATACTAAGATTGGAAGAGCAAATTTTCATTTTGTTAGTTTTCCTTCTTAAAACCGACTGGCGACTCCCTTATTTTATGTTTTATTTCTAATTGAAATTGCATTTCGGTGTTTTCTCGGTTATAAGAATAATAAAGATTAGTTCTTGGATTTGTCCACTAGGCAAAGACCAAGGCTGGTTCTACTAGCCATGGCCTCCGGCCGGTGCCGACTTCGCCCGGCTTAGGCTACCACCTGTCTTGGCTGGTCGACAGGTGAGGCTTTAGTCCGCATTGGTGTTTTCACACCAATCCGGGCTAGAGCCTCACAGCGAGACCAAAACGGTAATTTTATTTTATTCCTTAATTAGAAAATAAGACCCTGAGATTTCTAAAATAATTTCTAAAATAAAATGGTTAATAAACCGCCATTCAGCTTTACTTAATTTGCTTTAAATCAGATTTCACAAAATTCGGAAATCTTAATTTCTAAAATAAAAGGTTCATCCCCACATTCAAAAATCGACTTTCTAAAATCATCTTCAAAATAAATCTTTAAAAAGAGACCTGACATAAGTAGGGAACCACGGCTGGCCCACTTAGTCGAGCTTTATGCCCACCAGCGGTCAAGACTCAAACAACCTTTGTCAAGCTTTAGGCCCAACCGTGGTCAAGGTTCGGACATCCCACCGTCGAGTTTTAGGCCCATCGGTGGTCAAGGTTCAAACACCCCACCAAGACTTTAGGATTTCCTTATGGCCAAGTCAAGGAACTACATATGAAACATAATCTTGCGACAGACCATCTCCAGGTATTACTTGAAACTATTTACATTAGATTATTAGCTAACGAAACCGGTAGTGTAGAAAATTTCAGCCAAGCTTCCCCGACGGTCAAGGTCAAGATGCCCTTAACCAAATCCCCAGTGGTCAAGTTTAGGCACCCTAGTTGGACTTCGGACTTTACTACCGGAGTTAAGTTCAAGCTACCCGCCAAGTATCAAACTAAGCACATGGTCAAGTTTAAGAACACTAATCCGAACTTCGGATCTCCAAGAAGCCAAGTTCGAGAATCAACAATTCGGACTTCAAACTTCAACGATCGAGTTCAGGCCCATCAAAAGCTACCTAATTTCGGACGCATCAATCTAATCGGATTCAAAAGTAACGGCAGTACTGTGTAAATACTCTTTAGTGTCCACTTTGACCTTCATCTTTTAGACTCTGGTCAAGGTGGGCGCTAACCGAAGACACCAAAAAGTGTCATCCTTTTCTCTATTTTTTTATTTCGGGCCCGATAATGATAATCCCAAGTCTTGTTTGAGGATTTGGATCTTGGATCGTGTCCGATTGGTGCGACTGAAGCCGATAAACCAAAAAGAACCCCCAAGCACCATACAAATAGCCTTCTCCCTTGGGTCGATCTCGAATATCCCCGTTTCTTTTGGACGATCCAAAACCAGGCCAAGCATTCGGAGACAATAGAGTCCAGGTGCCGCGTATCGGTAAATTCCAAGCTCATAATTCCGCATTTCACTTAAGTCCAACAAGACAAGGAGTTGAAGATCCAACACGATGTTAGACGTTACATTTCATGATCATGAGAATCAAAGTGTTGCGTTTAAGCCCCAACGCTAGGAACCCACAATCCGCTTGAAGCCCATAATGGTCAGCGACCCTTACTTGTAATTTCGCTTAAAATGTTATGTTTTGGCGAAGGAATCCCGAGACAAGCACGCTTAGGGCACGAAACCCTAGAAAGCCCAAAGCCTCAAAGCGCCGTGTTCCAGCCTACGGACTCTCGAGGTAGCATGTTGGGACACGAAACCCTAGGCAACACCGGTTGGCCGACACTAGCCTCCTCCAATTTACCCCGATTCTATTCGATTTTATCCTTTGCTTTACTCGGTCTTATAACTTTTATCCTGGCCTAGTTTAATTTTGCCGCTTCTAAATGGCTAGCCGAGCTTACCATAGGTCATCCCTTGACCTAACCTCTCCCTATAAATAGAGAGCCTTGCATCTCATCCCGATGATGGCTCGTCCCTTGCTCGTTATGCTATCGAAACCATATTAAGAGCTACTGTACTCCCGTTGGTATTCCGATCTCTTAGCCTTTTTTCAAGCTACCTCCATCATACTCCAAACATCCAATCCCTAAACTCCATTATTCCTTTTTGTACATACTCATCTCCACAAAATACTCACAAAAAGCCCCTTTCAATTAACCATCGTCCCATCAAGAGATCCATATCATTGATCCGGATCGGAAGGTGGGACAACCCGAGGACAGACAAATTTGATCTTCAACGATTTATTTTATATTTATGCTTTCTTTCTTGCTTTCCATATTGTGGATTCAAGATGTATCACATTTAATTCCTCTCCGCTCGATGTAATCTCTTTATTTTTCACTTCCCTCTTGCTCGACCGTTTCTTTCTTTTTCGCTTTTACTTTCTTTACCGCTTTCTTTACATTCTCGCTTTTATCGCTTTCCTTAATTATGTTTGGTTCCTTTTAATTCTCATCGCATATCGCTTGCTTGCTTATTTTACATCATTTTAATTCACTACTCGAACTACTAATGGCCGCCTTCGGATGGGCGTAACGAAAGGGTTTGTCCCTAAGTTTCGTACCCTCACTGCTAAATTTGATTCTCGGTTCTAAGACCGATGGAGTCATTTTTAGCATCTTGTTGTCTTAGTTTTCTCATACTAAGATTGTAAGACCAAATTTTCGTTTTGTTAGTTTTCCTTCTTAAAATCTGATCGGCGACTCCCTTATTTTATGCTTTATTTCTCATTGAAATTGTATCTCGGTGTTTTCTTGTTGTAGGAACAAGAACGGTTGGGTCTTGGATCTGCCCACTAGGCAAACGCCGAGGCTTGTTGCACCAGCCACGCCTCGGCGGCGCCGCCTTCGCCTAGCTCAGCCGCTCTCGCTCGTCCTAGGTTATCGGCAAATGAAGCTTTGGTCCAGATTGATGTTTTGCACCAATCTGGCTGTAGAGTCTCACGGCATGACCAAAACCTTAATTTTACTTTATTCCTTAATTAGAAAATAAGATCCCGGGACTTCTAAAGTAATTTCTAAAATAAAATGGTTAATAAAATTGCCATTAAGCTTTGCTTAATTCGCTTTAATTAAGATTTAATAAAATTTGAAAATCTTAATAAAAGGTCCATCCCCATATTCCAAAATTGATTTTCTAAAATCGTCTTCAAAATCAATCTTTAAAAATGAGACCCGACACAAGCGGGAAGCTCGGCGGGCCCTGGTCGGCTGTGGTTCCTACAGGAATCGGTTTTAGAAAGATTGAATAGGAATTAGATTCCTCTTCAGACATTGTAAGCAATACAATCTTTTCTAAATGAGACACACCGAGAGCTAAGTAAAAGATCAAGGTTTTTCTAACCTTTAGTGAGTTTTAAAACCAACTCTTGAGACTCATTGAGCTTCCTTTTGAGATGTTTATTCTTCGTTC
Organism: Talinum fruticosum; assembly: GCA_021018815.1. Classification (NCBI taxonomy): domain Eukaryota; kingdom Viridiplantae; phylum Streptophyta; class Magnoliopsida; order Caryophyllales; family Talinaceae; genus Talinum; species Talinum fruticosum. Next base: position 4,580,584 of record JAITYX010000026.1, read on the forward strand.
GAGGCACTTAGACGTGTCATTGTCTTGAACACTGGTCTCAAGTACCTTCAGATTTTGTCTCAAGTTTTCTAACTCATTTTTCAAAACAAGTATTCTCAAGCAGTAAGAAACTCAAGTTGTTTCTTGAAATTAGAAGAGTTAGAATTGGACTTTTCTTCCAAAGTAAAGATATATCTAGTAAGATCAGCTTTGGAAAACTTAAGGAAGTATTCAATTATCTCCGATGGACTTGTTTCGTCGATATCCGAGTTGTCATTGTCCGACTCGGATCCAGCCTTCGTAGTCTGTCAATGCCATTAGGCACTTTGAATCATCTAAATCATCATCTTTAGATGAGTCATCATCGCTCTAGGTAGCCACCATAGCCTTTTTCTTCTTTCTATCCTTTTTCCTCTTTGGACGAGTCCTTGACTATGTGCTTCTTGCTACTACATTCAAAGAAACAAGAGTCCTTAGTTAAATATAACTTAGAAGGAGATGAGTATTTACCTTTCTTGTCCTTATTATCTTTCTTCTAGAACTCCTCCTTTGGCCTCCTTTGCCCACTTTTTGTACTTCATCATCTTTTTGAAACATCCGGCAATGAGTGCCATGGGATCCTCTTCCGAGTCCGAGGAGCTCGGACTTGTCGTCCGCTTTCGAGGCCTTCGAGTGGAATGTTTTTTGGTGCTGACCTTAACATCCTCTTCTTCCAGGTACAGCTCATGAGTATGTAGCTTCCTAATGAGCTCATCGGGCTTTAGTTAAGAGAGATTCTAAGCCTCTTTGTGAGAGATCTTTCTACCTACGGACTTAAGATTATTGGTAATCTCGGTGAACCCAAGCATACATCTTAGAGATGTTCTCCTCGAGCTCCGTTCTAAACAGCTCATACTTGTGAAGATATTGACTTATCTTCACCTACTTTATTTGGTTGGTTCCTTCATAGGTGTTGACAAGTGTATCCCATGCCCCTTTGGCTGTGTCTTAGGTCGACAGATCTGTTTAACTCTTTTGAGCTGATAGCACACATCGGAATGTTCATGGCTTTGAAGTTCTTTTTAAACTTTTCATTTTCTTCAGCTATGTACTCTAATTTTTCCTTGGGCATAGATCTGGCTCCTTCCATCTTCATTGGAATAAAGCTACCATTCTTGATGATGTTCCAAAGTTCTTCATCATCATCCAGTAGAAAGAATTACATTATCTTCTTCCAAGTGTGCAAAATTTGACCCCTTGAACGTGGGTGGTCTAGTGGATAATCTTCCTTCATCGAACTCGTCCATTATTCCGAGCCATTTGATCTTTATACCTTTGGATTGTAAGATCCTCTTGAAAGGCTAGGCTCTAATACTGGTTGAAGGTTTGCTCTTGGAGAGATTAAGTCACCCTAGGGGGTGAATAGGGTGATGAAAGATTTTTAAGAAAAATCAAAGTACTTACACGTAACGGATTAAGAAACATATTCCGAATCTAGATTGGACTTAGAAAGTGAAATACACAGAGAAGTACATGCAATCCCTCCTGGGGCGGAAAACCATGGACAGTGCTAATCCAAGCACCAAGTCAAATGCAGTAATTGTATCGTCAATTACAAAGGATCGACTCTTACTAGAATTGCTCCCTTAGACAATTCCTTTACAAGTTTCCTAGATTCAAAAGTTCCCTTATCCTGATCTAGTACTTCCTAACTGAGTTAACCCTTACAGTTAGGGACAACTAAGCTAAGTTAGCCCTTACAACTCAGTCAAGGGACTTACAATGAAAGTAGAAAGAGTATGAATGATTACAAGACTTTCTTTACAACTCGTAGAGTAAGAAAATACAGATTAGGAGTGGTAAGCTGAAAATTGAGTAAGAATGCACTAAGTGTTAAGCAATGTATTCAACAATCTTCAAGTCGTGTAGAGTGGCTTCTATTTATAAGCACCAAGGTAGAATGAACATTGAGACTTATTCTGGATTGGTGAGTTTCAATACCCATTCTAACGGTTAGTCTCGTCACTCGGAAAAAGATCCGTTGAGATGTGAACATCGTGTAGTGATCCTTGGCTCAAAAGATGGTCTAACCCTCTGGTGGTGATTGAAATCTGGGGTGGAAACAATCGTTAGGCCCACAACTGTAGTTTTCTAGTTTTGGAAACAAACAACCCCGACACGTTGTCCGAGCCATGTGCAGCAATAGGTAATTTCGTCTCCTGGTGTTTAACAGGTACAAACCGATTGCTTTTGTATTTAAAAAGTAAATTAGGCTTGTTTAATCAACCTACATAAGCAAATCAAAGTGGTACTCAAAGTAAAAAAATACTTTAGTCCAAGATTAGGCAAAGATAATAATTAAATCAAAGTAATTAAGCACTTAATTATCTTCGACCTCAAAAGAATGCAATTTTTTGAGTCTAATATTCAATAGGTTAAAATTCTATCTTGAGTCAATCCTTAAAATGATTAAGTTCGAAAGAATAAATAATCGGAATAAATATACTTGATCAAGGAAATAATTCTCAATAAATAAACCGACAAAGAAATTAGAATTAACACCGTAAGTCATTTTCACATGAAACATAAAGTCAGTTCTCGGAATAAAATTATTAGAGAAATTATTTACTCATGCTATTGTTCCGAGTTGTGTCCGAGTGGGTCGAAACATAGTTAAGAAATGTTATGCTTGAATGACTAATTTCTAAGTGGGTCGAACAAGATGAAAACTTAGATATGAGTTTCTATAAAGCTCAAATTAACTTAGAATCAAAACATAAGAGAGATAGAGAGTTGTACATGAGCCTTCAAGGATGTTGATCAAGCTTTTTTGTATCTATGCTTGATCGGTTCTAAGTCCCAAAGAATGACTCGGTAGATCGAGTACTCAAGGAGTATTGGTGTAATAACTCCCAACAAAGATTTTGCCGGTTTGTGACCTTGTATTGGTCAACAACATTGCACCACTTCATGATGTCTTTGTCAAACATCGATCAAAACATGATATGGTATGTGTCCTCCGGTACATTCTTTAAAGTCATTGCCCCTGTAAAGCTCCTTACATGGTGGTGAGGGTTTTTAGTCCCATGGAACTTGATGTCGGGCATGGTGAATTTTGGGGTCAATTTGCTTTTAGGGATTGAAGTGAATCCTCGAGCCAGGTAGTAGTTGTTAAACATCAAAGACTTCCGTAACATCTTCTCTATTCGATCTACTCGTGGATCAAATTAAGGCTTAGACTGAGGTTCATGTTGGTGCGTTTCTTCTTTTGATATTTTCTCCAGTTCTTTAAGTATGAGGTCAAGGATTTCTATCATTGACTAAATTTGATTATCCTGGGCCACAATCTTAACTTTTATCTTTGCGGTAGACTCCTTGAATAAGGTCATCTCGGGAATTTTCTTTGGCTTGTTGGCCATTTTTGGAGGAAGGTTTAACTGTGGACAACGTGCTGGTGTTATTGGTAAAGGTGTCGAGCGTACTGGTGTGGTACGTGTTGATGTGGGACATATCGGTGTCGATCGTACCAGTGTTGAAGTAGAATTCTTATTTCCTAACTGCTTTGTGCTAGGATTCTCGACTTCGAGTATGATTCCTTATTTTGATGCATATAAAAATGCAGATTGACCAAAATGAAATGCAACAATGCCAATGGAATCCCTTAGATTGGTATGAATTTGATTTGGCTAAATGCAAACAAAGACTCACCTAATTTGAGATGAACTTGATTTTGGCTAAATGCAAACAAAGACTTACCTATTTTGAGATGAAGTTTACTTTAGGTAAATTCCAATAAAAGCCTTAACTATTTTTAGATTAATTTGAAAATTGGCTAATGCAATGACATTAATTTAAAATTTGGCTAATGCGAAAATAGAACTTACATATTTGAGGTGAATTTTAAATTGGGATAATACAAATAAAAGACTCACCTATTTGAGATGAATTTAAAATTTGGCTAATGCAAATAAAAGACTCACCTATATGAGATGAATTTGAAATTTGGCTAATGCAAAATGGACTCATCTATTTGAGATGAATTTAAAATTTGGCTAATGTAAAAATGGACTCACCTATGTGAGATAAATTTAAACTTTGACCAATGTAAAAATAGACTCACCTATTTGAGATGAATTTAAAATTTGGTTAATGCAAAATGGACTCACCTATTTAAGATGAATTTGAAATTTGGCTAATGCAAAATGAAATCACCTATTTGAGATGAATTTAAAATTTAGCTAAAAAAATGCATATATTGGACCAACTCAAGAGGATTATTGTATTTTATTTTTGCACCCATGCAAGGATTATTTAGTGGACCTGGCTAAATTGGTAAGGACTCACAAAAAGAGGGTTAAATAACAAAAGTAACCACATTCATTCAAGCATGCAAATGAAGAGAAAGGAACCACCTAAACAACCAAGGATCTATGGTCCTCCATAATCTGAGAATTTAGTCCTCCATAGGGTGCATGACAGAAATAACATGAATTCCTCTCGGTAAAAACCAAAAGAGCGTCCTATGAGTGTAGAGTAAGCACCTTCCCAATAATCAAGCCTAAGGGAGCCCACTGGGTTGGTAGTTCGGCCTCTTCCAAAAGATGTTCTTAAGGGTAAAGTTTCATGGTCGAAATTAAAAGTATGTCCAAAGTCTGCCTAAATGTAATATGCCTAATGCAAAACACATTAAGAAAACTCAAAACTTAAATTTTGAAATCTCACCCTCTTAATAAGTGATACATCCCCAGTGGAGTCACCACTCGTAGGGACCACAACAAATCCCCCATAAGGAAACCGAATTGGGACCGAGTTTCCCAAAATGTCCACGCTCTTTGGTTTTTGAAGATTCTTTTTGAAGATTGATTTTTGAAAGTGGGGACGTGTCTCTTATTCATATCGTTTATTTTTGAATCTGATTTTGAAAGGACGATTGACAATTTTTATTAATCATTTTGTTTTTGTAAATTAATTTTTGAGAGAAGTCTCGAGATATTATTTCATAATTCACAAAAACAATAAAATAAAATTATAATTCTGCCGCAAGGCTTTTGGGCAAAAAGGTGATAAAGCTGGTTTGGACTAAAAGCCAAGTCCGGTCACCAGCCGGCGCCAGCAAGAGCCAGCGCTAACCGATGATCGACACTAGTCACGAAGTCGAGACCGAGAAATCGGTCTCGGTCCTATGGGCTGGGATGGAAAATTTTTTAAAAAAATTTTTCATTTTTTAATTCAAAAATTACGAAAAGCAATTTGGAGAAATGAAATAGGGAAAGGGAAGTTGCTAGTTAGTTTTAGAAATAAAAAGCAACAAAAATAAAAAGAATACTCTTCCAATCTTAGTATGAGAAAACTAAGCTTGAAAGAGGTTTAAGAAATTACTCAATCAGCCTAAGACCGAGAATCCAATCTTCGGGGTGAAGGTACGAAATGTAGGGATAAGCCCTCTACTTCGCCCATCAACAGACGATCTTTACTAATTCAAACAAAAATAATGTGTTTCAATCAAGCATACAATATGGAAATATGGAAATTTAAATCAACCAATGTATGCTAGGAAAGCGATAAATACCATATAGGAAAGCAATCAAAGAAAGGAATAAAAGAAAGCGAAAAGAAAGTGAGAAATTAAAAGCTATAGTGGGCGATGAGGAATCAAAAGCAATTACATTTTGATCCACAATACGAAAAGTGGTAAACAACATAAATAAATAAACCGTAAAAGATAGCAAAGGTTGATCCGATGCCCTCAAGTTGTCCCACCTGCTGAGCTTGGATCATGATTTGAATATGGAAGTGTGATGGCGGGCAAGAAAGATTGGGAGAGGCTATTTTGTGGAATTGGTGAATGTAAAATAGTGTGAAATGCGAGTGGCGGTATAGTCAAAAGAAGAGGATTAGGAAATGCAATACAATAGTGAGAGTGTTTGAGAGTTCATGTAATAACTATCTCAAAATTCGGTAGCGTATAATTTAGGAATCGAGTCGTTGATTAAATGAGGGGTCAAGCCATCTATTTATAGAAGGTGATTAGGTCACAAAAATGACCTAAAAATGAAAGCAGATCATCCACTACAAGCTGAACCGGACCCGATATGCCGGCGCGGATCACAGAGAGAACAGAGCTAACTCCCGTTGAATAGGAAAATCTCGTAAGGGAAGGCAAGATGCGGGGCACCGATCTCCCACGATGTCGTACGGGGCGTTTCGGGATTCCGTTCTTCAGATAATCTCTAGGAACAAAATGCAGCGTTTTGGCGGGTTGAGCTCGAAAATGCGGCGCCGGAGACAAAGGATGTCGTAGGGATTCCTCGGGTTCCGTGCCTCGCTTGGGCGCTGAGTGAAAAAGTGAAACATTGAGTTTTTGTCCTAATATGGACTACACTCGGTGCCGACCTTGGCAGCTTTCCATTCATGAAAACTTTCTATTTTTTGAAGGTTCTATTTTTGGCATGTTTTTACTTTTGGCAGGTTTTTATTTTTGGTGCGGGTTTGGGTTTCCTTATTGAAAGCCTAAACCAGGCTTTGTCCGACCGAAAGAAAATGAATTTTATGGTGCTAATGGGTTCTTTGTGGTTTATCGGCTTTTGTCACGCCAATCGGACTCCAATCGGGATCCGAATCCGCAAACGAGATTGGGATTTCATCACCGGACTAACAAAAATAAAAAAAGAAAAGGGATGACACTTTTTACCTGTCAACGAGACATTAATAAGGTGAATTTGTAAGTAGACCACTTGTGGAACATGGTTAACTTATTTTGGAGGTTTACCTATTTATTTCTTTTTTATTCTAATGACATATTTAGTGACTTCAATTTTTCTTTCAAAAAGTTTGACTAATGTTAAACTAGACAATTATAACCGAATATAGCTTAGGTTATCTTTAGATATGAAGGACACCTTCAGCTCTATTATCCATTATATATAGCAAACACTTTCTGATTTACTACGCACAACACGCGCGTGTATATTTTCCGTAGTAACTCAAATAAGTAGACTGAGTCCTTATTTTTACTAGCTTCACTAGTAAGGTATATACTATCTTATTCGCCTTTCTCTCTGTTCCTCCCCTCTAAATCTTAATTCTGTATTAACTATCTTTTTTTCTTTTTTATATTATTGGGGCTACTATTGGCGTAATTACGGTAAGTGGCAAACCCTTCTACTTCTACTTTATCATCAAATCAAGATCAAAAGTTATTGTTACTTTCTGTCTAATAAATTTTCCCTCCTTATGAGAGTCTTGTTTCTCACTTTTATACAAGTTATTTCTTTTGTCAATACGTGAAAATTTTTAATAGGATTGTTGATTCAATTGGAGGGTAGATTTTTTTATCATTTTATCAACTAGTTTCAATCCATACTATGCACGAAGTAATATAATACGCCCTCCGCCCAAAAATATTGCTTGTTTTTTTATTTTTGTGGTCAAACTTTGTGAATTTCGACCAATATTTAATTAGAATATATATTCATTTACAATATAAAATTAGTATCAATGGATTTCTTTGAAAAAATTCTTTCATTATAATATAATTTTGTAATTTTTTCTATTACATAATTTTCAAAATCAACCGTCAAAGTGATGTATTGGAGACCGTAAAATATCAATTTGGGACGGAGGGAGTATGTTTTAAAAAATTATGAATTAAGAAATTAAATATATAACAGCTACTTATATTGAAATTAATAATAAAAAATATTACAATGTTAGATGTGATCCAAATATATTTGATGTCAATTAGTAGTGAGTAAAAAGGTAGAAATTGTATCATGCTAAAGGGCATGATAGGTTAATTCATGGCACAAGGCAATGAAATCATATGTGCTTTATAGTTGTATTAAAGATTAATCGAGGTTTTAGTAGTGAGTTGATTACGCAAAAATATTGATACAATTAAGATTTATAAATACATAGTGTTTTACTTGATTAAGAACCAGTTAGGTCCCTCAAAACACAAAAATTTTCCTCCCAATCGGTTAACATAATGGGAGTAACATGAACTTCTATTTCAAAATGGCAGGGAGGCTCGATGGAAAATGCCCATCTTTTAATAATTAGAAAAGTTACAATAATAAAAGATATGATTTAAATATGTTTGTCGATAATAAGTTGTGAATATAAATAAGGGATATTGGATCGCAATAATATGAACTTTGGGAGTATTGGCCGTTTTAATACGAACAATTTTCTTGGATCGGAACGAGAACCAACTTTTGATCTATTTTCCAATAGCAGAACGCTACCGAGTTGTATAGGCGGCGACTCATCGGAAACGTGACGTGGCAATACTTTTGATACGTGCACGGCGGAGTCAATTTTTTTGACTAAACTTATGATATTTAAATGCAACATATGCAAGGATTTTAATTTTTTTAAAAAACTGAAAATCTTTCTTTCTCCTCCCTCTCTCTGTATCTCTCGCTCTCGCTCTTCTCCCTCTTCTCCCTCTCTCTCTCTCTTTCTTTACCTCTCCTGCTCTTCGCTCTCGCTCTCCTCTCTCTCTCTCTCATCCCATGTTTCGCTCATCACTCTCCTCCCTCTCTGTCTCTCTCGTGCTCTCCTCCCTCTATCTCTCTCTCTCGTCTCCTGCTCCTCGCTCTCCTCTCTCTCTCTCACTCTCGCTCTCCTCCCTCTCTCTGTCTCTCTCCCTTCCCATGGTCTCGCACTCCTTCTCTTTGTCTCTCTCGGTCTCATTCTCTTCCCTCTCTCTGTCTCTCTCTATCTCTCTCCCTTTCCTGCGGAGAGCGACGAGAGAGAGACAAAGATGGAGCAGGGAAGGGAGAGAGACAGAGAGAGGGAAGAGAGCGGGAGCGAGAGAGACAGATTGAGGGAAGAGAGCAGGAGCGAGAGTGACAGAGAGAGGGAGTGTGAGAGCAGGGGAAGGGAGAGAGACAGAGAGAGGGAGGAGCAGGGGACGAGAGAGATAGATAGAGGGAGGAGAGCGAGAGAGAGATAGAGAGGGAGGAGAGTGAGGAGTAGAAACAGGGACGAGAGAGAGAGGGAGGAGAGCGAGAGCGAGAGATTCAGAGATAGGGAGGAGAGCAAGGAGCAGGGGAAGAGAAAGAGATAGAGAGAGGGAGGAGAGCGAGAGAGACGGAGAAGAGAGAATTAAGTCATTAATCAACCTTTTTAATTAATTTAATATTTTAAATTTTAATTGTCATTAATTAACTTTTTTATTATTAATTACTTTTTAAAAAAATTCATTCATTGACTTTGCCGTACATCCGGCTCAAAAATTCTCCGCCGTACACGTGTCAAAAAATATTGCCACGTCGTATTTCCGACGAGTCGCTGCCAATACAACTCGGTGGCTTTCGATATTGAAAAATAGATCAAAAGTTGGTTCTATTCCGAGCCAAGAAAATTGTTCGTATTAAAAACGGCCAATACCCCCAAAGTTCGTATTATTGCCATCCAATATCCCTATAAATAATAGAAAGAGATTAAAATAAACTATATTTGTGACAAAAAATAATGATATGTACGTCATGCAAACATTTTGAGTGGCTTAATAGAAGCTATCAGATTGAGTTTCCATCCCATTAAGTATATTAAAAATTACAAACTGAAAGTAGTACAATTTTCAACTATTTTACGAAATATTTTAATCATATTTTCTATCATTGTAGACATTTTTAATTATTAATGTCAAGTAAGTGTGTGTGTGTGTGTGTATATATATATATAAGGATTGTGTCAAATGAGAAAAGGGGATAGAGTGAGAGTGAGAGGATTAAATCTCAACCATCACTTTAACTCAAAGGGTCAAGACTAAAACAAAGTTCTTTCTATAAAATTGTTGCATAGGCCTTCCTTCCTTGACTTCTCTTTCCTCGACCACCGCTTCCCATCCCAAAATTAGGAATTACAAAAAGCACCCATCTTATTTTTTTACTATTTCGTGGATGCAAGATATACATTTTCGATTTGGGGTTCAATATGCCCTAAATTACATGCATTTGGGATAGAACTTTCATAAATTCTGTCCGTATTGCCACCGGAAAAGTAAAGAAAGCCAGTGGGTCATGGTTGGTTGTGGTGATTTCAGGTGCAAGAGAGGAATGAAAAACTAATTAGGGTTTCCTTATTAAAATTAAATCTAGACCTTTAATTTATATACAATCGCTAATATTCACTCCTCTCATCTCTCATCTTATCCTTCTCCTCTCATTTGATACATTATATATATATATATATATATATATATATATATATATATATATATATATATATATATATATATATATATATATATGGATTGTATCCAATGAGAGGAGGGGATAGGGTTAGAGTGAGATGATTAAATCTCAACCATTCATTTCAAATATAAGGGTTAAGATTAAAACAAAGTTATTTTCTCGTCATTCGTGGATGTAAAATATGAATTTTTGATTTGGGGTTCAACATGTCCTAAATTAGATGCATTTGGGATAGGGTTTTCATAAATTTTGGCGGCCTAAAAAAGTAATGGGGTGTGGTGATTTTAGGGTGACATAGTGGATGAGGAAATAATTAGAGTTTTTTATTTGGCAGATTAATCTAAAGCACTCATTTTAATCCAATGGTTCATGTTTAATCCTCTCACTCTCACTCTCACTTGTCCCTCTCCTCTCATTAGATACACGCCCTATATATAAATGTATATATATGAAATGTATCAAATGAGAGGAGAGGATAGGGTGATATATATATATATATATAATTGTAATTTCTTAAGGTCTAGTGCATAGGATGAATCTTGATTAAAAATTGGCAAATTCTTTCCACAAATAGTCAAATATTTAAAATTATTTTCATGACATGTTCCTTATGATTTTTTAATTTAAAAATTCCTGTAGCTGTTATATTTTTAACTCATAAAATTTTATAACACAAAGTCAAAAGGCATAATCAACAATGAAACTTTCATAATGTTAGAGGAAATTATTATATTTCACACTCAAAATAATATTACATATCAATATACACAAAAATAGGTGAGAGTTTATATAGAATCCAAACCCTAAATAGATAAATATATGACTACATTGAAAATTTAAATTGTCTATTACAAATATAAATTCGAAATGTTTGCGTACTCAAACAATATATATAATCAAAAGTAGCACACAAAATGACATTATTTCCAAAATTATGACACTCTTTAAAAAAGTGTAAATTCTTTCTTTCACTTTAAAAAACAAAATATCCAATTTCAATTCTTCATTTTGAGAAAAAATTAAATAAAATGGTAAACATGAGGAGAAATATTGAATTCTTGTTACTCAATTAATAGTGCTAAGGGATGCAATTACTCAAATATTGAGTAAGCCCTGCACCACCATGACACCACCTCTTTAAGAAGAAAGGAAAGTGCTGACAGATCAAGCATTGTAATAATAATGAAACACCATGAGTATCACCTAAAACTCAAATCAAAATACATTTAGTTAAATACATCAAAAAAAGTTTAAATATTTCAATTAATTTTATACTACAACTATAGAGGGGCGGGGGAGCTAGTATCAATTATCTCAACAACTCGACCTATTAGTTGCTAAAACATCGGCCTTGAATATGAGAATTTAGGTGAGGTATTACCTATTTTAAAAATAAGAAAATATTAAAGAGTTAATATTAAAAATCAACTCAAACCAAATATTGACATTTCAAAATACGAATTAATCTCCATCATTTATTTCATCTTACCTGCTCACTATTTCCTCCCATTAGCTTCTTTCCACCCCTAAACCAAACAAACGATCGATACTTTATAATATTGAATACTTTTTGCATGTTGCATATTTCTCAGAGTTGGTTATATATGTCTACTATTTAATGATAACCTATTCTAAATGAAGAATTAAATTAAAAATTAAGAAGGAAAACGACTAAGAAAACAAAAAAAGGATAAAAAGATGGAGTGTCATTATGCATGTATACAAAATCTATCTCGAGTGATAAGTCAAACATACAATATATGCATATTATTTTTTGCTGAGAGATATCAAATGAATCAATCTTGAGTAATTATTGAGCTTAAATTTGGGTTTGATCTAGCCTATATATTAAGATTCTTTAAATCTAATGCAAATGATAAAAGACAGAGTATACACGAAATTAGAAAATAAGTAAAGAAATAGAGAAAATCATGATCCAATATACTAAATTAGACAACAATTTACATATTAAAAAAGAAAAATAAAAAATAAATAGTTAAACTCACACCCTAGTAATAGTAGACTTTGTCTAATTGACCTAACCATCTTTTGTTCCCCTGCTGATGTAGTAAGTATGTACCAAGTGAAACTTTTGAGAAGACGGGCTCAACAAAAATTAAAATTACGGGTCCAAGATAACTTTAATCAAACATAATTAAAAGGGCATTATCACAAATAAGAAATGTCATATCCTCATAATAAAGAGTCAAAAATCGACAAAAATTAAGAAACACATATCTTAGTAAGTAAAAGAACAATATAATGGACCTTAGGAAACTATATCTTCTACATATGTCAACTTTGCATCATTTGCAAGGGTTAGTGTTGAAGTGAAATATAGAGAGTACCAGTTGTTTAGTGGTGAAGTGAAATATAGAGAATACTGGTTGTTTGTTTATCGATCGACTGTGGATGGAACCAAATGGAAATCAGATTGCAAAACGAGATTAACGACACTTAAAAACTCAAACTAACATAAACTAATGACCTAAAATAAAAACTCGACTACTAATCTAAATTAAACTAGCATGAATTGGAAACTAACATCAAGCATAACTAATTCAACAAGTATATCGCCACAAACCTATGCTAACATAGCTTCATTAATCCAACGGACTGTAAACGAAGCATAGTATGCGGAACGAAATAAGGGAGTGGAAATTGATTGAATTAAGATGCTTAAATTAATAAAATTTATGCCTAAGTGAAGAACAAGATGAACAGAATAGATTTAAGCCAAGATCTTTGTCCGCTTGTCACACGACGTAACGAACTAGGCTAATACCGAGCAAACCGAAGCGAGGACACAAAACCCAAGCGTAATCAATGCCAAAAAACAAATTATCACTTGAATTCACAAAAGATCGAACCAATAACCAAATTGAAGAGTCTGAAACTACAAATCCGAAATTAGAAGAACGAAGAACTAGAAAACCTAAAACGGAATTTTGATAACTTAATACCGAAATTTTGAGAAACTAAAAATAAAACTAGAAATTCAAGAACTAAAGCTGAAAAATTAGATCTAACTAGTTGCTTTTGGCTCTCACCATTCTCGCCCACCATCCACTTCCCCTTTTTGTTTTCTCTGTCCTCTTCTTTTCAAAGCTCTCGTCCTCTTGATGCATCGCCCGTGTCCCGATCCGAGCGGCAATCCTTCGTTTGTGGATAGAGTTGGAGTCGGGTTCGAACTTTAGTTAGCGAAGGACTAAAGAAGAGAGAGAGATTGAGTAAGCAAGTTTGAGAGAGATGGAGTTCTTTCATGTAGCAAGAAGATAACCGCAGAGAGAGAAGAGTTTAAGATGGAGATGAGCTAGAGTTCGGTGTGGTTAGGGGTTTTAGTTTGACGAAGGAGACAAAAAAGGCAAGGAGTTCAACTCATAACCTAGAGTTCTAGTTTGGCAGAGGAGAGGTCTAAGAGGGGAAGAGGGAAGGTTACAACATGAGGGACGAGGGGTAGCTAGGGTTTTGGTTGTAAGAGTTCTACAAGAAAGATAAGAAGGACCGAGAAGGTAAACATTCCTCCCCTTTAAAGTTATCTTTAACTAAGAACTCTGGCTATTTTGAATGTGCCAACAAAGATCACGTAGTCAAAGGCTGTCCAAGGAGAAAGAGGGACGAGAAGAAGAATAAGGCTATGATGGCGACATGGAGTGATGAAGACTCGATAGTCACTCATGTCTTGGCTTTTGGACCTCAAACTTTGCATGGAAGTACCTAAAGATGTCCTCTATCTAGTCCAATAATGGGCATCTTGGTATTTGGCGGAAATAATAAATGAGGAAGACCTTTGTTAAAGCTGGCAGTTTGCTCATCCAGGATGACACCTACACTTTGTTTTGATCATATCTTCTGCTCTAGGGCTCCAACGACAACTCATGATATATGGCTGGAAAGCTGACATCGTAAGATTTCTAACCATACCAAGAAAAGCTAAATTGGAGCTTGGAATAGGAAGTTATGAGCATTTCAATTTGATTAAAAAGCTGGAAGTTACAAATCCAGACATAGCACATAAAGGACAAGTTCAAATGGGTGTTCAATCAACCTTCGAATAGTTTTTAGTCTCCAATTTTCATAAGGGTATTCCTGGACATGTCTATATTAATATCAAATTATGGGCATTGTCCTTTAGGCCGGAGATAATAAGGAAATGGGTCCAAGTTTCAAACCGGGTATTTATGCTAACCCGACTGACCTATGCTGAATGTTCCGATCATAACTTTTGGCTCACATCTTCAAATGGGCTGAGCCACATATGATTGGAAAGCTTATTCCCCAAGCTTTCCATGCATATCTTGCATGTTCAATTTGGAGAAGGGAATCGAAAGTTACAGCCAATCAAAGTTAGAGTAATATCTTTAGTGGAAGAATCTTGTGCTAGACCAATAAGAAGTAAGCTTGAACAAAGGGCAAGCAAATACTTGGCCAAAAATCAATCTTTAAATATGGCCACATGTTCAAGCTTGAAGAAGGGGCTAATGTAATCTAGGCCTTTGATCTTGTACATACACTCATAGCCTTTAGATCATGCTTAGCCTTAATCTTTTAGCTTTAATATTTTGAGTGTTATAAATACCCATGTATTCGGTTATGTATGCAGAATTGAAGATTATGAATATTGAATGAGAAATTGAGCTGTGTGCTCTTTCCCCTTTGAATCCTTAATTGTTGTATCCAAGTGTTGCATACTTGGTGGTGATCGATTAAGTCCTTAGGTTCAAAGCTGGTGGTGTGTCTCGTATCCGGCCTTCAACCTTTGGTGCCCCAAGATCCCTAAGGTGGTGTTTCGTATCCTTAAGGGCCTTTGTTCTATCCGGCTACTTGACTTCTGAGTCTCACATCTCCCAAACCCCTAACCTCCTACACTCCAAATTTTACCCTTCTATTCCTGAGCAAGTTGAGTTGTTCTCCTCCAAATTTCAACTCAATCCAAGCTCTATCTTGACCCCTCCTCCAAAACCATCGAGTATATCATCTCGGACTCCCGCACATGCAGGACAATATTTTTGCCATTAGTTCGACGTGATCCCGAACTTGAATGATTCCCCTCGTTTGACCACATCTTCCTAACATCCCCAAGAGTTTCCCCTCAAAAATCACGTCCAAATTCCACCAGAAACACTCCCATCCCCCTTTTCCCCAAGACTGCGCACGTAAGCACCATTATGCCCGAGTGACTTTCTTAGTGATTTATCCTCTTTCCTTGCCCTCTTCTCCCTATTGTTGCAGCTATACATCATATGTGGTATAAGAGCTTAGAGCTATACATTAGATTTGGTATCGAGCTTAGAGCTATGCATCGTAAAATCAACTTAACCAAGGAAACGAGAACTTGCTCGATACCAAAGTTTATGAATAGCAAAGCAAGAAACCGAGAGAGGGAGAGGGGTTGTTGTGAATGGTAGGGAAAGTGTTAAGCCGTATTTTATACGTATTTTTAGTAGTTATTGAGTTTATATTATATAGTTTATTTTATCTAATTTATTCTATTTTGTCTATTTATAGGTAATTATCGAATAAAGTGGGGAAGAGAAGAAAAGTCGTTAAAAGTGGATTTTTAGCTACCGACAAGCATCCAAGAAAATATATGAAGTCGGTCCATAAATATAATATGTAATAAAATATTTATTTTAGGATATTATATTTTAGGAAATCCTAAGTGGAATAGAAAAGGGAAACTTAGAAGAGAAGAAAGAGAAATAAACCCTAACTCTTTCACCCTATATATACTACTTATTATCATCATGGAGAGGGACTTTGGGAAAGACCCACACACAATCACCACCTCTTGCCTTTGCTGTCCACGCCAGCCACCACTGCTTGCTGCCGCCTACACTCGCTGCCCAGCCACCAGCCAGCCGCCGCACTCGCCGCCTGAACCCTTGCTCGCCGCTGCTGTCCGCTTGCTTGCTGCTGCTGTCCGCTGCCCAGCCAGCCACCATCCATCATCATCTTCTTCATCTTCCCGGGTCAAAGAAACTAATATCGGTAGTATAATTTAGTTTTGTAATTTTTATTAGAAAAGATTGAGTTTTTATTGATAGATTAATACTAAAGATGCTAGTTTTATTTAGTTTACATGTTTTAAATTACATGATGTGTGAGTAGTTTTTCTTATACTTAGTATAATCTCATTGAAGCCATGTTAAATTACTTATTTTGAAACAAAGTTTTGATTTTTATTGTCTTATTGATTTGATCCATGATTCTATGATAATTTGTGTTTAATGTTTATGAATTTATGTCTAATTAATTAGAGTGCACGCTATTTAGTTTTATATAAATTCATGTGATAGTTTAGAGGGTTTAAGTACGTAATTGCTTGATCTTTTAGACATAAGTATCACCCTAGTTAATCATGGATGGCTCATACCCATCTCTTTTAATTAGGAAATTATCATAGATCCTTCTTAAATCAATTTGCTAGTAGATTGGTTATTAGGTGCTAGATGATGTTTTTCTAATACTTAATGCTCTAATTTGATTAAATTCTAGTGCTAGTGCTAGGGTTATCAATATTAGTAGGGTTTATATTAGGGCTAGGCCTAAGTAAACTAATAACTAAGGAAAAACGGGAAGATCCGCTAGTGGTTGTCTTCTACAGTTTAGCTCATGGGTAGATCAATTTGTGTGTTAATGATAAATAATAATTTGCATGGTGGATATAGATTATACTAAGTGTTTTTATAAATTTGCTATCTTTGATAATTATTTGTTTGCTTTTTAGTTATTTTCTTTAGTTTGTCAATTTTTATTTATAAATATATAGTCTTTTATTATTAATTTTGTTACCCCCTAAAGATCATTATTTTAGATTAGTTTTAGTAATTTTAATTTTAATTTTATTTTGAGTCTTTATATATTTTAATTTTCAGAATTAATTTTCTATTAGTTTTTATTATTTTTGAGTCAGTTTGTTAGAAATTAGTTTAAAAATAGTTTCTTTTGTTATTTTTCTTGTTTTATTTTCTTTTAGGGTTTAGATAGAGTCCTAGTTTGCTGTGATTAAATTTTAGAATTTTTGGAATTAATTTGATATTTTTTCAGATTTAATTCTTGAATTTAATTACTGCAGGTTTTTAATAAAATAAATTCGTAAATTAGATTTTAAATTTTGTTTTTATATTTTTAGGGTCTGGTTAGGTTTAGAAAATTAGTATTATTATTCTGGGTAATTTTAGTATTTATTTTCGTAATTATTTTAGTGCAGAATTTTACTTATTTAATTTTCTGTTTTAGAATTTGTTTATTTTCTGCTTTAGTTTTCTGTTTTAATTATTCTAAAAATATACAAAAATATTTCTGGGTTATTGTAGTTTTATTATTCTGTATAAATTATTTATTTAGTTATTAGATAATTTTCTATGAATTTTAGTTATTGATTTTAATTTATATTTTCTATTTTGTTTTTAAGAGTAGTAAATTTAATTAGATTAAAACTTGCATGTTATTATATCTTTCCTCGTGGATTCGATCCCTACTTGCCCTTGCTATATTGTTTATTATAAGTTTAAGTAGTGGTTTAATTTGTTGCTGTACGACAAGCTTAACAAATTTTGGCGCCGTTGTCTGGGAAAGAAAATAATAGTTGTTAGTTTTATTTATTTTAGATTTACTACTTTTATTACTTCTTTGTAACTTTAATAGTTTGTTTTCATAGTTTTGTTTTTTTAGTGTTTTTTTTATTTTGAAAAGGAGTATCCATTTGACGAAGTTGAAAGCCAAGTAAGTGTTTCGA
Organism: Talinum fruticosum; assembly: GCA_021018815.1. Taxonomy (NCBI): domain Eukaryota; kingdom Viridiplantae; phylum Streptophyta; class Magnoliopsida; order Caryophyllales; family Talinaceae; genus Talinum; species Talinum fruticosum. The sequence continues at coordinate 4,598,488 of JAITYX010000026.1, forward strand.
TTCTGTTTCTGTAAGTTCTAAAATTATTGAGATGACTACCTTACGTGAACTTGCTGCACCTAACTTGGATACACAACTTTTACCTATCTCATATCCCGCATTGGACCGACCTCTAAAACCGAACTCCGGATTTTTAAATATGTTACCTAAATTTCATGGACTCACTCGGTGAGGACCCATATCGTCATATCAATGAGTTTATTATTACATGTTACACTATGCAATTTGAGGGAATCACCCAAGACCAAATTAAGTTGAGAGTCTTTCCCTTTTCACTTCGAGGATAAGGCTAAAGATTGGTTTTATTATTTACCACCTGCAACATTCACTACATGGACCGAAGTTCATAAAGCATTTTTAGAGAAATTTTTTCCTGCATCTAGGATAGGGTCCATTAGAAAGGAAATTTGTGGAATTAAACAGATGATTGGGGAGAGTTTTTCTGAATATTGGGAGCGTTTTAATAAATTATGTGCTAGTTGTCCCCAACATCAAATTCCCGAGCATTTATTGATTCAATATTTTTATGAAGGTTTATTGCCAATAGATAGAAATATGGTAGATGTTGCTAGTGGAGGGGCCCTGTTTGATAAGACTCTATCTCAGTGCTAGAGAATTGTTTAATATTATGGCCCAAAATACTCAACAATTTGGAATTGGAGATACTCAATTTAGGAATGTTAATGAGTTCAATTTAGGTCCATCTCGTAGAGACCCAATTGTCCCAAATTACTGTTATGTTAAATAAATTGGTGCACAAAGAAGAAGTAGTAGTTTGTAGTATTTGCTATTTAGAGGGTCATGTTGCTAATTCATGCCCTACACAACAAAGAGGGCATGTGAATGCTATTTTTTCCAACCAAGGTCGAATGAATTATAACATATTCTCAAACACTTATGAAGAATGGAGTGATTACTCTAACCTTAGGTATGAATTTGAAGAAAACCCCTAGAATTTGATCAATCCATTGCTCATGACAAAACTAATTATCTTTTAGAGCAAATCATTACGAAGATGGATGACCAGAAAAAGGAGACTGACCTTAGGTTCGAAAACTTAGAGATGACCATAAAGCAGGTTCAAGAGAAACAGATTGCCAATGATACCATGCTTAGTAACCCGCAAGCCCAAATGCAATCTCAACCTTTCCAAGATCCAAAAGAAAATGTGAGTGTCATAACACTTAATAATGGGAAAGAGTTAGAGGAACCTAGGAAAAACATAGAGGTAGAGGTAGAGCTAGAATTAGAGGTCAAGGAATCTAAACTTGACCAAAACAAAGATGACGCCTCTAATGCTAAGGAAATAGGTGACAATAAGAAAGATCTTTACAAGCCTATCCCACCTTTCCCTAGTAGACTAATAAGCACAACTCCTACAATAGATGAGGCAATTGAAGATATCATAGAAATATCTAGGAAGGCAGAAATCAACATTCCTCTTCTAGATACCATGAAACGGGAACCTCGTTATGCTAAGTTCCTTAAAGATCTATTCACGAACAAATTAAAATTGAAATGGAACAACAAGATAAGTGTGGGGGATAATACATTTGCTCTTTTCCGAAAGAAATCTCTAACTAATTGCAAGTATGCAGGAGACCGGATCAATTTAGTGTGGGAAATGCAACTGAATGATCCTTGAGCTACAAAGGTGTCGAGCCAAAGACGGTAAACAAAGGCGTTGGTTGGGAGGCAACCCAACATTTTCAGGGAAGTTTCTATAATTTTTACTTTAATTTAATTTTTATTTTTATTTAGCATGCATTAGGGACAATGCATGAATTAAGTGTGGGGAGTGCATCCTGCATTTTAATTTTATGCATTTATCTTTATTACATTTTAATTTTATGCATTTATCTTTATCTTATTTTTTGAAAAAATATATATATATTCTTGTAAAGAAATGCATGAACATGAATATATGCTAGGTTAACTTGCTTAAATTTTTCTGTTTCTAATTTTTCTTTCCCTTTGAAAGTGAGAAATTTGAACATGTTAATTGTCATTCAGAGTTGTTTGAGTTGATCTTCATATATTTCTTCAATTAGTGACAATCATAATTTTTCTGTCGATTTGATCATGTTATATGATCGTGATAGAGGCAAATTGACTTAAACCGTTCACTTAGACTACTGAACTTAGCAGATTGACCCATTAAAATTTTGATTTTTCTTGTTTTGCCTACAAAAAAAAAAAAATTTAAAAAAATAAAAATAAAAATTGTTAGTTTACCAACATGGGTCGGAGTTGGTGGCTCGGCGCCATTTCCCTTAAGTTTAGATCTCAAGTTGAGCCTTATGAATGGAGTAACCCATGCTGGGAGAGTCATGCCCTTTTAGGCCGATCAATGGCTCGAACCATACTAACGAAAAAAAAAAAAAAGAGTATTAACTCCAAGCACCTCTGTTTGGGTGAGTGGGAGACAGGGAGTGTTATATTTCTAAGACCCTATATGGGCCTCGAATATGTGCTTGAATGGAGTTATATATATATATATATAATTGAAAAAAAAAATGTTTGCAAAACAAGTTTATTATCGATTTTTAGTGAGTTATCTCGCTGATTCAAGTGTCTCTATAACCATACCGCACCTTAAATTTTTCCTATCCTAAAAAGTTTTAGACCTCTTGACCGGAATGTACATGTTTGAAAAATATGGATAAATTTTTGATTGTTGCTTAATTAAAAGAGATATTGTGAGGCCGATGAATAAACTCTCCGATGGCAATGAAATGTTTAGTTCTTCACTTGCTTGGGAAAGACAAAAAAATTTCATCAAACTATTTTTGAAAGCAAGGCAAACTTAGTACATACTTTATGTTTTATGTATATCTTTATAAGAAACCATAATATTAGATCGAGTCTTAGATTTCTTTGCACGAGGACGTCCAAAGTCTAAGTGTGGGGATTTGTTAAGCCGTATTTTATACGTATTTTTAGTAGTTATTGAGTTTATATTATATAGTTTATTTTATCTAATTTATTCTATTTTGTCTATTTATAGGTAATTATCGAATAAAGTGGGGAAGAGAAGAAAAGTCGTTAAAAGTGGATTTTTAGCTACCGACAAGCATCCAAGAAAATATATGAAGTCGGTCCATAAATATAATATGTAATAAAATATTTATTTTAGGATATTATATTTTAGGAAATCCTAAGTGGAATAGAAAAGGAAACTTAGAAGAGAAGAAAGAGAAATAAACCCTAACTCTTTCACCCTATATATACTACTTATTATCATCATGGAGAGGGACTTTGGGAAAGACCCACACACAATCACCACCTCTTGCCTTTGCTGTCCACGCCAGCCACCACTGCTTGCTGCCGCCTACACCTGCTGCCCAGCCACCAGCCAGCCGCTGCACCTGCCGCCTGAACCCTTGCTGCCGCTGCTGCCCGCTTGCTGCTGCTGCTGTCCGCTTGCTGCTGCTGCTGTCCGCTGCCCAGCCAGCCACCATCCATCATCATCTTCTTCATCTTCCCGGGTCAAAGAAACTAATATCGGTAGTATAATTTAGTTTTGTAATTTTTATTAGAAAAGATTGAGTTTTTATTGATAGATTAATACTAAAGATGCTAGTTTTATTTAGTTTACATGTTTTAAATTACATGATGTGTGAGTAGTTTTTCTTATACTTAGTATAATCTCATTGAAGCCATGTTAAATTACTTATTTTGAAACAAAGTTTTGATTTTTATTGTCTTATTGATTTGATCCATGATTCTATGATAATTTGTGTTTAATGTTTATGAATTTATGTCTAATTAATTAGAGTGCACGCTATTTAGTTTTATATAAATTCATGTGATAGTTTAGAGGGTTTAAGTACGTAATTGCTTGATCTTTTAGACATAAGTATCACCCTAGTTAATCATGGATGGCTCATACCCATCTCTTTTAATTAGGAAATTATCATAGATCCTTCTTAAATCAATTTGCTAGTAGATTGGTTATTAGGTGCTAGATGATGTTTTTCTAATACTTAATGCTCTAATTTGATTAAATTCTAGTGCTAGTGCTAGGGTTATCAATATTAGTAGGGTTTATATTAGGGCTAGGCCTAAGTAAACTAATAACTAAGGAAAAACAGGAAGATCCGCTAGTGGTTGTCTTCTACAGTTTAGCTCATGGGTAGATCAATTTGTGTGTTAATGATAAATAATAATTTGCATGGTGGATATAGATTATACTAAGTGTTTTTATAAATTTGCTATCTTTGATAATTATTTGTTTGCTTTTTAGTTATTTTCTTTAGTTTGTCAATTTTTATTTATAAATATATAGTCTTTTATTATTAATTTTGTTACCCCCTAAAGATCATTATTTTAGATTAGTTTTAGTAATTTTAATTTAATTTTATTTTGAGTCTTTATATATTTTAATTTTCAGAATTAATTTTCTATTAGTTTTTATTATTTTTGAGTCAGTTTGTTAGAAATTAGTTTAAAAATAGTTTCTTTTGTTATTTTTCTTGTTTTATTTTCTTTTAGGGTTTAGATAGAGTCCTAGTTTGCTGTGATTAAATTTTAGAATTTTTGGAATTAATTTGATATTTTTTCAGATTTAATTCTTGAATTTAATTACTGCAGGTTTTTAATAAAATAAATTCGTAAATTAGATTTTAAATTTTGTTTTTATATTTTTAGGGTCTGGTTAGGTTTAGAAAATTAGTATTATTATTCTGGGTAATTTTAGTATTTATTTTCGTAATTATTTTAGTGCAGAATTTTACTTATTTAATTTTCTGTTTTAGAATTTGTTTATTTTCTGCTTTAGTTTTCTGTTTTAATTATTCTAAAAATATACAAAAATATTTCTGGGTTATTGTAGTTTTATTATTCTGTATAAATTATTTATTTAGTTATTAGATAATTTTCTATGAATTTTAGTTATTGATTTTAATTTATATTTTCTATTTTGTTTTTAAGAGTAGTAAATTTAATTAGATTAAAACTTGCATGTTATTATATCTTTCCTCGTGGATTCGATCCCTACTTGCCCTTGCTATATTGTTTATTATAAGTTTAAGTAGTGGTTTAATTTGTTGCTGTACGACAAGCTTAACGAGAAGGGGTGGTTAATGAGTGCTAAACGAATGAACTAGTAACGATAGGACCAAGTGCCTTAAGGATACAAACACACCACCTTAAAAATCTTGGGGCACCGAAGGTTAAGCTAGATACGAGATAACACCACTAGCTAGACTCTCGGACTCAATAGAGCACCACTAAGCATGCCAAGCTTAGATATAGCAATTGAGAATTCAAGGGAAAAGAGCATTCAACAAGCTCGGTTTTCATTCAATAAAAGTTGTTTTCGCTTAACCGAATACATGGTGTATAAATAATGCTTAAAGATAGCTAAGCATAATATAAAGGTTAAGAGTGTATGTACAAGATCAAAGGCCAAGATTACACTATAGCTAAGCCCTTCTCCAAGCTAGTATTGGGAACATGTGGCCTAAAATGAATAGTGAATTCTGGCCATGTAATTGCTTTCCCCTTGAGCAAGCTTGTTTTTGGTTGGTCCAACACTTGATTCTTCCCACTAATGGTAGTGCTCTTTGATTCCTCTAAAACCTTCTTTGTGCTGCCAATGCATTCTATCCCTTGGTGATTTATTTTGATGAACTGAGCATAAGTATTTTGGTCTTTGATGCTAACCGGGCAGAATGTGCTTTCAAGTGCTCGGTTTGGGCTTTTAGGCATTTTGGACCTCTCTTTGCGGATTACTTTGCTTCAACATCTAAACATCATTTATTTATGTACTAATTGTCATAGAAAGACAACTTTCACTTCCCTTCAAGCTATAGTTCAGCTTGTGTCACTTGGATTAGATTCGTGGACTTTGGTGCCCAAAATTGATCTCCACACAAGCTTATCTCCTCTTGTAGCTTTGCCACTAGCCCATGGCCCTAGGTAGCTCGGGACTCTCCATCGGGCAGTTTCGGGTGTCTTGACAACCTTCATCTCATGGCTCCTTGCTTGCTGTCCTACTCCTCTTGGTTCCGGACTTGCCTTGGGCGTCCCTCCATCATCCTCCCTAGTAGGAAAGAATTTGTCCAGAAATTCTCAAGGGGTTCTTCATTGAACATAGGAGCTATAATGATTTCCCTGGCTCTGTTTGTTGACTTGATCTCCTTGGTGCTTCCCTTATCTTCTTGAATGCTCGGGGGCCCTTCTTTGAATTCTCTTCTCTGCTCATAGTGAGCTTCTCAAGTAGTAACATGGGAGTCATAGCCTCCTTCATTCCGGTCCGAATTGGCTGAAGACGAAGAGGACCGGGAGGTTTGGAATACCTCCTATCATCTCGGTTGGGATGGCTCTCTTTAGTAGCATCTCTTCTTGGATTGCCATCATCTTCCTTGAGTTGGAAACTTCTTGGCGAGCACACATGATCTTTCTAATTGGTCAAGGGAACTTGGGATCCATATGGTTTCAACAAGCAATTCTCACTTAGCTTCCCTTTCCGCATCCATTTCCACCTTGGTTTGTCATGGTCAACCTTTTGAAGTTTCAAATCATCTCCCATGAATGGGTTGTAGTGACCAAGGTATGAGAGTCTCTTGCAAGACATACAACCCAAAGTAAATAACACACAATCATGATAGGGCACGTCTATGGTCTTAAGCATGACACAACACAATTCTTCCAAGGTCGTCTCATGAGGGAGAAATGAGGTTTGGTCTTCGGCTAATATAGGTGACTCTCCCTTGACACTTATCCCATTGATCATGCACTAGCATACAACTCCACTCACTCCCAACTACACCCAAACTCCAAACATCACATGGACTAAAGCCTCCACGCCATTGGACCGTGCTCAATAACTCACCAATGGTTTGTGCAACCTAGTGTAAGGGGAAAAATGTTGGAGGTTCTCACTTAAAGTAACAAAACATGAGCAACCCACACATAACTCAATCATACTCGACCATGAGCACAACTCAAGTGTAGAAAACATGGGGTTGGGTTGGTCATATAGGGTTAGGACTCTCTTTAGCTCAAAGGTATTTTGGAGATGGGTTGAGGGGTATTGAGGAGGGTATGAAGGGCCTTCGGTTGGACGTTTTTGGATAGACTAGGGACATGAGGGTTTTCCCTAAAAACTAGCATCACCTCGGCTTGACTCGGGCATTTTTGTGGCTTGGGGGGGCAAGGTTGCTAGTGTGATCTTCTTCCCATCCTTGGTAAATGAATAAGTGTTCAAATATTCATCATGTGACACCCTCCTATCATACAACTAAGGTCTTCCTAACAACATATGACACGCATGCATAGGAATTATATCACACCACACTTCATCCCAATACTAAATGCAACAAGATAACGAGATTGGATTCGCAAACCATTACCTTGGTTGAGCCATTATATGATGTATGGATGAGGATGAATGGAAGTTTCCGGTTTCAACTTGTCCACCATAGTCACGAAGCCACATTAGCACAACTACCACTATCCACAATGATGGAAGAAACTGATGTGCCAAAACGCAAGGCTACACCGATCCCGCCAACAGAGTGCGCTATACGTAATTCTAAGCGACTCACAATGGACTTAGAATTGACCAATGGAATAGTAGGTGACAAGGACTAAGCTAATCACTCGTGATGAGATGATCAGCAAGGTAACCAAGCACCGATAGGACAAGAACAAGATAAACTATAACTATCCAAGGATACATATATCACCACCAAGGATAAAACTAGGGCACTAATCACACTTAGTGATACAGCTATCACCACACTAAGTATAATCGGACTCTTTAAAACACAGCCTAATTATGCCACTAATTAGACAAGCAAAAGAGAATTTTGGGATTGAAAGGAGCACGGATCAACTTTACTTAGCATATAGCCAATATCAAAATCATCATCCATTACACGAGAGAGCCCATGTATATTTATAGGCCTCTTAGATAGGTTACATCACTCTAATCTAAGGGTTATAAATCCCCTTTACAATCAACGTTGTGATGTATTCAGCAAAATAAAAGGACAAAAACAAGGACAAAAGGTAAATAATTACAGTAGAAAAAGGACGAGTACAAAAGAAGGGGGAGCACGGAATCGAAGTACAAAGTAGTATGCTTCGAATGCAGTAACGGCTACAATCATTGTCACCAAATTCTTTTACTTTCTGATCCTTAACTTTCCTTTTCGGCTCTGCTGAAGACGCCTAGATGATGATCAAGTAGATTTAAGTATATCTACAATCTGGTCTAAGCTCGAAACTAAGGACTCGAAAAAGATCATTTGACTTCGAGCTTAGAAACTAAGGACTTAGAAAAAGATCTCTTGGCTTATTTTCCTCCGAATACTTCGAACTTGTCCGACTCCCTTACTTCTGTCTAAGGAGACAGACAAGTATTTCTGAGTGTGGCCAAAACTCCCTTGATGCATGCGTTATCAACGAAGACCCAACAATGGTTTCGAGGGTTTCATAGTGAATTCCGAGGACTCGGAATTATCAATCTGTTCAGGCTGGCTCTCGGTATTAGTTGGGGTTGGGTTTGTGGTGTCCTCCCCATCATCCTCCCCAGCTTGAAAAGAATTTGCCCTCAAATTCTCGAGCAAATTATCTTCTAAGTAAGGAGATAAATCAGCAACATTGAAAGTAGTCGAGACATTGTACTCTCCGGGTAAATTCACCTTGTAAGCGTTGTCATTGATTCTCTCAAGTACTTCAAATGGTCCATCTACCCTCGGCATCAACTTAGACTTTCTCTAGAGGAAAACACTCTTTCCTCAGGTGGATCCAAATGAGATCTCCTGGTTGAAAGACTACCCTTCTGCGATTTTTATTAGCGCTAGCCTTGTAACTCAGATTAGCTTGCTCGATTCGGCTCGACTTTCGCATGCAAGTCCCGAATTTGAGCAGCTATTTTCACAGCGTTAGTATGAGGGTTTCCATCAAAAGCTCTTGGGTTTAGATCAAGAGGTGACAGAGGTTCCACACCATAAACAACCTTGAAGGGCGAAATGTTGGTAGTCTTGCTTGGCGTGTGATTGTAAGCAAACTCAGCATGTGGAAGAAGTTGATCCCACGCCTTAGTATTTGATTTGATTAGTGTTCTGAGCAATACTGATGGAAAGTGGACTGCCCTAAATTATGTGCTCAAGGGTACTCATCTTAAGGAGTCAAGCATGCATGGGAACCCACCGGGAATACTTGAAATTTCTATAATCACCGGCATGGTGCAAGTTGATTCCGGAGGATAAGAAGCTGAGAATATCATTTTCTTATGATCTCATGTTCATAAATAAATGTTTATCTAAGGAGCTAAGAAGGATAGAAAAGAGGAATCAAGATAGCCAATTCCTCTACGTTAAAGCAAGATGAGTTCGGCCTTGTCAAACCGTGAAGTGCTACAAGTGCTACCATTTTATGTCCATTGAACATAAATAATTAAAGGTCGGTCCAAGGGTCCGAAAGGCTAATGTTTAAGCGCTTAAAGGGAGCATCAAATGAAGCCTAATGAGGAGCATTCTAGAAGCACTAACCATTGTGGAAGGAAGATGGCTTGTTGAACAAGAGAGAAAGAAGCTTGCCAAAGGGGAAAGAAAGCCTCGGCCACATGTTCCCAAAATCCACAAATACTTGGCTAGGATTCATCCAACTCTAACTTTGTGGGGAGGAAAAGCATCTTTGTAATTTTTGGTTTAATTTTCAGCTTTGTTAAATGCTATTTTTGCTCATTATAAATACAGTTTGTAATAGCATTGTAAAGACAACTTTGACGATTATATGAATGAATTGAGCTGGGTTGCTCGCCTCTGTTAAATCTCATATGTTGTATCCAAGTCAGCTACTTGGTGACGTTCTTTGAGTCCTCTAACCTACCGGTGGTGTTTTTGTATTCGGCAAGGCTAAAGGTGCCCCTTGGCTTCCTCTTGGTGGTGTTTACGTATCCAAGGAGAAACCTCGGTTTTATCCCTTCACTTCCCGCTTCCATATCTTACAAACCACTCATCCATTTCACTCCAAATTCTATCCACCTCTAGCCCAACGAGTCTACTTATGCCCCTCCAAAATCGCCTCCATCGAAGAAGTCCTCCGACCCCCACCTTCGATATTTACAAAGGATATCATCCTGGACAGTTAGCCCGAACCCCGACTTTCAGCCCTTTAATCAAGGTGTTCCTAGCAATAAAAAAATCCAAAAACATACTAGAGGTTCTTGCATCAGTTGAGAAGCTCCATACCAAATTGCAGCCCCAAACTCCATCGTTTGAGCCCTCTTTCACCCATTCTCCCAAGATTGCGCCTGCATGTCACAATTTGCCCGGGCTTTTCTTGCGGTTTTCCCTTTCCTTTTGCTTCCGCCCTCACTACGAGATCATATTTGGTATCACAGTAAGTTCTCATCCCTTGGTGGATTGTCCATTCCCATAAACCCAAAAACACAAAAAAATAGCCAGCCCCACAAAGATCCCAACCATGAGTGCAAGCATGCTTTAGAAGAGAGATTTGAAATGCTTATGAAGGAGAATGAGTATCTCCGCAAGCAACTTAGGCGTGACATGAAGGCTAAGCGAGATCAACTCAGGAGCAACTCACCTCCTACTTGGTCAATCCCTAGCCTCCATGAAGATGGTGAAGATAGTAACCCCTTTGCTTCTTCGGACAATGAAAGGAGGTCAAGACATGTCCATAAGTGCTCAAAACATCACTCTCAAGATTTTAAGGTTGAAATTCCGAATTTGAAGGGTGTTTACATCCGGATGAATTTCTTGATTAGTTGAGGACCGTGGAGAGAATTTTTTATTACAAGGAGGTTCCCGATGAAAAGAAAGTAAAGCTTGTGGCCCTCAAGCTAAGGGGCTTCGCCTCTACTTGGTGGGAGAACCTTGTTCACAAACGAGTGAGGGAGAGGAAAGCTAAAATCAAGAGTTGGGAGAAAATGAGAGCTAAACTCAAGGCACGGTTTCTACCCCCAACCTATGTCCAAGATAGCTACCTCCAACTTCACAACCTTCAACAAGGCAGTATGAGTGTAGAAGAATACACTCAGGAGTTTGAAAGACTAAGGATTAAGTGTGACCTACAAAAGTATGAGGACCACACGATTGTGAGATACCTTGGTGGTTTGGACGCAAGGTACGCCCAAATTGTAGAGTTACAACATTTTTCCACATTTGACGAAGTGTGTCATTTAGCACATAAGGTTGAGCAACAAAAGAAAACCCAGTTTGTCAAAAAAGAAACCCTCAAACCTTTTCCCCCTCAAAGGAGTCAACCCGTCTACAAGGGAAATTCCCAGCCCATGTTTCAAAAACTCCAAACTCCACAAATCAGCCCCCAGCCAACCCAAACCCAAATCCTCCCAAACCAATGCCTATCCCAAGTGATCCAAGGAGATGTTTCAAATGCCATGGTTTTGGTCACATTACTTTGGAATGCCCAAACCGACGAATGGTCACTTTAGTTGAGTAGGTAGAGGAAGTTGTATTTGATGCTCTTGGTACTCAACTAAAGTGACCATTCGTTGGTTTGGGCATTAGATAGTCTCACGTTGGTCAATGACTTCCACGAAAGAGGGAAGATTCTAAAAGAAATTAACCACACCTTTATCACGCTTATAGCGAAAGTTGATGACCCGATCACTACGAATCACTTTAGACCTATTAGCCTCTGTAACACCGTCTATAAGATTATAGCAAAGATTCTCGCTAACGGACTCAAACTTTGTTTAAATGACATTATCTCGCCCTACAAAGTGCATTTGTCCCAGGTAGACAAATCCATGACAACATACTTCTTATCCATGAAATTATGAACAAATTCGGAAAAGCAAAGGGCAAAACAACATGGGTTGATCTTAAGCTAGACATAGAAAAAGCTTATGACTGGGTTGAATGGGACTATTTACTTGACTGTCTAAAGGATATGGGTTTTCCACCAAAGTGGAACAATTGGATAAAAGAGTTTATTTCATCTCGTGTCCTACTCGATACTCATAAATGACCAACCACAGGGGTTTTTCAACCCATCAAGAGGATTACGACAAGGTGATCCAGTCTCACCTTATCTCTTCCTTATCTGCATGAAAGCCCTTTCAGCTAAACTTATCCATGCTGGCACCTTTAGAAAACAAGGAATTGGAATCAAAATTAGTGCAAAGGGGGATCTCATCCCTGCATTTTGTTTTGCTGATGATAGCCTTCTGTTTTGTAAAGCTAAAGTTCAAGCCTTTTGCAACCTAAAAAGATAATGGATGAATTTTATGCTTCCTCGGGCCAACTTATTAACTTCCATAAATCATCGATGGTTTTTTCTTCAAAAGTAGATAGAAGGGAGAAGGAAATTGCTTTTGCCATTTTCCACATCCCAACGTTTGAATCTCTTGGAAAATATTTAGGTTTCTTGACTATTCATGGCACATCGAAAATCCCATTGTTTTCACCGCTTCTTGATAAAGCAAATAGCAGCCTCGGCTCTTGGAAGGCAAGCGCTGTCAAAGGCCGGAAGAACGGTGTTAATACAATCAAACCTAGAATCACTTCCAGCCCATACCATGCAATGCTTCAAACTCCCAAAGCACATAACTAATTCACTAGACAAAGTGAATAGGAATTTCTTCCGGAAAAACCATGACAAGAAAGGTATGTGCGTGATTGCATGGGACCAAGTCTGCCAACCTAAATCAAAAGGTGGGTTAGGCCTAAGACAAATAGAAGATGTTAATGTTGCGTTCCAATATAAGCTTATTTGGAAATTATTTAAAGAGCCAAATAATGTGTGGGTATAAAACATGAAAGCCAAATATGCGGATCGGTGCCACCTATTTTCCGGAACCCCAAAGAATGGGGATTCGTGGGTTTGGAAATCATTGTCAAAAGTCTACCCTATTTTTTGCAAAGGGATTCGTTGGAAAGTTGGTGATGGATCTAACATATGTTTCTAGACAGATCGATGGTGCCACCACTAAACTCTTCTCCAGCTCACAAGGCTTCGACCCACAAACGCTCGACCTAGAAACAAAGGTCAACTCTTTCATTAACAAGGATAATGAATGGGACATTCCAAAACATAGACTGGTCATACCAAAGGATTATATTGATCTTATTAGTAGCATCCAATTATCAATGTTTACTAAACAGGATGAGTCATGTTGGGGATTATCGGGAAATGGATTGTTCACAACAAAATCGGCAACAAGACTTGTTGAAGATCCAAATAGGCACATATCTTGGGATGGTAGTTGGATTTGGAACACGGACGTACCTCCTAAGATAAGATCTTTATATGGAAATTTCTACTTGATGGACTACCTTTGAAAAGGACACTTAGCAACAGTGGTTTACAAATTGATCCAAGATACAAAATTTGTCAGCAGAATGATGAATCAAGCAGTCATCTATTTTTCAACTGCCCAAGAAACTCCCAAGTATGGACCCTTGCAAAAGGCCACTTATGGATCCACTCTCTAAATTTCATCAATCCCTACAATAATGGTATCTCCATCCTCCAAGCAGCACATACCTCCCTCCAAAAGAACCAGCTAAATTGTGTCATCTTCCTTATATGGAGCATTTGGAAGGAAAGGAATGAAGTTATTTTCAAGGATGAAGAATTCCACCAGATTAGAGTTCTTATTAGAGCAAAGAAAGTAGCGGCAGAATGGAAATCAAGGAAAAGTTACTCTCCATCAGAGGCCTACAACAATGGTAGCACATTAAGAGTCAAGCAACTCTATCCGGTCAAATGGAACAAACCAGAGAACGGACATGTAAAGCTCAATTTTGATGGTTCTCTTAGAAACAATAGTGCAGCTATGGGTTTCGATTAAGAGATGAGTGTGGAAAACTTCTGTTTATGGGAGCAGCCATACTTGGACATACATCAATTTTAGTAGCTGAAGCGTGTGCACTCAGGTTGGGGTTATTACAAGCAACCAAAGCAAACTTCAGAAAAATCGATATTGAAGGCGACAATAAAGTTATCATTGACAGCATTAAAGGAAGGTTCAAACCACCATGGGAAATCGACTTTATTATTCAAGACATTATATGGATGATGTCTGCTTTTCATTGCTGCAACATCAAACATATTTACAGGGAAGCAAATACCGCAGCCTAACTGGTTGGCTCACTATGGACACATAGTTACCTCTCCAACCGTTTGGGTAGGATGCCCTTCCACTTCTCTTTCTTGTATTTGGCAAATGATAACTTAGGTAGAACCCTTGTGAGATGGGCTGCCTAAGTATTTGCCGGTTCCCCTTGTTTACCCAAGTGTAAAAAAAAGAGCATCTAATGGAGGAAAATGAAACAGAGAAGGAATTGTATTTGATGGAGGAGGTAAAGGAAGTTGTTGAAAAGGCGGATGAAGGAGAGTTGTTGGTGCTAAGGAGAACCTTGAGCGGATTCAAGGAGCCAAAAGAGGAGCAAAATGAGACTATCTTCCATACAAGGGGAACGATGCTTGATAAAGTGTGTTCAATCATTATTGATGGTGGTAGTTGCACCAATGTGGCTGGATCAATGATGATAGAAAAACTTAGACTCCATGCTTCGGTCCACCCCCACCCCTACAACATCCAATGGCTCAATCAAGATAAAGGTTTTCAAGTTATTTCTTGTTGTCTTCTTTCATTTAGCATTGGTAAGCACTATCATGATGAGATTTGGGGTGATGTAATTCCCATGGACGCTTGCCATTTACTACTTGGGAGACCTTGGCTTTATGATCGGAAGGTAATTCATGACCGCTTCAAAAACACGTACACCTTCACTAAAGATGGTAAGAAGATCACCTTGGCTCCCTTGTCCCCTAGCCAATGCACCAAACCAAAACCACAAAACTCTTCTCCTCAAACTGACCTTTTGCTTATGCTTGGAGAACCACTTCTCAAAGACAAGCAACGTTAGCTTAAGCCCATCCAAAAACTCATCCTCTCACTATCTTATGATACCGAGAAACCCCTACAAAATTTCCACCCCTCGCTAAAACTCCCCAAACCAAATGTGTCCTTGTCATTCAAAACAAAAACCCTCCAAGCTTACGTCCACAAAGTAACCCACAGCTCCAAAAATGCCCTTCCCAAAAGCTATCTTTCCCATCCAAACAGGTTATGACTTGAATCCCAAAGACGAAGATGAATTATGGGCAAAAGGCCGATAAGAGAAACAAGAGAGTCCATGGGCGGAGCCAACTTTTTAGTGCCAAGGAAGGATGACTTCTTTCTTAACGGCACTCGACTTTGGAGTCCTCATTATGGTACTCAAAAGTTGTCAATACAAGGAGTGTATAATGAAGGATTAGCTCGACGATATGGCATGATTGTGGCTATGTTAAGGAGTATCCCTTAAGGTTGAACATGGGAGCTCTAGAGGTCTTAAAGGAGTGTGTAGAGCCAATTCTTTTGGTACCAAAGGAAGTTGTTTTTCTTCCCAAGAGTACTCGGCTTTGTGTACCTCATTGTGAAGTTTTGGTTGATCGAGCCTGTTTCTACACTGTGAACATGATAGTGGAGCACCCGTTCTGGCCAAATGTGAAGGAAAATGTCCAAAACATTTTCACAAAGTTGGCGGGTTCTCAAGGCCCAAAAGGGCATTCTACCCTCA
Organism: Talinum fruticosum; assembly: GCA_021018815.1. Lineage (NCBI taxonomy): Eukaryota > Viridiplantae > Streptophyta > Magnoliopsida > Caryophyllales > Talinaceae > Talinum > Talinum fruticosum. The sequence continues at coordinate 4,614,060 of JAITYX010000026.1, forward strand.
ATCTCACTGCAAGCTTCAACATAACAAAATTTTTGCCACACTTAGAAAATGATGTTCTTGAGAATTTGAGGACAAATTCTTTCCTACAAGGGGAGAATGATGGAAAGTGGACTGCCCTAAATTATGTGCTGAAGGGTACTCATCTGAAGAAGTCAAGCATGCATGGGAACCCACCGGGAATAATTGAAATTTCTATAATCACTAGCATGGTGCAAGTTGATCCCGGTGGATGAGAAGCCGAGAATATGATTTTCTTATGATCTCATGTTCATAAATAAATGTTTATCTAAGGAGCTAAGAAGGATAGTCAAGAGGAATCAAGCTAGCCAATTCCTCTATGTTAAAGTAAGATGAGTCCGGCCTTGTCAAACCGCGAAGTGCTACAAGTGCTACCATTTTATGTCCATTGAACATAAATACTTAAGGGTCGATCTAAGGGTCCGAAAGGATTATTTTTCAGCGCTTAAAGGGAGCATCAAATGAAGCCTAATGAGGAGCATTCTAGAAGCACTAACCATTGTGGAAGGAAGATGGCTTGTTGAACAAGAGAGAAAGAAGCTTGCCAAAGGGGAAAGAAAGCCTCAGCCACATGTTCCCAAAATCCACAAATACTTGGCTAGGATTTAGGGCTGGGCAATGGGGCGGGTTAGGGCGGGTCAGGGCCGGCCCATTACTATAACGGGTAGGGCCGGGCCGGGCCAAGGAAAAATAAATTGGCTGGGCCGAGTCATGGGCCAGCTGACCCTGACCGCCCATGACTGGCCCATGGGCCAGAGCTAAACATGAATTGACATTAGTGCTTGGTTTGGTAGCATAAAATAATAGCAGAACATCTGTACTTGAAACAACTTGTAAGGCAACAGAGTTCCTATTTTTCAACCCATGGCAAATTCCATTAAAGACATAGCTAATACAAATTGGTAATCACCTGGAAAAAGCATATGTCGTGGTTTGCAACTCTACATGATATTAAACTCTTGTTTCTCAGTAAAAAATTTCTTCACGGGACCCAAAGCCAAACTTTAAGGTCTTAGACTCGTTTCTCGACACAACATACAAGATTTACAAGCATCACGGGACAAAGCCCACAGGTTGTGCAGGTCCAAAATTGCTTTGGAGGCTCCACAGACCTTCCCACAGCCCGTGGAAGTCAATGGTGAAGACTCAGATACTTCTCAACGCATTTCTGAGTTGCATTAAATGAATCAGGTATAACCATCTCATACTTATAGAGTTTTGATTCCAAGGCATTCTCTGTATCTCAGAAACTTCTTTGAGTAAAATGGTATCTTCTCTAAGTGATACAGCTTTTACTTCTTATATTTCTTGCTTATCCGTAAGTGACTCACAAAACTGGTTCTTTCTTCCGAGTCCAGCATCACTCAGATTTATCGCAGATTGAATAGACTAGTATTTCATCTTTCTCACTCAGAATCTTACTTCGATTATAAGCTCTATTTCGTTAGAGTCAGTACCTCTAGTCTGTTTCATACTTAGTGTATATCAAGTTATCTCACTCTGATTTTCTTTATGGAACTTGATCTATCGCTTAGACTAAGTCAGATGGAATTCTGAGTATCATTGTTATTAGACTCAGAAAATTCCACTTGTCTTCTAACTCAGATAATTAGTTATTTAATCATCATAATTATTTTATTATCTGTGTCTAACATTGGAGCAAAGTATTTTATACTTTGAGAACCAAAATTGATTTACTTTTGTAGGTTATTCAATCAAGGATACACCTTTTCGAACCACAAAAGTAATCGGCTTCAGAACGTCAAATCACCAGCAGACATGGCTTTTCACCTTCTCTGCTCCAGCCCCAAAAGATAGTGTCGAGCTGTCTGTTTCCAAATCTGGAAAACTGAAACGCCATGCTTAAAGGTGGTTTCTACCTTATCCTTCAAGACACTGCCAATGGTTTTGGGACTTCCAAGAGAGTTAAACCGTTGTCCAACGTTCACATTACAACGGATACTTTCTGAGTGACTCAGAAAGCTTCTATCAACGGTCACGAGAGGACTCTCGGTCAGCGAGATGAAGATAACGGCTACTCTGCCTGGTCATCTATAAATAGAAGCCGCTTCACAAGACTTGAAGATTGACGAGCCGAACTCATTGTTAATACACGTACTTGAGCAAAGTTATTGTATTTATTCTCAATCTTCTACTTACAACTCCCACTCTGTAATTCATTACTTTTTGAGTTGTAAGGTCTTGTACTCAGTTACAAACACTTTCTTACTTTCTCTGTAAGGTCCCTTGACTAAGCTGTAAGGGTTAACTCAGCTTAGTTGTCCCTAGCTGTAACGGTTATCTCAGCTAGGAAGTACTAGATCAGATAAGGGAATTTCTGAGTTTAGGAAAACTTGTATAGAGTTGTCTAAGGGAGCAACTCGGGTTCATTCAGTTCACGGTATTTTGTGGACTCAAAATAGTGGATTTGACTTCGTGTCCGGATTGACACAGTCCGTGGTTTTCTGCCCCAGGAGGGTTTCCACGTAATTTGTAAGTGTTATCTTTCTGAGTTCATTCTAGACTCAGACAGGCATATTACTCATGCTTGACTTGCTTGTTTATTCGTGATAGCATTTCTAAGTCCAAGCTTTTCTGACCTCGCTGTTTGACTCGGAACCTGTCTCTGTCTCTTCATTATCAAAAGAGCTAACGTTTCCACGAAAAATTTCTATCACCCTATTCACCCCCTTAAGGGTGACTCAGACTCTCCCCGAGCAAACCTTCAAATGGTTGGCTCTAGAGGTCATCAAGGGCCTTCCCATGGTCAGTGAGGACTTCTGGTGGCCATCACGGCCTACCCCACGGCCTGTGGGAGCACCCACGGTGGGTATTTTGGGTTAAATAAATTGCTGCTGGCCACCACAGCCTACCCCACAGCCTGTGGGGACACCCGTGGTGAGTAGCAGCGGCTCCCAAACTCTATTTTCTTATCTTCTATCTATCTTGTCCTTGTGAGATGCCTATAAAAGGTTCATTTCAACATTCTAAGTAACATATTAGCTAAATAAAACCCATTAAAACACACATGCAAGATAGATACTTTTCACACCAAGTTTTGGACAAACTAGCACTACATAAAATTTATGATCAATCTTCAATTCGAGTTATTTAATAAATAAGTCGCATATATAAATCGAACTTTTTTGTTTAGAGTCACATATTCTCTGCAAGCATGTATTGGGTGGGTCTTGGGTGGTCAAGGTCATTTGACCCATGACTCGACCCGACCCCATTTATTAAAAAGTATTGCCCAACCCGTTAAGTAAGTAGGCAGCCCAACCCGGCCCGGTCCGGCCCATTACCCCAACCCTAATTACCGTCATTTCTTTGAGAGAAAAAAACCCCTTTATTTTTTCTATTTTCCACTGTAAAAAAGTTCCCACTTGGTTAACCAAAAATACAAAAACAGAAGGTTCTGTTCTCTTTTTCACTGCTAGCAATGGAAAAAAATGTAGAATAATTAATCTTAAAAAGATAAAAAATCATCCTTAATCAAATTTCATTATTTTTTTTAAGTAAAATATTTTGGAACATCATAAAAAAGAATCCCAGGTTGGCAGTGCTGAGATTTTGAGCAAACCCAATCAATGAATGAATACAGAGCTTTAATTTCTCATAACATTTACTATACAAATTAAAAATACATGTAAATTGATTTTTAATTTATCTACAAATAAATAAGTTATCAAAAGTAATAAAATTATTTTTTTAGAAAAAAAGAATGGAAAGAGAAAGTAGATTGAAAAGATACCCCTTTTTCCCACCTTAACAAATTAGGATAATAATAAAATTAGAATTAATAATGGAATTTGTGAATATTATGAGATGCCCTTTTACTTTGACCCTTTAATGACCTGCGATCGACCCTTTAATGGCCCATCTTCACATGACCCTAAATCAGCCCGACCCTTTTATTACTAAACTTGGGCTTTGACCCTTTTCTTTTGGCCCAGCCCTGCTTGCCCAATGGGTACCTTGCCCATTGGCCAGCCTTACTAGGATTCATCCAACTCTAACTTGGAGGGGAGGAAAAGCATCTTTGTAATTTTTGGTTTAATTTTCAGCTTTGCTAAATGCTATTTTTGCTCATTATAAAGACAGTTTGTAATAGCATTGTAAATACAGTTTGTAAAGGCAATGAAGTGAGCCATCTTAGAAAATCGATCAACAACGACCAGAATAGAATCTTTCTCTTTCTGAGTCCATGGTAGATCCAGAACGATGTCTAGACTTACATCCACCCAGGGCTGAGTTGGGACAGGTAATGGAGTGTAAAGTCCTTGAGGCAGGGAATGGCTCTTTGAATATTGGTACACCACACATCGCTTGATGATGTCTCGAACATCTCTGTCCATGCTTGGCCAAAAATAATGGTCCTTGAGCATCTGAGTTGTCTTTTTCTCTCCGAAATGGCCAGCAAGTCCTCCAGAATGGACTTCTCTTATAATCAACTTTCTTGCGCCACAGCTACGCACACATAATCTGATACCCTTGAATAAGTATCCTCCTTGTATTTAGAACTTACCCTTGGGTCGAGTTTGGCATTTTTGGTATAGGGTTCCAAATTCCTTGTGATCCGTATATAAACTCTTCAAATGTTCAAATCCGAAAACATAAGTTTCTAACTTAAACAACAATAGTTACCTTCTGGACAGAGCATTAGCGCCCTTGTTAAGCTGTCCTGATTTGTGCTTGATTAAAAAATAAAAGGTCTAAAGGTACTCAACCCATTTCGCATGCCGCGGGTTCAACTTGTTTTGGCCCTGAATGTACTTGAGGGCTTCATGATTTGAGTGCAGAATGAATTCTTGAGCCACCAAGTAGTGATTCCAATACTCTAATGACCGAATGATGGCATAGAATTCCTTGTTGTAGGTAGAGTATCTTCGCTTGGTATCACACAGCTTCTCACTAAAATAAGCGATGGGACGACCTTCTTGAGTGAGAATCCCACCAATGCCTACACCTGAGGCATCACACTTAACTTCAAAAATCTTCTCAAAATTGGGCAGGGCTAGAACAGGAGCCTGGGTCAGTTTTGCCTTGATAGCTTCAAACGATTTCTAAGCCTGAGGTGTCCGGACAAAGGAACTGTTTTGAGCACGTCGGTTATAGGGGCAGTGACAGTGCTGAAGTCTTTGATAAACCTCCTATTGAAAGATGCAAGCCCATGAAAGCTTTGAATATCGTGTATGCTTTTAGGAGTAGGCCAAGACAGGATAGCCTCAATCTGGCTCTCATCTACCTTTACTCCCTCAACTGAAACAACATAACCCGAAACGTGATTTCTGATCCGAAGAATGAACATTTCTTCAGATTCCCGTATAGTTTCTCTCTCTCTAGCAGTTGGACAATCTGTCCGAGGTGGTCAGAATGTTCCCGCTCATTCTGACTATAGATCAGAATGTCATCAAAATAGACCACAACGAACTTCCCGATGAATGGTCTAAAAATCTGATTCATGAGTCGCATGAATGTGCTGGGAGCATTGGTCAGACCAAAAGGCATAACAAGTCACTCATATAAACCTCCCTTGGTCTTTAAAGCAGTTTTCCATTCATCTCCTTCTCCGATTCTGATTTGATAATATCCACTTTTGAGGTTAATCTTAGAAAAACCTTAGAACCATGTAGCTCATCCACCATATCTTCAAGTCGTGGTATAGGATGCCTATACTTGATAATGATCTTGTTAATAGCACGACTATCTATACACATCCTCATAGAACCATCCTTTTGGGTACCAACAGGGCAAGCACAGCACAAGGACTCTTACTCACTCTCACTAGACCTTTAGACACCAACTCCTCAACTTGCCTCTCGCACTTCGAGGTGTCTTTAGGGTTCATTCTATAGGCTGGTTTGTTTGGTAATATAGATCATGGAATAAGGTCAATGTGGTGCTGGATATCTCTTTTGGGGGGTAGGCCAAGAGGTATCTCATCAGGAAAAACATGGGTGTACTAGGTGATAAGTGTTTCGGCTAGTGGGTGTCCGAGGTCCGAGGACTCGGAATTGTCCTGAATGATAAGAATCAACTCTCTCATGGGTCTGAGTTCATGACGCATGGACTCCGGATAGGCTTGCCCTAGGGTCGAAGTAACTCGGATGGGTTGGGTGTCTAAGGAGGCTTGGCTTTAGGCAGTTGTGAAGGGTCAAGTGAGGCTAAGGTTATTTTCTTGCCATTCTGAGTGAGAGTGTATGTGTTTTTGAACCCATCATGCATAACTCTACGATCAAATAACCAAGGTCTACCCAACAGTGGGTGACATGCATCCATAGGTATAACTCTCATTCTGGCTCATACTCATCCCATATGGGTTCATCATTCTCAATAATAGTGACGACCTTTCGATTTGGGCACTCGGAAGCAAAGTGTCCAAATCCCCGACACTTTAAACACTTGCGGATCCGACCGGCGTGAGATTTGTTCTAAGTCCGAGTCCGAATAGTAGGGTGCTTAGACTCGGAACCGAGTTTTGGGGCAGCAGCCTTAGACTCGAAATAGAGGGTTAGAATAACCCTTGCCAAACGGAGTTGGTTTTGGTGGTTGAGTCTTAGAGACTTCTTTCCTGAAGGTTCTAACCTTCTTTTGCTGCTCCATCTTCTCGTGCCGAAGACACACCTCATCAAACGTCGAGTACTCGTTGTAACTCAACAACACTAGCATACATCGGGTCAAGTCCTCCAAGATCCCCGACTATGGTTTGATCTTCTAACTCTTGAAGATCACATTTAATCATTAAGCTTTCGAACTCCCTGGTGTACTCCTCTACACTCATCGGACCTTGTTGCAGGTTGTGCAACTTAGAATAGTTGTCATGGATGTATGTTGGGGGTAGAAACCGAGCTTTCAGTTTGGACCTCATTTTCTCCCAACTTTTGATCTTAGCTTTCCTCTTAACAGCGCGATTCTTCTCCAGATTTGCCCACCAGGTTGTGGCAAACCCTCCGAGCTTGATAGCAACAAGCTTTACCTTCTTTTCATCTTTCACCTCTTTGTAGTCAAAGATTCTTTCGACTGTTTGCAACCATTCCAGAAACTCGTCCGGGTTAAGGTGACCTTCAAACTCTGCGATTTCAACTTTGAAATCTGAGTTGGGTCGGGGTGATTGATCCCTTCTTCCTCTTCTTTGCTCACGCTCACTGGAAGAAGCAAAGGGATTGCTCTCCCCATCATCATCCCCATGCGAGTGGGTATGAGGTGGTGAGCTGGGTGATGACTCTTCTAACTCATGCCGCTTCTTCTTCATCATATCTCCAAGTTGTTTTTTCAAATATATGTTCTAGGCAGGCATCTCATCATAGTTGTTCATGAGCATATCAAAGCGTTCCTCCAATGTCATGCTTCCACTCATTCTGGTTTATGGGTTCTTTGTGGACTGATGTGTTTGGGGCTAAGAGGGTTGTGTTTGGGGTTAGGGAAGCTCATCCTAGGAAAGGCTCCAAAGCTCTAATACCAAAACCGATGTGCCAAAACGCAAGGCTACACCAATCCTGTCAACATAGTGCGTTATATGTAATTCGAGCGACTTAGAATGGACTTAGAAATGACCAATGGAACAAGTAGGCGACAAGGACTAAGCTAATCACTCGTGAGGAGATGATTAGCAAGGTAACCAGCACCGATAGGACAAGAACAAGATAAACTATAACTATCCAAGGATACGTATATCACCACCAAGGATAAAACTAGGGCACTAATCACACTTAGTGATACAGCGATCACCACACTAAGTATAATCGGACTCTTTAGAACATAGCCTAATTATGCCACTAATTAGATAAGAAAAAGAGAATTTTGGGGTTGAAAGGAGCACAATTCAACTTTACTTAGCATATAGCCAATATGAAAATCATAATCCATTACAAAAAGGGAGCCCATGTATATTTATAGGCCTCTTAGATAGGTTACATCACTCTAATCTAAAGGTTATAAATCCCCTTTACAATCAACGGTTGTGATGTATTCAAGCAAAATAAAAGGACAAAAACAAGGACAAAAGGTAAATAATTACAGCAGAAAAAGGACAATAGAAAAGGAGGGGGACCACAGAATCGAAGTACAAAGTAGTACAGCTTCGAGTCCGGTGACAGCTACAATCGTTGTTACCAAATTCTTTTGCTTTCCGATCCTTAACTTTCCTTTTCCGGCTCTGCTGAGGACGCCTAGATGATGATCAAGTAGATTTGAGTATATCTAAAATCTAGTCTAAGCTTAGAAACCGAGGACTCGAAAAAGATCATTTGACTTCGAGCTAAGAAACCGAGGACTCGAAAAAGATCTCTTGGCTTATGATACTTCTAACTTATGTGACTCCCTTACTCCCGTCCGAGGAGACAGACAAGTATTTCTTAGTGTGGCCAAAACTCCCTTGATGCATGCGTTATCAACGAAGACCCAGCAATGGTTTCGAGGGTTCCGTAGTGAATTATGAGGACTCGAATTATCAATCTGTTATGGCTGGCTCTCGGTATTAGTTGGGATGGGTTTGTGGTGTCCTCCCCATCATCAACTCTCCTTTGCACAGTTCCATGAGTGTGGAAGATGTTCTCCCTTTGTTCCTCTTTTGGTTCCTTGATTCCACTTATAGTACGATGCACTACAAGCATTTCTCCCACATCTGCTTCCTCTACCACCTCCTCTAGCTCCTCTATATAACACAACTCATGGTTAGGCTCCTCCTCGGCCCATGGCAATTCCTAAAACTCGGCCAAAGTAATGGCTCTTTGGTTTGAGGATTCGGATGCAATGTGGCCTAACGTTTGGCACTTGTAACACCTTCATAAAGCTTAGGTAGCAAAGGGGTTTTGGTTTTTGTGGGGGAAGTGGGTTAGGGGTCATGGCCTTAGTGATATATCTCTCTAAGCTCCGATGCCAAGTATGATGTATCTTGCTATGTTGAGAGCAATTCTGGTAAAAACGAGCTATAGGAGTTGATTGTGGAGCAAGGGTTAGAGGGGGAAGGAAAGGGATTGTGAGTGTCTAGCAAAACAGCAACCAAAACCACTAGAATGGGAGGTGTATTGCCAAGTGAAACTAGCACCGAAAACAAGCACCAAAATGATGAACACAAAGAGATAGAGATCAAGTCTTCAATGGATAAGAAATCACCGCCATTGGCTACTTGAGGCACCAAGGTATGGGCTGGATAAGAAAAACCACCAGCTTGCTTCAAGGACTTGAAAGGTCACCACTTAGTTTGCCAAGCAATGAAGAATTTTGAGGGTGAAGAGAACTTAGCTCGCTCGGTTTTTCATTCAATCAATTCAATCCTTTACAATCGGGTATAGGGCACTATTTGTAGTGCATACAAAGGGTCAAAGCAAAGCATAATCTAATGGCCATTGGAGGCCTTACACGATCAAGGGATGGGATTACATTAAGCATAGAGAATAATCCAAAAAGATGCTTCCACTAAGAGGGAACATGTGGATACTATTCATGGTGCAATTCTAGCCAAGTATTATATTTCCTCTCCTCTAAGCTTCACTTTGATTGGCTCCAAAATTTGATTCCCTCCACCAAATGAGGTGATTTCGGATTCTCTAGAAAGTTCCACAAGTTAGCTTTGTACCCATGTAGCTTGACTTCTAATTGACCCTACGAGCATTGACTTCTTGACCCTGAAAGTTAGACATGCACAAATGCTTCAAAACTGACCGATTTGCTTGTTTTGCCATTTCTAGCCTCTTCCATCGTTATTTCTGGTTATACTCCTAAGGACCATTTATTGGTATCAACATGGTCTTCATAATGGGAGTTTTAGGGCTCTCCTAACCCATTGCCAACTTGCTCAATTCGAACTAGAATGGGTGACTTAGAAACCCAAAGTTAACCCTTGCTCAAAGGTAGCTCTTCTTGCACCTTAGCTAATAAGGCATGACCCTTAGTAGCTTGATTAGTAGAGAGGTCTCCACCATCCTCCCTTGTAGATAAGAATTTGCCCTCAAATTCTCTAAGGTGTCATCTTCAAAGTAAGAAGAGAGGTCAGCCACATTAAAACTCGCCGAGACCCCATAATCTCCGGGAAGATCAATTTTGTAGGCATTGTCATTTATCTTCTCAAGCACCTCAAATGGTCCTTCAGCACTTGGCATCAACTTGCTCTTCCTCTTGGAAGGAAAGTGCTCCTTCCTTAGGTGCACCCAAACTAGATCTCCAGGTTGGAAATCCTTCTTCTTTCTTCCCTTGTCAACTCGTTGCTTATGTGCAAGATTGGTTTGCTCAATTTTGGTCTTTAATTTCTCATGCATATTTTGGATTTCTTGCACCGTTTTGGCAGCCTCCATGCTAGGCTTTCCATCCATGCCTCTAGGGGCTTGTTTGGTTGGATGTAATCAAAGTGGTAATGCAATCAAATTGGTAATGGTAATTACATTACCATATTTGGTTACAACTTTGTAACGCAATCAAAATTACATTGTAATCACATTAACCTCTATCTATGCAATTACAATTAATTGAACATTTACTAAAGAATCATGATTACATCCATCCTTATGATCAAATTTTAACACATTTTCAATAATTCTCTCCCCCTCAATTGCATATCCATTTTCTCTCTCTTCCTTGGAAAGCAAAACATTTATCTATTTGATAAAAAACTTAATTTTTTTCTTATATTATCTTAATATATGATATAACCATTAAGTCATTAAGACAAAATTTCAACTTTAATATTTTCGATTTAAAATTCTAGTATTCAATTAAAAAGATAAAAGAAGCTTAAATTAAAATTTTTAGATCAATTTTTTTTTTTACTTGTTAACACTTATTTTTAATTCAATAAATATTTATCATAAATAAAATAATTTTAGTTTTTTTTTATCGATGAAAAAAATTTAAAACTTAATTATATGGTATAAGAGATTAAAAAAACTCAAATATAAATTTAGAGTTTAAAATTTTGTTATATCTTCACTACTGACAGACATTTATTACCACTAGAATAATCCAATTGATTTTTTTGCCAGAAAAAAATTAAAAATTCGAAATATGATATAAAAGATTAAAAAAATCTCAAATATGATTTTGAATTTAAAATATTTTCGTGTGGATAACATTTATCTTTATTACTATATTTATTGTTATTAGAATAATATAGTTTATATTTGAAATAAAATTTGATTATTTGATAGAAAATATTTTTAAAAGCTCAAAACTAAATATGTAACTCAAATTTTTATTTAGATAGCATTTATCTCCATTACAATAATTTAATTACTAACTTTTGTCATTGAAATAATCCATTACCATTGTGATTACATTACACTTTTTATATAACCAAACATGGTAATGTAATTGTTGTCCCATTACATTACATATTTAATTACATTACATCATTGATTACATTACACCCCTATTACATTACATCCAACCAAACGCCACATAGGTGTTAAGTCTAGAGGAGTAAGTGGGTCAACTCCATAGACTATCTTTGATGGATATTTCTATCCAAGTCAAACTTCCAAGAGTCAAGGGGTTATTCGCAAAGACACAAGAGGAGTCAAGCTTAGTTGAAGATCAATTTTGGGTTCCAAAATCCCCTAATCTGGTCCGAATTAAAGCAAGTTAAACAAGGGCTTGCAAGGTTGAGGAAATTGTCTCTCTATGACAATTAGTACATAAATAAATCATGTTGAGAAGCTAAGACAAAAACATGCACCAAGGTCGGTCCAAAAATGCTTAAAAACCCAAACCGGGTATTTTTAGTGCAAACTGTCCAAGCCGGGTGTTTTTAGTGCAATTTGTCCAAGTTAACTTCAACATCCGAATGGTCCATGCTCGGTCAAGACCCATGCACGAAATTATCCAAATGAGTTATCATATTATGGAATGCAATGCAAGTTCAAAGAAGACTCTAGAAGAATTCCCAAGCACTATCACTAGTGAAAGGAATCTTTGTGTTGGACCAATAAGAAGCAAGCTTGAGCAAGGGGCAAGGAATACTTGGCTGAAAATCCATCTTCACATCCAGCCACTCATCTTAGCTTGGAGAAGGGGAAGCTTAATTTAGGCCTTTGATTATCTTTTTGCTTTAAGCTTTAGTTTATTTTCAGCAAGCTTTTATGCATTATAAATAGCTCATGTATTCAGCTTTGTAAGAACAACTTTTGATGAATATAAAATGAGAATTTGAGTTGTGTGCTCGTTCCCCTTTGAATCCTCAAATGTTGTATCCAAGTTTGGCATACTTGGTGGTGATCTTTTTGAGTCCTTGAGCTTGCTAGTGGTGTTTCGTATCTAGCCAAGTGAAAGGTGCCCCAAGACTTTTGAAGGTGGTGTTTTTGTATCCTTGCGAACCTTGGTACTATCCGGTTACCTATCTTAAAAAATCCATATCTACTAAACCACGAATCATCATCACCCCAAATTTCACCCACACCTTCCTACACGAGTTGAGTCATTCCCCCTCAAATTTCAGCTCAAACCAAGCCCTCGTCTGATCCCCTTCACCGAAACAACCCAGACCTGTCAACCTGGACTGCAGCCCAGTGAGACATTATGTTTCCCCTTTGTTCGAGGTGATCCTGACCTAGAATGAATCCAAAATTTTTACCATCGTTTCCCAACTTCCCCTAGAGCTCGTCCTCCAAATTTCAGCTCCATCCAAGCCATATCCTGACCCCCTCCTCCAAAACTATCAGACTGTTCCATCCTGGACTCCAGTTCAGCGGGATAGTCTTCTGCCTAATTGTTCGTGGTGATCCCGACCTCGAACAAACTCCCACTTTTACTACTACTTCCTAACAACCCCAGGTGTTCCCCCTCAAATTTCATCTGTAAATTCCAACGGGAACATCTCTTTTCACCCAGCTTCCCGAGATTGCACTCGAAGAGCACCAATCTGTCCAGCTTGCTCCTCTTTGCATCTTAACCACTTTCTCCACCCTTTTTGCCATCTACCCCAGCTATACATCTATCTTGAAGGGACTCACGACCGTGGCCTTACTTGGAGCTCCATTGTATGCAAATTCAGCATGAGCAAGAAGTTGATCCCCAGCTTTCATGTTCGTCTTGATCAAAGCTCTCCCAACGTTCGGTTTGTGACTTTGGTTGGTCCATCTGTTTGAGGATGACAAGTAATACTAAATTGTACCTTGGTTCCCAACTTCTTCCAAAGAGTAATCTAGAAGTGGCTCTAAAATTTGCTGTCTCGATCTGAAACCATGGATTTTAGAATGCCATGGAGCCTAACAATCTCCTTGAAATACAAACCGAAGTAACGAGCCTTGAGTTTTGACCTCATTTTTTCCCAACTTCTAATCTTGGACTTCCTTTTTCTCACTCGTTTGTGCACCAACTTTTCCCACCATGTTGAGGCAAAACCTCTAAGCTTGAGGGCCACAAGCTTCACTTTCTTTCCTCCGGCACATCCTTATAGTCAAATATTCTTTCAACAGTTCTAAGCCAATCTAAGAACTCATCCGGGTTTAGGCGCCCTTCAAACTCCGGATCTCCACCTTGAAGTCATGGGAATGATGCCTTTCATGTCTAGAGCCTCGCCTTGATCTCCTTTCACTAGGCACATCCGAAGAAGCAAATGGGTTGCTTTCTTCATCCTCTTTGTTAGAGTTATGAATAGGCCGAGGGGAGGTCATATGCTTCTCAATTGATCACGCTTATCTCTCATGGATTGCCTAAGTTGTTTTTGGAGGTACTCATTTTCTTTCATCAACATTTCAAACCTTTCTTCCAAAGTCATGCTTAGTGGAAGTGGTAGTTTGAAATGTTGATGTGCCGAGGGTTTTTGTGGGTTTCTGGCTATTTTTGTAGTTTAAGGGTTTGATGTGTTTAGTGGAAGTGGTAACTATTCGCCCAAAGGAACGAAACTTGCTTTGATACCAAAGTTGACGTATAGCCAAGCAAGATGCCGAAAGGGGAGAGGGGATTTGTGAACGGGGAAAGAGGATGAAATGGATGAGTGCTAAAGTTGAAAGTAAAAATGATAGAACCAAGCTCCTTGCGGATACGAGACACACCACCACAAGAACCTTGAGGCACCAAAAGGCTAATGCCGGATACATATATCACCACTAGCTAGACTCTCGGACTCAATCGAGCACCACTAAGCATGCCAAGCTTAAATATAGCAATTGAGAATTCAAAAGGGGAAAGAGCATTCACAAGCTCGGTTTTCATTCAATCATCATCATCCTTTTACAACCGAATACATGTGGTATTCGTAATGCTCAAAATTAAAGCTAAGCATAATCTAAGGCTAAGAGTGTTTGCATAAGATCAAAGGCCAAGATTACACCATAGCTAACCCCTTTTCCAAGCTAACTTTGGGAACATGTGGCCTGAAATGAATAGTAGTTTCCGGCAATGTATTTTCCTTCCCCTTGTGCAAGTTAGCTTCTCATTAGTCCAACGCATGCTTCCTCCCACCAAAGGTAGTGTGCTCTTTGATTGCTCTAGAACTCTCCATGTACCAGCAACGTGTTCCTAGCCTTGGTGACTCATTTTGGTAAACCGAGCATCGGTTTTTAGGCATTTGAACTCAACCGGGCAAATTGTGCATTAGTGCTCGATTTGGACCCTTAGGCATTTTTGGACCTCCCTTGTGGATTATTTTGCTTCAAATCCTAAGCATTAATTATTTATGAACCAATTGACATAAAATGGCAACATTCATGGCTCTTCATGTCCGGACTCAACTTGTCCTATACGGACCAGGATAGAAGTTTTAGCTGTCCAAAAATGACCTTCACTCAAGCTTATCTCCTCTTGCAGTCTTGCCACTGCCCATGACCTTTGATGACTTGGGACTCTCCATCACGAAGTCACAAACCAAAAGTTGGGCGTGCTCTTGAGGACTTTGATCAAGACCAATATGAAGGCTTGGGATCAACTTCTAGCTTAGGCTAAGTTTGCTTACAATGGAGCTCCAAGTAAGGCAACGGGTGTTAGTCCCTTCAAAGCAGTCTATGGAATTGACTCATTCACTCCTCTAGACTTAGCACCGACAAGTTTGGAAGGGAAGCCCAATGTGGAGGCTGCCAAGAGAGTTCATGAATCTAAAGAATGCATTAGAAGGTGAAAGCAAAGATTGAGCTCACCACTGCCGCCTATAAACAAAGGTTTGACAAGGGCAAAGGAAGAAGGTTATCCAACCCGGAGATCTTGTGTGGATACACTTAAGGAAGGAACGCTTTCCTTCCAAGAGGAAGAACAAGCTAATGCCTATGGCTGATAGACCATTTGATGTGTTGGAGAAGATTAATGAGAACGCCTACAAGGTTGATCTACCCGATAAATATGGAGTCTCTGCAAGCTTCAATGTGGTCGATTTATCTCCCTATTTTAATGATGATACCCTAGAGAATTTGAGGGCGAATTCTTATTTACAAGGGGAGAATGATGGAGAGTCCCAAGCTACCAAGGGCCAAGAGCTGTTAGCAAAGCTATAAGGGGAGATAAACGTGTGTGGAGACCAACTTTGAGCACCAAAGTCCACCATTCTGGTCCAAGTGACACAAGCTGAACTAGAGCTTGAAGGGCTGAGAAAGTTGTCTTTCTATGACAATTAGTACATAAATAAATGACGCTTAGAACTTGAAGCAAAGTAATCCGCAAAGAGAGGGCCAAAATGCCTAAAAGCCCAAACCGAGCACTTAGAAGCACAATCTGCCCGGTTAGCTTCAAAGACCAAAATACCCATGCTCGGTTCATCAAAATAAGTCACCAAGGGATGGAATACGTTGGCAGCACAAGGAAGGTTCTAAAGGAATCCGAGAGCACTACCTATAGTGGAAGGAATCATGTGTTGGACCAATCGAAGCAAGCTTACTCAAGGGGAAAGAAAATACATGGCTGAAATCACTATTCATTTCAGGCCACATGTTCCCAACACTAACTTGGAGAAGGGGTTAGCTATAGTGTAATCTTGGCCTTTGATCTTGTACATACACTCTTAGCCTCTAGATTATGCTAAGCTTTAATCTTTAAGCATTACATATACTACTTGTATTAAGCTATGTATGGATTGAAAATTGATATGGAATGAAAGCCGAGCAAGTTAATGCTCTTTCCCCTTAAAAATTTTCAATTGCTATATCTAAGCTTGGCATGCTTAGTGGTGCTCGATTGAGTCCGAAAGTCTAGCTAGTGGTGTCATCTCGTATCTAGCCTTAGTCTTTTGGTGCCTCAAGATTCTTATGGTGGTGGGACTGTATCCATAAAGAACTTGGTTCTATCTTTGATCATTACAAAGCACTCATTCAACCCATTTCCATTTTCACCCTTCACAAATTTCCCCTCTTCCCTCGGTTTCTTGCTTAGCTATCCATCAATTTTCTTGGATGTAGCATTTGATTAATAACCTCTCAAACTCATAGGTATACTCTTCTACACTCATGCTACTTTGGTGTAGGTTGTGGAGTTGTGAGTAGCTATCTTGGATGTGCATTGAGGGCAAGAAACAAGCCTCGAGTTTGGACCTTATTTTCTCTCAACTTTTGATCTTGGACTTCCTCTTTCGTGTTCTACTCGGGCACGAAATTCTCCCACTAGGTAGAAGAAAATCCTCAAAGCTTGAGGGCCAGAAACTTCACCTTCTTGCTTTGGGGCACCTCCTTGCAGTCAAAGATCCTTTCTACAGTTCTAAGCCAATCCAACAACTCATCTAGATTCGGACGGCCTTCAAATTCAGGAATATCCACCTTGAAGTCGTGGGAATATGATGTATCCTCGGAGGAGGAAAGTTGATGTATCTTCGGAAGAGGAGATTTGGTGTACCTTCGAAGGAGATTTGATGTATCTTTAAATGGAAGTTGATGGATCTTCAAATGAGAGTTGATGGATCTTTGGATGAGAGTTGATGGATCTTCGGATGAGAGTTGATGGATCTTCGAATAAGAGTTGAGGGATCTTCGGATAAGAGTTGATGGATGTTCGGATGAGAGTTGATGGATCTTCGAATGAGGATAGAGTCCAAGTTTCGATGGATGAGACTCACCACCACCAAATGCTTGAGGCACCAAGGATTGAGCTAGATAAGCCACACCACTAGCTTGCACCAAGGAGAGCTGCTAGCTATACTTCAAGGAGAACCGAGTATAGGCAAGTATCAAGAATGGTCACCTAAAACTTCCGTTTTGGTCCACATGGTGCAACGGGAAGTCCGGGATATTGAGGCGTGAGGTGTTACCGTTTTATGTCATCAGGTCCATAAATAAAGGTTGAAGTTTATTAGTCAACGGCGGTCCAAAAATCCCATCCAAAGAGGCCTTAACCGAAATGGAGCAACAAAGGAAGAATTCTAGATGAATCTTCAAGCACTACTCTTAGTGGAGGGAATCTTGCTTGTTGGACCAATGAGGAGATGGCTTGCACAAGGGGGTGAAGAATGCTTGGCCGAGATTTACTGTTCACATCCGGTCATCCATTTTAACTTGGATAAGGGGTAGCATGATCTAGGCCTTTGATCTTATTTTAGCCTTAGATTATGTTATTGTTAATTGAGCATTACAAATAGCTTGTATCGGGCCATGTATAAACCATATTTGAATATTGAATGAACATTGAGCTGGATTTTCTCTTCCCTTAAAATCCTCAAATACTTTATCCAAGTTTGGCAACTTGGTGGTGATCTTTTGAGTCCATAAATTTTGCTAGTGGTGTTGCTGTATCTAGCTAGGTTTTTGGTGCCCTAAGATTTTCAATGTGGTGATTTCCGTATCCTTGAAAACCTTAGCTTATCCAGGTTACCCAACTTCAAAAATCCATATCTCCTAAAATACGAACCTCCTCCATCCCAAATTTCAACCTCCTGTTCTTGGACGTGTCTAGTTACCCCCTCTCAGATTTTAGCTCAATCCGAGCTAAACTCTGGCCCCCTCCTCAGAAACAAACAAAGGACCTCATCTTGGAAGTCCGCCCGAGCATGACAGATCTTTTCGTCAAACGTTCGATATGATCCCAACCTCAAACCATCCCCCACTTTTTACCAGCCCCTCCTAACACATTTAAGAGTTCCCCCCCAAAATTTCATCTTAAAATTCATCCATTTACCCCTCCATTATCCCATTCTCCAAAGACCACACATAAGACGCCCATTCCGCCCAGCTTACTCCTATTTGTGCTTGTTCTCTATTTTTTGCTTTTTGCTCTCATTATACATCAACTTTGGTATCAGAGCAAGTTCTGATTCCTTGGTGGATTCATCATTCCTTTAACCTAAAAACTACAAAAATAGCCAGAAACCCACAAAAATCCCAACCATGAGCACTAGTATGACCTTGGAGGAGAGATTTGACATGTTGATGAAAGAAAATGAGTACCTCCGCAAGCAACTTAGGCAGTCCATGAAGGCTAAACGAGATCAATTGAGAAGCAATTCCCCTTCTACTTGGCCTATTCCTAGTCTCCATGAAGGAGATGAAGAAAGCAATCCCTTTGGTTCTTCGGATGAGTATAGTGAAGGGCGATCAAGTAGAAGCTATAGGCGCTCAAAACCCATTCTCATGACTTTAAAGTTGTAATCCCGGAGTTTGAAGGGCGATTGAATCCGGATGAATTTCTAGATTGGTTGAGAACCATTGAAAGGATTTTTAACTACACGGAGGTGCCCGAAGAGAAGAAGGTGAAGCTTGTTGCACTCAAGCTTAGAGGTTTTGCCTAAACTTGGTGGCAAAACTTGGTGCATAAGCGTGTAAGAGAAAGGAAGTAAAAATTCGAAGTTGGGAGAAAATGAGGACAAAACTCAAGGCTCGTTTCTTACCCCCAACTTATGTTGAAGATAGCTACTCTCAACTCCATACTTTGCAACAAGGGAATATGAATGTGGAGGAGTATACCCAAGAGTTTGAGAGGTTGCTTATCAAATGTGACCTTCAAGAAAATGAGGATCAAATGATTGTGAGGTATCTTGGAGGTTTGGACGTAAGGTATGCACAAGTGGTAGAGCTATAACATTTTTCTACATTTGATGAAGTGTGTCATTTGGCACACAAGGTTGAACAACAAAAAGGTCTCAGTTTGTCAAAAAAGAGATGCCAAAATCCTTCCCTCAAAAGAGCCAACCCTTTTACAAAGGGAGTACTCAATCCACTCCACAAAACAACCCACACTCATTCCAACCCCAAATCTTCCCAAACCTATTCCTAGCCCAAATGACACGAGAAGGTGCTTCAAATGCAATGGATTAGGACATATTGCCTCGGAATGTCCAAACCGAACGATGGTGGCTTTGGTTGAGTATCAAGAGAAACTAATGGAGGAAAATGACACCGAAAAGGAGTTGTACTTGGTGGAAAGAGTTGAGGAGATTATTGAGGACGCGGATGAAGGAGAATTGTTGGTTTTAAGGAGGACTTTGAGCGGATTCAAAGATCCTAAGCAGGAGCAACGTGAGAATATCTTTCACAAAAGGGGCACCGTGCATGGCAAAATTTGTTCCATCATTATTGATGGTGGGAGTTGCACAAATGTGGCCGCATCAACTATGGTGGAGAAGCTTGGACTTAATGCTTCGGTTCATCCTCATCCTTACAACATACAATGTTTAAATCAAGGTAAAGGCCTTCCAGTCAATTCTAGATGTCTCATTTCATTTAGTATTGGCAAGAACTATGATGATGAACTATGGTGTGATATTATTCCTATGGATGTTTATCATTTGTTGCTTGGGAGACCTTGGCTTTTTGATAGGAGAGTTTTGCATGATGGATTCATGAACACTTACACCTTGACCAAGGATGGGCGGAAGATAACATTGGCCCCTTTATCACCTAGCCAACTCAAAATAACAAAGCCACAAAATAACCTTCAATCCGACCTCTTGCTTGTTTTTAGGGAGATTTTTCTCAAGGCAAAGCAACATGAGTTTAGACCCGCTCAAGAGCTCATCCTCTCATCTCCAAGTGAACCCGAAAGCCCCCACAAAATCCCCACCCCTCGCCAAAGAACTCCTAGCCAAATTTGCCCATGTTTTTTCCAAATGAAATTCCCCTTGGCCTTCCCCCACAAACAACCATACAACACCACATAGACCTCATATCAAGAGCTATATTGCCCAACAAGCTTGCATATAGAATGAATCCCGAGGATGCTCAAGAGGTTCAAAGACAAGTTGATGAGTTGGTGGCCAAAGGCCTTCTGAGGGAAAGTAAGAGCCCATGTGCGGTACCTACTCTTTTAGTGCCAAAGAAAGATGGATCCATGAGGATGTGTGTGGATAGCCGTGCCACAAACAAAATCACAATCAAGTATAGGCATCCCATACTTAGACTTGAGGATATGCTTGATGAGTTGCATGGTTCACAAGTATTTTCCAAGGTGGATTAGAGAAGTGGATACTACCAAATTCGGATCCGTGAAGGGGATGAGTGGAAGACCGCATTCAACATGAAGGGTGGATTGTATGAACGGCTTGCAATGCCATTCAGCCTCTCAAATGCACCAAGCACTTTTCATGAGACTCATGAATCAAGTGTTTTGGCCTCTTATTGGCAAGTTTGTGGTTGTGTATTTTGATGATATTTTGGTGTATAGCAAGGATGAAGAGTAGCACTTAAATCATCTCACACAAGTGCTTCAACTTTTGGATAGAGAAAACTCTATGACAATCTTCAAAAGTGCACGTTCTTTACCCCGGAGGTTGTCTTTCTTCGGTATATTGTCACGACTAATGGAATCAAGGTTGATGAGAGCAAAGTGGAAGCCATTCAATCATGGCCGGTTCCCACTAGTATCCATGATGTAAGAAGTTTCCATGGCTTGGCATCATTTTACCAAAGGTTCATTAAGGATGTTAGTACCATCACGGCCCCCATGACGGACGTACTAAAAGGGAGTTCATTCAAGTGGAATGCTAAGGCCCAAGAAGCATTTGAGGCCATCAAGCGCGAACTCACACAAACCCTGGTTCTAGCTTTGCCAAGCTTTGACAAAGTTTTTGAGGTTGAATGTGATGCCTCGGGAGTTGGCATTGATGGAATTCTCTCTCAAGAAGGGCGACCCACTGCCTTCTTTAGTGAGAAGCTTTGTGAGTCAAGAATGAAATATTCAACCTATGACAAAGAGTTCTATGCCATTGTGAGATCTTTGGAGCATTGGAGCCATTATCTTGTGGCTAATGAGTTCATCTTACATTCAAACCATGAGGCTCTAAAATACATTCAAGGACAACATGAGCTCAATCCAAGGCATGGGAAATGGGTAGAGTATTTACAAACTTTCCATTTCACCATCAAACACAAATATGGCAAAATGAACAAAGGAGCGGATGCACTTTCAAGAAGGTATCTCTTGTTGTTTCAATGACAAACTCGAGTTCTTGGTTTTGAACATTTGAAATCTTTGTGCTCTAATGATGAAGATCTTGGTGAGTTATTTCATGATTGCCTTCAGCACCCAAAAGGAGAGTTCTTAGTCCAAGATGGATATCTTTTTAAGGGAGCTCGGTTATGCGTGCCTCGATGTGGCACAAGGGAGTTGCTAATCCGAGAAATTCACAATGGGGCATTGGCTGGCCATTTTGGCATGAACAAGACAACAAGCATGTTGAAGGAGCATTATTATTGGCCAAACATGGAGAAGGACGTGCAAGATATTTTTAAAAGGTGTGTAGTTTGCCAACAAGTGAAGAGCCATTATCTTCCTTAAGGGCTTTATACACTACTTCCTACACCTACTCAATCATGGGAGGATGTTAGCATGGACTTCATCTTGGGGCTACCGATGACACAAAGAAACAAGGACTCAATTTTGTGGTGGTTGATCGATTCACTAAGATGGCCCATTTTATTCCAAGTAACCAAACAAATGATGTAACCCAATTGGCTAACTTCTACTTCAAGGAGGTCATGAGACTATATGGCATGCCAAAGTCCATAGTCTCAAATCAAGATAGCAAGTTTCTTAGCCACTTTTGGATAACTTTGAGGAAAAAGTTGGGAACCAAGTTAAAGTTTAGCACTCGCTTTTCATCCTCAAACGGATGGACAAACCGAGGTTACCAACCGAACATTGGGAGTGCTATTGAGAGCCTTGATCAAGATGAGTGCTAAGGAAGGAGCAATTTCCTTTTAAACGGAAGACAAAGCTTATGGCAACAGCCGAAGGGCCATTTGAGGTGCTAGAACGAATTGGTCACAATGCCTATAAGATCAACTTGCCTGGTGAAGGGACTCGGATAAGTCAGAATTATTCGGAGAAAAATAAGCCAAGAGATCTTTTTCGAGTCCTCGGTTTCGAGCTCGAAGGCAAGTGATCTTCTTTTGAGTCCTCGGTTTCGAGCTTAGACCGGATTGTAGATGTACGCAAATCTGCTAAAGCGTTATCTAGGCATCTTCACCAGAGCTAGAAAAGGGCGGTTAAGGATCAAAAAGCAAAAGAATTTAGTGACAACGATTGTAGCTATCACTGGACTCGGAACCGTACTACTTTGTACTACTTATTCCATGGTCCCCCTCCTTTTCTGCTGTAATTATTTACCTTTTGTCCTTGTTTTTGTACTTTTATTTTGCTGAATACATCACGGCCATTGATTGTAAAAGGGATTTATAACCCTTAGATAAGTGTGATTTAACCTATCTAAGAGGCCTATAAATATACATGGGCTCTCTCACTCGTAAAGGATGTTGATTTTGATATCGGCCATATGCTAAGTAAAGTTGAGTTATGCTCCTTTCAACCCCAAAATTCTCTTTTGCTTGTCTAATTAGGGACATAATTAGGTTGTGTTCTGAAGAGTTTGATTATACTTAGTGTGGTGATAGCTGTATCACTAAGTGTGATTAGTGCCCTAGTTTTATCCTTGGTGGTGATATCTCGTATCCTTGGATAGTTCTAGTTTATCTTGTTCTTGTCCTATCGGTGATGGTTACCTTGCTAATCATCTCGTCACGAGTGATTAGCTTAGTCCTTGTTGCTTACTTGTTCCATTGGTCATTTTCGAGTCCATTCCGAGTCACTCGAATTGCGTTTAGCGCACTTTATTTGCAGGATCGGTGTAGCCTTGCGCCTTGGCACATCATGATATTTGTAATGCTCAATTACAATAGCATAATCTAAGGCTAGAATAAGATCAAAGGCCT
The DNA here is from genome assembly GCA_021018815.1 of Talinum fruticosum. Taxonomy (NCBI): domain Eukaryota; kingdom Viridiplantae; phylum Streptophyta; class Magnoliopsida; order Caryophyllales; family Talinaceae; genus Talinum; species Talinum fruticosum. The sequence goes on from JAITYX010000026.1 coordinate 4,637,126, forward strand.
AGATTAAGCTACCCCTTTCCTAAGCTAAGATGGATGGCCGGATGTGATCATCTAATCATCTAATTTCCTCCCACTAATTGTAGTGCTTGAAGATTCCCTTCTAATGCTTCCTTTGATGCTTCATTTAGGCGTCCCAACATAAAACCTTCGGACCTTGGACCGACCTTAATAATATTTTTATTAATGTTCAAAAGACATAAAATAGTACTTTATGGCTCAACATACCCTTGCACCATAGTGACCAAAATGGAAGTTGTAGGTGACCATCTTGATACTTGCCAATTCTCGGTTCTCCTTGAAGCATAGCTAGTAGCTCTCTATTACGACTCCTTAAGTAACATTTATTTATGTACTAATGGACATAGAAAGACAATACTCACGGCTCTTCAATCCCGGTTTCAACTTGTATCATGAGGATTATAATAGGAAATTCAAGTGTCCAAAGTTGATTCCCGTACATTCTTTTCCCTCTACGATGTTTAGCCTTCAGCTCATGGTCCTTGGCAGCCCACTCTCAATAAACAAAGAACAATACAATACCACATAGACCTCATCTCGGGAGTTATTTTACCCAACAAACCCGCGTATAGAATGAATCCCAAGGATGCTCAAGAGGTCCAAAGACAAGTTGATGAGTTGGTGGCCAAAGGCCTTGTGAGGGAAAGTAGGAGCCCATGCACGGTACCTACTCTTTTGGTGCCAAAGAAAGATGGATCCATAAGGATGTGTGTGGATAGTCGTGCCATAAACAAAATCACAATCAAGTATAAGCATCCCATACCTAGACTTGAGGATATGCTTGATGAGTTACATGGTTCATAAGTATTTTCCAAGGTGGATTTGAGGAGTGGATACTACCAAATTCGGATTCGTGAAGGGGATGAGTGGAAAACCGCATTCAACACAAAGGGTGGATTGTATGAGTGGCTTGTTATGCCATTCGGTCTCTCCAACGCACCAAGTATATTCATGAGACTTATGAATCATGTATTTCGGCCTCTTATTGGCAAATTTGTGGTTGTGTATTTTGATGATATTTTGGTGTATAGAAAGAATGAAGAGGAGCACTTGGATCACCTCACACAACTGCTTGAAATTTTGGAAGGAGAAACGCTCTATGGAAACCTTCAAAAGTGCACCTTCTTTACCCCGGAAGTTGTCTTTCTTGGGTATATTGTCACGACCAATGGAGTTAAGGTTGATGAGAGCAAAGTGGAAGCCATTCAATCATGGTCGGTTCCCACTAGCATCCATGATGTAAGGAGTTTCCATGGCCTAACATCATTTTACCGAAGGTTCATCAAAGACTTTAGTACCATCACAGCCCCCATGACCGAAGTGCTGAAGGGAGTTCTGTTAAGTCGTATTTTATACGTATTTTTAGTAGTTATTGAGTTTATATTATATAGTTTATTTTATCTAATTTATTCTATTTTGTCTATTTATAGGTAATTATCGAATAAAGTGGGGAAGAGAAGAAAAGTCGTTAAAAATGGATTTTTAGCTACTCGACAAGCATCCAAGAAAATATATGAAGTCGGTCCATAAATATAATATGTAATAAAATATTTATTTTAGGATATTATATTTTAGGAAATCCTAAGTGGAATAGAAAAGGGAAACTTAGAAGAGAAGAAAGAGAAATAAACCCTAACTCTTTCACCCTATATATACTACTTATTATCATCATGGAGAGAGACCGGGAAGCCGAGCCACATACATCCCAGCCGCCTGCACCTGCTGCTTGCTCACGTCCACTGCCCACACAAGCAGCCAGCCACCTAGCTACCCGGACCACCTCACGTTCTCTTGCTGCACTCGCTTCCGCTGCTCCTTGTTGCACTCTGCTGCTTGCTGTCCGCCGCTGCTCCTGGCTGCACCGTACTGCTGCTGCTGCTCCTTGCTGGCTGCTGCTGTCCGCTGCCCAGCCAGCCACCATCCATCACCATCTTCTTCATCTTCCCGGGTCAAAGAAACTAATATCGGTAGTATAATTTAGTTTTGTAATTTTTATTAGAAAAGATCGAGTTTTTATTGTTAGATTAATATTAAAGATGCTAGTTTTATTTAGTTTACATGTTTTAAATTACATTATGTGTGAGTAGTTTTTCTTATACTTGGTATAATCTACTTGAAGCCATGTTAAATTATTTATTTTGAAACAAAGTTTCGATTTTTATTATCTTATTGATTCAATCCATGATTTTATGATAATTTGTGTTTAATGTTTATGAATTTATGTCTAATTAATTAGAGTGCACGCTACTTAGTTTTATATAAATTCATGTGATAGTTTAGAGGGTTTAAGTACGTAATTGCTTGATCTTTTAGACATAAGTATCACCCTAGTTAATCATGGATGGCTCATACCCATCTCTTTTAATTAGGAAATTATCATAGATTCTTCTTAAATCAATTTGCTAGTAGATTGGTTATAAGGTGCTAGATGATGTTTTTCTAATACTTAATGCTCTGATTTGATTAAATTCTAGTGCTAGTGCTAGGATTATCAATATTAGTAGGGTTTATATTAGGGCTAGGCCTAAGTAAACTAATAACTAAGGAAAAACGGGGAAGATCCGCTAGTGGTTGTCTTCTACAGTTTAGCTCATGGGTAGATCAATTTGTGTGTTAATGATAAATAATAATTTGCATGGTGGATATAGATTATACTAAGTGTTTTTATAAATTTGTTACCTTTGATAATTATTTGTTTGCTTTTAGTTATTCTCTTGAGTTATTGATTTTTACTTATAAAGTTATAGTCTTTTATTATCAATTTCATTAAACCCCCTAAAGATCAGTATTTTAGGTTAGTTTTAGTAATTTTATTTTAATTTAATTTTGAGTCTTTACATATTTTAATTTTCAGAATTAATTTTCTGTCAGTTTTTATTATTTTTGAGTCAGTTTGTTAGAAATTAGTTTAAAAATAGTTTCTTTTGTTATTTTTCGTGTTTTATTTTCTTTTAGGGTTTAGATAGAGTCCTAGTATGCTGTGATTAAATTTTAGAATTTTTGGAATTAATTTGATATTTTTTCAGATTTAATTCTTGAATTTAATTACTGCAGGTTTTTAATAAAATAAATTCGTAAATTAGATTTTAAATTTTGTTTTTATATTTTTAGGGTCTGGTTAGGTTTAGAAAATTAGTATTACTATTCTGGGTAATTTTAGTATTTATTTTCGTAATTATTTTAGTGCAGAATTTTACTTATTTAATTTTCTGTTTTAGAATTTGTTTATTTTCTGCTTTAGTTTTCTGTTTTAATTATTCTAAAAAAATATACAAAAATATTTCTGGGTTATTGTAGTTTTATTATTCTGTATAAATTATTTATTTAGTTGTTAGATAATTTTCTATGAATTTTAGTTATTGATTTTAATTTATATTTTCTGTTTTGTTTTTAAGAGTAGTAAATTTAATTAGATTAAAACTTGCATGTTATTATATCTTTCCTCGTGGATTCGATCCCTACTTGCCCTTGCTATATTGTTTATTATAAGTTTAAGTAGTGGTTTAATTTGTTGCTGTACGACAAGCTTAACAAGTTCATTCAAGTGGAATGCTAAGGCTCAAGAGGCCTTTGAGGCCATAAACCGCAAGCTCAAGCAAGCACCGGTTCTAGCATTACCAAGCTTTGACAATGTTTTTGAGGTGGAATGTGATGCCTCTAGAGTAGGCATTGGTGGAATGGGCGGCCCATTGCCTTCTTTAGTGAGAAATTATGTGAATCAAGGAGGAAATATTCCACCTATGATAAGGAGTTTTATGCTATTGTAAGATCATTGGAACATTGGAGCCATTATCTTGTGGCTAAGGAGTTTATCTTGCATTCGGACCATGAGGCTCTCAAATACATCCAAGGACAACACAAGCTCAATCCAAGACATGGGAAGTGGGTGGAGTATTTGCAAACTTTCCACTTCACCATCAAACACAAGTGCGGGAAAATGAACACGGGAGCGGATGCCCTTTCGAGAAGGTATCTCTTGTTGTTCCAACTACAAACTCAAATTCTTAGTTTTGAGCATTTGAAATCATTGTACTCTAATGATGATGATCTTGGTGAGATATTTCGTGATTGTATTAAGCATCCCAAAGGAGAATTTTTAGTCCATGAGGGCTGTCTTTTAAAGGAGCTCGGTTGTGTGTGCCTCGTTGTGGCACAAGGGAATTACTAATCCGAGAGGTCCATAGTGGAGCATTGGCTGGCCATTTAAGCGTGAACAAAACAACAAGCATGTTAAGGGAGCATTATTATTGGCCGAACATGGAGAAGGACGTGCAAGATATTGTGAAATGGTGTGCGGTGTCCCAAGTAGCAAAAAGCCCTTCTCTTCCTCAAGGGCTTTATACACCTTTATCCATACCTACTCAACCATGGGAAGATGTTAGCATGGACTTCATCTTGGGTTGCCAAGGACGCAACGAAACAAGGACTCGGCTTTTGTGGTGGTTGATCGATTATCTAAGATGGCCCATTTTATCCCATGCAACAAAACTAATGATGCATCCCAACCGGTCGACTTATGTTTCAAAGGTGGTAAGACTACATGGCATCCCAAAATCCTTAGTCTCGGATTGAGATAGTAAGTTTCTTAGCCACTTTTGGATAACCTTGTGGAAAAAATTGGGAACCAAATTGAAGTTTAGCACTACTTGTCATCCTCAAACGGATGGACAAACCGAGGTTACCAATCGAACATTAGGAGTGCTACTAACGAGCTTTGAGCAAGATGAATGCTAAAGCTTAGGATCAACTTTTGGCACACGCTGAATTTGCATACAATGGGGCGCCTAGCAAGGCTACGGGGATCAGCCTATTCAAAGTGGTTTATGGGGTAGAGCCCTTAACTCCTTTTGACTTAACTCCTACAGTGAAGACTCGGACTTTACACCTCACTTTTCTAAGTTCTATCAAGGGAATCGGTATAAGTTTTTTCTTACTTATAAAGTTTTGATTCCAAGTCATTCCCTGTGCCTTAGAAACTTTTCCGAGTGATATAGTATTTTCTCTAAGTGTTATAGAAATTATTTCATGTATTTATGCATGACTCGTGTGATTCAGAAAGCATATCCGCACTCACTATGTTACACTCGGTTCTAGGTCAGTCATCACTTAGAATTATCGCATGTTCAAACGCCGGTATTCGTATAACCGAACTCGGGATCGACTTCATATTACAGGTCCTATTCTGTAAGAGTAAGCGCTTCTAGTTTGAATCATGCTAAGTCTAGATCAAGTTTATTCCCTCTAATATTGTTTATTTAATTTAATTCTCTTTTAGATCGACTCGGATGGAATTTTGAGTATTATGAATATTAGACTCAGAAAATTCCATTCCTTTTTCTAACCCGGATAATTAGTCACTTAATTATCTTAATTATATTATTATCTGTGTCTAATCTTGGACCAAAGTATTTTATACTTTGAGAACCAAATTGATTTACTTTTGTAGGTGATTCAAACGAGGCTATCCTAATTTTGAATTACAAAAGTAACTCGGCTTCAAAACGTCAAATCACCACCGGACAAGGCTTTTTCCACTTCGACCTAGCCCCGGACAATCGTGTCGGGGTTGTTTGTTTCCAAAATTGGAAATCTGCAACACCAAGCTCAACGGTGGTTTCCACATTATTTTTCAAGACACCGCCGAGTGGTTTTAGGCACATCCAAGGAAGTCGAGCGCCATTGTCTAACGTTCATATTTCAACGAGATATTTTACGTGTGACTCAGAAAATCCCTCACAACGGCCATAAAGGAACTTCCAGTCAGAAGATGGACACAAGGGCTAAGCTGCTTAGTCATCTATTAATAGAAGCCAACTCTCAAGACTTGAAGATTGCTCGAACCAATTGTAAAATACATACTTGATCAAAAGTCATTGTATTCATTCTCAATCTTCTACTTATAACTCTAATTCCGTAATTCATTATATTCTAAGTTGTAAGGTCTTGTACTCAGTTATAAACTCTGTTCTTACTCTCTAAGTAAGGTCCCTTGACTGAGCTGTAAAGGTTAACTCAGCTCGGTTGTCCCTAGCTATAAGGGTTATCTCGGTTATGAAGTACTAGATTAGATAAGGGAATTTCTAAGTCTAGGAAAAACTTGTAAGGAGTTGTCTAAGGGAGCAACTCGAGGTTGAGTCGATCTACTGTATTTTGTGGATTCAAAATAATGGATTTGACTTCGTGCTTGGATTAGCACGGTCCATGGTTTTCTACCCCATGAGGGTTTCCACTTATTTTCTATGTTACCAATTTTCGAGTACACTCTAAACTCGGATTGCTTACTTGTTCAGACTTATTCCGCTTCTATATTATTTGCTTGATTTACGTGTCGGGTGTTTTCCGAGTTCATCCGTGACTTCAACTCTACTAAGACGACTTTATTCTTTATTTAGAAGCAAATTTCTTCATCACCCTATTCACCCCCTTCTAGGGTGACTTAATATCTGCAAGAGCTAACTTTCAATTGGTATCGAGCCTAGATAATGATGAAGATGTCCGGTATCAAAGGATCCAACTTTGTGCACTTGGAAGAAACTCATGGAATGTTTCCTCCTAGATAATGATGAAGATGTCCGGAACATCATACAAGAAGGAAACTACCTCCCCATGAAGATAGAAGAAACAAGAAGCTGTGCCCAAAACAAAGGCTGAGTTCACAGTGATGAAGCTGAAAAGTTCAGAAAGAACTTCAAGGCTATGAACATTCTTATGAGCGCCATCGGCTCGGAAGAATATAACCGAGTGTCTGCTCGTGATACAGCCAAAGAAGTGTGGGACACCCTGGTCAACACTGATGAAGGTACAAGCCAGGTCGGACAAGCAAAGATAAGCCAATATCTTCACAAATATGAGCTATTCAAGATGGAGCGGAAGAAAACATCACTTAGATGTTTATTTGATTTACAGAGATTACCAATAATCTCAAATCTCCGGGTAAAAAGATCTCCCACGAGCAAATGTGCAGAAAGATACTTAGAAGCCTACCCAAGAAAAGATGGGGTCCCAAGGTGAGAGCGATTGAAGAGGCTCGGAACCTATCTCTACTAAAGCTAGACGAACTCATTGGGAAGCTTCTCACCCATGAGATCCACCTGGATGAGGAAGATGCAGAGGTCGGCACTAAAAAGAACATTGCGCTGAAAGCTTCGAAACTAGAGTAGCAGATCTGAGTTCTTCTGACTCAGAAGATGATCCCATGGCACTTATTGCTAGAGGCTTCAAGCGAATGATGAAACACAAGAGATAGGATAAGAAGCCAAAAGAAGAGTTCTATAAGAAAGACAAGAAGGATAGAAAACGTAAATACTTTCTCCTTCAAAGTTGTCTTTAACTAAGAACTCTGGGTGTTTTGAATGTGGCAGCAAGGAACACATAGTCAAGGACTGTCCCAAGAGAAAAAGGGAGAGAAGGAAGAAAAAGGCTATGATGGCCACATGGAGTGACGAGGACTCATCGGAAGATAACGAAGACTCATCGGAAGATGACGAGGACTCGGATGACTCAAAGTGTCCGATGGCACTTTTTGACTCAAAAGTGGAAACAGAGTCGGACTCGGATCAATCAGACAATGAGGAAGCTAATCCTCAAGAGGTAATTGAGTACTTTCTTAAATTCTCCAAAGTTGATTTGGCCAAGTATATTTTCACTTTGGAAGAAAAGTCCAATTCGATTCTTCTCACTTTAAAGAACAACTTGAGTCAATTTCCTCTGAGAGCCTTTCTTTAAAAGATGAGTTGGAAAAATCGAGACTCACACTCGAGAGAACTCAAGACTAGTGCTCAAATCAATGAGACTGAGTCTGAGTCACTCAGAAGAGAAAATGAGCAGCTAAAGCAAAAGCTCAATGAGTCTCAAGATCTTATTTTAAAGTTTACTCAAGGTAAAAAAACCTTGACATGCTCTTGGGATCTCAATGTGTCTCCTTAAGAAAAGAAGGTCTTGGTTTTAACAAATAGGAGGAATCTAATTCCTACTCGGAACTTTTCAAGAAAGATTCCAAAGCTGTAAAGTTCAGGAAAGATAAGCACGGTCCCATTCATGAGAATGAAAGAAGGACTGAGCCCAGACTAGTTTATGGGAGAAAACCATCCACATCGTTTTCAAAAATAAAAACCTTTCAAAAGAAAGAGACATAGACTCGAGTCCTCTAAACGGAAGACTCAGAATCGGACTAAGCCCAAAGTCATTCAAATCTGAGTTCGAAAAACCTTCTTCCTCGAAAAGGACCACAGTAAAGAGTGTTACTTGGGTTTCGTTAGAGGAAGTGAGAAGGGTTAGCTTGTCTCTATTTTGCAGGTCACTCAGAAAAGATTAAAAGGACATTGGTACCTTGATAGTGGATGCTCACGCCATATGTCGGGAGACTCGGGACTATTTGCTGAGTTAGAGGAGTACAATGGTGGAAAAGTCACTTTTGGACATGACAACAAAGGCAAGATAATTAGGATAGGCAAGATTGGAAAGAGAAGCAATCTGGTCAGCCCGGTTTACCTCGTCAAAGAATTAAAGTACAACTTCGTTAGCATCTCTTAATTATGTGATTAAAGTCAAGAGAGATGATGACCTTGACAAAAATGAGCCTATTAGGGATCAAACTCAACCAGCTCAAAATGATGTCACTCGAACGAAGTGGCTCGAGAATGAGACAACTCAAGAAACAGACTCGGAATGATGAATGACAAAGCGATGAACAAGTCCACTCGGAACAAACTTTCGAAGGTCAACCAATTCAGCCTACAAATATAGTGAATTAGAGAATAGGTCAAGCATTCAAGTATGCTTCTAGTCATCCACTAGATAACATATTATCCGATATCAACATTGGGGTAAGAACTCGTTCCTCTCTTCGAGAATCTATGTGCATTCACTGCATTCATTTCATTAACTGAACCCAAAAAGGCACTAGAGGCCCTAAATGAACCTGAATGGGTAAAGGCCATGCAAGAGGAACTCAATCAATTTGAAAGAAACCAAGTTTGGACTTTGACCAAACGACCTTCGACCATCCGAGTCATAGGAACCAAATGGGTTTTCAAAAACAAACTGGATAAAGGTGGGTTGGTAGTCGAAACAAGACTAGACTTGTGGCTCAAGGTTACAATCAGGAAGAAGGGATTGATTGTGGGGAAACCTTTGCACTGTTGCAGAATTAAAGCCATTAGAATCCTATTGGCATTTGCATCTAGCATGAATATCAAGTTATATCAAATGGATGTCGGGTGTGCTTTTCTCAATGGTTTTATCGAAGAGGAAGTCTATGTCGAGCAGCCCCTGGATTTGAAAACTTAGAATTTTCAAATCATGTTTTCAAACTTCAAAAAGCTCTTTATGGTCTTAAGCAAGCTCCCGGAGCTTGGTACCAAAGACTGAGCAATTTCTTGGTTTAAAATGATTTTAGAAGAGGTCCGATCGACAAGACTCTCTTTATAAAAACCAAAGGGAAAGATTTCCTTATCGCTCGGATATATGTTGATGATATAATTTTTGGAGCTACTAATAAAATTCTATGTCGAGACTTTTACGAGTTAATGAGACAGGAATTTCAAATGAGTATGATGGGAGAACTCAATTTCTTCCTTGCTCTACAAATCAAGCAAGACAAAGATGGAATCTATGTCCATCAATCGAAGTACACCAAGGAGCTGCTGAAAAAATATAAACTCCAAGATGCAAAGCACGCAGCTACGCCTATGAACAACGACGATAAAACTTGACTCGGACGAAAGAGGTAAAGCAATAGATCGAAACTCTATCAAGGTATGATTAGATCTTTGATATATCTTACTTCGAGTAGACCGGACATAATGTTTAGTGTCTGTCTATGTGCAAGATTTCAAGCTAATCCAAAAGAATCACATCTCATCTGCGGTGAAAAGAGTATTTAGATATCTTGCGGGGACTCGGAATTTAAGTCCGTGGTACTCAAGAGACTCAAACCTGACTCTCACTTGGATACTCGGATGCTGATTATGCTTGGATACAAAGTTGATAGAAAGTTGATAGAAAGAGTACTTCAGGAGCTTGCCAATGTCTAGGTCAATCCTTAATATCTTGGCACTCGAAGAAGCAAAATTCAGTAGCTCTATCAACTGTCGAGGCTGAGTATATTGCATCCGGAGCATGCTGCGCTCGGATCTTATGGATAAAGCAACACTTGAGAGATCTTGGACTTTCTTTCAAATCGGTTCCAATCAAGTGTGACAATCGAGTGCAATTAGCATCACCAAAAATCCAGTTCAGCACTCAAAGACAAAGCATATTGAGGTCAGGTATCATTTCTTAAGAGACCATTCTGAGAAAGGTGATATTGAACTAAATTTCATTCCTACCAATCTTCAACTAGCTGATATCTTTACTAAGCCTCTTGGTGAGGATCAATTTTGTTTTATTAGGAATAGCTTGGTATGTTAAATGCATAATTATGTGCTTTCTATGTGAAAACTTCTTTGCATGATTATGTGTTATGTGCTTACAATTCATTAGTAACCATCGGTTCAGTTGACTTAGTGATACTTGAACCGAAAGTTATTATTTGCTTCCAATTTTTGAGTCACTCGAAACCGAGAAAAGTCGGACTCGGACTTTGAGAAAAATGGACATCAATCTTCCGAAATTATCTCTAGATAAGTGGAGAATTTTAGAATTTATTTTCAAAATCTTTTCTCTCTCTCTCGCGCTGTAATCGGACAACTAGCCATTGAGAGACAAATCGTCGGAATTCTAACCGTTGAGGAGAGAACCAGTCATACCGGTCGAAGTGGCTGCTGAAAGAGCTGAGTCGAACGGACATCGAAGGACGATTATTTTCCTATAAATAGCGACTATTCTCCTTCATTTCGTTACTTTACTTTTCACTTACTCCCTCACTCGAAATCAAAACTTCGCGCACAAGCTCTATGCGTCTTCGGCGACTACGGTATTTTCAAGCTTCGTGAAGATCATCTCAAGTAAGCTCGGTTACTCTTAACTCTTTCTTCTACTCCTTTATTTTTTTCTCTCACTCTCTTCGAGTTCTTCTTTCTTCATCCTTCTCAAGCCTTCCTACTCTCTATTTTTCTTAAAAAATGATAAAAAGAGGCTCTCATCCCGACTTTCTTGGTTCATCTACAAAGAAGCCCCACACAAAAAGCCAAGAAGGCCCTTCAAATTCAAACCTATTGTCACCCAAGCATCTTGCGACTGGATGATAAGTTCTTCCCAACCACCAAATTTTCATGGTTGCCTCACATCCAATCAACCGGGGTTTATAATTTTCTTTGTTTCAGCGAGTTCATATACCCCGAACTCGTATCCGAGTTCTAATCTCACCAGCTACGAAGGTGTTCTAACCTCCGGGGTTCGGAACATAACAGTTCGCATTAACACTTCCCTTCTCCATCGTCCTGTTCAAGGTCTCTTCTCTCCTCTTAAAAATCAATCTAATTCCTTTCATTAAGGTCGGTGACGACTTCTTTGAAAAGTATGCCAAAGAGTTCCCTAGGTCGCACAAACATTTTTCTATGACTCGACTAAGGTCGAAGCACGTCTTCTATGTTTCTTGCTGATGATAACCTTCTTCTCTCAGCACTCTAGCAAGGAGAACCCCAAGTCCAAGCACCTCAAAGCTCTTTTTGACATTCTCGAGGGCTACGAAGTAGACCTCTTTCCATCCATAATTGAGTAAATGGCAGCTGTACCAGCTTAACTCCAAAACAAGAAGAACACCCCTCTTCCTTTCGGTGCTCTTCTCACCCTTGTTTTCAAACAATTCAAAGTTCCTCTTCCCTCGGACCCAAATGCTTGTTTCGAGACTGCTAGTTGTTGTCGGCAAAAACGAACTTCAAGGGTATGGATATCGGGAGACCCAACCTAGTATCCGGGTACACAACTTAGAGCTGAGGCCATCTTCATCGTCTCGGACTCGGAAAGATGCCCCCTTTCTCTTCCTGCCCCACTCGGTGGTGCTTCCACCTCAGGTGCTTCTAAGTCTCTTTCTTCCATTTTGTCCTCCGACTTCATGGACAAAATCAGCTCTGTGTCCTTGGAATTCAAGGACCTACTCCGGTTATTCAAGACTGTCTTTCGATCTATGACCACAAACCAGAAAACTACCCAGTCTCAAATCCGAGAGCAGCGAGGATCTCGCTCATTGAGATGAAGGTCCTGGTAAAGGAGCGAGAGGGAGCTGTTAGAGCTTCTCTAGGAGAGACGGTCCAAGGTAGCTCGGGACCAAGGCGACTCAAACACATCCGAAGAGTCCTCGAGCCCGGCCAAGACCTCCTTAAATAGAGGAGAGGATAAAGAAGAAGATCAAGAACAAGCGAAGCCGAGGAGCTTACGGTGAGGTAGCTCCTTCGGCCAAGGGAGGCACAACGGGAAGAATAAGGAGTAACAGGTGAGGGTCTAAGTGCTCTTATAGCTCAACCGGAAGTGATCGGCTCACACAGCGATCTGAGTGGGTCGGAAGACCTTGTTGCACAAGGACAATCAACACGGGTCAGGCTGAGCAATCCCCTCCAGCTGACGAGATACAAGAGAATGAACCTCTGGATCCCCTCGTTCGGGTCGGCCACTCGGAACCGAGCCTTTGCCACGAGATCCCTGTCCTCCCTCCGCCGCGCTCAAGCACATCGTCAAGATCCTATCGGCGCCGGCGCTCCACTCACCCTTCCTCTTCAACTCGGACAAACCCATCCCCTCCTTAATCTCTTAGTCTTTTATTTATAATGTTTTTTTGTTTTGTCCGGACATCGTGTACTTTTTGTTGTATTCTTCCCATTTTTTTGCTTTTTGTTGAAAGGCAGGGGGAGAATAGATAGAAAATTAGATGTCTTGTTTAGGGGAGTCTCTCTCACCCTTTGTAAATATTTTTTTGTGAAAGCAATGAAAGTGCATTTCGTTAAATGTTTATGAGTTCGTTGCTTAAATGCAAGTATTTCGAGTTCCCATCCAATATGATTTCGTGCTCAGCATTGTCATTCAAATCAATTCATTTCATTAATAACTTTTGTGTATACTGGACTGATGTCTTCTCTTGCTCTGTGATCTATGAAATATCAAGTCTCTTTTCAGAGCAAGTTTACAAAATCAAACTTATATCACTAACAAAGTTTCTGTCTAAGTATGGAATGTCTTTCATCAAAAAGGGGAGATTGAAGACTCGGACTTTACACCTCTCTTTTCCGAGTTCTATCAAGGGAATCAGGTATAAGTTTTTCTTACTCATAATGTTTTGATTCCACATTATTCCCTGTGCCTTATAAACTTTTCTGAGTGATATAGTATTTTCTCTAACTGTTATAGAGATTATTTCATGTATTTATGCATGACTCGCGTGATTCGAAAGCATATCCGCACTCAGTATGTTACACTTAGTTCCGAGTCACTCATCACTTAGAATTATCGCATATTCAAACGCCGGTATTCGTATAACCGAACTCGGGATTGACTTCATATTACAGGTCTTATTCTGTAAGAGTCGGGGCTTCTAGTTTGAATCATGCTAAGTCTAGATCAAGTTCATTCCCTCCGATATTGTTTATTTAATTTGATTCTCTTTTAGACTTACTCGGATGGAATTTTGAGTATTATGAATATTAGACTCGGAAAATTCCATTCCTTTTCTAACCCGGATAATTAGTCACTTAATTATCTTAATTATATTATTATCTTTGTCTAATCTTAGACCAAAGTATTTTATAATTTGACAACCAAATTGATTTACTTTTGTAAGTGATTCAAACGAGGCTATCCTAATTTTGAATTACAAAAGTAACCGGCTTCAAAACGTCAAATCACCAACGAGATAAGGCTTTTTCCACTTCTGCTGTAGCCCCGCACACTCGTGTCGGGGTTGTTTGTTTCCAAAACTAGAAATCTGCAACACCAAGCTCAACGGTGGTTTCTACATTATTTTTCAAGACACCGCCGGTGGTTTTAGGCACTTCCAAGGAAGTCAAGAGCCGTTTTCTAACGTTCATATTTCAACGGATATTTTCCGAGTGACTCGGAAAATCCGTCACAACGGTCATAAAGGAACTTCCAGTCGGAAGATGGACACAATGGCTAAGCTTCTTGGTCATCTATTAATAGAAGCCAACTGTTAAGACTTGGAGATTGCTCGAACCAATTGTAAAATACATACTTGATCAAAAGTCATTGTATTCATTCTCAATCTTCTACTTACAACTCCAATTCGTAATTCATTATATTCTAAGTTGTAAGGTCTTGTACTCGATTACAAACTCTCTTCTTACTCTCTAAGTAAGGTCCCTTGACTGAGCTTTAAAGGTTAACTAAGCTCGAGTTGTCCCTAGTTGTAAGGGTTATCTCAGCTAGGAAGTACTAGATCGGATAAGAGAATTTCGAGTCTAGGAAAAACTTGTAAGGAGTTGTCGAAGGGAGCAACTCAGGTTGAGTCGATCTATTGTATTTTGTGGATTCAAAATAGTGGATTTGACTTCGTGCTTGGATTAGCACGGTCCGTGGTTTTCTGCCCCGGGAGGGTTTCCACGTACTTTACGTGTTACCAATTTTCTGAGTACACTCTAGACTCGGATTGCTTACTTGCTCAGCCTATTTAGCTTGTATATTATTTACCGATTTCGAGTCGGGTGTTTTCCGAGTTCATCCGTGACTTCAACTCTACTAGGACGACTTTATTCTTTATTCGAAGCAAATTTCTTTATCACCCTATTCACCCCCTCTAGGGTGAGTTAATCTCTCCAAGAGCTAACTTTCATAGAGGGCTAACCGAGAAGCCGAGCATTGAGGCTGCCAAGTGAGTGCAAGAGGTACAAAAAATGCATGAATGAGTAAGGGAAAAGATTGAGGCATCCAATGCTAATCACAAGAAACAAGCCGATAACGGAAGAATGAAGAAGGTTTTTCAACCCGGACACTTGGTATGGATACACCTAAGAAAGGAGCGGTTTCCTTCTAAACGGAAAACCAAACTTATGCCAAGAGCCGAAGGGCCTTTTGAGGTACTATAAAGAATTGGTGACAATGCTTACAAGGTCAACTTGCCCGATATTATGGGGTATCTCGCTAGCTTCAACGTAGCTGATCTATCTCCATACTATGAAGATGCTAATCTTAAGAATTTGAGGGCAAATTCCTCTTTACAAGGGGAGGATGATGGAGAGCTACTAGCTATGCTTCAAGGAGAACCGAGAATTGGCAAGTGTGAAGAATGGTCACCTAAACCATCTATTTTAATCCACATGATACAAGGGGAAGTACAGCATGAATGACACGTGAATTGCATACATTTTTGTCATTTGAACGTAAATAAAGTTGTCATTATGTCAAGGTCGGTCCAAGGTCCGAATAGTTCATGTTTGAACGCTTAATGAAGCATCAATAGAGGCATTAGCAATGAATCTTCAAGCACTACACTTAGTAGGAGGAATCTTGCTAAGTGGACCAATAAGGTCATCGCTTGACGAAGAGGGAAGAAGGAGATTGGACAATCACATCCGGCCACTCATCTTAGCTTGGGCAAGGGGTAGCTTAATCTAGGCCTTTAATCATACTTAGCCTTACAAATACCATGTAACCGAGCATGTAATCGGCACCTTTGAATATTGAATGAACTTTGAGCTGGATTGCTCTTACCCCTTTAAATCCTCAAATGCTTTATCCAAGTTTGGCAACTTGGTGGTGATCTTTTGAGTCCATTAATATTGCTAGTGGTGATCTTTTGGTGGTTAATTCCACAAGTCATATCTTACAAAATACGAATCTCCTCTATACCAAATTTCATCCAGCCATTCTTGGACATGTCAACTTACCCCCTAAAGTTATAGCTCAATCCAAGCTATACTCGGCCGCCTCCTCAAAAACAAACAAAGAACCTCATTCTAAACGGCAGCTCCAAGCATGTTTGTTTTTACAGACATCGAACATGGTGATCCCATCCTCAGCTCATCCCCCACTTTTTACCAACCCTCATTAACTCGTTCAAGAGTTCCCCCAAAAATTTCAGCTCCGAATTCATCCATTTACCCCTCCATCTCCCGATCTCCCAAGACCGCGCCTGCAATCCACATTCACGCCGGGACCTCTCTTTGCAATTTGTCCCTCCTTTTTGTTTTCCACCCTCACTATACATCACCTTTGGACCTCTTGAGCTTCCTTAGGATTCATCCTATAGGCGGGCTTGCTAAGCAATATGGCTCCTGGCATAAGGTCTATATGGTGTTGTATGTTTCTTTGTGGGGAAGGCCAAGAGGAATTTCATTGGGAAATACATGGGCAAATTTGGCTAGTAGGGTCTCGGCTAGGGGATGTAAATTTTGTGGTAAGCTCTCGGTCTCATTTGGAGATAACAGAATAAGCTCTTGTATAGGTCTAAACTTATGTTGGTTTGCCTTGAGAATTGATTCTCCCAAAGTAAGCAAAAGGTCGGTTTGAGTGGGGATGTTTCATGGCTTTATTTTTGTGAGTTGGCTAGGAGATAGAGGGGTTAAGGTGATTTTCTTTCCATCTTTTCGAAGGTGTAAGTGTTCATGAACCCATCATGTAGAACTCTTTTATCAAATACCCAAGGTCTCCCAAGCAACAAATGACAAGCATCCATGGGAATAATATCACACCACAACTCATCATGGTAATTCTTGCCAATACTAAATGAAATGAGACATCTAGAATTAACTTGAAGACCTTTAGCTTAGTTTAGCCATTGAATGTTGTAGGGATGAGGATGGACCGAAGCAATACGTCCAAGCTTCTCCACCATTTTTGAAGCGGCTACGTTGGTGCAACTACCTCCATCCACAATGATAGAGCACACCTTGCCATACACCGTGCCTTTAGTGTGGAATATATTCTCATGTTGCTCCTTTTTGGGGTCTTTGAATCCGCTCAAAGCCCTTCTCAAAACCAATAGTTCCCCTTCATCCGCTTCCTCCATTTCATCCACCAATTATAGCTCTTTTTCGGTCTCCTCTTCCTCCATTAATTGCTCTTGAAAGTCAACCAAAGTTACCACTCTTCGGTTTGGACATTCTAAAGCAATATTTCCTAAACCATGGCATTTAAAATACCTTCGTGGGTTGTGGGGGCTAGGGGTAGGTTTGGGCAGATTTGGGGTTGATATGGCCGGGGCTGTTTTAGGGAGCTAGAGGTATTTTGTGGGATAGGTTGAGAACTCCCCTTGTAAAAGGGTTGGCTCTTTTGCGAAAGGTTTTGGGTACTTCTTTTTTGACTAACCGAGACTTCCTTTGTTGCTCAACCTTGTGTGCCAAGTGACACACCTCATCAAAAGTAGAAAAATGTTACAATTCTACCACTTGAGCATACCTTGCATCCAATCCTCCAAGATACCTCACAATTGTTTGATCTTCATTCTCTTGAAGGTCACATTTGATGAGCAACCTCTCAAACTCACGAGTATATTCCTCCACACTCATATGTCTTTGTCATAGATTATGGAGTTGAGAATAACTATCTTGAACATTAGTTGGGGGCAAGAAACGAGCCTTGAGTTTTGATATCATTTTCTCCCAACTTCTAATCTTGGATTTCCTTTCTCTCACACGTTTATGCACCAAGTTCTCCCACCATGTTGAGGCAAAACCTCTAAGCTTGAGAGCAGCAAGCTTCACCTTCTTCTCCTCAGGTACCTCCTTATAGTCAAATATCCTCTCAACGGTTCTCAGCCAATCTAAAAACTCATCCGGATTCAAATGGCCTTCAAACTCCGGGACCTCTACTTTGAAATCATGGGAATGAGTTTTTGTGCGCCTAAAACTCCTCCTTGATCGTCTTTCACTACATTCATCCGATGAAGCAAATGGATTGCTTTCTTCATCCCCTTCATTAGAACTTTGGATAGAACGTGGGTGAGGTGAGGTACTTCTCTATTGATCACGCTTTGCCTTCATGGACTGCCCAAGTTGTTCTCGAAGATACTCATTTTATTTCATCAACATTTCAAACCTTTCTTCCAAGGTCATGCTCGCGCTCATATTTAAGAACCGGGATTTTTGTGGGTTTCTAGCTGTTTTTATGGTTAAGAGAGCTACTCACCAGGTGGTCAGAACTTGCTCGATACCAAGATGATGTACAGCTGCAACAATAGGGAGAAGAGGCCAAGGAAAGGGAATAGAGTACATAGAAAGTCACCCAAACAAAATGGTGATTTCTCCGTGCGGTTGTGGGAGAATGGGGAAATGGAGGCGTTTTCGATGGAATTTAGATGTGATTTTCGAGGGGAAACTCTTAGGGGAGTTAGGATGATGTGGTCAAAAGTGGGGAGTCGTTCGAGATTGGGGTCACCTTGAACTACTGGTAAAAAGACTGTCCCGCCTGGTCTTGGAGTCCGAGGATGGTATATACCGATGGCTTAGGAGGAGGGGTCGGGATAAGGCTTGGATTGAGCTGAAATTTGGAGGGGACAACCCAACTCACTCAGGAAGGGATGGGTAAAATTTTGGGTGCAGGAGGTTAAGGGTTTGGGAGATATAGGACTTGAAAATCGGGTAACCGAATAGAGCTAAGTCCACTGAAGGATACAGATTTACCACCTTCAAAGTCTTAGGGAACCGTGGACTTAGCTATGTACAAATTCGCCACTAGCAAAGTTCAAGGACTCAAAAGGGCACCATCAAGTATGCCATACTTGGATAAAGCATTTGAGAATTCAAAGGAGAAAAGAGCATTACAAGCTCGGTTTTCATTCACAATCAAAGTTGGTTCTTACATAGCCAAATACAAGATATTTGTAATGCTTAATGACAATACCATAATCTATGGCTAAAACAAGATCAAAGGCCTAGATCATGCTATCCCCTTCTCCAAATTAGGATGAGTGGCCGGATTTGAATAGTGAATCAAGGCCAAGCATTCTCTTCCCCTTGGACAAGCTAGCTCCTCATTGGTTCACCAAGCAAGATTCATGAGGATGTGTGTGGACAGTCGTGCTATAAACAAGATCATTATCAAGTATACGCATCCCATACCTAGACTTCAGGATATGCTTGATGAGCTCCATGGCTCACAAGTATTCTCCAAGGTGGACTTAAGGAGTGGATATTATCAAATCCGAATCCGAGAAGGGGATGAGTGGAAAACGACATTCAAGACCAAGGGGGATTGTATGAGTGGCTTGTGATGCCATTCAAGCTATCTAATGCACCTAGCACTTTCATGAGGCTCATAAACAAAGTGTTTAGGCCTTTTCTTGGCAAGTTTGTGATGGTATATTTTGATCATATCTTGGTGTATAGCAAGAGTGAAGAAGAGCACCTAAACCACCTCACACAAGTTCTTGAACTATTGGAGGAAGAAAAGCTCTATAGCAACCTTCAAAAGTGTACCTTCTTTGCCTCGGAAGTCACTTTTCTTGGATATATTGTTATGGCTCATGGTGTGAAGGTAGATGAGAGTAAGGTGGAAGCCAAACAATCATGGCCGGTTCCCACAAGCATTCATGATGTGCGGAGTTTTCATGGCTTAGCCTCTTTTTACCGAAGGTTCATTAAAAACTTTAGCACCATCACAGCCCCCATGACCGTGGTGCTAAAGCGAAGTGCATTCAAGTGGAATGCTAAGGCCCAAGAGGCTTTTGAAACCATCAAGCTCAAACTTACTCGAGCACTGTTCTAGCCTTGCCTAGTTTTGACAAGATTTTTGAGGTAGAATGTGATGCTTCGGTAGTAGGCATTGGAGGAGTTTTCTCTTAAGAAGGGCGGCCTATAGCCTTCTTTAGGGAGAAACTTTGTGATTCAAGGAGGAAATACTTAAACTTATGATAAGGAGTTCTATGCAATTATGAGATCTTTGGAGCATTGGAGTCATTACCTTGTGGCCAATGAATTCATTTTACATTCGGATCATGAAGCCTTGAAGTACATCCAAGGGCAGCATAAACTCAATCCAAGGCATAGAAAATGGGTGAAGTATTTGCAAACTTTCCATTTTACCATTAAGCACAAATCGTGCAAGTTGAACAAAGGGGCGGATGCACTATCAAGGAGGTATCTCTTGCTATTTCAATTACAAACTCAAGTTCTAGGTTTTGAGCATTTAAAATCCTTGTATTCTAATGATCAAGATCTTGGTGAGTTCTTTCATGATTGTCAAAAACACCCAAAAGGAGAGTTCCTAGTCCAAGATGGCTATCTTTTCAAGGGCACTCGACTATGCATACCATGTTGTGGCACTAGAGAGTTATTGATCCGAGAAGTACACAATGGAGCCTTGGCTGGCCACTTTGGTGTAAACAAAACAAGCAGCATGCTAAGGGAGCATTACTTTTAGCCGAATATGGAAAGAGATGTGCAAGACATCTTAAAGCGGTGCGCGGTATGTCAAGAATCAAAGAGTCACTAACTCCCGCAAGGACTTTACACTTCTCTCCGAACACCCAACCAGCCATGGGAGGACGTGAGCATGGACTTTGTTTTGGGATTGCCAATGACACAAAGAAACAAAGACTCTATTCTTGTGGTAGTGGACCATTTTTCTAAAATGGCTCACCTTGTTCCATGTAATAAAACCAATGATGCAACTCAAGTGGCTGATTTATACTTTAAGGAGATTGTGAGGGTAAATGGTATTCCAAAGTCCATAGTTTTTATCGGGACAGCAAGTTTCTAAGCCACTTTTGGATTACACTTTGGAAGAAGTTGGGAACCAAGCTTCAATTTAGCACTACTTATCATCCTCAAATGGATGGGCAAACTGAAGTCACCAACCGAACATTGGGAGTGCTTTTGAGGACTTTGATCAAGACCAATGTGAAGGCTTGGGATCAACTACTTGCTTATGCTGAATTTGCTTACAATAGGGCTCCAAGTAAGGCCATAGGTGTTAGCCCCTTCAAGGTAGTCTATGGAGTTGAACACCTCACTCCCTAGACTTGACACCGAGAGGTTTGGAAGGGAAACCCAATGTGGAGGCTGCCAAAAGAGTCCATGAAATCCAAAGCATGCATGAGAAAGTAAAGGCAAAGATTGAGCAAACCAATACCCCTACAAACAAAGGTTTGACAAGGGCAAAAGGAGGAAGGTTTTCCAGCCTGGAGATCTTGTGTTAGTACACATAAGGAAGGAGCATTTTCCTTCCAAGAGAAAGAACAAACTAATGCCAAGGGCTGATAGACCATTTGAAGTGTTGGAGAAGATCAAAGAGAACGCCTACAAGGTTGATCTACCCGATGAATATGGAGTGTCCGCGAGCTTTAATGTGGCTGATTTATCTCCCTATTTTGAGGATGATGCATTAGAGAACTTGAAGGAAAATTCGTCCTTACAAGGAGAGAATGATGGAGGTTTCCACCCAAGCCAAACTACCAAAGATCATGGGCTATTAACAAAGCTAGAAGAGGAGATAATCTTGAGTGGAGATAAACTTTGGGCACCAAAATCTAGTATTCTAGTTCGAGTAATGCAAGCTGAACTAGGGCATGGCGAGCTGTGATAATTGTCATGGAAATAATCAATGCTTAAGAGTTGAAGCAAAATAATCAACAAAGGGAGGTCCAAAAATGTCTAAAAGCCCAAGCCGAGCGCTTAAGGCACAATCTTTCTGGTTGAGTTCAAAGATGTAAACACCCATGCTCGGTCCATTAAAATGAGTCATCGAGGCATGGAGCACGTTGCTAGCATATGGAGGATTCTAGAGAAATCCAAGAGCACTACCTCTAGTGGGAAGAATCAAGTGTTGGACCAATCGAAGCAAGCTTGCTCAAGGGGAAAGAAAATACTTGGTCGAAAACTACTATTCATTTCGAGCCATATGTTCCTAAAGCTAGCTTGGAGGAGGGGAAAGCTATAGTATGATCTTGGCCTTTGGTCTTGTACATACACTCTTAGTCTTTAGATTATGCTTAGCTTTAATCTATGAGCATTACAAATATTACTTGTATTCGGTTATGTAAAACAACTTTGGATATTGAATGAAAACCGAGCAAGTTAATGCTCTTTTCCCTTAAATTCTCAATTGCTATATCTAAGCTTGGCGCGCTTAGTGGTGCTCGGTTGAGTCCGAATGTCTAGCTAGTGATGTCATCTGTATCTAGCCCTAGTCTTTCGGTGCCTCAAGATTCTTATGGTGGTGTGACTGTATCCATAAGGAACTTGATTCTACCCTTGACAAATACGCTTCTAGCACTCACTCCACCCTCCCCTCCTCTCACCCCTTCACAAGCCTTCACTCCTCTCTCGGCTTCTTACTTAGCTATCCATCATAACAAAACAATGAGCATGCTTAGAGAACATTATTTTTCGCCCAACATGGAGAAGGATGTGCAAGACATCTTAAAGTGGTGTGCGGTGTGCCAAACGGCTAAAAGTCGGTCCCTTCCTCAAGGGTTCTACACCGCTCTTCCTGCACCCAACCAGCCATGGGAAGATGTGAGCCTAGACTTCATAATAGGCTTGCCAAGGACTCAAAGGAACAAGGATTCAATTCTGGTTGTGGTAGATTGCTTTTCCAAGATGGCTCATTTCATTCCATGCAACAAGACAAATGACGCAACTAATGTGGCTGATTTGTACTTTAAGGAGGTTGTTAGACTCCATGGCATTCCTAAATCCATGGTTTCGGACCGAGACAGCAAGTTCTTAAGCCACTTTTGGATCACACTTTGGAAGAAGTTGGGAACTCGGCTATAATTTAGTAGTACTTGTCATCCTCAAATGAATGGACAAACCGAGGTGACAAACCGAACGTTGGGAGTGCCTTTGAGGGCTTTGATGAAGACCAACATGAAAGCTTGGGATCAACTTCTTGCTCATCCTGAATTTGCATAAAATGGAACTCTTAGCAAGGTCATAGGAATGAGTCCCTTCAAGGTAGTCTATGGAGTTGAGCCACTCACTCCTCTAGACTTGACACCGAGAGGCTTGGATGGAAAACCTAGTGTGGAGGCTGCCAAAAGAGTGCAAGAAATCTAGAATATGCATCAGAAAGTAAGAGCCAAAATTGAGCAAACCAATCTTGCACATAAGCAACGAGTTGACAAGGGAAGAAAGAAGAAGGTTTCTCTACCGGGAGACCTAGTTTGGGTGCACCTAAGGAAGGAGCACTTTCCTTCCAAGAGGAAGAGCAAGTTGATGCCAAGGGCTGAAGGACCCTTTGAGGTGCTTGAGAGGATTAATAACGTGATGTATAGCTCTACGCTCCGATACCAAAGTTGATGTATAGCTGGGGTAGTTGGTTGTAACGCCCCGATTACCATTACTTAATAATTCTCTAATTCGAGAATGTTAGGTAAGGTCACAGCGGAAGTTAACGATCGAAGGCGTCACCGCCGTCCTAAAGATAGGACAAGGCTATATAATTAGAATAAAAGGACTTACAATTTATGCTTGACCACTGATAGAAGTAATTACCTATTACACAAATTTCCAAGTCATCTCACAATACGAGTTTACTTGTTTAGTAACACCATATTCATACAACCTACACTTTTGTACAGTTCCACAAACTAATATACGACGTACAATAATTCCCAAGGTCATACCTAACCCTGGTTGAAGGTAAAGTCATTGTGAGCGTCTATGTACCTTCGATTTGCGAATGCTACGTGGCTGGCTAGGGTTTGCCTTCGTCGGACTTAATAAATAGTTGATTGCTCGCCAATGCTTCTTCCTAAAACAAAAACAAGTAAAATATTTTGAAGAGTGAGTCGAAACTCGGTACGAACATTCCTGCACTCGTAAAATAACTTTGAAGACTATATTGATTGAGCGCGCGCATTTCAATTCATTTTAGTTTGAAAACAGGGGAGAGATTATAATTAAAACTTGCTTGCCGGTTATTATCTGAAAGTGGAACCCCTTGGTAATTGATACGATCGTTGAACAGGTGTCACCCCAGGCCGATCGGTAACCCGAGTTGACGCCGCGCGAGTATAATTGGCGGGCCTAAGCCCTTGGTAATTGATAATTGGGCGGGGACCACTTAATTAGGTGGCAAAACTTGCCTTGTAAATGATTCATTGTTATTTGTATATATGAGAAATGTTGAGATTTGATGAAATATGTGAGTTTTCGAAGGGTACGAGCAATGAACGTACTCGAGCCGAGAATATTTGTTTCTCACCTTTTTGCGAAATTTGAGTCACCAGCTATTCGACAACGGAAGTGGCCTCCGATCCGTTTAAGATGGATTTCTAGGGTTAATAATGTTTTCCGGAGTTTTAATGCTTGAGTTTGTATAAGCTTTAACAATTTATTTCACTTCATATATTCGTATGAAAATCGCTTAAACTAATGTTTGTATTACTCAACTTTATCTGCGTTGATTCCGTTTCAATTATTGAACACGATTTATATTAATTAAAGAGGTTGATTAGGTTGACTAAATACTCGATTGTTTTGACGGAATTCAATCCGTTAGCTGACTTGGATTGACAATGGTGTCTATATATATGGACATACCTAACAAACACTTATTCCTAATTTATTCCTCACTTTTCGAATTTAACCCATAGCTAAGCGATTATTCAATCTACCGATGCCCTTCCATAGGTAAGCCTTATAATTACCCAAATTGCTCAAAATTTCATTCATATACCAACTTAAGGTCATGAGCCTTATTCTCACAATAACATTCACATTCACAATCGCGATTAGGCAAACCTAATGCTCAATTATTTTCCATGCCTGTACACTTGTACATTATCGAATTTCAACTTCTACGCACACATTCCCCTTCGTTTGCTCAATATAATCATTTCTAAAATGTAATAGTTCCACCAAATTGTTCCATTCGCTAATAAAATCTCAATCTCATTCACTAGTTCACAATTTCTCAAAGTAGTCCCATTCATTCACATGCGCACAATCGGTTCATCAAAATACCAAACCTATCCTCCATCCAATTCGAATTTTCCCCAAATTAATCTTTAAATTTACCCCACAAATATATTTCTAGTCATACTTCAATTTACGGTTACAATTGCCCAAATAGATAATGAAATTGATAATTTAGGGTTTAGAGTTTTACCTTCAAGTACACATTGAGGAAGCCGGGGAGGAGCGGCGAGAGATGGTGGTGTGTAGTAGCTGCCCGGCGACCGCCGGGCGAGGGACGGCGGCTGGCTCCGACGGCCGCCGCTGTTTGTGGGTGGTCGACGGGTGGCTCGCGCCGAGGTGAGGCGAGCGTGCACCTGTGCGCGCGCGAGGGCGAGAGGGAGGGAGAGTGCGGTGGCGAGGAGGTGGCGGGCATCTCCCGTCGACGCCGGCGTCGGCTCACGGCCGGCGTTGGTGGCGCCGATGGCCGGGGCAGGCCGCGAGTGGAGGCGGGGAAGGAGCAGAGGCGCGCGATAAGAGAGGGAGAAGGAGGTAGCGGGCGCGAGATAGGAGAAAGCGAGACGAGGAGAGCCGAGAGGCGGCCGACGCCGGTCTCCCGCCGGCGTCATCGGCGCAGTGGCCGGAGAAGGTAGCGAGCAGCGAGGGGAAGGAAGAGCGAGAGGAAGGGGGAAGCGGGGAGGAAGGGAGGAACGGGAATAGCAGAGCAAGTGAGGGGGTTTTAAATTGCATTGTCGATTAATTGATCTTAACCGCCTCTTTTTTTTTTTTTTTTCGGTTCCGAGAAAAATCCGTCTCTGGATTTTTCTTTCA
The DNA here is from genome assembly GCA_021018815.1 of Talinum fruticosum. Taxonomy (NCBI): domain Eukaryota; kingdom Viridiplantae; phylum Streptophyta; class Magnoliopsida; order Caryophyllales; family Talinaceae; genus Talinum; species Talinum fruticosum. The sequence goes on from JAITYX010000026.1 coordinate 4,662,700, forward strand.
AAAAAATCTGAAAATTTTATTTTTATTTATTTATTTTATTTATTTTGTTTTCTTTTATTGTTACTTTTAATTTTGTTTTTAATAACGATGTTCACAAATTAAATTCTTATTATGAGATTTTTATTAGGGCCACTTCGTCGCCTTAGCTGCATAACACATATATAAAAATAATGTAAATATAGAAATATCGAATTGAAGTGCACGCGCTCGATTATATAAATAGTGTAATTAATAAAATAAATAATGTGATTTAAAATAAATAATGTGATTTAGGATCGGGTTGTTACATTGGCAAAATAGGAAGGCAAAACGAAAAGATGGGTGGTCGGGCGAGAATGGGTTCTTTAGGTGCGGTATTGGGAGATTGAGGTGATGGAGGGTTAAATGGTGGAGTTTAGAGGTGAAATTTGAGGATGGGGGCTCTTGGGGAGGGTAGGAAGGGCTGGTAAAAGTGGAGGATCATTCGAGCTCGGGATCATCTCAAACTAAGAGTAAACAAAATGTCTCGCTGGGTGGAAGTCCGAGGTTGACGGGTCTTGGTTGTTGTGGAGGAGGGGGTCAGAATACGGCTTGGATGGACTGAAATTTGGAGGGGGAACTATTGAGGGAGTTGGGAAGACGTGGTAAAAGTGGGGGTTCATTCGAGGTCGGGATCACCTCGAACTATTGGTGGAGTGGGTCGAGATGGGTGCTTGGATTGAGCTAATATTTGAGGGGGTTGACTCAACTTGTCCACATAGATGTGGGTGAAATTTGGAGCGCGAGTGACTTGTGGATTGGGAGATATGGGTTTTTGAAGTTAAGTAACAGGATAGTCCAAGGTTCTCAACGATATAGAAATCACCACCTTGAAAAGTCCACCTTAATGATACGAAACAGACACTAGCTAAGCTCAATGACTCAAAGATCACCACCAAGTATGCTACACTTGGATACAGCATTTGAGGATTCAAAGGGGCAACGAGCACACAGCTCAAATTCTCATTTCATATTCATCAAAGTTGTTTTTACAAAGCTGAATACATTGAGTATTTATAGGGAATAAAAGCATGCTAAAAATAAACTAAAGCTTAAAGCAAAAAGATAATCAAAGGCCTAAATTAAGCTTCCCTTCTCCAAGCCAAGATGGGTGGCCGGATGTGAAGATGCATTCTTGGCCAAGCTTTGAGGCTCTTAGAGAACATGTGGTGGTAAATGCATAATTCATTTTCAGCCAAGTATTCCTTGCCCCTTGCACAAAATAGCTCCTCATTGGTCCAACACATGCTCTCTTCCACTAAGGATAGTGCTTGGGAATTGCTCTAGAGTCTTCTTTGGGGCAGCCACGAATTTCCAGCCTGGTGACCGATTTTGAAGAACCGAACATGGTCATTTTTGTCCGGGCGGATTTGTGCATTGATGTTCGGTTTTAAACCGAATTCGACTCTTTGATAATTTTGGACTTCCGTTTGTGGCGTATAATGCTTCACTCCTTAAGTAACATTTATTTATGTAAAAATTCTCATAGAATGACAATTTTCATGGCCTTAAAATCTCTTCAAACCTTGGCTCGGTTTGCACTACTTTAGCTAGCATAGGAGTTTGTTTTGGTGAAAAATTGATTTTCAAATAAGCTTGACTCCTCTTGTGCCTTTGCTTGAGAACCCCTTGACTCTTGGACATTTGACTTGGATGGAAATATCCATCACAATGCCTATAAGATTGATCTTCCGGGGATTGTAGAGTCTCGGCGAGCTTTAATGTGGCTGACCTCTCTCCTTACTTTGAAGATGACACCTTAGAGAATTTGAGGCCAAATGCTTCTCTAAAAGGGGAGGATGATGTAGACCTTACTACTAATCAAGCCACTAAGGGTCATGGTTAACTAGCTAGAGCGCAAGAGGAGCCACTCGGGAGCAACGATCAACTTTGCGCTTCAAAGTCACCTATTCGGGTTCGAATTGAGCAAGCTAGCAATGGGTTAGGAGAGCCCTAAAACTCCCTTTATCAAGACCATGTTGATACCAATAAAAGGTCCCTAGGAATTGAACCAAAAATAAGAGTGAAAGGGGCTACAATGAGCAAAACAAGCAAACCGCCCGAATAGGAACAATTCGCGCAACAGTCTTTGAGGGTCAAAAAGCCAATGCTCGGAGGGTCAAATGAGTAGTCAAGCTGCATGCATGCAAAGTAGTCTTGTGGAACATTCTAGAGAATCCAAAAACACTTCATTTAGTGGAGGGAATCAAATTCTAGAGCCAATCAAAGTGAAGATTGGAGGAGAGGAAATCTAATACTTGGCTAGAATTGCACCATGAATAGTGTCCACATGTTCCCTCTTAGTGGAAGCATCTTTTTATTATTCTCTATGCTTAATGTAATCCCATCCCTTGATCATGTAAGGCTTCTAATGGCCATTAGATTATGCTTTGATTTCACCCTTTTATACACTACAAATACTACCTTATACTCGGTCGTAATGATATTGATTTTAAATGAAAAAACCGAGTGATCTTTCAAGTCCTTGGAGCAAGCTGGTGGTGTTTCTTATCCAACCCATACCTTGGTGCTTGAAGTTGTTAATGGTGGTGATTTCTTATCCATTGAAAACTTGGTTTCTATCCCTTTGAGTTTATCATATTGGTGTTTGGTTTTATTAGCATTTCCATCCCCATTTAGCTCATTTCTGGCCAAATTGAACTCACATATATCATCTTTGGTATCAAAGCTATTGGCTACCTTCCTGGCCGAGCTAGTTCCACCCACAAACACACCCCTTGATACCCTTAAACACAAACAGCCAGAAATCCAAAAAAGACCAGTTACTAATGAGTGCTAGTATGACTTTGGAGGAGCGGTTTGACATGCTTATAAGGGATAATGCTGAGCTGAGAGCTCAAAATGACTATCCGAGAAAACAACTTGGAAATTCTATGAAAGATAGGCGTGATCAACTAAGGAGTACATCTCCTCCCTCTCGGCATACCCATAGCTCCAATAAAGAAGATGAAGAGGATAATTCGTTTGCTTCCTTGGATGATGATGGAGATCTCCCAAGCACTACCTCAAACTCAATCAATGAAGATCATGGCTTGATGTCTAAAACACAAGAGGTGCTAATTTTGAGTGAAGCTCAACCATGGGAAGCAAAATCACCTCTTCTGGTTCGGATTTTCCAAGCATGATAAGGGTTAGAAGTACCCTAAAACTCTTTTTCTTAAGACCACAATGAAGCTAAGAAGTGGTCATTTGATGTAGAAATGGAGATAATAAGAGAAGAGCTTTATTTTTGCCAAACTCTCAAACCAGGCAGTTTTGGCAATGCTGCACACCTGAACTTTTGAGGCCCATATCTTTTTGCTTGAAGGTGCAATGGGTTTGACCAGCATATGGGTTGAAAGTCGACTCTCTAAGCTTTCCAACCATATAGAGAAAGCCAAATTCAGAGAAGGGAATCAAAAGTTACAGCCAATCAAAGTGCAATTTGAGGAAGGGAAACAAATACTTGGCCGAAATGCTCCAAGATTGAGAACAACATGTTCCCTAGTTGGAGCCTTTTCTTTTGTCCTCTTTTGATTATTCCTTGTATAATCCCCATGCTTGATATTTTAAGGCTCTAATAGCCATTAGATTGTACATAGCTATCCTACTTTCAAACACTATAAATACTAGTGGCTTCACCCTTGTAAAAAGAAGCTTATGTTTTATGAATGAAAACCGATTTAGTCGTGTGCTCTTCACCTCAAATCTTGTATGCTTATTGATGTATAGCTCAAGCTCTGATACCAAAGTTGATGTATAATTCAAGCTCTAATACCAAATTTGATGTATAGCTGGGGTAGATGGCTAAAGAGGGTAGAAAGGAGGTTAAGGTGCAAAGAAGAGAAACCGAGCGGAATAGCTTTCTCTAGTGCAATCTTGGGAGAACGAGGTGATGGAGGGGTAAATGGTGGAGTTTGGAGGTGAAATTTGGAGGGAGGCTCTTGGGGAGGTTAGGAAGGGATGGTAACAAGTGGTGGATCATTCGAGGTCAGGATCACCTCAAACTAAGGGTAAACAGAATGTCTCGCAGGTGGAAGTCCAGGTTGACGGGTCTTGGTTGTTGTCGAGGAGGGGGTCAGAATACCGCTTGGATGGAGCTGAAATTTGGAGGGGGAACTCTTGAAGGCATTGGGAAGAGGTAGTAAAAAGTGGGGGTTCATTCGGGGTTGGGATCACCTCAAACTAATGGCTAAAAATCTATCTCGTTTAGTAGGCGTCCAAGTTGACGAGGCTTTAGGTGTTTTAGTGGAGGGGTCGGAGGGGTGCTTGGATTTAGCTAAGATTTGAGGGGCAATGACTCAACTCGTCCAGATAGGTGTGGACGAAATTTGGGATGAAGGTGATTTGTAGGATATACAGCATTGAGGTTCAAAGGGGGACGAGCTATCCAGCTCAAAATCCATTCATATATTCATCTTCAAGTGTATCTTACAAAGTTGAATGCTAGTGCTATTTATAGGAGATAAAACATGCTGAAAATAAATCAAAACTAAAACATAATCTAAGGCCTAAGGAAAGATTACAAAATCAATGGCCTAAGATGTATTAGTCCCTTGTCCAAGCCAACTTGGGAACATGTGGTTAAAATGAAAGTTAATTCTAGCCATGTATTTCCTTCCCCTTCGTAAGAAAGCTTGTCATGGGTCCAACACATAGATTCCTCCACTAATGCTAGTGCTTAGGAATTCTTCTAGGACCTTCCTCTTGCTGTCCACGTTTTCCACTACGTGATGAACCATTCGGCTTATTTGCACGAGAGCCTCACGGTCTTAGAAAGTAACCAGCCAGCATGCTTCACACATACCCAGGTTAGGTTCGTTAGGAATTTTGGACCGACCTTTGTGCCATAAAATGCTTTACTACTTAAGCATAATTTATTTATGTACTAATTGTCTTTGAACGACAATTCTCATGGCCTTTCAAACTTCTTCAAACCTTAGCTCGGTTTGTATTTCTTGGACTAGCATAGGAGTTTTTGGTGTAAAAATAAGCTTCACTCCTTTTATACTTTAGCTTGAGAAACCCCTTGACTCTTGGACGTTTGACTCGGATGGAAATGTCCATCATTCTCCCCTTGTTGAAAAGAATTTGTCCTCAAATTCGCATGGACAATATCTTCCAAGTGAGGAAAAATCAAGATCAATATAGCACAACTCTTGTTATCATAGGGGTAATTCCTCTTATTTTTGGTTAAGGAAGATATGCCTTGCTTGGGCATAAAACCGATTGTTCACCATAAGATCCTAGCAAGTACTCTCCATATGACTCTTCAAGTTGAGACAAGCATGACCAATGGAGCCTAGGATCATAGTGAGGCTCACGTTGCCTTTTCCTCCTTTGATGCTCATAAGGCAAGTCTCCAACTTGGCTAAGATCTGGTGGGTTAGATTTGTGAAAGACACAATCATTCTCGGACAGCATGTGGAAGTAAGAGCTCCAAGAAAAATCTCCAAACTTATGCTGACAATAATGGCACAACTTTAATGGTATAAGTAGGAGCTTGCTCTCCACATTCTTGGCATAGACACAAAAAATTGTCAAATGCACAAAATCAACTTCACAAGTTTCCAATGGAGGTAAAAGGATATACCTCCTCTTGGATGATTTGAGTAGCTTCATATAGTGGCTCAACTTCATGCACCTTGGACAGCTTGCTTTCGGCCGAATAACAAGAAGTATGCGGTATGGGATTTTTGTGACAAAATGATCAACCCCTTGGCATGTAAAGTACCTCCGGGCTGAATTGGGGGTATGGGAATTTTGGGAAGTGGGATTGGTTTTTTTTTTTTTGGGAAAAGCTGGAAGTCTGGACAGATTGGAAACAAGGCTGGTCGGAATGAGAACTCGGCTGGAACATGGGTCAGGCGGATTGTGTTTTTGTGGGTGGAAAGGGTTTTCGATTTTCGCTTTTGGTTTGTGGAGTAAGGTAAAAGTGGGAGGTTTTTGTGGGCATTTTTGGGAGAGGTATGAGAGTCTCCATCATGGGCTAATCTCTTGTCAAACAATAAAGGCCATTCCTAAAAAGGAAAACAAATGCTCACAAGCATAGCAACATTCCACATTTCAATAATGCTCAACTTCACAAAGCCAAAAGAATTTAAACAAGGATGAACAAAATGGCTTATACCTCCATGAGGCCGTCGGATGTCACATTGAGGGAAGTGGTTTGTGGCTTGAATCTCCAAACTCTCATTGCTAGTTGCCTCTTCTACGTCCCTAGACAATGAATGAAAGGCAACACTTCCGTGATCCTCAACTTCTAAACATGTTTCACCATAATCATCAAAGAGGGAAGTAGGTCATCATGGCTCACAATTTGCTCCTCTTGAGGTGGTTCAGACAAAATCAATATTTCTTGCTCAACCAAAACTTCACACGACAAAATGGTCATTGATTTCTACCTCATTAGTAGATAAAGAAGTTTCTTTCAAAACATCTCCATCATGCTTATCAAATTTAGGAAGCAAATCAAAATCATTTGTTGGTTGGCAAACAACCTCCAATGCACTTTCATCATACTCATCAAACATTGGAGACAAACCAAAGTTGGGCTCAATTTCCTCTTGGGTAGGAAAAGGAGGGACGGTTATGGGTTTTGGTGAGGGAAGTGGGGGTTTTTGTGGAGGTGGTGAGGGCTGGGCCGAGGGCTTTTGTGAAGGAGGGTGGTGGCTCTTTTTGTGGGAAGGTTTGGATTTTTGTGGAGGTGGAGAGGGCTGGACATTTCGGGTTGTGGAAGGAGAAGAGGGGAGGGCTGAAAGTTTAGGAGAAAAAGAAGATAAACTCCCTTTGTTAAGGTGTTTGCTCTCGGTGGGAAGGAATTTGTAATTTAATGGACAAAAATTTTTAAGCAACTTCCCTCTCAACTTTCTCCATGTACACATTATTGCTTTGCCTTTCTTCTTCCTTCTCACTTTGTATCTTGTCCACCAAGTGAGGGCATGACTCCTCAACTTAGACACAACAATCTCAATCTTCTCATGCTCTTCTAATCTCAAGTTTTCAAAGGCCTCTTCAACCTTGATAAGCCAACTAGAAAATAGATCTTGTTGACCATAAAATTTAGGCACAAATAGATTGACCAACTCAAAATTAGAAGGAGCCATTTAAGCTCTCAAAAACCCAATGCCAAGTGGTGTTCGTGGTTGAAAGAAAAAAAATGGGCGAGAAAATGTTTTTGTGTTTTTGGTTTTTTGTAGATTGCTAGTTGTTTTGTGGCTAAGAGGGTTGTGTATGGAGGAAGGAGGTAACTCAACCAAGAAATCTAAACTTGCTCTTATACCAAAGTTGATGTGTAGTGACGGCGGAAGCAAAAAGAAAGGGAAAACCGCAAACAAGCAACTGGACAAAATACGAGCCTGCGAGTGCGGTTACGGGAGAATGGGTAAATGAGGAGGTAAATGGAGGAGTTTTAAGCTGGAATTTGGTGGGATGGTTCTTGACGGGGCCAAGAAGGTTGGGTCAAAATTGGGGAATTTTTTGGAGGCTGGAAACACCTTGATCGGAGGGCTGAAAGTCGGGGTTCTCGGCTGACTATCCAGGATGACTCCCGTTGTAAGATTCGAAGGTGGGGGCGGAGTTCTTCTTGGATTGAGCTGAGATTTGGAGGAAATGGACTCAACTCATGTATAATGATATGGGTGAAATTTGGGGCGAAGTGGACACGTGGGTTGGGAGTTATTGATTTGGCAAGTCGATGGATAAAGCCGAGGTTTCTCCTTGGATATAGAAACACCACCAAGAGGAAGCCTAGGGGCACCTATAACCTTGCCGGATACAGAAACACCACCAGTAGAATAGAGGACTCAAAGAACACCACCATGTAGCCAACTTGGATATAGCATTGAGGTTCAAAAGGGGGACAAGTTATCCAGCTCAAAATCCATTCATATATTCATCTTCAAGTGTATCTTACAAAGCTTAATGCTAGTGCTATTTTTAGGAGATAAAACATGCTAAAAATAAATCAAAACTAAAACATAATCTAAGGCCTAAAAGAAAGATTACAAGATCAATGGCCTAAGATGTATTAGCCCCTTGTCCAAGCCAACTTGGGAACATGTGGTTAAAATGAAAGTTAATTCTAGCCATGTATTTCCTTCCCCTTGTGCAAGAAAGCTTGTCATAGGTCCAACACATGGATTCCTCCACTAATACTAGTGCTTAGGAATTCTTCTAGGACCTTCCTCTTACTGTCCATGTTTTCCACTACGTGATGAACCATTCGGCTTATTTGCACGAGAGCCTCACGGTCTTAGAAAGTAACTGAGCCAGCATGCTTCACACATGCCCAGTTAGGTTCCTTAGGAATTTTGGACTGACCTTTGTGCCATAAAATGCTTTACTACTTAAGCATAATTTGTTTATGTACTAATTGTCTTTGAACGACAATTCTCATGGCCTTTCAAACTTCTTCAAACCTTAGCTCGGTTTGTATTTCTTGGACTAGTATAGGAGTTTTTGGTGTAAAAATAAGCTTCACTCCTTTTATGCTTTAGCTTGAGAAACCCCTTGACTCTTGGACGTTTGACTTGGATGGAAATGTCCATCATTTCACCTACCATCTTTTCCCTCCTGCTCCCACTATTCATCATTTTGAGCATATAAATTCCTTGAATTCGATGATCAAGATTTTGGTCGATTGTTTCGTAATTGTCAAAAGCACCCCAAGGGAGAATTCCTAGTCTAAGAGGGTGTTCTTTTCAAGGACACTCAGCTTTACATACCCCATTGTGGCACTAGGGAGTTATTGATTCAAGAGGTTCACAATGGAGCTTTGGCTGGTCACTTTGGTATAAACAAAACGATGAGTATGATTAGGGAGCACTACTTTTGGCCGAATATGGAAAGAGATGTGCAAGACATCTTGAAGAGGTGTGCGATGTGATGTATAGCCAGAGCAAGAAGCCAAGGGAAAAGGGGAAGAAGCTAGTGAATGATAAAGAGAGGGATAGAATGAGTGAGTGCTAAGAATGCAACAAACATAAAACCAAGCTTCTTACGAATACAGTCAAACCACCACAAGAACCTTGAGGCACCAAAAGACGAAGCTAGATACGGAAGACACCACGAGCTATGCTTTTGGACTCAATCAAGGACCAATAAGCATACCAAGGTTAGATATAGCAATTGAAAATTTTAAAGGGGAAGAGCATTCACTTGCTCGATTTCCATTCAATATCAAAGTTGCCCTTTTACAACCGAGTTACAAGTAGTATATGTAATGCTCAAAGATTAAGCTAAGCATAATCTAAAGGCTAAGAGTGTATGTACAAGATCAAATGCCAAGATTACACTATAGTTAACCCCTTCTCTAAGCTAGTTTTGGGAACATGTGGTCAGATTGAATAGTGATTCTCGACCAAGTATTTGTTTGCCCCTTATTCAAGCTTGATTGTGTTTGGTCCAATACATGATTCTTTCCACTAGTGGTAGTGCTCCTTGATTCCTCTAGAACCCTCCTTTGTGCTAGCAATGCATATTTCTCAAATGGCCCATGTAGGTGATCCGAGCATGGAATGGACCCTTCAGACAGATTGTGCTCAAAACACCCGATTTAGGCTTTAGGTGTTTTTGGACCTCCTTTGTTGCATGTTTTTAGCTCTTAAACATGAATTATTTATGTACTAATTGTCATGAAAAGACAATTCTCACTATCCTCTAAGCTCTAGTTCAGCTTGCATAAGTCGGACTAGAATGGTAGTCTTAGGCGCCCAAAATTGATCTCCACACAAGTTTAGCTCCTCTTGTAACTTTGTCATTAGTCCATGGCTCTTAGCATTTTTGCTTGCATGGAAATCTCCATCACGGTGTGTCAAGAATCAAAGAGCCGTTCCCTCCCTAAAGGGATCTACACCCCTATTCCGACTTCCAACCAACCATAGGAGGACGTGAGTATGGACTTCGATTTGGGGCTCCCAAGTACACAAAGGAACAAAGACTCTATTCTAGTGGTAGTGGACCGTTTCTCTAAAATGGTGATGGAGAGCTACTAGCTATGCTACAAGGAGAACCTAGTATAGGCAAGTATCAAGAATGGTCACCCAAAACTTCAATCTTTATTTATGTACTTCATGACATAAAACAAGTAACACCTCACGCCTCAATATCCCGAACTAAACGTATCAAGAACCGAGTATAGGCGGGATATTTATCAAGGTCGGTCCAAAAATCCTATCCAAAGAGGCCTTAATTGAAATGGAGCAACAAAGAAAGAATTCTAGAAGAATCTTCAAGCGCTACTCTTAGTGGAGGGAATCTTGCTTGTTGGACCAATGAGGGGATGGCTTGTACAAGGGGATGAAGAATGCTTAGGCAATATTTACTTGTTCACATCCGGCCACCCATTTTAACTTGAAGAAGGGATAGTATGATCTAGGCCTTTGATCTTATTTTTGCCTTAGATTATGTTAATGTTAATTGAGCATTACAAATAACTTGTATCCGACCATATACAAAAGATCTTTTAATATTAAATGAACTTTGAGCTGGATTGCTCTTACCCATTTTAAAATCCTCAAATTCTTTATCCAAGATTGGCAACTTGGTGGTGATCTTTTGAGTTCTTTGATCTAGCTAGTGGTGTTTACGTATCTCGGTTAGATTTTAGGTGCCTTAAGTTTTTCCCAAGGTGGTGATTTCGTATCCTTGGAGAACTTAGCCTATCCAGGTTACCTCTGTTGAAACCTTTCGTAATTTTTACCCGCTATTCTTAACTCCCTCAACAGTTCCCCTACCAAATTTCATCTCAAAACTCCACCATTTTCCACCTCATTGCCCCGTTCTCCCAAGACCGCGCCTCCGGACCCCATTATGCCCAGAACCTCTTTTTGCGGTTTATCTTTCCTTTTGCTTTTCACCCCACTATACATCAACTTTGGTATCGGAGCAAGTTCTAATTCCTTAGTGGATTTATCATTCCCTTCAACCCCAAAAACACAAAAAGCCGGAAACCCACAAAATCCCAACCATGAGTGCTAGTATGACTTTGGAAGAGAGATTTGACATGTTGATGAAAGAAAATGAGTACCTCCACAAGCAACTTGGGCAAAACATGAAAGTCAAGCGAGACCAACTAAGAAGCAATTCCCCTCCTACTCGGCCTATTCCTAATCTCCATGAAGGAGATGAAGAAAGCAATCCTTTTGTTTCCTCGGATGAGTATAGTGAAGGACTATCAAGGAGAAGTTATAGGCACTCAAAACCCATGCTCATGACTTCAAAGTTGAGATCCCGGAGTTTGAAGGACGATTGAACCCGGATGAATTTTTAGATTGGTTAAGAACCGTTGAAAGGATTTTTTATTATAAGGAGGTACCCGAACGGAAGAAAGTGAAGCTTGTTGCACTCAAGCTTAGAGGTTTTGCCTTAACTTGGTGGGAAAACTTGGTGCATAAGCGCGTGACGAAAGGAAGTCTAAGATTAAAAGTTGGGAGAAGATGAGATCAAAACTCAAGGCTCGTTTCTTGGCCCCAACTTATGTTCAAGATAGTTATCTCCAACTCTATAACCTTCAACAAGGAAACATGAGCGTGAAAGAATACACTCAGGAGTTTGAGAGATTGCTTATCAAATGTGACCTTCAAGAACATGAGGATCAAACGATTGTGAGATATCTTGGAGGCTTGGACGGAAGGTATGCACAAATAGTGGAGTTACAACATTTTTCTACCTTTGATGAGGTGTGTCATTTGGCACATAAGGTTGAGCAACAAAAGAGGACTCGGTTTGTTAAGAAAGAAATGCCAAAATCCTTCCCTCAAAAGAACCAACCCTTTTACAAGGGGAGTACTCAACCCGTTCCACAAAACAACCCCAACCCATTCCAACCCCAAACCTGTCCAAACCTATTCCAAGCCCAAATGACACAAGAAGGTGCATCAATTGCCACGGTTTAGGGCATATTCCCTCGGAATGCCCAAACCGAAGGGTGGTAACATTAGTTGAGTTTCAAGAGCAACTAATAGAGGAAGGGTGTACCGAGAAGGAGCTATTCTTGGTAGATGAAGTAGACGAAGTTGTTGAGGAGGCGGATGAAGGAGAACTGTTGGTGTTAATGAGGACTTTGAGCGGAGTAAAAGATCCTAAAGAGGAGCAACGTGAGAATATCTTTCACACTAAGGGCACGGTGCATGGAAAAATTTGTTCCATCATTATTGATGGTGGGAGTTGCACAAATGTGGCCGCGGCAACTATGGTGGAGAAGCTTGGACTTCATGCTTAGGTTCATCCTCATCCATACAACATCCAATGGTTAAACCAAGGTAAAGGCCTTCAAGTCCATTCTAGATGTCTCATTTCATTTAGTATTGGCAAGAACTGTCATGATGAATTATGGTGTGACATTACTCCTATGGATGCTTGTCATTTGTTGCTTGGGAGACCTTGGCCTTTTGATAGGAGAGTTATGCATGATGGATTCATGAATACTTACATCTTTACCAAGCATGGGAAGAATATAACATTGGCTCCCTTATCACCTAGCCAACTCACAAAAACAAGGCCACAAGATAACCCTCAAACCGACCTTTTGCTTGTTTTTAGAGAGATTTTTCTCAAGGCAAAGCAACATGAGTTTAGACCCACACAAGAGCTCATCCTTTTATCTCCAAGTGAACCCAAAAGCCCCCACAAAATCTCCACCCTCGCCAAAGAACCCCTTGCCAAATTTGCCCATGTTTTTCCAAATGAAATTCCTCTTGGCCTTCCTCCACAAAGAACCATACAACACCACATAGACCTCTCATCTCGGGAGCCATATTGCCCAACAAACCCGCATATAAAATGAATCCCAATGATGCTCAAGAGGTTCAAAGACAAGTGGATGAGTTGGTGGCCAAAGGCCTTGTGAGGGAAAGTAGGAGCCCATGCGCGGTACCTACTCTTTTGGTGCCAAAGAAAGATGGATCCATGAGGATGTATGTGGATAGTCGTGCCATAAACAAAATCAAAATCAAGTATAGGTATCCCATACCTAGACTCGAGGATATGCTTGATGAGTTACATGGTTCACAAGTATTTTCCAAGGTGGATTTGAGGAGTGGATACCACCAAATTCGGATCCGTGAAGTGGATGAGTGGAAGACCGCATTCAACACTAAGGGTGGATTGTATGAGTGGCTTGTAATGCCATTCGACCTCTCAAACACACCAAGCACATTCATGAGACTCATGAATCAAGTGTTTTGGCCTCTTATTGGCAAGTTTGTGGTAGTGTATTTTGATGATATTTTTGTGTATAGCAAGGATGAAAAGGAGCACTGAAATCATCTCACACAAGTGCTTGAACTTTTGGAAAGACAAAAACTCTATGGCAATCTTCAAAAGTGCACGTTCTTTACCCCGGAGTTTGTCTTTCTTGGGTATATTGTCACGGCTAATGGAATCAAGGTTGATGAGAGCAACGTCGAAGTCATTCAATCATGGCCGGTTCCCACTAGTATCCATGATGTAAGAAGTTTCCATGGCTTGGCATCATTTTACCGAAGGTTCATCAAAGATTTTAGTACCATCACGGCCCCCATGACCGAGGTACTAAAAGGGAGTTCATTCAAGTGGAATGCTAAGGCCCAAGAAGCTTTTGAGGCCATTAAGCGCAAACTTACACAAACCCTGGTTCTAGCTTTGCAAGCTTTGACAAAGTTTTTAAGGTTGAATATGATGCTTCAGGAGTTGGTATTGGTGGAATTCTCTCTCAATAAAGGCGGCCTATTGCCTTCTTTAGTGAGAAACTTTGTGAGTTAAGAAGGAAGTATTCAACCTATGATAAAGAGTTCTATGCTATTGTGAGATCCTTGGAGCATTGGAGCCATTATCTTGCGGCTAATGAGTTCATATTGCATTCGGATCATGAGGCTCTAAGATACATTCAAGGACAACATAAGCTTAATCCAAGACATGGGAAATGGGTAGAGTATTTACAAACTTTCCATTTCACCATTAAACACAAATCAGGAAAAATGAACAAGGGAGCGGATGCACTTTTAAGGAGGTATCTCTTGTTGTTTCAATTACAAACTCAAGTTCTCGGTTTTGAACATTTGAAATCTTTGTTCTCTAATGATGAAGATCTTGGTGAGTTATTTCATGATTGCCTTAAGCATCCCAAAGGAGAATTCTTAGTCTAAGAGGGCTATCTTTTAAAGGGGCTCGGTTGTGTGTGCCTCCGTGGCACAAGGGAGTTACTAATCCGAGAGGTTCATAATGGGGCATTGGTTGGCCATTTTGGCTTGAACAAGACAAGAAGCATGTTGAAGGAGCATTATTATTGGCCAAACATGGAGAAAGATGTGCAAGATATTTTGAAAAGGTGTGCGGTTTGCCAACAAGCAAAGAGCCATTATCTTCCTCAAGGGCTTTATACACCACTTCCCACACCTACTCAACCATGGGAGGATGTTAGCATGGACTTCATTTTGGGGCTGCAGAGAACACAAAGGAACAAGGATTCCATTCTTGTGGTGGTGGATCATTTTTCTAAAATGGCTCACTTTGTTCCTTGCAACAAGACCAATGATGCTACTCAAGTAGCTGATTTATATTTCAAGGAGATTGTAAGGGTACATGGCATTCCTAAGACAATTGTTTCGGACCGGGATAGCAAGTTTCTTAGCCACTTTTGGATCACTTTGTGGAAGAAATTGGGAACCAAACAAAAGTTTAGCACTACTTGTCATCCACAAACGGATGGAGAAACGGAGGTGACAAACCGAACCTTAGGCTTGCTACTAAGGGCTTTGATCAAGATGAACGCTAAAGCTTGGGACCAACTTTTACCCCATGCTGAATTTGCCTACAATGGAGCACCTAGCAAAGCTACAGCGATGAGTCCATTCAAAGTGGTCTATGGAGTGGACCCAACAACCCCTCTTGACTTAGCTCCGAGAGGATTAAGGAAGAAACCAAGCATTGAGGCTTCCAAAAGAGTGCATGAGATACAAAAGATGCATGAAAAGGTGAAGGAGAAAATTGAGGCATCTAATGCCAACTAGAAGCAACACGTTGACAAGGGAAGAAAAAGGAGGGTTTTTCAACCTGGGGACTTAGTATGGATTCACCTAAGGAAGGAGCGATTTCCTTCTAAACTGAAGACAAAGCTCATGGCAAGAGCTGATGGGCCATTCGAAGTGCTAGAAAGAATTGGTGACAATGCTTACAAAGTCAACTTGCCCGGGGATTATGAGGTATCTGCTAGCTTCAATGTAGCCGATCTCTCACCATACTTTAAAGATAATACTCTTGATAATTTGAGTGCAAATTCTTCTCTACAAGTAGAGGATGATAAAGAGTGGGCTACCAAGGGTCAAGGGCCGAAGGTTAAACATCATGGAAGGAAAAGCATGCACGGGGAACAATTTTGGACACTTGAAATTCCCATGATAATCCTCATGATACAAGTTGATCCCAAGGGATGAAGAACCGAGAGTCTCATCTTTTTATGTTCATAAATAAATGTTAGTTGAAGAGCCGAGAAGGATACTTGTTAGAGGTTGAAAGAGTTGCTAGCGCTACTACAAGAAGAATCAAGATGGACACCTAAAATGTCCATTCTAGCTCACTCGGTGCAAAATGACAACCAAACATGTTAAGTCATGTTTTATGTTATTTGGTACGTAAGTAAGGAATAAAGAGGACGGTGAATATTTCTATCCCATGAAGATTTGGTCGGGCACGCTAAGACATGAAGGATTGCTATTTTATGTCATTTGCACATAAATTAAATTGATGCTTAATCATGGTCGGTCCAAGGTCCGAATGGGTCATGTTTAGGCGCCTAAATGAAGCATCAAAGGAAGCCTTAAGGGAAGCATTCTAGAAGGATCTTGGAGCACTACCAATAGTGGAGGGAATATTGCTTGTTGGACAAATGAGAAAGAAGCTTGCATAAGGGGAAAGAAGCTCATGTCCACATGTTCCTAGCTCCACAAATGCTTGGCCGAAAATCATCCAATACATGCTCCACTAGCTTGGAAAATGGAAAGCTCATTTTTGAATTTTTGGTTTTATTTTTTAGCTTTGTCAAAGTGCTATTTTAATGCATTATAAATACCTTGTAACCAAGCTATGTAAGGGACAACTTTTGATGAATATATGAATGAACTTTGAGCTGGATTGCTTGCCCCTTTAAAATTCTCAAATGTTGTATCCAAGCTTGGCAAGTTGGTGGTGATCTTTTGAGTCCTCAAGCTAGCTAGTGGTGTTTCCGTATCTAGCCAACCGAGAGGTGCCCCAAGGCTTTTATGGTGGTGCTTCCGCATCCTTGAAAACCTTGGCCTATCGGTTACTTCGCTTTCGAATTCCATATCTCCCTATCCACGCATCATCTCCACTGCAAATTTCACCCATCTCCATTTCAACGTCTCTAGTTCCCCCCTCAAAAATCAGCTCCATCCAATGACTATACCGTCCCCACCTTCGATCGATCCAGAACTCGCTGACTTTCAGCTTCCGGATCAAGGTGTTCCCATCCTCCAAAAATTTCCCAATTTTTACCAGGTCTTCTTTGATCATCTAAGAAGCCCTCCACCAAATTTTGGACCGAAACTCCACCATTTACCCGCTCATCTACCCATTCTCCCAAGATCGCGCTCGCGGCTAGGCATTCCGCCCATAAGCCTATTTTGCGGTTTATCCATCTTTTTGTTTTTTATCCCCACTATACATCAAAGGATGATGGAGAGCTACTAGCCATGCTACAAGGAGAACCGAGTATAGGCAAGTATCAAGAATGGTCACTTAAAACTTCCTTTTGGTCCACATGGTACAAGGGGAAGTCCGGGATATTGAGGCGTGATGTGTTACCGTTTTATGTCATGAAGTACATAAATAAAGGTTGAAGTTTTTTAATCATGGGCGGTCCAAAAATCTCATCCAAAAAGGCCTTAACCTAAATGGAGCAACAAAGGAGGAATTCTAGAAGAATCTTCAAGCATTACTCTTAGTGGAGGAAATCTTGCTTGTTGGACCAATGAAGGGATGGCTTGCACAAGGGGATGAAGAATGCTTGGCCAAGATTTAATTTTCACATCCGGCCACCCATTTTAACTTTGAGAAGGGGTAGCATGATCTAGGCCTTTAATCTTAATTTTTCCTAAGATTATGTTAATGTTAATTGAGCATTACAAATAGCTTGTATCCGGCCATATACAAATGATCTTTTAATATTGAGTGAACTTTGAGCTCGATTGCTCTTACCCCTTTTAAAATCCTCAAATTCTTTATCCAAGTTTGGCAACTTGGTGGTGATCTTTGAGTCCTTTGATCTAGCTAGTGGTGTTTCTGTATTTGGTTAGATTTTAGGTGCCCTAAGTTTTTACCAAGGTGGTGATTTCCATATCCTTGGAGAACTTAGCCTATCCGGTTACCTCTGTTCAAAATTCCATATCTCCCAAAATACGAACCTCCTCCATTCGAAATTTCAACCACTTGTTTCTGGACGTGTCTACTAACCCCCCAAATTTCAGCTCCATCCAAGCATTATTCCATCCCCGCATCAAAAACAAACAAAGGGACTCATTCTGGATAGCAGCTCAATTAGACGGACTTTCGTTAATCGTTCAAGGTGTTCCAGCCCCTAAAACCTTCCCCAATTTTTACCAACTCTTTTTAACTCACTGAAGAGTTGCCCTACCAAATTTTGTGTCAAAAATCCACCATTTTCCACCTCATTACCCGTTCTCCCAAGATCGCGCCTGTAGACGGCATTCCGCTCGGAACCTCTTTTGCGGTTTGTCTTTCCTTTTGCTTTTCACCCCCACTATACATCAAATGGATCACTTTGTTCCATGTAATAAAACCAATGATGCAACTCATGTGGCTGATTTATACTTCAAGGAGATTGTGAGGCTTCATCGTATACCAAAATCCATAGTTTAGCATCCTCAAACGGATGGGCAAACGAAAGTTACAAACCGGACGTTGGGTGTGCTACTAAAGGCCTTGATTAGAACCAACGTCAAAGCTTAGGACCAACTCCTAGCTCGTGCTGAGTTTGGCTATAATGGCGCTCCAAGCAAAACCATAGGAATGAGCCCTTTCAAAGTGGTCTATGGAGTTGAACCTTTGACTCCTCTTAACCTAGCAACAAGGGGATTGGATGAGAAACCCAGCATGGAGGCTGCCAAAAGAGTCCATGAAATCCAGAGAATGCATGAGAAAGTGAAAGTAAAGACCGAGCAAACCAATGACGCTTACAAACAAAGAGTTGACAAGGGCAAAATGAGGAAGGTTTTCCAGCTAGGAGATCTTGTTTGGGTACATTTAAGGAAGGAGCATTTCCCTTCCAAAAAGAAGAGCAAACTAATGCCTAGGGCTGATGGACCATTTGAAGTATTGGAGAGGATCAATGAAAATGCCTACAAGATTGATCTACCCGGTGAGTATGAAGTTTCCGTAAGCTTTAATGTTACTGATTTATCTCCCTATTTTGAGGATGACACACTAGAGAATTTTAGGGCAACATTCTTCCTTACAAGGGGAGAATGATGGAGAGTCCCATCCAAACTAAACTACCAAGAGTCATAGGCTATTGCCAAAGTTACAAGAGGAGATAAGCTTGTTTGGAGATAAGCTTTGGGCACCAAAAACTACTATTCTAGTCTAAGTAGTACAAGTTGAACCAGGGCCTTGAGAGCCGTGAAAACTGTCCTTCCATGACAATTAGTACATAAATAATTGATGCTTAAGAGTTGAAGTAAAAATAATCGGCAAAGGAGGTCCAAAACACCTAAAAGCCAAAAGTAGTGCTCCCTTAGCATGCTTGCGGTTTTGTTTACACCAAAGTGGCCAGCCAAGGCTCCATTATGAACTTCTCGGATCAATAACTCTCTAGTGCCACAACGTGGTATGCATAGCCGAGTGCCCTTGAAAAGATAGCCATCTTGGACTAAGAACTCTCACTTAAGATGTTTTTAGCAATCATGAAACAACTCACCAAGATCTTGATCATTAGAATACAAGGACTTTAAATGCTCAAAACCAAGAACTTGAGTTTGTAATTGAAATAGCAAGAGATACCTCCTTGATAGTGCATCCGCCCCTTTGTTCAACTTGCCCGATTCGTGCTTAATGGTAAAATGGAAAGTTTGCAAATACTCCACCCATTTTTCATGCCTTAGATTGAGTTTGTGTTGACCTTGGATGTACTTCAAAGCCTCATGATGTGAATGCAAAATGAATTCGTTGGCTACAAGATAATGACTCCAATGTTCCAAAGATCTCACAATAGCATAGAACTCCTTATCATAAGTTGAGTACTTCCTCCTTCACTCACAAAGCTTCTCACTAAAGAAGGCTATAAGCCACCCTTCTTGAGAGAGAATTCCCCAATGCCTACTCTGGAGGCATCACATTCCACCTCAAAAATCTTGTCAAAACTAGGCAAGGCTAGAACCAGGTGCTTGCGTGAGCTTGAGTTTGATGGTTTCGAAAGCCTCTTGGGCCTTATCATTCCACTTGAATGCACTCCCCTTTAGCACCTCGATCATGGGAGCCGTGATGGTGCTAAAGTTTTTAATGAACCTCCGGTAAAAAGAGGCTAACCCATGAAAACTTCGCATGTTATGAATGCTTGTGGGAATCGGTCATGATTTTATGGCTTCCACCTTACTCTCATCTACCTTCGTGCCATGAGCCATGACAATGTATCCAAGAAAAGTGACTTCCGAGGCAAAGAAGGTACACTTTTGAAGATTGCCAAAGAGCTTTTCTACTTCCAATAGTTCAAGAACTTGTTTGAGATGTTCCTCCTCACTTCGGCTATACACCAATACATCATCAAAGTATACTAAAACAAACTTGCCAAGAAAAGCCCTAAACACTTGGTTCATGAGCTTCATTAAAGTGCTAGGTGCGTTGGACTATCCAAATGGCATTACAAGCCACTCATACAATCCTCCCTTAGTATTGAATGTCGTTTTCCACCTATCCCCTTTTCGGATCCGGATTTGATAATATCCACTTCTTAAGTCCACCTTAGAGAACACTTGTGAACCATGGAGCTCATCAAGCATATCCTCAAGTCTAGGTGTGGGATGCCTATACTTGATAGTGATCTTGTTTATAGCACGACTATCCACACACATCCTCATGGATCCATCCTTCTTAGGTACCAAAAGAGTAGGCACGAGCACATGGACTGCTACTTTCCTTACAAGGCCTTTAGCCACCAACTCATCAACTTGCCTTTAGACTTCTTAAGCATCTTTAGGATTCATCCTATATGCAGGTTTGTTGGGTGAAATGGCTCCCAAAATGAGGTCTATGTGGTGTTGAATGGTTCTTTGTGGAGGTAAGCCAAGAGGGATTTCGTCCGGAAAGACATGGGCCAATCTGGATAGTAGGTTTTTGGCTAGAGGATGTAAGTCTTGGGGAGGGATTTCGGGTTCATTTGGGGACAGTAGGATGAGCTCTTGCATGGGTCTAAATTCATGTTATTTTGCTTTGAGAAGCGACTCTCCCAATGTGAGAAGGAGGTTAGTTTGAATGGGGGTCTTTTGTGGTTTTGTTTTTGAGTAGGCTTGGGGATAGGGGGCTAAGGTGATCTTCTTTCCATCGTCGGTGAAAGTATAAGTGTTCATGAACCCATCATGCATAACTTTTCTATCAAACAGGCAAGGTCTCCCAAGTAACAAATGACAAGCATTCATAGGGATAATATCACACCATAACTCATCATGATAATTCTTGCGAATACTAAATGAAATATGACATCTAGAATTGACTTGGAGGCCTTTACCTTGGTTTATCCATTGAATTTTGTAGGGATGAGGATGCACTAAAGCAAGAAGTCCAAGCTTTTCTACCATAGTTAAGGCGGCTACGTTTGTGCAACTTCCTCCATCCACAATAATAGAGCAAACCTTGCCTTGCACCATGCCTCTACTATGGAATATGTTCCCACGTTGCTCTTCCTTGGACTCCTTGAACCCTCTCAAAGCCCTTCTCAAGACCAAAAGTTCTCCTTCATCCGCCTCCTCTACCACTTCCTCTATTTCATCCACCAAGTAGAGTTCCTTCTCGGTCTCCTCTTTTTCAATGTATTGTTCTTGGAATTCCACCAAAGTCACTACCCTCCTATTAGGACATTACGAGGCAAAGTGTCCTAGGCCATAACACTTGAAACACCTCCGTGGGTTTGATTTAGGAGCGGGTTTGGGCACATTTGGGGTAGGAATGGGTGTAGGTTGTTTTGGGGAGCTAGGGGTTTTTGTGGGATCGGCTGAGAACTCCCCTTATCAAAGGGTTGGCTCTTTTGTGGAAAGGGTTTGGGCATGTCTCTTTTGACAAATCGGTGCTTCCTTTATTGTTCAACTTTGTCCGCAAATGAAACACCTCATCAAAAGTGGAGAATTGTTGCAATTTCACCACTTGAGCATACTTTGCATCTAAGCCTCCAAGGTACCTCACTATTGTTTGATCCTCATTTTCTTGAATGTCACACTTAATGAGCAACCTCTCAAACTCACGATCTGTATTCCTCCACGCTCATACTTCCTTGTTGTAGGTTATGGAGTTGGGAATAACTATCTTGGATGTAGGTTGGGGGCAAGAATCGAGCCTTGAGTTTTGATCTCACTTTCTCCCAACTTCTAATCTTGGATTTTCTTTCTCTTAATCATTTATGCACCAAGTTCTCCCACCATGTAGTCAAATATGCTTTCCATGGTTCTTAGCCAATCTAAGAATTCATCCGAGTTTATGTGGCCTTCAAACTCCGAAATTTCCACCTTGAAGTTATGGGAATGATGTTTTGCACGCCTAGAACCTCGCCTTGGTCTCCTTTCACTAGGCTCATCCAAAGAAGCAAATGGGTTATCTTCTTCATCCTCTTCGTTGGAACTATAAGTAAGCCGAGGAGGAGGGGATATACTCCTCAATTGATCTCGCTTGTCCCTCATGGATTGCCCAAGTTATTTACGCAAGTAATCGTTTTGGCTACGGAGTTCATTTGTTTCCTTCATCAATTTCTCAAACCTTTCTTCCAAAGACATGCTAGCACTCATGTTGAGAACCGGGATTTTTGTGGGTTTCTAGCTATTTGTAGCTAAGGGTTTTGGGACGTGTTTAGGGATTGGCAACAATTCAACCAGGGGAACGGAACTTGCTCGATACCAAAGTTGATGTATAGCCAAAGTAAGAAGCCGAGGGAAAGGGGAGAAGCTAGTGAACGGTAAAGAGAGGGATAGAATGAGTGCTTGCTAAGAATGAAACAAAGATAAAACCAAGCTCCTTGCAGATATAGTCACACCACCACAAGAACCTTGAGGCACCAAAAGACGAAGCTAGATACGTAAGACAGCACTAGCTAGGCTTTCGGACTCAATCGAGCACCACTAACCATGCCAAGCTTAGATATAGTAATTGAGAATTTTAAAGGGGAAGAGCATTCACTTGCTCGGTTTCCATTCAATATCAAAGTTGTCCATTACAATCGATTACAAGTAGTATATGTAATGCTCAAAGATTAAGCTAAGCATAATCTAAAGGCTAAGAGTATATGTACAAGGCCAAAGGCCTAGATTACTCTATAGCTAACCCCTTCTCTAAGCTAGTTATGAGAACATGTGGCCGGAATTGAATAGTGATTCTCTACCAAGTATTTGCTTGCCCCTTGTCCAAGCTTGATTGTGGTTGGTCCAACACATGATTCCTCCCACTAATGGTAGTGCTCTTTGACTTCTCTAGAATCTTCTTCATGTTAACAATGTATTCCTCAACTTGATAATTCACTTAAATGTCCCGAGCATGGACCTTTTGGTTATTGAAGTCACCCAACCATATTGCACCTAAAATGCCCAGTTTAGGCTTTTAGGTGTTTTGGACCTCCATTTGTTGCTTGTTTTTGCCTCAACTCCTAAGCATGATTTATTTATGTACCGTCATGAAAGGACAATTCTTATCACCCTCTAAGCTCTAATTCATCTTGCATAAGTTGGACCAGAATGGTAGTCTTAGGCGCCCAAAGTTGATCTTGATACAAGTTGAGCTCTTCTTTTAACATTGTCAATAGTCCATGGCTCTTGGTGTTTTGATTTACATGGGAATCTCCATCAGCTCGGTATCATGACTATTGCAATCTATCCTAAGAAGAAGTTTTGAAGCAACAAAGGCCTAATCATGATATGTCGTGGGTGAAGTTATTCCAAGGAGGAGGTCAAATGGAGGAATGCTTATTGGAGACATGTGAAGTTCTAGAGTCCTTGATCATGGGGAAGGAACTTGCATGCTGGCCTAGTGAGAGCAAGTGGAGTACTACCCAATGACTTGGTAAGGAACATTCTACACATTTTGGAATTTGCAACTTTGAGGCTACTCCGGTCGGATTATGGGAAGTCATGAGTCCTACCCTACAACTTGAGCTACCCATTATGCATTGGGAAAGAGGTTTAGAGATACCCCTCTCATGATCTGTATTATTCCACCCAAGGGGGAGGGAAGCTCCAAGGGAAGCATGTCAACACCAAGAACCAAAGAAGCTACCTTGTGTCCAACATCCGAGAATGAGTCCAATAAGAATTTGAGGGTAAATTTTTTCCTTCTTGGGAAGGATGATGGAGGGAACCCACGGGAGTCAAGGACTAAGGGAGGTTGATGAACAAGCTTGGAGGTAGCATTCGAATCAAGCAAAAACTGCCCATTTGAAGCTACAAATGGGCCAACATCCAACAAGCTTAACTCGGAGTAGGGGAAGAACTACGACAATAGAACTTGAGGGCAATTTTTTTGTGTGCAACACCCTTTATTAGTGATGGAACCTTGGAGCAAGAGACAAGGATGGGCAAAGAATGGTTAAGGCACAAAATCACACACCCAGGCGGAATGGTGAACTTGTGCACGGTTTGGGGGAAAAGAGGGGATAGAGGCCTTTTTGGTGGGGTTTGGGATTGATTTTTAGAGGAGGTGGACTTAAGATCCGGGCAAAGATGTGGGAAAAAGAGGAGTAGCAACCAAGAACTCAAACACTCGAAGTGAGGCCAAACAGCAGCCACTAGGTGCCCGGAATTCCAGAATGACACCCCTTGATTGTTTTTGATGTGGAGAAAAAATAGAGCTTGGATTGAACTCGAACTTTGGGGAAAACAACTCAACTCATTGGATAATAATGGGGAAAATTTGAAGTGCGAGTGTGAGACCCGGAATTTTGAGTAGATTAATTTTATAGTTAAATTAAGCTAAGTATTTATACGTAATTTATTTTATGTGATTATTACGTGCTTGTGTGTTTATATAGCTTAATTGATAAGGGCGAGTGCTCGTTTCATTGCTATTAAACGAAATAGAAACTCGGGATAAACTTATAGTTAACTAGTCCGATTTTGCTCAAGATAATCTCAAAAGAATAAAAAAGGGAGAATGGGATTAGTATTGGGGAAAGCAGGTCGTTGGCAGCACTCGATGGTAACCACCGAAAAGGAAATGAGGGGGACTTATCGAAGCAACAACGGGAGAAAGAGAGAGACCGAGCGAGGTAGATAGTGCGAGAGGGAGAAGGCGAGCGAGAACGAGGGAAAACCAAAGGCCGGCGGGCTCCACGGCGAACGGAGGTGAGATGGCCGGCGAACGCGGGAACGGCCGGGGCCGAAGGAGGGCGAAACCGAGGCCGGAAAAAGGGAAGCGAACGCGAGGGCTGAGGAGGCAGCCGGTGAGCGCGGGATCGCGACCGGCGATGGCGTTAAGCACAAAAGAGGGTGGCGGAGACCGGGGCTAGCAGCAGGGGAAGAGGAACGAAAGAAGGAATGAACAGGGGGAACCTGAATCTCAGCGAAACCAACAAACCTTCAATCCCCGAATCGAGGTGGGTAGTCTTAAACTCTAAACTATTATTAGTTTCAAATCCCAAATGAATTTCTTGTGAATATCGAATGTCCGTTTTATTGTGAATATTGAATGTTGGCTGGGAATACGAGAATGATTGTACCAGTAGGAAGTAGTTAGGCTGAATTAGAACTTGAGATAGTCCGATTAAGTGTGAAGGCTGAATTGGGATATTAGAGATTATGAAAATGTTAGATTGCGGAGGTCCAAGGAATATTATCGAAGTTTCAATTAGCGATTA
Source organism: Talinum fruticosum (assembly GCA_021018815.1). Classification (NCBI taxonomy): domain Eukaryota; kingdom Viridiplantae; phylum Streptophyta; class Magnoliopsida; order Caryophyllales; family Talinaceae; genus Talinum; species Talinum fruticosum. Next base: position 4,687,772 of record JAITYX010000026.1, read on the forward strand.
AAGACAAAGAAGTTGTGATCCGGGTGCGAATTGCTTAGAGTTGAGTTTACGATGTTTGGAGGGGGAAGATAACTGCTAACATTGGGAAATAACGAGTTGAAGGAAAAGGAGAATATGAGTTTATATTGATTGATACACAATTGAGGAACGAGAGTAGAAAGCGAGTGGTTGGGTTAAATTGAATTGGAGATGTGCCCGAGTCCGTGAGATTGAACTAGACTTGAAGGTAAGTGAAGCTAACCAGAATTGAGTGATGAAAAGTGATTAAGAGTTATACAACTAAGGATGGACGAATAAGAGTCGATTAATAAGAAAGAAACATACAATGGGAGTTAAGGCAGGAAATGACGAGCTGAGAATGGTAATGTTAAGTTGAGTTTAGAATATGTCTAAGCCTTGAGAATAAATCAAGTTGAAGATAAGCATAGTGAGAGGAACTTAAGTGACGAAGTGAGATCAAGAGTTTTATAGTTGAACATGGGTAAAAGAAGTTGAGTATAAAGTAGAGACATAAAATGAGGAATTGAGGTAAAGATAATGAATTGTGAAAAGTTAAAACATTGAATTAGATGGTATCTCGTTTATGGTTATTGTAACTCGAAAAAGTATTAGTTCCTAAACTCATTCAGTTTGAAAGTAAATTAAGTTAAGGGGAATGGACTTTGGAATATAGAGGAGGAACGGGAAATTAGAATATTAGGGAAATATGCATCCATGTAGATTGATTGTGGCATTGAAAGCAAAATATGGTGAGAACTACTCATAAGGGAATAGGAGACTCATGCTTGAGTAGAACATGGAGGAATATGAGTAAATGTGAGATACTTGCACGAATACTTGAATAAATGTGCTAGCTTGGAATACTAAGTTTCATTATAGAGATGCTTGACACGTGAAGTGATTTGTTTCTAAATAATGCTTAAAAGTTGGTTTTGAAAACAGTTCAAATGTTAACGCAAAAGGATACTTGTGTATGATTCTGGAGAAATACTTTCGAACTTGAAATGTGTTCTATAAGAAGTGAAACTGATTGAGAAAGTGAATTTAGAAGGGTGACACGTGTGTCATGCCTTCTACGATGACAAAGTGATTTGAGATCTTGGTTAGAAACCAAGTTTGACAAGTGATTGTGATCACTTCGGTTTAAATGAATTTTGGGCTAAGGATTGTTTAGACCGGAGGAAAGAGGTGGTCATGCGTATCGGGCCACGGGGTCCTTGTGTATCGGGATGCCCATCAACCGGAGAGGTTGATTCTTTCTCGACGAGGAAAGCGGAGCCTTCTAGGTATTTGACTAGAGATAGGTCTCGGGAACTCGAGTCGGGGTCGCGCCCGAGAACCGCTTGGTGCTAGTTCAATCGTCACAAGCCCCCGAAAGGATTTTCAGTCTATGGCTGAAAGTATTTGAAAGAAAGTGAAAATGATTCCACCTGGTTTAAAGTGATTCCAGTCCTAAAATGATTATAAACCGTGCTTTCAAATGATTGAAGTGTTATGAGCTTTATGTTGCGAATAATTTCAAGAGACTTCATTGAAAAATATATAGATTTGTATTATATTATTATGCTTTCGCTAATTTCATTATTATGAGTAGTATGTGTAAAGAATTTTCATTTTAAGGGTGTAAGACTTCGGTGAGCCCGTGGTTTATTGCTCACCCCAACAAATTTCCCCCTCCCAGTTGCAGGTACTCCTAGATATGGTTGGTTGGAATGCTTGTCTTTGGTGACGGTCATGGCTGCAGTCAAGTCTATGTGCTTTATGTTTAGTATATTGTATATATTCAGGTACTTCTACAAATAGACGAGTAATGTATAGTAAGTTTATTATATGTACGGAGACCCGAACTAGTAGCTCGACAAGCCGGAGATTTTCTTCATCCGGCAACTTTGATCTCAAGTGGTTGTAAATCTAGTTTTTGCTGAATTCGTGACTCGGGTTGTAAACTAGTTCAAAATGTGAGTTTTGTGATTGTGAATATACTCGGCATGTGGCCGTTGAGCTGTGTACTCCTAGCATGTGGCTCGTTGAGTTTTATGGTGCCTTTCATGCAGGTTTTAAGGCTTTTAGCCTATGGGTCGGGCCATAGTTCAAATAGAACTCTGCCAAAATTTTTAGAAAATCTCTAACCCTTTTAGGAAATTATATTCCTTAGCTTTAAGGTGGGTTAAGACAGCTAAGTCAACACCGAGTGAGCCTTGGGAGTTCCTTTGAGGAACTCGGCGGTGTTACACTCATAGGGTGGGTTTTGGGGTGTTACATGCAGTAAGCTAAGGGTTTGGGATAGGTGAGATTTGTAAGTCAAGTAACTGGATAGAGAGACTAAGCACCATAGCATAAGACACACCACCTATAGAGACTTAGGGCACCTAAGCAAGATTGAGATAAGACACACCACTCAAATTCACCAAGGACTTGTTAGAACACCACTTAGCTTGCCAAGGCTAAGATAAGCAAACAAGAATTCAAGGGTTAATAGAGCAAAGCTAAACTCAAATTTCAACATAAACTGATTTTTATAAGGCACTTGAAGTATTTATAGTGCTTACAAAATGAGGTTGAAACCCTTACATCCAATGGTTCATATCACTTGATTACATCTAAGGGACATTAATACAAGCATCTAAGGAGATCAAAAAGTAAAAAGCATAAAGCAAAAGCAAAAAATCAGCAAACACAAAAAGGTTGAAAACGACTCGTGTAGGTCGTTTTCACCTAAATCCAGTGCCGATCTTGCTCTCTTCCAACGGCCATAACTTTCTCGATTCTGCTCCATTTTCTATGCTCTACGTCTTGTTAGAACGCTTAAGATGTGTGCTTTCCAGGCATATGTAGTTTGCTGAATTTGACCCAGAAATGAGGGAGTTACGCTTGAAAGAGTGGACAAAGGTCATTCAGGATGCCACCATTCACAACAACCTCTTCCCTCTCGATTTCTTGCTTAGCTATACATCACAAAATCAAGCACTTGAGTTTGCAATTGAAATAGCAAGAGATACCTCCTTGATAGTGCATCCACCCCTTTGTTCAACTTGCCCGATTTGTTCTTGATGGTAAAATGGAAAGTTTGCAAATACTCTACCCATTTTCGATGCCTTGGATTGAGTTTGTGTTGCCCTTGGATGTACTTCAAAGCTTCATGATCCGAATGCAAGATGAATTCATTCGCCACAAGGTAATGGCTACAATGCTCCAAACATCTCACAATGGCATATAACTCCTTATCATAAGTTGAGTACTTCCTCTTTGAATCATATAGTTTCTCACTAAAGAAGGCTATAGGCCGCCTTTCTTGAGAGAGAACTCCTCCAATGCCAACTCCCGAGGCATCATATTGAACCTCAAAAATTTTGTCAAAGCTAGGCAAGGCTAGAACCGGTGGTTGAGTAAGCTTGAGTTTGATAGTTTCAAACGCTTCTTAGGCCTTTGCACTCCACTTGAATGCACTCCCCTTTAGTACCTCGGTCATGGGAGTCGTGATGGTACTAAAGTTCTTAATGAACCTTCAGTAAAAAGAGGCTAGGCTATGGAAACTTTGCACGTCATGAATGCTTATGGGAACCAGCCATGATTGTATGGCTTCCACCTTGCTCTCATCTACCTTCACACCATGAGTCGAGACAATGCACCCAAGAAAGGTAACTTTCGAGGCAAAGAAAGTGAATTTTTGTAGATTTCCATGGAGCTTTTCTTCTTCCAATAGTTCTAGCACTTGTGTGAGGTGGTTTAAGTGCTCTTGTTCACTCTTGCTATACACCAAGATATCATTAAAATATACCACCACAAACTTGCCAAGAAAAGGCCTAAACACTTGGTTCATGAGCCTCATGAAGGTGCTAGGTTCATGATGTGTAACTCTACGCTCCGATACCACATATGATGTATAGCTGGGCCAGGAGGGAAAGAGGGGAGAGGAAAAGGATAAAACACAAAGAAAGTCACCCAGCCGTGAATGGTTCTTCTCTGTGTAGTCTTGGGAGGGGTGAAAGGGGATGCTTCGGTGGAATTTGACCGTGATTTTTGAGGGAGGGGACTCTTAGGGGAGTTAGGAAGAAGTGGTAAAAAGATGGGATTCATTAGAGGTCGGGATCACCTCGAAATAATGGCAAAAACACTCGTCCCGCGGGTGTAGAAGTCCAAGATGACAATCTCAGGGAAATGGGGAGATAGGGGTGTTTCCGGTGGAATTTGGCTAGATATTTGAGGGGAGAATTCTTGTGGAAGTTGGGAAGAGATGGTAAAAAGTGAGGATTTATTCGAGGTCGGGATTACCTCGAACTAAGGGAAAAAATACTATCTCGGCGAGCAGGAGTCCAGGATGATGTAGGCTGATGGTTTTGGAGGAGGGGGTTAGGATATGGCTTGGATTCAGCTGAGATTTAAGGGGAGTAACTCAACTCATTCAGGAAGAGATGGGTACAGTTTGGAGTGGAGGAGGTTAGTGGTTTGGGAGATATGTGACTCGAAGTCGGGTAACCGAATAGAACCAAGACCCTTCAGGATACGGACATACCACCTTAGGGTTCTTGGGGCACCAAAGGTTTAAGGCCGGATACGAAACACCACCAGCTTTGAACCTAAGGACTTAATCGATCACCACCAAGTATGCCATATTTGGATACAGCAATTAAGGATTCAAAAGGGGAACCAAGTACACGACTCAAATTCTCATTCAATAATCATCAAAAGTTCTCCTTTCAAAGCTGAATACAATGAGTATTTATAATGCTTAAAATTAAAGTTATGCATAATCTAAGGTCTAAGGAGTATATACAAGATCAATGGCTTAGATTGCATTAGCCCCTTCTCCAAGCTTGAACATGTGGCCAGAAGTGCATATGGAATACTAGCCATGGATTTGCTTGCCCCTTGTCCAAGCTTGCTTCTTATTGGTCCAACCCACAAGATTCCCTCCACCAGAGTTAGTGCTCTTGGATTCTCTAGGACCTTCCTTGAGCTAGCCAATTTGATGACTCATTCGGATGGGTTTAGCATTGACCACAATGTGATGACTCATTTTGGTGGATTAAGCATGGACCTTCTCGGTTATGGAAGTCTATTTGGACCAATTGCACCTAAAATACTCGGTTTAGGTTTTTAGGCATTTTTGATCAACTTTGTTGCTTGTTTTGCTTTAGCTCCTCAACCTGAATTATTTATATACTAATTGTCATAGAAAGACAACTTTCACAACTATCCCTCGTTCTCGTTCAGCTTGCACTTCTTGGATCATAATAGTAGTTTTTGATGTCCAAAATTGATCTCCAAGCAAGCTTATCTTCTCTTGTGACTTTGCTTGAAAACCCCATGACTCATGGAAGTTTAGCTTGGATAGAAATATCCATTAGTGCATTAGATAATCCGAATGGCATTACAAGCCACTCGTACAACCCACCCTTGGTGTTAAATGCCGTTTTCCACTCATCCCCTTCTCGGATCCGGATTTGATAGTATCCACTTCTTAAATCCACCTTAGAGAACGCTTGTGAACCACGGAGCTCATCAAGCATATCCTTAAGTCTAGGTATGGGATGCCTATACTTGATAGTGATCTTGTTTATAGCACGGCTATCCACACACATCCTCATGGATCTATCCTTCTTAGGTACTAAAAGAGTAGGTCCAGCACATGGACTCCTACTTTCCCTTACAAGGCCTTTAGCCACCAGCTCATCAACTTGCCTTTGGACTTCTTGAGCATCTTTAGGATTCATCCTATATGCGGGTTTGTTAGGTAAAATGGCTTCGGGATAAGGTTTATGTGGTGTTGTATGGTTCTTTGTAGAGGTAGGCCAAGAGAAATTTCATTTGGAAAGACATGGGCGAATCGGCTAGTAGGGTTTCGGCTAAAGGGTGTAGGTCCTGGGGTCCCATCCTTAGTGAAAGTATAAATGTTCATGAATCCATCATGCATAACTCTCCTATCAAAAAGCCAAGGTCTCCCAAGCCAACTCACAAAAACAAAGCCACAAAAGACCCCCATCCAAACTGATCTTCTTCTTACTTTGGGAGAGTCATTTTTCAAAGCAAAGCAACATGAGTTTAGACCCATGCAAGAGCTTATCCACTTGAGCCTTAGCATTCCACTTGAAAGAACTCCCTTTTAGCACCTCATTCATAGGACATGTGATAGTGCTAAAATTAATGGATATTGACCCATGGGATGCAACATACTTAGATCAAAATCTCCATACATGCCAAAATGCCAAGAGCCATGGATTAATGACAAGGTTACAAAAGGAGCTAAATTCATGTGGAGATTAATTTTGACACCTAAAGTCTATTATTCTGGTTTGACTTTTACAAGTTAAGCTAGAGCTTGGTGAATGAGGAGAGTTATCTTTTTATGTCATATGGTACATAAATACATGTTATTTAAGAGTTGGAGCAAAATAATGCACTAAGGAGGTCCAAAACGCCTAAAGAGCTCAAACCGAGGACTTAGGCCACAATCTGGCTGGATGATTTCAAGGTCCAACAAAACCAAGTTCGTACCATCCAAATGAGCAACCAAGGGATAAGAGGCATGGCTGGTACAAGGAATCTTCTAGAGGATTTCCCAAGCACTATCATTAGTGGAAGAAAGCTTGTGTTGGACCAATGAAAAGCTAGATTGCACAAGGGGAAGGAAAATACTTGGCTAGAATTCACTTTCCCTTTTTAGCCACATGTTCCCAAAGTTAGCTTGGAAAAGGGGCTAAAGCATTTTAGGCCATTGATCTTGTAAATTCTCTTTTAGGCCTTAGATTATTTTCAGCATGCTTTTATTCCTTATAAATACTCATTGTATTAAGCTTTGTAAGAACAACTTTTGATGAATATGAAATGAGAATTTGAGTTGTGTGCTCGTTCCCCTTTGAATCCTCAAATGTTGTATCCAAGTTTGGCAACTTGGTGGTGATCTTTTGAGTCCTTGAGCTTAGTTAGTGGTGTTTCTATATCTAGCCAAGATTAAGGTGCCCCAAGACTTTTCAAGGTGGTGATTTCTATATCCTTGAGAACCTTGGTACTATCTAGTTACCCAACTTCAAAAATCTATATCTCCCAATCCACAAATCACCAGCACTCCAAATTTCACCCACATCTCTCTGGACGAGTTGAGTCATCCCCCCCAAATCTCAGCTCAATCCAAGCACCCGTCCGACCCCCTCCATCAAAACACCCAAAGCTTGTCAACCTGGACTCCTGCTCGTCGAGACATACTTGTAGCCATTAGTTCGAGGTGATCTCGACCTTGAATGAATGCCCACTTTTTACCACCTCTTCCCAACTACCCCAAGAACTTCCCCTCCAAATTTCAACTCCATCCAAGCCATATCCTGACCCCCTCTTCCAAAACCATCGGACTACACCGTCCTGGACTCCAGCCTAGCGGGACAGTCTTCTAGCTAATTGTTTGTGGTGATCCCGACCTTGAACTAACCCCCACTTTTTACTACCCCTTCCTAACATCCCCAGGTTTCCCCCTCAAATTTCAACTCCAAATTCCATCGGGAACATCCCTTTTCACCCATTCTCCCAAGACTGCATTAGAGAGAGCCATTCTGCCTAGTTTCTCTTCTTTGCACCTTAACCACTTTTCTACCCTCTTTTGCCATCTACCCCAGCTATACATCAACTTTGGTATCGGAGCGTTGAGCTATAAATTAAGGAGTATACTTGTGAATTTGAGAGATTGCTTATTAAATGTGACATTCAAGAAAATGAGGACCAAATAATAGTGAGGTATCTTGGAGGCTTGGATGCAAAATATGCTCAAGTGGTGGAATTGCAACAATTCTCTACTTTTGATGAGGTGTGTCATTTAGCACACAAAGTTAAAAAACAAAAGAAGCACCGATTTATCAAAAGAGAAATGCCCAAATCCTTTCCACAAAACAACCAACCCTTTTACTAGGGAGTTCCCAACCAATCCCACAAAAACCCCTAGCTCCACAAAATAGCCCACACCCATTTCTACCCCTAATCTGCCCAAACCCACGCCAAATGCCAACGACAGGCGGAGATGTTTTAAGTGTCATGGGCTAGGACACATTGCCTCGGAGTGTCCTAATAGGAGAGTAGTTACTTTGGTGGAGTTCCAAGAATAATGCATGGAAGAGGAGGAGACCGAAAATGAACTATACTTAGTAAATGAAATGGAAGTAGTTGAGGAGGCGGATGAAGGAGAACTCTTGGTTTTAAGGGGAGCTTTGAGCGGATTCAAAGACCTCAAAGAGGAGCAACATGAGAATATCTTTCACACTTGAGGCACGGTACAAGGCAAGGTGTGCTCTATTATTGTGGATGGAGGAAGTTGTACAAATGTAGCCGCTTCAACTATGGTGGAGAAGCTTGGACATATTACTTTGGTTCATCCTTGTCCCTACAATATTGAATGGCTAAACCAAGGTAAAGGTCTTCAAGTCAATTCTAGATGTCTCATTTCATTTAGTATTGGCAAAAATTATCATGATGAGTTGTGGTGTGACATTATTCCTATGGATGCTTGTCATTTGTTGGTTGGGAGACCTTGGCTATTTGATAGAAGAGTTATGCATGATGGGTTCATGAACACTTGCACTTTCACAAAGGATGGAAAGAAGATCACCTTAGCCCCTCTATCTCCTAGCCAACTCACAAAAACAAAACCACAAACACAACCCCACTTAAACCGACCTTTTGCTTACTTTGGGAGAATCATTTCTCAAGGCAAAGCAACATGAGTTTAGACCCATACAAGAGCTTATCCTATTATCCCCAAATGAACCCGAGAACCTACCCTAAGACTTACATCCTCTAGCCGAAACCCTACTAGCCAGATTTGCCTATGTCTTTCCAAATGAAATTCCCCTCGGCCTACCTCCACGAAGAACCATACAACACCACATCGACCTTACCCCGAGAGCCATTTTGCCTAATAAACCCGCCTATAGAATGAACCCTAAAGATGCTCAAGAAGTCCAAAGGCAAGTTGATGAGTTGTTGGCTAAAGGCCTTGTAAGGGAAAGTAGGAGTCCATGTGTTATCCCTACTCTTTTTGATGGATATTGACCTATGGGCTGCAACATACTTGATCAAGATCTCCATACATACCAAAATGTCAAGAGCTATGGTTTAATGACAAAGTTAGAAAAGGAGCTAAAACCGAATAGAGATCATTTTGGCGCCTCATTGACTATTATTACTGGTTTGACTTCTATAAGTTAAGCTAGAGCTTGGTGAATGATAGGAATTATCTTTTTATGTCTTATGGTATATAAATAATTCTGGTTTGATGGATATTGACCCATGAGTTAGGTATAAAAATGCCTAAAGGGTATTTTAGGTGCATTTTGCTCGTGCTTGAATTTTATGGCCGAAAGTTCATACTCGATCAAGGGTCAATGGCAAGACCTTTCCCATGAATCAACAAACTCAAGGAGGATTCTAGAAGCATCTTCCAGCATTATCTCTAGTGGAAGAAAGCATGTGTTGGACCAATGACAAGCTTTCTTGCACAAGTGGAAGGAATACTTGTCCGAAAATTAACTTTCATTTTAGCCACATGTTCCTAAGTTGCCTTGGAAAAGAGGCTAATACATTTTAGGCCATTAATCTTGTAATCTCTCTTTTAGGCCTTAGATTATGTTTTAGCTTTATTTGATTTTCAGCATGTTTTATTTCCCTATAAATAGCCTAAGCATTCAGCCATGTAAAAACAACTTTGATGGTGAATATATGAACATTGAAGTTGGATTGCTCGTACGAGTTGGATTACTCGTTCCCCTTTGAATTCTCAAATGCTGTATCCAAGTTTGGCAACTTGGTGGTGTCCTTTGAGTCCTTAAGCTAGCTAGTGGTATGTCCGTATCTAGCCAAGCGAGAGGTGCCCCAAGACTTTTCAAGGTGGTGTTTCTGTATCCTTGAGAACCTTGGTACTATTCGGTTACCCAACTTCAAAAATCCAAAACTCCAAAAATATAAACTCCCTTCATTCCAAATTTCACCCGCACCTCTCTGGACAAGTTGAGTCACCCCCCAAATCTCAGCTCAATCCAAGCATCCGCCTGACCCCCTCCATCAAACCACCCGAGCCTGTCATTCGAACTCCAGCCCAGACACAGCAGAATTTGAGCCATCAATTCGAGGTGATCCTGACCTCCAATGAAGCCCCAATTTTTACCACCTTTATTCCAACGTGTCTAGTTACCCCCTTCAAAACTCAGCTCCATCTAATGACCGCTCTGACCCCCACCTCCAAAACAAACAAAGAGCCTCATTCGGACGAGCAGCCCAATGAGACATTCTGGTTTCCTTTAGTTCAAGGTGATACCGACCTTCAACGAATCCCAAATTTTTACCAGCCCTTACTAATCTCCCCAAGAACTCCCCTCCAAATTTCATCTCCCAATTCCACCATTTACCCTTCCATCACTCTAATCTCCCAAGACTGCACTGGAGAAGGCCAATCTGCCCGGTTTTTCTTCTTGGCATCTTAACCAACTTTCTACCCTCCTTTTCCATCTACCCTAGCTAAACACCAACTTGGTATTACGGTGTGCCACTATACATCACTTTTGGTGCCTAAGAAGGATGGATCCATGATGTGTGTGGATAGCCGTGCCATAAACAAGATCACTATCAAGTATAGACATCCCATACCTAGACATAAGGATATGCTTGATAAGCTTCATGGTTCACAAGTGTTCTCTAAAGTGGATTTAAGAAGTGGATACTATCAAATTCAGATCCGAGAAGGAGATGAATGGAAAACGGCATTCAATACCAAGGGTGGATTGTATGAGTGGCTTGTAATGCCATTCGGGTTATGTAATGCACCTAGCACATTCATGAGACTCATGAATCAAGTGTTTAGTTGTTTTCTTGGCAAGTTTGTGGTGGTTTATTTCAATGATATATTGGTGTATAGCCGAAGTGAGGAGGAACATCTCAAACACCTCACACAAGTTCTTGAACTATTAGAGGAAGAAAAGCTCTATGGCAATCTTGAAAAGTGTACTTTCTTTGCCTCGGAAGTTATTTTCCTTGGATATATTGTCACGGCTCATGGTGTGAAGGTAGATGAGAGCAAGGTGGAAGCCATTCAATCATGGCTGGTTCCCACAAGCATTCATGGCGTAAGGAGTTTCCATGGCCTAACTTCTTTTTACTGAAGGTTTATTAAGAACTTTAGTACCCTCACGGCTCCTATGACAGAGGTACTAAAGGGAGTGCATTCAAATGGAATGCTAAGGCTCAAGAGGCTTTTGAAGCCATTAAACTCAAGCTCACTCAAGCACTAATTCTAGCCTTGCCTAGCTTTGATAATGATGGAGAGCAAGCTACCAAGGGCCATGGGCTACTAGCTACACTACATGGAGAACTAAGCTTGTGTGAAGGTCAAGTGTGGGCGTCTAACTCTTCTATTCTAGTCCATATGGTGCAAGCTGATTCCGGGTGTGAGAGGCCATAAACATTGCCATTTCATATCAACTGGTACTTAAATAAGTTGATGCTTAGAAGTTGAGGTATAATAAGCAAGGACGGTCCACAAACCAAAGGATCCATATTTGTATATTTGAACTATCAAAGGGTGAATTCTAGAGGAATCTCCAAGCACTACCTCTAGTGGAAGGAACTATGTGTTGGACCAATTAGAAGCAAGCTTGCTCAAGGGGAACGGAAATTCTTGGCCGAGAATTACTATTCCATCCCGGCCACTTCCCTAGAAACCACAATGCTTGGCCGTGATTCATTATGCAATTTCGGTCATATGTTCCAACACTAACTTGAAGAAGGGAAAGCTCAAGTGTAATCTAGGCTATTGATCTTGATCATACTCTACTAGCCTTAGATTATGTTTAGCCTTATTTTTTAGCACTACAAATACATCTTGTATTTGGCTATGTAAAGACACCTTTGATATTGAATAGGAATTGAGCTTGTGAACACTCTTCCCCTATTGAACTCTCAATTACTTTATCCAAGTGTGGCATACTTGGTGGTGCTCGGTTAAGTACTTGAGTTTTGCTAGTGGTGAATTCTGTATCTAGTTTAGCTCTCGGTGCCCCAAAGTTTCTTAAGGTGGTATTTCCGTATCCTTAAGGGCCTTGGTTTTATCCTTGCTAGTTTACTCATTAAGCACTCGTCATTCACACCATTATCCAACCTACCTCACACGTTCTCCCTTCCTCTCGGTTTCTTGCATGACTATACATCGAGACAATATCTTTGAGGTTGAATGTGATGCTTCGGGAGTTGGCATTGGAGGAGTTCTCTCTCAAGAATGGCGGCCTATAACCTTCTTTAGTAAGAAGCTTTGTGACTCAAAGAGGAAATACTCAACATATGATAAGGAGTTTTATGCTATTGTGAGGTCTTTGGAACATTGGAGCCATTATCTTGTGGCAAATGAATTCATTTTGCATTCGGATCATGAAGCTTTGAAATACATTCAAGGCCAGCACAAACTCAATCCAAGGCATGAAAAATGGGTAGAGTATTTGCAAACTTTCCATTTTACCATTAAGCATAAATCGGGCAAGTAGAACAAAGGAGCGGATGCACTCTCGAGGAGGTATCTCTTGTTATTTCAACTTCAAACTCAAGTTCTTGGTTTTGAGCATTTAAGGTCTTCATATTCTAATGATCAAGATCTTGGTGAGTTGTTTCATGGTTGTCAAAAACACCCTTAGGGAGAGTTCCTAATCCAAAATTGCTATCTTATTAAGGGCACTCGGCTTTGTATTCCTCGTTGTTGCACTAGGGAATTATTGATTCGAGAAGTGCACAATGGAGCCCTAGCTGGACATTTTGGTGTAAACAAAACAGCAAGCATGCTAACCGAGCACTACTTTTGGTCGAACATGGAAAGAGATGTGTAAGACATCTTGAAGAGGTGTGTGGTTTGTCAAGAAGCAAAGAGCCATTCCCTTTCTCAAGGGCTCTATACACCTCTTCCAACACCTAATCAATCATGGGAGGATGTGAGCGTGGACTTCATTGTGGGGCTGCCAAGAACACAAAGGAACAAAAACTCTATTCTTATGGTAGTGGACTGTTTTTCTAAAATGGCTCACTTTGTTCCATGCAACAAGACCAATGATGCAACGCAAGTAGCTGATTTATACTTCAAGGAGATTCCGAGGTTACATGGTATTCCAAAGTCCATTGTTTCGATTGCCTATGCCAAGTTCGCTTACAATGGGGCTCCAAGTAAGGCCATGGGTGTTACACCTTTCAAGGCTATTTATGGAGTTGAACCCATAACTCTACTAGACTTAACACCAAGAGGTTTAGACAAAAACCCAATGTGGAAGTTGCCAAACGAGATCATGAAATCCAAAAGATGCATGAGAAAGTGAAAGTAAAGATTGAGCTCACCAATGCCGCCTGCAAGCAAAGGCTTGACAAAGGGAAAAGAAGGTTTTCCAGCCCGAGAGATCTTGTGTGGGTACACTTAAGGAAGGAACGCTTTCCTTCTAAGAGGAAGAATAAGCTAATGCCTATGGCTGATGGAGCATTTGAAGTGTTGGAGAAAATTAATGAGAACACCTACAAGGTTGATTTACCCGAGAGAATATGGAGTCTCCGCAAGCTTCAATGTGGCCGATTTATCCCCTTATTTTGATGATGATACACTACGGAATTTGAGGGCAAATTCTCCTTTACAAGGGGAGAAGGATGGACAGCAAGCTACCAAGGGCCATAGGCTACTAATTAAACTACAAGAAGAGATAAGCTTGTGTGAAAGTCAAACTTGGGCTCCTAAATATACTATCTTAGTCCATATGGTACAAGCTGAGTCCGGGCTTGAGGAACCATGAATATTGCTAGTTCATGTAATTTCGTACATAAATAAGTTGATACTTAGGAGTTAAAGCATAATAAGGAAAGTCGGTCCAAAACCGAAGGTCCATATTTGAGCTATCAAAATGAATCATCAAAGGAAGAATACTAGAAGAATCAAGAGCACTACCTCTAGTGGGAAGAATCTAGTATAGACTAATCAAAAGCAAGCTTGCCTAAGGGAAACCAAAATATTTGGCCGTAATTCACTATTTAATTCCGGCCACATGTTCCCTACACTAGGTTGGAGGACGGGTTAGCTATTATGTAATCTAAGCCATTGATCTTGTACATACACTCTTAGCCTTAGATTATGCTTAGCTTTAATCCTAAAGCATTACAAATATCACTTGTATTTGGTCATGAGAAACCAACTTGGATGGAATGAAAACCGAGCTTGATAATGCTCTTTTGCTCTTTAAAATTCTCAATTGCTATATCTAAGCTTGGCCGCTTAGTGGTGTCCGATTTAGTCCTAAGGCCTTTGCTAGTGGTGATTTTCTGTATCCTTAAGGGCCTTGGTTTTATCCTCACTACCTCGTTCAATTAACACTTGTCCATCGCTCCATTCCCCTACCTTCCACAACACTTCCCCACTCTCTCTCGGTTTCTTACTTGGCTATACATCAACTGATGGAATTTGGTCTCCAATTTTGGCAAGGGTTTTCCTAAAGATGTCTAAATTAATTCTTAATTATGGGAATTTTCATTTAGGTCGGAAATAATAAAGAAAATGGTCCAAGTATTAAACCGGGTATTTCTGCTGAAAGAGTCGACCTATGCTAATTGTTCTGGTCATAACATTTTGCTCACAGCTTCAAATGGGCCGAGCCATATATTGATGTATAGCTGGGGTACATGGCTAAAGAGGGTAGAAACGAGGTTAAGATACAAAGAAGAGAAACCAAGCATAATGGCTTTCTCCAAGTGCACTCTTCGGAGAATGAGGTGATGGAGGGGTAAATGGTGGAGTTTGGAGGTGAAATTTGGAGGGAAGGCTCTTGGGGAGGTTAGAAACGAATAGTAAAAAGTGGGGGAACATTTGAGGTCAGGATAACCTCAAAGTAAGGGTAAACAGAATGTCTCGCTGTGTGGAAGTCCAGGTTGACGGGTCTTGGTTGTTGTGGAGGAGGGGGTCAGAATATGGCTTGGATGGAGCTAAAATTTGGAGGGGGAACCCTTGAGGGAGTTGGGAAGAGGTTGTAAAAAGTGAGGGCTCATTCGAGGTTAGGATCACCTCGAACTAATGGCTGAAAGTCTGTCTCGCTAAGCGGGCGTCCAAGTTGTCGGCTTTGGGTGTTTTGGTGGAGGGGATCAGATAGGTGCTTGGATTGAGCTGAGATTTGAGGGGGATGACTCAACTCATCCAGAGAGATGTGGGTGAAATTTGGAGTGCAGGTGACTTGTGTATTGGGAGATATGGATTTTTGAAGTGGGGTAATCTGGATAGTACCAAGGTTCTCAAGGATACGTAAATCACCACCTTGAAAAATCTTGGGGCACCTTAATCTTAGCTAGATACAGAAACACCACTAGCTAAGCTCAAGGACTCAAAGATCACCACCAAGTTGCCAAACTTGGATACAGTATTTGAGGATTCAAAAGGGGAACGAGCACACAACTCAAATTCTCATTTCATATTCATAAAAAGTTGTTCTTACAAAGTTGAATACATGAGTTATTTATAATGCATAAAAGCTTGGTGAAAATAAACTAAAGCTTAAAAAAAGATAATGAAAGGCCTAAATTAAACGTCCCCTTCTCTAAGCTAAGATGAGTGGCCGGATGTGAAGATTGATTTTCAGCCAAGTATTCCTTGCCCCTTGCTCAAGCTTGCTTCTTATTGGTCCAACACAAAGATTCCTTCCACTAGTGATAGTGCTTGGGAATTCTTCTAGAGTCTTCTTTGAGCTTGCATTGCATTCCATAATATGATGACTCATTATCATGCATGGGTCTTGGCCGAGCATGGACTATTCGGATGTTGAAGTTAACTTGGACAAATTGCACTAAAAATACCCGGCTTGGACAGTTTGCACTAAAAATACCTTGTTTGGGTTTTTAGGCATTTTTGAACCAACCTTGGTGCATGTTTTTGTCTTAGCTTCTCAACATGATTTATTTATGTATGAATTGTCATAGAGAGACAATTTCCTCAACCTTGCAAGCCCTTGTTTAACTTGCTTTAATTCGGACCAAATTAGGGGATTTTGGAGCCTAAAATTTATCTTCAACTAAACTTGACTCCTCTTGTGTCTTTGCTAATAACCCCTTCACTCTTGGAAGTTTGACTTGGATAGAAATATCCATCATTCTCCCCTTGTTGAAAAGAATTTGTCCTCAAATTTGCATGGACAATATATTCCAAGTGAGGAAAATTTCAAGATCGATGTAACACAACTTTTGTTATCATAGGGGTATTGCTTCTTAATCTCGGTCATTAGGGATATGCCTTGCATGAGCATGAAATCGATTGCTCTTCACAAGTCCCTAATAAATACTTCCCATGTGATTCTTCACGTTGAGACAAGCATGACCAATGGAACCTAGGATCATAGTGAGGCTCACATTGCATTTTACTCGATGCTCAAAATGCAAGTCTCCAACATGAGTGAAAATGTTGTGTGGGTGCAAAACATGAAAAACTCTTAGGGTTTTAACCCTCTTGACTTGGCTACCCATACAACTCCTTCTTTCTTGGATCACTAATGAGTCATACCAAGCATTGGCATTCTTATTCACTCCCATTGGGCTCAAGGCTTCAAGTTGTCCATGATTGAATTCACAACCAGATTTGGGAGTTTCATAAAAATGGCATAACATCACATACACCTTGAACTTTTGAGGAATTAAGTTCACTAGGGCTCGGCCAAAATCTGGTTGGATGGATTTGTGAAGGACAAAATCACCTTTGGACAGCATGTAGTAGTGAGAGCACCAAGCAAATTCTCCAAGCTTAAGCTCACAATAATGGCACAACTTCAATGGTATGAGTATGAGCTTGCTCTCCACATTCTTGGCATAAACACATAGAAATGTTAAATGCTCCAAATAAAGCTCACAAGCTGTCCATGGAGAATAAAAGAGATATCTCCTCTTGAAACACCATTCCAAGTTCTCACAAGTCATTTGCATAAGACCATCACCATTATCAAACCCGAAGGTTGCACATATACTCCAAGCATTACACGGCTTTAAGTCTTCATGGCAACGAGCCTTTGTTAACAATTCAACAATGATTTGAGTAGCTCCATGTAGTGACTCAACTTACTTTCGGCTCACATCCAAGGGGACAAAACATGGGCTGCTCAAGCAGCCTTCAATCATTCAGTTTGTCATGCTCCAAGGTTCTCCAAAATCATGACCAACACCATACAAGAGCATTAGGTGATCAAAATGGAAAACATAATTTTCCAATGGAGTTAATGAAATATACCTCCTTGCCAACTCATGGACTTCTTAGTTGCTCCTCTCGGTTTGCCACTTGGTTAGAAAAGGAAAGATCCATGAAAGTTCAACTCCCTTGCCATAATAAGAGCTTAATAGTTGCGGTCCTTGGAAGCACTTTAAATTCAATAGGAACCTTGGAATCACCAAGTAGAAGCTCCAACATGTAGATGAAAATATGAAAGCCAAATCTCCTTTTGGGCGCTTCACACAATCCGGATACAATCTTTGGAGGTTTCTTTCAACAATAAATGACCATGTAAATTGCTCAAAAACAATTTCACAATCCTCCAAATACAAAGGAAAAGAACACCTCATAGAAAATGCAACATTCAATTTTAGAGGCTTTCTTTTTCTACTACTTGAATTATCACTTCAAGTTTCTCCATAAGATACAACTTCTTGTCAAGCTCAATGCCATTCACTTTGTGATGGGGAGGACACCATAAACCAAACCCCAACTAATATCGAGAGCCAGCCATAATCGATTGATAATTCCGAGTCCTCATAATTCACTATGGAGCCCTCGGAAAACATTGCTGGGTCTTCGTTGATAACGCATGCATCAAGGGAGTTTTGGCCACACTCGAAATACTTATCTGTCTCCTCAAACAGGAGTAAGGGAGTTAGACAAGTCAAAAGTATTCAGAGGAAAATAAGCCAAGAGATCTTTTTCGAGTCCTCGGTTTCGAGCTCGAAGTCAAATGATCTTTTACGAGTCCTCGACTTCTAAGCTTAGACCGGATTCTAGATATACTCAAATCTACTTGATCATCATCTAGGCATCTTCAGCAGAGTTAGAAAAGGAAAGTTAAGGATCATAAAGCAAAAGAATTTGGTGACAACGATTGTAGGCTGTCACTAGACTCGGAACCGTACTACTTTGTACTATTGATTCCGTGGTCCCCCTCCTTTTCTGCCGTCCTTTTTCTACTGTAATTATTTACCTTTTGTCCTTGTTTTCGTCCTTTTATTTTGCTGAATACATCATAACCATTGGTTGTAAAAGGGGATTTATAACCCTTAGATTAGAGTGATGTGACCTATCTAAGATGCCTATAACTATACATGGGCTCTCTAGAGGATGCTGATTTTGATATCGGCTATATGCTAAGTAAAGTTAAGTTGTGCTCCTTTCAACCCCAAAATTCTCTTTTGCTTGTCTAATTAGTGGCATAATTAGGCTGTGTTCGAAGAGTCCGATTATACTTAGTGTGGTGATAATTGTATCACTAAGTGTGATTAGTGCCCTAATTTTATCCTTGATGGTGATATCTCGTATCCTTGGATAGTTCTAGTTTATCTTGTTCTTGTCCTATCGGTGCTTGGTTACCTTGCTAATCACCTCCTCACGAGTGATCGACTTAGTCCTTGTCGCTTACTATTCCAGAGTGGTCATTTCTAAGTCCATTACGAGTCGCTCGAATTGCATTTAGCGCACTCTGTTGGCGGGATCGGCGTAGCCTTGCATCTTGGCACATCGGTTTTGGTATCGAGCTTTAGAGCCTTTCCTAGGCTGAGCTTCCTTACACCCAAACACAACCCTTTTAGCCCCAAACACATTAGTCCACAGAGAACCCATAAACTAGAATGAGTGGAAGCATGACATTGGAGGAACGTTTTGATATGCTCATGAACAACTATGATGAGATGCGTGCCCGAACATATATCCGAAAAAGCAACTTGGAGATATGATGAAGAAGAAGCGGTATGAGTTAGAAGAGTCAACACCCAGCACACCACCTCATACCCACTCACATGGGGATGATGATGAGGAGAGAAATCCCTTTGCTTTCCCGTGAGCGTGAGCAAAGAAGAGGGAGAAAGGATCAATCACCCCGACCCAACTCGGATTTCAAAGTTGAAATCCCAGAGTTTGAAGGTCGCCTTAACCCGAGACGAGTTTTGGAATGGTTGCAAACAATCGAAAGAATCTTTGACTAGAAAGAGGTGAAAGATGAAAAGAAGGTATAGCTTATTACTATCAAGCTCGGAGGGTTTGCCTCAACCTGGTGGGCAAATCGGAGAAGAAGCGTGTTATTTAGAGGAAACCTAAGATCGAAGTTGGGAGGAAATGAGGTCCAAACCGAAAGCCCGGTTTCTACCCCCAACATACATCCAGGATAACTATTCCGAGTTACACAACCTGCAACAAGGTCCGATGAGTGTAAAGGAATACACTAGGGAGTTCTAAAGGTTACTGATTAAATGTGATCTTCAAGAGTTGGAGGATCAAACCATAGTTAGGTATCTTGGAGGACTTGACCCAAAGTATGCTAATGTTGTTGAGCTACGGCGAGTACTCGACGTTTGATGAGGTGTGTCTTCCGGCACATAAGGTGGAGTAGCAAAAGAAGGTCGGAACCTTCGGAAAGAAGTCTCTAAGACTCAACCACCAAAGCCAACTCAGTTTGGCAAGGGTTATTCTAACCCTCTGTTTCGGTCTAAGTCTCATCGCCCCAAAACTCAATTCGAGTCTAAGCACCCTACTATTCGGACTCGGACTCATAACAAACCTCATGCTGGTCAAAGCCGCAAGTGTTTTAAGTGTCGGGGATTTGGACACTTTGCTTCTAAGTGCCCAAATCGAAGGGTCGTCACTATTACTAAGACCGATGAACCCATATGGGATAAGTATGAGCCGGAAGGAGAACTATGCCTTCCTGAGGGCATAGAAGAGATTATTGAAGAGGCTGATGAAGGAGAACTACTTGTGATCGTGAGAGCCTTAAGTGGATATAAGGATCCAAGTGAGGCTTAGAGGGAGAATATATTCCATACAAGGGGAACCGTCAAAGGGAAAGTTTGTTCGATCATTATTGATGGGGGAGTTGCACCAACGTTAATGAGTTGGTGGTTAAGGGCCTTGTAAGGGAAAACAGGAGTCCATGTGTTGTGCCTCCTCTTTTGATGCCTAAGAAGGACGGATCCATGAGGATGCTTGTGGACATTCGTGCTATAAACAAGATCACCATCAAATATAGGCATTCCATACCTAGACTTGAGGATATGCTTGATGAGCTCCATGGTTCATGAGTATTTTCCAAGGTGGACTTAAGGAGTGGATATTATCAAATCCGAATCCGAGAAGGGGATGAGTGGAAAACGGCATTCAACACCAAGAGAGGATTGTATGAGTGGCTTATGATGCTATTCGGATTATCTAATGCACCTAGCACTTTCATGAGCCTCATGAACCAAGTGTTTAGACCTTTTCTTGGCAAGTTTATGGTGGTATATTTTGATGATATCTTGGAGTATAGCAAGAGTGAAGAAGAGCACCTAAACCACCTCACACAAGTTCTTAAATTGTTAAAAAAAAGAGAAGCTCTATGGCAACTTTTAGAAGTGCACGTTCTTTGCCTCGGAAGTGACTTTCGTTGGCTACATAGTCACGGCCCAAGGTGTAAAGGTGGATGAAAGTAAGGTGGAATCCATGAGGTCTTGGCCTACTCCCATAAGTATTCATGATGTTCGAAGTTTCCATGGTTTGGCTTCTTTCTACCGAAGATTCATCAAGAATTTTAGCACTATCACATCTCCTATGACCTAGGTGCTAAAAGGGAGTTCTTTAAAGTGGAATGCTAAGGCTCAAGAGGCCTTTGAAACAATCAAGCTGAAACTTACTCAAGCTCTGGTTCTAGCACTACCATGCTTTGACAAAGTTTTTGAAGGTCGACCTCTAGCCTTCTTTAGTGACAAGCTATATGAATCAAGGAGAAAATACTCAACTTATGACAAGGAGTTTTATGGCATAATGTGGTTGTTAAGCTTGTCGTACAGACAACAAATTAAACCACTACTTAAACTTATAATAAACAATATAGCAAGGGCAAGTAGGGATCGAATCCACGAGGAAAGATATAATAACATGCAAGTTTTAATCTAATTAAATTTACTACTCTTAAAAACAAAACAGAAAATATAAATTAAAATCAATAACTAAAATTCATAGAAAATTATCTAACAACTAAATAAATAATTTATACAGAATAATAAAACTACAATAACCCAGAAATATTTTTGTATATTTTTTAGAATAATTAAAACAGAAAACTAAAGCAGAAAATAAACAAATTCTAAAACAGAAAATTAAATAAGTAAAATTCTGCACTAAAATAATTACGAAAATAAATACTAAAATTACCCAGAATAGTAATACTAATTTTCTAAACCTAACCAGACCCTAAAAATATAAAAACAAAATTTAAAATCTAATTTACGAATTTATTTTATTAAAAACCTGCAGTAATTAAATTCAAGAATTAAATCTGAAAAAATATCAAATTAATTCCAAAAATTCTAAAATTTAATCACAGCAAACTAGGACTCTATCTAAACCCTAAAAGAAAATAAAACACAAAAAATAACAAAAGAAACTATTTTTAAACTAATTTCTAACAAACTGACTCAAAAATAATAAAAGCTGACAGAAAATTAATTCTGAAAATTAAAATATGTAAAGACTCAAAATTAAATTAAAATAAAATTACTAAAACTAACCTAAAATACTGATCTTTAGGGGGTTTAATGAAATTGATAATAAAAGACTATAACTTTATAAGTAAAAATCAATAACTCGAGAATAACTAAAAGCAAACAAATAATTATCAAAGGTAACAAATTTATAAAAACACTTAGTATAATCTATATCCACCATGCAAATTATTATTTATCATTAACACACAAATTGATCTACCCATGAGCTAAACTGTAGAAGACAACCACTAGCGGATCTTCCCCGTTTTTCCTTAGTTATTAGTTTACTTAGGCCTAGCCCTAATATAAACCCTACTAATATTGATAACCCTAGCACTAGCACTAGAATTTAATCAAATCAGAGCATTAAGTATTAGAAAAACATCATCTAGCACCTAATAACCAATCTACTAGCAAATTGATTTAAGAAGGATCTATGATAATTTCCTAATTAAAAGAGATGGGTATGAGCCATCCATGATTAACTAGGGTGATACTTATGTCTAAAAGATCAAGCAATTACGTACTTAAACCCTCTAAACTATCACATGAATTTATATAAAACTAAGTAGCGTGCACTCTAATTAATTAGACATAAATTCATAAACATTAAACACAAATTATCATAAAATCATGGATTGAATCAATAAGACAATAAAAATCGAAACTTTGTTTCAAAATAAATAATTTCACATGGCTTCAAGTAGATTATACCAAGTATAAGAAAAACTACTCACACATAATGTAATTTAAAACATGTAAACTAAATAAAACTAGCATCTTTAATATTAATCTAACAATAAAAACTCGATCTTTTCTAATAAAAATTACAAAACTAAATTATACTACCGATATTAGTTTCTTTGACCCGGGAAGATGAAGAAGATGGTGATGGATGGTGGCTGGCTGGGTAGCGGACAGCAGCAGCCAGCAAGGAGCAGCAGCAGCAGTACGGTGCAGCCAGGAGCAGCGGCAGACAGCAAGCAGCGGGTGCAACAAGGAGCAGCGGAAGCGAGGTGCAGCAAGAGAACGTGAGGTGGTCCAGGTAGCTAGGTGGCTGGCTGCTTGTGTGGGCAGTGGACGTGAGCAAGCAGCAGGTGCGAGCGGCTGGGATGTATGTGGCTGGCTTCCCGGTCTCTCTCCATGATGATAATAAGTAGTATATATAAGGTGAAAGAGTTAGGGTTTATTTCTCTTTCTTCTCTTCTAAGTTTCCCTTTTCTATTCCACTTAGGATTTCCTAAAATATAATATCCTAAAATAAATATTTTATTACATATTATATTTATGGACCGACTTCATATATTTTCTTGGATGCTTGTCGGTAGCTAAAAATCCATTTTTAACGACTTTTCTTCTCTTTCCCACTTTATTCGATAATTACCTATAAATAGACAAAATAGAATAAATTAGATAAAATAAACTATATAATATAAACTCAATAACTACTAAAAATACGTATAAAATACGACTTAACAAATCCCCCACACTTAGACTTTGGACGTCCTCGTGCAAAGAAATCTAAGACTCGATCTAATAATACGCTTTCTTATAAAGATATACATAAAACATAAAATATATACTAAGTTTGCCTTGCTTTCAAAAATACTTTGATGAAATTTTTGTCTTTCCCAAGCAAGTGAAGAACTAAACATTTTCATTGCCATCGGAGAGTTTATTCATTAGCCTCACAATATCTCTTTTAATTAAGCAACAATCAAAAATTTATCCATATTTTTCAAACATGTACATTCCGGTCAAGAGGTCTAAAACTTTTTAGGATGGGAAAAATTAAGGTGCAGTATGGTTATAGAGACACTCGAATCAGCGAGATAACACACTAAAAATCGATAATAAACTTGTTTTGCAAACCTTTTTTTTTTTTTCAATTATATATATATATATAACTCCATTCAATCACATATTCGAGGCCCATATAGGGTCTTAGAAATATAACACTCCCTGTCTCCCACTCACCCAAACAGAGGTGCTGGAGTTAATACTCTATTTTTTTCTTTTTTTTTTTCGTCAGTATGGTTCGAGCCATTGATCGGCCTAAAAGGGGCATGACTCTCCCAGCATGGGTTACTCCATTCATAAGGCTCAACTTGAGACCTAAACTTAAGGGAAATGGCGCCGAGCCACCAACTCCGACCCATGTTGGTAAACTAATAATTTTTTTTTTTTTTTTTTGTAGGCAAAACAAGAAAAATCAAAATTTTAATGAGTCAATCTGCTAAGTTCGGTAGTCTAGGTGAACGGTTTAAGTCAATTTATTGCCTCTATCACGATCATATAACATGATCAAATCGACAGAAAAATTATGATTGTCACTAATTGAAGAAATATATGAAGATCAACTCAAACAACTCCGAATGACAATTAACATGTTCAAATTTCTCACTTTCAAAGGGAAAGAAAAATTAGAAACAGAAAAATTTAAGCAAGTTAACCTAGCATATATTCATGTTCATGCATTTCTTTACAAGAATATATATATATATTTTTTCAAAAAATAAGATAAAGATAAATGCATAAAATTAAAATGTAATAAAGATAAATGCATAAAATTAAAATGCAGGATGCACTCCCCACACTTAATTCATGCATTGTCCCTAATGCATGCTAAATAAAAATAAAAATTAAATTAAAGTAAAAATTATAGAAACTTCCTCGAAAATGTTGGGTTGCCTCCCAACCAGCGCCTTTGTTTACCGTCTTTGGCTCGACACCTTTGTAGCTCAAGGATCATTCAGTTGCATTTCCCACACTAAATTGATCTGGTCTCCTGCATACTTGCAATTAGTGGGAGATTTCTTTTGGAAAAGAACAGATGTATTCTCCCCCACACTTACCTTTTTGTTCCTTTTCAATTTTAATTTGTTCGTGAATAGATCTTTAAGGAACTTAGCATAACGAGGTTCCCTTTTCATGGTATCTAGAAGAGGAATGTTTGTTTCTACCTTCCTAGATACTTCTATAATATCTTCAATTGCCTCGTCTATCGTATGAGTTGTGCTTATCAATCTACTAGGAAAAGGTGGGATAGGCTTGTAAATATCTTTCTTATTTTCACCTATTTCCTCAGCATTAGAGGCCTTATCTTTATTTTGGTCAAGTTCAGATTCCATGACTTCTAATTTTAGCTCTACCTCTATGTTTTTCGGAGGTTCCTCTAACTCTTTCGCCCTATTAAATGTTAAGACACTCACATTTTCTTTTGGATCTTGGAAAGGTTGAGATTGCACTTGGGCTTGCAGGTTACTAAGCATGGCATCATTGGCAATCTGTTTCTCTTGTACCTGCTTAATGGTCATCTCTAAGCTTTGGAACCTAAGGTCGAGTCTCCTTTTTCTGGTCATCCATTTTCTTAATGATTTGCTCTAAAAGATAATTAGTTTTGTTCTGAGCAATGGATTCATCAAATTCTAGGGGTTTTCTTCAAATCCATACCTAAGGTTAGAGTAATCACTCCATTCTTCATAAGTGTTCGAGAATATGTTATAATTCATTCGACCTTGGTTGGAAAAAATAGCATTCACATGCCCTCTTTGTTGTGTAGGGCATGAATTAGCAACATGACCCTCTAAATAGCAAATACTACAAACTACTACTTCTTCTCTGTGGACCAATTTATTCAACATAACAGTAATTTGGGACAATTGGGTCTCTACGAGATGGACCTAAATTGAACTCATTAACATTCCTAAATTGGGTATCTCCCATTCCAAATTGTTGAGTATTTTGGGCCATAATATTTAACAATTCTCTAGCCTCGAGCTGGAGTCTTATTAAACAAGGCCCCTCCACTAGCAACATCTACCATATTTCTACCTATTAGCAATAAACCTTCATAAAACTATTGAATCAATAAATGCTCGGGAATTTGATGTTGGGGACAACTAGCACATAATTTATTAAAACGCTCCCAATATTCGGAAAAACTCTCCCCAATCATCTGTTTAATACCACAAATTTCCTTTCTAATGGACCCTATCCTAGATGCAGGAAAAAATTTCTCTAAAAATGCTTTATGAACTTCGGTCCATGTAGTGAATGTTGCAGGTGGTAAGTAATAAAACCAATCTTTAGCCTTATCCTGAAGTGAAAAGGGAAAGGCTCTCAACTTAATTTGGTCTTGGGTGATTCCCTCAAATTGCATAGTGGAACATGTAATAATAAACTCATTGATATGACGATATGGGTCCTCACCAGGCAGTCCATGAAATTTAGGTAACATATTTAAAAATCCGGAGTTCGAGTTTTAGAGGTCGGTCCAATGCGAGGATATGAGATAGGTAAAAGTTGTGTATCCAAGTTAGGTGCAGCAAGTTCACGTAAGGTAGTCATCTCAATAATTTTAGAACTTACGAAACAAAATCGAAACACTTACTTGGCTTTCAACTTCGTCAAATGTATACTCCTTTTCAAAATAAAAAAAGCACTAAAAAAAACAAAACTATGAAAACAAACTATTAAAGTTACAAAGAAGTAATAAAAGTAGTAAATCTAAAATAAATAAAACTAACAACTATTATTTTCTTTCCCCAGCAACGGCGCCAAAATTTGTTAAGCTTGTCGTACAGCAACAAATTAAACCACTACTTAAACTTATAATAAACAATATAGCAAGGGCAAGTAGGGATCGAATCCACGAGGAAAGATATAATAACATGCAAGTTTTAATCTAATTAAATTTACTACTCTTAAAAACAAAACAGAAAATATAAATTAAAATCAATAACTAAAATTCATAGAAAATTATCTAACAACTAAATAAATAATTTATACAGAATAATAAAACTACAATAACCCAGAAATATTTTTGTATATTTTTTAGAATAATTAAAACAGAAAACTAAAGCAGAAAATAAACAAATTCTAAAACAGAAAATTAAATAAGTAAAATTCTGCACTAAAATAATTACGAAAATAAATACTAAAATTACCCAGAATAGTAATACTAATTTTCTAAACCTAACCAGACCCTAAAAATATAAAAACAAAATTTAAAATCTAATTTACGAATTTATTTTATTAAAAACCTGCAGTAATTAAATTCAAGAATTAAATCTGAAAAAATATCAAATTAATTCCAAAAATTCTAAAATTTAATCACAGCAAACTAGGACTCTATCTAAACCCTAAAAGAAAATAAAACACGAAAAATAACAAAAGAAACTATTTTTAAACTAATTTCTAACAAACTGACTCAAAAATAATAAAAACTGACAGAAAATTAATTCTGAAAATTAAAATATGTAAAGACTCAAAATTAAATTAAAATAAAATTACTAAAACTAACCTAAAATACTGATCTTTAGGGGGTTTAATGAAATTGATAATAAAAGACTATAACTTTATAAGTAAAAATCAATAACTCAAGAGAATAACTAAAAGCAAACAAATAATTATCAAAGGTAACAAATTTATAAAAACACTTAGTATAATCTATATCCACCATGCAAATTATTATTTATCATTAACACACAAATTGATCTACCCATGAGCTAAACTGTAGAAGACAACCACTAGCGGATCTTCCCGTTTTTCCTTAGTTATTAGTTTACTTAGGCCTAGCCCTAATATAAACCCTACTAATATTGATAACCCTAGCACTAGCACTAGAATTTAATCAAATCAGAGCATTAAGTATTAGAAAAACATCATCTAGCACCTAATAACCAATCTACTAGCAAATTGATTTAAGAAGGATCTATGATAATTTCCTAATTAAAAGAGATGGGTATGAGCCATCCATGATTAACTAGGGTGATACTTATGTCTAAAAGATCAAGCAATTACGTACTTAAACCCTCTAAACTATCACATGAATTTATATAAAACTAAGTAGCGTGCACTCTAATTAATTAGACATAAATTCATAAACATTAAACACAAATTATCATAAAATCATGGATTGAATCAATAAGACAATAAAAATCGAAACTTTGTTTCAAAATAAATAATTTCACATGGCTTCAAGTAGATTATACCAAGTATAAGAAAAACTACTCACACATAATGTAATTTAAAACATGTAAACTAAATAAAACTAGCATCTTTAATATTAATCTAACAATAAAAACTCGATCTTTTCTAATAAAAATTACAAAACTAAATTATACTACCGATATTAGTTTCTTTGACCCGGGAAGATGAAGAAGATGGTGATGGATGGTGGCTGGCTGGGTAGCGGACAGCAGCAGCCAGCAAGGAGCAGCAGCAGCAGTACGGTGCAGCCAGGAGCGGCGGCAGACAGCAAGCGGCAGGTGCAACAAGGAGCAGCGGAAGCAGGTGCAGCAAGAGAACGTGAGGTGGTCTGGGTAGCTAGGTGGCTGGCTGCTTGTGTGGGCAGTGGACGTGAGCAAGCAGCAGGTGCAGGCGGCTGGGATGTATGTGGCTGGCTTCCCGGTCTCTCTCCATGATGATAATAAGTAGTATATATAAGGTGAAAGAGTTAGGGTTTATTTCTCTTTCTTCTCTTCTAAGTTTCCCTTTTCTATTCCACTTAGGATTTCCTAAAATATAATATCCTAAAATAAATATTTTATTACATATTATATTTATGGACCGACTTCATATATTTTCTTGGATGCTTGTCGGTAGCTAAAAATCCATTTTTAACGACTTTTCTTCTCTTCCCCACTTTATTCAATAATTACCTATAAATAGACAAAATAGAATAAATTAGATAAAATAAACTATATAATATAAACTCAATAACTACTAAAAATACGTATAAAATACGACTTAACGAGTGGTCACTTGAGCATTGGAGCCATTATTTGGTGGCTAATGAATTTATTCTCCATTCAGACCATGAGGCTCTCAAGTACATACAAGGGCAGCATAAATTGAATCCAAGGCATGGCAAGTGTGTAGAATACCTCCAAACATTTCATTTCACTATCAAGCACAAGTCCGGGAAAATGAACAAAGGAGCGGACGCTTTGTCAAGGAGGTATCTTCTCTTGTTTCAATTGGAATCCCATGTTTTCGGTTTTGAGCATTTAAATCTTTGTATGTTGATGACAAAGATTTGGGGAAAATGTATCAAGCTTGCCAAAATCATCCAAAACGAGAGTTCCTAGTACAAGATGGTTTTCTTTTCAAGGGCACTTGGTTGTGCATTCCCCAATGTGGAACAAGGGAACTCTTGATCCGAGAGGTACATGGTGGTGCTTTGGCTGGCCATTTTGGCATAAACAAAACAACGAGCATGCTTAGGGAGCACTACTTTTGGCTGACTATGGAGAAAGATGTACAAGACATATTGAAGAGGTGTGCGGTGTGTCAAGAATCAAAGAGCCATTTCCTCCCTCAACGGCTCTACACCCCTCTTCCAACACCCAACCAACCATGGGAGAATGTGAGTATGGATTTTGTTTTGGGGCTACCAATGACACAAAGGAACAAAGACTCTATTCTAGTGGTAGTGGACCATTTCTCTAAAATAGCTCGCTTTGTTCCATGGAATAAAACCAATGATGCAACTCAAGTGGCTGATTTATACTTCAAGGAGATTATGAGGCTACATGGTATACCAAAATCCATAGTTTTCGACCAGGACAACAAGTCTCTAAGCCACTTTTGGATCACACTTTGGAAGAAGTTGGGAACCAAGCTATGATTTAGCACCACTTGTCATCCTCAAACAGATGGGCAAACTGAAGTCACAAACCAAACATTGGGAGTGCTTTTGAGGACTTTGTTCAAGACCAATATGAAAGTGTGGGATCAACTTTTTGCTTATGCTGAGTTTGCTTACAATGGAGCTCCAAGTAAGGCCACGGGTGTTAGCCCCTTCAAGGTAGTCTATGGAATTGAGCCACTAACTCTCCTAGACTTGACACCGAGAGGTTTGGAAGGAAAACCCAATGTGGAGGCTGATAAAAGAGTCAATGAAATCCAAAGAATGCATGAGAAAGTGAAGGCAAAGATTGAACTAATCAATGCCCCTTACAAACAAAGAGTTGACAAGGGCAAAAGGAGGAAGGTTTTCTAGCCCGGAGATCTTGTGTGGGTACACTTAAGGAAGGAGCACTTTCCTTCCAAGAGAAAGAACAAACTAATGCCAAGGGCTGATGGACCATTTGAAGTATTGGAGAAGATCAATGAGAATGCCTACAAGATTGATCTACCCGGTGAATATGGAGTTTCCACAAGCTTTAACGTTGCTGATTTATCTCCCTATTTTGAGGATGATGCACTAGAGAATTTGAGGGCAAATTCTTCCTTACAAGGGGAGAATGATGGAGGTTTCCATCCAAGCCAAGCCACCAAAGGTCATGGACTATTAACAAAGTTACAAAAGGAGATCAACTTGTGTAGAGATCAACTAGAGCTGAACTAGAGCTTGGAGGGTCCGAGTAGTGCAAGCTGAACTAGAGCTTGGAGGGTCGTAGATTTATCCTTTCATGACAATTAGTACATAAATAATTAATGCTTAGAAGCCGAGACAAAAATAAACAGCAAAGGAGGTCCAAAATGCCTAAAATCCTAAACCGGGCTTTTTAGGAGCAATCTGTCCGGTTGACTTCAATGACTGAAAAGTCCTTGCTCGGATCATCAAAATAATTCACCAAGGGGAGAAATGCATTGCTAACATGAAGAAGGTTCTAGAGAAGTCAAAGAGCACTACCTTTAGTGGGAAGAATCATGTGTTGGACCGACCAAAACCAAGCTTGCACAAGGGGAAAGCGAATACTTGGCCGAAAATCACTATTCATTTCAGGCCACATGTTCCCAAAACAAGCTTGGAGAAGGGGTTAGCTATAGTGTAATCTTGGCCTTTGATCTTTTATATAGACTCTTAGCCTCTAGATTATGCTTAGCTTTAATTTTTGAGCATTACATATACTACATGTAATCGGTTATGTAAAGAAAACTTTGATAGTGAATGAAAACCGAGCTAGTTATTGCTCTTCCCCTTAAATTCTCAATTGATTTATATAAGCTTGGCACTCTTAGTGGTGCTCGATGGAGTCCAAAGGTTTAGCTAGTGGTGTTATCTCGTATCTAGCTTAACCTTCGATGCCTCAAGGACCTTGTGGTGGTGTGCCTGTATCCATAAGGAACTTGCCCTATCCTTGTCAAGCACATCTTATAGCACTCATTCAATCACCCCATTTCCCTACCGTTCACAACACTTCCACTCCACTCTCGATTACTTGCTTAGCTATCCATCACTTATCAACTCTTTGCTTATATGTATGGTTGGATTGCTCAATTCTAGCTCTAACGTTTTCATGTATGTTATGGATCTCTTGGACCCTTTTGGCAGCATCGATGCTTGGCTTTTCATCCATGCCTCTTGGTGTCAAGTCCAATGGAGTAAGTGGCTTAACTCCATAGACTATTTTGAAAGGACTCATGCTTGTGGATTTTTTGGAGCACCATTGTAAGCGAATTCGGCGCGAGCGAGTAGCTAGTCCCATGCTTGGGCATTGGTTTTGATCAAGGCTTTCAATAGCACGCTGAATGTTCCGTTAGTCACTTTGGTCAGCCCATCCATTTGAGGATTACAAGTAGTGCTAAACTTGAGCTTAGTTCCCAACTTCTTCTAAAGAGTTACCCAAAAATGGCTCGAAACATGGTGTCTCTGTCCCAAATCATGGATTTTGGAATGCCATGAAGTGGCACTATCTCCTTGAAATACAAATCAGCTACATGGGTTCCATCGTTGGTTTTGTTGCATTGAAGGAAATAAGCCATTTTGGAGAACCTATGAACCACCACCAGAATTGAGTCTTTGTTCCTTTGAGTCCTTGGTAAGCCTAGTATGAAGTCTAAGCTCACATCTTCCCATGGTCGAGTAGGTGTTGGAAGTGGGGTGATAGGGAGGACACCACAAACCCAACCCCAACAAATACCGAGAGCTAGCCGGAACCGATTGATAATTCTAAGTCCTCGGAATTCACTACGGAGCCCTCGAAACCATTGTTGGGTCTTCGTTGATAACGCGAGCATCAATGGAGTTTTGGCCACACTCGAAATACTTGTCTGTCTCCTCATACAAGAATAAGGGAGTCGGACAACTCGAAGTATTCGGAGGAAACTAAGCCAAGAGATCTTTTTCGAGTCCTCGGTGAAAGTTAGCTCTTCGAGAGACTAAATCACCCTAGAGGAGGGGTGAATAGGGTGATGATGAAATTTGCTTCTAATTAAAGAATAAATTCGTCCGAGTAGAGTTGGAGTCACGGATTAACTCGGAAAAGACCCGACTCGAAATCAGTAAAGAATATAGAAATAGAGTTGATCGAACAAGTAAACAATCCGAGTCTAGAATATACTCGAAAACTGGTAACACGTAAAGTACGTGGAAACCCTCCTGGGGCGAGAAAACCACGGACCGTGCTAATCCAAGCACGAAGTCAAATCCACTATTTTGAATCCACAAAATACAGTAGGTCGACTCAACCCGAGTTGCTCCCTTAGACAACTCCTTACAAGTTTTCCTAGACTCGAAATTCCCTTATTTGATCTAGTACTTCCTAGCTGAGATAATCCTTACAGCTAGGGACAAGCTGAGCTGAGTTAACCTTTACGACTCAATCAAGGGACCTTACTTAGAGAGTAAGAAGAGAGTTTGTAATCGAGTACAAGACCTTACAACTCATAATATAATGAATTATAGAATTGGAGTTATAAGTAGAAGATTGAGAATGAATACAATGACTTTTGATCAAGTATGTATTTTACAATTGGTTCAGCAATCTCCAAGTCTTAAGAGTTGGCTTCTATTAATAGATGACCAAGCAGCTTAGCCGTTGTGTCCATCCTCCGACTGGAAGTTCCTTTATGACCGTTGTGAAGGATTTTCCGAGTCACTCGGAAAATATCCGTTGAAATATGAACGTTAGACAACGGCTCTTGACTCCCTTAGAAGTGCCTAAAACCACTGGCGATGTCTTGAAAAATAAGGTGGAAACCACTTGTTGAGCTTGGTGTTGCAGATTTCCAGTTTTGGAAATAGACAACCCCGACACGATGTCCGGGGCTAGGTCGAAGTGGAAAAAGCCTTGTCTGCTTGGTGATTTGACGTTTTGAAGTCGGTTACTTTTGTAATTCAAAATTAAGATAGCCTCATTTGAATCACCTCCAAAAGTAAATCAATTTGGTTCTCAAAGTATAAAATACTTTGATCCAAGATTAGACACGAGATAATAATATAATTAAGATAATTAAGTGACTAATTATACGGGTTAAAAAGGAATGGAATTTTATGAGTCTAATATTCATAATACTCAAAATTCCTTCCGAGTCAATCTAAAAGAGAATCAAGTTAAATAAAGAATATCGGAGGGAATAAACTTGATCTAGGCTGAGCATGATTCAAACTAGAAGCGCCGACTCTTACGAGAATAAGACCTGTAATATGAAGTCGAGTCCCGAGTTCGGTTGTATGAATACTGGCGTTTGAACATGCGATAATTCTAAGTGATGAGTGCCTCGGAACTGAGTGTAACATAGTGAGTGTAGATATGCTTTACGAATCACACAAAGTCATGCATAAATACATGAAATAATTTCTATAACACTTAGAGAAAATATTATATCACCCAGAAAAGTTTCTAAGGCACGGGGAATGACTTGGAATCAAAACTTTATAAGTAAGAAAAACTTATACCGATTCCCTTGATAGAACTCGGAAAAGTGAGGTGCAAAGTCTAAGTCTTCAATCTCCCCTTTTTGATAAAAGGCATTCCATACTTAGACAGAAACCTTGTTAGTGATATAAGTTTGATTTTTAAACTTGCTCGGAAAAGAGACTTGATATTTCATAGATCACAGAGCAAGAGAAGACATGAGTCCGAGATACACGAAGTTATTAATGAAATGTAGTGATTTGAATGACAATGCTGAGCACGAAATCATATTGGATGGGAACTCGAAATACTTGCATTTAAGCAACGAACTCATAAACATTGGAGCGAAATGCATTTTCATTGCCTTCACAAAAAAATATTTACAAAGGGTGAGAGAGACTCCCCTAAACAAGACATCTAATTTTCTATCTATACTCCCTCTTGCCTTTCAGCAAAAAACAAGAACATGGGAAGAATACAACAAGAAGTACACGATGTCTAGACAAAACCAAAAAAAAACATTGTAAATAAAAGACTAAGAGATTAAGGAGGGGATGGGTTTGTGCGAGTTGAAGAGGAAGGGCGAGTGGAGCGCCGGCGCTGATAGGATCTTGACGATGTGCTTGAGCACGCTGGAGGGAGGACGGGGATCTCCGGCAAAGGCTCGGTTCTAAGTGGCTGACCGAGAACGAGGGGATCCAGAGGTTCATCCTCTTGTATCTCGTCAGCTGGAGGGGACTACTCAGGCGACCCGCCGGTGATTGTCCTTGTGCAGCAAGGTCTTCGACCCACTCATACTGTTGTCCGAGCTTATCACTTCCGGTTGAGCTTTAGGAGCACTTAGACCCTCAGTTGTTGCTCCTTGTTCTTCCTGTTGTGCCTCCCCTTGGCCGAGAAGGAGCTGCCTCAGCTGTAGGCTCCTCGGCTTCGCTTCTTCTTGATCTTCTTCGTCACCCTCTCCTCTATCTAAGGAGGTCTTGGCCGAGGCTCGAGGACTCTTCAAATGTGTCCGAGTCGCCTTGGTCCTGAGCTGCCTTGGACAGTCTCTCTGGAGAAGCTCTAACAGCTCCCTTTTCTCCTTTACCGGGGCCTTCATCTCAATGAGCGGAGTCCTGCTTGCTCTCGGATTTGAGGCGGGCGGTTTTCGGTTTATGGTCATAGGCTGAAAGATAGTCTTGAATAACCGGAGTATGTCCTTGAATTCCAAGGACACGAGGCTGATTTTGTCCATGAAGGCGAGAGGACAAAATGGAAGAGAGAGACTTAGAAACACCTGAGGTGGAAGCACCACCAGGTGGGGCGGGAAGAGAAAGGGGGTATATTTACGAGTCCGACGTGAAGAAGATAGCCTCGGCTTTGAGTCGTGTACCCGGATACCGGGTTGGGTCTCCTGGTATCCATACCCCTGAAGTTCCTTTTTGCCGACAACAATGGCAGCCTCGAAACAGCGTTTGGGTCCGAGGGAAGAGGAACTTTGAATTGTTTGAAAACATGGGTGAGAAGAGCACCAAAAGGAAGAGGGGTGTTCTTCTTGTTTTGGAATTGAGCTGGCATAGCTGCCATTTGCTCAATTATGGAGGGAAAGAGGTCTACTTCGTAGCCCTCGAGAATGTCAAAAAGAGCTTTAAGGTGCTTGGAGTTGGGGTTCTCCTTGCTAGAGTGCTTGAGAGAAGAATGTTCTCATCAGCAAGAAACACAGAAGACGTGCTTCGATCCGAGCTGAGTCACGGAAAAATTTTGCGTGACCCGGGGAACTCTTTGGCATACTTTTCAAAGAAGTCGTCAGCAACCTTAGTGAAAGGAATTGGATTGCTTGTTCAAGAAAAGAGAAGAGACCTTGAACAGATGATGGAGAAGGGAAGTGTTAATGTGAGCTGTTATGTTCGAACCCTGGAGGTTAGAATACCTTCGGAGCTGGTGAGATGTGTGTAAAACTCGGATACGAGTTCAAGGTAAATGAACTCGCTGAAACAAAGA
Organism: Talinum fruticosum; assembly: GCA_021018815.1. Taxonomy (NCBI): domain Eukaryota; kingdom Viridiplantae; phylum Streptophyta; class Magnoliopsida; order Caryophyllales; family Talinaceae; genus Talinum; species Talinum fruticosum. Next base: position 4,723,075 of record JAITYX010000026.1, read on the forward strand.
AAATTATAAACCCGGTGGATTGGATGTGAGGCAACCACGAAAATTTGGTGGTTGGGAAGAACTTATCATCCAGCGCAAGATCTTTGGGTGACAATAGGTTTAGAATTTGAGGGGCCTTTTTGGCTTTTGGTTTGGGGTTTCTTTATCGTAGAGCCAAGAAAGTCGGGATGAGAGCCTCTTTTTGTCATTTTTGAGTAAAAAAAGAGAGTAGGAAGGCTTGAGAAGGATGAGGAAAGAAGAACTCGAAGAGAGCAAAAAAAAAATAAAGGAGTAGAAGAAAGAGTTGAGAGCAAGCGAGCTTACTTGAGATGATCTTCACGAAGCTTGAAAATACCGAAGTCGCTGAAGAGGCGAGAGAGCTTGTGCGCGAAGTTTTGATTTCGAGTGAGGGAGTAAGTGAAAAGTAAAGTAACGAAATGAAGGAGAATAGTCGCTATTTATAGGAAAATAAACGTCCTTCGATATCCGTTCGACTCGGCTCTTTCAGCGATCACTTCGACCGGTGTGACGGTTCTCTCCTCAACGGTTAGAATTCCGGTGGTTTGTCTCTCAACGGCTAGTTGTTTGATCACAGCGTACAGAAAAAAAATTTTGAAAATAAATTCTGAAATTCTCCACTCATCTAGAGATGATTTCGGAAGATTGATGTCCATTTTTTTCAAAATCTAAGTCGACTCCGCTCGGTTTTCGAGTGACTCAAAAGCTGGAAGTAAATAATAACTATTGGCTCGGTATCACTAAGTCAACTGAACTGATGGTTACTAATGAATTGTAAGCACATAACCCATAATCATGCAAAGAAGTTTTCACATAGAAAGCACATAATTATGCATTTAACATACCAAGCTCATTCCTAATAAAACAAAATTGATTCTCACCAAGAAGCTTAGTAAAGATAGTAGCTAGTTGAAGATTGGTAGGAATGAAATTTAGTTCAATATCACCTTTCTCAGAATAGTCTCTTAAGAAATGATACCGACCTCAATATGCTTTGTCTTTGAGTGTTGAACTGGATTTTTGGTGATGTTAATTGCACTCTAATTGTCACACTTGATTGGAACCGATTTGAAAGAAAGTCCAAGATCTCTCGAGTGTTGCTTTATCCATAAGATACGAGCGCAGCATGCTCCAGACTGCAATATACTCAGCCTCTGCGGTTGATAGAGCTACTGAGTTTTGCTTCTTTGAGTGCCAAGATATTAAGGATTGGCCCAGAAATTGGCAAGCTCCTGAAGTACTTTTCTATCAACTTTTTATCCAGCATAATCAGCATCCGAGTATCCAGTGAGAGTCATGTCTCGAGTCTCTTGAGTACCACTGACCTAAATTCTAAGTCCCTGTAAGATATCTAAATATTCTCTTCACCGCAGTGAGATGTGATTTTTAGGATTAGCTTGAAATCTTTCACATAGACAGACACTAAACATTATGTCCGGTCTACTCGAAGTAAGATATAGCAAAGATCCAATCATACCTCGATAGAGTTTCGATCTATTGCTTTACCTTTCTCGTCTAAGTCAAGTTTTATGGTGCTTTGCTCATAAGTGTAGCTATGTGCTTTGCATCTTGGAGTTTATATTTTTCAACAGACTCCTTGGTGTACTTTGATTGATGGACATAGATTCCATCTTTGTCTTGCTTGATTTGTAGACCAAGGAAGAAATTGAGTTCTCCCATCATACTCATTTGAAATTCTGTCTCATTAACTCGGAAAAGTCTCGACACGAGAATTTCATTAGTAGCTCCAAAAATTATATCATCAATATATATCCGAGCAATAAGGAAATCTTTCCCTTTGGTTTTATAAAGAGAGTCTTGTCAATCTGACCTCTCTAAAATCATTTTGAACCAAGAAATTGCTCGAGTCTTTCGTACCAAGCTCCGGGAGCTTGCTTAAGACCATAAAGAGCTTTTTGAAGTTTGAAAACATGATTTGGAAATTCGAGTTTTCAAATCCAGGGGCTGCTCGACATAGACTTCCTCTTCGATAAAACCATTGAAAAAAGCACACTTGATATCCATTTGATATAACTTGATATTCATGCTAGATGCAAATGCCAATAGGATTCTAATGGCTTCAATTATGGCAACGAGTGCAAAGTTTTCCCCACAATCAATCCCTTCTTCCTTATTGTAACCTTGAGCCACAAGTCTAGCCTTATTTCGACTACCAACCCACCTTCATCCAGTTTGTTCTTGAAAACCCATTTGGTTCCTATTACTGGGTGGTCAAAAGGTCGTTTGGTCAAAGTCCGAGACTTGGTTTCTTTCGAATTGATTGAGTTCCTCTTGCATGGCCTCTACATATTCGAGGTTCATTTAGGGCCTCTAGTGCATTTTGGGCTCGAGTTAATGAAATGAATGCAGTGAATGCACATAGATTCTGAAGAGAGGAACGAGTTCTTACCCCACTATTGATATCGGATAATATGTTCTCTAGTGGATGACTAGAAGCATACTTGAATGCTTTACTGTTCTCTTATTCACCGGATGTGTAAGCTGAATTGATTGACCTTCGGAAGTTTGTTCCGAGTGGACTTGTTCATCGGTTTGTCCTTCATCATTCTGAGCTGGTTCTTGAATTGTCTCATTCTAAGTCACTTTGTTCTTAGTGACTTCATTCTGAGCTGGTTGAGTTTGATTCCTGATAGGCTCATTTTTGTCAAGGTCATCATCTCTGCTGAGCTTCGGATCTGAGAATGATGATTCACTGGGTCTTTCCTGTTCAATCTCATCAAACACAATGTGGATGCTTTCTTCCACTTTATTAGTTTTCTTATTGGAAATACAATAAGCTTTACTATGAGATGAATAACCCGGAAAAATACCTTCATCTGACCGAGCATCAAACTTGGTCGAGGTGATCCTTACCATTATTATGAACAAAGCATTTACATCCAAAAGGTTTGAAATAGGAAATATTGGGTTTCCTCCTTTGTAGAGCTCATAAGGTGTTTTCTTCAAAATGGGCTCGATGAGGCATCTGTTCAACGTGTAGTTAGGCTGTGTTGACTGCCTCAGCCCAGAAATAGTAGGGTAGATTGTGCTCAATCATCATTGTCCTAGCTATTTCTTCAAGAGTTCTGTTCTTTCTCTCCACTACTCCATTTTGTTGAGGAGTTCTTGGTGCTGAGAAGTTGTGAGAGATACCATTCTTGTCGCAAAACTCCGAGAATTCCGAGTAGTCAAACTCCCTTCCATGGTCGGTTCGGATTCTCCGGATCTGAGTCCGAGACTCAACTTGGATTTTTCTACAGAGCTTGCTGAACTCCTTGAATGCTTTATTTTTGTGCTTAAGAAAACACACCCAGGTAAATCGTGAGTAATCATCAATAATAACGAGTACATATGATTTACCTCCGAGGCTCTTAACAGGATTTCACCACATAAGTCCATATGTAGCAGTTCAAGCACTTTGGATGTGGAAGCTGTCTTCGAGGATTTGAATGATGATCTGACTTGTTTCCTTCTTATGCAGGCTTCACAAACTTTGTCTCTCTTGAAAGCACAATTGGGCAATCCTCTGACTAAACCATGAGATGCCAATTTCTTAATAATATGCATGCTAACATGGCCTAATCTACGATGCCATTTCCATGAGTCAACATGAAGTGATGCTTTTAAACAAGATAAATTCTGACTCGGGTCGAAAGAGGAATAATATACGTGTTACTCGATCTCTTACCTGAGAGTTTAATCTCCTTAGTAGTGTCATCAAAAATGTAACAATTGGTTTGAGTGAATCTTACCTCTTGACCTTTATCACATAGTTGAGAGATGTTAACCAAGTTGTACTTTAATCCTTTGACAAGGTAAACCGGGCTGACCAGATTGCTTCCCTTTCCAATCTTGCCTATCCCAATTATCTTGCCTTTGCTTGTCATCTCCAAAAGTGACTTTTCCACCTTTGTACTCCTCTAACTCAAAAAATAGTCCCGAGTCTCTCGACATATGGCGTGAGCATCCACTATCAAAGTACCAATGTCCTTTTGATCTTTTCTAAGTGACCTGCACAACAGAGACAAGCTAACCCTTCTCACTTCCTCTAATGAACCCAGTAACACTCTTTACTATGGTCCTTTTCTGAGTAAGAAGGTTTTTCGAAACCCAAATTTGAATGACTTTGGGCTTAGTCCGATTTTGAGTCTTCCGTTTAAAGAACTGAGTCCGTGTCTCTTTCTTTTGAGAGGTTTTTCTTTTTAAAAACGATGGAGATGGTTTTCTCCTATAAACTAGTATGGGCTCAGTCCTTCTTTCATTCTTATGAATGGGACCATGCTTAGCTTTCCTGAGCTTTACAGTTCCGGAATCTTTCTTGAAAAGTTCTTAGTAGGAATTGGATTCCTCCTCTTTGTTAAAACCAAGACCTTCTTTTCTGAAGGAGACACATTGAGATCCCAAGAGCATGTTAAGGTTTTTCGGACCTTGAGTAAACTTTAAAACAAGATCTTAAGACTCATTGAGCTTTTGCTTTAGCTACTCATTTTCTCTTCGAGTGACTCAGACTCAAGCTCATTGATTTGAGCACTCATCTTGAGTTCTCCGAGTGTGAGTCTCGGTTTTCCAACTCATCTTTTAAAGAAATGCTCTCAGAGGAAATTGACTCAAGTTGTTCTTTAAAGTGAGAAGAATCGGAATTGGACTTTTCTTCCAAAGTGAAAATATACTTGGCCAAATCAACTTTGCAGAATTTGAGAAAGTACCCAATTACCTCTTAAGGATTAGCTTCCTCATTGTCCGATTGATCCGAGTCCGACTCTGTTTCGCTTCGAGTCGGAAAGTGTCATCGGACACTTTGAGTCATCCGAGTCCTCGTCATCTTCCGATGAGTCCTCGTCACTCTATGTGGCCATCGTAGCCTTTTTCTTCCTTCTGTCCCTTTTTCTCTTGGGATAGTCCTTGACTATGTGTTCCTTGCTGCCACATTCAAAACATCCAAAGTTCTTAGTCAAAGATAACTTTGAAGGGGAAGAGTATTTACCTTTTCTATCCTTCTTATCTTTCTTGTAGAACTCTTCTTTTGGCTTCTTATCCCATTTCTTGTGCTTCATCATTCTCTTGAAGCCTCTATCAATAAGTGTCATGGGATCTTCTTTTGAGTCGAAGAACTCGAGATCTTCTTCTCTGGTTTCGAGGCTTTCACGCAATGTTCTTTTTGGTGCTCGACCTCCGCATCCTCCTCATCCAGGTGGATCTCATGGGTGAGAAGCTTCCCAATGAGTTCGTCCGGCTTCGGTAGAGATAGGTTCTAAGCCTCTTCGATAGTTGTCACCTTGGGACCCCATCTTTTCTTGGGTAGGCTTCGAGTATCTTTCGCACATTTCCTCGTGGGAGATCTTTTTACCCAGAGATTTGAGATTATTGGTAATCTCTGTAAATCGAATAAACATCCGAGTGATGTTTTCTTCGGCTCCATCTTGAATAGCTCATATTTGTGAAGATATTGGCTTATCTTCGCTTGTCCGACTTGGCTTGTACCTTCATAGGTGTTGACCAGGGTGTCCCACACTTCTTTGGCTATATCACAAATAGACACTCGGTTATATTCTTCCGAACTGATGGTGCACATAAGAATGTTCATAGCCTTGAAGTTCTTTCCGAACTTTTCAGCTTCATCAGCTGTGAACTCAGCCTTTGTTTTGGGCACAGTTCTTGTTTCTTCTCTCCTCATGGGGAGGTAGTTTCCTTCTTGTATGATGTTCCGGACATCTTCATCGTGATCCAGGAGGAAACATTCCATGAGTTTCTTCCGAGTGCACAAAGTTGGATCCTTTGAACTTTGGTGGTCCAGTGGAAGATCTTCCTTCATCGAACTCTCCATTGTTCCGAGCCATTTGATCTTTAAACCTTTGGATGGTTAGATCCTTTTTAAAAGGCTAGGCTCGATACCAATTGAAAGTTAGCTTTTGGAGAGACTAAGTCACCCTAGAGGAGGGGTGAATAGGGTGATGATGAAATTTGCTTCTAATTAAAGAATAAATTCGTCTAAGTAGAGTTGGAGTCATGGATTAACTCGGAAAAGACCTGACTCAGAAATCGGTAAAGAATATAGAATCAGAGTTGACCGAACAAGTACATAATCTTAGTCTAGAATGTACTCAAAAGCTGGTAACATAGAAAGTACGTGGAAACCCTCCTGGGGCGGAAAACCACGGACCGTACTAATCCAAGCACGAAGTCAAATCCACTATTTTGAATCCACAAAATACAGTAGGTCGACTCAACCCGAGTTGCTCCCTTAGACAACTCCTTACAAGTTTTTCCTAGACTTAGAAATTCCCTTATCTAATCTAGTACTTCCTAGCTGAGATAACCCTTACAGCTAGGGACAAGCGAGCTGAGTTAACCTTTACAGCTCGGTCAAGGGACCTTACTTAGAGAGTAAGAAGAGAGTTTGTAACTGAGTACAAGACCTTACAACTCATAATATAATGAATTACAGAATTGGAGTTGTAAGTAGAAGATTGAGAATGAATACAATGACTTTTGATCAAGTATGTATTTTACAATTGGTTCAGCAATCTCCAAGTCTTGAGAGTTGGCTTCTATTAATAGATGACCAAGCAGCTTAGCCGTTGTGTCCATCCTCTGACTGGAAGTTCCTTTATGACCGTTGTGAAGGATTTTCCGAGTCACTCGGAAAATATCCGTTGAAATATGAACGTTAGACAACGGCTCTTAACTCCCTTGGAAGTGCCTAAAACCACTGGCGGTGTCTTGAAAAATAAGGTGGAAACCACCGTTGAGCTTGGTGCTGCAGATTTCCAGTTTAGAAACAGACAACCATGACACGAGTGTCCGGGGCTAGGTCGGAAGTGGAAAAAGCCTTGTCTGCTGGTGATTTGACGTTTTGAAGCGGGTTACTTTTGTAATTCAAAATTAGGATAGCCTCGTTTGAATCACCTACAAAAGTAAATCAATTTGGTTCTCAAAGTATAAAATACTTTGGTCCAATATTAGACACGAGATAATAATATAATTAAGATAATTAAGTGACTAATTATCCGGGTCGGAAAAGGAATGGAATTTTATAAGTCTAATATTCATAATACTCAAAATTCCATCCGAGTCGAGTCTAAAAGAGAATCAACTTAAATAAAGAATATCGGAGGGAATAAACTCGGTCTAGACTAAGCATGATTCAAACTAGAAGCGCTAACTCTTACAGAATGGTTTTGAGAGAAGGTTAGTGTATTGATGTTGTGTTGCGAGTGGTTTAAATATGTATTACATTTTCATTAACTTATATTTTAATGGCGTAGGTTTTTCATTTGAATGAGAACAATGGAGTAATTAAAAGTTTGGCACTTGGTCCAAAGAAGGATGTGCGTAGTTTTAACCATTATTACATAAATAATTACAACTTTCACACCTATAAATACGGTCAAAACAAGGCCAGTATGAACTATGGGGTATCCGTGAAAGGGGTAGATGACATTCATCATTATGGCATTCTTCAAGAGGTGATTGAGTTAGAGTATGTTAGGGATTCTCGCTCTTACAAGACGGTTTTGTTCAAATGTGAATGGTTTGATTCTATAAGGGGTATTAATATACACGAACAATATAAATTAGTGGATGTCAACCATACAAAGAAGTGCCCAAAGTATGATCCATTTGTACTGGCATCCCAAGCTATGCAAGTGTATTTTACCCCTTATCCAAGTATAAGGAACGATAGAAACCAATGGTGGGCGGTGATTAAGATAAAACCAAGATCAACCATTGAAGCACCACTCAATGATACAGACATTCCAAGAGGATACTAATGAAAATCCTCCTACTTTGTGTGAGTTCGAAGGAGTCCAAGAAGGATTTGAAAATGAACTTGAGGACATAATTGAAGAGGAAGCTAATGAAGTCGATTTCAATGCTGAAAACGAGGATGATAATTTTGAAAGGGAGGCAGATGATGACAGTCTTTTATTGTATAATGACATTGATGATGACATTGTAGCTAATGATGATGATGATTTTGAAGTAATATTGTAATCTCGTGACATTGATAACCAACGATCTATGTTATGATTTTGATGTATGTTTTGATTTTTTGTGTATATTAATTAATTTTTAAATATATATACTTAAATTCTCTTTGCATGACATTATTCATTGTATATACAAGTATGCCTCGAACAAAAGGTTTTGCGCTAAATCATGGTGCGCCTACTTCGGTTCCGATTCTAATGTTGGGGCTGATCATGCTATAGTCCGGACTCAATCATCATCATCACAGGGAGATAGCTCACAACAAGGGGCAGCTTGCGGGAAGAGAGTTTTGGCAAAGGATGATGATAACTGCTGGTATGTCTCAGTAATTTGGTTTATTTTTCGTATTCTTTGGGTAGTTTTAACTTAATAATTTTATTGCAGGTTCACTAAGTCGAAGTTGTCACGAGCTATATCGGATGATATCAAGAGTTTCTACAATGGCCAGTGCACATGTTTATCAAATCTCCCTAAAGAAGAGTTACAACTTTTGTGGAGGACTTTTGAGGTAAAAAACTTGAAAACAATTGGATATATATGAGTACTTTTTAATATTTTCAATTTATGTTTGTTAATATTTGTATAAAACAGGGTAAGTATACTTGGGCTCCAGAACTTTCTCAAGAAATCTATGTAGAGTGGAAGAAGAAAGTTGGTAAAAATTTGAGGAATTTAGCGAGCAAGGCTGGAAAAAGGCCCGATGATAAACCAATAACTTGGTTGTCGGATGAGGGGCGAGAGAGGTTGAAGGGGCTAAGAAGTACCTCTGAATTTCAAAAAAATCTACCCAATGCTTTAAGAATAGGACAGAAGGCCCAAAAGCGGGAACCTTACATAGTCAAGGGTCGGTCTCAACCGCAGATCTCGCAGTCCAAATGGTATAAACTCTAGTATTTTGGTTTTCTTTCATTTTATACACATAATTTAGTTTGTGTAACTTTATTGCATATTTTTATGTCTAGATTAAGGAAGGGAAGAATCCTACTCCATCTGCATTGTTTGTGAGGAGTCGTAGTAAGGATGATGCTCAATCTGGAAAGGTTTTTGTCGATGACCGGTCCAAATCTCTGTGGGTAAGAATATTATCTCCATAAACCTTTACAAGCAAATAGAGTGAAATGGACAATTGTAGGGGATATTCATATTGAATGTACAATGGATGCTTTCCCTTTTGCAAGAAAAATATGAAGCGATTAGAGCCGAGCGTGGTAGTCGGGAGGGGACAAAGAGGCGAGACCCTCTACTATGAGGTGTCGGGTGGATGGAGCAAAAATCAACCATCTATGGATTGGGTAATTCCGCAACAATGTTCTACGAGAAGCCTATCGCCTCGACATCCTCTACGAGTGCTACCTACAATTCCTCGGCTTATTCTCGGCTACAATCACAACTTCAATCAACCCAAGAACAACTTGATCAGCAAAGAAAATTAACCGAGAGTCATCAAAAAGCCATGGAAGAGCAAAGAAAAATGGTCGAGAGTCAGCAAAAAGCCATGGAAGAAGCAATGAAACTCATTCAAAACCTCCAATCACAAGTTGACAGGATGTCCGGTGGTTCTAACTAATTTCTTAGCATGGTTTGTTTATTGAACTTTGAATTGGTTTGTTTGTTGAATTACTTTGTTTAACTTTGAACTGGTTTGTTGGATATTTGGTGGTTGTTAGGATGATGAATACTTGGTGGTTTGTGGATGATTGTGCAAAGAATGAATCACAATGTATTTGTGTATTCGTATATTATCGTGTAGAGAAGAAGTCAGACATTTATGTAAATGTTTTGCAGGAAATATATGTAAAAACGGAATAGCAAATGTTCAAAAAGCTACGGCAAAATAATGGAACATTTAGCGTCGGATTTTAGCGTCGCACCCAAAATCCGACGCTATTTGAGTCAAAAAGCGACGCTAAACACAAAAATCCGACGCTAAACACAAAAATCCGACGCTAAAATGAAGCGGGTAAAAAAGAAAACGAAATTAGCGTCGGATTTGAATCCGACGCTAATAGTAAAAATCCGACGCTAATAGCGTCGAACTTAGCGTCGGATAGATCCGACGCTAATAGCTTCAATCCGACGCTAATAGCGTCGAATATGTCGGACGTTAATTAGTGTCGAATTTAACCGACGCTAAATCCGACGCTAATTAGCATCGGATGGTGAATCCAACGCGAAATTTTTAGCGTCGAGGTCTTCGCGTCGAATTTTATCCGACTCTAATCCGACGCTAAAGACGTTTAGCGTCGGATTTTCTCGGATTTGGCGTCCGATTTTGTCCAACGCTAATTTACTCGTTATACTCGTAGTGTGTGCATAGCTCGGGGAAATAGATAGATGGGGATGATTTCGATGGAGTTTGGGTTTGATTTTGGTGGGGGATCTTGAAGGACTGAGGAAGGTGTGGTAAAATGTGGGGGAAAATGGAGGTCGGGATCACCTTGAACCGAAGACAAAAGACTGTCCTGTGCACCCAAGAAAATCATAATGTCATGCCTTGATTGTTCTGGTGGACGGGGACGATATAGAGCTCAAATTGAGTTGAAATTTGGGGAAAACAACTAATTAGAGTCATAGAATTTGGACTTAAAAAATTATTGGATAGGAGTCTTTCAATATTATATTATTCAAAATTGATTATATAATTCATTGATATATTAAAAATAAGAGTGCTTATATACTACCTAAAAAAATCAACAACTAATTGAGTTAACAATTCTAACTAATACATAGTCGATTATTTTATTTTGGATTTCTATTAAAAATACTTTTATTTTAAAAAATTATATTTGAAGTCAAGTCAATGTTATTAAATGTGAATTTCATGAAAGCAAATAACATGGTTAAAACTATATGGATCGCTGCATGAGAGTCTTTTAATAACAAGATATTCAAATTCTACTATATAACTAGTGTGAATCCTGTACTTTGCACGGGTATATGCTATTATTTAATTAGTTGATATATTTTATAAATATTAAATATATATTTCTTAAAAAATTATAGATATTATCTTTAGAATATATGTGGAGGCTTTATAATTTAAAGGTAATTATTAGGAGAAAAATATAAATTTGATTTACTTAATGGTAAAAAAAATTATTAATCATGTGAACCCATAAAATAGTTTGCCAACTCATCATTTCCTCCCACCATATTTTAGAATTGAGATGCATCAATCCCATTTTGTTAGCGCCAAACTCCTTTAAATATATGTGTTTATTGTTGGATGTTATTTGTAAAAGTATCTCACATGGTCCTACTTGATCAATCTAGAATTTAAACATATTATAACTATATACATAAAATAAACACATTTGATTATATATATAATAACAAAAATTAAACATCAACATAATGAAAGACGCAACCATTAATTTCTTTTGAAAATTGTCCTACATTTGCCAACATTCTTTGCCTTCTCGATACTATATTGTTGTAAAATTCCTAGGTTTGACAATGGAGATGAAGAGCGTCATTAGGGATTAATCATTCAATTGAGTAGTAGGTTTTTTTTTTTTGAAGGACAATTGAGTAGTAGTTAATTGCTTCTTGTAAAGGAAATTTTTGGTGGAAAAAAAAAACAATGGCATATAGTGTTTTGCTGGCCGAATACTCAAGACCTCAATTTTTGATGAAAAAAAAAAAGAAAGGGACTAATCATAATTTATTTTAATGCCACATGGTGTAATTTCTACCCTTTTATAAAACAAATAATAAAACCTTAAACAAATATACTAAATAAATATGACATAGGTAATATCTTTGACCGAAATTATTCATCATAATAGCAAAAACGTAAAAGATAATCAATATAATTTTTCCTACTAATTGCTAATTTAATTTTTGTTGTTGAAAATCGAAAATGGTAATCTACCTTAGGTGAATTTTGAATACGATAATTATCATAATTATTATATTTTTTTAATTTATATAAGTTTTAATACTGAAATTAATAGACATATTATATTATATTTTTGTAATAGTTAGATTAATTATATATAATAAATATTATTTTTATTATGTATTTAAGAAAAATTAAATTTTATAAATGTTGAAGTAATGGAATAATCCTTCAAAAAAATACATGTAATAAAATATAATATTGATTATGATTATAATCAAAATTTTTAGGTAATAAAGTGTAATTGATGATCAGCCATTCAAGAGTAGTAAATGGATTTCATTTTATAATTAAAATTTATAGGTAATAAAGTGGGTGTTACAAAAATGCTTTGATAATATGCAAAAAAAAGAAAAATGATAAAATAAAAAGAACCAATGATGATGTGCCAAATGTCTAGTCCACGAGTAAAGCACTCAATTTTAAGTATATACTAGTGTGAATCCCATGCTTCGCACAGGTATGTGATATTATATAATTAGTTGATATATTTTATATTTAGATATATTTTATATATTTTTGATGAAAAAAAGTAAGGGATTAATCATAATTTCTTTTAATGCCATATGATGTAATATTTACCCTTTTGTAAAACAAATAATAAAACCTTGAATAAATATACTCAATAGACATGACAGGTAATAGCTTTGACCGAAATTATTCATCATAATAGCAAAAACGTTAAAGATAATCAATATAATTTTTCCTACTAATTGCTAACTTAATTTTTTTTTTTGCTAAAAATCGATAATAGTCATCTACCTTAGGTGAATTTTGAATAGCCAATAAAACAAAAAAATATTTGCAATAATATGTGTTAAATGCCTAATAAAAATTTACAATAAATTTTAAAGAGAATGATATAAAAAAAGTCACCAAAAACTACACTAATCTAATAAATCAATTGACTAATAAACTAATTAAGCAACACTCAATTCCATTAAGTAAAATCTAATTACATCATCCATTAAATAATAAACCTAAATTAAAATAAGTAAAAATAAAAAAGGAGACATTTATAATTGTAAAATCATGTACATTTTCAAGACATATATATATATATATATATATATATATATTAGAGGAAATGTCTCAATTGCGAGGACCGGCACTCAAAGCAGCTCGAGATGGCACCTAAAGCGCACTCTACTCCGCTTTAAAAAATGAGAGTTTTCGATGGTACCAAATGGAAATAACGATAACTGATAATTTTTTAAAAAATATAGAAATATGAAAATAAAATCAGAATGATTTTTTAAATAAAAAAGGCAGAAAGAAGAGAAATAAAAAGATTACCCTAATAGGAGTATAATTTTTGACCCATTTTATAATCAATTCCTAATTTTAATCAATTAATATTCCATTAATTTTTCAACAAAATTGATGGTTTTGGAAGCTTAATTATAATTGGCATTTTTACTCTCATCTAATATTATGAGTCAAAATTAAAATATTGTATATTTATAATAATGTCGTCTATTAATTAGTTGCATAACTAAAAAGAATAAAGTAAAATTTGAACGGCCAATGATAGCTTTTCATTTCATATATAATGAATTTTAGTTTGTTACATGTAATTGAATATACAAAATAAAATAAAGACAATTGAATGTTTTAAAAAATTGTGATAAAAAAAGAATGTTTAAAAATTAAAATATTTTAAATTATAACTATATTATAATTATCGTAATTATTATAATCTATTTAATTTATATAAGTTTTAATATTAAAATTAATAGATATATTATATTATAGTTTTTTTATAACTTTTAGATTAAGGTGCTTGTTTGGCTTGATTTATAAAAACCTGTTTTTGTTTCGAAAACAGTTTTTCTAAAAGTAGCTTTGAAGAAGTTATGAAATGTTTGGCCTAATTTATATGAAAATGTTTTTGAATAATAAGTTGTTTGGCTTAATTTTATTTACACTATTTATTATAGTATAATTTGATATTTTTTATTTGCATAATAATTATTATTTAATGTTTATTTTTGTATAAGATAACATTTATTTATTTGTTAGAGTAAGAGATAGAGATAAAACAAAGAGAGAGAGAGAGAGGAGAGAGATATAGAGATGAGCAAATAGATAAAATAACCTAAAAAAAAAGAGGAGAGAGAAAGAGAATTGGATTTTTAGTGGTTATTACGCAGTTTTTCGAAATTAGAAACGAAATAGATATTTGTTGTTTCTATTTTTAAAAAGTTTTTTTTGTTAAAATCACTTTTGAAAAATAATTTTAATTTTTTAAAAATTAGTGTTTGGCCTAATTTCAGTTTTAGAATCCAAAAGCAGTTTTAAAATCTAGGTTAAACACCCTCTAATTATATATAATAACTATTATTTTTATTAAGTATTTTTTAAAAAATTTTAATTTTATAAGTGTTGAAGTAATGAAATAATAAGTGTAATAAATATAATATTGATTATGACTATAATCAAAATTTGTAGGTAATAAAGTGTAATGATGGTCATAGTCATTCAAGAGTAGCCAATGGACTTAATTTCACTTATAATTAAAATTTATAGGTAATAATGTGGGTGTTATAAAAAGGATTTGATAATATAAAAAAATGATAAAATAAAAAGAAATCGATGGTGATGTCTAGAATGTTTAACCCATATGAAAGCATTCGGTTTATATATATATATATATATATATATATATATATATATATATATATATATCAGAAATATTATGGAAGAGAACCCTCTAGAGAGAAGAGAGAGCTTCTAGTGAGAGAGAGAAACTAAGTTGAGCTTTTTACTGTCTTCTTTCCATGAATCCCTACCTTGAGCCACCCCCAAAACCCCTGACTTATTCGAAACCCCTTACTGGCTTCCTCTTCCCACATACTTGGTCACTCTCGACCATTCCAATTTCTTTAGGATTCGAGATAGATCTGGGTTTTTAATCTGGATCGATCCTACTTTCTTCAGCCTTTCGATTACTGCTCCGGATAGATTAGATAGTTGCTACCTTTCGATTGAATGTCATCGGCCATCTTCAAGATGCCTTCTCGATCTGTTGTTTCTTGACCTAATCAGCTTTGCTTCGTCTCCATCGGAGTTGTTTCGATAGCGACAAGTCTTTCACCGACCCGATGAGGAAGAGCCCAACGAATTTCTCAGTGTGAAATTTAAATCGGAATCCCTTCTGATTGAAGTTCTTCAGTCCTCTTCAAACCGCTCGAGTGTGAGGAATTCGCGCCGATTTGCGAAAAAGAAAGGAGTTTGTGATCTTCCATCACCTTACGCGCTGAGTCTTAGGCTTGGTGATAAACCGATTTGCAATTTCTCTTCTCCAGGTGTTTTTCTTCCTTTACCTCTTTACTATTATGTTTATTTATTGTGGGTGTTTTTCCGATCTGATTACGTTGGATGTTTTTAATCTGGATCTGTTGATATTCACGTTCTGTCCTCTCTGATTGTCCTTGTGCTATTCGGTCAGAAATGGACTTGTGTTGTGTCCCTTGAGGTTGGTCACTATAAGTTGCCTAATGATGTCCCACTCTTCGCTCATCGGTCTGATTTCTCCTCCATTTAGTGTCTCCTTCCCAGTCTTTTGTTTTTCTTCACGGCTTGGTGGTGTTGTTGGCATTGGTTTAGGTCCTCTGTTGAGTTTGTTGGGACCGTGATGGCCATGGAATGGCACCCTTGTTTGTGCATGTTTGATCTATATATCTTTTCTATTTACATTCCGGTAGTTATGTTCGCCTGGTCTGTTGTTCTGTTGTGCTTAGCTGCTTGCTTATTGATTAGCCACTACTTTACTTGGTTGACTAACTATTCAGGCCACCAAGTAAGGTTTAGGAGGCTTAGCATCTACTCTTTTGTCTCCTTTGAGAACCTTTTCAGTTTGCTCTTTCCTGAAGAGCCCCTGTTACATCTGCGCTTGTTCCATTTGAATCCTCATGATGGTTATCGGGCTACTATGGAGGCAATTACCAGGTTATGGACTGCCCCCATTGTGGGTTGCAAGTCCACTATTATGTGCCACCAAGTAGCTATCAAGTCTATGATGAATGAAAATCCTAATCTTAGACTTCATTTCTCCCCCCAGGTTATGAATTTATGGTTTATGAGTCGATCTAACCAAGTTATTGTTTTTCATATTATTGAGTTCGGAGTGATTGTTATCAGTATTGTTTACATTGCATTTGATAGCACCTCTATTTGTTTTGATTGTCAGTCGAGCTGCTCATGGGCAGATGTCAAGCTAAGAAAGATTATGATGGCAAGAAGGATTTGTTTTTGTTGTATTGTGATTGTATTTTTAATGAACTGAGCAAAGTGTATTATTAGGTTTGTATTATTGTTATCTTTGAATTATTTATTTCGGCGAGAGGAATCTTAGGAAAACCTATGATTCCCAAAGCCTTATTTCCAACCATCCCTAATAGGGATATAATCTTGCCATGCAAGTTGATCGATTCTAAGTTGCTCAATTTTTTAAAGAACATTGCAAAGGCTTAATTCCATTGTTCCTTGTAACCTTGCTGGTATTGACCTTAAAAGTGCCCTCGCATATGAGCATTGGACTCGGCTTACACCTAAGGTTATTCCACTGTTTAGAATAGGGGTTAGTCTTATTAGAACAAAATTTTTATATTTATGAAATTTATAAGTTGGAATATTCAAGGGTGAAAAGAGAGAAAGCTCTGTATGAGATTAAATATATTAAGAGACTTCACAATCTTGACATTATGTTCCTTATTGAGACCATCGTTAGTGATACAAATGCTTTTAACATTGTTCAAAGTTAGGTTTTGAGAAATATGAGCTCATACCACCTGTTAGTCATGCGGGAGGAATATGAACTTTATGGAATATTGATAATGTTTCAATTACTACCATTGCTAAAGAAGAGAGAGCCATACGTCTCTACGTTATGGATAAAGTATCAAAAAAAGAATCCATTATTTTTGATATCTAAGGACCATCTCGAGAAAGTGATAAACCAACATTTTGGAATAGACTACCACTCCTTAATGTGGTTTTTCATCAGCTATGGTGTATCATTGGTGACTTTAATGAGTGAGCTCATTAAGATGAGAAACAGACAAAAACTACGTGGAGGTAACTCGAGTTCTTGTCAAACTATTTTTTAGACCCAAAGTTTTGAAAAATGATTCTAAGTCCCTCTAAATTATGTGTAAACTATATTTAAGGTTTAATTTCGGCCGGAGATGTAAAATGTCTATAATACCCCTCATTTCTCTCCTTCTTCCCTCTCTCATCCTCTGCTCGCTCTCTCTCTCTCTCCCTTTCTTTTTCTGCTATGCCTCACTTGCTCGTCGCTCTCTCGGTTCATCTTCTCTGCTTCTTCCGCCCTCTCTCGTCCTCTCGCTATATGTTTAATTTGACATCTAGAATACATATTCATCATCACATTGCTCAAGTGAATCGAACCGCCACATAGCAACCTGGTTTTAAAAGCAAAGCCATGAATCTGCTTGCCTTCTCTTACATACCTCAATGCTCCCAATATGGCAGTCAAATTAAACTCATTCAATTCCAAACCCAACCCTCTCATGCCACAAAAACCTCTCTAGCCTTCTCAAGCTTAGCATTCCAAACATAACCATTAATCATGGCTGTCCAAACCACACTATCCACATCCAAACACTCTTCAAAACACTTCTCAGCTGACCCAAGACACCCACACTTATTATACTTGTGAATTAGCCCACTAGCTAGAAACCCGCTCAAATGAAACCTAAACTTGACACAAAGTGAATGGGCAATAATGATTTTCTTCAAATTGTCACATGATTTGATCAATGAGCTCAAAGTATATCTATTCGGCCTCAATCCATAACAAGTCAACTTACTTGTACAAGGTCCTTGTAACACGCCGACGATCTGTTGAAATTGGGCATACCCGGAAAGCAAAGCATTGAAAGAGAAGATATCGGGATCGAAACATCGAGGTCACCTAATTTGGAGAAATGGGTGATGAGAGAGGTAGTGAGGTAGGTGTCAAGGACATGGCCGGACTTGAGGAAGAGGGCGTAAGTTTGGTCGGTAAAGGGAGGAGAGGAGAGAGAAAGGGAGAGCTTGATAGCTTGAGGGTGGAGGTTTCGGGCTATGAGGGATGTTATGGAGGAGAAGCAACAAAGTTGCGGAGCGATGGAGATGAAGATGATGCTAATGGGGGAGAGAAAGAGACGGGGGGGAATTAATTTAAGGGTATTTTGGGGCTTTCAAATGTAATTTTGAATATTCCCGCCTAAACAACCGTTTTTCGACGTCATTAGTCGGAATTGGGCTTTAAATATAGTTTACACATAATTTAGGGGGACTTAGAATCATTTTTCAGAACTTTGGGTCTAAAAATAGTTTGACAAGAACTTGAGATACATCGGCGTAGTTTTTGTGAGAAACAGGGAGGTAATGCTCTCGGGGCCGTAAAAACTATTCGAGTAGAATAGATTTCTTGAAACTATTGATGGATCAACTATCTCTCCGCTCGGTAGAATTTTTACTTGGAAAAAATGTGTAAGAGGTGTTACCATTTATGAACAGTTAGATAGGGTAATTGCCGAGAAAAGATTGGGCCAATTTGTACCATCAGCTGAGATGAGTCATGGCCCTTTCTCGTTTTTGGATCATTGCTATTCTTCTATTACGAGACAAATCCTAGAAGTCCTTCTCTAAAGAATAGGGGTTTTAGATTTCAACCCCACTAGAGTAACTACGACAGAGTCTAGATTGTTGTCAAGAAGGAATGGCAAAATGATGATAGGGGTACAACCTTCTTTTGGATAGTGTTTAAGTTGAAAAGAATCAAGACTGAATTGAAAGAATGGAATAGATGTTCAAATAATAACTTCAAAGACAACATGGAAAGGAATAAAAGATTATAATATGTCGAAACTAGGTTATTATCGGATTCGTAGAGCTCTAGACTTAATCATTGGTTCTATCGACTTGTTGAGCAGTGAGAGAAGTTATTACTTTTCAATCAACGCTATTACTTTTCAATCAACGCTACTGAGGAAACTTGCTAGAGAACAATGGCTTATCAAAGGAGATAGAAATACCAGATTCTTTCATAATTGCACTAAAGCTCGAAAGAGAAAAAAGGCAATCACCGGACTGAAGGATTCGTCGGGGATATGGATTGAGGATATGCAAACCATTAAGCGATTCACAAAGAACTCAAATCGAATCGGTTGAGTGCCTTTTTTCCATGCGAAACTAAATGACCACTACAGGGCTAGTCTCATCCAAAAATTTTCAATGGATGAAACTAAGAGTGCGGTTTTCTAAATGGAAGCCTCAAAAGCTCCTAGACCATATGGGTTGGGGCCAAGCTTCTTTCAGAAATTTTGGGATATTGTGGGAGCTGATCTATCTAGAATGATTAACGATTTCCATGAAAATGGGAAAATTCTCAAAGAGATTAATCATACCTTTTAACGTTGATTTCAAAGATTGAGGATCCTAGTGTGACGATCATTTTGGATCCATTAGCTTGTGCAATATGTTATATAAAATTATAGCAAAAATTTTAGCAAATCGACTTAGACCTTGCCTTAACAACATTATTTCCTAGTTCCAAAGCGCTTTCATACTACGTAGACATATTCATGATAATATTTTACTTGCACACGAAATTATGAATAAATTTTAAAATGAAAAAAGCAAAACAGCTTGGGTTGCTCTTAAATTAGATATGGAAAAGGCATACGATAGAGTCGAATGTGATTTTCTTCTCAATTGCCTAAATGAAATGGGTTTTCCTCATAAATGGAACATGTGGATTAAAGAATGTATTTCTACTGTTTCTTATTCTATCCTTGTAAATGACCAACCAAATGGCTTTTTAAACCGTCTAGAGGACTTAGACAAGGTGATCTGCTATCACCTTATCTTTTCCTTATTTGCATGGAAGCTTTTATGTCCAAACTTATTCAAGGTGGAGTTAACAAGAAAAGTGGGTTGGGCATCAAACTTTGTGCTAAGAGGAGTACTAACCCGACTCTTTTCTTTGCCAATGATAGCTTACTTTTTGTAAAGCAAAGGCTTATTCTTTTTGTCGCTTAAGAAAATCATGGATGATTTGTGTGTGTCCTCTAGACAATTAATTAATTTTCACAAATCGTCCATGATTTTCTCCCTCAATGCCGCTAGAAGGGATAAGGAAATAGATTCTACTATTTTCCATATTCCTATTGTTGAATACTTGGGTAAGTATTTTGGGTGTTTAGCCATTCCAGGCAAGAAGAAAATTTCATTGTTTTCACCGATTATTGATAGTGCTAATAGAAACCTCAGCTCTTAGGAGGCTAATTCTCTGTTAAAAGCCGGTAGAGTTGTTCTAAGTCAATCTAATCCTGAATCTTTACCAGCTCACTCTATGCAATGTTTTAAACTTCCAAAATATACGACCTAGTCGCTTGACAAAATTAATAGAAATTTTTTTGCAAAGAAGATATCAAAAAGGGTATACCTATGATAGCCTCGTGATCGCATTTGCCAACCAAAAGACAAGGGAGGGTTAGGCCTTCATAAAACAAAAGACATTAATACTGCTTTTCAGTACAAACTTATCTGGAAATTACTTAAAGAACTAGATAATTTGTGGTCTCAGCACAAGATAGCGAAATATGCTAGCCAAGGGGATCTATTCTCAAGAAAACCAAGAAACACAGTTTCCTGGGTATGGAAGTCTTTGTCTAAATATTTTGTGTTATTTAATTAGGGTATCAGATGGAAAATTGAAAATAGGAAAGATATTTTCTTCTGGATCGACATCCGGTGCCTTAGCCGAGTTTACTCCAAGCTACAGGGTATGATCCTTCCATTCTTGATTTACAAACTAGAGTGAGCGATTTTATTACTAATGAGAATAGTTAGAACATCCCTAAGCTGAATGCTATCTTACCACCAAATGTGGAGGATGTTGTTAGAAGTTTATCATTACTTGGTCTACCCTACTGCAGATAAAAGAAGTCGGGGCCTATCGAGTAATGGGTTGTTCTCTACAAAAACGGCTACTAGATTGGCACAAAATATTTTGATCGGGATAGATGGGATGGTCGTTGGATTTGGAAAACTTGCATCCCACCTAAGATTAAAATCTTCCTATGGCAATTTCTTTATGAGGGAATTGAACTTAGGAAGAGGTTAGCTGAGAGAGGAATTCAAATTGATTCCATCTGTAAGATTTGCAACTCTCATGACGTGACAGAAAAGCACCTTTTTTCCTTTACCTACATACATATTCAGTGTGGGTTACAACTACTAACCATTATTGGATTCACCATATCAACTTCATCTCTCACACCTCGATGGCGAAGCTATTCTCCAGGTGGCGAGATCTTCACTCTAACCAAATCAATTGCATAGGGTTCTATTTTTTATCTGGAGCATTTGGAATGAGAGAAATGCTCTCATATTCTACAGTGAAGAGTTTAACCACATTAGAACCATTATCAAGGCAAAGTGGGTGTTTGCAAAATGGATTTCAAGGACAAGAAACTCACTTAAAGGCCTCTACACTTCAAATAACCACCCCTTGCCAAAACAAGTGCGTCTTGTCAAATGGAATAAACCTTCATAGGGATGGATCAAACTTAACTTCGATGGATCTGCCATAAATAGTAAGGAAGCTATGGGTTTTATTCTACGAACTGAGGAAGGTACATGGTGAGTGATGGAGCAGCGAATTTGGGACAGACTTCTGTTATAGTTGTCGAAGCCAATGCACTCAGATTTGGTATAAAGGAAGCTCTCAAAGCTAAAGTTCAGAGACTCCAAATAGAGGGAGACAACAAAATTATCGTTGATGTAGTCAAAGGAATTATTTAGCCACCATGGAGAGTCGACTTCATTATTTAAGACATCGTTCATCTTATGGGAAATTTCATAAGCTGCGATATCATTCATATTTTTAGAGAAGCTAATAACACGAGTTGATTGGTTGGCACATTTTGGGCATTCAGTCCATTCTCCAACTACTTGGGGTTGTTCCACCTCTCCACTTCTTTCGTTTATTATGGTTAATGATAATTTAGGTGGAACCCTTGTGAGAAGGGCTACCTAAGTTAGGTTTTGTACTATTTTTATCCTTTGCATATATATATATATATATATATATTAGTAATAATAATAAATAATAATAATAATAATAATAAATATATACAAATAATTACCTTTTAAAGATAAATGCATCTCTTTAATACAAAAAATAAAAAATAAATTTAACTCAAGAATATATATATATATATATATATATATATATATATATATATATATATATATATATATATATATATATATATGACTATATAAATTTACATTTATACTTTTTCTAAATTTTAATTATGGCAATACTTTTGTTCATTATTGTCATTATTTTATTTTATTAATATTTTTAAAATTTATGCGACATAAAACTATTCATTTACTAATTAAGACTAATTAATTAACATAAATTATTTTTTAAAATTTATTAAGCTTAAAATAACAAGCATTGGGATAAACAGCTAGTATTGCATTTAGACCTTTTTGAGTCAAAGCAAGGAACTAATGAACGAACGGGAAAAAATGACAAGATGGTATAGGTTATTTTTTTGTTTTTTTAATGGAAGTTGGACTTAGTTTTATCAGAAACCTTGGTCAAATGGTTATTCTAATGATGCCAGTAAGGCCTTATTTGGCCATCATTCATTAGCTATTTGTATTATATGTTATCTGTTAACTATTAGTTATTTGTATTATCTATTTAGCTTAACTATTTGCATACATGGTGAAAAATGTGCTAAATAAAATAGATGTGTCTGACAAAGATATTTGGTAAAATGTCATATATGTCCATAGTCAGATTTTGTTATTTATTTATTGTATTTTTATTTTTCTTCTCAGGGGCTGTTCATTTCAATCGTTAAAATCAATTGTTATTCCGTTTATAACAATTATGAACTGTTATGAGCTACTATGAGCGAGTTATGAGCTGCTAGCGGTTATGAGCAGTTATGAACTGTTATAATGGTAGAAATAAATTTTTAAATATAATATTTTTTAAATAATAATAATTAGCAGTTATAGTGAGTAATTGTTATAACAGTTATATTTGTTAAGAGTTGTTATAAACTGTTATGAGCTGTTATGAGTTGTTAAGAGTTGTTATAAACTGTTTTGAGTTGTTAGCAATTCCAAATGATTTTATCAAATAGACCCTCAATATGAATTAAAAACTATGTCATATATAGAATTATGTTTATATCTTTACCCAAATTTGACATGATTTTATTTTTAATAATATTTTTAAAATTATATAACAAAACTATTTATTCGTTATGATTAGCAATGCAATGGGGTTGGCCTCTTTTAATCATATTCTAACCCAATTATTAACAATGACTCTCAAATCCACACCAACTCATACAATTAATTACTCCATCCTGTTAAGAGTAGGTATCTATGGGTTTGGGTTGAATTGTGATCCCTAATTATAGTAGACTAATTAACATAAACTATTTATAAGTTTAGAAGATATTAAAAGTTAAAACGTTAATTTAATAGGGTTTTCATTTTTTTATGGCACTTAGTATAATTTTGTTAAAGTCATAAGGTCAATATGCTAATTTTAAATATTAACTCTTAAAAGCTCTCCGAAAAATCTCTTCGAAAGATCTTTTAACAAAAGAGCTAATTAGATATAAAAAATCTTCCAAAAACCTGTTCACCAAACAATCAAATTAGGTTTTAAAGCAAAGTCAAATAACTAATTGGACCAAAAGACATTTTAAGGCAAAAAATGTTTGTCAAACAGCCCTAAAAAAGTTCTAAAAACTTATTCTAAAAAGTTTTCTACAAATTAGCTTTTTGGAAGTTAATCACTAAACTTCCTGTATAACTTTTAATCAAAGTCAAACGACTGATGCCCTCAAAAACCTTTTTTATGACTAAGAACTTCTTTGTAACATAACCTTCTAGTTTCCTACCTTTTCCCCAATTGATTCAAATTGTTTATTTTATTCTTCTTTTTGGTCAATTTTTTTAGATCAATACCCTCCTTGTTTAAATTGGTTCATTAGTATATATTGTCATAAATTGTGTTAAAATATAAATAGTAAAGACGTAAATTGGTAAAATTACAAACAGTACTAAAGTAAACAGACTTAAAAGTAGAACTGAAAATCAAACATTAAAGTAAATGATTTAAATATAGTAGTACTTTAGTATAATTTTGGAATACATTAACTTTAGTGCAGGGCAAACCAAAAAAAATAATCACTTTCAACGTCTAATATTATTGCTTATTACTCGAACACTAAGAAGGTAAACTTCATAATCCGATCCATGTATTAAAAAATGCAACCAATCATATATATTTTTAAAGAAAATAAAAATACCATATGGCTAATCTGTCCCATATATGATGCACACAGGGCTGTCCTTTAAAAAAAGGTAGGGTGTTCATGCCTGTTGTACTTTGAGAAATCTCGACTCAACTTTTATATCCCAGGTAGACCTGGGCAACAGGCCGGGTTGCCCCCCAATTAACTTAACGGGTCGGGTTGGGTAGTAACTTTTTTAAATGGGTCGGGTCGGGTCATGGGTCAAATGACCCTGACCACCTAAGATCCACCCAATTTGAATAATTGAAGCAAATATTAAACTTTAAGCAAATAGAGTTTGGGAGCCACTGCCACCCACCACGGGTTCCCCCACAGGTTGTGGGGTAGGGCGTGGTGGCCAGCAGTAATTTAATTGACCCAAAATACCCACCACGGTACCCCCACAGGCTGTGGGGCAGGCCGTGGTGGCCAGCAGCTATTTAATTTACCCAAAATACCCACCACAGGTGCCCCCACAGTATGGGGCAGGCCGTGGTGGCCAGCAACGATTTATTTAACCGAAAATACCCACCGCGGGTGCTCCCACAGGCTGTGGGGTAGCCCGTGGTGGCCACCAGAAGTCCCCACTGATTGTGGGAAGGTCCTTGATGACCTCTAGAGCCAACTAATGACCTCCACTGACCGTGGGAAGGTCCGTGGAGACCTCCAAAGCAATTTTGGACTCCCACAACTTGAGAGTTTTGTCTCGTGATGCTTGTAAACCTTGTATATTGTGTCGAGAAACGAGTTTAAGAAATGAAACAATTTACTAAATACAATCTAGTACGTCCAGAGTCATGTGCAGCTTTCAATTAGTCTCCCAAAGTAAATCATACGATTTTTAGCAAAATTATCAATGTAATAGTCGAATGAATGGCACCAATAAGAATTCATATAACAGGCAAATTTCAGAATGGCAAAACATGCAGAGAATTGGACTTATAACCAAGGCTTAATCACAAGAGTTAGTACAGGTAGCGGTCCAAACTACAAGGAGCAAACGAAGACCTCCAAAGTGACGAAAAATAGTAGATGTGTACAAGTAAAATAAACAATAACCCACATGTTAGCCAGTCACTGCAAAATGTAACATCTGTGTGTAGGAGAGACATTCTGAAGGTCTATCTAAAGAGACAATAAAAATGGAATGTATTTATAACAAGACTGAAGGTCTATCTGAAGAAGCCACTGCAAGAGAAGAATTATCCACAACATTAATATCAGATCTTCCAACTGAGAGTGAAACTCCTATATCAGTTTCTTCAACTCGATCTGCAACACTCCAGAATGCCCATATAAAACAAAATGACTAGGCGATGGCGAGGGCAGAAGATCCCCAGCCCCGTCCAAATGGTAACAAAGGTAAACATAATGTGAGTCTTCAGTTTTGGCTAGCCAAATGCTAGCACAAACCATATATTATTCACATACAGATACAAATTTAAATGAAGACATATGCATACAGATACAATCACAGCAGCAAACACAGGCACCATTCGAAGAAGCATCAAATACCGTAAATAGCCTCAAATACATCTAAGTCTGCAACAAATAATTCGAGTCAATTAATAATATCCATATTTAGATCACCATCAAGGGTCTAGTATGATTACCTAAAAGAAGAGACTTGTATCATCCTCCTCATCCCCGTTCACTTCATCCTCATCTGATTCAGAATCATTGTCAATACCAACACCAACGCCATACTCCGCGCGTCGCCAATCTTGAAGACATATCAATGCTTGTACTGTCTTCGGTTTTAAAGCACTACGAGTTGGGGAGATGGTTTTTCCTCCTAGGCTAAACGCAGACTCTGACGCAACAGTAGTAACTGGGATTGTTAATAAGTCTTGTGCCATCATTGAAAGATCTGGGTGTCTCCCTGAACTCTTGTGCCAAAAATCTAGAACATTTAACTCCATATTTAACTCAAGAGCCGGTTCCTCCAAATATATATCAAGTTGTGATTTCCCTAATTGTGACCTTGAACGTCTACCACTAAAGGTATTGTAGTCATCAAAATAATCATCCACAGACCCACTAGCAATAGGAGAAGAGCTGATAACTGGGGAAGTTGACGAACGTAGCTTATACTAATCAAATAAGGACTGTAAAGTTGACAACACATTATCCACCTTTTCCACGGCTTCATCGAACCCAAACAATTTGCTAAAACAATACTCAACGAATTTGACTTTAAATCTAGGATCAAGAATTGCAGCACATGATAAATGCAAGTTATACTCCG
Source organism: Talinum fruticosum (assembly GCA_021018815.1). Taxonomy (NCBI): domain Eukaryota; kingdom Viridiplantae; phylum Streptophyta; class Magnoliopsida; order Caryophyllales; family Talinaceae; genus Talinum; species Talinum fruticosum. The sequence goes on from JAITYX010000026.1 coordinate 4,749,566, forward strand.
ACCAATATTTGTCAAACTTGCCGAGCATATTTTTGCCATGTCAACTAGGTAGTCATAAGGACCTTCGGTCGTCTCAAGCAAACGACGATGAACCATCCATGCCCCCTTGAAATATAAATTGGATGTAGAAGTTTTAACCGTACTAACATGCAAGTTACATCATAAAATAACTTCAAAAACTTATGTATCCTAATGACTTTCTCCCACTCCTCCTCTAAAGGAACATATGGCTTCAATGGTGAATTAGTGGACACCAAGTAAACAAACACATTCTTATAATATAAAACATTATCCATCATCTTATAAGTTGAATTCCAGCGAACTTGCATGTCCAAATTCAGTTTCCTTCTCACATCCAAGTGAAAATTTTTTTAAGCACATTCGTAAAAATCTTTGCCTCTATGAGTAGATCTAGTTATCAACTTTATCAAACTTCGAATCTTCTCTAAAATTTCACCAATAAAATGGAGACCATCTTGCACAATTAAATTTAGAATATGTGCACAACACCTAACATGGAAGAAAACACCATTACTAAGCAACCCACTCTGGGGAACAAGATGCCTTTTCAAATTAGACATCATTGCATCATTGTACTTAGCATTATCTACGGTAATGGTGAGTATCTTATCCTTAATGTTCCATTGACAAAGAAATATAAGTATTTCATTCGCTACACTTTCACCATCATAAGGAGGTGTTAATGCTCTAAATCTAAGAATCCTTTTGTGCAATTTCCAAGCATTATCAACAAAGTGGGCTGTGATGCAAATATAATGTTGGTAAGTGTGATTTGACTTCCAATTATCCGTAGTCAAACAAATCCTACTCGGAGCTTTCAATAGCATGTCTTTCACCTTATCTCTATCTCCCACATACATAGATAATAAATTTCTCTTAGCCGTTGAACGACTAAATGGCACAAAGTTCGGATTAGCTCTAGACATCATCCGTCTAAAAGCTTTTTCTTCAACAGTTGCAAATGAGTGAGCTCCTTCCACAATATAGAGCACAATTTCCTTACGAAGTTCATTCATATTGAAAACAAATTCCTCATCATCATCACTACCCAACTCCCCAACTTCCACTCCACTAGGACGATTTGGACATTTATCTAAGTGACGCTTTAAGTGAGAAGTGCCACTATTTGGATTGGCAGACATGACTACTTTACAATGCTTACATGTTACGATTTTCTCACCTTGCGCATTATTGCCTTCTACAAGCTCTCTCCATACTTTAGACCTCTTCTTCCTTTTACGTTGTTGAGTGCTATATTCACTATATCCATCTTCAAGTGGGATTGATGAAGTTGCCGCTTTACTTTCCATGTCTAAAATGTAAATTATGACAAAAAGATAATTAGCAATGCTATCATTTGTATTTGTATGTGATATAAACTGCAAAGATAACATTACACGTCCAAGTAATAATAATCATTACTGTTTCTTTTATTTTTAGCAGAGGATCACCAAAATCATAAAAATAACCACAACAACTGCCTTTTTTTAATATATATATATATATATATATATATATATATATATATATATATATATATATATATATATATATATATATTTGCAGTAGTCAAACTGGAAGCACCATTTTGTCCCTTTGGTTCAGATCATGTATTATTTTGACTGACTATTCAACAGTTAATTTGGGATGCAGCCTATAAATTCTAAGAAGTTCTACAAATATTGCATAGCCTTTTGATGGGAAAGATTTATCTGCTATTATAGTCTAAGTTTTAGGAATTGATGTTCGTCGTAGACCTTGTAATCAATTAATAATTCGATCACTCGCAAACTTAACGACATGAAACAAAATTGACAGAAATGCTCTGAGATCGGGAGATAACACTACATAAGAGAGTACGATATCGATATTGTATTGACAACTTTCTAGACTTTACCAACTAGCATTATGACATTATGTTAACAAATTTTTGGAAACTATTAGTAGACCTTTCAATAATAACCTTATTTGTGTTCGTTTATCAAGTTAAATTCTAGCAACTCAATATAAAATACATGAGATTGACCACAAAAGATCCAATAAAGTATAAACCAGCAGCTACTGATCAATGTGAGGCATGAAGAAAACAAGAAAATCCGCAGGCAAAAAGAGCAGAAGTCAACTCCATTGCACTATGAAGAACAAACGCAAAAAATAAATAATGGTACAAAAGAAAGGACTTATTCTACTCTTTTACTTCATTGAACAGTCAGGGCAGAGAATTTCATCTAGGAAAAGAAAATAGTCAGTGACTCCCTATTCTCTTAGACTTCTTGAGCTTCCCCATGTTCAGGAAAAAATTAACCCCAATCCCTTCCCATTCCCTGTCATACTTTCACCTTTATCATTCTGCTCAAATAATACATGTATTGGTAACAGCTGATGATCACCCTTGTGATGATCAATAAGGTGCTTCCTTTAGACAATTGATGCAAAGGTAACAGCTGGTGCAAAAGTGTCCAACCCTAATTTTCCCAAGCATAACCTGGACATGAATTGGTGCAATCTGCCAAGTGTACATCTCCACACAAAAAGGTTTTAAAGGTAAGTTCATCTAAAATTCTCGATCCAGGAATTCATATCCCTTTAGAGAGAGAGGCACTTTCCCTCAAGCCCTCGGTTTTAAAGGAAATTACTGATTCAAATGTATCCGAGCCTAAATTTTTCTAACATGGGGAAAACTAGGATAAGAATTGGTGCCTATCCACCAATATGCAACCTACTTCACTTCAACACATGGGATTTAAAATCTCCATTAGGAATGAGAAAGTAGTCCTCATAGTCCACCATCAATTTATTTTCACAATAACCCACCTTCCTCCATCTTGAATCAGCAAGAACTAGGATCTCATAAATTCACAAATTTCGTACTCATAAAATTGACAACACAAGACACATTACCATTCACCAGGTTATAATCTATTCTACCTATTCAATTATATCAAAGAATTGACACTCACCAAACACTCCCTATGCAATCCCCTCTCCCTCAAAACAGAAACTTTCTCAGACATATAATAGCTTATCCGTGCAATAAAAAGAAACTAAGATTTCCTTACACAAAGCCTCGTTCCAGAAATTACAAAATTCAAAACTAATGTCATCTAGCATCTGAATATCTAATGTAGTTAAACAGAGAGCAATTGGAAATATCATTGAGTATACATATCACCGAGATAAAGTAAGCATATGCCAGAAAAAAGAGAGAAGGGGATGGGAAAAAACCTGGTTAAGAGCGCAGTGGAAGACAAGGGTATCTTTGCCTTTGACTTGTTGAATGAGATTAGGGATTTTCTCCAAAAGGTGTCGCCAGCAAAGTGAAGGGAACCCGCTATTAGGGTTTCCGCGGAAGCAGAGAGAGAGAGAGCGGTGATTCACGGACGGCGGAAGAAGAGCGATGAGGACGGAAAGGCTTCCGGCTTCGGTTCACCGGCGAGAGAGAGAGAGAGAGAGAGAGAGAGAGAGAGAGAGAGAGAGCGAAGGAGGAGGGGACGGTGAGCAGCAAAAGACGATGGACAGCGAGAGAGACAGAGTGTGCGAGAGGTAGAAGGAGAGGCAGCGTGTGAGAGTGTGAGAGTTGGGGAGCAGCAAAACCACGGTGGCCCGGTACCCACCCAGTCCAGGCCCGAAAAGTCACTTAATGGGTGACCCATTTAATGCCCAGTCCATTTAAATTATCAAATGGGTTTTGACCTTATTTTTTCAACCCAGCCAATTAAGCCCATTGGACACCCTGTCTAATGCCCAGGTCTAATCCCGGGACACCTATTGAACGGCTCATCTCCTCTCCTCTCACCCTCTTTAAACACCACCACATTCTAAGAGCAACCACAGCCCAAGCCACTCGGGCCGAGGTCCCATGGCATGGCTGGCCCACGTGGCGCTTCATCCCACACTAATGCGTCTTCTCTAGGAGCACGCAACAACTTGGTGCCCCGACACCTCTCACTGGAGAAGCCTGTGTGCCACATGTTAGCTTTTGACGAAAAAATGGGCTTTTGTTTTTCATTTTTCTTTTTTATTGTAATTTATTTATTTTTTATTTTTTTATATGTTGTATATAGATGCATGATAATATTTTACTTGGTGAATCTAAGGTCATAACTCTTACATTGTGAAAGTAAAGATTTAAGACAGAAAAACATTTGACCTTTGTATTATGTGTCATAGTAAATCCTAATCTTGTGACCTGAATTGGCTCACCCTTGTGAATAATCTAAGTCAAGCTTATAAGCCTGATATTTATTTTATATATATATATATAAATGATATGAATATCGCAATTATTTTACTTAAAACAAAATCTTTTGTCATTCTTCTATTTTAAAAGTCATCTTCAAATTGATGAAACTTTAGATCACCCCTTATTTAACTTAGATTATTTTGCTTTTGAGTTAATAATTGTTGGTATAATAAACTTACCTTTTAACTCATGGAATTTGGTTCAGAAACTAAAGGGTCAATTTAGCTCAAGGGCGTATTCATATCGAGTCTTTAGCAAATATTCACCTATTGATCAGCTCTTTTTTTTCACTTATAATTAACTCTTATTGCATACATCCTCCGTTCACAATATATGTCACTTTAACTATTTTTTCTCATTTTACAATGCTTGTCACTTTACAATTCCAATGACACATTAATTACTACTTTGTCAATTTTGTTCTTATTAATTGTCTTGTTTCTCTTTTGTTTCATTGATTTTCTTTATTTCCAATGAAATAAAGGGGCAACTTGGTATTTTAATATAAATTTTGTCATGAATTTTGCGTTTCTTAGTATTATCGCATAACCTTAAAACTACATATATTTTGAAACGTAAGGAGTATTACTACTTTTGATTGAATCTTTACATAACTCTTTACAACTCTGTACCACTTACTGCTCATTAATGCTTAATGATAGTTTTAGTTGCTTTGACAACGTGTTCATCAAATATCTTAATTGTAACATCATTGACGCACGCAGTATGAGCAATTATGCGAATGCTCATCAATAAATTATATAGATACTCATCAAAACATTAATTAGACATTCATCAAATATTAATAGTAACAACAACATCATTCTACAAACTTTCAGGGGTCACTATTACAGTAACCGGCTTTCACTACAGTTGAAAAAGACCTTTGACTACGGGCGATGTATGCGAGCGTAATAATAGATTGACATTTTTTACTATGGTTCTTAACCGTAGTAAAAAGAACCGATTACTACGGTTTATTTGAGGAATTGTAGTAAAAGATGACCTATTACCATGGTTCTGGATACAAAATCATAGTAATAAGTTCCTCTATTACTTACGATTCTTTCTCAAAACTGTAGTGATAGGTCTGGACCCAAATCACCCTTTTTGGCCAAAATTTTGGAAAGGTCTACTTTTTATTACGGTTCTTACCTAAGAACCATAATAATAGGTGTGAAATTTTCTTTTTATAATTCTTTGTTTTTCATACCCCTTATACGGTTGTACAACCATAATATACACATGTATATTTTGCAACCACAACAATTATACATCAATCCACTAACAGACCTCACTTGTTTCACAACAATTTACACATTTTGTAACCACAATAGTTCCATGTTTCACAACTTTCAACAAAGAATATATTACGTGTAAGATATAATACAAGAAGTAGACTAGCAAGAGATCTCACCAGCACATACCTTTGTCATGGTCCCATATTTACCCAAAGTGATGCTATTTAGTATATTGAGTTTTGTGCATGTCTTTATGACTATATAGCTTGCTTGGAGTTCTTGCAGTAGTAGCCTGGACAACATATACTTAAAACATCATATTTGTTGTCCATGCTACCATTGTAAGAACTCCAAGCAAGCAATATAGTCATAAATACAAACACATAACTCAATCTACTTAAAAGCATCACTTTAGGTAAACATGGGACCATGACAAAGGCTATATCCTTGAGTTTTTATTTACCTAAAGCAACAACTTTTTCATAAGAAACAAAACAAACATAGAAGGATCATAAATGAGAAAGGAAATCAAAACTAACATTGGTCGCTAGTCTCAGCTCCCACTTCTCCCTTTCCATTGGACAGTTTAGTTGGTTTGATCCACATTGAGCAATGATATGTTACAAGAAAGCATTAAAGTCAGAAATATTGAAAAAGCAAGCTGCAGTTATTGGAAACATGCAAAAGTATGGATATCCATCAATAAATATTATACAATAATGTTCTTACTGAGTTGATATAATTTCATGGTTTATGCCCTTTTCCCCTTCTTTTAGACTAATCTTCAATATATATGCCCTCCTGATGATCAACCCTTACAAACACTTCATCAAAATTGTCATCCTTATTTTCAATAGGCATTCCTAAGCAGAAAGGTGGGATCTCCTCAATAAACTCACACACATCTTCACCATCCCTACCAGCATTGTACCTCTTCTCTTGAAGAATTGTAGACTACTTATCGTTGGCCGGGTCCTCAACATAGAACACTTGTTTTTTTAGGATGTTATAATGAATTGATCCCCTTTATGCCCTCCTCTTGTAAGATCCACCATCGTGAATCCGATCTCATCAACTCAAACACAACCCATTTGCACCGAAAATCGGCTCACGGAAGTCAACGTAGTCTAGCTCCCATATATCTTCGATAAATCTGTAATACGACATTTTTGTGACAATGGGATGTTTGTCCGTGGAGCTCGAAACATGAAGTGCATGAGCCTCTAATGTGACTCTGCTATTTTTCACGGTACTCCTATTATCCTGGCTATTTGTATAGAAAGAGAATCCATTGATGTCATACCTACGGTATGAAATGACATCCAACCAGGGCCCTCTAGCCAAGCATACTAAAGTTTGCGAGATATCTTATCGTGATTCTTCTAATTGGCTATTGATGATTTTATCTCCGAACCGAGTTGAAAAATGTGCGATTATGCTTGGGCCGTACCCACGTCTCATTTCTTCCTCGATACTATCTCCTTCTAAGGGACCTGTGTTCATCAATGAATGGCTACACCTCATCACTACTTTAAAGAAGATACGAGATGTGCTTGATCCTTTATATCCTGACTCATTTTCCGGATCATCGGCCCCAGTTTCTCCTGCCTAGTGATCTTCCCCACAAATCGATGTTTAGGAATACCAATAACATCCATTTGGGGGTAGTATTCACAACAGAACTCAACACACTCCTCAACTGTGTAAGCTTGAATAATCCACCCTTACTGTTCGGTACCGATTTTGAACATACCCTTTGAGAATTTTCATAAACCGTTCAAATGGGTACATCCATCGATAAACAATTAGGCCACAAAATCGCAATTCTCTCACCAAATGGACAACTAGGTGCATCATAATATCAAAAAAGAAGGTCGGAAATACATCTCAAGTTGGCACAATGTAACGATGATGTTGCACTCAAGATCATCCAATTTTTCCAAATCAACGACTTTGCTACATATGGCATTGAAGAAGAAGCAAAGTCTTGTAATTGATTGTCTAACAAGTTTTGGTATCACGGCTTGGATAGCAACCGATAGAATTTGCTGCATCAAAGCATGACAATTGTGCAACTTGAGACTAACTAATCTATAATCGGACATCAAAACGAGTCTACTCATGTTTGAAGACTACCCCTGTGACACTTTGAGTTTCTTTAAGGTCTCATACAAACGTTTTTTTCACTTCTACTCAATGTGTAGGAAGTCGGAGGCAAAAATGTTCTCTTCCCCTTTGGTTGGGGTGCTAATTCGTCACGTATTCCCATTTCTCACAAATCGAGTCTTGCTTTCTCTCCGTCCTAGGTCTTCCTCGATAGGTTCGAAAGAGTGCCAATAAGACTTTCGCATATGTTTTTCTCTATATGCATCACATCAAGGCTGTGTCTCACATACAACTCTTTTCAATACGGAAGATCAAAAATATTGATCTCTTTTTCTACACACCGTTCTCGAATTGACGTTAGTATGGCTTGACGTACTCCACATAAAGATTAGTCACTTGTTCATAATTTGGTGTCCTAGGGTTTACCATTGAAAGCCTTATTTTTCTTACAATATTGATGGAAATAAGGAAGAAAGTTTCGGTTTCCGAGATAGGTCGTCCTCTTTCCGTGCTTAAGCGATAGGAGCAAGTATGCTCGAGCAAATGGGCATGCCTTTTGGCCTTTGATGGTGTAACTGGATAAGTTTTCGTATATAGGGAAGCCATTAATTGTGGTGAAAATTAGGGCTAGTAATGTAAATTGCTCTTGATGGTAAGTATGAAAAACCGAAACACCTTCATCCCATAACAACTTTAAATCTTCAACAAAAGGCGCCAAGTACACACCTATATCATTTCCTGGATGTTTAGGTCCGTAAATCCGCATTGATAATATAATGTACTTTTGCTTAATACACAATGAGGATGGTAGATTGTAGATAACCAAAAGAACGGGCCAAGTGTTGTTCTTACTACTGAGGTCACCATGGGGGTTTATTCTGTCCATACGAAGATCGATACGTAGAATCTGTGCCTCCCTACCAAATTTTAGGAACAATGAATCTATCTTCTTCCACTAAGGAGAATCCGAGGGGTGACATAGCTTGTCTCTAGAGATTCTTGAGTCGGCATGCCAAGTCAAGTTTTTGGCACCATTCGCACTTGAAAACAAGTGCTTAAACCTTGGTAACACTACTACGGAAACCACTTTTAATTACGGTTAAAATTGACCTTTAACGACGGCTAACAGGCGTCATGTATGTGGGCATTGTTGTATGTACCACCTTTCACTACGGTTCAAAAACCGTAGTCAAAGAGCACCTCCGACGACGGTTCACATGGGAAACCGTAGTCATAGGACAATCGATAACGACGGTTCTTCAAAAGATCCGTCGTCATAGGTATACCTATGACTACAGCTTTTCATCCGAACCGTAGTTATAGGTACCATTATTTTTTAAAAAAAATTGTTCAATTATTATAAGAGAGAGAGAGAGAGAGAGAGAGAGAGAGAGACGCAACTTTTCTGTTTGAATTCCCGGGTAAAGGGAACGCCCATCAATAACTTAAAAATTATTCAAATTAAACAATTTTAGAGTCCAATCACACAACACAATGAACAAGCAAACAAACATATTAACAAACAATTCTAGTGAATAACACATAATCAATTCGCTGTCACTAATCAATTTTAGCTTAAATTTGCTATCATAATTTGTTCTTGAAAATGGAAAGTAGAGAAAGATGAAGAAAAAACCAAGAATCTTGCATTACATTTTAGAATTATAATTTCAAGTATCAAAATAAAAAAAATACAAAAAAGAAAAAACACCAAAGTTTGGGGATTGAAGTGAGAGAGAGAGAGGAGTGATTCCTAGGTATCACCTTCTACTTGTTGAATTTGGAAGATGAATCAATAAGCATGAGTCAGGAGAGAACTCGAAGGAGGAGAAGGGAGGAGAGACGACGGTGGAGGGAAAGAAACAAACGGAAAATATTGGAATATTAGGAGACGAATTCTTCTTGGAAAAGGGGCGTCGTTCAGGAGGTGCTCCACCACTCGCCAAACACCGCTGTGTACTCCGCCATAATCTCCGCCACCATCGCCACCAGCATCATCCTTTCTTGTATTTTTCTTCCAACTCATTTTCTCTCAACAACTAACTCAATTGGGCATCCAGCACCATTGAAAGTAGATAGCATTTTGAACCAAAAGTATGTACAAAAATCAGAGAAATTTATGACAAATCAAAGTTTAAAGTACCTTGTAAGGCCAATTTTCACGATAGAAATGACAAACGACACATTCACTGGCCTTTACAATAGAGAAAAAGTCCTTCTCGAAGGGGATCTCGGAGTACTCGCCATGGCCCGGAGAGATCCAATAGCTGCACTCTGCCTCCATTTTCTTCATCTACCGAAGCCTCCTCTATCTCGGAGCTTTCGGATCATCCGAATCCAGCTGATCTAGGGCCGCGATTTCATCGTCTAGCAATTGTGGAGATCATCGACAGCGGAGCTCGAAGCAAGCCTCACAGATCTAGCCTCCCTCGAAGAGCGTAGTGCTGAGCCCCACTGTGGCCTTGCCATAGCCAGCCTTCCGGAGATCGCCATAGCCATAGGCACCACTAACAACGTCTTTGGGGTCTATGGCCACATAGATAGATGGCCTTTGTCGGGCTCCCACCCCGATAGAAAGGAGGAGGGCGGAGGACGGTTGTTATAGGTGGCAGAGGGTCATAATGGGCAGTGGAGATAAAGAGGAAAGGGACGATATCTGTTGGAGGAAGAGGGGAGAGAGACAGAGGAAAAGGACGAGAGAAATGAGGAGGAGGAGGAGGAGGAGGAGAGAGAGAGAGAGAGAGAGAGAGAGAGAGAGAGAGAGAGAGAGAGAGAGAGAGAGAGAGAGAGAGAGTAATAGATATAAAGTTAGGAGATAGCAATTGCTAGACGATGGAGACAAAGCAATCGATGGAGGAAGAGAGGCGGAAAGGAGTATGATGGTTCAAGAAGGAGGAGGAGAGAGAAAGGAAAGGAAAAGGCTATTTAGGGTTTTTTAAGCATTTTAGACCACGATTTTTTTTATTAAACCATAGTTAAAAGTATAAGGGTTTTTGAAATTTTAGATGTATACATTTAATGACGGTTCAAATAAAGAACCGTCATCAAATGTACCCTATGATGATGGTTGTTTTAATGAACCGTTGTCATATGTTCACAACCTAACATATGACAACGATTTATTTAAACAAACATCATTATAGGCGGTAAACAACACCGCTTATTTACAAAAATGCCACGAGTCCAGTTTTCATGATGGTTTGTCCTTTTAACCGTTTTTAAAGACCCTTCGTTAAAAGTGGTATCTGTAGTAGTGTAAGTACCATAACACCTTTGCGGGAGGTCCCTCAATACTCTCTCCATCATTGTTTTTCATTTTGTATCGAGGTACACCATATTCGGGACATTTGTGTCTATGTGCATGTTCTTTTCGGTACAATATGAAATCATTGGGGCATGTATGTATCTTCTTATACCCTATTCCTATAGGACACAACATCTTCTTTGCCTCATATGTATGGTTAGGAAGAACATTACCTTCCGGGAGTATATCTTTAAGCGCACTCAACAAGTCTATGAAACTTTTGTCAATCTAGCCATTAGTCTGTTTGAAGTTGAACAACCTCAACACAGTTGATAAACGAGTATATTTATCACACCTCGGGTATATAGGCTTCTCTAAATCAATTAACAATCGCTAGAATACATGCGGTTGATTGACTAGTTCGCCTTCTACTTCATGAACCAGATCTTCAGCTCGATCTTCTAATTTCATACTATTTTCATTTTCATCATACCCTTTCTCTTCTCCTACGTTATTATTCAAAGACTTCTCTTCCCCATACCTTACCCACAACTTATAAGATGTATCAAATCTATCCATGCTGAAATAGGTGACCTTTACAACCTTAGGGCTCAATCTTGAGGAATTAAAACACCATAAACTATGGACAAAATATTGACTCTTCTCCAAATATATGTGTGTATATATATATATATATATATATATATATATATATATATATATATATATATATATATATGTGTGTGTGTGTGTGTGTGTGTGTGTGTGTATATATATATAAGGGTTTACTTTTTGGTTGCAATTTTAACGTATTATACATTATTATAAACTAGACGTGCTTTTTTATATTTACAGAATGCGAGAGGATAATGAATCTAAAGAAAATGTCAAGGTCACCCTTGAATTTGCTTTAACGACTCAAGACATAACAAGAATTGGAGTTCTCATGACCCTTGTTGTCTTTAACAATGAGGTCAAGTTCACAAGGCAAAACATGGAGTCTATCTGCAGCGTGAGTCGGTCCATGAAGAAAGGGAAGAAGGGTCAAGGGTTTATTGGAGAAAAAAGAGATAAAATAGTTGTCTCATTGTTTATCACCTTTTTCTCCAATAAAAATAGTCCCTTTCTTTGTGGACTGACCCATGCTGCAGATAGACTCCATGTTTTGCCTTGTGAATCCGACTTTATTGTTAAATACAACAAGGTTCATGGGAACTCCAGTTCATGTTATGTCTTGGGATGTTAAAGCAAATTCAAGGGTGACCTCGACATTTTGTTCATATTCATTGTCCTCTACATTATGTAAATTTCAAAACAATCATGTACGCTAGTTTACGATCATATATAATACAACAAATTTGCAACAAAAAGGAAAATTAGAAATTTCGATAATTGAAAAAATGAGTAAACCGCAATATCTGCTCATCAAAATAAACAAATTTGGAGAAAAATTTATCTTTAAGACAAGTTTTTGAGAATAGCCTTATATCCAAAAATCTTTTCAATTATGTACAATTTCTATCCATAAATTTTCTTCCATTTCATCCCTAAACCCTAAACCATAAATCTTTCCATTTTCCTAAACCCTAAACCATAAATTTTTGTATTTCCCAAACCATTAACCACAAATTTTTCTATTTCTCTAAACCTTAAACCTTATGCCATAACTCTTTCGATTTACCTAAACCATAAACCATAAACCATAAACCCTAAACACTAAACCATATATCATTTCATTTCCTTAAATACTAAATCCTATACCTCTAAACCCATTTGTCAAAATCTCAAACATTTCAAGAATATCCAACTCACAAACTAAACAAATCTCAACATTCAACTGACCAATTTTGCAAATACCTTCAACATTTAACATTACCAACATTAAACATTCAACATTTCAAAAATCTCAAACATTACCCACATTCTCAACATTCAACTAAGTACCGCAAATAAATTCAACATTCAACAAACCAATTTTCCAAATAACTTAAAGAAAAAAATAAGAGAGGGAGCGAGAAGCATGCTGGAAGCGACGATGGTGTTGACGAGAGTGAGAAAAAGGCGAGAGGGAGCAGCAACCACAACAACAGCGAGAGGTGAGAGCGAGAGCAGTGATGAGTGACAAAGCGACGATGGCGAGGAGAGCGACACTAGCAACAACAGCGAGGACATTTCGACCGTGGTGACCGCGATGAGAGCGAGCAGAGAGTAAGTGAGTTAAGAGCAACCGAAGAGAGAGAGTAATAGCGAGAGTAGATAGCAAATAGTGTACTAGTGGGCAACAATGTTCTTGTTTTAGGTTTCTTTGATAGACTTTTTACTACGCTTCAATGAAAGAACCGTAATAATAGAACACCTATTACTACGATTCTTTAATTGAATTGTAGTGACGTATTGACCTATTACTATGATTCAATGAAAGAATCGTGTAATTAATGCAATAAAAGGCAGCTTATTTACAAAAATGCCACTGTGTCATTTTTTAGGACAATTTTTGTTGTTAACCATAGTAAAATGACCGTATTAAAAACTCATATCTATAGTAGTGGATTTTTCTGAAACTTCAGGGATGTAAGCAAATCAAAGGAACTTACGGAAGATTATTGCAGATGTGATCTAGAGATGCAAGCAACAGATTCTCAATAGCATAGGCTTCTCACAGGGAAAATGACCAATTAAATACTTGGATTCCCAATTACTATTGGCAGATTTAGCAAAGAAGAGTGCAGAATTTTAGTTGATAACGTCACAATAAAGATACAAACTTGGGCATCTAGGCACATCTCCTACATGGGCAGAGTGACATTAGTAAATTCAGTGCTAATGAGGCTATACGGTTTTTAGGCATCGGTGTTCCTACTCCCTAAGAAGTAATAGACCAAATTTGTGCTAAATGAAGGAATTATCTATGGAGTGCAGACGAGAAATTCAAGAAAATAAGATATATAACATGTGAAGAGACTTGTAAACCCAAAACATATAGAGGTGCAGGTTTAAAAACCCTGAGAGTGTGGAATGAGGCATATGTGGCCAAACTGGTGTATGCAGTGGCCACAAAAAGGACACATTATGGGCTAAATGGGTGCATAAAAGATATATTAAATATAAGGACTGGTGGAGTTATCTTCCTATGGGGACTGGGGGCTGTATGCTACTATCGAAGAAAGATTCGTAATATCAAAGTACATTTCAAATAGGGGAGCTCAGCAAATCAAAGATGGCATTGGAACTCAGGGAAAAATGGAAAATATACATTCAATGAAGGTTACAAATGGAGAATGAACCTTCATAACAAGGTAAAGTGGAGTAGAATAATTTGGTCAAGAATGAATCTCTCCAAACATTCTTTTATCTGCCGGTTGCTAATGTGTAAAAGATTACCAGTTAGAACTAGATTAGACAAGTTCTACCCCTGTTGGATACAAGGTGCGAGACATGTAATGCTGAAGCAGAAACTATGGAGCATCCGTTTTTCGAGTACCCTTTTGCTACCCACCTGAGAACAGCCCTGGCTGAATGGGTAGAGATGCCAAGTCAAGGAGAAAAACTATGGGACTAGATAGGAAAACTGCAGAAATTGAAGAGGGAAAACAGAAGAAGCAGCAACGGTGGGCTGGATTTACAAACATTAATTTACTTCATATGGACAGATAGGAATGAAAGTATATTCAAGAGCAGACCCCCATGGCAGAAACTACACTTATTTCCATTAAAGAAAATATAAACCATAGGGCCCTTTTTGTTTCAATGAGATCGGGCAGTTTTGTGAAATGTATAGAAATTGTGTATAAATACGAAGTGGCTGGATAGAGCTTACTATGAGCTACAAAGGCATAGAGTAAGGATATGTATGTACTAGAACAATTGAGTTGTTGGTAATAAAGATCATCAACCTTCTTGTTAAAAAAAAAAATAATAATCTTCTACATTTTTGAAAATTATTTACGAATACTAAAGGCGAAAACCAAATTACATCTTATGACAAAATATAAAAAAATTATATCTTATAATATAAAATAAAAAAAGTGATAAGATATTCATCATATGGTTAATAGATGAGTTCATGACCTGAGCTGACATAATGAATACGGTGAGTAGTAAAATTTTTACCATGCCTGGCCGCGGGTTATCAAACAAAAATAGCCCAGACCTTGCCGATTTTAGCCTTAGAAAGTAAACAAGTTTTGTATAGGATTCGCTCATCGAAACTACCCCTTTTCCCTCCTCCCCCTAATATCTCGCTTCAAGTCTAAGTTTCCGTTTCGAGATGTTTACAAAATTCGTCCAAATTGTTTAGAAGTAACAGTCAGAGCCACACGTGGTCGGTGATGGTGGAGATGCACGTGTAACCGAAAAAGAAATCATTAAATTAAATTAAATTAAAATAAAATAAAAATAAAAATAAAAATAAAAGTTAATCATCACATCATCCACCATCATCTGGTATGCGCTTCCAAACTAAAAGTCCAAAACGGTTATTTTTTTACCCTCTTAGACTTATTTTCGAGGAGAGAGAGAGAGCAGTTTCTGCCAGATAAAAAGTTGAAAGAACGAAACTAATTCTACTGTATATGACTGTTATATATGTGACAGTAGACCCACAGTAGGCTAGCTGTTGATTTTAGGAAGAGATAGGGTGAGTTTTGGTGAGAGTGAGGGTGAGAGTGTTTCTCGTTCTCCATCCAGGAATATGATTAAAGTTGTCTTCAATTTCCTCGTGACCACCTACGGTCAAAACTAACGTACGTAGCCTGTTCTGTAACCACTTCCCATTCCCGTAGATAAAGATGCCCAATATGTATTTTCGTGCGTATTGCGTGGATAGATTTCTCGGATGTGCTCACTTGGTTTGTATAAGACTGTTTAATTCAAAAATTGTAAAAAATTTGCGGAAAATATCTAAATTTTGAAAGGTAGCTAGACCAAATTATGGCGTGAAATACAAAATATATATGCTTGAAGATTACATAGTATAAATTGAATGAAAGAATTGGAGGATATACAAATAGCTTAAAACAAACGACTTTTTTCCCTCATATTTATTAACATTTTTACGTTACCCATGTTTTTTAATTATAACATGGAATAAAACTTAGCATAAAAAAAACACAATCATGAAGTGATTATATAAAGTGATGATACGTAGATTTAATTAGAAGAACATTGTCGACGTTTTCTAAAATAAAGTATAAATCATTATTGCAAATTTTGGAGTTAGGGAGTAATATTCGATGATGATCACCCCCAGGACCATTGACCTTGTATTTATACAGTAAGTGGTAGTCTTACAATGAACAAAGGTATCTCGGGTACAAGAGTTCAAGGCCAACTACTATGCTATCTCATAGTTCTACTTAAACACAAAGTCCATGCTTATCATAAAGACTAAATATAATTGGATAAGGTATGGTTATTGAAATTGAGTCCTAATCAAACACAGAGTAAGAAAATCTATCCTAATACTCCCCCTCAAGTTGGCGTATGGGGGTTAAAAACGTCCAACTTGCCAATAAGATGGTGAAACTATTGTTATCCTAGCACCTTTGTAAAAACATCAGCTTTTTGTTGTTTGGTAGGGACATAGTGAATCACTACTTCCCCAGATACAATTCGTTCATGAACAAAATGACAGTCTAACTTGACGTGCTTTGTACGATCATGAAACACTGGATTAGCGAGCAATGTGTACAGTTGCCGATTGTCATAATATAATTATGCGATTGGAACGAGTAATTAAAGATATCGAATTCGAAGTCGTATTGCTTCACTTGTAGCAGATGGCCATAGCTCGATATTCGGCTTCGGTTGAGGAGCGGGACACAGTGGGATGCTTCTTAGTCCTCCAGGAAATAGTTATGTGGCCAAACGTCGAGTCATTGGGCAGCTAGTCCACTCGGAGTCATTGTATACATGCGGTTCGAGATCATTCGAGGATGGAAAAAGTCAGCCCTGTCCCGGTGAAGATTTGAGATACCGTAGGAGCCGCTGTGCTGCCTCCCAATGGGCTTTTCTTAGATTGTACATAAACCGACTCAATATGTGGACAACATAGGTAATATGCGGTTGGGTGATAGTGAGATAAATTAAATGTCCAATGAGTCCGACCTGGATCGGTAATATGGTCACCCGAGTCCGAGGATAACTTGTGGTGTTGTTCCATAGGAAACTTATTAGGTTTCAAACCCAACATGCTAGTCTCCGTAAGTATGTTGCTTTATTTTCTCTCGGCATAGAAAAATCTCATCGAAGCACAAGCGGCCTCGATACCGAGAAAGTATTTCAAAGGCCCTAGGTCTTTCAACTTAAAGTACTTGTGGAGATAACTTTTGAATGCTTCACAACAAGTAATGTCATTACATGTGAGAACTAAATCGTCAACATATATTAGTAAAGTCATGAATTTATTATCATGATGATAAGTGAATAATGAGTGATCCAAAGGACATTGCTGAAAGCCGTAGTCATGAAGGGCGTGAGCAAGCTTGAAGAACCACTCGTCAAGGGGCTTGACGAAGATCGTATAAGGATTTCTTTAGCTTGCACACTAGAATTGAGTGTCAAGTGTGGAATCGCAATGGTGGTCTCATATAGATCTCCTCTTCAAGGTCACCATGGAGAAAGGCATTGTGAACGTCCATTTGATGGAGAGACCATCCCTAGCCGCGGCTAGAGTAAGGAGTGTCCGAACAGTGACCATTTTGGCTATTGGGGCAAATGTCTCATTTAAATCCTCCCCATCCACTTGATGATTTCCAAGGATCACTAGGCGGGCTTTATAGCTCTCAATAAAACCGTCGACGTTGTACTTAATTTTGTAGACCCACTTACATCCAAGAGCTTTATTTCCTTGCGGCAAAGTCATTTAATCCCCATGTATTTTGATCTTCAAGGGCCTCAATTTCTGTCCTTATAGTTGCATGCCATTGAGGATGTCTAATAGCATGAGAAAAAGGGTGAGGTTCATCCTTGAAGGTAATGGCGGCTAAATATGCACGGTGAGAAGCAAAGAATTTTTCATAGGAAATATAATGAGATAGAGGGTGAATGGTACTGAAGGCGCAACTGAAGGAGGTGATTTGGTGGGATAGGGTGTAGCTATTGCGTGGCATTTGTAGTCATGTAGATACACCGGGGTCATCATTCTCATTGTGGTCGTGAAGATTTTGGACTAGGCATGAGAATCAAAGATTGGTGCTCGATGGGCTATTGGGCGCCGATGGAGCATCCGGAAGGTTGGGGTGAATTGGTGATGGGTGATGTGGATGGGCTGGTGGTCTCCATATTGAGGAAGGTAGCTGGTGGGCCTATGTGGGATGGAGTGAGTGTAGTGGGTTCTAGAGTGGTAGTAGAAGCTGTGGGTAGAAGGTGCTGAAGTGGGCTCCGAAGTAGGTTGATTTTCAGGTTGTGGTGCTTGGGCTATGGGGAGGATTAGCAAGAGGCCCAACCGTGGATAGCTGGTGACGGGAACTAGGCGCTGGGTTGGAGGGTGTGCTTGTAGACGACCTAACAAGCGGTTCCGGATCACGAAGGGAGTTGCATTGGGCTGAGATAACAATAAGCTTTCTGAAGGGTTAGGTTGGGTTTTGGGTAGGAAAAATTAGATTCGTAGAAAATAACATCCTGTGGGACAAACATACACCTGCCACCCCTTTTCTCCTTGAGCATAACTTAGGAATATACACTTGGTAACCCGTGGATCAAACTTATCTCGAATTCGGTCATGATTGTGAGCATATAGATAGACATCCAAAAACTCTTAGGTGCTCATATTAAGGTTTCGTTCCAAACGGAACCTCGTAAAGACTTTTAAGTTTATGAAACTTTATGGGAGTGTGGTTTATTAGGTAGGCAGCAGTTAGAATGCACTCCCCCAAAACCAAATAGGTAAGCTGGCATGAAACCATAAGGCACGGGCAACATTTAAAAGATGTCTATTTTTCCTTTCTCTACCCTTCCATTGTGTTGAGGTGTCCCAACACATGATGTCTTATACAACATGCCCCTTTTAAGAAAATGGTCTTGCCGATCTCCTTTTGTAAATTCTGTTCCATTATCACTCCGTTCTATTTTAACATGAGTCCCAAATTGGGTTTTGACCATGCAACAAAAATCAACTATACGGGCACACGTCTTTGATTTATCCCAAAGCAAATAAACCCATGTTGCACGACTGAAATCATCCACAATACACAAAAAAATAGTGACAACTAGACAAATATGAGGTGTGGTATCACCCCCAAAAGTTACAATGAACTAAATCAAAGGGTTTTACTCTCTTGAATCACTTAAAGAAAAGCTGTTTCGGGTTTGCTTTGCCCCATGGCACACATCACAATATTCTAAAAATATTTATTTAATTGAAAATCACACACTTGTGGATAAAGAAGCTAAACTACCATGCGACGGATGTCGCAATCTTTGATGCCATCGAACCAGATCCACCTTTTGACGAGATGTAAAAGCCGAACCCCGGAGAGTTCGAAAATAGTACACTCCATGTCCTTGAACACGTACTCCAATTTGCATCTTCGATGTGGGGTCCTGTATTACACAAAAATTAGCTCCATAAGATACTAAACAATTTTCGTCGATGGCTAATTTTCATCGATGGCTAATTTTTGGGCCGACACAAGTTTGTATCTAAATGTCGGGAGATACATAATGTCTTTTAGGTATATATTGGGTCCAAGTTTCACCATGCCCGCCTTTTAAGCTACCACTTGTCATCCATCGGGGTTGAGAAATAACAATAGGTACGGCAACTTTATAAATATTTATAAGAGCATCAATATTGGACGTCATATGATGAGAGGCCCCGAGTCTAGAATTTATTGTATTGGGGTAGTATGAAGTGACGTACTAGTCATTTTGTCCATCTTTTCTAAGTTCCGCCTCTCTTTAAAAACATTAAATAGATGGTCTACCTAAGATTGTGTGAATCCAACAAAACCACTTGACTCTCTGCCTACTCCTTTATTTTCTTCGCTTGTTTCCACGCTCAAATCCCTACCCTAGATCTAGAAAATGGGCTACGAAATTAGAGTTTCGCTTGAGTGTGCTGACGTGACCTCTCCAAATCTAGAGGTGTTCTCAATCGATCCCCAACCTTTGTTCGCCGGCGATGTCCTACTGTTGCCGCTCCAATTTTTTCGATTGGTGCGCCTGTTACGCCAATTCACTAGGTACCCATTCAATTCGTAGCATTGACTTTATTCGTGTCCAAGTATGTTGCGGTTGGAGCACTTTGGTCGGTTCGGGTTTTGGTGTGACTTTTGGCTTGCTTTGAACGCGACACCTTCGACGACTTGCCCGGAGTTCTCCGCTTGACTGAGTTGCTATTGTCGCTCCTCTTGGATCATGACGGCATGCACTTTGTTGAGTCCAGGAAGCGGCTCCATTGACAGAATATGGGATCCGACGATGTTGAACTTCTTGTTGTCAAGACCCATTAGGAACTGGTGTACCCGTTCTTGTTCAATCATGGAGGTTATCACTTTCCTACACTCGTACTTACATGTGCAATTGGGGATAATATGGTATGTACTCAATTCATCCCATAAAGATTTCAATTTTGTGAAGTATTCTGTCACCGTGGATTGTCCTTGACCAACCGAAGTCATCGCTTGCTTTAATTGATGTGCTCGGATTTAATTTCTAAGTGAGTATCTTTCTTCTAGGTCTACCCAAATTTTTTAGGTTGTATTAGCATATGCCATAGACCTGTGGAGAGTTTTGTTGATGACGTTGTAGAGATAGGTCATGACCATCGAATCACACTTGTCCCACACATGAATATCCGGTGCGGTGCTTAGCTTAGTGATAGTCACAAACCCAAGATTATTTTTGGATTTGAGAGCATTAATGACAAGATGGAACCAATTTTTGTAATTCTCTCCGCTTATTACTACTAGACTAATTATATAGCCAGGATCATTTGAACTGCTGAGGTAATGGGGAGATTATGGATCATTGTTTGAAGATGTTTTGTTGTCGTTATTCTCTCCCATGATGGAATAATAGTTATGTCAAATTATCTCTTTGAGTATGCTTTGATACCATGTAAATTTTGGAGTTAGAGAGTAAAATTCGATGATGATTACCCCCAAGACCATTGACCTTGTATTTATACAATGAGTGGTAGTCTTACAATGAACCGAGGTATCTCGGGTGCAAGAGTTCGAGGCCAACTACTATGCTATCTCCTAGTTCTACTTAAACACAAAGTCCATGCTTATCACAGACTAAATACAATTGGATAAGGTATGATTACCGAAATTGAGTCCTAATCAAACATAGAGTAGGAAAATCTATACTAATTATTAAACAGTAATAGCTCAAATTAAAAACGTTTCTGACAACTTATATACATAGATTCTTAGATCAAACGATCTAAAAGAGTTATGTTATACTAGCTCTTGTCTTTCCTAAGAAATTGCGGAACACATGCAACCTACTCTTCTGCAATTTCATCACAATAATGGGAATTATAAGAGCAAGTTTAGCATAATAATGGGAATTATAAGGGGTGTTTGGGGGGGCAGTTTATATTTAAAATAAAGAATAAGGAGTTCAGTGGTTGTGCTTGAATGTTGCGGTCTTCTTATTGAGGAGATCAGGAGTGCTGGACATAGGAGCCAAACTTGTATGGATAAAACAAAGGCTTCTGATTGAGGATTCACACTTACGTCTCCATAGCATTTGAAAAATTTTCCCCTTCTAATTTTTGAGAATTTATTCTGTAAATTTTGGTTCAATTACTCATATATCAACCTTTATGCATCTCTCCTTAGCAACCAATCTTAAAAATAAGAAAATGCAATGTTTGTGTGATGTTTTCTTTATGAGGTTTGTTTAAGAGTACAAAAGTGTTACAAAATTTTCTTTATTAACCAGTTTTTTTTTTTTATAATTGATGTAAGAAAGAGAAATTGTTCTCTCAATAAATAAAAAGTTTTCTTTGTTTATGATAAATTTGTTTTTACCTTTTTCTTTATTAACACTCCTGAAATCTTTGACTATAGACCTAGAAAAATTTATACAATCCGAGCTCTCCCTAAAAATTTAGAGCTTTCGATATGATTTAGAATCCAAACCTATTTGAGTCAAATCTGTTAGAGTTAGTTGACCTACTTGGGTTGGGTTATTTCTAAAATAAATTTTTTTTTCATGTGAAATTTTGACTTATCTAATGAAAGTAATCATCAAACTTGACTTTAAAAGAGTAAAATTCATATGTTTGTTGATATAATGACATTGCTTTCCTTTTTATCATATTTCATTTAATTATAAACAAGTGTAAGAAGTTATAAGGATGTAAGGAGTTGTAAACAAAAATGTTAGGAAGCTGTAAGGGGTTGTAATAAGTTGTAAGGAACTGTAAGTAGTTGTAAGATAATTGTAAAGTTGGTTATAAAAAGTTGTAAGCGGTTGTAATATGTTGTCGGGAGCTGTAAGAGGTTGTAAGGAGCTGTAAGAAGTTGTAAAGTTGTAAGCTAAAACTAAATAGAACAAGGCCATTTTGTTCCACATAGAACTTTTGGAACCATCACTACTCCAAAAACGACATTTTATTGCGGTTAAAAATGACTTTGTATAACGAGTTGCTAGATGTGGTCTAAGTGAGATAGTGGTAAGTCAATATCTTTAACTACGGTAGTTAGCCGTAGTGAAAGTTATCTATTATAACGGTTCTACTAGATAACTGTAGTAATAGGTGAGGACTAATATTATGTTTTTCACAAAAACAAAAAACGGTAGTGAAAGGCTTGATTGCTGGCCTATTACTACGATTAAATCATCAAACCGTTGTTAAAGGCATAACCAAACTAGGTCTATTACAATGGTTTTTAAGCATAATTGTAGTAGTAATAGGTGAAATTTATTACTATAGTCATCAACTAAAAATCATAGTAATAGGCCTCACGGCCTCACATATTACTATGGTTCTATTGGAGAACCATAATAATAAACCAGGAAATCAAACGTTTCACTATGGTTCACTTGGGAGAATCATAATAAAATATTATTTTTTAAAAATGTATTTTTCATCAGTCCACAATAGGGCTGAGCAAAAATTTCGAGTACCCGGTTATAACTAGGTTCGGGACCGGGTCCAAATTTTAGGACTCGGTTATAACCGGGTTCGGGACCGAGTAGTGAAATCATAATAAAACACAATTTGTGATGAGTTAGGACTCATTGGATTGAAATTCTAACTATTTGTGACGGTTGTGGTTATTGTGGCTCATGTGAAATAGAATAAGAAAATTGACAGATTTAGAGACAAAGTATGAAAAAGTACATTAAATAGCAGTTGTTATGGTGGGTTGAGGTCTGTTATGGTATGCAAGAATTAAATTCTTGTAGTTCCCGAATTTCTATGAATTGCGATTGAAGTAAGTTTAATGAGCCATTTAATAAGACAATGTGGTTTGGAGTATAGAAGGGAAATGTGAAATTGGGGTATAGAGGTTCGAGAATTGAGGAATGGTAAATTGGTGCTCTTTGGGAAATGCAACCAATGAATGAAGACTATAAATGAAACTTGAGCTTAAGGGAACCTACTCGAAATGAACTAGATGTTGGGGACTTTAACTATCGATGTGAATTATGAAGATTTTGTGTAAATTAAGAAGTTAGAATGCGTATATATTGGTAAATGCGCGATTTAAGGGTGAATTATTACTAAAAGAACATAAATACAAAATAAGAGGACAAGCGAAACTACAGATTTGAGTACGCTAATAGTATTCATTACGACAAGCCCTTTGTTATGACTGATCAATGCAAACAGCTTACGCCGAATGTGACTCACTTATTCAATTCTTGATTTTAAGTAGTCAGCTGCTGGATAGGGTTTATAGGGTCCTCCACACATGTAATTAAGCTATTAAACCATGTCTCAAACAATATTAAAGCTGCTTTAATATTAGAGAACAAAAATAAAAAATTGTCCAAAAATAAAAATATTCTGCTATAACTAAGAACTCAAGGTGCTAAAATTAGAATTTGGGTTGGGATAGCTTTTTTCTTAATCGATAATCATATTTTACTATATGTTAAACTTGTACAAAGCCTAAATGGCCTCAAACTAAGAAGCAAATTAAAAAAAAAAGAATTTTTGAGCAGCCTTGGCTGAAAGTGGCCATCACGAGCACGAGTTTTGGAAACACTTGTGCTAAATTTTCTCTAGTGACTTTCTGGGCTGAAAATTGGCATGGGGACAAAAGAAACATTTACCTTGATTGTGGGTGAGGTGAGACACCCTTCTAAGCCTTGTGTTTTGACTGATCAATGCAAACAACCTAGGCTAGAATGTGGCTCACTTAGGCAATTCTTTATTTTAGTTAGTGACCTGTTTCATTGGGTTTAGGGAATCCTCCACAAATGTAATTAAGCTAATCTATTAAAACATGTCTAAAATAATATTAATGATGCCTTAATATTATAGACCAAAAATGAAAAAATTGCTCAAAAAAAAATGCTATATTTAAAAACTCAAGGAGCTAAAATTTAAATCCATGGTGTGAGAGCCTTTTTCTTTGTTGATAATCATCTTTTACTGCATGTGAAACTTGTCCAAAGACTTAATCGCCACAAACTGAGCATCAAATTAAAAAAAAGGAACTTTTGGGCAGCCTTGGCTGAAAGAGATCAGCACAACACAGTTTTGGAAACACTTGCGCTAAATTTTCTCTAGTGACTTTCTGCAGGTGAAAATTGGCATGGGGACAAAAGACACCTTGACCTTGATTGTGGATGAGATTAGACACCCTTTTAGGTCATATGTTGTGATTGATCAATGCAAACAGCCTACGCTAAATTGTGGCTCACTTAGGCAACTCTTGATTTTAGTTAGTCACCTACTTTGTAGAGCGGGGGACCTCCACATACGTAATTAAGCTAATAAATTGTGTCTAAACTAATATTAAAGCTGTCTTAATATTATAGACCAAAAATTAAAAAAGTGGCAAAAAATAAAAAAATTCTACTGTAACTAAGAACTCAAGGTGCTAAAATCGGAATCCATGATGGGATAGCATTTTTCGTCGTTGATAATCATTATTTAATACATGTTAAACTTGTCGAAAGCCTTAATAGCCTCAAACTGAGTAGCAAAAAAAAAAATAATTTTTGGGCAGCCTTGGCTGAAAGTGGCCAGCCCAACACAATTTTGGAAACACTTGCGCCGAATCTTCTTTAGTTACTTTCTGGGCCTGAAAATTGGCATCGGGGCAAAAGAAACCTTTACCTTGATAATGAATGAGGTGAGATACCCTTCCAAGCCTTGTGTTGTGACCGATTAATGCAAACGAGCAACGCTAGGCTGTGGCTCACTTAGGCAACTCTTGATTTTAGTTAGTCACTTGCTTCATAGGGTTTAGGGGTCCTCCACACATGTAATTAAGTTAATAAAATATGTCCAAAAAATATTAAAGTTTCCTTAATATTAGAGACCAAAAATGAAAAAATTGTCCAAAAACAAAAAAATTCTGCTATAACTAAGAATTCAAGGTGCTAGAATTAGAATCTATGTTAGGATAGCCTATTTCTTCGGATAATCAGGTTTCACTATATGTTAAACTTGTCCAAAGCCTTCATAGCCTCAAACTAAGCAGAAAATTAAAAAAAAAGAAATTTTTGGATAGCCTTAGCTGAAAGTGGCTAGTACAACACGGTTTTGGAAACACTTACGCCAAGTCTTCTCTAATTACTTTCTGGAGCTGAAAACTACCATAAGGACAAAAGAAACCTTTACCTTCATTGTGGATGAGGTAAGAAACCCTTCTAGATTCTGTGTATGACTGATCAATGCAAACAATCCGAGCCAGATTGTGGCTCACTTAGGCAATTCTTGATTTTAGTTAGTCACCTTCTTCGTAGAATTTAGGGGTCCTCCACATATGTAATTAAGCTAATACAACATGTATAAATAATATTAAATTTGTCTTAATATTAAAGATCAGTAATGAAAAAATTGTCGAAAATAAATAAATTTTAGTATAACTAAGAACTCAAGGTGCTAAAATTAGAATCCATGTTAGGACGATATTTTTCTTCATTGATCATCATCTTTTACTACATATTAAACTTTTCCAAAGCCTTAGTAGCTTCAAACTAAGCAGCAAATAAAAAAAGGAATTTTTGGCGGCCTTGGCTGAAAGTGGCCACCACAACATAGTTTTGGAAACACTTGTGCCAAATCTTCTCTAGTTACTTTCTGGAGCTGAAAATTGGCATGGGGATAAAAGAAACATTTACCTTAATTGTGGATGAGGTGAGACGCCCTTTTAGGCCCTGTGTTATGACCGATAAATGCAAACAACCTAGGCCAGAATGTGGCTAACTTAGGCAATTCTTGATTTTAGTTAGTCACATATTTCGTAGGGTTTAGGGATCCTCCACACATGTAATTAAGCTAATAAAACATGTCTAAATAATATTAAATTTTTCTTAATATTATAGACCAAAATTGAAAAAATTATCCAAAAAAAAAAAAATTCTGCAATAAATAAGAACTCAAGGTGGTAAAATTGGAATCGATCGTTGGGACAACCTTTTTCTTTATTGATAATCATCTTTTACTACATGTTAAACTTGTCCAAAGCCTTAATAGCCTCAAACCGAGTAGCAAATTAAAAAACAGGAACTTTTAGCCGAGACTTGGCTAAAAATGGCCAACACATCACTGTTTTGGAAACACTTGCGAAATTATATTATCTCATATATTATGAACTTTTCAATTTAAATAACATGCTTATATAGACTAACATTCATTAAAATTTTATGTTATGGGTACACAATTCATGCTTGGAGATTTCAGATTTGAAGCGAAGAAAGAAAAAGTCTTAAAGATGAAAGATTCTTTTTATTATTTCTTTCTTAGAATAAATGTAGAAGATTTCATGGAATGATTTTGTGTTTTCTTTCATATGTTGGGAACTTTGAACATAGTCTAAAGACTCGGACTCTAAATCTAAATCATTACGAGTACTACATGAAGACTCAGGAACAAACCTCATCCCTCCTAAGTTTTGATTACAAGTCATTCTAAGTGTTATAGAAACTCCTGTATAAATTTTCATTCGTTTCGACCGACTCGGAAAATACATTCTTGTATATCTTTTGCATTAGTGTTTCGACTTACTCGAGACAGCACTTAGATCTAAAGCGTGCACTAATAATTTCTCTAACTCTTTTATCTAAGTTTTGACTGCATATTTTAACACAAAGTGAATTATAGTGTTAATTTCTCCTTTTAAGTGAGTTTGTGTGTTTGAGAATTATTTGTCCAGATCAAGTCTTATACTCGATGTTTTCACTCTTTTATCTTGAACTTTCGTAGGACTCGACTCGATGGAATTTGAATATAATGAATATTAGACTCAGAAAATTCCACTCTTGTAGGCCTAAGACAATTATGCACTTAATAATCTTAATTAAATTATTATTTGTGCCTAATCTCGTGACCAAAGTATTTTATACTTTGAGAACCAAAGTGGTTTGCTTTTGTAGGTTATCCAAACGAGGCTATCTCATTTTTACATTACAAAAGTAACCGGCTTCAGCTGTCAATCACTAGCGAGACAAGGCTTATCTACTTCGAACAAGGCTTAGACACTCGTGTTAGGGTTGTCTATTTCCAAAACTAAAAACTTCAACGCTAAGCACAACGGTGGTTTCCACCTTACTTTTCCGACATCACCGGTTGACTGGAGCACTTTAGAAGCTATGAGCCGTTGCACAACATTCACATCTCAACCGATCTTTTACGAGCGACTCGGAAGAGTCGTTATAATGGCCAGGAAATACTTCAGTCCGAAACCGGACACAACGACTAATTTGCTTGGTCATCTATAAATAGAAGCCACTTCACAAGACTTGAAGCTTACTGAACACATTTTTGAAACTATATCTCTTAGTACAATACTCATTCAATCTTCTTCTTATAGCTCCAAGTCCGTACTTAATACTTCTTGAGTTGTAAAGTCCTGTAATCAATCACATACTTTTCTTACTTTCGAGTAAGGTCCCTTGACTGAGTTGTAAGGGTTAACACAGCTCAATTGTCCCTAGATGTAAAGGTTACCTCGGTTCGGAAGTACTAGATTAGATAAGGGAACTTCGAGTCTAGGAAAACTCTGTAAGGAATTGTCTAAGGGAGTAATTCTGGTTGAGTTAGTCCGTTGTATTTTGAGGATTCAAAATAGTGGATTTGACATGGTGCTTGGATTAGCAGTGTCCGTGGTTTTCTGCCCCAAGAGGGTTTCCACGTATCTCCGAGTATTCACTTTTCGAGTCCAATCTAGACTCGGATTATCTTGTTCATTCTTTTCGAGCTTAAAGTTTCTAAGTTTGTGAAGACTCGGACTTTGTATGTATAACATTACTAGTGCTATTAAGGATTTAGGTACAAACTTCATCTCTTGTAAGTTTTGATTACAAGTCATTTTAAGTGCTATAGAAACTTTTCCGAGTGATACATAACCTTCTCTCGAGTGTTACAAAAACTATTGCATATGTTTTCATTTGATTCCGACTAACTCGGAAAGCATACTCTTACTCATCATTTCACACATATAGTTACGAGTCACTCGGACAACACTCCAACTTATCGCATGTTCCAACATTCGCTCTAACACGTTTAAACTCAGGTTTGACTTCATATTCCAAGTTCAAGTGAATTACATCGTTAATTCATTTCTTTAAGTCATCTTGTTTTGTTTGAACTATATTTGTCTAGATCAAGTACTCTTACTTTGATATTCTTTATCTAACTTGATCTTTCTCCAAATTGACTCGAGATGGAATTTGAGTGTAATGGATATTAAACTCAGAAAATTCCATTCTTCCGAGACTCGAACAATTATGCACTTAATTATCTTAATTAAATTATTATCTCGTGTCTAATCTTAGACCAAAGTATTTTATACTTTGAGAACCAAAATTGATTTACTTTTCTAGGTTATCTAAATGAGGTTATCCTATTTTTGAATTACAAAAGTAACCGGCTTCAAGATATCAAATCACCAGCAGACGGGGCTTTTACTACTTCGACCAAGGCCCGGACAATGTGTCGGGGTTGTCTGTTTCCAAAGCTGGAAATCTTCAACGCTAAGGTCAACGGTGGTTTCCATCATACTTTTTAGACACCACCGAGTGGATTGGGACATCCTAAGGAGTCAAGAGCCACTGGACAACGTTCACATGCCAACGGATCTTTTCGAGACACTCGGAAGAACCATTACAACGGTCTTAGAGGACTTCTAATCGGAAGATAGTCACAACGGCTAATCTACTTGGTCATCTATTAATAGAATCCAACTCTCAAGACTTGAAGATTGCTTGGAGTCATTTTGTCAATGCACATACTTAAGAAAAAGTCTTTGTATTCATACTCAATCTTCTACTTACAACTCCAACTCTGTACTTAACATCTTTCCGAGTTGCAAGGTCTTGTAATCATTTACCAATTCTCTTTCTTACTTTCTGAATAAGGTCCCTTAATTGAGCTATAAGGGTTAACTTAGCTCGGTTGTCCCTAACTCGTAAAAGTTACCTCGGTTAGGAAGTACTAGATCAAATAAGGGAGGTTTTGAGTCTAGGAAAATCTTGTAAGGAATTGTTTAAGGGAGCAATTATGGCGAAGTCTTTCTACTGTATTTTGTGGATACAAAATAGTGGATTTGACTTGGTGCTTATATTAGCACTTGCCGTGATTTTCTCGCCCTAGGAGGGTTTCCACCTAATTTACGAGTTAACACTTTTCCGAGTCCAATCTAAACTTAGATAGTCTCAAAGTTTGTTTTAGACTTTAATCTTCCATTTATTGTTTAAATAGTCTACCTTGAAGAGATAACCGTTGAGCCTCCAACGTCTTTTTGTTGAAGTTGTCCGAGTCAACTAGCCGTTGTAACGGATAGTCTAAGTCACTTAGATTTCTGGACCACCTAGAAATAACCGTTGTGCCTTGATCCTAGCTTCCAACAACTATTTTTCCAGCTTTTGTAAACTGAAAAAGCGAACGAAAAGACCGTTAGACTCGAAATAAATTATTACCCAAAACAATAACGAGCATGGTCGTCGAGCAAGTTCCGAGCTTTTTAGAAATTCCGACTTTTTATCCGGCGGTGCTTTAATGGTCGAAGCCTTTTGTTTTTGCTTTTTCTTCAGATAATTGACATTAGAAAAACCTGCAAAGACATTAAGCACAAAGGTTCTCAAAGTATAAATATACTTTGGTCCATAATTAGATAACGATTAGTTTAAATAAAGCATTTAAGGACTAATTACCTTAATCTATTAATCTGGAATATTTCAAGTCTAATATTCAATATACTCAGATTACGAGATATGCTAAAACTCATTAATAAATTATTCAATCTTAATGGCACATGAGTTATATAGACATTTTACAATTATTCATGATTAAACAAATAATAGCGTAGGCAAACTAAATGTCCGAGTCCGACTAAGTGGGTCAAAATATGAGTTACGAGTGGGTCGGATCCGAGTGGGTCAAAATCTGGTTCCGAGTGGGTCGGATATGAGTGGGTCAGACTTACTCAGTCTGTCATAACTAATTCAGATTCTACTTTCTAAGTCCGAGTCCGACTTAATGGGTCGGACCTAGTCGGATAATCTTAATATGCTTAAGTCCGAGTTCGATCAAGAATAAGTCATATTGAAATGATGAATTACAAAGCATATGACTTAGTTACATGAATTTCTTTTAGGATGCTTCTTGCTTTATCCTAAATTTAGATGAATGCATGAAACCAAAACACATTCAAGGGGTTAGTCGAGTCATACCTGAGTCTTCACTATCAACTGCTGAAGCTGAGTACATTGCAGCTGGAGCATGCTTGTGCTCATATTTTATGGATCAAGCAACACTTGAGAGATCTTGGACTTACATTCAAATCAATTCCAATCAAGTGTGACAATTAAAGTGCAATCAGCATCACTAAGAATCCGAGTTCAGCACTCAAAGACAAAGCATATTGAGGTCGGGTATCATTTTCTAAGAAACCATTCCGAGAAAGGTGATATTGAACTTGAATTCATTCCTACCAAACTTCAAGTAGCTGATATCTTTACTAAGCCACTTAGTGAGGATCAGTTTTGCTTTATTAGGAATGAGCTTAGCAT
This sequence comes from Talinum fruticosum, assembly GCA_021018815.1. Taxonomy (NCBI): domain Eukaryota; kingdom Viridiplantae; phylum Streptophyta; class Magnoliopsida; order Caryophyllales; family Talinaceae; genus Talinum; species Talinum fruticosum. The sequence continues at coordinate 4,780,572 of JAITYX010000026.1, forward strand.
GATTAATGCATAATTATGTGCTTTTTCGAGTGAAATTACTTTGCATAATTATGTGTTAAATTTTTCATTTTTTATGTCTGTAATAACAATTAGTTCAGTTGAGCTAGTGATACCGATAGTCGAAACTTTACTAAGTCGGACTCAAATTTTGAGAAAAATGGACATCAAACTTCGAAATCATTTCTAGATTAGTGGAGAACTTCAGAAATTTCTTTTAAAATCTCTCTCTTTATCTATCTCTCTCACGCGCATTGATCGAGAGAACTAACCATTAGCAAACAATCGCTGGAATTCTAACCGTTGGAAAGTAGAACAGTCACACTTGTCCGAGGCGACCGTTGGAGAGTTGGGTCGAACGAACACCGAAGGAAAATTCTTTCTCTATAAATAGCATCCTTTTTCCTTCATTTCGCTACTTACTCTCTACATACTCTCTCGTCGCTTACTACATCTCGAGCAAGTTCACTCGTTTATGAAGAACAAATCGTCTCTCTCAAGCTAAGTGAAAGAAATCTCAAGTAAGCACCGGTTGCTCTCAACTCTCTCTTTACTCTTTCATTTTCTTTTTACTTTCTAGTTTCTCTACTCGCTCTCTCTCTCTTCGAACTATCTCGTCTCTCTCAAAGTTCACCTTCTCTCTTTTCATATTCAAACATGCCGAAAAGAGGTTCCCACCTAGACTTTCTTAGTTCCGCAACCAAGAAACCTCGCACAAAAAGCCAAGAGGGTCCTTCCAACCCCTCTAAAATAATTGTCACCCAACACTTAATGTTGGATGACAAATTCTTTCCAACCACCAAGTTTTCATGGTTGAACAATATCAAAACCACAAGGGTTTATAATTTCCTTTGTTTTAGTGAGTTCATCTACCCGTAACTCGTTTATGAGTTTTACTCAAACCTCTCTAGCTCGAGGGTATACTCACCTCCAGAGTTCAAGATATTGTTGTCCGTATTAGCGTCTCTCTCCTCCACCACCTATTCAAAGTCTTTTCTCTTTTCCTTAACAGCAACCCTATCCCTTTCAATGAGGTTGCTGATGAATTCTTTGAGAAGTACGCAAAGAAATCCCCGAGTCACGCAAAAACTTCTCGGTGACTCGGATGAAGTCGAAGCCTGTCTTCCGTGTTTCCTGCTAATGAGAACCTTCTTCTCTCAGCATTCGAGCAAAGAGAACCCTAACTCTAAGCATCTCAAAGCTCTCTTTGACATTCTCGAGGGCTACGAGGTCGACCTCTTTCCAGCCATAATCGAGCGGATGGCCGCTATGCCGACTTAGACTAAAAATCCACCCCTCTTCCTTTCGGGGCTCTTCTCACTTTCATTTTCAGGCAATTCAAAGTTCCCTCCCCTCCGATCTTAACGCTGTTTCGAGGCTGCCGTTGTTGTTGGTAGAAAAGAACTTCTTAGGTATGGACACCAGGAGACCCAATCGGGTGTCCGGGTCCATAGCTCGAACCGAGGCCACCTTCTCCGCCTTAGACTCGACCCAAACTCCTCTCTCTCTACCTCCTCCACCTGGTGGTGCCTCCACCTCGGATACTTCTCATGCCATTGCTTTTGCCTTGTCCACCACAACAATGGACAAGCTCTCCTCTGTGTCCGCCGAAATCAAGGACACCCTCCGGTCATTCAAGACTCGTTCTTCGATCAATGACCATCAACCAAAAGACTGCTCGAGCCCCAAATCGAGAGCAGCAAGATGTGCTTCTTGAGATGAAGGCACTCGTCAAGGAGCAAAGGAGATGATTGAGCTCCTCCAAGAAAGGAGCTCAAAGGCTGCTCAGGACTCGGCTGACTCGGACACATCCGAGGAGTCCTTGAGCCCGACCAAATCCCCTCTACGGAGGCGTAAGAAAAAGAAGAGGAGATTACGGCTGAGGCAGCTCACTTTGAAGAGAAGACAGAAGGGGAGAAGGAAGAAGAAGTAGCACAAGCAGCGAGAGGGACAAGGTACACCGCGTTCCGACCAGGACCGATTAGCTCGGACAGTAGTCCGAGTGGGTCGAAGACCCTACCGACAAAGGTCGGTCGGCAGCTGTCCGGCCTGGGCACGCACCTCCCTCGGTTGAGTTCCAAGAGGATGAACCTCATGACGACCTGGTTCCGGGTCAGCCAGTCGAACCGAGCCCATTCTAGAGATCCTAGTGCTGCCCTCGCCTCGATCTTCAACATCATCTCGCTCTTGCCAGCGAAGGTACATCGCTCGTTCATCCACCTCGACTCGGACTACTCCCTCTCCACCGGCATAAATTTTTTTTCCTCTCTGTTTTATTTTTTGTTTTGTCCGGACAAACAAATTGTATCGTCTTGATACATTCTTCCTCTTTTTGTTTTTTGCTGAAAGGCAAGGGGAGAATAATTAGAAAAATTTGTTGTCTTGTTTAGGGGAGTTTTTGTTTTTTGTATATATTCTTTCTATGTGAATATTAATGAAGTTTCTATTTCACGCTTATTTATCTCTCAGTATAATAGTTTTCTAAGTTTCAATTTTTTCTGAGTTCATCTTGCCCTAATATATCAACTCGGTTACATATTATTTTTGTTGCTCCGATCTATCAACTCGGTTACACTCTTTTTCTTTGATATAAGCAATACTCTAAGTTCCATTCACTTCATTTACGTGCGATATTTCAGCTTTTAGCTCGATGCAATCTAAGTTTAATTGCTCCGATAAAACCTAAGTTTGAATCATTTTAGCTATTTTATACGATTCTATTGCTATACTTTGAACATATTTTTTGAGAAAAATGAAAAATAAGGTCTATAACACTAACACAGTTTCTATCTAAGTATGGAATGCCTTTCATCCAAAAGGGGTAGATTGAACTCAAACTTTGCATGTATAACATTATGAGTACTATTAAGGATTCAGGTACAAACTTCATCTCTTGTAACTTTTGGTTACAAGTCATTCTAAGTGTTATAGAAACTTTTCGGAGTGATACGTAACCTTCTCTCGAGTGTTACGTAAACTATTGCATATGTTTTCATTTGATTCTGACTAACTCAGAAAGCATACTCTTGCTCATCATTTCACACTTATAGTTCTAAGTCACTCGGACAACACTCGACTTATCGCATGTTCAAACATTCGCTCTAACACGTTTAAACTCATGTCCGACTTCATATTCCAAGTTCAAGTGAATTACAGCGTTAATTCATTTCTTTAAGTCAGCTTGTTTTATTTGAACTATATTTGTCTAGATCAAGTACTCTTACTTTGATATTCTTTATCTAGCTTGATCTTTCTCCAAACCGACTCAAATGGAATTTGAGTGTAATGGATATTAGACTCAGAAAATTCTACTCTTCCAGGACTCAAATAATTATGCACTTAATTATCTTAATTAAATTATTATCTATGTCTAATCTTAGACCAAAGTATTTTATACTTTGAGAACCAAAATTGATTTACTTTTGTAGGTTATCTAAACGAGGTTATCCTATTTTTGAATTACAAAAGTAACCGGCTTCAAGATATCAAATCACCAGCAGAGAAGGCTTTTTTTACTTGTAACCAAGGCCCGGACAATTTGTCGTGGTTGTTTGGTTCTAAAACTGGAAATCTTCAACGCTAAGCTGAACGGTGGTTTCCAACATACTTTTGGACACCACCAGTGGATTGGGACATCCTAAGGAGTCGGGAGCCATTGCACAACGTTCACATCCGAATGGATCTTTTCCGAGCCACTCGGAAGAACCGTTACAACGGTCTCGGAGGACTTGGTCATCTATAAATAGACGCCAACTCTCAAGACTTGAAGATTGCTGGAATCATTTTGTTAATACACATACGTCGAAAAAGTCTTTGTATTCATACTCAATCTTCTACTTATAATTCCAACTCTATACTTAACATATTTCTGGTAATCAATTACAAAATTTTCTTTCTAACTTTCTGATTAAGGTCCCTTGATCGAGCTGTAAGGGTTAACCGAGCTCGGTTGTCCCTAGTTATAAAGGTTACCTCGGTTAGGAAGTACTAGATCGGATAAGGGAACTTCTAAGTCTAGGAAAATCATGTAAGGAATTGTTTAAGGGAGCAAATATGGTGAAATCTTTCTACTTATTTTATGGATTCAAAATAGTGGATTTGACTTGGTGTTTGGATTAACACTGGCTGTGGTTTTCTACCCTAGGAGGGTTTCCACGTAATTTCTGAGTTAACACTTCTCGAGTCCAATCTAGACTTAGACAGTTTCAAAGTCTGTTTTAAACTTTAATCTTCCATTTATTGATTAAATTTCCTCATCACTCTATTCACCCCCTCTAGGGTGACTAAGACTCTCTAAGAAAAACCTTTAATCAGTCTCAAAGCTTAGCCTTTCAAAAAGGATCTAACAATCCAAAGGTCTAAAGATCATATGGCTCAAAACATCGGAGAGTTCGATGAAGGAAGATTTTCTACTGGACCACCAAAGTTTAAAGGATCAAACTTCGTGCACTCTGGAAGAAGCTAATGGAATGCTTTCTGCTGGACAATGATGAAGATGTTTGGAACATCATCCAGGAAAGGAATTACATTCCAATGAAGAAAGACGGTACAAGATCTTTGCCTAAAGAAAAGTTCAAGTACACCAATGAGGAGTCGAAAAGTTCGAAAGAACTTCAAAGCGATGAACATTCCGATGTGTGCTATCAGCTCGGAAGATTACAATAGAGTGTCAGCTCGTGACACAGCTAAAGATGTGTGGGACACTCTTGTCAACACATATGAAGGAACAAGCCAAGTGAAACAGGCGAAGATAATTCAATATCTTCACAAATATGAGTTATTCAAGATGCAGCTGAAGCAAACATCACTCGGATGTTTGTACGCTGCACCGAGATTACAAACAATCTCAAATCTGTAGGTAGAAAGATTTCCCATGAAGAAATGCGCGGAAAAATTTTGAGAAGTCTACCAAAGAGAAGATGGGGTCCCAAAGTGACAGCCATTGAGGAAGCTCGGAACCTCTTTCAACTAAAGTCAAACGAACCGATTAAGAAGCCGCTTACCCATGAAATTCACCTGGAAGAAGAGGATGCCAGGTCGGCACCAAAAAGAACATTGCACTAAAAGGCTCAAAAAGCAGAGAGGAACATCTTAGTTCTCGAGGCTTCAAAAGAATGATGAAGCACAAGAAATGGGAGAAGAGGCCAAAGGAAGAGTTCTTCAAGAATCATAAGAAGGACAGAAAAGGTAAATACTCCTCCCCTTCAAAGTTATCTTTAACTAAGAACTCTGGTTGTTTTGAATGTGGTAGCAAAGATCACATAGTCAAGGACTGTCCAAGGAGAAAGAGGGATAGAAAGAAGAAGGCTATGATGGCCACATGGAGTGATGAAGACTTAGCTGAAGAAGATGAAGATTCTGATGACTCAAAGTGTCCGATGACACTAACGGACTAAGAAGCTGAATCCGAGTCGGACTCGACAACTCGGACATTGAGGAGACAAGTCCTTAGGAGGTAATTGAATACTTTCTCATGTTCTCCAAAGTTGATTTAGCTAAATATATTTATACATTGGAAGAAAACTCCAATTCGATTCTTCTCGGTTCAAAGAACAAGTTGAGTCTCTTGCTTATGAGAGCAATGGTTTGAAAAATGAATTGGAAAAGCTGAGACTAACTTTGAATGAACTCAAGACTAGTACTGAATCTATTGAGATTGAGTCCGAGTCACTCGAAGAGAAAATGAGCGTTTTAAAAGGAACCTCAATGAGTCTCAAAAGCTTGTTTTGAAATCAAGGTCAGAAAAACCTTGACATGCTTTTAGGCTCTTAATGTGTCTCCTTTAGGAAAGAAAGACTTGGTTTTAACGAAGAGGAGGAATCTAATTCCTACTCAAATCTTTTCAAAAAGTATTCAAGAACTGTGAAGTTTAGAGAGGCTGAGCATGGTCCTATTCATAAGAATGAAAGGAGGATTGAGCCCATACCGGCTTACTGAAAGAAAACCTTCTCCAGTTGTTTATAAAAGAAAAGATTTTCAAAAGAAAACGACACGAGCTCAGTTTTCTAAAAGAAGGCTTAGAATCGGACCAAACCTAAAGTAATTCAAATCTGGGTTCCCAAGAGTCTTCTTCCTCGAAAAGGACCACGAGTAAAGGGAGTTATTGAGTTTGTTAGAGGAAGTGAGAAGGGTTAGTGTGTTTCGACTTGCAGGTAACTCAGAAAAGGACAAAAGGTCATTGGTACTTAGATAGTGGATGCTAACGCCACATGTCGGGAGATTCAAGACTCTTTTCCGAGTTGGAAGATTACAAAGGAGGCAAAGTCACTTTTGGAGATGACAGTAAGGGCAAGATAGTTAGAATAAGCAAGATTGGGAGAGGAGACAACCTGGTAAGCCCAGTCTATCTTATCAAAGGATTAAAGTACAATCTACTCAACATCTCTCAGCTATGTAACAAGGGTTAAGAGGTAAGGTTCACTCGGACCAATTGCTATATTTCGATGCAACCACCAAAGAGAATAAGCTATTAGGTAAGAGATCGGGTAATCTCTACACTATTCCTCTTTCGATTTAAGTCGAACTTATCTTGTTTAAAAGCATCATTGCATGATGACTCATGGACATGACATCGGAGACTGTGCATTTAAGAAAGATAAAATCAGTAAAGCCCGCACAAAGGGAATTAGGTCGGATCATCCTTCAAACCTCTCAAAACTATTTCCACATCCAAAGTGCTTGAAATGCTGCATATGGATTTATGTGGTAAAATCTCTGTAAAGAATCTCGGAAATAAATCGTATGTACTTGTGATTGTTGATGACTACTCACGATTTACTTGGGTTTGTTTTCTCAAGAACAAAAATGAAGCTTTCAAAGAGTTCAAGCAATCTCTGCAGGAAAATTCAACTAGAGTCTCGGACTCGGATCGGAAGAATTCGAACCGACCATGGAAGATAGTTCGATTACTCGGAATTTGCGAATTCTGCGATAAGAATGGTATCTCTCACAACTTCTCAGCATCTAGAACCCCTCAACAGAATGGGGTAGTGGAGAGAAAGAACCGAACTCTTGAAGAAATAGGAAGGACGATGATGATTGAACACGATCTACCTTGCTATTTTTTGGCCGAAGTAGTCAACACGAGCAAACTACATAAAGGTTTGTTCTTGGAGAGACTAAGTCACCATAGAGGGGGTGAATAGGGTGATGGGGAAATTTAAACAAGTAATGGAAGAATAAAACTAGACAAGACTTCGAGGAGAGTCCGAGTTTAGATTGAACTCGGAAAAGTACTAACTTAGAAAGTTACGTGGAAACCCTCCCGGGCGAGAAAACCACAATCGGTGCTAATCCAAGCACCAAGTCAAATCCACTATTTTGAATCCACAAAATACAGTAGAAAGACTCAACCAGAATTGCTCCCTTAGACAATTCCTTACAAGATTTTCCTAGACTCGAAATTCCCTTATCTCTTCCAAGTAATTCTTAACCGATATAACCTTGACAGTTAGGGACAATCGAGCTGAGTTAACCTTTACAGCTCAGTCAAGGGACCTTACTTAGCAAGTAAGAATGAGTGTTTGTAAACTGATTACAAGACCTTACAACTCGGAAAGATATTAAGTACAGAGTTGGAGCCGTAAGTAGAAGATCGAGTATGAATACAATGACTTTTACTTAAGTACGTGTATTGAAAGTTGGTTCAACAATCTTCAAGTCTTGAGAGTTGGCTTCTATTTATAGATAACCAAGCAAACTAGTTGTTGTGACTATCTTCCGACTGGAAGTCCTTTATGACCGTTACGATGGTCTTTCCGAGTCACTCGTAAAATATCCGTTGAGGTGTGATTGTTAGGCAACGGCTCTTCACTCCTTTGGAAGTCCCAATCCACCGGTGGTGTCCGAAAAGTAGGGTGGAAAGCACCGTTGAGCTTAGCGTTACAGATTTCCATTTTTGGAAACAGACAACCCCGATACGATTGTCCGGGCCTAGGTCGAGGTAGGAAAAAGTCTTGTCTCGCTGGTGATTTGACATCTTGAAGCCGGTTACTTTTGTATTTCTAAAAATTGGATAACCTCGTTTGAATAACCTACAAAAGTAAATCAATTTGGTTGTCAAAGTATTAAATACTTTGGTCTAAGATTAGACACGGATAATACATTAATTAACATAATAAGTGCGTAATTATCCGAGTCCTAAAAGAGTGGAATTTTCTGAGTCTAATATCTATTATACTCAAATTCCATCCGAGTCGATCTAGAAGTAAAGCAAGTCGGATAAAGAACATCGAGTAGAGAGACTTGATCTAGACTACCAATGTTCAAACAAAGCATGCTAACTTAGAAAGATGAATTAACACAAGTAATTCAATTTAACTTAGAACATGAAGTTAGAACCGAGCTTATGCACATTAGAGTGAATGTTTGAACATGCAATATATTTGGGTGTTGTCCGAGTGACTCACAACCGTGTCTCGAAGAGAGTATGCTTTTGAGTCGGTTAGAATCAAGTGAGAACATACGCAATGGTTTCTATAACACTCAAAAAGATTCTATATCACTCGAAAAGTCTCTAAGACACTTAGAATGACTTGTAATCAAAACCTTATAAGAGATGAAGTCTTATACCTCATTCGTTGATGGAACTCGGAATGATGTATATGTAAAGTCCGAGTCTTCACTACACGCCGAACATATGCTTCATCAAACCTATCTTGAAGAAAACTCCATACGAGCTTTACAATGGAAAGAAGCCCAACATCTCATACTTTAAACCCTTTGGATGTAAGTGTTTTGTTCACAACAATGGTAAGGATCACCCGACCAAATTTGATGCTCGGTGACATGAAGGTATCTTTCCGGGTTACTCATCTCATAGTAAATCATATCGTGTTTTTAATAAAAGAACTAACAAAGTGGAAGAAAGCATCCACGTTGTGTTTGAGGTGATTGATCGAGGAAAAACAAGTGAGTCAACATTCTTAGATCCGAAACTAAGTCGAGATGAAGATGATCTTGCTGAAGCCGAGCTCGGACTCGACCAAAGGAAAGCATCTCGGATTATGGCAACTCGTAACATCATGACTCAAACCGAACCAGCTCGAACGCCGAAGGTCAAGCGGATGACAAAACTCGCAAGATCGGACTATCGAAGATCAGCCAAGTACAACCAACAAACCTAGTGAACCAAAGAACAGGTAGAGCATTCAAATATGCTTCGAGCCACCCACTCGAGAACATTTTGTCCGAGATCAACAGAGGGTAAGAAATCGTTCTTCTTTGCAAAATCTATGTGCATTCACTGCATTCATATCATTAAATGAATATAGAAATGCACTAGAGGTCCTAAATAAACCTAAATGGGTAGAGGCCATGCAAGAGGAACTTAATCAATTTAAGAGAAACCAAGTCCGGACTTTGACCAAACGACCTTCCGACCACCCAGTCATAGGAACCAAATAGGTTTTCAAGAACAAACTGGATGAGGATGGGTTGGTAGTCGAAATACGGCTAGACTTATGGCTCAAGGTTACAATCAAGAAGAAGGGATTGATTGTGGGGAAACCTTGCACCAGTTGCTAGGATCGAAGCAATTAGAATCCTCTTGGCATTTGCATCAAGCATGAATATTAAGTTGTATCAAATGGATATCAAATGTGCCTTTCTGAATGGTTTTATTCAAAAGGAAGTCTATGTTGAGCAACCCCTGCATTTGAAAATTCAAAATTTCCAAACCATGTTTTCAAATTGTAAAAGGCTCTTTATGGTCTTAAACAAGCTCCCGGAGCTTGGTATGAAAGACTCGAGTAGTTTCTTGGTTCAAAATGATTTTAAAAGAGGTCGGATTGACAAAATTCTTTGAAGGTTTGCTCTTGGAGAGTCTTAGTCACCCTAGAAGGGGGTGAATAGGCTGATGAGGAAATTTTGACAAACTTAGAAACTCTATGCTTGAAAAGAATGAACAATATAATTTGAGTCTAGATTGGACTTAGAAAAGAGTAAACTCAGAGTTACGTGGAAACCCTCCTGGGGCAGTAAAACCATGGACAGTGGTAATTCAAGCACCAAGTCAAATCTACTATTTTGAATCCTCAAAATATAACGAATCGACTCAACCAGAATTGCTGCCTTAGACAATTCATTATAGAGTTTTCTTAGACTCGAAGTTCTCCTTTCGATCTAGTACTTCCTAACCGAGGTAACCTTTACAGCTAGGGATAGCTTAGCTGAGTTAACCCTTACAACTCAGTCAATGGACCTTACTCAGAAAGTCGAAGAGTATGTAATCGATTATAAGACTTTACAACTCGGAAAGTATGAATTACAAGTCGGGAGTTGTAAATAGAAGATTGAATATGACAACAGTGACTTTTGCTTAAGTAATGTGTTTCAACAAGAGTTCCAAGCAAATCTCCAAGTCTTGTGAAGTGGCTTCTATTTATAGATGAAACAGTAGATTAGCCATTGTATTTGGTTTCGAGCGTAAGTCTTTCCCGGTCGTTGTAAAGGCTCTTCCGAGTTGCTCGTGAAAATATCTGTTGGGATGTGAATATTGTGCAATGGTTCTTGGCTTCTAAAGGTGCTCTAGTCAGCTGGTGATGTCTCGAAAAGTAGGGTGGAAACCACCATTGTGCTTAGCATATAAGTTTTCCAGCTTTGGAAACAGACAACCCCGACACGACGTTTGAGCCTTGTTCGAAGTAGATAAGCCTTGTCTGCCTGGCGATTGAGAGCTTGAAGCCAGTTACTTTTCTAATTAAAAATGAGATATTCTTGTATGGATAACCTACAAAAGTAAACAATTTTGGTTCTCAAAATAAAAATACTTTGGTCCAAGATTAAGCACATATAATAATTTAATTAAGACAATTAAGTGCATAATTATCTCGAGGCCTAGAAGAGTGGAATTTTCTCGAGTCTAATATTTATTATTCTCAAATTCCATTAGAGTCAGTCCTAAGAAAGATCAAATTATAAGAGTGAAAACATCATAGTATAAAGACTTGATCTAGACAAATAACTCTCAAACATACAAACCGACTTAGAAAGAGAAATTAACACCGTAATTCACTTGGCGTTGAAATATGCAATGTAACTCGGATAGAAAGTGTTAGAGAGATTATTTGATCATGTGATAAATCTAAGTGGTGTCCGAGTGACTTAGAAACATCAATGTGAGAGGATAAACAAAATGTGTTTTCCGAGTCGGTCAAAAACGATTGAAAACTTATACAGGAGTTTCTATAACACTCGAATGACTTGTAATCAAAACTTAGGAGGGATGAGGTTTGTACCTGATCCTTTATGTAGTACTCGGAATGATTTATATTCGAGTCCGAATCTTCAATCTCCCCTTTTTGATGAAAGGCATTCCACACTAACATAGAAACTTTGTTAGTGAAAAACATGAGTTTTCATTCTCACTTAGTTGAGCATATCAAGATAAGAAGTAGTGAGTGAAGTGATTCGTACTCTGAGAAAGCATTTTAGATACTATCACTACTTAGAACATTTCTACGGATAACACATTTAGTAAAGAAATAATATGAACATCTATATCAAAGCAAAAAAATATGAACATATGTATCGGAGCAGAAAAAAAAAGTAAGAGATCGAACTCACAAAGAAAGAAAATTCATTCATTTATATGAAACAAAAAAAAAAAAAAAAACTGTACAAGATAGAGGGTGAGATAACTCCCCCGAACATAACAACATCAAAATTGTCTATTATTCTTCCCCTTGCCTTTCAACAAAAACAAAAACTCGGGAAGAACACATCAAAAAGATACAGCTTGATGTTTAGACAAAAAAATTAAAAAACAAAAGAAAAGAAATCGGGATGGGTGTCCTGTGCGTGCTGAGGTGGTTGAGCGAGCAGGGCGCCGATGCTGGTATGCTTGAGAGGACGTTGAAGACCGGGCGGTGACAACACCGGGATCTCCGGTAGCGGCTCACCTCGGAGTGGCCGACCTAGAAGTAAGTCATCCAGAGGCTCATCCTCCCGGAAAGCCGCGGAGGGAGGTGCTTCTTCCGGCTTGACCGCGTGGATCGACCAATGTCCGTAGGGTCTTCGACCCACTCGGACTACTGTCTCGAACCGATAAGCTCCGGTTGAGGAACTTCAGCACCTTGTCCCTCGACTTCCTCCTTCTTTTCTCCTTCTTCCTCTTTTTCCTTATCCTTCTCTTCCTCCTCCTCGGACCGAACTTCTTCAGCGGTAACTTCTTCTTCTTCTTCTACCTCTCCGGAGGGAGACTTGGTAGGGCTCGAGGACTCTTCGATATCTCGAGTTACCCGGGTCCTGAGCAGCCTTGGTTCTCCTTTCGCGGAGAAGCTGAAGTTGCTCCTGTTGCTCTTTGACCAGGCTCTTCATCTCGAAGAGTAAATGCTGGTGCTCCCGGATCCGAGACTTAGCCATTTTTTGGTTTATGACCATACTATGAAGGACATTTTTGTAAGAGCAAAGAGTGGCCCGAAATTCTTCGGTCACGAGATGAGATCTTGTCTATCAAGTACTAAAGATAAGGCAACCGAGGCTGTAGGAGGAGGACCTAAAGTGGAAGCACCACCAGGTGGAGGAGGGAGAGATATAAGAGTCCGAGTCCGAGTCCGAGGAGAGGGTGAAGGGGGCTTCGGTTCGACCCCATGGACCCAAGCACCAGGCTTGGTTTCCTAGTACCCGTATCCTAGAAGTTCCTTCCCGCCAACAACAATGGTAGCCTTAGGCACTCGCATTTAGGTCCGAGGGGAGGGAACCTTAAACCGCTTGAAGATGACAGCTTAAAAGGGCTCGAAGGGAAGAGGAGAGGATTTCTTGGATTGAGCTGGCATAGTGGCCATTTGTTCGATGATGGTTGGGAAGAGGTCTACATTGTAGCCCTCAAGGATATCGAACAGAGCTTTGAGAATCTTAGAGTTAGGATTCTCTTTGCTCGAGTGATGAGAGGAGAATGTTCTAATCAAAAGAAAACAAACAAGTCTACCCTCAATCTTCATATGAGTCACTGAGAAATTCTTCATCACTCGGGGACTTCCTTGGTATATTTTTCAAAGAACTCATCTATAATCTCATTCAAAGGGATGGGATTGCAGTTGAGAAAGAGAGAGGAAACTTTGAAGAGACGGTGGAGGAGGGAAAGATTGATTCGCACCATAGTGTCGCGAACTCGTGAGGTGATGACTCCCTTAGAGCAGGACAAGTTAGAATAGAACTCAACAACGAAGTTCGGGTAAATAAACTCACCGAAGTAAAGCAAGTTGTAAACTCCGAGTGGTTTTGATATGATTCAACCACGAAAACGGGTGTTGGGTGACAAAAATTTTTGAGGGGTTAGAGGTGCCTTCTTGGGTTTGCTTAGTGCAAGGTTTCTTTGTCGCAGACTCGGAAAATCTTGGGTTGAACCTCTTTTAGGCATGGCTGATGATTTTGGAGTGAAAGAGGGTGAACTCGAAATACAGAGAGAGAGAGAGAAAGAGTAAGAGAGTATTGAGAACTTGGAGTACGAGAGAGAGCAAGCGAGAGATTAGGTTAGCAGAGAGTAAAGTTGTGAAATAAAGGTAAATGGATGCTATTTATAGCGAAAAGGAATGTCCTTCAAAATTTAGTCCGACCTAAACCTCCAACGGTTGCCTTAGATAGGTGTGATGTTTCTCTTTCCAACGGTTAGAATTCCGATGACTTTCTCCCAATGGCTAGTTTACGGATCGATGCTCATAATAGAGAGAGAGAAAGAGAAATTTTAAAAGAAATTTATGAAATTCTCCACTAATCTAGAGGTGATTTCGAAGTTTGCGATCTATTTTTCTCAAACACCGAGTCCGACTCAAAAACGGAAACACTTAATAACTCCTAGCTTAGTTTCACTTGGTCTACTAAACCAATTGTTATTAAGGAACAGAAAGAGAACATTTAACACATAATCATGCAAGAAAATTTCACTAGGAAAACACATAATCATGAATTAATCATGCAAAGTTCATTCCTAATAAAACAAAACCGATCTTCGCTAAGTGGCTTAGTGAAAATATCAACTAACCGAAATTTCGTAGGAATAAATTTAAGTTCAATATCACCTTTCTCAGAATGGTCTCTCGAAAATGATACCGACCTCAATGTGTTTTGTCTTTGAATGCTGAACTGGATTCTTAGTGATGCTGATTGCACTCGTGATTCTCACACTTGATTGGAATTGATTTCAATGAAAGTCCAAGATCTTTCAAGTATTACTTGATCCATAGAATCCGATCACAAAGCACGCTCCAGCTGCAATGTACTCAACTTCAGTAGTTGATAGAGCAACCGACTTCGCTTCTTTGAGTCAAGATATAAGGGACTCGACCTAGAAAATGGCATGCTCCCGATATGCTCTTTCTATCAACCTTGTATCCAGCATAGTCGGCATCTAAGTACCCAAGTGAGGATCGGTTCTAAGTCTCTTGAGAACCATAGACCTAAATTTAGAGTCCCCGCAAGATACCTAAAAATTCTCTTCACCGTAGTGAGATGTGATTCTTTTGGATTATCTTGGAATCTTGTGCACAAACATACACTAAACATAATGTCTAGCCCACTAGATGTGAGATATAGCAGAGATCTAATCATCCTCGATAGAGTTTCGATCTATTGCTTTACCTGTCTTTTCCGAGTTCGGCTTCATGTCGCTACTCATTGGTGTTGCTGCATGCTTTGCATCTTGAAGCTTGTACTTCTTCAGCAACTCCTTGGTATACTTAGATTGATGGACATAGATGCCATCTTCATGTTGTCTCGATTTGTAGATCGAGAAAGAAATTGAGCTCTCCCATCAAGCTCATTTGGAATTCCTGTCTCATTAACTCGAAAAATCTTGACAGAGATTTTCATTAGTAGCTTCAAAAATTATATCATCAACATAAATCTGAGCAATAAGAATGTCTCTCCCTTGGTTTTTATGAAAAGAGTTTTGTCAATCTGACCTCTTTTGAAATCATTTTCAACTAAAAACTACTCAGTCTTTCATACCAAGCTTTTGGAGCTTGTTTAAGACCATAAAGAGCTTTTTGCAATTTAAAAACATGATTTGGAAATTCTAAGTTTTCAAATCCAGGGGGTTGCTTAACATAGACTTCCTCTTGAATGAAACCATTCAAAAAGGCACATTTAGCATCAATTTGGTACAACTTAATATTCATGCTTGATGCAAATGCCAAGACGATTCTGATTGCTTCAATCCTAGCAATCGGTGCAAAGATTTCCCCACAATCAATCCCTTTTTCTTGATTGTAACCTTGAGCCACAAGTCCACCCTTATTTCGACTACCAACCCATCCTCATCCAGCTTGTTCTTGAAAACCTATTTGGTTCCTATGACTCCGTGGTCGGAAGGTCGTTTGGTCAAAGTCCAAACTTGGTTTCTCTCAAATTGATTAAGTTCCTCTTACATGGTCTCTACCCATTTAGGTTCATTTAGGGCCTTTAGTGCATTTCTGGGTTCAATTAATGATATGAATGCAGAGAATGCACATAGATTTTGTAAGGAAGAACGGGTTCTTACCCCACTCGTGGATGTCGGACAAAATATTATCGAGTGGGTGGCTCGAAGCATATTTGAATGTTCTACCTGTTCTCCGGTTCACCAGATTTGTTGGTTGAACTTGCTGATCTTCATTGATCCGATCCGACTGAGTTTGCTCATCCGCTTGACCGTCGGCATTCCGAGCTGGCTCTCGAGCTGGTTCGATCCGAGTCATGATGTTCCGAGCTGCCTCATTCCGAGTTGCTTTCCTTTGACTCTGTTTGAGCTCGGCTTAAGCAAGATCATCTTAATCTCGACTTAGTTTTAGATCCGAGAATGTTGACTCGTTTTCCCTAATCAATCTCATCGAACACAATGTGGATGCTTTCTTCCAATTTGTTAGTTCTTTTATTAAAAACACGATAAGATTTACTATGAGATGAATAAACAAGAAAGATACCTTTATTTGACCGAGCATCAAACTTGATCGAGTGATCCTTACCATTATTGTGAACAAAACACTTACACCCGAAGGGTTTGAAGTATGAGATGTTAGGTTTCTTTCTCTTGTAGAGCTCATATGGAGTTTTCTTCAAGATGGGTCCGATGAGGCATCCGTTCACTCGTGTAATAAGCCGTGTTGACGGCCTTAGCCTAGAAATAGTAAGGTAGATTGTGTTCAATAATCATCGTCCTTCCTATTTTTTCAAGAGGTCGGTTCTTTCTTTCCACTACTGCATTTTGTTGTGGAGTTTTGGATGTTGAGAAGTTATGAGAGATACCATTCTTATTGCGGAACTCTGCAAATTCCGAGTAATCGAACTCCCTTCCATAGTCGGCTCGAATTCTTCCGATCTAAGTCCGAGACTCTACTTGAATTTTCCTCTAGAGCTTGTTGAACTCTTTGAAAGCTTCATTTTTGTTCTTAAGAAAACAAACCCGGGTAAATCGTGAGTAGTTATCAACAATCACAAGTACATATGACTTACCTCGGATACTCTTTATGGAGATTTCACCACATAAATCCATATGCAGCATTTCAAGCGCTTTGGATGTGGAAACAGCTTTGAGAGGTTTGAAGGATGGTCTGACCTGTTTCATTTTTGTGCGGGGTTTACAAATTTTATCTTTCTTAAATGCACAGTTAGGTAAACCCCTAACTAAACCATGAGATGCAAGCTTTTGATAGTATGCGTGCTAACATGACCTAGTCTACGATGCCATGTCCATAAATCATCATGCAATGATGCTTTTAAACAAGATAAGTTCTGCCTTGGATCGGAAAGAGGAATGGTTGGATCGGAGATATAGCAATTGGTCCGAGTGAACCTTACCTCTTGACCCTTGTCACATAGCCGAGAGATGCTTGAGTAGATTGTACTTTAATCCCTTGACAAGATAGAATGGACTGACCAAGTTGTCTCCTCTCCCAATCTTGACTATTCTAACTATCTTGCCCTTACTGTCATCTCCAAAAGTGACTTTGCCTCCTTTGTAATCTTCCAACTCAAAAAGAGTCTTGAATCTCCCGACATGTGGCGTGAGCATCCACCGTATAATTACCAATGACCTTTTGTCCTTTTCTGAGTTACTCGCAAGTCGAAACACACTAATCCTTCTCACTTCCTCTAACGAACCTATTAACTCCCTTTACTCGTGGTGCTTTTCCGAGGAAGAAGACTCTTGGGAACCCAGATTTGAATGACTTTGCGTTTGGTTTGATTCTGAACCTTCCGTTTAGAAAATTGAGTCTCGTGTCTCTTTCTTTTAAAAATCTTTTCTTTTATAAACAATTGGAGAAGGTTTTCTCTTGTAAACTGGTCCGGGCTCAGTCCTCCTTTCATTCTTATGAATAGGACCATGCTCAGCCTTTTTGAAATTCACGATTCGGGAATCCTTTTTGAAAAGATTTGAGTAGGAATTAGATTCCTCCTCTTCGTTAAATCCAAGTCCTTCTTTCCTGAAGGAGACACATTGAGAGCCTAAAAGCATGTCAAGGTTTTTCGACCTTGAGTACATTTCAAAACAAGCTCTTGAGACTCCTTGAGCTTTCTTTTCAAATGCTCATTTTCTCTTCGAGTGACTCGGACTCAGTCTCATTAGGTTCACTACTAGTCTTGAGTTCTTTCAAAGTTAGTGTCAGCTTTTCAAATTCATTTTTCAAACCATTGCTCTCGAAGTAAGAGACTAAAGTTGTTCTTTGAACCGAAAAGAATCGAATTAGACTTTTCTTCCAAAGTATAAATATATTTAGCTAAATCAACTTTGGAGAACTTGAGAAAGTATTCAATTACCTCCCGAGGACTGGTCTCCTCGGTGTTTGAGTTGTCAGACTCTAACTTAGATTCGGTTCCGAGTCCGTTAGTGCCATCGGACACTTTGAGTCATCAAAATCTTTATCTTCTTCAGATGAGTCTTCATCACTCCATGTGGCCATTATAGCCTTCTTCTTCTTTTTGTCCCTCTTTCTCCTTGGACGGTTAAAGATAACTTTGCTGCCACATTCAAAGCAACTAGAGTTCTTAAATAAAGATAACTTTGAAGGGGAGGAGTATTTACCTTTTCTCGTCCTTCTTATCTTTCTTATAGAACTCTTCCTTTGGCCTCTTCTCTCATTTCTTGTGCTTCATCATTCTTTTGAAGCCTCGGGCAATGAACGCCATAGGGTCTTCTTCGAGTCCGAGGAACTCAAACTTTCTCCTCTGCTTTTGTTTTGCTGCTGACCTTGGCATCCTCTTCTTCCAGGTGAATTTCATGGTTAAGCGAGCTTCCTAATCGGTTCGTCCGGCTTTAGTTGAGAGAGGTTCCGAGCTTCCTCGATGGTTGTCACCTTGGGACCCCATCTTCTCTTTGGTAGACTTCTTAGAATTTTTCTGCACATTTCTTCATGAGAAATCTTTCTACCCGGAGATTTGAGATTATTTGTAATCTTAGTAAAGCGTATAAACATTTGAGTGATGTTATCTTCTGGCTCCATCTTGAACAACTCATATTTTCGAAGATATTGACTTATCTTCGCCTGTTTCACTTGGCTTGTTCCTTCATATGTGTTGACAAGAGTGTCCCACACATCTTTAGCCGTGTCACGGTCGACACTCTGTTGTACTCTTTTAAGCCGATAGCACACATCAGAATATTTATCGCTTTGAAGTTCTTTTTGAACTTTTTGACTCCTCATTGGTGTAGTCGAACTTCTCTTTAGGCATAGATCTTGTACCTTCTATCTTCATTAGAATGTAATTCCCTTCTTGGATGATGTTCCAAACATCTTCATCGTTGTCCAAGAGAAAGCATTCCATTAGCTTCTTCTAGTGCACCATGTTTGATCCTTTGAACTTTGGTGGTCCGGTGGAAGATCTTCGTTCATTGAACTCTTCGACATTCTAAGCCATCCGATCTTCGGACCTTTCGATTGTAAGATTCTGTTTGAAAGGGTCGGCTCCGATACCGCTTAAAGGTTTGCTCTTGGAGAGTCTTAGTCACCCTAGAGGGGTGTGAATAGGGTGATGAGGGACTTTTGACAAACTTAGAAACTCTAAGCTTGAAAAGAATGAACAATATAATCTGAGCCTAGATTGGACTCGAAAAGTGTAAACTCGAGTTACATGGAAACCCTCATGGGCGAGAAAACCACGGACGGTGCTAATCCAAGCACCAAGTCAAATCCACTATTTTGAATCCTCAAAATACAACGGATCGACTCAACCAGAATTGCTCCCTTAGACCGTTCCTTATAGAGTTTTCCTAGACTTAGAAGTTCCCTTATCCGATCTAGTACTTCCTAACCGTAATACACGAAATTTTAAAGAAAGGCAGATGAAAAACATAGAATTACTGAATATTATTCCCTGCAGCCTACGGGGTTGAGTGACTCGATTTTATTTACGGCCGGACATATTACATTTGTATCTCTTTGGAGGCTGGTGTTGAATAAGTTAAATCAAGGAAATTGCCTTCCTTTTTCATCCGAGCTAAACTGTTGGGTGATTAGGA